>CM076460.1:21131254-23740240 GCA_038419695.1 Scomberomorus guttatus | reverse complement strand
CGCAATGTGACCTCCAGCAGCATCACCTTATTGTTCTGTGTCCTCTTCATTTTGATAGAAGATGATAGATGTTGAAAGCCAAAAGAATGCCTTTCTCAGAATTTCTCCCAGACACCTCTGTTTTTAGTTTTAATTCCTGAAAGCCCTTATTTCAGTAGTGCTATAGAGGGTTATTATTTTGAGTTTAGCCCAAAGGATTCTGCAGATGTTCCTGATTCCTGACAGCCTGTGAGGATGATGAGAAAGCTATGGCAGAAGATGAATTACAGAAGCTTACTGACAATCACTCCATTTTCTCTCCCTTCTTCGTCTCATACTTTCCTCACTCGGATGGCCAGAAGAAGATGTCAGTGATGAAGTGGGGGGAGTTGAGAGCTAGTTGGAAGCAGGGCTCTTGTCAGCTCAACATCACCTTGATAAAACCAAACTTGTCATCGGGGGGGATCTTTCTTCATAATTCTTTGACAGGACTGAAGCACAGCTCTCCTACTGATCTATTTGGTGATTCTTCTTCAGCATCCCAACACTTAAATGTCTTGTCAGGCTTCTTGTGGGTTTATTGGATTTCGGAGGGGCGTTCTCCTCCTCAGGGCCCATTATTCTCTCTTGAGACCCCTGCATATCGCATATAGAAATATATTACGTGATGCTGCTTCATACCACATTTAAAACAAAGTTTCAAAGGTTTCAATTAGTCAGGGCAGCTTCAAATTAGTTTTGATGATGTAAGAGCAAGTGTATCAAGTCCATCAAGTGTAGATCAACACTGACAAAGTAACTTAACAGTAACTAGCTGGATTTAAAGAGGCCATTGCCTGTATTGCATAACTTTATGGATAGTGAAGGGGAACATCTTTAAATTGGAAGTTAAAGAAGCAGCAATATTATAAATGCATACAGTACTGTAAATGCACAAGTTGTGCATAACCCGTTGGAATTTTTGGGGATTTAGGTCAGTTAAAAACAATAAACACAAAAACACAACCACACTGATTTTTTACTTTGAGGATCATAGTCGGGTGTTTTGGCTGCAGTTATGTAGAATACTCTGAAATAGCTTAATTAGCAGGACTTCACTTTAATGTATGAAACTGCCCCAGTTGAGTCCACATGGTCCAGTGTTTTTCAGACTTTTTATACAAAACATTTTGTTTCCATTTTATTTTCTCGAAGATCAGTCTTTGGATAAATTGGGATTTTAGATGAGAAGCATGCAGTTGAAAAGTAGCTTAAAGAACTGCTTGATAAATCACCTCATGCACCTTCTTCATTCCTCATTGTCACTAAGGTTCTGCAAATAACTCTGCAGATAGATTATAAAAGAAACGAGCAGCCAGACAGGCCAACTGAGAAAATGTGCCAAAAGACATTAGGAATTTGGGACTTAATACTAATAATACTACTCTAGGGAGGAGGGAAGAGATTACTCAGTTGCTGGTCAGTGAGTCTGTCAGGTCAGAAGTTCCCCCAACACTTTGGTCCATGACAAGGTGTCTCAAATATACTGATAAAATGTATGTTAATTTTTTTATGGTCCCCTGAGGATAAGTCATGTTTTTGGTGATCCCCCTTACTTTTTCTAGCATCACAATCAGGCCAGAAGAAGATAATGTGCTTGTCTTCACTCTAACACCACTATCAGGCAAACGTGTGAACTATTTCAAAATCCTACTGACACATGGCTTTGACATTTGCTGGCAACAGTCATGCTCTCAAGGAGATTAACCTGTTTTATCAAAGACTGTAGCGCCACCCTCAGGCACATTTGACACTGCCCCACTTCTGCTCCACAAATAGTAACATCTCCCATTATTTATTTATTTTTTTCTTTTCCATATAACAGTCCAGTGTTGTGGGATGTAATGAACATTGCAGCTGCTGGGAGACTCTGGTGGAGCTTTAAACTTTGGTCTTAGGAACAGTAACACATGGATTAAGTAACATTTGGGACCAAAGTTTTCAAAAATCACATCTAATTTGAAGACATTTCTACAGTACTGCAGGAAGGCTGTTTCAGTTTGAGGCTATCAGGGTTGGATTTATTTATGGATGCTGTATATGGGACAGCCAATGGCCTAACTTGGTAAATCCCACAGAGAGCGTGTATATGTGTCAGCAGGATAGAGAAGTGTACTGATTTAAAATGGCCATTTGAGAGCTGACACAGAGGACAGAAGAAACGATGACTGTATGTGACACAGCAGTGAGTTGTAACATTTTGCACTACACTTTTAAAATGGAAGCCAGAGCATCACATTACTGCAAATTGTATTCCAACAGTGGCACATACTCTAACAACAGAAAATGTTCGACTTAAGTGAAGTATGGCTTTAAAATCTCTTCCCATTGTGTCCTGGCTCAGTCCAGACGGCGTGTAATCCTCTTGTGTATTGTAGTTTGTGTTGTAGGTTATGCCTCAGTCTTTCATTCCTTCTTGCATTGTGCCTACTGTACCGGCTCTGTCTCATTCCACATCAGCATTCATTGTTCCTTGAAAATAGCTGTGACATCCATGTACTCTTATTTGATGTCTGGCTAGGATAGTGAGCTTGATCCCATTATGTATGAAATGCATTCAGTTCCAGGAGGGAAAACAAATTCCCTCAAAGCATCTTGCATGTTTTCCCCCCCATTTTTTTTTCTCCTTTCTTTGAAAAATGACACAAAAGGCAGCTCAGAGCAGACAGTTTAGCTGTGTGAGAGAGACTTAGTGCTTCGCTGCTAACAGAATGTCCTCTCTTTCTCTCTCTCTGTGTGGTTCTCTCTCGCTCCTGTGTTTGTCCCCATAGCGGTAAGGCTGTGAAGGATGATAACACTAAAGGCGAGACGGAGGTGAAGAACGCCACAGCCGAGGTGAAGACAGTTCCCAACGAGGCTCCCCAGACGAACGGCAACGAAAGTAAAGCGTAATCTCCTTGGCTCGAGAGCAGCAGAAGGAAGAGGGTGGTTGGGGTTGGGAGGGTGGTTGGGTGTGGGTTTTTAAGGTTCAAAAGGGGGAGGTGGGTCGGGGGTCACAGTCACTGAAACCTCAAAGCAATGTCACACACCACCCCATCCCATAAGAAAAAGCAACAGAAAAGCTAAAAAAAAAGAAGAAATCATGGGTCTCTTTCTTCAGTGTCTTCTGACCAGGAAAATGTAAAGACCTCATGCACATGCCTTAGTTCCTTTTACGTCAGTTTCTATTTGTCACCGAAAAAAGCGAAATTCATACTTGTAGTCCACCCTCCTTCTTGTATGAAATATTAAATTGATCAACTGTTAAATATGGAACAGAATCTATATTATTTTCCTCTAGATAACCATGGTTGGACTGTAGCTTTACTTCACAGATTACTGCCTTCATGATGTAAGACATGGTACCAATACTACTATTCTTTATGCAGTATGGTCATCATCGTGGTAATGGATTATGGGTCTTTTTTTTCCTTTGTCAATATTTTGTTGTGTTTAAATAATGTGCAGATATTACTGCCTATTTAGCTTTTTTTAATGTGTTATTTCCAGGGCTAGAGATTAGAACATTAGCATGCCTGTTTTTGCAAAGTTACTGTATTTCTGTACATGTTGCTGTCATTTGGTTCCTCTTTAGATGTTTGTTTGTTTTTTTTTCTTGAATTTTGTCACCATTTCTGGTCCAGAAATCATGTAGCCCAAGCAATGAGAATCAGAAGAAGACACCGGAGAAAGATTTATCATGCCGTTATAGTTGAGGTTCAGGGGTTTCAACCCTGTCCCCTAGAAATTATGTTTATGTACTAGTAAATGGTTTTGCCTAATACATTTTCGAAGAACCATAATTGCTCTGTGGATGATGCTCACTGGCATGTTTTTTTTCAGTATGCAAAGTGTTACATTCTTGTTACCATACAGAATACAAAGCGTAGGACACTGACACCAGACAGTAGGGTTTGCATCCTGCATCCTGCATCCTGCATCCTGCATCCTGCATCCTGTGTCCTGCATCTGGTTAGGTTTAAGCTACAAAAATACGCTGGTTAAGGTTAGGGAAAGATTGTGATTGTGTTTAACTACAGAAAAATTAAACATGTCTTGCTTTAGATACCACAAGTGGATATCCTAGGAAAAAAAAAACAAAAAAAAAAAACAGGCAGCAGTGATTGTTGCAGATACGTTCATAAAAAGCGTTATCTGGATGACGTTACATTTCTTTCAAACATATTTGCTGTTTGCATGAACATAATTTTTAGGGAAACAGGGTTGGGGAGATTTGTGATTAGTGGTAAGGAAATGGTCACAATGAAGATTATAGCTGTGTTCCTTTTCATGGGCCACATCCCTCAAAGTCAAGACTGAATACATCATAAGAGGTCAACAGGGGTGTCCCCTTCCAAAGGCGAAACATTGACTGATGCTGATGTTTGTTTCTCAAAATCTATTACAAACCAGTCAGTTGTACTGCTTTCAGTCCTCATCAACTCGTAAAGTCGGAAAATTATGATGTGACCAAATATACCAGGTGTATTCATGTGGTCATATCACTGGTAAATATAGCATATAAACTGGACCAATGGAAAAGCCACTACAGGATGTAAATAATAGAGGTCCACTGTACCAGTTGTTCATCATGTCCTGAAATTACACATCAGAACTCTGCCACATCTCGGGCGGTTTGAGGGTAACTTCCTGCTTTGACCTTACGAGTTGACGAGGACCACCCAAATGCACCATGAGTTGAGTGGGAATGAGAGATGACATTAAGATGAATCCTCCGCAAACCGTCTCATCTCGGGAGGTGGTACAGGTTCAGCCCACTAGCCTTCAGTGCTTAGAGTGACACCCCTTGTAAACCATGTCCTTCGAAGGAGATGGTCCCTGAAATGGGACACAGCGCATGTGTGCATTGTTAATATTGTCATTTGGTTTTCTTTAGGTTAATTTGAGAACACACTTTTATCTCTTTCTCTCTCTCACACACACACACCTCACCTTTTCCAGAGGTCTTCTTTAAGCATTCGGACCAGTCCTTTACCTGACAGGTTTGGGCTCAACAGTGACTAAAAAAGGCCACATGTGCTCTGTCAAAACGATTTTCAGCAGGTTTGGACTGCTAGGAAACTAGCCAAACTAGTTCTTGGCACACTAGTTTCCTCTCCCTGCAATTAATCTTGAATATCACATGCAGTTTGTTGCCTTGGGCTCAACCATCTGTTCTTCATCTGTCTGGTTCATAGTCCTTGTTTCCTTCTCTGCGCTAATCGCTGATGTTCACTGCTTATAACTGTGCTCAGCATGCTGACACCTCTACACCTTAGAGTGACCAAGCGTCTGATTTAGCCAACGTTTTCTCTCTTTCACCACAACTGTTGTCAGCGTGAGTTTGTGTCACCACTGCTTCCACCATTTTGCAGTTAAGTCTTTAATTTGTTTGTGCCTGCAGTGATGTGACATGTATTGTAACTTTAGTATGATTCCTCGCTTTGTGTCAGAGACAATGCCCCTTGATCACCGTAAAAATAATGGTCAGACAAAAAAAGGCCCACTTCCCGAGAATTTCCAGGGGAAAATGTCTGGAAATTTTAAAAACTATAGATGAGCCACAAGTCTAGTCTTTATCTGTCATCTGATCAGATATTAAAGGCACTCTAAAGAGGGGGAAATGATGTGTTAAATTGAGCATTTTTTTTACAAAGCCACAAAGAGAATATGCTAGTTAACATCGTCAGCTTGTGGAGGAAGCTAATGCTGGTTGTGCTTTGGCCATCGTAACTTTTTAAGCCCCTGCTGATCTTGTTTGCCAGCAACTGTGATTCTCATTTACCACTATAACCAGCATCAATCTGTCTCTGTCCAGCTAAGACCAGTTAAAGACCAGCCAGATCTACCAAACTGCTCCAAGCTAGGTTTTTCATTAAGTGTTTGTACTCTTTTGCAGTGGATGTTGTAAATGATTAAGATCAGGAGTTTAGATAATGCCAATTGGCTATACTACATGCTAAGATTTTAGCATGCAGACAGAACTACCTAGACTGAGGTTATTTTGTTTCCATTGGATAAAATAACCAATGTATTAAACTACCAAAAACAACCTAGCCATTTCAAACTAATGAAAAAGCCCAAGCTGTCACAGGTCCAAAGGATTCCTATGGAAAACTGTGCTGTAGCATAAGTTTGGCTTAAATGGGTATATGTCTGTAAATGAATGTACACACTCAAGCCGTTAAGCATATAGCCTTTTAGTGGTCCCTTTTTTCCACGAAAATGAATGAAGAAATTTGGCCTCTGTTAACTAACTAGGAGAAAAATTGGTCAGTCCTGTTTAAAGGTCTCATTCTATGCATAGAATGTCAATGAAATGATTTAAAAATGTTATTACTCAAGCCATAGTACCCTGCTGTGGATTTGGAAGGTTTAAAAAAAAAAAAGAGTCTGACCATCTTTTTTTTGTACAGTGTTTCTCCTACTTTAGACTGCAAGCTAGTACACTGTGAATGTGTGAATCCATTGTGTCCTTTGTCATAGAGTCGAGCAAATTAGTTTGTGATAATATGTAGCTGATAGTATGCGGCAGAATTCCCAACGCTAACGTACAGAAGTCTGACAGCAGCAAACTGGAAAAGACACAGTGCCTTTGAATAAGAAAATGGTGGCATGCATTCCATTCCTCTCAGTGTCTGTCCATTAAAGGTTTCACATCTCCATCTTCCCGCCAATTTGCTTTTTTTTATTTACTACATTTCACAGTCGTAAGTTAAGCAGTGCTCTGTGTCATATATTCAAAATGGCTGCGTGTGGTATATATGATGGGATCTTCACATTGTCCTTGTAAAAAGGATAAATCTGGTTTATTACAACTTGGATCTTATTTTTGTAGGTTTTGACATCATTTGTATCATTATGATAACATTGTACTCACCAAGGTAATTGCTAAGATGTCCAATGGGACAAGAAACACAGGCAGTCAGGTCGTTAACGAGGGCGAACTGCAAAATTATGACCCATATTTTCGGTTGTAAACACCACCATTTGAAGACCGGCTCCCTGACTCAACTTCAACCTACTGTTCTGTAGTTGTGTGCACACAAGATACGGAAATAAGACCCAAGCTGTAATGCGTTGGAATTGTCCCTAGAAGAAAATATCTGGACATACTGTCTCCTCATCCTAGACATCTAGAGCAAACCGTCACATCTAACTCCGAGTACACGACACACTTACACTTTGCTCAGGTCCCATATTCTCAAAAATATCTGAAATTGTTGGATTTGTCAGAAGCAAGCATGCAAACGAATTAGAAATGGATACTAGTATCATCAGTTTTTGATATGGAAAAAAATGAAGGCTTCATGTATTGTATTGATCTTTGTTCAAGTGTTGTGTAATTTGTTTTTGCTTCACAAAGCTCTGAAATGTAATTTTAAAAAAGGGAGAGTGCCATTAGCAAATTATACTGTCTCTTGTCTCTGCTGAAATACAGTGTGAAAACATACAAAAAGAACGATGTGAGTTTATTGTTTTGTCCAAAAACAAGCTTGGAAATGCTCTGGAATTGCAAACGTGGGACCAATTTTTGTGCAAGTTTTCTACTCTTGTCACAGCTCCTGAAATTCATTTGTGGGAGACATCAGGTGAACCAGTGCTGTTTGTTCAGATACCTCAAAAATGCAAGAATGACACAGAGGCAGCCTTGCATTTTACTGTTTGAATCCACCACTTGATTCAGTCAGTCAGAATAAAGACACGTACCAGATTCTTTCATCTTGCTCTGTGTTTGCGAGGGGGAGACAAAGCAACATGAATTTTTCAGGGTTCGAAAAAAAACAAAACATCCTGCCAAGGTTCTCTGTCTCACAGTAAGAATCACCAAACGAGAGTGTCTAACACATAACTGCTTCATATTCAGTCAGACAGGAGACTTTAGCCTCCACTGCCAACAGCTGGTCACTGTCATTGATCCAGAGCTCCTTGTTCTTCAGCTCTTTTCTCTGTGTACAACAGCTTCTATACTGTAGGTCAAACAATGGTAGGCTGCCACTCTGTCTGTCCACTGTCACCGGTGTAAATACTGAATACTAACTAAGGAAAGAAGAAGCAGAACACATTCTGATTTTGCATTCTGCCAGAAATTCTTGTGCTGAATAAAGTTAAAGAAGAAACAAAAGACATTGCAAAGTTTTCTTTAATGGTATGAACTGTGTGGTGAGTGGACTGTAGTTTCTAGCATGTAAAACAGACTTATATAATATATTAATACATTAATAAAAATTAAAAAGGAAAAAAATGTTTTCATATTATCATAAACAGTTAAGAATTAAGCATTATGAATGCTTACTGTTAAAATACCATACGTTCTTTAGGGTCCAAGTCAGAATGATAAAAAAAGAAATGTTCATAAGCTAAATGTTAAATCTATCTAGCAATTATGAATTAAATATGGTATTTTGACAATTATAAGATTTCCCCAACCTTTTCATTTATTTGTTCTAAAGCAGGTAGAAAATCAGATTTAAAAAAGTGGTAAATATTTGTATACCCTTTATATACCCTTTGTTTTTGCTATTCTGTGCTGTTGCTATTACTATATTTGTGGCAAAACATTTTGCAAAAATATTTTTAAAATAACGGACATTTTCCCCAAAGTGTGCATCACCTCTGAAGGTCTGAAAATGTTGCTATAAATAAATCAGAAATATGTGCTGGTGAAATCTGCTGCATATAGACTAGTTTTGTTCTCTGATGCTGTTAGTTTGCTACAATCATGATTTTTAAACTTTTAAACTCTTTAACTTTTTTCCTAATGTAATTCAGATGAATTATTGCACAAAATTAGAACAATGAAATGAAATAAGAGAGGCAACACATCCGTTTCTTTAAAACTGCTTGAGTCTTGGGTGAAGGATAAATACTAAACACCAAAACTTCCAAAACTTTACTCATTTATGGAACCAAATACAACATTTCAACTCGGCATTTCATATTCGCACAGAATCTGCACAGTGACATAATAGAGGAATGTGAATGTAATTTAATTTGATCTATTAAACTCTGGAAAAAATGCGGATTTGGATTAACACTGTTACTTGTCATAGTTCTTAGGTGTTGGAAACATGGAGACATTGTTATAAAACAAGTAAAATGAATGGAAGCTACATACATTTACACCAACTATTATTTAGAGACTAATTCTTACTCAGGTCATGATTTACTGACTCACATCCAACCTATAACAAAGGCTATTTAGTGATGTGTTTATCCACGTATCATGCAATTCTGTATATTGACCACTAGAGAGCAGCATGTCCCCAAGCTAGACACAGACTGAGGACATGAGAGCCAACACTGTATTACAGCTACTCAGATGTTATATATGAAAATGACTTACTTCCAATATCGCTGTATAATTTTATTTCATTACTAGAAATTATCCAATTCAAAGGATGCACTAGAATGTCTAACAGGAGCATCAGATCCCCATACATTGCATACAACTCAATACAAAATCAACAACAACCGCATGGATCCCTCAGTGTGATGCACTCAAGCCTGTGAGAGTAATGTGTGCCTAATCAGAACTGTGCAAGACCTGATGAGTATTGAGCTTAAGTAATACCCTAATTTGTCCAAAAGGTGGCAGACTAATTCAATTTAGCAGAAATGCACATATGCTATTTGCTCTATGGAGTCAAATGTTGGGTTAAATATTTCTAAATTAGGAATATGGTAACATGACTGAAGGTATACAAACTACAAATACAGAAAGCCAGTTTAATCATACTATTTGCAAACTACATGTGTCAGAATACAGTTTTATATTCACAGGTGGCCTATAAGGCGATTTCTTACACTAGGTTAGAGAAAAAGTCTAAACTAAATTGCCTCAAAAGTCGCTGCATTTCGTACAACCCTTAGAATGAATTAATACGTTATGAAGAGAGCACCGTGAAGTGTCACTTTGGATCTGCTCTGCATGTTTATCTGAATGACTGATGAGGCTGGATGACCATTCAGTGTGTGCTGGGGCACTACACAAATAGAGCCATGACACTCTAATGGTCAGTTTGACCAGTGACAAAGTACATGTTTTCAGGTCATTTCAGACACTGAGGCATATACTTCAATATTTACTTAACATTTGAATGACTTGTATTTGTAATGGATTTTTCTTTTCACTCAGGAAAAGAATTTCAAAACTTCCTCCAACTTGAGAACAAATAAATATACAGCACATTAGTAAACAAGTGATCTGATTCATAAGAGTCATCAGATGTTCATTAAACTATTTATATGGTTCAAAAAGAAACAAAATGTCATATAAATGACTAAATGATGTTGAAATAGTCATTTAAATAAGCTCAAAGCTTCATGTCATTCCTCTTCCCCTCTCCTGCAGACTTCATCTCACTGCTCCGCTCACTCTAACCCCCAACTTTGCACACACCAGATTAGGGTCCTTTTCAGGGGAGCCATCCCTCCCCCATACTACAACAATGGTCCAGTGTGGTCCTATATGGCCTGAGATTGATCCTACACACTGATAGCTAAAGGCACAGAGCCCAGCCTCATGGCTATTACCTGTCTGAACACATGTTTACTTCTGCAGTCACGGCTGGTAGTAAAGCCCTGTGTTAAGCGCTTTTGTGCACACCTCACCTATCTTTAGTTTAGAGAGGGCATTAGTCAATGTGTGGTAATGAGTTAATTAGTGAAGTGGTTGTGCCATGTATGTAGCATTTTGTCTGCCTTTTGTCACTATTAAAGGTGCCATTAATTCCCTGTCAGATTGATAAAATTGAACAAATCAGAAGCCTTTGGACATGATAATGTCATCCATCAGTTTTTAAGGGACATTTTTGTTTGGAGCCAGAAAAGGAATGTGGAATCTGGTACAACTGAGGGTGATAGGCTGAGATACCTGTCAATCAAGCAGAAATCCCCCCCTAACACACCCATTTGTCATCCTTAGTATCTCATGTTGGAAAAAGTGAACAGCATTGGTATCTAAATGTGTTGTGGCAATGTTTTATTGTTATTGACAGTATTTCTTTAAAAAATAGGTTGTTGATTATTACTTTTTAATGTTAGGACACATGGTGTCTCTTCAAATTAAGACCGACCTTTCTAACGACTGCATGCAACAGTGTAGAGGCTGAAAGACGCTACCAATCCTTCCCACAAGGCTCTGGCAATTTTACAGTAACTAGGACAAAAACTCTGAATATTGGTTCATGTTTTCAACAGTTACAACGTTTTTAGAGTGAAGATATCTGCCTCATGTGAGGGAACACCTGTGGAAATGTAATATGAACATTCATCATTTTCACATGCAGCAACCAAAATATGTTAAAGAGCACGTATGGTGTAATAAATAGTACATCTTTTTTTTTTTTTAAATAGTTTATTTGTGTTTGTCTCTGTCAAAGCAGAATAACCAGTTTTCCTGTGTGGCATGTTGCAGTCCGGTCTGTCTGGATGGGATTTCAGCACTAGGCGGGTCTGTGGAACAACAGTATTGGTCCTGCGGAGCCCAAACTCAGAAGCTTGAGCATCATGGTAATATTCTACAATACAGTGTTGGTATTATTTTATTCCAAAGGTATCCACAACAAAAGCCTGTAAACTGATGTAAACAGTCAAATGTATTCATTGAAGCTGAAGGGATTTGATGAAACAAAGGCCACAGTTCCCATCGAAGTCAGCTTTGTTGAGAAGATTAGACCTCAGACTGAAGATACCTGCGGCTGAGCTGCACTTTGTTTTGAAGTACACACAAGCCGACGTTTGCACAGAGGATTCTCTTTCTCTTTTCTCCGTTTTTTTTTCTGATTGTTGAGGAATATTTGTTTTTTCATGCAGAGCCACATTTCAGCTCTAATTTATTTTATTTGTAAAGCGCTTTTCTAGACCCAAAGCGCCAACAGACAGAGATACAGAAACAGTACAGACAGTGATACAAAAACAAAAACATTTGACATGAAAGCACATAACATTGTAGGATCTCATTTCCAGGCAGCTCCTGTCTTGTCCCTTTTTCGCTTTTGCCTCAGCAAAGAGCCAGCCAGCCATGCATTCCTATCCAGAACACTCTGCTTCATCTCTGCCTCCCAACCTTTAAATCACATCAGTGTTACATCACAGCACACACGCTCATACTTCCTGCTGTGGCCACCATGCCAAAAACCTTTTCCTCACACACAACAAATTAAATGGCCACAAAGGTCGTTTGACCATGCACTCCAGAATAACCCATAGGAGTGTTTTCTGAATGACCCATAGGAGCATTTTTTAATCAGGCACTTTTATCAGCAGTAATCAAGACAACATCATTTGTTAAATCACTGTAAAAAAAATAATTATGTTTTAAGATGTGACAGCACTGTGGTTAAGGGCTGTTTAGGTTTAGGCACAAAAAAACACTTGGTTAGGGTTAAGGATCATGGTTTGGGTTAAAATGATCACTTGAAACGTGATGTGGGTTAAAGTTACTACTTCCTTAAAATTAGGCAACCTTCGTCATCATGGCCACAGTAAACACCACATCAATCATAGTTACAGTTTAAAAAAAAAAACTGTCCCAACTCGCGGTTGAAAGCAGGAAGCAAACAGTGGTCTCCTGCAGCAAGGTCCACTAAGTCCATTTTTTGTAAGTTAGGATCCAACCGCCACCCAACCCGCCACCTCTGGATATAGAAATGTGTCACCTTATATATACATTATCAGAACTGCACCACATCTCCGGGTCAGAATTACTACGGCTGCTACACAGCGTCTGTCACTCAAACGTAACTATAGGTCGTTTTTGGGAGGACAGGCTCCTCACACAATATGTTTCCCTCCTGTTTTGTCCAAACCTTTCCTGTAGTTACAAAGAATCATCATGTACATCTTTTTATCTGATCCTTAACTCAAGAAGAAACTGTTCTGATATTACCAGTGTGCATGTACCAAAATATTTTGGACAGACATAGAGCACTTTGTACTAGTGAAAAAGTACTGAAAGATGTTATGAGCATGTGTGCAGATTTACAGTATTTAATAAATCCTTTTATTTTATGAGGTTTTATAGACCCAAATGCAGACTGTAGAAATACAGTCAAGACTCATGTCATGCAAAGTAGACCTGCAAAAATGTTAAAAATGAAAAGACAACATTAACGCTTTGCTGGAGTTAGATGAGGTCACTTTTTCTAGTGATAGCGTCTCAGATGTCCACGGAGCTCATAAATGTGCTTAAAAATCATACAGAATAACCTCAGAGCTTGTGATAATCATTATCATCACACAGACATATTCTCAAGTATAAGGAGTAATGCAGTGATTGATTGATTCATGGTTACAGTGCAAACAGAAACTGCTGGTGCAAATTCCTGAAAATGTAAACAATAGACTTTGTAGAAAGTTTTACAGTAAGTTTGATATTCTAACATTTGGTGAGGTGAAGCCTTACCCTCACAGATCATTAATTTTCTTGTATAGTCAACAGTAGACTAATGCTTGACTGATGCTGCACAGGTCTTCATGATCTGATATTAAAGTCTGACACAGGAAAACATTACGAGCTAAATTAGGGACTGCCCCCAGTTATTCTCGATGTAACTTTCTCTTTTTTTTTGTCATACTTCCAACCAACTCCTCCCTATTACATTACATGATTCCATTGCGATATCTTGTTTTAATGACCTTGTAAAGCACAAATGTTGTAAAAAACAGCTATATAAACAGTTGTATATGTTTTTTTTTAACCTGGATCAACAGTTACATCGAAGCTGTTTACTTCAAACATAGACTGATTATGCTAATCATAATACACTTTTATTCACATGGAAAATGTAAAAATATTGAAGTATTCAGAATGTTTTCACATTCGTATTACAGAAACACCGACTGCCCATTTTCTTTCCTGTTTCGGCATTCTCTTATTGCAGTGGACCTTTCATAGAAATGCACCAGGAGTTCCAGCAATTTACAGAACCTTCGGTTTTTGATCAGCAAATCTTCAGAAGGGGGCTTCTTCAAAGAAATAACTTCCCACTTCACTTCTTAAGCCGAACAAAAACTCCTCCTAAATGAATGGCTTTTGCTCACAGCTTGTGGCCGCAGCTGGCAGTATTGTTGCCCACTGTCGTCCTTTGGCCTCAGAACAGACAGACAGAGGATGAAGGGCGATAGAGGGGGTTGACACAACAGGTACACACATGAAACGACTGCAATTATTGCCCTTCCTCCTTCCAAACACCACTGTCTGACTTGACAAGGTGTTGGTTGATTTATGTTTTGTTTTTGTTTTTTTCTCATGTTGGAAGGCTTCCTTTAGATGACTTTTTCATCTAGCATCAGAATGAAAAGCTCAAGCCAAGAAGATGTTTGATTAGCTTTTTTGCTTTAATGAAGATCACAGAATATTTGAATAGCACTGCAGGCCAATGATTATCAATAGCGGTATGGATACAAAAACAGACTTCCAAAACAACACCTCCGGGAATACAAGCCCAAGATAGATGAATAGTTAGAGATGCAAGGAGGAGGAACAGGAAGTCAGCCAGATTGGCCAAAGAAAGTCTTGAAACAACATGCTCTTTACAAGCTCAGGGGAGAAGAACTGCGCATGCTTTATGGGTCCAAAATTTGGAAATTACATATTTTTTTATTAGAAAAACATAGATTTGTGCCCTCAAATTAGTGTCAAGGTACTGAAACAGTGGAAACTGAGAGGAGCAACCACAGTTAGCAGCAGGCTAGACGCTTTCTTTTGGTATTGAAGTGCCTACAAATACTGAATCTATTCCATCATATTATAGGGTTTGGTTCACAATTTTTCAAGTCTGTCCTAAAACAATAGTCAGGTGCTCACTGACACACGTTGTCCTGCTGTTATCATCCCTCCTGTTCATACTGGCCATTAAGAGATCCCTTTATAATGCACTTTTAATGTAAGTGATGTGGGACAAAATCTACAACCCTCCTTCCATGCAAAAATGTATTTTAATGTTTATTTGAAGATAGTATGAGGCTTCAGCTGCACATATTAGTCAAATTAAGTCAATATCTTTACTTTTACTGTATTTTTATTGCCAAATTCCTTTTTTGTTTTTGTTACTATTCTTCCACTGAACACTGAAAACACTGTCCACTGAGACAAAAGGGGGGGATTTTTTACTACAAAGACAGTAACTTTGGAAGATATTCTCTTTATTTGACTAACTCAGACCGCTGAAGGCTCATTATCTTCAGATAAACTTTTAAACAAAGACTGTAGATTTTGTCCCCCATCACTTACATTGCAAGTACATTTGGAGGGGATCTTCTAATGGTCAGCATGAACAAGAGGAATGATTACAGCGAGCGAAACCTCTTACAGTGTCCATATGGGCACCTCACTATTGTTTTAAGACAGACTTTCAATTCAATTCAATTCAATTCAATTTTATTTATATAGCGCTAAATCACAACAGAAGTTATCTTGGGGCCCTTTTCACATAGAGCAGGTCTAGACCATACCAAAAATACCTGAAATATTCTGAACCCGTCCTTTAATAGCCTTAGATCATCAAATTGTTCTCGCCCCCGTGACACTCGTGATGCCTGTCCATTCACCCCAACTTACTCTGTAAGAAGATTTTTCTGTGTTAATAACAGCGTCATATTATTTCCACCTTTGAACAGTCTTATTTCACTCACATGCTAGAGTTCCTTATGCTGTTATTTTTTTCAACCTACCTGGTTCCTTACTCATCTAACACAAGCAAGCATTTTTTGAAAATGTTCAGGGTTCTTCTGTGAAAACAAGCCAAGGTCTAAGGCAGGCGCTGCCTCGCTGCCATCCAGCTTTCGAAACCTTTCTTTTCAACAGGAATAAATAAATCTATATTGTGGCTCTTGTTGCCGGTTCAGTGCGGCAATGTTTGGTCAACACATTCAATCCGGATCATCTTCCTCAAGAAAATACCTGTCCCAAACATCTAGTGCTTCCCTTGTTCTGTGGATATACGAGCATATGCTTGCCTGTCGGACAACTTGCTTCATATTGCAGTGTTCTTAATAATGGAAAAGCCATCATCCCAAATGCTACTTCCAAAGACAAAACGACCAAACGCAAGTCTCCCAAACTGCTGTGGAAACTTTCTGGATACCTATTTGTCACACTCCTGCTTGCGGGGGATGTGCATCTTAATCCCGGGCCAACTGCAGAGGACGTGGGCCCAGACCGACATCATCCAGCGGCACTCGCAGAGAACATGCGTCACTATCCTGGCTTGGATGATATCTGCTTACTACCAAAGCCTGGGTGAGTTTTCAGCTGATTCAGTACCACTACCTACATCACTAGCAGTAATCTTGCCAAGCATTGTGCCACCTTCCATGGCGAATCATGTGCAAAGGATAAACTCTGCATCCCCAAACAAGTCAAAACGTTTCGAACGTAATCGAAGCGCTATTCCTAAAAGCGAGTAGTACAACATCTTCTATATGAATCAAAATTGGACTTCTTATGCCTATCAGAGACATGGTTACACAAAAACTCCCCTGCTGACATATTAAACGACTGGAATATGTTTAGATGAGACAGAATGGACGGGACGGGGGTGTGCTATTTTATTTCAAGGACAGTATAAGCTGTAAGCAAATCCAATGGTCGTGTGTTAATGACTTGGAATGAATTGGTCTCAAATTAACTCTCTCAGCCTGAATGTCATTCACTATGATTGGAATTTATAGGCCAACATCTGCAAAAAATGTGTTTTATGATAAGTTGAATACCCTTCTAAAAGAGTGTGATACTAACAATAAGATCATTTTATTAGAAGATTTTGATATAAATTGGAATGATAAAGCAAAAAGGAGCTAAAATGTGTACCAAGCTATTTTGATTTTCAACAGGTTATTGAAGGACCGACTACGATAACTAGGTCCTCATAAAAGCTTATCGATTTGGCTTTCATTAATAGACCAGAAATCTTTACATCTGATTACAGGATTGCCTGACCACAATATGATTCTATTGTATGAAAGCTCACTAAAAGAAGATCTAATCTATCAGCCTACAAGAAGCTAGAACAGTGTAAAATTCCTAATAGTCAGTTAATCAATCTTGAAAAAATTCAGTTAAAGAAATAAATTGGAATGAGCACCTTGTACATAAAAGTATGGATGATAACTGTAATTCTTTCATGGCTGAACATCAAACAACTGTACACAGTTTTATGAGGAAAGTGAAACGCAAACCAGACCAAAGAGACTCTACCATGGTTAAATGAAAATATACGGTCACTCATGAAACAAATGGACCATGTTCACAAGATGGCTCTCAGGAATAAGGTGGAACGTGAGAGATGTTTATTTACCACACTGAGAAATAAGGTTGTAAAAGAGCTCAGAAAGGCAGAATCAGCAGTTTCCATTAATGCTATTAGTGAAGCAAAGGGAAATGTCAAAGAAATCTAACAGAATTTAAAGAAATTAACAAGGAAATCTAATACCATTAATAAAACTAAATATAGAGGGAAATGTGACCCATAATCCAAGTAAAGTGGCAACAGCATTTAATACTTATTTTATTGATTCTACACAATCTCTGACTCAGAATTTCCCTGGATCAAATTACTCTGTCACTCCTCTAAATACTGATGCTCCCATTCTGACTTTTACAGAAGTGACCAACTCCAAAATACATATGATTATTTCCTCTCTTAATTAAAGGGCAAATGATATATATGGGATGGACAAAGTATTTATCAAAACCCATAAGGAGGCATTTATTCCTCCTATTTCAAAAAAACCCATCAGTCCTCCTTCCAGCAGTATCAAAAATTGCAGAAAATGGATCTCTGAACAGATAATATTGCATTTGAATATTGCATCCCATGCAATTTAGGTTTCAAAAACATAATTTCACTGAAACTGCTGAAATAGTTTTCTTCTGGAAAACATTAAGGTTAAATTGGACAAGGGGTGTGTGGTAGGGGCAGTCTTCCTTGATTTAAAGAAAGCCTTTTGTTCATACTTTTATTGCAATTAATGTGAAATTCAGTACAACCACAAAATGTCCAGTATAGTTTCATGTCTTCGCAATTATCAGTATTATTATTATTGTATTTTATACACCCAGTGACACAAACAGAAGGAAAAAAATATGTATATTTCTCCATGTATAGACATACATACATAAACACATATGTATGCACACAAATATTAATAGGTACATACATACATTTATACATGCATACAGATATACCTAATTACCAAGTAATCAAAGTTAAATTTTTCACCTAATGTGATTGAATGGATAAAATCATACCTTACAGACAGAAAACAATGTGTTTGAGTTATTTAGTTTGTATATTAATGACCTACCTGAGGTTTGTCCAGCTACTGTAACTTGATGTACGCTGATGATATGGTCATATATTTACATGCTAAAAACAAGAAGCAAGCTGCAGAAGAACTATCAGCTTCAATGGTCAATATCTCTAATTGGTTAACAAACTCATGTTTACACCTCAATGTCAGCAAAACTGTATGTATGTTTTTTTTTCTAAGTCTGCAAATTGAGATCCAGACCCAGATGTTATAGTAGCAGGGAGAAAACTATCAGTAGTGCATAAGTTTAAATATTTAGGCACAATAATAGAATCACAACTCACATTCAAAACACAAGTTAAAAAAGTTGTGAATTTAGCAAATTTTAGACACTTTACAAACAATTTAACTACAGAGCCCTTAAAGTTGTACATCAATGCCATGATTCTCTCACACATGAACTACTGTAATAGCAGCTGGTCACAGACAGGTACCACCACATTATAATCAGTTGAAACACTTTATAAGCGGGCTTTGAAAACACTGGATAAAAAGTCAAATTCATATCATAATGGTAACATTTTAACTAAGTATGATTTCTTAAACTGGGAAAAAATGATCAAATTTGCAGATATTTTACTTGTATAAAATGTTTCATGGTCTAGCCCCCCCTCCGCTCAATGAGTTAATTAAAAACAATTAGAACTCATCAACCAGAGCTACTACCAGAAGGGACTATAAAATACCACATAGAAAAAGTGCCTTTGGGCACTCAGCCTCTTCCTATCAAGCAGCACATACCTGGAACACTATACCCACAGAACTAAGGAACATCACATCTCTCAACTCTTTCTCCAAAGCTATAAAACAGTGGTTACATGCTGTCATAATCTGGAGTAGTGGTTATGTCACTGTTTTACTGTTTGTCTGTGCTTATGTGCTCTTGTATGTTTCCTTTAAATATCATTAATGTTCTAAACAAGTGAGCAGAGACAAACTGAGAATAAGTCAGTCCAGAATCATATTTAAGGAGTACCCAGGGAAAATGTTAGTATGGGCATGTTGTACTTCTGGACACAATATGTGTTATAAAATTTACTTCAGGCATCTGGAGGGACTTTTAAAGTCCAGATGTAGGGAAAAGGCTAGTGTAGGAAGTCTGGATGGACCTTACATGGGTGGAGCTCATGTCATTTATGCAAAATTACATTTCTGTAAGTTCACCCAAATAATTTCAGTTTTTTTTGTCCAGGAGATAAAGAAGAGAAAAAAATAACATGAAGGTAAATGGAATTTCATTTGTGGTGCTATAAGCATTTTTTCCTTAGAAAGGACTTCCAATTAAACCATGCACAGTGAGGTTTGTGGTTTATACAGAGTAACTGGGAAATTGTTTTTGGAAAGACATGTTGCTGTCTGACCATCAAAAACTAAATGTCATTAGCCTCCAACATACCTCCAAAAAGATCTGCATGGAGATATAGCACTAGAGGGAAGTGGGGACTTTTGATTTGACATAACATCAAGGGTATTTTGGAGCAAGTATCAAGCAGCCATTAATGGAATGGCTGAAGATTTTGTATTTTCCCACCTATTTTTAAACCATGCATAGAAGTAGAGATATTGTCAACTTTTTGGTGAAAGGCACCATATTGATGTCACATTGTGGGGCAGACAGTCCCTGGGCTACCAGGCCCTGACCTGGAGTGCTCAGGGGGGCACAGCTGGACATGGACCCTGAGATTATAGAAATATACTGTGTCAAAGCTGTTTACTGTTGAGCTATTTTCAGGGAACCCAGATTTTTTTTGACACCTCTGGCCTGTGTGATCACAGCTCAAGACACTTCCACTGATGCTTATTTACATTCTTCCCTTAGTTTTTTCCAAATTTGTGTTAAATAGTAAATGAGAAACAGTAATGAATGGGTCACAAAATATATGAATGAATGAAAAGAGTTACTTAACATAATAATAAACACATTAAAAATGACTTTCAGTTTGAGGTTGGTAATTTATCACCACTACAAAGATGGGTCATGCCAGGTTACGTGTCATTTAGCAGCATTTGTCATCCACTTATATACTGTTTTCATATCTCTATTGATTACTGTATAGGTTCAACAGCTACGGCTCCACCATTTGTCCGTGTTTTACAATGGCTGTAAGGGTTTTTCAAGGCTCTTCTCCTTGACATTAAGTCATTTTGCAGTTATTGACATCCTTAGAAAACATTGCTGATTGATTCATCTGCAGTTTGAACTCAGATGATATCCCCTTCGTTGCTCTGTTGTCTGATGTTGCTTTGAAAACTCACATATCAAAGCACTGATTGTCAGACTACTTGAATAGCTGACAAATGCTGTTAAAATGAAGTTCAAGCAGAAATGACCACCACCTTTGAATCAGTGTTGTTAAGTGTGATTAAGTGTTCCTGAAGTGTATGCTTCATACACTCAATTCTTCACTACATCCTGTTATTCCTTAATTTACTTTTTGATTTTATTCATATTGTAGAACTTTCTCAGAGAACTTCAGTACAAAATCAAGATGTTGTGATATGTAGCACAACAAGCTAGGGGAGCTCTGTAAACAGAACTGCATTCCCACACATGCAGCGGCGTCTGCCTTACACAGGACTAGTCTTGTTGTTATTAGTCTTTGGAGCCATTTCTAAACAAACTACCATGACCATAATCTGCATGGCAAATGAACATGTCACCCAGTGCGACGGTGTGGCTCACTGACGTGTTTTTAATATTTTTTGGACAACAGCCCAAGGTCTATGGCACAGAGGAATATGATTTGTGTGCAAATGAAAAAAATTTAAATCCATTCTTTTATCCTTATTGTGTATTTGAAACTCTGCTGCAAGTGGAATTGACATGTAATGGTGAAAGGGTTAATGGTACATTAGCCACCAGGATGATTTTCTGGTGAGTGTGAAATATTATTGAGTATGGAATTGATAAAACTTGCATAATATGAACTGAGATTGGGGAAAACATTGTCCTATGCTGCCCACTAGTTGAGCATAACACTGCAGATTAAAGATTAAAGCCTCTTGGTTTTGGTAGAGTCCATACTTACATATTACTCTCTCCTAGATTTTTGTAATCTGTATTTGAGTGACTTTACCAATGAACTATATTTTTATCATATATTTTCAGTACTGCATGTACTCACATGCAAGCAAATGGATGAAGTGAAGCACCTTCCAGGGTTTGCTACATGAAATGTCTGTAACTGATCTTATCATGAACAGTTTGTTCTGGTGTGACTCAGTTTGACATTTCATGTTATTTTGTTATTTTTATGAATACTGTTCATTTTCAGGTCTCTCTATTTGAATCATTTCCTGTGTGCCACAGAAACAAACAAAAAAAAAGTGTTTAGAACAGCAAATGTGAAACTTTCCCGAACTGCGTTACCTCTGTGTTGAATTACCACTGTGTGTTATTCCTTTCGGGAGAGAGTAAAAAACACAGACTTTTGATAGTCAAATATAGAAGATGACAGTTGTTACGTATTAAAGTCTTTCATCAACAATAAATCACTAAAAGAGGATGTTCCACATCTGATGATGCATAAAGCTCACTGGTATGAAGCTTACATCAAAAAAGAAAGAGGCCAAAAGAAATCTGTTATTATAGAACAGGGTTTTGCAGGACAGTTGAAAAGGGGGGAATGATTACAGCAAGCAAAGCCGTTTACCATAACTTGTACACTGTTGTCAAAAGGCTGAGGAACTTCACTGTGGCAAGGTTTGGTTTTCAAGACTAAAACCTTCTATAGATTGCCATCACACCTTAAGACATAAGGGAAGGTTGGTGGGAGTTTGATGGAGTGGCTTCAAGTTCAGTTAGGTTAGAGGATAAACGAATCAAGGTTAACCTAAATGATTCCTGCACAGATATTGGAAACAAGATGGAAGAGAGAAGGAGGAGAAAGAAAGAGAGAGATGTGCTAAAGGATTAGCTGTGAGGAGCTTCCCTGTGGAGAGCAGGCCTTCTTTTTCCCAGGAACACCAGGAACACTGTAAGGTGATTACTGTGTCGTTTGCCATCGGTCCAGTGGTTAAGCACTATGGACACAAGAGCTTGAGTGCCTCCACTCAGCACAATGGGAATCAGAGTTAGAATTTTTACATGCCTTGCATTTAGTAAATGCAAATAAAGTGTATTCGCTTTTTGAATTTATAAGTTAAATATGATATGTTGAAAAATTTGCATGTTAATGACCAACAAAACTCAAAAACAGCAGGAAAAAAAGAGAGCAAGGGAGGCAGGAAGGATTTCAGCGAGAGGTTTTGGAATTCTGCTCCACTTAAGACAGCTGGGTTCCTATTGTGTGTGTGTGTGTGAGTGTGTGTGTGTGTGTTTTAGGATGAGGAAAAAGATGAAGAAATGGGTGATGAGGGGAGGAGAGGTGGTTCTTTTCTTTTCTCTGAATGAAAGGCAGCTGTGGCCTTGCAGTGTAATACCTTGGCCAGAGGAGGTGGACGACAGGCGGTGGGTGGTGGGGGCGGAGGGTCAGAGCGGATAATGCACACACACACACACACACACACACACACACACACACACACCTAAACATTGAGCATAAACGTACATGCAGCTGTTTAGCAGCTGCATGTACTTTACACTGTATGATGTAGCCTATGTGTGTGTGTGTTACTAATAAACACACACACACACTACACACATCTAACTATATCGAAACATCAAATTGCAAGAAGCTGTTGGTATGCTTTTGTGCTAATTTTCAATATTCAATATGATGTTAACTCATTATTCATTTACCCTAGATTGTATTCTGAAACTATCTACTGGAATACAGGACAACAGCAATGTAAATGTTGGCAAGCTGTAATGCTACTAGTACATTACAGCTATATGGAAGTACAGACGGGCTGTAAGGATTGGAATCTGAATTCCTCCCGACTGAATACTCGTCATACCGAATATTACCCGATTCATTTAAACATTTTCAGCTATCTCCACTTCATTACCCTGATGAATATTTTCAGCTATCTCGCCAAAACATTTAGTGAATAAAGCATGGTGCACTGGAGAAGAGTTGTGCAACATGCTTTCATAGTGATGGACTTGCGTTGATTGGTCTGCACCCTGCTATGTTTGCATTCTTACAGGGGGCATATTATGCACATTTACAGGTCTATATTTTTAATCTGGGGCTCTACTGGAACTCCTTATTTAACTCATACTAACCCTTCACGCAATCCCACAGTTCAGCCTCTGTCTCAAACAGGCCATTTTAGCTCCTGTCTCTCTAAAGCCACCCCCCCACCCCCCCCCCCGATGAGCCCTGTTCTGATTGGCCAGCTCTTGGAAGCTACCCCTTGGGAGATTTCCGCCGGCTCCGGAGGCTATATAAATAAACCATGCAACAAACTATAATAATAGGATTTCACTTCTTTTTCTCGTTCTTTGCTTGAAATGTCAACTTCTCAAATGCATCTGTACATGTTCGAGCTGAAATCCAAGTGGACAATGCAAACAACACATGGACAAACCTTAGCAACAAAGGCTACGGAGCGGATGGACGTACATGGGCAGGCGCGACGAGCTGACGTGAGATAGGAAAAAACATCAGAAACAAAGCGTTCAGAGCAGGTTGAAGCCCTGGCTGTTCACCTCAAGTTTTGGAACGTTGATCATGTTTAGCATAGATATCCAACATCATAACAGTATATAAATCACATAAAAGCACAAAAAGCATGATATGTCCCCTTTAACCATTGCTGCTACCACTGATCAAACTGACTGTGATCACAGATTCCACCGTAATTGGCTGATAACTAAAGGACACCAGCACGCATATACTGTATATAGTGCTCCAATATTTTTCTTTTTAATTCAACCTGAGACGGAACTGTGGATTCCCCATTTTTTAAAAGGATTTCAGTGTGTGTGTTAACTGGGTCACCTCACCATGCACAGTGTCCAAGAGGCAGGAAAAGCCTCCAGTCTCTTTCACCACAGGGTCTTGTGTGAAAGTAGACTTGAGTGGGAAGAAAAGACAGAGGAAGCACTGGGCAGCACGACAGACTGATGATGAGGAGCGACTGGGGTATATACTGAGCTAAACATCCCTTTTTATTTTTTCAGATGTTGTTTGGTCATTCATCATGTTCCTTTCATAAATATTAACTGAGGTTATGGAGCTGTGTTTCCTCTAACAATATTAACAACACTAACAATTCCTCCACTGCACCGACTGCACCTCCTGGATATTTGTATGTGTCACATGGTATTAATGTACATAGTCTTGCTCAGTGATGTGATAGATTAAGAGACTTTATTGCATACTGTTTAGAAAGCATTGCATTAAATTTAATACAGTCTTAAACCAATTATCAGACCTTCATCTTTTCCCCTTTCTCTGTCTCTCTCCTTTTTTTCTCCTTACTGCCTGTCTTTCCACATTTATTTCTTCACCCACCATTTCACCATTGAGTCCTTCCCTTACTCATTACAGTGATGTGAGATTAATTTAAGTACGCGGACTTCGTACTAAACTGGTCTATCTCTGGGCTTTTTGGCCCTTCCAAGATGTCCATGCAATCTCCTCTGAAAGGAAAGAGGCTATTAAGCAGCGCTTCAAGAAAGGATGGAGGGGATCAAACCGAGGGCAATTGAACACAGGTAGACAAACAAATTCACACAGTGACACTGGGAAGAAATTGAGGTGTGTGTGTGTGTGTATGTGTGTGTGTGTGTGTGTGTGTGTGTGTGTGTGTGTGTGTGTGTAAAATAGCATTTCTTTAAATATGCCCTTTTAATTCTCTTTTCAAGTATTTCCTAATATCCTAAATGTGTGGTTACTGCAGTTTCAATCAATATGGCATTTGATGTTGTTTCACATTTTTTCTGCTTCATTAGAGAACCAAAAAGACTGTAATAGGACTGCGTACTGTTTAAACAGTTACTTTGCTGATAAAGTCCCAAGAAATAAACACAAATTATATATTTATATACTCTCTAGATGGGAATGGCCATGTATTTACAAATCAGACTGCAAATGAAAGAACAAATAACAGGTAGTACAGTAATGTGATTGCATTAGATACTTACAGATACGGCAGATACAAACAGGTACAGTTGATATGAAAATGTTGAAATAAGTTAATTGCTTTTGGACACATTGACAGATTGAAAAAAATGTAAAATTCAGTTGTTTAGTTGTTTAGATTATTTGATAAAAGAAGAATAGAGAAGAATAAAAACCCGAAGCCAACACAGCGTGGACTCTGCGGCTTGAGGGTGGAGCTAAAGGGAGCGTCCAGAACACTTCATCCTGTAAGAATAATGAACGTGCTTAACAAACCCCATTTCCACATCGGCCAGACCACTTCTGGCTCACATTGCTCACATACAGCCAGGTGTAAATTCAATCTGTACAGTTTAGGAGCATTCTAAAGAAATAAGTCTGTCCAACAAGTCTCCAATAACTCCGTCTGATCCCTCTATCTTAAACCGCCCATATAAAATCTACAGCTGTGCCCTTCCTCTGCAAAGGATAAAAATAATGAGAGCCCGCAGAGCAGCATCGCTTCAAGAGACTCTGGACAAGGGTCAGTTGACCAGTGGGAGTAGCCGAGGTAGTTTCTCCACTAGCTTTACTTACCTTCTTTAAATATGTCACCCTTTTTAAAAGTAGCCATGTCATAAAGAGAAGCCTGAAAATTCAGGTACTGTCCTCTTCCAACCAAACTGCTGTATAGTAAATTACAATAGAGTTCTGTTGTCTAAGAATGTTCACTAAGAATTTGAATGTAATCTGAAAGAAAAAAAATGTTTCAGTGACTTAAGGCCCCTTTACACTGCAATTTTGGGCTCACTGAGACAAAAGCTGACAAGTGTGAAAGACATGTGGTAAAAGATTTGGTCCTAGATTTGGAGCTTAGGAGAACCAAAGACAGCCTGAGGCAAAATTCTGACAGTGTCAGAAATTTTAGATGAAATTCTCACAATGTTACTGCCACCACGACCCCACGAGTCTACAAACAAAGCAATCAGAATACGACATGAAATGACACAAAACACTGACGGGCATGACATTTCATTTGTTAAATAATGTTTAGGGGGAAAACACACTCATTCTCCTTAATACGTCCATGGCACACAAAAACCACAATCTACCATAAGCACAGTAGATGGATGGTAAAAATGATGACATGCCTCTGCTTTCATATACTTAATCTATTTACATCATAGCATTATGATTCACCACCAGCTCATAATGAGTTGGCCTCATATTGATATCGTGCAGTCTGACACAGATTGAGACCAAGATTTAATTATAGGCGTCTCGCACAATGTGACATGCAGTAAACTTACATGATCGTTGTTGTCGCACAGTCTAAAGGTGCCTTTACCAGTCACTGGTAAAACGTTGGTCAACGTTGAGCTGTAAGTTGTTTTGGATTCTCAGTTCAACAGATTCAAGTCTGACTCAAGTCCAAGTCATGTGACTCGAGTCCACACATCTGCTAATTGCCTCTCTATAGAGTAGTTTTCGTTTTTACTGACAACCTTTTCTGTGTGAGATTAAAACTGAGTTCAGATTCACCAGTTGCTCCTCGTTTGTTGCATTTCTCACAGAGTAGCCACTCAAGGCGTCTATGCTTCCCCCCAGTGGTTAATACCTGTGCCATGGGGTTGATACACCTGTCATTTTGAACCTATTTTATTAAAACACACTCACCATTACCACTAGTAACCACAGGTGTCACCAAATCAACCAGGACAATTATAACCTCAAGTGTGGCATCTCTACTGTCCTAACGAAAAGAAAATGCAGTGTAGTCTTTTTTCTTTAACCCTTTTCTTTGTAGACCACGTCTACAAAGGCCCACGTACTTCCCACAGGCTCGAACAAATGTAAACGATGTGAAACGGGGTTCCCCCGAGGAAAGACTCTGTTCGATGTACAGTGAAATCCGTCTGATTTATTTGGTCAATGCCTGCCTCATCCACTCTCACTGTACAATGCATTAGGACTACCTGAGGCTTGGGAGAGAATTGATCTCCTGTCAGACTGTAACTGGGGCTCTCTCCTCTCAGATCACCACTTTTCTGTTGTGATTTCTTCAACCAAGGAGATCAGCTCACATCGGTGAAGAGTGTAAATGGGTTCAAATATGTTAATTATTAATGAGAAAACTACCCCACCAAAGTCCATGTGGGGTTTTGTGTTTGTCTGCACAGGTTTGTGCCAGACCTTCCTTTTTCCTATGTATCACCTGTCTAAAACAAAGGAGATCCAGGCTTTAAGGCTTTGTTATAGCACTGAGCATTCAATTAGAAATTCATGCGTGAGATGATATTAAAATGATCGCTTAACAATAGCTGAGATGGACTCTGATTTCCTTTTTCTCTTACAATTAGCTTTATCAGTTAATCTAGCAGATAAACAGAATATACTGAAGAATATACTCATAAAAGTCCAGAGAAATTCATGTGAGAATAAATTCAGAGAATACAGCTTCTAAAGAAAGGATGCTCTCTCTGCCCTGTGCATACCTTGTCTCTTCTAACGCTTTTGTTCTTCTGTTTTGTTGTTCTTGTTTTTTTGTTTTGTTCTGAGGAACCTCCACTCAGGAGGGAAAATACAGTCATCAAGTTAATGTTGTCTTCCCCTGTAAAACAGCAGTCTCAATGTGGCAGCTTGTCACACACATACACACACATACCTACAGGTTTGGTATTAACGGTATGACTACATGGCTGCATATCACACCAACATCACAAGGACACTTCCATTATTTCAATAAGGTGCTATAAATGACCCAAAGACTTGTCACATGGATAAAATCAAGAGTGCAAAAGTGTTACAGTACAGCACATTGTTCACTGGAATGGTTGTATTTGGCTTTCCATTCTCCACACTTGCAGACTGAGCCCTCACAGACTGCAGTTATACAGAGTGATAGTTGTATGACTGTCATCACTATTATTATTATTTTTATATGACCATTATCTTTTTTCTTTCATCTTTGATGAAATGTCTTCTATGTCTGCACTTTTGCTGTAAATGGACATCTAAACCTTTTTGTACAGACGTGGAATGTAAGTACCGTACTAATTTTAGGTACTTGTACTTTTCTTGAGTATTTCCATTTCATGCCACTTTATTCATTCTAATTCTGATTCTTATACTTATATATTATAATTATTTTATCTTGTAAAGCCCTTTGTAATCTCTGTTTTTGATCAATTTTGAGAAATAACTTACTCCACTTATTTGACAGCTATGTTTTCCAATCTTTTGTGAATTAATTCAGCAAGTTTTTTCTGTAGCTGTGTCAGGGAGAAATATATTATAATTAATTATATTATCAGATTTGGCCAACATATGTAGGGTCAATATATCAGCAAAAACATATATTTGTCAAATATTTTAGTGATTTTCATGGAGAAAGGTGCACTCTATCTTTAGATCTTTTTTTTTTTTTTTTGCTAGCAATGATTAAGAGATGATTGCAGTGTCTTAGGTCAAGGTACTCTTCACCTGAAACTGACCACACAAACCCAGTTTGTTGAGCTGCCATTCTTTTGCCATTCAAGACAAGAGGAGTATTGATCCAGAGGCTTCTCTTAAGCGCTGTAGTTTGTCCTCTGAGGGTGCAGCTGGAGGCTTGGAATGGAGAAGTAAACAGGCGCTTGGTAAATAAAACACCTAGGTCAACATAGCCATTTCACCCATTAACCTGAAGCAGGTTTGGCCATTCTGTGGGGTTACACAGTGTGTGTGTGTGTGTGTGTGGAAGTGGTCAAACCTGCAACTTAGTAAACACAAAGACCTTGGTCATTCAGAGGTCAGAAAGGTTTGAAATTAACCGGCTTTAGTTGAATGAAACACTAATAGCAGATTTAAGTTTTTGTTTGGAATTTATAATTACGTACCTACCAGTCTTACTAAAAAAGATCTTGTAAAACTTCACTACTATCAACAGCTTAAACTGTTAAATAAATTATATTTGCAGTTACATATTTGAGAGGCTGGGAGTTAAAGTAAGATTTAAACTGAGTGATTTTTGGCTTTGCCCATGAGCACATGGCAAGCAAAAAGTACTTCCCGACCAAATCCAGCAAAGGTCAGAGGTGAGGGTTAGAGGTCAGAGAGGCGTGGCCTCAGTGGCGGAGACGCCCCCAGGTTTACACAAGTGTAAAAAGAGTCCATTCAGTCTGGCTGCATAGGCAGAGTTTCACAAAGGTCCACTGTGTGGGGCCTATAACCCCCCTACACTCACACACACAAACACACACACACACACACACCTCCTCCATGCACATGCCTACACAGGACACAGACAATGGGGGGTTTCTGGTCAACAGAGCCACATACATGTTAACCTGAAATACTTTCCTCCATTAAAACTGAAATATTACCCAGGTCTCCCCTGCCTGTTCACTACGTTTTTGTTTGCAATTTAAACCACACAAGTTCCTTGTTTTGCTATCATCTGCTAACCTTACCTTTCCACTTTTCAAAGGTGCTTCGCCATGAAGAAGAATAAATAGTAATGAAAGAAAAGTAAGACAAAAACTGTTACGGTAAGAATTTAAACAATAGATGACATAAATGCTATGAGAACTAATTAGACAAGGTAAATAAGAGCTTGTTTTTTAAAATATTTTTTAAAAAACAAACAAACAGTGAACGACACAAAATTTAAAAATGTTATCATCACAAACCCCATGAAAACACCAAAACTAACAATGTATTAGTCTGTGTCCCAATACTTTCAGACTTCATACCTGTCTGTGGCGCTCAGGCCTGAACCTCTTCAGTCCTTCTGAAAATGTAAATCTTTAAACATGTCACATATAGTTTCATCTTTAAAAAAGCCTCAGTCATTTCCTGAAACAGCTGGGCACTGTGGTTTCTATTAAATGTAACTCAAACAGTAGTAAATAGTGCATTAGTTGTGGACTATTTTCATTGGCGGATTAATACATATTTGGTGCTACTGTATATTGAGTATTTACAGCAGATCAAATAATTAAATGACAAGCCATTACACATGTAGGTGACTGTATTTGCCAAGTCTGGTATCTTTCTTCAGCTTATAGGGACAAATCTGCTACATAAATTGAGTTTGATCACTCTGATTGCTCTAATTGTTTTCAGTATTACACTAGAGATTGGACCTTATCACATATCCCAAGTATCCTTCAAATTATAAAACAGCTAATCAACATCAAAAGTTAGTGTGAGGGTGCTTGTTGTGAACCAAACTGATAACTGAGGTAACTGTGCTGATAAATTCAACACTCATTCATTCGTCATCACTACTAATTGTCTATATTCAAGGTTCTTTGGTTTTACATGAAATACCGTGGTACATGGAATACAAATTGGCGTTTCTTTATAGCTGATCACCCTGTTCCTACACAGAAAAAGAACAATAAAGCTGTGGCAACACAATGGACATGCAGCCCACTGTAGATAACCTACCTCTGATTCACTCCCTGACAGTTAATGGTCCCATTTCTAACCTCAGCTACAATCTAAAACTTCCTCCAGGCAGCCTAACTCTTGGTATTATTTTAAAGTGCAGTGATGATCTGGTTTTTATAATTTAGCCCTCATCTTCCTTTCCCTCAGTAAAACGGTGGATTATAACCAGATTAAGGGAGTGCCTTTTTCTTTATCCCTGGGTAAGCCTGCACAGCACGCAGCTCAAAGGTAATGAAGCACTCTGTGATCCATGCCGGGATGAATCTAAAAATTCCCAGAGCACCACTGTATTTTAAAGGAAATGAGATTTCCCTGAAAGCCCCCTTCAAACCTATGCTTTCCATTTTGAAACAGCTATAAACTGTGTGAGTACTCACAACCTGGTACAAGAACACAGACCTGTTGCCTTTTAAAAAAAAAAAAAAAAAAAGGAAGACATGCATTTTAGAATGTATTGAAAAATGTGCTTTCGGGTTCTTTTGAAACTGCTTAGAAACTAAATCTAGACCCACATTAATACATTTCTTTACCAGAATGAATTAGACTGTCCTCATTTTTTGGTCTGACACTAACATGCTTGGCTTTGTCAAAGGTACCGAAATACAGTGTATTTTGACAGATATTGCACGAGGCATTTAATGAAGCTTTAATGATTTCAGTGGGGTAAAGTGGGTCAATGCAGCAGTGGAAAATATGACATACTAAGAAATACATTATTCAAAATTTACACAATTTGGACAACCATGTCTCCTAGAAATTACATTTATATACTACCAAATTGCCACACGCTGTGCAGGAAACGTAATGCTGGATGAATTACATTTTCTGTAAACATAATGAGACCATTTTGTTAATTAACACATTTTGAATATATGAGTAAAATGAAGTTTAAAAGCTTTACTTTCTTACCTACGACCACCTGGCCAATCACTGTGAGAGGGGGGTTTTAGACGGTGTTAGACAATCTGATCAGCACTTCTTTTAAAGCATACTGGGGCCTTAACAGTCCAACGGTCGGTCCACGATGGTGCCTGTCACAGGTACTCAGTTACTTCAGTCTTACTTCAAAAACAGAATTCGAGAATGCCTTGAACCAGGAAGACCAGTGCAGAGCTAAAGCTAATGGCTGTGTCAGTCTTTATTGTTGTAGTCATGAAGACTTTTAAGTAGAACTGAACCACTGGACCTTTACAGGCCAAAATAGGCCGCTCTTGAACACACTGAATAACACTATGGACCACACTTTATGCCTAGGCACCTATTATTATTTGTGAATATTAATGCTAATGTTAATGCTTCCTCCTTAGCACACCACCACAAACCCAAGTGTGCTGTCAACTACTGATTGATAAAACGTACTGAGTGATCTGTTGCAGACATTGAGTGACCCCGGCCTCCTTCAGATAGTCTACTTTGACCTGACTTACCCATTAATTCAATTTTATCAGCCTCAGTCGGCGGAGTGTTGATGTGCTCCTGAGGCATGAAGGTGACTAAACTCAACATCCTGGATGATGAGGCCATTCCAGCTTTTTGGTCTGTCTGCAGTTATGTTGCAAATGGCTCTTCTTGCACCACCTGGCAAAGCTCCTCAATGGGCGTAAGTGACATAAATACAGCAACCCTCAGTTGGATGTATTTTTACCAGTCAGTCAGTGGTGAATAGGTTTTATTTGTCCTCAGTAATACCTGTCTGGCTAAATGAGACAAGATGTATGCCTGAACTGCTGACAAAAAGTGATTTTTGTATGTATTTCACCGTATCTAATCTGCAAACTGTAATATTCATGTGAGCATGTTAGATGAAGATATTCTTTTTTAAAACAAGGCACACCCAAAATTAAAAATAGAAAATGTCAAGCTGCTGGTGCCACTATACAAACAGTCAGGGGATCAACAAAATCATTAGAATACATTATCGATGAACCATGAAATTCTTTTGCAGTCCATCTAAGTTGAGATATTTCACTGGATAATTGAAAGTTTTGTCCTGCTATTGGTGCTAGATAAAAAGTTAGGGGATCAACAAAGCCAATAGGATTCATCTTTTTGGGAAATATACATGTCTGTACAAATTAACTAAAATATCAATTTACATTTAAGCCTACATTGTGCTCATCTTCTCCTCTTCCTTCTACTGCTTCAGTCATAATTCTTAAATAAAACAGACAAAAATAACTTCATTGTGTCTTTTTGTGGCATGGAGCACTTTAAATGTCGGACCATTTGTATTAGTGACTTTGGGAATTGGAAGTAAAAGCTTACAAGGAGCACTTAAAAGCAACAAGAGGATTAAAATATAGTGAAATTATACCATCGGTAAAGAATCGCCTCCAGTTAGTGATCGTCATTAAGGCAAAAAAAATCAGTCAAGTTTATTTTCAAAAGAGGCACTAAAGTATGCTTTTACTATAAAAGACTGCGAGAGTTAAAGCAGGCCAAACAATTAGGAGGTGCACCGTTCACTGCATCCCTTGGTGCTGTTAATGCAGCTAAAAGTATTGATCACTGCTGACGTGTTTTTCATAAAACAAAAACTTGGCTACTTGTTACCAGTACAGGTTCTTTTGTTTCTTTGATTTTCTTCAAATTATTGTCAGTATCTTAAAACAACTTGAAATGAGTTGAATTTTGGAAACAAGTGAAATAATCTCCCCCCAGTGCTTGATTATTTTGCGCTTCTTAAGAAAATCTGGTTGTAGGACTCAGTAATAGTTTTTACAGTGTATTTTTTCTTGCAGTACATTGCAAGTGTTAATGTTAATGTTGAATTTTGCTGTGTTAACGCTACAATGTTGATGCTTTGATGCCATTGGATGGCACTGTAAGAACCACACTTCCTAAGGACTGACCCATATGTTGTCATGTGTGGTCATGTGGCCTGTTACATGGCTTTTGCATCTGATCAGGTTGGGGTACATACCTGTCTGTCACATGACCCTTGCTTAGCTGCGATGTCTTGCTGTGGACGGTCCATGCCAGCTTCACCACTGAAGGGTGATGAATCTGCAGCCTGCAAAACTTTGCACAAAACATCTGCACTTGGGTGATGTGTAAAATAATTCCGTACTGATCGACTGACCCACTTTATATAATCTGTTCTTTGCTCTGTTCTGTCTTTCATGGTTTTGCATTTCATTTAAATATTGTCAAATATATTAATAACAGTAGCAGTAGTTGCGAAGGAAGCACCACAGGGCGTCAAGAGCTCCAATACAGTGTTATGATGTGGCATAAAAATACAACAAAAGAAAATAGAAGTGGTCATACCACATGGGTTTTGCCTTAATCACAGAGAGGAAAAAATGGTTGTTCCCACTTTTAATACATTAGGACACTAAAAATCAACATGTGAACATACTTGCTTTTAATGTCTTGAGATGCCTGTTCTGGTGTGGTAACAGGGGTGTTTTTGTGGCTTGTGACTTCATCAGGTTTATGCATGATTGATTTTTTTCATCTGATTTTCAGGTTTTTGAATATTCAAAATATATGATAAATAATGTTTTTTTAAAGCCCCTTTTTTCTTTTCATTTTTGTCATACAGAATGGCTGAGCTGTTTCCCCCAGTTAACCTTTGCATTCATACCTGTTCTCTGCTCTGCTGCCACTTAGTGTAGTGTAGTTTTAATTAATTGATTGACACAATTGTTAAAACGGGCTTAATGAGTCCCCATACTTGACATTCCCTATAGAGCCCACAAATCACTACAATCTGCCCCTGGTTGGAGTTTGAGAACAACTGTAAGCTGTATGTGAATTCAAACAGCTGGAGGGAGGGCAGTGTCGCTCAGCTTTCACTGGCATACTGTAATACAGCCGTTTGACATGAGACAGCCCCCTAGGTGTCTCACTTTCTCTGTTTGTATGGGCTGGAGCGCTGCGCCGGCTGCCCGCCTGCCTGCTGCTCGTCTGGCTGACTGGCTACGTTGACGTCAGCGCCGTGTTGATTTGCTAAGGCGAGAGAAGAAAGGAGTTAGTGCGTGTTGAGAGAGCGGGTACTGCGAACTGCCTTACTATGCTGTAGCCCCAATCCCCCTTCACTATACGGAATCAAAACGTGCAACTTAGGTGAGTACCAATCCGGGCTAAACGCAGCTGCAGTTTCCCGGCGACAAGTGCCAGACCCGCTACTCTGCATGCGTCTACCACTGTTTTCTCTGTGTACTTTCATTCACCATGTGGATGTTTTGATGCATTTATAGCGCCGGGGATCGTTTTGCTTGTCCCCGTTCAACCTCACGCTGAAGTTAACAGTAAACGCGACTTTGGCACGCAAGTTGGATCTGCGCACCGGAGTGCTGGATGAAAACAAGTGTTTACCTGATCGCGCTGCAAGGTGTTTAAGTTTGCATTAACGCAGCCTATTGTAAAGATGTAAAGGTTGACGTAACCCCCCCACCACCACTACCACCACCACCACCACCACCTCCTCCACTCCCCCCCCCTGTCGGTCTGGTTTAGTATGCTGGAGATCGCAACCAGAGGACGTGAGGTCTGGCTGTTTCACCGGGAGCCAGACAACATATGACGCCTCGCTCCATGTGACTTTACTGGAGAAATCGCGTTTGCTCGTTTTGATGGAAATTATGCAGTTTTTAGACAGCGACACTCTTGCCCGTCCTTGTGTCTCCAGACGCACCAGTGTGGCTCATTTAGCCGTGATGACATCATGATGAGGACTGGGGACACTGGTCTCTTTACTCGAAACAAACCCAAATCTAGTCACTGTACAGTCAGACTACAATTGATTGACAGGCGGCTAGATGTTTGATTGGTTATCAATAATCAGCTTGCAGTAGCACGCGCAGCACACTGTGAGGTGGGGAACTGGTAACAGATGCAATGGCAAATTGATTTGTTATCGACACTGTCTGATCTCTCTCTTCCCCCCTTTCACTCCTTTTCTCTTTATCCTTTTGACACCTTTCTCCAGATCACAGCCCCTTCTCCTTTATTGTTCTCTTTATCTTTATTAAAGCCAGCATCTGAGTATTTCATCCTGCCTCAAACAAAGTCCACCTGTGCGTCGATCAGGGGAGAGCTGGCATGAATCGGCGAGAGATCCTGGCAGCTGTCTGTCTCGTGTCTACTTTTTAGCACGCTCAATGTCTCTGGTCTTCCTCCTTAGAGATGCTGTACCATCTTGCTCTCTCTACACGTTTGTGTCTGTCAGCGTGCATGGTCTGGAATATTGAACGCTGTTTATTCTTGTTGTGGCTGGGTCGCCAAGGCGCGCTATGGCAGACAACTCGTGATCAGATTGATTATGCTGCCTTTCTGTGAAGTCGGCCTAATGTGGTTATTGTCAGCGCTCTACATTGTTCTCCAGGGAGAAAATCTCTCCTGGCTAAATGTATTTAATGTAGTGCGTGGTGTTTTGCATAATGCATAACGCTGTGTATAATTTGTCTGTTGTGGCTGGCATATTTTAATGCTGTCTAGACGCACGTAGCCTTCCTTTTATTAATAGAGAGCCAACAGGCGCGATAAAGTCCCCAAACAGCAACTTTACATTGTGCTCCAGAGAAGCCACAGCTTGGTTGATAGCCCACAGAGCGCAACAAGCATTGATCATTTACGGGGCCATAAATCGCAGCTATTGGCATACCTGTAATAAAGATAATGGCATGTTTTAGGCATGAACCCTGTTGACTGAGAGGTTGAGCTCAGTTAGATGAGAACCTGTAGTTTCATCATCAGCTCCCTACTATATCGATTTTATCAGTGTGCCCAAAAAACAAAGTCGAGTGTCCCAACAGCCGACAACATTATGTATTTGACATGATCCTCAGCGCAAACAATAGCTGCCAGCAGCGTTTGCCCTGCTGCATATTCCGATTTAGGATTGTGTGAGTGTAGGTTTTTGAGGTGAGCTTACATATGTGGGGAATTACTGATATTTTAAAAAAGTCGTCTAGTTGGAGGTGGTGGCTGGTGATATTTCCTCTTTTTTTTCTGTGTCTCTGTGTGTATTGTTCTCAGGCGGGGAGGAAGGAAAAGAAGTGCTCAGACACACAAACTCTTTATTCCTTTCATTTTTCAAATGAAATTTTGGCTTTTTGAAACTGAAATGTAAGATTCTGAAAATGAAAATGAAAATTTTCTAAACAGAAAATCAATGAAGATGAAAAGAACTAACTGAGCTGACAAAATATGTCATTATTAACCTGATATACTGAATAGACTGAACAGATAAAAACTGGCAGTCAATAAGCTCATCCTGGATGTGGGTCAATGGATTGAGACTGAGACTGTTTATTTAATTGGATTAATGAAGACAGCATTATTTCATTGTAGGTCATAATGTAAAGTGTAGCAATATATTTCCCCGTTAAGTTGAAAAATCAAGTTAACACAATCATTTCTTTTAAGTGCAAATTGTGGTGAAAGTGTTTATTTAATTTGAGCATCTTCATTATTTTATTTTAGGGTCCAAGTATGCTTTAGATATGAGGTGGAGCAACATGTTGCCCTGTTAACTTTCGAGTTAACAAGCAGTCACAGAGACAGTCATTCATTTTGGATATTAAACATTCGTGACGGCAGACAGAGCGGGGTGTTTGGTGCTGCAACGTTGTGTGCTTTTGCCTCGTCCTGCTTTCCTTTCCACCCATTTCTGGCCGCTGCTCTCTGCTCCCGTCTGTGATGGGAATACTGAGTAAGATGCTATTTAATTTCAGAAAGGCTGCTGACGGTCTTTGTGAGCCAAGCAGGAGTGAAAAACCACAATTCACACTTGTCTAACTGGTGTACATCCCCATCAGATAACCAAATGAAGACATCTTTGTAATATAACATATGTCGGACTGATTGGTATGCAGGGTGAGCCTGTTGGACTGCTCACAAATTGTCTCCCTTCAGAAATCTACAGTCAATACTCTCCGCTGATTTTAAGAACAATACCACTGCACAGAGGGTTTACCATCCCTGCAGGATGTTTGCAATTGGAAACTTCAGTGCCTTCACACTTGCCATTTACAAAATAAATATTGATATACTTAAAATTAATCTATTGACATATTAATTACAAAATTAACTTTCAAAATTTAAGTATTGAGTGATTTATATCTTTTCCATTTCCATCCATTAAAAAAAGCATTTGTTGGATTTGAAAGTGTAACAACATCTTTGCTGTTGCATCAGAATTTACCAGAACTGATTTATTTCATTATGTTTTTCCATCCAGGTTTCATCTTGTTTACAAAGATAGCTAAAAACACTGCTGAACGGGGAAGGCGAGCCTCATGAGTCGGCTTCGTGGATTGCATCGACGCAATGGATTTAAGTAAAATGGGTATGATCCAACTCCAGAACCCCAACCATCCCACTGCCCTTCTGCAGAAGGCCAATCAGATGCGCCTGGCTGGGACTCTGTGTGACGTGGTCATCATGGTAGACAGCCAGGAGTTCCATGCTCACCGGACTGTGCTAGCCTGCACCAGCAAAATGTTTGAGATCCTATTCCACCGCAGCAGCCAGCATTACACCCTGGACTTTCTTTCACCAAAGACGTTTCAGCAGATTTTGGAGTATGCTTACACTGCCACGCTCCAGGCCAAGGTGGAGGACTTAGATGACCTGCTCTATGCAGCAGAGATCCTAGAGATTGAGTATTTGGAAGAGCAATGCCTCAAGATCCTGGAAACCATCCAGTCCTCAGATGAGAATGACGTGGAGGTCAATGTGAATGACGGGAGCACAGAGGAGGATGACGAACGCAAAGGCCACAACGGAGCCAAGAACTCCAAAAAGCATTCCATGGAGAGTCTCTATCTGTCAGGTACCCAGCAAGTTTCCACCATGGCTGGCATGGTGGACCAGAGTCCCTCAGTTTCCACTTCCTTTGGTGTCTCCACCCTGAGTCCCACTAAAGCTGCTGTGGACAGCCTGATGAGCATCGGTCAGTCTCTGCTCCAGCAGGGCTTCGGGGGTGAACAACTTATCCACGGCAACTCCCACCACCTGATGACTGAAATCAAGACTGAAATGATGCAAGTGGACATGGGTGGCAACGGCCATGAAAGCCCTCAGAACATGGAGTCCAGTGGCTCCAGCAATGGAGAGCGAAGTGGGGAGGACAGGAACCGAGACGGTCCAGGAACACCAACCAGGAGCAGCGTAATCACCAGTGCTCGCGAGCTGCACTACGTCCGTGATGAAGGCATGGGTGACGCTCAAGCTGAGGTCAGCCAGATGGGTCTGGAAGCAATGTCCGGAATGACAGAGAAACATCTGGCCTCGCTCTATTCCCTACCAGTCAATCATAAATCAGATGCCATCATGTCCATGCCGGCATCCATGGCCTCCGCTCTCCCCATGTCCCCAGCCCTGGCTATGTCTATGGACTTCAGTGCCTACGGGGGACTTCTGCCTCAGAGCTTCATCCAGAGAGAATTCTTCAGCAAGCTCGGGGAGCTGGCAGTGGGCGTGAAACCAGACGGCAGGAACCAGCATGAACGTTGCAATGTTTGTGGTGCAGAACTACCAGATAACGAAGCTGTGGAGCAGCACAGGTAAGCCAAGTTTTCTTTTGAGTAGCTGCTTGCTGATTGTTTTGGCCTTGAAATTTGTAGTCCTTTTCAGCCTTTCAGCACAGTTTTTCCTTCTCAAGAATAACATTTAAATGTTTTATGCAAGAGTACAGTTTTCATTATGTGCAACAGAAAGTGAAAGTCATTTGGCCTCAGAATTTCTTAACACCTAACTATAAATAATTACAAACATATATGAATACTGTGGTTACCTGGAACTCAATTCTAACTTTTTCTCAGGTGTAAGTCACCTGTTTTCAATTTAGAAATAAAGAAATATCGAGTGCATCCTTTTGAGGCTTGGTTAATGGAGAATAGAGGAAATCGGAAGTTTCTTCTGGGTGTTTGAGGCTAATACCAATCATTTTGTAAGTCAGGGATTATGACAACTAACAAAGAAACCCATTCACACATCTTTAACGTATGAGTAAGTGAAATCCTTTGATGGACACAAACCGTAGCTCTGTGTGGCTGGTAGTTCAGGCCCAGAGATCCACTCCTTCAATAACTGCCAAGCCTGTCCAGGTGACTGCCAAAGCAGTGCTGTCGTAACATTGTCGAAGACTATTAGTCACACCTTACAAGATGTGGACGGCAGCTATCACACACACTCTCTAAAGTGGTACTCCCTCATCCTGGATCTGACTCCCCTCCCCTTTCCCATAACTACACAAGGGAGGCCCTTATAAGCTTGATAATTGGAGTAGACGGTCAGTCCAGGAAATGAGTGCTGAACCTGGGACAGGGAGGTAGTTCTAGGACAGAGGAGTGGTAGTAAACCAGCACAGCGCTGTTTCAGTCAGTGCATAAAAATGAAATCTTAAGGCCTGGAAACTTCACTCATAATACTGAAACTCACCTCTAGACTTTTCAAAACTCTTAATGTCTTTTTTTGTCATTTACATTTATGTCACTGCATGTGTCATGTAATTGTATCGGCATCTTTCAAAATTTTATTAACCCAGCTAGAGTACAAACATCTTGTGGAACTTGCATCACTTCTTTGTGGATTTTGCACAGTCAGTATTTTTGTGACTGGAAGCCTTTTCTTACCTCGAAGACCACCTTCTCACCCTGTAATGTTTGCTTAAATCAATTGGAATGCACAGTGGCTAAAGTTCACTTGAGGATTTGGACCCCATCACCCATCCCTTCGTGCCTGAGCCAGTATCTTGGTATGCGTGGCTAAGAACTGTACTGACTCAGTCCAAGCTCCTCAGTTTCTAAATCTGTCTCAATGTTTTCTTTAGAAAATACTGAATATTATAGAATGGCTTTTACCCCAACAAGAAGTGCCCTTGGGTGCAGCCTCACACTGTGTTATTAAGCCGTGTTTTTTCTCTGTTTTTTATATGGATAGTGCTGTATGGTGAAATGAGTTACGTTGTGGTGTTGGCAGTTACTTCTAAAAGTGTACAAATTTGTGTAGCCTTCATGATGAGTGCTCATTAGTAATTGAATAAAAGGGGAATTTCTGCATGGAGTGACTATGAGTCTTTTAAAAAAAACAGCAACTCTAGAAGTGAATTTTGAGCAGCTTATGATGAGTTCTTCCTTTATGGTTTAAAATACACTATAGCTTCTGTGTTAGATGCAGTAATGTAGTCTCAGTGTGTTAAAGGACAGGCTACACTAGTCTCTGTCTTGAGAAACGTCTGGCGTGTGAAATGGTTGCCTGTGTTTCAAGAGGAATTTCATCAATTCGCTCAAGCTGGGAAATCTTGTATCAAAGGAGATTTCCAAACCGTTTCATGCATTGATGTTCCTGCTTTGCCCCATAGCATACTAATGGGTTAATTTAGACTGGTTGATACACCGACACAACACTGTTTAATATTGTACGCGCTGTCCTGACAGCCTCCTGAAGTGTAGAAATCAAACATTGCATCATCCGCTGTCTGCTTTGCTGTCCGCACATGAAAGGTCTGCTGTGCTACCCTGAGATGCTTGATAATTCAGACGCTCCTCGTGTCCTCACAAATTCCAATGTGGCTCATTTGATAGCATATCAAGCTTCCTTTTCTGTGCGCAGCCTGTCAAGCTGCTGATTCTTTTGATGTGAATACAAGATGTTTTATTTCAGATGAGCGGAGTCGTGTTCCCTCTGACTAATTACACATCAATTCCCCACAGCCACTGTGTCAGGGTCACTGCTACCCCTGCAACAAACACATAAAAAAGTTGGCAGAGTTCACTTGGTGCAGGCAGGTCAAGTCAAACATGAGTGTAATTGTTTCCAGATGTGGCACAGGTCGTTGGTGTGAGGTGTCTGTGTGTGTGCGTCTATGTTAAAATGAATGCACCAGAAAGCACCTACTTCCTGTATAAATTTAGTCTCTGTTCCCTTTCATTCCTCTGTGCCCTGGATTATATCATAAAAAACACCCACCCAGACTGAATACAATGTATATTGACTCCACAAGTGGTGTGTGAATGTTTTATTATACGTACAGCCCTTTGAGGCATACTTTGTGATATTGGGCTATGATAAAGTTTGACTTGACTTGACTGGACATACAGAAGTATATGCTTATACAACAAATCCTCATAAAAAGAACGACAGTATAGGTCTAAAATTCAGACCGGCAAAAACGACCTATAATTACGTTTACGCCATCTAGCAGCTTTAACTTGGTAATGCTTTCCAAAACCGTTACAAAAATAATATGTAAAAAGTAATGATGTTTTATGGTGTGACACTGTGGTTAAGGTCTGGGTAGGTTTAGCCAAAAAAAAAACACATGGTTAGGATTAGTGAAAGATTATGGTTTGGGCTAAAATGATCACTTGAAACGCGGCTTATTCTTTAACTACACGCAACCTTTGTTGTCATGGCAACAGTAAACACTCCCTCCTCCTCACAAGGCAAAAATCCTCTTATCAAGTCACCTTATCAACTCACCTTATATTGATGTCATCTGAACTGAGTCACTTCCCCGGGTCATAATTACTACGCCCAGCTGCAAGATGGCATAAACGTAACTATAGGTCATTTTTGCCAGCCTGAATTTTAGACCTATACTGTCTTTTTTTCTTGTGAGGACAGACACAATAAGGAAACCTTAACACCTTTTGGGTACAGATCAAAATCTAGCAGCAAGTATCAAAAACTGTCCAATATCAAAAGATGGCATCAGGTGTCTGGTGTGATTCATAATTTTTACTTATTGTTTGATATGAACGTTAAAATAAAAATGTTTCTGCTTCAGCTATTTTATTTAGGAAAAGTTCTGGTATGGCTGCTTATGTATCTATATAAAGAAGTATTGTATTGGCACTAGTAAAATTAGATGAATTTGAAAAAATTCAAATAGTTCTCCTCCAAAGAAATGTATCAAGCTAAATGAAGGGCCACACCTTATAGGTGCCTGAGGTTCTGTTGATTGAATCTAAACAGTCCCCATCTGACCATGACAACTCCTCCAGCAGTCCATCCCACCACCTCCTTACCTCCCCTCTGACAAGCCCTAGATTTATTTCTTAAAGGAAGCCAAGGGTGAGTGTTGTTGCGGCTTCAGGGAGACAGGATTACAGCAATATTTTAGTAACCCTTGCACTGAGAAAATAATCAACACAGGAAGGGCCTGAGTGATTATTGGGAAAATAAATGCATGATGCAGGGGGCTAATTCTGCAGTGGCGGGGGAAAGAGAAAAAAAAAAAAGTCCTCCACTGCTTGGTATTCCAAACACAGCATCCAATTCACGGGAACTAGCCTTGGGTTTATCTCTTTCACTTAATCGTCCATTCTCATGCAAATGACTGACCCTCGCTGTAATGTACATCACATAAGTGAAAAAAGACCCTATTTTAAAGGAGAGCTTTTCCAGCATATAGCTGTTAAACATTACTGATAGACATCAATGGTTTAACTCTGTCTTTTCATGATACAGCCTGGGTTTTTTTTTGGGGGGGGGGCGGGTTGCATGAATGAGATGAATCCATGAATTCCTGCTTTTCTCCTCTGTGTTTTTGCTCATGTTAATTTTATTATTGATGGATGTGTTTGGTTAGGGGTTGGAAGTGGTGGAAATAATCACCCTCGCATTAACGTCCGCACGCGCGCACACTCATGTGTTCATTACTTTTCACACACATTCCCCTCAGCAGCAGCAGCAGCAGCAGCAGCAGCCAGCACTCACTCTTCCATTTCCTCTCCTTTTGTGGCAAAGGGGGACGGAGGGCTCTCTAATACCCCGGGCCCCAGGTGTTTAAACAGCGAGCCCAAGGCCCTTATCTGTGCATATCAGAGTGGGACAGATAACCCTTGGCACTCCTCCTCAGTAAACCAAGAGCAGATTGAGCTCAGATAGCGGCCCATAGCGTTTGTTGCAGGTGATAACGATGTATGCACACACACACATATACCCCGCACATTGAGGTGAAGCTAGTGGAAGGTATACAAGTTGTTTCCCTATACATTGACACTTGTGTGCTTTGGCCACTATCAACCATTAACCACTGGTTTCTACATGTTCACACCATGAACAACTGAGCACAAGAAACAGGCTTCAAAAAATCTCTAATCCCATTTTATCTCTTGAAAAGTCAAACCAAGATCTTACTACTGTAGGTAATTTCGTTTCCTCCAGTGTGTTTTACTGCATGTTTGCTTGACTGACAAGTGTCTCAACCTTTCTGAGTCAGCTGTGGTGGTTCCCACTTGCTTATCCCCCCTTTAGTTCCACCAGGGCTCTTTGCCCAAAATTGGGTTTTGTGGCTCCATTAAACCACAGAGATTTTGGCAAGTGGTAGTCAAATCAATGCTTCAGACACCTGAAGGGAGGTTTTTGGTGACATGGCAGATGATAAAACCATGGTTTTGAACATTGAACATTTTTGCTCTGATAGCGGCTGCCATAGTTTTCGTGGGTTACAAGGTCTAGCTAGCAATGAAATGTAAAACGAAAAACCTGGCAAAAGTTCAGCTGTGAGCAACTTTTCTCAGATATGCAGAGAATCTGCACATCGGCTGAGCTTTTCTGTTCGGCTCTGTAGGAAATGAATTGACTTGGTGATGATGCATGACAATGGCGCTGCTCGTGGTTTGAAAGCATTGCTAGGGTTTCAGTCGAACAAGCACTGCTGCTCCCATTTTGTGATCATAGTAGCTGCCACTATCATCAAACAGCACTGTGATGTCCAACTGTGAAACACTCACCAGAAGCAACACAGGCCAAGTGATAGAAACTCTTATGATCGACTAGCAGCATTTTTTTTTTAACTTCTATTCTTTCTTTCTGTTACCCTTAATGTTGTCATGTAAAGACCGACCCTGTTTCATCTAGCAGCTGAATGGAAGGCTCAGAGACAGCTAGTACTGTTAAGGCAAATTTGTTCTTTCCGCATCAGTGTAGCCGCAGGGGTCCGCTAGGGTCTGCGAGACTTTAATTCCATCAGACACCTGTGAGTGTTGACCAAAATGTATGACCGCACAGACTGCACATGTGCTAGAAAAACTCTTCTTGTTTTCAAGAGGTCATGGTTTTGATTTTGCACGTGTGGGACATGTCCACGTACACACACCCAAAGAAGCATGTTCAGAATCGTGTGCACATCTGCATATATTTTGAACTATATAGATAGCTTCCTCTGCACAACCTCAGTGTTTTGCTTTAAAAAAAAAAAAAAAAAAGAAAGGTGCTGGCAGTTTGGAAAAATGTTGGATAGATTTGAAATAGTAGTCAGCCATTTACTTCATTGTCTCAGTCTTGCCCTCCGAATATAGCATATTGCCTCCGGTCTGAAATAAAATAACTCAAACTAAAACTGAAGCACAAGCAAGCTTATGATCCTAACCTGTAAAACTGAGCGAGCATTTTCCTGCTTCCTAAAAGCAGCCCGGCAACAAAGCATCCATTACATGGCAGTGGATTACCCTCTATTTGAAATCACTCAGTGAGCTAAGTCTCCCCAGCTTGCACTCAGAGGTACAGTACATGCTGGTGTAATAATCCAATAGCACAAAAAGCCTCACTCAACTAAAACACCTCTCCAAGAAATACCTCAACCACAGACAACAGTAGAGGGCTCATTCAAGTCTGGCTTCCACACCGTCTCTTTTTATCCTCACACAGGTGCTTTTTTGGCCTTATTGGAGGTACATTATTTGTTTATGCCTCTGAGGAACTGGTGCTTTGACTGGGCCTACGGTGATAGCCGCAGCCGAGGCAGCTGCTGGCTGAGGCCCAATTATAGACAGGCTTTAAAAGGCTCTGGTTGAACCGTAAAGATTTACACCGCCATCGCTCTGATCTCAGATCTGGGCTCTGTCCTCACTGTCAGGATAGGGAGATGTATCGATTAAAGACTTAACACAGGGGGCTACATCATGTGGAATGGACTACACATATACGCACAAACACACACCTTAGTACAGATCAAGCATTTTAATGTCGTCAGGTGGCATGTCGCCGTCTCACGTCTGGAGAAGCAGCTTTTTTTTTTGAGGGAATAAAGATGCTTTTTTTGGAATGGGAGGGAGGGAGGAAGCGGAGAAGGACAACACCAAGAGAAAGGAGGGGGGGGGGGTCTAATATCCAGACAGTGGCTATGGCAATGGGGGGAGGCGATCTAATCAGCAGGCTGATTAGATCACCTCCCTCTCTGAGATAAGAGTGGAGGGAGGTGCTTGTGCAATAAAAGTTAGCAGCTTGACTTGGTGCGACCAGCTGCCTCTGTGTGGCTAACAGCGCTCAGCAGACGTGGCCTTTGCTGATGCGGTCTGGCAGGGGCTGCTATGAAACGAACACACTGAGGCCCCTATCTTTTGTCCCTGTGGGGGCCTTGTGGTCTGGAGGGAGGGATAAGGATAACATACTGTACTGGAAGTTGGCCTTGTGTGTGTCCATGCGAGCATGTGGGTTTTTTTTTTTTTTTTTTTGTTTTGTTTTGTTTTGTTTTGTTGTGAGGGGGTGGGGGGCTCAAGGGGAGTACTAATTACAGCCAGTTATCAGGTGACATGCAAATGTATTATCAGCCTTAACTTCCTGATGTCTATCTCTACTCCCAGAAGCTGCTGTTAGTGTTGACAGGGGAAGAGGATGCACACGGGGTGAATTTCAGCAGGGAGAATACTTTAATAGCATTTTCTTCTCTTATTTTCTTTTTAAACCTTTATTACACTTAGTAGACCTTCTTCTCTTGGCAGACTCTCTTACTATATTGAGGTGCATGTCTCATTGTCAACATTAAAAAAGAAAAAGTCAATAGAATTAGAATGATCTGGCCTTAAAGCTGAGTGGGTTTTAGTTCTAGTTCATAGAGCCCTGCCTCTGTCCTCCTGGACCTGAACGCTCTTGGTTCTAATCCCATCGATATCCCATTAGCATCCCCTCTCCGGGTCCCCGCCACATGAAAGAAGATGTGTCGGTTCCCCCTCTCTGATTCTATCGCTCTGGCAGACCATAGGGAGGACGACCACAATGAGCAAATGTGCTAGAGCCAAAGGGCCAAACCAAGTGTGCTCACAAATGTCCTCTGTGTGTGTGTGTGTGTGTGTGTGTGTGTGTGTGTGTGTGTGTGTGTGTGTGTGTGAAAGCTGCCACTGCCACCTCAGAGGCCCCCCTAGCCTCCCTGGGAAGTATCAAACCAGAGCCCTCCGCGGGCTTCCAGCAAGAGAGCTTCTAATTAGCCTCTTTGTTGCCACTTGAATGGTTTGCCAGAGATTGGCAAGGGGCCCCAATGGAGTGATACCAGCACGCTAAGAAGCTGGTCATAAAAATTACCCCCCATTCTCTCCACCGTCACCTGTCACAAAGGAGCTCTCAGGTAGGAAACTGCGGCTAGAGCAGTGCCATGTGAGCTTTTAATCTACGTGACTTTGTGTACACTCACTCAGTAAATTCTATTAGATCCCCCAGAATATCCTTTATATGAGATTGTACCGTACCATTTTACCGCACAGCATTTGGGCAATCAGCTTTCTCTGTAACAGCCACAAATCAATGAAACACCCTGCCTGATGATGTGAGGAGCTGAAGCTCTATCAGCACTTTCAAAACCAACCTAAAAAGTCTGTTAAAAGTGCTTAGCTCTGCACTCACTGATTTTAATATTCTATTTTATGGTCTTCATGACTTGCTTTTATTTGACAAGCACACATTTGTGATGTGCTATTTTGTGTAGTTTTGTATTGTGTATCTTGTGTGTTCTTTTTTTGTATAACTTTGTATGTTGTTTTTAATCTGTACTATCGACCTCACCTGCCGAGGGACTACAGATGCGAATTAGCTTGAAGCTATAATCTGGTACGGTGCATCAAATGGTGACATTTATGTTGGAGCTGTACACTGTCCCTTTTTAAATAAGTATAATAATTAGTGCTAGCTATCTGCTCACAAGCTGGGCAGGTCTTGACAACGTGTAAATAAAAAAAATAAAATCAGAACAGCTGTTATACCATCCAATAATTATTGTTACTGCTGCTAATGTATACTTAAAAAGGCTCATTGCGTTACTGTTAAATTGCAAAAAATAAATCAACTTAGCATGGAGTAGTCAAACAATATGCAAAATATAATTAGCCTCGAATGATTAGCGGCAAGCCAAATATGTTCACAGGTGGTTTGAAATATAAAGGAGGACAAAATTGGCAGTGGAGGAGCAGTAAACACGTTTGCAGTAATCACTTCAAATGTTGTCACTGTATGAAGGACAAGTAAGAATTATAGTACACTTTATCCATTGATTGCATCCTAACTTCATGGCTGTAATCAAAATTATTGTCTTTTCACTATGTAGTTTTCAATGTAGTCACAGTCTGAATACTCTCGTGAGAATATTTCCACTGTAGTATAGTACTATACAGGGTCACATATTGTTTTTTGACAACTGACAACAACACAATAGTCAGTAGAAAATAAGTGAAAGATTTCAGAGGTTGTAATATATATGTTCTCATATTTTATGCTACTTAGCAACTAGCTCGTTAGTTTAGCCTGTTATCCACTAGCACCTTATTCGTAATAATAATAATTTGATTTTTTTTTCTTTTCATATTTGTTGTTGACTGTTAGTCAAAAATGCATTATCTAACTTGGCACTGTGAAGTTAGTCAATTTTCAAGGCTTTTGATTGGCTGCTGTATGTGGATGCAACCATTCGCTGTTGCTAGAAGCAGTCCACAAAATGTAATAGTTTGTGTTATATGTCAAATAACACAAACTACTAATATTACATACCTTTTTATGTGAATAATTTTAAATCATCACTCCTTCACAGTGAAGTGAGCAAGCTCAGTTTAGACCCTGAACCTTTGAAAACTTTAGGTTACAAGTCTTGAAATTCAAATCAAAGAATTCAAAGAAATGTAAATTTTATCACCAAAGATAAATATCATTGCGTTATCCCAAAGCAGCCTATCTGCCTGTCAGCCTGTTCAAAATGCTTTCAAATCCATACTTGTGGCATCTGACATGCTGCTTGGTGAGCGTCGTGGCAGGAGTGCAATGAATGTCAAGGCGACTTGGAGCTTTAGCGCCGACTGACACGTTTTAAGCTCCGCTGTAATCCAGGAGGGATCAGTTGGGTAAATCATGGCATAAAGCTTAAAACTATAATTGATTTATGTATTTGCTGACCGAAGACGCCCAGAGAGATTACCAGAGGGAGAGAGCTGATGATGGATAGGCCGGCCCCCTCGCAAAGGCTGCATGCGAGGTGGGGGTTGAATTCAATTGAAGCGAGATTTGTCTGCTTGAAGAGCAAGAATGTTGGAGTGTTAGTTGGAGAATAAATGAATAGAGGTGAATTTACAAATATGTATTAAAGCCAGAGTATTTCTGTTTTTAAAGAACTTTTTCACCTATTATGAAATTTAATTGATACAGAGACTCATGAATGTATATTGAACGCCTGTTCAAACACTGTCTGACATTTTGTTTAAAATTATTTTATAAAGTTTTACTTGTGTTAATTGAAATGTAGCATTACAGTTAATTCAATTTAAGGGTCTTCCATAGACAACCAGTACAGTATTGACCAGTTCTATAATAAATTATAGAGGGACCAAAGTGATGTTATTTCACTTATATACACACTAAAACATTAAATGACATGCGGGAACTTAACTAAGCAACAATCAAAGTTAAGGTTTGAAAAAAAATTCTTACATATTATTTATTATATACACACGTAACATCACTTTTTTTCAAAATGGTAGAAAAACTGAGGTCTTAAGTCTTTTCAGCCACAAACTAAACTGTATAAAATGTATTTAAATAAGAATTATTAAATTTCACACTGTATTTATTTACTATAAGTATACTTTAAGTAAAAACTCCTTACATTAGTGTCTGGTGTTAGGCATGTAATTCGAGTGGACAATGCCAAATGACTTAATTTTAATTTAATTTATTTAGGTTTCTTGCTTAAACGCAATCAAATTTTGTTGGCCCTGAGTTGAGTCTCACATGTATTTGTAGTTTTGAAAAGATGGAATTTATTTTAGTATTTTAAATATTAGTAGTGTTTCCTGGAAGATCAGGCTCGTTCATCACCTCGCCCATTGACTGAAAGAGATATCTGATTTTTCATGAAAGGACATCACCAGTCTAACCCTAATTGACATAATATCGCTAATATTATGATGTCATAATATTGCCACTGATGATATATTTGAGAGTGAACATCATTTAATTGCTCAGATGGTTTTCTTGCCATAACCAGCCTGTGAATTTCTCTCCTGACACATTATGAATCTTGTCTTTCTTGTTTACTGCCCGGCTGTCAGGCATCTCCAAGGTCTCTCTTGACTGCTTCAAGATTGTTTTGTGTTTGTCTGTTTGTCCCTGGGCCCCGAAAGGCGAGAGTGGGATAGTAAAAGAAGAAAAAAAAAAGCCATTCCATTTCCTGGACTGATCACTGAAGCGGGTGGCTCTGACATGTCATGACTCAAACAGCATCATTTCTGCCACTCCTGTCTCGCCGCTGACCTTACAAATGATGCTGTAGGCTCCCGCCATATGCCATTAGGTATGGTGTAAAACAGGATGGGGTTTTATCCCCTTCATACGTGCGGCAGCACCCAGACACCCTCTGCAGCTTCCACTCTCAGCTCTCACCTTTTAGAAAAGAAAAGCAGATTACAGCGGCAGTTTTCTCTCTCTGATGGTTTTGTCCGTATACTGTCTTTTTTTTTTTTCTCTTCTTCCTTCCCTGCTTGTGTTTTATTGCCTCCTGTGAGTGTTGGTCTGAGGCGAGCAGCTCAAGCTTCCCTAACAGGTGTTTGGGTGCTTATCACCCACGTCTGTGCCCTTATCTCTGGCCCTCAGCTTCCTGCATCCTCTCTCTTGCATGCCTCAGAGTGGGGATATATTTCACTTAGCCTCTGACCCGAAACCTTCCTCTCTATCTCTTTGGGTCTCTCTCCCTCCCTCTCTCTCTTTCTCCTTCTTTCTCACACACACACACACACGCACACACATACGTTCACAGAAGGGTAGCTGACAGACAGGATGAGACTGTGAAGACGTTTTGTGATCATCACCTAACTTACCTTTTTTTTTTTTCTCATCTTCTTCATATAACTCGTAACCAGGAAGAGATCCCACAATTGAAAAGAAGAAGATAATTAAACTTGGACTAAAACAAATAATTTAATTATCAATTATTCTTTGTTAAAGTTCTTGATGAATTGAGTTTTGTCTGTAAAATTTTAGAAATTGTGAAAAAATTCCCGTCACCTTACGCACAAAGTCATTTCTTTATATTGTTTATTTTGTATGACCAAAAGCCCAGAACCCAAAAATAATAAGTTTACGATGGTATAAAACTGAAAAGCAGCAAAGCAGTCAGCTACATTTTTTGTTGATTGACTAATCAATAAATCAACTAGTCATTTCACCACTAGATTATATATATTAATCCTGCAGCCCTTCTATGGAACGATAGGAAAGACAAAAAAATAAACTTCCTACATTTAAATGGTGCCTGGTAGTGAAATACAACAATATAAGAAGTTCACTAATGTTTTTCAACATCAAATGTTATCTTCCAAATGACACAGATTGTTCTATAAAGAAGAGAACAGTTGAATTAGAGTGGAAATGTCTTAGTGGCTTCAGCACAGAGTGAGCTTTGATGGTATTTTGAGCCGTGAGTTTGATCCAGCATTTTGTCAGAGTGATTGGTCTCAGGCTTTAGCCCCACCTCCGCATTCCCTCTATCCTTCCCTGCTCCCAAGTCTCACACAGGGACAAAGGCTAAAGTGTCTGTGGGATGGGGTTGTGATGCTGGTTTGGAGGGGGTTGACCCCCTTGGAGGACCTGACAGGGGCCCTTCTTTTTTTTTTCTAATCCCCATTCTGAGTGGGCACAGAGGGGAGAGAGCCCACAGTCTAACACCCATGAGAGAGTCTATTGTGAGCGGCAGGCTCTGTTACAGTAGGATGGATGCAGGGGTCTTAGGCCCAGATAAACGCCAGGGTCAGCCAGGCCCCCGTTATTTACAGTAGGCCCTTTCATTGGGCGAGTGAAACAGGAGCCCACGGTGGAGGTGGTGGTTGGGGGGGCTTTGGGGGACGACCACTGTTTGTGCTCAGCCAGGCCTCCACTATAGGTCAAAGAGCACAGGGGGTGGGGCCGCAGGGGTTACAGACCTGACTTTTGTTTGTGTGTTGGGGGGGGGGGGGGGGGGGGGGGTTGCTGCTTCATAGGGGAAATAGAAAAGGTAGGGGGGGGTGGCTTCAGAGAGAAAAGGCGGCAATGATGACTTCCACACACACTTTTGTGTGATGTGACATAACTAAAGAACATGTACTGAGTTGTAGGGCTGACTGATTTGAGAAAGAATCAAATTTGTCGGACCAATATTAGAATATAAATAAATTTCCTATCATTTAAACTCCAGTCCTGTACTGGTGGACTGCACATACATTTAAGATAATTCTGTATCAAGAATTGTCACATACGTATCTTGTTTCTACATAAAAAGAATAAGACTAAATGATACAGTTGCTTGTTGTTGAGGTCCTCCGTTTTTCTCAAACTAGTATATATAATTAATTGTACAGAACTATTTTGTTGGTATTGTTATTTGGATTTGATGCATTGACAATATTTTTTTCTTGATACAAACATTGATACTTTGGCTGATAGAACTCAAATGTTGTCAATTTTCAGTTTTTACTTTAGTTCAAAGATTGCATGTTTAACATTGCAACAACAATTTTTGGTTTTTATTTCAAGCTGTAACTGATCATGTAAAAGCCAAGTTTCCTACTTCACAGCAGCAGTTTGTGTTTCTGCTCTTTTCTCTATTTCATTTATGGAAGAAAAAGCACTGCAACAAAAAGTTTCACTTCGGTCAAGTGTCTTTTTTTTTTTTTTTTTAAATAGAGCACTATAGCTTCTGTTTCAAAGACTGATTGATTTAAACTTACATCAACTTACATCATCAGGAAAAACAGGTTTGAGTGAGAATGATTAGAACTGCACCTTGCAGCACAAAGAGCATTGTCAGGAGTGTAAGAACTCAGTAGGTGTTTTTTCTTTGTCATTTTTGCCAGGGTGTTGCTCAGAATAGTGTAAATTCAACACGATCTCAAACTCGTTTCAATTGTCCTGAAGTGACTTAGTGACCTACATAAGCACAGTGCACAACTTGACCCGCTATAGAAGCTAAAGAAACATATACGCTACAAGAAAAAAAAGGTTTACAGCAACTTGCTGTAACTCAACGCTTCATATTCAGTTAGTTAGGTCATCCTCTTTCTCACGTGACATTCAATACCCTGTAATAATTTTCTGACAAATCCAAATGGTCTCAAAGCAGGTTTGAGTATCACCTCTATACTAAAGCAGTTGCTGTCAAGTACATTTATTTAGCTTAATCCCACACGATCCATTACCAACCCAATTCCTCCATGTTGTCTTTCATTAAGAAATGGGAAGTTGCCAGGGGCCAGCATTGCACGAGAAAGAGAACTGGTACCATCTGCCAGAAGACTGAAGTATAATCTTGCCATAATCTTAGTGTCAACCTTCCATATTAGGAGGCGAGGACGGAGGGTAAAGCCAGCAAATAAGTACAATAAAGTCAGCAGTCTCTCAGGCATTCATTTGCCGGAACAGATTTTATTATTTTTACTTAGACAATGACAGTAGGGGTTAAAGGTCAGCAGGCAAGAACTTTACAGATGAAGCGGTGTGCGGTGGGTGTGTGCAGGGGTTTGGTTTGACCCCCCACCTCTCACCCCTATTGTCCCGAGATAACACAAAGGCTCCTGTCAAACTCTAGTGGTCAGCACTTCGGGCCAAACCCGCCGAGCCACAGACGCAGCAGCAGAGGGTTTGAATCTGGCCGAAGCCGCCACCTCTGACCAATCAGATGGCGAAGAGAAAGGCCTCTCAAATGGCTTTTTCCAAAATGTAGAGCGAGCAGTAAAGAACTAACTTGTTCTTTTTCTGACCTTTTATTCAGGGGTGTAGTCCATTGTGGAACGTAACCAAAGACATTTACACAAGCGTTTTACTTAAGTACAATTTTTGACCGACTAGTAATTCCTTCCTATGCAACTTTTTCAGCTCCGCTACATTTCAGAGGGAAATATTTTATTTTTTAATCCACTACATTTTTGACATCAGTAGTTACTTAAGATTTATATTTCACATGCAAAACAACTGCTTAGAAAATATGATATTCACTAAACTACCTAACAGTGTGTAAAATATTAAAATTAGCTTCACTTTAACCAGCTACAACATTAAAATACTGCTTACATATTATGTATCAGTAAATTAAGCCAATAATATAATATGCAATAATATACTGTAACACTGACAGGGGCCAATGTTGCTTGTGTAATTAGTACTTTCACTTTTCATACGTAAGTACATTTTTCTAATAATACTTCTGTATTTGTACTGTATGCAGGGCATTTTACATTGTATTACAGCTTTTACTGAAATTTCTTAATACCTGCACCTCCACCCCAAGATTTTGTGGAGTGTAGTTGCACCAAAAACTCCTATCTTTTTGTTTGCATTGGGGTTAAACAGTGGAAAGGAATTTATATTAGAGATATTTCAGTTATAGCATGTCTGTTTTTTTCCAAAACAATCAGTAATGTCCTGTGTTGGAATCTCTGCTATTCTATACCTATCAACAGACTGCTTAGCAGTGATTAAAAATAGACCTTCCTATTTATCAGTGTGACCACAGAAAGAAAAAAAAAACAATTAAAACCCTTTAGGAAAACACAAAGTGTTTACACGTTGGAAGAAACCACAACTGACTATTTTTTACCATGTAATTTAATAGGTTGGAGAGTTGAAGTGTTGTATGTGATGAATTAAGATATTTAGCTTTACAAAATTGAAAAAAAAATATTCGAAAGAAGAATCCATATAGTCAATCCTGGTAAAAAAAAAATACACTTTCACCATTTGTTAACTCATCTATCCATTCATCATCTATTTATTCTAATCAATCCTATAAAAGGAAGTTGGTTAACATCCTGATTGGCCCTGAAAAACCGCATTTCAAACACAAGCAAAGCTCTGCGGTAGGTATTTGTAAACAGCTACTGTCCTCATTCATCCGTCTGTAACAGCAACTGTGGTGTCACGCATAAAAAATGAGGCGGTGGCCAAAGTCCCACTGACATTTTTCACCTTGAAAGAGAAAAATAAAATGCAAAAAGTAAAAACGTAGTGGATCAGAGCGCACAGCTGCAGTGTGAAAAGGGCTTGCTGGCATTACATTTTCTCTGCATATGTCTTGCTTTCTGTCCTCTAAATACCCTTGACATATTACGGAGGAGATCAAAAGCGCAGGAGAGCGATGTGGGCTGCATGTGGTTGTCAAGGTACAATGTAGGCCGGAGCAAGGCCTTACAAAGGGAATATGCAGTATGCCCTTTGATTTGTCTCCGTCTTCGGCCGATGTTCTGGCCGTGGTTGTTGATGTGTACTTCACTGGGGGTGTGAGTGCCGACATTTCCATATTGATCCCGCTGATCACTGATATGTTGTGTTGATATTCTTCCAATATAACATTCAAATTTTATCAGTTTCTTGACTAAATAGAATCTTTGCACACACCAAACACAAAACAAAACTCTCCTGCATAACTAATCAGGCCAGTAAAATAATTGATTTACCCCAGACTCCCCTATCTGAACTGTACACCCAGTCAGTAATCAGGAAGGCCACTCTGATCAAGCAGGATCCCTCTCACCCGCTCCACCAGTCCTTCCAGTTATTGCCATCAGGTTGACGCTACAAAGTCCCACTGGCCCAGAAAAACATCTACAAATTCCCTCTGCGACCATCACCCTGAACAAATTAAAATAGGCACTGTACTCTGACCTGTTTAACACTGTTCTTGTCAGTTGTAGTTTTAACAGTTTTGGTCCTTTTCTACGTGTGTGTGTGTGTGTGTGTGTGTGTTTGAATGTGTTTTTAAATGTGCATTATTTGTTTGTTGATGAGCTTTGTCAAATAAGAATGTCTCTTGCTTTGTGACAGACAAAGTTATCTTAAAAAATAATTGTCAGGCAAATCAGTAAAGTTAACTAATTATTGATTCTAATTTTAAAAATGTATTTTTATTTTTTAGTTTTTTTTGTTGTCAGGGGGGACCCTCATTAACTGGTCCATTAATGAGGCCTTTATTAAATGCCTCAGCATAGGTGCTGCTGATATAAACCTAATCTCAAGGAGATTAAAAACTTTTCTTTTTCGGAATTATAGCTGACATTATTTTAGTAGTAAACAGTAAAAACAGTAACAGCCTGTCTCTCTGTTTGTTGCGTTGGGCAGAGGTGCAGCGGCTGGGCCTGTACAAGCACTCAGAGGTCAGTGGACATGGTACAGCTTTCACATGGCCCTGAGGTCCTGACCCCCACCTTTGTTGGCCATATTCACCCCCCTCCTCCCAGCAAGGACCGAAGCCCTTTGAGCCGAGCCCTCAACCCCCCGCAGAGCGCGCCCCTTCAGCACATTAATAGTGGCACTGGAACTAATTGCCCAACCTTAGATGTGCTTGAGACCCATATTGCCTCAGCTGCCAGCGTGCCACAAACCCCCCAACACTCCACCCCAAACAGAAGAAAACCTTCAAAAGAAGAATTGCAAAATTGCTGGTTTCTCTGCCCAGTCTTTTGGTAAAACACAGCTCTTCCCTTCAAAGGGCTTCATTTATTTCTTTGTGTTACTGTAAATGTGCATCTATTCAAGCTTGTTTTGAAAACATCTCCCTCCCTTCTTGCGCCGCGCTCTCGATTTTTGTCTCACTATTCAGGGATGGCATTGGTTTCGCTTTTATTCCTGCAAGAGGACTGACAAGTACTCACTATGTACCTCGCGCCTTGGCGAGACCTTCCCACACATGACATCCACCGCCATTTTGTTGCTAACCCCGTCAGGCACGATAAAGCGCCAAATCACCCTTTTGTATTCGGCACACGTATCGGTAATCCTTCCCATCATTCTAAAATATTTTCTTTCAGGCGTGCGCTTTGAACTGTGAATTGCAGTACGGGTGTTAAGTGGTGTCTAGTACCAGAATGTTGCTGTTAACACTGTCACGTCTGCCGTCTCCTCGGCTGCATTCAGTGTCACCCCAGTTCAAAGAGACACTGAAAGAGAGGGAAGCAGCCTGAGAGGCGTTTTATGATTTTATTGGGCCAGAGGAAGCATTGTTGCGAAGGTGTTGGACAGTTATCTGTGCTGTCTTTGTCATAATGATACTACAGACTGTGGCTGTCTTGCTTGTTTGTGGATGCATGTGTCTATACACTGTATTCACAGTTGCAGTGCTCCTTTATTTGTGCGGAAATGTGTCGGTCCTTTATTGTCTGATTGTCTAATTTCAGTGGAGTACCCGGTGGGGAATATGATACCTTTTTTCAGGTAAACATCCAGTCCGAAGCTTCAGTGTGTCAGGTCAGATTAACTACACACAGGCAAAACTCCTTATACTTATGTTCAAATGCGTGTACAGTACGGAAACGCAAAAATCATACAGGTGAGCATCATGGCACCCATTTTACCTTCATTATCCCTTTCAGCAAATGGATTTTCCTGAATTTTTGCTGCACTGCCTGTGATGGCACTGAAAAAAAAAATGTGTCTACACATTTACTGAAGTGGTGAAGGAATACTGTATGAAAGAAAAACCAATTGTAACCCATTTAGTAATGGTTATTTCAACAACCGTGAAAAGTAGGAGAATGAAATTGGAACTTACCTTAGAACATCAATGTTTTCCCCTGTGTTTTAAATAAGACAATGGCAATGTTTTTATAAAATCTTACCGTATCATGGTCAGTTCAATGTATCTGCTGGTAATAGAAAAATGATCATTATGGCCAATTGGTTCCAAATTAAAATGCAAACCAGTTCATGCTTTGATGTAAATCTGAAGGGTTCGTGTTGTAAACATTTTTAAAAACTAATGCAGCATAACTAACTAACTTACAGAAAGAATCTGCATTTAGGCACAGGACCTTCATCAGGGTGTTCTACAGAATGAGCTAAAACATAGTCTTTACATTGTTAGACAAAATAATATTAACTCAAGGTCCACTTTATAGATACTGACTAGATATTCCAACAGACCTGCTATGTATGGGAGTCCCACTGGGATGTAAGTTTCTGAAATTATAAATCATTCCTAAGGGAGTGAATATCGCATCAATCTGCCCTAGATTGACTTTATCAATACTAATAAAAAAGGTTATTAGAGCACCAAGTTCACTGGTGCAATAGTAACAGCACACTCTTTCTACTACTGCATTTTTCCTGAACCTTATAGTGGAACCATCTAGACATTTGGCTATGATATAGGTCACATAACACGTACTCCTTACATACTGGAGAATAAATTGTTAGACAATGATATTAAGGATGAGGTTCTAGCGGTCAAATGATTCCCTCTGTTCCAATCCTTTAAGTTTATACTTCAATCTCAAACATTTACTTTCCCTGGCCCTGAGCAGAAAGCAGACCACAGGAGTTGTGGTCCTCTTTTTAATGTCATGTGAATCAAAAACTCACATTACACATTATGCCGGTCTACATAAAACTCGTCAGCAGTCATGGAAAATAGCGGTAATGTTTATTTTATTGGGGGAGGGGGTTCTTGTCTAAAAATATCTTGTTTACTGTCTTTTAATTAAATCAGTGAGCTCTTAAAGATGCAAGTTGAAATACACAAGAATGGAAGAGAACCCATTTACAGTATGTCATACATACTGATTCACTTTATTCCCATGCATCCATTTGTGTGCGGAGCAGTTGGTTGTGTTTGCATGTACACATGTCCTCTCATCCTGTCCTCCTCCTTAGCTGCGTCATGTTTTTATCTGCTGTTGCCTCATCCCAGATTCCAAACATGGATCATCAAAGTTTCAGCCTGTGAGAATAATAGTGGCCCAATGGTGTTTTATCAGTTCAAGCTGAATAACATGTATTTTGTTGCCGTTAAACCAGCTAGTTAATTTACCGTAGGGTCTGAAATATTTTCAAGTTCCATTAGCCTCCTTCTTCACTGACAAAATTCAGAAAATTAGATAAGCAGTCAGTGCATCCATATCAGGTACAGGATATGTGTTTTCCCTGTGTCCACTTAAAATTAATTCAAGTAGTATGATACAACTATCAACCACAAAAACTTGGAGGACATTATACGAGATCTGAAATCCTCCTGCTGCCTTGATATTCTGCCTACAGGCTTTTTCAAAAATGTTTCTAATTACATGGCCTCAGATCTTCTACAAATTGTCAACACGTCTCTTCTCTCAGGTGTCTTTCCACAGGCCCTGAAAACAGCAGTCATCACGCCACTCTTAAAAAAGAACAATCTAGACATTTCACTAATGAACAATTACAGGCCCATATCAAACCTCCTGTTTTTAAGTAAAATAATTGAAAAATCTGTTTTTCAACAGCTGAACACTAAACAACTCTTTTGATGTCTGCCAGTCAGGTTTTCAACCACACCACAGCACTGAGACTGCTCTTGTTAAGGTCTTCAAAGATACCCACTTTAACACAGACATTGGCAGAATTTCAGTCTTAGTATTACTGGATCTCAGGGCTGCTTTCGACACGGTCAACCACAATATATTACTAGACCGACTGGAAAACTGAGTGGGACTTTCTGGCCCAGTACTAAACTGGTTTGAATCCTATTTAAAGGACAGGGACTACTTTGTGTCTATAGGTAATTACACATCTGAGCAGACAAAAATGCCATGCGGAGTTCCCCAAAGCTCCATTCGGGGGCCTCTTCTGTTCAACATCTACATGCTTCCACTGGTTCAGATTACTGGAAACAACAAAATATGTTACTGTAGTTATGCAGACAACACACAAATTTACAAAACCATATCACCAGGGGACTGTGGTCCAATACAAGCACTGAGTAAGAACACTGAACAACGATTGGATGTTCCAGAATTTTCAATTAAACAAAGATAAAACTGAAGTAATTGTTTTTGGAGCCAAGGAAGAACAATTAAAAGTCAGTGCTCAGCTTTAGTTGGTAATGTTAAAAACCACAAACCAAGCCAGAAATCTTGGTGTAGTGATGGATTCAGACCTGAATTTCGACAGCCACATTAAGACAATTACAAAGTCAGCCTACTATCACCTGAAGAATATATAAAGAATTAAAGAACTAATGTCTCAGCAGGATTTGGAAAAACTTGTCCATTTATCTTCAGTAGACTCAACTACTGTAATAGTGTCTTTACAGGTCTCCCTAAAAAAATCGATCAGAGAGCTGTAGCTGTCCACCAAGAAGGTGGATCATATCACTCCAGTTCTCAGATCTTTACCCTGGCTTCCTGTCTGTCAAAGAATTGATTTTAAAATACTGCTGTTGGTTTATAAAGAACTGAATGGTTTAGGGCCAAAATACATTTCTGATCTGCTGCTACGTTATGAACCATCCAGACCTCTCAGGTCACCTGGGACAGGTCTGCTTTCTGTTCCCAGATTTAAAACTAAACATGGAGAGGCAGCATTTAGTTTTTATGCTCCACATATCTGGAACAAACTCCCAGAAAACTACAGGTCTGCTGCAACTCTGTTCTTTTAAATCACAGCTGAAGACTTTCTGATTGACTCTGTCTTTTATTAAATCAAATTTAACTGCACCAACTTCACTTATGATGTTACCACCAGGTCTGCTAAATTGGCTGAATGAAATTGTTTGCATATCATGGTATGCAAGGTAGCACAGTGCATTGACAGTGCATTTCATACACAAAGGAGCAATGCCTCTAGATGATTGCGTTGCAAACTCAAGAAGCACGTAGACATAATGTCAGATTAGGTGCGATCCAAGGATCAGGCCCTAATGTTAAATAAAACTCTCCACCTAAACCAAGACAGATGAATTTCTTTAAGGCTTACCAGTTCTTTAAAAAGATAGTAGAAACTCCTTTCAGAAATAACTGTCAATATTCAAGCTTTTAAAAGGAGCTGATACTTCATCCTGTAAGCTTTGACTGAGCCAAGGCAACTGCTCCCATACATCAAACTGCATACAGAGACATAACAATGCATCGATTAATCCCCCTGACTAAATAAAGAGTTAAAAATAGCTACATTTTCCAAACTCCCAAATGTCCTTTAATGTCACACCTATTCAGTTGTAGAGAATCTTCCATTCAAAGTATTTTAGACAAGGTAACCTCCAATCCATGACATACAGTATATTTATTTAGCCTTATGATTCAGATAAGGCGCAGATGAGGGCACGGTGCAAGATGAGTTCGGCCATGTAGTGACATCCCCAGCCAGCCATCTTTCTCCCTAAAACACTCAAAACCTTTTTGCTTTTCTAGGACAGCATTTGCCCACTGAGACTTATTAGCTCTACCTGCTCTCTACAAAATATGGCATCTCATACTTCAGTTGCCACGTTTGCATGCCACCAAATAATCCATCATAGGAAAAAATTCTCCTTGCTCCTTTAAATAAACTCCTCTACAGCAGCAGCAGGAGCAGTGTGTCTGCTTTCATAGCACGGCCGGTCAGATAATCCTCCATGAAAATGTAGCTGCTGACAGATGTGTGCATGGCTATCAAGAATTACAGCCATGATAAGAAAGAATGAACTTTATCCTCTTGTAGCAACAATACAGTGATGGAGCGCTGCACTGTTATTATATGGTAAACATCCTGAACATGATGTGCCAGCTGTAATCCCATGACCATGCACTTCAAATCTCAGCTTGCTGCTGACGTGGATTTCTTTTGTTCTTGTTGGTGTGTCATAATTCTAAGTGCTGTGTGAGTTGCATTAAACGTGCTGTAAAGGTGACTGCTGGCGTGTTGCATTCTGACATGCAGCAAACTGAATAGTTCAGGTTGACCATTTGATCAGTCTTTGTTGATGGGGGTGAATATTTGAAACTCGAGAATGCTAAATTGCCAGATGAACAGAGCATAGATCAGTTTCAGGTTGAATCATTTCCACATACTGTATAATCTTGTATGTCTACTGGTCCATGGTATGAACTGAGATGATACTGGAAGTGATGTCAGCTTAGGCTCGCAGATGACACATTTTAATTGGGAAACCTGCGTGGGAATTTACTAGGCAGGGAGTGATTTACAAAAAGATGCTATTGGTTGAATTATGGGAAATGTAGGATCCAATGTTTTAGGGGCTTGACCCTTAAAAGAGCTGCTTTGAATTTGACCATTCTTTTTCTAGTCTATTTTCAGTCTCTTTATGAAAGGTGCAGCACTGAATCCCTGCAGCACCCATTAAAACTAGGGGTACAATCAATGATTTTCACTATAATCTCTTTTTTAAATGTATTGCTTTGTCTATAAAATGTCAAACAAATTGCAAACAATGTCCATCACAAATTCTCAGAGTGACATCACCAAATTAAATCTAAAATGAAGTAAAGAAAGGAAGTGATTAATTATATATTTTTTGTTTTTTTTCTAAATTTACTAATTGACCAATTGTTTTAGAACTTACCCAGACTGTGGTATTTGTTTATTTCTACATAATACACAACAATGAATTTTGTTACATAATATTTCATATCAAGTTAATAATGGTTATTGATGTTTCCCTTAGAATTGAGGGTTTGGATACTTGCACATGTGTATGACTATGAATTTCATCAGCCTAGATTTTAATTTAGATTTTTTTAATATCTCAAAGGATTTTCTACACTGATAAGAATCACATTCTGTTTGAAACCCTGAATATGACCTTATTCATGCCAGAAACAGCAAATATTCAAAGATGATTTATTTTGGCAAAAAAACACAGAGAATCAGCAGCTTGACTTGGCAGAGTAGATGAGGCAGTGTCTGAGATTTTATGTGGAGAGGCGTGTGAAAAGTTGATAAAAAAAACTGTTGATTTTGAAATTTGAAAGGCAAACTGCTTTTCATTGTGATGAAAAAATAGTTCAAGCCACGCTAAGAAGGTCAACAGTGACCTGTGACTGCAGCCCATTAACCAATTTTAGGTTAACAAGCTGCATTTGTTTTTGGCTAGAACATGCAAATATATCCCAAAACATGAGCGTGCACGGTCGTCTGAGGCTGTGTGACAGCGTCTGCACCATGTGAATTAACTTCACATTTTATTTTAATCATGTAAAACCGATTAATAATGACTGAATCACACAGTGTCACCCTTCTCCTAACCCTTCTCCTCACATGTATTCCAAGTATTTTTTTTTTTTTACAACCTTTGTACAGAGGTTGTAAATAGACACTCTACCACAGGCCACTGTAGTACAGTCAGAATTTTCTGTTTTGTTTCTGTTTGGATGAGATTAGCACAGCTTGAACTCGTGACTTATGTGTCTCTTTTGTCACTGTCCTAAAAAGAGAAGGTTCTGAAATTGCCTTGAATGTGAGGCACTGAAATCGTGATGATCGGGTAGAGTGAAAAAATACTAACACAATTTAGTAAAATATGCATCCGTGTAAAACTAAAGACACTGGGTGTTAAAAAATATGCTAAAGCTCTCCTGCAACATGTTCATCCACTTTTACGTTATATCAAACAGCAGCACAGAGTGGCATAAAAAATAACATAACTGACATTTACTCAAAGGTAAAGGTCATCCAATTATTGTAGAGTAGTTTTATAGTCAGAGTAATCTGGGAATATTCTCTGAGTTTTCACAGTAAATAGTGACAAACTGGTTGCAACTAGGCTGTTTGTGGCTTCATGCTATAAGAGCTGATAAATCCAGCACTTTCCACATCTTTGATAACAGATGACTGGAACATTTTTAAGTTGAGATACAGCGTCTCCACCATTTTGCATCATTATCTATCAGTTGGTGAGTAACAAAAGCGGTGCATAGCTGTGTATTCTCTTACCACCTCCTTATTTATTGATGGGTGTATTTCCCAAAATATGGAGCTAATGAGATCAGCAGTTTACTTCTCACTGTCTCAATTCAAAACAACCATGCCAGTGATTTCAGCAAAAACAAACACAAGAGTAGAACAGCAGCTCAGGAGACCAAACAGGGCCTTGGTGACTCATGTGTACGGCTAAACATCGCTTTTCCAGCCTCCGCCTGCAGTTTTGGAGATCATTTGGCCGCGCCACCGTGTCACTGTCACCATCTAATTTCATTGGTAAGCCCCAGGCATGCCACAGTGTCCTGGCTGCCCACATCTGAACAAACACCCTCAGCGAGAAAGACACCAACCTTTTAGTGAGGTGACAGAGGAATGATGAGTGAGGGAGGGAAGCGTTAGCACAGGGAAATATACAGCGCAGTTGCGGGCACCTGTCTTGATATTCATCTCAGCTGTGTAGCAACAGAATCCTCTGTCCGCCTACAAGTGATACCTTTAGGCAAGAGTCAGCACTGTACAGCAACATGGAGACTTTGACTGGATTCATATACCAGGAGCCTTTTTTTATGTGAAAGTGATGATACAAGTAGAGCTGAATGATATGAATAAAATATCTAATGGCATTTTTTTTTAACCAAGACGAATATATAAGAAAAAAAAAAAACCTCACATCTAGTTAGATATTTCATTGCTGGTATGCTTAACATTACTCACTATTTTTTCAGAAGTAATCATGACATTTAAAGATGAAATTATAAGTAATTTATGGATCACATTCCCCCCGTCGCACATAACTGGGAAGGAAATGCGGAATTTACTGTATCTAAAGGTAAATGGCGGAACAACAATCACGCAAGGGTGCAAGATTCAGTTAAGCAAGATTTACTCAGACATCGAAACAAGGTACAAGGAGGGGAAAAAGCAGGTGATGCTCAACAAGCAAACATGTCAGTCAAATCCAAACTAGGATGAAAGTCATCCTGCTCTGAGGGCTACGATCAATGATTATGTTATTTCAGTGAAATTCAACTTGGTTCAATTTGTTCCTATATCCCCCAATAGTTTTGCTGGTTGATAAAAATGAATCCAGTTTACATGAGGCAGCATGTAGCGGTACTAAGATTCTGAATGCACCACATAAGGTGGTCAGACATGTTTCCTTATTCCACTTCCCTCTCCACCCCCTATTTTGTAACAAAGCTAATTAAAATTGGCATGTTTTTTCTGACACGGCCAGTGCCAGTCACAGTACTGACTTTGTTTGGAGGACCGGGATGTTGCCAACAGGAATGAGTCCAGCAGAGACTATTGAAAAGAAGACTCATTTCCACGCTTCAAAATAACACCAGGGAACAATCAAGGTCGTGTTTATTAAAACACATCAGAGAGGTAGACTCCCCGCCAAAAGTCCTGTTCAGCCAAATGCAGCGCCTGCTCTGTGATCATAGACAGAAAAACGTATCCGGCGTCATTTTAATAAAAATGATAAGGTGGCTGGATCCACATGGCCAGGCTGGGCCATTTGTTTTTACAGCCTTTTTGGGGACTGTGCGGAGTTAATCCTCCTTTGTAATCAATTCCTTTTTGTATCGCTTTCAATAATAAAGCAGCCTGGACTGAGAACACCACAGAAGAGACATTTAACAAAGAAAGGTTTGAGAGCGTGTGTGCGCACGTGTGTGTAAGTCGCTACTTCCTGCAACAATCACACAGGCGTGCAGTATTTGAACTTATTCAGCATCTGGTGAAATGAGCACAGACCTCAAAATGAGGAAGTGATAGTGACATGGAGGAAGAGGAGCTTCTTTCAGCTCTGTTTGATAGACTGTTTAGCATCACTCACATGAGCCTGTTTTATTCTTAGCACAGGCACGCTGTACATCATTGAGTTTACTAGAGTGCACTGGGCAGCTTAGAAAAGAACTGGGAAGGGGTTTGACACTATATACATATAACAGTCTGTTTATTTCATCATTTATTAAAGAACTGGTTGAAATTTTTACCCAGTTGCAAAACACAGAGCAGGCAGTGATTAAAGGATAATTTTGGTTTATTACAAGTTGGGTTTTGAGCATGGAGGTTCACTGTTAAAAGACCAGTGTGTAGGATTTAGTGGCATTTAGTGGTGAGGTTGCAGATTGCAACCAACTGAATACCACTTCCCCTCCCCCTCCCCTTCCAAGCATGTAGGAGAACTTACGGTGGTCGCAAAGCTTTGCGAAAAATGCGAAAGGCCCTCTCTAGAGCCAGTGTTTGGTTTGTCCATTCTGGGCTACTGTAGAAACATGGTGGTGCAACATGGTGGGCTCTGTGGAAGAGGACCTGCTCCCTCTGTAGATATAAAGGGCTCATTCTAAGGTAACAAAAACACAACGATTCATATTTTCAGGTGATTATACACTAATGAGAAATCTCATCTAAGCTTGTTCAAATGCAAAAGGCTCAGCAGTTTGACCCTGCAGTTTGCATTTATAAAGGTGATATTTGTCTATTTGAGTAAGACCTAGTGTTGGAATAAAATCACACAAATTGAATAAAAGCAAAGTTTTTGGGAAAAAAAAAACATGAAAGAGAAATGGTGACTATTTCTCAGTCTTTTATCAAAACAAGCCAAATTATCAGTGCAGTTGTACTTTCACCCACTGTTTTTATCATTAGATTTTTGTGAGTTCCTCCCCTCACTGGGACTTATTACCTGCAACACAGTAATTACAGTAATAATGTAAGATCCTAACAAGATAGAAAATACACACTGCTCGCTGCACTGTTAACTCTCCTGTTAGACAGTGGTGACTACTGGAAAACCCTTCCAACCCATTTTTGCAAACTGTAAACGGTGAGTAGCAAACATATATGCGGCCACTCCCCATCATAGCCTAAAGGCAGATTGTTTGACATACTCTGGTCCTGAACGGCGTCCAATACAATTATGAGGCGGAACAAGACATTGGAGTGAAGATGCAAGGGGTGGAGTCGCAGCAAATACCCAACCAGCCAAAACAGGCCTAAACAAGACCTTGTCACCACCTGTCCCCTCAGTAGAGGCTGCTGGCCTGCACCTCGCCTCTGCTTGTCCTGCTAGAGCTGGAGATAAGCAATCGCCCTGAGCTGATATACAAACTTTTTAAGACCGTGCTTGACACACACACACACACACACACACACACACACACCACATCAGCTTCCTTCAGAACTTGATTGACATGTGTGGAATGGATGCCTTTGCCGATGCCATTGTCTCGCGGTCAAGCTTTGCGTCGCTTCCCTCTCAGACAAAGGTCATTCATCATGACAGCATAAAGCTCTGGCCATTAGCAGTTGATGAATGACCTGGCCTACCGGTCAAGCTTTGACCTCCCCCCCTCCCTCCCTTGGTGCAGTAATCTACTCCTTTTTTCAAGACTTCAGTCAGAGTTTGAAAAGTGTTCAGCCTGTTGGACGTGGAAGGTGGAGCCGTAGGATTCCAGTTGGTCGAGCTTTACTGTATCTATTTGCCCAGTGGCTGGTATTAGTCTCACACACACACACACACACACACACACACACACACACAGGATGCTTCCAGTTCTTATCTCTGCTGCTTTTAGGACAGCTGTTGAGTGCAAGCAGCTGACCTCTGACCCCTTGCACCACTAGGCTCCTTCCCTCCCACCACCACCAGTACAACCAGCACGACAACCCCCACCCCTCTATAAATTCCTTCCCCTTCCAACTCTGCAGCACTTTGTTGTCTTTCTGGTGTTTTTCCAAATAAGAGTTTTGAAATATACATTCCTTTGCATTAGAAACACGAATTGAGAAAAATGTATCTCACTGGTCATTTGGGCAGCCGTTCACTAAAAAAAATAGAACCATCTACATGTCTCTTTGTGTACATTTTTTTTTCACCACACCATATGTAAGGGTTAGTCAGCCACGGCTTGCATAAATTCCTCCGACCCCCCCCACCCCCACCCACCCCACCCCTTCTGTGTGTCTGAAACATATGTGAGGGACTGGGGGTCTTCTAAGGTCATGCATAGGACTGGAAAAAAACAAGAGAGAGTCTTTACTTTTCCTCTCTGCATTTCTTCTCTGGTCCTTTTCACACATGCGCTGCAACCCTGAACTTATCTAGACATTACCCGGCGGAGCTGTATGTGAGAATGCAAATGTCCGAATCGGTTGGACCAGACATTAAGCAGACTTTATCTTGCCAGCTCCCTAGTACAAAGTCCGTGTAATGTCCGATTGAGCCCGTGTGTGAATAGAGCAGGTCATTGTCCGGAGAATTCGCAGCGAGCGCGTTGATGACGTTTCTATCATGCAACTGGCGCGAAACCGGAAGCCTCTTCCGCCATCTTCGATGTGCTGTAAACAAAACACTGTGATTTCCGCAGCGTACTTTTTGCGTCATGTCCTGCGTCCTGCACGCTCTGCCCAGGCGCCACCCCTCGTCTAAACCAAGTATTTCCAGTAGGTGAGAACGCGTCTGACATGAACAATCTCCTGTTGTGAAAGGGCAACTCCAGACAATGTCCAGACCTGATTCTCCAGACATTGTCCGGAGGTCATATGAGAAAACGGCTTATGTCTGGTTGACCACGTTAAAAACATTTGCTCTATGCAGAGGTGGGGGGAGGTTTTAGTTTCCACCTAGAGGGCACTACTGCATTCAGCATAAAGAACTTGCGCAGCAACACACAAAGATAACTGGACTGTACAGCAAAAGTGCCAGTGTTCATAGAAATCACAGTGTTAAAATCAACACTGTCAGAGCTTAGAGGAGGCCAGTCAACACTTGTTAACACTGGTAAGTTGGGTCAGGAGAGCAATTAAAATATACTTTGTTCCGTCTATAAAGGACAAGGCAGTCCTCGCAGTCATCACACCACTCTGTATGGAGAGTGTTCGCTGAAAATACTGAGAACAAACAAGCAATATCACAGTAAGAAAATACTCTTTACAAGTAAAAGTCTCCTTTTTTTAAAATGCCATCTAAGTAACAAAAGCAAAAGTATGCATTCTAGTGCAGTGGCCTTTTTCAGAGTGTCAAATCTCATGTTTTGAATGTAAAATGCCAATCAGCAAAGTAACTAGCAACACAGCTGTCAGATATTGGACTAAAGGACAATACTTCCTCTGAAAGGTGGTAGAGGAAATGTCTCCCAAAGTGGAAATATTTGCATAAGTTACACAGTAAGAAAATGTAAATGTGAATTACTTTTGGCCTCGTTGTATGTATGTATTATTTACCTGAAAAATGTACTGGTGTTGAAAGCGGTGGTGGAATATGTATTATTATATGCAAGTAAAAATAGGGAAACCACAATGTAGAAAATCCTTCACCAGTAAATGTCCTGCATTCAGAATTTGACATAAGTACCTAAGTATCATCAGTTAAATGCACTGTCATGCAGAATGGTTCTTTACATACTGTTATATTAATATGTAAAATCAAAAGTAAAATATTTCCCTTTGAAATGTAGCGAAGTACAAGTATAGAGTAGAAAAAATGGAAATACTCAAGTAGAGTACAAGTACCTCAAAATTGTACTTAAGTACAGTACTTGAGTAAATGTACTTAATCACTTTCCACCACTGGATAAAAGTAACTGCAGCACATTTGCCACTTCAAACACATGCTTTTGTAATATGGTTGGAACTGTTAAGTGTGTTGTCAATTATTGCTTCAAGATGCAACGCAAGACTGTTTCTGTGTTCTGTAAAACCTCAAGCTAAGCTCATTTATGTCAAGACTTTAACTGTGTAAGGACTGCAGTTAAACTGCAGAAATCATGTTTGTCACATAGTATTCACAACTGGTGCACACTACATTCAAATCCTGAACCCCGCTGAGTGTCATGCATAAAACGGTCACTTTCAGATCACTGGTTACAAAAGGTAACCTTTATAATGCTGTTTATATACTTTAGATTTGACACTTTATAGTATTGCTTCTTCGGTTTTTTGTTCTTGTGATAATTGTTATATCCTGTCTGTTGCTGATGCTTATAAGATATCTTATAAGATATATTATTTTGCCTAGTGCATTTTGCATGCATGAAAAAAAATCCTATACTATACAAAAACAAAAAAAAAGATAGAAAAGGTGAGTCTTCACAAGTCAGTTATTTTAACATTATGCTTTAAATGCATTTTTATTTTAATGAATAACTATATAAATCAAATGATGTTGTAGAAGTTAGAATAAGACGGATCGCTTGACTCGTGATTCTCCTTAGCAAGCATTTTGCTAACAGAAACCCACTGTTTCTAGAATAACGTTCTGCAGAAAAGTCCTTTAATACTGTCAACAAAGAATTGGTAATTGTGCACATACTCATGCACACATCCACATTTCTCTGCCCTCGCTTAGACTTAATTGTCCTCCCCTCTCCCTTTGCAGTGAGAAAATTTGCAGAGTGCCAAATGAAATTGAAATCAACTTATGTGTTAAGCAATGAGCAGGGGAGAAAGAGAGGCACAGCAAACTGCACTTGACCGCTCTTGACAATAGCGCCTGCTCCCACCAAATACACATTGATTAATTAATTAGAATCCCTTATTAGCAAATTGACTGTCTCAGCTGATTATCAAATTCAGTTTCTTTATTAGACACAGCTGCTGGGCTGCTGGCCCGATGCTCCATCTCTGCTCTCTATCTGAGCAGGCCACTCAGCTCCAGAACAGCACTCATCCAGCCATCTGAAGCAGTCCTCTGTGCACTAACAATCAGACTGGACCCAATGATAATGATTCCTCTGCCAGCGTGTAAATTCATGGTGTGGGGAGTGTACTGTTAGACCAATACATGAGGTTAAAGGACCATTCAAGACATATCATTTACAGGTTATATTTTCACGTTCCAACGCTACCTTACAGTTGTAGATTTTTTGGATTTATTTTACCTGTGCTGTCCCAGGCAGCCATTGGTTTCCATTCATTTCTGTATGGCATAAAAGTCATTTAGCAGTACTGTTGAAACTTGCTTGAGTTGTGTTATCCATTCTAATGAACATCAAGTCCCTATTAATATTTATCATATTTACCATATATGACATGAATGGAAACCAATGGATGCAGAGAACAGTGAAATAGTAACATTTAAAACATGGCAGCATGCTTTGGATAATGGTTTGCTGTGATGCAAAATAAGGGCAACTTGTAATAAAGGAGGTGAAACATGCAAAACCACCAGTATGATACACAAAGTATATCAGGCTGCCACTTGTGTCCATCTCTGATGAAAGTTTGTTTTTTATTTTTGCCTTTTAACCATTCAAGTGTTTGAATTTGGTAAATTAATTTGTAAAAACATGAAAAAGCAGTACTGTATCTTGGGTGCTCCCATCTTTGAGTGGGTGTGGTGGGTCACCCTGCTTTATAGCATCGCTAAACCTCAACTCTCAGTCTCAGTGCTATTTCTGATGCCTTTTCACCCTGACTTCAGTAGAATTCTGCTAAAAAAACTTGTCTCTTTATGTTATGGCATGAAATTGCCGAATTTATAATATTAATTATGAGTAAACAGCACTGCATGAGCGGCTTTAAGAGGTAATTTCACCCAAATTACAAATAAAAAAAGATTTTTCCACTTGCCTCCAGTGGTATGTAACTATGCAAATAGTTTTGTTATATTTGTCCAGCTTTTGACATGTATCTATCTCTGAGATTTGTGCCTCCGCCCTAAAACAAAAATCCCAAAATTCTGTATTGGGTTACAGACAGAGATCTCTGAGACAGATATCTCCAAATCTGGCCAAATTGAACCAAAACGATCTGCATGACTCGATACCACTTGAGATAAGTAACAAAACATTTTTTTGTAATTTTGGTGAACAGAGCTATTAAGGAAATTAGCTAAAATCAGCATTTTGTAATACATGGAAATGGTGAGCAGGCATTTCGTTTGTCACTTGTGCATTCATCGCTGGTATGTATGGTGTTTTTGCGAGCTGGAGTCATATGATGATTTGAAATAGCGATAAAACAAGGGAATAAGGAAACAATCGTCTCATTGACCCTTCAGCTAATGATATGTTGACCTTAGGCAGCATTCTTTGCATCCACACACTTGTGCGGGCATCACAGTGGGCCTCACAAATGACCCTGTTCACCCTGACTGAGACAGGAGGAAGGAACCACGGAACACACACACACACGGCTGGCTCGTGGTGGAGCCGATGGATATCTAGCTCCATGCCTCCAGTGCCAGGTGGAATGAAAAAGCCGACAGTGTGAGAGCGCTGGCTGGCCGTCGGACCACATGGACGGGCCTGTGTAGGGCCATTGTGGCCGATGGCTTTGTCCAGATGGTTCACATACCTTTAGTCGTGCTCTGGGTTAGGAATGCGCTCCCTCGGGACGGTTCCCGACCCTGGAAACAAGGGCCAACATAAACACCCATCCCCAACCCCCACTGTGGCTCTCACCTAAAATCCCTCCAATCCCTGTTAGAGCTGATAATGAGGTTGCAGCAGGAAGAAGAGTTATCGAAAACTTGCGTGCCACCTTAAAATGCAGGTGCTGGTTGTTGTATTTATTGTACTGTTTTTTTTTATTTTTTTATTACTTGTTAAGTATTTTCATCCTCTCCAGGAGGTTTGTGCATGACACATTTCTGCAGAATTAAGGGTGACAAAGTGGTTTGTCACATGATAGTATTAGGATGCAGTGTTCTGAGAGAAAGAGAGAGGGAGAGACAGAGAGAAAGAGGGAGGAGGAGGGAGGGAGAAAGAGAGAGAGAGAGAGAGAGTGTGAGGGATTATAGCCTGACTAATTACCTTGTAAAATGCTGTTCCTTCCATTTAAAACACAGCAATGCCACAATTCCAATAAACAAGCATTATTCCAAACAAAAAGCGGCGAGAGCGCGGCCTGGAACCCTCTGTTCCAGCTGTCTTGTAAACAGCGGTCGTCATGGAAGGATGATATAGTTCCATTTTTATCAGTGAGCATTTAAAAGGCGGGTATTTATATTTCGCTATCTTGTGCAGGGGGAAGAAATTCCACACAAGTATACTCAGCAGTTCTCAAAGTTAAGTGTTTATTCTGACATATTTGTGCAGGGAGGAATTAGAGGCTCAGCCTGTTTACAGTACATCTCTGTGCTCTTGTGTGTCTTTTCTCTCAGCACTGATGGGTTAATAACATGAGAATAAAATAATATTTCTCTCTGTTTTCTACATGAGAAGTATTCTCTTTTTGTAAGATTTGTTTATCAGCTGGAGCCAAAAGTCTAAATGAGAGACTGAGTAAAATGTATTTTCAGATGAGAAGAAAGGAAACATCTTGCTCTTGGCTGAGATTTCTCCTCCCAGAATAGACTTAGGGACAACAACAGGACAGTGTCAGTGACATGAGATGCTGGTGTCTCTGCTGCAGTTTAAAAAATCCTTATTTTTTTTTTTACTTTAAGGGTTTCTCCAAAAGTTGAAGGATGGCTGGTGTCCCCTGACTGTCGCTTTGTGGCTTTGCAGGGCTGCTCTCAGTAGCTCTCTGCCAAAATGGATGAAAGCAAGTAGAATTCACAGCCTTGCAAGCAGTGATTGAATATGTCTGAACTGTTTTGATAATAATTTCTCCCTGATTTCTTTGCTTTTATAATCAAATTTAAGGGATCCTTATTTAAAAGTGTGTTTTTTGTGTTAAAACTGAATATTGGCAAATTGTTATTGACTTTTCTTAAACACTCCAATATTTATATTTGTTTCTGTTTCTAAAATTCAGTATCAGTCAGGCTGCAATAGAGATAATTTCCAGTTTCATGTTTTTGCTGGCATTCATTATTTTTGAAGGATCAAAAGAACTGAATTGCAGAGCTGCAGCTAAGCAAGCAAAGATGTAAGTAGCTCTGTAGTGAAGCAATTGACAAGATTCAGGTCTGAATCAATCTGTATGATGAAAGAAGATGGGAAAATAGGCGATAGGTTAAAAAGGGCTTAAAGCCAAGCAGACTACCATTTTCTATCCTCTCCTTCTCTTCCTCCTCTGCTGGTATCAAGGCCCGCTCCCTCGCACATCTGTCGGCATGTATCCGCCGCTCAATCGCTCTCGCTGGGCCACGGCGGGTTCCCTAACAGCTCAGTATGGCTCTTCCATTAATCAAAGACACTTCCAGTGTCCCATTACAGAAACACTGCTACTCGGCCTGTCTGAAGCTGACAGCTCGCCAATTCATCTTCTAGGAGAAAAAAAAAAGCCATTGTGGCACGCCAGTCGCCTTTACCTGTTCAAACGAAGGGCTGTTAAGAGCGCAGGAAGACCCCTCTGAAATTGTTTTCTCTAGGTCAGGCAAACAACAAAAAAGGTAAATTGCTTGTCTCAGGTAACACGAAGGGGGAGTTTGGTGGTGGTAGTGGGTGCAATGGGGAAATGGGGCTGGGTGGAGGAGTGGGTCAGTGAGAAAATAAGAGGATGGAGATGTGTTTGTTAAGAAGCTGATTTCAATGAGGCTACAGGGGATGAAATGCACTGATGCAGTTTACCGAAACGGCCTAAACACTGTCCTGACACCAAAGAAGACCCTCTGAAGATGCTGGCCAGCACTAAGTACATCTCCTTATACCTCCCCTGCTGCCTGAAGACGGCAGGTCAGGGTGTTTAGTTCTTTGTGGTGCTGATGGTGAACAGACTGAGGGGAAATGTACTCTCGCATCATTTCAAAAGGAAAAACATGAAAAAATAGATGTTTTTGCCCTGCTCTTTCCACAGATCACTTGTCATTAAAATGGTGTAGCCAATAATGAGTTTAACTGGATGTTTTGTAGGTGTGCTTTTGCATATCTTTATAGCCATCACTGCTGAACTACAGTTTTTCTTCTCTGTCAAACTGTAAAAATAAAATGAATGACACTGAAATAAAACACATCCTGTGAAGCAGTGGAGGAGGATAGTATAGCAAATGTCAAAGCTTTCATGAAATGGCCATAGGTTGATTCACTGCTGTTATATGAATGGCCATTGTGAGGAGAAAATCAGACAATTATCTGTAACTTCACAGATCATTACTGTTAAGCAAGGGCTTTAACCATTGTATTGTTCTAACACATCCTGCACTGCAAACTGAATCAGAATAAAAATGGAAAGTTTGAAGTTGAATTCATGGATTTGTGGCCACTGAGGGGCAGAAAAACTCAAACTAGCTTGGAGACCCACACTTCTGACATATTATAGTCTTATGGCATTGCTATGGCTAATGTGTTAGTGAACAGAGGACATGGAGCTACATTAGCATTCATGCATTGGGGTCATGTTTCTGATGTGTATAACACTGTCCTTTTAGCTCTGGTTTGGTCTTCACCAACCTCAGAGTAAATATCTGGCTCTTTAAGCTGTTACTGTAGATGCTCCACTATGTCCACCGGTTAGTCACTAACTCTGTCTGTCTGCCGTTTGGTGCTGCAGGTACAGGTACAGTGCTTTTTGGCTTAAGCCAGCTGTGTACCAGGGGTGGATCACAGCATCTCAGACTAAAGTAAATGTGTAAAAGCAAAACAATGAGCTGAAAGAGGTTAAAAAGTTCACACATAGTATTTAATATTCATATTAAAAATACAAATTAATGCAGCTTTAAAATTTGGCCCCTGCACTGAAATGCTCTTGCATGGTCAAGATGAGCTTGAGGTACATTTTCAGAGTGAAAGCCTCCCCAATCTATATTCTGTGCATATCAACAGCATAGTGTAAAGAAGACATAGGTCATGAGTAAGCATTTCCCCTCTTCATTTGTGGGATTTTGACTCAGCACCCAATACAAGTTTTACAGTTAAGAGTTTCCCCTTTATGTGGTGAATATTCGACTTGTTGAATCTTACTTGTACACTGGCAGAATCTGTCAAATCAATTTCTAAAGGGATCAAATGTTTGAATCCTAATTTTTTTTTAGAAAACACTGCTGATTTCTGCAGGATACATTTCTAGGAAATGAAAAAGTACATGATGTAAGTACATGCAGCAGTGTGCTGTGCAGACATCGTGCACATCCTGTGAAAATCATAGACCACACCAAAACTCTAACGCGGACTAACAGGTGGCCAAATATTAAAATGAATACACTCAGGAGAACTGCCAGCATTTAAATTCTAAGTTGCTGGGGGATTTTAATGCAAAAAGTAAGGTTAAGTTGACATGACAACGTTTTAGTTGTGAAATTGTTTCTACCTAAATCCCTGTTATTATTTGAAAGTAGTTTGTTGGCACCCAGACCGTAAATAGTTTACCCTCTGCAGTTTAGAGGGAAAAGGCAAAGTGAACTGTGAAAACCCAGCTGCAGCTCAGGGTGTGTGGCTCTGAACTGGCAGCTGGTAAATCCAACATTTTTAGCTTTGTGGAAGAAGAGGAGTGGTTAGCGGTTCATTACTAAACCAAGGTACAATTGGAGGAAAAAAAAAAAAAAAAGACACAGTACTGTGTGAGTACAGGCCGTTTCATGATGGCTCAGTGTGATGACGTTGTTCTCATTCAGATCAAATCTTTCTTTATTATGAACACATGGACAGTGAAAGTGATTGAGACCGAATGAGAAAGGACAGCTTGTTCCCTCCTTCTCCGCTCCCTCCCCAACCCTCCACACCCCCCGGTCGATTTGATTGGCATAATGAGGTGAAGGCTAGTTGGCACAAAGCTGCTCTGGGGGGCAAATGGAGACATTATTATTTTGTGTGTGTGCGCGTATGTGTGTAAGAGGGTGTCTTGGCGATTCACACCAAGGCCCCACTGGGCTATTAATTACCCTCTCTGTAACATGGCATCTGCTGAGACGGGACGATAGAGCGAGCACTGCCAACATGGGCATAGCTGCTCTCTCTCTGTCTCTTGTCTCCGTAGACCCCAGCTGCAGTCTCGCTCCGTGCTTATTGGATTCTATCTACATGTATGATTGATTCAGCACCTGAACTGTGCTTTTCATGACAAACAGGCCAAACGCGCGCACACACACATACACAGCCTAGAAAAGCACCCCAGCTGGCAAATATTTAACTAACCATGAGACACGCTAAGATGCCCGCTCTGTTCAAGTAGGTTGGGACATTTTCTGAGCAGCTGTCTGATTTGCTGTTCTGGAAGAGAAAAGGATAGTTTTCTTACCAAAAGAAGTGGCAAGAGAGTGTTTGTGTGTGTCTGGGTTTGTCTTCTTGTACCTCTGGCAGCCACAGTTTTGATTTGATGGGAGCACAGAAAACAAAATCATCATCATGTGTTCCTTAAAATAATTTTTATTGACTCATGCTTACAGTACAGTCTCATTAGACCTGTAAATATTTGTTCCATTTGCTATTCATTGCAATAGAAACTTGTATGACTAAAAAGAGGTTTTCCATTTTGATGCAATCTGGTCGTCTCCAGCAGACTTGTGGGTTGTAAGTTCACTTTTGTTCAATTTTTATTAAGCTTATACTGAGATGTTGGTCTTTAAAGGGGACATACAGTATCATACTTTTGGTGATTTTCTCTTATTTTTATGCTGTTATGATGTTGGATGTCGATGTTAAACATGGTCAAAGTTCCAAAACCTGAGGTGAACATATGAAAACATATCAGAACAGAGTGGGCTCATGGGGAGGGGAGCTTTTTGAACTGTAAATCGTACAAAGATAAAATAATAATCATACATCATATATCAGGGTTTCTGCCAGTGTATTGCAAGCCCAGCTGAGGTGACCCCCTGCCGGGCCTAAGCATCATGGAATTTTTTGCTAAACTAAAATGTGTTATACAAGCGTAGCTCCTTCAAGGAATAGCTTAGTGTGTAGCGAGTGTGCGAGAGTTAGCAGTTAACCTTTAGCAATTTGTTGGTGAGTACATGCTACAGCTCCTCAAGACCCAAACCAAGTTCCTGTGTCTTGCTTGCCACCCAGCTGGAGTGAAGGGGTTTAGCCCCGAAGCTAGCAACAACTTCGTCCCAGACTCACTTAAGGTAGACTCCTTCAAGGACCAGCTATTCTCATTTTAGTGATAATTTCAGCCGCTCCTCCCAGTTTTGCACACTCGACCTCGACAACTTTTCTGGCAGAAACCCTGTATATAATCATAGATTATACAAACATAATCAATCATTTGTGCAGTCAGTTTGGTGTGTTTCCAGGCTTCCTCAATTGCAAGTAATGTCCTGTAATCACCACCGAGGACACTGCGGTCATGTTCTCAGTATTGTTTTTTCAGGGAATATGGGGGATTTTAGTGAACTGGAGAGCATTCTAGGTTATTGTGGACAATGTTGCAAATCAGTGAGCAGGACTAATTAATGACAAATTTGGATTACATATACTGTGATATAAGGTCTTATCTTTATTACCTGCCCCTAGTAGATTGGGATACACACATACACACTGGTCGTGCGATGAAGAGCATTTAAAGGTCTTGTTTGTTGTTCAGATCCTTCTCCCTGTAAGCCCCCCACCCCACCCCCACACATCCACACACAAACACAAGCGTCCAGTGAGTCACAGCATTAGCAGTCATATCGATTTCTTCCTTTATGCTTTCTCTAACCAGTTGTAAAGAAAAGGTACCCCCTTCCCCCCACCACCAATCCAAACCACCCACCGCTGCCAGCATCACCACTGCTGCTTGGACACGACACGCTACCGCCACCACAATCCCCCCGAACACACATACACCACATTACACCACAGTCATTGCAACAATGGATAAAAAAAAATAAACTGTCAAAAGTATTGCATTAACCACTGTTATTACTTCACAAGTACTGTAAAATATCTCATTACGTAACATTGCCATGAAGCAATGCTACACTAATTCAGTGTTTTATTCACCCTACTCCTAGAAGTCGTCTATTTAGTATGCCTTATAAAGAAACAATTCCTGCTTATTGTAGTAAATAAAAGAGTTTTATTTAACTGACAAGTTTCCCTACAATTTCAACCCATTTCAAGGTGCATTAGTGTCACAATTGGACAAGTTAGTACATTATCTGTCAGATACTACATTATCAGCTGACTGTAGTGGTGTGTGATGTTTTCCTAGCTGGGGTCGGGGAAAGTCTGCTCTCAAGTGAAGGGAGCGACCCCGGCCTGACACCCAGACGCTACTATTTCAGTGTTCTAGCCCTCTGGCCAAAAAGCTGTCAGCACATATTTTATCCTTTCACTCGCACAGTATATTTTCCCTCTTTTCTTGTCGGAGCTCCTGTCTCATGGTCTCCCCCTCCCTCTGTGTATGTAGCAGTGACACGGATCCAATACAAGGTTCTGAGGTTCCTTACAACATCTTAAAATCATTTAAGTTTAGGGTTTTGAAAATAATTAATTTGTTAAATCCTGTTTTAAAAGGTACCAATGTGTTATTTTTTCACCTAAGGTTCTCTGTGTAATTCTTTGTACTTAGGGAGAACATTATATATCCTATTCCTTCACCAAACCCAGCAGGACATCATGCTCCTTACCATATCACCTGCTGGTGCTCTTTTTCTTATTCTGATCATTTATAGTTTAACAACATTATAAAAAGGCTGTTTTTTACAGCTTTGTTTTTAAAGTGGCCTTAAATTTAGTGCCTGGCAGCATTAAAACTTCTTACATTCATATTTAGGAGTCTCACAATTTGCCTGATGCATAAGTAATACTCAATTTTCTTTTCTATTTTCTACATTACACCAACATCATTAACTGGACTGCCACCAGGCAGCATGGAGTGGCCCAGAAGAACGCAGCATTGGTGGAGTAAAAAAAAAAAAAAAAGGAGGAAAAAAAGCCACCAATTGCTCTGTTATTAGCTATATTTCACACACGCACACACACATGCACACACATAAACACAACCCTAAAGTCTCACATGACCCTCCGCTGTGCGGGCAAAGGCACTGATTCAGGCCGACAGAAATTCTTGGCACAGACCGCCCACTCCATTCACTGGCTGCTGTTCAGCTATCATACTCACTCGCTGAAGTTTTTTTTCTTTTAATAGGGTGCTGTGCAGAGATGAAGGTACTAATATAAGCTGTGGCAGTCACAGGCAGTTTCTTCATCCATAGTTAACTACACCTTTTCGGTCAGATATGATGAGACTGAGAGGATGCTGCCATGTGACGGCAGCAAAGAAGAGACATCAGGTATGAATAAGAACAGAGCAATCTGTGGTTACATAATATACACCAGTGATTCCCAAAGTCAGGTTTAGGAAGCTCCGGGGAATATCAGGGGGCTGCCAGAAATAGGAGCAATTGTCATGCTTCATTATCTTTCTGCTTTCTTTGAGTTATCTTAGATGGTAGTACGTCATATAATTAATTAATACGATTCTTTTCCCACAAGGGGAAACACTTTATTTTAACACCTATTATTTGGCATTAATAAGCAGTATGAAAGGGAAGTTTGGGCAAAAGTCTGGATCCCTGAATTTGTAATGCATGCATACTGGTCTATGTAGGGCTTGGACTGTATTATTTTATACATAATTATAATATAATTATTTCTTAAATCTGTGAATTATATTTAGGTGATTAAAGCAACAGTTCAAAATCTCAAAATAATTTAATTCACAACATTGGAAACCAGCTAATGTTTGGTATTTTCCTTTTAAAAATGACTCCAATTATTAAGTGGTCTTTAAGATGCTGTTAATTTTCTCTATATTGTCTAGATACCTAATGGGTTACTTGATTGACCATTTTTATACCAAATGAGATACCTAAATATGAAGTATTATCTGTATACAATGTGTATGTGTGATTTTCATATGAGCAGCTCTTTATGGTCCATATATACAGTATGTCCAGAGAGTATAATGAGTATAAATACACACTTTGTTTATACAAAGTCTTTATAGCTGTAGGCAACATATGAACATAACATGCATATCTACTGTAGGTACAGGTACTCTTAGCCAGGAAAAAGAAAACAAAAACACTCTATACTATTATAGGTACTATGATGTGTACAAGCACATAGCAGAGTATCACATAGTCTCACCCCCCCCCCCCACACATACTCTCTCTGAGATGAGAGCGGTTTGTTTACTGCAGCCCCGCAGAGCTCCGGCTGGGGCTGTTTGGGACGCCTGTGGGTGCTGCGCAACTCTTGGAAGGCGGACGTGCAGTGAATGACAGTGCAGATGGCCTAGTGCCACCGCTGCCACCTGAACCTCCCCAAGCTGCCCCACACATACATACACACACACGCATGTTCCCGAGGTCAGACATATCAAAACAACCTGCCTGCGGCCATCTCAACTGTCAAAATAAGGCAATTTTACATTTTTCTATTTAAACACTCTTATTTCCCCCAGCATAGATATAGTCCTTCCTGCTCATAATCCCATCTGTGTTATTTTGCACAGATAGATAACACGCACACACACACACACACACACACACACACTCTCTCTCTTTGAGATACACAAACACAGTGGCCTGCCACTTTTCTTTTTCCCAGAATGTGATCTGTCCAGCGTTACGAGGCGTACAGTAAATCAATCCCAGGGGCATTGCATAATAGTTTGAGAGCTGTGTCCAAATACCAAAATAATCACCTTGTCAACTGGTCTGTGCTGGCTCGTGCTGGCTACAAAAGCTAAAATCACAAGGTCCCTCTAACGTTTCCAGGCAAACAAGAGTGTTTACATGGAGCAGCGTTATGAAGTTGGGACACTGCTGTCGACGAAATATTGACAGTAAGCCAGTATTTCCTGAGATAAGCAGCACCTGGTCAACAGTAGCAGTCACAATAATTATGGAGCAATCACATGTGAATGCACTTCTACATATACAGTATAACTGCTACTACACTACCTCTTTAGATTATTATTAATGTTTGTACTCTATACTTCATATTTAGAAGTCTGTGTTTCAGTTCTGTCTTTACTATGCTTTCAGAAACCTAAAATAATAACTGTGTAGATCATTTTGATGTTATTTGGAAATTATTCTGCAGGTGTTACAGCAATTTAAAATATAATGATGGCATCTGCAGCTACATATTTTCAGGCCTTAAAAGTCATTCAATAGTCCAAAATAATAAATTCTAGCTTTTAATATCAGCATTAGACTCATCTTCTCTGGTATTATTTATATTGTCTTTCTTTCTTCTTTCAGCAACACCAAAAGATTTTTGCCAAGCAAATTTTTGCTCTCTACCCAAAACCTAATATTTACTTATTTACTAACTTTACCCTGACATGTCATGCTGACCTGGAGAGAGAAACCAAACCGGCTGTAGAAATAATCTGTGTAAAGTTTGTAAATCAAAATATCAAATTGGGTTGCCTTTAAACTATTGCAAAGTCCTATATTTCCAAAGTCCTAATATTTTCCTCCTTTTTTTTGGATTCTTGTAGCTGTTTTCATGTTAAGCCTTTTGGAATCTCTGCTTGCTGTTAACTGCGACAGCAAAGAAAAAACTTCACCACAAGGTCAAAGTTTGATCCAGTGTCATCTAATCTAAACTGAACTCTTTCTCCACTCGCATACTCCCTGCTACTATCAGCATTTAACTCCTTTTTTTTGTGAGTGCTGTGCCATCACACAGGTTGTCGTTGTCATTCTTGTTGCGAAATTCAGCTTTTATTGATGTAACAGGTGCTTAGCTCGACTGTGGCAGTCAAAATAACACATCTCCTCCTCTGTTTGGCTTTCAGAATGGAAGCTAAAGTTAGACATCTTTGAGGTTTTTCTGCCACTTGATGGAAGGTGATGCCAATGCATAATGCATGAGGAGAGAGGGAAGACTTTGTCTGGCTGCTTTTTATAGACCACCAAAGCTCTGCTACTGCACACACACACACACACACACACACATATACAGACACGCACACACCAGAGCCAACCGTCTCACTCGATGCGCTGTAACCTCTCTCAGATCAAGAAAGCAGGAGCAGAGGAAAAACAGGAATCTAGCAAACTGGCAACATTGTCAAGAATAAAAAAAAGAAACAAGAAGACAAAACAGAAATGTTGACGCGCTATTTTCAGATGGCAGGGTCTTTTGATGCTCAAACCAAAAGAGAGGCAGGAGCAGCGGAGCGGTGTTTGTCTCAGAGATGGTGGGCTTTAACAGAAATACTTTATACATGTGATCTTACACGCTCTCCCCCATCTTTGCTCCCCCTGTTCCAACACTTCGGTGAAAGTGTCTTTAGGTCTAGTTAAAATGAGAAAAGAGAGTTATGACACAAGGGAACTGGGGATATCAAATTATTTGCAGGCAAAGCCGAGCTTCTACTTTTGGCTGCAGACTTTGCAAACACCATTTGCTGCCCTCAAAATTGTTGAGTTATTTTCTCCTTATCCCTCTAATCCTTATTTAACCAGGCTGGTTGACTAAGAGCACACTGTCATTTATAGTAATGACCGGGGGGAGAAACTGCAGGGAGCTGCACATATACACACTCACACCTGTGTGCTGCCCAATAACATCACACAGTGACAGGCCAGGGCCACTCTGGTAACTAAATCTATTCGTCTGCTGCATTATTTTTCTAATGTATATGGGGTCAGGGTCGTCAATTGGAAAAAAAAAAAAAGACAGCTGACAGCTTTTTAAAGGCTGTTTTATTCATTCTTCAAATTCTAAAACTTTCACATCTCAGGACAGATTATTGTGGTAGATGACTGTTTTTGTGTTCCTTTTCCAGTTTTATTCCAGTATTGTTCTCTCTTAATGATTTGTTCTTATAGGCTGCTAAGAAATTTAAATACAAGACCTGTAGTATATGTGGTTCTTGGGTCTTTGATAATTTTAATAGTCTTTGATAATTTTTCTCCGCTAAATTTTGCCCCCGCCAGTCGGCGGATTTAAACCGCAAACTCTGGGTCATATTCTCTCTTGATTGTCACCTCCGATTGAATAAAAGAACTTTGTCAAAGGGGGAAAGCACTTCACACTGAGTGGAACTGTAGCAGGGGTTGAAATGGCTTCCTCGGTAATGCCGAGAGTATTAGAGAGTGAATCCTACCTTCTAAGCTTTGGTGGAATCCAGGTATCTAACTGGGATTAGGTTACTGCCCAGGAAGCACAATTAGAAGTTCCCTGGATTATTCCCCTTCTATTACCTGAGAACCCAGGCTTTTCTAACTGCTTAGGTAGCAATCTAGCTTGGGTGGTGATAATTAGTGCAAATTTAAATAAATACATTTTTGTTTGTGACTTGTGTTTCAAATAGCCGTGAGACGAAAGCCGTTACCTCTCACGTTATTGCATGCATATTAAGACTACTGTGAACGTACCATTAAAAAAGATGAGAAGATGCCTTGAGAACATGCTGGCAATTTAAATTCTGGTAATTTTCTGGTGGTAACTCTCGAAAACGTCCTCAGTATATGGCATTTTAACTGCGTTGTTTCAACTTGACAGAAGCCTACTTGGTCAGAATGGTGTTGGCTCTCTTCATCCAAATCCATCTCAGCTCTCATTCATCTTCTTGTTCTTTTAAAGACATAACAGGGAGAGGCGACATGTGTTGGCGACTGGAAACAACAGGATTTATTGGAAACGTGGTCTTTAGAGACACAAAACGCTACATGTAACGTCATTAGGAATGTGTGCAATACATTAATTAGTACTGTAGGTTAGGACATCTCCTATGGGCTAACTCAGACATGACTGATTGGATTTTAATGAAACTTGTGGATATCATCAATCTAACTGCTTACAGCCACCTGTCAAAATTGCACTCACAGATTTTGGTGAAAGTTGAGAGAAATGATGCATCTCACCACCACCAAAGGTTTGGAATCATTATTACAGGTGACTTATATGTTTCTGATTGACGGAGACAAAGACTGTGTCATGCAGAGAAGCATGTTTACTATTCTTTTTTTTCTTCTTCATTGTTTTTTGCGCCAACAATGTAGCTTTTTCCTCTAGAGACTACCTCAGGTCAGATTTGGGGGTGACAGAGTCTGTGATATTATAAATAACACAGCCAGGATGAAAGGCATTGGCACTCTCCCTCTCCATCTTTCCGTCTCTCCTCTTTTCCTCTTGCCCTGCTACTCATCTATGCTCAACACGAGTGCCTCGGCGTTCGCGTGTGTGGCTTGAATTTATATGAACGTCTCCCCGGCGGGGGACAACGGGGGCCAAGTCATTGATATGTGCAGGAGGACTCAGGATAAACAGCCCACGCCGACCGGTGTTACGCCAGCCTGCCTGATACATTTTGATTGAGCAAAGACAGAGGGGTGGGGTGGGGGCTGTGGGGGTTGGGGGGGGCAATTGAATTGGGAGGCTTAAAAGCAGGGATAAGATGACAGAAAGGGAGCTTTTTTTTCACCTGCTTCCAGACAGCCACAAAATGGACCCATGTAAATGTTAGGAACCACACATGGTGCCTCGCTAGACAAGATATGTATATGTCACTGAGCTTTGGACGATCTCAACAAATAGATTAGGTGCCATTAATTTTCTTGTCATTATCTTTTTTTACTCCTAAATGTGGGCTGTAATTTAGTTACATCCAGATAGGATTTTCCTTTTTTTTTCCTTCTTGATGATCCTTTTGTTTCACTGAACACCACTACCACCACCACTATTCCCCTCTCGCCCCTCTTACTGCTCCCACCATGTTTGTCTGTGTGACATGGTCAGCCCCTTAATGGACTGGAGATTCATGTTGAAAAAAGTCCCTTGTTCCTTCTCTCTGTCTCTCTCTCTCTGTCAGAAAACCAAAATAAGAGGTGGCGGCGGCACACTGCGCCACTTATGGCCACATTAGGATCAGCCACCAAAGTGTCACTGAATCGCCTCGTGCATCATTTTGGCTTTGTTCACCATGACAGGGAGTTGTGTGTGCGGCAGTGTGTCCTCTTCCACCCTGGGATTTTATCCCCAAATGGATGTACCATTGGCTGAGCTCTTATGTCTGGAGTGCATTATTCCACTTATACAATGGATAATTTTTTATTGACCTGTGTTTGTAGTGCAATACTTATTGCCCTGCGTTTGCTACTGCTGTGTTTGTTACTGCTTTGCAATTATGCTGGGAGATTGTTGCCAGCGCCTGCCTGTACTTAAGCTAGCTTCACATTGTATTTCCATCTGTAATTTAAAAATGTTATGGAATAAATATACGTAGTTTGTTAATCACAGATAATATATGAATTAGTACAGTTTGCTAATAATCAAGTCTTTGAGGTTAAAAGAGGTTAAAAACCTCTGTAGAGCAGAGGGGAACTGCAGAGTTGGTGATAATTCTCTGTGGGTTTATCACATAGAGTGACGCCTTTCCCATTACACAGTTATTTGATCTGCTGTTAACATAAACATATTGATTAATGCAACTTTGAGGATACACATGAAAACAGGTTACAAAAAACAAAAGCTTTTATGCTAAGCTTACAGCTAATGTGAGAGATAAACGGTTGCATTTATGGAACATTTCTATAACAACTAATTTTTATCTTCACCAAATGTCTCAGATGCCCACATGGGACGCTCACCATCCCTCTGCTATTTAACTCCAAGCTCTATTCAGTGGCCCTCCATTCCCTAATTATCAGTTCTTTTTCTTCTGACCCACAGAATAAATGCACAAATAGTCACACACACACAGTACATAGCCTTTCCCTCAATTTACCACCTCTTATCAATTGCCTCCCTTTATCGTTTAGTGTTTTCATCTCTCTATCTTAACCCTCACATCCCTCTTTCTCCAAAGCTTTTATTTAGGAACATCGTTTCAGGTTGTTTTATAGCTCCCCTCAGGAACGGAGGATGGAGGAAAAAATGGAAAAATAAAAGATGAAAGGATAGATGAAGACACTCAAGGCTGCTGAGGGAAAACAGATTTGAGGCAAGCAATGAGAAATAAGTGCAAGCCATCAGGCATGGCTCTGTCCACCGAATTTTTTTTTTCTTTTTTTGTCAAACAGTTTGAATGTGATGATGTAAAATGGTGATGTGAACTGGAGAGAGTATCAGCATGAGTTTCGAGCAGAGTCATTTGATTTAATGAGGTTTAGCAATAGTTTCACTGCCTCTGTTAAAGCCCAGTCATATGAAATCTGGATGACACAAAGTCATTAAAGGACCATGTAGGTCTTTCGAGAAGCTTGTTACTTGTTGCTACTTGTTGTAGTGGATAGACTTAGTAGATCACCTTATTTTTGCCTTGTTTAACTGCCATATTACAAGTAGAAGCGCAGGTGGTAAGCTTGGGTCTTTATTTCACCAAATGCAGTACTAGTTATGATATATGGCCAGCCAAGTCCACTTGCAAAATAGGGAAAAAAAAGTTCTGAATTACACGAGGCAAGCTGTTACGGCTCAATAACACAGGCCTGTAATCGACTCACATTTCAAACACACACACACACTCCGACAGCCCTCAGTTGGGCTGTTTTTTACGAGGAAGCACACCGCACAAGGTGATCAGCATATGTTTTGTTGACATAAATTTAAAATTTATTGCCGTTGTCAAAAGTGACTGTTGGACAAAGTCGATTATTAACTGAGTAAATGGCCTGAGAGACTTTTATGTGAACTTCTTAATGGCTACAGTCAGTCTGTTTCAAATCACCCTCCTTCCCTCCCGCCCCCCCCCCCGAGCTCCCACCCACCACACACACACACCTCTCATCATCTATTTCAGAAGCATAACATGAAAGCAGACATTTACGATGGGATTTGACAGAGTGTGTGTGAAGAGGTCTATCCGAGCTAAATCACTGAGCTCAGACAATAGTTTAGTATCCTTTTACATATCATTAAACTTTGTTGAAGTACTGAATTGAATCTGAATTACAATATATTATTAGCTCTGCTTAGACACACAAAGCATTTCAAAGTGTATAAAATTCTCCTTGAATGCTGACTCTAGTCTAATGTTGCATATTATTCTACTATATTCTGTAGGTGTGTGTGACTGTGCATACAATTAAATACGGCTCATAAATGATGGGGTCGCATTTTCTCTGTCATCAGATCAGTGAAGAACTCTTCTAACATAACATATTGTCACATTGTTTGAAAAGCGTAAGTTTTGAATCATCTCTTTATTCCTAAATTTTGCACAGAAGTGTGGAATAAATCTCAGATGGTAGGCAGGGTTCCCCTTCCAAAAAACCATCAGATAGCCAGTCAAGTTGGGTCGATTTGAAACTTAATGTTAGCGTGCTCAACTGTGTTCTGGCCCCAGGAGATCAAACGTGATCTGGCTCTGACACATTTAGATACTGCTTCCACATTTGGCTAGGCTTTGGGGATGCGGACATGGGTGATTTGGGCTAATAATCGGCCATTGTCCGCAGCCGGCATTGGACTGTTGTACTTAACCGGATTTTGGTGCATTATTATAATCATGAGTCTGGCATGTTTCTGGCAAAGAGCATGCTGAATATAAGCCATTGCTTAGTCAGGCCATTTTAGCTGATTTAATACAATTTGCACTTGAAATTAGCATTTACTTGAGAATAGAAACTTGACTAAATATTATTACATGCCAAAGGACAGGGCGTCATTAGTGTTTCAATAGGACAGTCCTCCAAAAGTCCTGAACCTTCCCTTTAACAGACTGAATCGCGGTTACTGGTTGTTACCATTCTGTTGAACATCAAGTAATGTGATGTTTTTAGTGGGTAGAGCTAGCTATTGCAGTTAAATTTAACACACTCTCAGCTAGGGACATACACACTGCACTTTGCTCATCAACACTACATTTACGATGAAAATACATGGCACAGCTTTCACTTCGAGTGGCCTTAATAAGTCCATCCATACCTTATCAGTGCTCTGTCTGGGGGGCACAATGGTCAGATTGAGGAGGGACACAAAAGGCCTTTGAAAGGCTTTGTGCTCTGTGTGTGTTGTGGTTTACCGCTTACGTGTGTTTTCCCCTTATCGGAGGGAAAGTGTGTACATCATCTGATCCTTAAAGGAAAAAATCCTGTTCCATTCCTTCCACTGGGTTGTTTGTTGGTGTATTTCTTTAATTCAAGTGGATAACTAATCAAAGAAAATTACATTACGATATTTTTCATCTACCTAAAGCATAATCTGTACACACTAGGCTCCTCAGAGCTACAATGTAAGGGCATCATTTTAGTGCTGCTATGTTGCACCAAAGAATTGTAACGTAGACGTGGCAGAGATAGCAGTTTGTCCACTGGCAGTTGCCTCAATAGACCAGAATGCAATGCAGCTGTAAGACACAATGTAGTCTTGTGCAATTGCTATTGATTTGTCCAACTACATGTACAACCAACAGTAGCCTGATCACACTCTGTTGCTGTATTGTCATGCCTGCTTTCGAACGCAGCAAATTTTAGATTTCTCTGCCGGTTGTGGGAAAAATAGGAAGTGGGAATTTGTCATTATAATTCATTACACCATGATATAACTCCTGGTATATATGCACCATCACATATTGATATCAAACAGTGCAAGAGATTTCTTACTTTCTTAGCCGTGCCATTATTGTCTCTCTGTGTCACTTTCTCTTTCCTTTTGGCTTTTCAAGTGTTCTTTCCCTTTTGGGGGCATTTGGCATTTAGGGCCTTTTAATTACTCCCTGCTTGCCAAAGGGATGTCATTCTGCCTTTAGTTTTCAGGGTCTCTACAAATTCTAATCACTACAATGGCTATCATGACTTCTTCACTCCCCTGCATTTTTATTACATCTTAGATTTTTACCGCTCTTCCAACCAGGTCTTCAAAGATGTTTTGTAGCAATTAATTTTCACTTAAGTCAGACTTCTTTGCTTAATAACTCCTGCAGCCGTTGCCATAGGACATGATATAATCTCTTTCTGTCCGTCTCTGTCTCATCCCCACTCTGTTTCTCCCTACCCTTCTCGAGGCACAAAAGAGAGCTGTAAATCAATTTGCATTCGACATCTGACATTAATCAGTCATGTTTTGGGAGAGTGGCACCACCTCTGCCTCTGCGGCTTTGTTGAGAGACGCTAAGATGGATGGCTGTCATCTCGCCCAAGTTGAGCGGATCTCTTATCAAGGGCATTGTTTCCCCAAGAATGCACTCAGCTGATCACTCTGTGCCACCTGACTCGACGATGAAGACTATGAAATCCTTCTGTTTGACATTGTCTTTTTTTGCCTGCCAGAAGCATACATTCACTTGAGCACTGGCTCGTGCACTTGTTTTGTGCATATTTGGGGTATCTTTATTTAGCTCTGCAGTAAAGTGTTCAATATTTTCCAAAGCTTGAAAACATGACAATCAAACCAAAGTCTTAAAGAATCATCATGGTCTTGATCTTTTGATCCTGTTGTCTTAGTTTGAAGCCTCAGCGCGTGAAAGAGTAACAGTTTTGAGGGATGAAATGTGCAAAATCTGAAATAAGCACCAACTTGACCAACAATCATTACTATCATGGGCGTGTGTGCTTTTGTGTACCTCTCTCAAGGTGAGTTATTTGAAGTTCTCAGGAGGCTTAAGGCACTGTGGCAGTTGTTTGCCAATTCATGTCACCTTAATTGCTTTAGAGCACTTTCAGATATCTCTTAAGAATAATATGCTTTGTACCGAGCCGTGGGGTCTTTGAGGATTTCGTAACAGAGAGTCATGAGGCTAGACTTTGTGTTGTTAGATGTTATTTAGTTACCTAACCTTCAAGGCCTTTACCACATAATCAAATATTGACCCTTAGTCTTGTCTGACCTTGTGAGCTTAAACTATGTTACAGCCTAATGACTGTCCATTTGGAAAAAAACTATTCGTTTTAGATCAGATTTTTCTTCAAGCTACACATCATCTTATAGTTTGGAGAGCTGTCGTCAAAAACCGGCCCATAAATGGTTCATAAGACTAAGTAGCTGTCCTGTGTGCTTGCCTGAATAAATCATTCTATTTCACTTTACAGCTCCTTATCCATCTGCAGCACTTTAGATGTAGGGAGTAGATATCGCCTCTGCTTGAATAGCATCTTGTGATTTACAGCACCAAGTCATGGTCTGGTGCTCCTTGCAGAAGAATATGTGTGATAGTTGGACGGCATGTTTCACTGGTGGTTATTGTTATGGGCTGATGTTGTGATTGATGGAGTGTGACATGTTGTCTCTTTTAAACTGCAGAAGGCAACAGGATAGCCAAACCTTTTGATATGCGGAAAGTCATCACTTATGGGCTGTAAAAAGCCACTTTGTTAGGGACACAAATATCTGTTTGAGAGACATGCATGCGCATTAAACTTTGCCTGGTCAAAACAGACTTTCTTAGCAACAGAGTCCACATACTAAAGTGTTTGTTTTTTCTCTTTGACAACAGGAAGATGCACAGTGGAATGAAAACCTACGGCTGTGAGCTGTGTGGGAAGAGCTTCCTGGACAGCCTCCGTCTACGGATGCATTTGCTGTCTCATTCAGGTAAAGAAATTAAACCAACCCAAAAACCACATCCCTGTACTATTATCACTGTCGAGCTTATAATACCTCCCATTATCATTGCAGGTTTACTGTTGATAATGGGGAATTCCCGATGGGAGTTTTTGAATGATAGAGCATTTGTTACTCCCAATCCATTTTAGCATTTTTATAGCCAAAAAAGCAATTCTTCTCTCAAAGTTTCACAGCTGTCAAGAAGACATGAAACTTAATTTAGAGAATCATGGTCATTTGAAACTTTGATTTCTACTGAAATCCTAATCAAGGTCAGAGGTTGATAAAAAAAGGTCCTTAAAGGGACCAAAATTTGGTTTACAACCATTCACAGATTCAAAGTGATACAGTACATTTGAAGCTGCTGCAGCCTGAGAGCTGAGCCTTATACACGCTTTAGATATCCCAGTTTTAAATATGTGGATGTGGAGCACAACCCAGTTTCAGTGATTTGTGGATTAAATAACTGTTCAGCCCAGTAAGGCTGAACAGCTCTGGGAAATTTAACCCAAGAGGTGCCTGCACATCATCATCCTGTCATTCTACACGTCTGTGACATTAGAGGTCTGAAAGGTAGTACGAGTCAGAACACTGGACACCTTGATTAGTCCAGTCTGACAGAATTATATCCAACCCCAAATACACACACACACACACACACACACACACACACACACACACACCAGCAGTCCATGTGCTCTGAGCCTACTTAGCGCAGCACCGCTTTAATGGCACGAACCGTCTTTTATAGCAAAGAGCTCCTCATTCCTAAGGCCCTAAGTGCAGATGGTTTATTGAGACACTGTAAAAGCCATGGGACCTCTGAGGGAACCCCTTCTGCACACACACGCACAAAACCCCAAATCCATGTGTTGACATTGGCCCACAGATTGAGCCCTCTGTTTGGTATCCTGTATGTTTTCCAATGGGACACACTAAGCGGTCTGAATTGTCTATTTGGCATTAATGTTGTTGTTGTTGTTGTTGTCGATGGGCATACCACCCCCCACTCCCCAGGCCCACCACTGTCAGTCGGCAGAAAACGATAATTGCCAGGATCATTTGTTTGTTCGTATCTCACCAAAACTTAAACAATGACTGAGATGGATGCTGACAGTCCTGCTATGTTGTGACAAAGATGAATGACGAACTCACGCTGTGCCGGTGAATTGGCTCAGCACACAACTCAGCGTGTCAAAAACAAAAGTTGCTCAGAGGAAGTATTCACTGTTTATTTTAAAATTACACCCCATTTTCACAGTCCCTGCTGCAAATGCATGCTCCCCATCTCGCTCACTTGTCAATGCAGAGAGAAGAGAGCTCTGTCACAGACACAAATAGGATACTGAATGTTTTGGAGATTTTATATGTGTCTCCCAGCGTGTCCCCCACTATGTGTCTCCTCAGACATAATATCCTACCCTAACGCCTCTCTCCTGGAGCTGGCTTTGTGTTTATGTTGTTTAATGTTGTGCAGTTCAGTGACAAAAGTAAGCATTAAGTTTTCTTTAAGTCAGGAGATATGACAAAGTGGAAGCTGAGGGTGAATTGAGGTAATCTTGAGCACAGACACTTGTTGACTGTTCCTGAAGTGTGCGTGCAGCTCTCTGCATGCTCCGGTGGAGATGAGCCGTAAAGAGCCATGCTGCTCGCTGCTGACATGGATCTAAGTTAACCTGACTTGGCTTTAGGTCCAACTAGTCTTAAAGCAAACTTACAGTTAGAATTATATTGGGAATTTGTCATTGTAATAATCGTTGTAGTTATAATAGTAACAGTAACGCTAATATAATGTACCTGGCACATTATAGTTTTCTTAATTTTTGCAGTAGTAGCAGTAAAGAGCAAGTTGTAATGGTAGTGATGGAAACAGAAGATGTACTAGAAGCATTGGAAGGTTTACAAATAATAGTACAGTAGTAGAGGTAGCAGTAATATTATTAGTAGCATGTCAGTGTAGTGATAACTACAATATTAGAACAAACAATATTAGAAGTGTAAAAGTATTATTTAACGAACATTTAAATTACCCAGAGAAAGCCTGTGAGATGATGAAACATGTACTTTGTCAAGATAGAAAATAATCTTGTGGCAGAGTAGACTTCTTTCTTCTTTCTATTCCTATTATCTGAATTGTTGTACATAGAAAATATTATGTAGATGTGTATATATATAATTATAATTTCTGTTTTTCTTTTGGCTTTGTATATGTGTTTCCAGAAGTTTAGCATTTTGTCCGCCCCATTTATATCCATAAGGGCAGACGTGGGATAATGTACATTTAACAGAATAACTGATCATGTAACTCAGCTAGCATAAAAAAAAACAAAAAACAAACAAACATAAAAACATAAGTTGAACTCATTGACACTCAGTAATTTAAAGTGACAAAAAATGTCATGGACTAAAAGCATTCCGAAGAAATGTTAAGTGCTTTTTGACAGCATTTGTACTATATATGCAGAGAGTTAATGGCACTAAAAAGTCTCTCCAGAACATCCAAATGAAATCTATTTCATGTTTAATTTTGAGAGAAATCATGGTTCAGATTATATTTAGTTGTACAGTTTAGGTACATTTATATTTGGGATATTAAGACCAAAGAGATCATGATTATTTTTTGAATAACATAAGATCAGACTAGAGTGACAATGAGCTGTGAAAAAAAGAGATTTGGATGAATACCAGAACATAAATACAACCGTCGCTTCCAGGAGTTGTTTGTGTGAGCTTCGACCACCCTGAGGTAATCATTACCTGAGTAGATTTTCAATAGAAAGTGGATAATTTTAAAATCTTCTATGATACCAACAGGTGAATAAAAACTCACAATTTGTACCAATTGACATAAGGTGAAACTCTGTTGATATGAGATCAAATGGAAAAAGCAGAACATTGAAAACTCTAGGAAGAACCACATACTCCACCTTGAGAAAGGCAACCGAGCGGAAAATGTGGGCAGTGTATTTTTAGCAACAGTGGCAGCAAGTGTACAAACTTTTTTTTTTTCTTTCTTTCTCTTTTTTTTTCCTCTTTCCAAGCGGGGCTGTCTTGATGCACAACATCAACCTGTGCTGTTACACACATCAGTGTTGATTCATAGCCGCTTTGGTCTGGCGTAAAAGGCAAGACAAGCGCTTCTGTCGAGACGGGCGACGGTTAGGGAAGAGACAGCGCTGAGGCAAAGCTTCTTTGATAGTTTTTGTTGTCTTTTTTTTTTTTTGCACTATTTCATTTTTTTTTCTCCTCCACCTCCGCCTCCACCGTTTGACTTTCAAGGCTTTTCTCGGTCTGACACTGCGTCTCGATTTTTATCGTGTCTCTCTGTAATGATGACACTTCACCAAGTCCCAAAACCCTCAACCTCAGCCCCTCCTCCTCCTCTGCCGCCGCCATCATCCTTCAGCTCGCTTCAGAAAAGACAGAATATTGGGGAGATGAAGCAAGAGAGTGGAGAGGCTTTTTGGTATGCGCAGCATGTCGTGGATGTGGAGCGTTTCAGACGCCGCTGCTGCTGTTGCCTCCTCCCTCCCCTCTGCTTTCCACTCTGTCTGTCTTCCTGCCTGCCTGCCTGTCTGTCTGCCTGCCTGTCTGTCCGCCTGCTTGTCTGTCTGTCTGTCTCTCTGTGCTTGTTGTACGGAGGACTTGGCGGCTTGCCAGTCTGGGCTGCTTGCCACCACTGAGGGTACAGTATGTACAGTCTACCTTGTGCCAGCTATTTATTTTTTTCCCTCTCGTCTCGTTCTGTCTCAGTCCTCTCCACGTTGTTGTTTTTTTCTTTTTTTTTTTTTTAATCTCCGCCTGACGTTTAGTATTTGACAGTGTTTGCTGAGCCAAAGCCTGCAGATGGGGGTTCGAGCAGGGTGGAGGACTGTGACTCAGCCCCTTTTGGGTGCATTTTGAGGTCTTGGATGTTGTTTTCTCTAATTGATAGCAGCACCTTTACTCTGGGAATGGAAAATAACTCCAGTATTTCATAAACTTTAATACAAATGATTACCCTAAAACCCCCAAATAATCATGTTTTACCTAAAATCGTATTTGATTCCAGTTCTGAAACGGCAGTTAAACCACTATTAAACCCCAGATTAATAATAGTAATTCTAAATTCAATCGAAACTAGTGCTGAGTATTGAACCTTAATACTTCTTTGGTGTCCGTAGCACTGAGTATCAAAAAAGTTGGAATTAAATGTCTCGTCAAACATCTGAGAAGTTTGGCTTCTTTTATAAAATTTCTAAAATGGCTTGTCGAAAAACATGTATATATTTCACCAAAAAACCTATAACTTGAGCTCTACATATTAGCAGCTTTCAGGCCACATGTTGTTGAAAGTGGCCCTTGAGTTACTTTTTTTTGGCAAACTACTGTTTCCAAGGTCTTCAACTACCACACAAGTCTAGTTTTAATCAATTGTACAATAAATATGTATCAGTCAAACTGCATATTATCCACTGTATCAATAACCTACTAAGTGTGTGTGTATGTTTGAGTACACATATATGTATTTGTGTATGTCTTGTACTGAAGCTCACCAAACAAGACCAGACCAGACTGATATGATTCACAGTTTGTTTTCTGAGCGAGCCGACGCAGATAATAAGATTACCAATAAGACTCTCCCTGAACACCCGCATCCCCATCTCTGTTACTACCAACTTTTCATCTCACTGCCTTTATAGTTTAAGAGTCTTAATCCTCTGTTTACAGTATGTATACATAGTAAAGAGTTCCTGGATTAGCTGTCTGTGTGTGTGTAAGTGTGTGTGTGTGTGTGCGTGAGACCTAAAGCACATTAAAACAGATCCATCTTTATTTAAACTGGAGTCGCAGGCTAAGTGTCTTGCTCAAGGGCACAATGTGATGATATATGAATGGAGAGATGGTGTCTGTAATGTGCTGCTTGGTAGTGAGGGAGCCAAAAAGAGTATTTAAATATAGAGCATGGTGGATTGCACTGTCTAATGGCTCAATACTGTCTGAGTACATACTAGAATGTGTGCATAGCATCGGTTATCAAATATATGGCATTGAATGCTTTATTCTTAGGCATATATATGTCTTTGATCCGATATTTTCTGAAACCCTCATAATATTTGACTGTATTTTATATAGGAAAATTTATTTTATATTTATCCCTGATGCATTTAGCAGTTTGGCTAATTTTGTGGTTAAAGGATATGTTCACAGTTTTTCAGGTCTCTCTTAAAACAATAGTCAGGTGCCAATATGAACATTGAAACAGGTTTTTCTTGCCATAACGATTTCTCCTGTTCATGCTGGATGTTAAGAGGTCCCTTCATAATGCCTTCAAAATCCACAGTCTTCCTTCTGTGCAAAAATGTATTTCTTTCAAAGATGAAGTCTTTTTAGTGCCAAATTTTTTGTAACTATCCTTCCACCACAGCTCAAAAGGGAATCACTGTTTGGAAAAGCACAAAGCATTTAAACTAAAAAGACTAACTTTGGAAGACATATCCACTTTATTTGACTAACTCAGACTGCTGAAGCCTCATATTAGCTTCAGATGAACATTTAAATACATTTTTGCACACAATAAAGACTGTAGATTTTGTCCCCCATCACTTACATTGTAAGCACATTTGGAGGGGATCTTCCCGCCAGTGAAAAATTGTGAAACTGTCCTTTAAAACATGTTCATATTCTGCAAAAAAATGGTATTGAAAAAACAATATCAAATTTTTCAAATGTTGCAATACCAAGCCCTATGCTTAGGTAATCTGTGCTTGCAAAAGAACATCATCATCATCATCATCATTTTAACAAAATCTACCAGTGATTATTTTGTTAGCATTCAACAACTCCAGACCCAATTAGTCTTCAACATATCTGCATATCTTCAACATGTCAAAACAGTCACAGTCTACACACACAAGCACATATCATCTCAGATTCTCTACATTATTGAAGGAAACATGATTTAACATGATAATCTCCTGTCATTTCAGGTCATATACTAGCGCTGTGTGGTGGTGTGTCACACAGCCTTCAGCAGTTTGGTATGCTTGTGTTTGGTTTGAGCATTAGTCAGCCAGTACAGTGTATTTCCAGAGTGAGGTTTGAAGTTTAGAGCAGTGTTTCTGAACAGGCTGAAATAGGATTGGTCTTTTATGACACCTCATTTGGTACTATAACATTATGTTGCCTATTAGTTGATCTTGTTGTATGTTAAAAAAGAAAAGCTGGGATACTTGGTTTAGAGCACCTAGAAAATGTCTGACTGCCAGTTAATACCAGTTAATGACAAAAAAGCAATGGCATGAATACACAGTCAGATGTTAACCCCGAATAAAGAAATTAAAGTTTAATTTAAAAAGTAGAATAATAATAATTTAAAGTAGAAAATATGTTACAGATGAATACTGTCTACTCTGTGTCTGTGCACCTGACTAATTGTTTACACTTTGTTCTTACGTTTAATTGACCTGAACAGCACACATTAACTAAAATTATTATAAATGTGCCAAAGATAAACAAAAGGCAAGTTTTCCTCTATCGTCCCTGACTAGATGTTCAACTTGGCTCCCTGAAATTAAAAGCTTTGTTCCAGTCTGATCCCAATCTGAGTGTGGGAGTAAAATGCCCACGTAAATGTCCAGAGCGTTTAGATGAGGAGAAATGCAAAGAATTTGGATATGAACGCAGCGAGGCGGTAGGGCTGCTTTCCCATTGCTCTTTGTCTCTGTTTCTATCTCCGCTGCATTTGTTCGGCTGTTTGGCTGACGGCTGGTCGGCTGTTTTGGCGTCGTGCCGGCTCTTCCCTCACAGTGATGACGACATATTTGTGCCGGCAGGTCTGGATGTTCTGCCAGCATTCCAGCATTTATGATCGCTCGCAGATGTGAGTCCAGGAACACACTGTACTGTACCCAAACCGAGAAATTAATGAAACTTGACTGCCTTCCAGGCCACAAATTCTTAAATGTGTGTGTGTGTGCGTCTGTCTCTCTGTGTGTATGCATGACTGAGAAGAGAGACAGGAGACTCTGGGGAGGGAGGGGTGGCGGGGGGGAAAGTGCTATTAAAAGCAAGTAGTAGGAAAAGAAGTAGTTCAGAAAAAAAAATAAAAGTATGGCCCAAAGTGTTAAGTGGTTTGCATGTACATTTTTTTTTTTTACCACAGCTTATGTTCTGTCCTGCCTGTGCGCACACACACATACACACATATATCCCTGCTGTTACCCAGTGTACATTAACACAGGATGACAGACGGAGTGGATAAAGAGCAGTAGCTCATGCTTTAGTAGCATAATGTAACTGCTTCTCTGCAACTTGAAATTCCCCCTTCCCCTGCACTCCTTGTAATACTTCCCCTGACCTGTTGATTTACTGTTCCAAACACCACTGGGATTATGCAGCTGGACAAGTCTCGGCTGGGTTATATTACATGAGAGGGGAGCACGTCAGGGACAGACAAGTGAGAGGTGACACAACGCAGGGGTCGACTTATAATACTGTAGCATCAGTCGTTGCTGTCAGACTGATATTTTTATTTCCAGCAGAGACAGGCGGTGGAAGTAGGGGGGAGGTAAGGGGAGGGGGAGTGGGGGGAGGACTTGTTAGACCTCTGTCCTGAGCAAATGTGACTTCATTGGAAACGTGTTACACCGAGCAGCTGCGCTCCTTAGCCAGTACTCAGTGTACCTGTGCCGTGGGCTTCTTGGAAAAGCAGTGTTTTTAAAGAAATGAAACATAAAAATAGCCAGGCCAAACAGTATGTGAGCGATGATCCTCTGGGTGATAGACTCTCCGGCTGACCAGGTTGACAGCTCCGTGTCTGGAAGCACATTCAGACTAGACAGCCAGTTGCCTTCAATGTAATTTTGCCCAGCGTGGTTCTACCTGACACCTGTAGCTGCGTTCCTGGAAGAGGCTGTGTGGGTATTAACAGTAGCTTGCACTGCTGAGAAACGCTAACTAGCAAAGGATGTCTCATAGTCTAATAATATATATAATGTTATTGCAGAGAAGTGCAAATCATACTTTCACATCAAATTTACATTTAAAGGTGCCAAAGTATGTGCAGCTTGTTTGTAGCGAAGGAATACGTGTAATTTTTCGGAAAGACTGATGTAAGGAACCCACTGCAAGAGATTGAGGTTTGTAAGCTAGTGGCAACAGCAGCTAGCCTGGAAATTGATTGATATGAAATTTGCTTACCTCCAGTCCCCCACTTAGGACTGTTCTTTTTTATTTTTAGCCCCACTACACATAAGATTAGCAAGAGACTTTTTTTTATGCCATCCAACACTTTGCAGCCTCTAGAGGCCGCTAGTTTCACGCCAGACTTTTAGTTCCGTAAAATATAAAATAATCCCTGTTGCACTTCCTTTCCCTAAAGAAAATCATTTTGTTGTTAATATTATCTTTCTATTTTCTATTTTTTGTTTTTTTCCACCATCCCTCATCTGGTAGTGCCGGACAAATTTTTGCACAGGAATAACAGAACAGTGCCCTTTTTCTGTTTTGTGCTCCTGTTTGTTTATGATCTCTAAATGAATAAGAGACTGATTTACTGATGATACAATGTGACTGAGCTGTAGCTAGAACATATAGAACAAATAGAAGGTATGTAAATCAGTTAGGGTACGGTGAATTATTGTTCAGGTACAGAGTTATCAACCGTAACATATTGGGCTCTTGCTTTTACGGTATATTAACTTATCACACTTATCTGTCTAACACGTTGAAATACAATTACATAGCATTTTACTAGAGAATACATTAATGCAACAATATAACACTGAAACTATCTTAAATTAAAAGTAATACCTTCAGAAACATCATATACAGTATGTACAAGCTCAACTTTTGTTCACAAGAAAGAAGATAAATTAATCGTCCCTCAAGCATAAATACTACTAATTGTTTAATCCCACAAGTAATCACCTTTTCCCCAAACAAGCAGCTCCATCAGAGCCGTTACCATGTTCTCCTGTGGTATCGGTTACTCCCAGAGCCTGTCAATCAAAAAGTTGGACGGGGAAGCTCAAAGTTGACTTTTCAGCCCTCTATTTTCAGACACGAAGAAAAAAAAAGGAGGACTTGATCTTATTCCTTTTATTACAGGGATATTGCAGCTTTAAATCCTTTTGGTTGCTAAGTAGCGAGTGCCCCTCTGCTCCCTTAATGGGCCTGATTTGGTATTCCGCTCTGATGCCAAGTCTTATTTTTGTATGCGAGACAAAGTGTTTTGATGGAGGGTGATTGCTGAAACGTCTGTGTGTCTACCAAAGGCTGTTTTTTTTTGTTTTTTTTTCTTTTTTGGTGGAGAGTGAGAGTTTTATGGCCTCTCACAGTACAGTACACTGTGTGCCTTCTGCTCAAAACAAGAACACAGTCGATTGAATTTTGGATTCGCTTCATCATCCCTCCCTCCTCCCAGCAGCTTTGTTGTCAGCGAGCAGCATGTGTGTGTATGTGTCTGAGAAAGAGAGAGAGAGAGAGAGCGAGAGAGAGATGTGTGCTCGCTGTGTGTGCTTGATGCATATGTGTGTGTATGTGTGGTAAAAGTCAATTATTGCAAAAGGCTGCCAATTAATTTGCTCTCCTGGAAATTCGAATGATACTGTAGAATGCACACACTCATAAACACATGTGTACACACGAATCAAGCACACACACTCATTCACACACAAACATGCAGTAAGCTATACACACACGCGCACTCTGCTCACCATTAAGTCGAAAACGAGGGAGAAGACACACAGGCTGCAGACATTTGTTTGCTTCAGAGTTTTTGATGTTAAATTAGGTCGTGTGAGTGTGCGTGTGTGTGTGTGTTTGGGGGGCTCTTACTGGATGAATAGTGAACATTGCTCAAGGGGGCTAAAGCAGGATCAGGTGGAATTGCTCGGTCTAGTCTCCAGGTATTCTGGGAGTGTCTTTTTTTAGGCAAAGGGTCCTTCAGACTGTCTTAGGGCATTGGGATGGCAGAAGGGCACAGCTGATTGTGAATCCTCCATGGCACTTATCTGGACACAATAAGTCTTGTTTTTAAAGCACTTGCTAGTCATCGTCATCATCAACACATCTGTGATTAAATGAATTGAACATGGTGTGTAACATGTTAGTTGTGACAAAATGTATTTGCAAATACTGTCTGGCCTGGTTACAATTTTAAAAAAGCATGACCACGTGAAACCAAAGTTTACTAAAGGAAACTTGGGAAGACAAAATGTGAAGACAAAAAAGCGTGTGTGAGTTTGTATGTGTGGTACTGGCAAGGTCCAGTTGTGCAATTCTGTATAGCAATTAGTGGTATTTGCCACATTTAGAGGAGGTGCTGCTATGTGTATCTGGACTGCACATGTTGATATAAGCCGTGTTTGACTTTTATTCTTGTTTCAATATGTTTCTCTTTGATAAGTCATTACTCTTTACAAAGATATTCACATGGATCATTGAAATTAACCCCGGGGACTTCCGCCTATGCATGTAACGAGCAAGACACGTGAGGGAGGCTCCTACAAACAATTTTGATTTTTTTAAGCCTTCAACTTCTGTTGGTCATATTTGCTTTTAGTTTTGACTTCTGCATTGGACTGCAACACTAAGTTACCAGCAATAGCCCACAAAGCAACAAGGAAAGATAGAAAACAAGACAAAAGAGAATCGACCATGCTAACCCCCTAAACTGATGGTTTGTTACACAGAACCATCTAAGAAGTCGTCCTTGGAAACTGTTACTTTTTCCAAGGAGTGTTACATACTTCCATCCATCTATCACCATCTTACCTTGCGAGGCAGCTGGATTCGTGAGATCACGCGAGAATCTTCTAGAGAAACTTTGTGTATTTCTGCTGAAAGAGCTAACTCCATCAATGACCTCACTGTTGAAAGAAGCACTTGAAAGTGCACTTTCACCCATCTCAGCATCTTTGGATAAGATTCGATCCGCTACCGACTCTCATGGTCAAATATTAAATGAGGTCAAGGACACACTGTCAGACCACAGTGATAAAACTGTGGCTCTAGAAGCAAGATGCGCTGCTCTCGAGATGGAGAACACCCAGCTTAAAGCCAAGAAAATAGGTCTTGTTATCAAACGTGCGAACTATTGGAATTCCTGAAAAAATGGCAGGAGCCAACACGGTGAAATTCATATCAGAGTTTCTTGTGGAAGTTTTAGAAAAGCCTTTTTTCCCCCTGCGCCCATCCTCAACCATGCACACAGGCTTGGGCAACCACCAACATCCGAAAATGGGAGGGCAAGACCTTTTATTGTGCTTTTTCACTACTTCAAAGACAAGGAATCATCACTCGCAAGAAAAGGGAACAGCTTTTCTACAAGGGCACAAGATTTACATCTACCCAGATATCAGCGCTAGCCTAGCAAAGAAATGTGCAGCATTCAACAAGTTGAAGGCGGACCTGTACAAGAAGAATGTCTGCTTCGGCCTGCTTTATCCCGCCCATCTATGAGTCTACTTCCAAGGACAGTCTCATCTCTTTGATTCTTCCACGGATGCACAAGCCTTCTATTACCAACATTGGGAGAACTAAATACAATAGAAAACCTAGTTTTAAAAGGGGGAGATTAACTGGTCAAAATTGATTACAGCTGCTATTCTGTTGACACTTGTGTGGTGAGTGTTGGCCTGGTGGGTAGCTGGACTGTTAAAGAGGCATTGCTGTGCTTGGTTTAGCAGTTGTGGGCTTTTTGATGGTTGGGGGAGACTTGTTTATTTCTAACTGCCCAGTTATCCTGTCACGAAATTACATACAAAAGGAAAAATGTTAGTGACAGCCATATCTTAATAAATAAATAAGTAATTTGTAGACAGACAGTTTAAATGTCATTCAAATGTAATCTAACATAATTATCAAAGTACTTGAGTTTATTTAAATGCTTTCACCCGTTTGCCAAATTTTATTCATTTTCCAAATAGTCAGGACTTGGGCACTCTTCTGGTACTTCTCAGACTGTCTCTCAAGCTTGAAAAATTATACTTTTGGTAAAACTATACACCTGGCAATCGATACTATTGGCTGAGTTAGACACCACCACAAAGTCATGTATAAAGGGAAAAAATTAACTGTCAGCTATATCTTCATAATTAGATAATCTGTAGACATTCAAGTACTTCAAATGTGATTTTTTCTTTTTATAGGCTAAAATATCAAAGTGTTTGGGTGTGTTTAAATGCCCCCACTTGTTTGTCAGTTCCATATTTCAAAGGTGTACTGATCCTGGACAGACTTGGGTCGCCCTTTTGAGTTGATCCCTTAAACTTTAACAATTATAATTGTAGGAAAAACATACAGTTGACAATTGGTATTATTTGACTTGTAAAAGCCCAACAGAAAGAGGAAATAGACTCCTACCCTCTGTTATCAATTGTCTGCCCTTAGCTGACTCATTACAATTTCTTTTTTCCTTTATACGCATAGGCCAATAGAAATAAGAGGTGTTCTATAATCTAGCTTACCTATGCTATTGTTCTGCTGAGGGGGAGAGGGTTAGATCTAAAAGCTTAATACTGTTCTATAAATAGAGCAACTATCATGCAAGAAAGGAAAGGGAAAAAAGAAGTTTCAGATACACTGGAAACTGAACACACAATTTTTTCCTGCGGTCTTTTCTGTTCACGAAACAAGACCTAGGATTTTTGCTGTTGTTGTTCTTAAGCCTTGGAGGTATTGGGGAATAGAAGGTGTTAGCCTTAGGATGTATCTTTACTCTCTTGAATGTCAAATGATTGAATCGATCTCAAAAATGCATTGCAGATACATTCTGCTATATCAGACATTGGCCTGAGGTTAAATGGCACCAAGTAACAAGCGTAATAGAGGCGGTAAATTAATCAAATTTATATCATGGAATATTAAAGGAATGAATAGCCTGGTCAAGTTTTTTCTCACCTTAAACGTCTTAATGCTGAGATTGTGTTTTTGCAGGAGACACATTCTCAAAGTGGCAGACCAGACAAAATTACGAAAAGGTTGGATTAATCAAACCTGCCTTTCTAACTTTAACACTGAAGCTTGAGTTGTAGCAATATTGATCAGTAAAAAGATTCAGTTCAACCCATATAAATCTATTTCTGACCCCAACGGTCTTTACATTATTCTTATGGGTTCTTTATTTCACATGCTAGTCCTTTTAGTCAATGTATATAGTCCTAACTGGGGCGATCTTCAATTTGTTAATAAACTCTTATCTTCTGTCCACTGTTTAAATACACACTGATTGATCTTAGGAGGTGATTTAAATCAGAGATTGGATCTTTCAAGCTTAAGAGTGGTCCCCCCAATGCGAATGGCAGAAGCTTGTGCCACGTTTATTGAGGAGAATAGATATGTGGACCTATGGAGGTTCTATAACCCTTCAGCCAAAGAATTTTCTTTTTTTTTCAAATGTCCGTCCTACATTTTTCAGGATAGATTACTTCTTTTAAGACTCATCCCATCCCCAATAGATTGGCAATTGTCATATCAAATCATGCTCCACTGACACTTGAAATTAACTTCTCCAATTTCTTTACAGATCGTCCTCCTTGGAAATTTACCTCATTATTGCTATCCAATGAGAAATTCTATGACAACCTATCAAAATCTACAGAATCATTCCTACATATAAATACAGAATCCATCTACCCTTCATTACTGTGGGAAACTTTGAAAGCATTTCTAAGGGGGCAAATAATTTCCTATTCCTCTTATATAAGTAAACAATGCAAAAAACAACTTCAAGAATTAACAGAATCAATATTAAACATAGATCACCAGTGTTCCACAAACCCTACACCAGAACTTTAAAAAAAAGATTAGATCTACAATTGCAATTCAATTTGTTATCCACAAATAAGGCAGAGCGCTCATTACTCCATTTCCGGGGTTGGAAAAAGGGAGTAGGCTTCTGGCTCATCAATTAAAATGACAATCTGCTTCTTGGCTTATACCTCAGGTGAAGGAACCTGGTAATAACCTGGTGTCAGGCCCTAAAGAAATTGACAAAATTTTTAAATAATAATTATAATTAATTTTACTCTACTTTATACACTTCTGAAGCACTAATAGACAATTCCAAAATGCTACATTTTTTAACAATGTAAATATTCCAACAATCAGTGAGAGGCCAGTACGTCTGGCAGAAACTTTTACAGCTATAAAATCAATGCAGAGTGGGAAGATGCCAGGTTCAGATGGTTATTCTACGGATTTCTATAAGAAGTTTGCTCTCTTGCTTAATATGTTCCAAGACTCAATTGAAAACGGTCAGTTACCTCCAACACGCCAACACAGGCAACCATATCCCTTCTACTTAAGAAAGACAAGGACCCCACTAACTACGGATCCATTTGTCCTATCTCACTTCTTAATGTGGATGTCAAGATCATTGCAAAGGTGTTTGCTCTTCATTTAGAATCAATTCTTTCAACAATCATCTCTGAAGACCAAATGGGCTCCATAAAAAATCGGCATTCATTCTCAAATATTCGTAAACTTTTAAATCTTATATACTCAGCAACAACTCCTCTCTGGAAGTGGTCATCTACCTGGATGCGGAGAAGGCCTTTGACTGAATTGAATGGGGCTATTTATTCACAGTACTTGACAAATTTGGTTTTGGTAATACTCTTATTGCATGGATCCTTCTCTATTCCTTACTGCAAGCTTCGGTCTGCACTAACTCTAAAGGGTCTCCGTTCTTTAACCTCTCCAGAGGAACTTGTCAGTGCCCCCTATCTCCATTGCTCTTCGCTATAGCCATCAAACCACTTTCCATAGCCCTACGGACTTCACCATTACTGCAAGGTGTGAGAGGAGGAGGGGTTGAGTACCATGTGGCTTTATATGCAGATGATTTGCTAGTGTACTTAACTGACCCTGAATCTTGCACAACAATAATTATCTCACTCCTTGAGGATTCAGGGTTATTTTCTGGGTACAAATTAAAACTATAATAAGTGTGAATGCTTCCACATTAAATGAGAAAGCCCTACAAAATTGAGAAGCTTCAGTTCCATTTCACTTATCCTCTTCAGGTTTTAGATATCTTGGTATTCAAATTACTCGCTCCCTCTCCTCTCTTTGCACAGTAAATCTCACCCCACTGCTGAATCAAATGAAATTTGATTTCAACAGATGGAGTAGCCTTCCGCTTTCATTAACCAGTAGAATCCAATCAGTAAAAATGAACCTTCTCCCAAAGTTTCTATATTTTTTTCCAGTGTCTCCCTATATTCCTCCCTAAAATATTTTTACGTTACATTAATCAAACAATCAGCCATTTTATTTGGGGAGGCAAACACCCCAGAATTAGTCAAACTCTTCTTCGACGAAACAGAGAGATGGGTGGTTTAGCTCTTCCCAGTTTTATTCATTACTACCAGGCAGCAAATATAGAAAAAATATTATTTTGGCTCCATGCGCCAGAACCTAGTTGGTGCTTAATAGAGGCTCAAGCATGTCGCTCATCTTCACTTCCGGCATTAGTGTTTTTATCACTGCCTATAAAACCATCTTGTTACACCTTGAACCCAAGAGTACTTTCTACTTAAAAATATGGATCTAATTCTGAAGTCACTACAAATTTAAAGCATCATCTGTATTAGGACCTATCAGCAACAACCACCTATTCCCTCCCTCAACCCTTGACTCTACTTTTTCTGAGTGGAAAGATGTACGTCTACGATGTTTTAAAGATTTATTTCACAATGACAATTTCCCTGCTTTGATGATCTACATCAAAAATGCGATTTACCTCGCTCCAATATGTTTAGGTTTTTTCAAGTACAAAATTGTATACAAAAATAATTTCTCTCATTTCCTTTTCTTCCACCTCAACTTGCTTGGGAAAATATGTTAAACTCTAACCTCCTTGCTCAAAAAGGGCTTCTTAAGCTTAGAAAATCATTCACATTGGGAGAAGGAACTAGTTATTGAGCAGACAGATGACTATTGGGAGGGAGTATTAAAGCGGGTCAACTCCTCCTCATCATGTGCTAGACTAGCAATCATTCAATTTAAGGTTTAACATAGAATTCATTTTAGTAAATCCAGGCTAGCTGAGAATTACCCAGGCTTAGACCCACGGTGTGACCGTTGCTTTCACTCACCCACAGATCATATGAACAACATATGATTTGGTCATGCTCTGCACTTCAAAATTGTTGGTCTTTGGTTTTCAAAACCCTTTGAGATTGTAAAAGGGGCCCCTATTGAACGAAGTCCACAAATTGCCATCTTTTTTGAGTACTAAATAATTTGTTTGTTCTTATCCTTGAATACCAAACAAAGTGATATTATTGCGTTCACAACTCTTGGCTTGCCGAATGATTCTTTTAGCCTGGAAATCTCCCTCACCACCATCACATTCCGGGTGGTTAAAAGATATGTCATAGTTAACCTTTGAGAGGACCAAAAAAAACATTTTTACTCAAAATGGCAGCCCTTCCTTTCCCTTTCTTTGCAAACCTGTCTGTATTAGAGATGAGAGATTGGGAGATTTGACCCTAATTATACCCAAATTATGCTGAATTTGTCATTATCCAACTACAACTTTTGCAGTTTTGGCTGGCTTGCTTACTTTTTGCATGTATTTGCATTGTTCTAATCGATGTAAACCTACTATGAACAGATGAGACTGAGACATGTTTTATTCTGATACTCCTGAGGCGTGGGGGGTTCTTTTTCATCTGTTGATTTGTCTGTTCTGTTTTGTTCTTGAAAATATTTAAAAAAATGTAGACATTTGTTACTTATGGATACTGTATTTGTACCTCCATCTCCAGTAATAAAAATACATTCTTAACCTTCTTTAACCTTATCTCACTTCATTCATGTTGTGTCAAAGTACATACATGTACAGGCGTGTTCTGTCTGTGTGTGTGTCGGGGGTGGGTTGGTGGTGTTAAGGGTCTCTGAATACATTACAAACACCGCCTCCCAAAACAAAAAAAGAAAACAGTGGTAGTGATGAGAGGTGGGTAGTACAGGGGGGAGATAAGGTTGTGAGAGCAGGAGGCTGAATTTAAATCGTAATTGGCCGACTTCCACAAGCTTGTGGGCATTTTAATGAGTCATAATAACTTCATTTAAAACCAGCTGAGCAGAAAATAGATTGGAGAGGAGCCTGTGGCTAGTATGGATTTGTGTTGCTGTGTGAATGTGTGCGCGTATTGAGCTTGACTTTAAAACCTACAGACTTGCGCACACACACACACACACACACACATGCATACACGCACACACACGCACACACACACACGCACACACACACGCACACGCACACACACACACACTGCAAAAAGTAACTGGTGCGACATTTAGCCAGGACAGCTCGCAGAATAACACTGAGCTGCTTTTCATGCAGTGTTTGTTTGTGTCTTGGTACACCATAATGAGACAATCAACACATTTATAATGCGGTGACCATGACAGTGTTTGTTAGACACAGTAATACTACAGTTGCAACTAACTCTACAGCACTCAGTATCCAAATAATATCATAAAATGGATCTGTAAAAGACAAAAAATTGAAAGAAAGTGAAACTCAGAATTCTGGTATTCTGATCCATCCTGACAGGTGTTTTCATTTAGGCCGGGTTAGGCCTGCACAGGCGTGATTGACATAGTGTACATCTCACCTGTTTGTTTTGCTGTACTTTTAGAGGTGTACCTTTCCCACCCTATAAACAATTACTATTAACCTGACCAGAGGATCGATCATGTCTGAAATTGTGCACTATTCACTATATGGTACACTGTATACAGTACAGTGGTGTGCTCACCATTTTAAAATGTTGCTTGAATATTTAATAATAATAATTATTATATCCTATAGTAGTGGACAGGCTGTGTTTTGTTTATTTATGATCCAAATATTTTAAGACTCTGCTAATGAAATGATATCTAAGAATTAGTATCCCACTAATTTTAATTTTCAGCTATTTTCATTTATAATTTCGGGTGAATCTTCTAACAATGTAATATTGGTGAGCACAATATTTAAGAAAACTCTTAGATTCAGCGCTTTGGACAATGCTGCATGTATATAAGCCAGCCTAATTCTGCTAATTGTGAATGCCACAGACCTTTCGCCATGTGTGCTAATACCCAAGCATGAAATGTGCTGTCTGTCCGAGGGCAGCGTGTCTTCGTAAACTGCCCGGTCTGCTGTGAGCACAGCTGAAGTTCTGTGGCTGTCATTCTGCTGAACACTACTGTCACATGAAATGAGCTTCCTCTGACGATCCTCTCTGTGTATTGTTACCATCATCTACTCATGAGCTTTACAGGGAGTCACACCTGGAAGTGAAGGGAGAGTTATCCCATGAGACAGGCGGCGTGTGACCGAGTCCTTTCAGAAAAAAAAAAAAAACCAAAAAAAAAACCACTATCCCTGTTTCAAAAAATGCCTTAGATTTCTTCAGCATTACAGCCCAACAGTAAAACATTGTTCTGGTAATGATATAACAGTGTGTCATACATTCACGCTGGCGATTAGATTTTCACTACCACTTGTCGCAGTTTCTGTAATGAGCCCCTGGTATGCACTGACATCGGCAGAAATGGAAGTCATCCAATCAAGTTTGACAGCTCTCTCATTGTGTCATGACAGTGTGTGTAATTAAGCAAGTTTGACATGAGTGTAGACAGTCACACACTTCTCTGTTCACATGTCCTGTTCAGATTATTGACCTGCTCATGCCTAGGGCCTTAAATCAAGGCTGTATAAGTCACTGGTATTCCCATGTTTGACAAATCAACCAGGCATATACATTTTTTTCTGTATATCTTAACTGTGTGATGGTCAGATGAATGACATATACATATGTCATTGTCTTTGCCCAGTCCAGATACTATATCTCTCAAATCTTGCTTGTTTATATTGCCTACTCTTATATTATTTAATAAAGCAAGACTTAGATTTATTTTTTTGACAGTTTCTTCCGGATTTTCTTTAGCATGCTAAAATGTATTTTTAAATTTGAATGAAATGTCATTATGGCTGTTTTTTTGGAATTAATCTAGATTTTGTTACAGTCCCAAATGTGAAAACGAAGTGGGGGGATTGTTTGTGACACAAATAGTAATAAAAGTAAATATTCTCTCAGGCACGACCTTTTATTGCATTATGTAAGTTGGCCAATAGCTCTGGGAAACTTTTTAGATCAATTTCGCAGCGCAGATTAGAAAGCTATGAATCCCATTTATGGAAGAGCTCCCTCATGAAATGCTCTTTGAAACTTTTATATTTTCGGATGAAGAGAGAATGAACCCGGCTAAGCAAAGATCTGCCGACGGCACTTTCATGTGGGGGGAAGAAAGAAAGCAAGAGAAAGTGAAAGGAGACAGAGCGAGCGAGGCAGAGGGAGAAGATAAAAGCACTCCTAAAGCCATCTGGAAGTAGCCAGGACACACAAGGATTGCTTTTATGCTACTAATTCCACTGGGAGGTGCGACATAAAAGCAAAGCATGGATATTGTGTTATAACTGTTGAAAACAAGCAAGTGGCCACGGAATACTAATATGGTCGGTCAGAGGGAAAAGCACTTCAATCCAGGAGTAAACAGGCTTTTTGGATCGCCCCTCAGAGGATTTTTGGGGGGTGAGGGGATATGGGGTGTATTGATTTGCAACTATTAGTTGACTGTCTTGCAGACAGTTTCTGAAACACTCTGCAGACTTTCAGGCTGCACCACATCTGTACTGTGTGGCCTATCTAAGCGTTTCATGTGATAATTAGCTATTAGATGTATTTACATGCAGGGAGAATCCTGATTATTGCCCCTTCTTTGGTAGTTTGATACTTTAAGGTTTTCAACATTCAGTCATGATTTCAGAGTCGTCTTTATTAAAACAACATGATGCAATAAATGCTCTGAGCCCACGGTTTGTTTGACTGTACTGTTAACAAATACATCAGTTGCTCTTCGTACAGTATGCTTCCTTTCACACAGAGCAGTAGTGTTTGCTGTCCCCAGTGGTCAATACATGTGTCATTTCAAACAGAATTCTGGGTATTATTACAACACACTTGCTGTTATTATCACATTAAAGGAGCTGTAAATTATTACCAAAGGCTACAGTGTTAATAATTATGTGTAAGCATGCCGCAATCAACACCGTAAAGTGAACAAACAGTAATATTATAGCACTGATAGCACTGTTAGTTCTCTACCTCAGGCGATCTGTGCACAGTATGACAGTATCATGCTTCTTTTAACTCATTTATAATGTCCGTATGCATTGACCCAAAACCAGTTTGCTTGACCTGCTTTTATAGGGAATTGTATGTAAATGTACCCAGTGAAAGTTCCTATAAGAGCGAGCCTTTGCTTCGTGACATGTCCACCAAATATGCAAAGACGTCTCTGTGGGTTAAACTGAAAGACACAAAGAGCCCAAAGACATAATGAGTGCACCCAGCATGACAGCGACACACACCACCAATACAGATGTTTCTGTCAAACTGTCACCCACTTTCAGACTTACACAAATCTTTGAAATGTTGCATAAAATTCTATCTAAACTAGGGATGTTTGCATCAGGCTGGTTGAAGTGAATAAATCAGATCCTTGAACATCAAAAAGCACATCCAGCTGAAAAATCTGGCCTGGTATGTTCTGTCAAATTTTGCTGCTAGCGGCACATCTTAACATTAAAGTTTAGGTTAGAGGCTTTAGAAAATGATAATAAACTGAGTAAACTTGCTGTTAAGTAACTGCATATTTAATAGAATAGTGTTTGTGTTTTAGGCTTTACGGTCAGAATTAAAGTGGATCAAAGTCATGCAGGCACAGCTTTGTTTCCATTTAACTATCCAATAAGTTTGAAACGGATATTTGAAATGTCACAAAATATTAAATATGAATTTAGTGACTTTGCATGAGCACAGTTGAAGAGAGTAAATCCTAAATGTCAAAGTATATTGAACAGAAAGGAGGATATTTTTTGAAGTATCAATTAGTATTGATAAGTCACTGCAATTTGTGTCTGCTCTTTTGTAATGTATTGCCATTTATTATAATTTCATGGTTTCACAACCAAATTGGAGAGTTGCATGTTATAAATAATACATAAGAATGAACACATGACATTCTACTGTACCAACTAATGATCATGCAACCTGAATAGACATTAAATGTTAAATGCAAAAATGATCACATCAATGTGCAATAACCGACATTTAAAACATTGACCTCACTGGATTGCCATAGACGGGCAAGATTTATGGATTTCCAGTGTCACTATTTGTACAAACAAATGTCTGGTTTGATACATGCGGCCACAATTTACAGCACTGCATATTTTATCCAGAAACAAAATTCCCTTTTCAAGTGAACATAATACATTTGTTCACTTAGCTTTTAACTAACTAAGTTGCAATTAACACACCAAAATACACAAAATGAATAAAATATACAATAAATAAATTAAATTATATTAAATTTGCATCCAGCAACGAATTTCCCAGATAATCCTACTAGGTAACAGCAGGAACAGAGGGAAAAAACCCTACTCAGAGAGCAACTAGAGAGGACAGACGAACCCTTTGAACCGTACAGTCACCATTTGGCCTATTTCTGCCTCAGCTGATTGTATCCCCCCCCCCACACCACCACCACCACCACCTCCACCCACACATACACACACACACACACTTCCCTACTTTTGGCTGCCTGCCAAGAGCTGTCATTGCCTCTACAGTATCAGTTCTGCTGTATCTATATCCAGAGCTGTGTGGAAGCCCGTGCACAAAGTGATGGGTCTGCAGGGGGAAGTGGGCCGACAACCCTCAAACCAAAATAGCTTTAACACCAGGATCCACTTAACTATGGTCAAAAGAGGGAAATTAACAAAAAATTTTAAATCTGGTATTCAGGGTAAAAATGACCAAACTTTTAAAGGAAATCTTAAGCCTTATTTAACTGACTTTCGCTCATTACAGTAAACAGAACATGTGAAAATCCGTTTCCAATTGTCTGTTGTTTATTTAGGACTATACGTGTCTACGTACAATGTGCTATGCATGCCGTAAGCAATGTCTTTTAACTTTATTGTAGCGCAAAATGAAAGCAGCTGATCAAGGCAGCCTGAGAGCTGAGCTCAGGCTCTCATAAATGATAACTAATTGGATCTCAATGTCATCTGTGTTGTGGGTCTGGACAGAATCTGAACTTGGAGAATTTTCTTCATCTTTTTTTGACTTTACTCACCAAATAATATCCTCATTCTGACACCCCATTTGGGGAAAAACAAATGACTTAATGGAAAAGAGCTAGTAACCTTTGTATGGTGTCATTTGGCAGATAACACGGGCTAGATGACTACAAGTTCTGTGGTATTTTGAGACAAGTTTATTCCCCTAAATAGCTTTTGCTGTGCGATTTCCCTAATTGATCCGATTTGCCCGTTTGAAGTCAGCACTTATTAAGTTTTATGTGGAAGATTTAACAGGGTGGAAGAGAGGATTTTGGAATCAAACAAAATAAACAAGTATGTAAATCAATGCACCTGAGAGCAGTAAAAAAAACCTGCATGTTTCAAGTATTTCCTGTTGTTTAGCCATTTGGATATCCTATCATCTGCAACTTCAGCTATGTCTCCTGTTGTTTCTGTTGGCTTAGCTTGGCGTCTTTCCGGAGTTGAATTGAAAACTGTTCTCATTGTCTTTTTTGGTCATTGTACAATTAACTAATCTCCGCACCAAAAACGCCATATTTTTCATCCTCTTTTCTGAATAATTTTTGAAATGTGATTACATCACACCTGTCAAGGTGCAGTGTTTCCAGATTTTTCACCAAGGGTATTTAATTGCTGCCAGCTCTCAGTTTAGAATCCCAAGTATTTTTCTGCCCGTTTACACTCTTCTTCCCTCATTTTTTCTCCGTCACAGTTTTACTACCCAAGTGATCACTGTATTCCCTGCTTTCCACTCAGGCCCCGTGACTCCAGCCTTAATAAACTCAGCATTGCCTTTGACAATGTGTGACTTGAAAGCAGGAAATAATGGGCCCTAAACACTAAATCTTTACAGGTTATTGACCTGGGGTAGAAGAGGGAGAGTGTGTGGGGGGAGCATCCACCAACTCCTGCCATGTTTTTTTCAGCTCATGTGGCCATTTTGGTTCACTAGGGCAGAGGGAGATGACTGGGCAGGACAGTGAAAGGTTATGTAATACAGACATTAGTTTCCCCAGCATTTGACAAGAATGCTTATGCTAACATGAAACTCGCTGAAAGCATTGTGTGTCCACCACACAGATTTTTAATGAGCGGGAGCTTGGTGTCTCCTGTTACACCGGTAAAAGTCCCAGGCTCAGCCTTGGCTTTTGCTTTGGTTTCATTCTCCAGCACTCCTTGGCAGTAATTTTTGACTGCTACTGTAGAAGAAGAAAATAAAAGCACAGGGTATGTGCTGTTAGATTTGGTGCACTCACCCTAAACTTCAGCCCACCACCAGCACTCCCCAGGCAGTAAACGACAACCAAAATTAGTTTTCCTGCCCCGCCATCTCCAGCCATCTCATCCCTTCCTCTGCTGAACTATAAATGCATTTACAGCACTGTAAAGAGGATGTCAATTGCTGCATTCCCAGCAGCTGGCTGGGCAACAGTCTGTGGTGGTCACAGGGGTAAGGGTTCAACTGCTGGTCAGAATCTCAGGTCTGTCCATCTGTACCTCTTCACAACACACAGAGAATAAAGCTAATATTGTATATAACTTAGCTTTCTGCCCTGCTAGCTGTGTACCCTAAGTCAGTCCGTCAATCTGTCCAACACTTTGGTCCAGGGCAAGATACAGTATAACTACTGGCCAGATCACTATGAAATTTGGTGTGGTTATTCATGATCCTCAGAGGATGAATCGAGGCCATGCTGCTAAGAAAAAGACAGCACTGGTTGTTTGATCCCTTAAAGTGACCCATGTTTACGTTTTCCTGATGATGAAATAATGAAATAATGTTATCTCTGAACCAAAGGTGGAATGGTTGGACTTCCAAATAGTCTGACTTTGACACAGAAGGTCTCCTACAACCTACCAACAGTCACAAGTTGGTTTCTTTTACCCATGACCAAGATCCTTTCCCAACCTTAACCAAGTAGTTTGAGTTGCCTAAACTTAACCAATCCTTAACAATTGAGATGGAAGATCAGAAAACGCTCATAGGATTTATATGCATTTTGTAAGATACAGACAAACAATCTACTGTATGTAGTTGTCATCTGACTATAGGGGCACTAGAAAACACTATTTTAGCTCAATTCTTGGAAAGGCTTAAACAGTAAAATAGTTCACTATATTGTTTTTTACATATATTACATGCCGAGTTTAGCAAAATAATTTCCTAAAAAACGTGTTTACTGCTAACACTCTCTGGACACAGTATACATTGCTACAAAGATTCAGAACTGCTGTGTGGTTGTTTGAGGGGTATTGCGAGCTTCTGTCTCATGTCAAATTGCTTTGGGAAACTACTGTTGAGAGAAGGAGCTGGTTTGAAGTTTTAGGTAGTATGAATTCAACAGGAACATTCACTAGCTGTAAAAGAAGTAAACCGGGCTCGGAGCGGAGCTCCCTAAGAAGAATTATAAGAGCAAAGCACAGAAACAGTGTCGGGATTTGAAAGATGTTGCAGCAGCTTTTAACAACACATTTGCAAGATAATACTATCGAAAACAGTGTGACCTCATATTGACTTGTTCCTAACAGTGCTATCTAAAAAAGTGGCAAAAGCTGTGAAAAAGCTTTGCCAGTCAGATGTAGAATGGATCATCAATGACTCGAGATTCTTTTCCTATGGCTTCTTTCATATTTAGGTTAGTTATTCTTCAAGATTATACATCAATTTACCACCCAACTGTACTTACAAGCTGCCTTTGAGTGACCTTGAATTTAGTTTCATGTACACATCCTGACACAGGGCTAGATCTTTAAACTCTCTCGTCCCATCACTATGCTTTGGTTTAAAGTGCCACCGACTGCTTGGACTGATAAACATGAATACTGAATGCATTTTCACAGTGTCACCTTACATTATTCCTGGGCAGTGAAGCCTTCATAGCTGTAACAAGTTGCACGATGCATTTCCAGGCATCAGATAAATGTAGTTGGACTGAAATTCAAGTTAATCTAAAGTTCAGCTTCACCTCATCAGGGCCTCTATCAACAGACTTTGGTAGCGTCAAACTGCAGTAGGTCACTCATGTCAGCATATATTTCACCAGAAGCCCACCCACCCTTGTCCAACCAGGATCTATTAATACCAGGCCCTGAGGCTTGTGAGAAATGGTCCACTTTGGCATTTTAGAGCAGTCCAACTTACTTCCTGTCTCTTCACACCAGGAGAGCCCCGGGTGGTTCCTCTATGCGTCCAGCTCTTGTTTCCTTCCTCGCACTTCTTCACACACACACACACACACACACATCCATGTACCCACACGCACACACAAATACACACATCCACCCAAGGCCCTGAAGATATCCTTGTGTCCTGGCAGCCACTGTGGCCTGCAGGAGCACACGGATACATGTCAAAGCCTCATTTTCTTCTCTCTTTTTGAAAACAGAGGGGGGTTGAAAGCAAAGCTGAAAACACATGGCACCTTTCACCTCTAGGGGCAGCCAGGGAGGAGGGGAGGCCAGGGTTTGGGGAAGGTGGGGGTGTTCTGAAACATTTGGTCAGTGTCTGGCAAAGGCAGGATAATTGCTGTTACTGGACAGCAAGGGCGTATATGGTTTGTGTGTGTTCTTACACCTGGAAAAATTACACGCTTTTACAACCTGTATCGTATTTAATTTACTTCACCATCATTTCTAATAGTTATGATAACATTATATTTACCGTCTTCAAAAGCCATCAAACAGTAAACTTTTAAAACTGGCTTGTGTGAGACTGTTGGCATTTTTTTTGCAAGTTGTAAAGTTGTTATGTTGTCTCGATGTCCTGGTTTCTCCACAGTCAGTTTAATGTTTTCTGATAGAAGAAAAATGCCAAAATGCTAAATAATCCAGGTTTGCTTTTAAAATTAAAAGTAAAAAGTATCTAACATTTTGTCCATCTTAGACTTATGTAATGACATGATAGATAATAATAAGATGAAGAAATTGTAAGACATTTGTAAGAAGTTGTAAGACATTTTCACATTTCATTATCTCTCCAATGTATTGCATCACTTGAAAGAAGTAGTTTCAAATGATGCATGTGTATTCGTGTCCATTAGTGTCAGTGCAGACTTGAAACTAGGTTTCTGTGACGTCAAGACAGTTTGAAAAGGAGGAAGACGGGAGAGATAGAGGTAGAGAGCAGGAACCGACTACAGGAGAGGATGGAGGAGGAGGGATGTATGCGTGGACTGAGATGCCCTCGATCTCCCAGGGGGCAAAAGCTCTGGAAATGGCTTCGTCGTTCAGAGAAAGTAAGGCAAAGGAGAGGGAGAAATAAACAGTACAAGAGAACAGGGAACAGTGAGGGCAGGAAACTGTCTGTGACCTACTGGACAAACAAATTGGTTTGCAGGGAAAATGGATTAAGAGGTTGAGCTGGGCAAAAAAACATGGGTGACTGATGTTGCAATGTGAGCTCATCCATTTTGAAGGGGGCTGACTTTAGAGGCTTCATGTGGAAGTGTCTTGTGTATTCTCCCTCTGTGTGTGCGTATGTGTGTGTGTATGTGTGTGCATGCAAACGCTCTGCAAGTCAATATTTGTCTGCTTTGCCACGTCCCTAGACATCCCATTCGGCGCAACAGACCGTAAAGCTGTCAAATGCGACCTGAATATTCTCTGTCTTCATCTGTTTCCTCCTTTTTCTCTCCCTCCCTCTTCCTTGTGCTCTCTCACTTCCCTTTGATTTCTTTTTCCTCTCCGTCGATAACAATAACATCGGGAGCAAACATGTTCCTGTGCTTTTGATGGCTTGTCTATACCCCCCCCCCCCCCCCCCACACACACACACACACAGAAAAGCGGGATTATCTCCTCTTATCTATTGCTGTGTTTGCTCATGACATAAAGTCATTTCTACTTGTGTGTCTGTCTGATATTTGGGAGAACCAGCATGTGCTTTATAGTTACTGCAATTCCATCTACATAGTACATCATGTATGTTCCATGATATTATGTTTGATATTACTTCAATGGAGCAGCAAACTATCTCTGAATCCCATACATTTGTTATTTACCCAATGACAATCAGACAAATTCATTTCTATGGTGACAGACAACTGGAAAGCAGATCATGTTAATTTTTTCTGATTTTATTTTTTTAATTTTTTTAATTTTTTTCATCATATACATTGACAGACATTTAAAGGTCAAATCTCCCTGCACTAACATTTAGCTATCTGCCACCTGTGTTGTTGTTGCTTTTATGAAATCATTAGATAAATATCTTGGCTGTAGTTTTCCTTAACAGTTTTCCTGCCAAAATATATCAAAAGAATTCTGTCATGGTTTTGTTTGATGTTGATCTCAGCCACCCTCTGCATGTTGTCATCGGTCACATGCTTTCTGGTGCACATAAAGATTTTTGACAGGTAAAAATGCATCAGCAACATTCTTTTCTGTCATATTAGAAATATATTAAGTTGTTAAGATGACTTAAGGTGGGTTTACCCCCATTAGATCCCTAAATGGAAACCCCTCTCAATTTTTATGTGTTCTGCAAGACCTGTATAATAACTTGGCTGTAGTTGTGGTGTCTTATTGCAAACTCATCGTGTGTGTGTTTGTGTATCTGCCTGTGAGTATGTTTTATTATTTTGCGAGGCAGCCTGGCGCGGGCCCAGTCTTTTCTGAGCCTTGATAAAAACGTGCTGGGAGCATGGCGGTACACACCTACTCCGCTACAGGGTACAGGCAGTACCATGGCCTGTCCTCTCCAATTGGCAGCCTCTGTGCTGCTGTACCACTGATAAGAGGCTGGTGTAAATAAAACTGTACAGCACGGCTCGTAATAACACTGAAGGTAGAGCGAGGGGTGGGGGGTTGGGGGGGGGGGGGGGACGTGTGGTGTCTGTACTCATTGTTCTGACAGCATACTGCGTCTGTGTGTGTTCCCGTGAATGTGTGTGTGCTTGTTTTGCTATTTGTATGTGAACCAGACTGAGTTTTACATGCTGAGAAAAAGGATCTTTTCTGCTGCTTAAAGTCATTTTGGCCATTGCGTCACTTCTATTTTATTTGTTTATAAAGATTGAAGTTATGAATCTAGTAGAGGCAATAGAAAGTTATTTTTAGGGTTATGGGAATGAATGGAAGACCTCAGAAGTGTAGTGAAACAAACATATGTGTGTGTGGTGGGGGGGGGGGTTGGCGAGGGCATGTGTGTCTGTATGTGTTTATGGATTTTTGCTGCTTTTTGGTACTGAGAGTACTGTCTTACGTAAGCCATTTATGTAGGCTCAGTGAACAGCCAGGCTATGTTTTTGATGGTGACTGCGCTTGTCTGCTTCCCTCCCTCTGTCACACACACACACACACACACACACACACACATACACACACATGCACGTTCTCTCTCCCTAATCTGTCTGTCTGCCTCTCTCTCTTTCTTTCTCTCCTGCCCTGTTTACACTGTTAAAAATCACTGAGTGTGATATTGGTTGGCCATTGACAGACACACTGTAATTAGCCTTTTTAATTTCCCATTTAGCCTCCCTGACTCTGCAAACAGATCATTCAGCCACTTCCTGCAGAAATATGTGCATATGCAGTAAACTGTGTCCCGCCCTGCAAGAACCAAGGCTGCACAATGACTTAAGTGGGGGGAAAAAAAATATGAAATGAAGCTTTCAAATTAACCTTCACATGTCATTTTTGTGCAAAAATCAACCAACCAATTAAAATTCAGGCATCACCGAATTGTCACTTGTTTTAATGTTTGACCTTACTGCTGTTGTTGTAAAATAAAGTAACTTTTCAGGTCAATGAGGCCTGGGCATTTTAGAGGAAATGTGTGAAAGGGGAAATTTTACTAGTGACATGTTTTTTAAGCCAGATGGAAGCCCCTACTTCACACAGCATAAAAGAATATAATCCCCAATTTAATCCCCAATTTAACTTCGATCAACTCAAATTTAACAATGAAACACATTGTTTTCTGGTTACATGATGCTGGTTGTCATCACTAATTTTCAGTAAAGCCTTGCACTGGGTATTCAATCCTTTTATGCAAAATACAAATGTTAGACCAATTGAAACAGAATAGACTAGCCACTGCAGCCAGAAATACACACTGTGATATGGACAGCAGATAGTCCAGCATCAGTCTACACAAGATACCGTTCTTAACATTTGGCTTGAATGAACTTGGTTCATTCAAAAGTTTTGCACAAGGCACAACTTTCGCCAGCAATATTTCTAAGTAGTTGGACAGGTAACTCAAATGCAGCAATTTATAAAGAGTTATAGTCCCCCCTCCTCTCCTTGCTAGTTCCAGCCTAAAGTTTCACTGATGGAAGATGATACATTTTATGATAAGAAAGTACAAGTAAATTCCACAAGTTGACTACAGTGTAGTCAAAATGACAAGTGGCATTTTATTTATTTACCATGTTGTTTTTACATGTGATGAATTGTCCAGAGTTGAATCTGGCATTTTGTGTATTACAGCAAGTTTATTCTCTTGGAACAGTGGAGCTCTATTGCTGAACATTTCCTCAGTGTGGACGCTCTGGGTGTTTTTGTGTAATGGATGCTAAATACTGTCATGCCTTCTCATGCAAGCGGGCATGAGGCCATTTGTCTGATTTTGATGACTTTATTGCAGGAAACAGAAGGCCTATGCATGGCTTTGCTGATTTTCTGGGGAATGTTGTGTTTAATTCTGTATTTGTTTTTGTGACCTGTCATCTTCATTTCATGTCAGTAATATGTTTAGCTGACAAAACAGGGTCATTTAGTGCATGAGTTGCAATGTTGAAGATTGATGGCTTCATCAGATTGCGAAATGATCAGCGGTTGTCAAAGAAGAAATACTTTTTTTTTTTCTCCATGCAGGATGAATCCTGCACAGGATGAAATGTTTAGCTCTAGTATCAACATGGTGGCCTACTTTTTGTGTGTTGCTATGAGCAAAGACTGGCTCTCTAACTCTTATGTTTAATTCTGCGATTGTCTTTGATGAAAGATTCTGTTTAGACTGCGATCCCCAAGGGGGGACATCTGTTGCAAACTTAGCATATATGCTCTACCTGTGAAGGAAAGTAGGTTGGAACAACAAGTGTCAAGCCTGAGTTTGGGCATACAGTCACAAAAAATATTTAGTCTTCCACAAGAGGTACAGAAAAACAGGACTGTTACCCCAAACAAACAGGGCCTTTCTCTGTCTCTGACATATTCTTTTAAATGAGAAGAGCTTCTGAATGGAGGCATTATGAGATCACATCGCTGAGCTGGATGATGCGAGTGTGGTGATAGTGTGTGTGTTGTTGCACCCAGATACACTTATCACACCCGCAAACCCCCAAATGGGCATTGAGGTTAGGTTTTCCCTGGTCTTCGTCTCTGCGCCATAACATAGCACTGGTTCACATTTGCAACTCAGATTCCATGCACACATGGAATGAGTGTAATAGCAAATAGGACAATGTACCATTGCACACCACATTATTTAGGGAAATGGGAGAATGAGCACTTAGTATGTCAGGGGAAATTACAGGCAAGGGAATGCACCATCACTTCCCTGTGAGGCTGGCACGGTGGGCTAATCCACAATCCTCATCACGTCTGCATGGTGAAATGTTGCCACTGTTGGGGGAAGCCCACAGCAGTTAACTTTAAGTGAAACACTCCTGAATAATGCCAAAGAAGTGGTTAGAGGACCTAGAGTCAACTAGACCCAACAGTAATCACAAGTTGTATTTATAGAGCACTTTTTACAACAAAGAAATTGAACAAAAATGTAAATGATGAGGATTGTGTTATCATTTTAGCACATGTATCACATGATTGGAACAGATACTTGAGTCAAGTCATTTTTACTTGACTGCGTTACTTGTTTTTTTAAATTTGAAAGTTTTTGACATAATGGCTTTGCAAAAGCAACCATGTGAATCATATTACTGTTTATTTATCATATTAAAAATAATTCCATTAAGGAGTTTAACACATTTTTTGTATACCAGGTATTAAATTAGCGCTGCACTCTTTTTTTTTTGTTCTGACTTAACTTGGGTTTCCAACATTTAGACTTGAGATCTGACATTAATGACACACATTTGACAAAGACTTGACTTGGATATTCCACATTTACCAACTTTGAATACTAATGTTTCCATACCGTCAGCAGAACCTGCTGTGATTCATTTACACCCTCAACAAAGGACTAAGCCCTCTTAAAAAGTAGAACAGTGCTGCACAAACTAAACCAAACAAGTTGATGTAAAAAAGAAAAAAAAAACATTTGCCTTTTCAGGAAACCAAAGAACCGGATATGAACTTTCTACTCGCTAGCATACACTTACACTGCAGTTGCAACTAGCATTAACAAACAATAGCTAATCTAACTTTTATAAATCAGCACAACACACTGAGAGGATAATGCTTCTTGAAATTTTACAATGCGGCACCATATGAGGGAACGCTTGCTTTATCAGGGGGATGCAGGGCCTGAATAAACAGTTCAAGTTTACAGTATATAAGGGACCGTTATATTACTCTTTGCTGCCGGGCTTTGTAGGAAGTTTACTTGATTGGCAGGGAGCCCTCTTTGGCTTGTTCTCTTTTACAGCCCTTTATGAAATAACTGAGCCACACTGCGCTGCAACAACAGTTGTGCAATATTTCAGAGAGGGAAGCGAAAAAGGAAGCGGCTTCGGTGGCATGTGGCACCTGATCGCCACCTCTCAACTTGCGCACACACACTAACTCAATATGGGTTGTGCAACTTTTATTATGTCAGCTAAGGGCTGAATCTGCAGCAATGTGACATGGGGCTCCCCACTAACAGAGAAGCTTTCCTTTGAAGATCTCTTTGTTTAATTTTGTTTTTGGTCTTCTTGGATTGTGTGATAGTTAATTTTTATTTTCGGCACATTAGCATTTGTGTTTTCATTCATTCCCATGTTTCTTGATGGGCAACAAAGGGGATGCCACCTTTTTTAATGTTCGTGCAGTGCAAATAAAAATCTCGCTGAGTGAAATTAAAGATCATTTCTGTGTGGAAATAATGTGCCTTTAGGTTCTACAGCGGGATCTTGAATGGGCCCCTGGTTGGAGTGTGTGTTTTTTTTAATGCAAGAAGAACTATTAGTTTGAGCACACGTGACAAGAGTAACAGCTGATGTCAAGTGTATGTCTCCTCGGTCCCGGTTACCCCGTCTTTCCTAACTAACAAGTTCACCCTCTTGCGATCAAAGGGGCCTTGAGATTTATCACTTTAATTTGGCAGTGAAAATGGCCAGTGGCGGCTGTTACCAAACGGAGGGCCCCCTGTTAGCACTTAGCTGGCTAACTAGAGTGACGGGCATCTGGCTGGGTGGCTGCCTGGCTGTGTGTACCCTGGATTCCTATGCTCCCACTTTTCCTCCCCCCTTTGCCCCACAGTGACCTCACACAACTCCATTCTCCTTGAAGCAAGGCACCATGCAGGCATTTCCTGACAATTTATGTCCTTGTGCCACAAGCAGGGGCATGCCCTGCACTAAAATCCTATCCCTGGCCCATTTAGCACACGCCTCTTGGCCTCCCAGAAGACTGGTTATAGTGTTGCTCCACTGTCTGTGGGGCGGAGTCACTGCTGCCATCTCTGCTTTTAAAGAGCCATGCCAGTGTTAAGCTGATTTACTACAAATTACCTATCTTTTACAATAGTGCAAACCATAGATGTGTGTTTTTCTTACCTTCCAGACAGCCAATGCTGTCCATTCTTTTTTTTTTTTCAAACAGATTGGATTCGCTGGGCATGAATGCTCTTTTTTCGCAACACAGTTACACATTTACACACATACACACAGGGAAGCTGCCCAGTACAATCAAACAATTTGATCTGTTGGCCACAGAGGAGCTGCTTGGGGTTAAGTGCCCTGCTCAGTGGCACCTCTGTAGTGGCAATGACGGAAGGGAGATTGTGCTTTGAAACTGACTTTTTTGAAACTTACTCGTGACTGATACTCGCTGTGATATACTATTAATAGTTTTGAGAAATTGTCAGCAGGAATGTAAATATGCACTGTGCAAGTGCAAAAAACACCACTATAGCCCTTTAGATGTTTTCCTGAAATGGAAATATTAACATTTATTTTGAGACATCTGACATCTATAGGTAGCACATGATGGAGTCGGGCTTGTACTTGTATGGTCATAAAATTGTCCTATTTCTCCCCGCAAGGGCAATCAATGAGCTCAAATCAATAGATGGAAGGGGTCCAACGCAGGTTAGCAAAGCAACCATAGCACGTAAAAATAATAATACAGCTGATCCAACAATGATGAATCAGGGAGTTAAAGAAGCAACAGAGGGACGATGTGATTAATGCAAATGAGGGACATCAGTGGGTGTGTTGGGGGATTCTGTGTACATCTTCACTACATGTCTTGTTCTTCAAAGGTTAAGTGGCTGCTTTTGCCAGCTAATTCGGCCATATGCTCATCTGTGCATTTGACACTAGCACACCATACGCTCACACTGCAAATTATGCCTCTTGAATATGCAGCCAATTAAAAAGGACACTGCTCACCAGCTCAGTCTATTTAGTCTAAAGTTGTCAAATGGAAATAAATCTTGTGATCTCACAGATTAATCTAGGATGTGCTGGCTTTAAAGGTTGCATTACAGTGGCTTATGATCTAGTCACGCTCAGTTGTGCAGTGTACCGTCTTTTGCATAACTTGTTGCATAAGCACTCTACTGGCAGGCACACTCTGTCATGTACGGTCCGTGTCATTTCTGCTTTTGGTAGGGCTTATTACAGTACAGGCCGTTCCCTAATGTCACTGTGGTTGCAAAACCACACAAGCCATCTCTCCCTGACTTTTTTTCTGTCATCTAAGAATTGGCTTCCTGTTTTCATTGTGTTCTCTTTCTCTCTCTGGAGGTGTCGTAACCCAGGAGGCCGTGCCAAGAACAAACCATGGTCTGGTCGGGAGAGATCGCTCTGTGCTTGCACTGAAAACAGACACACACACCAGCACGCATGCACGCCCATTTTGCACACACAATATCCAGATGTTAAATGTGTGTATGTGTGTATGTGCGTGTGTGTGCATGTGTGCGTGTGTGCTTTGTGTGTGTGTGTGTGTCTGTTTGATGTGTGATGTGTATGGCATGTACAGTGCTTGTTGCCAAGCCATAAAAAGTCATTCGCCTGGGCTTGATCTGATGTGCCCTCCAATAGTACCGTGTATATGTGCATGCCAGGCTCCTGTCGCTTATTTTTTATTGTTGTACAAGGTTGTACAATTTCATAAAGTATGGAGGAACACGGCAATGCAGACCATAGCTCAAGGGCTACATACTTCATCTACTTGCATAAACAGAAGCAGAGTGTGGTGCAACACAAGTGGAAGAGTACTCAACAATAACTTCATGGCACTGAGTCAAGAACAGGAATGCATCAGCCAAGTGTACTAAGCTGATACCAAATATATTTACTCAGCTCTATAGTGCATATTAACATGAAGAATGTTCACTTCTAAATATCCATTGATCTGAAAGTTAGAAAAAGTTAGAGATCTAAGAGATTAATGTGCTTGTGGACTTGTGGCCCCATTCTTACTGTGTAAGTAACATGATCTGTCACAAATGGACTCTATAATTATTACTGTTAGACATTTTTGGCAAATTAGCCTACATCAAGCTTGTATGAGCAAGGAGATGACACCTACTGCCACTATTTGCATATTCATTAAATTTGCTGAGTCTGACCAATCTGAAGGCTGATAGTTTAACATCAGATTGTAATAGTTGTATGTAGGCTTAATTATATATTACGATGCACCCATTAATCAATCAAATGATGAGAAATATTCATTTAAATTCTAAACGATGGAAAATTACCAAATAATAAAGACCTAAGTCTTCGGATAATACAGCATCAGACTGCAAAACATAAGCATTTTCATGCTGTCAGTCCATTTTACAAGTGATGGAAGTGATGGATTATATCGTAGCAAATTTCAATGTTTTGCTTATGACATGAATGAGAAAGATGGGTTTGTGTGCAAGAAATGAATGTAAAAATGAAGCATAATTAAAATGACCTTTACTCACTTTTCATTCAAGAAAGTATTGTGCATTCTGGATATGACTACTAGAGCCTAACCGATACTGGAGTTTTTAGGCCTTTACCTATACCGATATTTTACAGTTTTAAAATCAGCCAATAACTATATATTGCCTGAAATTCTTACTGCATAAAAAATGTTTTGATTAGGATCCCTTAAATTTGTTTTTTTTAAGAATTGCTACCATGTCATGGACTCGGACAGTCAGTGCTCTCTGGTGGACAAACTATGACATATCTTTGGCATTTCTGTACCGGCATTTCTTCAGCTTGTCAACCAGTATAGTTATATCCAATAAGCTTTCATCAGCCAATACTGTATATCATCCTGGAAAGTTTATCAGTTATCAGTGTTAAAGATTCAGTCTTTGATTTTGTGATTGCTCCCTACACTGCCCTCAAATCCAAACACTTCCTCACAGCTGATTTTTTTTTTATGTCTTTCAAAGTTGAGTTTCAAAGCATCAACAGTGACATGAGAGGACATTTTGTAATACGGTTGCTGCGGTTGCTTTTTTTAGCTAAGCTATGACACTAACTGAAATGAAGTCTTCACTTCATATTCAAATCATGCTACATTTTAGCTTAAAATGTCAGTGTCAGGAAGGTGTAAAATGACGTTAGAAAATCCGTTTTAAATGACTTTTTAAAAATGAAATATAATTTGTCTTCACATTTGGTGCCATAAGGCCCTTGTTTCTCTCTATTTCATACCGCATTTCCAAATGTGGTACATGTGTGTAAGTGTGTATTAAGTGTCCACTTTTGTGTCTCTTGTTGTTGTCCAGCTGGTGAGAAGGCCATAGTTTGTGACCAGTGTGGCGCCCAGTTCCAGACAGAGGAATCCCTGGAGGCTCACCGGCAGATCCACACCGGTATGAACACACACACTGCCAGACATATCACCATGACACTGTGGACATAAACAGAAAGATATGAGCCCCTCTGCTCCATCAACATGTTTGTATTGGTTGAATTTGTACACTAACAATTTGCACACCCTGGTGAGACAAATTCTTTTAAAATACCAATGAAAAAGTAAATGTAGCCCAATGTCTTATAAAAACTTCAAAGTATGTACTGTAACCAGATCAAATTCAAACTGAGAAGCACTGAGATCACACTGAATCATCAGGTCCCTCCTGATTCACACTCCCAAACTGTTGGTGCATTTGCACAAATCAGCATGCATGTTGTGGTGTGGTGTGCGTTGTCGAGGCTCATTCAAGCCGTCTCTGGCTAGCTGGAGCCATGGATTGACAGACAGATAGATCACATCATCTTGGATTAGTCCCACTCGCCCTAAATCAAGACAGACTCAACAGTAATCAACAAACCGGGAAAACTTGGCAGGCCGATGTTGTTTATCAGTGCTCAGCTATGAAGATGGGGAGACGAGGACGATCTACATGCCAAGATGTAAATAGGAAGAAGTAAATCCCCTTTCAGCAGATGTGTGATGGCCCAGAACAGTTCACTGCTGATGATGAACTTTTTAATTTGGGGGAAAGGATTGTCTCATATTTCCCCCACTTTGTTATAGAGCCTGTGTACTTGGGGAAAGGGTATGCATGGGAGAATTCAGTGTGTGTCGTGTATGTGTGCATGTGTGTTTGTGAGTCTTTTGGTCAGTCACATTTATGCATCTCTGTGGACCATATTCTCTATCCCGATTTTTACTTTATACATCCAACATTTGGGACAATCACTCCAGATCCACAATAACTAGACCCTCTCATGAGCTCTCACACACTTGCATTCTAACCATACTACTGTTGATGGGGGGGTTGGTTTATAATATTGTCACACAATGTAACACACTACAGATACATTATGGAAGAGCTACATGAAGCTGGGAAAGTGCTGAAAATGTAATAGTATGTAATGTAATGTAATAGAACAAATTTAAGTATATATATATATATGTTTACACAACGTTTGTAATACTTTAAAATTTGATTTGGCACATGTGATCCAAAGTTTGATTGATGTCTGTCAGTGTATAATTTGTACAGTTTCTGTACAAAAATGTACTGAAGATTAGTTTTTTGTATACTACTAAATTACAGCAGGAACATCAACATTAGTACATAGTGCTGATTTGCAGATTTAATGTTGTATAGCGTGGTATAGAATTGGGATACACCGTCATCCTCTGAGGACCATGAATGTCTGCAGCAAGTTTCATGGGTATCCGGCCATTAGCTTGTGATCTTATGCGGACAGAGTTGACGTTTTGTGCTGCAGGAGGCAGTGGAGGAACGCTCATGGAGTGTCCAAAATGGAAATGGTTCAACCTCTGGAGAGTGTGAATGTGCTCTTTAAATTTCATGGCAATCTACCCAGCATATATATATATTTCTTGTACATAAGGGGAAACTTTGGCCCTAATGGTGGTGTCAGAGGAAAGGTCAGCGGGTTACAACACAACGATCAACATCGCCATCATTTAGGCCCACCCTAGCATGTCAAATAAAATGAGATAAGAGAAAAGAGTGCTGCCGGTGCCAGAAATGGATCCTCAAAATAGCCACACATCATCATTATCATCAACTTGTGTTTTGTCCTTCATCTGAAGCCGTGACCCTCAGGCTCCCAGTATCAGCTCCCATCGGGCGTCTCCACTTTTTCTTTGTGGCCATTCACGCCCCTCCACACTCCTCCTCAACATTTGAGAGGGGAAGGTGGGGCAGTGTAGTCAGGGTTTGGGTGGGAAGGGGGGTTAGTCCTGAGGGGCATGCCCTCAGCCAATCAGCTAGCCGGAGGCAAGGAAGGGTTAAACGAGGCTAATGATCCAACAGCCATAACAGCGGAAAGGAGCACTCTAAATATAGGCATTCCAGTCTGGAACGAATGGAAGGGGTTGGGGGGGGCAGCCACAGCCAGGGCCAGACGTGTCTTCCTGCCAGACAACTGGAGCAGCAGCAGTAATAGTATAGTAATCATCCATGTGTTGAGCCCCTCTGAGGGATCAGAGTCTGAAAAATGGGCTCTGGTAATACATGACGAGGCAGTTTCACTGCATCATCTGATTTGCAGTTTCTCTGTCTCCTTCTTTATGCTCTTTAACCTACTGAACACCTACATTACAGCATCACTGGCTCTAGATTTGAGCATTTGACATATGACCTCCCCCACTGTGAAAGCACGGCCCTCACTTTCAATATGGATGTCTAATTTTTAAGACGTACTGCTGTCATTCAAAAAGTACATCGCTCCTGTTATCATTATGGAAACTAAAAGCCTATATAGGCATATTAACACTTACATATTCAACTGACTTTTATATAGTCTTGTCTAGTTATCAGTTATCCACTTTATGCATCTGAAAAATGCATAGGTTGTCTTTGTAGGCTACTGCAGATCCTCTCTTCAAGTAAAATATCAGTGTCATGGTGATCTTTGATTTGGTCTCAAAAAAGTTCATTCCAGGTTCCCTGTATCATTTGTGGCAGACAGTGTTTATTGTTGCCTTTTGTCTCTGACTCTGTGTGTGTGTGTATGTGTCTGTGCGTGCATGTGTGCTATTACATATGGTGACATTCAAAGGTTAAGTATTATTCATGCACTGAGCTCAACAGTGAGCTGAAGGTTGACAGCATTTAGCCGGTTGGTCTGTTTCCAGCAGGGGAGTGACTGATGAGATGAGAGTGAGAGAGGTAAACAAACAAGTCCCTTTCTGTGTCTCTCACTCCAACTTTGTGGAGACTTATTACGAACGTCCCTGTTGTTGTCTTCTCTATTGGCCGATGGGACCTACAGACACGCCAATGGATGTCCAAAGCACACCGCCATTGCAAGGCAGCTTCACATTATATGATGCCTCTTGCCCCCTTCAAATTAGCTCTGATACAGTACGTCAACATGACAGCACATGAAGCTCAACTTTCAACATCTAAAGTCAACTCATTCAGTTAATTTCCCACCTGACGGGCCAACTTCTCCAGCTATGGCTTACTAGGCAGTGTATTTTTGAATACCAGCTCTTGGAAGTTGGTATTGTGCATTATAGTTAGTTTTCTCAATCAGCAATTACTGTCTCGTTGCCCACTGTGACACCTTCAAGACTACAGCTAATTGGATGTGCCAATCAAGGGAAATGAATGCAGGTTTTCTGGAGAACAGTATCAACATTGCAAGATGTCCAATGGTTTTTGTTTGTTAGTTTGTTTTTCTTTCAGTTTCTGTTTTTTTGGACTTTACTAATTTACTATTCCCGGGTTATTCTGTACTTTTGCCCAACATTTTTGTTCAGAAGAACATATCTCAACTACCGGCCAAATTACCATTATTATTCTTGGCCTCCAAAACATGCAGCCCTACATGGGAAATGTCAAAAAGTGGTCTTCCAAACACATTCATTTTCCCCAGAGGATAAACCCTTTGATTTCGTACACTCCGTTCCTCTGGCGCCACCCTCAGGCCAAAAATGGCAGCATGCACACAAGATATCTTATCATTTAAAGGGCAGATTGCTGTGAAATTTGCAATTCATGGTCATAAGAGGATGAACCATTTCAACTCTAATGACTTTGTGAACTTTTCTCTACTTTTTGTAGCCCCAAAGCTCTAATAATAGCCACATTGTCATTCTGACCAACACTTTTATATTATGGGCTATGATGAATACAGCATCCTCTAGGGACTGCCAGCAGGGCTTTAGACTTGTATTCTAATTTTAAGATACGGTCTTCTTTATATGTCTAGAAAATACAAATAATGATGTTTCTGCTGTCTATATAAGGATGGACAAAACAAATGAAACTAAATCACACACAAAAGCAGCTCCACTGGACAGCACTGTGTTAAATCCGTTTGAACTAAAAAGCTTAACAAACATGGATTTATTTATATAGAAATGACTGTGTGTACAGTACCCAAGACACAAAACATCAGAGAGGGCGTGTTGAGGGAGCAGGGGGTTACTGTTGGCCATCAAAGCCAGATTTGATCTCTGCCTGCCTCTTGGCAGCGCTTCAGCCCTTGGCTAATGTTCTCTGATGACAATATTTGGCCTCTGAAACTGTGGCTGTTTCTTGCTGCTTTGAATGGGAACTATTGTGGCATCTCCTCTGTTGGCCCGATCAGCTGTCTGACTCAACCTCTGTCTCTTTCTTACTTTGCCTTCTCTTGCTTTGAGCCGGGCTGACGATGCTTGGTATATCACACACCTCTCTGTGTTACTCAAGAGCTCTCATATGTGGGACATATAGCGAGTGGTTATCTAAAACCATGGGATAGTTTAGAGGCCGTTGAGGCATTCCTGAAGTTGTCGTCATTCCTAACGGACAAGCTGTTTTGCATGGGAGTGGGGAGGGGGAGCTGGTCTGGATGCCAAGGGAACTAGCAGCAAAACATCATGTGGCTGTTTTTACCCACTGAACTCGAGCAAATACACATGCACAAATACACACTGCAAACTACCCCCTTCTCTGGCAGTGTTGTGCAACACATACACATAGATAAATCCAAGAATGCCTGTGTTCAGGAGCCCAAGTCACTTGTGAGTTGCATTACATCTACTGACAGCTAATTTTTGTCACATATTATCCCAAAGTGGATGGCATCACATCAGAGTCTCTCTCTCTCTCTCTCTAAACTGGGACTCGCCTGAGGGTTTTGTAAGCAAAGAACACAGTCTGTCTGGCTTTCATGGAGCTCTCATCCTTAAAGAAAAACACTGCTGTCATTTAAGAGTTGTAGCCCATTTACTACTGTCTCTGCCTCGTTTATGTGTCCTCCAATTGTTATGCAATGAGACTACTACTCATTTCTAAAGTCCCAGCTTTGCATTGTTAGCAGCCGTCCAAGACAAACACAAGATTTAATACTACATGCTTACTAGGGATTTTTTTAGTGGAAACTGTCAGGTGAAGGACAAGAAGCAGAGCGTAACATAATGTGCATACTGAAATGAAGCTATTCCAAACAGCATTTTATTTTAAAATACCGAATAGCTTCATGACAATTGTAACGATGGATGACAGTCGATGGCTACCTCTGAAAGGAGAAGAAGGAACCCTTCAGCATACCATTTGGTGGGCTATCTTCTCAGTGACTTGTAAGGTAGAAAACACAATCCCTCATCATCAGACAAGTAGATTACTACTGTATTTTCAACTTTCCCTTCTGAAACAAATTTTCTGAATGCCAAGTGCCTCGAATGTCCGGGTTCTAAGATATCCGAGACTGTGACATTGAGAAGTGTTGTCCCCTTCAAAGAGATTTCCTCCTTCTTCCCTTTTCTCTGGGAGCACATGCAGGCACACCTTTTGTAATCTAAATCAATTTTTCAACTTTGACATGAGCATCAAATTTAGCTGTTGCATTTGTACCGTTGTCTTTCAATTTATGGGACAAAAAAGAGGATATTGCCTATTAATGAGGCTTGGATTTAAGGTAGTTTCAGGCAGTTATTATTTAATACAGACAGTCATTAAAGCTGGGGTACAACAGCCTTTAGTAAACAGTAAACAGGACCACAAAACTAATGAGTGTCCCATCCCCCTAATTGAAATCAAGTGATATCGCATCTCTTTCGCTGTCAGCCTTCAAAACCTCCTCAGTCACCAGTTTGTCAGAGAGCCAGACCCACAGCTCCGAACCGAGTCCCATAGCGACGAGCAGGTGCAGAGACTTTTCACTTCTGGGAGCCAAGTTCACTTCCATTGAAAGTCTCTCGCTCAGGCGTTGTTGATAAGATGTTGCTGTTCAGTTTCCCACGCACTACAGGCAATAGTCCGATGATCACATGTTGCTTTTCATTCTACGTTGATATTCCCATCTTTTTCTTTTCTCCTTATGCAATTCATGCAGTCCTGTCACTTCCTATCCGTCGGTATCCCACTGTTTGACTGGCCTCCAAACTTGCAGTGTGTGCATTGCAAGTCTGGCCTCCAAACTTGCAGTCCTGTCACAGGCAGAGTGCGTGCAGGTAGGCAGGTAGGTAAGTTGACAGGCACGTCACCTGTCCAATTATTTCAGTCAGGCCGAGTGAAATGACGGACTTATTACAGGCCTGCGCCAGCCACAGATACTAGATTTTTTTTATTTTATCGTCAAAGCATTTGATTTACTGATTGCTGTTGGGATGTACAAAGAATTTTAACAAATAAATGCTTTTAAAATACATACCTACCCTAGCTTTAATGCATTCTGTTTTTATAAATCTTAGATTTGGTTAGTGAAGGACAGATTTCTCAAAAAGTGCAAACAGTCCTCAGAAGTCAGTGTTTCTGTCATAAAATCTGTAGTTGTCCATTACTGCTACCACTTGAGCTTGATTTTGTCCCACACCATATTATCATATTGTGAAACTGTTGTGCTCATTTAAACATGGCCACCTCCAACGTGTCATTTTCAGTTTGCCTTTCCAGTAAAGCCTCTCCCCGTCGGGCTGTACAAGACTGCTCTGAGCTCTGAGCTGCTGTTTTTCTCTCATTCTGTCTTTATCTCTTTACGTCTGCCAGCCATCTTCATCTCTTTTTTCATTAGATTGTTTTGGTCCCCCACTATAATTTATAGCTCTTGTATTTTATTGGTGAAGCCCACCACACTCACATTCCACTTGATTAAATTGTAGCTCAGTGCAGAAAAGCAAAAGGTCAGAATATGTGCACATTGAAAGTGGTTCACACACACAAAAAAAAGCAATAAATTGAAGTTAAACTATGTTTTTTTGTTGTTTTGTTTTGTTTTTTTCATCTGTCTATCTGCAGATTTAAAATCGATTTCACCACCAGGGATTCATGCATTTCACCATCTCTGCAGGCTCTGTAACTGCCAATCCGAACTGTACACACTTTGTAATTTGCATTGAAATCTGCACATTCATCCGCCAAACTAAGGCCACATTCAGTATGAGCAGTTGCCTGTTATTCAGCATGAGCTGTGAGCAGCACTAGAAACGACGGGGAACTGCATCTCCCATGTGACCTGTGTAGAAATGAGTTCGAAGTCCACAGGCCTCGGAAGAATTTGTTGTCTGACTGTGTTCCTGTTTATACATGAATCATCTCCATGTACACACACACATGCGCACACACATGCATTAGTGCTGGAGAAAATCCACATATAATAGGAGGGGGAGGCAGCTCTCTTACTCTTTTTCTTTTTCTTTCTTTTTCTCTTTATCTCCCTCTGTCCTTTTTAAAGTCTTGTAATACAGGGAAAATATGCAAACCATGGAGTGGCAATAGTGGGTTTAGCCAGTGGGAACACAGCGTGATTCCAGCAGGCCTCAGCCGCAGAGTAAACACTTTCTTTTCTCAAGCCAGAAATAGTTTGGCTAGCGAGAGAGCGGCGGAAAGGGAGGGAGGGAGGGAGGGAGAGGGGATAGGAGGAGAGACAGAAAAAGAGAAAGAGAACAAGGAGATATGGGGAAAAGAGAGCACAACAAGGTTATGATGGTCAAAAAAAAGGAGCTCTTTTTAGTCAGTGTTTAGATTTCTTTCCTTCATTGTCTTTTTTCCTCATAAATTGTTCACACCGGTGGCCTCGCAATCAGTTACCTCAAATACAAACACACATACAACACACACAAAGTCCAGTCATGTCACTCAAGCAAATTAGGCCAATGGCAGCGCTACACAGGGGTCATGTCAAAAGTGCCGATTGTCTCAATCACATTAGTCCAGCACTGGCATCTGTTTAGCATTTAGTTAATTGTGATGTTATTAAGTTGTCAGTGAGAATTAGGGCGGCGATAAGCAAAGCAAATATTCTTCCAGCCCAGGCAGGCAGTGCTGCACATGTGTTGCTGCATACACACACTGCCACACACAGACATGTAGAGATATACAAGCGTACAGCCCCCTGGACCCTGGAAGTGTGAATGTGATTCCACTCAACGTACTGATCACTCTTGTCAGCTATCAGAATGAAATTATCATCGTAAAGATAAAATAAGTATATTTATGAGGCATTGCAGCTCGTCGCTGTAGGGCAGATGTGCATTAGCCTTGTGACTTTTGATCACTAAATGTTAGCATGTTGAGCTTCCAGTCAGTGTCATCTGGTGAATCAAAATGCTGATTAGCACCAGGCTAGCGCTCGTCATTTCGGCATCCTACTCATATTTGAGCAAGCTGTCCGCAGTCTGAGGCAGATTATCAGTCTGTCTGTCTGTGTCCAGCTGGTCAGAGAATTCATACAGGGCATTCTAGGTCGCAGCAGGTATCAGCTGCCACATTCAACATACCAGGCCAATAGTGAGACATACATAGACGTAGTGTGCGTCTTAGGTTTGAGGCGAACAGGCAAAACACTGCACAGTGCATTTTTATGGCCTCATATTCGACCCAGGTCACATTCAACGCTCCATGATGGCATGAATGTACTTTTGTCTGTTTCACTCGTAGGCCTCCTTATTTAAAAAGAAAAATGTCTATGAAATCCAAATAGCTTGTGTTGTCAAAAGGACTCAATACACAGTGATGTAAGACTGATTAAAGAAGCAAATCGTCACATTTGAGAAGCTGAAAGTGGCATTTTTTATGGTATCTTATTGATTGATTATCAAAATTGTTTCAAAAATGTGTCAAAAAGGTCTTTTAAGACAGTGATAGGTCTAGATATAAATTACTAAAGATGGTCTTTTTCATTTTAGCTCTATATTTACACAGGATTTTTAGCTTCTATTTACTGTCAAAATGTTTCTAAGATACCTATTTAAAACCCCACTCTTCTCTTTACCTCTGTAAACAAATATCTCTTTCTCTTTGCCTCCCTCCATCTCCTCCTCCTTGGCACTCGCTCACCTTCCAAAATAAGAAGAGTACAAGTGGTCAGAGACACTATCGGTGGCTAAATTAAATCAAGCAGCACAAGCTAGACTACAGTCACTTCTCCTGCTACTAACCTCTTTCTTCTCCCTCAGCAAACAAATTTTTCCCCAGATAAGATCTAAATGAGTTTTTCCAGGCGGAGGAAGATCCTCCGTTTGGCTGATTGATACTGTGCAAGGCTGCAGTGTGACCAACACCCAGTAGTAATCATCCGCCATGGCCATAAGTGTTGCACAACGGCCTATGTGAATAGGAGATGTGTGGTTTGTGTGTAAATGAGATAAAATGTGTGAATGAGAGTTGGCACTGCTGCATTCCCCCGCACCCAGCTTCATTCATTGAGAAATACCCAACTGGGCCCCTGCACTGCAGAACCTTAGTGCTGAGGCTTAGTGTCATGGTGGGCACAGGCGCATTGAGGCATCGCCACAGGAAACCATGGGACAACAGCATGTCAGGGAGGGAGGTAGTTTCTTATAAGGGGGAAATAGGTGGGTGGGATCCAGTAGCAAATTGGGATGTCCGTAGTGGTGCAACAGTTTGGCTGCAGGAGAATCCCCACATGGATGGATCATTGTAAACCAGGGACAGCAGCAACACATCCAGAGAGACCAATAAAATGATGTGGTATGGGCAGTGGGAGGGGGTTGAGTGGGGGGGGCGGATTATAGACTCCCAGAGGGCTCTGCGATTCACGGGCCATAAAATGGAAGTCAGCAGGACACACTGCAAATCTGGCCAGCCAATATCCACCATCCCCTTCCTCCCTCTTTCGACCCTGAGGATGTGTCTCAGCCGTACGTCACAATGCAACCCCGGCGAGCACGTCCCGTTGTCGGACAATCTTAACTCCCTTGGATGCCGCTATTCTACCCTGTTGCATTTGCATGTCAGCCGCTGCGGCTTTGTTCAAGATCTGCTTAGTTAAAAAAAAAAAAAAAAAAAAAAAAAAAAGGATAGATAAGGAAAGAGACAGAACAGTGGAAATCAACGCAGGCCTTTGCCATCCGGGGAATAAAAAGGACGCTTTTGTCAGGAGGCTCCCCACTTCCAGATATCCCAACGCATTTTAACCTTGGCAAGGCGAGGACTTTGAATATAAAAGGATTCGCCCAAGAGAGTGAAAGAGAGAAAGAGATGTGGAACACTGGTCCCACGTCAACAATAGCCAGGGTTCCTTTGTCCACAGTGTTATTTGAAGTAAATCTCCCTCTGTAATTAGATTGGAGCTGTTTGTGGACATCTTAGGAGAGCATGTCAGTGTTAAAACAGCAACGCGCGAGGGCCCTTTTAATTTACAGTGCAAATACCTTTCGATTAGCGTGGAGAGAGAGGAGGGGGAGTAGAGACAGAGCAGGAGGGACAATAGAGGAGTCTTTCAATCCTTTTCTTTTTGTTGTTGTTGTTTGAGAGCGGGAAGAGGTTCGAGCAGCTCTCCTGTGTTCCTTAATTGTGAAGCAAGGAGATTAGTACGAGTGCTTCCAACCTTTCACCCCAAACAAAGGAGCCATCAGATCCAGTTGCCTAGTGACATGGGGTTTCACACCGGCAAATTTAGCCACTGCCTTCACCACCCAGCTCCTCGTGATACATCTTAAGAGATGGAATGAAATCTCCGGCCTTTGCTTGTGCAACCCATGCAAACCATTTACGTCCCTGTCCGTTTGACAGCACCCTTAATGGTACCGAGCAGCCACACTAATGAAAATGGCCGTTCATCCTCACTCCAAGTCTGTCTCTCAGACTCATATAAAACTTAATGTACCCGTGACAATGACATTCAGAAGACCGTTTAGCTTTGGACAAATGCTGCATTTCTTGGTGGCAAGAGCAGCCGGGCACACAGAAATGTCCTTTTACACTGCGTGCAGCTCAATCAAAGGGCACTTAGCAGTGTCATATTGATTATGGGAGCTTAACCCCCGTCAATCTCTGATGGGTCATTTTGGCAGCCTTCCCGTAGATGGCTTCAATGAATAGAATGGCCTCAACAGGAAAAAAGGGGTTCCCTCATCTTAAGTCAGTGCTGATCACTTCTGACATAAGATAGCCATAAATACATGCTCATCAGACAGAGACAGTAGGGTGATTCCTGTATGTATGCATGTCTTGTCTCTTTTGTCATGCGGCAGGAGAAAATTATTAACACAAAACAAGCACAGATCCTGGACAATCCCAATTATGAAAATGACATTTAGACCTAATTAATTATCACTCCATTTAAATGTAATTTCAGCTCGCAGTTGATGAGCTGCCTTTCTCTCTCTCCATAAAGAAAATGAGCTACTTACCAACCACACAAGAAAACTCCTTAGATCACATTACACACAAAGAGCCTTTAATATACTGTTATACTGTTATAAATTATACAATTTTCAGTTATGTGTTGTCCGATGATTTTAAAAGCATTTACAGTCCATAGGAGCTAATACAACAATTTTGGTATATTCCTGTCAAAGTTAAATAGGAATTTCCAGGCTGGTGGACTTTAATTGTGGTCTGCTTGTGTTTCACTGGTTTATTTCAGGAAAACCGGGGGAGAAACATGGATGCTTGCCAGATTTTCTTTTCCCAATTGAATATCCTGCTGTTAATACATGTTAGCTACAATAAGTCCAGCTTTAATTTACCAGATTTTATTGTAAACTCAGAAACCCTGAAAGGTCAGGTGTTTCCGGTGTTTTAGTTCATTTTACCCTTTGTTTGGGACCTCTTCAAACCATGCTTTGCTGTTAGAATTTTTTTAAGTGGTTTACAGTACATACCTCCCAGGCAACCATTGAGTCCCATTAACTTCAGTATAACATAAAATTTATCCTGAGGGAAACTCAACCTTGAAAGGTCGACTCTTTGCATGTTTTAGCACATTAACTGCAAATATCATCTACATAACATTACTACTTCTTTTTAAATCTGTGTTTTTGAACATTTTAAATAGGTTTTTTGCCATTTACAGCCATTGGTTCCCATTAATTTCTGTGCAAAATGAAAATCATCTTGCAAGTGCTTGCTTAAGTTTGATAACTCATTACATGTTTTTACTGTTTGCAATTATGAGAATGTATTATCATCATGTGGTAATGCATGCATGTCTTGTGTCTTTTCCGGTCACGGTCAGAACTGTATATTACCTGAGAAATGTTATGAATTTTACATACTGAGCTTACAGTAAAGAGATGTGACGTGTGAATGAACAGATTACATCATGAGTAATGAGATAATGAGACAATATATTCTCAAACCTCATATTGCTTAGTAAAAGCTGATCTGTGCAAAATAACGACTGTCACTGTGATGACGTTTCTTAGCTTGGGAGGAATGAAGTCTTCCTCCTCAACTGGCCCGGCTGAATTTGGCTCTTGAAGACCATTTGGTGACGTGAAGCAGCTGCTGTACTTTTAGACAGGGAGGAGTGGAGCAGAGAGCAGTCATTGAGTTAGGTTTGTCTTGGAGGTGGCCTGCTAGGACAATACTCCGAAAAGGAACTCAAGTGGGACCCATTACACCCCACCGAGGGCAGACTCTTATCAGTTAATAGCAGGTTTCCCTCTGTGAGCAGATTGTTTTGATAGATGGCACCTGGTCAGGCCTTTGCAACCAGCTACAAAAAATCCAATAGTGTATGCTAGATAAGCTTTGTGAGGAAAAAAATAGAAATAGAGTATCCTGTGAGTGTTAATTTGTAAATGGAAGCAGAGTAAAAGTACACACTCTGGTGTTTTCTGACTATTTGAGAGACTTTCATGTCTCACTTCCTCTTTCATTATTTGCTCATAGAAACAATGAGTCCTGTGCACGTTTGCTCAGGTGTGGTGTTAGGAGTGAGTCAGCAGTTCACCTGATTAGACAGCATTCTTGCTACAAATAATACATTTTATGTGCTCAATTTGGAGAAACTGCTTTGACCTGGAATGCTTTGATCTTTGTTGCTGTTGACTTCAGCACCCTCTGTTGTACATTAGTTGGCTTTATATCACCATTCGCATATTGAGTAACTGAGGCTACACAAACATAATGGCCTGCACAATCTATGCTGCTATTTACAACTATGAGTGGAAGATGTGTTAGTGTGATACACTGAAATACTAGTTCAGCTTTTCAGCTGCACACATTATCATTTCCAACTAATCTGCAGTACAAGATGTGGTACAACACACTTACTGTAGCTGCTAAACATCTTTTGGCAAGCATAACGCCTTTTTTGTAATCAAAGTAAGTAAAGCGTACATTGCATGTATCTTGAATGCAAAATATTAGATATGATTATCAACCAACTTTGATATCTTTATATGAGATAAATGCTCATTAAAGTCATTAATAATTAGTATCTATATGGTCTGTCCGAAACTGGCAAGATCCATGACTCACCTGAAACGTCTTTGTTTACAGTCTGAGCTGCCTTTGATTTGGGGTTAAAGATTGCTGAAGGACCAGAGAGCCTGAATCCCTTTTAATCCCTGAATGTACAGTCAGTTATGCTATCATTATTTCTAAACGGCAGTCTGAGAATCTTGGCTAAAGCAGACGAGACTAGAATGGTAAAAAGCTGTGTATCAGTCATGCATATTAAATGTTAAGAATTGCAAAGTAATGTCTGTGCAAAAGTCCAGGCTTATTTAAGAGCATTACAAACACAACTGATCCATGGGTATGAGAATATATTACCAGTAAATCAGTGATCACTGTGCACCTCTCCTTGTTGTCTTTAGTGCCCTTCATTCATGCTCTCTTGGCTCTAATATGTAAATGTTCTCTTGAAAATTAATTTAGCATTTAATTATGTATTTATTCACAAGGAAATATGCCAAAAGTCTATGTAGTGTCAGCAACACGCTCGCACGTCAGCGGCCAGCTGTTCAACTGTACGCTGACCTTGGCTAACTTTTACAGCTCTGGAGCAACAGCATTATTTCACAGGAAAATCAGAAGTCCTCTGCTGCTCAGTGGTATAATTCAGTCAGGTGCTGGTCAAGCACCGGCAATGAAGAAGAATCAAATGAAGAGGGAGTTTTCCACACACAAAAAAAACTCTGAACAAATGTAAGACTTCTTGATGTTTATTTAAACATTTTTTCTGCAAGTGTGAGCAACGCTTTTTACGTATGCACAGTATAGATATGAATAAGTTTCACATACATTATTTTACACACATTTTTATTTTACACATTGCATACACATATACAATTGCATCCAAAAAATAAAACAAAAAATATATAATAAAAATAAATTAAATAATTTTAAAAAGTAATAATTTCAACTTTAGGTCCCACATTATGAAGATTATTCTTTTTTTTATACTGATAAATGATCAAACGTTTTTTTTAGATACAGTATTCAAACGTTAGACTAGTTAGAGTTAAATTGCCTCTTCATTGTCATTATAAGAAGCAATAAACCGTATTGGAAAAAGTGCAGTTAGTATACACTAAGAAAAATAACAAGTTGCACTGTACAGTCAGTAAAAAACCAAGAATTGATCAGTATTGTTTAAATAATGAAATAAGTGGAATTCAGGCAAAAAAAAAAAATCAATAATCCAAAAAATCTGATGATGAAAATCTTCAATCTTCACTGAGGAATTTCTTTCTCTATCATTTATTGTCTGGGTTTCTGCAGCAGCTATTTGGTGCTTTTAATTATTTGAGATTTTCTTCATTTTTGACACCATTTTATATGAGCAGAAACATATTCTGTCTTTACTGTAAACTGGCAACAAGAAATTCAACAACTTTAGATTAGTGGAGATTTCCCATCACCAGATTCCAAAGGATGAAGTTAAGGAGTTAAGATTTTAAGATTTTAAAAGTATATTTTTACATGACTCACTAAGCTTTCAATTCTGAAACCCCACCTTTGGCCCAAAAAAAAAAAAAAAAAAAAGTTTCCTACCATGGAATGTTTGGGGGTGGGTCCGCTGGTCAGACTGTGGTGTCTCCTTACAGTCCGACTGACCAGCAGGCCCTGGGAGGTGATTGATTGGGTGGTGCTGGGGCCACCAAGGACCCTTTCTGCAGCTTTAGAGGTGAGGGGTCAGCTCTTCTGCAAATCTGCTTCCTTTTGTACAGTCGCAACACCAGGAGACCAATGTCACATCACCCCCTGCTCTTTTCTGCCCCCATCCCTCCTCCCTCTCGTCTTCACCCTGGGAAAATGGGGGAGGCGTCAATTAAACCTTTTCTCTCTTTCGCTTCAGTTCTCTCTATCTTCTGAAGTTGCTCTTTAAAAAAAAAAAAAAAAGCAAATTCTTTAGGTTTAGATGCAAAGAAGAGCTCAGGGCCGAGCCGCGGTGCTGTTAAAAAGGGTTTGTTAAGGTTTCTCAGAATAAAACCTAATGATAATAGAGCATGCAAGCTGTTGTAGAAACACTCCTTAATGGATTACTTAAGCAAGCAATTAGCAGTACACAAGCAGGCAGATATCAGCATCTGAATGGTTTAAAATATGTGTCAGTTGTAATGATGCGATGTGGCAATTACTCTTGCTAATAGACTGATGTGAAACTGGTTAGGAAAAATTAAATAAAATAAGCTTCTGTTCTCTTTGGTGCTGTTGTCAAGTTCTCAAACTAGATTCCCAGAAATTTCACGTTGTTTTGTGCAATCATGTTGTGAAATCTAAAACCATAACTGATTTAGAGTTCTTGATAGGGAGGGGATAAGTTTAGGCTTTGTGGCCCTCCTAAAACACCAGAGCAGAGAAGAGCCCTGAAATGTAATCCTTTGATATGTAGTCAGTCCAAGGGGTTTGCTGAGGGATAACATTGCAATTCAGAAAATGTGGCTGGTCCTTGGCCCTCAGGGGCCAAAGCCTTTGTGGTCACAGGACCAGGATTATACTTTAACCCCCACCACTGCAAGCAACCAGCTCCCCCAACCCCCCTGGCTAAGGCCTGGGGTCAGGTGAAAGGCCAGGAATCTTAAACAGGGTAGAAAAGGAGGGAAAGGGAGAAAAAAAAAGAGAAAGTCTGTCTTTTAAACATCCCAAAATGACTCAGTCCTGGATTTCATTTAGATTCTACCTCTGAGGGCCATAGTTTGTGCTTTATTCATCACCAAAACATGCAGGGTGTTTTTACATATTCATATCTCTATTCAAGTAAAAGTAAGGAAATAGATTTGGAACAGTTTAGACAGAATCTGCTTAGATTAAGTCTCAACTTTGCTTGTAAAACATTTTAAACACTGTACATGCATCTGAAGGCTAAAGTTAACGGGGGGGGGGGGGGGGGGGGACCACTAATCCAATGTCTGTCTGTATTGGCAGAGGTTTTTGTCCAGCAATCTCTGATGACACGTCCATAAAAATTAACAGTACATCTGGAGTTTATCTTGAGGACAAATGTTAATATCTTAGATGAAGTTTTGCTAGAACTTGTCAGAGTCCAGACACTTGGACAAAGATTATGTTTCTTACTTTTGTGGAGTTTGAGTATCTTAACATCTTGGCTTCGATGTAACATTTGTCTTTACTTAACTTTACTTTATTTCTGCCATTGTTCTAAACTGAGTCTGATCTCATATTAAACTACAGATAATATATTTCATCCTGGAAAAGTGAGGAACATACATTTTCTCACCAAAATATGACTGTGTGAAGGAAGAATTCCTTAAAACACTCTGACCTCTACTACTTCAGATTGTTAGTTGTTTGATGTTAAACTTATCCGGGCAAAGTGGGTGAAAATGATACGTCCCGCTGGTGGTCACATTATTCAATTAGTGATGGAAGAATGTAATGTTCACATAATTTCTGTCGACAACACATGATCAGTGTTTCCAGAGTTCGTGCTCATTTAATGAAATTTGATGAGGGTGTGTTGTCTCCACAGACAGAATCTTGGTTACAAATCAGTCCATTGTGGCTGCATGGTACGGCTCAGTCACATGTATAAAGTCAGAAATGCTGGCTCTGTTTCTAGCTGCTGTGTGTGTTCTCTTCTGCCCACCCAAGTGTGTGAGCAGAGCCTGTGTTTGTGTCTGGTGTGTGTTGCTGTCAAGTGTGTCAGTCAGCTTGTTCGCATGCCAGGTGTACTGAGGAAGCGTTGGGGTCGAGGTGGGAGAATTCCCCCCCTAAAAAAAAAAAAAAAAAGTGTGGATTTATAGCGTCAAGTCTGGGTCAGAGAGCTAGTGGTCTCTTCCTCCCACACCACGCTATAATTTCCTAGGCACTGTCCATGGAGAAATATGGCCTGGAGACAGAGAGGTAGAGGAAGAAAGGAAGAGCTAAAGATAGAGATGCAAAGTGGCAACACAAGGGGATGAGGAACACACAGTGGGTAGATGTCAACTAGTTGCACATTGTTTTCCAATTCCTTACCTTTTTTACATAAAGCACAAATCTTGCAATGTCTTTCATTAAGATCCTTAATGATTCTTAATGATACTTGCGGAACACATAAAAGGCTCATCAAAGAATCTTTCTGCTGCAAGAGGTAAAAAGATAACGCTGGCAATATTGCCTATCGTCCTGTCAAATCCCATGAAAAGACCAAAACCAACAACGAATTGATCCTACCAACAAGTATTGTCTGTGCTTCTGAGCTATTGTTGTCCGAGAACTATTAAAAACACATGAGTCACTCCGTTGCAGTGGGTGACATGTTCCCTCATTACTATGAACAGTCACTTATTTGGAGTCAATCCCACATGTACTTTCCTGCTGCTGTAAATACTCATTAGAGCACGAAAATATGTATTAATCCTCAACTGAAAATAGTCCCCAACAAGTACGCTTTTTACTCCTGTTTGAGTAGAATTTTGCCCAACTGTTTTACGAAATTCCTGAGCCTTTTTAACAAAAAATGAAACTATAGATTTGTGGCATATTCTCAAGTCTACATCTTCAGTCCTGCATTCAGTGTAGCAGGAGTTCCTAAATGAACTCTGTCATTTAGAAGACACCATATAGAGTTAATGATGTGACGAAATAAATGTCTGTATTCCAAAATTATTCAGCAGATTTTGTTTTATTAGTGGTAAAATGCGATTAAATTTGCCTCTACTTATGATGGAAAACATATGTCAAACAAAAACTAAATGAAGAGCAAAATGAAATCTTTAAAAGTACAGTCTGGCCTGCCAACTGTTTCTACAATATTAATTGATATATTACTATTCTATTACTCTGCAGTGGTCTGTGTGTCTGTGTGTGTGTGTGTGTGTGTGTGTGTGTGTGTGATCACAGTGATTCGCTAGAGAAAGTGCTATGCTTTGTCGCACATTTTCATTCATTCTTCTCTAATTGTTAATGGAGTATGTTTCTATTACTTCCATTTTTCTTATTCTTCTTTTGATGCATCCAATTAATATTTGCTGTTGCTATGGCCCAGTTTCATTTAGCAAACTGCAAATAGACTTTTAAAAGTCATGTGTCTGTTTTCTTAGTCATGTGACATGTCTCATGCTCTCTTGTTTCAAGACATTCATTTCCTGTTAAAGATCTTGAAAGAAGACAAACACACTGCGAGCAAATGGAATTAATATCACTCTCAGCAGAATAAGATGAGACCACTTGCCTAATTGTGTAATGCATCTGTAGAGTATACCTGAATTTAACAAGAATTTTCCTTCTCAGATATATGAGTGAAACCGAATTTGTCCTCAGTGACCCCAGTGCTCCATAACAAACACCTGACCTCTAAACTACTTTGTAATCTCCATTCTCAGCCATTAACTGTCTCAGCGGTTGACATTGAAGGCTGTTAAGTCTTAACATATACCATATAAGAGGCTTTTTTCTTCTGGAGGCAAACTCCTGTGAACTGGAAGGTCATATGAGGACTTCTCCCCTTTCCCTGTTGCTCTGGCTCTCCAGTGTGAACCAGTGTGTGTGTGTGGAGACAGAGGAGCGCCCACTGCTGGCCAGAGGCCGCACTGAGCCCTGCACACAGCTGTCTCACACATGCTACCCAGTGCGAGCACTTTACTGCTTTATTCCCACTCATCTGTATCGCCTGTTCTTTATTCAGAGGTGACTTTATGGGGCCGTTTTGTTGCAATCGGTGCTATCATCGCCATTATATGATTATCTTCCACTAATCTCTCCAATGTAATAGTCCTGCAGGACCAATTTCTGGAGCAGGATCGTTTCTTATCTGCATTTTTTAGGCAATCTGGGGCAGCAGGCTTCTCACTTCTCTCCAGAGATGGAGGCTTAAGATGATGGTCTTTTAGTAATGATTTCATTTCTGCCTTCAGTGAATCCCAATTTGATCATTGAGAATGAGAGTATTCAGCTTAGCTCAACTGAATTTGGCAGAATTTTTGGATTTGCATGTCATAGTAGTATACACTCATGGTGAAGACATGCAAATCTATATGAGAATGATTATTCTCCATCCTTTCACATTTGAGTGAATATTTTCCAAAGTCTTCATTTTTCAAAGATAATTTTAGGATTAGTTCTAATTCCTTCTGGGTACTGGCTTTTTGTGTGAGCTATTTTAGAAACCACAGGTGGGCACATACAGGTGGTTGTCCTGGCACTAAATACACTTGTTTTCTCTCTTCTCTCGCTTTCTGTCTGAGAAGCTTTCAAACCTCGCTGAGGTTTCTCAGCTGCTTTGATTTTCTCGTACAAATGTGGAAAACATGAACCTCCTCTGCTCTCATATGCCTGAGCATGCACGAAGCAAAATTACTAAATCTACAAGCCGCCCAGTGATATTGTGATAAGTGGAGTTCCCTGGTGAAATAGATGAAGATAGGAATTAAATCAAAGTCACAATCTAGATGTGTGGTACGATTGTGTCCTCTCTCTCTCTCTCAGTCTTTGTTATATAAAAATGAAATATTAGCATTGTGTGAGGAGTAGATGAGCATCTCCTCTCAGTAGTTTGATTGGAATTGTCTGTTCAGAGTTCAAAAACTGAATGAATTATACAACAGCTTAGGCAGTAACTTATTCTTGGCAGCATATTTTAATCGTAGCCTACAGTATATGTAAACAGCCTACTGTTTTTCTTTTGGTTTAGTTCTCTTTTGTCATGTAATTCACTTTAATATTAATAAAATATAGATGATGATACAGTATTCTCCCACACCATTAAAAGGGAATTAATCAAAATCAAAATGGAGAAACTGGGTCACTGCAGCAGCAAAGTACAGAAGTGGAAACAAATGAGAAACATAAAAAGGCAGGTTATTATTATAGGCTCCATTTTTTAATCAGTTCCTGTTGTGTAATTCATGAATTTGAATAAAATGTATATTATGATACAATATTCTCCTACACCCTTAAAAGGATGGGAAAGGAAGGAAAACGGTGAGCACAGAAAAACCGAGAAGGAAGAACATTTCTGTATGCCTGGAGATACTGTGTCATTTTAGCAATAAGAAATTATGTACATCAGGAAAAATTAATAAAAAGCATATTTTTAAAAACCATATAAACTATTTTGGAAAATATCAAAAACTTTAAATCAGGTTCTGTTAGAAATTTCAATTGGAGCTTCGAGTGACAGTGTTATCCATTAATAAAAACAGTAAGGTTAACATTAAGCTTATAAGGAACAAATGTTAGAAATAACTAGTAATAAGATTCTCCTGTATTTTGTTTGTAAAAAAAATAGTTTTGTTTAAAAAAAGTATGTTACCAACTTTTTAGGACTTAGGACTAGGAGGGGAAGTGTTATTGTGCTGCACAGAATCCTGTATTCCATCCTTCTCCTATGGTTCTCATGCATGTTGCAGTGCTAATATTAGCAGTTCCATGTATTTATGCTGCATAACCCCAGTCTGCTGTAATCCTTATTTATATTCTGATTTAAAATTTATGTTCCATTTTTTTTCCCCTGCTACTTGTTGCTGCAATGAGCCACTTCCCCCCCACGGGGATCATTAAAGTTTCATCCCTTTTTTCTTATTACTGTATATCATAGCACAACAGCATACCACTGTACATAGTACAACCAAACGACAGGAATTAATAAAACGAGGCCAAGACTTCATCACAATTGTAATGGGGAGAGAGAGAGAGAGAGAGCAACCTTGTGCACTCCCCCACATCTCCCCCCAACCTCCAAATCAATTTCCTTTAAATGGAATTAAGTGAGATTGAGGCACACCACTGTATTAGTTCTTCAAAAAGCAACCCTCCCAGCAACTCTTACACACACACACACACACGCACGCGCACTTTCCCTCCGCCTCCTCTGCTTCAACGGCTGCCGTTTTCCCCTCGATGGAGTTTGATCGACACACAGCTGATCTATAAATAAAGGCTTTTCTTCTAAGCCACAAAGTCATGTCGGCCACTCGCAGTTTGGCTCCAAGGTCACAGCTGCCTGAATTCGCCTTCATCACAGTCATTCACCACTTGTTTGGGAAATGGCTTTAAATGCAATTTAAGCTAATGCAAATCTGTTGTTCTATGGAAACAGACATAAAATAAACGAGTACATAGATTTTTAAAGCTAGTCTCTGGTGGGATGCGGTAAACCCACCTGAACGTGTTTTTAATACCTATAATCACACATTTAACTTCATATGCATGCATTACAGTTAAGTGAATGTTATCAGCCAGATGTTGCACAGAAATTGGGCCTTTAAAATGATATGAATCATTAATTTTTTTTGTGTTTGTTTTAGACTGTTGTGTGTTGCCTAGACCTATATATTAAATGTGATTTTCCACATAAAAATGTTCCACTATACCAAAATGGCTTTCTTGAAATAAACCAGATTATGAATCACTGCAACCATCTCAACATTTTGAAAGCAAAAAAAAAAAAAAAAAAAGCTACAAATGTTGCTACAGCTGACTCCGGACACATGCAGTGATGTTTAGTATTTGATGATTTATTTTTTTACACTCTACAAGCAGGTTGGCAGGTAATGTGTAAAATATTTGGGAGTATAATATGAAATAAAACATATTGAGGGCCCATCTTTAACCATGGTACAACTTTCACGTTTGTTTGTCTTTATCAATCAGGATCACTACAAAGAAAAAAATTTGCCTCCTGAAATTAAATTCAGTATTAAGAAGAAATTAAGAAAAAAATCATTAATACTTAAATCTCACAATCCTTAATATATCTTTAATTCTTGCAGTTTTTTAATTGGATATTAATCAGTCAGAATTGAATGTAAAGTCCTTATTTCTCTGCTGTACACCTTTAACTAATCTTGCTTTTAGTTAAATCTAATTACTGTCTAGTCAGCGGTTTACTTAAATTATAATAAAGGCAGAAAATCCTAAATTACTGTTGTTTTTTTATAAGAAAATGTGACTTTGCTCGGGTTCCTCCACATTCTCCACCTCCGCCCTGATTATGTTTCCTGATGCTTATATTTGTATTTTATTTGCAGCCTCCTGCTCTTCACCATCTCAGTTATTATACAGGTTCAGTCTCAGGGTCCACATCGCTCATCTTGAGTGCAATCTGTTGTTCAGTTGTACTGCTGCATTCAGGCTGTGAATGGCAGCGTATAATGCACTGTTGTGGTATTTGTAGCTCGTTTTCTTGTGTACTGCTAATTGTCTGTTTTACTAAAGAAGGCATACTGGGAGTGTTTTTCTGATTCCATACAAAGGCTGCTGTCGGCTCTTTACGAGGCATCTTGATCTCATCGGGATGAATTTAGGTTTTAGATGATTATTTTTCCTATTGTGTCATTGTCCTACGTTGTCCGATGGCTGCGAATGGACTGTGCAGCTCTGCAGTGTCACGGCCCCGCTGCTTCCTTGTGGCATATTGACGACTGTTTTGCAATACAAGAAGGGCGCAGCCTTCACCTTCTCTCCGCATTATTCTCAACGTGTTTATTCTGGAGCAAAAACTTTCTTTATGTGTGTTAAATACAAACCTCCCCAACAATGGAGGCTTGTAGTGCTCTATGACTTTTTTTATCAGACCTCCACCCCTGTACTCATCTTATGCTACTCACAACAAAAGACCCACGTTAACTACATAAAGCCGGCCGAGAAGCATGCCATCCCCATTGTACCTAATACCTTTATCATTCAGTAGTGATTTGGCTATGCTTCTCCGTGAGCATTCACATATGAATTGCTCCACTTTTTAAAGTTGCACACATCAGATAGCCTCCAACTCCCATCCCCAACACCCCTCATCGCAGGTTCTTTTTGTGTCAGCCCTCCCTTCCCTTCTTTCCAAGCCGTCTGAAAAAACAAAACAAACACCCCATCCTGTCCAGAATGTCTGTGTCAGAAGGGATGGAGGGTGTGTGTGTGTGTGTGTGTGTGTGTGTGTGTGTGTGTGTGTGTGTGTGTGTTGTGGTTAGGACAGTAGAGTGAGGTGCTAAAAGCCTTTTGTCCAGCAGGAAAGACGATGTCAGCAGCCACAGTCAGGGCAAAAAAGTAAGGGGGGGAGCTGGGGTCATTTGGCTTCAGCCTTTTTTGTGTGTGTGTATATGTGTGCTCGGGTCGGAGGACTTAAGAGCCTGTGACTAATGTGGGTTTGCAACTCCGTCCCCCCCCCCCCCCCCCCCCAGCCCCCTTTTCCTTTTACATTCTCTGCCCCCACTGTCCAGATGGCCAGTGGGAAGAATAAATCCTGGGAAGGCGAGGAGAGATTTGGGATTCCATTGCAGGACAGGGGGTAAAGGTGGGGGGTGACGGGAGGTCGACAGGGTTTGGGTGGAGCTGGGTAAGTCACTCCCAGTCCGTCTGGCCCACAAACCTTTTTATTTTAGGGGAGCAGAGAGTGTCCTGTGAATGGCCACTTTCTGAACTTAAATTAAGAATACAGTACACGGAGCTTTAATGGAGATGAACATTTACAGTAAACACAACGGGGCAAAAACACAGTCAGTCAATCAAACACAGGTAGACATCCAATCAGTGACTGCAACAATAGCACATGTTAGTACAGGTGCAGGAATGACACTGAAAAAAAATCTAAAAGACTGGATTAAGAGGGTATGAAACATAGCAGCCGTGGAAGCGTGCCGACACAAGTCTTTATTGGGCCTAAAGCAGAAGTTTGTGGCCCCTCATAACCCCACCCCACTATATATTGCGCTGTAACAGCAGATTTAAAAACAGCACAAAACACATAACATCACTTAAATAAATATAACAAATGACCAACTGTGGCAGTAGAACTGAACAGAATCATAAAGACTGTGGGAATATAATAATGTTATAAAATAATGACCAATAAACTGAACATACAGTATCTATGAAACCCTTCAAACTGACAAAGTAGGAAAAAATTGAAAATTAAGAAATAATAAAAAAATTAATTTTGTAAGATAAGTGGGAGACTAAAATATGTAGTTTTATTTATTTTATTAACTGCATTTTGATAAAAGTGGAAAAAAGCTTTTTGCCTTTTTACCAACTTGTTTAAGGTTAAAGGAACACTTAATTATTTACTGTAACTAGCAGTATTATTTATTGATGTATTCAGCTCTATTCCTGACTTGTCTGATAACATTTTACATTTTGTCTGGTTCGCCACACTAAACATATCAATTCTAAAGTCGCTGCCATTTGATACATTTCAGTATTTCTGTGAAATAGATTTTTTTCATGCCAAACATGCTGAAGGTGCTGAAATGTGAAGAAAAAACATATTTTCCCATTTAATAAAACTTTTGTTAGTAATTATGTTTTATGTTTTCATTTAATTTGGCTTTTATAGCTTATATAACAGTAGCAAATATGACAAATCGCAAATGTAAATAGCAAATATTATTTTAAAACATTATTCTGTAGTGCTGTTAAATTCTACTTAACTCCTTTAATGAATTAAAAAAGACTTTTCTATTTATATGTATATTTTCACCATATTCTTTGTTGAAAAGATGTGTTTTCTTATCCATATCTTCTTTGCAAATGTGGGTTGATATCATCTTTAATTTCATGTTTGGATAAGTGGTACAGCTACCCTTCCTTCATACTTTTAAATTATACATGTAAATGGATTCACTCCTTTGGTATAAACCAACAAGTCTGGCTCTTTTTTCACATTGCACGACGATCTGTGCTGTGGAGGCTGGGTGGAAATACAGACAGGTCATTTTCAAGGTGTTTAAGGAAACAGAATAGCGGACAAGATTTTTTTTTTTTAGGCTGTACAGAAGGAGACGTAATCAGAGAGGAAGGAAATGATGCAAATGTTAAAAAGGTGAGAGGTCCACAATCAGCAGATTAGACTTCCAGTAATTAACCTGTACAGACACGACACACACAGCCAATGTGAGGTGACATTTTCAGCACTTTTTGAATTGGTCTGAGACCCTCTTCCTGCTTTGTCTCCCTTTTCATCTTTTGTTGTTTACGTCTTCAACTCTCCAATCTCACAGTAAAGAGAACATATATTAGTTTTCAAACCTTTTAAATAAGGTCTATTTGAGTCATTATCTCCTTCCAGTTTTAGCTATTAAAGCTGAAATCCTTTTTGTTAATGTACACAGCTTAAATGTGTATGTAGCTCTTTGCACATTTTGTAAAACCTTTACTGGTGTGCCCACTGAATCAGTGTCTCAGAATAAGATCAGAGAGGGTTTTTTTATATGTTCAAGTTCATTAATCTTGGTGACAGGGATTTACAGCAGCCAGCAGATTCTCTGATATATTTAGAGTGAAAATGTCTCCATTTCCTGTTAAAGAGAAAAATAGGATAGCACTCAAATGTGGTGCTTCATCTGTAAACACACAATTGAGCATTTTATGTGGAGAAAACTGGGTATACAAATGGCCGAGCTGCGCAAATTTCTCCGTGGGATACTCAAACCCCCCACTGAATGCTGTCATTTATTTTCATTGGTTTCCTGCAGTAATGGACTTCGCTTGAGCAACATCTTTGTATTTAACCTTGAGAATGAAGCATTTGAGTGCATATGTGCATTTATAGATTGACAAACACACATTCAGGCACACACTTTACTGTCATGATGATCATCTTACTTTCTAATACCACATTTGCTTAGCTTTCTGAACTATCATCAGGAAAAACATTTTAATTCAACATTGAATCAGTCTATTGCTCTAAGTTATTAAATGTGCAGGTATTTGTCTTACCTACAGGTATTGTGTTACTGAACTGAGAATATATTTATACTGTATCAGTCTGTATGGCATTAAAAACAAGTCATACACAGTAGTTGTAAGTCAATATACAAATTTCATATCATGCCACAATGTGGGTGACACACAAGAGATAGAACACAAAATAAAATGTTGTCACAGAGGCTGAGATATTTCTGACTTTGAGTTCCCATAATGCAACCAGTAGCATGTTTGACCCTGAAGACATCACTGTGACATCATCAAGGGTTATTTTCTCAGACATGACAAACGAGCTGCATAGTATTCGCCCATGATGAGTAAACTGATTTTGATGTGCAAAATCATTTGAGTCCTCGATAAGTAATTATTGTCCCATAATAGATACTTTATACTAGTACTAATACTTTAACACAATATGCATAAGTCCAGAGTCTTATATTGATATGAGCCTCCAAAAGCCCACAAAGGCTGCAGTTCATGGACTAGAATATTATTTTAACAACTAAATTGAGTTTTGGTATGAACACGCGCCCTAGATTATAGCCGATTATCACTGGTTTTATTTTAGTAAATACAAATGTGAAGTCAGAGCCTACTCAGTGGCCCCTACTGGCCCTTCACAAGTTGTACATCCTGGACTGGGCCCCTCCTGCTGAAAAAGGCCCCTCCCTGACTGGCAGAGGAAGAGCGAACCGGTTGTCATGGCCAGGCTGGCTGAGAGTTAGGGGAGGCCAGCTGTAGCACAGGAGCTGTTCCCTCTCATTTCCACTTCATTTATCTGTCCTCCCTCCCTCCTTCCACCCTCCCTCCTCCCTCCATCCATCCATCCCTTCTTCCTTTCTATTCCTTCCTCTGCCAGTGGACCAGCACTCTCTCCATGCTGAGCTCCACTGTGCCCAGTCAACTGTGGTAGAGCAAATGGCATCTCTTTGTTTCTTCTCTCTCTTCCTCAGATTCAGAGTTAAAGTGCAGTCATATGTTTGTTTTCATCTAGTGCATATATATATAATCATTACAAGTTAAAGCCCTCAGATGTTAAGGACACTCGAAGCCAACCATTTATGTTTTTTTTTTTGATAAAGTATCACTTTTCTTCTTTCACTTTAGTTTTTATATGCTTCTAATTTTTCAAGAAGTACATAAATCAGTTTATTAATTCAGTTACAACAGATGTATAAGAGACAGCTGGGCTGCGTGGACATAATGATATAGTAGTCATGCAGGAAATAAACAAAAGTAAAGAAAATCAAATCACTTCTAGTCTTGACCCACTGTAGAGCAGAGTCAGGTCCAGGCAGAGAACTCTCTGTTTCCTTTTCCCTCCTCCCTCCTCTCCTTGGTATGAATCTGCCGTATCTCATTCCCCAGCGCTAATTCCAATTTAATTGCCAGTAGCCCGAAGCCTTCTCAATAGGAGTAACAAATGGTTTGATTCTGTAGACTTCATCAGACTGCATTTTAAATGCGACACAGTAACCCGGTGCGAATGCCAATGAAGCCTGGCGAGTAGCTCCTCTGTTTACTAATTATCCTTTTTCTTACTCCGAGCCACACTGCACAAGTTGTCTGATTAAATCGGATTTGTGGGGATTGGAGGGTGGGGTAGGTGGGTGCTCCGGTGGTGGTGGTGGTGGTGGTGGTGGTGGTGGATGAGGAGGGGATGTCAGGGGGCCATGGTGGGGTGGATTGGATGGCAAGCGTGGTCTGTCTTTGTAAATGTTCCGCAAGTCAACAAAGAGAAGGGGGCTGGCGCTGCAACTGTAAATCATGTTAAAGGGCTTTGCCACTGTTTTTCACATTGACATTCATTCCCAGCTTGCATCGTTTATGATCTTTACAGTCAGCATGGTGGTGAGGAAAAAAACAAACACATGCTGGTAAATAAATTCTACTGACATGTCGGAATTTATATCCACTGCAGTCGAGCAGGGGAAGGGTTTGAAATTCCCTTTAAGGTTCTTAAGGTGGGTGTGATGTGTATTTAAGGTCTAAAAACCTTTAAGGGGCCATGTTATAGGAATACAGATTGTCCTCTCTCTACAGCATATACATCTTGCATGGTTAAAGATGTTAACTGAAAGAAATTCTTGCATTCTAGTTGGTTAATTCTTAGAGGCAGTTTCAAATTAACTCCAGTTTAATTTTTTAAAATGGCTCAGTAATTTGCTAAAACCGCTGGGCACTGTAGTTTTTAGCAAACATTATTCAAACTGGAGTAAATAATGCATTTGTTGGGAACAATTTACGCCCATAGATTAAAACCAAATTTGGTGTTCTAGTGTGTATTTGTGGCAATAGGACGGTGTATGGTAATGGGGGAGCATGTCCCACAGTGCAACAGTGCGGCTTATGATGCGTTTTTAAGAGTTTTTGAACAACAATAGAGATCTATGGCACAGAGGAATAAGCCATGTTTTGGTCCTTTCATTGACATTGGACAATGTCAACAATATAGAATATCACCAGATTCGTCCTTTAAATTTTGTCAAGCCTTGATTAAAAAGTCATTTTTGCTCAAACCTAAAGTACATTTAAAAATCATTACGAATACTGAAAAACATGTGACCGCTAAGCCTTCCTAATAGTGTATTATTGTCTATATAACATCCTACAGATGCAGAGTTAACACCACCATAATTTTAGTAATAATGTGCAAATAGTAGTGAAGTGCTCCAGTTGCTATAGTCGAGAGAGGATATGGCGAGGCTGTGATGCTGTGCAGATGAGGAAATTTGCACTGCTATAAAGACCTCTCCCTGTCAACTAAATGGCCAGTTGAGCTGCCATATGGTTGTGCTGACATTATCTCTGGGTAATTAATATGGCATCTCGCCTGGCATCTGGTGGCATTAATCTAGCTGGGAGCAGTTCATCTTACAATGTCAGCGCTGCTGCGGGCCCGATGTGAATTATCACTGCCCGATGGAACTGGGAGGCAGAGACGAAACAAAACAAAACACAGCAGGACCAGCTCTGTTGACTGTGTGGTGTTGGATTTTTTTATAATAGAGACTTCCTTTCCTTTGATTTATGTTTATTCTTTTGAGCTGATCCTCATTCAGTAAAGCTTAAAGTCACCAGTGGATTGATCTTAAAGGATAGTAATCAGTGCGCTTATGTGATTTTTGTCGAATATTGTTGTTATTGGTATAAAACATTCAGTGACTCATTTTGTTGTGTTTAATTGCACTTGTATTTTAATTACCATAACATTTCTCCAAAGTCAAGGTCATTAAAAAGTCAAAATTACATTTATATACATTTAAAATTTATTCAAAGAATTAAAATATCCTGTAAGGCTTGGTCTTTATTTGTTTCACAAATATATGCTGTACTGTACAGTGTGTCCTCGTACCACATTATTTATGAGTATTTACAGTTAGTATACAAGAAATGAGTGTACTGTACCATTTAATGCTAACAGGAAATGATGTAGGCAGAGGCTCCCAACTCCTTAAAGCAAAGTGGCCCACATATATACTAGTGACTAGTTCGACCATCTGAATTATTTTTAAAGGTTTGACTCTTTGGGGCGTTGAAAATGAGGTACATTTACAGGAAAATAAAGCGAAGATACGCTTTTATCGCTTTCCTACCTGGTTAATCTGCTTTCAATCCTTCAGATTTATCTCGCGACCCTTTGAGGGGTCCAGAGCCCCAAGCTGGGCACCACATAGGTCTGTGCTGACAGACATAGCTGCAACTACATTTTCACCAATTTCTGATTTGAAAAACCTTTCCTCAGAAACCCATTGTGTTACATTCATGACAACACCATCAGTTATTGGCTCTTTTAACAGGTTTCTCTCTTTACTTTTGTTTTCTTTAAATTGTAGCAAATGACAATGTCATGCAGAAGCAGAAAGTCTTAAATGTGACCTTCTACAACATAGTGAATAACAGCAAACCCATACAAGACTAGATGTAAACATTTGATAAATTGTTGCTTTAATCAAGTGGTTTTCCACTGCACACAGATGTAAGGCTCACGCTCTCTCTTTAACAAGGAGTCCCTCCTCCAGTTAGATCAATAAATAGTTTTGTGGAGGTGTTTTAAATGAATTAGCAATAGCGCAAACAATCCATTTCATTTTCTTTCTCATACTGTATACAGAGTGTGTTGTGTTAGAGGCCAGGCAACTGTGCTCGAGTTTCTGTTGTTATGTATCTGTGTTTTGAAAGCACATAAGAGGAACCAGGCTGGAAATGTGAGCTGAGGAAAGAGGATGTTAGCGAGTGCTGTACACAGTTGGATAACAGGCTACTCCGAATGAAAGACAATGCTTGGTGAATATGGCATTAGCCCACAGGTGATACTGTAGCAACGATTCTGAAGCTCTGTTTGGAAGCCTGCTCCTCTAAAAGGTTGTGAATCCAGCATGATTTCTTAAAATGCAAATATGAGCTCAGTGCTCCAAAAGTGAGGAAATGTTAGGGTCCCAAAACTGATTATGTAAAGGGGACGTGACTAGCAACAGGTTAAACACTGAAGTGCTCTAGTGCAGTGGAAAGTAAGAGTGGATAGTTGAATATACAGTATATTTACATGCTTTTTCTTCTGTATGTCAAGAAAGTTTCTGATGTAAATCGGTCCCAACCACACTGTCTTGAATCTAGAGCTTCTTCGCCATTCGACTGAGAAACATTTGATTAAATGGGTTCAGGATATATATTATTATTTAAGCTTTCTCAGTGCTCTTGAATATAGAAATATGTCACATGACAAGTTAAAAGCTCTGTCACTTTTGGGGTCGTGGAAATCAGGCTCCAGGGTCCTGAAATAGTCATGACGGTAATCTCAAACCAAGATCATTTTTCTTCGGAGTTTTCTTGCCTAAATTTAGCATTTGCTACAGTTTGCATGTGACAAACAGGAGATGATTTGCCCATGCTGTTTGGAGTGATGTAATTTAGAGGCAATGCATGTTGCGTAAACTACTTTAACAGTATGCTCATTTCCTAATTTCTGTTATGTTTTGGCAGTCCTTATGCTTCTGTCAGCACCATGTGGCAGCTTTACTGCAGTCACTCCAAATGTACAGGGTTTGTACAGAATTTGATGAAAGCTCTGAGAAATTGTTTGACATTTACATTGTTTGCATTTTGGTTAGCAAAAGAGCTGGTCATTTTTCTTTCCCCAGTTAAAAAAAAATCGGTTCTCTAGATAATCTGCTGAAGAGACGATAATAAGACTGAACATATGTCTAACAATATGTTTCGATGGCTAAGTAATGCAGAGAGGCTAAGAGTCGGCATTCTTCTTTAATTTCTGCATAGCCTGCTTTGAAATTGTCAGTGTTTGACACTGTTGGACAAACTATATGGTGACTGTTGGTTTCCCCGTGGTGCCACAGACAACAACAGTTGCCCACAGGGGGTCCTGCTAGCCAGCGATACGCCAAAAATGATGACTACAGTGTGAAGTTATGAGTGTGGGGGGCATAGCCAAACATTTCAAGTGGGACCTTTTCCAATCCATAAGAGTAACAGAAGGCACTTCCATGTTTGTTCATGACAAGATGCATTTCACCGGTGACACCCCATGGAGGCGGAGGTAAAAAGGTGCTCGGCGACCTTTTCAGAGCGGCTGTGACCTGATGTGTGATGAAGCTTGATTGCAGATGAGAGTAACAACAAAAACACATCTTGTCTAGACGAGGCTAAAGCGCAGCAGGAACGACACCTCTGCTTTTGTTTCTCACACCTCGCCTCACCAACGCAGGCAGGACTGTTGTGACTGGTGTTTGCGGTGACTGGCGGTTAGATGGTGGCAGCTAGCAGAGCTTGGAATACAACAGAGCGCCTGGAAGGAGGGATGTTATTGTGACTGAATCTTAAAGGCTGCGTTTGCTGGTGTAAAGAAAAGACAGTCCAAGGCAAGAAGGGAACAAATGGGTCTGACTGTTTTTGACATTTGTGTACATGTACAAACTAATGACCTCAACCTTTACAGATCAGCTGTGGTGGCCATTCTTCTTTGCACCTTTGCCAGGGCTCTTCCATCAAACCAACGTTAATAGGATAAATAATAAACAATGAAACGATGAAGATTTTGAAAAGAAAAACTTGCATACTGTGGATGATGTAAACCAGCACAGTTTGCCTTTGATATTTGCTCCTGTCACCTCATCGGATATGTGAAAAACCTGCAGCGGAAACACGAACACAGCTGAGAATAGTGGGATTCCCTTTGAGCTATGAGATTTCTATATTAACTGCACCTCTTAAATGCTACATAGCTGATACATATTTTGTTTCCTACATTTTGCATCACAAAGTACAATTTCTAAAATAAAATAAAAAACTCTCAAGGCGGAAGAAGAAATAAGAATCCTATTACCATTAGGGACCATTTTTCTATTAGAGAGGTCACCTGAACATCAGATAAAAATCATTCAAAATCTTACTTCGAGGTCCACATAATACATTTTCCAAAGCTTTCAACCTCTTGTTAAAAGTTAGTAAGTGGACCCTGAGTAATGTTTTTTTTTTTTTTTTGGTCAAACTACTATTTCCAGCTCAGGAATGAACATTCATGCTCAAGATGAATCATGTTTATGACAGATGAAACTCAGAAGTTTCACAAGTTAAAAGCAGAACTTGAAGGCAGCAACTCACCAATAGGTCATAAATTACACGTCATGGTGACTTTGGGATCGTGTTTCTGTTATTAGGCCTCAATCTGAGATCAAACTGAGACACCTAAGATTAATGTAGGTGTTTTAGGATACAGACACCTACATTTGGTCACTATTCTGCACTCCCTATAGACAAACTATAGCTTTCAATAGATTGCTATTGACAAGAGCAAGCAGTAACGGAGGTTGAGGGCTGTGGTAATGGCCTGTGATTGAACACCTTGTGCTGAGGTCCCGCTGCTCTCTGCCTCATTAACTCTGGCAGGTCCTCTGTTCAGCACGCTGCATTGCAGGCCACAGTCGGGACGCATTTAACTGTCTTGACTACAGTCCAAGACACACAAGTGTTCAGGATGGATTTAAAGCAGGTACAGCTTGTTTTCTGCACACATTAACACTCACCTTGAAACATGTTGCGTTGTTACAGCTTCTAAGTCTCTAAGATGGTGCTGTGTGCATAAAACAGTTAGTAAATCCTTTTTTTTTTTTTTTCGCACTAGTTTAGAGTGAGAAATGTGGGTTTCACATACAAGGGGAAGCTTTTCAGAGGTTCAACTAAGGTTTTCAGTGTTTTTCGAAAATAATGAACATAAACTGTAGAAAACCAGGCATGTAGAATCTGTGAGTGACACCACCTATAGGACTCTGAGAGATGTTTGGCTTCGCCATCTTCTCAAATAGTGGACCAAAATCATTAAATCCAACATAAGTCAGTCTCTCCTCTTTAAGTTCCAGTATCTTCTTAATGGAGCCATGATTTTCAAAATGATCATCAAGACACGCTATAATTAGTAAAATAACCAATTTAGATCCTATACAGTAAGTTTTAGAGGATTCATTCAATTTTAATACAGAAGACTAATGAAGACAGTTAACGACAACTACATAATATGCATCATTTGCCGTGAATAAACTATAAAAAGAGAGCAATTACAGAATAGGCATTTTTCATGTCAATAAAAGTAATGACTATCGTGACTTACTGTGACACTTAAATAGAACAGAGACATTGTAATTAGTAGCCCCTGTGCTTTTCTTACTATGACAAGTTGAAATGTCTGCTGTTCAAAAGGCCTCGCTAAAAAAAAATGCCGTCCATAAATATCATCAAAAATGGGGTTTGATATGATGAAAATATGAGGCCATTCATTGAGATCTTTAAAGACTTTTTCAGACTTCTTTTTAGGGCTGGTGGGTGGATGGGCGGTCGCTTACTTTGCTGCACATCAGAATCAGAGAAAGTGCCTACCTCAATGGCCATCCTCTACCCCTTAGGCCATTTCTCTGCTCTGTGCCCATCCAGCCACTGTCAACTCCCATCGGGGAGTATTCCTCTCCATTACCGGCCTCTGTCCGTCCCCCACTTAAATAACAGCAGCCTTGCCACTCCAGGCCCATTAAGATACTGCCGGCACTGCCACAGCCACACACACAAACAGCCACAAACTGCCCGAGCCTTTATAAATAGATGGCGGGAGAAAGGGAGAGAGGCTGGTTAGAGGAGGTAAATTATTCCAAAACAGCCCAACAGGGCTGAGACTAAGAACCCCCCCACCACTCCGGCTCCTCCAGCTCTTCCTTTCAGGTGTCACTTTGGGCTGACTCAATTTTACACTGTAATGGACCTCCTGGGTCAACTACTTTTCTCCCACCTTTCCTTCCTTTTTTATCTCTCCACTGCTCTCTTCATCTATCAGTGGCCGACAACACCTTTACTCACTTTCCTGCAACACACACACATTATTCCCTGTACTGACTGTATGGTTTGTACCACTTAACTAACACTAATAAGGGTTCACACAACACTTTACTACAAACTCTGGTTTGTAGACAAGAAGGGGGGATGATAGCAAGTAGATTTCCCACATAGACTGTTGAAAGGCGTAGCTCATACATGTAGGATGTCACCCTTAGGTGTCTGAAAGGATGTTTCAAAGCCTGGATTTGCATTTACCCGGCACAATCTTTGGCAATTGCAGGTGAAAATCCAATTTCATGATGCATTCACACATGAAGACACAAAGAGGATGGCGGTATCTCGTCTCTCACGAGTCTGAAGCTTGCAGGCTTGTTTTCTTTGAGCATACTCAGCTTCGTTTGGGCAGTGCTACTATACTGGCACACAATGTAGTTCTTTTTCACGCCTCTTTTTCAAGACCCTGTAGCTTGTTAAAGTTATATCGACAAACTTCCGTGGCGTTAAGTCGAACTATGTTCATTGCCTCGCATGGAATCAGAATTAGCGCAATTTGTTGTCTCTAAGTGGCTGCTTCTGCTCATCAGAAGACATTTATGGGGCATTATGCTGCAATTACATCAATGGCAATTACATAGTGTTTTCAACAAATGTCAGACTACATAAGATTTGCTTTAAAAAACAAATCTAAACTTATCTCTGGAAATACAAAGTAAATGATTTTTCATGGCAGGCCCAAAACTCAAATGTCAATGTCCACTTCTTTTAGGGATGAATTGAAAGATTCCTGTACAATTTGATGATTTTTTTTCAATCTGCTGATTGGGGATGCCATGGAGGTAAATGAGCTTTTTCTTGCTGTTAGTCATCGGTGGTTTACATCAGGGCATGCATCTTTTTATTTTGGCATTGAATACAAGGGCTTTCTTAATGATAGCACTGCCATAAATACCAGCTCTTCAAATTGCAACAGTCAGAGGCTGGATCATAGATGTGGTCATTTTTGAGTCTTTAGTTTGTTCTTTTTTATCTTGTGGACATGTTTGTGTTTATATTTTCCTGGGTGAGGCCTAGGGCAATTTTCCTGCCTCGGCTGGACAATTCTATTCTCTTCTATTCTATTCTATTCTATACTTTATCTGTGCAGTTGTGTGTGTTTGTCTTAGGTGTCGTAATTTTCCCAAATTTTACTTTTACATTGACTCTGTTTTACTCTCTCAGCTGTCTAGTGCTGCTTCAAAAACACCTATAAAAGCAGTGAATGTCAGACTTCTTTTAAAGTTGATACATACTTGCTGACACATATTGTTCGGCATTTAACTTAAGTAACTTATGACTTACCATTGTGACTGCCCCAACTTCAAAGTGGAAGTCTTTTTCATGTGGTTCTTCCACTTTTTGCTCACCAGCCCTGTTTTTCTGTGTGTGTGTGTGTGTGTGTGTGTGTGTGTGTGTGTGTGTGTGTGTGAGTGAGTGTGTATCAGTATCTGGGTTTCGTATTTCCACCATGTCCACGCCTTAGCCCAGACCTGAGGTCAAAGGTCTGCTAACCTTTTACATTCCAAAACCTTTTTTCCCCTCTAATTCTCCATCTTTGGTCACTCAATCCCCCCTCCACTCCTCTCTCACTGTCTCTGTCTCTGGTTCTGCCTCGAGACCACTTAGGCCATTTTCATTTTCTGCCTCTCCAAACAACAACAGTAACGTCTTTAATGTGACCATCAGTGATTTGGTCTGAAGTGGCCTGGAGGAAGACGTCTTCTGCTTATGCTCATCCGCTGACTGAGCCAGACCTCAAATATATGCTAAACTAAGAAAGAGAGAGTGCGTTGGAGGGGAAAGAGAGAATGAGGTACAGAACAGAAGTAAATAGGAGGCATGCTTGTCAATCAAAGCCACTTAAGTACCTGGAGTCCCAGAGGGATTCCAGAAGCAATCGACCCCAGTCAATAGTCTCACCATTGATAAAAACAGAGAGCCAAAGAAGAGACAGGCACAAACACAAGAGAAAACTAGCTTAGCACCAGTTGCATACATGTTCTAAGTTATTTACACAAGCTATAGTACACTTTGACTAACCTCACTGCTGATAGACACTTAAAAAGTAGTCACCTCACATTCTGAACTAAGGATTGACACAATAATTTGCAATATTTTCTTTAGTTTCTTAGTTTTTTTAGTTTCTTTTTTCGTGTACCAACTGATATAACACAACTGTGATTTTAGCAGTCAGTAGGAGATTTTATGTTTGCTGTTATAAACACATTGTGCCTTCAGATCTTTCCTGGCAAAAGTCCAAAGAAGATGATCCAGTCAGTATGGTTGGTTAACATACAGTTTTAGAAAAGAAAAGGAGGAAAAAATGCATAAAAAAACCACACCAACCAGTTCTTAGCACCCAAATACCAAGTCACATCTTGTACCATTTAGCCAATCACTTCCACACAAAATTAAAATTGTAGAGAAACTTGAAATCCATGGAACTTAGCCTAAAAGCATACATGAGGTGTCAAATGACAAATTTGGTAGTCTTACAGCCTTGCTAAAAATATGAAATTTATCCTGAAAGTAGACCTTGAGGAAACCCCATGGTGGCTTTAAAATCAGACGGGTTTATCCTCAAGTTAGCAACTTGCTCAGCAAATTTCATGTCAATTTGGCTATTACTTTATGATATCTCATAATCATATAGTGCATATTTTTATTTCTGAAGTTGATACTAGATAAAAGCTCATGAAGTTTCCAAAATGAAGAGGGTTTATCATCCTGGGAGCTTGTGCTCAGTAAATTTTCATGCAATTTGTCCAGTAAAATTTAATATTTCTTTTGTAAAATTGGAAAATCCACCCTGATAGCGAGAGAAAAGGGTCATCAACACATTAGGAGTCATCCTCCAGGGACCATGAATACAACTTACCTCACCTGAGCTGACACATTAGTACCACAGACTTTCAGTCATGATTTTTCAACTAGGACCTAATGAAAATTTTACACTCCTGCAGGCACATCTGCTTTCTTTTCTGTACACAGAAAATGAAACACGGTGACAAGGATATAGTCAGAGGGGGAAGGTTTGTCAATATTTATTTCTCTCTCCTACGTGCACCAAAATTAGATTTTTTTTTTCCCATTTGGTTTCTACATCGTCTTCCTCTATAACAAACTGAATCTCCTATCTTTACCTGGTTTCCAACAGCTCTTCTGTATCCTTCCTCCTATCATCATCCTCCACCGGTGCATCCTCCCTCTATCCCCGTTTTTTAGCGTGTAGAGCAGCCGAGACAGTGATTGATCTGGTGTGGAGGCTGTCTTGGGCCCTCCTCCTTCTCCAGTGGTTATGAACATGAGGCGGGCTGCTCTTCATAGATTTTTAAATTAGTGTCAGCTTTGCCCCAAAGATGTGTTATTGACTGATGAAATAGAAACTGAGCTCCAAACACTCAGTCCTTCCCCAGAGTTTTCCCCAGCCTGGTAATTGAAAAAGTGTGAAGGGAGTGTGTTCAAGTGAGCGTGCAACTCTGTGTGTGTATGTGTGTGTGTGTGTGTGCATGTATGTGTGAGTGTGTTTGTGTGTGTGTGTGTGTGTGCGTAATGGTGTTTGTGATTTTATGTGTTTGTGTGCTTGTGACTGTGTGCTCTTTATCTCTGCTGGAGAAAAATGCACAGTGCTCGCCAGAGTCAAGATTCGATTGAAGTATTGCATGGGAGATCTTTATCTTTCAGCACCCACCCTGAAACATGAGTATTGTGTGTACCTTTAATCCCATAAATATAGTATGCTTAAGCCTATGAGAGTACAGTTAGTGAACTATCATGTGGACCACACCATTACACCTCAGTCGTTGCATAACCCGTATCTTAGTCATTGTGTGCATGCACAACCCTTATTGGGACCCCAGACTAGTTCCACAGTGACAGTGCATCATTAAAAAGATGTGCGACGGCCTTTTTAATGACTTAAAACTACCCACATTGTAAGAAACTTAAGTTATCCTTTAAATTGATGGCCATTAGCAAAAATGAAAATCATGCTTTCCACCTCTCACCACTAACTCCCGTGATGTGTCTTTTTCTCTGCAGGGTCGGACATGGCCATCTTCTGCCTGCTTTGTGGGAAGCGTTTCCAGACCCAGACAGCATTGCAGCAGCACATGGAAGTCCACGCCGGCGTTCGCAGCTACATTTGTAGCGAATGCAACCGGACTTTCCCCAGCCATACTGCACTCAAACGTCACCTACGCTCACACACAGGTCAGTGGAAGCACTAACTAACTATCTTCACTACGGTGGTAAAGCACTTCTTGTGATGTCTGAGCTTCTCCCTCAGCCTATAATGCCGACCGCAGACACTCAGGGAAGGAAACTTGTTCCAGCCACTTTATTTTTTGGGTCACCATCCAGAGTTTAGACCATAGTTGAGGGTTGGAAGACAAACTAACACATTAAGAGTATTACCTTCAAGCTCAGCTCTCTCAACACCATATTAATCCAGTAAAATAATTTATTACCTCAACTGTCCATTAAAATATTGACTACATTTTGGGAATGGTAACCAGTACAACAAATAAAATAAACAGCTCATAAAATTTAGTTTGACACACTTGCAAGCTCCTACCACACTGAATAATAATTCATTTCTCCTGACCCAACCCATTTTACATCAGGGTCTCTGGTGGACCAGTGCAATGGTGCAGCAGCATCTCTCGCAATGAAATTACTCAAATAAGCATTTGCTCTGAACTTGCATCACCCTTTGTATTTGTTTATTTATTTGGATCCCCATTCGCTGTTCGCTAGTGCCGCAGCTACTCTTCCTGGGCTCTTAATTCTCAAAAGAGCACACTTCAATGTATTATGTGTCGACCAAACTACTGCAGGATTCATACTGACATCAAGGATTTCTCATAAAAAAAGTAGTTGAGTGTTTAGTCACAGGGTTCATTGTCATTTTAACATTTTTTAATATGAATGTTATTCATATCATTTTCAAAACGCACACATGTAAACATAAAAAAAATTCAAAAAAAAAATCAGGACAGCATCTAAACCAAGAATCAAAGCCATGTAACAACGTTAACAACATACATTACAAGACTGGTGTAACACAAAAAAAAGATCTACTGCATTCCAGTGTTAGGCCACTAGTTTTCAGAGAAAGAGGATAGGAAAGAAGATAAATTAATAAAAAGAGAATAAGGGAATTTGAATTTGATTCAGTCCAATTTTTATGAGATGGGATTCACTCTGAAAGTTAATCCACCCCTCTGTAGAAAGTCTGAAATTTTATATAGCAAATGAACTAAAACTGGTTGCCAGATTTTTAAGTAATATGTGTCATTTCCCTCTAAAGTAGCAGAGAGGCTTTTCATTGGTGAAACCTTGAATAATTCTCTGCACCAGTGTGTTACTGTTGGGGGTTTGTCTTCAATTAACTGGAACAAAATACATCGTCTAGCTGGAACAACAACAGTTTCAGTACAAGTGTATTCTGTGAGGGGTTAAGATCAAAGCCTTCTGGCGAGAATCCCAACAAAAACAATGCAAGATTTTTAAATATCTTTTTAAATATTTTTCCAGAAACATGCAATCACAGGACAAGTAACAATAAGTTACCACCTCCACTTCACCTTTATACATTTTTTGCACATGGGAGAAATGTTGGGGCTACATTTGTTGAGAAACTGAGGTGTGCACTGTGACCTATGAATTATTCGGTACTGGCTCTCGTTTAACCAATTACATGAAAAGATTTTACTTGACAGAGAATAAGAGAATACATTAGACCACTCTTCCTGGCTTGGTTGGTTTCCAAAGTCCTTCTGGTCCAGAGGCTGCAGCTTCTAATAAAAAAGGGAAATAAAAACGTTTTTGTAATATTTGGAGTAAGAAAAAAGTCACCAAGAGGACTCCTAACATGCTTATCACCAGGAAACTCGCAGGTAGTGAATACAAAATGTCTAATCTGCAAATATGCAAAAAAGTATATGGAAGATATTCCATATTTAACCTGGAGCAGCTGAAAGGACGTAAGTGTCTCTGCTTCAAACAGGTCTGTGATTATTTTAACACCTTTTGCAAACCATTTTTCAAAAACACCTTTCCCTTTTCCACGTAGGAAGAATTTATTAATTATTGGTTGAGGGGATGATGAAAAATTTTCATGGCCAGTCAATTTGGAAATATCATACCATGTTTGTAATGTGATGAATACAATTACATTTTTTAAATATCTGTAGAGTTGGACAATACTTGACAAATAACCTAGTAAGGAATGTGGGTGACAGCAGCAGGAGTCAATGTGGGTTTTTTAGGCTTCTAAGAAATTATATATCCAATTATTAATTGTTTGAGCATCCCAAGCCCAATTATAATAGAGAAGACATGGTAGGGCTATCCCGCCTCTGTCTATAGGAAGTTGCAGTGTTTTCATTTTCATTCTTGCTTTCCTCCCATGCCATAAATATCCAGACATAGACTTTTCAGTATCATGAATTGTGGTTTTTGTAATACGGAGAGGGAACATTTGCATTACATTTGGTAAAGAAAGCCTTGGTAGTATGTTCATCTTTATCAAGCTCGCTCTGCCCATCCAACATAGGGGTTATTCCAGCCAGCAACTCAGATCTGTTTTAATTCCTGCGATAATATTTGTACTCCCATTCCACCCTGTCAAATGCCTTTTCTGCATCTAATGAAATGGCAAGAATTTTGTATGGGAGTGTCTGTTAAAAATAAATCCTGTTTGGTCGGGACTGATCGGGTTTCGAAGAAATCTCTCCAACCTGGTAGCAAATACCTTGGCCAGTATCTTACAGTCTACTGCAATCAGACTGATTGGTCTATATGAGGAACAGCTCCTGGGGTGGTTTGTTCTTTTTAAGTATTAAAGATATGTGAGCCAGATTAAGGGTAGGAGGGAGACAGCCACTTGGAATGACTCAGAAAACATATTTGTTAAAGGTTCCACTAAGTAGTTAACAAATTGCTTGTAGAACTGTTGTCCAGTGTTGTCTTTATCTTCCTTTCGGCCTTTGACTAAACACACCAGTAGCCTTTCTGGTTTGCTGCCATACTCAAAAAAATGTATGTTTTGCATAGAAAATTCAGCTTTTTCAGCAAGAAGCTGGTCAAGGCAGGGGTGAGCAGTTTCTGTCGGGTTTTCTTAGTAGGTGAAGATTTAAACTCAATATCTAGTTTATTTATTATATCTTCTAATTCTAACTGTGCCTTTAAGGTTTTTTTCTCTTGGCAGAAATAATAGCCCCCCCTCATATAGGCTTTGGCCATTTCCCATAAATTTGATGCAGATGTGTCTGGAGTGCGGTTAACAGATAATAAAAAATGTCCCACTGATCCTTTAGGTATTATATGAATGAGGAGTCACTGAACAAAATAGGATTTAGACGCCAATGTCTGGACAGAGAGTCATAATATGGAGGGTCTAATTCTAGGCTAACTGAAGAGTGATCAGAAAGGATTTTAACATTTTTATTTCAGACATTTTAGTGATTAAAACAATTTCAAAAGAGTTGGAGCATTGAGTTATGGTGTAGAACAGTTTATTGTCATTATATCACCATGATTATCAACTGCTATGTGACCACAGATCCCCAGAGCAAAGCAAGTTACTAAAATTAATTTGTGTAATGGAGGATTAATGGGGGTCCAGAGGGGCCCCCTATCCGGCCATGCCTAATAGTGCCCAAAAATGTCTTGTAATAGTAGGTGCACAAGAGTAATATAACAACCCAAAAGCTCATGTGTATTACATGTAAAACATGAACATATCATATAGGCACATTTTTTTCTGTAATTTCACAAGTGATAAGTTTACATAGTGTGGATTCATGTGATTTGCGTGTGACATTTCACCTGTGAAATGTAAAACATCATATGTGAAAATGTCATTTTATATGTAATTTCACATGTGATGAGTAACAGGCACGTGTGGTTTTTAGACATTTAATATGTGAAAAATGAATTTCACATATGCTTTTTTTTTTTTGTTAGAGGGAAACCAAAATCTGACTTTTTTACACCATGAAAGGGACTAGAGAATAAAGTCAATAATAACCAAGAAAACATTTCTGAGAAATGTCTCATAAAACATTATGTTTTCTGATTTTCGTCTGCAAATATCTAACCAGTAGCCAGGAGATTTTACATTTAATTCTAAAATCTTGAATATTTTTTGTTTTTTTCTTGTTGTGCTCAAATTTTCACATGAATTCAGAAATCTTCATCAAAATGTGCCTCCTGAATCTCAAATGATATAAGTTTTTTTTTCTTGTACATTTCTTTGTGTTTTCATATATGTATAAACAGCTTTTTTACCACCTCCCACCCTGGTGTATTAGAGTAATAGAATAGCTGACCATAAAAAAAGGGTGTGTACAGCCATAGTAGAAAAAAGCCTGAAAAACAAACTCGCACACTGCCCCACAACAAGGATTGTCATGGATGAATATAACTTACAATATAATACAAAGTAAAAAAAGCATGTTTTATTTGAGGAAATGGGACTGAATTATGCTATCCCTACCCAGTTACACTGCTACTTTAGCTCAGCTGAATAAACAGCATTAATTCAGGTCAACGCAAAATGAATTCTGCAGCAGTCAGATGAAGCTTATTTACAGTGACTATATTTTTTTTTTGTTGTTGTTTTTTTTTTTTTACTTCAGTCCACTAGTAATTCTCTGAGTGCTGCCTCTATACCGAGGCAAGGCCAGGATACTAATACATTGTTGTGAGGGAGCAGAGGTAGCCTGACGGATGCGGCTATTCAGAATGAAAAAAAAAAAACGTAACCATGACAGAATATGAACACATGGAAATGAATCCCATTTCACCAGCGAGGGATGGATGCGTTTTCCTCCCTCTCTCTCTCTCTCACCCAGCCGCCTGTCTGCGACCTTAAATAACAGTCTCACTGTCAGAGCCGATTTAGCTCACCGGCTCACGGATAAATATTTGAAACGAAAGGCAGTGAGATGAGAGCAGTCGGCCCTATTTACAAGTCAGGCGAATACACCATTAGTATGTGATGGTGGTAGGGGACTGGGGAAGGGTCGGGGGGAGGTGGACGGGGCTGCTTGAGCCGCCTGTACAGTAGCGATGCACACATCTGCTCTGTCTACCAGACATTGGAGAGGACACAAGCAGCGTCTCTGATCCACCTGCCCACCCGAGCGACGCAAATGTCACCTCAGCTCGTCTCTGGAGCTGCAGATGAGACTTTGCAGCCTCGTGCCACTTTGAACCTCATCCCGCTGTGGGCGTGTGTTAAATCACAATGAGCCAGCCGTGAAAGCAATCGTTTAAATATGATGTGGAGCCTTTTGTCAGGGGATTATAAAGTCAGCAACTCATACAGCCATCATAGGCGCCAGAAATATGTCCTAATTTACCCTCCAAAAAAAACAAGTAGAGGCATGGTGTTCCTCTACATTTACACTTTGATGTTAATAATCTCATTCACACTTTGCAGGGTAATGGGGCAAAAATAGTGCTTAAAAACAGACAGAGCTAGACAGCGTATCCACCTCAGAGAATCAGCCTTATTTACCTACATGTAGCCTTGTTTGTGCAGACATGTGTGCATTGAAATCCTCATCCAGAGTGGACGTTTGTCTATATCCATCATCAGGTTTTTGTTATTGTCCTTCGTGCACCTTAACTCATCAGTTTGTCCCCCCAAAGCTCCCCCTTTTTTTTTTACTTTAAGATTTCCAATATGCATCCAATATACACTAAATAACAAGGGAGTGGGGAGGGCACAATTAATTTAGGGATTCTTCAACCAAAACAGCGATGTGCTTTCCATAATAAGTTTATTCCGATAAAACCTTTTTAATTCTATAAAAAATGCTGTATTAATAATGCAATGCTTTGAATAATAATGTGTGTCTGATATGGCTTTTCCATAGAAAAAGTTCAACTACCTAGTTAGAAAGTCTTCACAAATTATGCTCAGAGGCACACACCTTTAAACTGAGATTCAAGGTGAGCACAGAGAAACTTTCCCACTTCAGCAGATGAATGTGAAAACATGCACAACTTGCACAGTGAAGCTCAAACATCCAAGTGAAGTAACAATAAGCAAAACTAAATCTAGGATTTTTGCTGTAATAATGGCATGTCAAGGTCAGACCTCCGACTTTGAGTACAGTGGTTGTGTGGCAGCATAAATGAAGTTAGGTTAATGAAGTTTGGAGAAGGCGTCTTCGTTTTAGTAGATACAATATTAGATACAAGCACACAGACTAAAAATAATACTCTCGGGTTCCCACAGGTATTTTTCACAGGAAACAGGAGCTGATTTTAGTGAGAATTCCCAGTAAATAGCAAGATCTCAATTCCTGGTATTCAGCCTAATTTTAATGGACAGCAGAGTGTGGCAGCTCATCACCCATAGAGAGCTTTCTAGATATAGCTCGGTTATTGGTTGAATCACCGTTTTGTTGTATCAACTGACAACAGAAAGCAGCAAAAAGCATTTTATGGACATTCATTACATGTGCTTCATTTTACCTGTCTGCTGGCTTATCTTTTGAAAGCAGCCTTGCTGGTGCGGGCTCTGACATTGGATCACCATTTAGGACGAGGGGAAAAAAACTGATTTAATGGTGTTTATTTCAGCATCTTAATCTTGCCATCTCTCCCTCTCTCCCTCACTGCGTCTTTCTTCTTATTTTCCTCCATCCACCTGCAGTTTCAACACCAGGATATTACACACACTTACCTCCATGTTGCCTCTTTATTTTGTTTATATATCTTTATTGCATGTACATACAGTACATTATAGGTTCCGGTGCGCACACACAAATACACAATGTTGGCTTATAACAGTAGCAGTGATGGCAGCTGTGCTGTTTCCCTTCCCCACACTTTCTCTTTACAGACCAAGCCTTCATTAATATTCCGTTGTTGTGCACTGTCTGTGTGTAAGTGTCTGTGTGTGTTTTTTTTTAACTCAGAGCCAATTTGCTGTCTGCTGTGGCAGGGTGTTTTGTGTTCGCAGCTGTATTTGATAGTGCTACAGCCAGAGAGAGAGAGAGAGAGAGAGAGAGAGAAAGAGGGAGAGAGAACTGAATTGAATTTAAAGAGAGAGAATGAGCCAGTTCTGGTCCTGGCAGTGATGGAGCCCGGTGATTTACAGCCTCTTACCGTATATAATGAACACGCCCCGGGTGCCCATGGGCACAGGCACCCTGAGCAGGCCTTTGGGGTGTCAAAAGAGGTGATGGTGAGGGGGGGTGTGTAAATGTAGAGGTGGGAGGGGGGGTCAGGAGACGCAGGTGGTGATGCTCGGGGGCGCCCAAGGGTCCACTCACCATGTTGTGGTTCCACCTCACTGTGCTGGGTCCTCATCTGCGGCCTCCCCGCCATGTGGTCACAGCAGAGAGATAGAGAAAGAAAAGAGAGAGGATGGAAGGACGGAAGGAAGGAAAAGAGGGATGAGAGAGGAGAAAGTAATAGTGGCAGATTTGGGATGGACAGAGGACATGTCCCCATTATTCTGCAGCCCCCGTGAGAATATCCTGACAAAATGAAGTCCTGTCTGGCTCTTTACATCCTCACAATGTGATTATAGAATTGTGTCTGATTTATTTAAAGCTCTGCAGTACAACTTTGAACTTTGGCGTCCCCAAGTGGCAAGAGAAGATAACATGCATTACATGCACCCCGGGGACGAAGAGGATGCTAAAAGCCGCTCTGCATTTTATACCATTCAGTATATCTTTTTCAGCCTTAGCTGGTAACAGACATCCTTGCATCTGTTCTCTGTTTTACTGGGTGGACCTACAGGATCTATTCTCAGTAAGAAATAGAATATCAGTTTATTACCTGTTGTCTATTTATTGTACCTAATGGTGTAGTTGTGGCCAGCAGTTTTGTCAATGTTTTTTTGGTATGGTACATGTTTTGATAAAGTTTAAAATAACAGGAAGCTGAGATAAGTGAGTTCAGGTGGGTTGATGGTTGGATGGTTTTATTGCGGAAGGACTTCCTAAAGTAAGTTTCCTGAAAATTCAAATTTTAAGATGATAGTGAGCAATAAAGTGAAATTAAGTATAGCCCAGCCCAGGCTGCACAATTTGATATCCAGAGTATTCTGAAATAAACTAAAAAGACTACTACAATCTAAAAACTTCAATCTAAATCAACCGACAAACTATAAGTTAAATGGCATGCTTTAGAAAATGGCCTGCACTAATGTAAAGTGCATATTTTGTAGTAAATGTTCTTATGCAGAAACCCTAGTGTATCCTTTAAAGTAAAAACCCTGCATTGCATGTGACAAAAACAACAAGCTCTTTCCTACTAATTCAAGATTTTTGATGATGTTCACCAGCACCAGACGTGCAGCAACAGGACATTAAGCGTAAATAACCCTCCATAGGCCTCCTCTGAGTATTAGCATCCCACTCGCTGTTCTGATCAGAAGCCCTAATTAAAGGCAGGTGAATCTGAGCTCAATTATTATTCTTGCAGCGTCGTGCGAGCCCACCGAGCTCCGTGATGGATTGTGATCTCTGCTGTGGTTGAAACGCTAGAAAGAGCACAATGTCTTACAGCGGGAGCCACTGATAACTTCATGCAGACAAATAAAGACTGTCACTTTTATTGATTTTTACCCAGCCCCCACCTCCATCGCCATATACACCCACATTCCCTGCTCCCTCCCTGTCTCAGTTTTATCCCTCCCCCTACACCCCTCCATCCCTATCAAAGCTTCCCTTTAATGGGAAAGCGTCCAACATCACAAGGCACTGAAAACGTTCTCTTCCATGAAAGTATAGCACACCCAAAATGTGATCAGCATTTAAAGGGTATCCATCTCTTACTGCTCTTTCATCCCTCTTTCTGCGTCTCCTCTTAAATAAACCAAATAAACCCATACATACTGTATATACACAGACATAAAATCTTAAATAAAATATGCAGGATAGAACTGAAATTGTCTCTTAACAGCGGGTTAGCAGCAGCAGCACATAACGAGAAATGCAATTTATTCTGTGGCACGTTGCTGCTCGGACAGGCAGATAATGAAAGGCATAGGTCATTGATGGTGACTTAAACCTGCAGCGGTGGAGTGAAATACATTAATAAATATCCACAACATTACTTGGCTGGAGAGTTGTAACACAGGGGGTGGAAGCAAATGATGCAAGGAGCAGCTCCTCATCAAACACAGGAATACAATTAGTCTTTGGACTGCTGGTGAGAGCCTCCTGCAAATCATAATATCCCGATCATTGACATCTGAATATCCATTACAGTTGCCCTGTGGGGACCTGTGCTCTGGCATCCTGAGGAGCAGAATGTGATGCCTGTTGTCATTTTAATTTCTGAAGGCACACATTGGCACGCTGGACATCTACTGCAAGCCTGGTGTCTGAAATAAATCTTAATGTCTCAGAATGGAAATATAGGTGCTCTGTAAATAAATAGTGAGACTACATTCACCCAGTGTGAAAGGATTAGACAGAGGAGCCATGAATAGAAACAGACAGCATGCTGATAGTAAAGTAATACAGTGAAAAGAAAGGTATGGAAAGGCAGACAGATTTGTCTACCACTTTATTCCCACTTTATATGTCCTGAATCATACTGCTAAGTCACTCTGACACCAAAGACATCATGAAATGTTCTCAAAACAACCAGTAAACAGTGTTGGTGTCAGACTAAAACTACAGTATAACAAGAGGTAACAGCAAGTTCTCTGATAGGCTAGCTCTATGGCGGAGGCTGGTTTAAGTTTAGGCAACAAAAACTACTTGGTTAAGGTTAGAGAGAGATTGCGGTCATGGTTAAAAGATGTCAAAGCTTGACTGCTGGTAGGAGACAAGAATGAGGTTTTGCAGTGCAGTGCTACTTTTGCCTGTGCTTCTGAGAGCAAAGAGTCATTAATAATATGACCACAAGATGTCACTTGATGGAAAACCTAGTCGCTTTAAGTGTTTGAACAACCAGCTGATGTTGTTGTTTGTTGGTCAGGATGGTGTCCAGCGTAAACATAAAATTTGTGGCGAGCAACCAAGATGATAACATTGTTGACCTGACAGTGATCAGGGTTGTGCAAACATTTTGACAGGTTCAGCTCACCATCCTGCAACAGTGCACCAGTCGTAGACAAATGCCATACTTGTTTTTGTTGACAAAACTGCCCTTTGGTTTACAGTTTGGCCTTTCAGAAAGATGGATGATGCCTCTTGGTCTTTTTCCAAGTGGAAAGCAATGTGGTTCATTTAAAACAAACCAACAATGCGTCCATGAATTACATAGTCTTACACCCATGTCACCCCTTTTCTGACTCCTCTCATTAGTCTAATGTGCTGGTGTACAGTATTCAAAATCAAAACTGATAGTGATTTGCTACTTAAAATGTATGTGAACCCATGTATTTTTGACAGCCTTTGTGAAACAGCCATCTTGTAAGACATCTTGCCTGTCCTACAAGAAGTGCAGAAAATGGCGTGTTTGTGATTTGTTGGCTTATATATAGATACACAAGAATAATACATTCTGGGATGACAAACTCAGCTCATTATTGTAGGATTGCTGCATCAGTCAGGTTATCCATTAATGCACTATGAGACTGGGACCTCTGTGTTATTGTATGGTCAATAATACATCCCATGGCCGGTGAATAGCCATGACAGGCTACAATTATTTAAGGTTTTACACAATGCAGACCAACAGTGCAGGTGATTTGCAGAGAAAGACAAAAGATCAGTTACATTTGTATGCTGGTATTAAAGCCTTTATGTGGGTATCCATTAGAGTATAAACACCTGTTGTTCTGGCATTGTGCATAAACTCACCAAAATCAGACACGGCATGCAGTAACATGGCTCCGTTTAGCTATCACAACTGTATGTTTTCTTTTGGATGGTAAACCGTCCAACCATGAACATCAATGATTCTTGTATGTCACAATGACTTGACCTTCATCAGAGTTTTAACAATGTTCAGATTAATATTTTGCCTGTTTCTGAGCTTCACAATGACTGAGCATCCATCAATATCAGTCCTGCCCTTCAGTCTGTATTTTGACACAAACCTGAGAAGTGTTGTCCTTTTGCCTTTTTACAACAAGATTTTCTTTGCAGATGAAGTGAATTTTTTTTCTCCTACCACATTTCAGCAGGGGACCACCCATTTGAGTGTGAGTTCTGCGGGAGCTGCTTCCGAGATGAGAGCACGCTGAAAGGCCACAAACGCATCCACACCGGGGAGAAGCCCTATGAATGTAACGGCTGTGGGAAGAAGTTCAGCCTCAAGCACCAGCTGGAGACCCACTACCGTGTGCACACAGGTACTGTGATGAAACTCAGAGTGAACATGTGTGAAGACAAGTGCAGTGCATTTATTGATGCATTTCTTGATATTTATTCACATCCTACTCTACGGTGTTTGGAGGAAAAATATATACATAAAATTTAAACACTGACCAATCTCACTGTGACTATAAGCTGCTGCTGTTGTTCGCCAAGAAGTAGCTTCACTGCGTAACACTCTCTGAAACAATAATCTGTAAACTAACAACGTCCTGACTCCAGCTCCAGAAAGCCAATAAATGAATGTTGAACAATTACTGGGATCCTCATAAAAAAATTTAGTTGTGTTGTTAAAAAAAACCCTTATATCATTAGAATATGTTTTACGTCTCGAATAGCAATATTTTAATCCGCATTAATAGACTGTATCAGTCAGCCTCTATTCATGAGTATCATGAACACTTTCGAATTGTAGCAATGAGATATCTCATTCTTCCACTTATCCTAATTTGATATGAGTGCAACATTATATCTCATTGCCCCTCATAATAATACAGCGTTGAAACATATTGATGTAGCATATGGAGCCTGTTAAAGTGCTCTGTTGTAGGAAATCCAAGTTGCAAAGCACAGACCAGATGAATATCTTTGTTGCTGTGATACAGTAGATGAATGTCTCAGAAGACTTTGTATTGATCCCAGTATATTTAGAGCCCCATAAAGATGTTGACACAGTGATAAGCTGGGTGCCCTGGAGAATGAGTGCATGCTATGTACCAGACTGAGCGAGGATACCACGAGTGCTCACCGGGATGGCACACGGCCAAGGCTTTATGCTTCCTCACCATCCCTTTTTCTCTAATACACACACACACACAGCAGCACCCTCCCATCTCCCATTCAATAAGCCAGCTGTTAAGCCACACTATCAAGGCAGCCTGTCCAATAATTGGCTCCCCCCCATCCACCCTTTCCCCTTTTGTGAAGGGGAGGGGGGCTTTGCGTTAAGCCGGAGAGCAACAGCAGATAACAAGAGCAAGTGACAAGCTCACAGTCAAAGGCCACCTCGCACAAAAGGGAGCTGCTTGATGAATCATCGACATTGGCAACCTAACCCCCCGCCCCCTTCTCTCCACACATCTCAAATGCCAATGGTGGATCAATACCTGGGCCCTATTTGCAATTCATTATTAGCCAGTTATTTGAGGCGACCCTGTTTACAGTCTGGTTATCAATATCAACATCATGCAGGTGTCCAAACCGCTGCAGAGTAACATATGATGGCCTAGAACACTATATTTATGCTTATTGGCTAAATGGCGCTGTAACCCAGCACCCACGGAGGTCAAGGTTAACCAGGGCTCCGAAAGAACAGACTGCAGACTGAGCAGCAGAGGCGTGAAGCCGCCTGTTTTGCCAGCACACATGTGCGAGGCTCCAGCTGAAAGGTGACAGCGAGCGCTGGGCCAGATCACTTCCGACAGCTCATTTCAAATGCCATTGGTAAAGGTCAGCATTTACATGTCTAATTTGCGTCTGCCGGCTTGAGCACTGGTGGATTATTCCCTGCCATCACTCAAATCATTAGCACATTTAGGATGGCTGCTGTTGCTGAATTGAAATGTGCCTCTTGAATATAGCAGCCCCCACAGCAAGAAAGCAGCGTTGCACTTTGATTTATGACACCTTCAGGAGTTCTCCATGGCAGGAGCTGCATTTTGTGTAATGTACCAGAGATTAATTGATTAGGTGTAGGTTATAAAAGAAATAACTGACATTTTAATATCACATATTCTTTCACATAAAAGTACTATCTGGTATTTAAGGCCATTTAGATCTTCATCTATATTTTATTTGGTTGTTTTATTTCAGTCAGTACAGGTCTACTATAGTATGGTTAATTACAACTTCTCTTACAGTATTTTCACAGTTTTGACCATCATTCTATCAGTTCTCTGTGGTGAGATCTGGGAACACAGTGACATCTCTACAAAACGAAGTCAGGCAGGGCAAGAAACACAAAAATATATTAGCTTTAGAAACTTACTAGCTTTTTCCGAAACTTTCAACTGCATCTCATGGTCTTCCTTAACAGAGGCAGTTGATAAGACAGAGAGATGAGGTTTAAAGCTCAAGAAAGAGCTAGAAAGTGGACGTTGAGTTCAGCCCCTGTCTGAAACAGGCCGTTTTAGCTCCTGCCTCTTTAAGGCCTCCCACCGGATGAGCCCACTCTGCTCTGATTGGCCAGCTTTCAAAAGCTGCCTCTCGTTAGACTCTCGTCGGCTCCGGAGGCTACATAAACAAACAGTAGTAGTACGATTTCACTTCTTTTGCTCGTTCTTTACTCAAAATGGAAACATCTGTACACGTTCGAGCCCGAATCCAATTCGAACTATGCGAGTGGACAACGCGAACAACCAGTGGAACAACGTCGGCAACAAAAAGCTACGGGATGGACAGCAGTTTGTGGGCATGCACAAACAATGTGACGTCATCACGAGGCTTTTGACTTGCAGAGAGCATTTTTACATACATTCACCTTTCGTTCCAAGTTCTGGAACAGACATCATAACAATATAAAAATAACAGAAAATAACAAAAAGCATTATGTCCCCTTTAGGATTATTTTTGTCAATCTACTGTTTCCAAAGTCAAGAATGAACTGTCACACTCACCTAGGTCCACCTACCAAGATAGTCGTGTAGGACATCACTCCCAAAAAATTGTCCATTTCCCCCTTGAATTTGATCACTAAACGCCTGATTTTGCCATCTAAAAGTGATGTGATGTTTTTGTAATCACTTGGTGTTATTTTTGAAAACCGCTGTTTTTGTCCGATGGCTGCTACAAGCTCGAAGTCTCGAACGGCTAAGCAAGTAATCAACTATGCCAGCATGGCTAGTGGGACGATGCTGAAAGTTGCAGGAATGGCCAACCCCAACTCAAGTGCTCCAGGTAGTCAAGTGACTTTGGAAAAAGCAACACAAGAGATGTTGCAACTCAGCAACGTTTTCAAAGAACTGCAGGAGGATGTTTCCTCAGTGAAAACCTCACAGGCTAAAGTTAGCATGGATATTACTGCTATTTTTGAGTGACTGGAGGAGGCAGATGGTCAGATAATGGACCTAGAGAGTGAGAATGGTCGGTTAAGCACTGAGCTGCTAAAGACATCCAAACAATGTGACGAGCTAGAAAGAGCAGTGCAAGATGCAGCGAACCGGGAGTTAAGGAATGACTGGAGGACGGCAAGCCACAGAATATATCAGGAGCTGGCTGCAGAGGTGCTTAAAGTGGACCTAGCTGAGATAAACTTCAACAAGCGCACTGGTCACTGGCGCCCATGATGAGGACTGTCCTCTGAGACCTATCATCATGAGATTCCAAACATTTCTGGAACGTGAACAGGTGATGGTTGCAGTGAGAGAGAAATACAAGAACAAAACAGAAATAAAGTGGCATGGCAAGAGAATTTCCTTTTTCCCCGACGTGACCAAGGATGTGGCCGACAGGAGGAAGAAGCTTACTGAAGTTCAGAGGAAACTACACGCGATGGATATTAACTACACACTGGCCTTCCCCACTGTGCTGCGGTTTTCAAGGAAAGGGAAGAGGATGAGTTTTGAGGACAATCGCAAAGCATTTGACGCACATCATCCAGAATGAGCGCATCCAGTTTGTGTGGTAAGAGCGAAGTATTATACCCAAGAACTCTTATTCTGATGGGGCAGTGACTTTTTGAACTCGTTAGTGACTGAGCCCCCTTATCAATATGAACAGCCGGCATCCACAGCACAATCCACATTTGATTACATCCACAATTTGATTAGTTTTAAATCATTAAGTGCCTTACTAAGGGCCAGAATCATTCAAGTTTTGCCAAAATGAGGATATAGCATCTATGTGCATCTGGGGGTAAGGCTGCACATGTTTTAGTTCGCTAAGACTTTCTTTATGTATATGCCTTGGTGTATAGAAGGCTCAACAGACAAAAAGCACTGATGACGTGTGTAGGAGGAAGAGGTAAGTCCTACTTGGAATATAGGCTACTGAACTTGCTCCTCCTATCTTTATTTAGACGAGGGTATCTTTGCACAGTTTTTTTTTATCCCATGTTAAGGGAAAGGTTTGTATTCTTATACTTTGTTAGTATTTAATGTTTATATATCTGTGCACAAGATAAAACATCTTTGGAATAGAGGGGCAAAAGTTCATGGTTATTATGAAGATAGGAAGCACATGATGGAGAAAAAATATGATATAATGGTGATTTCATGGAATATTAATGGAGCTCAGAATCCTGTTAAGCTAAAAAGTGTTTGCTCTATCTCAAATCATGACAGGCAAATGTTGTATTTATACAAGAAGTCTGACAAACTTAGAAATTGCCAAATTTAAGAGACTGGTTTAAGGGTTAGCCAAGTATTTAGTAGTTCATTTAATAGTAAAATCCAAGAAGTGGCAATACTTGTGCTTAATAAATTAAACTTTGTATTGCTGAAAGAACACAAGGGAGATGGATGAAGGGCCTCTGTGTGGAGGCCATAATTAATGGGGTGAGGATCAATCTCTGTAATATATATGCTCCAAATCAGGAGAATGCAGATTTTTTCCATAACGTTAATAAGATTGTTGGGACTGTTGAGAATGGGCATATAATATTGGGCGGGGACTTAAATCAGATTCTGGATGCTATATTGGCTAGGACAACATATTCTAGTAAAGTTCAAAAGGATAGATTTGCAATACATCAGCTAAAGAACCTGGGCCTGGTAGATGTCTGGAGGCTGACAAATCCCAGAGAAAGAGAATCTATCCTCTACTTGCATAACCATAAAATGCATTCCAGAATAGATTATTTTTTTGTATCCAAAAGCATGATTGAGTCTGTTACAGATAGTAGAATAGGGGTCATAGCACTAACAGACCATGTTACAGTGGAGCTGTGCCTAACAACAGATACTCAAAGAGTGAGGAGTAGTAGGTGGAGACTTTACACTTCTTTATTTCAAGACACAACATTTAAACGGTTATTATATGAAGAACTTTTTTTCCAAATAAATATGGGGTCTACTGAAAGGATATGTGCCATCTGGGAGGCCTCCAAGGCATTTATTAGGGGCAAAATCATTGTCCATACATCAAAGCTGAAGAAAGAAAATAGGGAGAAAATCAGTAAATTGGAAATTAAGTCAAAGTAAAAGGAGAAAAACTTTATCTGAAAAGTAAGTGAGAACTAACTTTGCCATATTTAGACTCAAAATGAATTTCTACGAAAGTGGGGAAAAGTCAGGAAGATTGCTGGCAAGACAGTTAAAGCAAAAGGAAGCCACATACATTATATCAGGTATTAAGAATGAATCTGGACAAGTGGTGACTACACCTCAGGAAATTAATCAAGTCTTTAAAAAGTTCTGTATACTTCAGACGCTCTTGTTAATATTGATGAAATGAATGCATGGTTTTCGAGGATTGATCTCCCTAGGCTGTCATCTAATCAAGTAGAAACTTTGGACGCTCCAATTACAGAGGATGAAGTTAGGAAAGCTATTAAATTAATGAAGTCAGGAAAGGCTCCAGGATTAGATGGCTTCCCGGTTGAATATTATAAGAACTACATTGATATTCTGACACCTATCTTAACGAAGGTATATTCTGAGGCTATATTAACGGGTGAGTACCCGAGGACTCCCTTGATCCAACCATCTACAGGCCTATCAGTTTAGCAGGGGTTGATTACAAGATTCTAACTAAGGTATTGGCTATGCACCTAGAGCATATCCTGCCGGACATTATACCAGATCAGGTTGGATTTATAAGGGGAAGGTCATCCTCTGATAACCTCAGAAGATTGCTTCACTTGATGTAGCTAAGCAGGGAGGAAAACACTCCAATCGCGGCCTTCTACCTAGATGCGGAGAAGGCTTTCGACTGGGTGGAGTGGGGTTTTTTGTTGCATATTATAAAAAACTTTTGGATTTGGAGTTGGGCTCTTAAATTGGATTAGAGTGATATATGCAGACCCACAGGCATCAGTCCTTAAAAATGGGTTGATATCACGCTCCTTTAAGTTGTCATGAGGCACAAAGCAGGGAAACCCGCTCTATATTATTGTTTACTAAATTCCTTAACCACTTCCAGTAGCTATTAGAGCAGACCAAAAGATTGGCGGGGTTAGAGCTGGAGGAAGAGAGCACAAGCGATTTCTTTATGCAGATGACATTTTGTGGCTATCCACAGACCCTGCATCTTCAACCCCTATATTATTAGGTTTATTTGAAACATATTCATAGATATCAGGTTACAAAGTTAATTGGTGCAAGTCTGAGGTAATACCAGTATCAAGAACTCGTCATAGGGGGGTTATTAATTCACTGCAATTCAGATGGATAGATACAAGAATGGTATACGTTGGGATAAAACTTTGTGCAGATCTTCTTAGTATAATGCAAATTAATATGTGTCCACTACTTCAAAAGATTAAAACAAAATTAGATAGATATAAACTAATAAATCTGAGTTTATGGGGAAAGATAAGCATAATAAAAATGGTAGTTACACCTCAGTTTAATTATATCTCCATGATGCTGCCAGTCAGCATTCCTCCAGGGATTTTTAAACATTTTAATCAGTTAATTAGAGACTTTCTCTGGAATGGGAAAAAAACCCAGAATTAACATTCTTAAATTATACACTACAAAGGATTTAGGAGGGCTGGGATTACCAAATGTAGAGTTGTATGGAATATCATTTGAAACTAGAATGTGCATTTTCTGAAGATAATGCGTGTGAGAGCTGGAAGCTGTTAGCTACTGCTGTCGCTGCTGCTCTCTGCTGCCGCTGCTGCTCTCTGCTGCCAGTCTCATTCAGCAGATTGGCAGCACCTTTGTATGTGCTGTAAGTGCTGCTCTGTTCGAACTCAACCTTTGTGGCAAGATCTTAAGCCACTGGACTGTTCTGATACACTGTTACCTGACAACAAAAGATGACTGTTAATTAAAACGCATATCAATCTGAATATTAAATAATAGTATTGAAGATTGAGGGAGTCACATTGAATAATGGTACATGATAAACATATAAACCAACTTTATTCATAAGAGCAATGTTATATGGAGGACTGCCCAGAACCTTGCTATCTATCAGCGAAAGCTGATCATTACCAGGGCTTAACCACAGAGCCAGCAGAGGAGGGTGGGATAAGGGATGTCCGAGCAGTGGAGTCTCAAACTGACAAAGGTTCCAACCCAGTTCGACAATTCCTCCCACAGACTGCCTTTATAAATATTAATACATTACAAAATCATGCACAGGCATTATTATACACCACTTAAACTTCAAAAGATGGGACTCATGGATGACAATTATTGTTGGAAGTGTAAAAATGAAACAGATACTTCATTTAACGTGGGAATGTTCTTTTGTTTCTCCTTTTTGGAAACAAGTAATTAAAAGTATAGATGAGCAGCTGTGTCCAAACAAAATTTTGGACTTGCACTGGCGGGCTTAAAGGATTGTTCTCCACCATTGGAAGAGCCAGGCAACCAGATCTTGCTGAATGGTTAAAATTGATGACCAGCATTACCTCTTTTGAAGCTCTAATTGCAAAGACTCATAATCACCAAGGAAAGTTTGTTCTAAGTTTCTGATATATATAAAAGGAAGGAACCTAACAGGAAGTAAATATTCCTACAATTAGGTTTTTTTTGTTGTTGTTGTTGTTGTTTTTAAGTAAAATATGCTCGTATCGTAAATACAGACATACTGATAAATGGTTTTTCACTTGTCTCCACAGTTTACTGTTTGTTTGTTTTTTTTACTGTACTTGTAGCTAATTTTATTTGTCCAGATTTATTTTATTTTGTTTTCTTCTGTTTGTTCTTTGTTTTGAAAAAGTTAATAAAAAGTTTAAATACAAAAAAATAAATCCTGAATGTCATATTTGGTAGTTTTCATGAAGGGATTTAACGAAAGTAGACACTGAACATTGAAAAGCAAAATCAAGTTATTTGCCTGGTCTTAGAAACCTCAGGTGCCACATTCAGTAGTTGCACATCTGCTGCTCAGCTTGATGTGAAAAAAAGCTCAGATGCATGGTTGCAAAATCCTAGTACAGTGGGGTGTTTTTAATAAAGGCGGTAATGAGATTTGATAATGACTGAACACAAAGGATTCCTATCCTTTCAACCATAAGAATAATTAGAAGATCATTTGGCTAGCTGCTAGGGGGATACAGTGTTTCCCCGAGGTTGACTGCTTTGGTGGGGACGGGATGGGCCACGGGAAGAGGGGAGCATGGAGCTCTATAATTATAATATTACAGAATATTTGGACCTGATCAAACAAACAGTTAAAGAAGTCATATTGTACAAGTCTTCCCATATAAACAAAGTCATGCTGGTGTCTAGCATCCTCGCCACTGTCGCCAGATTCAGGTTGGGTACATTTAAAAAGCACTGATATTTTGGCCTGAATTTCGGACTCTTGGGGTCCACGTCTGTCCATCTTTTGGGCAGATTACATCAATAAATTACTGTTGTTGGCTTCTTACTCGCGAAGCTTTTATTGCACTTACTGTAACGTAACAAGTGTAGTTGTCGTTGACTCGCATAACTTCACTTTACCTCACCTCTGCTCCACTCCGAGTGTGAGGGGATGACAGCAAAACAATCTCACACTGAGCTGAAATGAAACGAGTGCACATAAATAAGTAAATAATATAAATAAAATATTTTGGTTCTTTCGGGGGGGGTGGTGGGTCCACATCAAGAGTTTCCCAGGCAAGAGGTTGACTCTCGTTTCAGAACAGCACCGCACCAAGTCTCTCAAATGCAAATGATTATTGATTTCTGTGTGAATGGATATTTGAAGTTATTTTTGGCATTAAAAAAGTTGTGTATCAACTTTTTTTTGTGTTGATACTGTCTCTCAGGTGAACAAACTCCTCCATTGTACATGCATGCTTTTATTTCTCTTACTCTTTTGAGTTGTACCAATTATTGGAGGCAGTTTGCAGTCAGACAATTAGACAGGTTGTAAACAAACCCCCAGGTTAGTCAAAGTTATTTGGAGGAGAAATTTAAGGGGAATGATAAAATTATTACCCAAACTTTCCGTTGTAAACATTCATCACGGTTTACTGACTTAATTTTTTACGTCCAAATAAGTGGTTTAGATAATTTGTCTGAACTGTTGGATCATCTGACTGTGTATGTTTCTTTCCCCGTCAGACTCCATTGTAGCGATATACTGTGTTCCTAGATCTCTGCCATGAATGAATGATGGGGTCATGTGCAAATAATACTACAAATAAAACATATATAATATATATAAATGACAAACTAAAACATTGCATTACTGGTATGGATATTCACAAGGATGCTCTGATTCACCACACTTGTTTTTAGTTAAAATAATAAGGAGTGCCACAATAGCCTGCAGGTAAAAACGAATACCACATAACCACAACATCCATGGTTCAATTCCGACTGTGGACCTTTTTTGCATTTCATACTCCTCTCTCTATCCATATTTCCTCTCCCTGCACTTTCAACTGTCAAATAAAGGCAAACAATGTCAAAAAATAATTTTAAAAATAATTATAATGTGTTCCAAGTGTGATTGAGAAAATCTGCTGCACAGACTAATGTGGCTGTTCCTTTTAAATGATTTGTGTCAAATGCGTTTATTTCCAGATTAACAGGCACATCAAGCTACAACAAGGACGTGATATTGTAATTGAATGGCACAATTACTAACATAGTTATTGTCTTCAACCCCACCCCATCATCCTTAGGTGAGAAGCCATTCGAGTGCAAGCTGTGCCACCAGCGATCCAGGGACTACTCGGCCATGATCAAGCACCTGCGCACCCACAACGGCGCCTCGCCCTACCAATGCACCATCTGCCTGGAGTACTGCCCCAGCCTGTCAGCCATGCAGAAGCACATGAAAGGCCACAAGCCCGAAGACATCCCCCCAGACTGGCGCATAGAGAAGACCTACCTGTACCTCTGCTATGTCTGAGACCAGAAGAGTAAAGAGATGGGGGGTACGTGCGAGGGTAGGGACGGGGTTGTGAGGTAAGGGGAATGTAATTGAGTGGATAGGAGGCGTGAGGCTATGGTGGAGTGTTGACGATTGAGGAATGTCAACGACAAGAGACTCGAAAGCAAGAGGGTTTGTTTTCTCGTTTTCTTTTCATGCAAAGGCGGCAACAACCGACGGGGTAAAAGGGTGGTGATAGTGGGACAAAAGTGCTAAGAAGAGGAAGACTTGGACACGGAGAGAGATTCTCCACCATTGTTCGGATTTACCGGGTCATTCACTACATCTGCAACTGTGTTATTGTTTCAGGTCATTGCATGCAGCACCATAAAGTGAGCAAGCTGCAAGGAAGTGACATTTGGACGCTGCTGCCACAGCAGTGAGAGAGCAGATTCTCAAGGGCTATCTGAACCTGCGCATCCTTGCCATCGGGAACCAAATCTTTCACTCCATTTTTGTAGAGTTAATTTTCTTTCCAAACAGGGGGAAAGGTTTTTTTGTTGTTCTACTTTGGTATTTGGTTTGTTTGCATTCACCCTGCACAGTCAGATTAGTTAGATCACATGAAGAATATGTGAATATGAGAATCAGTTTAGGCCCCCAGTTCATCATGCTCTGGTCTGCTTTCCAAGTGTTGAGGAAATGTTGGCTTTCAGATGCTAAAATCCGTCTTGTTATGGCCACAAACCACTATGACTAAGTTAAAGAAACAAATCTCCAGAGTTTGGGTGCGCCTAATCCTTTCCATCCCCAAATGGAAAATGTATCTGTTTTGTCAACTCCCATCGTTTCCGCCTGACCAGTAGGCACAGATCTTTCCAGTTTTCACAGAAATCTCCCAGTGTAACCTGTTTTTACACGAGATCCTTCAGATCCCAGCGGTGGCAGTGAGATAGCCCCTGAGAATCAGCAGCAGAGCTTGTAGGCATATGCAGTAGATGAAACAATTGAACTGGACGGATGGGAGCACTAAAACACTGCAAACCGAGCACCTATTTGGTTTTGAGTGGGGAAGATGCTAGTGCTGCTTTCTGTTGGAAGTCTCCCCAGTTTTCTCAGTAGTCTTCCTGGTTCTGTATCTCTGACAGAGCTGAAGACGGTCTGGTCACCACTGGCCACCCACGGTTCTCCCCAGAGAGCCAAAGGCTAACTTTTTCATCTAGTATTTTTTAGCTCTGCTTGATTTATCATGGCTTGATTGCACAGGTAAAACAAATTACGACAACAGTCTCTGTTTGATGCAAGGTATATATTTTTCATTAAATCATAACTCACTATTACAGTATGTCACATTAAACCCAGCCTATCCACCTTCTCAGCAATAGATAACTGGACTGCTTTTATCATGTACATTTAACCAGATGACTATCATAATCTCACACTAACAATGAACTACACAAACTGACACATAAACCGTTAACACTTTTGACCACAACAGATCTGTCCATTCACCGCAGTGATGAAAAACAAAATGGGAAAAGGCTGCTTTCCGTGGGAGTCCTGTGACTTTGACTGCTAGAAGTGAACATGGAAGGAGTCCTGGGAATAGCCTTAGCTGCACGCCGTAACGTTTGTCAAAGGTTGTGTGGCAGGTTGAAGACTGTTATATGGCATCAAAACATGAATGTGAAAGACTGTAAGCTGGGTTCATACTAGGCTAGGTTCATACTGTGTCAAAATATATTGCAGGTTAATGCTGTCTTTCATTCAAAGTCGGAAACCTATAATTCCCACCTTGGAGGTTGTTATTACTCTCCATGCCTTCCAGTGGTTCAAATTGGAAAATCTTCTCCAACGTCAAATGCTGTTCCTCATGCAAAAGCTCATACATTAGCTAGCTAGCAGCTGTAAATGCTATTTGAATATGTGTAACTGTTCACCACCAGGGTCTTTGGTAGATTGGACAAGACTAGTTTACCAACCAGACAAAGCAGACAAGTTCAGTAGGTTTTTGTTTGAGAATACACCACTAGAGCACAATATCAACTGAAATAATAAGGACCGTATCTGGGGGTCCTTTCTTGTAGTTACATTACAGATATTGTTTTTAAATGGTGCATATTCACAAAAATTGGCATTGCATATTACCACCGGGGCTCTATATAAAAAGCCTATATAATAAAAATATTATATGAAAGATATGTATTCTACTATGTGTATTGAATACATGAGTGCATAATGCATAGACATTCGGAGAAAAGGGGCGTCAGTAGGTCAGCTTATTTTTTAGGGTTAATTCTTTGAGAATAGTTAGTATGTTAAAAGTTTTGCGTTGCGTTTAAAGTGCTGCATAACTGTGTCTTGGAAAAAACGCTATCTTTACTTGTTCCAAAGATGCAGCATGAGGCGCAAATGGAAAGGGTTATTTTGCTGAGGAGGAAGAGGGAATTTCTGACTTTTTTTGACTTCTCTGAAATGCAGCATTAGACCTGTATGGCACACACAGCCACAGTGTATCATGGTGGAACCTATGGCATTACTGAACATCACTGCATTTCACAGCGTTACTGGGGCGATCACATATCCAAATAGCCGGTGGAAAAGGGGGAAATCACTGATTGGACGAGACACAGCCCAGCAGCTTAGGGGGGCGACCAGTAAGACGACAGAATAAATCAACTATTTCTCTGTGGTTTTGTCCCTTCGCTTCGTCTCTCTCGTCTCCTGTTGTTGTTGTTGTTGTTGTTGTTGTTGTTGTTGTTATTATTGACCTTGAGTTTGAGCTCAACACATCGTACTTGAATTACCTCGTTTTTGTGACCTCATGTTGCTTGTGTATTTTAATTTTCCCTTTTGTTTCATTGTACACTTTTTTTGTTTGTTTTGTTCATGAGTGTATGTGGGAAAGATGCATTGCACAACATGATGAAGCAATGTGTACGCAGAAAAATTAAGTGCCACGGTGAAGAGATTTGTTTGTTTTTCTAATGTTGTGTATTTCTTTGTGCATTACTTGTTACCAAACTTGGTGTTATTAACCCCGCTTGTTAAAGAGCCGGAAGGTTTGGTCATTTGTTATAAAAGCTACCTCTAAGTTGTTTTCATTTTTTTTTTTTTTTTTTTGGCAAAAGCACATTTTTTTGTGTTTTGCATTATTTCATCATTGCTACTTCATCTCATGCTTTTTTTTTCAAAAGTTGATTTATGATTGTCTGTGTTTTTAAGCAAAATGTATATAAAAGGGTAAGAGATAACAATAGTAGAGGTTGATAGGCTGAGAAGAGTCATTCGAATGGATGTTTATTCCTCTCTTATAGTCTCCCCCTGCACCTCCAACCACAGAAGAGCAGAGAAAAAAAGCAATTTTGAAGCCTTAAGTGATGAGTAAGAGAGATGCGGCAGACAAGAGGAAGTACTATTGCTTTTTAAGAGGGTTTAAAAACAAGAATTTAAACTTGAAAATATGTGAATAGAATTGTAGTTTTGTAATGTGAAAAAAAAGAAGGTTCATCATGGCCCCCCACCCCCCCCCGACCCCCCCCACCCCCCAGGACAGGTCATATTTGCAGTGATGCATAGTGCGTTGGACAATTGGAACTGCAAGTGGTAATCAAAAAAGAAAAAACAGAAGGTTAAAAATAAAGATTCTCTCAGCTGACAAGCTCTCTCGAGAAATGAGTGTATTCCTGAACAAGAGCCAACAGAGGCAATTTGATATATAAAAATTGTGATATTTTTGTATTCAGTGTCAGTCCTTTTTCCATTTGTGGAGGGTTACAGCAGGGCACAAATCTTTGTATTTCTTTTTTCTTTTTTTTAAACCTGTTTTTTTTTCTCTCTCTCTGGGTGTGAATCGTTTTTGCCTTGCTCCTCTTTGATATTGTTGGACAAAAAAACATGTGTGTGAACATATTGTAATAATAAGTGTTGCTTTCTGGATGTCATTTGCATTGTAGGTGAAGGACTAAATCTATCCACCACAAATTTTACGAGTGTGTGTGTGTGTGTGTGTGTGTGTGTGTGTGTGTATGTGACAAAGTAAAAAAGGAAAAAAAAGATGATAAAATACGGGACGGCAGAGGGACGCTGCCAAACCGACCAATTAGTACTTGTCATTCACAATTTTTCAATCAAACTTGACTGTCAACATATTTTTTGTTTTGTTTTTGTACTTGAAAAAAGAAGAAGGGATGGCATGTCCCGTGGTGTCTTGCCATTTTATTCTCAAACACTGTGAGCTGAGGGGGCTTTTTCACCCTCATATAATATCCACCCACTATAATATACCCAGTCACGGCTCAGTCTGAACCACCACAATGCAAGACCTGATCAGTCACGTTATTCCTATCATCGTCCTCTGAATGTTTTCTACTTTTTTGTGCGGGTGAAAGAATGTGTAAAAGAGTGTGAAACCACGTGTGTGCGTGTGTGTGTGTGCGTGTATTAGTGGAAAAATGCACTAATCAGATCAGATACAAAATAAAATGATATTCTATGCCACTTTTTTTCTCTATGTTGGAAAAAATATATATATACATTGGCATTGATATAGTTCTTCCCTCAGTGTTCTCCGATGTTTCTGTACTATCTTTGTGCCTAAAAATGGAAATTGTTCAACAAAAATATCCATCTATATCTGCTTAGTTTCTGTATTTTCAGAAGAAAATAAAAATGGTGTCTCCAGCACCCTAGGGATGTCATGACGCTCAAAAATGACCTGATTTTTTTTTCTTTTTTTAAATCCTGAATAGAGCAGGGCTTCTTTTTCAAGGACTGCAATAAACCCTTAATGCTATTGAAATAGCAACTGAGATTCTGCATTCACTTCTTTTCTTAGGCCGTACTCTGTGATTGGCACCCAAAAGCATTTATTTAGTGACACAAAACCAACAATGAGGGGAAAATTTAATGGAATCCAGACAGGCTGCAGTGGCGAAACCTGCGAAACTTTTGGGATAAAATCTATTGTATGAAATTTTTTTTCTTTTCTGCCAGCAAATTAAGCCAGAGTCTGCTTCTCCACTCAGATTGTCTTTTTTTTCTCTTTTTTTTTGTCAGCAACAGGTTTGCTGATGAGAACTTTATATTGCTCTTTAAAAAAGAAAACCGCCATTTGGGTAGGTTGGCAGTAGGGTATTCCCCTTCTGCTTTGTTTCAGTTTTTTTAAAGTACTTTCTTTTCTACAAAATGCATTTAGAAGGGGATGTTAAATTCGTCAGAGAGGAATCATGGCATCCCTGGAGCTGGCACTCTGTGTTTTGGTGTGGTGTTTCTAGAACAAAGTAGCCATTTCATGCAGTGTTTCAATGCATGTGCCATCGAGGTCTAGACTAAAAACTGTTTGAGTAACAAAGCACCAAGACATTGTATTTTTTTATATTAGCACTGAGGACCAATTGCCCTGTCGGACCAAGCATAACAAAGCTTTTCATGTAACAAAGCTTTTCTCTCTGTCTTTCCCTGGCTTGTCTGTGCTACTTCTCTCCTCCATTGTTGTGACAGCACAAGTGCCAGTCAAGTTGCTCTGTATTAAGAAAATAGTGTTTTTATTATGATTTGAATTGTTATAGTTTTTGTCTACCTCAGCACCTAATCTTAGCCTAATCTTAGAAGGTGCCCAATTATTATTTTTTATTTTCTTTATTTTGTTTCTCTTATTGTTGTCAGTTGTATAATTTTTTTTGAAATTTGCATTAGAGCTTTGCAAAGGTCCTTTGTCTTTTCCAGCGACAACGTGCTATTTTTTTCCGTGGCAGTACGTTTCCTGTTGAGCTGTGCCACCAATCTATAGCCACCGTCTGTTGATATAGAGGTTGTTCTTTTTTGTTTCTTTCCATGTAGAATCAGACACATCTCTTTGTAACATTTCAGTGTTCTCTGATGGAGTGTGAAAAAAAAATAAAAGAAAAAAATAAAAGATTTAATGCTGCAGGTTCTCTTCTCCATGTTGTCACTAAAGTCAATGTTGTGCCTTTGATAGTGAAAATATAAAGAATATTCCTTTTTTTTTTTTACATCCTACTAACAGTAGATTGTTTTTTGTAGTGGAATTTTTTTGTATTTTTATTTATGAGTCTCATAATAAAAATCAAATCATGATGTTCAGTTGTATACTTTCAATCTGCAGTTAGAAAAAAATAAAAAAATGGACTTCATGTTGTCTGTCTTAGCCCTCTTTCTGGCTCACAATTTGTTCCCTGAATCTTTTTAGGAATAATATACAGAAAGTACGAAACAGTAGGGTCTAACACAAAATAATAATATTGTAGCTGTGTGTGTGTGATGTGCTCTTCAATATTATACAGTACTTAAGTAATACACTTTATAAATATAAATATACTTTTAATTGGTTCTTTGCTTAATCGTGTGATAAATTGGAATAGTCATGAAGTATTTCGGTTCAGTGAAAAAAAAAAACGCACTAAGCTTTAGTGGCATCAAACTTTTTTTTACTTTTTTTATTCTATTACTTTGTTCCAAAGTACACATTGTGTATTTTGTAATCCCTCAATTTTTACTCAATAAAGCAAATCACATCCTTGATTTTTTTTGTTTTGTTTTTTCATATTAGTTATATAAAAGTAAAAAAAAGACTACAAATATGTTTACTTCCTAGTATTCCCTTTTCATAGACATATATACCACTGTACATACATTTAAATGCCCTCACACGGAAGCATGGAAATATTTGTAACAAAGCTCCTAAATGCTGACTCTGCTCTGCTAAAATGTACTGACCACATTCATACTTATGACTTTTGACATACTTGGATACCACATCACATGTCCTCAAGCAGCGTCTTCACGACCAACTGAGCAAAGTTGTATTTGGGTTTGTGCTGGAGAGGCACGGTTTACACAACAACTCAATTTGCCGACAACAATGCCTACTGTATGCTTCTCCAGCTGATTTGAATCAAAAACTTGCAGCATGTTGGTTAAGTAGCATGTGAACCAACAATAGAGAATGGGGAAAATACATTTTGTATCAAACAGAAAAGTTATTGTATTGTCTTTGTTAGTGCTTGCAGGTTGTCCAAAGATCAATTCCATGTACAGTATGTCCTGAATGATGGTTGCATAGAGCCTAACAGATAGTGATTTGACAATATGTTACCCTAGCTGATTTTTTAGCCATGTTAGCAGCATTGTTCGATGGCAATCCTTTGCCATTGCTTTGGTCCAGACTGAAATATCTCAACAACTTTATAATATATATATATATATATATATATATATATATATATATATAATTATATGGATTTCCTTGAAATTTGGTACAGATATCAACAGTGCCCATAGTATGAATCCTAATGACTTGGGTAATCCCCTGACTTTGCCTCTAGCGCCACCAGGTCAAAATTCTCACTTGTCCTGTTAAATATCTGAACATCTACTGGATGGATTGGTACAAACATTGGTGCCCTGACTTATCCTCTAGAGCCAACATGATGTTCACATTTGTGGTTTTGAGTTTAACAACTATTGGATGGATTGCCATGAAATTTTCTATTGATATTTATGCCCTCTTCAAAGTGAATTTTACTGACTTTGGTTATCCCCTGACTTTTTACCATACCTTTTTACCAGTACCATCATCACGTCAAAATGTTAATTTGTCCAATACTTGACTAAATAACTATTGACATTCCTATCAGCTGCACTTTGTGTAAAGTGCTAATTAGCAAATGCTAGCATGTTAACATGCTACAATAAGATGGTGAACATGCTAAACATTATATCTAGTAAACATCAGCATGTTAGCATTGTCATGTTAACATACTGCTGTTAGCATTAAGCTCAAAGCACCACTGTGCCCAAATACAGACTCACAGAGCTGATAGCATGGCTGTAGACATGTAGTCTTGTTTTCTGGTACATCTTAATACAACTCTTGATACAACTAATACAACTGCTTAACAAAGAGCATTCCCACAGTTTCTGCCCTGCTTTACTGCCTCTGTTTGGTCACCAGCTGATAGAAATTCAACATAATACTTTCCCCTAACCTCTCCTGCTGCTATAAAACATGAGGTATGCTGGCCAGGCCAAATGAAGCGCGCTCATCGTTTCACTGACAGGTGAGTTTTAGGAGGTGCAATACAAAAGCATCACAGCAATAAGATTAGCTGCCGAGATGAAGACAACATGAGCAACAAATCGAGTCAGAAAACCTTTTTAATAGAGGGTAGTTTCAATTAAAACTGCTCATAGTCAGATCTGTAACAGGGACACTGTCTCCGGAAAAGAGATGTTAATGTTTTTAGACATTAAATTAATTTCAGAGACAGACACTGTTTTCTCAAATCCTGGACAAATAAGACCAAAAAAATCTGCATGCATACACAATTCAATGGGTAAGTTGTAATGTGGATGAACTGTCTCTCTTTGCTAATGGCTGTTTTGAATTTTAAGGCCGAAATATGACATGATTAAATATGTATGCCAAATATTTTACATTTTTGACTGACCCAAGTTACCCTACAATAATAATTATACTGTACATACCTACATAAAGGCAGTGTGAACCCATCAGTGTTTCTGGTATTACAAACAGTTGACCATGTATGTTTTTTTAAATCGAGTTTAGTAAGAAAAACCTAAAATGATGCAAGAAAGCAAAAAGTTGCCTACATGCATTCATCTGAATCATCCTTTTGTAACTATTTCAAACCACAGCACCTGGCTAAATGCCACCACTCACTCTTGACAGCCTGCTGTATGTTTCCACAAATGTTCACAGTTGAAGCACAATCAGCTGTCTAGCTTCACACTCACCACCTGGCTGTACACCATCTTTCCTCACTCATAATGTACTAATGGTAACTACTGCAGCACTTCAAGCCTGACTGCCTTTTGTCTGTTCTGCCTCTTGTGCTACAGAGGTCATAAATGCTATCATTAGATATGCAGGGCGTGTGTGTATGTGTGCAACTCATTTGCCACACACGCATGATTGTCATTAGAAAGGAAGTGAGCCAAGACGCAAAATGTTCCGCTTTTGCGTGGAGATAGATTGACCTGAACAAGGTTTAGATTAGTGTTTTTGTGGCAGGTAGTTGCTCATGTCTCTCTTTTTGTTTTCATTGCTTTACCAGTTGATTACACATATAATTTTGTATCTTTGCTCAATCTCACATCTAACCAGCAGACAGAGAAGGTATTGAATGTCTTGTTCCAGTGTTGAAGTGTAAATACAGTACTAAAGATGAAGTTAAAGGAATAATTTTGGGGAAATGCTCTTATTCACTCCCTTTCCAACTATAAGATTAGAACATTATTAACAATCTACTGTTTGTGTGGTAAGTACAGAGCAGGGGTCAGGGCATGGTTAGCCTAGCTTAGCATAAAGACTGGAAACAGCTAGCGGTTTGCATATACATTCAGTTCAGTATACAAACATTTAGCAACTTTCAGTCTTGGAGTTTCTTATCAAATTTATTTGCTGATTCAAATTAGTAGTATATAAAAATAATTTTCCTCCTCAGAGGATGAAACCTTCCAAACACAAAGGCATAATTTAACAGGCAGATTTCATGACTTCCTGACCAGATTAATGCTTCCCAAAGGAAAAACCATTTGAATTTCGGGATTTAATGGTCTGTTTTATATAGTACAATCCTTAGGACATGCTTCCAGAATTTAGCCCCAGTAAGGTTCCACTGCTGCAGTCACACCATGGTGGCAGATTGAGAAGAACAGAAAATCTCCCATACATTAACAAGCACCAATTAAATTTACTAACAAGGAGGTGTTTTAACTCCTCCTGCTTGCATCTGCTCCACCGCATGACATATAATATACTTGGTAGGCTTTAAAAATGACTTGGAAGTAACGTTACATGTATATTTGATTTGTAGTTAAAGTGCTAAAACATGCAAAATTCCCGGTAGCACCCTTTCACATGTTAAAGTTTCTAAATGCATCAGACTTAGTGATAAATATTCACTGTGACCTCTGCGCTGGTTGCTGAAATTTCTTCCCCAATAAAGCTCAACAAGACAAGCCTGTGTACCCAACAAATAAACATCACATCAAAAGTGTCGCCAATGCGTCCCAATAATGCCACTATATTTGCTCATTTCCTCTCTCTGGCACATTGGATCAGATCTTGACTGCAGTGTATTGAAAACTAATGAGGCAGCTCTCCACTTTCCCTGTTCACTTATTCGCCCGCTCCAAAGTATTACACCCAAAACACATTGCATTTCTGTGGTTATTTTTTTGACTTTTTTAGATTTTGACAGAAAACAAAAACAGGAAATGAGAGAAAAACTCTCATTGTGAGTGGTTTCGTTGCTTTAGTGTGACTTTGATCTTATTTTGGGGTATTAGGAAGGAAGAGGCAGGGTTTGGTGAATGGTTTGTCAGGATGGCAATATGAACAGTGAAGGCCTTTGTGTTGAAGCATGAGGTTTCAGCACTGATCTTTGACCCACATATCTTAAGGCTGGATTCTGTGTTGGCAGCTTTAAAGTGAAGAAATTCCTTGTTTTAGGGATTTAAAATGAAGGTTTAAATTAAACTCTACTGATTTTTTTAAAACTGTTATTGTGACTTCCAGCGACATTCATTGCCACCCCTGCCACCACAAAGACCCTGTTTTAAGTTGCATGGAGAATAATATTCTTCTTATTTTATTATACACCTATTATTGGACTTAACTTTTAATTGCAAATAAATGTTAACTGCATTAATCATCTACGGCTCTTGTATCACCCCAGTTATCCACAGAGCGAATTGCCCATTGAACCATTTTATGTGATGATGAACAATAAAAATAAACCTAAATTAACTTGACAATAAACCTGAGGATCCCTGTGGTGGATGAGTCACAGGTTAAATCACTGTGATATTTTCATCTGTGTAATTTCTTAGTTTGCTTAACATGCACTGAAAATAAAGTAAGTAATTGAGTAAGTAAATTTAATTGCAAACAAAGGATTTAAGTGGTTTGGACTCAGTTAGGAGAAAGACATCTCACACTTTACATAGCTGGCTGACACGAATGGACCAGCTTGAGAACAGGGCGGTTCTCTGTTCAATCAGTCACAATCTTATCATTACAGCAAAAGCTATAATGACAGTGGATATACTATAGGTATAACTGCAAAAACTCATGAAAGATTGCAAAACTTTAATTCAGGCTGACGTGATTGGACAATGTGGACAATAAGGGCTGAATTTAAACATTAACACTCTTCATTTATTTAAAAAATGTGTTTTATTTCGTAATTTATCTGTTTAACTTTGTGTTTTGATCTTGCACAAAGAGCTACATTCATTTTTTAAAAAACTGATTAAAAACAATGAAAAAATGAAATGAAAAAATGATTGATAATTGACATTAATAGTAACACTGTCCAATTGGTAGCATGAGAAAAAAAATCCTCAATATGCACGTAATATCATACATGTAATATGACTTTCCTCACAAGCACAGAAAATGTCAAACATGATTGAATACCACCATTTATCATACAACATATATTCCACCACAAAGGCGGCACTACATAGTTAAAAAAACAGCAAAAAGAGTCACCTCATGTATTGATCCCTCACAAATTGAGCATATTGATTGTAAATACGTTAATCTGAAAGATCAATACATGAAGTGATTCCTTTTGCTGTTTTTTAACTATGTTCCTGACTTTGTTATGGAGAATAAAGACACAGCTTTTTTTAAAGGCAGCTGGATTTTAGTGGAGGAGAACCACACGTTTCCTCTTGTGATCTCAATATTCCTCCTCCAAGAAAACAGATTAGAAGCATCTCTGTACGGCTGCTAATAGTATAAATATCACAACTAGAGTATCTCACTGCTGTTGAGGGAAACTGATATCGTTGTGCATGGTGCCATCCTCTGGCAGCTGTGGTGAACTGCAGGCATTAACCCAATGAATGAGCAGTGTAGTGCATATACATTATTAGCAGGTCTGTAGCAAATTATGAGCAGCACATTATTACGCTCATTGTGTCTACATGTATATTTAAACCTCTTATAAGTCACAGAATGAACAATAACAGATCAGCAGTGTACTGACACATTTCACTCTACATTTATTATTTAACACAGATCATATAGGTGGCAGACATTATATTACAGTAAAAATGTATTTGACATGATTTACAGTTGTCACCTATTAAATGTATACGACTATAGATTTGATTATACATATAAATCGTGCCATTCAAAACTGATTTGTTCATAAAACTACAGAGATCTATGGATTTTTTTGTAAGGAAGGCAAAACAAAGTCCAAATGACCACGTCCTGTAATGTTCTATGCCATATTTAATGGACAGGTGTTACAGTTACAGTTTCAATTCAGTGATTATGGATCTTTTGTAGATAAATCCTTATTTCTTCAGTGGCCACTTTAAACACTTCGGGCTGGAGATGCATATGCTAAAGACCAAAGTTGTGGAAGTCCATGTAGTACAAAAATAATTGAATAAAAATTAGGCTTTATTAAATAAATAATAATATCAGAAAACATATATGAAGCAGTGGGAAATTAATTACTACAGCTCAACTAATTATTTTTATTAAGTCAGTTTTATTAGAGTTCATTTTTTTATTTCATGGTAGCACTTTTTTATTAAAAATTTAATTTCCAAATCTATTTAAAGAAACCAGGTTACCAGCTTGTCATTATGAAAATAATTAAAACTTCTGTCATATTATTTTTTACAGTTTATTTGCTAAAATTTGTTTTCACTTATTCATAATGTGATTAATTTATCTTTTTTCCATAATGGACTTCCATTAAAAAGTAAGGTGAAGATGGTAAAGGCTTTTTTTTATTTGATTAACACCTATGGGCATTGTACACTGGTTATAAGAGTGAAACATTTACTGAAACATGATTAAATTTACAATTACCTCTATTACATTGCATGTAATTATATCACATTTCTTGTTGATACAGCAACACAATGAAATAAAAGGTATAAAATTAAATTAAAATCTGCCACTGTATACAGAAATATGTTGAAACACTGTTATCTAAGCACTAATGTGAATAACGAGATTCATGTTCAACATCCCAATAGATTTTTGACAGGTTTTATTATATCAGGTGACACATTAAAGCTTAACATGATTTTGATATGTATTTGAAGCTCTGCAGTCATGTTTAAATTTCCATCATTTTACTTACAAACGTATGATTTATCATGACATGAAAATAACTCAATATGCACCTCTTCAATATATCTACAGTTAAGGGGAGATCTACAGGCAAGGGGACATGCAATTAAATGTTTTCCTTAATACACATGTAGAGCAAAACAGGTCATCATATGCAGTTGTTACCTGACTAATATAAATTCTTTGTTTATTGATCCATGTACAATAAGAGGAATACATATTTGAAATAGATGTTTTACACAGTAGAAGCAGCAATTCAAAGTTTTAAAGTTAACAGATGTGCAACCGGTTTCGTGGTCCAACTTTTTTTTTTGGTTTAAGGTTTAAAAGGTAGATATTTTTGCTCATTACATTCACTTGGAAGTGGATGAATGTTATTCTAAATGAACTTTTTAATTTTACCCCAAAAATTTTTCTCCTAAGCATTATATTCCTTTAAACACAACCAGACCAGCCATAAAGAAATACTATAATCAGAAGTTTAGGGCTCCTCGGCCACATGAAACATGTAAATTACACGTGTACAAATCCACTTTTCCTTTCTTCTGATAATTCAAGTAAATAAATGTATTTGGGTTTTTAATAGTACTGTTTTAATATTTGCACTTTATATAAGAAAGAAACTGCACTTAACAGATACAGTTACATTTCAGAAGGTTCATGTATTTTGGTGATGTACATTTTCAAATTGTATGTTTTAAAACAGCATTTTTTTTTATTTCTGTTTTTCTTTATTGTATATTAATCTTTGTTTCTTTGTTTGTTTCTTTGTTTTGTGGTGGGACAATGCTAAACTGTCATCCTTTATAATCCTTCATAATGATGAATAATAATTGCATTTATAAGTGTGTGACGCAGTATGTCAATTTACAATCCCAAAAAGCCTCGAGGTGGCCCTGAAAAACATCACTGAATTCTAAAACTCCAGTGAAACCTAAATGATGATGATAAAGAATAGCCTGCTGTTTTCAGGGATATAGAGGAAAACCCAATTGGTCATCTTTGAATGTACATACTGTAGGCTCCAACTACAGGAACCGCTTTCCTGTTCCATTACTATGTGAGTGCCTCCCTGTACCCAGAGCTCCACAGGCACAGAGCAACTCACTCAGATATTCTTAACTCCATGCTCTACCCACTGAGCTTGTGTCCACAGCACTACAGTGGTGAGACTCAGGCAACCTGCCACACTGACCACAGCGTGCCCAGTGTGATGCTGTAAGCCACCACGGCCACCAAGTAGACTCTGAAGAGCAGCACATCCAGCACATAGCCAACCTGCAGCCACTCCTTGGCAACTTCCCGGCACCTGTCCCTCTTCTCCAGGAAGTGGCGAATCGCTGTCACTTCCTGCAGGATGTTGTCCATGACAGGTGGTGTGGGGTCCCTGGAGGGGGGCAGGCCCAGACCGAGCAGCCCGCCTTCTCTGTCGTGATGACTGAGTCTTCGGCCTATCTCACAGGTGTGGTGGAGGGTGCACTGGGCTGCAGGACGAGACATGGATGGGTTTCATTTTACTGGATTTTGGAATTATGGATTTATTGGAAATTCATTGGAGTATAACTTTTATGGAGGTTTAAAGGTTAAAGAGGACATATCATGCACATTTCCAGGTCTATATTCATATTCTGGGGCTCTACTGGAATATCTTTGCATGATTTACAGTTCAAAGACTGTATTATTTATCTTTATTCAGCTCTTCAGTTCAGCCTCTGTCTGAAACAGGACGTTTTGCCTCCTGTCTCTTTAAGGTCCCCTACCAATGAGCTCACTCTGTTCTGATTGGTCAGTGGTTCCAGAGACTATGTAAACAAATAGTGGATTTCACTTTCACTTTTTCTTGTTCTTCACTCGAAATGGAAACTTCTCAAATACATCTGTACATGTTTGAGACAGATTTTAACAGCGCCTGCTTTCTTTATTTCTACAACCTTTTACAACTACATTTTTAGCTCCCACTACTGGTAAGACTGTAAGAATAGCCAAATTCTCGCTATATTATAGGTAGCATTTAACACATTTAGGGGTGCAACCTCTAGGGGACGTCTAACTTACTTTAGTGTTGTTACATATACTGTAAGCTGTATCACTTTTAGTTAACCCAAGAAAATCTAAATGTCCCTGGCTCATTAAAATTATGTTTATATACTACTAATTTGCAACAGCAAATGTGTTTTGAAGGAAACATAATGCTGCCCAAATAATGGGTATATAAGAAGGAAGCATTTTAATGTATCTACAAAATTGTCACTGACAACATTGTTGTTTTCGCATTTATTCACTTTTTAATCCACGCCGAGCTAACATTAACTTCTATAGGCGTACACCAACCAGCCTTTTCATTCCAGCAGCTGATTTTTCCTACTGAACCACAGAGGGGAAACTAACCAGTGAAATCAGCTGCTGTAGCATTTGGTTTGATGAAAAACTTGAGTACACGTCTTCCTTAATGGCACTACACTGAAAACCACTGTTGTAGGCTACATGTATTCACCTGTAACTTACCGGTCCCATAGTTGTTGTCCTTGTAGTGCTCCAGGTCAGAGGCCTGGGAGGACAGTCTGGAGCAGAGTCGGTGCTTCTTGTGGATGCAGAAGAGGACCGCAGCTCTTTCCAACACCAGGTACTTCACCCACTGGGGCACAGGTGGCTGCAGGTCCTGCTTGTGGACCAGACGCACAATCAGCACAGTTTCTGTCAGGCTGATCACCAGGAGGGCCATGCAAACCACGAAGTATACACCTACAGTACAGGACAGGTAAAAATGAGATAAGGTCAGGAAATTATTTAAAAGCATGAACTTAAAGAGTGGACAACGCAAACAGCCCGTGGAACAACCTTAGCAACAGCCTTAGCAACAAGCTTAGTAACAACCTTAGTATCAAAGGCTACAGAAAAGACTGCCTTTTGTGGGCATGCGTGAACAATCTGATGTCATCATGAGGAGGAAGTAGAGATAACTATGCAAACAAAGCATTTGGAGCAGGTTGATCCCTGGGCTTTTGACTTGCATGGAGCATTTTACATACATTCACCTCAATTTTTGGGTCTTTGACCATGTTTATTATAGACATCCAGGACCATAACAGTATAGAAATAACAGAAAATCACAAAAAAACATGATATGTCCCTTTTAATCTGTGCTTCTTCCAACATTCAGGTGGATTGAGCATGAACGGTAGTGTCTGTTATAGGCCTATGATGTAGTGGTAACCTGTCAAGGATGTTGCCCTGCCTTCTACCCAATACATGTTGGGATAGTGTCTAGCCCTCTCACTTTCTGTGCTCACTCTCAAAACTTGTCTTTCCCTCAACAAATCTGTCCCTGCATGCTTGACTTGTAGACAAGTTGCTCTCCTGACATCATAGTTTATCTTTCCTGTTTTAGCTTTTTAATTCCACATCAATTTAAAGGTAAAATTAGATATTTTTTCAGGCAAAATCATTTAAAGTTCTAAGAAGACACTCCTTGCAGGGACCTTGTTCTGAATGCAAAGTGTTGATAAGCGGTAATTGATGCCAGTCACCTATCAGCGGAGTTCCTATGGCGGTGGCAGGCAGAGTGTCAGATACAATGATGAGGAAGACAGAGTAGCCCAGCAGCAAGGTGATCTTGAAGGAAACCCTCTCTCCACTGTCTGGTGGCAGATAGAAACCCACGATGTCCATCACCATCAGGAAGATACTGGGCAGCAGCAAGTTCACAGTGTAGAACAATGGCCGCCGCCGGATAACCACCTGGGAAATGTAGTTTTATTGGAAAATTTACTTTTTTTATTTTGTTTTGATGAGCACCCGGAACACTTTTTGTACAGCAAGTCTTGTAAGTAAATAGTCAGAGGCTATGTTAGCACTATTTCCAATAGGTAATTTTCACAAAAGACATTTTGACATGTCACAATAGTAAAAGCACAGGTGTAAGTAATGAAATTAATGATGGCTGAATTCCATTTAGCTGCTTCAGTTTCAGTATTGTACATGTTGGCTCACTGTCATGGTTTACTGAGACACTTCACTGGGGCGGAGTCATGGTTAATGTTATTAATAACACCTGTGATTGTCCTACAATAACAATTCAAAATCTCTGCTGTGAAAAAGGCAGTTAGTTTAACTAAACATAAAGACAGGAAACAAAGGGACAGTTTGTCCCTCAAAAATATGGCTTCCAACACATCTAAATCTCATTAATTTACATGTTGTTTGTTTAATCCATACAAGAGCATAAATGTAAATTACAAAACACTTTATCTACAGTATCTAAGTATTTCTAGCCAGTATTTGCGATATAGATAGATAGAAGATAAGAAATGTGTACAATAAGAGCAGACAGCCAGGTGTTGAGGTCAAGGCCCTAAAGAGAATGATTAAAAGAAGATGCACAATCCCACATTTGTGCTACGCATAAACTGAAATTAAAATACTTATAATCATTTAATATACTCACATGGAACTTCATCTCAGCGTAATAGTCATCATTGTCCACACTGAAGCTCTTGTAGTTGGACAGAATATGGAGCAGCTCCCACTCTCCTTGGTTCATGAAGACACTCTTGTCCTCCCTGAGCTCCTCGGGGCTTCGCATCAGGGTGATGTTGATGTCATCAACTACAGATCGAACACAATGTTGGGAGCAGTGTGAGACAGCCATGGAAACAACTTAACCTTCACCTACCACTCTGCTCTCTGAGCACATGTCACAGCAGGGGAGAGGTCATGGATGCACAGAACATAATCAGTGTTCTGTTTAGGTCTTTAAAGAGAAGAGGTAATGCGAGTGTTTGGATGTTAATTTCCAATGCCTGTTGGATGTTTGTTTGTGACAGTGTTTATTGGTAAATCATCAAAAGCAGCATAATGACTATGATTATTTGCAGCACTGATAGATCTGCAGAGGAATATTGTTAATGTGAAGTACCTCTAAATATTCCAAAGATGTGTGAAATCTGCCCACATTAGCTGTACTGTGGAAAAATCCATTGAGAAATGATGGTCAGACAGGTCTAAATTATTAGTCTAAAATATTTTAGTATCCATATTTTTGTAAGTGATTTTTAATTGTAGAACTTGTAAGTTAAGCAAGTGACATAATTTAGACATTTTCTAGGTAATTCATCCATGGGGAAAATGAATGTGGTGTTGGTATAGATATTTTTGTCACAGTCAGCCTAAAGGATAATTCCTCTTTATTACAACTTTGCTCTTATTTTTGTAGTTTTGTCCTTACCATTCCATTATGATAACATTGTTATAAACACCAAGTTAATTGCTTGGTAATAATCCCTTTTATTCCAGTAAAATACAGTAATAAACTATTGTTTTCCTTTAATGCAGTTTATTGTATAATGAAAACTAATTTAGAAAACCAAAATCTATACCACATCAAACCCAGAAATCCACATTCTGGTGGTGATTTTTATTTCTGTATGAAGAATTAAACTTATGAAGATGTTTTTAAGACAAATTAATGATATGGGAAAATACACGAAAGCACAAAAAGGTCAGTCAAATTGTAAATGTGCATGAAGTAAGAGATGAATGTCCTACTGGTATGAAGCCAGCTCTGGAAGGTGAGGCTGCATTTCTGGACGTCGAATGGAAAGTTGTAGATGTTGAGAGTGCAGGCTGTGACAACCTGGATGGGCTTATAGTTGCGCACCGTTCCATCATGTGTCACATAGACATAAGGTATGTCTGGAGACTTTCCCACATCTACACTGTAGGTTAGAGACAGAAATGTAAACAACAGTTTGCTTCAGACAACAGAAAGGCTACCGCTGGCTATAACTGAATCAATCTAAATAACAATATTAACATCAGCAGTTCTTACAACTCATTGATGAGGATGTCAGGCACCCACACATTAGCCGTGGGTATAGACACTTGTTTGACTTCATCAAAGTCCTCTGGGTTCCAGACTAGGAATTCATCCGTCCACAACTAAAATGTTCAACAACGGAAGAAGCTAAATGTTATGATTTTCATGAAAATTATCTTTTTTTTTTTGCTGCAATGTGTGTATAAACAGAACTACAGCATCAGTGGCTTATTGTAACAGAATGAAAATATGTTATATGCATACTGTAGAAGCATGTCACAGTGTTATTAAGTACTTTACACACATTTATTAATACATACGTAAAGTAAAGGTAATTTACAATAAAAATAGTCTTGTTCAAGATGTAGTATGTAGTGTCTTTATCTTACCTGTCTGTACCACACATACGTTGTCAAAACCTGGTTCTTCTCATCCTGTGTTAGAAAACAAAAAGAAATGGTTTTTAGATTCTTAGAGTCTGAATATGCTATACCTTCATATTATCTTTTTCCATTACATTATATTCATATAAAATACATTTTATATTCCTAATATATTTAAATAACTTTAAAATACATTTAAAAAAAACAAAAGTTTTTTGCATTTATGCTTAAACTTGCACATGAGGGATTATTTGGCATTATTTATTTAACATTTAAATTTACCCACAAATAGTTTTTACCCATTGAGCCTCCTCCAGCCAATCAGATTTTCACATTTTGCCAACACACACAATAATCCAACCATATATTTTCTTATTTCAAATAATCAGTTTGCATTTGTTGCATGAGAGAGAGAGCTACTGGACTAATTATGCATATTCAATTTTAAAGCCTCTGTGAATTCTTATCAAGGTGATACGCATGCAAAATCATATTTGTCAACCAAGTTTGTAAGTTACAACCAAAAAAAATGTAAATCTCACATATCTTCAGGGGCCCTGAAAATTCCAAGCTTACTGTATGAATGTCAGCTGGTTTGTGCTGATTTAATTGAATATGAGTTTGGGATTATGCGCCACTGAAGCACAAAATCAACAGATATGATAAGGGTCTTAAAGTGATTACGGTGGTTGGTTTACGTATTTCCTAATCATAAGATCCTTTCTTTAAGAGGGTCCCTGTGTCAATGTTTGTGTTTATATGCATATTTCTAAATTAATTCCAGCTTATAAAACAGGCAGCTAGGTTTTCCCCCGGGGCCATAAAGCAGGATAATCATGTTACTGTAATAATGCAAGGTTCATTTGAAGTGTTACAAACCAAATATAACCCTATGTATGAGTAATGCAGGTAATTGTGCAGATGACATATGGCATATACTGCACTGTAAAACAATAATTAAAGAAGCCAGGACACACACAGCAGAGGAGCTGGATATAAATAACACTGCACAGCAGTTCACTGTGACATTCTTTAGTGTGGATCATTTGTGCAGCATAAGTAACTCACCACATTGAGGATAGAGTAAACCATGAGGTCTATGGCTACGATAGTGGACGTCCTCCAGTCTTTCACTGGTCTCACTCCCTTTTTATACCCCGCACTCAAAAACTCTGACAGACGCACTAAGGTGGCGTTGGCAAATCTTCCTGTGCTGCTGCCCAGTTTCTTCACTGAAAAGTTACAAAACATTCATCTTTCACAGTGCATGAAGAAGTCAGATATACAGCACAGTGTTCATCTCTTATATTGTCAGCAGAGGTAAATGTTTTAAAAGTCAACTTTTTTCACCTTTCAAAGTTTTAGTGTGTTTTTATCTCTGCAAATGAGAGTATGCAGATGATCAAATAAACAAAAAAATGTTATTTATCAAGCAATAATGACAATAATTTCTAATGTCTTAGTAACTCTGAACAAAAACAATATTTGTACAACTAATACATTATGACAATAACAAAAAACACACATACTCTCATACTCTCTGTAGTATTACATATTTTATTTCTTTGTTTTTTATATAATTTCTGCAATTCCTGATGTGATGTTTTTAATTTTATTTTAATGACACTTTAATCTGAGTTATCTAAATAATAATCTTGAAGATACTAAATGTTCACTTTTTTACACACTATTGTATTAATTGTAAGTCTTCTTCCCTAGTTGTAATATTATGATGTCATATCTAATATCTCATTTAATTAAACTAAATAGAAGTACACTATAAACCATAAATAAAACACATTACCAGAATCTGCCAATAATACTCAGCATGTATTGATCAGATCAGAAAATCAAGTCAGTCCTTATGCCTAATAATGTATTCCACAGACCAACTGATGAAACATTTTCAGAAATCTGTCATGTTACACTTTTTCTCAGAAATTAATTGGGTCTAAAACTCAAACTTTTGCAGGCAAATAAGAGTGAAGGCACTTTGTCATAGTTTATTATTAGGTAAGCTGACAGTCAAACATTTGAAAGAACATAATGGAGTGTAAAACAGAAGTTGCTGTACCTGTGCAGGCTTTTGATGCTCCTTGAATAAGAAAGAAAACAAGTGTTGTCCAAGCTGCTGAAAGTCTCATGGTGCCAGTTCAGTTCACCTGTGTTTTCCCCTCCTGCTGTGGACCTCTGCCTGCTGCACTGATGAAAAGCCTTGGGACGCCTGGTACCAATATCCTCCATATCCATCCACTGTATGCATCACTTCACTGACTTCCACTATCAAAACCTTGTTAGTGTCACTGAGCTCATGAGGGTGTATCCATCTGCTCTGACGCCACTCCTCCTTGTTCAATATAGCAGCAGCTCACTGAGATAAATGGAGTTGAGAGACTGCAGTAATGCAAGCTCTTGTGACCGGATCGTATGTCATGTCTGAGTAATCATTTAATTAAGTAATACAACATCAGGTCAGTGTGTTACAGTAAGTTAGAACAGTTAAGAAATATGGTCATCTGTTTGTTTATCTGATTGGGTCTCAGCATATAAGTGTACTTATGTATTTAATTTTATGTGGAAACTTGATCTATTGACTCCTGAAGTATAAACTTAATTATATTTACTTTTTTATGTTTATGCACTTATTTATTATTTATTTATTTAGGGTTAGTGTATTTGAAGGCATACTTTTTCAGCTGTAAATCTGCTGCAAAATGATGAACATGAACACTGAGAGCTTATAGCTGTATTTCATAATGTATACAGAGTATTTGAAAAATCACCAATGACCTGTTGATGGCAGCTGACTCTGGGCGCTTAATCATACTCGTTCTTCTTTAGCTGAGTGCAGCCTTTGATACCATCTCACATAACATCCTCCTAGAGAGATTAGCTTCCATTGGAATCATTGGCACCTTTCTTGCCTGGTTTAGATCATATCTGTCTGGCCGCACTCAGTTTGTCCAACTTAAAAATTTGAGATCATAGTCCTTTCCCGTTACTAGCGGTGTTCCCCAGGGCTCTGTTTTGGCCCCCCTCCTATTTATTATTTACCTTCTACCTCTTGGTCATACTTTCAGGAAATTTGGCATTCAATTTCACTGCTATGCAGATGACACCCAGCTCTATCTATCCACCGAGCCTACTTCCACTCTTCTGCCCACTTCCCCGACTGCTTACTGGAAATTAAATCCTGGTTCCCATACAACTTTCCCAAACTTAATAGTGATAAAACTGAGGTTCTCCTTGTAAGTTTGGTTAAAACCTAATAGTTTTTCTCTGACTTTTGACAATTCCACTGTTCCTCCTTCCCCTCAGGTTAAGAGTCTGGGTGTCATCTTTGACAGCACATTATCTTTTGAAGCACACTTCAACAATGTTACTTGGTCTGCATGCTTCCATATGCATTATATTAATCGTCTTTGCCCATCACTTACCTAACAGCACCGCCATTCTCATTCAACCCTGATTACATCCTGTATTGACTATTGCAAATCTATCCTCTTTGGTCTTCCTCTCAAGTGTCTCCAAAAACTTCATTTGGTTCAGAATTCAAAATGTACCTTTTCAAACTGGCATATTCGGTCGGATCCTGACTCTAATGGTTACACCCACATTAGGTTTTGCACTGATGATGATTTTATACCTATTATTATTATTATTATTATTACGGTCAGATTTCCTATGAGTTGGTGTACTTCAGAAATAAAAATATGCAAGTCCATGATTGGTTTGACTCTGTGAGGCTTTTATTTTCACTTACATATCATGTTTTATCTTCACAAAATAATCATATGCAGCTTAAAGGCTTTGCTTTTATTTCAAAAGAACAGATAACAAAGGTTACAAGGCACTGAATAAACATTTATCTTCAGCTCTCTTGCATCACATCATGTAACCTGGTCCACTGGATGAAGAGGTTTGCAGATACTGTGAAAATTGCATTAATACAGATCCTTCCACTGGCAAGTTTTCTATGACGCACTTCTGATATTCTTATCATGACTATTAGGAAACTAGCAGGGAATTGAGACACAGTTGCTGAGCTCTGAATGTGTTTTATTGACCTGTTCTGTGGCAGTGGAATGGAGATTAAAGTATGAATACAATATCATAACATCACACAGGCACTAAGGATTTTCTCCAGAGGGCCATCTCATGCTACAGTATCTCTCTGGAAAACATGATAACAGACTCACTACACTTATGTCTCTGTCAAAATATAATGTTGCTATAAAGTGGGAAAGCAATATCTAGAGGTTATGGAAACAGAATATTAAGGGATAGTAGAGGTTTTATACAACTTGGATTATATTTTTTAATTTCCTGCACCCTATAAGGTCTTAGTCACAGGTGCGTAGGACCAAAAACTCTTGATTTGAAAAGAAAACCAAAGAATCCCGAATACTGTCCACCACTTTAATAACACAATGTTTTGGTCTTTTTTTTGCCAGATGAAGGTCTAAGGACCAAAATGGTGTGTTTTTGAAGTTAGTTCAAGTCATAGACAGTGTGCGGGATTCTATTAGTGATACAATTTTATTCATGAAGTTAACAGGTTGTAAACAAACAGGTTAGCCAAACTTATATGGGAGAGAATACAAAAACAACAAAACAACAAAACCATTTTTTACCCAAACTATCTGTTGTAGTTCACCTTTGACCTGCCCAGTTGCTAACATTGCAATTACCATCACTTTCGGTGCAATGAGGGATTATTCCCAACATTTCAAGTGTGTTCACTTTCAGTTTTAGCTCCAAATACAGCGATTTAGATATAAACTGTCATTAACAACCTGCATGATCATTTCTTGTCCTTTGAACTTTGTTGCAGTGAAGTCACAGGGTTCCCAGGTCTCAGCAGTTAACTTGGTTTGTACAATGTCATCCAAACTGATTAAAATGATGCCAGAACTACACAAATAAGAACCAAGTTTTTATAAAAAAGCAAGCAATAAGCAATCCTACAAAAGCATCTGTTCACAACACTGGCATATAATATATTGTACATTTTATTCTACTCAATTCCACTTTTTGAAGTATATTTTATGTAGACATCATTCTGTCTGCAGTGTGCATTTTGCAGTCACCTTTGTATTGTAACAGCATTTAGGCTTTGCCAACACAGACTCAAGTCCTGCATAATAAATCACTGTAAATATGGTAAAAACCAATACTGCTTTACAGTATTGAAAAACCAATAAGTCTCTGAATGTGCAGTCAGGCGAAGCTCCAGCTGGCCCAGAGCAGCAGCAGTGTACCGGTATACGAGCCCAGAACCAACAGATAAAGGCGGAAGAGGAAGCAGTCGAGCTTAGAGCAGAGGGCCAGCCAATCAGCTTGAGCAGAAGACTCACTGTCCTCCTGGGATAAGGCCAGACGGAGGGAAACCAGCTCCTGGAGGAGCCACTCCAGCCCAGAGGGAGCATCCTGGATCTCATTCAGGGACAGGAGATCCTCCTCAATGGAGGTCTCAAGCTCATAATCTATAAGAAAATCAAGGAATCTGGTGTTACAACAAATAACGATCCATGCATCATGTAGTTTAATAAATGTGAAACCAGAGTGGGAATATCACAGTTTCTTAATATCCCCATCCCTGATACCAGTATTGTGATAAGTTTCCACACACTGTGGTACAGACAGTTTCATCTCAGCTCACCATAAAACAACTCTTTCCCCTCTGTCTATGTTGAGGAACACTGAGAAATGCTAAATGTTAGATCAATGCAAAGAAATATCATTCTATCTTTCTAAGATCTCTCTGTGAGGAAGTTTTATTTTTTGTTCTGTTTTTTGTTGTTTTGCTTTTTTGTTTCTTCGTGTGTGTTTTGGTGTTTGCTTTTTTTTTCTAGATGGGTTCATCTTAGCTTTTGCATGATTTCAGAACTGTAACCAAACAGTAGACCATGATTGCATTGAACAGCTCTCAAATTCACAAATTTGTGCTACTGTGATGATGATGATTTCACCTTGATATTAAAAGTTAAAAAATAGTTTTCCATGCAAAAGTTGTAAAGCGTTTGTGTAGTTGACAACAATACAAAAACATCAGTAGCATTAGAAATATTTATACTTTTCTTTCAAAAATCTTTTTATTAATTTCAACCAAGAGACATTGTACAATGTGAATGTTTTCACAGTGGCAGGTCATGTTTTTTGATATAATGCAGGAACCACCCATGAACTTCCACTCTCACCTGCTCCAACTGACCATTAAACAAACCTAAGTCTTTGCACACAATACTGTAACTAACTGAATGAAAAAAAATATGATTACAGATGTGTTTACAGTGAACACAAGAGCAAATATGGCAAATACAGTAGATAAATGTGAAAGATAATAAAATAAAAGAATACATAAAGAAATGAATAAAAATAAATTAAAAAAAATCTTAAATAATAATAATAGTTGGCTCCCTTTCATCCAAGTGTTCTTCCACCCTTGACACCAATAAGCACCTGTTTTTTTTTGCAAACAGACCTTTGATTTGGAGAGGCATTAAGCAAGAATGCACTCTGATATCTTTGAGCTTGTAGCTTACCTCCAGACTGGTTGATGTGGTCAAGGGTTTTGATAGAGGTTAAAGCGCTCTCTGTGAAGCCGTGACCAGCTGAGCCGTATTTGTCCAACAGGCAGGCAGACACTGACATTTCCCTGACCTCCTTCTCGCTGTGGTGGAGCAGCTTTACAACCAGTATAGACTTGATCAGGCTAAGCATCAGCAGGGCCATGCACACCGCGAAGAACACACCTTGAGCGGAATGGAAGAGAAAACACTGGTTACTTTTTTATACACACGATAGTTAGATTATGTCCAGATATCGGAAGACATGGGTTGCTCAGTCAACCAATAATGCTGTTCTTTAATTGCATCATTGCCTTAGTCTATATCTTTACACACAAAGAAAGTTCTTCTATTGCTACTGATTGAGAGGCCGTGATTTCACCTTCTTTACTGTGTTTCCTTCAATAAATCCTTGCGTTAAATCTGGTGGGAAATCTTCTCTACAAACAGGCAAAGTTGAACAGTGGCCATTTTAACGTGCGGTTTATCTGATAGTGATGACAGCAGCAAGCAGGAGGGCTGTTCCAAAACAAAGGTTTATTGAGTTATCTGGACAACTTTAAAGTAAAACCTGGAAAAGATCTTTTTAACATCAGTCCATGTTCTAGAGGACCCATATTTTTTTCAGAAAAGTTATCCTGAACAATCAGTAAACCCAGTTCTTTTTTCTATTTCATCCCTTTGGTACTATTAGACATCACAGACCAGGCCAGGCTGGTAGACATGAAAATGCTCTGTATACTGTAGTTTACTGGTGAATTTATACAGGAATTCAGTTTTCAGATTTAGTGAAATTTTCAAGTAAGAACAATGACCCCACTTGATAAAATAGATCATACACTGAGTTTAATTTTGCACATGTACTGTATACCAACAGACGAAATCAAGGTGACTGAAAAAAACATGACAACAAAATTGAAGAAGAGGAAATTGGGTGCAAAACAAACCTAACAAAAATCACAGGATGTCCTACCTATGAGTGGCGTCCTGACAGCAGTAGCGGGCAGTTCATCTGTGAGGTTGACTCTGAAGACGGTGTATCCCAGCAGTATGCTGATCTTAAAGGCAATGCGTGTCCCGCTGTTCAGAGGCAGGTAGAAGCTGATCACATCTACCAACATGAGGAAGATGCTGGGGATGAGGAGACCCACCACATACAGCAGGGGGCGTCGGCGGATCAACACCTAAATGAAACATGAGGACAGACAGCTGAGCTCTGATAGACACTAATGCAATTTATTCAACCACATGTTTGACACAAATTACAAAATACAATAATTGGAATAAAATATTTTTTGCCTGTCTTTAGTGGTATCTAGCCATGCTGATGTGATTTTTTCAACTTTTTTTTTCCGTTGGCTATACTCATACCTCTCCAACTGACTGGCCTCAGTTTATGGAGCTGGTGACATTTAAACCCTGACAGTCTTGGCTTGTGGGAAGTGATGTTTGTTAAAGGCCACTTGAAGCAGAAATATTAATAAACAACGTAACTACATTGTCTAGTCAAATTGAGTGAACCACAAACACATCAAAATATTCCCGAGCCTGAATTTGCATTATTACAAATGTTACTTAAGTTCCGGTTTCACTTCACTTCACCTCTCTACTAAGGCAACAACAACATAAGAAGAGTCTTTGCGCTTTGCAGGCTATACAGTATTTATTGCATCATGTAGATAAAATATGTGTGTGGATGTGTTTATTTGTTTGGTCATAAGTGCTTGAACTATAAAATTGTCGCTTCCAGCTGTGTAATATATCGGTGTCAATTCATATCCTTGGCTTGATGCAGATCTTTCTCAGTCTCCAGTTGAGAAACCAACATTTTCTCAGAACTAAAAATAATTTTCCAGCAGAAAAGCTCTCATATGACATATCTACCTTTAGCGATAAAACTGCCACAGTGTAATAATATCCCAGTGAGCCATGAAATGCTCCTTTACCAAAAAGCCTTTGCTCTTTAAGCTCAATAAATAGCAGCAGCCCTCCCTGCTCTCCACCTGCAATGGGCTGTGGGGTCATTTTCCTCACCACTAACAAGAAGTCCATTGATCAGGCAGCCACTGAGACAGTCTCATTATGGTTGCTCACCCCACCCTGTCTATCAGCCTCTCTCTCTATCTGTCTCTTTACTTGCCAGAAACAGCCTCAGCCTCATCATTTGGCATTAGCTCACTAGCCCGATCCATGAAGGTCGCAGCCAATTGCTTTACACTTAACAATTCTACTGCACAGCGTGGTGGGGGGGCGGGGCGGTGGGGGACGACTAACACACAGAGGGCCACAGTTTAAAGCTCACCATCGATAAGCAATCACAGCCATCACAGTGCAGTTACTTGCTCACTGGGAATGGCTTGTTACACAGCAATACATTATTAGAAGATTTCTGTAATATTAGGATTATATAAAAATAACCTGCAGTGTGACTTTCTGTTACACTTAAACTGTTTTACTTTCTAATTTAGATCATTTCTTCCTGTAATAATGGTGATGAATCTACATGAAGTCACATACATTGAACTGGATGTGGGCGTAGTCAGTGCTGTCTTGGTGCATATGCCAGTAGTGTGAAGGAATGGACAGTAGCTCCCATTCTCCGTCATTCATGAACTCCCTCTTATCATTAGCAATGGCCTCGGCACTCCTCCACAGAGCCAGGTCAATTTCCTTCACTGCAGAGGAAGAGATAATGAAGGATAAAAAGAGGCAGAAGGTGTAAAAACAATTTAGGAAGGCAGTAAAATCTGCTTTCTCCTTGTTTTATGTTCCCCACAGTAAGAGTTTGTGCATTTACATGGAGGTTTTTCTCTGATGCAAGTGAGGTGAAAATGTAAATTGCTTATTTCACTCTTCCTGCTTGTGTCTGTATTTGTTTCATAAGCACAGCAGGCATAAAAACTGAATTTACTGAGCTTGCAGAACAAAATAACATAATGTCTTCCACCATGCCAGCACAGGCAGGAAACAGACCTGAGTGAAGCCAGCTGCGGAAGGTGAGGCTGCAGTTCTGCTTGTCAAATGGAAAGGCGTACATCTCCAGGCTGCAGGCCAGCACCACCTGCATGGGCCGGTAGTACTTCACTGAGCCGGAGGAGTTGACATAAACATAAGGGATTGGAAGGGACTTCCCCTCATCGACACTGAAAAGAGAGGTAAGGTGAGACATGGCCAACAAGGCAGAATATGACACTGACCTCCAACTGCAGTGGCCATTTGTTGGTCCAAGTGCTCACATGTTTATCATACTTTAGTGGTATTTAAATGCACTTTTGATTAGATGTACTAAGACTTTAATGGGTAGGTTCACAATTTTTCAAGGTCCCCATATGAACATAAAACAGGTTTTGCTCACTGTAATCAACCCTCCTTTTCATACTGACCACTAAGAGATCCCTTCATAATGCACTTTCAGTGTAAAGGATGGGGGACAAAATCAGGCTTGATGAGGCTTCGGCCATCCAAATTAGTCAAATCATTAAGAAGACTGTAAATTTGAAAAGATATTGACTGGATTTGAATAATTTGGGCAGCTGAAGTCTCATATTAGCTTCTAATAAACTTTTAAATACATTTTTACACAGAATGAGGGCTGTGGATTTTGTCCCCCAAATAGATGTGTTATCACCTGTGTCCAACCAAGCTGGTGTTGTTAGCAACTATTGTCCTAGTTGCAAATTGAGCATACAGTGTGTCCTGCCATTCAACTCGCCAAATTTAAACACCCAAGAATGCAAGTTTGACCTTTAGCTTACTTCTTCTTTGATACTCTCACTGAACGAACATCAGAAATTTACAAAATCTCATGTTTGCTTTAATGTGACAGTTCGGTGCATATAGAGTAAGTCTTATGGTAGACATTAGGACTGGGACAGGTTCTCTGCAGAGTTTACTGAAATTAACGGAGACTACAGCCTGCTTAAGGGCTGGCAATACTGGAAAAACATGACAGACTGAGCACTAATTGTTTCAGTAATTTCTTACAGTTCACTAATGATAACATCAGGTATCCAGATGGCATCAGATGACAGTGAGATCTCATTGATACCATCAAACTCCTCTGGATCCCAAACCAGGAACTCATCTGTCCAGATCTAAAAAAAAAAAAAAAGAAAGAAAGAAAGAAAGAAAAGAAAAACAGCAAGTTTGTGGTAAAATAATGTAAATCATGTATTTAAATGGAATTATTTTCAAAAACAACAAAAATGAAACTAAACAGCCTGTGTTAATGATGATGAAGTGCATTCCAATCGATTCCAATTAGTTCTGCATAATTCACATGCACAGTGAAGTAAGTTACTGTTATATTTAAATAACTTTTAAAAGAATATCTACGGTATAGCATAGCTTTTTAAAAGCTGACACTGTAAATTATATGAGGCATTCACGCAGTAGAACACAGACACTGAGGGAATAGGTGATTGGAGTTATTTCAAATATACAGTATGGATTTTACATAGAGGAAAACATGTTCTTTTCCTTATACAACAAGTAACAAACACTGAGGGAAATGAGGAACCACCTACCTGTCTGTACCAAATACTTGTAGTAATGCTCTGGGTCTTTCCATCCTAGGAAAAGGAGAATGTCTTTTTAATAATACTAAAAATATACTATATATACTATAATAATACATTTATATTAAGGCTACTGTCTGGAGCGGTTTGAGTTGAGTTAAACTGAGTCAACTTTATTGCCATTATTAGTATTATAGAAAGCCAAGTTAAAACCTGACCTGTTTTGTTCCAGAAGTAAGAAAACCCTTTAAATCACATTGATATTTGCAATAATGCACATGATCTAATCCATGATCTAATCTTGCTCAACAGTCTGTGGTGGGGTGAAACAAGTCATGTCATAATCTAACAGGACAAATTTACTGAGACATTCACGCTCATTAGAGGATGAACCCTTTTTAAGTTAATGACACCATGACCGTTGCTCGAGCGCCACCCTACAGGCGGAAAATGTAATTTTTTTCAGTCCTTCTACTGGTAAGGCTCACAAGGTGTGTTCAGACTTAAGTCATTTTTTTTTCTTATTTTAGAGGTGGTATAATTGCATGTAAGGTCCACGCAAAAATGCATTTTGACTTGTTATAGTAGGAAAAGCACAGGTGTTAATACTAACATTTGCTATGAATCTGTTCCGAAAGTTGAAAAGTTTTAACTTCATGCAAATGAAGGTGAAATTCTCCTGGAGGCTCAACAGTGATCTGCCAAAAAAACTGACAACGCAAAAATGATGCAGTGGTGGGTCTGGGTCTTACTCTGGATAAATGTCTGTGGAGGAAATACACAATGAGGCTTAAAACATGCCTTTGGTCTTCACATTAATATCAGATCTCTTTAAGGGAGCAGAGAGCCTTCAGAGTTTACATACCACATCGAGGACAGACTGTAGTATGAAGTCTATGTAGATAGTGGTAGGACTGGTCCAGTTGTGAACAGGTCGAACTCCACAGTCATATTTCCGCAGGAGGGTCCTGGTCAGCTGGTTCAGAGCTGATCTCTTTGGTTTCACTGGCACACATCCAGCCAGATGGGCTAAAAGACAGAGCAAGATTACCAACTGGGCAAAGCGAACAACTGCTCAGGTTCACTGTGTGGTAATTAGTCTGCAGTAATCCTGATTAATTGCTCATTTGTTTGGTAATACAGTTAAGTACAATATAAACTGAAATGATCAGGGCTCATTGGGCCCCTTCATCTAATTTTTGGGGGCCTTACTGGTTTAGTTCACCCCTGTCAAAAGGTTGAGGGATGTATAAAGTATTTGTCAATTTTTCACAGTGCATACTGAAAGTAAATGCAGGGCTTATTGTTAACTCTGCTGTAACTCTAACTCCCTTGCTGGAACATTTTAGGCTTCCAAACATAAATTAAATTACATTTATATTTTATATAAAACTGAGAGTATTATATAAGGCAAAACTTTATATGTGCGTCCACAGTTTTCATACAACAATATGAATGTATTTGCTAAGAGGGCCAAGAGGGCACAATAACTTTTTCTTTATGAATGCATTAATTACTACATGTGTATGTTTTTGAATATGAATAAGTGTCACATGAAATTTGACACTACAGTTTGAAAATATATTTCCAAACTACTGCCACTAAATCTGTAAGAGAGTGGCATACTGACCTAATGTAAGTAAAATATGTAGGAAAGCAGGAAACACAGCTGTCACACCATAAAAAACAAACAAGGATGTTGCAAATATTTGAAAACTCTGCAGTAACTTCATTTTCTGGGAACATTTCACAAAGCAGAAATCTTTAGAGCAAAACACTGCTGGTGTTTCTAGCTTACAAATAAAAGAAATAGTCCATACTTTTTAGAAAATGCAAGTGTCTGATCTTTTCTTTTAGCTAAAAGGAGCATCTTACCTGAGAACAACAGCATCAGCCAAAAGAGAGACATCAAGCTAAAAAAAATCAGCCTTCCAGATTACAGGTGTCAGATCCAAAAGTCTGTTCTGTTAACACAGAAAATATCCACAGTTTCATCAAATAAGTTGAACAGTGGTGGTACAGAGTGTAGGGGAAGAACAATGAGCAGGGCTGTGCCGACATTTTGGTTGCACTGATATTGATTTTCCACTGCCCGAGTAAGGTGATACATATAATAATGTAACACACCAGAGAGGAAACTCCCTGAAGGTTTGTTTAGTGCCAGTTCATTGCTTCATTACAGAGGATCATGGACACAGGTTATTGAAAATGTTTTTTTTAACCTAGTTGAAAACACCATAGAGAGCATGTTGTTTAAAAAAACTCCTGCGTGTTCATTGTTGAACATCTTATAAACTGCTACTTCCTTCTCCTTAATCCTTATAAGTATTTTGTTTTGACATTTTATTTTGTCCCATGCAAAAGTTGAATCAAACATTTTGCATCTTGGCTTTGAATATTTCACAGTATCATAAAGTGAAATAAGTATTATAGAGTTTTCAAATGAAGTAGCAATTAAATGCAGAATATATGCTGTTCCTGTGTGATATTGTCATAAAATATGGAAGGAACTTTTAGAAATTAATGGGAAAATTAAATAAATATTAACACAATTGAAATTTACACCTGGCTATTGGACCTTAAGTTGCAATTTTATTAAGGCACCCACATTTCCACCTGAGAAGTGGCTGTCACCTTTAAATATGCTTGGCTTTAAAAGTTAAAAGTTTGGCTTGACCCAAAAACTTTTTGACTTTTTGACAATTAAAAACAATCTCAGGTTTGTACTAACTTTAAGCCTTACAATACCTGTTACAAGAAGGTTGTGTTTTTTTCAGATATTACTATTTATTTTCACCACTCTACAATCCATCATGCCCACACCCAAGAAACTTAATTTCCAGGGTTTTTTGAGGCACGAAGAGTGTAAAACCTGCTTTATATAATTATATATAAAACAAAGCAAGACAATATACCACAATCATATAATGAAGCCTGCAGTACTGTACTTTGCATCTGGTAAGACAGGAAATCTCATAAATCTCAGAAGTCTAGACTTAAATCTAAATTATGGTTGACTTATTTTTATGTTTTTGGTTTTAAATCTAAATATATAATCTAATCGAGAATATTAATGTATGTAATCATAAAGAAAAAAAAACAATCATTTTTACTTTAAAAACAGCTACTTTGAGAAATTACTTTTTTTCTGCTGGTAATAAGAAACACTCAAATACAACAACAACAACAAAAAGAGGTCAGGGAATATTATTATAACATCCAATAACTTCTTAAACACATACAAAATATAGGCTAGTTCAGGGGTTAGCTATTAATAATAAGACTGAGAAACAAATCAAATCATTTTAGGGGCTAATTTTTAGTGACTAAACTCATTAGATTTTTTTGTCAGCAGTGTGTTTGATGGAGAAAGATGTCAGCTGACAAAAACGCAGAGGAACTTTTATGTCGTATGTATGTGTTTTTTTGTTTGTATGTTTATTCTTAAAATCAATAACAACTGTGTGCCAATGTTGCATAATAAAAGAAATCCAACTTAATAAAAGTGTTTAATTGGCTGTTAAATACCAAGAAATCTGGGAGGCCTATTTTATTTATTTATTTATTTAATGCTCATTTGTATAGGGACAAGTATATATAGCATGAACACATGACACATAGGCCTACCACAGCATTTATTGCCTAAGCTAGTTTGCAATTCCCGTCCTTAGATGGGCTTTTAAAATACATGAAACTCATCAGTAAAATACATATGAAACTAACTAAAACTCAACAGTAGATATACATACATTTCAGCACAACACACAAAACTCAACAATATATTACAACATGAAACTCAACAACAAAGCAAACTACACATACATGTGTTCTGGGAAAATGGTGCCCAGTTGCCTATAATTAAATAGGCATTTTAAGGATTTGTAGGCTTCAACATATATTGGATGAAAACTGTAATAATAAGTAAACAGAAGCTGAATCACTTTACAGCCTGTAGAGACACACTGCAAGTCTATGACAGTTTAAATCTGCCACAGCCTCTGAAAGCTTTTCAGTAAGACCTGCCATGTTCAGTCATTCACGTCGCGAGAGCGCGCGCGTTAATGCCAGTGCTCGTTTAAAGTGCACGCGCGTGTGTTGACAGGTGAGCGCGCGCAGCTGGCTGTTCGCTCTCGGCGTTTGACAGATGGAGTTGGTTTGACTCGGAGTCAGGGCTGAAAGCATTTTGGGCAAAAACAGGAAGGAATTCAGTTTTTTTTTTTCTATCTGCAATGAGAGCTGAACAGACTGAAAATGGAGAAAACTCGACGAACTCGGTGAGCGCAAAGGATGACGGAGCTTATTAACATAAAAAGTGACATGTTTGTGTCTGAATGCCTGAAGAACTAACGTTAACACTAACCCCTCTGTTGTGTGGAGCCCAGATCTGCATTTTAAAAAATCTGGTATTTTAAAGTTACCTTGATTATCGTTTTATGTACATAGAGGGTAGAAATATACACTTTTGAATAAAATACACCAAATCGCCCTGATTTTAATAAAACTTAAGTATGAATTACATGTCCCACAGTCTCAGACTAGTATCCTGCATGTGTTTTTGTTTTTTTAAATAACTTATCAAGTAGCTAAATATGATAAGCAAGTGCTCGATAAATAAAAAGTGTGATGTTCTCAGCAGCCAGTCACATAAACATATGACCTTTAGGCTACCATAATATATTAAATAGTAGCCAATAAATGTATAAGCCTAGAATATGTATTTTCTTCTCTTTCTGACATAGATTCTTGTTGATGAAAACTTGTTCTAGGTCATAACACTCACACTTCAGTCAGGATTTGGCTCAGTAGCCTTGCAATCTATCAATAGGCCTGTTATATTATTCCAACTGTCAGCCCACAGTACATGGAGCCAACAGTCTAAAGATGTTATGTAGGAGGGAGGGTAGGTAAGGATTTACAGTAGCCCATGTAAGTAAAAAAAATTGTGGAGTTACAGTATGTAATGACAGAAAATTCATACTATTAGTTTGCCTCTGTTTTCTGTTTGGTATTGACATAGGCTGTGTGTGTGTGTGTGCGTGAGAGAGAGAGGGAGAGAGAGAGAGAGAGAGACCCAGTGCCTTTGTCACTCAGGTCTTGTGGCATGGTGAGTGGAATGATAAACAGAAGCCTGTGCTATCCATGTCAGCAGCCTAAAATAGAGGCTAACCAAGAGGGTCTCAGATAGCCCCTGGACTCCATATAAGTCTGGTCAGCCTGCTCTTGGCTTCCTGTGTGTGTGCGTGTGTTTGTGTGTGTGTGTGTGAGAGAGAGAGAGAGAGAGAGGGAGAGAGAGAGAGAGATACTCTGACATGTCCACCTGCTGTTGGGGTAACGGGCTTTATATAGCACCTCTCACTCAGCAGACTCAAGTTATTTTTCTTACTTCATGTGTCTATGAGGTGAAAACATAAGACGGCCTGTGAGGGTTTGTGTTTACCAGTCTAACTGTGGATAACGATGTAGGCATGTTTAGTGAGGTCGCGCACAACTTTGGTGAGGGAGCTGCAGCCTAAATACATTTCAATACATTTTTAAGTTTGGTTTTAAAAAAAAACCCATTGGCTTAAGGACTCTGGGCCAATTTGGGACATATGTTCAGCTCATGGATCCTATGCTGCTTATTGAAACCACTGACTTTTGCTGCATTTTATTAAGCGATTGTCCCCCTGACGCAGCCAACATGTGGACCTCATATGGGCATGACAGGTTGGCATTCAGGCATTTGTCCTTCGGCTCCATATAAACCCCAAGTGTGTCTGCTCATGGGTTATAACTGATGCTCACATCAGATCCCATGTGTGTCCACATCGGGCAAGATGGAATACAAGTGGGGCTCTTATGGGCAAAAAGTGGGATATCTGCCTGTTACTACAAGGGTTAAACATGGATTACATAGGCTAGTTTGAAAATCTAAAATAGTAGGGAAGCAGTGGAAGACATGGGGTATAAAAGCATAAAAGTATAAAATTATTTCTGTCATTTCATCTAAACCCATATATTTTAATGGATAGTCAACTTGTGGCCCAGTTTTGACTATTTGGTCACCCCAAATGGGGGTCAATAGCCAATATATCACTATCCCTGCATGAAGGATCTTAAGCTTGACTGTTATTTTCCTTTCCCCCAGCAGAGTGAAATGCTGATCAACCAGCTGAGGGAGATCACCGGCATCCAGGACCCACAGATTCTCTGCAGAGCCTTGAATGTAAATCATCAGCTGCAATGGACACAATGCAAATTAATGAGTGATCGTTATACATCATAAACATCATCACAGCATTGTGATATTCCAAATACGGAATACACATTACACATGTCAAGATGATCATAAGGCATTTTTGTAGATCTGTTACAGCTACATAAATCTGCAATTAGTCACATCACGTACAACTAATGGACACACAGTGAACGTGGGGCTTTCAGGGTCACAGGGCAGTTGGCCGCTTTTCCCGGTTGGTAATCCAGTCTTTATGATAACCTGTAACTAAAAACTGCTATCCTGCTTTACTTTCATTATATTACTATTTAGGCATTTAATTTGGCGGGCAGTACAATCAAGCAATGAAATTAGTTGCTGGGATGAACTTGGACTTTCACATACTGAAAAACCCCAGTTTACATGCAGGCTTCTTCTTTAGCCCTTACCATGATAAAGGAAACACGCTTACAGGACATTTCAGAAACCGTGTTAATATATATAATAATAAACTTTATTTATATAGCACTTTTCTTAACAAAGTTACAAAGTAGTGTTTATTTGCTGTTTCTTTCTTCTTTTCCTGTAAATTTCACATTTAAATCAAAAATATTGTTTGATGAAGATGTTTTATGTAAAAATGGTCCAGAAGATGGTGTCAGAGAAAGAAACCTACTGGTTGATCATGTTGCGTGCATAAAATTGTTAAGAAATGTTTTATAATTATTAATCCTGTGGAGAACCTGACTATCTGTACAAAATGTCTTGGTAATCTATCCCTAGAGCTGCCCTGCTACAGTAGTTGGCTATTCTTTGAAGCTGTTCTTGAATTGTAATTAATGTTAAAGGAACACTCTTTGATTACATTAAAAGCACCCCCAGGCACACTGCTTATGTTTTCAAACACAACTGCACATGAAACAATCCCTAGGAGCTTGAGTTAATAGGAACCTCATAAAAGTGATAATTGACAAACGGTGCAATAAACAGCCTGGCTGACTGTGGTGCACATATCATCCAACCTGTTGTATAGATAGATAGAGAAACAACAGGATCCCACTTTAGGAGGGGCACTGGAGGAATGTTTGCGTACGACTGGTTTCAAACACAAAGAGGAATTCTGTACAATAATCGACAAGTGTCACCTTAATTAATCAACTGTATGCGAGCACATGCTTGTGCTATGTTTAAGTACTTCCCATTTGCTATATTTTTAATTCATGCATGCAGTACCAGTCTAAAGTTTGGACACACTTTAGTGAATGGGAAGGCGTGTCCAAACTTCTGACTGGTACTATATTTCATACGCCAACACTTAATAATATCCAGAATATCCGCCCTTATCTTCTATCCCTGTCTCCTCTCTTTAAGGCCAGCCAGGGTGACATTGGACACGCTGTTGGACTGCTGACAACCCAGCCAGCAGAGGTTCAGGATCCTGGAGAACCACAGGAGTCAGGGACCCCTGGAGTGGCCTGGGAGGGGCAGAAAGGTACACTGGGGACAAAACACTTGTGCACAAAATTCTGACTCTTTTCAATTTAGTTTCAAACTATTTTCATATTTCAAAATGAATATACACTCACATAGGTTGACACCAGAGATAACATTTTCAGCAGAGATTAAAGGTGTGTGACAACTGAGATCAATAAATAATTATTATAGGGCTGCAACTGATGAACTGTAACTAACTATTTTCTCGATTAATTGTTTTGTCTATTAAATGTCAAAAAATTTGCGTAAAATGCTCAATATAATTTCCCCCAGTCTAAGGTGACATCTACAAATTTCTTGTTTTATTCAACCAACAGTCCAACACCAAAACATATTCAGTTTACTTTAATGTATCACAGAAGAAAAGCCTTAAATCCTCACATTTGAGAAGCTGGAACCAGCAAATGTTTTGCATTTTTACTTTTAAAATGACTATTTTTAGTCAACAGCATAACAGGAATAATATTTTATGAATGTATACCCATGTGTACTCTATTTTGCCTCATATTTTGTTGAAATTAACATGAAGACTTAGTTGTCACATTGTTGTCTGTTTCCTCAGTAATTCATAAAGATGAACTGCAAGCTGCCATTGAACTCAGCCTGCAGGAGTCCCACAATGCTCAGGAAGAGGAGAGAGAATTCAACAGGTACAGGAGCGCCTGCTTTTTATACAGTGATTGTTTGTTTGTTTGTTTTTTAATTTACTGCTGACTTTAAAGGAGAAAAGGTATGAAAATAGAGACAGTAAACGTGGACTGACCTAGTTTTCTTCTTCTCCGGCTCACAAACTGCTTAGATCATAACCAACAATTAGCAAGATTATACCACAGCTGATCGAAAACACCCAAAAGTTGGCAGTGGAAAATTAACTAACTGAAATAAATGAAAGATGTTTTTTCAAATGGAAATGAAGGACTCTTGTTCAGCTGTTTCATGTTGTCTGGTTGGTTCCAGGGTTGGCAATGTTGGTTAGTCTCTTGTTTGGTCAACCACTTTGGTCCAGACTGAAACGTCTCACCAACTTCTAGATGGATTGCCATGAAACTGAGCAGCACCTGCAGATCAAAGTTTTCACTTACCCAATGAAATATCTCAACATCTATTCGATGGATTGGTACAAAATTTGATAGTCATCATGCTGTATCCCAAAGACTTTGGCAAACCACTGATTTTTCTACTTTAGACACCATGAGGTTGACAAAGAAACAATATTTTATTTGAACTAGAACATGTTAGCATGCTAATATGTTAAACTAAGATGGTGAACATGATAACCATTACCTGCTAAACATCAGCATGTTAATTTTCATTATGAACATGTTGCCATGTGGAAGTTAGCCTACCAGGCATTTCCTTCTGTCTTGCAACAGTTTGTGTTTTCCTGGGAGACTTTAGGATTTTACCTTTAACTCATATACAATTTACACACAGGACAGGGAATCTAACTAAGTCAGTCTTTGTTTAATAGAGTTGTCAAATCAATGCTTTGAAATGGGTAATTTGATGAACTGCAGGGCTCTGGAGGCTAGTGCAGAGGAGAACACAGCAAGGATGAAGAGGAAGAGATGTGAGGCCCAGAGTGAGATGTGCAGTCCTGCAGACTGGATCCGTCAGGACAACTGGCCCGTGGGCATTCGCAATGTAGGAAACACCTGCTGGTTCAGCGCCGTCATCCAGGTGAGAGTCAGCGTCTGGCTGGGTACATAAAATACATAAAATAATGCAGTAAAACAGAGCCGTCTCACCATTGTGGGGCCTGAGGTCAGACAAATAACAACAGCATTGTGCACTGCTGTCATGCTTTAGTTACAATGCTACCAAACATGCGCTGCACCCACCACTGTTTTTATCAATAAATTCACTTAAATATCACAATTATTATTGGCAAATAACACATTAAGTAATCCAGTCAAGCTCAACTCAAATTAACTCAATAAATAGTGCCATCTATTAAAAGATGTATTGTATGTATTGGGGTCCCCCAGGACCCCAATACATTGGTATTTTTAAAAAGCACTAATTAAAGCAGAAAGAAAACAATGATATGAAGTCATTGATGATGTATGATAGAATAAAGCACCTGTGAGATATGACAAAAAGTATACCTCTGGGGTCTGTGGGTACTCCAGTCGGGAGGATTAAGGTTAATTAAATGTTATTTTTAGGCCCCTTGGGGGCAGCGCAACAATCTGACAACTCAACATTGACATATTATCACCTTTAAAAGTTGATATAGCAAACATGTTAGCAAACAATTGCCATTTTTTTCCTGAATATCATCCTCTTTAGCTGCTAAATGCTCCTCTGTGTTCACCAGCTAGTCACTAACTTACGATCAGCTGAAAAACAATAAAATGTTTCATAGAACTGAGTGGAACTAAAGAATCAGGTGATAATTATCTGTGGGCTCTATTGTTAATATCAAAATATTGATTAGATCATCTTTAAGTTCAGATCTGATGTACTTTTTTGACACATGTATACAGTACCAAATGTTTGCTTTACGTTCCTTTTTGTTTTGTTTTTCATTCTTGCATCTGCAAATGATGCACGTGATGTCTTCTCTTGAATAAAAAATTGAATTTAAATTCAAAATACAGAATATAAAATACAGCTGTACCGTGTACACCTGTCATATAGCCTGTTAAGTGCACTAAGCTCCCTCCACCTGTTCGAACAGAGTCTCACATCCTTGGTTGCTAAGGCTTAAAATAGCTTTCACACAGATCAAGAAACATTTATAGGTTTGGACTTTCCCCCTTCCAAGATTTCCAACTTGAGTCGGTCAAAGTTTAACACCTTTATTCAGTCAGCAAATTTTGGTGGGGCTTTTACCAATCTCTATAAATTATTTTTTCAGGGTAGAAATTAGTGCACACGTGTTTAATATGTATAGTGATCTTCTTTCAGTTATCACAGGATTCAAAATGAGATCCCCCATTAGTTTAATACCCACCAGTTTTCAGATTGACAACAGAAACACTGACTACAGAAAGATTTCCCATGAACCTCAGCGTTTCTATACGACCATGTTAGACCATGTTAAGAGATTAGAAATATCAGGACGAAAACAAAAAGGTGTGGACATCTTCCTGCCATGCAGTATCCCTCTGAGCTGCTAATTCTATTACATGTCCATTCCAGACTGAATTTAGCCAGACCTATCAGGTGGCTCGGCAGAAACTGGAGCCTTCATTGAGATGCACAGGCTGTGTGGATAATTAAATAGCGTGTGATGTGATAATGGAGCAAACAGTTGACTATCCAGTCTGATCTTGACATGGACAGAGAAGAGACAGTGATTCTTTGTCTCTGCTGAATTCAGATATGCTTCTACATTGATTTAGAAGTCAAACCCCTGAAGGACCGGGGTTATTATCTGGGAATAGAAATGGTAAAATGAGGCAGTGTTGTTTGAATACAAATGGTGTTAAACTTTTGTTTGTTATTTTTGCTGGTGTCGATACTGTTACCCCTGACCTGACTGTTGAGTCAACAGAGTGCAACTCTTGATAAAGCAGTCTCGCCTATAATAGTAATTGCGCTATCAGATTGAGGCGAGAGTGACCACATTCAGATTCAGTTGTCAGCTCATATTCTCTCTATTATCCTTTGTGGTATGAATTACAGTAAAACTGAGATAAGCCATAATTGAATTTCCTACTCAAATGGAAATACTGTATATATCAAGATATTCATAAGTGCTCAGAAGCTCCACTGCGACTCACAACACATGACATATAAGACTAATTGACTGGTATTAATGCGTTTAGTTTATCATGAGAAACACAAGTATCATATAACAAAGTGGATGGTACGTGTGCTTGCCTATTATGTGTGAAATAAAATAAAAAATATTGAATTTGGCAAAAACAATAAAAGCAAAGAAACTTTCTTATGGAGTAAAGTTGTGTTCTGGGAGACGTTGGAGCAGAAATACAAGCATGAAAGGTTGAAATAGTTCCTGAAATTATACCCCTGAAGGCAAAGAGAACATTTGATTTTATTATATTTGCACTGTCTTGGAGCCAATTTTGAATTGTATCTCATTCAGATAACTTAGTAAATGATCAAGTGGCAACCACAACAGCTGAGTGGTGAAGTCAGTGCTGAAGGGCTTAAAGCTGCACTTCATTTAATGTGCAATAAATGCCAGATCCTAGAAACCTGTGATTTTTGACAGTAATGGAAAATTCCTCCCTCTTCTCTTGTTTACACACAAATTTAGCATCAATGTTTAATTTCACTAACACTTCTAATTAATTACATATTAGGGCTCAAGGTAGGGTCAAACTAAAACGGTCACCATTAGATGTAGAGACACCTTTTACTGGATTACTGTGATACTGGAAAAAAAAAGTGAAAACGTGAAGTTTCCAAGGCAAGATGTTAATTTATTATTTTATTGTAACCTAACCAATTAAAACATCCATATGGTAAATGGTTAAACGTATGAATGTAATATGGAGGTTGGACAGTTGTGAATGTTCTCTGCTAACTAGCTGAATATCATTGATAGAGCTTATATACAGGGAACACTATTCTTTGTTAATTGAAGAACATATTTTGCATATGTCCATGTTTCTTCTATGATCTTTTAGTTAGATGACTGTAATGATGACCTGCCATCTGGTGATTTCTGACCTTGACTGAAGCATTAATGCTCCTTGTTTTGTTTATTTGTATTTGCAGTCACTCTTCCACCTGCCTGTGTTCAGGAGGCTGGTTCTCAACTACCATCTGTCTGAGCGACTACTGGACAAGTGTAAGAGCCACTCAGTGAGTAAATTACTATGCATACCATTTGTCCAAACAACAGTGTGTTACTCTGTCACTGCCATTCCCACCAGTCAGTCCTTTGTTCTCACATTTTCATTTTTACAGAGTATTTTTCTTAAAATATCTATTTCATTCAACTCCACTTATTATACACAAGCTGTGGGAATTTTCTATTACTATAAACATAGTCACTGTGTCACTGTGGTGTAAAGGGGGTGAAGTTTGACTCTGAGCTTGTGTTAACAGGACAAGAGAAACATAGCTTTCATGCAGGAGCTGCGCTGCCTGTTTGCCCTCATGTTGGGCTCCACCCGCAGGTTTGTGGACCCTTCTGCTGCAGTGGAGTTACTGCGAGATGCCTTTAGGACCAGTGAGGCCCAACAGGTACAACAAACATACAGTATTTGTTTTTTAACAAAACAATCTCTCTCTTTTTTGCATAAAAGATAGATGATAGGATAAACATAGAGCAAGAGTTTGTGCCTGAACCAAAACTGTATGACTTGTGCACAGACATGTGAACCCACAAACACACTGCGTCTTGTAATGTGCGGCCCCCATGTCTTAACTGCCTTTCCAGAGTTCCACACCCGAGTGCGCTGATGGGCAGCTGATGACTTTTAGTTCAGATGTTTTTTTTGTCAAAACTTCTGTTTTCAAGGTCAAGAATGAACTTTCATGGCCAGTGTTTGTCTTGGTCTTCCTTTAAAGAGTCGAGTTAATTAGCATTTTTTTCTTGTGACATCTTCATTTCAGGATGTCAGTGAGTTTTCCCACAAGCTGCTTGACTGGCTAGAGGATGCATTTCAGCTGGCTGCCAATGGAAAGTAAGCTATAAGTTGATGTCACCCACATACTGTACATATGTGTGAGTATTCTTCTTCATTGGATCTCTGTTTGCTAAATTACATAAACATATATCATGTTTTACTTTCAGTAGTGCAGAAGACAAACAAGAAAATCCCATGGTTCAGCTTTTCTATGGTACCTTTGTGACAGAAAGAAAACATGAGGGTATGTTTTTATGGGTCTTTTGTAATGGTGTAATCAATATGTATTCTGCTCTCAGTCACTCATATCTGTCTGATTCTGCTTAGGTAAGACTTCATATAACATTGAGCAGTTCGGCCAGTACCCCCTGCAAGTCAACGGCTTCAACAACCTGGATGAATGCCTCGAAGGTGCTATGGTTGAGAAGGAGATTGAGTCGCTGCATTCGGATCACAGCGTTACGCCTGGTCGGGAGGTAAACAGCTTTTTCATTAGAATTTCTACACACAGAGTGTTTTCAGGGAGCATTTGTGCAGTTTTATGCTGTGCTAAAAAAGTCTCTATTTTTTCTTGTTTGCAGAGATGGTTCAAAAAGTTACCTCCAGTCTTGACTTTTGAACTGTCTAGATTTGAGTTCAACACCCAGCTCGGTCGCCCTGAGAAGATACACAAGAAACTGGAGTTTCCACAAATCATTTATATGGACAGGTGAGCTTTGCACAGATAACAAAATCATGTAAGTTCATTCAGACTAGTAGGATCTATATCACTTCACCCAATAACATAACTTACATAGCACCCTCATGTGACCACTAGCAGTCATAAGTTATTGATAAATCATGAGTGAAGCAGGTTTTTGTTAAGATAATATTTGCTGTCTTTTGTCCACCTCTACCATGTATGTCTGTGCCACACTACAGAAATATAACATACAATATAAGAGTCATCTCCACACAGACTTACACTTTTCCCTTCAGTGCTTTCACTGGAACGGACCAAATTGATCTGATTAATTCAGTAGTCATTGAGAGACATTCAGTAATTCTTTCTTCTCAATGCACTAAAAAGAAGTATTATTAAAATATTAAACAGATTAGGTCATATTAAACTGTTTCAATCAATCTTACACAAATTTACTGATCACTTTTCGGGGATTGCCTGTTTTTTTGTTCACAGATATCTTCACAGAAACATAGAGCAGACCCATGAGAGAAGAGGAGAAGTGAAAAAAATGAAGGAGCAACTTGCAGCCCTTCAACAGAAACTTGAGTGGTAAGTTACCTGTTGAAGCTGAGATATGAGACTTTATGGGAACAAATCTAGTACTAATTGTCCCACGTCTTTATTCATAGCTACAAAAACTATGGCTCAGGACCTACCAAGTATCCTCTGACTGACATGCTGCAGTTTGTGTTGGAGTTTGCTACCACCAAGCCCTCAAGTGTTTCTCCAGCTGAAGACCTGAGACCAGCTTCACCTTCACCGACTCCTTCAAGCCACCCACTCAGTGAACCCATCTCTAAAGACAACAGGTTCATAATTTGGGTTTTCTTTGGTGTTTATTAAAGGACAATGTGTTCTTTTTTTACAACTTCAGTCTTATTTTTAAAGTTTTGGCCATCATTCCTATTAATAATGATAGCTTTACACTCACTTAATTAAAGAGAGCGATCTCAAAAACAAAATTGTGATTAATGGATTTAACTGGCTGCTTTTGATACAGGTTGCTTTTATTTAAAAAAATGACAATCAAAACCTTCTTGCAGAATAGAACATATTGAACAGACTTTCAGCCTGTCATTAATGCTTTTCTTGCTCCCCTCAGTGAACCTGAAGACACAGATCCATCAGAGGGCCTGGTTTCCAGTGTATCCAGTTGCCAGCGGACCCCCATATACAAGCCCTTCACCCAGTGCAGGCACCCCATTGACTGCCCACCACACCCAGCCCCCCACAGCATCACTGAAGAAGAGCTGCACTTTGTTAAGAACTGCCTACAGCGTTGGAGGACAGAAGTAGAGAATGACATAAATGGTATGTGAATGTTTATAATATACACACTAACATTGCTTTTAATACAGCTATCATATACAGTCAGAGATTCACTAACAAAGCTGTTCACCTACATAAAAATAGAGCGCAATATTTCAGTGTCACTCAGCTGACTGTGACTCATGACTGTTGCAGGTAATAGATCATAATATATGTGAATTGTCAAGTTGAGTGATATTCCTCTGACTACAAATTGGAGACGCTCACCCGGCTCTCCTAAACTTTCCTTTGGGTGCAAATAATAAATGAAAGAATAAAAAATTTAAAAGAAATTCATCTCCACTGACTTGTAGGTGCACTTAATTCATTTTTCTGTTTTCTCTGTTTGTTTTGTTTTGTTTTGTTTTTGTATATGTGTGTGTGTGTGTGTTTCAGAGCTAAAGGCCAGCATTGACAGGCTCACTCAGGTGCTCGAGGGCATGTACTCAGACAGCAGCCTCTGCCAGGTAAGGCTTACACTCACCGAAATTCCCTCTGACAACCGGCAATGTTTTACATCTACGGCTTAGAAAGTGCATAAATAGATATTAGATGAAACTTTATTGATGTCCATGGAGAAACAAAAGAAGAATGCGATGTAAACGGGACAACAAAAGAAAAATAAGAAGAGATAAGAACATTTAAAGATTATGCCGCAGTTGAGAGTTGGGGGCTGCACAGTCAGATCTCAATATTCGGATACTGAATCCTAATAATTTAAGGCATCAGAATTTTATAAAGTGGGCAGTCAATGCGGTCTCCCACTCTACTCTTACTTAGGTGCCCTACAGACTCCACGCAGTGCTTGTCCATGAGGGCCAGGCATCAGCAGGTCATTACTGGGCCTACATCTACGACCACGCCAACCAGCGCTGGATGAAGTACAATGATATAAACATCACCGAGTCATCATGGGAGGAGCTGGAGAGAGACTCGTTTGGGGGCATGACCAACGCCAGTGCCTACTGCTTGATGTACATTGATGACAGGCTACCCCAACTTATTACAGGTACATCTACGTATTACAATTGTTTAGTTTGATTTGATTTGCGATTAGATTAACCTTTAATAATAACAAAGGGCATATTGAATCATTGCAGCAGCAATAATGGGACACAGCAAAGAGTGCACAGACTTTCTTAAAAGGCAAAAATAAAAAAGGGGCACCACTTTCTTGGAGGATTAGGTTTCACACCACAGCTGGGCCCCAGTGCACCCGGGACACTAGCAAGTGTTTTCTTTATACACTTAATAATTCATACACTTAATACCTTCAACAAGATCTAAACTCCAGCAGCAACAGGATGTATAGTAATAAAATATAGTAGCAGAGGTAATGTCAGCAGCAGCAGAATTTACTGAGACAGAAAGACAATGCTACTGTAGTGATTCAATTAGGAAAGATGCCCAATCACTTTAAAAAAAATCTGATATTCACCAATATATGCATGTAATGTAAAAAGACAAAAGATCACAAGAGGAAACAGGTGCACTGAAACTCAGCCTCTTGCTCTGCCTTTTAAAAAAAGCAGTGGCCTTCCTCAGAGCCTTCCTTTGCACCACCAACACAGATATCTACATTTTTGGTACAGCCACTATGATGCTCGTCTTTGGCTATATCTGTTCTTTTGTTCATGTTTTCCTTTCCTCAAGTTCTTTTTTAAAATGTAGCTCAAATCCAGTTGATCTGATATTGACAGGGAGGCTCTTTCATAATGTTAGAAACTAAGTAAGAAACTAAAGAAGAAACTAAAGGATTTTAATGACCAATATGAACACATGAGGTCAGTGAGTAGGTTTTATTGTGAAACTGTTAACTGACACTACCCCACATCCACCCAGAAGACACAGATGACGAGACAGGCCAGATGCTGCATGGCATGGACTCCCTGCCACCTATCCTCAGGCGCTACGTCCATGAAGACAACCGCTGGTTCCAGCAGGAGCTCAGCGAATGGGAGGAGCAGTTCTGCCAGACAGCAACCCCACAGGGAGAGTCTACAGCCTCTGCAGAGCCCCCAAACCCCAGTCCAGACAATGAACAGCAAACCCCAGTTGAGCCAGCTCCCCAGTCCTCCAGTGGAGGGTCCTCCACTGAAGAGCCTGACCAGGAAGCTGCTTCAGAGCCACAACCAGACTCAGAAGCACAGAAGGATCAGGAGCCTGATCTTGCAGAGAAGCCTAAAGGTCTGTAGTGGTGACTGGAGAAAGGGAAATGAGGGGACGTTTTATAAACCTTAACAACCAATTGCATATTATTCTGCAGATAACTGCACAATATCTGATGTGGTATCCTCATCATCATTCCGAAATATTTATCAGCATGTAAAGCATGCGACTATATGGCCCCAAAATATAGACAAAGACAATTAGAAGCAGGATAATCCACTCCAACGATAACACTTAATACAAGTAAACATCCAATTCTGCATATTGCTTGCTTAGTTAATTTTCATCAAATTCACATTTGTTAGTTTGATAAAAAAGGAGGTCTGGCTACACAAGATTAGTATTAGGATGAGGATTGGGTAAATATTCTCCAAGTCAAAGTAACTTCTACGACAACAACTGTACTTTCCATTACAGACATGCATGTTCACCCACAGCCTCTCTCCTTTCTTTTTTTGACCCCAGAAGAATCAGAGTTAACGCCGCCACCACCACAGAGCCCGGGCTGCCAGCCAGACCACAGCAGTGAAGCAGTCACTGACACCCTGGGGCCCAGCCAGAGCTCCACCACAGCTGAAGAGGATCTGCAAAGTCAGGTGGGCAAGTCTGTGACACCCACCTGCCCCCCCCCCCCTTTGGAATATGGGTCAGAAATTCTAGGCCACAGGAATATGAAGTGTGTACATCTGGGTCAAGGATCCCATTTTACCACTTAGCATAGAGATGGAAATCCAGGCTTAATGCCAGGAAGGCTGTAGAGTAACTTTACAGATAAAGTAAAGGTCACAAGTACTATCATCAACTGATTTGTTTAATAGTCAGTATCTTGTGTAGTGGCATATCGTATAATTTTCACTTAAAAATATTAGTTTTTAGACCATTGAGTTAAATCAGCACCTCTGACACAATGTTAACAAAAACCTTTATTATTAAAAGCTTCATAAACATAAGATTTATTGTAGGCCGTTGCTTTAGACGGCATTAGATAAACTGGTGTCTAACTGGTGTCATCACTCAGTGTCCTGTTGACATATCAGGTGTTTGTTCTATTGACTAATTTGTCACTTGTAAGTGAATATTGCTCCTTACAGAGCTGCAGCCTTTCTGCTGACCCGCCTGACTATATATACGATATAATAAGACCAACCTTTCACTGGATACAAATAGACTTTTTGAATTTCGCACACTCTCTGATCTAATTTGTTCAGCATTGGAGTGGGGGTAGGTGTTGTGTTAATGTCAGTTGTCCAGAGACGGAGTTAAAATAGAAACACACGCTGTACGCTGCAGTCGAACTGACATTTTCCAGATATATTCACTCCACAGGTGTTTAGATGGGGGTAGGTGAATTTATACATGAACACTATACCAGAACAGGACAAGTGGCTAAAGCTGATGGATGGACGGATGGAAGGCATAATAATGTGTATCTTATTAAATCTTTCTCTGTCAGACTCCCGGCCCTGAAGCTGAGCTTAGTAACCAGGCACCATCTGACCTCCATGTGGAGAAGGACGACACAGAGGTGGCAGACCTCAGCTCTGAAGCTAAAGGTGAACCAGACGCTTCCAGAGAAGCTCCTGAACATGAAGCAGATGAGGAGAAGCAGGAGGATGAGGAGCAGCAGCAACAGCAGCAGCAGCAGCAGCAGCAGGAACAGCAGGAGCAGCAGCAGCAAGAGGAGGAGGTCCCAGCTAGACAGCCTGAGAACGAGGTCTCAGAAGTGGAGATCCCCAATGTGGGCAGGATCATGGTGAGGGCCGATGCTGATGGATACAATGAAGAGGTAAGAACTTGTCATAATCGAATATGAAATCACATAGCTGCACTTTTCAAGCCGGCAGCTCCAAATTTAAACTGAACTGCAGGGATTTTGTGGACAAAATATTTTAGCCTTAAATTGTAGTGCATCATTTTGTTCTTCCTGGAGCTTCCTGGTGTACCTGTTAAAATCACTCTTCATTTCTCTTCTTCGCTGCCGTGTCATTTCCTAGATGATGCTGACTCCAGCTATGCAGGGCGTCATTCTAGCCATAGCCAAGGCCAGAAAAACTTTTGACCAGGAGGGTCCTGAGGCTGGCCTCATCAGGGTATGTTTTTTGAGAGATAATGACTGATAGATTGTCATGAATTACATCAAACACTAAATTGCACAACATCACAAGATAATCTTAATGTTTCCTGAAAGACTTTTGCAATTGAAATTTTAACATTGCTGCATTCCCTTTAAATATAGGTGTCTTTGGAGCAACCCATTCTCTCTATACAGTTTTGGATAGTCATGTCTTTCACACATATTTATTAGAATAAAGTCATAAACATTTTTGAGGGACCTTTTGGCTCCATAAAAGTAATTCCTGAGTGAATTCCTTCATTTTCAACTGCAGGTTTTGTTGCAATATCATCAGCATGCAACATATACTATATTAAGAGAGGCCTCCTAATATTCCTTTCTATAAATCATCACATTTATAGTAAAAATGTACTTTAATTATGCATATTGTAGTTTATTATGAATATGGAATTTAACTACTGTATGTCTTGACTCTGTAAGCCAGCATTATCACCAAAAGTCGTGTTAAGTTAACTTGTAACATGCTCAGTCCTTGCAAAAGCCATTCTGAGGTCTATCAGTCACTATGAGGTTTAATTAAATGAAATCCATCTTAGTGCTGTTACGTGCTTGTCAACTATGACCATTTGAGCAAATTAAAATATTGAACCTCTGTTCCCTCAGGCCTTCCATGAAGAGTATTCTCGCTTGTATGAGCTCTCCCAGGAGGAGACCACTCCCCAGGAGGATGCTCGTCTGCAGCATGCGCTGGTCTACTTCTTCCAGAATAAGGCGCCCAAGCGCATTATTGAGAGGACGTTGCTGGAGCAGTTTACTGACCGCAACCTGAGCTTCGACGAGAGGTACACACTGATAGAAGAATGGTCCCTTAATGAGTCTCAGACATTAGTCTATTATGTTAGATGAAGTTTTCAAATGTTTTAAAATGAGAATACAGATAATCAATGTTCACAATACAGGATGAAACTGATGTTAAAAAAGACAATATGGTATGGATCAGAAACTTCAAGATCAAGGAGAAACCTATTGTGGGCTTAATATATTAAAACAAGTAGGGAGGGATTTTTTCTTCTTTTCTTTGCTTAGTGCACACATTGATTTGTCAGAAAACAAACAAATGTTTCTGTCTATTGGGTTGTTTTTGTGAAACGTGTACAGATAACAGAAGTAAGTAGGCAAGCAAGGTAAAACATGGCTGGCAAAAGGTCTTTGCTGACCAGAATTAGAAGAAATACAGTAGACCATACAGCGTGCATGTACTGCCATCTGGTGTCCAGAGTAGAGACCTGCAGCATGGTTTGGATGTTCCTGAATCAACCATGTTAAAAGCACCCATTCACTTCATACTGTATGTCCTTTCCTGTACATGCAGGGCCATCAGTATCATGAGAGAAGCCCGATCCAAGCTGCGTCTCATCAAGCCAGAGGATATGGACATGGATGAATACCTGGTACTGTCTATGGCATCGTCTGGTCTATAGATCAAATATCAACAGATGGTCCCACCTCTGCCTTAATGGATAGTTGATTTATATTCAGGCATGCACTCTTCATTTTTGGGGAGTTAATCTGTCCAAATTTTGTAATAATTCCACTGGAAATTAATCTGGTCCTGCTAGATAAACATTGCTTTAAGTTTATCCTGACGGGCAGGTTTGTCAAAGAGAGGACCTTCACTGATTTGATAATAAATACTTTAAATGGTTGTATAGTTGTATAGGAAATTACATGTAAATTTGAGACTGATATTTGTTAAAAATATCGTCATATCCTTCCCGTTGTAAATTGAAACACACACAGCAGAAACAAAAGACAGGCATGTATCTGTTGAGTAGCTTACTTTATGCTGATTGGGCCAAAGCTTGTGCCCACTAAAGAGCACCAGTAGAGACATTTGTAACTGTGTAAGGAGCTAATCTGTGGCCAAACTACAACTTGAAATGTTACCTCAGTCTGGCTAAAACATGTAGTGACAATGGGATAAAATGGTACAACATGTACTGTCAAACGCAATGAAAGTATTAACACACAGATTAATTGACCATCAAATGTCAATATAGCATTGTATTTAGTACCATGTGGTAAAAAAACAAACATTATTACATGGTGGTATCTGCTTTATGAAAGAGGTTTGGATTCTGTTTAGTATGTTGAAGCCCTAATCTGACCCGTGTATTTGGGTCTGCATGGTTGGAATTCCCGCAGGAAGCGTGACCCAATGACATTTGGTCTCAATGGAATGAAAACTATGTAGACTCCAGCATGACATGACAGTTGGAGAGATTAGCACAGTTTTCACCAATCACAGACTAGTGTTTTAAACTGTTTCTTAAATCAAGAACATTGGATACATTTAAAATAATTCCAAAAATGAGGATTTCTCAATAGTTACTGATAAATTAAACTGCAAATTTATCCAATAATCAACTTGTTTAAATATAAGGCTGGTGATATTCTAAATTTTTCTTATTGTCGGTTAATCCCATGAAAAACCCAAAACCAACAATGAAATGATCCTACTATCAAGAGTTGTCTGTGCATCATGATATACTGTATCTTATTCCTCTGTTCCATAAAGCTCCATGGCCACTGTACTTTATTTCAAGTAAATCCCACATACAGCACCCTGCTGCAGTAAATAATATATCATATATAATATAATAATATAGCACACCAAATGTGTGTTAATCCACAGCTGGAAAAAATCCCCAACAAATGCTCTATCTGCTGCTGTTCAAGTAACGTTTGCTAAAAACTACAGTGCCCAGCTGTTTTAAAACGTTATTGAATTTTCTTTTATGGAAGTATAAATTTGTGACTTGTTTCTTAAGATTTATGTCCTCAATAAGAACCAATAGTCTTGGCGCTGAGTACTACAGAAAGGAAAGTATTGAGGGAGGTCTTTTCATGGGTTTTGTTGACAATAACAAAAATATAGAATGTCACCGGCCTTATCCTATAAGAGAGGAGTAAAATGAAATGACTGTCTCTCTGAAATTAAAAACGGAAAAATAGGAAATTGTTCTCTATTGCAAAAGTAATAAAGGTTTGTATTCAGTTAGTGTCAAGCGGCAGAAAAAATAAATAGGCTAGCAGCTGCACCTTTACAGTGTGATCAGACAACTGGCAACGGCGCTAAGCTAATCACCATGATCAGTGCATCACTGCATAGTATGATATCATGGCACTTTTACTGTTTAATCTGCACGTTATAACTAAATTGAGTTGACACAAACAGCAAAGAGCAAATGAAGTGATTGTTGGTTGTCCTGTGTGCTCTTCTACAGCAATGGCACGATGACTACAGGCTGTTCAGGACAGTGTTTGTCTACCTGCTGACTGGGCTGGAGCAATACCAGCACAGGAAGTAGGTGTCAAATATTCATCACTAAACCACTTTAAAAGCATGTGTTCAGTTCTGCAGATCAATATCCAGCTGTTTGTTTGTGTTCATCCATGTGTTGCACCAAACATCTCACCACTGAAAGAAGCGACAATATTCATACTGTACATACAATATAAAGATAATGACACAATCATTTCAAAGTCAGCCTATAAAGAGCTAAATATAGTGACACTGTGCATGGGAAGAATATTAAAATATAAAAACAATTTAATTTATAGCATTGTTATATAAGAAAAGATATGCAGCAAAACTAAGACCTAAGACTTTAATATGTTTTAAGACTGTAAATCCACATACTTACACATATTGTGATTACCATGCTGAATTAATTTAGTGTAGCTTGGGAAATATAGACATCTGTGTTCTGATAAATTATAATGGTTGGTTTACATACAAAAACTGATTGACCAATAGTGGGAGTGTATTTTTTGTGGAGGATGACCATGGTGACTTGTGTGTGCTGCAGGATACGGGAGGCATTGAACTACCTGGCTCATGCATATGAGACCAACAACACCCTGCTGAAGAACGGAGAGAAACGTGGCGTGGACAAGTCTCTTATTGCAGTTTACAGGAGGAAATGCCTCACTGTGAGTAATTACTGTGAAACATGGTGTTGATTTTAAAAAGCACTGAGCTCAATCCTTCTGCATGAATAAAGGTTAGAATAACAAAAAAAAAAAGTTTTAACAGTTACAATATGAAAGTGTAACTTACATGTAAATCTAATTTATTTCTTGCATACAAGTAAAAATTTTGACCTGAAAGGAAAATATCTTGCTGTTCACCAAAGTGTGGGACAGATAGCCTGACTGACCAACACCGCTATATTTAGACTACGTCACAAGCAAGGAAAAAAGGTTTAAATAAGTAGCACTTAGTTTAGTGTCCCACAAAAGGCCTTTATGGTATGTAAAATGTCTTGAGGTTCAAAGTTTATACTTGATCTTGAAGTTAAGAAAACAATCTCACCAAAAGTTTCAAGGTCCATTTAGTAGCTGTTCTGGGGCTTTTAATCACCTCTTTAAACCAACATGGACAAGAGGTCCTTAAAATTCTAAGAAAAAAGAAAAACATCTACAATTCCATGAAATCCCTTCAAAATCTTGCCTTTGCTGACCTCCAGTGGTTTAACCGCTGTCCTTGCTGCAGTGATGTGTAATGTATTAAAGTAGATCATGATAAATAGAAGAAGAGGAAACCGAGTGACGATTACTTTAACTATCTTCTCCATCATCCTCCTCTTCCCCGCATCCTCCATGCAGATGTTGAATGAAAGCGCGTCACGGCTGTTTTGCAGCGGTGAGGAGAGCAAGGTGGAGGAAGGTGTGGCCATCATGGATGAGGCCGTCATCCCCTGCCTTCACCTCATGAGCCGTGACTCAGCTTTAACGCAGGAAGACCGGGACGCCATGGAGAGCATCCGCAGCCACTGGTGCTGCTGCTTGGGCCAGGACATGGATGGTAAGATTTGTTAAATTAACACATCAGCATATCTAATAATAATGTATGTGTGTCATATGTCATGTCGCCAGAAATTGGTTATTTGTTATTTAATCTCAGAGTGATTAACTAGTATTATTACATTACATTTCTAGCGTTTATTGTATTGGATATCAATACATATAATCATCAACAGGACCTTATGGTACTTGTCTCATTACATTTTTTTCCTAATTTTATTATAGTCGTAGGAATTTTTCTAAACAATGTTCTTCTATTTTCTTCATAAAAACGTTGCCCACAAGCACCACTAGTGGTTAAAAACTTTAAAAAACAAAAATGAATCAAAACATAAACTACAATCTCAAGCACATTTAATTTTAGTTTAGTCAAAACCTACACAAAAACTAACACTAACCAACAGTAAACTCAAAAATACACTGAAATAAAGCTCATCAACCCCATTTCTGCTGCAATTCCTTTGTGTTCAGACTCATTGCAGGTGAAACTGGGTGAGTTTCTACCCAGGGTTCTGGACTGTTCAGCTGGGACAGTAGTGCTTAAAGACCCACCCAAAGTCCACGTCAACCAGGACCACAACCTGTGCAGTCGCCTGGCCGCTGTCATGGAGTCCATCCACAGCACCTCGATAGTCACTGTTAAGTAAAGCCCTGGATGAAGAGTCACGCCTTGAACTGTGCGTCCTACCTGCCAGCAACCATTGGCCAAATGATGTATTTCTTTTCATTTGCTGGTTTGGTGCTGTACATGTATATCATTTTGATGTGTGAACATAGCTAGCTGTAAGCACTCATTAGGGGTAGACAGGCAATGGGGCGGGACTGTCATCAAATACGTACATGCTCATTACACATGTAATGATCACCACATCAAGGATTTTAAACTCAAAAGCATGTGGAAAAGCCCTCAACAGGCTCCAAACGTCTCAAAACTATCACAATAGATCCTCTGTATTCCTCTCAGAAGCTTGTATGCCTTCTGCCTGCCCAACCACCACCATCAGCAAAAAAAACAACTACTAACTGTCCTTAAAAATGATTATGTCCTAGAAGCAGCAGCAGGTTATGCAAAAGGAGGCCCAAATGGTAGCAGCCCACTGTAAATTTTTTTCCTCTCATGACCTGCAGAACTGGCAATCCAAACAGCACTATTGAAAAGATGGAGTGATACAGACTGCTGCAGCATTTTTGGTCAGTGACCACTTTGGTCAGTGCCCGAAACATCTGCAGTTTAACTAATGCATTTGCTTACCATGTGTCAGTTAACATCTAAAAAAAACATGTTTTTGGCCTTCTGCCTCAGACTCTCTGTGACTATGAATACATCCATTTGGTTCTCACTCTAAAAAGCACATTACTTAGCTCTGGTGCTATTTGGTGGCAAAATGTCATCAGTAAGAGAACAGGGAAGCATGAAATGCTGATTTGCACTCTGAAAAGTTAAGATATGGATGTTTTACTGGCTGGCAAACTTGTTAACTTTAAGTACTGGTAACCATTGGAGTGCCACTCATCTCTGCAGGAAGTGACTGGATCGGCAGGATTAGTTGATTGTGTTGCTAAGCAGTGTGAACACACGATGGGGCCTTTATATGGGCCAACAAAACCATTACATTTGTACTGCACAGTAACAATGTTTATTAGCTTTTTTTTTTTTAAATATGTGTTTTATATTACTTTGTATTTTTCCAAAACACACAGGGGAATTTTACATGTAGATGAAGCTTAGAAAGATATCTATAGTACTATTATGCATAAAAATAGTGACAGCAGGGGACTCTTCTTTGTTCAAGCTATGCAGAGCCCTGTTCGACAGCACTTTGCTTATACAGATGTGCCTTTTATCTTCTCTGTAAACCATGTGAGCCCTTTGAAAGGAAAGACATGGGACAAAATGAGATGAAATCCTTTTTTTCCAGTGTCCCAGATGAAATGCAGTATCGTGAATGAATCCTCTCAATCAGGATTTTCAGGCCAGCAACAGCCTGTAGTCACTGTTGTTAGATATGCCACTGATTTCACACAGCTTTTTCACTCGTGCTCTGTGATGATATTCAATAAATATTTTAAATACTCTCTTATACTCCTTTATTATTGACTGTCTTTGCTTGTGTAGTGGAGCTTGCAAGTTCATCTAACTGCCATTCCCCTGCCAATCGTGAAGCCAGCACTGCATATTCTCCTCATGAAATTCATAATGACGTCTGTGGCATAGTTTGTTCACATGTTCAAGAATAAAAAGGCAGTTAATATTTTTATTGTCTAAAAATCCCATGAAAAGACTCAAATCAAAAATTAATTGATCCTACAAAGTATTTTCTATGGAGCCAACGTCTCCAAGTGTGCAGAAGACCTCCAGTGTTGTTCAAAAACAAAGCAATCAGTGAGCCACGCTGTTGCACTCAGTGACTTGTTCCATCATTACCATGAACATACACAATGTATTTAGTATTCTGTATTTTTTCACACTGGACAGTAGTGAATCCCAGACAATCCTACTGCTGTAAATACTCACTAGAGCACCTAATGTGTATTAATCTGCAGCTTAAAATAGTACCCAACAAATGCACCATTTACTCCTGTTATGTAACGTTTTCTAAAAACTTCAGTGGCCAGCTGTTTTGCTTGCTTGGCCTTCTTTTAATGGGATTTGTTAACATTTTTAAAAACAGAATAACTCCAGCCTTATACTTTAACAGATATAACTGTTTTCTGACCTCTCACACCCTGCCAGTTTATTCTATACTGTCACAAATTTGGACATGAGTAATTCTATTAGCAATTGCAGATTTTTACGCCCACCTCACACACCCATTCGGTCCACAGCTGGCAGTGACATTACTTGCACCAAAGTGGACACCAGAGAAATAAGCTTGTGTTTAACATCTCAACCTGCTTGGGCCATGTGTTTTATGTGTGTCTTAAGTGTTGACACAATGTGTTATGTTCATGGTTTTAGTTAGCAATAACATACATAATCTTCCCAAATTCACACAAGCCCCTTTTATCCATGTGTATAATACTGTGCTACAATTGTGTACTGCTTCACTATGAAATTAAGTCTTAACCATTAGACAAGTTTAAATGAACATCAAAGATCCAATTATACTAAGATTAAGACAAAAATACTACAGAATCACAGTCTACATTAGGGTAGATTAAGTTTTGATTTCCACGAGCCTCTGTTTTTCATAACTGGCCTCATGCAGGATGTGTAAGGGTCAAGGTAAGAGGTGTTGTTGATGGTGTTGTCTACAGCTGTCCTTAAGTGTCAGGACATGTACTGTTATTGTTCCATCTGCAGCCCATCATGTGAGGAATGTCGTCCTATGATATTGGAACACTTTTCACAGACCACATTGGTTATGGTAGGTATGACTCACTATTCTGTTCATATAAATGTAAACAGTGCAGCAACTGTCATCACCACAGGCACAGGAGCATGGCCAACAATATCCTGAGGATGTTTTGGACACAGTATTCAGCAGAGCGCCATTCTTTAGTTACATATCCTACGTTCAACAATGACTTGTTGGATGTGAATGATGTGTCCTCTCCTTATTTATAACCACTCTTTCAAGAATAGCACCTGAAATGGCATTTTGCAGGTGAGTTAAAGATAATCCTGTGATAGCCAAATAGACTGTCTTAATGAAGAATCGTGGCATTATTAAATCAAATTTTATAGGCAAATTAGGGATTTTTTAAAAACGATGTTAGTAACAATTTTGACAGTGACCACTGTCTGTTATCTTTGTTGAATAACTGAAATAACTGGCACACCCCAAACACTTGTCCTTTTTTTATGGATCAGGACAAACAGAAGTAGCTGAAATCACCAAATCAAGGATTCCCAGTAAGTCCTGCGATAGTGTCTTCTTGTGCCTGTATGACTGTTTTGATATCTTGTGCACTAACACTTGGGTGAGGAATGTGTCTTATCCATTTTATTCAGTCATTTTGACAGAATAACTGGATCTAGGGGCCTGTTTTTTCTTTAGTGTATGTGTACATGTAGAAATATTTGTGTGCTGCTGAACTGCAGATTAGAGTGTTTTATGTTTATGGGTTTTTTTGGGTTTTTTTTTTTTTTGCATTAACAATGAAATGGGCCCCATGCAGTGCTTAGTGTGCATTATACTGTATATAGTGTAGCAGTGTTAGTGGCTGTTACACAACATTTAATAATGCAGCCTCTGCAGTAATAATTAACATTATGGCATTTTACATTATTATGACATGTTATCAGTCTAGGCTCATATTTAATGTTATACTTTTCTTAAAGGATAGGTTCACAATTTTGTTTTCTCAGGTGCCCATGTGAAAACTGAAATATGCTTTCAATATAAGTGATCGGGCTCATGTGAGGCTTCAGTCATATCAAGTGGATATCTGCCACATTTAGTCAAATTCCCTCTTTGTGTTTCCTCAGACAGTGTTTCCCTGTTGAGCTGCAGTGGAACAAAAAGAGGAACCTTGGCACTAAAAAGAGTGTAACATTGAAAGATATCTAGTTGGTTTGACTCATTTGGACGGCTTAAGCTTCATATTAGCTTCAGATAAGCTTTTAAATAAATGTTTGCACAGAAGGAGGACTGTGGATTTTGGCCCCCATCGCTTACAGTACATTGTAAGTGCATTATGAAGGGATCTTCTAATAGCCAGTATGAACAGAAAGAATGATTACAGCAACAACAACACAAAAAAAACATGTTTGAATGTGCATTTTGGCTCCTGACTGTTGTTTGAAGACAGACTTGAAAAAGTGTGAACCTGCCCTTTAATGTGACTCTTTTGTGCTTTAATTTTGAATGCAACACGCCCAACCGGAAGCCTTCTTCTTGGTTTCCTTGCCCATCCGCGGGTCTCCGGTCGGAACGGGCCGATCAGAGACAACAGATGCCCGTGGAACTCAGCCTGGCAGGAGGGAAAGTCATCATCCAGGTACGCTAAATATGGCGGAGAGGTGTGCAGCTCGGGGCTCGGCGTATTGTTGATAGCTGCAACCGAAGAGCGGAAGCTGTTTCAACCGAAACACTCGGAGTGGTTCAGTCAGTGTTCATTTATTGACTCACACAGGGTTGAGAGAAGAAGACCGACCCTCCAGGAGTTTGCATCGGTTATTGACTTAAGCAGACAGGTAAGATTTATTTTTAAAAAAAAAGTCGTCTAGCTGCATAACAGACGAGCAACCTTCGTGTTGAATAGTTTGCTAGCTTAACTAAGTTAGCTAGCTAGAGGAGGAGTCGCAGTCTAACTAACGTTGTCTAATTATTTTAACACTTTAATTACTGTTTATGACCACGAATGGAGATGATTTCAGTCTAACTTTTGCTCCGGAATCTTGCATTAATGTTAACGATGTTCTCTTCCAGTTTTAAAGTAACGTTGACTAAAATAACTGCAGCACCGTGTTAGATTAAGTTAGCTCTCAGTTAGCTAAACTCGGTAAACGGATCCTGCTAACTTACCCGTTTTCTAAATATACACAGAGGCGTAAAGATGCACTCATCTGCTGAACTGTCAGCCCTGCAAGATCAGGGGACCTCGGCAGGACTGTGTGCTGAACTCCCCACTTAATGTCATGCATTTTTACCTCATAATGCTTCACTTAAACTTTGCTCATTTAGATGCACACCTATGAAAGTTATGACAAAATCCCTTAAATTTGGTTCACAGCTGTTTACAAGCACCACATCAAAGATGAAGGAGACACTTATAATCCGTTCAAATCTTTAATTCCGATCACTGGAGCCAAGTGTGGTTTGGTTTAAAGTTAGATTTTAAATAAGGAATTATAGTCATATTGGTAATTCTTGTAAAAATGAATAAAAGTCTTCTAAGACGTTTAAAATGTAAGATCCAGTAGACAAAAACAGATTTCCAATAAGACTGAAAATTCTACAAGAACCAAACGTTTTTTCTTATAAAGAGGATAAAAAGTCTTTTAGATTTTAAAAAAACATATAGGGGTCCTAAGGGACTTTACTGGAACAAATAGAAAAAATTAAACAGATTTCCAGGACTTCTAGGACTGAGAAAATCCTAAAAGAACCAAAGCTTTCCTATACAATTCCTATAGGATTTTTAGAAATTTATGGGAATCCTAAAGGTTTCTTTATATAACCAATTTATTTGAAAGTTAAAGTAATACTTGCCTGATAATCATGCTAAGGATAACTGCAGTGGATAATAACTGTCGCCTGTGCTGGTTTCATAGTAATCTGCAACTGTGTACTAACTCGTAAATCCAGTGGTTTCTGTTTGCCCAAAGTCTTGCTGTTAGTTGAGGCGAACGGAGAGTGTAGCTGAGCTGAAATGTGAGAACCTCACATGCCTAGACACGCATACAGTGGTGGAAAGTATATTTACTCAAGTACTGTATTTACGTACAATTTTGAGGTACTTGTACTTTACTCGAGTATTCCATCCATTTTATGCTACTTAGTACTTCTAATCCACTACAATTCAGGGGGAAATATTGTACTTTCTGCTCCACTACATTTATCTGACAGCTTTAGTAATTTTTCTGATGAAGATTTGACATGAAATAAGATGAGCTTCTCAACTGCGCTGCAAAGTTCACATAAAATCAGTGTGTAGTTGTGTCTGTCATGTTTCAGATGTCTGTGAGTTGTTAGTTTCTCTAAACTTTGTTTCAAATAAATAAAATCCAAAATAGGTAAAACTCCAATATTTTACAAAAAATGCAAAGATGAGAGAAAAGTTCTGGAAAATGAATCCAAATCAGAACTTTGTTTTTTCTTCTTTCCTACACAAATTATCATCTCACAGTCACTCAGATTTATGACTCTTTTATAAAGTTCTGAACATCAAATAATAACAATACAATGCTGCTTATGCACTGATTCATCAGTATTAATTATGTACCGTACCCGATTTTCTGCAAAACATGCACTTACTTTTAATGCTTTAAGTAAATACTTACTACTTAAGTGTGATTTTTCATGCAGGACTTTTACTTGTAATGGAGTATTTTTACATGGTGGTATTTCAACTTTTACTTAAGTAAAGGATCTGAGTACTTCTTCCACCACTGCACATAGTATCTGTGACTACACTATATGGCCAAAAGTATATTCTGGACACCCATATTGTTGAATATTCTAGATAGATTATTGATCATGTCATTTCAAATCCATGAGCAGTAATATCCTATTTTCTAGGATGGCTTTCCATAAGATTTTGTAACCTGGCTGCGGAGATTTGCTTCCATTCAGCCACAAGAGCATTAGTGAGGTTGGAAACTGATGTTTGGTGATGAAACCTGGCTGGAAGTCAGTGTTCCAATTCATCTCAAAGATGTTGGATGGGGTTTAGGTCAGGCCTCTGTGCAGGCAATTAAAGTTCCTTCACCCCAAACTGCAAAACCATTTGGACGTGGTGTTTTGCAAGGGTGCATTATCATGTTGAAACAGGAAAGAGCCTCCTCAAGCTGACAAAGTTGGAAGCACACAATTAGGGCTGGAAACTAATCATTTTCATTATCAATTAATCTCATAATTATTTTCTCGATTAATCGTTTTGTCTATGAAATATCACTAAATGGTGAAAAACGCTTGTTATCATTTCTTAGAGTCCATATTGACGTTGTTTTGTCTAATCAACAGCCCAGAACAATCCAAAAAGATCAGTTTACAATCATGTATGTCACAAAAAAAGCTTAAATTCATCACATCTGAGAAGCTGCAACCAGGAAATTTGTGGCATTTTGCATTTTTAAAAAAATGAAAAGTGATTATTCGATTATCAAAATAGTTGCTGATTCATTTTCTGTTGATCAATTAATTGTTGCAGCTCTACACAATTGTCTAAGACAATTTCCCTTCACTGGAACTAAAAGGCCCAAACCATAAAAAACAACCCAAGACCAACAGTATGTGGACGGAGCTGTGCACATACTGTTGGCCATGTAACACAACAGAGTTTCAGAGTGCAAAATGTTTTACTCCCAATTTTTAGCTCAAACTCTCATGTTGCATGCACAATGAAAACAACTACATCAAATGAAGTAATGCATCATGTTTATCATTAATGAACAATGGTCACAACATTATGCTTGTTCTTTATATAACTTAAATCCGTGTTGTATTCTATAATAAAATGGTCATCAAAACATAATACAACAGTATGCACATTAATGCTGCTGCTTGCATTTTCTTTGCCATTTAGCTGACATTAACCTCCCATAATGACTTGGCAATGGACCCCAGTTTTTGTCTTTAATATCCTGTGCACTGACAATCTCTGAGATCAAGCTCTAGGACTGTTAATTTGTGCTTTAGTAAAGGCGGATGCACTGGAAAGGTCAGCTATTTAAATCGATACAATATAAGATATATTAAAATGTGCAGAGCATCAGTCATCGAAGACAACATGAGAGAAACAACAAGTCACTAACATTTCTTTATTCTGTCAGTTATGGAGTGTACTTATTTTTCAAAGTTATCTTTATTTAAAAAAATAGCTACAAAAAATATTGTGAGCAAACAGTATAGTTGCTGATTTATTTTTAAAACTCTCTTTAAAATAGTTCTTCCCTGTTCCCCCTCCGGCTCTCACGACTCCCCCTCACCGAGTGGCATGCAGTGAGAAGCTACTACTCTTTACAACTCCTCAAGCTTTTTTCCAACAGCATGCTTGAACAAAATGTTGTTGTGACAGACAGACTTCATACCATGCAAAAGGTTCACCCTGGGTTGTGGGAATGTTTGTGATCTCCCTTAAACGGGCAGAGTTATTGTATAATATGAACAGAAAGATGAAGCTACAGTGACGATGCGCAGGAGGAAACACAACAGATAACACTCTGATGCTCTGATATAATGTAGAAAGACTGTTGCAGTGCTGTTGCATCCAGTTTGTATTAAGTTCATGTTTTAGAACTGTTTAACATCGGAAAGGGTTTGGTGAGGTATACTGTAAAGGTTGGTGCATGTTTTGTTAACGCAAAAAAAGTACAATGTGATAACTTTTGGAGAAAAAGTGAAATTTTAGGTAATTTTTAGTGTACTTGGTAAAATCACCATCCACAGTGCAGAAGATCAATTTTAAATAATATAATTGTTTTCATAATGGTTATTCTGTTATTATCACAATCAATCATCTGTCATGTGTAATTGTTTAGGCCATAAAATGTCTATATTTTTGATCATTTTTATATAATAATTATATGCCAGTAATAATAGTTTCCCAGAGCCCAGGGTGACTCATTAAAATGACTTGTTCTGTCCAAACAACAGTCTAAAACCTAAAGAGGTTCAATTTATGATGATATAAAACAAAGACGTTTGATCCAACAGTTTGGCCTTTTTGCTTGACAAATTAATTAAACAATCCATCAATTTCCAGAGTTATTAACAATTTATTTTCTTTCACCATTAGAGTTTCAGCACTGATAACAATATTATCTGTAATTGTATATTCAAAATTAAATATCCTGAAAGCCCCAATGCATGGGTGTTCAAAAACATGACTCAGACTAATTCAGGTTGTGTCTGTGGGGAATTGTAAGGTGCAGTTTTGTAAAACCTTCTCTGTTTTGGAGGATCAATATACAGAATTTCTCACTGACACAAAATAGATCATAAATGGGAGAATTGTACACGTAGTCATGAATAACAAGTTGCTTTTCATGAAGATGTTTTATTGTATAATTGTTTTTTCTCTGAGTTGTGTGTATATTTGTAGAGAGGCACCTCTAGGGACAACTAGTTTAGGCAATAAATGCTGTGGTATGTGGCACTGATCCATGCTATGTTCTTGTCCCCCTAAAAATAAACATTCAGTCACATAAATGTTGTGTAATGGCTTTAATCGGACATTAATTCGAACGTTACAGAAAGAGCTACGATGCTCGGCTGCATCAGTGATGTTTTTTAAAACTTATTTTGCTGTTGAAGCCTAAATTTCTGACCATCGTGAGTGCCGGTCATGTTTGCGCTGCTTCTCACAGTGAATCACTTAATACATTTTTACATCAGTTACAGGCTTCAAGTTGCATACTCAAACACAATGGGCTCAAAACAAGCTGTGATGTCGCAAATCATGCCGGTAGGGTTCACACCTTAAACTTAGATTTTCAGTAAGCACAGAGAAACTTTCCACTTCCAGTAGCTGAATGTGAAAATTGCCTTCTAGTGTCAAACTCTAGCTTTAATGTTGACATGACGGCATTTAATGAAAGCTGTTGGAAGTTTACAGAAATGTTACTAGTAAGACTACGTTCACATCTCTTACCTATAAAAGTGACTTGGGGGAGGCTTATTCAGACATTAAACCAACCAATGTGTAAAATTGTCGTGTTTGAAAGGGACTCTTCCAAGATAAAGGGAGTTTTTTATCTGCTAATGGTTTAAGAGCTGACATAACCAACTCTCCCCTTTATACCCACCAGGTGTCATGAGCAGCGAGTTGAACGTGCCTATGGGTTCCCCGGCTCCAGGGGTCTCAGAGCGGGCTCCAGACGGCGGGGGGATGGACTACAGGGACTGGGTGCGGCGCAGTTACCTGGAGCTGGTCAGCTCCAACCACCACTCAGTGCAGGCCCTGTCCTGGAGGAAACTCTACCTGAGCCGGGCCAAGCTGAAGGCCTCCAGCAGGACCTCCGCGTTGCTCTCCGGCTTTGCAATGGTCAGTCGTATTCACCTTTCTCCCTAGAGTCAGTGCACAGCTTCTTAAAGGACCTCACTGCTTATTCTGCTCGCCAGGCAGCTGATGGTGTCAGTTCATTTCAGTACCATCACTCTTGCTTGACACAGATAATCTGCCACACTGACCAACATGTGACATGGTAATGGAGTTGTGGGCAGGAACTGGTTTTGAGCATCCTGTTTGTGCAGGATGTTATTGTAGGCTGCTGAACAGCAACCTTAACATTTAGTTGTTTCTCTGGCAACATAAAGCCTCAGCCACTGTGCGCGATGGAGAAGAAGCCAGAGACATGAATCAGACCGGTAGCAAATTCAGAGCGTCCCATCCATCTGTCATCTAACATTGTCTTTTACTTCCAAAACCCACAGACACCCAAAATAACTCGTCTGATTTAGCAGCTCTATTACTGGTGGCCAGTGTACTATTCACATGTAAAGCTTTAAGAGAAAACAGAAAACAATGGAGTTTATTTACAAGCACAGTATTTTTGTGTGATCTATACATGGATGTAGAGTAACCTGGTTATTCTTATCCGTGTTTGTCATAGGTGGCCATGGTGGAGGTGCAGCTGGAGATGCAGTACAGCTACCCTCGCGTGCTCCTCATCGCCTTCAGTGTGTGCACCACCGTGCTGGTGGCCGTGCACCTCTTCGCTCTGCTGATCAGTACCTGCATCCTGCCCAACGTGGAGGCCGTCAGCAACATCCACAACCTCAACTCCGTCAGCGAGTCGCCCCACGAGCGCATGCACCACTACATCGAGCTGGCGTGGGGCTTCTCCACAGCCTTGGGTATCCTGCTGTTTTTAGCGGAGGTAGTGCTCCTCTGCTGGATCAAGTTCCTGCCCGTAGACTCCGGTGGGGTCAAAAAGGCAACCGCCTACAGCACCACGACCGCTACGGCCACGGCGAAGCCTACGACGGCCTTGCCGCAGAACAGCGGCTGGCAGGCTGCGCTGGCCTCTACCATCATCATGGTCCCAGTGGGGGTGATTTTTGTGGTGTTCACCATTCACTTCTATCGCTCTCTGGTGCGCCACAAGACAGAGCGCCACCACCAGGAAATCGAGGAACTGCACAAGATTAAGGTGCAGCTGGACGGCCATGAGAGAGGCCTCCAGACTGTGTGATAACATGACGGCAGCTTTAAGAACTTCCCTCCATATTTATCAAATCCTCTCCCCTCTCTGACATTTGTTCTGGTCATTGTTAATGTCTTGCTTGGACTGGTAAACAGTGAGATTTAAAGCTCCTCACTTTGCAGTACAGACGGCCAAAATATGTCAGACTGCTAATTTATTCTTAAGATAAAGTTACATTGTTACATTTACATTGTGCAGTGACCATGTCTGTGTTTTGTAATCTGTCTGGGTCAGTCCTGTTAGAAGGATAATGAAAGATGTACAGAAAAAGGGCTATAATGTTCTTTGTGCCATTTTGTTTTTGTTTTTTTTTTGCCATGTCTGTTTTTACAGCAGGGTTGGGTGTCAATAGTGCGTCCATTTTGAATCTGGTTCACAGTTGGCTTAGAGGCTAACAAATCTCTTATGGATCTCTTATATCTTATTAGCAAAGAGTAATGTAGAAAACCATTTTAGCTGGTGCTGGCTCTCACTTTTGCCAGAAAAGATGTCAACAAGAAACAGCAGCTCAAGCTAATCATCATATCATTATATCATATCATACAAGTAATTTGCTAAAACACAGAAACAAGCTCGGCTAATGTCTGGTTATTTAACCCTCTGTAAGCTGGTGTGTGTCCTCGGCCAAAGATTGTTAGACACTGTAGACTTTCTCAGGATTGGACTGTGTGTGTTTTTGCAGTTCAGCAACACCAACAGAGTCAGTAGAGGGAATCTCAAAGTTAAGCCTTCAGCCAAATATCAAAGCCAATCTTAAAACTTAATTGTTCTGAATCAGAACCTCTGGTATTTAAAAGGTGTGCCAAAGTAAGTTTTAAGTAATCAACGTTTCATATCTTAGGCAGCTTATTTAATTTTTTTTTTGTAGCTACAAGTTGTGAGGATAAATTAGACCAGCGCTAAAAGCTTTCTGCCTTGTCAGCCATCAAAAGCTGACTACAGATCTGATACTTTGAGGTTTAGTTATAAATTTAGTTATTCGCCAATGTTGAAAGTTTAATGAATTTCATAAGGGATTCAAAAGGATTTCAGTACTGGATTCAGATTTGATGAAAAGCTATCGAACCCCAACCCTGTTGCATTTATTGTATGATGAGCGCAGGCCTCATTGTTTACAATCCTGCTCCTCAGTCAAGACTGTGCTCTTTGTTTTAACTGTTAAGAGAGTCATGCATCGCACTGCAAGCAACTCGGTGTGTGTTTCACTCTATTCTGACTGAGGGTATTCCTGCAACATGTATGCGTGTGTGTTTGGTGCAGAAAGGTGAGAAATGACCTCGAAAGTCAACAAGCTCTGTTGTTAAAGTCTTAAAAAAGATGATTGTAAAACAAGGGAAGTCAGTGACAATGTGTTTTTACGTCCAAAATCTCACACAAGCTTCAAACATGTTGTCATTTTCCTCCTTCAAATAGCTTTTGTTGTCTTTCACAAAGCCTGTGGATCCTGTGTAAAGGGTGTCAACTCTGCATACTGATGCTGGTCCAAGTGCTTAAATATGTATGTGTTACTGTCCAAATATAGTTCTGCCTTACAGAATTATTGCCTTTTATGAACTGCTCACAACACAAACTGATCTTTTGTTAGGAATGTAGTTAAGCGTGACAAAGTTTAAACCAATCAAGTTTAAATGAGTCTGATGAAGGCCCAAAGGGCTTGAGAAGAGGTCAAAATGGTGAAGAGTAATGAAAAGATGATGGACATTAGAACAGTCAGAGAGTACATGTTTTATTTAGCGTGATCTTGTGATCTCCAGTTTACTGTATGTGCCAACTATTGGGCACCTTTCAGCAAGTGTGAGATACTGAAAGAATCAACACATACAGTGTTGGCAGTTCCTTGGAAAATGCACCAACCTGTTATCACATTCCAAATAAGATGAGTGACCAAAGTGTCGCTCAGTTGTTTGTTTCTTGCTTCTCAGAAGAGACAAAAGTGCACTTTTAGTTTAGTTGTACAGTGAGTGCCGGGGTTCTTATCTGAAAATGTCTTTGCTTTGTCTCATGTTGGTGGACGTGTGCTTCTTAAATAAATACTACAGAGGTCATAGAGACCTGTGCTTGCAACAGACTTCCAAAATAAAGAAAAATAAAAGCTCACATTGTCTCTTGTGTGTCTATAATCAGTCACAGCCACTCAAATGCAGGATAGATTGTGTTTTCATTAAGTGTTTTGTTCTCAGTCTCTGCCAAGAGTGATAACCTATTTTAATACCATATATTGTTTTAACAGGGAAATTCCCGTCAGGGCTATGATTAAAGGATAGGTTCACAGTTTTTCAAGTCTCTCCTAAAACAGTGTCGTCAGGTGCCGTACGAACATTAACACGTTTTTCTTGCTGTAATCAAATCGCATTAAGAGATCCCTTCATAACGCACTTTCAATGTAAGTGATGGACTAAATCCACAGCCCTCCCTAAAGCTAATATTATTTGAAGCTAATATGAAGCTTCCAAATTAAATAAAGTAGATATCTTTCAAAGTTACTGTCTTTTCAGTGCCAGATTCCCTCTTTTTGTTATGATCCTTCCACTGCAGCTGAACAGGAGAATACTGTCCATCGAGACACAAAGAGGGAACTTTTTTACTAAAAAAACAGTAACTGTGGAAGATATCCTATTTATTTTACTAACTCAGCTAAAGCCTCATATTATGTTAAGATAAACCTTTACAATTTTGCTCAAAATGAGGACTATTTTGTCCCCCATCATTATATTGTAAGTGCATTTGGAGGGAATCTTCTAATGGTTAGTATGAACAGGAGGAATGATTACAGCAAGCAAAACATGTTTCAGTGCTCATATGGGCATCTGACCGTTGTTTTAAGACATACTTGAAAAATTGTGAACTTGTCCTTTAACATGAACATGAGTCATCAAAGTAACTGTTTTGATTAAATGTGATATTTGTGGGACTGAGAGGTGACAAAGAGTTAATCATCTTCAGAAATGTAAATTCACCTTAAAAACAGACATTTGTTTGGCAGCATAGCAGCACTGGTCCATCACCAGCAAGAAGCAGCTTAAAAAGTGTTATTATTCTTCTGTGTTATGAGAGAAACATGATCCTGTCCAGGATTCAGAGAACAAGTCATCCAACTGTTGAAGGACTATTAACGCTTTCCATTTACAGACAGACAGAAAAATGAGAAAAATAAACCTCGGTGTCATTTTTTGAATTCTTTCCAACAGACTTGGATGGTGTACTACTATAGTACTACTCCGCTTTGCATGTTTTTTTTTTCTTTTTGTAGTTTTACTTCCAAATTGTCGCACTGTCTATTCTGTGTGTTTGAACTGCATAAGTGTGTCCTCCTGGTGCTTTTCCTTAAGGGACTGTGTGTCTCAGTCCCACCCACCCAGCTGAGAAACCTCTCCACCACACACCTCAAAATAAATACAGTCTGCAAACATTTACACTTAATATTTACTCTCAGTAAGCTGCTTGACAGCAGTAGCTTCACCTTCTTCAGAAGATCCTTAAAGTGTACAAATAAAGCATGCCAAATTCAACTTATTAAAATGTTTTCAGGCTGTAGCAAACAATTGCTTTCATTATCAATTCATGATTGTTTTCTCAAATGTTTCAAATGTCAGAAAATAGTGAAATATGTCCGTCACAATCTCCCAGAGTCTAAAATGACATTTAATGGACTATTTTTGATTCAGGGATTACACTGCCAGGCTGCTTTGAAGGTAAGAAGACACTATATCTTTAAGGCTTTCAGCTGTATGTTGTATCTAGATCACTTTTTAAAGCAGGGCGTTCTTTTTGGAACACAATGATGGACATGCAAGAGTTTAATCTACCAATATATATATTACATGTTCATATTTAAGCCACTTTTCATAGTCTGCAAAAGTTGTTGGATCAAAAGTTGTGCAAAGGTCAAAGCACCACCACATTGTGGCTTTCTTATTCTCGTAAAAATGAGGGCCCAGTCTCTCTCACACACACACACACACGCACACGCACACGCACACGCACGCACGCACGCACGCACGCACGCGCGCGCGCGCGCAACAATTCTGACGGTGAAATTTAGCACCATCTGAGGATTGACTGCTACTCTGTCAGGCCCAAATAATGGAAGCTCTCATTTTTGTTTATTCTGTTTCATACAGATCTTCTTGGCAAAACACAAACCGTAATGTCAAAACACTATGGGACAGTTGCTGTCTGACACTTACTGGTATGACTGCAGCCCTAACTGGCCAAACTTTGTACTGCTAATGCTGTAATGTCACTATGATTATTACGATTATTTTCTGGCACACCTTCAATGAAGCTTGAAGGGGAAATCTTAGTGTATCTACCATGATTTAGCAATGATAATGCAATGCAGCCGCTTGATGTGTTTGAGTGAGATGCACCACACTTGCGCAAAAGGAAAAGTGTCATGTGGTTGCTGAAAGTCACAGTGGGAAGTGCAATAAGGAAAGCACTAACTGAATGTTGCAATGTCAACTGTTAGCAAAAAGAGGTACCTAGAGCTAACTTCAGTGGTGGAAGAAGTATTCAGATCCTTTACTTAAGTATTAGTATAGTACTAATACAGCAATGTAAAAATACTCCATTACAAGTAAGTTAAAAATCCTACTAAAGTAAAAGTACAGTATTAACAGTGAAATGTACTTAAAGTACTAAAGTAAAAGTACTCATTTAATCTCTCTGACTGATATATTATTATATATGACATCATTAGATTATTAATACTGAAGCATCAGTGTGTAAGCAGCATGTTACTGTTGTAGCTGCTGGAGGTGGAGCTAGTTTGAACTACTTTATATACAGTTAGTTAGTTTAGTCCAGTGGTTCTCAATCTAGGGGTCGGGCCCCTCCAAAGGGTCACCAGATAAATCTGAGGGGTTGTGAGATGATTAATGGGAGAGGAAAGAAGAAAAAACTAAGTTCTGATACACAAATCTGTTTTCAGTTTTTGGACTTTTTCTCTAATCTTTGATTTTTGCTGAAATATTGTATCATTTGAACATTTATTGAAATGAAACCATGTGAGAAGTTTAGAGGGAAAAATCACTATTTGGCGAAGCTGTTAACAACTCATAGACACCTGAAATGTGACCCCGACTACACACTGCTTTTTGTAAGACGTCAAAAGCCAAAAAGGTTGGAAACCACTGGTTTCATCTTTAACAATGTGTTGTATTTTAAAAGCTTCTTATATTATCCATTGTGTCAAATCTTCATCTGAAAAAGTAACTAAAGCTGTCAGAGAAATGTAGTGAAGTGGAAGTATAAAGTAGCATAAAATGTAAATACTCAAATAAAGCACCTCAAAATTGTACAGTACTTGAGAATACTTCTTCACCAAACTGGAAAAACTTTTTCTATATGCACTGAGATTTGTGTAAGGAGACATTGCATGTTAACAGGCCCAGATCAAGCACTCAAATGTATGTGGACAGTCCACATAGGTTTGGATATATAGTGCATATGAACGCTGTCTACGGGGGCTTACTCACATTTCTTTTACTTCTTGTAAAATGTGTGATGTTTGCAGGGGCCGTGATGGGAATAACTTTATACTCTTTACGCTAGTTTGTTAAGTTTATGACCAGAGACAACCAGCCTATACATGATTAAAGCATATTCATACTCCTGGATTTTATCATTTAGCTTTTTTAATAAATTACTTTATGTGAACTGTGATAACTGATTAATCGTGAATGTAGAAAAATACTCTCAAAGTTCCAACCAAGTAAAATTTAATGTCTACAGAGTCCTGAACACAACAGAAAACATATGGGAGAAACAAATTTCAGTCTAGGAGACAAACACTCCATGGCAGCACATTTTGTAGGTAACATGACTCCAATGTTTGGCTTTGTACTGGAGGTGATGTTCAAATGACTTATTATTATTTTTTGTTAAAGTCTCATTTCTATCTGCAAAAATTACAAAAATCAAGAACTTGGAAAATAGAAGTGAAATAATATGTTGTATATCCTCTCCCCCCCTTCAAAACTAGAATGATGCACTTTATGCACAATATTTTCCCTGACATTAATATCCCCAAAACATTTTTTTTTCAGTCTGCCTGCACTTTTCATTTTAGGCCAGCAGAGAGCAGACAGTGCACATTCAATGCTTCATAAAAGCCACAGCCTGGCTGCTGCATCACAGGTTTACACATGCCAGTTACCTGTTAATGTGTCTCGAAAAGGACACAAACCATGTTTACCAGCTATGTGGTGTTTACTTCCCCCGCTTCACATGCATAAGCTACATATGTACTACATCTTCAAGACCTTGAAAAGCCACAACACATTAATTCATATACACGGCCTCAGTAAGAATACAGGTACAGGTAATATAGGCCGCCCTCCGTCATCCTGGAACTGTCAATTATACAGGGGTTGTTTTTGCTTCATAAAATGTCAACCAAAAAAAAAAAAGAACAAATTAAATCAGATCCACAGTTGTTTTGATATCTTACAATTTAGGTAACTGGTTCACGTATGTTTTCACAATGTCTCACAGGCTAAAATCTCATTTTAATTCAAAGTACATTTGTAACTCTGCGAAAAAAAATCTAAAGAGACATTTTTTTGAGTGCAAATCCAAGTGAACCTTAATTCAATTTGTAAGATATTAAACATTAGTATGCAAGCCTATAAGGGATTATATTAAAATCATCATGTAAATTTGAAAATGAAAATGCAAATTGGATTATTGCATTTTCATTTTTACTCAAATAACACATACATATGTGGAAAATTATAATGCTATTGTGGAATTACATTTTCATTTTCAAGTTTACATTAGCATTTAATATAGTCCCCTATAGGCTTCCATACATTATGGGTTTTCTCAAACTAAAAGCATTACAATTTCCCATGAGACAGACTATACAATGTATACGAGTCTAAAGCTTTTAGACTCACATTCAGCTTTAGAAGAACATGTTGTACAACTCAAAGCCCACGAGACAACTGATAATTAATTGGTCGAGTCTGTCAGAAGCAAAAATGAAAAGCTGTATGATTTGTACTAACTTTTGATGGTTTACAAAGTTCATAGATTCTTGTTCTTTTCAATAACAGCCCAAGTTTCCCAATGCCCTATTTGCTAAAAAGGTAACTGTATAAGCTAAAATAATAACATGTGCTCCAAACAGAAATAAAACTAAATAAATGTAGCATTCTTGTTAATCTTTTGTTTGCCAACTGGTGCCGACTGGGGAATGTTCAACAAAATGTAAGGAGTGCTGATGTTAACTACCTATCGTATGGGGGCATATTTCTAAATTACGACTTGGCTTCAGTTCATTCTGAGATAATGAAACATTTAAGGTGACATCACATGAAAAAAAAACGGTTTGATATCTAGAGATAACATTTGAATTTCATAATTATTTGAGAGTGTGGGCTTAAAAAACAAAGTACAAAATAGTTAAACTTCTCGCCCACCTTCCGGTTGGTCGTGTGTTTCATAAACAAAATGTCCCATGTTTGTGGGTGGGAAGCCAGTGAGGGACCACGTCCTTTTTTTTGCAGCACTAGTGACTCCCACAGGTTGGTCACGCCGCCTGTACAGTGAGTGGAGGTGGATAAGGTCAACTCAGGCCAGAGTAAAGACCTCAGTATGCTTCAAAAAAAAAGTGCAAAGGATTGTCTAACAGCGTCTGAAATTTCCTTTCCGATAGCTGAATTTTTATAAATTTGAGAAATGGAAAATCACGCCCACTTTACACATCAATTGGCTGGATGTGAAGAAGTGTGAAAGTAGACAGGGTTTGAACCTCTCTCTTAAGCTCTTTTTTCCCCCCATTCTTCATACAACTACTTCCATCACTTTTTTTGTCTACAGTCAAGTGAACACCATGAATGCCTTCGAGGAGAGACTTCTAGGTGTTTACCCACTTTTAAGATTCACTGAGACAAAAAAGATGCACAATTCTTGAAAGGGGGGGGTTGGGAAGGCAGTGGGATAGAGCCAGAAGGTGGGAATGATGGCCAGCTTTTTGCCCCCATCTTTCAATGTGTCCATTCCCAACAGGTATAAACACTTTTGTCTGTAGATGTGATCACATGGCACGTCATACAACATTTGAAGCATACTGAGGCCTTTAGAAGTGATAAGTCTTTAGGGAACTGGACATTTCTAGATTGGGAGAAAAAAGCAAAACAAATAGAATAAAAAAACATTAGATATGGACATTAGTTGTCTCAAGGTAATTACTAAGTTGTGATCTGGAAATAATGGACCTAAATGATGATGAGCAACCTTAGCTGATCTGAACTTCCATAGTTAACAGTGCAGAAATCCTGTCATTGACCCATTCTTAAATGTAATCGTATACAAAATTTGTTTCAAAAAGACAGCAAACTTGAAATACAACTGACACACTTTCTGAAAAAAAAAAAATCAGATGAAACAGAAAAAAAAAGAAGACCATGTTAGACAATACTTCTCTGGTATATTGTTACTCTGAAAGTTGTTACAGTAAAGTCAAAAACTGCTGTGATTGGTGCAAGTACTGAGCATTACAATGGGAAATCTATTCATTGTGCAAAAACATCTGACATCAAAACTAATGAAACTGACTGACTTGGTGTGCATCTACCAATAAAGGCAACAAAAAAGAATGCAAGAAAAAGTAAAAGTCGGCATGCAGCTGAAGGACTAGCGTCACACAGTAAGGCAACTGAACAGCTCGGTTGGCTTCCCTGCCCGAAAGCTCCTCTAAAATACTGCTGAACAAAGATGTTCATCATGGTGTGTGTTCTCAAAACAGAACAAGACAGAAAATCTGTTAATGAGCATTTGGTGTTTTGGCAGTTTCTTCTGCATTTATCAGCCACAGCTGAACTCAGAAAAGGTTTTTTTTTTTTTTTAGTATAGTTGAGGTTTACAGCACATGCTGGCAAGCACATCAGCTTTAATATGAGGACACTAAAGTTAAACTTGTGTGCGCTCTTGCCATCAACACCAGCTGTTTTCCTTTGTAGACCTTAGATTTTGATTTTTAAAAAAAACATACTGGAAGGATCTGGTAATTCAAACTATGGTTAGATTGATCATCATGGAGCATGTGAGCACCTTTGTGAGGAGATTTTGACAGGGCTGCTGGAGTGTCTCAGAAGTTTAATTTGTAACATTTATCATCAAAATGTCTGTTCCTGTTTTGAGGCTATGTAACAAGTAACTTCAAAGTGAACTTCTTTAAAACTGAAGCTCTTTTTTTTTTTCTCTCCTTCTTTCCTCATTAATATCAATGTCCACTATCATGCACAGTTTGTCCCGATAACCTAAACATTCAAAAGTTCATACACCCCTTAAAATTTCAAGATGACATGCCACAGGGTACAAAACACAAAGGAAAACAACCGAAATCATCAACTTGAGAGCTAACATAGCTTATAATCAGTCTAAGGCAAAAGAAAAAGAACAAGTAGTGGGTTTGTGAATTTAGAAGCTTTCTGACAACATACTGTAGAGGCTATCACTTTGTGGACCAAAGTCCTGAAGTCCCTCTGTACCCCTGCATGGCCTGATTCCTAGGTTGGGATTTACGAGGATGACCTGGGGCTTTACACTCTGAAGCTCTCTCCTTTGCCGTCAATGTGGCGCAGACGCAGGTAGACGTCAGTGCCAATGCCCTGCATAGACTGCACGGACAGAGAGCCGCCGAGGTACTCGGCGTAGGCCCGAGACGTGGGCAAGCCAAAGCCAAACCTGCAGAACACAAAGACACAGACGGCAGGTTGAAGATGACAGTGAGGCGTTCAATTATGTCCGTGCTGCACAGCTAATGAATTCACGGCTGGTTAAAAATGACTTGTTGTAGGAAAAACATGAACCTAAAATGTAGATGCAGTGAAAAACTAGAAAAATGTAGAAAACGCTGGTCTTGCTGTGTACAATGTGGACTGGGAAATGAAGCGTTTCGAAAATACTGATACCCAATTTACACTTAAACCTGCATGCGCACCAGGCTCCTGCTGGCCGAGGTGGCTAACCTCCGGTTAGCTCTCTGCTAACTTGAATGGGGATAAAATAATTTTATCGTGCGGTTTTTCTAGACTTTCCAAATGTTAACGGACCGAATGAATCAAATTCTGATAGTGAAACGAGTCATTTCGTGGGGTTTGTGTAACGCTCAAAACAACTTATCCACTGTTTTACAGCTGCAGCAGTAGCGATGGAGTAGGCTACGGTGGAGCCTATGAAGTCAACACCGGCTGACAGTGTTTTTGTAATTACTCTCACTGCCAGAAGGGGGAGACAAAAGTCCTGCACTCCAGCTTTAACCGCTTCATACATCTAGGGTAGCAGCTATCGGATATTAAAAAAAGTGTACATGCATTTATTATACACCATCACTGAGCAGCAATATTTACATGTTGCACGTGGAGCACGTGAGCCTCCAGAACAGCTTCAGCAGCTTCCTCATCAAACCGTTGAGTGAGTTTTTGTGCCCTGTGTGTTTTTCCAGTGTTGACACCAGACTTGCATTTTTCAGATTTATCCTGGTGTAGATGTAGCCAATATCAAATGCAATGTTTAGATAAAACCACTTCCTTTCGATGACCACACAATGCAGGGTAAGTGCCATTTTCTCTACAGTGGTTAATACGGAAACAAATGTATTCTGTACTTAATTCTAACCTAATTCTTACCCATGCATAGGCCCAGACTGGTTTCCGGTGTTGGTAATGTTGTTGAAGAGGTTACTCATGCGGGGGTCCTGCGCACTCTCCTCAGCTGTACTGAAATGGTAGTCCATCACCTTGTCTATTATGTTGTGAGGGATGCCGCCACCCCGGTCTGAAATCCTTTAAAGAAAGAAAAAAAGAAAAAAAAAACTGAAATAATCACTGGAGGTTTGAGCATCACAATACTTGACTACTGTAATTTCCTTTTCTTTGGCTCAAAACACTGGATGGATGTAGGAATACTTAAAACACTAGCTGACATTTTAGTCTGTTTATAGCAATGATTGTATTGTTTTAAATGCTTTATTGGGGATCCACCCTGGATTTGAGGCCTGGATTCTAAACTTCCTGAAAACATCGTTAAATATTGTTGCAGTAGCAATCGAACATATATTTAGCCACTCACCTGATGACAAAATCAATGTCATTATTGGCAATGGTGACAACCACATCAGGCACATTGTATGGGGTATCCAGATGGCTCTCCATGGTGGCCCTAAAAGGAAAAATAGATAGATGTCAAGGAGAGTAAATACTGAGTGCACAAATTGTGCTCTCTTCTCAAAAAATTCTTCCGTTCCCTTACCTTCTTTCTGAGATTTGAACTGTGGCATAATGTAAACATATAGTAAAAGGTGTTTTAATCAAATTTGTTTTGGGTGCTGTGATGCAATGCAGAAAAGATGATGTACTGCATTACAGCATATCATTACAGCTGGTACAGATGGTTGGTTTTTTGTGTTTACTGCACAAACTTTGACTTTTTTGTGCAAATTACACAGAATGCTGGCAGGCATTGTTATTGGTCAAGAAAAAATCCAGTTGACTGATTCATCTTCAACAGTTCAGATGGAATAAGTGATAATAATGAGAAAGGTTGTTCTAAAAAAATGGCCAAACTCTTTTCTTATTTTATTTTCAATAACAAAAAAGGGCTGGTGGGTACGCTGACATGGACTTTACTTCTCTGTGCAGAATGCAATTATCAACAATCTCTAAACTAATTAAACTGTAAATCACAAGAGCCTGCAAACAATAGTCCAATGTCACCAGTTTTCTAAATCACTCCTCGCCTCTTTGGCTTCTGTCCTCTAAACCAGAAACCAACATGAATGACAGGAATGTAGGCAACACACAGCCAGCACCTCCAGCCAAAAACAGTCCTCTCAGCTCTGATGATGAGGCAGGACTCACTCACACCAGGGTACAGTACAGAACCTCTACAGTAAAATATAGAAAAATAATAATTTGTTGCCATTACAACATATATACAAATATTGGACATTTCTGGACAGAAAAACACTCAAGAGTCAAGTCTTGCTTCCAAAGATGCTAGTAAGGTACAGCAAACCCCCCCATTAAGATATTTGAATGAGTCCTGTAGGTCAGTTTTCAGCAATATGCTGCCGTAGTATTTATTTTTGTTGGCTGTTCTGTTTTAATGATTTTATTCGAGCTGGCTGATACAGACCCAAACAAACCTGTGTTTATACTTGAACTGTACTTGATTGTTTGAACTCTTCTACATACAAAACTTCCCCAAACAAGACGTCACTTTAAAGTACTAGCACTTGTTTGCAAAGTAGTTTAAGAAAGAACAGCCTTAAATGGACTGTCCTGACTGCATGTATCTGTTTTATTGGGTAGCAGTGGACTAACTGGAACTGGAGTGCCTCCCATAGGGATTCCAACCAAGTTTATTTTAGTTTCACTTTAGTTCCACTTGCTCGTTTACCAATAATTTAATGGCTCGTGGCCATGATCTCAACTGTGCAGTCCTGCATGTGCCCTGAGCAGTTGTTTCCAAAGTCAGTGTCCAACAACTACTAGTCAGGAGCACTGTAAGATTTCTCATTTCATTTTCTCTTCCTTTTTTTGCCTATTTAATATTATTATATCTCATACTGTAAGTTTCACCACACATACAAATCATTGGATATGATGAGATCAGATGCTGATACTAAAAATTTTCCTATTCCACAAATGAGAGTTTGGGGTCAACTGAGGTGATGGAGAATGTTACTTTAACCAAGTTCAGGCATTTGCTCTTATTCTTTTTTATGACATTCCCATGTGGACCTTTTTCATTCTTCTGTTTAGTTTTAAGTATACAGTATTTTAATATTAACAATTTTCATTAGGGATGCATGATATTGGATTTTTTGGCGATATCCGATATGCCGATATTTTCAGCTCATTTTGGCTGATTGCTGATACTGATATATGCATGTATTTTTTTCCACCTGGCCACGCATGCAAACTACGTACTAAGACCAGTGTCGGAAATTAATGGGAGGCAAGGGCAAAAATGCCCCAAGAAATCTCAGAATGCCCCCTAAAAACTGTGATTGAGGGGCAAAAATTGCCCCCAAGATTTCAATAAAAATAATTTCATATTTCCAGTTTAGACCAATATCCTAATCCTACATTAAGCCATTTTATTTTCACTCAATTACTTTAATTTCCATTTCCGTCTCTAACACACACTCACACAAACAGCACTGTTGTTCACACTGCTGTTACGATACCTGGCAGAGGCCAGGCAATCCTGCACCTGCAGTGACGTTAGCTGCTGCGATGGACTCCAGAGCTCCAGCTGTTACCAAAGAAAGCAACCCAAATCCTGGGCCGTCACCAACGCCACCCCCAGCAAATAAGACAGCAAAGAAAGTTGCCACTTCTACAATTGAAAAATGGAAAATAGACTGGCTTGGTGTTGAAGAGGTGAATAAGACGACTCTTAGACGACGTTAGCTAACGTTAGTGTTAGCAAGTTGGCTAGATAACGTTAATGTTACAGCCTACATGTGGGGCTTGCCGACTGATGGGGTGATCAGTGTCCTTGACTAACGTTATTGAGCTTTTTAGTCCCAAATCTAGAACATATTTCTTCAGTCTACTAACCAATGATGCAGCGCTGTATAGTCGAATCTATTATGTTATTTCATCCATGCTCAAAATGTTAGCAGGGCTAAATTTAGGGATGAAATAAAGCTGAAGTTATTTACAGAACTGCATCAATAAAGAAGGAATATTATACTCATTTTGGCTCTGTTGACAGTACTTGTAGCTAGTAGTCTGTAATTTTGTGAAACACCTGAGGCTGTGGCATGCAGTGCATCAAACCTGCAATGATGAAATCATCGAAGTTGGACTGGTTTTGACTTGTAGTAGATCTGACATTATCAAGTTTCATGCCCAAGAATATAGGAAATAAGAAATTTAACTGAACTTTTTACTGAAAATTTTCATTCCAACTTTGTTAAAATATTGCTAGTATAACAATCATGAGTCCTGTACTGTTTTTACTGACAGCTGACTGTCATCACATCCCAACTTCAGTAAATTTAGAGATTTTGTCACACTGCAATTTCCATCGCTAGATCTCGAGGTCTTTAAACAACAGAAACAGATTCCAGAGTCAAGCTGGAGATGAATAAACATCTTCATGTATGTGTAAGTGGTGAGGTTACCTCATGGCATTTTTGAGGAGCTCAGGCAGAATGTAATCCAGAGGCAGAGGGATGAAGGGGAAGCGAGCCGCTACGTGTCCGTTGATCCTCACTCTGGGCGAGTTGCCGTACTGGTGCTCACACAGACGTCTGGTGGACATGAGGAACACATGAGGGCCATGCAATATACACGATATGATCCACTAACACCTGTGCTGTAAAACTTCAAACCTAACTTGATAAGGTTTGGGGTTTGGCAGAACATGCCACCAAAGACGGCTAACCTTCAGAATGATTTGACAGCTACAAATAACACTGTTTGCTAAGTGCCATCTCAGTTTTGGCAATTCATCCAATAGATGTTGAGATACGCCTTGCTGGACCAAAAAGGTGGACATTGTGATCCCTAAAGCCAAGGGTGTATTTTTAGCGTGGCTAAAAGTGACATTGTGTCTACATTATGTGACCTGTGTCTTATATTTTGTGCCCCTTTCCCAGAGCTTATTATTGGGGACTACACAGTACACAGATGTTGATTTCGCTGTGTTCACCAGCTGCCCCCCCCTCCACCAAAAAAAAAAAAAAACATAAATTATTTCCAAGCTAGTTCACAAATAATTAGTCCACACACAGAATGAACTTTTTCTGTGAACTTTCTTTTGCACTCACCAACAGTCACAAACACTAAAAAAGGTTACTTGATAAGATTACAGAAAGTAAACAGCTCCTTCACAGCTCCATGCGCTGAAACATATCTGCTGCCGAGAGTTTATCAGCTGACCTCTGACTTCTCTCTGTCAACAGAGTGCTCATACTGAAGCAGAAAGTCATCTAAAGGTGATAAACAAACAAATCCATGTGACTAAACACTTACCTGGCAAAGTCCACCCACTTCTCAATGATTTTTTTGGGAGACAGACGTCTGCATATGATCCCAACAAAATCAGGCTGAAATGACAACAGAAAAACTTTTACTCAAATCAAAGAAAAAGAACTATACTTATTAATACTAAAATTAGTTTTAAATAACTGTAATTTATCTTAATAAGTAGATTTGATGTGAATGTTGCCTGACCACAGGGAGGGTTTTCTTCCTCCTTCTGTATACTGTATTAATCAATTTATTCAGTTACAGTTTGACATTAAAATACCACTTCAACTGTCAGAACAAGCATGGCAACTTATTTGATGTTCTCTTACAAGTATTGGTTTTGGATTTCATATAGAACTAGTTTTTTCTGTTATTCATGGATTTAGAATGATTACTTTATATACTGGTGGGTTAATATTGGTCTTTTTTTAAATGTTAAATTTTGGCAATCCATGTATTTCAATTAGTCAATCTCGCTTGACCATCACATTTGTATGAATCTACGGCTGAAAATAGTCCAATAAATGCATTATTCACTCCTTTTTGAGTAATGTTTGCTAAAACTACAGTGCCCAGCTGTTGTATTCAGCCTTTTTAAAAAATGAAATCATATATTTGTGAGCTGTTTTTACAGATTTCTGTCTTCTTTAGGAACCAATGGGCTTGGGGCTGGTGCAACAGACAGTCAGAAAGAGTAAGGGACTAACATATTGTTGGTTTTTTCATGACATTTTTTGTCAATAAGAAAAATATAAGATCCTTTAAGATGCTTTGTAATACAAAAGTTTACAGGGTTTGCTGGATACCTGGATAGCTACAAAAGGCAAATCATTTATGTTGTAAGCTGTAGAACTTGACTACATGTCTAATATTACGTTTAAGTGTATCCCCCACCAAATATCATCAGTCATCAGAGATGTTTAAGTGGAAAATGTGAAAATATAGAACAGTTGGACAACAAACAACCCTAACCTTGACTTAATATATAACGTTCTCCAGGCAAACAACACATGTAAAAAGTTTAAAAATCATGTGAATAATAGAAACAGTCAGACGTACATTGTCTTCATGGAGGGCGAGGTGGTGTGTTGCCAACATTCGGATTCCCAGACGAGAGCACAGTGTTGTATCCAGGAAGCTGCGGACGATTGTCTCATCCTGTAACAGCAGGAAAAAAAATACTTAACAGCTCAAACAATGGTGCCAAAAACAAACAGCTGATGAAACCTATCAAATAAAGATCAAGAAGATGTTCTATAAAACAAAAAGCCGGAACATCACTACATTCACTGATTTTAAGATCAGATTAGCAGGTTTCATAAGCAAAACAAACAAGTAATTATATGCAGAGAATGAGACATCTTAACTAGATTAAAGACACTTGCAATACTTTTAATTGAGACCCTTAAAATGACCAGTCCTGCAGTAATAAAATGTGTTCAATAAAGTTCTCTCATAATCGAATCATAAGTGTCTTTCACACATAATTCCCTGTAAATTACTGGGATAACCTTTCAGGCACCGCTAGTGATTTTCACTATTCACACATGCAGCTACATTCAGTAACATTTCCCTTCTTACGCCTTTTCACACATGCCAAAGCAATACCAGAATAGACGGGGCAAGGGACAGTCCAGCAGATGGCGGTAAAGCAACACACATGGGGCAAGGCCAGATGTACAGTACGTGTATGCATAAGACATAACCCTTTACGTGCTTGTCCCTGCAATGTTACTGCTTTCCTTCACCACACAGCTGTACCAGCATTTTCCCTGAAATGTTACTAGGTCTTGAGGTGGGAAATTGGCGGTACAGATTTTCCTGAATATTGATCCCTGCTCCCATTCACACATGACCCCATGCAGGAAATGTTCCTGAACACTTCAGGAACAGACTGCATGTGTGAAAGGGGCTATAATCATTAGTGGGGAATCATTTCCAACATAGGGTCCATCATTTGGCTCTTTAACCATGAAGTTTGGTGTTTTCGGGGCATTGTAGGTGCAGCTCTTACCTGCGTGTGTTTGCGACACTCCCTGAAGCCCTGGGCCAGCATGGTGACCACATCTTTGTGGTCGTCCAGCAGCTGCTGCACCAGCTTACAGAAACGAGCCTCCACGTCCTGATCCTTGATCTGTCAGCAGAAGGGCACACTTTACATCAACCCTGTCAAGGCTGTTTTTGCTTGGTTTTCACTCCCTTCATTTACAGGCTTATGGCAAAGTTACTATATCAGAGGGATCTGGGCCTATCTCTAATTTCTCATCATATGTTAGTCTCCCCGCTTTCTCTGCTCCTGCTTTGCTTTGCTGAGTTTCTCGTTTGTGGTTTCTTTTTCTATCACTGTTTTGCTACCAACAATGAAACTAAACACTTCCTGAACAAATGTTTCACAACAAAAACAAGTTTTATTTGTTAAAACAGCCAGAGAAGCAGGCGTATCAGAGCTGAAAGAGGGTAGACACCTACTAATCTTCATGCTCATTACTTACAAATGAAACTCCTGGAGCCCTTTTTCCATTCATTAGAGTCAGAATAAGTAATAAGCATACAGTAAGTGGAGTGCATTCACAGTGATTTTGTGCTGTCACACATAAAAAAAAAACTCCAAGAGGCTGCATACTTCTCTGCGCGCTGTAAGTACAAAACTTGGCTCGAGAGGTGTGTTTTTCAGAATCTGGCGAGTCTGTTTTCAGTTAGCGCAGAAAGCCAGAGGGCAACTTTTTCAGATCACACTGATACATACACAAAATGCGAGCCCGCATTTATACAGAGCAGAACATAAAACATGTTGAACAGGTCTGTTCTTATCTGTTACAGTTCAACATGTACTAACACATGAACAAATGGACACACTTGTTATTTCTTTGACAAGAACTCAAGAAAGACATAAGAACTGAGTAAAAGGCCACAACTCAGGATGTTCATTGGTACTGTCAACCAAGAAACACCTGAGGAGGGCTGATACACATTCCACACTGTGCATGCCGTCTGAATCCAACCTCAACCCTGTTAGTTAAAATGTTTAAAACCTGTAGCTGCATTACACAATTACATTTTCATTAAAGATTTATAGTCTATCAGACTGAACACTTTACAGCCTCGCAGCACTCGCACACACCCCAGTGAACACACACTTCTTACAACACTTTTATTGCTACCATGTACTTAGGTAAGTATATATTTATCTTTTTACTCTTCCACATGCACTTTGTGTCCTGATCTCATAGCAGCTGTGCCTCATCTCAGCTGAACTGACAGTTAAATTAAACTGGAAACTTGAAATATTCACACTGACACACTTAGTCAAGGTGTACATACTTAACACAATTATGTTTTTTTCTTATTAACTTTGTAAAAATCAGCAGTTTTCAATTTCTCATTACTTTAATGGAAATGAAAACATTGTATAGATCTCAGACAGTCACTTCATCATCATTTTTAAACACAATATTTAATGCAGAATCTGTAGGGGTGTCCAACATTTTTATAGTCGTGTATGGCACCTCATGGCACTTTTTGCTATGAGAAAGTAATTATTTATTATACTTTTAAGCATTATTCAGCAGATGGCTGGATTGTTTTGCTGTGCTCAGTTAAAACACGGACCGCAGCACAGCCAGCCGTGTTTCTCTTTGCAGAGAAATCAATTCAGTTTCCAGAGAACTTCCTTTCCAGAGTGGTACTGTAAATACATCTATTTCCCAATAACCCATATATATATGTGTGTGTGTTTGTGTGTGTAGTCTGACTACTTTCGGGGACGCATTTCAGACTAAAGACCAGTTAATTGGGGACGGCTTATCCAATTGGACAAGTGGGAAAAAGCGGGTTTTTGGGTCAGTGGTTAAGGTTAGGGTAAGTCTCAAGGGAATTAAGGAAATTAAATGTCTATGTAATGTCCCCAAAAGTGACCCAAGCATGTGAGTGTGTGTGTGTGTGTGTGTGTGTAGGACACTCACCGAGGGAAAGTCAATGAGCATGTGGTAGGCTCTGATATACAGTTCATGCTGTAAGAAAGCAGAGGAGAGGTGGAGGTTTTAGACAGATTCTCTGTGATCGTCCATCCAACCAGAAAGCATCACACCACCAGCACCGGCCCCTGACTGGGCCCCACAACTCTACTGACAAGTCCATGTGGCTTATATTACTGACATTTTAGGATGCTTCTATGTGATGACTTTTCTTTTACAAACAATGTTGCACAACTCCTCCCCAGAAAAGACTTTATTCCTTAATTAAATATCTGTTTAATTTAATTCATGATCTGGATGTGTGCGAGTTGAAACTTCAAATCTGCTCCAACCATTGTTTTCTTTTTGATAGAGGAAAGGATAGAGAAAGTAAAGTCACCCTGACCTACATTACAACTAGTGACACAAAAGGAGCTGCACTTTATGTAACTGGCACAGAGAAGCTCCGTGATACCAGGGAGGAAGGAATCTAGGTGAAAGTTCATCAGCAAAAAGACATGCAGAGGCCATGAATTGGTTATGAAGGAGCTGAAGGGAAAACCACAAAGAGAAAGAGAGAGGGAAAAACAATGCCCACACAGGCCCTGGAGACAAACAAGAAACTCTCACTGTAAATGGAAAAACATGACACAGATCAACGCTCTGATATTTAACTGTTTGCAACAAAACCTGGTGGCGCCATTTAGTTTCAGAGCCACATTTATGTAGCTATGCGGCTCATTTTTACGGGTTTTATTTACTGATATGTTGAGATATCTGTGTACAAGATGGTTAAATGGAATTTTGTTTTTGTCGAAAATGGCATTTGAAAAACTCGACAGCAACGTGTCTTTCCAGGAACAGTGACCTGGTTGCCCTGGACATTCCACAGACCTCTCTGTGGACAGTTTTAAATGGAGTGACCCCCCCCTGAAGAAGCAGTCCCCATGAAAACTATTGAAAGTAGTAATTGTTTAGGAATGATCATGGGCAGAAAAATGTTTAAAAATTAATGCGATCATTAAGTGTGATTAGTTCATACGACAGGCCTGGACCACTCATGAATTTTGTTTGTGCATGAGAGAAAATTTGAAATGTAACACTTTCGTGTGTAATTTAAGAACAAATTTGTCTGTATGAGTGGAATTTGAATGAGGCCCGTTTTGTGTGTGTGTGTGTGTGTGTGTGTGTGTGTGTGTGTTTTAGTGCATCTTGTGCATTGAAGTTAAGTAACACTGAAGTTAACCAGTAGAGGTTAATGGGGGAAATTTTCGTTTTTTATGATTAAGTAAACCAACCCTTTAAACCCTTTCTGCAGCCTGTGTGCATCATACATTATAACATATGGACTGGCAGCAGATGTAACGTATACATTCAGTATTTGGGTTAATGTGACATGACAGATTACAGATGAGCAAAGCTTTTCTTTTCACAATGGCAGGGACCATCATAGTCAGTTTAAAAAGATAAAATATGTACAGTAAATATCTACATCTCTGCATCTGCTGCCCTGTTGGTCTTCTGTATTTTTAATTGGTGGCAGCAAGGTGCAACAGGTTGTTGATATCCACCTATTCTAATCTTTTTTTTTCTCTTTATACTTTATTTTTTCAAAATTATTTTCACATGTGCGGCATTGCTGCTTCCAAATTTACAGTTCATGATAAGGAAAATTTATAATCAAAATTTTACCCTTACTCTAATCTCATGCTGTAGTTTAATAAAGTGGGTTGTAGCTTAACATTAAAGTATTGTTAGCGAATTAATTAACAATTATCCAAACTGGATAATCAAACATTGAAGCAGTGTCCCAACACCTTTTTTTAAATTGATATATTTGTGCACACTTATGAAAAGGTGTGTAATTCACATTACTCATACCAGTACAATGAGCTTATGTATTGTTTTCCTTAGTGTGGCATCTGTGGTTGCTGTGGTCGTGTTACAAGCCATGACAGCAAAGACAGCAAACTGATGAAATGTTTATAATTTTGCCATCATCTCTGGTTGTATTAGGATGGTGAAGGCAATGTTGAAAATCTATGAGGAGGACTGTTGTATGGAAATATTGGATTTTTGATGATTTTTGCAACAATGTGATGAAGTATCTTAATTTGTCTGGTATTTTATTTGCTGGATTAGACAAAAACAGACATTCCTGTCTGACAATTTTATCCATAAACAATTTTTCAATCAATTTTCCAGAAAATGTACTGTAGCAGGATAAATACAAAATTACTGGTAATTACTGTCACAGAGGATTTTATCACCCACTCACTCCTCGTTGCTACATTGGGAACAATGGAGGCTGCAGCAGAAACCACTCGCTGTGTGAAAGAGCACATTAAGAGAGCATTTTTCCTCCTTACATTCAAAATTCAGTCATGACTCTCCTGTGCAGTGGCCTAGATGTTACTTTCTTATTATAGGATCTGCTGCAGTGTCAGTGCCCCTTTGCTTCATGTATAGCTCCACACTGTAGCAAGGAGCAGTGCTGAGAGTGACTTGAGAATTGTGTTCTTACCACTTGCAGGATGGTGGGGTTGCAACCAATGATGAAGGGCAAACTACGGAAGCCCTTGATGCGATGGGCGATCCGTACAGGCAGCTCCTTGTGTAGGTAGTTGGCACTGCTCTGAGATCACACACAGACAGAAGTGGAAAGCGGGTGAGTGAGGTGTCTCATGGAAACAAAGAGCCTCTCATTGAAGATGCACTCAGCAGTTCTCTCAGTGTGGCTGAAATATTTACCAAGATGTGGTGTCCGTCAGGAGACTTCCCAGAATACAACAGGGTGGCTAAGGTCAGTCGCACTGAGGCCTAGGGAAGTGTACAATCACATACACATTTACAGCCATGAACATCCATTACCAAAAAAACAGCAGTAAAACTGTTCCCTCAGCAATTCCACACACAAAAAACAGCTGGGGCTGGGTATTACTTTGATACCTTACCTGAGAAATATACAGTCTTTCTATAAAACATTTTGTTTTCATTTAACAAAGAAATAAAGTTCTCAAATGGTAAATACTATCTAACACAAGCCATTACAAAAATGTACAGTCTTAAGTTGATTTAAATAAACTATCTTATCAAAGAAGAAATAAACAAGTTCACAAATCTGACCAGACATTATATTCCAACTTTGGATACTTGACAGTTTTTGACACTGACACATTTCAGTCAGTTCAGTCTTAAAATTAGCGCCCGACCAATAAATCAGCTGGTCAATATCATCAGCTGACGTTATCTTCTAACAGATATATTGTATGGCTGTAAATAGAAATCGCAGTATATTAAATCCAAAGATCTATTTGCTGTCATGTAGAAGTGTTGCTGTTACTGTACATAAATTGTCAACCTGAGAGCACTGACAAGTTTATTCTTCAATTGTTAAATATCCCATTCAATAAATATTTTAGTCACAACTCTTTAACTTTCTTTGAATTATGACAATGATTATGCTGCCAGGCTAAATATACACTCAACAAACACATTTTTAGAAACACCTGTGCAATTTAATGCAATCCAATACAAGAGCTCTGCCATAAATTCTACTTTTACACTTGTACACGCTTGTACATTTTCAGATTTTGTTGACACTGTCAGAAAGGTGATAATTATACTTTATGTTTATTACAGAGGTCATAGTGGGTGGTGGTGGTGTACTGGAGGGCATTATATTGAAAAGTGTTCCTAATATTTTGTCCACTCCATTTACATACATGAGGGGGGGCAAAATATACAATATACAATAAAATGAAAATGTATAAGCTTCGTAAAAGTAGAATTTCATGGCAGAGCTGTTGCATTGAATTGCATTAGACTGCACTGGTGATCTTGTTCAGTGAGCGTATTTACTAAAGCTACCAAGTGTAAAAAAATCTGTTTGTGTAAACTAATAGCAGGGAGTCAGTCGGCTCAGCCAGAGAAAGTCACCGGTGCTCATGTATTATGGGAGAGAAAGAAAAATGTGTTTTCAAACAGTAGGCAGTGACTCACTATGCAGTGATTGGATTTCAGGACACTGATTGTGTTACTGATTCAGTGAACACAGTCACACCTACAAGACAATGATATGCAACCTGATTCCACAGCAGCCCGTGACAATCATATCAACAGAGTTACATATGATATAGTGTCAACATTAGAAAAAAAAACTCTACTAACTTTTGAAAACCTTGAAAACACTGCAGCTGCAGCAAATTTCATCAATAATGGCAGGTCTTATTTACATAACCTAGTAGTGGAATTACTGTCGTTATAGCTGCAACAATTAGCCAATTAATTGAGTCTATTTTGATAAAAGCAAAAACACCAAACATTTTTGCCAAACAAAGCAAGACATTTGAAGACATCACCATGTGCTTTAGGACACTGTGAAGGACATTTTTCACTGTTTTCTATTCTTTTATAGTACAAACAATTAAGAAAATGATCTGCAAATTAGTCGATAATGGAAATAATTGTTAATTGTTAAAAATGTACTTTTATAGATGTGCTCTTATGTGATGCCGTCTTTTCTCTTTTAGCACCCATGGTTTCAATTTCCGTATTGATCTCTTTTTCTCCTCCTTTACCTTATTCAAGGGGGCATCATCGTGTTTTGTTTTAATGCTTTAATTTTAAAATGTATTGATTATTTATATGCACTTTGGTTGTGTGTTTTTTTTATAAATGTGCAAACAATGTTAAGCACTTTGTAACAATGTTTTTAAAAGTGCTATATAAACACACATTATTATTATTACCATTATTATTATAATTATTGTTAATTGCAGAAGTGTGCTTCTGTGTTGAAGACTGTAGATTTTAATATATCTACAAATGGAAATATAACCTGACTCTGAAGTCACCAACAACATTAGGATTAATTCTCCAGGGAAGCATGAACATCCTACAGCAAGTTTCACTTTTTTTCCCCCTTATCTCTTTTATCATCTTGGGCCATTTAGGGATCCAGACCCTCAGGTTAAGAACCACTGCACTAAAGCGTGACTATAAGTCATGAGACAAAAACTGCAGCTGACTACAATCAGATTTATGGTCTCGGAGATCAGTAGAGATCAGAGCCATTTTTGTTGGAGAATGTAATACTTTACTTACTTTCCTTAATTACTTTCCTGGCAACTTTCAGTTTTGTTTACTGCTCTGCATTTTTAATTTACTCCAAAGTTGTACGAGAAGTGTGATGTTTTAATTAGCGTTTGAAGTTAAAATGCAGCTACAAATTCCCTCATTTTACTGCAAAGAAACAAAATTTGTTTTGCTGAGTGAAAAATCTGAACATTATGTCCAGACAGACAGCTGTTAAGCATTTAGGGAAATATTGAGACATCCATGTTGTAGCCATGAGTAACTCTTCTTTAAAAAACTGTTTGGAAAAAAAAAAAAAAGGGGGGGGGGGGGGGGGGGGGGGGGGGACGGATTTATGATTTATTTTACATTTCTTTTTTAATCTACCTCAAATTCTCAATTGTACATAATTAACGCTATAGCTACAGTTACTAGAGCCTAATAAGATCCAAGAATAAATAGAAATGTAGGCGATATGTTTATATAGAGTGAAAAAGGAGCCAGATAACGTTAGATAACGGACTTCACATGTGTCCACTTGACCTCCATCGCTGAAACTTAACACCGTTATTGGTCAATCTCCAGACATCTACAGTTCCCATGACAGCTTTGAATTGTCAAATTTTCTTGTACGGTCAACGTCAGTTACAACAAACTAAGGCTGTCAGGATTTTCAACATGTTGGTGTTAATTTGACCGAGATTAACAAACCTCTGCTAGCTAAAACGTAATGTCCTCATGACAAAACCGTGGCGCTGCATTCAAGTCCTCGGGAACAAATCCTGTTGCTCATGTTGCTGTTTGAGCTAACGTTACGCACTTTGGTTAATCATAAATATTTATTATAATAGTACATATAGTCACCATCCTAAACACTGTTGTGCCATCAGAAAAGAAAACCAAAACTAGCTACTTGAGTTTTCATGTGATATAGCACCTTCCATTTTGTTCTATTTGAAAGAAAGCTATAATTTAATTCATTTACCACATATATTTCCTTGTTAGTGACAGCATTCTCCAAGTTGGAAAGAGAAATCGAGGTTCCTCTCCTAATTGGGATCCCGGAGGGTAACTTTATTTAGCTAACTTTGAACGCTAAAGAGGATCCGCTATCCAAGAAGGGCATGGGTCATATTTACTACGTTTTCTGTGATCTATGAACGCAGCACAAACCTTGCTAACGGTTAGCGTTTCTGTCAAGCTAGAATGAGCTAGCTTTACTGCCTCGTTGCTACAGTAGTACAACAGCCGTTTAAGAGACGCACATCGGCAAAAAGTCACATTTTACCTTTTCTGCAGAGACGTCAATTGCAGACTGGTTGTAAAACGACGTGACAGTCTTCGACCGCTCTCTTGCCAACTCTGAAAATCCCTGCATCGAGGACGTGGACCGAAATCTCCGGTTCCCTGTGCTTGACATCGGCGGAACTGTTTTGGTGACGGGGGCCAGCAAGAGGCTGCCCAGCCTCGGCCTGGCCCTGCAAGTAGCACCGCTCAGCATCTCCACCGCTATACCCGCCAGTCCAGGACGCATTTGGAGACGAGCTGTGTGTGTGTGAGAGAGAACAGGGTTGCCCTGTTCCCGTACAAGCAGTCGTCTTCTAATGGGGTACTACGAGGCCATTAGGGCCGCGTCGTAATGGTGCACAAAGGCACGTATCTGAATACAGTACAGAGAGGGTACAGAAAGGGCTTTGTACGCATTGGCCAGTGGTGGAGAGAGCAGGGCGACGACATGACAGCTGAGCCAATCAGTCAGTCAGAGGCGGAGCGAGGCAGCATCAACAACACCCCCCCTCCACCCCCACTACTGTACCGTACTGCGAGGAATAGGAAGGACGGTCGGTAAACAATTCCGAGTATTTTTGCCGACTTTCCGCCTCAAGGAGACACTAGGAGGCGCATTTGAAGATGCAATTTGTTTGCAGGTATACTTGTTTGCTTAAGGCCTGATCCCTCTGTTTACTCCCACACCTAACCAGTGGGAGAAAGTACAATTTTGAGATTAAGATTTGACACAGTGGATAATATAACAAGCTTTTAAATACAGCTCGTTGTTAAAGATGAAACCAGTGGTTTCCAACCTTTTTGGCTTTTGATATCTTACATAAAGCAGTGTGTAGTCGGGGTCACATTTCAGATGTCTATGAGTTGTTAACAGCTCCGCCAAATAGTGATTTTTTCCTCTAAACTTCTCACATGGTTTAATTTCAATAAATGTTCAAATGTTCCAATATTTAGGATCTGAGTACTTCTTCCACTACTGCCCCCCCATCATAACACACATTAACAATAACATTTTTTGACATGGCTTGATTAATCTGTTAGGGGGGCCCAAAGGTGGCACCCACCTGGCACCCTCTGTCCACTGTGTATGTACGCTTATTATCTCGATTAATCGTTTAGTAAATGAAATGTTTAAAAAAATTGCAAAACAAAAATGGCATTCACAACTTCTCAGAACCCATGGTAATGTCTTCAGTTTGCTTGTGTTGTCTGACTAACAGTCCAAAACCTTAAAATATTAAATTCGCTGTCATATATGACCAATAAAAACAGCAAATCGTCTCGTTGGAGAAGCTGGAAACAAGGAATGTTTGACTTTTTTGCTTGAAAAATGACTGAAACAATTCATTGAATTTCTATTCCATTTCATTTTTTTCCCCAGTAAATTTGATATATTGAAACATCTGCGCCTGTTTGGCTGCCACTTAAACATTTGCTATTATTCTTGTAATTAAAAACAAATGTCATGCTAATTGGCCTCAGCCCCTAAATTAAAAACTAGAAATGGTATTAATCCTATCTCAGAATGGATTAAATATCACATAAATATATCAATATATAAATAAATCACATAACCTTTTATGCTAGATACAGTGAGTTGTGAAGCTTTCAGAGGGATAAATAATGTAAATAATGTAATTTAATTTTTAACATTCAAAACAACTGGGGTGTCCTGGTTACTTAGTGGTTATGACACATACGCCCCTGTTTGGTTTCTAGCCAGGGACCTTGTAGTGTTGTAAAACTGATAATAAAAACTGATTCAATTACAATGTACATTTAAAATAAAATAAGCCACTGATATGACACACAAGAATTAAACTAGTCAAAAGTAGAATCATTTATTTAAGTAAATGAGGATATTTCTATAACACATGAAACCATGGTGGGCTACACACACCGAAAACACGGGTACAGTTGAACCACTGTATGATGTTTGTGATATACAGAACATTCTGTTCAGATCAATATAAGTAGACAGCAGGAAAAAACACGCAGTGCTGCACCTATTTCCTCAGCAGTCAGCTGTCAGGCTGCATGTCTGCTCTGCCTCTTTATTGCATTGAGTGTTTGCACTCCTTAATGTTATTAGAACATTAAAGTAAGGTCCAAAGACTGGCCATAAAACAACAGACAAGCTTCATTCACATACAATTATTCACATTAAATACTGTATGTATGTTAAAAAAAAGAATACAAGGCACAAAAAAACATTTCAGTTATATTCATGAGGCCACTGACTAAATGTTTTGAACTGATTAAAGCCGCATGGGGGCAGCACAACAAGCTGTTAACACAAGTATATTATCACCTTATAAATTTCTTTGTAGTGAACGTGTTAGCAAACAGTTTCCTGTTTACACATCCAGTAGATACAACCCTACAATAGCAAGTATTTGGAGTTGTGTTTCAAGTTACCTGACAAATATAAATTTAATAGTCTCTCCTTTTGGTTCTGTTTTGGTTTCTACACACTCCAGAGGGAAATATCTGGCTCTTTAACTGCTAAATGCTACACTATGTTCACCAGCTAGTTGCTAACTTAGTCTGGTTGCTATTTGGTGTTGGGCAGGTAGTGTACAGTGGGCTTATCAGAGCTTTTTACTGAAAACAACTGCCTGCTGCTGCTGGAAATGAGGTTGATGAGAGAGATGAGACTTAATCAAAACAGTAAAGCTGCGGGTTGTAAAACCAAAACAATGAGCTGAAAGATGAAACACTGAGGAGAACTGCAGTCAGGTGATAGTTCTCTGTGGGTTTCACTTTGAGTGACAACTTTCACATTACAGTCATTTGATCCATAGTTAATATAAAAATATTGATTAGAGCAGCTATAACTAATCCAGACTAAAATGAAAATTTAGCCATTTTAAATTATCTTAACATTTCCCATCCAGCTAATCTGGTTCTTTGAACACAAGTGAATGGTTTGTTACTGTTGAGTAGCTGTGCACTCTGAAACTGAAAGAAAAGGGAACATGAATAGAGAGCAAAAACCATTATCAGCACTGTACAACTGCAGCACCATAGTAACACAGTCAGCAGCTCTTTATTGCAGCTGAGTAGAAGTCCATTTAACACTCAGGTACACGTCAAAAATCTTATGCAAACTATGAAATGAAATCGTGCCAAAGCGTCAAACAAAACCACAAATTAAAGAGACTAAAAAAACAAGATCAAAAATGAATAGCCTGAGGCAGATTACAGTTGCATTTGCAGCCCATGTTGCATTATTGTAATTATAATGACTTAAATATAGTTTGGTGGTCAGTTTCAAAGGTTTATAGCCTTTTTATGACCACTTTCCTGTTAACTGAGTCATGTGTAAGTGAATAAGTGAATTCAAGTGAATAATTTACCTATCATTTGGGAAATTGACACCATGTTTTATGGTTGGACCTTAGGAATTTGAGCTGATCTTTCAAAATACATAGAAAATAAAGAATTATGTGTCACACAGTGACAATTTTAGGTATATGGGTATAAAATTCTGCAAATTAAAAAGTTTAAATTCTATGCCAAACTCCACATGATATATTTTCATACAGAAAATAAAGAACATCGTCATGATATTTCATCAGCCTGTCTGGCAGTTACTTGCTCTGACAGATCTCACATCATCATAAGAGTCACTTCCCTCCACACAAATTGTGAGGAAAATGAGTAAAAAAAACAGATCACAAACAGGATCACTACAGTCCGTCTCTATTATCTGAGACAGTGGCATGGTGGAGGCTTCCTGAAAACTTCCTGTATGGATCTTTACCTCACAAATACCAAAATCTGGTAGGCTCAACAGTTTTTCTCCAGTACAAAAAAAACTAAGGATTTGTATCAAAAATCCAACTTCCATTGAGGAGTTACAGTCACACAGCTGGTGTTGCTCAGGAGGACTCCGCTCTCTTCCACACCATCACCATATTCTTGTCACTCAGGGCCACCAGGTAGCGGAGCTCAGGGTCCATTGCTACACTGTTGATGGAGGGACCCTCCATTTGTCCAAGGCCCTTCCTCACTGGGGTCGGCCACTCCAACAGCTGCCAAGACAAAGAACACGAAAGCGGGTTTCATCGGCCGGCTCTACATCTGAACACTGATCTTTGTTCAGCATGGAAAGAATAACATGCACACAAAATACTGTGTCATGTTTCTAATAAAAACATATCTCTGTTGTGCTTTTATGGTTATTAGTTTGGTAATGATACAGTTTCTTGATTTCATCTTTAGGTGAGATAATTAAACTACATAAAACGAATATAAAATATAACATTAACTAAAGATAAACAACAATAACACATCTTGAAAGTCATTTCATTAATAGCTAGTGATAGCTACTTTTACTATCCATTTTTTAAATTGTTAGTTTAAATTTTTTGTTTAACTTAGTTGCAAGTTCATTAATAAAGTCAGACAGTGATAGCACCACTTTATGTCCAACACTATAACTAAGAAGCCTTTTTTCTTAAAAAATGACTTGAAACGATTAATTGATTCATTTTCTGTTGATTGACTTTTCGATTAATCGATGAAAAATATTATCTGAGTTGTAATAAAATAGTATTATCCATTAAAAAGAGTGTTCCCCAACAATATTTAATTAAAACAGGGTTTTAAAGTCATTGGACATTTAGAGGATGTGGATACCTCAGTGGGGGCGATGGGTTTCCCAGTCTGGAAATGGTCTTTCTGGAGATTAGTGACATGGTATGTCCACAGCCTGCCTTTGTCATCTCCACACACTATGTAAGCTTGGCCTGAAGAGAGAGGAATGAAAACACACAGAGTATAACACCACGCTGAGCTCAGATGGGGTTTTTTCTGCTACTTAAACACAAAGCTGGGAAAATACAGTCCAGCCTCAACCTCTGACATTAGTTTGAACTAATCAAATAAACAGGAATTAAGCCTGAAGAGCACTTATGTCCCTCTATTAACATTTGAAGCTGACTTTGTTCTGGAGAGAACAGTGAATGAATGTGAATTTACAGACAATGACCAACAGTCAATAAAGTGTTTGTAATGGCCGAGTTCACCTCTTTATCTGGGTCACATCACTCACAAAGTAAGTAAAAGGTGGTCTACGACCGACCTACTCATGCAAAAAAAAACTATGTCTATGCTTTTCTAGATCATATTTGCACCATTTACACATAACAATAAATACATTGTCTCATACCCACAGTTCTCTCTCCTCACAAAGTTATAGTATTTTCATCAAATGTAAAAAATGAGTTGAAGTGTACGCATTCACAAACAAACATAAATGGAAAAAAATGGCTGTCATATAATATTTTCTTGCCATTTGCCACTTTTGGCATCCATTGTCAATCCACCTTTACCTGAAAATTAGACCAACTGCCTCCATACACAAACAATTTGATTATACTATACTTAAAGAACTGCACATAGTCTAGTCTGAAATTGTATTCTACAGCCTTTGGCGCCCCCTTTCTATTGTATTGTCTATTGTCTATTCTATTGTCTAAGTGCAATAAAACTTCTGACCTCTGCAAGGTCTGCTTGACAGTATTTTATGTTTTAATATTTTATTTCTCTTGAAAATGTATGTTCATAATTATATTTTAAGATTTGATGCAAGGAGATTTGAGAATGAAAACAAATGATAAATGTGCTCTACTGATTAAATGACATGGACTCACCAGGACAGGTGTTAAGAGCCAGGTAGGGAATCTCAGTGTTGGCCCACTGCAGCTCAGCCAGAACCACAGCACACACAGCCCTGCTCTTCTTATCAGGCCGCTGAGCCTTGGTCCTGCTCCAGCTCCACAGGTAAATGGAACCATGCATGAAGTTCTTAGAGGCTAGAAGACAAAGACAGAAGACCATAATGACCCATAATTTAAAAAAAACAAAAGAAGAGAAAAAAAGAAGCAGAATGGGGGCGAGGTTTTTGCGGATCTTAGAATTGAAATTTAGGACCTTTTTTCCATCTTCAGTTTTATTTAATGTCAATTTGAGACTAAAATAAAGAGAACACTGCTGGCAAAACGGCCCTAATTCTGACTAATTGGACCTAGTTACAAAACTACAAATGAACAAACACATCAATCAATCACTCAAAAGTTTGATACTTGTTTTATAGCTGGATAATAGTAACTAAATATATGGTTAGATACACTAATGCATCGACACGTGGCACATTAGGAGTCATGAAACTTAATTATAGCGCCATCATGTGGTCTTCTACCCATAATATTGAGTGAGAACATTGCCATAACAGGGCAACTTCCATATTTTAAATTTACATCTGTGTAAAACAGGATCATTTACGGGCTCAGTTTCACCCGAACGTCAAATTCGGACTGCATTGTTGTTGCATGACTTATTTGGTGGCCGGAGTCCTTCCCTACATGAAAGACTCTCTACCAACATGCAGCACAGCTGAGGGGAAAATAAACTGAGCTCCATAAAAACTGTTCAGCGGTTGTTTGATTAAATTATTGCCCAAAAATTGCTGTTTGTTGGTGATCATTATACCATTAAACACTACTATTCATCTGGGCACAATGGATATCTGTGCCAAATTTAAAGGCAATCCACCCAGCAGGTTTTGATATAATTCAGTCCGGACAATGGCTAATGCCTAAAAATCCTAATTATCCAGTGTGACACAATTTTTCCAAATGGGGGGGACATACTTTTAAAAAGGCACTGTAAAAGAAACTACAGTGGTATACTATAAGAGAGAGCCTCACTTACCCACTATGTCATCAGTAAGAAAACTCAAGCCATCGATGGTATGGTAGTCATGGTCTTTGTCTTCCTTCTTATATATGGGGAAAGTTATCTCCATTTCTTTAGACCTAGTGAGAAAAACAAAATCACACTATATGATACTAGCTGGTCCACATTTATCAGGGTCTGTCACCTTGTATCACACTGTCAAGTAACTGGCACTGCATATGGACTAATTACATCCTCACAATTTTTGTTCCTGGCTAGTAAGTGTTATTTCCTAATTGCTTATGCCTGAAAAGTATAGAAAATGACTTTTATTCCCTTCAAACTTTGCTTTTGTGACTCGGACAGTGATATTTTGAAATGTACCTATTTCCAATTGGAAAACGGGTGAATTTGCACATTTTCATTCACATGAAGCCAGAAAAACAACATATGAATCAAAATTAACATGTATTTATACTAAAGTTATACAAAAGTGACCACAAAAGATTTAAAAGTGAGTAGTTTTTTCGAGATTTACGATTATACTGTAAATAATTTACACAAACCAACCCTCAAATATAGTCATTGTATCTGCTGATTCATATGATGTTTTTTCTGACTTTATATGAATGAAAATGCGCAAATGTGCCTGTTTTCCCATTGGAAATGGGTAAATTGCAAAATATCACTGTCCTGGTCACAGAAGCAAAGTTTGAAGGGAATAATAGCAATTTCCTATACTTTTAGGCATAAGCAATTAGGAAACAACACTTAGTACATGGGAAAAAAACAAGTAAAATTTGTGACACAGTGTACTGCTCTCAGTAATTACATTACTATCACTAAGATAAGTTAGAACTGGCACAGAGACAACTTTCTCTCAACCAAAGGTCTGTTCCAGAAAGGTCTACTATCCCGACTATCCCAATATATCACTCACACACTGTGGATGCCTTTACCTCTTGGTGGTGTTGTTGGTACCGAGTTGTGTGTTGAAGCAGTGCAGACCGTCTTCACAGGCAGTCAGTAGGTGCGTTTTGGGGGAAGTGGGGGCAAGGCAGATGTGCAGAGGGGTGGCGCTGATCTCCAACACCAGCAGCTGACTGGAGGGAAAAAGAGCAGAAATATTCTCAACATCACGGTCAGAACATTCACCCTACCCTGCTGGACCCATTACATCATCTTTACAAATGTTGTAAGCTGATATTTGTTTAGAATTTTCATTTTTAATTCAAGCAGAGAACTCAAAGTTACTGCAAGATACCGAAAATGAAGTAACCGTCTATAAAATGATGCAAGATGTGTAGAATAAAAAGCATCTTCCCCTGCCATATATATATCTCGGCAATTCACGTACATCAAGCTATGTCAAAATAATAATTTTTAAAAAGGGAAATTTTGCGATTTCTGTTGAAAAGGGAATGCTAAAAACATTTTCTAGGAAGCAATAAGAGAGCCTGTTTCAAGCAGAAATACTCACACAACTTTGTAATTGTACTGGCTGTCCACTCCACCAATGTCCCACATCACTATCTTGTTATCGTATGATCCCGCTACAAAAGACAAAGGGTGAAATGGTGAGACCATGCACTGAAGTCAATTAGATTTATTACTGTTGTTACTGAAAGAAATGGTAAAAACCAGAAAAATAAGGCCCAGGTTGTAATAAAGCAGAATTATCTTTAATCTTAAATGATGGGGTGTCAAAAAATCTGATACTGCTGCTTCTTCATCTGTAAGAAGTAACCATGGCTCACTGTAGAGGAAGTTTCCCTGGTGGTGGTTGAAGCGGAGGACAGCCAATGCCTTGCGGCTGGCTCTGAACTCCCCGTAGGCCACATTGTTTCTGGGGTGGATCAATTTGACCAGCCCTCTCTTCCCACCAGCTGCCAGAATGCTGCAGTGTTGCGCCGAGGCCCCGCCTCCCCTGGACATCAACACTGTGGACCAGGCCAGGGAGAAGAACTCCTGGAGTGAGGAACAAAATATACAAATGTCAGACAAACATCTCAAGCTTACATTATTATATGAATACTCAATTATATCCATTCATACTCTGTTTACCCTACATTAGGCCACCTCTTCTGCATCACCAGTTTTATCACAACCGCAATCGTAAATACTGACGATTCTAATCTTTTAATTTTGAGAAAACCTCTCATAACTGTGAGATTTTAAAAAATCCTTTTATAAATCTATTTTATTGCATTACTCTCAAATTGTTTTACTCTTTACTGTGAAGCACTTTGAATTGAACTAACATGTATGAGAGGCATTAAATTTACAAATAAAAACTAATTGATTCATTGAAATTCAAACTGCATTTTTTTGTCCTTCCTTCCTGGTGAAAACAACCTGCTTCAGAAGTGATCGCTTTGATTCATCAGAAGGACGGAATAAGATGGAAAATACAAGCCGCTTCAATGATGATGAGGTTTTTCTTTGCATGGAAATGCACCCGAAGCAGCAAAGACAAGTCTACCCTTTAGAGCAATGTTATTGCAGACTTGGAGAATAAATGGAGCAGACCTCGCCATGAACTTTGTACTTCTTCATCACCATCCCTGTTTCACAGTCAATCACACAGAGAGAGTCTCCACCACAGGTCGCAACCAAGCGGCTTCCTCCACCACTTCCTGCTAATAGAAAAAAAAGAGAAAGCTTATTCCATCTTTCCTCTGGTTGTAATAAAGTTATAAAATGTATTTAAATAACTGTTTTTCTAAATGTGTTCAGTAGTACCAGTGCAGTCTGGCAGCGGCTGGAAAGCACAGGCCCACAGCTGGGTAGAGAAGTCCTCTGAGCTGTCCTGTTTACTGTGGCACTGGAGGACGTGGAGAGGCTTCAGAGACACCGGCTGCTGTAGGAAGGACACATGTGGACAAAGATGTACAGATATTCAGCTGAACTAAGAAAAGAATAGCATTTACAGAAGTTCATTATTCTACAATCAAAAAATTTTACTTTTTTGCAGGTGGATATTTCAAAATTTTCATCAAAAACATCAGGATTTCTGCTCTGGGAACCATGAATATTCACAGTATGTTCCTTGAAAATCTGGCCAATAGTTGTTAAAATATCCACCATCCAAGAAGTTAACAATTAGCTGACAAAAAAATGCAGATTGCCAGTTTGAAGACATAATTCAGAATGAGAATTTGGCTACAAACCACTAATTCTTCTGTTTGTGTGAGTCAAAATTGTCAATGAAGTTCATAGGAGCACCATATAAACTTGATTTTGTGGTCCTACGATCTTTAATCGGGAATAGCACGGAATTGGATATTAACTAGCAGAATTCACATTACCTGTGTCTTGCTCTTTATTGTGTGCAACATGTTAACATCTCTCTGCAGCTCTGCAGCTCTGACGTCCTTTTTGCCGACAGCTTCATTCTGTTTAACCTTAGCTCTGTCCTCTTTTGTTTGCTGCGTTTTTGAACCTCTCCTGGGTGTCTCTGCCCTCATCTGTCCTCTGGTGGGGGTAGTGGGAGGCTGATCTCTCTTGCGGGGGCTCATCCTGATGGTGTTGGTCTGGGTTACTGTCTGAAGTTTGAGGCGGAGGCTAGATTTACAAGGACTGTCTTCGATTAAGGAGGTTGGGAAATCTGCACGAGTTTTTTTGCAAGGCGTCAGGTTTGTGTCGGTGTCCATTACTAAAACAGTTTGCTTCCTTTTGGCAGGTGTTGTAACTTCCTGAATGACAAAGCAAAGACACAAAATGAACTTTAAATAATTTACAGATTAAAAAACATCCTATATTTCCTTTACTATCCCTAGATCATATTACCCAACACTACTACTCCCCAACACACAACTACATCACATTATTAACAGTTGTACTGGATCAAAATTAAGGTCTAATTTTATTAATATTGCCCAGTTCTTTGTAGATTCATGAAAAAAATACTAATTAGACCAGTATCAGTGCTTTCAGTCTTACACAGTTCTCTTTAGTGTCAGGAGACTCCTTGCTCTCCGTTTCATCCTTTGGTTCTGTCAGAGAGCGCAGATACTCCTTGGCCATAATTTCCACCTAAGAACCAAAGAACAGAGAAAACGAACTATATTTATGCTGCACTTTAATCCAAACTGCTTTACAATTTGCCTCTCGTTTAGCCAAGAACACATGAGAACATGAGGATGTTTCTCACATCCTAAACTTACCCTCCATTTGGTGAAGTCACTGACTGAATTGGGTCCATATTTAACCTGTTGGCGGGCAGTGCTGACAAACTTTGTCTCCAGGGCAGACATTTCTTCTGCTGTGATGGGATCCGGGAGACTGAAGCTCTTCTCCCAAAGTGCAGTGATCTAAAATAACCAAAGACAGTTTGTACACTGACAACAGCAACAGACTGTGTGGTAAAATGGTGCTGTACTGCCAGCAGACACATTTATTTTTCCAAACACTACAGAGACATTGTAACCAAACTTAAATTATTCTTAGCCAAAAACTTGACACAGTATGGAGTATAATACTGGATTATTGACAACAGTCATAATATCATAATAAGTCAAATTAAGCAATCAGTCCCATACCTTGGTCTGCAGGTTCTCACTGTAGACGTAGCGCACGTGGTTGGCAGTAGTGGTAACATCTTTACTGTTGTAAGTCCTCAGGTTGGGCAACAACACCATCAGCTTGTGATTATCACTCACCTAATAAAGAGAAGTAACATTGTCATGCCACAGAATCACAATTCTCAAAGACTACAAATTCATAACAAAAAAGCCTGAGTTACAAGTGGGCGCATGGAGTTTTAAAGACATTGGTATTTACCAGACAAGGAAAGTCTAACTTTCCAGATCAGCAAAAGCTTTCCCTGTAATATTATAATCTGCTCTGCAGTGTTTTTGTATCTGGGTAAACAAACACATAAATCATGTCCTCACAGTGATATAAATGTTGTCCTCTATGTTGAGCTCTTCCAAACTGCTTAGAGACTCTAGAGTGGTAACATCCTCTATCTGGTTGTCGCTGAGGTCCAGGTGGCGAAGAGCAGGCAGCTCCAGATTCTTGGGAAGTTCCTGCAGTCTGTTCCCAGACAGATCCAACCGCTCCAGGGACTGAAGGCGAGACAGCAGCCTGGTTGGTAAGTCCTGGAATTTCAGCCCCAGCCGAGATAAACTGAATGACAGAGAGCAAAAAAGTCAGTGTTTCTACATAGTAGGAATTCAAATTGTTATTTAATGACCTCAGCGGCAACTTTTCTTTTAATCTCATCATTGCAACTAAGATGAAAGATGAAAAATGTTGAAAGATCTTTACAGCATCTCAGTTTCAAATGACCTCCAAAGCTGTACATTACACATTTATAACAAACTATGAAAGGTGGGGATAAAGTTAAAGCTTCAATGTTTTTTTTTCTCATGTTACATTTAAATTACATTGTTCTAGAAAGTTTATACGAATGCCTTGGTACAATTTTATGAGAACTGTATCTGAGAAAAATTAATTAGTGTTAATCGCTCTACTACATAATACAAATAAAAGAATAAAAGCATGCTTACTCCAGTGTTTTAATTTGCTCCAGTTTGGTGGTTTTTGGAGAGCCTTTCTCCAGTAACAGTTTCTCAGTTATTTTCTCCATTGCTTATCTGTAGGAGAAGAAGAAGAGAAGACCACAATTCACAAATGAAGACATCAGAGAAACAACTGTAAAGCAAAATGTAGCTGAATAAATTTAATACAGAGCAGTAATATATTATTTCAATGCCCTCTTCTGGTGGAAAGATTCAAGTCTGTTGCACTTCAAATGGCCAGAAATGCGCTTGTTGCATCTCTAACAGTGACATCAAGGTGTACTGACCACACCCCAACTACACATTAGATGCTCTACAAGCAACTGGGCGAGGCAATACACATTCCTGCCCAAAGGTTCACACTATTCCACTGACCGACAGTTGGTGGCAGCAACGAACCAAAAAACATAGTGCCAGGAAAACGGAGGGAAGAAGAAGACATGTACTGTATGTAAACAATGCAGGACTCAAAATATTTCTAAACTGGCTTTGCAAAAGTTTTATAAGGATTGAAACAATTGTTAAGCATCAAAGATGGACACAATGCATATTGGTTAGAAACACTGGATGAAAACATACATGATAAAAACTTTGCATAGCGCCTTTAATATACTTAGTCCAGACCTTTGTTGTCTGGCAAGGCCATGCAATGCTGTTTGCATTTGACTTTAAACTGGTTGTAAATATGACTGATTACATAATAATGGATAAAGTTGCAATATTTCTTCATACAAGATATAGTAATCCTGGAGTTGTTGATGTTTAGGCTTGGTCTCTTTGTTTCAGTGGGTTCAGTCAAGTATTCATACTACTACCACATGGAGTGGCTTTCTACTCCTCTGCCCGTTTGCGTCCTTGTTTCTACATACAAGTCTATCACAGCATGTGGTGCTAAAGCATTTCACTCATCTGGAATCTGCATATTGCCCCCCCACCCCCCATTTCATTGTTAAAGATTTCCCTAAAAAGTTGTATAAAATCTGTTTAATAGTGAAAAGATTTCTGCAATATGTGTGTATCAGAAATATGAATAAGTATAATACTACAGAGAAGATGTCATTTACCTGAGAATGGTCAAAGACAACAACCAGACAACAACCAAACAACAACACACAAGTTTCACCCAAAACTGTAGCTTTTATAGCTCGAACAATACTAACTTTTCTGGAAAGTTGCATTACCTTTAGATGCCTGTTTTTAGGATGTACCTGACTACATTTGTTGAGGAAACCTATGTAACTTGTATCAATACGCTCGAAAGATTTTTTTTTTCTTAGAAACAACAGAAGTTAACGCTCAGTTAGCTAGCCACGTTGGAAGCATCAACTGCCATTTATTTGTATCTCTAGACTAACTTTATACGTTAATTTACGTTAACGTTAAAAAACGTTAACATTTTTGAGTTTTAGTGCGCATCACAATCGTTTATCTTTCCGAAACAAACATTAGGTTCATGAATTTGTTAATATTTGCAGTTAAAAGTACTTACAGGGACTCCAGCAGCCTCAGCGAGCTCACAACTACCGCAGAACCGAGCTTTCCCGGGAAAACTACGTACATCCGGTGGGCGTGGTTTAAGTAGACTTTCAATTTTTTTTTTAACCCTCTGTTAAGTCTCTCAGGCAAAACTAACGATTCAACTAATGAATATTAACATATTTAAAATCTGAAATATATTAAAAAACCTACACTTGTACAGCTGTATAAAGATTGGTGAAACGTAATTTAAAACATAAAAGTTTTTGTATGTGACTGTCCAGGGTCGTGTACCTACAGTATATTGTGTGTACCTAATATTTTTCTATATGCAGCTGTATGCAAGCGTTGAATACGGCTGCATAATTCTCCCTCTGTGAAAATAAAGACTATCTTATCCTAATATGACTATAATATAACTGTTACCATATGTTTATTGTGTAAATTATTAATGTATCAATGTACACCTACTTCTAACATCTATGGACAATCCTATTCTTTATTACCTTAATATTCACCTGACTTGCACTAATGTACAGTGTATTTTTGCATATTAACATCAATGAACAGTCTATACTATGCAAATAGTATGTTATACTATTGACATCAAATTTGGGGTTTCAGTGTTGTAATAATAACTAATTCTATATACTAAAATACCAACTTTTCTTGTCTTTTTTTCTATAAATGCGTGTCCTTATACTGTATCATTATGTCCATGTTTGTTAATTTTTTTTAAGCTTTTTTTTTCTTGTATTATTTATAGGTTACAACTGGTTGGATTATTTCCTATATGTTTTATACAGATGCAATGCCTGCATGTTGGTGTTGAAATGTTCTCTTAAAACAGATCTTTTATCACTTGTTCGTTTCCTGATCAAAAAAGAGTTAAAAATATACAGTGTACAAATATAAAAATAAAAACCACACGGTCCGTTAGGTGGCGATATTGATCTATTTTAGCAGCTTAGCCACCAACAGTAGAAGAAGATGCGGGTATGATGGCTCCTGGCAGTACTGGCGGTGTTAGCCCTTGTGGTTGTAAAGGCATCCGGCGGTGTCTCCTATGTGAAAAGTTGAAAGAAATTAGACATTTGGAAACGAATGAACCAAAGGTAAACATTTATGATTAAAAACTGTATTTAACATTAATGTTAGCACCAGAATATGGACGCTAAACTGCTGCTAACGCAACTCACAACTAGCTACGGATGCCCTCACGGGACATTATATCCTATGTCTAAAATTTATTACTGAACTACAGTGGTGGAAGAAGTATTCGTATCATTTACTGAAGTAAAAGTACCAATACAGAAATGTATAAAATACTCCATTACATGTAAAAGTCCTGCATGAAAAATCCTACTTAAGTACAAGTACATAAGTATTAGCAGCGAAATGTTCTTAGAGTATTACAGTAAAAGTAGTGGTTTGGTCCCTCTGACTGATATTTTATTATATATGACATCATTAATACTGAAGCATCAGTGTGTAAGCAGCATGTTACTGTTGTAGCTGCTGGAGGTGGAGCTAGTTTGAATTACATCATATACAGTTAGCTAGTTTAGTGCAGTGGTTCCCAACCTAGGGGTCGGGCCCCTCCAAAGGGTCACCAGATAAATCTGAGAGGTTGTGAGATGATTAATGGGAGAGGAAAGAAGAAAAAACAAAGTTCTGATACACAAATCTGTTTTCAGTTTTTGGACGTTTTCTCTAATCTTTGATTTTTGGCGAAATATTGGATCATTTGAACATTTATTGAAATGAAACCATGTGAGACTGCTTTTTGTAAGATGTCAAAAGCCAAAAAGGTTGGAAACCACTGGTTTAATCTTTAACAATGTGTGGGATTTTAAAAGCTTGTTATATTATCTATTGTGTCAAATCTTCATGTGAAAAGTAACTAAATCTGCAAATAAATGTAGTGGAGTAGAAAGTACAATATTTACCTCTGCAGTGTAGTGGAAGTATAAAGTAGCATAAAATGGTAATAATAAACAAGTTCCTCAAAATTGTACTTAAGTACAGTACTTGAATTAATGTACTTAGTTACTTTCCACCATTGCTGAACTACACATTACTACACACTGTCACAGTTTCTTGTTATAACAAGATACTTAACATACATGTTACATCATTTTTTTGTCATTATTATGACATATCAACTTATCTCATTAACTACAAGCTTTTCTGGTATAACAAGATATAAAGCTTTTTCCTCCTCAAAATAATCACATAATGTTGACAGCTGAAGCCAGTTTGTTAAAATAGGCTTATACCTTTTAATGTATCTGTAGAGCTCTAACACAGTGTGTGACCCGCTTGTTTTGTGTGAAAGGTGCTCAATTATTTGCAATTTGTTCCACTATTGGTGTTTATGTACATTCTCATCTGTTAAAGAATTGGGCTGTTGAGAAGAAACAATGTTTTGACCTCCTAGAGGCAGTTTTATCAGCTGGAGGGACACAGAAAGTCGCATGGATACAAATCCTAGTCCCGGATTAATGTATACTGTCAGTGAGTTTTCTACAGAGTTTGACTGGTTATTCTTCTCATTATAACAAAACAAGAATGTTTCTTGTTGGCGTTAATATACCAACAATGGGGTGTGTGTGAATGTGATAGTGAATGTGTGAATGAACATTGTAAAGTGCTTTGGATAAATGTAGCCAATGTCTGAAAAAACAAGAGAAGCTTGAAGTGTTGTAATGAGAAAAGTTTCTTGTCAAAATGAATCTAAAATTCAAATGAAAAAAAAAAGGATTTCCCCAAAGCTGTCCTTTAAAGGATGAGGTTGATAAATCTATACATGTCTTATTGTCAACAAATCCTATGAAAAGACCAAAACCAGCAACAAATAGTATTGTTTGATTGCCAGAGCTTGATATAGCTTATTAATCTGTACTGTAGAGCTACATTGCAGTCCAAAAACAATTAGATGATATTTTCATCCATTACCATGAACACGGCCACTGTAGTTTATTTTGAATCGATCCCACATTTACTGTCCTGTTGCTATAAATACTGACTAGAGCACTGAATGTGTATTAATCTGCAGCTGAACATTAGCCACAGACACAGTCACTTCTTGAGAGACAGACTAAGGCATTGTTGGTTTTAGACTTTTCATTTGATTTGCTGGCAATAAAGTCAGCCCTTTTCTTTACATTTTTGACCCCAGTGTTTATAATTACTATAATAAGTTCTGCTGAAAGGTTTGAGTCATTCTTCTTAAAGAAGGGACAGGAGGAGTGCGACCCAAATCTGGATCAGATATGTGATGATAGACAGACTGGCCCTACACCTCCACTCCACATTTTTTAATCCTGTTTGTTCAGTCTGTTCCCTCCACTCAGCTTTCTGAGAAAGAGATTGAATTCCATACTGTCATGTTGTGGCTTGTCATCAGAAATGACAATATAGGGACTACCGTGCCTTTTCAATGTAGCGCAGACCTAACATTATTATTTTGTTTTTGTCTATCACAGATTGTGCATCATTTCCTCTACAATCCTGAGATGAGGCTTGCCATTCGCAACGATGCAGAGCCTGCATCTTTCCCCTTTCCTGGTGTCTTCCTGTGGGAGAACTTCATATCAGAAGCGGAGGAGAAGGAGCTGATAGGCACCATGGACCAGGATGTGTGGAATCAGTCCCAGTCTGGTCGAAGGAAACAGGTTATGTGGAACACATGGTCTGATGAAAACAACATGTCTAACTTTGCAGATTATAACATAAATCCAAATTATAGTTACATTCTATACATGTGCAACACCAAAACATGTATTAATAAAAATGTGTAATAGATAGATAATATAGATTATTATTAGATTATTATGTGCCAATTAAATAAACAAAAGTCTCTTCTCCTATTGTTGCAGGACTTTGGCCCAAAAGTGAACTTCAAGAAAAAGAAAGTGCGTGTAGGCAGTTTCAGTGGGCTGCCAGCTTTGAGCCAAAAACTAGTTCACCGGATGCAGCAAGAGTCAAGTCTAGCAGACTTCCAACCAGTGGAGCAATGCAATCTGGATTACCATCCCGAACGAGGCTCTGCCATCGATCCGCACCTAGACGACTCCTGGCTGTGGGGGGAACGCCTGGTCACCATCAACATGTTATCGGATACTACACTCACTATGTCCCTTGAACAGGGTCTTCCAGAGGTGGGACTAGCGGAGGAAGTCCATGTAGCTGTGCATCTTCCTTGCAGATCTTTAGTAGTGTTATATGGCGAGGCAAGGCATAGATGGAAACATGCCATTCATAGGATGGATGTTCATGAGCGCAGAGTTTGCAGCACCTACAGAGAGCTTTCTGCAGAGTTCCTACCTGGAGGGCAGCAGGCAGAACTGGGAGCTCAGCTATTGAACATTGCTTTGAGCTTCCAAGGAGCTCCAACATAGGCTAATCTTAAAGCTGTACTACCAGAGTTGAGACTACTTGGACATCTTGAGCTGTGTCTCATTTCAGACCTCCTTAAATGGAATGAAGAAGTGTCCGTCAGAGGACTGAAGGCTAGGAGGCTAAACCTTTGCCTTCTCCCCACATGAGACAGTCTACAGAGGACTCACAGCACTGTCATCGCCACTTCCTGCCCACACCAAAATTACAGTTGACCAGTGGATTTTGGGATATGGGAAACTGCAAATTACTGGGAGAAGAACAAAGAGGCCACACTTCTTGGCAGCATATGGAGTGGCCTTTAAAAGGGGACAGCCCTTGTGACTCATTATATATTCTGTCATAAATTGTGAACTTCATAAGATGTGGCTCCTGAAGTGGAAAGCAGCTTTGGCCCTGTGCCTATGTGACGTGCTTCGTCTAAAGTCAACTAATATTGTAACTTTCATTATGACTAAGGGAATTCAAGGGACTTTAGCTTTTCCTGAGACTTGTATGCACTGATCAAAGTTTTGCACCTTGAAGAGTTGAGTGTTGAGTAGTGCAGTTTCAGTAGTACTGAAGAGTACTGTGTAGTGCAAAGTTAAGTCAAAATGCAACTGTATACAACCTAAATATGCAGTTGTCACATACAGAAAAATATCAAACAATATGATTTATTACTGGTAATATAAAAAATGTGCCACCAATTCTGTAAACTAATCTATAATGCATAGAATTTGAGTTAAAACAAAAACTCTCAAAGAAGTTCTGTCTCCCAAAACAATCCTGCATAGCAGGTTTCATTGATTGTCTTAAACTGTTTTTTTTTTAAATATTAGGAGTTGCCAATCATATGTCAGTTACTCTTTGTTCAGTTCCTCATCTTTTTCAGATGCAGGGCCATAAAGACATGCACAAGAAGACACCAGAATGTGATTTTACATTTACTGCAGTCGTGACCTCGAACTTGATTGTCACAGATTTCATTCCAACATTCACCAGCATATTCATGTTTGTGCCTTTAGTGTATTGTTCAGCTGTAATTTGAAGGCATGGACACACAGAAGCACAGCTGTGGCTCCAGCTAATCTGCTCAGCCACTGCAGTGTTGAGAATTATCATAGTAAAGAAGTGGATATTGATGTGAAGGTCATCCCTCTGCGGTGCGGCTGCAGCTCACGCTATGCACTGCTTTAAAGGGACATAGTAGTGTCTTTGTTTAATGATTTATCTCATTTACTACTAATTGTATATGCTTTGCAACTGGCTGCTTTTCAGTACACATTATGGAGTTTTAGAAATTTGAATGTATTTCCCTACCTCCCAGGCTGCCATTGCTTCCCATTCATTTCACTATACAGTTCACAGACCAGCATATTCACACCTACAGCCAAATTAGAGTCGCCAATTAACATAACCTGCAAAATAAAATTTGTGATCAAAGGTGAACTAACTGACTCCAGCATTTCTCCTGCAGAATTGTATTCCTGCCAGGGTGGAGAAGGGTTTGAAACGCCATTTACATTTTCATGTTGTGAAAAAACAGTTGAAGTCCCCCTTCACTCAAAAATGTGTTGTGCTTATTGTTTCTTCAGTTGGATGTTTGACAGAATGATGAATGTGCTGAGTTTGACACTAGAAGGCTGCTCATTCATCTGCTGAAGGAGGAAAGTTTCTCTGTGCTCACCTTAAATCTGGGTTTAAGGGGTCCGGCAGTTAAACTTTTGATATGAAATATATTTGCCTATTCATAGATTCTGAATCTTTCAATGAGGGAGAAAGAGGAGGTCTAAATTTAAGGATTTTAATGAGGTAACTGGACTTTTTTGCATGGAAAAACCACATCAGACTCATTATTCCAACATGTCTGCAGGAGATCTTTAACTGAATGAATAACAATTGGAAAAATCCTTCTTTTTTGTTTTTGGTCAAAAGTGGTGAGGGAGCTCCACTGGAGGGACTTTTCCCCCTTAGTATATTAATTAGTTAAAAGCATTAAAACACTATTTACATGAGAATTCATAAATAATATTTGGAAAAACACTGAAATTGGCAATTTTCCACCAGTGTACTTTTGTTTTTGATACTATTTTACTGCTGAAAAATTCAAGATTTCTTTATTGTAATTTCTCAGTACTCGCATACATTGAAATGAAATTCTGTTTCTCCCAGACCAAAAACAGTACATTGCAGAATGAATGATTTAAACAAACTTAACTACTCAAAATATAAGATTACAAAAAATATTATAATTGAGTATTTTGCATTGTAGTTTTGCTTCAAGGATCTGAATACTTTTACACAAACCTTTTCGACACCATTTGCCACATTTTCCATCACATATTTGCAGTGGTGGAAATTAACTAAGTACATTTTGTGAAGTACTGTACTTAAGTACAATTTTGAGGTACTTGTATTTTACTTGAGTATTTCCATTTGATGCTACTTTATACTTCCACTCCACTACATTACAGAGGGAAATATTGTACTTTCTACTCCACTACATTTATTTGACAGCTTTAGTTACTTTTCAGATGAAGATTTGACACAACGGATAATATAACAACCTTTTAAAACCAGTGGCTTCCAAAGTTTTTGGCTTTTGAGTGTGTTGTAGTTGGGGTCACATTTCAGATGTCTGAGTTGTTAACAGCTCCACCAAATAGTGATTTTTCCCTCTAAACTTCTCACATGGATTAATTTCAATAAATGTTCAAATGATGCAATATTTCAGCAAAAATCAAAGATTAGAGAAAAAGTCCAAAAACTGAAAACAGATTTGTGTATCAGAACTTTGTTTTTTCTTCTTTCCTCTCCCATTAATCATCTCACGACCCCTCAGATTTATCTGGTGACCCTTTGGAGGGGCCCGACCCCTAGATTGGGAACCACTGCACTAAACTAGCTAACTGTATATGATGTAATTCAAACTAGCTCCACCTCCAGCAGCTACAACAGTAACATGCTGCTTACACACTGATGCTTCAGTATTAATAATCTAATGATGTCATATATAATAATATATCAGTCAGAGGGACCAAACCACTACTTTTATTGCAATACTTTAACTACATTTTGCTGGTAATACTTGTACTTAACTAGGATTTTTCATGCAGGACTTTTACTTGTAATGGAATATTTTTACATTGCTGTATTAGTACTTTTACTGCATTTAAGGATCTGAATACTTCTTCCACCACTGCTTATTTGCATGTTGATTTAACATACCTTTACTTTGAAGGTCGCGGCCGGATATCCGTATTTACTCTAGCTGCTGACTTGTCGTTGGCTGCTCTGCTGGCTCTGCTGCACAACCTGTTTGTTTGTGTGGCTTATTAACACCCCGAGTTTATTATAAGCCGGGTTGATTTCAAAGGGCGCTTTAACTTGCTGTCGCCAGGAAGAGATAGCTAGCTGTCTGACAGCAGACACAACAACATAACGACTATGTCCTGAGCCTGTATTTAGCGACGGAATTAAAACGGAGAGAAGCTTTTCAAATGTAGCTTGTTAAGCTAGCTGCGTCGCGTACAGTGTACACACAGCCTTTTTGTTCTGCTCTTGGACAGATTCTGCTTGACACATTATTACCAGTGTTAAATGCAGACAGGGCGCAAAAACACTGGTAGTTTTGTTGGAAAACGTGTCAAGAATAATCTCTGGTTGTCAACCGTAGCCCCGGGGCTAACCCCCGGTCGCCGACCGAATTAATGGCCGGAAATCCGCGGAGGGGCGCCGGTCTCATCGGCTTGATGAAGGACGCCTTTCAGCCCCACCAGCAGCCTCTCCAGCCTCACCAACCTGCAGTGGTCGATAAGAAGATGGTGGAGAAATGCTGGAAACTCATGGATAAGGTATTGACAGTGTCTGTAGGGTATAAAAAAACCTTAACAACATTGTCCGGAAAATCTGACTTTTGTTAATTATGAACAGTTCCACATCAGGAAGATATTCACTGTCACTTCCCTCTTGTTCATTGTCAGTATGATCGAAACATTATCATGGCGATGGCGTTTTACATTTGAACTTTTATAGACACATTATTCCATAATCTGTTGTGAAATGGTACTAACCTTAGTCCTACTAAACCCTGTAGTATTGGATTTAGCCTCATTTTGGCATACATTTTTTTGCTTTGACTTGTCTGCATTGTATGTGTGAGAGAATTGAAGATTTAACCTCTAAAATTTGAGTACAATTGTATCCCTAATGAATTACCTAATTGGGGTAATATGTGGTGAATTAGGTGACAGTGAAGATAATCTGTTGGTCATTTTGCCAGGGACTTTGTGGAAGCATCTGAGGGGCTTGTGTACTGTATGTCCCTGTGAGGCCACCTTATGTTTCCCATTAGATCTTAAGAGAAGTGTGTGTGTGTGTGTGTCTACGTGTTCAATGGAAAAAGGCTTAGTTCTGTGTATTCATGTCTGACTGTCATTCTAATTTATCCTTTGCACGATCTACTGAGTTAGAAGAGATGAAAGTAGAGAGAGAGAGACGAGCCACAGACAAAGAGGTCACAAAAGTAGTAAGAAGCGAGGCAGCATCAGATAAGAGAGTACAAAATACCATTGCACGCCTAAGCAGTTTACAATGCAAAGATGTGGCTTGGTGCCACATTTAGGTTTTAAAAGCACCCAGTTAGAACTGGGTAATTCAGTTTTATTGTTTTATTGCTTTTCATCACAATCGTATGTAACTAAAAAGTCAAAGAATTTGTTATTGAAGAGTGGAACATTAATTGAATTACTTTGAGATTTTTGCCTACATTTTCCATATCGTGGCACATTGACATAAGAAATATTCTTCTTGCTGCTTCAGCCTTATTTCTCAACTCTCTTCCCAATGCCCCTGATTTATATAATACATTTGTTGTTCAGTGCCATATTGGAAAGCAAACATTGAGGTACACAGTCTGTGGCTCCCACAGTGAATTTATTTACACCCATAGTGCACTGATGTGACAAACCCACTCACCCCTGTCCTTCCTGTTTTTACTGTCTAAGCAAAATTAAAATGCCCATAAAAATCTTCTAAAGAAACACAGTCTCCTAGCCAGCAAAATGTAGGTACAATGTTACTGCAGTGACACACCACTACAATTTAATTATATTACAGTGGCATTTTTGTGCCTCTAGTGTCGGGTCTTAAAGGATAATTCTGGTTTATTACAGCTTCTGTCTTGTTTTTCCAAGTATTGGCTATCATTCTTGTCAGTAATTATAACATTGTACTCGCAAGTTATTATTATTGAGCTATCTGGGAATGCAGCAACATCGCAGTAAGAAACTCAGATTGGGGAAGTATCACGGGCAATCAGACAGGGTAAGTGGTAAATGAACTGCACTTATATAGCGCCTTTCTAGTCTTCCGACCGCTCAAAGTGCTTTTACACTACAAGCCACATTCACCCATTCACACATGCATTCATACGCTGATGGCAGAGGATGCCATGCAAGGTGCCAACCTGCTCATCAGGAGGATTTTATCATTCACCCACACATTCACACACCGATGATGCAGCCATCAGGAGCAATATGGGGTACAGTATCTTGCCCAAGGACACTTTGACATTGTGGATTGGAGGAGCCAGGAATCGAATCGCCAATCTTCTGATTAGTGGCGACCCGAGAAAATGATGTGGAACAGTAAATTTGTTTCCCAAGCTGTCTGTTTACAATTTACAGACCCCATTACTGGTTCAACTTTGATGTACTGTGCTGTACTTGTCGATCTGTTCCCAGATCCTTTTTATTTTAATGACCTCATGGCCTATCATCTAACACCACCCCCCAGGACAAACCAAACATTTGTAGTCCCACTATTGGACATGAACTCTGTAGGGCTCTGCCGGGGCTGACGCCTTATTTGTTTGCATGTCATGTTGTCATATTTTGTTAAATACTGTTTCTGGGCCATTGTGTTCCCTGTTCAGGTTGTGCGTTTGTGCCAGAACCCCAAGGTGGCATTGAAGAACAGCCCACCCTACATCCTGGACCTGCTGCCTGATACCTACCAGCACCTACGCACCGTTCTTTCCAGATATGAGGGCAGAATGGAGATTCTTGGAGAGAACGAGTATTTTCGCGTGGTCATGGAGAACTTGACCAACAAGACTAAGCAGACCATGAGCCTTTTTAAGGAAGCAAAGGAGAGGATGTATGAGGAGAACTCCCAGCCCAGGTAGGCTTATGACATGATGAAATTTCATTAGGCTATTACATCAGGATGCAAAAGGAGTGTGTCAGATGTAACAAAGAGGCTAATCATTGTTTGAGTTGGCTCAATCTACATAAAATAAGACCTGGACTTAACAGTACAGAATTGCACTAGTGTTAGTTGACTATCGATTATTTTCATTATCGATTAATCTGCTGTTTGTTCTACATAATTACAGAAAACACTGAAAAATGTCCTAAAGCCCATCGTAATATTATCAGGTTGTTTGTTGTGTTCAACCAACAGTCTAAAATTCAAAGATATTGAATTTACTGTCACATAAGACAGCAAATTTGCATTTTTGCTTAAAAATGTCTTAAATGGGTAACCAATTATCAAAACAGTCGCAGATTATTTTTATGTCGATCAACTAATCGTTGCAGCTCTATTTCATCTCCATGCTTTGCCATTCAAAATGCGTCTTCTGTATGTTTTTGCCTGAATTACTGCCTTAGAAATTTCGTTAGACGAACATATCAAAATAACTAATTTACATTGCCATGGCCTTATTTTTGTCATTCTATACGGTCAAGTTAAGTTGCAACCCATCGACATAATTCTAATACATTTATGGGCTTTAAACAGGCAACCAGTATATCTAAAACAACTAATGAAAGATACTGCTCTGTCATCTGTTTTGTTATTTCTAAGGCCATGAAGTTTCTCCACACTCCATTTTCATACTTTCCATCATGGTGGTGAAATGCAACATATGAGAAATGAACTGAAGTTCAGTCGTCAGAATGTATAATAAAGGCATGATTAATCTGTTGCAATCACATACACTTCCTCTTTCTCAGAAAGCCATTACTAAGCGAGAGTTCATCCTTCCTCTGACATACTGATTTTAATCAGACGTTTCCTCAAAGATGTTGAGGGGGTTAGCAAATGTCACCATGTCTGTACTAAGTACAGTCCTGTTAATCGAACTTTTGAAGGGAGGTTTAAACATTACAGCCTTTGACCCCAATATTAAATTATTATAAAATCCTAAAAGATTTTAAGCATTCATACCCTAATAATGCTGGACATTTCAAAGTTTGAATGGCATCTCTTTAGGCTGAAGTTTGTGGAAGTGTCTGAAAAAGCTTCTAAAAGAACTTGGATGAATAATAGAGACACACAGTATACATACAAGCATAATCTGCCTTGTTTGGTAAAGGCTAAATTCATATATACATGTTTGTTTAATGCCTGTAACCTTTTTGGCAAGTAATATGAATATGGATTAATATGTGCCTAAAAATGTGTCTTACTAACTTGTATTTGCATCTTTGGTTCTGTCTCTTCCTCTTCTCATACTCAGGCGAAACCTCACCAAGCTGTCTCTGATCTTCAGTCACATGCTAGCAGAGCTAAAAGCCATCTTCCCCAATGGCCTATTTCAGGGCGACAACTTCAGGATCACCAAAGCAGATGCTGCCGAGTTTTGGAGAAGGTCATTTGGGGACAAGTGAGTTTCTACTTAATCAAAAATTTGTAAATTTTTTTTGGTTTGTGCTTGTAAACTTCATTATGCGACTATATATATTCAGGCATTTGTTTGAACATTAAATCAGCAAATTTGTATATTTATATTTTATGGATTTAAAATTTGTTCCATTCATTCACCCATTTCCATTAGATTTTGTGCTTGTAAGTTAAATTTTACCCGTATATTTTTGCCCTCTCATTCCATTCACACTGATTATGTTTGAAAGTTGCTGTCTGATGTTAAGGTTTTGATTTTGCAAACATGATGTATGGTATTCAAAACATAGCGAATGTTTAGGTTCCTACTAATCTTGTTACTTTCTGGCCCCCTTCCTCCCTTGCAGGACCATAGTGCCATGGAGGACCTTTCGTCAGGCTCTCCACGAGTTTCACCCTATCAGCTCTGGCCTGGAGGCCATGGCCCTCAAGTCCACTATCGACCTCACCTGCAACGACTACATCTCTGTCTTTGAATTTGACATCTTCACCAGGCTCTTCCAGGTAAGGCTCGTAGTGAAGCGTTTTTGGGATGTCATGGCATCTACAAGTCAATGTGTGGAAAAAGTCAGTAATATTTAAAGGCTTTTGGTCATCAATGAGTTCAGAGAATGAAAAATGATGCAGTGTGGAGTGGAAAAACATTTTCTGTTTCAGCTGTGGAGTGATGTCAAAGAGATTCATTGTTTTGACACAAGAGTGCAAAGCTGGCATGTTTAGCTCGGGTCATCACTCTTTCAGTGAGTCTAGCATAAATTTCTGCTGTGTAGACTTGGTTAGACACATAACAAACAGAGTGGATCAAGCGAAAGGTAAAGAAAAACGTTTAATTTCTCTGTATGGTCCATAATGTTGTCAGACACTAATAACAATCTGAGCCTGTCAGTGAGCCTTTTAGCAGACGTACAATGATGGGGCACTATTGCCCCAAAGGATTACATTACAGCCCGTTTCATAGATGCCGGCTGCAGCGCTCTCGCTCAGTACTGGACCAGTTGCAAAAATTGTTGTCCTCATTAGTCACTTAGACACAAAAAGATGGGAAAATAGGGTCCAGGTTAAAAAAAGTTTCCCTTTAAGTTCACCTAAACTGAAGCACCTGTCACCTGCACGTCTTGATCTAACAGGTTCTCTGTGATTTATTATGGAAATAACTTAAAATTTGCATCCCTACATCACTCATGACTCAACTTGGTATTTTCTTAAAAACTACAAATTAAGGCTTAGAAATTGATTGTCCAACATTTTATAAACATAATTTTAAACTTTCTATTAAAGATTTTTTAACATATTTTGAATGCAAAGACCCTAAAATTTGACATTCTTGTAAATCTAATGGTTATAATGGAAAAGTGTTTTTCTAAAAGATTTTTTTCTTTTTTCTATTTTCTTTCATGATTTTATCTATTTTATGAATTCTCTAAAATTTCTTCTAAACAAAAAGAGTATATGCACAATTAAATGTTATAACTAACTTTTTGATTTAATTGTGATTAAATGGAATTTGTTTTGATCAATAAATTCAAACCAATTAGGTTCCAATAGGTTTAGGGCTATGGGAAGCTCCAGGTCACGGGTCATTAACTTCCTTTAGTGGAAAGTTTGACAGAAAAGCTGAACATGGCCTAAAACATCTGATCTGTGTGTTTTGTGTAGCCGTGGTCGTCTCTTTTAAGGAACTGGAACAGTCTGGCAGTCACACACCCTGGGTACATGGCCTTCCTAACTTACGATGAAGTCAAGGCCCGACTGCACAGGTTCATCCACAAGCCTGGCAGGTGAGACACTGACGAGCCCTCAGAATGACAAATATCTAAAATAATTTTCTGAACACTTTGTTTTAAACATTTCTGCATCAACATCCTGTGCAGACCAGAAATACAACCTTGTAACTATGGAAACCAGAGAACATAGAAATGTTGCCTTCTCAGGATTTTGTATGCATGTAAGTAGGCCTGCAACTAATTTCATTATTGTTTAATCTGTTGATTATTTTCTCAATTAATCAATTAGTTGTTTGGTCTATAAAAATCAGAAAATGATGAAAAATGTTGACTACAGCTTTCCAAAGCCCAAGATACAACCTAAAATGTCTTGTTATGTCCCGACCAACAGTCCACAACCCCTAGATATTCAGTTTTCTATCATAGAGGACTAAAAACCCAGAAAATATTCACATTTAAGAAGCTGGAACCAGAGAATATTTGCCTTTAACGTGCATTAAACGTATTGCTGCATTTGTGCACTGCCTGTGTGTCCTGTTGGTTGAGACTGTTGTCTTTCTCTCAGCTACATCTTCAGGCTGAGCTGCACTCGGCTGGGCCAGTGGGCGATAGGCTACGTGACAGCTGATGGGAACATCCTGCAAACCATCCCCCATAACAAACCACTCTTCCAAGCCCTCATTGATGGATACAGAGAGGGATTGTGAGTCGCACTACAACACAGTGTCTATACACCACTTTATACATTTTAGAGTACATAATGTTATAGTTCATAAAAGGGATGAGCAAAAAAAGAATGGACTCCAGAAAAGCTATTTTAATCAGGATATTTAAGGCATGATGTTGTATTATATAAACCAAACGAGTAGTAAGTTTATGTCCAAATATCTTTACTTCGCATTGACGATGGCAACCCAAAGAGCAGAACGTGTTATTAAGACATCTGCAGAGGTTATTAAAGCTCTTTGTGATAACTTGGCACAATAGTATCAGCAGGTCAGAGTCGCAGCTGCAGTTTGTTGCACTTTTCAAATTTGACTGATGAATGCGTGAGAAATGGTAACAATATTATTTACATAATGTCTGTTCTTTATAAATAGAAAACTTATCACTTCCTTTGCAGCTTTACAGTTTCACACCAGTGTAGAAGATTAGAACTGGCAATTGTGATGAGTTTTAAGCTGAATGCTTTGTTTAATCCTGTAGAGTCACATATTTCACTGGTAAAATTTAAAAAAAAACTGCATTTTACAACAAAAAAGTCAGCACAGAGAGGTTAAAAAATAAGCGAAATAACAGTCCTGCATTGCAGTGTGCAGCTCATTCTGCGTTAAAGGAATACTAGTGTGGCCTTTAAAAGTGGATATTAAAGGTTTGTAGTTGCTCTTTGGTTATGAGGACAGTGGTTATTGTCAACTTGGATTCCAAACAGTTACAATTTATTCCAGTGTCAAAGCATCCATAGAAACTTCTCAAAACACTCCTGCTGCTAACGTTTGCTCAGTTTGTTTCTCTGATAACTTAAGATCCAGACATCCAATGACTAATATCCTTCATCTGGTTAAAAGATGTAGTTAAAAATGACCAAGATCTAAAAAGTTTATCATAAAAATGTGGTTTAAAACTGAATAAAAGTCAATTTATGACAGTTTCTGACGGACAACTACAACGCCGATGTATTATCTTGTATACTCTTTGGTAGGCGGGGTTTGAAAATTGTTGGAAACATTTGGGATAATTTAAGTACCCAATTAAACAAAATATATGACATAGGTCTAGTCGACATTTTAATGCAGAATAGATACATATTAGAGTTCTAACAAAGCAGGAGGGAAAATGTTATATAATACTGACTTTACTATACTGACTGTGTGTGTGTGTGTTTGTATGTGTTGTGGTGGTTCTTTAGCTATCTTTTCCCCGATGGTCGTGCGCAGAACCCAGATCTAACAGGACTGTGTGAACCTTCTCCACAGGACCACATCAAAGTTACTCAGGTTTGGCTTCATTTGTTTCATTTGTTTCCTTTTTCATCTGAAAGCTGTTTTTAGTACAAAGTGCACATGTGCTGTAGTCACACATTGCAAAGGCTGCAAATTAATGCCACCGTGGTAATCTCTAGTAGGTAGATCATTGTATTGCTTGATATAAAATTAAAACATCATTTATCTTAAAGGTAAACAGTCTAGTCTGACATTAGTAACATAAATGTAAAAGACATAGAAGCATATCAGAGGAAAGGCATTCATTATACAATTATGAATACATGAACAATCTTCAGTGTAAACACTCTTGTTTCTTTCTTTCATCCCTGCAGGAGCAGTATGAGTTGTACTGCGAGATGGGCTCCACTTTCCAGCTTTGTAAGATCTGTGCAGAGAACGACAAGGATGTGAAGATCGAGCCCTGCAGACACCTGATGTGCACCTCCTGTCTGACTGCCTGGCAGGTGAGGCTGCACGACATATTTTGTTTTATCACATTTGTTTGTAGCAGCTCTGTAAATCCTGACAGTAAGTCAGGGGAAGTCCATCTTTCTTTTGTTTACTGCTGGAAATGTTTATTAATTTGTGTTGGACTTACAGTAGCACCCCCAATATTGTCTTTTTTACTACTATTTAAAACTCAGTGACTCTGGAAAAAAAAAAACTGCCCAATCGAAGTTTAACTGTGTTTCCTATGTGTGTATCAGGAGTCGGAGGGTCAGGGATGCCCGTTTTGCCGCTGTGAGATTAAAGGCACGGAGCCCATCGTGGTGGATCCTTTCCACCCGAAGGCCAGCGGGGCTTCCTTCGCTGGTTTCCAGGGGTCCAACAGAGCAGAAGCTGCCGGCAATGATGAAGAAGACGATGATCGCTTGGAGGACCAGCACCTAGTAATGAGCAGGCTGGCCTGCACCAAGGTCAGAGGACAATGTACTAAAACCTTATATGTCCGGAACCCTCAAATACACAAACATCAACTCATCAGGCCTGATTAGATTTAGTCTCAAGCAAACGTGTGTGTCTCTTCTGACTAAATTGACTGTTGAAGAACTATTACATAATAGTCATGAAATTTAAATACCATCACTGGTGCCATGCAATTTCTCTAAACGTATATATATATGTGTGTGTGTGTGTGTGTGTGTGTGTGCGCGCACGCAGGTGGAGCGCCCAGCTTCTCCAGTGTCTCAGCTGCCTCCGGTGCCCCCCCGGCTTGACCTCTTGCAGCAGAGACCCTCCAGCTCCCACTGTGCACTGAGCCAGGGAGCCACAGCCAAGGTAAGTGTGTGTGTGTGTGTTTGCGAGGGCACACAAACTGCTTACCATTTCTTTTAGGGACGGATTGCGGATTAGGAGTTGGGGTTAGAAATTCTCAAGTCTGACTTAAAACAATACTTATATGCCCATATGTACAAGTCAGGAGTTATTGGTCGCTGTAATTGTCCCCTTTTGCCATACTTGCTGCAAGGAGAACCCCTTTTAGAATTTTTTTCATTCATACATGCTTACACGCACTCTTGATTTATAACTAGGATAATAGAAAAATCATGTCATCTTACATAATTAGGTGGTGCACTCCCATTTCCTACTAGCCTTTAAGCTATCACACATTCTTCCTGCAAACTATGTGAGTTCACAATAGTTAATTATTTGCATGTAAAATAGAGGCTGAAGGTCAAGGCCTCTTACCAAACATCTATTCTACTGCCAGCCTAATGTGTGTGTACGTGTGTCTTCATATGTTTTTGGTTAATAACATCTGCCTCCACCTTACTCCCATCCCAGATGGCAGCCACTCACAGAGACAAGCCTCTACCTCTGCCTCCAGCCCTGAGAGAGTTACCCCCTCCTCCCCCTCCGGAGCGCCCTTCCCTGGTCGGCCAGGACTCCAGACTCCAGAGGAGACCCCTGCCCTCCACCCCTGACCAGCCTGCCTGGGCTGCCAACTACATGGTCCCACGGCCTGTAGCCAAGGCCCCCTCAGCCCTGTCGTCCACCTCTCAGAGCAACGGACCCAGTGGAGAGGGAAGCAAACCTCAGGCAGCTACCAACGCTGTCTACTGCCTGGCTGCAAGGTACGAGGCTCTGCTGCTGTGAGGTGCAGTAGAAAGGTAGTAACGTAATAAAACAGGAACTTAGGAGAAGCAAATGCCTGTGAATGCAAGTTATGTTGTCATGATAACAGAATTTTGACTGTTACTCCATAAAGAGAAAGGGCCAGAGCCATGGCTTTTGGCCAACTGAACAGAACCCCTTAATCAACATGTTTCTCACACTGCTGTTTTTAATTTTGAGGGACAAAAAATATTTTTACACTATGTCACACTTTAATACTCAAGTGAGTCAGATGCTTTAAAATCTAAGTCGTAATGTGTAATGTGTTCCCTGCTGGCGTGGATGTACAAGCAAAGTTCCCCTTTTTGGATTTTAAGCACCTTTACACCTTTACTGAAAGTAGATTAACATAAAAAGGAAACAATGCTCATACTATTCACATAAAGGACTTCAACTAATGATTATTTTCATTATCGATTTATTTCCCGATTATTTTCTCAATTAATCAATTAAATTAATTAACATTTTTAGCATTTTTGCTTACAAAATGACTAAAACAATTAATCAATTAATCAAAATAGTTGCCGATTAATTTTCTGTCAGTCGACGAATCAACTAATAGATGAATCGACTAATCGTTGCAGCTCTATTCACATACATGGAACAAGTCTCTTATCCATCTTCTTAAGATACAAAAATATACACAGTATTGCAAATGTTATGAACTGCTTAGGTGCAAAGTATAGAATTAATGTGGAATATGCAGGAAGGAACCACACAAAATTCATTCATAGATGAAATTTTAAAATGTTACAGTCACATCAAAAAGTATCATTACATGTAGTTTCAAGTTCTGTATTCACAAGTTTTTGTGTTGTCTAAATGTATGGTGTATTTTCAATTTTGTGCATATTCTTTGTCTTTAGATATCTCAAAAATGTTATATACACCACAAATGAAATCATCCCTCCATGCGCTGTATTTTCCAGATCTCTCCCAGCGTCAGTGGTGACGAGTGGAGAGAAGCTGTTGTCTGACTGTGAGGAGAATGAGTACATGAGTCCCACCTCTCTTCCAGCCACTGGTGCCCCCTGGGTCATAACAGGCTCCTTGGTACCCCCACCACCGGCCCAGGCAAACCACCATAATGACATCAGGTAAACAGGAAACTCAACTGTCTCTAAGAGGAAAATCATTCCTTGGAGAACAATGGAGAATGCTTATTGGATGAGTGAAATGTCCAGGCTCCAATTTCTAATTGGGGATTATTAACTATTAGAAACAAAAACCAAACCAGAAGATTTCTCATTGTTTGGCAGAAAATAAGACAAAGTCAAACAGTGCAGGGAAATAAGTAAAAAGATGAAACAAGATTATATGAATTAGATGCAGTTTCTTCTATTGGTGTCTGTCTCTAAATCACTTAATTTTATTCTTAGTTTACCTACTAAACAGTGCATAAAATTGCATAGTTGGTTCCTCTGTAGCCTTTTTAATTGTATATTCCAAAATGTCCACAGTAGAAATGCAAAGAGGAACCTCGTACCAAAGCTTCACCGGGTTCTTACAATTTCAGGTTGTGGGAAGATCCAGGTCTTCTTGTAGTGAAAAGGGGGTTTCAAGGTAACCTGAGAAAATAATTTAGCAGAGCGGTCTTAACCTAACATGACATGGATATATATGGAGTGCATCACATTGAATTTAAAACAACATTCTGCCTCTTAGATAGATACTATTAGTATTAAGATATTAATTAATGTGACGTCAACTTAAATTGTGAAGCAAGACTCTTGGAAATGTTCGGATGCTGTTAATATTGTTCAGTCTAATTCATTACTTCTCAGGAAAATGCTGATTTTAATTATCCTACTTCAGAAATCAGTTCCTGTTTACTCACAAGATAGAGATAATTAGACATTATAACATATTTCGAGGAAACAAGTGAGCACTGACATCTGCACAGTTTTGTACAGAATACAGAATGTTACTAGAGCAGTTAATAATTTCTCCACCAGGGGGCTCTGGAGCCTCAGTTTTGTTTGTCCAAAAAAAAGCAGATACCTCACTTTTACTCACTCTGTTTTTTCACCTCCCCGAATAAATGACATGAATGAGATGACTCAAATGAGAAGAAAATGTGGTTTAGATTAATGCTTTGATGAAATGATGACAAAACACAGGACTAAATCTACACAGCAAAGCAAGAATGAATAGAAGCGCTGGCAGTACTGTGTACACTTAATGCATATCTGTGCATGTATTTCAGTGGAATCCTGTTAACTAATGCCATATCAAATTTGAATTAATTTCACTGAATAGTTTTTGAGGAAGGTTAAAATATCTATTGTAAAACAGAATATTCCTTCATATTTGAACTCTCATAAAAAAACTTTTCCCTCAGAGTTTTGCTGAAAATGTCAATACAGTCCTGTTGAGCGCCCTCGACTAAGACTATATTAATTTTAATTTATTATTTTACTCTAATGTTTTGGAGAAAATTTAAGGGAAAGTCACCTACAACATCAAAAATTTAATTTGAGATAGAACTATATAAGATGAGTAGCACATTAGTATCATTAATATCTTACTATCTTTAGTGATGTTGTTGAGGTAGAGTTGGAAAGATCATCAGGAGATGTGTAGTGGTGTTTTTATTTTAATATGTTGCATGCATGTTGTGTTTAATATAGTATTGTTATGTGTTATGTAATATAGTCATGTTTTAGTACCACTGAAATATATCATATCTCGTCCTTTCTCTTGTATTTATTTTCCGTGTTCAGACCTGATTTGCTGTTATCAAATGGAAAGTTTGCTGTTTTACAGACCTTTCATTTTATTTTTGTTAAGCTGCTCTTAACTTTGATATCAAGTACAATTAGAGGCAGCAAATTCTTTTAAGATACCTAGAAGATTATTTTCACCTTTTCAGAGAGGATTAGATTTAGATTAAAGACTGGGCATAATGGATTAACACTCCTAAATGTTTTTTTTTTCTCTCTCTCTTTGTCCCAGCGGTGAGGTGGGTGACAGTGACTCTGAGGACCCCCAAGTGTACGAGTCCATGTGTAATATCCAGGCCCAGGCTGGTGCAACTGAGACAGCACAGACCTCTGACCTGGGTAACATTCACACTCACTCACCAAATTATCACCATCATTAGGGAAAATAAAGGGAAGCAATTTAATATATAATTTTTATTGCTACAGTACTGCTGCGACTACTTCTACTATGGTACCAGTATTATTACCCTGGCACTACATTAATTTACTGCATTCTGTATAATAGCTAGGATTACATTACAACAATTAGTCGATTAATTGATTAGTTATCAACTAATAAATTAATCGGCAACTATTTTGTTAATTGATTAATCATTTGGAGTCATTTTTTTTAAGAAAAAAAATGTCCAAATTCTCTGATTCCAGCTTTTCAAATGTGAATATTTTCTGGTTTCTTTAGTCTTCTGTGACAGTAAACTGAATATCTTCGGGATGTGGATTGTTGTTCAGGACAAAACAAAACATTGGAGGGTGTCATCTTGGGCTTTGCTTAAAGGAGAGCCCTCCAACATTTTGAGAGATATTTAAATAAATACTTTTGTTTACTGTCTTACCCAAAGTCAGATGAGCAGATCAGTATCAATTTTATTACAGAAAGAGGTCCATCAAACTTTACATTACTCCCTGCAATACCTGAAACTGATCCAATGTCAAAAAAAACTACTATAATAGGTAATTATTGTATGTATATACATTAAAGTGTTGTTTCAGTGTTGCTGAAATTGAAAGTGCAGACCATAAATAATGTTAAAAACAGGATGAAAACTTTAAGATTAGGCTTCCTGAGTAAACCACAGGAAATGTGAAATAGTCTTTGTCTCAAGTACAGATGTAGTCTCTATTTCAAGTAAGGTAGTATTTATTTCACAGATGTTCTATACTGCATTGCATTACTCACTGTATGTGAACTGTATATTGATGATGTCTGTTTTTTTTTTAGACCACTCTCAACATTTAGCTGCGGTTTCCCAGGACAAGCTGGAGGAGGCCAGTTTGGAGGATGTTTATGAGTACGACTGTCCCAGACCTGTCGTCCCTCTAGCCCCCACCAGAAGAACCCTTTCAGAAACCAGCGGTCCTTCAGCAGCCTTTAGCACTCTCAGCATTGACGGTGCAGTAGAAGCAAGTATGTATTTGTACAAATTTATTTTATTTATTTTTAGAAATTCTTCTGCCACTGGGCCCAGATTTAAATATTATGTGTTCAGTGATAAGGACCAATCATGTTGTTTAGCTGATAGTTTTCAGGCTCTTAGTAAGCGTGCGTGCGTGCGTGCGTGCGTGCGTGCGTGCGTGCGTGCGTGCGTGCGTGCGTGCGTGCGTGCGTGCGTGCGTGTGTGTGTGTGTGTTAAGTTCACGGGTAATTTCCAGCAAACTGATAAAGCAGGTGCAGAAAAAATTATCTTATCTAACATCTTGATATTTTAGGCCTTGATAAAATGGCTTTACATGGGGATTTTACTAATGAGAACAATAATTTAGACTCACCAGTCACCACCAGCTTCAAGCCAAAAGTAGCTGTGTAGTAGTGAAAATTTCTGTCATGACCAACACTTAAACCATGTTTTTCAAGTGACTGAGCGACCACAACATGTCTGATGGTAGTTTCAAAGTCATACAAGTATCTGACCACAGCTGCAGAGGAAAAAAACTAAAATTTTGTATCAGGTGCTTGCATCCACCATTTTTTTCATCTTCTTACCTGTGTGTTTGCAGGTATGTTTGCAGCAAGTGTTGCCCCTGAACAACCCCCCAAACCTCTCCCACGGCGAGCCAACTCCGACCGACGACCTCAGCCTTTAAACAGAGAATTTCCTGCTCCGCTGCCAGACCTCCCTGGTCCCTCATCCTCTGCCTCTTCTCCTCCTCCGCCTCCTCCTCCTCCTGCGGGCCCTGGAAGCCTGGCCCTGAACGGGGAGATTGAATGCCTGATTTCTCAAGGCTACTCCATCCAGGACATCCAGAAAGCCCTGATGATTGCTCAGAACAACCTCGAGACGGCCAAGAACATCCTGCGCGAGTTTGTTTCTATCCCCTCCACGGCGCACATCGCCACATAGTCACTTCAGGCGCACTCACCCTCTTTGTCTTGTCTCTGTCTCCACTCTGTGCCATTATCATGGATAGCATTTACCAAGCACTTTCCTGCAGGGCCACAACTACTTGCCAATAGGCTTTACTCCGGGAGTAATGCTGTGTTCATGTCATGTCAGAAGATACAGACAAAGGAGATTTAGTCACTGAAATATGCACATCCAAGATCATTTGTAATCCACAATGAACAAACTGCAGCAGGTATTATGTATTATTTTGATTATCTTGGACTGCTGATGTCAGTGCACAGTTCTGCTGATGCCAAGTGGTTGACTTTGAAGCCTCAAAATCTCTTGTTTACTCATAATCGCCACTTGGAGATTGAGGTTTTTGGCCCAGCAAGTGACAGCACAGGGCCCCGCAGGATGGTGGGTGTCAGTCAGGTTCAAACCTTTGGTCCAGTTTGGATTAAAGGGGATGTATCATGCACATTTTCAGGTCTAAACAGTACTTTTATGCTCGGGCTCTACTGGAGTATCTTTGCGTCATTCACAGTTCAAAATACTCCTTATTTATCTTATACTAGGTCTTTATGCTCTTGCAGGGAGCAAGTTTTGGAACTTTGACCATGTTTAACAGACATCTGACATCATAACTGTATAAATAAAATAACAGATAATCACAAAAAGCATGTTATGTCCCCTTTAAGGAGCAGCTCAGTCGTAGAGGCAGACATTACATCCGATATGACCTGAACGCAGCATACATGGAGAATCGAAGCCTTTAATGTGAGAAATCTGTTACCAAGCTTTGACCCTGCCGTACTTTGTGGCGGTCAAGTCGTGCTGTGACGGTGTTTCCCCTCAGTCTCAGTACATTCTCTCATTAAGCTAAGTGTTGAAGCTACAGTGACTTTGAACAGTAGAAGGGACCGCTGCGGATTGTCGCTCTCGCCTCGGTGTCCCACTGCTGGCAGCAGTTCAGTGTGGTGCTTTACAAGCTTCTCAGTAAATTGTGGCGTACAAATATGTAGCGACACGAGTTTGGTCGGAATTTAGTGATTTAATTCTGTGGTGTGTGTGTTCACGCTGATGAATGTTCAGTTGCAGTGCAGTATTGCAGGGCTTCATGTCGTACACGTCACTGTGGCTCGCTCCATTTTGATGGTATTTGATAAGTTGAACGTGATTCTCCTCTCAGCTCCCGGTTGAATGATGGTTCTATAATGAAATAACAAGTTTAATGTTTAAGTACTCTCATAACGTGCCGTGCTGTGTGTAGTACTAACAATGGCTGGAATTTCAGAAGTTCATTTTGTCATTTAAAGGACCAGTGTGTAGGATTTAATGGCATCTAGTGGTGAGGTTGGAGTTTGCAACCGACTGAATACCTTCCCCCCCTCCCCTCCCCTCCCAAGCATGTAGAAGAACCTACGGTGGCTGTGAAAAACACTAAAGGCCCTCTCTAGAGCCAGTGTTTGGTTTGCCCGTTCTGGGCTACTGTAGAAACATGGCAGTGCAACATGGCGGCCTCCGTGGAAGAGGACCCACTCCCTATGTAGATATAAAGGGCTCATTCTAAGGTAACGAAAACACAACAATTCTTATTTTCATGGGATTATACACTAATTAAAACATACTTATGAATGTTATATTCCATTTCTGCCAAGTCCGTTCTTCTAGATGCCACTAAATTCTACACACTGCACCTTTAATTCCATGATTGACACTGAAGGCTGGTTTATTTAGTCAAAAGCTTCTGTATACTACTACTACTTATAGTTTCTTACTAAAAAGCAAAATGACTAACGTGCTGTAAGATTTCTTCTAACGTTCATGTAATGTAGATCAGCATCACATTTATACCCAGAACAGCTTCTCTGGGTTCACTGAGAAATCAGATTGAAGGGATTTACTTACGTTGAGCTCTAACGCAAAAAAATTGAAGGTGCTGTGTTGTCGTGTGGACTCAGGTACTCAGAAATAAGCCAGGGTTGTATGTAATGAACGAACAGATGCTAAAGGACACACAGGGGTGATGATATAACGTTGGCAGTGTTGTGGACGAGCATGACAGAAACATTCCAGTGATTTGGATTTCTTGCTTATTGTTAGACTTGCATACAACCACCATATTTAATATTTTAAAGTCAAGTTCATTCGCTTCCTCCAAATTCAAACTCTGGAGATGTTTTATTTCACTTGTAGAAGAATGAAGAAACTCTCAGTCAGCGTTTGATTTAAAGACGGAGTCACTGATGTCATGATCGTCATACTACACATCAGTTCAGTCAGTGAGCAAAAAAGAAATCTTGTTCCATCTTTGACTATATATTATTTATTACCTTTAATGTAAGCCACCTCCATTAGTTGGAACAAATCATGTTTTTGTTACATTACGCCCCCCCGACAGTGCTTTGTAGCCATGCTAGCGTTCGCTTGGCCAGTCCACCACTTTAGTCCAGACTGAAATATCTCGATAGATATTGGATGGATTGCCGTGAAATTTTGTGCAGACATTCATGGTCCCCAGAGAATGTATCCCAATAAACTTAATAATCCTCTGACTTTTCCTCTTGCGCCACCGGCAGGTTGAAATTTTTGGATTGCCATGAAGATGAATTGTAATAACTTCTGGCGATCCCTTAGCTTTTCATCTAGCACCACCATCAGATCAAAGTTTCAATATCTTAATTTCTTTGGTTTATAATCAAATACCTGCAAAACTAATGGCATTCTCATCAGCCTCAGCTGTACTTGTTTAGTGCTACTTAGCAATCTTTAGCATGCTAACATGCTTAACTAAGATGGTAAACATAGTAAATATTACCTGCTAAATATCGGCATGTAAACGTTAGCAAACCTAAGCATGCTAACACACTAATATGTTGAATGTTAAACATTTGCTGAACATCGGCATGTTAGCATTGTCATTGAGAGCCTGTTGGCGTGCCAATGTTAGCATTTAGCTCGACGTGCCTAAATACAGCCTCATAGAGCTGCTAGCATCGATTTAGATTCTTAGTTTTGTTTAAACGTTGCTAAGGAGATTCCCTATCTGGTGAGTTCTTATCATCAATATTCTTCCTGTAGTGAATTTTATGAACCGCTCAGTGACTGAAATGTCTGAGTTCTTTGATGTAGTATCTACTGTCCCTCATCAGGGCTCGTCAAGTCTCAAGTCCTCCAGTCAAAGCTGTCAGCTGGACGTCAGTTAGTCCTTGCTTCAGCAAAATATTCAAATTAACAAACTGAAAAAGAGTCCTCTGAAGTTGTGGGTTGCACTCAGGTGTTTTGATTTCTTTCCAGTGGACCAAAAATTAGCAGCTGTCACTCTCAGGCACCACACATCACCTTATCAGAGGCATTTTGATGTTGTGTTATCTACACAGGGGCCTGTGTTTTAACCCAACCAGAGGAAGATGAAAGTTTTCTGTGTCATCAAAGCAGGGAGTCTTGATCTGAGTCCAGGACTACATCAGCGCAGAATACAAATACATTGTGAGAGAGGCTCCATTCACTGTAAGATGGCTGTTCCATATTAATGCGTACATTCAGGAACACTGCCAGAAACATGACAGGACTGGGTGTCTCGTTTCCACTTTCACATATAAACAGGAAGATACTTCTGAAATGAGTGCAGTTTCTTGTCGAAATAAATCTTCCATTACCACGTTTGATTTCAGCAGTAATATGTTAATGTGCCTTCTGTCAGTCACAACCTGCACGTGCCAGCAGACAAACCAAAACCATACAATTACTCCACATTTGCTGCTTAAATGAAATGGAAGTTAGAAGTACAGCAGATTCAACAGTTATTGTTTTCAGTCGGCGCCCTTTTCTGACATTGTTTGTCTCAGACTTTTAATATCATAAAAATTTGGTCATTTGATATGCAGACGGCGCCACAGGAGAGATTGAAAACTGATAATGAGAGCATGACCGATATTAGATTTTTCAGGCCGACCTCGATAATAGAGGATTAAAAGTATACAGTTTATAACAATATGTGTGATAAGAATCCCTTAAATTTGGTTGATAAAGAATTTTGACCAAGATATTTACTGAACATTTTAAAGTTGAAAAATAAACTATTTAACAGCAACACTGATTTTAACTTACTTCAAACCACGCCAAATATATTGGTATGGTAGAAAATGGGACGCCTTATATTGCAATTATGATTTATGAGATTATTATTAATTACAAAAATGTCTACAGTTTTTAAAATTTGGTTGAATAAAATGTGCTAATGTACTTTGGCATTTCTATACTGAAATTTCTTGTCACTTATTGGCTGACATAATATAGTTATGTATAGGTCAGGCTGTGATAATACAGATTTTTGTATATATATATATATCTAGTATTAAAACATGTTGCACAACTATTCTCCAGTACACCACGAATTTATTCACTAAAGGTATCTGAGACCGCTTCCGTTTCCCTCATATTCATTTGACTAAAAGCAGAAAATAGATACATTTTCTCGGAAAATACGTTTGCAATGTGTCGACAAGTCTGTAGAATCAAATTTATTCTGCCTCCATGCTCTTAAAAATAGAGTAAACTGTCCATAATATGATTCAAGTACAAAACAAAAAAGAGCAAAAAAAAGTGTAGCTCGATCATGACCCATGAGTGACTCTGCTGGCTGGACTGAGTTTAGTGAATCTGCAGCAGCTCTGTTTTCTGTCCTGCTGTGGTTCTATACAAGTCTTGCAGCTTTACTTGCTCCAAACCAAAAGCATCTCATTGCCCCTACGGAGAATGTGTCGTCTGTCCTTTGGCTTTGTGTTCACTTGATCTCAGTGGTACAGTAACAGTTGAACGCTCTAACAGGCACTAATACTCCTTGACCATGAAAGTGCCGCTGTGTGAGGATAGACTTGAGGCTGACAGTCGTACTTGTGTTGAATCACTGCCAGAAGCTCCGCTGTCTCACACACACACATACACACACACACACACACACACACACACACACACAAACACACACTTTCCCTCAGCTGGTGTGTCGGTTCAGATCCACTGGTCAATGATATCTATGGTATAATCATGTTTTAACTCGCCTTTTCAACAAGAACTTGCCTACTAAAAAGTTGTCTTCATTGCTTTGTTATTGCCTGTGTAAATATGATTTTATTTATTGTCTTTTTAATATCCTCAGCATTCATTGTGTTGCCATGTTTTCATGCCTAAGCCATTAAGATTTTTAATTAAACAGTATTTTCTTTAACATTTGTGGTCTGTGTGGTTTATCAGTTGTGGTTTTCTTTTGAACTTTTGTAACTGGGAGTAACTTCACCCAAAAAATGTAAATGATTTGTCAGTAAAAATCTTAAATTGTCTACATTCCTACATTTTTACCTTGTAAAGGTTAATAAATGAGGATTATTTTGTTTATAAAATTAGTAATATATGCACTAAAGCAGCAGCAGTGTTTGTCTACAGTATATCAGTAGGGGTGTGAAGGTACGTTTATGTACAGTACTCACTTCCAGTATTTGGTCTCAATACATCACAGTTAACCTATTTTTTATATTAAAGAACACATTCATCTACTCCTCTTCCTCAGGTGTATATATTTGGTTTACTTTTCTCTGTAATGTAGTTATTAGTAGTTAAAGCAGAAATAGGTGCGTTTGTTAAAGTAGGGGTTATCCAAAACTTATTTTTGCAGCTAAATCTTGATTATTGTTATTATTATTTAGACGTGTTGAAATATCAGAGCTCCATCAGTGCACTAAAAAGTGTAATTACCAGTATTTCACATAATTTATATTTAAACCTGCATTAACTGATGTTTTTTGGACACTTGGGGGCAGCGGAAACAAGATGTGAACACAACACTGACATTTTAACTTTTAAGTTGATATGTTGAACTTGTTGGCAAACATGATTATTTAGACATCCAGCAGCCCAGAAATAACTTTATTATTCATTTGGAGCCGTGTTTCTGTCCACCTGGTGAATGTAAGTCTAATATTCACTCTCTTTTAGCTGTTTATGTCTCAACCAACTCCTGAGGGAAATATCTGGCTCTTTAGCTGCTAAATGCTCCACTATGTTTACCAGCTAGTCGTTAACTGCGTCTGATTGTTGCTGAGCAGGTAGTGAACAGTGGGTTTATTTAGAGCTTTTTCACTGAAAACAGATGCCTGCCGCTGCTGGAAACATTGATGAGAGCAGTGAGAGTGAACCAAAGCATTTGTGGGCCATAAAACCAAAACAATGAACTGACGCTTCAAAGCTCCACAGAGATGAGACGAACTGCAGAGACAGGTGATGTTCTCTTGTGGGTTTGCCTCTACAAGCGACTCCTTTCACATAGCCTTTTTTTCTATTGTTCATATAAAAACATTGATTGTAGCAACCTGATACATATTTGAAAGTACCTTTTTAAATTAAACCACTTTAGGACAATTAAATGAGTATAGGCCACTATTAATACTGTGTTAAAATGTATCTGGTGGCATCAATCCATTCAGATAATTTCAAAAAGCAGTGAATGTTTCCTAACAATATGAGCATGACAGAAAATGCACTTTGATTGGTTAAAGACACAATGAGTAAAAGTGGTTGTATCAAAAAAGACAATGTGGCTTTCAGCAATGCATTTGAGCGGAGCAAATGCAGGACAAATTAAAAGCCAGAAACAAGCTGCTATCAGTTTGTCTCCACCTGGAGTTGTATGCTGTATGCTAAATGAATAGAGAATAGCCGGTTTGTCTTAGAGTGAGAAAGGCGGCTGTGAGCTGTGGTGCCTGAATTCATTGCAGATGTGAGCTGTGTTTTCTGTCCTTCCTCCTGTCTCCTTGCAGGCTCTGGCTGGAAATCTGAGCTACTGTTGGAGTCATTTCTAGCTCGTGCTGACAGCGGTTTGGAGGCAGCACTCCTTCCTGTCTCCTCACTGTGGGACTGTGCAGCGCTGAACTCACAATTGTTCTGCTTCATATTGAGGCTTTGGGCAATTGAAAAGCCCATTCCATCATGAACTACTCTTATATACCTCTGCAAACATAGAAAATACATATAATATAAAATATAGAAAACATAGACAGAAAAACAGTCTCTCTTTAAATGAAACATTTTTATTTGGCATTATTTTCTTGCAAAAAATATAAAAAAACGCAAGCATCAAAGAATCACATGTACAGTACTTAATTTACACACATTTAGAAAAAAAAATCCAATGATCAGTTTCAAACTTGTTTTTTTCCACTGGTGAAAAAACCAGAACAATAAACGAAAAATGTCGTGTTTAAAGTTGCTTTAAACTCAAAAGATGGGATGCAGATTTATGGATCAAAGCAGAAATATTTGACTGCACACAGGAGACGTTTGGTGTTATGGCTTCGTGCAGCTTTTCTAAACCATAAAAAATGCGGACACTTCTTGCCTGAGGACGTCCTGTACCTGGATATTTCTACAATGTCAACATCTCAACTCAGCGGAACAAACAAACAAAAAAAGAAAAATGTATCACTACTTGTTAATGTTGCAAGTCATTGGGCAATGTAGCGCTCTCAGCAAAAAAAAAAAAAAAAAAAAAAAGTATCTTTTCACAAAAACCTACACAGTGAGCAACCAATACATCATATTCACAACACTGGCCCTTAAAGGAGCAGACCAGGGTTCTTGCATGTTTGAGCTGATTTACTACAAATTAGGCAGTCCTCACAAGATTGCTGACCATTTTCTAAACTTGGTGTAGATTACGTTCACAGAGCTCAAATCTGTTGTACCACAAGATAAATCCCTGATGATTTTTGAAAAACCCAGAAAGCCTTTTAATAACACTAATCGTTGCTCTGAAGGTATTTCCAGAATCCTCAGGCTGGATGATGCCTTGATGAAAGAAAAATACATCCACACCACAATAAAAAAGTTTTTTACTCATTTCACAAGATGTGACTCTTGCTTTCTCTTGTTTTTCTTGCCTTCATTTGGACAATACAAGAAAAAACATGTTATTGTGTATGAAACTATTAAATAATGTAATAAACAGAAAAATATAACTGATAATAAAACTTTTAAAGAGATGGTTTTAGATGGTTAAAGAGTCTTTGAGGATTCTGGAAATACTTTTAAAGCATTGTTAAGTGTTTAACGATCTTCTGAGTCAAAGCTCAGCAGGGATTTCTCTTATTCAGACATTTTCATGTATTTTCTACCTTAGTAGTTGATAGTTTCGTGGTAATGCACAGCGGACTTTCCAAATCAATCTACAGTAAAAACAACATTAACATGGAATAATATTCAAAATTTGGGCCAGAAAACAAAATGTTCACTATGATGGATTATCTAAATCAAGCAAGTTTTAAGTGTCTGCCAGCTGAAACAAGAACTAATGGCTGCCTGCAAACGAACGAAGAAGTCAATGTTCAGCAGTGCTGTCTGTTATCTGTAGTAAATGTGTTAAACATGCACAAACACTGGTGCAGTCCTTCAGGCTCAACTAGCTCTCAGTGGAAACACAAGGAAAATACACAGAGCAAACCCAAGAAACAAGAAACAAATTCAGTGTATGATGCATTCTCAACACAGGCACAGCAGATCACTAACCTTTGACCTTTTCACTTTCACTAACAGTCCAAGGCCACCGCTAACAGGTCTGTACACTACATGTATTTACAAACAGTACAAGGGCTTGACAGCAGTTTGCAAAAGAAGGCCCCCAGTGTGTCTGATTGACAGCTTTTATAGATATTATTATTGTTATGATTATCTTGCGTTTCAAGCTTTCCTGATGATCTAATGTTGATCAGAGGTTTTTTCCACCCAAACGAGACATTAATTCTGGAGCAAACACCTCAGTATTCGTCATTTTTTTGGCATGAAAACATTACATTTCAAAATCAATTTCTACAGATATTGGAATCAATCAAAAACTTGAGCAAACACACTGACAAGCCTCCTCTCGGTGTGACTGTGAACCAACAGTAAAGAGCTGCTGCACAGGTGCAGCGTTTGGTCTCTGACGTCATATCCCGTCCTAAAACTCTGGACCAATGAACACGGATCGACATGCACACGACCCAGACGCTACCATGAAATGAAAATCTGAGTGCCAAAATATCTTAAATAACAAAATATATATAATATATACACTTTCATAAAAAACAAAAAAAACAAAAAAACAAAATGATGATGAACATGAGGCACCATCATACACACGATGAACAGTTTGAGGAAATAGTACAAAAAAAAACAAACAGAGAAACTGTGGAAGCAAACATTCAAAAGAAAATGCAGATTTGAACATACACACCCGTGTGAGTGTGTGTTGGCAGGTTTTGTGTCTACGGATGTGATTGTTTCTGTGTGAATCTACTGAATACTGCTGAGTACAAAGCATGATGGGGGAATGTCCGGTCTGTGAGGTTGTGTTACCCTGCAGGTCTCAGATCAGTGGAGGCTTCTGCTGCTCCAACACACACTGACAGCTGGCTTCATGTGTCCTGCGTACTGATGAACACGTCACTGCTCATCCGTCAGGGAGTTTACTGGAAGGACAGAGGAGGACACCGCTATAAACACCACTTTCACAAACACCTTCTCAGCCACAAATATCATCTTGTGATTCTAGCTACAGTTACTACACAGGATACATAAGTGGATCTGCAATTAAATGGGAATTCCAGTTTATTTTCATAGTTCTGTCCATCATTTCAACCAGTAAGATTAACACTGTAAACCCCATCTGGAGACTCAGCATCATCACCTAAAAGTCCGATGTGGCAGGAAGCACGAGCAGTCAGACGATCAGAGAAGTTATAAACAAACCATCAGGTTAGTGAAACTTTTGGAAGAGAGGGCACTACAGCAGGTGTCTGTTTTGTGTGTGTAGCTTTGTAAGTTTAGCCACCAAACTGGTTAAGAGGACATGTCAAGTTTTTTGCGATTTTCAGTTATATTTATACTGTTATGATATCAAACATAGTCAAAGGTTCAAAACTTGAGGTTAATGTATGTTAAAATGCTGCCTGCAAGTCAAAAGCCAGGGCTTCAGCCTGCTCTGAACGCTTAATTTGCAAAGTTACCTCTACTTCCTCCTCGTGATCCGATTGTTCACGCATGCCCACAAACGGTCGTCCATTCTGTAGCCTTTGTTGCTAAGGTTGTTTCATGGGTGTGTACATGTTTCATATATGTTTTCATGTTTCATGTGTGTTAGTCTGTGAGCTTGAGAAAATAAGGGTGAACAGTGAAATTATTCACCGCACAGTCTGTTGTAAACATCCATCACAGTTTACAGATTCAGCCTTAACCTACTACACTTACTGTAGTTGTTTGGATCCACAATTTTCTTGAGCAATGATGGATTATTACCAACATTTTGGGTGCCCTCACTCACAGTTTTACTTCTATATAAAGTAGTTTAGATAATCTGGCTCGTTTACAGCCTGATCGTCTGACTGCTTATATTTCATGCCCTGTTGCACTTCATTGTTGTGATGTCACTGTGTTCCCAGATCTCAGCTTTTACTTTGAGCACAAGCCAGCAGCTGGTTTGCTTAGCTTAGCATCAAAATCTGCCTACCAGCACCCCACAAGGCAGATTTTGTTACTTTTGGACAGAGCAAGGCCAGCTGTTTCCCCTTTTCCAGTCTTTGTGCTAAGCTAAGCTAACTGTCTGCTGGCTGTAGCTTCATGTTTAGTGGACAGATAATGAGAGTGGTATCAATCTTCTCATCTAACTCTCAGCACGAAAGAGAAAAAGCGCATTTCCCAAAATGTCAAACTATTCCAATGTCACAAACATTTTTGTACACCCAGAAATCCTTTCTTTCTCTGCCTGCTTACAGCTGGTATCAAGTTATTACAGCTATTACAGCTGTAAAGTTACTGTAAAAAGGACGTTGACCATGTAAGTGAGCCAACTCATACTGCATTTCCTGAAATACAATATTTACATATTCACATATACATTTACATACAGTACTTTTCAGAGTCTACAGTCTTTCCAACCATGACTTTACTTTTGATTTTGGGCACTTTAATGAGCTTTTCTCTAGTACAAAGAAAGGACTACCTTTACTTTTAGCCACTTTTATGGTAAAACATAAGAGCAAAATTGTCTGTATGTTTTTTGTGGGGTGTAGTGAACATTCCAGTCTTGTTTTCACATTGTGAAATACTGAAGTCCTATTCATGCACCACTATAATTACCTTGTCATTAGGGCCTTTTTTGTCTCCGTTGACAGCCTTTAGCAGGACAGCTTCCTCATTCTTTGTGTTGGTCTTCATCTCCACGACAATGTCATCTTTGGTGGTCTTCTCTTTGGTGCTGCGGACAGACAGGAGGGGTACCCAGGTAACTGTCCATTCCTTATTCCTTATTTTAACATTAGTTATAATCAACGTTGGTCTATTGTGTTATTATACCCAGTTAAGCTTTTTTTTTTAAAGTCAGTTAGTCTTAAAGGATAAGGCTGTTTTTTCTTATTGTCAACAAATGCCACAAAAAGACCAAAATCAACAAGGTGTTACTTCTCTCAATACTTTTCAACTTCCCCAGCCTGTCTGTAGCTCTCAACCTCAAGCCAATTCATCTTTAAAAAAGATGATAAATATATAAATATACTTTCAAATATATACTTTCATTTTTAAAAAGGGCAGGTAATTTAATAATGCTGGTCACTGCAGTTTTCAGTAAACATTACTCAAACAGGAGTAAATAGTGCATTTCTTGGGGACTATTTTCAGCTGCAGATTAATACACATGCTCTAGTGAGCATTTACGCCATCAGGACGGTGTATGTGGGACTGACCCAAAATAAACTACAGTGGCTGTGTTCATAGTAATGAAGGAACAGTAAGTGCAACAGTGTGTCTCATTCACATGTTTTTATATGTGTTTTTTGGACAACAATGGAGCTCTACGGCGTAGAAGAATAATACTCCATCATTGCGTTCAGAGAGTCAATTCATGGTCGGTTTTTGTCTTTTCATGGGATTTGTTGACAAACAAAAAAATAAACAATATTGTCATACTTTAAAAAGGTGTTGTGTTGCTCTATAGACATCGTATGCAGCATTAGAAGAGACAGTACTCACATCTCCTGCTTCCCTGAGCGCCCACAGGGGATCTTTCCCTTCTTATGCAGGAAGTAGAGAACACTGCCGAGGATGGCGAGCAGCAGCAGACACAGTATGATCACCACTATGATGATCCCGCTGCCTTCAGCTACACACACAAACAGAGACAGAGAGGCAAATCACATATTAGAACTTTAGAGCTACTTCTCTGACAGCAGGGGCAATAAACAGTTTTGGCAGTCACAAACAACACTGATGGTGTGGACAAAGCCTTAGCTGTGTACCTGAGATCATGAGCCACAAGAGATCATGAGATCACAATTCAACTTCAACAAGTGTTTGTAGATAAGGGGGTGTGAAGTTAAATGACTTGGGATGCTTATGGACTTTTTCCCAGCAAGCAGGAAAGTCAAAAGAGATAGTTGGTGAAATTGTGGGAAGTGCAGGATGCAGTGACTAAAAGTCAGAATATTACTGACTCTTTTTTTGTTAATCTGCTTTTTGCAAGTTCAAAAACATTATTGAAGTGCAACACTAAATAACCGGATTACCCTTTTAAAAACAAGGAAATGTCTGTTCTACATTTGCAACTATTCTATTTCGTAAGTGGCTTATTTGACAAATTCAGTTTGTCAAGAGATAATTAGCCAAGTGTGAAATTATGCTATTATCTCAGGGCAGGTTACAGCAGAAACTGCACAAAAATGTCATTTATTTTGCTCAACTTCTGTGACTCGTAGCCTTAATACATGACTTTATTAGGATTACATTATCCATTCTTTAAGTAAAGATGAGTTATTCAAAACAAAGAGGACACTGTCTTTATAGTCTGTTAGTTCAGTTTGTGTTAAAGGATGTTCACTTAGTTTATCATTTCAAGCCCTGTCGGACAGGACAGTAAAAAAGGACTGAGAATGTATCTGGTATGGTTTAGCAACTTTGTAGTGTCTGTAACTTATTTAAAATAACATCACTAAAATAACTTAAAATATTTATCTTATTTTGTATCCAAGATTCTATTTTGGCAACTCAGCCTGCAGGTTCCTGTAAATAGACATTTGCTTATTTGTTTCCAAATAGCAAGGCAGTGTGTCAGTGTACGATTACTCACATAATAAAAATTCAAAGTCATCAAACCACTGATGTGTTCATGCAGCTACTGTAAAGCCTCCTCAACCTCCACCTCGCCCCCACTGTCCAACACCTGAAGTTAATTTCCTTATTAACATTCCTGATACGTGAGTTTGTTGTTGTTGTGATGAATATTACGGTAAAAAACTGAAACACACATACAGTATACAGGCCAGCAGACAAAACAAAAACACAGTGAAAGCAGTACAGAAACAAACAGTAAGTTTCCCATCTAAAAAAATACAAAATTGGTGTATGTAATTGTTTTGGAAAGCATGTGTATGGCTTGAGAGGCTCTTCATCCTTGGTACACCTGGGACTTCATTTTATATTCAGAGCCAGAGCCAGGATACAAAGACATGGGCAGACAGGTGGAACAGAAGAAATAAGAAGAAGAAATAGATCTCCATTATCTTTACCCTCAGATTTTGCTTCTTTTGGCAGTTAAATGTATTAATACTTCCTCCTCTCAACCACAGTTTTTGTCACAGTGGGAAAAGTGCAGCCGTTACTAATACCATTAACAAGTGTCCCAGTAAGTCATGACAGTGAGCCAGCATGCACAATACCAGGACCCTGAGACAAGACAGAAGCAGCTAAATATAATTCAGCCATTATTAATTTTATTATTTACACCTGTGCACTTCCTGCTATTACACGCCAAAATGTCTCTAAATGTTAAAAAAGCCTTCGGGGTGACATTTGGCAATGTTTAGATCACTGCACCAAGCTAGCCTTGTTTTTATTTCTTGGTTTGTCTAAGAATTTATCTATTATTAAATTATACAAATATGTTATCTGGCCACAACCCCACAAGATGATGATCAGAAACGACCAAGGATTGATCTTTATGATCTCTTTTCTGTTTGGACTAAATGTACGACTGGAGAGAAAACACAAAACCCAAGCAAGCTTTAAACCTCTTAAAATCTATACAGCTTTTACAAACTTTTAATTAATTATTGAATTTTGGGCACAGCAGGTACTGCTGCTCCAACAGTTTATACTTCTGGGCCCATATTTATCACATTTACCACACATTTGGGCCTTAAGTATTTTTGAGCCTTTACCTGTGTGCGACAAACTACCTGTGAAGCTTTTTTGTGGATTTTATTCGCTTTTCCTGCATTAAATTATGCATTATCTAGATCAGCATTTTGAATATGCTGAATCCAGAAATCTTGAGAAACAGACTAAGACAACGTCATTGTGAGGGTCATAAAACAGTGATGTAATTTATTCTTGAAGTAGAGCTTACACTCCTTGCTAAGTGTGTGTAGGAAACTTCATAAAGATCTCTCAGGTTCTACTCTGAGGGACCGTACAAGCGCTTTTAGTCGGTTCAAACTGTCTGTTTGACTCCTAGAGGAGGTCAGATGTCCGATAAATAAGATGTCTGATGTCTTCAGTAAATAATTAACCAGTAAACAGTAACACCAGCAACAGTATCTTTTTCCTTAGAGATATATTTCACATTGTTTTTTCTTTTTTTGTAATTGTTCTTTTTAACGGGTGGGGGTGAAATGTACTTAATTTGCCTGTTGGATTCCCCACAGGCCAGTGAAGATTTTAATGGTATGAAGTGACGGCTCAGACAAAGTCAGATAATTGCCCCATAATAATGCCCCTCTCCATACTTTACAGCAATTTTTCCTGGTATGTAAATATCCACTATAAAAACATACGACTGTCTGGAAAAGTCTGTTAAAGTGGGACACTGTTGGTTTTTAGTGTTTTGTAACGTATTTGTGTTTGGGAGGAAAAAATAATGTTTTTACAACTGGAGAGCATTTGGTAGGAATGCAAGTATCATTATAAGTATTGGCGTGCTCGAATTTGCTGGTGTGATGATTTTTCTCTCTCTATATCAAACAGAATATTCAATACGCCCACAGGCCATCCAAAAGATCTGCCAGCAAACCAAAGACAGTCCTAGTACGGAGTATCTGTATGAAAAATCATAAATAATGTATACGGTCCTCCCAATGCTTCATTGTCACAGACAGAACTTAGTCGAAAGTGTGAATATTGAGACAGAAGAGAGTCTTTGAGTTGGAAAAACAAAAACGGAGCGAGAGGGACAAGAGGAGGAGACTGTAGGGTAACAATCTTACCAGGAGAGAAGGGAGCAGTTGAGGTGACCATGGGAACTGTGAACAAGTAGAACAACACTTAAGACTGGGCAGCTTTCCACGTCCACCAACATTACCCAAACATACACACAGATGTCTCATATTTGATTTGATCCTGGCTGCTTTCGTAATTACACACAATCCCTCATCCCTCTGGAAGTGTGAGGGAAAACTGAGGGTTTTGAGGAAGTGAGGCCCTTTTCAGATGGAATATGTGCTGGCTTCTTCTACCTGTTATATAAATGGCTTTTGGGCATTCACACATAGGTGTCTGTTTTAAGGTTAAGGTTAATGTTCGTTGGGTCTTTACTCAGACATGACAGGAATGTTACAGAAAGAGTATTTTTCACCTGGTGTGTGAGACGGAGCGGTATCACCACTGAGTTGTAAAGTTATAATATCAAGCAAGAAGAGTGTTTTCTGTTCTCTCACAGGCTGCATCAGTGATGGATTTTCCAACTTGTTCTGCAGTTGAAGCTTTAATTTATGACCATAATTTATTTGAGAATTCTGTTGTATATTATATAAAACAGGTCACAGGACTTTTTCACATTAGCTGTACCTGATGTTCACACTAAACTTGGAAGAACTGGTTTCAAATACTCAGCTCGGTGCAGATGGAATGAGCTACAAAAAATGTAGAAATTAAACTCTCTCATTTCACTTGAAGATTTCAAAAGGCTTTACTCGAGTATTTGCAATTCCACTTGTAACTGCTTTTCTTAATGTGAAAATAATGTCAAATGTGTGTTTGTGAAGTTTCTGTGTCTGTCCATGTTTATTGTTGTAGACAGGTCTCTCTTGAAAAAGAGATCCTAATCTCAATCAGACTACATGTTTAAATGAAGCATTAAATAAATAAATAAAAGCAATGATTTAATAAAAAGAATACAGTAAGAAACTCACACAACCACAAAATTCATCAGAACAGCACTCCCTCCATAAATGTTTGTTTTTCACTCATGACACCTGCCAACAGAAAAGTCCTCCTCCACTCACAAGTGTTTTTCTTCTTGTTCCTACAGTTGGATGTTTGAGCTTCACTGTGCAAAATGATGTATGTGCAGAGTTTGACACCTAAAAGCTGTTTTCACTTTCATCTGCTGAAAGAGGAAAGTTTGTCTGTGCTTACTGAAAATCTAAGTTAAAGGGTGGGTGATTTGTGACATCACAACTATTTTGGAAGCTGATCCTGATCCAGTATGCAATTTACACAAGTGCGATGTGGAAACTTGAAGCCTCCAGTGCACAAACACTGAGAATTGACTTTTCAGTGAAGTAGGAGGCATCTTGTGTCCAGCAGTTAAAACCTTTTAAATGAAAAATATTTACATATTCATAGATTCTGGATTTTTAATGAGGGAGAAGGAGGAGATGTAATTTTAAGAATTTCTAACTAGGTAACTTTTTTGTGGAAAAACCATATTAGACAGAAATTATTATTCAAAGTAGAGTATTTTTATGTCTTAAAACATGTCTGGAGGGGATCCTTAAGGCTTACAAAGTAAAGCAAGTTTTTAAAATCTATCAGTGATGCAGCCTGTGAGAGAACAGAAACATTACTTTTCAACTCTTAGCTGTTGTCAGCATTGACACTGCTCCCTCTATGAATCAGGTGCCAAATATCGCACAGGCATTGTGATGCTGTCCTGTCACATCTAAATAAAGATTTAACTAATATAATAGGAACTAGCAGTGGTTGAATGCAAATGTGACTGCTGAGGATTCCTTCTCAAAAGTCCAGCGATGTGAAATCATACATATTTCAGACTATTTAAAACCCTAAATGTGGTTCCCTCTCCATCCCATGAATCCACATCATGATCCACTCATGCAGATTTTCCAGTTTAAGTGTGAGAGAGAGAGTCTCTTACTGGCTTTGATGCTGAAAGCCTTGACTTCAGTGCCCATGTCATTGGAGGCGTTGCACAGAGCGCTGATGTCCGAGGTGACTTTGACTGAGATCACGCTGTGAGTCATGTGCTCGTTTGCCTTGTTCACCACCTCGTGCCAGTTCTGTGGAGACACACACACACACACACACAAACACACACCTTGTTGATGAGGACATTTCTATCTCTCCATTCAACTTTTAAACACTTTTGAAGAAATATGTCCAGTAGATTCTGTCGAACCTGCTACATGTTGAAAATAGTAATCAAACTAACTGAAATAAAGGTTATTATCTAAAAAAATGAAACTTTTAATAGATGGTTAGACATCTTTTTCACTTGCAAATCACCAATATGACAATTATAGGGCTGTGCCATTATCAGCTTCTCCAGGGAAAAAAAAAAAACGTAGACAAAAGGGAAGAAAAGCAGTTTGCAAAAGTCTGTTAGAACCAATTACACACTAGTATTTTGAGACTGAATAACCTTGATATTCATACAGGCTGTTAGTTTGTGTGAATGCCATCAACCCAAACATCTCTGCCTTTGGTTTGACTCAAAGCAGTAATGGCAGCGTCACTAAAAAACACTCCATATAAATCAGCCGTCTGATTTAGTCTATACATTTACAGTGTAAGACTTTAATTCAAAATGTTGCTCTGAGCAGCTTCACAAGCAAACTTTCGGCATCCCTCAAATCATAACTAGAGTCTACTGTACATGAGTATTGTATGATGAATTGCATCTCCTGCTCCAATAACCAGCTATCATTTAGTCAGCTAGTACTGCGGGTCGGACTGGATACCTGGCTGCCGATGATGTTCCAGGAGATGCTGGGTAGTGGATGTCCCTGGGCCTCACAGCTCAGGTTCACCATCCTGCCTGCTGCTTCCTCCAGCTCCACCTCCTGCTCCACTCCCACCAGCTGGGGACCACCTACACACACACATACACACATGCTGTATTTAGTGTACATACTGAAAATTCTCAAATAGTGTTTGTAAGTGTAGTTTATCATCTTTTAGTAACCTTACTATTAGCCTCTTTTCTGATCTACCTCCATTTTAATTTGCTGATAATACAAACTCAACACTATCTCCATGTTTACCTGTTGTTTTGATAAATAAATGATAATTGATGACACCACTAAGTCTACCAGTACAACAGTGGCAGGTCATACTCTTTTTTAACTACTGTTTTAAATGCTGTTTTTACTCACAAATGAATTCCAGTCAGTTCTGCCTTCTGTTCACTGTTAAGCTACTTCATGCACACATGTTTTATATTACAGTAAAAGGCACCTAGTGGCTGAAAGGGCACAGTCAAATCTCTTTCCTAATATGTTTTTAATGTGATGCAATCCTTTATTTCAAGTTCTAAGGATCAATGTTTATATTATGCATAACTGACATTTATAGTAACTAAAACAGGTGCACAAATCTGCATTCAGGGCAATCAAAGGAGGACATCTCTCTCATCTTATTTTTTTTGATATGCCAACTTTTCCACCTTAGCCAAGTATAAAAATTGTCAGCTTCTTTTTTTACCCTGAAGTTCTTGCATTTCCACTAAATTTTTTGTGCACAAACTGGATATGCGTAAAAAACTGGTGGATGGAAACCACCAAACTTCATTTTGGCTTCAGCTATACTTCTAATTTAGAAGACTCTAGAGAAAGTCTGGTATTTAGAAGTTTTCCTTGACATCAGATCAGTAAAGAGAAGTTAGTGAGGTAGTGTAGTGGATGACTGACCTTGGACGATGATGTGAACGGAGCCGCTGGTGTGCAGGGTGGGGAGGGAGGGAACGGTCACCTCACATGTGTACTCTCCTGTTGTTTCATAGGTGGCGTCCTGCAGGTGTAGTGTGTTCCCCTTACCCACCTGCTTCCCATTCTACACACACACACACACACACACACAAAATCAGCCACCTGTATTGCTATAGACTTGCAGTCTTGTTTTGATTTTAAGAGCTAAATTATATGACTGTACTGTGATGAAACACATAGATGCTGGTGTTAATTGCGCATCAACACATTTTGCTTTCTTTGTTTTGCTTTAAACCAGCCCTGAACCTTTCAAGGCCAATGCTGACAGAGTTGACCATTTGGGACTTCTATGTCATGAAATACCTCCCGTGTCACACACTGCATAGCCACGAGGCCATGCCCCCTACAGTTGTTGCCCTGCAGTCCTCTGTTACATTTTTTAAAAATATGTTGGGAGGGAGGGAGCTAGCAGAATTTGGGTGTGTAGTTACTCTTTAAGTTAGCAAGTTCTCCAGCTGCTGTTGTTCAACACATCCTCAGCATGCTGGAACTTCAATCATGCATTCCTGCGGCATTGTACTGAAATGTGTCTGCTGACACTGTCACCAAATCAGTGACACAACAATTGAGAAGCTTTCAGCTACTCTACACATTTTCTTTGCTGTGTCTGTTTACTTCTAGCATGCGAGACTGCTAGTCTAATCTGATCTAATCTAATCTAATGATGCAGCCATAAACATAATGTTATGTGTTTGAGTGTACGTACCTTGTACCACACAGTTGATGTTTTCAGGGAGGACAGAGCGTTACAGGTTGCAATCAGATCTTCTCCTTTGAGCATGACCTCTGAGTCTTTCGGTACCACCACAGCTGGGTCCAAGTCTGAACACAACAAACACCAACAAGACAAGACACAGGAGATGCAGTGAGACAACATTTGTGTGGAAAGTGTTGAATTTTATGGTGGATTAAGCCTGAACGAAAAACAGCAAAGTTGATATGTTGGGAATGAAATAGTGAATTAAAATGGTATTTCTGTTAAAAAGAGAAATTCAGAGCTGAGAGAGAGTGTCCAGTGTGTGTGTGTGTGCTCATTCCTCACAGTGCACATTGAGCTGCATTTCTCCTTTGACCTCGGCATAGCTGTCGGTGTCAAGAGGGCGACACTGGTAGATGCCGCTGTCTTTCCGTGACACTGCTGGCATGATCAAAACATCACCGCGGCTCTCCAAGTCCACATCCCGCTCCTGCAACAAGCACCCTTGTTTGTAACCTGATTCTACACTGTGATCATGTGAAAGTAATGACAGAAACTAGACATACTGTATTTTCAAGAGACATGGAAATTGTTTTGTGGTAGAAAACAAGTGATGAATCAAACCCGTCCACTGGTGCATCATATAATCTTTGGAATTTGACAGTGATCAAACAGCCTGAAAATCCTGCTTTGGTTGCCAGTTTGCTACAATAGTTTTCCCAAAGCACTTGTGCATTAATTTACTTAAGTAAAAGGCAAACTTTCAACTTACCTTATAAAAAATTTTTGCTTCCTTGTTGTCTGGCTCTGACATTTGAAAGGTATTGTCACAAGTTGATGGGGTTAAAAGAAAATTATGGGGTTTTTTAACAATCTGAGACTTCTTTTCATTGTTTTGACCATCATCATAACTTTTTACTGACCAGTTTCACTGCTGAGACCTTGGTTCAGAAGAGTACATCATAGCAAGAAGCACAAGTAATCAGACACTGAGGCAGGTTTTAAATAAATCCTTAATGTTTAACCCTAAATGTCTGTAATATTTATATTTAAATGTTTATTACATTGCAAAACAGTCAGCGTATAAAACTATGGTGAGTGTGTTTTGTGAACGCTGAACCACAAAGTAGGTTTTAGAGATCTTGTGGACATAAACATCTGACAGTTTGAGTAATAACTTGTAAATATTTTCGTTGATTTCACTTAAGTATTTTAGACAATATGGTGAAATTCTGGACTTGTTTAAAACCTGTCTGTTTACTTGTGTGTTTTGGATTTTTAGTGATGTTGATTGGTCAGCCACTCGGGCCAGAGAGAAATATCTTGACATCTACTGAATGTATTGCCATGAAATTAGCTACAGTCATACATCTCTGAACACTTTTACATTCTGAACCTTTTGACAACATGGTCGTTCCTCCATGAGCACCCAAAGGTTGAACCTTACATTTATTGAACCTTACATTTTCTTACCCACTAGTGGTAAGAATTGTCTCTTGAACCATCCAACAATTCTGTTTTCTTGTGTATATTAACGCTTACAGACTTATAATGTTTATAGACTTTTGGTCTGGTGACAGCAGTGATTAGAAGAGTCATTGTGTGTCTCCAGATCTCATCAATACATTTTAGTGAGTGAAAAAAATATCATAACATAGAATGATGGCCAAAACTAATGAAAAACCAGATTGTAAGAAAGAACAAACTTACAATGAAACAAACAATTTTCACAGCTAAAATTATGCTATTGTTTCGTAAGTCATGGTTACAACAACCGCAAACCAAGTGTGCCTGACTGCCCAGTTAGGAAAAGTTAAACCGGCAGTCAGCTGAGTTTTTGTATTGTGCGCACATACAATGGATGTGTGTCTGACATGGGAATGAGTCCTACCCATGAGCTCTGCCAGTGTGGCCTCCGGTCTCAGACCCCAGCTTGGATCTGCAGGGTCAGAGCTGACAGAGCCTTCGCAGACCTTGCACACTCATGTCTACATGGGGCCCTGTGAGCTCTGCATATCAAAAACATTCCCTACATGTCTCCTGTGTGTCACCCATTCTCTCTTGGGGACTTATAGGGTGAGAAAAGGCCTTCAATTCTTACTTGTTCTCTGTTGAAATTGAAGGGCGGCGGGGGGTTGCCATCACCCTGGCAACGCAGCTCCACAGTATCCCCTTCTTTGACCAAGCCCTGGGGCGACTCCTTCCACAGCTCCACCATGGTGGTGGGGTCTAGACACACACACACACACACACAAACACACACACGCACACACACACACACAAAATCAAATTAAGCAGGCTTATTCAGCGAGCTGCTAAAGTCACTTTACAAGGCCATTTCCATAATGCTGACAGCACAGACTGTGTTTGGCTCTGCCTGCCACAGTGTCACTAACAAAACAGTTTCAAACAACAATGGATCAACTGAGAAATAATGTGGCTGTTAAAATGTTATTGAACTTGAAACATTTTTGAACATTTGATAGTCGAATAAACGACTAATTGAGAAAATAATCGGCGGACTAATTGATAATCAAAACAATTGTTAGTTGCAGGTGATCCATTAAAGAACCAGACAATGCCAATTTTCTTGTTTCAAAAATTGTACCTTTCCTCCACAATTACAAGAAGCTGTCCTCCAGTTTGAGACCAGCAAATTAGCAGAACTGGACAAAAAAATACCTTGCGCTATTGAAAAACCTTGAACCTCTACCTAGCACTATGTTTTCTCAAGTTTTACAAAAATGCAATGATGTTACCACCAGCATTCCCGTGGATGCATTGGTGTAGGTGCTCCTGATGCGTCATGAATATTCCACAGACGGCGTGCAAGTTTGACTTATGCATTAACATGTTATGCGTAAGTGAAAAACAAATATCTTTCATTAAGGATGCACCCAGTGAGTTGGCCAAATAAACAAAACAAAAGACAGGAGGATAGGATTAAATTCAGCAGTCCCTTTACATAGTCCCTACACTTAAATTATAATGATATCAAAAAGAGAAAAATATTAAACTTACAAACAACATAAAGTATAGCACAATCAATTTAATAGATAAAACAAGATTAAATTAAATAGTCATGAGAAACATGAGTTATAACAGGATTATTTCAAAATATTCAGACTTCACTGTCAATAAAGGAGGAGTGGTCAAAAAATACATAAATAAAAATTTAAAAAATCAAGGAAGGCTCAGTGTTAACTTACAGTGAACAGTGATGTTGATGCTGTTGGACTCGACTGTCCTGATGGCTCCTGGGACAAAGAAGCTGACCTCACAGGAGAAATGAGCATCCTTGTCCTCCTTAACCACCTTGTACTCCAGTGTGCTCTGGACAGAGTAGAAGCCACTGGACTCCCGAGTCACCAGGATCAACACGTTAACATCTGGAGTGTGGACAAGACAATACAGATATGTAACAATGCAACACCACCAGTATTGATACCTGATTTAAATCACACATCAGAGGCCCCAAATGAGCATTGTGACAATCACAAAACAGTCATCATGTCATCAAGTGACTTCTGGAAAGTGCAAATAATATATTCATTTTCACAAACCTGGCAAGTACCAGTTAGACTTAGGCTGAATTAATCGATTAATCGTTTGGTCAATAAAATGTCAGAATTATCAGAAAAGTAAATGGAAAACATAGAAAACATAAAATAGATAAATTTTTCAATTTCCACTGCTGAATCAATGTACTATATTTGAAATTAAATGGGGTATGGTCTGGATTTCTTCTGAAGAAGATCCATAGTGGTTGAAATGTCCACGTGGAATTAAAAACATTTTGAAAACAATTTAGCAATTCTTTTGTTCTTTTCTGGATTTAAACCAAAGAAAACACTAGGGTGTTGTAGTTACTCTTGGCAGACCCCAGAGACACACACAATGGCTCATTTATTGTTTGCACTTACGTCCTGGTACAGACATCAGTGGCATGTTGTTTCTGTACCAGGTGATGTTGGGTTTTGGGAAGCCGTTCCGAGCCTCACATGATGCGACCTGGATTGAGAGTCACATTGACATATCTTTAGTTTATATATCATGCAGTTAGCTATTGCAGCAGTTAAATGGGAAATTTCATTAAAATCTGATGTATACTTAAAGTGTTCATACTGAAGATTATTGTACTGGTTCAAGCTTTGTATTGTCTAAGCTTAAGTGAACCCACCTTAGAAGGTAGGTCATTGGTCACCGATATCCCAGTAAGGACTCCCTCGATCACTGGAGCCTCTGGGGGAGCTGGATCAAGAGAAGAATCACTTCAGTTATTTATAGTGAAAAACTACATCATAAAATAAAGACATAGTATCTCAAAGACATTCTGAAGACTTTGAATCTGAGAAGTTTTTTCTTCCTTTTAATGGGCTTCCTTACCAAACACTCTGAGGTGGGTCTTGCCCTCAGCATTCCCTGCAGCCAGCCCGTTAACCTGGCAGAAGAATTCCCGCTCATCAGAGAGCTGGACATCCTGGATGGTGAGTTGAGTTCCCTGCTGGTCTGAAGTCACCTCGATGCGTCCGCTGTAGTCTGTGTTGTTGTCCACCCTCTCCTGACTGCCATCGCCGTAGAAGATCCGCATCCGCGAGCTGTTACCTACAGCTCTCTGCAGGAGGACGCACAGACATCATTTACTCAACTTTTACTACGTCTTGGATATACAGTATTTTGGGGTTAAATCAGTGGAGATGTTTGCTCATATATCTGGTTAATATTGTGTAGTTTTGCTTAAAGTCATTCAGAACTGTCTGATAAATACAAACTTTAAACTAACTTCAAATTGATAAAAACTCTATTGGGTGAAACGAGTGTCCAGCTGGTGATTAGCAAATTAACTACAGCCTGCTGTCTGACCGGCAGCACAGCGGTGAGTCTTTTCTCACACATCCACTGATTGACTGATTGATTGAGCCGTTTGCCTCTACTTTTCACTGACCCATTAATCAATCACCTGCTGAGCTGAACCTGACAGATCCTGATGTGTTTCATCTCATTATCAGATGATGGTCAGAACAAGCACCTCACTCATTAAATACGTGGCATTTGTTGTGTTATTGCATCTGCTTGTTTTCCCTAAAACATTATATTACATATAAAAATTATATTTCATAAAAAGTGTAATCATTTCTTCTGACATCAGTGGAGGTGCTCTTTATTCATATAAAGTATTGAATATATAAGGGAGATGGTAATATACCTGAAACGACCCCAGAAATTGGTTGTGAATCACTTTGTGACATACTGTATAAATGATATTAATAGTTGTAGTAGTGACAATAACATTTCTAATATTTACTGCAAATAATTAACAGGATCGCATACTGTATATATCAGTTATTAGAGTCATTGAGTGATTGCTACTAAAAATTCTTATTGCACTCAACCCTGAAAAAACACATCAAATATGGACTTTATTTACTGTATTGTACTGGAGAAAATATAATCGAAATAAGAAACAGCTGGAGTTGTTCATTTTCAGTTTCTGTGTTGTAGGCGACTTGCCAGTGCCTCTATTTTGCTACACTGCATGACAAGCATGCATGTTGTAAAATGTGACATTTTATGAGACTGAGTGTGTCACTGTGCAAGTAGGGGACTCACGGAAATCGTCTCTAAGAAATGAAGAAAGGAGAAGCAACATCACCTACGATGTGTGGAGCCCATTAGTGTTATTTTTACCCTTTATAAACATCTAGGTTTGTAAGTACTTAAGGTCAGATTTCATCCTTTTATTTGATCTAATTTGACCATTTTTATTCATTTGTTTATCATTTTCTTCCGTGGACAATGATGCAGGGAATAAAAAAGTCTGATGCTTCAACTAGAAATTGAGCTTGGCACTCCCTGACTAGGATTCAAATTATTGAATCCAACTCAATACATCAGCAGCTGGATAGTTCAAGATATACAGTGTCGTTTTTCACAGAGAGCTCAGCAGTACTCACCACAAACCACTGGATCATGACAAAGCTGGGCTCGTTGCTGGCTTCAGTGAAGCTGTACTGGCAGGGGATCTGAGCCGAGTCACCCAGGTACGTCTCAACACTCTCATGCATAGTCAGCTCCACCTTGGCCCACACTAAAAAAAACACACAGACATGCACATAAATCAACTCTGTGCTTTCTGCAGGTGATGTACCATGTCACATGTTATTCATGAGCCAAACTCAACACAACAAAATGTCATTTAACTGTGACTTGAACCCAACATTAATTCTAATCATTGCTTACATTTAATTCTAATTTTGACCCTCAACCCTTATTTAATTCTTGGCTGCATTGTGTCTGGCAGATGACTGACTGTCTTCCCAGGCCAACCTGGAGCCAGCCTGCCATGTTCACAGAACAAAGAAGAAAAGGCTTCTTGTCCACATGGCATAATTTTCATCTCCCTTCTGCCTGGCTGACTGTAACCACAAAACCACATCTTGGCCAGAGAATCAGTTCCCTAGGCATCATCGGGGGAATGCAGGCATGGGAAGGCTAGCCAATCTGACATTGGGCTGTTGATTCAGAGAGCCAAGTGCTTTTTAAGCCATGTTGGACTTGGCTGGTGTACGAGAGGGGCCAGCTCACACAGTGAAAAAAAAGGAAAACAAGATGGCACAAAAAAGTTTAATTTCTCTATTTAATCTGGTTTAGAGTTGTTATGCAAAATGGTAAAGGAGAGCCTCCCTCTCTCCCCATATATATCCACTGTCAGGTGTCACTGTTTGATGTTCAGTGGAGTTGCTCTTTCATGTGTTTTTATTGACTATTTGCCTCAACCCGCCTGCCTCGGCTTACACTTTGTGTTTGATATTTCTACATTTATCTGCCTGACTTTTGTTCTGAATGCAGCTTAGAACAGAGACTGTAGCCTCCAAGTATGATTGAGTCTGTTGTTTAAGAAAAGGAGGATTTACTTGCTTTTATTATTTTTACATGCTAGCAATTGAGGTCAACGAATGGTGTCAGTAAGATATCTTTGGTCCACGAAAAGGTGATTTCTGATAATTTTGGTAACTAAGTAGTTAGGTAAAGGTAGTTGAGTAAAAAAGTACAATATTTCCCTCTGACATGTAGTGGAATAGAAGCATAAAGCAGATAAAGCAGCAGAAAGTGGTAATACTCAAGTATAGTACCTCAAAATTGTACTTAAGCACAATCCTTGACTAAATGTACTATGGCTGCAACTAATGATTATATTCATTATTGGTTAATCTGTGAATTATTTTCTCAAGTAATGGATTAGTTGTTTGGTCTATACAGTGTCAGAAAATGGTGAACAATGTCCATCAGTGTTTCCCAAAGCCCAAAGTGACATCTCCCGATGTCTTCTTTTGTCCCAACCAACTGTCCATAACCCAAATATATTTAGTTTACTACATAGAAGACTCAATAAACCAGAAAATATTGACATTTGAGAAAGTCGTATCAGAGAATTTGGGGATTTTTTTCTTTAAAAATGACTCAAAACGATAGTTGGCGATTCATTTTCTGTACATTGACTAATCGATTAATCCACTAATCGTTTCAGCTCTAAAATGCACTCAGTTACTTTCCACCACTGAACATTACAGAATACAGAAAACTACACAAAACACAAAGAAAACATGAAAAGAAAACTGTGACACAGGCTTTATTGTCTTAATGCAGAGCTATTCAACTGTTAAACATTATTCAAATGTATTGTGTTTCCTATTATTATTGTCTTCTTTTAGGTGTACTGTACAGCTGTATTGTGTTAAAATAAGAATTAAGGATCATCAGACACTCGGGCAAAAAAAAAAGGATTGAAAAAATCGTAAAGAAGCCGTTTTTATTTGACTATTCTTAAATACAGGAAAAACAATTAGCAAGAGCTACACCTCAGTGTCCTCATATGTGTTTTCAGCGTTGGTTGAAACAGACCAAGCATGAAAAGAGCTTTAAGAGTCCAGTTGCCACCCTGCTGCCCCCATTCATCCCGGCTGCTCCCCCATCTCCAGCCTGTCTCCCTCCCTTCCTCACCACCAATCATTTTCACAACTCATTTTTTTTCTTTCTGTCCCTCCCTCCTCTGCCCCGGCCTATGCTCAGCCAACCATTCCTTTTAGACAACGGGCGCGCCATTGTTCCCCCACCTGGGTGGACCAGATCCCCACGCTTCTCTCTCTCCCACACACCACACACACACACACACACACACACCAGTCAGCCAAAAGATGCTTTTCCATCTCCAAACCAGGCGAGGCCGTCTCCAAACAATGCATCATGTACTGAAGTTGTTGTTTATTGAAACAAAGATGATGTGAGACGGCTTGGAGACAAGAAGCAGATTATGGAGGCAAAAATATGTCACAGAAGTCTGTAAAAAAATGTTGCGTCTCTTTGGGGCCGTCCTGCTAACTTTTCAGTTAATCCGATTAGCACTGGGGGGTTGCTGGGGATTTAGCTTCCAAAGCCAACCTGGGACCGGTCTTATCTGTTTCTGTTGTGACTTTATGTTGCATGGACTAAAGCACAAACACACATGACCCATGATCTATGGACCCTGACAACCAAAACTCCTGCCTGCGTGTGTGTGTGTGTGTGTGCATACATTTGTGGCTGTCTGCTGTCTGTGTCTGGATGATACAGAGCTAATTCATTTCAGACACCGCTGCAGAATATTTGGATGTGTTGACAGGATCAGGCCTGTGATTGGACAGCAAGACCCCAAATGACTGGCCTGTCAGAGGGATGAACAACAGAAAGGGACAGAGAAGGAGATTTTCCCAGTTCAACGACAAACACAATTATATGTCAAATGGCAGATTAACTCCTCTGCTAAAGGTAGATTTGTGCACAAAAGTCTGCTGTGACATTATCCATTATTTAATCACTATTATATGCCTGTTAAAGTAACATCCATTACCCATTTTACGCATAAACTCTTTTCTGACATTTCTAAAATCCACCTCAGGCAAGTGTAAAAACTTTTTTGCGAATTTTTTTTCGAATTTTGGCATTTCCATTAAGCATTTTCAATGCGATACTTCAAAATGTACATAAAAATATGTCAATGGAAATACGGCTACTGATCAGTCAACTCCCAGCACTTCAACTCTTGTAACCAGAGACGATACCTTGTCAACAAACACAAACCCAGAGCACAGATCAGTGTGCAGAGTCGTTTTCAGTCTGTCCCTCTTGTAGATGTGTGTTCAATTCACTATGAGATAGCCAGAGACAGATCGCCACCTGGAGTCACAACAGTCCCGTAAACTGCGGCAGGTGTGCATGTAGCGTAACTGACCACGTCACAGTCTACGGGATTGTTGTGACTCAGAAAAGCTAATGTAGCGAGCTACCATTTACGTTACTTTTTTGGCTAAAAATAACCTTTTTGTGTATATTGTCATAGCTCAATTTTCAATCAATAAATGAAGCAGATATCTAGAAAGATTAATCAGGAGAAAACTGGATACCATGAAGCTACACTATCTCAAAACCATATTCAAATATGAAAATATAAAAATCAAAGTAAAATGTATTGTTTTTTACACAATACAAAGACATGTCTCCTGTCCTGTCTCCTTCTCACTTTCCACCTCTCCTTTCCCCAAATACTCCAGGTTGTGAGTAAAGGAGTGGAGGAGGAGAGGAAAGGAGCATGGAATAAAGCTTCCTCAAAATTAAGACCACATTTCCCATACATACAAATACCGCCGCTGAGAAGCACAGGGGATGTTACTGTTTGCTCCATTTGCACAAAAAGAGCAGTGCCTGGACTTTTTCTATGCAGCAAAACAATCTCCCTTCCTGTCATAAAGTAATCCAGATGATTTCATGACAGATCCCACCTGGTGCCACAAACTCTGTCTTGGGAATCATTGCCAAGCTTAGAGTGATTACTGTCTTAAAATTAATTATATGGTACTTTTAACCCCTCTAAATATTTCCAGAGAAGACTCAGCATGTAAACAGGAATAGAAACAGAGTTAAAGAGTGATGACAAATGGGTTTTCTGTGTTTCTATCCGAGGTAAACAGGGATAGACTCACACAATACTCTCACAATACAAATCAGACAAATAACAGACACAATGAGAAGTGAGTGGGCCACTTCCAGAAAAGCCTCTGCATACAGTCACTCATTATGCACCTAACACACAGACAATGCCCTCAGACGCTGACTAAAGTGGTCACCATTACTGGCTTCCCCATTCGATTAAGGCTGTCAGCTTAGGCCTCCAGTAGATCTGCAGCTCTGCCACTGATAAGAGTCCAAATCACCTCTGACACGACAAACCAGCTTCATTTACTTACTCTAATCCTTCACATGCCCGGTGAGCCATGAAATGAGTCTGAATACTTCTGAGATCATTAACACTTCCTGCAATACATGTTCTATACATTTTAACTTCGAGCAGTCTGTTCTTCAGCAGACACATTTCTATCATTGTTCTGCCAACATTTGTTTGTGTTTTACAAGCATATGAAAAACAAGTTTGCAGCTCATTTATGATCGATGTGGTAACAGATACTTTCTGGCTATACTTTACTTGCTTTAATCATTACAAGCCGCATACCGTCTTATCTTTATTAATTTATTTATTTATGCCCAACTGTGAAACAGCCTATGAGCAAAAATCAAAGAGCCTCAGTAGTGCCCTTTAAAAACCAGATAAAATGTATCTTTTTATAACGTTTTTAGTCTTTAATTGATGCATACGTTTTTAAAAATTGCTTTTTATTTGTTTAATCAAATCAATTTGATAATCAAGTTTTTAGCTTATTTGTATTATTATTCATAGATTCTGCATTGTTTTTAATCTGTTTTATTCTGACTTTGAAATACTACCACTTAATGAATTGTGCTATATAAATAAATTTTTTAGATTGATTGATTTCTTGAATAGTGTATATTAGCAAAAGGGTAAATTCAATAATGCTGTAAAGCACTACTCCTCATTTATTTTACACAATGGCCAAAGAACAGCTGCTACGACATAAATGGTAAACCAACATTTCTGATGGTTTACATTTGGTTGATGTTAACAAAAAAAATGTCTCACACCATCATTATATAAAGTGTATAAAAGGTATATTGTCAATAAATATAGGCATTTATTTACATTAACAAGTGAATTTCATGCTTCAGATATTAATGTTAAGTTCACATCAGTTGGACGAGCATTGTGAAACAAACACAAATTTAGTTTTAACGCCACATCCCAGATTTGTCAAAGCTTTCAACTGCATTTCACGGTCTTCATCAGCGGATGGAGTTTACTCAGTTTAAAGTTAACTTAAATTCTAGGGAAGACATCAAAGACAACAAACGTGGCAGGCTGCCTTTAAGGGAGATTAGTATAAAATAACAGACAGAAAATATGTTCTTTTGATGTCATAGTGTCTACAGAAAACACGGTGTCAGGTTTGAATTACAATATGAGCTTCATATAGGTTCAAAAAAATGTTAGAATTAGCAGATACACAATATTCTGCATATGTAATATCATACAATTTATTCCACATACACATTTCAGGAAACCTTCAACCTTTTTGAAGCTACTCATGTGGAAATGTAAGGGCAGATCAGTGTTTCAGACTTTTTCAGGACCTGGAGACTCCCTGAATAAAACTTGTGTTTGGACAGTGAGGGTCCCTCAGAGGGTGGAAGGTGTAAAAAGCTAGCATGTAAGTGTGGATGACAGGGAGGAGGATTTCTCAATACGCAACCCTGGTGTGGTGTTGAATACCTGGGGGACACTGTGTACTGCCTGACATCAAAGAGCACATACACACACACACAAACACAGTGAAAGCATACAGCCCTACAGTGCAGATGAGAGGTCCTTGTCCTACTGATGCGGCTGTGCTTTCAGAAGCAGCATCTGGCACAAATCTCCCAGCAGCCTGTTCCCTGGGTGACAGTCAGTGGCAGTGAATGGTCCAGGATTTATTCTTTCACATAGAGCGATAAGGAAGTGCTGCAAATCTCCTCAAAGGCACCTCTTTATGCAATTATCCCCCCTTTCATGCAGCAGAGCATATCACAGCTCCAGGTCAGGACCCTGTTTTTGCCCCTCCATGATCAATGTTGAGGTGAACTCAGTCAGGTTAGGATGGTTTGATAATGGCCTTTGCTTCACAAGACTAAGGGATTGTACCTTTCAGAGGGCGGTAGTGAGGTTTTTTTTGCAACTCTTTGGTCATTTTCTGGCTCCAAACAGTGTTACATGCACCGAGGTGGGTCAAGTGATACAACTCATGCTGTGTTTATGCAGATCAGTACAATTTTGGTACTCATTTGGTAAGGCAATTTTGGTTTTAGTTGGAGGAGGCATACACACAGTCTTGATCCATTAGGCGATTAATCGAAAAGTCAATCGAAATTAATCGGCAACTATTTTGATAATCGATTTAATTATTTTGAGGATTCTTTTTAGAAAAGATGCCGAAATTCTCTGGTTCCAGCTTTTCAAATGTGAATATTTTCTGGTTTCTTAGTCCTCTACAATAGTAAACTGGATATTTTTGGGTTGGTTGGGGCAAACCAAGACATTTGAGGTTGCATCTTGGGCTTTGGGAAACCGTGATTGACATTTTAAAGACCAAACAACTAATCAACTAATCGACAACATAATTAACAGATTAATCGATAATGAAAATAATCATTAGTTGCAGCCTTAATCCAGATGATTCAAATAGGTCTGGTGTGTTGCTCATTGATGGCTATTTCCAGTGGTTGCAGAAACAATTTGCCAATCAGAGCTTTGTAGGCAGGATGAAGAATGCGGATGTCATCTTCCTACATAGCTAGCAAGCTACCTAGCTCGATCCATAAAAAACTAGCAACTGAAAAATGGCAACAGGGGTGGATGAGACTGATGCAAACATTAACTGCTACTGGCAACCATTACTGCAGCTTCTTGAATGAGAATGACGTCAGCGGGACAGATTCATCACTTCCTATTGATCATTTAGATCATTCATCAAGCCGATGTCAGGCTGAATGATTCAGTATGTTTACATGCTCTCAAGAAACCTGGTTACTCAGAGAAATCAAATTACGCAGGAAAATGTGTTTACATGCACTGTAGTAACCTGGTTACCATGTATACATGCAGCCATGGGGGCCTGGTTATATTTTAAAGGTCCCATATTGTAGAAAGGGAGAATTCCATTTCTTTTTTGATTATAAAGCAGGTCTAGGTGCTATATAAATGCTTTGAAAGTATCAAAACATTCAGTCCATGGAGAAATGCACAGCACGTATTCAGAAACTGTGCCTTTAAACGAGCTGTTGGACTTCCGTAAGGTTGTGATGTCACAACTATACGTTTTTTTGTTATTTACCTAATTTATGTGCACTTGTTTCATTTCAGCTCAGTGTGAGAGTCTCTACTGCATTTTGCTGTCATTTATGGTTGCGCTAGTTTCCCTCCTCTCCTCTGCTCTCTGTGTTTCACCTGAGGGAGGGGCTTAGCCCCTCCATACACACACAGAGCAGAGCAGAGGAGAGACAGACAGCGGAGGAAATGCTGCACAGTTGTTGGATGTCAAAAAGCAAATTGTTCATTGTACAGCCTTCCAAAGGTTAGATAGCATTATCCTCAGCGGTGGCCATCGCAATTTACTAGTGAGTTTTACCCAGAGCCCTAGTTTTACCTAGTTACAGGCTAGGCTACAATCCATTACCTGTGGTTGGCCTGAGCATGCCTCAGAAAACAGTCAGCCAAACAGAAGAGAGGGGCACTGAGCAGCCACAAAACAGCCTGTGCTTGGTAGAGCTTCAGAGAGAAGCTTAAGAGAGGAGATGTAAAACTATATACTTTAAATAAAACACCAGATAAGTGTAAAATATGGGACCTTAAAAATGGGGGAGCAAACTTGGAAAGATACAAAAATTGTAATTCAAAACAAATTTCCTGCATTTCTACACCACCTAACCTCTTGGATTAAGTCGAGAAACAGCCACCTGCACTAGTCTAGATTAGTTAGATTAAGGGTGCTATGAAAACCAAGAATGCATCAAGAACAGTATATAATTGGGTAGATCAGGACAGGAAATGATTACTAGAAGAATGAAAGGGAAAGTATGCCATATACTAACCTAAAATCCTATTATTGGAAATTGCAAGAAAGTTGTGACAGAGACAGAGCGTCCCTGTAACCATAGTAACTCACTGTCGCTCCTGCCTGAGTGCTCACCGCGTGAGAGAAGAGGGAGAGACGCTATGCTGCTGCCAGAAGAGCTGTTGACTGAGATTACTCTGAGCAGCATGCAAGAAATACAATATAATAGATTTGTGTATACAGTATTTCTCGCTTTCCCCCTGATGGTCTGAATAACTCGCTGCTGCATGGTGCTGCTGTTGTGTTGTGCTGTGCTGCCCTGTCTTGTCTGTCCGTGCACTATCAGTGTCCTCTTTTCGCGTCGGGGCGTTATCAGTTGTGAATTTGTTTTTCACTGCGTGAGAAAATGGATGTGTGGTGTGAGAGCATGTGAAAAGTGTCAATTGCCTGAGTCTCACGGTCACTGCATGAAAGTTGGTAGCCCTGTTAATAGCCATGTTACACTTAAAAGGGCCGACTCTGATACAGCTCCTTCGCGAAAGTCCCATCTCCACAGCCAAATCCTGTCTGATCAGCGAGCTAACACAACAGACCCCTTTTTGTACTAGGATGTTCTTTTGCTTCTATGTTTTTATAGCAATTTGTCTAAAATTAATCTCTGCCCAATCTCTGCATTAATTGTGTCCACAAAACGGACTCTGAGTTTCTGCTCATTTCAAGAAATCTGTTGAGACTGCCTTGGCATCTGAACTTTCAAACATCAAACTGAATACCCGCACATGACTTACAAAAACATATTGCCATGCTAGGAAGGTTTCTCAACTTCTTCTACGGGGTTCAGTGCATCTTCCGACCTCCAACAAATAGTCCACCAACACAGTTTTTTAAAGAATTGCTAATCATTCCCGCTGGTTAGCACTTTCTTCAGCAGCTGCATTAATTTTTCATCATTGCACCCGGTGGGTGAGACTTCATTAAAGGAGCAACATGAATGTTTTATTTATGCTTGTATCTGATGTTCAGCAGTGAGTGCGGCTTGTTACTCGGCATCCACTACCCATCAATAGACCCCCTTAACAGCTGCTGGGCTCTGGCATGCAGGTTGCTCCACAGCCACAGGATGGCTAATTAAAGGTCAACAGGCTAAACACTGTGTCTACATCAAGGGGGGGGGTTCCTTTAGCTATCAGCAGAACAAAAACAAATTTGGGGAATAAGCCTGCAGTAAAATTGTTTCCTAAAAACTCATTTAGCATTGGTGCGAACCTCATTGCTAGTAACTTGACCCCACAGCTAAAAACATGGAAATGCAACATAAATATATTATCTACTCATATTGCTTACCAAAAACAAACCCAATCCAACTATGACAGCTGTGGATAAATCATCATATAGTACCTGAACAGCTACAGTCACTGAAACTACTGCTGGAACTGAAAACAAGAACAAATCCAGAAATACTCCTAACCACAATGCTGCAGTTCTGGGGGAAACATGGAGTATAATTCTGTTTGGTTTCCATTTTAAACATAAATATCAATTCAAGGATACATGATTGGATTTCCTTCCCCTGAATTGATTGCCAAGTTTGGTCTAAATACCAACCACAAGTATGGAGCATGTCCTGACCCATCAAGAAATGCAAGCATTAAAACAGCCAAATAAATGAAGCTTTGGAACCATTTCCATTGATTAATCTAATATTCAATAACATGTCGAGTGATCTTGTTGAAGTTAGGCAAAAATGATATTCAAGCGTGTTTCGGGGTAGACAGAATCTGGAAATGGCAGTGATTCCTTTTTCATCTCATATTAAAGTGTGTGAAAGACGAGACATTAAGGTAAGTGGGGCCAGGTATAAGGCCTCAGCTGTTATTCTAACACTATAAATAGGAGACCTTTTTTCCAATCAAACCTCTGACGACAGCACACTGACTTGCTGCTATACTCCAACAAAGGCCTTCTTATCCAAGCCCCTGTGGTCATCATCACAGTGCTGAATATCCTTGAAAGCTACAAACTAGGTGCCAACTAAATCAGCTTTCCCTCAACCATCCAGCAGAAAGGCCTGGACTGAGTAATTACTTCCATTTCAATCTCCACAGGATGGGCTTCAGAAACCCAAAGTTCTGCTAGCTGATTCAAAAAGGTCAGTCTGGTTAAACAGTGCGTCAGGCCTGTTAATGGTAAATGTGATCTGAACTTTGGATTGCAGGTGGCATGAAATAGATGATTGAAATTACTTAAAAGCTTTTCTAAACTCTGTCAAGTTTAATAAAAAATTGACCGACAAATTTTAAAGGGGACGTGTCATGCACATTTCCAGGTCTATATTTTTATTCTACTGGAATATCTTTTCATGATTTACAGTTCAAAAAATTCCTTATTCATCTTATACTGGCTCTTTATGCAGCCCCTCAGCTCAGCCTCTGTCTGAAACAGGCCATTTTAGCTCCTCTCTTTAAGGCCCCCCTCCCGATGACCCCACTGTTCTGATTGGCTGGCTTCCAGTCGCATCTCGGCCGACTTCTGGCTACAAACAGTAGTAGTAGGATCCCGCCACTCGAAATATAAACTTCTCAAATACATCCGTACGTGTTCATGCCCAAATCCGATCAGAAATATGCGAGTGGACAACGAGAACAACCTATTGAACAACCTTAACAACCTTAGCAACAAAGACTACAGAACGGACAGCCGTTTGTTGGCATGCACAAATAATCTGATGAGGAAGTAGAGGTAACATTGCAATCGAAGCGTTCAGAGCAGGCTTAAGCTCTGTCGTTTGACTTTCAGGGAGCATTTTTACATATGTTTATGTCACGTTTTGGAACTTTGACCAGGTTTAACATGGACATCCAACATCATAACAGTATAAAAATTCAAGACACACTTTGAAAATAGCAGAAAAAAGTGAGAACGTGTACAAAAACAATGGGATGGATGTTTAATTCCGCTCTGGTTTCACATCCAACAACATAATAATCATTTATGCAAACAGGCTGAATCTACTGAGTAGGAATATTCACTAATTTCACCTCATTTACATTAAAATCTTACCTAATTAGCTTTAAAGGAGATGATGAGCTATGTCTCTCTGAAACACACACACAAACACACACACACACACACACACTCAGAAAAATCAGTTCCATGTGTCTCTGTGTGCATTCATATTTGTTTGAACTTTTTTTGCATTGTTTTGTGGGTCTGTGTCTGTTTGTATCTGACTGTATTAGCATTCAAGCAGCGCCTGTCCTACAACAAAGGCCTATTTGTGCACTCCCTCTCCTTTTATCCCATCAACCAGACATGAGTAGAGCTGTTGGGCGGGCATGCCACACCTAATTCACAAGGATCAAAATGGCGAACCCCAACACCCCCCCAAATCCCCTGCTGAGAACCTTAATGCTCTCAAAGAGAATATCAGAGTGATCACAGGTGCACTGCTGTGTTAATGAGGAGGAGAGGCTACTCCCTGTGCCCAGGCCAGTCTTACTCACAACCCCCGCCCCCCGACCCCCCCCCCCCCCCCCCCCCCACACACACACACACACACACACACACACACACACACTCCCTACATGATTCAAAAGCAGAGTTGTTTAGAAAGTATTAAATAATAACGTCAATTCCGATGGCGGATCCCCAATCAAAAGCCTTCTGAAACCCCAAATCTAATAACCACACCTGCTTTCTACAACAACCAGGTGTGAAAATGGGCAGAGCGCCAATCACCTCACAAACTCTGGCCCTGTTCACACCCGGCATTAACATGCGTCTTGTTTGATCCGATCACAACTGGACACCTCTAAGTACAGGAGTAAATGCACCCAAAATGCATTGAGGATGCATTGAGATCCGATTGCTCAGACCACATTCGGAGGTGGCTGGGGCCACATATGGCCACATTCTTTTAGCAGCGTGTACGCGAATGTGTTCTGAGCCACATTGAAGGACCGCCTACTCAACTGTTGTCCTCTACATAAGTAGAAGTATGTACTCATTCGTGCATCACTGGCATCATATTAAAGTGCGAAGCCCCAACAACAGGCAAAATGAATGGAGTACACATGAAACACGCTGTCTGATTTCCATTTGGGCCAAAGAGTTTTGATTTTGCTTGCGCACCAAGGTCTTTGCAAACATCTTCCTCTTCTTTTAATTTCTGGCAGACTAGGCACAGGAAGTGCGTTGCTGCCCCCAGCCAGTTAAAAACAACAACGCATTTAGTCTGGAAATGGAAATGATGTACGTGTTTTTTTTTGCATATAAAGCGGGGGAAGTGAGATCCGATCACAAGTGGTTACTCGAGACACATGTGGAGACACATTCTAATACCAGGCGTGAACTGAGCTGTCCACTTGTGATCGGATCACCCAAGACGCATGTTAATGCCAGGTGTGAACAGGGCCGCTTGTCTCCACATTCCTTGCCTCCACAACAACAACAACAATGGTCCTCACAGTGTTGGCAATGATGCAAGACAGTGACCGAAACTACTGAGATACAGAAAAAGCTAAAAAAAAAAAAAAAACAGGATTCACGGAATGGTTTAATGAGTATGAAGACGATGTATTTGCTATGGCCCTTACAGTCACCAGATTAGTTCTGCAGCTAACAATTATTTTCATTATCGAATCATCTTCAATCATCATCATTGATTAATCATTTTGTCTATAAAATGTCATAAAATACTGAAAAAATGTCATGTTTTGTTTTACCAGTCCAAAACCCAAAGATATTCAGTTTACAATTATATAAAACAAAAAAAACACCAAATCCTCATATTGACGAAGCCGGAAACTAAAAAGTTTGGGCATTTTTGCTTTTTGCTAACAATTAATTGACTAATCGTTGCAGCTCTACACCAGATTTGAACCTCAGCGTGTACTGTGACACCCACATTGTGTAAGATTTTGTGATGTTTTAGACACAAAACCTCCAGAAATACAGGAACATCTTTTTCAAAATTAGAGTTAATCCCTCCAGTCGAGTTCAAAGACTTGGAGAATCTATGACAAAGAGGAGTGAAGCTGTTGAGTGTGATGAAACACCTTACTAACTTATTTATGTTGGTTTTCTCTTTAATTTGCTACAAGATCTGTCTGTGATTCCAACCATCTACCCTAAATGCCCTATCTCACATAAAGCTCTCAGTAAATGGGTTACCTTTCCAAAGGCGCTTTCGCACATGGTCCTCCTGCCTGGGGAAAGTCCAAAAAAATGGCCATATACACTTAACCATGTATAGCAGAAATCTAACCATGTTAACCCTTTATCACCCATCCCCTTTTTATGGTGGTTCACTTAAATGAAAACAAATGGACTATTTTTTATTGTAGGACCCTCAGGATAAAAGTCTTCTACGATTTATTATATTGGGGAGTATAAAATGTAACCAGGTTTCTCTTAAACCCTTCTTTAGACCCTGATTACGGACACCAAGTTTTTCGTTTTAAGCTGAAATGCATGCTCACTAAAAATATTAATACTGTATTTTCCCGAATATAAGACCACACTGATACTAAGACGAACCCCCCTTTCCAACACCTGTTTTTGAAAAAAGACTGAAGATGCAACACACTTTCACACCAGGGAAATGTTTCCCTGAGATACTATTAATCCACAGAGAAAATAGTCCTCATCCTTGAAGTCTTGACTCTTGTGAAAGTGAAATAATACCATTAAAGCCGAATGTAAATCCCACATTTGTGTAGCTTGTCTTTCAGTCACACACTCACACTCTCCTGTTGGGCTCTTTGAAGTGGTCAAAATGATTTTCTGTGGCAGTTCACATTTTTCAGACTGTTTTTTTGTCTTTTTGAGCTCCTCATCATGTGTGACAGCGGTAATTCTTGGCTGCTTGATAGATGATTCAGTCTGCAGTCGGTTTCTGCTTTAAAGGGCGGTTTGGATTTGTTTTCACTCATAAATTTATTTCCTCTGTGGCAGAAAAACATGTTGCACAAGGCTTCAGAGACTCCAGGGGCAAACTAAACACTTTTAGGGCTGACTAACCCTAAATGACACTATAAACTGACTTGAAGACACTTGCTAGCCTTGCAACAATAAGGCTACAAACAACCGATAATGCAGCACCAGTACTCATTCTGTACTCATACATTCAAAAGGATATCTGATGTTATGAAAATGCAATTGTCTACTTCACAAATATAAACGAAAAAAAGTCTTATATCATATTATATTCTCATATTCTCATATTCAGGCCAATATGGCAAATGTTTTAAAAGCTTAATAGTAGAATAGCGCCATTATGATATTGTGAGTATAATAGCGCCATTATGATATTATGTCACTGTCTTAAATGCCAAAGTGATTTCTAAAAATACCATTTGCAGTAATATTTCGCAGAAACACACTGCTACTACTATTGTAAATTACATCACTCTGATCATTTATCCATGTTTTATTTCAGAGGGCCAATAACTCTTTGCTGTCTCGATTACTTGTTCAATTTGAAGCAATGTTTGAATTGACATGCATGTAGCTGTTCTAAGAAAAGAGAAAGATGAAAAGGGCCAATAGGAGGGTCCGCCTATGTACTGTATGTGTGGGTTGGTGAATGTATTCCCGTAGTGGAATCTTATCAACCAAATCACAAAAACGTAGCTCACCCAGCATCTCTCCACCTGCAGGGCAAGAACTCCACAGGAAATAAAGAAAGACAAAAAGTAAAAAGATTTTAGGATCAGATTAGACCTTTGGATGTCAATGTTTTGTCTAGTTAATCAGTAAATCATCTGGGGAGCTTTGAGGATGTTCCACGGCTGGGTGAAGGACAATTACTTGCAGGTTAAGGAGAGTGCAGCCCAGACAGTGGCAGGGTGGGGGAGGGAAACTTGTGGAGGAGGGCGGGGATGGGGAGCAAACAAAGCACACGTGGGCTTTTTGCTAGTGGAGGACTGCAGGCGTTAGGAAACACTGCACAGCCATTCATAAGACTTTGAGACAGGATTTTACAAGTCTGGATAGTTATCATGGTGGCAATCATTTCATAGAAATACACAGTTGTCTTGCCTTGTCGGACTTGACTTTGCATTACCGGTATGTTGCAGGAAAAAGTTGAGCCAGGTTCAACTGTCTTGCCGGACAACCAGTTTGTTTTTCTACAGCCCTCTTTGTCGATACAGCAGTATCCTTGAAATGAATGAGAAGGCTGCTTTTTTCACACAGTGCTAATCTCAGTCTGAACACAGCTTAACCCCACAGACAGAAAACTGGACTTAGTCATGTTACAGGAGCCAAATTATTATGACGGTAAGCCAGCATCTTTGCTGCCAACACCACAACCAAAGCAGTAGGAAAAACACTCTAGATCAGGGCTGCAACTGATGATTATTTTCATTATCATTTAATCTGATGATTATTTTCCTGATGACTCAAATTGTTTAGTCCCTGAAACGGCAAAAAGAAGTGAAAAATGCCTATCACAACTTTCCAGAGCCCCTTTAAAAAACTTTTTAATCCGACCAACAGCCCAAGACCAAAAAATATTTACTATCATGATAGTAAAGTATGATAAAATCAAGCAGCACAAATTTCACAGAGCCTCAGCTGACGTCTTCAAACTGCTTGTTTTGTCTGAACAACAGACAATAATACAATAATATAAAAAAGCCACAAATCCTCACATTTGAGAAGCTGGAACCAGAGAATCACTGGAAGGTTTTGCTTGATAAATCACTTACATGACTGATCAAATATCAAAATTGATGGTGATTGATCAATCTACTAATCCATCATTTAACTAATAGCTTCAGCTCTACTAATTAAATAACTGTTCTTGTTAAGTAAAGACAATATATACCGCGCATATAACCTGGGTTGTTGTGTGCATGTAAACACGGTCTGTGAGAGTCAAAAGTTCAAAACATGTTCACCTTCACAGTGGCCTTATTGACACGTCTCACAGATCTGAAACTCATGTATTTTCACAACAAACTCGCCCCTTATTTCACGTCAAAACACAGTCTTTGCCTCCAGGAAGTAATAAACACTTTCTCCTTTAGCTCTAACAGGAGTCAGATGCCTGCTGTCGGTCAGACACAATGTCAAACACAATGATGTATCTGTGTTCAGAACTCATAACCAGCTGCATTGTTTGATATGAGAGCAGTGAGCAGCTCAACGCCTACTTTATCTTGATCTCTAGACTGGGAGACTCCAGTTCTCAGGGCTCAGCAGACAATATCCACCACTTGTTTTATTCGCTCGGCTGCAGAGTGCCAAGACCTTGTGCAGGGGCTGTGGTTATGACTGGATTCCCAGTCGTCGGGTGGCAATGTGTCCTGCTGGGCTGGGGAGGATGGTGGAGGTGGGGTTCACGTTGAAACAGGCAGCTCTGAACAATAAGAACGTCGCCCCCATTCCCATGCTGTGGAGGACAGGGGCAGCTGAGGAGGGGAGAGCTCTAACAACACCTGTGGGCAGCCCATTTGTCAAGTGATTTGTGGGAAGAAGTGTAGGAGCTGTCAGATGAGAGGAAGCAGGGCAAATAGTGGTGTGAGTGTGTATGTGTGTGTGTGTGGAGGGAGGTGGAGGGTTGGGGGGTAACTTAGAAGAGTATTATCACGGGACCACACACAATGAAATGCCTGTTGAGTTTCCTCTCACACACCTGTGCAGCAATAAAAAACCTTGCACTTCTTCTAACCCTCTTCCAACTTATACCATGTTCAAGTACTGTCAAAAAGTGAGACGTTTCTGTACTTTTTTCAGTTTACTGGTCAACAAAATTAACCTTTGCACTCAAAATCTCAGCCTCATTCATTCATCCAAACAAACAGAAACCAACTGCACAGACAGAAATGAGTGTACCTACTCCATATATACCTGTATGTACTATACATTTTGATTTTCGATTCTGAGCTCCATTTCGCAATTCAGTGAGCAAAAAAATGTCTCACATAGTTCAACATGACTTTAATGGAAAATTACAGTTAATAAAACTTAGGTCCTGAAGATGCACTAATCATTAGTTCTATATTAACAGTGGACAAAATAAGTATGTGTAATGTGAAAAACCTACAGAGAATCATCACCCAACTCTTCAGTTACACTCAGCTCTACTGAGCTTTTACTAAGCATTTTTTGCAATTTTGCTTTTATGACCCACTACCTTTCTATTTTGGTTCACTCTCAAGACTCTCATTATCCTCGTTTCCAGTCGTAGCTGTTTTTGGAGACCATAATAGAGCTAAAAGGAGAGTGAATATTAGATTTAAATTCATCAGATGGCCAAAAACATGTCTCCAACAAACAATGCTAGTGTTTTTTTGTGTTTTCTGGATGTGTCAATAGGCAACATTAGACATAACTTTATAAGCTGATAGCATGTCAATGCGTTGTTTGCCAGTTGTTCCGCTGCTCCTACGTGGTAAAAAAACATGAAAGAAACTTTTTTTTCATAGCTATCGTAATTTGTATCTGTTATGATAACATTTTAATCACAAAAGTAATTGTTTTTAGATCTGGGAGCAGTTAAGTCAGATTGGGCAACAATCACAAGCAGTGACGACTAAACCAACAGTTAAGCCTTATTACCTAAACCACTTTATTTTGAGGTAAAACTGAAAGTGTGCGCACCAGAAATGTTGCTAATAATCCCTTATTACACAGGACAAGTGTGTGCACACAAGTGTGTACAGAAATCAGTGTAAACTGTGATGGATGTTTATAACAGATAGTAACAATATTATCATTCACCTCCGTTTTCTCCACCAAATAGGTTTGGCTCACCTGGGGGTTTGTGTAAAATCGTTTGTTTAACTAACTGGTGTTTCTTGACCCGTCTGACTTCTTCCTAGTACCGTTGCAGTGTCTTAGCAATGAACTTGTTGGGTACAATGTTACTACTGAGAGGAACGGTGGCCAAAACTGTTGGAAACTACTGTGTTTTTAACAATACTAAACTTGTATTCTGACTAAATATCAGCCAAACACAACAAAAAGCACAATATTACACACAACACATGTGGCAAAGACAGTCGTTTAGAAGAGTATAAGGATCCATATACACACAAGTGCTCATAACACAAAAGTTAGGCAACCCATTTTTATGCTGAAACATGTATAAATTAACTTTCACAAACACGCACACCGGGAAAATCCTCTGCTCAGAACACTCCTCTTTGATTAGGCAGTTGATCTTTTAACAGCGTCCAATATCAGGGCTGAGGGAGTGGGGGAGGATTTGATATTTAAGCATCTCTTTATCCTCTCCCTTTTGAAATGTCAAGTTCAAAGATCCAGACCAGCGGCCTTGATCTGTGAGCTAAGACGACCCAGAGAATTACCCAGCAACTCCTAACCGTCATCACACGGCAGAGACGACCGCAGTTTTGTGGCGAGTCGCAAGACGGTACACATGGAGTGTTATTAACTCTGATTATATTAAAGTCAATAAACAGGCTTTTGATGTTTGTTCCTCGTGCTCTGGTCAGACCTGCTTAATCAAATCAAAGCAGTGTTTTCTCTGTAATGAAATGCTCATTGTATGTTTGAGCCTTTTCTAACTGAATTTTACTTATTCAATTAGGACACTTTCCCAAGCAGGCGCTCTGATGTAACACTCATATCCCACAGTGTGTTAAGTCCTCAGTTTGCGTTATTTTTAAAGACAAATATCAAAAGGTTCTGATGCTTATAATAAAGAGAACTGATGGATATGCTGCCCTACAATTTTGAGCAGAGTGCCAGTGTCAGTGAATGAAGTACTGCCAGTTCATTTAAGCTCCAACATTAGTCATGCCAAACAGAGCCTGATGTCCTGATGAACTGGAGCCAGGCTCGGCAATGCACTGAAAATAACGCTGATATGCCAAAGATAGAGCAGAGCCAATCACAGTGTTTTAAAGTTTTCATGTCATATATATTTTGTCTGTTATACTCATGAACAGAACAAAGAAGGGAACGGTTAAACAGTCACAATGGTCGCATTCACTCTCTATGGCTTTGAGAGTTTCTGAGTTTATACAAAACAATTTTTGAACTTGAATTTTATGAAAGGGGACAGCTTTTTGGGATTATCTGTTATTTTTATACTGTTATGATATCACGAGAGAACATGGAGGCAATATAACTTTGAAAATGCTTAATCAGAGCTGAATAAAGTTGAAAAATTAAGTTTGTTCAGTGGAGTTTAAAAAGTTCTAAATTGGGTTAAAGTTAAGTTAGTTCCAAAGTGTCAGGGTAGAATTTTCTGAGATGAGACTATATTTGTGCATAGCATGACTGCCTCTTATTAAAGGGGAACTCCACCAATTTTACACATGAGGATCGGTTTTCTCGCCATGGAGAGTACTACTCAGTCTGTGGAAGCAGTTGTATAATGTCCTTGGTGGCTCTGGAGGAGCTGAGAAAACACAGATAATGTCATCAGGGTTATCGCAGCTTAGGCTTTGGATAAACTTTTATAAGAAAACTTTTATGACAAACGAAGAGCGTGGAGTTTGAAACACCAGTCAGGGAGGCATTTTGAGGAGTGTAGGATCTAGGAGCTTAACCCATACTACAGACTAAAAGTCTAGATATTTTGTCCTCTGCTTTTTTAAATCTGTCTCTCATAAGTCCCCCAACTAAACTAAGTGCAGCAGTAAATCACCGCAATAGCACTTTAAGGCCAAACATTACAAAGAAAGAGACAGACAAACATAAAGCTTCTAGGTTACTGAGCAATTTGGGCCTGTTTCTTTGCAACTAATCTGTCGGATTACTTTAGGAGATGACATATTGTCATTTGAAACCTGATTTCTTTCTTTTAGCTGGCGGCTAATCTCTTTCACCCTATGTTGCTCTTCTCCAGCTCCGGGTTGGAATTAGTGATGGAAACCTATCTGCTAAAGCACTCACAATCTGTCAAAATTCATTTACACCCTACATCATCTTTGCCGCTAGGTAACAAGCACTGCATGGAGCAGTGGAAGGTTGTGACCCGGTTGCTGAGAATCACTCATCTAAATTACAATCCTAATAGGCAGTAAAGTAAAGAACTGATGGTCAGAATTGGCATTAAACTCCAAGCAACAACGTGACCAAAAAACAATCAAACTTAATTATCGACAGCCATGTTGCAGTATTAAATGTCTACTCCTCCACTATTACTGGACATGTGTTATGTACCCTTTAACAAGCAACAGTGTGTTTTTTCAGGCCTGTCGATATCAGTGTTCCTGGTTTCTGCTGGGCAGCAGATGCCAAGCTAGCTGGTGGTGGAGGAAGCCCATGGTGTCATGACTCCTCCGGCACTGCAGGGGGCTTTGCAGAGTCAGAGATTTCTTTATCAGGTTTGCTGCTTGTCAACCTTGCTTGGGTATTTTAGACATGGTAACTAGCCAGAAAAGTAGCTGCATTGTTTTTGTTAAGTTTAAGTTAAGTTTGTCAATTTAATGTATGTAGCTAGCTGACATACTGTACATGGAAATGGATCTTAAGAGAAAGAATGGAGCAACTGGTGACTGTGCATCCCTTCAGGGGCCATCACTTATTAAATGGCACTCTGGATGGGGTCTGTTATATCGGTATGACTGCATATTAGATAAGTATGACATATGCTGTAACTTAAACATGGGGCTAATCCCTCCTCCACCTGGGTCATAAAGCAGAACAAACATACTTTGTGTAGCAGTAGCTGGCATCTTTTGGAAAGCTTGGAGGTACTTCCAGGAAGATTACGCAGGAGAAAAGTGACTGCTAATCTATAATACGTCTATAGAATCTAATTTAAGGGGTATTTTGTGCTGCCACTAGAGCTACAATGACAAGTTGATTAGTCAAAACAAGAAGAAATCACTGTGGCCTCTGACGAATTGTAAATACCATTTTTTCTATATTTTTTAACATTTCATAGACTAAATGATTAATCGACTAATTAAGAAAATAATCACCAGATGAATTGATAATGAAAATAAATCATTAGTAGCAGAACCAGCTGCCACACAGATCAAAATGTGATTTTGAAATAGTTTCATATCTTCCTTAAATTTAGGCTTACTACAAAAAAGTTATTTGATTAAACCATACTCACATTTGCAGACCAGAAAATTAACTCCTTCAGATATTGACATGGTGATACACACTAAACATAAACATACATATACTAAAGATATAGACAAGATATACAAGAGTCTGTATTCTTAAAATTGTGGTATGGTTCAACAGCATTACTGTAGTAAACTCTGCCCACTTTCAGTCACTTATCCAGGTCAGGGTCACTTTCACAACAGGACAAGCAGAGCAGCCCAGACGTCTGTTTCCCTGGCAACCTCCTCCAGCCTCCAAGGGGGGCGTCCCTGCCAGATGCCCAAACCACCTTGAATGATCCTCTCAATGTAGGGGTGGCAACGGCCTGACACCATGGTCTGCTTCTGTCACCCACTGATGATGTCAGAGGAACTACAGGGAGACTGGCTAAGATGAGATTCATGTTCTTCTCTCCCCCAAGAGGTTTTGCTGCTGTTCAGTTTGCTGTCACAGCTGAAAAGTGCCTTTAGGACTGTTGAAATCACTTCCCAGAATACAGAGACTATTATGGCTTATTTCAGCGAGTCAAAAGTCGCACTAGCACAAGTGCAGAGAAACCACACTATGTCATTCTTGCCCGAAGTGTTTCTTTGCTGCGTAGCTCATGCAGTCATTCAGCAGCACAAGACACCCATGCAAGTTCTGTGCCAAATTTTACAGTATGGCAATCTGCTCACTGGATTATGAGAAATCCCATGTCACATCTGACAATTTGACCATAGGAAAGTGTCCAAAAACGAAAGTATTCATCCTTAATTATCCTCTGAAAATTTGGAAATCTGGCCATTTGTTTTTCAAGATACTTTGTCATGGACCAAAATCAGAGGACAGTTCAGACATCACTATCATTACAAATCATACTTCAAGTCACTGCAAAATCAGCCAGCCAACCTGCACAGACTGCACAAAATAAAACCCAAATGTGTCAGGGTTTTATTTCGTCACACCTAAACATTCTGGCATTCTGGCATCAATTAGACTGATGAATATGTATTTTAAGGAGTGCCTGCCAGAGAGTGCAAAAATGAAGAATGGGTTTATTCAAATTATTATAATAGCTCCTTGTGCCTGATTTACTAAAGGAAAACAGCTTATTTAATCACACTATTTACTGCACAGTGAAAGCATCTTTTAATTTAGGCACAAACTTGAAAAACTTTAACCTTTAACTTTACCTACCTGGTTTGTGACTGTGTTAGTAAACCAGGGGGTGAGTATTTATTTGTATCACAAAACTGAGGATTAAAATTTACCTACAGAGCGAACTCTCCCGTTCACTCCTAGGAACCTAAATTTCAAAAAGGTAGGAGTTGGACTACTACACCTACCAAACATGAAGCAAAGTGCTACATCCATCTTAAACAAATAACTCCTAATCCTTTTTTTACCATGTCTCGCCCTGCACATTTAACTGAGAATATTTCATGTTTAGGAAAAATATAATCAATGAATAATTAATATTATAATGACTAGAGGAAAATCTTGTTGATTTATTGTCATATCCTGCCTGTTAAAATCCTATTTTTTTTAATCCTAATTGCATTTGAAGTGGCCCTAGCTTGGGCTAATTACCTGGCCAGACCTCAGTGACTTCAAAGAACTAATTCCTTTTTTTGTGATTAAGTAATAATAGCCATAAAAGACAAATAAAATGTTACTATAAATCAAAATAAAGAATGAAGTTGTTCCTGTTTTAGAAAAAAAACAGACCATACATACAGACATATAAAAAGTATTATAGAAAGTATATAAAAAAATTATAGCACCTTTATTGGAAACAGATAACAGGAAACCAAATGCACCCAGAAAATGAGTGTCTGCTATCTATACAGATGGTTTGATACTCAACTCTGCTTCTCAAATTAACCAGGTAGGTGCTTGCCGACAGCTAACCACAGCTTTTATCTTTATCATCCTAAAGCAATCCCAAATGATAATTCAGATTGTCTTCAATCCAGTTTTTACAGTGCATCAGTTTGGAGCCTTGCCACTTCTTTATTTTTAAGTTGTAGAAGAAGCCCCACAAGGCAGATTCCAGACTCTAAACTTGAGCTGCAGGGGTAGATCACATTACAGCTTTCATCAGACACATCTTCAAAAGACGCTGGATGTGTCTGGCAGCCACTAAATTGCCCAAAAAGTCAACTCTGCACTGTGGCTCCTTAATAAATCCTGTGATATGGACATCACCGTTCAGTGTCTGATTCTTATTTGTCAACAAAGCCTGTTATCACATTCCATGTCAAGATCTGTGACACTTCACAACAAAGCCCACACCAGGTTACAATTCCACCTCTGTTATAACCAAACATTTACTCCAAAAAACTCATATTATTCCATCTGCATACTGTGAAATCAATGTTAAAGACTTTCACAGTCGGAAAAGGACACATTTGTTTGATCTTTTCTTATTTAAATTCTGCTCATCTCACTTCAAACTGCCAGGCGTCTGTCTAAAATTCTTCCCACACGTCTGCTCTCTAACTTCTGGTAGATGAATGGAGAGTAACAAAATGCATACAGATTCTAAAGCCCTTCAAGGTTCTCAATTTTACTAAGAATATTAAATTTTATTTAAATTAAAAATAAGAAATACGTGTTTTAGCTGACCTGAGTCTGTCACAAGTTTGACACTGAGCACAGTACTAACTAGTACCAGGTATCAAACTTCAATACTTTCTGTGGTACAGACCGAAATGTGTCCATTGCTATAACTATCGAAAACTGGTCAGATCCGTAATTTTGTTCCCTTATTGTTTAAGTCAGCTAGATTCTCATTTAAGTCATATTTATTTCCTATTTTAAACAATTTTATTTAGATGTTTTTGTGTGCTGGTTATGTTCAGAGATTTAACGTTTGAGAAATGTGGCTTCTCTTATTAATTTGGAAAAAAAGACTGAGAGTTAAAGTTCATTCTTGAGTTGGAAACATTGTTTTGACAAAATAAATAAATAAATATATTTTAAAAAATCTTACTTCAAGTTCCACTTCGCTAACGATTAATAGATTAGATGACCGATTAGTTGATACAGATTAGTTGACTAAAAAACAAAAGAAATTTTAAGGCAGAAATTCACTGGTTCTAGCTTTTGAATGTGAATATTTGCCAGTTTTCTTAGTCTTCTACGATAATAAACTGAATATCTTTGGTTTTTATGTGTTGGTTGTGTTGGAGACAATAAACAATTTGGTGACAATATCTTGGGCTCTGTAGATTTGTAATCAGCATTTTTCGCTATTTTCTGACATTTTCTAAACCAAACTATTAATCAATTAAACAGAAAATAATCACCAGATTAACTGATGATGACAAGGACTGTTATTTGTAGCCCTACTTCTGGACTGGAAATACTCAAAACAAATTCCACTGTCCGATCAACAGTTGCTGTTGGTATTCCTCCACCAGCTTATTTTCCGCCTCTCTTGATGCTCCTGAGAGACACTTAGCCTAAACAAAGAGATGAGCCCTCTGGGGAATCTGCCAAACAAATGCCCTGCAACCACTGACTTGACGTGAGAAAGACACAAAAATAATTAGGCCTGCACTATGAATCAGCTGAAGGGGAGAATCCCACACAAAAGCATGATATGTGAGTTAAATCTTGCCCTGATCACTGAGCCTCAGGGGCTGGGAAAACATTTACAGACAGCACTGACACAAGACTCTGTAATCCTACTCTACACATAATATCATACACAGACATCCTCCCACTCTTTCATATAGAGTTTATTTTTAAAGGGTACATAATGGTGGGGATATGTTCTCATTTTAACTAAAGAAACTGAGTACTGAGGGCGTCTAGTGTGCAGACTTAATGCTGAAAATTTATTGAGAAAACCTGAAAATATGAAAAGTTACAAAAAAAACAGCCTATGTGAGATTGAGAACAGTTAATTAAAGTTCTAAACCTATAGCTGGTTGCACAGTTTATAGCAATGACTGGATTAATCAGGAAAAAAACAACACTGCCAGATGTATGCCATATCCATCGCATGGCACAGCCCATTAGCACAAGAGGCAAACACCATGAAAGACGCTTTGGTTAGCCCCCAGGTCATCATGAATATTCATCTGCACATGTACACGCTGTACACAGAGATGCCTTTTCACCATCAAAGTCAGTCTGGATTTAAAGTGACTTCATTTTAATTTGACAACAGATGTCAGTGCAAGTTGATGTGACAGGCAACTTCCTGGCACTGTGCCAGACATCATGAGCTTAATCATTTCACCTGGACGGGCATATTAAAGATAGAAACTATATAGTGTCTAATAATATCATGTGATGGTGGATGCATTCCACAATTTTTTAACAGAGTTTATTTATATTAGCCGTGCTAGCAGCATGGCTCTAAGGATGGAAATGTTGGTCGGTCCACCACTTTGGTCCAGAGTGAAATATTTCAACAACTATTGGATGGATTGCCATTCAAATTTGTGCAGACATCCATGGTTCCCAGATGATGTACCCTATTTACTTTGGTGGTCTCATGACTTTTCGCCATAAGGTTAAATGGAATGTATCATGCATGCGTTGCATGATTTACAGTTCAAAAAATGCCTTATTTATCTAATATTGGCTCTTTATGCAGCCCCTTAGTTCAGCCTCTGTCTGAAACAGGCCGTTTTAGCTCCTGTCTCTTTAAGGTCCCCCTCCTGATGAGCCCACTCTGTTCTGATTGGTTAGTTCCTACGTAACGCTACGTAAACAAACAATAGTAGTAGGAGTTCACTTCTTTTTCTCGCTCTGTACTCAAAATAGATACTTCTCAAATACAGCCGTACATGTTCGAACACAACATTCAACATCATAACAGTGTAAAAATAATAGAAAATCACAAAAAGAATTATATGTCCCCTTTAACATTTGTGGGTTTGAGTGAAATGTCTTGACAACTATTGGATTACTTGCCGTGAAATTTAGTACAGACGATGTATGAATTGCAATAACTTTCCATATATCCTGTTTTGAGTGTCTTTAGTTGAAAATAATATGGACTCTGAAACATGAGGAGTTATTTTTGGTGGCTGTCATAATAAACCACTTTGACCATCAAGTGTTAACGTTGCCTGTGTGTTCTTTGCCCCTTAAATATCAGGGAAAACACAGACATTACCTGCTGTATTTCCTATTTTCTTACTTTCGTCATAGGCACTCATGATATCATTTTGCAACTTAATCCTGGTGATAAGCTGAATGTTACAATAAATATATTTTTACAGGCTTTTTAAGCATTCTCCAGGTGACACAGACACATTGGTTAGCTTGGCAGTTTGACATAACCCATACGAACAAAAGATATCCGAGGACTTGGCATTCCTCAGCACAATGACGTGGTCTGAGGGGATGCCTTGAGCAAATACTAAAGACAAGTCGGTGGCAACTGCATTGTTCCAAGAAGAAACATATCTCATATCCATTACAAGAGGACAGAGTTAAAGATACAAGTGAAACCTTTAACCAATGACATAGTGCTGTGGTCACATTTCACGCGCACCTAAACCCCTCAGGTTTTAAAGAGGAATCTGTTCTTTCCAGCCACCAGGAGTAATAAAAGTTCATATTGAACCCTTTTATACCAAGTTATAACTCCGTGATTAATGGGTGACTTTGATCTGATGATGCTACATTCCAGACTCAGTTATTCTTTCTGGTTTCAGGGTGCTGCATGTAGTTGCTTGATACACTGGCAGGATTACAAGAAATTTCAAGACTGACATACTGATGTTTGTTTGACGTGCTTTTAATTTAAATACATTACATAAATGTTTGAAAATGATTACCATTTCTATTTAATCCAGCTCCATTTGGACACCTTCTGTACTTGTCAAAATTGGAGCCCAAGAGATAAATCAGCCAGCTGATATTTTATTGGCTGATATCAGTTTATCACATATATTAATGGGGACATATCATGCTTTTTTTGATTTTCTGTTATTTTTGTACTGTTATCTTGTTGGATGTCTATGTTAAGCATGGTCAAAGTGAACGTACAGTATGTAAAAATGCTCCCCGAAAGTCAAAAGCCAGGGCTTCAACCTCCTCTGAACACTTCGTTTGCAAAGTTACCTCTACTTCCTCCGCGTGATGACTTCAGATTAATTGTGCATGGCCGTCCATTCTATAGTCTTTGTTGCTAAGGTTGTTTCATGTGTTGTTTGTGTTGTCCACTCGCATATTTAAGATCAGATTTGGGCTTGAACATGTATGGATGTATTTGAGAAGTTTTGATTTTGAGTAAAGAATGAGAAAAAGAAGTGAAATCCTACTACAACTGTTTGTTTACGTAGCATTACCGGGAGCTAACCAATCAGAACAGAGTGGGCTCATCAGGACAGGGGCTTTAAAGAGACAGGAGCTAAAACGGCCTGTTTCTGACAGAGGCTGAACTGAGGGGCTGCATAAAGGGCCAATATAAGATAAATAAGGTGTTTTTTGAACTGTAAATCATTCATTGTTACCTGTCCAAAGGTAACAAAAACGAGGCTACCTGTTTCCCTCTGTTTTCAGTCTTTGTGCTAAGCTAAGCTAACCAGCTGCTGGCTATAGCTTCATATTTACAGTAGACATGAGAGTGGTATCAATCTTCTAATCTAATTCTTGGCAAGAATGTAAATAAGGGTACTTTATTTCCTAAAATGTTAAACTATGTTGAAAATCAAACTCTCAAATATAAATATTGGTATCTGCCTCAAAATTTCTGTATCTAGATTTTTATTAGTTTCCAAATTTTAACATTAGCTGTGTCTTCACAAAAAGTACAAAATCTGTAGCACTCTGCAATGATCTGGGTTGCATAAGCTTTTATAATGCTAGGTGAAAAAAATGAAGCCAAAAATGAATTGTTGTGAAATCAAATTGTTTTTGTTTGGCATCAGGACCTCCTGTCCTGCTGGTGGGTTAGGGCTAGGGTTACAGGACACTTGAAAGATAGTTCTTGAAAGATCGGTTTTCTATGTGGGAGGTATGTTATGTAGTGAATGAGCCAAAGCCTGATAGACTAACAATGCTGACATGACAAAAATGGCAAAAAATATTCTTATACTTACCACAAATATTACAATGGTTGAAAATTTAACAGACTAAGGATGGTGACCTCTACCGCTCCAGCACTGTATCCCACATTTATTGAGTTAAGCCGACCTTTTATCTGCGTACAACTCTTTCCTGTGTGTTCCTGCTGTTTTAGTCAGAACTGTTGACAACAGGAGCAAAGTAAATATTCCCAGGCTCCATCCACTGCACTCAAAAAGAAAGAAAAAAAAAGGCAACAGAGGGGGCATGAGAGAGGTGTGTGAGGAGACACAGGATGGGGGGACACGGCTTAGAAAAGGCGGGAAGGAGGCAAAGACCATTGTGGTGTACGATTTCTCTGTAATATGAGCTGTGCGCTCCAAAGCCCCAGCTTGTTGCCCCCACACCAGAATGTGCCTTGTCCGATGGATTGGGCGTCAGGTGTGTGCAGCTGCTGGTTAAGCTCTGTTTGCAGACCAAAGAGGGAGAGAAGTGGGAAAAGGAGGAAGGAAAGGCGTATCAATGAAGGCAATACTGGAGGTTTTTTGTCTCTCCCTCTGACACTGATGGGACTGCTGCCAAGACTTGGATTGAGGCCCAAGAGAGTGCCATGTGTCCCACAGATGGGCCTTCTAAATATGAAGAGACGTCATGTACAGATGGCCAGTTTTGCATGCGCAGAGTTTCGAGACAAATGGTCAAATCTGCTAAAGACTGACATACTACTAATGACTGTCTTATTTTATAACAAAGAAAACAGGATGGTTTAGTATTTGTATCTAAACATTTCTATTGAGACAGATTTTGATCATTGAACATAGCTTTTTTTTTTTATAAATTCATCAATTTATCACCATATGCATGCATGTAACTGTAGTAAATTTAGCCTAAATAACGAGTGACAATATAGAAAGTGTGACAACACATGTTCATTTAGTGCTATTGCTATTTCAGAAGAAACAAGCTAAATATACACTCCGCTTATAAAAATTCATTTCGCCACCAGATTGCTTCTTTGTTTACATTTTTTTATTCCATCCTGTTATCTTTAAATAACAGGGTGTACTTCATTACAAGAGCTTTTCTTTGCAAAATTTAATACTGAAGGTTATTTATTGTTGTCTAAAGATGCACTTTACACTAGTGGTAGGCCTCATTATATTGTTCATAATAATACTGGTTAATGTGATAAAAATTATATTTACGTCATGACTAAATACAGCAGCAACACACAAAGTAAGTTTGTGCAGGTGCTTGGACAAAATTAACCTTCAGAGAACGAGATCAGAAGTGCAACATCATGCAGCAAAGGACACACATCCTCATCTAGTAACTGAATTGATCACGAGATGAGACACATCAGGATCTGTCTGACTCAGCTGAGGTGACAATGATTGATTGATCACATTGTACGCTCGCTGTGCAACTAATTAGTTGCATGCTTTTAGTGTGGATATCATTAATTCAAACTGATGTGTTTTTTTTTTTTTTTTTTATGCACTTCTCCAGTTTGCTCGCTCACAATGCTATGTTAGGAATAGGTGTGAAGCTGTTTATGTTCCTGTGTTGGCTAATACAGAATCCACATGGTGCTGTTGACTGTGTTGGAAGTCCAGATGCACCACCACTCCAGTGTTGTCTATAGAATGTAATAATTACAATTTCCAAGAGTCAAAGGTGGTCTTTAAATGTCTTGTTTTTTCCAATGGAGATTTGAGAGTGGCTGTCACAGCTGTAAATCATGACGTCACACCCCCTTTTTATATCGTCATATAACTAATTAAAAACTTGACTCTTAAAAATGAGCACTTGGACAAACATCAGCGTGATAAGAACTACCTAAAACGACAGAAACCATATTTGGGAAAAATTTATTTGACGTGTACTATTTTTTAGTTTGGCTCATGTCGCATCCGCTAACACGAAGGAAGAAGGAGGAACCAACGGTGGTTCGGACCAATCAGCGTCACGAATCCAGCTGCCTCGCAAGGTAAGACGGTGAAAGACGGTGATAGACAGATGGTTCATCCAATCACGTGCCAAGTATTTTTTGAAAGTGCCTGCCCTTTTCCAAACAGTTTCCATGGATGACTTCTCAGATGATTCTGTGTAACAAACCATCTGGTGTTTCAGGTTACCTCTGAGCAGGACAGCACTGATTCCTCAGGACAGATTGGATGTCCACATTATAAGCTGCACAATGTTTTTCTTTATAAACAGATATGGTATAACTATTAGCACATAATCATGAATACAACTGTGCTGAGATGGCTGCGTTTTAGCTGTATTGGAAAAAAAGGACTATTCGACAGGACAAAGACATCCCTGTAAATCCTTCACACAACTCTTACAATATTGTCTACAAATAATCAATCCAGGGTGAGCTGTCTTGCCAAATCCGATATTTGGGATTCAAAGAAGCTTTTAAGAAACAAACCTTTCAGCATTCTCCCAACACGCTGAGAAAAAACTGATATGGAACCCTGCAGCACTTTCATTACTTAAAAAAACAAAAACAAAAAACAACTCAGTGCGGTGCTGGAGACATTGTTCACGTTTTTGACATAGTGATAAGAGTTCAACGCTCTGGCACTACTCCATGACAAGCTCTTCACCCCCTGAATGCACACAGATGATCCTCCCTCTCATCTTGATTGAGTTTGCTTAAACAACTGTCTCAAGCTCGTAAAACAGGTCCTGTCTTCTCTAGGGCGGACTGTTCACTGTATAGATTTTTCACTCTGTTGAATGATGTGCTTTGAATTACACACCAGTCAAGGATGATTTTTGCAGTTCTTCAGCACCAGAGATGTAGTCAATACAGGAGAAATTCCCTCCCAGAAGGCCAGGGATCAAACTACAGAGGCAGCTGCTGGATATAAAATCCCACCCAAACATCAACCCATCCACTGACTGCAGAGATACACTACACATGCAAGACAAGGCCCTTGAAAACTCTTTAGTTTAGGCTTAGGGGTGGATGTCAGCTCTGCTCCTGCCAACTAAACAGCTATGGTTTTGATTTTCCAAAACATGTCTCTTGGATCTTCAGAGCATACACAGGCTTTAAACCAAAGACTGAAACAACAAACACCAAAACACTGGGCTTTTAGAACAAAGTAAATTCAAACAAAATGATTCTTTGCCAGTTTAAGTCCATTTGCAGCAGCTCAGGAGACATGTTTAGCAGATTTAAGGAGATAATCTGCAACGTTTTCTTATAAATCAATGAATTCTCTCACGATTTTATAAGAAAACAAATATAATCAAGCATGTTGTGTAGGCGCACCCTAAAATTTACATTAAAATACAACTTTTATGTCGCTCGAATTATATTTTTTATCAATAAATCTGCTGATTATTTTCTCAATTAATCCATCAATCTTTTTGTCTACAAAAAGTCAGAAAATAGTGAAATGTCCATTATAATTCCTTAGATGTGACATCTTCAAATGTCTTGTTTTATGTGATCAACAGTCCAAAATCTAGATATATTCAGTGTAATATCATGTATGACACAAAAAAGACACAAAAATTCGAGAAGTTGCAACCAGCAGATTTTTAGCGTTTTTGCTTAAAAAATTACCAAAACATTTATTTGATTATCAAAATAGTTGCCAATTATAATCGACTAATTGTTGCAAATCTATACTGAACATATTTGCAAAATGTTTCATTTGTTTTCCTGCAATATCTGCTATTTATATAGTTATGTTTAGGCAAATAAGTTAGTTAGTTAGTTAGGTTCAAGATGGTGGTCTTACCTAAGACTAACCCTAACCCTAACCCTAGCCAAAATCACCATCTTTCCATAACCTTAACCAAGTGTTTAAGTAGTCTGAACCTGACAACACAGGATGTGAATGCCAGTATCTGGTTTTTAAGTCAAGTGCTGTCCTGTGTTGTGAGCAGACGAGACACTGTTTCTCTCATCAGAAATGTAAGAGTCAAAAAAATATGAAGGGTTACATTTAACAGGATGTACAGTATTTGACTGTACAGCATGTTAGTTGAATTAGCTTACATATACCTAATGCTATAGCAAGGCACCATTACAATGCCACAGGGATCAAACTGTGCACTCTCTTTAATGAAAACAATGAGCCAATACATTAGATTGCATGGCTGTCATGCCTGGCTATCACTCAGGCAAATGCACTAATCCCACATGAACAACTGCTGCCAACAGCTGCACACTTCCTGCTTCATCCAGACAGGCCCGGCAGCAGGACGAAGGCATTTTAAGGCATTCAGCCACAGAGAAGCATGAAGACATGGAGACTAGCCATTATTTACACGAGGAGCCTGACTCACTGGGATACCTAATGGCTCTTTTTCAGATATTTTACATTTGTTACAAAAACTTACTTTCTTATCTGGCAAATAAACAATGATTAATGATATCTTAACAGCCAAACAAGAACTTTTCCAAAATATAATACATATATTTATAATCTGACCTAAAAATAAGTGAACAACACAAACAATCTGACCAAACATTCATTGCTGGACAGTTTTGGATAGTCTATGTGAACAACTCAAAAAGAATTGAGGTTTCATACCCAGCTGTATTCAGTGCACCATGTAAGATCTATCAATTCATTTTCTGATTGGTACAAGTGTTGTTTCTTCTTTATGCAGTCTGACCTTGTGGTCAAACACAATTTCAATTATAAGATTGGTAGTTTGAATAATGTATCATTCTTAATTTCACTTTAGAATATCAATAAATCTATATAAATCACAATGAATACTAAACTCTGTATTTGTGTTCAAGAGCACTACAAAGTCATAGCATATTGTGTAAATTCTGAAAATCATAATTGGTGTTGACTTGAATCATCTGTCAATCCATTAATAAATTGCTAGACTAATTGTTTCTGCTGTTATTAACAATTTCACAAATTTTTGGAGGACATTGATAATTAAAGTTAAAGCCCTTTAATTATCTATTAATCTATTAACAAGGAACTCTAAAATGTGCAAACAGAATTTAAGATTTTTTTTAAGGTGGAGTTTATCACACAACCTTCAATCGAGAAGTGAGTTGTTGTTTCTCAGAGACTTCACTGAACAAAGTGGTAAGCCATAATATCCCACGACTCTAAAAAAAGCTTTTGCTCATCCATTTATTGGGAACTCATCCAAGTCTGTTTCCAGGTCTTAAGGAGTACTACTACAGAACTGCACCAAATCTGATAAGTTGCCTCGAGTGATGTCAGCGTTTTTGACCGTCATGCGTAACCGGTCAAAAATATTCTTGACGGTTAACCGATTAGCGGTTAACCATTCACATTCCTAGTTGGGGCTGAAGAATGAAAAAATCTGGCAATGTGGAGTTAGAAAGAAGCAAGGATACCAGACCTTTGTGACCCGCTCCTCATCTCTACTTTTGGCGAGTAGCTTGAGGCTACATTAGCCACTACTAGGACAAAACATTAGAATCTCAGACCAAACTGTCAGCAGTCAAGTTGCATTGTGAGTGATGTAGTCACAAGGTTTTGACATGGAAGAAGAACGTGTGGAATAAAAAGGGCATTCACTGCCTGAGATAGCTGAACAGTTACAGTACAGTTGGTTAAATTCATCTGGCAATGGGAGTATCCTGGTATAGTTTTCGTATTTTCACTGGGGGTGGAAAGATTTACCGATACCTTTTAGAGATACTGTTGTGTCAACACACAACAACAGATCCGATCCAAAAATCTGTGTGAAATTAATCAGAAATAGATACATCTGTCAAAAACTGTCAGTAAAGTTACCACCTGAACAGTCAACCTGAAGAGAGTAACACTGCTGTTTTGTTAGTTGTTAATGCTATTTTCCACAAAGCACTATGGCCCAAAATGTTTACCAGTTCTAGGATAAGGCTAGCGTTATGTTTCATATATCTTATCCCAAGATAAGACCCATACAAACAATGTATTAGTCCATCTCTCAATACCTTCTGAGTCCCATAACTGTGTCAAAACTGTTATGCAATAATTTTGGGCCTGTCTTGCATATTTTAATTGCAAAGGACATTTTACACAACAGAAATTGACTTTGAGGATCCTGCAGAGCTTTGAAATGCACTGAAGGATAAATCCTTATTTATTTAAAAATATTTCATAATGGCATGGATAAACTAAGCCCGTCCTTTGTGCCTACTTTCTGTTCTGTAAATGTCACCATAAAAGCTCTGCTGCTGCTGCTCTGATTTACTGCACAAACACGCTGCCCAAACCACTTGCTCAATCCTGTAACACAACATGACCATCATACTGATGAACACTGGTCTCTGAAATCAATAAAGGTTGGCGTACAGTGCATCAACCGAGCTACGTGTTTGGGTTTCTTCTCATACACAGGATGGGTTTATTTCCATTCAGGAAAAAATGCTTTCAGCCACAAATTGTATTTGAGTAAGTGCTCTTCAGGGCCCATTAGGGAGGAGGTTAGTTTAGACAGAGTATGGTTTAGCAACTCTTTAGAGGGCCAGGGTCTCTATCAGTGGCCAATGACCTAATCCAAAAACAGACAGCTTTACGCTGTCTCCAAAGGAGGTAGAGGGGAGATGAGGATTAAATAGAGGTAACCCAATTAAGACAGGGCTGATAGAGTAAAAAACAGGGATTTAAGAAAAAAAGAAGGATAAGGTCAGGGCAGAGTGAGTGATGTCCTGTTGTGTCTGTACAGTAAAGCTTGCATGAGTTAGGTAATCCTTTACAGTGAACATAATGTCTGCTTTTACTGGTGTCAAAGTTCAGTATCATTGCACAGAAATGCAGTTGTAGTTAAGTGTAAACAGATTTGAAAAGTTCATGTTGTATTACCACACAATGAAACCGTGACTTTGACAAAAATACATGCTGCCTATCTTCAAATTGATATGGATACAATGCAGAAATGAATTTATAAATGTTAAAAAAGTCAAAATAAAGTATAAAATATTTCTGAAGTCCCACTAACCTCCAGCAGTCTGATGGATACTAGATTTCTGGGGCATATCCATTGACAATATATCATCAAATAGATGTTTTACATTCAAGTCCTTGAACGTATTGAATAAAATATTGTGACCAAGATACTATGTAATGAGCGGGACATTTTACAGTTGAAAAATAAACTTGTCAGTGCTCTCTGGTGGTCAAAATGTGTAACAGACTGTTTCTAAATGACCTCAAACCTTTCAATTTCTTGTTAGTTATCAGCTGACATATACACCAATACTGATATAGATGTCATAAACTCCAATCGTGTTTATTTTTCAAATGTAAAATGTCCTCCTCAGATCATATCAGAACATAATAACCAAATTCAAGGGATCTTGACCAAAAATGTTATGTTTCTGTTAACAAAAACAAATATTGATGGATACATCTCAATTAGATTTTCTTTTTACTTTACAATACAGGCATCAGCCTCAAAAACTTAGGATCAGTCAGGGTTTTTGACTGTTGGTTGGTCTAGGGCTGCCACTAATGATTATTTTCATTACCAATTAATTGATTAGTCATTTGATCTATAAAATGTCATAAAATGGTGAAAAATGTCGATCACTGTTTCCTAAACTCAAGATGCAACCTGAAATTTTTTGTTTTGTCCCGACTACAGTTCACAACCCAAAAATATTTAGTTTACTATCATAGAGGACCAAAGAAACCAGAAAATATTCACATTTAAGAAGCTGGAACCAAAGAATTTTAGCATTTTTTTCTTAAAGAATGACTCAAAATGATAAATCGATTATCAAAATAGTTGCCGACTAATTTTCTGTCGATCGACTAATCGATTAATCAACTATGTTGGACAAATCATGGCATTTGAACATGTGACCTTGGTCATTTTTCAATATTTTCACAATGAATCACAATTTTGCCTTTGCAAAAAATATCCACAATCTGAAGGTAAACTCAGACTTGTTCTCATAATGACAAGAGCAGAGGAGACACAGGCACATCTATACACACATACATACACTCACACTTTGGCCAGTATCCAACTGCTCTGTCCTGTGTGTAAAACCAGCCTCTTCCACATTCACATTGCTGGTATTGCCCCTTTTTAAGTGATGAAAAACATCAGCCATGACTCAAAAAATGACCACACTCCTGTCTTAGAAAACTGGGACTCTTTGCAAAGTCTGGTCCCGCGGTCCAAATAAAGTGTTGTGGTTTTTTAGATGTTTACAGCAGTTGTATTAAACCTTTAATAACGTACCCAGCCCCTGTTGCCCAACACTTTATGCCACAAGCCTTTATAAACCCCCTTTGCATGCATGCCTTTGCTCAAACGTTAGGCTACGTGTTGGTCGTTTAATTGGCCCGTTAACAGCATCAATTATGCAGTAATTAATTACACCCTTAAATATTTAACGACGGCGAGGCAAGTTGAAAAAGACTAAAAATAAAGGCTGACAGGCTGAAGAAAATGTCAAATTCGCGGATTTTGCCCACATAATTGAACTGTAGTGTATGTAAAAAGCTTCAAATTCACTATCGAAGCTAAGAGCGACTAATAAGCTAACATAATTAACCGCATGTGAGCTCACACGGGCAAAAAACACACTTTTAACATCCGAGAAAGCAGCTAAAGTTAACTAAAAGTCTTTAATAACAGAAGTATTTAGTCGGAGCATCCAAGAAAACCCTCACGGTGTATTCTCATTCAAACTGACTGTACCAACGGTTATCCTCCTTCACTAAACTTTTCTGTTACAAAGCCTAAAAAAAAACGTATTGAATTTACTCACCGCTGCAGCTGAGCAGGCAGACGTGAAGAAACAGCGGTATGAACACAGTTGTGTGTGGGAGAGCCATTTCTTCGCTGCTTGTCGTATCCAGTCCAAAACAAACTGAAGTGAAGCGGTGTGTCGACGAGAAGTTAGCCCGCAGCCTGGAGGAGACTGAGGAGAGGAGAGGAGGAGGAGGAGGAGGAGAGGAGAGGAGGAGAGGGGAGGGAGCTCAATTAAAGTCTCAGTCTGGCGGGGGCCTATTGTGGGGCTTCGTGTGTGTGCGTGTGTGTGTGTTTGTATGCGTGTGTGTGTGTGTGTGTGTGTGTGTGTTAGAAGAAGCTTATCAGTGTTTTCTTCTGCTACTACAGTAGCTCTCCTAATTCACAGCATACATTTCTTCTTTTGGTAGAAAGTCCTCAAGGTCACGACTAAATAAGCAAACCTTATCACATCTCCACACCTTTTAGCCTCGCTTAAATCACACGAATTCAGCTTAACTGGGGCGCTTTATTTGCATTTGCATGGAGGTTGAAGGTAAATAAGTCAGTTTACACATTAGCTACTGGAACTTGTGTGAGTGTTTCCATTTTGCAACCATGGAAATTCATTTAGTGGATTTTCCCAAGTAGCTACTGACCTAAAACCTATATTAACTGATTTTTTTTTGGGCCACTTGGGGGCACTAATTGTGAACAGAGCATTGACATATCCTTTAAGAGGTGACATATCATCACCTTTCAAAGGAACAGTGTGTAAGATTTAGTGGCATCTAGCAGTGAAATTGCAGATTGCCACCATTGATGTATTATAAGAGTTGGATACGGTGTCGCCTGTCAGCCTTGCAGCCTTGCAGCCAATTTTCCCCAGTGGTAAAAATTACGGTATTTCAGCAAAAAAATCCCCCTGCAGCCCAAAGAGCATTTTCCCCCTAGACCACCATTGTAAAAGAGACGTCTGTAAATCTGTTGACAGGACACTTCAAACTGCAAACAAGGTAAATTATGACACCTTCTATTATGAATTTTGATCCATGGAGGTTTTATATTTGTAAAACTTTCCTCATCACAATGTAAAGTGATGTAAATTCTTATTGGACTGAATGGGCACCATTTTTGGTCTGGTATCCAGCTCTTATAATACATCCATGATTGCAACCAACTGAATACCCCTCCCCTCACCCTGCCCTTCCAAGCGTGTAGGAGAAGCAACCGTGGCCACCGTGGAAGAGGACCTGCTCCCTATGTAGATATAAAGGGCTCATTCTAAGGTAACAAAAACACAACGATTCATATTTTCAGGTGATTATACACTACTTTAAACATACAGTTAGGCAGTCCATATGAATGCTGAAAGAGGTTTTCTTCGCTGTAATCATTCCTCCTGTTCATAAGGGCTATTAAAAGATCTCCTTCAAATGCGTTTTCAATGTAAGTGATGGGGGCCAAAATCCACAGTGTGTCCACTGTCATTGTCATTTTGTGCAAAAATGCATTTAAAAGTTGATCTGAAGCTTATATCAGGTGTACCATAGTGGAGCTCACCATAGGTGCAAAGACATGGAAATGACTATAGGGGCTAGCTGTGAGCTAACATACGCTATTCACACCTTTGTGATTTTACTGTTGACAGTTGACCGTGATTGCAGAGACAGCAACATGTTTGTTTGCTTGTTAGACTGATTGCTGAGACGGCAACTAGTTGAAGAAGTCTACATCACTCTTGTCATACTGATACTGCAACAACTACTATCAATGTAAAACTACTCCTGCAGAAACTAATTCTAGTATAAATACTGCCTGTAGATCACCACAAATACTGCTATTTCTACGATATTTCACTATTATTCCTACTACTACCACTATGACTACTTCTCTTTTTGTAGTGATACCTCCACTTCAGCCGCATGCAGTAGTAGGGGAGAACAGATTCAGTCGTTACACAGGTCAGTTTGCAATGCAGGAAGAAGTTGGAGTGATGTCACTCAGCCCCATCAAGCTCAGTTGCATGTGCTGTTTCCACATCTGATTGTATTTAAAACCCTAGCTCCTGTAGCAGGTGGTGTTTTATCATTGCGTTTTTAATGCACGTTAAAACTGAATCCACTCACTTAAAACTGAATTTTCTTTGACAGTATTTGAGAACTTTCATAACGAAATAAGGATCATTTACGCACAAAACGTAAACACTTAACAATTCTGATTTTAAAAAATGCTATCATCAAATAATTTCCCACTTGCTTCTTTAACATTTTTCACACCGAGAGGACTTGTTTATAAATGTAAAGGCTGTCTACTGACCTTTTGACTGACTTGTAGTGACCTATAGAGCTTTGCATGGTCGGTCAGGTATCTGCTTAGAGAACAACTATGCCCTATATCACCATTAGGTCTCTAGTCTTCTAACCAAGGCTTTTTGGTTGTACCTCGCTCCAGGCTCCAGGTTTAAAACTAAAGGAGACTATGCCTTTGAAGTTGTGGCTTCTAAACTTTGGAGCTCTCTCCTTTTTGGATTTAAGATCTGTGAACACCTTAAAAAAGCAGCTCAACACCCAACCAGTTGAGACTTGCTTTTGTTTAATTTGATTTATTTCTACCTCTATTTTCTCTTGCTTTTGTCTATTATTGCGAAACACTATGTGACATCTGACCTAGAAAGGCAAACAAACTCTACTAACAAATTTATGTTTTTTTTAAAATTCTGAAATTATAAAACATGTTTCAACTGACCAGCCAATCACCTCGCACACCTTAGCAATCATACAGTAAGTTATAAATCTGCATGCCATCCACAAAGTCCATAGCAACCACTTTTGACCATCTAGCAATAATCTACAAACACCCTAGCAACTGTTAAAATGTTAGTTTTTCTAATACTTCCAGCTGTTTACATCTTACCCACGCATTTTCTCCAGGACATACATGGTCTAGTTAATATTCTTGTGATTAAAAAGCTAAAGGAAAGTATTAATATTTGCACATCTTTCGACACAGGAATACATTAGGGATGAAATAGACTAAATAATCAGCCATGATGCACACAATACAATGTTCAGAGTGTGGATTGAGCAAAGGTTTAAGAAACTCTTCCAGTAAAGTGAGCAGGCTTCTGCTGTTTTCATCACTGACTTTAAAGTCACCTTGGCTAACAGCTGAAAGCTTCCTGGAGTTGGTCACCCAGCTGTCCAGCCCCCATCATGCATGCGCCTACAGCTGTGGACATAGTGCAGGCATTAGACATGGAGACAAAAATCCTGTGGTTACAGAACACTTACAGCCCCACTATAGGCTTACCAGAAAGTACCTCCAAATGTGGGGCACTCATGTTATGAAAACTGTGACTGTGTGATTGACTCGTCTTCAGTAAAAAGGCGTGTACACTGTGACTTCTGGTCATTAATCATCACCAAACTGCACAACCACCAATAAAAACAAAAGTATCTCTACTTAAGCATGAACTGTTTCCTCTTATATACTTCACTCTATAACTACATATATCTATTTATTTTACTTAGTCTAAACAAAATCAGTATCAGGCAAGCTTTTTCACCCATGCATTGAATCAATATGGAATACACTTAATGAATTCATAAAAGTTTGATTTGACAGTAAATGATATTGAAAACAGCTATGATTCATTAATCCATGAATTTGATCAAAGTAACATGAAAGAAAAAGTGACATGAAATAAAGTATTTATTGTCATTATTCCTAAGGCCCATCATACATGTTATTTTCTCCCCACAGGCTTGCAAACTATTGTACTTTTGGACTATTTCTAAGGTACTGAATCTTCCTTTAAAACCTTCCCCTCTCATTGCTATTTTTGGAATTAGCTCAAAACTCCAGGCCTTACAGCAATGAAGACTGATGCCTTAGCTTTTGGTTGTAGCTTGGATTGGAAATACCGTGACCCTCCTCCTCTCTTGTGGTTCAAGGATCTTTCCTTTTTATACTTAGAAAAAAATCAAATACACTTTAAGAGGATCGACAGCACAATATCATAAAAGATTGGACCCTTTCTTATTGTATGTAAATTCCTTGCCTTCATTTGACATTCAGGATGGTGACGAAACGTGATGTTGACAACTGTGGTATTTCTTTTTTTTTTTAAATATATACTTTACCAAATTGTCAGTTATGTACTGCACATACATATTTTGTACATGTTCTTATTTTCTACTCTAATATAATTAATTAATTTACTTACTTTTTATTTCCTAGGGGTGGAAGTCAGTGTGTGGGTGGGAGATGCTATTGTTCATTGTTATGTCTCCCTCTCTGTTGTTCACTATAAAAATATCTATATACTATGATATACTACTACTAATTTTATATTCCTAATAGAAATATATAAAACAAATAATTATATTATCAATATAAAGTTGACATATAGACTATATAAAAAAACAGTGCTCTTGCCTTCATGGATTGTTTCATTTGAAGGACTTTTAGAAGCCTGAGGAGGTGAAGGTGTCCAGTATTTCTCGACAAAAAGGCAAAAACTAGAGAAGATTTGTCAAAAAATAAACATCATTGTGTGTTGAGCATGGAAGTTCATTCTTCTTTGCTGAAGAAGACTGTGAGATTCAGTTGAGAGTTCCAAATAGCTAGTAAATTGACCTTTGTGTTGAGATTATTTTGTCACCTTTTTTTTGTTCCCTGTATTATCCTGTTAGTCTGACATACTGACCTGTTTCTTGATTATGTACTGCTGTAGGTTTTGACCAGTATGAATCCTAACTCAATCAGCCTTTTGTCAACTTGAAATAAACTAGTACTAGTATGGACTTCATGCTGAAAAGCAGCAGCAGCTATACACACATGTGTAAAAGTGTATCTTGCACCTCATCAGGGAATATTTGGTTTGGATTTGAGCCAGATTCTCTCCCCACTCTAGAGGAAACCATCTCTCACATGAAATCTATCTACCTCTTACTCACGAGACACGATTCTAACCAGGCTCCTCCTGAAACAGGCTTTTTCCAACTGTTGCCCCACAAATTTTCTCCTTTGTTAATACCGGTAGCTCACTATCCACTGGCTCTTTCCCCCTTAGTCTGAAGCATGCCCTAGTTACCCCTTACTGAAGAATCTAAGCTCAGACTCTCTTTGATGTATAAAACCTGGCACCAGTGAACATTTTCATTGAACATATCAGAGATACTTTGTCTAATTGATTACTTTTCTAATTTTTAACATATATAAAAATTTCAATATGGACCAAAACATCTGTTATTAAACACTTCCCCGTAGTTTTGGTCTCCCTTCCACACTAAGATGGCATTTTTCCAACCTATAAACTGAGCTTTTCAACAATCTCTCCAGAGGGGATCTGAAAACACAATTCACACTTTGTAGTGTGGGCAATGAGAGCAAAGCTTTTCCAAAGTAATCACATCCCTGGCGTAGCAGGTGTAGCAGAAATGTTAAGGAGCCACTTTTTCTCTAATTCTCTCTCTGATCACTCATTTTGAACGCCAAAATAGCCAATTACACAATACAGCTGTGGTCGTTAATCTGTAGTGATGTTTATGCAGTCAGGTGACTTTGCAGCATAAAATAATGATTAGATTAGCTGTCTCACTGCATTGTTAAGACTGGGTTTATGAGTCACTACTATATATTTGTTCAGTTTTCTGTTACAGAAACAGAAGATATGTTAAAGAGAACCCTTACATTGTGTTCAGCCTTTCTGAAATATGATGGAGGTGACAGAAGGCAGGTTTTAACGTGCTAAGACCAAGGTGAGTATCCAGGCAGTGTCTGTCCCACTTCTTGCCTGATGATGACTGCAACGCACACTTGTTTGCCAGTCCTACTGTATGCTGCCATCCAAAAGAGGAAAGATTAGATGGTTTTCCTTTAGTTTTTCTGTTTAATTATAGGTGGAAATTTCAGATTTATTACTTTTAATTACCTTAATTATGTCTTTGACACTGTTGACCACAATATTTCACTAAGTTAGTTGGATACATTTTCTTTAAGTACTCATCTTGTCTCAAAACGTTTTGCCAGAACATTTTCTGTAGTTGTTGAGGCTTCTTCCTTTAATGCTCCCCTCACTTGTGGTGTCCCACAGGACTCCATACCAAGCTGCGGTATTGTTTCAAAGCTTGCCTGGCAGCGCCTTTGTAGTATCAACATGTTGCAGTCTTCTGACTGACAATTTGCTATAAGTCCTGGCTCATTACTCAACTAATGTTTAGCTTATTTTCATTTGTCTCCCATTTTTTCCCTTCAGTTTAGAGTGCCCATTTCCCTCTGTACTGCAATTATTTCACTGCTAACTCTACTGTTGTCATGAGAAGGGTGTGGACAGGCATGTGCTATGTCAGTGACAGATGGTTTTGCCAGCCACTTCTTTTCACCTGCCATTGGAGAGCAGCTTCACCAGGAGAGCATAATGTGCCGGAGGTTCATGTATGCCCTCAAGATCTCACCCCCCTCAGGTGCAGGTGTCCCAACAAATCATTCACTCTCATAACTCAACTTTGACTGGACTTTTGCAGACAAAGCTCCTGAACTTTGGAACTTCTTGCCAGAAGACCTCAGGCATTTTAAGTAAATCTCCTCTTTTTCTGGTTCATTTCTTAAACTACTTTTTAAAAGTAGTTTAACTTTTGAAACCTTCTACATGTGCATGTGATCTACATTTTATTGTGCCTAGTTTAAAGCACTTTATGCCTTTATGTAGCATTCAAGTAGGAAACTGCATTGGAGTCATTGTTACTGGCTGTGATATTGCTGTAAAAATCTATATTTGACTCTTTAACTCATAGACATGAAGGTTAGGCCACACAAATATCACTGGCCCTCAGAAATGAAGTCTGTTTTATGTAACAGGGGAAAGAAAGTCAGGCTCGTGTGAAAAAGTCTTTGAAGTCGGGCAGAAATCCCAGACCCCATCTGAAATCCTTCTTTTCTCCTATAATGGAGAGGAGAGGCAGAAAAAAAAGATGAGTCCCCTCTGCCAAATCATTCTTCTACTGTACTTTAAATCAGCTGTGCCTCTTTGTTATATTCCTTTCTCTCAACCTTTTTTTTCTGCTCCCTTTTTAATCTGTATTCCAGCCATCTCTAGTGCTGTGTGAGTGGCTGGAAATCAAACAGAGCGAGTGGGAGCAGAGATAAGGGTATCAAATTTAAGATTTAACGGTCAAACTCCGTTAAAATTCACACATGCTGTGTATATGTACTCAGACTTGACAGGAGATGGCTGTTGATGGAGATGATATTCTCTTTCCTGTCAATTTATTAAGGTAAACTTTCCACAGTTTTTACTGATCCAAGAACAAGTAAGCTCTGTGTTGTATCCCCAAATATGTTTGTCAATACAGCTATGTATATTTTTACTCTCTATGACTTTCTGACACTGTCTGATTAACCTTTTATGAGGCCCTGAGGCAAAAACTTTGTTGTTGTGCCCCTGTTACGGTGAAAACAGCGAACCTCAGTTAAATCACCATTTCAATAAAACTATGCCACGTTCAGACGTAATGTCTATCCTTAGTTTTATATTGAAAATTTACCCGCAACATTTTAAAAATCATGAGGTCAAAAAAAAGACCAGTGTCAGCTTCATTTGAAGAAATGTAAAACTGCAGTTCCAGTGACTACTTGTCACTGAAGCAGTTCAAGACAAGTCAAATTCAAGTTTGAAGACCATTACAGTATTCAGTCAACTTCAACTTCATTATCTCATCTTTGCAACATAACAAATGGTCCTTATATACGAGTACTGAGCTTGCGCTAGATAGGAATTTAATTATGTATAATTAAAGTGCAGGGATGTGAGTTAAATTGTAGATTGATTGACTTTGAGGGTTAATCATGGGTATTAAGAGATCAAAGAAATTTGAATGTAATGTGTTTGAAAAATGAGGTTGCGTATATCATATGACATATTGCAAGTGTTAAAAAAATGGAGATTCAGCTTTTTACCCATTGATTATTATTGTATTTTGTAACGAGTATTTTAAAAAAGTTGGTTGCAATGTTGTACATTTTTTATTTATTTATTATTTATGGCCTTTTTGATCTATTAGAAGCAAAAATTGTATTTTGTATAAAACAATAATAGTAATGTTGTTTTTCTAGTATTTATGGTGATTTATAAGTCACATGAATAATTGATGGACTATAAAGAAACAGGAAATAACCTCAGGCACAAACCTGATTAAGGCAAAATAGCTTAAAATGTTTGGTAAATAAAGCAACATATACTGGAGGATAGTTGTGTGATGTGTTAAATTTCGATGGAATTATGAAATATCACATATTGTTCTTTGTGATCTTTGCTTGAATATTGTATCTTATGAGATAAATGATACATTCCTGTACTTAATCATTTAAGTATTTCATCATTCCTCTGTACTGTACTGTGTGAATCAGAATTACAGAAAACATGACCTTTTCTCAATACAGTCTTCAGGGCAGGATGTCATGTTAAGTTTCGTATGTGCAGTGCATCATGTGCATGAATACTACACAGCTATAATTGTAGTGGCAGTAGATGTCTTCCCCAAATATGAAATGAAAATTGTGCTCTTGAGTAGGTCAACATAGGGGTAATCAATCACTGGCATAAAAAAATCTTTGAAGTAGTCAGGGCATTGTACTCAAGTTCATCATCATCATCCATGTCTCTGCAGCCCACACACGGGCTGCTCTGCTCTCACAGATTGGGGGCAGAGTGTTTCACCACAGGGGTGCTAGACGAAGTCAAGGACTGATGGTTTGAACAGACTCTGTCAGGGGGAAGGGGTGGGAAAAGGACACCATTCACCAAAAAATGGCAGGGGGCTTCAAGGGCATGAAAAATGAATTTTAAAAACTTGTTTATGCTGACAAAGGAAAAAGATTTATGTCTATAACATCTTACAGCAAATTACAGCAATCCCATTAATAACCCTACAAATGGAAACAGGAATATTACTCTGCCAGAAGCTACATCACTGGACACAGGATTCTTGTGAGTCTTAACTACTTTTACTGCCTAAGAGGGTGTTCAGACCGAAAATAGCACTGCGCTAAAAAATGCAAGAGGCTGTATTGGTGCGGAGATATTGCTGTGGGTACCAGTGTGGAGATGAAACACCAACCAGGAAGTCCAGTTTTAGCAGTGGCTCCACAAGTTTCAAGCATGGTATTATTCAGCCGGAGACTGCGGCAAGTCGGTATTGGTCTCACTACCAACTACAGTACAGCAACTTAAAAAAATCCTCTGCAGCCCCAAAAGTATTTTCTCTATAGACCAATTGGCATCTTTATAACAGAGACGTCTATAAAACTGTTAATTTACTTAATTTTATCATGAATTTTCAAACCATGAATGTTTACAGTTTGTAAAACGTTCCTAGAGTCCAGAAAAGCCATTTTTATGTGCATGACATTATCTCAAAAAGTCTGTACGACCAGAGCTGCTCTGGGAGGGGCCAAGGAGAGAGGCACTAATGCACATGTGCAATGAGTCGCATAATGCAGATTAGGCATTTCTGGCACAACTTCACCTACTTCCAAGGTGCATGGAGAGGGAAAGAAGTCTGAAGAGAAAGAACAAAGAAGACAAAGAACAATTTTATTATGAGACCAATGCATTTTAGCTTGTAGTTTTATAAAGACAGTTGATTTTGATCTTTGATCTTTTTCCTTCTCTATGCACCTGGGAAGTAGGTGAAGTGTTTTGACCTCAGTGAGTTGCATAAACTGAGAAGCGATAAAAATGTTTGTCTTATGCACTAGGTGAGCGACTTTCAATGGAATGATCTTGGGGCTTCTTGGAGTCCAGTATCCGAGAATATGAAGTATATGATGTGTTTATTAAGGTAAATGAAAAAATAATTAATTTTTCTACAGCAACTATCCATAGCAGACTTCGAATAGACTGAGCAAGTCAAGACAATTTTTATTTATATAGCCGCCTATCACAAATCATAAATTTGCCTGAAGGGGCTTGCAAACAGTAAGAGTTCTGGGGAAATCTAAAAATAAAATCATGTGCCTTCACCTCCCATTTGCAGTAGTGAAATTTGCTATGCTGGAGGCTTACTAGAATAATTTGAAGAACCATTAGATATACTACCCAGAATTTCTGATTAGATTATAGTTGGAGCATTGTGTTATGCAGTTGTGTATGTGCACATTTGTGTGTGTTTTTGTAAGGCTGAGGGCATAAATGGGTTAGCAGACCTCTGGATGTTTTGGGGGAGGGGTAACTGATGGTACCTCCTGCCATTGCTCAGATCCTGTGACAGGGTCTGCCCTGAAGGGGACTGTCATGTTACCATTGACCTCTTGGAAAGATTGTTGCCATGGCCACAGGATGCCTTAATGAACTAATGAATCACTGTGGCACACCTCGGCTCAGACACATCAGTGTCTCGTTGAGGGCACAGAAGGAGGGAGGGGAGGGGCGGAGCCAGGGCTCTATATAGAGACAAAACAGGGTTTGGTTAAAGCCGTGCATGGGACCCAGGTGGCCAATTGTTCCCAAATGTAGTGAATCAAAATTTGGTCAATGCAGCTCTTAATCACCAGCAGACAGCCACACTTCATATCCATTCTTCTCTGATTACATTAATAAGACATGTAACACCACGCCACCTATTTTCTACTCATAATGGAGAGACTACAGTCACCTTTGTGTGCACTGTGCTACGGTTTGTGAAAATCTTCCTGGACCTTGTAAGACATTTATCCTATGTAAATTATTTATTCCTGCATTAATTATAACATTGCACATAAAAAAATAGTTCAACATTTTGAGAAATTTGCTTCGTTTCTGAGAACAAGATGAGAAGATCAATATCGATCTTATGTCTGTGTGTTAAGTACAGTCAGGAAGTGGTTAGCCTAGCTTAGCATAAACACTGGAAGCAGGGGGAAAAAGCTAGCCTGGCTTTGTCCAAAAATTAAAAAAAATCCGCCTACCAGCACCTATGAGGGGGGACCTAAAAATTTGTTATTCTGTACACAAACAGATGTAAAAATGATGTATAGAAACTGTTTCTCGGCAAACAACAGCTGCGTGTTGTGTCGATTCTGGTATCATTGTGTCTATACAGATACATATACCAAAACCTGTGCTCACGAAACATATCTGGCAACCCGCACGATAGCTAGAGATGCTACAAAGAATGACTGGGTGGATGGATAAACTGTTGTTATTCAAGAAATAGTTACAGCAGATAATTCCATCTCAAATCACAAATTGTCATTTTACATTACATTACCTTATATTGCCCACAGATCTAGAGGTCTGGCCCTGACCTGTTTCTCAGCATACGAAAAATAAGTAGACCTTGTATGGGAGCAATGCTTTGGGAGACTCTCGAGGGACCACTATGACCTGCACGATGGGGGTCACATACTGAGTAAGCATTAGAGCTAGCAAGACATTAGTCTAGTTATTCAGGATATTGAAAAGTAGCCTTCAGATGCCTTTGGCTGTCTCGGTGTGTTCACCAGCTCTGTCTACTTAATTTGCATATTGAGATCTGATCACAGTGCAGGCAACTTTAAGACTGAGATAACAAGAAGCTTATTAATACCAGGTGTAAATGCAAAGGCCCTTGACCAGATGTCATTATCCAGATAACATATCCAGATACATATCAGGTGTAAATGGGGTAATAAGGACAGTGCTACTGACCAAAGGGTAGGGTTTTATATGCTGGTGTTTGATGAGAGCAGTGAGACTCCAACATACAGTCTTTGAGCAGGGGAGGGATACAAAACAATGAGCCAAAAGAGGCTAAAAAAGCTGCACAGGCTGTAGAGTTGGATGTTGATTCTCAGTGGGTTCAGTACTACGGGTGTCACATGATTCACTATTATTATCAAAAAATATCTTGTAATGCAGGTTTAACACTTTGATTAACAAGTATTTTTCTCAGTTATCTGAATATGATGGGAGTGTTGCACCCACAGCCAACTCCTCCACTAATACATAAAACAGAAAAATCAAATCTTTTTGATGTTGAACATTTCTCCCAACCAACGCAGAAAACCACCTTGGTAGCCAAATGGTTATTGAGCATGCCATATAACCACAATGTTGCTGGTTTGATTCCAGTTAGGGACCTTTGCTGCATGTCATACCCATCTCTCTTTCCTGCTGTCTTCTTCACTGCCCACTATCCATTAAAGGCAAATTTAAAAAAAATACACAGAACAGCTTTGAGAATGTGCCTCTTGAATGTTTACACGTGTTCAGTTAATCCCGGTAAATGTTAATTCAGTCAAACCAGGGTTTGAAATAAAGAGCTGGAGCCTTCAGGCAGCTCTGATAAGGCAGCGTTAAGCTCCCCCTCCTCAGCCACATTATGACTGCACCTTCAGCTGTTTGCAGCTGCACAGACAAGAAATAAGAGCTTTGCTGCTCTTTTCTGGGGGGTTCTCATGTGTCCAAAGCCTGCATTGAAAATCTGAGCAACAAAATGTAAGTACTACCTTTAACAGACCTGAGGAGAGACCTTTTTAACTTTTCACACACTAATGTGAGATACTGTTTCTTGTTGATGCATGGAAAGGCATGTCACAGAGGGTCAAAATTGGCCCCTTAAAACTAGCCCCCTGTAACTTGAGTGACAACCTCAAGTGCAGTTGCTAACACCATTAACCTTAAACCATTCAATCATCCAATCACATAAAAAAGTCAAGAGTGTAATATTCCCAAAGGTGTTAACTATTCACAGTGTTCACAACTGCAACATTTTGAAAATAAGGTGTAGATCAATTTCATGGTACAATTTTCCACCATTTGTATGTTTTTACCCTCATAAGGTATTGATCCTCTGACAGTTTTTAGTGGGCTTGATGTGAGGAAGCACATGTTTTTCTTACAAGACTTATTAGTATAACAGTGAACCCATTCTTAGCTGAAATCAGTCTCCCTTTTGTTCTTCTTGACATTCTTCATAAGTTCCAACTGAGGCCCAATTGTTTTGTTTTTAAGCTGTTTTGCTATTGGTTAGGTGTCCCAACACTATTTTATTACCCCCCACTGTCACCACCGCAGACAGCTGTGACACAGCAGCAGCCCTGTGGTTGCGTTTTCTAGTGTGTTTTTTATAGTATGACACGTCTTGCAGCTGCCAGCTTTATATTTACACTGTTTTGTTGAATTAAGTGTTTGTTTGGTATTTCGGTTATGGGCAGTGAGCAATAACTTAGCTGGAATGTGTAATTTTATATACTTTTGCTTGTTTATGTGGCAAAAATTTGCTAAGTTTTGCGCTGCCAGCAGTGGGCCTTAGTGACAGACCAGTATCCCTGGGGTTTGCACCCCTATTGGACAAATCCGCACCTCATGATTTATATCCAGTACCAATGTTCAGTGCCAATGCAAGAAGTCATGTGCCCTATATGTTGCGAGGTGGGACATCATCTGATTTTCACACAGAAGACCAGAGTTTGCTCCCTGTCACAAACCTGCAGTTAAAGTTTGCATCTTTATTGACTGCCATGATCTTTCCTTAACCTTAAAGGTCCCCTCCAGAATGTTTTAAGACATATAAAAATACTCTGCTTTGAGTAATAATTTGTGTCTGATATGATTTTTCCACAAAGAAAAAGTTCATTTACCTCGTTAAAATTCCTAAAATGACATCTATTCCTTCTTCGAAATTAAAAAATGAAGAAACTATGAATATGCAAATATTTTTAACTGCTGGACACAAGATGTCTCCTACTTCACTGATAAGTCCATTCTCAGTGTATGTGCACTTGAGGCTTCAAGTTTCCATATCACATTTGTGCAAGTTGCATACTGGACCGGGAAAGGCTCCATAGTAGCTGTGATGTCACAAATTCTGCTTGTTGGTACACACTTTAAACAGATTTAAGACGTGCACAGGAAATCTTTCCACTTTCAGCAGATGAATGTGAAAACATCCTTCTAATGTCAAACTTTGCACAGAAATTCTGCAGTGAAGCTCAAACATTTAACTAGAACCAGAAAAACACATTTTTGACTGGAGGGGGACTTTAACCAACTGTTTTAGTTGCCTATCCTTAACCATAATCATACCTTGGTCTGGAGCAACTACTGACTACATTGCCATTATACTTTCTCTGGTAATCATATTTACCCAAAAGAGACATCCTGATGTTTCTGGTGACCTCCTGACCTTTTCTGATCTGTCCTCAGGACAAAACAATATTTTTGCACATGAAATATTACATTCTAATGGGCAGGTTGCCGTGAGATTTACTGAGCACATTTATGTTCCCCAGAGGATGAACCCTTTTCATTTTGGACATCCCATGAGCTTAGGACAAAATGTCAACTGTTCATGCAAGATATCTCATAATGTAATGGGAAGATTGCCATTCTGCTTACTGAACACATTCACTAAAATCAACACATTTTGATTTTAGTGCCTTTCCTCTAGTGCCACAAGCAGAAAGGCAGGAAGAATCATAGGGTTCTGATTCATGGTTCAGGTGTGTCCAACAGACCTTACTGTGTTGATGCAGATCTGCTTATGTTACCCTTGCTGCCACCATTTGCTGTGAGGCAACCACTGTTGGGTGACATGTTGTGAAGATAAGGCTCATATCTGTCCCTGCCCCTTGGTGCTGACTGTCAGGTATTTTCACAGGTCTGGGCTCTACACCAGGAAGAAGCGAGAGAGACTCTTCTTGAGTCTGAAACAGCTTTATGTTCAGGGTTTATTGTTGCTCTCTTGTCCTCTGCTGAGCAGCTGTCTGTAATGTCAGTGCCCTGGCAGAAGACACACTTACTGAGCTTTACTTCTTGAAAGATAGGTTCACATTTTATCAACGCTCACTTTCCTGTGTGTCTGGAGACACCCGTTGACGAGTGGAAACTGTTTTACATTTACGACCAGACACTTATGACCCTAAATAATCATACAACTTTTTAGGCTATTTAAGGTCATTTTTGCAGTAATTACTTAGGACTTGATGCAATCCGTGCTGCTTTTTCTTCATCACTCACTGCTGTGCCCTGAACAAAAAGTATTGTAGGTCATCAATACGTGAGGTAACCAGTCCATCATCACCACCTTTCAGCATTCAGCAGTACATGAAATCTAGGTGAGGCCATTACCTCGGTTTCCAACACTGGTAAAGCACTGTAATGGTATAATGCTAGAAAGAGATGCATCATTTAGATGTATACAGAGCCTGTACTGCAAATTTGTGTACACTCACTGCAGCTTTGTTTTATTTGCTTGTTTATGCCCCAGCTCAGTCAAAAGCAAATGACAATTTAAAAGGGAAATGGTAACCAGGGGAAACTAGAAATAGTAGTGGCCAACGCTCACCAACAATGGCTGCAGTGAAAGTAACAGCTGAGGCAAATGGAGGCTTTAGAAGCCTTTTACTGAAAAAGATGGAAACAAAGGCAATAAACCGGACGCTGGAAAGAAAAGCTTTTCAAGAGGCAGTGATGTGATATTTTAAACCTGTCACAAAGTGGGGGCTTCTTTATTTCAGCTCACCAGCTTGTGCAATGTCCTGCAGCCTTTTATTCTTTCAGAAACCTCAATGCTGGAAGTACCTGCTCAAATTTGTTTCTGCAGCAAGAATATAAGTGACTTTACTTGCTGTAACGTATTAGTAGTAGAAGAAGGAATTGACCAACTAATCCATCATCATCACAGATTTATAAAAGTGTCTGTGATGGGCTTAAGCCCCACTGAACAGGGCCACAGGGTCATGTACTCTGTGTTGTTTCTGGAAATTTGCGACCCCAGGAGGAGTTTACATTGTACAATCATACATGAATTATTATTGCTGTCATTGGCTGAAGTAAAATTATACATATGAAATGCGTTGAGTCAATTACAACACTTCATCACAAAATGCCAGCTGGAGTGCTCCATCCCAAATGCAAGTGTTTCCTCCTTTGGACCATTGTGTATGTACATGTTCAGTGAATGTGCTGCACCTGACATGCTGACTGTGCACTGTGGGAGGCTGCAGGGTGTTTATTCTGCACGTTGCAGGGTGATTGTATTCAATCAGATGGAGGACAAAATGTGCTGTGATTAATTTTCTCGTGGCTTGGACCAAATTGGCCATCTGGCTTACAAGAACACACAGTGTGTGTGGGAGTGGGCCTATTGACCCACTTTACTGTTAAGGTGTTCATGCTTTGGCCCCTCAGGGCTGAATATTTTTCTTATATGTGGGTCAAGGACTGTGTAGGATGCCATTGTGTATGATGGTGTATGGTATGTAAATACAGACACCATTTATTTATATGTATACAAAGACTGCAGTGTGTTTTAAATTGTCTATATATTTTATGGAATATTGATTTGTCTTTGTTTTCAGCCATTCAATTTAACAACTTTGGAAGGATTCTGGAAATATGAAATATGATTTTGATAGCTCCAAGGATAATTTGTGGACACAGTCTTAACACCCAAGAGGATCAATGGTTTACAAAAGGTTTGTGGATATTTTACAACCACTTAGGCACATAGAAACCTCTCAAAATCTTTTATTTAATGTCCAACCTGCATTGCCATCCAGGTAAAGCTCTTTTCTTTGCTCTTAAAGGAACAGGTCAAACTTCTTTCCCAGAGTGAGATGAGGAAATCGATATGAATCAATATCATGTCTGCGTGGCGTACAAAGCTGGAGTCAGGACGTGGGTAGTGTAGCTTAAAATGAAGACTGGAAACAGCCAGACTGGCTCTGTCAAAAGTTCAACAATACACCTACCAACTTCTTTGCTTTACCTTTGGATCACCGATCGTTTCTTCAAACCTATTTCCAGGAAATTATCTGTGATCTTTGATTCATATCTCATCTTTAAGAAGAAGTTCTAGAGAACTGTCATGCTTTGTTCAGCTAAAAACTATCTCAAAAATCTAATCATTCCTGCCCTTTGATGACATGGAAAAAGTTGTAGAGGTGTTTGGATCCTCTCTCTGAAACTACAGTTTAGACAGACACAACTCCCACACTTCCAGCTAATCTAAAACGCAGCTGCTAGACTTTATTAAAAGAGCAATAGTATTACCATAATTTATCATCCCTGGTTAGACCTTAAGGCTTTGTTTAGAAATTAGAATTGTTTTTTTTAAACTAGTATGAATCACTTTATAACGCAGGTTGGCCAGGCCTCAGAATAAACAATAGATCTTCTCCCACCTCATGTGTATGTACGTGTCTACCGGTTGGCATCAGGTCTTTGCTTTCAGGGACCCTAAACTCTGGGATTATCCACAGACCTCACAGTGAGCAGATATTTCTTTAATAAAAAAGAAAACAGTTCACAGTGAGGTCCAGAGAAAAAGAGACACTTCTTTGTTTCTTAAAAGAGAAGTAGCTGTTGAATACTTTTAAAGTTAGTTTCACTGTCCAAACTTATATTGTGTTATTGTTTAATTAATATTCTAATATTTTTAAGTTGTATAAACGTTCTATAAACATAAAAACTTATAATAATCATCATTATTTAGTACTAGTAGTAGTAGAAGTAGTAGCAGTATTACATACAGTATATTGCATGCAGGTATACAGTATGCAATATATAGTATACATGTTGTTACTTGTCTATACCATGTAATTGAATTGACAGTATGATCATATAAAATATGAAAATATTTAGAAATACTAATATAAAAATAAAGAAATATAACGATAAAGATTTTATTGTCATGCAGTCCTTTGGATTGCATGATTGCATAACATTTTAATAATTGATTAATCATTTTGAGTCATTTTTTTAAAGAAAAAAAATCCTAAAATTCTCTTGTTCCAGCTTCTTAAATGTGAATATTTTCTGGTTTCTTTAGTGTCTGTGATGGTAATCTTTTGGCTGTTGTTGTTGGTCAGGACAAAGACATTTTAGGTTGCATCTTGGGCTTTAGAAAACAATGATTGACATTTTTCACCATTTTCTGACATTTTAAAGACCAAATGACTAATGGATTAATTGAGACTGGAAATTAAAATAGTTTTCAGTTGCAGCCCTAATCTGTATGTTGTATTGCTATCCTGTATGAGTTATCTATTTCATCAGCTCTGTGCTGGTTTGTTTTTAGGTCTGCCTCCAGTCTGACAAAAAAACAAAAGAAGACACTTGGCAGCACATAGCCTGTTCCAAAATGCTGTTTGATGGTTCAAGAAGGGGTAAAAATATTAAGGCACATGGTAAGCAAGTCTACTCCTTACTGTCTGCTTTTTTGTGGTTGCTATAGGAACCCGCAGCTCAAACCCCCAGAAAGCCAGAATGTGAGTAATCAGCTCTACAGAGTGGGGGAAGTCCTGCTAGGGTTACTCCCAAAGAGCCGTGTTAAAATAAAGATGAATTCTCTTTTTTCTTTCACACTCTGCAGGCCTTGAAGATCTCACTCTCTCAGATTTCCCTCATTCCTCATGCTCTCACTTAACAAGTGGATGTAATCATGTCCCACTCTTATTAAATATGCATATTTAATTTGGCGCTCAGTTCATATTTCAAGAGGTGATGTAGTAGTTGCTGTCGTGGGAGTTAATTTACAAATGAGGAAAGGAAATCTCGTAGCTGCAAGAGCATACAACTGTCTTTTCTATATTATCCTATTTTGTTGAAGCTTTTCCTTAAAATATATGCATGCATTATGACTTCCTCTCCTCTGAGTTGCTGTGTTATCCTTTCCATATGCATTTATCTTGAGGAGGATATTCCACAGATTGTTGCTGGTTGTTGGCCTGGATTGTGACTCTCCTCTTTGATCTCTTTTCATTATACTGCTACAAGTGAAAGGGACATGAAAACACGGAGAGAAGGAAGGACATGTGACAAAGTTCATGAGCAAGATTTAAACACAGGATGTTTATGTCACATGGTGAGAGCTTTCGCACCTGCTTGGACTCATCCAAACTTCCAAATACAGTATTTACTTCTTCTATCATGTGGGCAGGCGAGAACACAAGCTTGTGATAAGGCAAACTGCTTAAAGACTTAAGCAGGCAGCAACAATTGTGCAATATTACAATCACCTAGCCAAACTTAATATTTTGCGTATAGTTTAGCTGATAATAAACAACCACATATGGTATGATATGCTTCCATCAGCTTGCACAACACCAGATATTTCAACTCTATGACTGAGGTGTACAATCTGACTTTAACCCCCTTAACATCCAATTCTCTCCTTTTTATTTCACCTGCAGAACACTAGGTTCTTTTTTTATTTATTTTTAGGGCGTTTCATTTTTTGCCTTTTAATAGCTGTCACATGACAGGAAATGAGGGAGAGAAAAAGCCCCCAGCCAGATTCCAGGGTCCTCGCTGTTCATGTTCAATGTCTTAACTACTAAGCCCCAGAGGCGCCCAACTTATATGGCTCCTCACATTATCATATACTGTAAATCATGTAAATTCATTTAAGCTATATGATGTTTACATTGAGTAAAATATTTAAACCCAACACTCCATGGTTTCCAAAACTGCACTGTTCCATCAAATCAATATAAATGTCAATATTGTACATATAATTGTGCATCATTTTACATACATTTCCCCAAAATTCAGCCTGACATGTTTATATCTTTGGAAACTTTGGGATCTTGAGCAGAATTTAAAATAACGTTCTGTGGGTTTAAACAATGTTAAGCTGCTAAGCATGAATTTGTACTGACTGACCCACCTGCAGACTGCTTGGTATAACTGAAAAATACTACAACAGGTTCTCAGGAAATGATGTCTGATCCTGTGGTTGGACTTTTGATAGTTGAAAAACTCTCTGATTAATGAGTTACGGTCATGGTTTGGTTGGAAACGTGCCACTCCAAACACCATTGCTGCTTTTTGGAATCTGTCATGGGCAGCTCTGTCTGCCCTCTCGAAGAAAAACATGCCTGCTGTCTATGGGGTGACATACAGCAGCAGCCAGCTGCCCTGTGTCATTTAAAAGATTATTCTGATTTATTTCAACTTAGTTAATCCATCATTCATATGATTAATTATGACAACATTGTACTCACCAAAGTAAATGCTGAGACACAGCGACTCCTACAAAGAATCACAAATAGTCAGATGATCAGACAGGCAGCAAACATACTAACAGATCACCTAAACCACTTTATTTGGACATAAAATTAAAAAGTGAGTGCACCCAAAAACTGTATGCACACATATGTAGGGCTGCAACTAATTATTATTTTCATTATTAATTAATCTGAATTATTAATGTCTTTAAAATGTCAGAAATTAGTGAAAAATTACAGTTATAATTCTTTTTACAGTTAATGTCTTCAGATGTCTTGTTTTTGTCCGACCACCGGTCCAAAAACCAAAAATATTCAGTTTACTATTATGTACGGCAAAAAAAGCATCAGATCCTCACATCTGAGAAGCTGGAACCAGCAAATGTTGGAATTTTTGCTTAAAAATTACTAAAACAATTATTCAGCTATCAAAGTAGTTGCAGATTATATTTCTATCAATTGACTAATCGTTTAATCGACTAATCAGCACAGCTTTACACATATGTATAGTAAGTAAAAGTTGAACCAGGAGGTTGGTCTGTAAACTGTGATAGACAGTTTAAGCAATAATTTCACTGTTCACCATTGTTTTCTCCTCCAACTGATGTCCCATATTAACAATTAAAGTATCAGGTAAAAAGCCTCAAACTTCAACTACTTTGGTGTCATCGAAGAACAATTTTAGATTTACTCAGAAATATCTGACACCTGAAGCTGCTCGTGCAATGATCCACTCACATACTGTATATCGTACTGTTTTATAAACTTGGTCTCTAGTCGATATAAATATACAAAAACGAATTTGATCTTTTTAAAAACAGGCACACAAGGTAGCAGACAGTAAAACTTAACATTTATACAACAAAAAAACACCTACATAAATCCCAAAATTTCAATCACAGTAAGCTTTCTGATCATAGACCCCTCCTGGACCACTCAGTCTTTCTTCAGAATCACCTCTCCTATCAGGAACTACTTCCTCCCCTCGCCTCTCTTTTAATCAGTCTGTCCCAGATGGAACCTCCTCAGTGCTGCCCTCCTCTTTTATACACACTCTCTGAGAGGAAGACTGTGTATTACGGACCTACTCGCTCTCCCTCCTCCTCCTGCTGCTAGAGTTGTTCACAGGCCAGGAGAGAAGGTGAGCACAGATAAGAGGTCTTTATCTGCATCCCAGAGGGAGGAGGGTTAAGTTTAAGCTGAAGGTTTGACATGGAGGGCCCGTCTGCTTGCTCTGGCTGTTCCTTCCCTCCTTCTCCACCTCCTGTTGGGAGGCTCAGGCTCGGTCCCCGATCCCCATGTCCTTGGGCTCATTCTTGACGGCCCCCACTGCTCTGGCTTTAATGAGAAAGATGAAAGAGGTGCAGGCTCGGAGAATACCCAGCCCTCCTCCCCTTCTACCTCCCCATTCACTTTGCTCCTTGTCCCATTTGTTCAGCCCTGCCTCGCTCTCACTGGCCCTCCAGCGCTAACTCATCCAAGACTTTTTTGCTGGGGTGGGGGAAGTTGTACTGTAATAAATTGGGAGTGAAACTGGTTTCCATTTTAAATTTTTCAGGTATTATTCCCTCTGATCTTATGTGCAAATTTTTCTCTCCATACTTTACTTCTTTGTGTCCCGGCACTGTGGCTCTACTCAGATGTTTAAATCATAAAGCACAGGAAATGCAGATTTACTGGGATCCTCTAATTTTTCTTTTCTTATGAGATCACATGTCATAAGTTATAATTTTATACTGATGATGACAGTTTTTGTTATGGTGTCACGCATATAAACATGTCTGCATGGCCAAAATTAATTAAATAGACCACCTTGCTTTCTTTTCCAGGCTTTTGAGACAAAGTACAACATCAAAATTTTAAAAAACATTTCAATTTTTGATGATCTCTTCATCAGAATAAGATTTTCCTACTTCTCTACCCTGTCTATGGCATTCAGCCGCAAACCCATTCACTCAGTGAAACTGATCATTGACCTTGATGATTTGTGTACAATAATCACAGATCAACACCTCTTCATCACTCATAGTCTTGCAGCATCAGGTGGCTGACCATAATCACCCTCAAGAGATGTGATCCATCTGGAAAAAATGAGTCCCAGAAACCTCATAAAACAAGACCTCAAATTAAGAAAAGTGTGATTATGTATGTTAAGAAAATAAAGAAAAGGTTTAAGTTTTAATGGATGAAATCAACTCAATGTAGGTTAGTAACACATACAGCAAGTCTGAGGCCGTGTAAGCTGTCAGCTATTACAACTCAATGCTTCCACCTTGTGGTCATTTTAATACAAGGAGGTCATTGAAATGCTGTAAATAGTCCAGTCAGGTAGGCATACAATATGACAGTCACACAAAAATATCAACAGCAGTAGTAGTTGTAGTAAGCCAACAGTACTAAAAAGCAACAATACGTCTCTCATGTTGAATATTTTGCCTTTTCTCTGCAGAAAACCCCCTAACTTAAAACCTTGTGTTACTGTGTTTTTAGTCAAAATTTTGCTTTGTGCCCATGAGACTGAGACTTTTTACATGTTAACTAGACAGTGTGTAGCCATGTGAGCAGCTCTGTAAGGCGGGACTTAATATATCCATCATGGGCTGTACTGAACAGCCATGTATTAATGACAATGCTAACATTTTAATGTCATTGTCATTTTTACTATGTTCACCATCCTAGTTTAGCGTGTCAGCATGCTAACATTTGCCGATTGGTGCTAAACTCAAAGTACATTTGTTTTTGTATGTAGTATTTAGAAATATTGGACAAATTAAAACTTTGACCTGATGATGGCGCTAAAGTAGAAGTCTGAGGATCACCAAAGTCAGTCAGATTTATCCTCTGGGGACTATGAATACCTGTACAAAATATCAATTAATGCTACATAGCAAACTGTCCAGTAATTTAGATATTTCAGTCTGGAGTGGTGGTGGACCAACAGATAACCCTAGAGCCATGGCTAAAAAAATTACTCACACATAAGAGTAAGCAAAAATGATAAATAACATCACAACGTACCTATTCAGCTTGCCACAGTGCACTTCTATGTGCTAATATATCACTTATTTTGTCTTTGTCCTGTGAATTTTAAAATGTTTTTTAAAAAACAATTCTAGTTAATTAAGTAAACGTACTCTCACCACTCACATTTGTGTTCCTTTCAGCAAAAATGCTCTGATAAACCCACTGTATGCTACCTATCTGGCACGAAACAGCAGACAGAAAAGTTAACAATCATGGTGTGGAGGATGCAAGATGTCGCCTACGTCACTGAAAAGTCCATTCTCAGTCTATGTACACATCAGAAACTTTCTCAGGAGCCTACTCTTAAGAGGAACTATGTTCCTTTACTTGCGTTTCCACCAGAGGGTCCAGGGTAACTAGGGTAAATTAAGTTCCAAGGAGATTGTTTTACCCTCAAAAAGTCCCTGCTGTGGGGGTTGTACTTTCCAAAATACAGAAACTTTGGTTTGTAGGGCTGAACATCGCTGATTGATCAAACACAGACATAGCGACTGCTTCAACCCTTGTGTACCACTTAATTCATAACAAAGGAAGAAGGAAACTCTAGAATCAGTATTAAGACAGAGAGAGGACATTTCTCATTGTTTGTTAGTGTTAAAAGTAAAGTTAGGCTTTGTTGTTGGCTTCCCGACTCGTTTAAAAAAAGAGAGATAGTGTTAGCAGATAGTAGTAGATAGATAGTTCCAAGTTGGCTATTAAAAGATCTCCTTCAAATGTGCTTTCAATGTAAGTGATGGGCGCCAAAATCCAGTGTCCACACAATCATTTTGTGCAAAAATGCATTTAAAAGATGATCTGAAGCTTATATGAGGCTTCAGCAGTCTGAGTTAGTCATATCAAGTGGATATCTGCCACAATTACAGTCTTTTTAGCATCAAATTCCCTCTTTGTGTTTCCTCGGACAGCTGAGACAGCAGTTGAGCTGCGGTGGAAGTGTAGTAACAAAAAGAGGGACTTTGGCACTAAAAAGACTGTAATGTTGAAAGATATCTACTTGATCTCACTAATTTGGACAGCTGAAGCTTCATATTGGCTTCAGATACTTTTAAATACATTTTTGCACAGAAAGAGGACTGTGGATTTTGCCCCCCATCACTTACATTGTATAAGTGCATCATGTAGCAGGGTGATAAGTCAAAAAAAAAAATTCACCAATGATGAATGCAGTTTTGTACCACCACCTGTTACATAAGCTTAGCTGCTATAACAGTGAAAACAAAAACAAGAGGGGGTTTGAAGGAGTGTTTTATTAAGCACTTTCTGTAAGGCAAAAATACATAGCAGCTGCTGAGTAACGAACTATTGATTTCCTTAAATAAATATGATGCAAATAACAGTCATTTCTTTATTCAGTAACACTTCCTTATTTGAGTTGTACAATTCTGACCTGAATATCCTGACACAACCTAACAGTGTTACTACAGTAAGTAACACCTGCGAGGTACCTGGTTGTTTTTGTTTTACAGGTCTATGTGATAATCATATGACCTACCAATACAACATGTTGCTTTACATCCAAAAAACAAAATCACACTTGAAATGGAAAGGACATTGACAAACAGAGCAGTATATGTAAAATGGTTCACAAGGACAACAATCACAACATTTATAAAGAGCTCTAAAGAGAACATTAGAGCTATGGTAACTTTGCACATTTTCCATTCCCACAAGAGGGTTTTTGGTGATTCTGCCCGGCTCATTATTCCAGTTTTATAAGCCCTTGGACTTGTCCTGGTTGTTCATGTACTTCTGGTAAACAACTCCCAGCGTGGTGAAGAAGTTTCCCATGAAGAGCACCATGTAAGAGCAGCCGCACATGACAACCTAGACCACAGCAAAATAAAAAACAAGACATGAAGAACAATGGTCTGTTTTTGATGATAACAGACACACACACACACACATACACAACAGAGCTGATTAAAAAAAACTACAGCGCTAAAATATTTATGCCTCAAAGTAAAGAAGATCTACTGCAGCATACAAAACTAAAATTGCAACAATCATCCACCGTTTGGATATTTGCATTTTTTAATGAATGTTGAAACAACAGCTTTTGGGCATTGCATGAAAAGCTTAAACATAAGATGACGATGAAAACGAGTCAATAAGTTAAATGTGCTGAATTTAATGTGTAAATGCACATTACAAAGTTAATGACAATAATTGATGACAAAGTTCTGAATGAACAGTGAAGCTCTGCAGCTTACAAACCTGCCACTCTTTGCACTCTGGGAGCTGAAACATCCTGAAGAGTGTTATGCTGTTGTAGAGCTGCCAGAACTGTAAGGGGAGGAAGAAGTAAGTCAGGGGGACATTTTGTTAACTGGTTCATACATTGACGCCGCATTTCAACAAATATTTTGGTAGTAGGGACACTGCTTAATGACAGAATGATGTAAGAAAAAGTTTTTTGTTCTCAGCCCAGATTAATATTTTACTGTATTTCAGCCTTCCTTTGTGAAATGTATTGTATACAAATAAAGATCAAATAGTTCAAGTACATTAAAAAATTAAGTTCTTATTTTCATGTTGTATTTTACTCAGATTTTAATATATTTTTTAAATCTATATTTAATCAGTTTCTACTAGGCCCTGTTACATTCATGTTTGTTTGCTTTTTTAATAAAAAACCCAAATAATAAACCCTTAATGTAAGAAAGCAGTTAAAAATATCAAGAGATGACACCCACATGTCCAAAGAACAGGAAAGGAAGGAGGAAGGTGAGGCCTCTCCACATCCAGGACTGGAAACCCTCTGAACAGCAGGAGAGGAGGGAGGAGAGTCACTGAGCTGGGATTAACGTAATCTATCATTATAGGATATTTCTCATGCATAGACATGACAGATAATGGAACACACAGTCGACATAAATACAACGCAACAATCGAACTGACAGCAATTTAGATTGCACTCACCGACTGTGAGGTCCATGTTATGTCTTTCTCCCAGCGCTCTGAGTCTGTACAAACAGCCACTCTGGTAGTAGTACTGGAGAAACTGGACAAAGCCTACTTAGCAAACAGAGCAGAGAAAAGAAAAGAAGAGGAATGACATCATTGTTGGTTAAGATATCAGTCATACAGTATGTTTGTTATTTGACTTATTCATGTGGAAGACTATTGAGGGTTGACACTGAAACTGTAACCACACTTTACACTACACACCAATTTTAACCAGGTTTGAAGTATGTTACACATATGCGCTGCAAATGTGTCAAAATTAGTAAGTATATTCAAAGATGTTTGGATTCATGATATTAAATTAAAAAAAACCAAACATTTCTCTTGCACAGTTTGTTTTCATGAGAAATAATGGATACTTTTGCCTCTTCAGGCATAAAAATATCCGTAAAATGGAACAATGTGAGAAAGAAAAAAAAAAAATCACTTGATCTGGAGTGATGAAGTCTGGAGCACACGATTATAGTTAGAGCCTTTTAGTAAAGACACAAAGCATGTCTTCAGCATGGAAAAATCTGTTCACTCGCAAATAATGGCTTCACTTGCTCTATTTTATGAGGTTACAAGCCAAAAAGACTGAGAACCACAGGTCTGGACAGTGTACTATGCCAATTAGTACATAGTGTATATTTCATAATGTAAGTATGTAGTGTGAGATTGGGACACAGCTTGAATCTCTTACTTTGGTATAGACAGTATGTTAGGAACTGGTTCCTAAACATCTGGTAGAGAGCACCTTCAGGCCTGCGAACAAAGACAACATCTGGTTAGAATGAAGCTTCTCTGTTAAAATATCTCAAACCCATACTTTTATGATATTTAAACTGATCATTTTTTGACATTTTTGGCTTCATTTTATAGTTGAAATTGCTGAGAGAGACAGGAAACATAGGTAGAGAGAGGGGTACGACATGCAACAAAGGTCCACGGCTAGAATCGAACCGTGGACATTGCGGTTATGTGGTTTGGATCTTACCAATAGGCTACGGGGCACCACAGAACAAAAGTATTTTGTTGGAACCAGTCACTGTGTACTTATAACAATATTATTATATTGAGTTGTGGCGCAAGTGTAGAACTCCTAAGGTGCTTTTAGACAGTAAGTAGTTGCTGCTACATCCATCAGCAACATCGAGGTTCTGTGTTTTGAATGTGTGGGTTATAGGAAATAGTTTGAAATATGACATGATAAATATAATAAGTTTTACTAACTAATATCATAAACACTGTTCATTCATCCAGACCAGATAATCAAACTTTGAAGCTGATGTTGCACTAAGATAATTTCTCTTCATTGACGTGTTTGTTCACGGCTGGTGAAGAGGTGTATAATTCAGGGAACTCAAATACCAGTACAATCGCCTCCTGTATCATTTGTGGTTTCTGTGGTTGCCATGGTCACACGGCGAGCCACGGCAGCAAGTTAAAGAGCAGCAGCAGCAAATATTGTGCACATTCATAAGAGCAGCACCACCCTCTCTCTCCTTGCCACTCACTGTCTGAAAGCACCCTCGGTCTAAAGTAGATTAAATCACTCACCAAGTGAGCATGACTCCAGACAGGAAGGTTGACACATAGTGATGAAACACCCACCAGCCCTTGATCCTGAAACAACATACAGGGCTGACAATAAGGGATACAGGACTGTGCTGTGTGTAGTAGACAGGATACCAACAGGCAAGGTATAGATACAAGCAAGGTCTGTGTGACATGACCCATAAAATATGAAGAAAAATATAATGAGGAATGTACTCAGAGTCACTTAATTAGAAAGGGGCTCAAACTGAAGACTTCAATAAAGGGTTCTGGCTGAGAGTTCAAAGTGCTTTCCTATATTACATGTCCCCGAGGAAGCCTTTCTGTGACCAGCTATTATCATATGGTAAAAATAGTGGAAAGTAAAGTACATTTGTTCCAGACCTTGAGCCGTTGCTGATGAGGATACTCTCCCGGATGGTGAGTGTACAGTAATACCACACCAACAGGAAGTTGAAAAGGGCATCTAAGGCTCTGAGAAACAAGAACAAAAACAGTACATAAGAAAGTTAAAAACAACTAATCCACACATATAATGGAAATAATTCAACAAAAGTACCCAGTCATCTACACTATCAGTCTGCAGTGATGTGATGAAAAGTATCAACACTGGAACTGATCAACCACATATCGTGGTCACAGTAACCAAATTTAAGGTTCATTATAAGCATTTTTGTTTATGGTATGTGATATACATACAGTATGTTAATATCCACAGACATATAGTTATTGGATTTTTAAAAACTTTAAAAAAAAATTTTTAATTACAATGTGAATAGCAAAAGAACAGAGACAAGAGACATTAAACACAAAGTAAGGAACAGTGTGACATAAAACACAAAAAGAAACACACCAGAATACAGACAAGACTAAGTCAAAATGCAAATCACAAAGAAAAATTAAGAAAACAAAACATAAAAAAATAGAATAAAAATTGCAGTGGTAGAATTACTGTATTTAGAGGAAGGAAAAGGAGATGAATTACTTCAGCGTGGTGCGGCATCAATAGGTGATATTGTAGGTGTATGTTACTCACTCACACACACACACACACACACACTCACACACACACACACACACACACACACACACGATGTTGGGAAATCTCACCTGTAGCTGAACAAAAAGCTACATGTGAAGGAGAACAGGAAGAGGATGACTGTGAGGACCAGTTTAAATTTCTCATATTCATCTTTGTAGGCAAATCTGTTTAGTGGAGCAAACAGAAATGATGTTACTGTGATGTTGACATGAATGTGTTTTGAAAGACCATGATGAAAGATGACAGAGTGAACTTACTTTGACTGTTTATTGAGGAGTGTTACGTTGACGTTTCCTAAAACAAGAGTGAGGTATAACCTAAACAGAAAAAAGAATCAATTATACAAAATGCTAACATCTTATACATTTTAAGAATTTTGTCATTTAAAAATATGAATAGTTTCAAATAAAATGTGGTGCTTCATTAGCCCTTGTATCTGACCTATTACACAACAGCAAACTGTCGCAACACATTAATTGTGCCAGTACAACTACTTTTGCAAGCTGCACTATGGGAACAAAATACTGACAATTTACTGTGAAACTCCCTTTTGTCATTCAAATACACAAAATGAATCATATGAAAGAATCAAACCCGTTCTTCTTTGGCAGAAAAGCTTCCATCTCCAAGAAAGCATTTGTTCTATCTTTGATGGAGTCCTCGATTTCGGAGATAGAGTCCAATTCCTCTGGACTTAATTTGGGTGTTGGGTGTTTTTGTTTGCATCTAATCATAGAAAAAAATGACATGTTTATAACAGAGCACAGACTCTCCACTGTGGCCCCTATCACTGATCTAGAGCAAAATGAAGGACATAATCCCTCACTGGCTTCCCACCCACCAACACTGACAATAATGTCCATTTAAATGCACGACCAAGTGAGCACTACCAAGATTCAAAGAGCTTTATTGTCACATGCACAGCAACACAGCGGGTGGCAACACTTAAGGCAGTGAAATTAGGCTTATTTGAGCTCTAGTTGCAGTTCAATTAATTAACAATAACAATTAACAATTGTAAAACCACTTAGAGCTGCAACAATTAATCGATTAGTCGATCAACAGAAAATTAAATGCTAATTATTTTGCTCACTGATCAATCTTTTTTTTTTTAATTATTTTTTAAGAAAAAAAAAAGACCAAAATCCTCTCAATTCAAACTCATATTTTCTGGTTTTCTGAATATCTTTGAATTAATTGAATTGTTGCCTCCTGGCTGGGATAAAATGAGACATTTGAGGACATCATCTTGGGCTTTGGGAAATGACTAATCAATTAATCTTGAAAGAAACCGATAGATGAATTGATAATGAAAATAATTGTCAGTTGCAGCCCAGCTACCACTGCATTGAAATTTAAATCAAAGTCCCTATTTTCTATAGATAAATGCATCTTCTCATTGCCCTGACAATCTGAGGATGCATCATACTCATCACTAAATGTTCAAGTTTAAGTTTATGTTTATTTGTAGAGCACAATCTCATACAAAAGCAACCAAAAGTGCCTCACAGAGTGATAAAACCATAAAAAATATGTAAAATCTATAAGAGGAACCTGTAATGAACAGTAGAGTAGTAGTAGTAGTAGTACCCAGTAGAGATGTTTAAGAATCAGAGTGATATGATTGCATTTTTAGGTTCTTGACAAAATACTATATGGGCTGCTACATTTTGAAAAGGCTGAAGGAGAGAGAAGCAGTAAAAGGGGCATTGAAGTAATGTAGTATAATGTAGTTAGTTCGCCTGCATTTGCACAACATCATTTCTTTACTGAATCCCTGATCAAATACCTACTCTTCCAGTGATGCAGTGAGATCTTTCAGTTTCTTCCTCTGACGTGCGATTGCACCAGAGCAGCTGTCTTGAAGTTTGGTGACTTCCTCAAGCTTCTGTTTATACAGACGATGGGTGTCCTCGAAGTGAAAAAAAGATGCAATCAGTGTTGTGCCTCTTCAACAAAAATACCCACCAGGCACTGGCATCCTGTCAGTGGCTACGAATAATAATTTATAGAGGAAGTAACTTGATCTTGTTTTTTGGAATTGTTTGTCTATTGCCATTAGACTTTTTAACCTTCATATTGTTCCCCACAGTTTTACTTGCGTCACTATATGTTACATACACAGAGGTTTATTGTTTGCCCTCCACTAAGCATGTGACCTGTGATGACAGTTAATCATGTGATCATGTGATGGCATCCACTATGAGTGACACTTTGAGTTTGGAGTGCTCTGGTGCATTAAATCAAGAGCTTTCTCTAAAGTTAACTATCTCACCAGTCAGTGGTGTTCCAGCAACAATAGTGGAATGTAACTAAGTGAGTTTACTCAGGTAATATGCTCAAGTACAAATTTAAGATACTTGTACTACTTTGTACTTCTACTCTTTTACATTTTCTACTGTCAGATCAGTATTGGCACCTATGCTGACCTAAAAAAGCAGATCAGGTATCAGCTGCGAATGTGACGATCCATCAATTTCTTGGTCCATATCATCATAAAATTAGGTATGTCTGCGATCAGTAATATTCATTTAGTCACTGCAGCCTGCCAAATTCAAGCTATTAGTCCCTGGCCTCGTGTTACCTTACATAAAAATGATTCAAATGCAGTGAGGCTTGCATTCTTTAAATTTGGGAAAAAGAGAACACTGTTATCAGATCGGTACACAGTATCAGCAGATATCCTGAGTTGAGGTATTTAAAATCGGTATTAGGAGATAAAAAGTTGGATCAGGAACATCGCTTACCTGTGAATGCTCTACTAAATATATTTAGCAGCTATAAATACTAGCTGCTTTTAGATGAAGATTTTACATACAAAACATATGATTATCCTCAGGGATATGACATATTGTTGTATATTACACTACTCACCAGTATGTAAATTAATTAAAAAGAGCTCCACTTCAACTAGCTAGATTAGACTATGGCTTACATAGTAATGCATTAATAATAATAATGATAATATAATAATATACTCACAAATCCATAATAATATAATACTGAGATGGGATGTTACGATGCCTACTTTTATATCTGATACCTTAGTTTTTCTAATAATACTTTTGTACAGCAACAGTACACTTCTAAATGCAGGACTCTGTGACTTTTAAAATACAACACATTGTTAAAGATGAAACCAGTGGTTTCCAACCTTTTCGGCTATATATTTCCCCAAAAATCAAAGATTAGAGTAAATTTTACTCTAAAAAACTGAAAACAGATTTGTGTATCAAAACTTTGTTTTTTCTTCTTTCCTCTCCCATTAATCATCTCACGACCCCTCAGATTTATCTGGTGATCCTTTGGAGGGACCTGACTCCTAGGTTGGGAACCACTGGACTAAACTAGCTAACTGTATATAAAGTAGTTCAAACTAGCTCCACCTCCAGCAGCTACAACAGTAACATGCTGCTTACACACTGATGCTTCAGTATTAATAATCTAATGATGTCATACATAATAATATATCAGACTAAACCTCTACTTTTACTGCAATACTTTAATTATATTTTGCTGCTAATACTTAAATACTTTTTCTTAAGTAGGACTTTTCATGCAGGACTTTAACTTAACGTAATGGAGTATTTTTACATTGCTGTATTGGTGCTTTTACCTAAGGATCTGAATACTTCTTCCACCACTGACTTGTTCTAATACCACACTTCCCCAAAACTCGACAGTAAACTAACCATTTTCCCCACAAAGGCATCCTTAAATATTTAAACTATATCATGGCTACTTGATGACAACACAATACGGTCCACATATGTATTTTGTATCACCTATTTCTTATTTAAGCCAATAAATTAATGGTTTAAGATAACGGGGAACCGTGGTGCCTCTCCTGAACAGTACCGTACTGTCTGGGACAACGTGATAACCGTTCCGGTGAGGTTAGTGGTAGTTATCGACACTATTTACTTAATTCCACATGGTTTTTATTTTTCTTTTGGCTGTCACAATACACTTATTTTAGCTGCTGAGGGTGGATCCAACTGTCGCCTGTGTGTCCCCACCACCTTATCTTTTCCCCACCCGCATTCAGCAAAGATCCGCCCTACTCTGCCTCTGATTGGCTAGTACTCGTTGCCTTCGTTATTTTAGATTGGTTAGGTTTAGGCATGAGGCGAGATGTGGTTCGGTTAGAGTAAGAATCACAGGGTCAGAGCCAATCAGAGGCAGAGTAGGGCGGGTCTTCGCAGAATGCGGGTGGGAAAATAACGCCGTTTTCATCCATGGTCCCCACCCACTCCGGCTGATAACGTTAGGTTTACCCAAGCAGGGCACTCATGTAGGTAATGTCGCACACTCAGAGAACAACAGTGACTATTCAACTTACCAGAATCTGTTGGTAGTCCTTCTCTAAATCCTCCCATTCACGGAAACATTCAGATACACCCGCTGGACTGAACAACATTTTGTGCTCAGATACGATGAAGAAAGCTCCTGGAGTTGTGTAATATCCAAGCTCCTGTGTGTGCAACAGTTGGTCTCCTGAGAAAGACACGCGCACGTGACTTCCTGTCAGAGCCTTCATTATAAAAGCCTGAGTGACAAAAGTATTTGTGGGACACACTGACATCATAAACATTTACTGCAAACTTTGTGATGTGGAAGTGGTTTTCTGAGACAGTTTAGTCTTAAAACATGTCTGGAGAGAATATTTAAATAGAGCAACTGTATTTTTATATGTATATAAATACTCTGCTTTGAATAATAATTTGTGTCTAATATAAAGTATATAATATATAATATGTCTAATATGGTTTTTCCACAGAAAAAGTTCAGTTACCTAGTTAGAAATTCTTAAAATTACATCTACTGTTTCTCCCTCATAAAAAATCCAGAATCGCTGAATATGTAAATATTTTTCATTTAAAAAGTTTTAACTTCTAGACACAAGATGTCTCTTGGACATCAGGTTTCCACGTCACACGTTTATATGTTGCATATTGGACCAGGATCAGCTTCCAAAATAGCTATGATGTTACAAATCATGGTTGTAGGTTCACCCCTTTAACTTGGATTTTCAATGAGCACAGTGAAACTTTCCGTTTTCAGCAGATTAAAGTGAAAACAGCCTTCTAGGGTCAAACTCTGCACATACATCATTCTGCATATGAAGCTCAAACATCCAACTAAATGAACAAGGAAAAAAACACATTTTTGAGTGGAGAGGGACTTTAAAGTCAAGTAAAATATAGCTAATGATCATTTTCATTATTAGTTCATCTGCAGATTTTTTTCAATTAATCGATTAATAGGTTTGTCTATATAATGTCGGAAAATAGTGAAAAAGACCCGTTATAATTTGGTTGGCATAATTCATCTTGGTTAAACATTTCATATAGTTATTGTTTTTTTAGTTTGTAGTTTCGTTTTTTTAGTTTCGTTTAATTGTAATTGTATTTTTTTCCATTTGATATGTTGCTATAACTTTATTTCCAGGTGTTGTTACATATTATACTATTAGTGTAATTAAATGTCATTTGACCCTATCTATAATTTGTAACCGTGTTGTAAATAAGCTTGAGTTTCGTTTGCATTACTGCAACCAGCATATCCAAGCACACAGCATCGTTACCAGCGTTTACAGATTAATTACTTTACATAATTTTACAAAAATATTTTATAATAACAGTACTTTTATATTCTCCACATACAATACATTGTTGTGATTTTAATTAGTTGAGTTAAACTGGGTGAGTTAAATCAACTGTTTTACAGTCCAATCTAAAAACATTTCAAGGGATTACAACTTTTGTGCTTTTATTCTCAATAACGTAATAACCTCCGGTAAGTAACGTTGGTGTACTTTACAAAGCTGTCAAGTCCATGACTAATATCCATGTGTGCCACGTGCTCATTGGACGTGCTAATTAGCAACTACTTCGTCCAATCAGATCTCTCATTGGTGATCTCGAAGATGTTGGTTTCTTGTTTGAGCCAATCAACACGAGCACCTTTAAACAACCGCTTATACTACTAATAACTGATGCCCTGAGTTCAGCCTGTTAGGCAACACTGCCTCTCATATAAATCCCGTTTTATTAGCAAGGATTTGGTTTAAAACTCCAAACTATGGCCCTGATCTCAACCATCTATCAGAACCATTTCAATTATATCAGTTGTTTGGGTTCTCTGCTGGGAAGGCAGTCTGACCCCTGCAAGACAATTTTCAGGGAATCTATTCACTGTACTTTTGACATTGGCCTGTATTTTTAGAGCTGATGTTATGTAACTCTGTAGACACCTAAACATCCCCAATATTGTTAGCACCTCTGGCAGAGCCATGTAGGGACTGAACCTCAACTAATAACATTTAGGGCTCTATGAGGCTTAGAGGTGGCCAAAAACATCATAAATGACCTTTTTTATGAATACAGAACAAGAGAACAAATACATTAAAGTGTATGACAACCAGTTATATAAAGTAACTAAGTGCATTGACTTAAGTACAATTTTGAGGTACTTTACTTGAGTACTTCTATTTTATGCTACTTTATACTTCCATTCCACTATATTTCAGAGGGAAATAGAGGGGCCCGACCCCTAGGTTGGGAACCACTGGACTAAATTAGCTAACTGTATATAAAGTAATTCAAACTAGCTCCACCTCCAGCAGCTACAACAGTAACATGCTGCTTACACAGTGATGCTTCAGTATTAATAATGATGTAATATATAATGGTATATCAGTGAGTGGGTCAAAATTAGTCCTTTTACTTTTATACTTAATTTAATGCTAACTCTTGAGTAGGATTTTTCATGCAGGACTTTTACTATATATATTGCCGACCTCCACACAATTTGAACACATCATATACATATAGGTTTTTTATCAAGTCAGAAATGCAATACACAAAAACATACAAAACACAAAATATCAAATGTACTTTTCTTTTAATATGCCAGTACTGCTTATCTTTCTCTGTACAAAATAATGAAACTGAGATAAATACAACGGGCTGATACAAGAGGAAAATATCAGCAGTCTGTATCACATCAAGTGAATAAGAACTTACCAGTTGCCCAGAAAAGCCGACTCAGCTGTTTGTTAAAAAGGTTCAGAGATATCAGTCACTTTTGTTCCCCTGCTGTGAAGCTCCCAGTCAGACAGCTGCTGTAGAAACCCTGTGTTTGGCCTCATGCTGGGTTTACATTTTAGCATGTACCGCCATGCCTTCTGAAAAAAGTCAAACCAATAGCATTATGTACTGTAAATATAATATTATATTTCACAGTAAAAAGGATAGTTTAATATTTTGGGATATTATTTCCTTTCTCTTGAGAGTCATCGATATCAGCCTAGCTTAGCATAAACACTGGAAGAATGGGAAAACAGCTAGCCTGTCCAAACTTAAAAAATACTCCTATGACCACCTCTAAAGCTCACTAATTAACATGCATCTTGTTTGTTTAATCCTTAAATGAACAGAAATGAATAAGGACAGTTTGTGGTTTTAAGGGGACTTTTGTGCTTTTACTATTTCTTGGTAAAAAACACCCAGGTGTAGTGACTGTGCGCAGGTTACCAGGTTTGGTAACCTTACATTGTAATCAGGACTATACACTGCATTGAAAACATACTCAGACTCATACTGAATGAACACTCACCTCCAGTGTGTATTTGAGGTGGTGCATGAGAAAAGCTATGGTCACAGTGCTGCAGTGGCTTCTGCCCTGCCTGGAAACGATCAGGACACGAGAGCCCATGTTGATGTATGAACCTGAAAACATGAAAAGAGAAAATAGATAGCTCTACACGATTAAGCCAAGCCAATTATTTCATCATTATAACTTTTGTTCATAAAACCCAAAAAAATACCTCAGATCTTTGAGTTCAAGTTCAATTTGTGGCGGCACAATGCCTGTTATATAAAGCTCTTCAGATTCAGCTTCTACTTTTTTGAGAGACTGTGAGTTTTAAACAGGAAACTTGCACATTTTTGTCTCCATTTCAGACAATTTAGTGAGCAGTCAGGAAGTGGCGACACACCATGTTGATCACAGAATTATTCATCTATTCGTCCTGCATTTTACCTTTATGTTTGTATTCTTGATGTTTGCAGTTTACAGTAATAAACTGAATGTCTCAGGGCCTTCAAAAGAATTCATCAGATTATGTGCATTAATGACATTTTCACCAAGTGTAAAACGTTGATGCTTAAAGTTCATGGGTTACATGTTTCTATACATGAGATTGAAAATATTTGTAAAGATTTAAAGTATATAAATATAAAAATATGTACTCCTGTAAACAGCTTGTGTTGCTGTCATAGATCACTACATGCTGCATACTGTCAACCTCTACAGCCTCTGGCAGGAAAAATTTGCTTTCTGAATCCTGGAAAGAGTCACACGGAAAGAGTTGATATTTGACGCACACATAATCCTAGAAACTAAAGTCTCTCTCTTTGAAGAGTAAAACTCTTTTATTAAGGTCTCTTATGAAAAATGTTTACATTTTATTAAAACTAGTTTTATTACTTTCTGCGGTAAATAAACCTGGTAATGAATTCCCTGCCTCTATTTCTCAATACTATACAATTGTATTAAACCGGTATTGAACTCTGTATAAAAGTAGTTCTACATTGGGGGCAATAAGAAAAGACCCTTGGATGAGAAGAACAACAGGTTTCTGTAACGTATCTCTGGACTTTTACTTGCGGTGATATTTTTAAGGATTTTTAAGATGTTGATAAAAAGTCTTCAAGAAATTGGTTTTAAAAGCATGAGCAAGGTTTTCAGTAATGTCATACTCATGTCCTTATAGATTTCATATGTTGTTTTTATAACTTTTCTAACCTTTTTAAACAAAGTTTTTATTTTTATTTATTTTTATTTTTTAGGGTTAGGGGTTAGGGTTGGGGTTGGGGTTGGGGTTGGGGTTGGGGTTGGGGTTGGGGTTGGGGTTGGGGTTGGGGTTTAGCTTTATCTAAGCCATGGGTGGTGCTGTAGTTGCTCCAGGGTAGGTCGCTGCTCGGGAACTTTAGTCAGACTAATCTGCAAGAAATCCTGGCAATCTGGAGAGAAAGAAGGAGAAGAAAGATGAAGGCAATGGCTTCAGTGATCCAAAATGTGAACTAAAATAAACAGAATTATGTCATGACATGTTTGGCTATAAGCATGTTTTTGATACCGGGGTTGGGGTTGGGGTTAGGTTTGGGGTTGGGGTTGGGGTTAGGGTTGGGGTTGGGGTTGGGGTTAGGGGTTAGGGGTTAGGGTTGGGGTTGGGGTTGGGGTTTAGCTTTATCTAAGCCATGGGTGGTGCTGTAGTTGCTCCAGGGTAGGTCGCTGCTCGGGAACTTTAGTCAGACAAATCTGCAAGAAATCCTGGCAATCTGGAGAGAAAGAAGGAGAAGAAAGATGAAGGCAATGGCTTCGGTGATCCAAAATGTGAACTAAAATAAATAGAATTATGTCATGACATGTTTGGCTATAAGCATGTTTTTGATAGCGGGGTTGGGGTTGGGGTTAGGTTTGGGGTTGGGGTTGGGGTTTAGCTTTATCTAAGCCATGGGTGGTGCTGTAGTTGCTCCAGGGTAGGTCGCTGCTCGGGAACTTTAGTCAGACAAATCTGCAAGAAATCCTGGCAATCTGGAGAGAAAGAAGGAGAAGAAAGATGAAGGCAATGGCTTCGGTGATCCAAAATGTGAACTAAAATAAACAGAATTATGTCATGACATGTTTGGCTATAAGCATGTTTTTGATACCGTTGGACAGCATGTTGCTGATTTTGAGCTTGTTGCCCAGGAACTGTGTGGTCTCAAATGACGAATTCAAGTGCAGTGTTTCAAACAGCACTACTCCCAACTGCCAAACTGTTGTGGGGCCGGCTCTATAGGTACTACGACTGTACCATTCTGGGGGGATGTGAGCAGGGGTACCTGAAATACACAGACATAATAAAGATTGTCAGGATGAGGAGGTGGAGAGGTTTTCTTTTAAATGTAAAAGTCACAGATTGGTAAATTAGTGAAGAGCAGGAGTAGTGCACAAACTTCATACCGTAAAAAAGGCGCGGTAAAACGATCTTTTCTTAACGAAGCAGCTCATGCCAAAGTCAATGAGGCGGACACGTGGGGTGTCAGTGCTGGTCTCGATCAGGATATTTTCCAATTTGATGTCTCGGTGAAAGATGTGTTCAGCCTGAAGTTCTATTGTAGCATCCAGCAGCTGTTTCAATATGATCTAAAGAAGAGACGGAGAGAGAGATGAGGGGAGAGGGAGTGTTTGAAAAAAATTCAAGCCTATAAATGTTCATAAATTGTAAAATAAAATGGAATTATGTTGGAAGATCTGCCATCATGGCCTGAACTTGCACATAAACACATATTCACCAGGATCCTCCAGTAACTTACCTTGGCCTCTTCCTCCTCTAGGCATCCTCCGTTGACCTGAATGTGTGTGTACATGTCTTCAGAGGGGACTGGTCTCTCCAGGACCAATATGAGCTCTTCTTCCAGATCATACCAGTCCAGTAGGGACACAGGCGCTGACTGCCCAACTGATCCAGTCACTCTGAGTTTTAACATCACAGCGACCTCCACAGAGAGCTTGTTCCCATCCTTATCCTGAAACATCAAAACAAAATGAAGGTTAAAGTAATGAAGCTCCATAAATACTCCATAATGCATTCAGTTCAGTCAAAGAAATGTTGGGGTTGGGGTTGGGGTTTAGCTTTATCTAAGCCATGGGTGGTGCTGTAGTTGCTCCAGGGTAGGTCGCTGCTCGGGAACTTTAGTCAGACAAATCTGCAAGAAATCCTGGCAATCTGGAGAGAAAGAAGGAGAAGAAAGATGAAGGCAATGGCTTCAGTGATCCAAAATGTGAACTAAAATAAACAGAATTATGTCATGACATGTTTGGCTATAAGCATGTTTTTGATACCGGGGTTGGGGTTGGGGTTAGGTTTGGGGTTGGGGTTGGGGTTAGGGTTGGGGTTGGGGTTGGGGTTAGGGGTTAGGGGTTAGGGGTTAGGGTTGGGGTTGGGGTTGGGGTTTAGCTTTATCTAAGCCATGGGTGGTGCTGTAGTTGCTCCAGGGTAGGTCGCTGCTCGGGAACTTTAGTCAGACAAATCTGCAAGAAATCCTGGCAATCTGGAGAGAAAGAAGGAGAAGAAAGATGAAGGCAATGGCTTCAGTGATCCAAAATGTGAACTAAAATAAACAGAATTATGTCATGACATGTTTGGCTATAAGCATGTTTTTGATACCGGGGTTGGGGTTGGGGTTAGGTTTGGGGTTGGGGTTGGGGTTAGGGTTGGGGTTGAAGTTGGGGTTAGGGGTTAGGGGTTAGGGTTGGGGTTGGGGTTTAGCTTTATCTAAGCCATGGGTGGTGCTGTAGTTGCTCCAGGGTAGGTCGCTGCTCGGGAACTTTAGTCAGACAAATCTGCAAGAAATCCTGGCAATCTGGAGAGAAAGAAGGAGAAGAAAGATGAAGGCAATGGCTTCAGTGATCCAAAATGTGAACTAAAATAAATAGAATTATGTCATGACATGTTTGGCTATAAGCATGTTTTTGATACCGGGGTTGGGGTTGGGGTTAGGTTTGGGGTTGGGGTTGGGGTTAGGGTTAGGGTTGGGGTTGGGGTTAGGGGTTAGGGGTTAGGGTTGGGGTTGGGGTTGGGGTTTAGCTTTATCTAAGCCATGGGTGGTGCTGTAGTTGCTCCAGGGTAGGTCGCTGCTCGGGAACTTTAGTCAGACAAATCTGCAAGAAATCCTGGCAATCTGGAGAGAAAGAAGGAGAAGAAAGATGAAGGCAATGGCTTCGGTGATCCAAAATGTGAACTAAAATAAACAGAATTATGTCATGACATGTTTGGCTATAAGCATGTTTTTGATACCGTTGGACAGCATGTTGCTGATTTTGAGCTTGTTGCCCAGGAACTGTGTGGTCTCAAATGACGAATTCAAGTGCAGTGTTTCAAACAGCACTACTCCCAACTGCCAAACTGTTGTGGGGCCGGCTCTATAGGTGCTACGACTGTACCATTCTGGGGGGATGTGAGCAGGGGTACCTGAAATACACAGACATAATAAAGATTGTCAGGATGAGGAGGTGGAGAGGTTTTCTTTTAAATGTAAAAGTCACAGATTGGTAAATTAGTGAAGAGCAGGAGTAGTGCACAAACTTCATACCGTAAAAGGCGCGGTAAAACGATCTTTTCTTAACGAAGCAGCTCATGCCAAAGTCAATGAGGCGGACACGTGGGGTGTCAGTGCTGGTCTCGATCAGGATATTTTCCAATTTGATGTCTCGGTGAAAGATGTGTTCAGCCTGAAGTTCTATTGTAGCATCCAGCAGCTGTTTCAATATGATCTAAAGAAGAGACGGAGAGAGAGATGAGGGGAGAGGGAGTGTTTGAAAAAAATTCAAGCCTATAAATGCTCATAAATTGTAAAATAAAATGGAATTATGTTGGAAGATCTGCCATCATGGCCTGAACTTGCACATAAACACATATTCACCAGGATCCTCCAGTAACTTACCTTGGCCTCTTCCTCCTCTAGGCATCCTCCGTTGACCTGAATGTGTGTGTACAGGTCTTCAGAGGGGACTGGTCTCTCCAGGACCAATATGAGCTCTTCTTCCAGATCATACCAGTCCAGCAGGGACACAGGCGCTGACTGCCCAACTGATCCAGTCACTCTGAGTTTTAACATCACAGCGACCTCCACAGAGAGCTTGTTCCCATCCTCATCCTGAAACATCAAAACAAAATGAAGGTTGAAGTAATGAAGCTCCATAAATACTCCATAATGCATTCAGTTCAGTCAAAGAAATGTTGGTGTTGCTCACTTACCTTATGTTTGCACAACACCTTGTCTTCTGGGATGTATTTAATGGCTACCTACAAAACACAAACAAGTATTTGGTTAGCACTTTCTGAGCATACTGTGTTGGGCTGTGTTCAGACCAATATGAGATATTAACTCTGCGTGAAAAGATGCAGCAAAAACAATGCACGTTAAACATTAGAATGTGTATGTAACACTCACTGGAAAATTATCTGCTTTGCGGAAGCCGGCAAACACAGATCCACAGCCTCCTTCACCAAGCTGGTTGCCCTGTTCATATTTGGCCTGAAATTCAGCTAAAATAGATATTTTGTTTTAGTTCAGTTGTTAGGAACATTAATTCATTACATGTTACTTTAATTCTAATAATAACACCTCCTATACTCATTTTACACTTAACCTTAACACAAACCTAAACCCTACAATAACCTATCTACAAACCTCTGCGGTCATCTACTGAAGGTGTATTGATCTCCTTTTCGGTCTCCTTCAGGTCAGTGCACTTCTTCTTGGTTGATCCTTCTCCATCAGTGGCAGCTTTCCTCTTAATGCCTCTCTTGGCCAGAGTTGTACTGCACCCTTCTAATGGGCTGCTGCTGCTCTCTACAGATGAGAAACACCCAAAGGAACATTAGATTGTTGGTGATGAGAAAAAGTACGGGGTTGGAGTTGAAATTTTGGTAGCCTAGCTTAGCATAAAGACTTGAGGCAGTGGGAACAGTTGCCCTGGCTCTGTCCAAAGTGGAAAAAATATGCCTACTGACGCATTTAAAAACATATTTTTCTCTTCCCTCTAGTGGCATCTATCCATAGTTTTGTTTAATTTCTTCAAGTATATAGATATGTCTCTGACATTTTTGACTTAAAAGCCAACAGTTTGTGTGTGTTTTGTGGATTATTCATTCAATTTGTGCTGTGTTTGCAAAGAGATGTTGATTTTTAAAATTTTTAAATATCATTTGTCAATGCTGTGAGCACCAAAAATGGAATTTCATTTTTCACCTCCATTGTACTGGGGTGAAGGGAAAAAATCTAAGAGACAGATATCTTAAAACCTGGAAAAATAAAACCAAAATATAATAGATACCACTAGAGGAAACCCTACAATAACCTATCTACAAACCTCTGCGGTCATCTACTGAAGGTGTATTGATCTCCTTTTCGGTCTCCTTCAGGTCAGTGCACTTCTTCTTGGTTGATCCTTCTCCATCAGTGGCAGCTTTCCTCTTAATGCCTCTCTTGGCCAGAGTTGTACTGCACCCTTCTAATGGGCTGCTGCTGCTCTCTACAGATGAGAAACACCCAGAGGAACATTAGATTGTTGGTGATGAGAAAAAGTACGGGGTTGGAGTTGAAATTTTGGTAGCCTAGCTTAGCATAAAGACTTGAAGCAGTGGGAACAGTTGCCCTGGCTCTGTCCAAAGTGGAAAAAATATGCCTACTGACGCATTTAAAAACATATTTTTCTCTTCCCTCTAGTGGCATCTATCCATAGTTTTGTTTAATTTCTTCAAGTATATAGATATGTCTCTGACATTTTTGACTTAAAAGCCAACAGTTTGTGTGTGTTTTGTGGATTATTCATTCCATTTGTGCTGTGTTTGCAAAGAGATGTTGATTTTTTAAATTTTTAAATATCATTTGTCAATGCTGTGAGCACCAAAAATGGAATTTCATTTTTCACCTCCATTGTACTGGGGTGAAGGGAAAAAATCTAAGAGACAGATATCTTAAAACCTGGAAAAATAAAACCAAAATATAATAGATACCACTAGAGGAAACCCTACAATAACCTATCTACAAACCTCTGCGGTCATCTACTGAAGGTGTATTGATCTCCTTTTCGGTCTCCTTCAGGTCAGTGCACTTCTTCTTGGTTGATCCTTCTCCATCAGTGGCAGCTTTCCTCTTAATGCCTCTCTTGGCCAGAGTTGTACTGCACCCTTCTAATGGGCTGCTGCTGCTCTCTACAGATAAGAAACAACCAGAGGAACATTAGATTGTTGGTGATGAGAAAAAGTACGGGGTTGGAGTTGAGATTTGGGTAGCCTAGCTTAGCATAAAGACTTGAGGCAGTGGGAACAGTTGCCCTGGCTCTGTCCAAAGTGGAAAAAATATGCCTACCGACGCATTTAAAAACATATTTTTCTCTTCCCTCTAGTGGCATCTATCCATAGTTTTGTTTAATTTCTTCAAGTATATAGATATGTCTCTGACATTTTTGACTTAAAAGCCAACAGTTTGTGTGTGTTTTGTGGATTATTCATTCCATTTGTGCTGTGTTTGCAAAGAGATGTTGATTTTTTAAATTTTTAAATATCATTTGTCAATGCTGTGAGCACCAAAAATGGAATTTCATTTTTCACCTCCATTGTACTGGGGTGAAGGGAAAAAATCTAAGAGACAGATATCTTAAAACCTGGAAAAATAAAACCAAAATATAATAGATACCACTAGAGGAAAGTGAGTGATTTTTTTCTGTATAATTTGGGTTAACTGTCTGTTTAAGACTGATCTGATTGGATATTTTTGTTTAAGTCTAGATCAATATACTAATGCCCCAGTTGATGGATATTTCAGTGTTTTCTCTAATAATGAATCCTGATGATATACACTTCCTACTGTAATTTCACATGATGAACCTACCTCTTTCAGTGTCCACTTTCCTCTTCACTCCTTTCACACTGACATCTTCCTCTGTGGTGTTACAGGGTTCAGCTTCAGGGACCCTTTTCCTCTTTTTGGGGGTCTCCTTGTCAGGACTGGCCTCTCTTTTCCTGGTCCTGGTCCTCCCATGCTTTGCAGCCAGTGGACTTTGTTGTGTCCTGCTGCTATTAATCTCTGCAAATGAGAGAGCACAGTGGAAAATTAATTTGTTGTGAATTTTTGTCACTAATTGTATAAAATTGTCTTTTTTATCAAGACACAGTTCAGTCTCAGATCACAGACACCTTATCAATTTGAGAAAAAGGGCTCAGCAACAGGAATCTGAGAAATGAGTGCCCACAGATAAGTGATATAAATTAGTATACATAAGGGATTGTCGTTTTTTCTCACTTACTTCTTCTCCTAAGAGCTGGAGATTGACGAGTCTTTGCAGAGTCTTTGTTCATGATAGCATTTAAACAAGTTTCAAACACGATAACTTCAATGCAACAAGTGAGTGTTGATCCAATGATTCTGTATTTGAGAATGTCTCAGAGAGTTATGAAGGTTTGGTGAACGGAACACGGAATGTTGCTCCTTTATGACAGCATGTCTATGATGTCCTTTATGACATCATGTCATACACACACACACACACACACACACACACACACACACACACACACACATACACATACGTATATATACTTTCCTACTAATTTAAATAATCAAAGATTATTTAAATTATAATCAAAGATTATTTAAATTATATATATATATATATATATATATACACATTCATACTTTCCTACTAATTCAAATAATCAAAGATTATTTAAATTATATCTATATATATCTATATATATATATATATATACTTTCCTACTAATTTCCTACTAATAAGTTTTTTTTAAGTATGAAATAATAAAAATAATCTCAACTCAAGGTCCACTTACTAGCTTTCAACCACATATCACGGTCTTAATCAGTGAAAGGAGCTGACCTTTAAATTTCTTGTCAGTCCACATGCCTTTCAAAAAACTTAAGTATCGCTATAATGTTTGAAATAGTATAGATAGTATTGTTTTTCAAAAATAGTGCAGTATCAACAGGAAACTGACTTATTCTTAAGTGATACTATAAAGTTCACCTGATAAAAACAAACAAAAGAAATTCTGCAGCTAAAATAAATACAATGTGTTGAAATTTAGGTGACAAGCCCTGGCTAAGAGATAAACTACTGAATATATTGGTGCAGAACATGCCAATTACTATTATCACAATAAAATTATGTGGTACATGAACACACATGTGTTTTGGTCAAAACTACTCTTGTGTAAGGAGTTTTTTTGTCTAGTTTTCTAAAAGGGAAGAAGGCATCCCCTTGCAACTCTCATGAACAATGAACTTTTGTTATCCTGCTAGCTGGGTCTAGGATAGTCATGTTGGATTGGTTGGTCAGTGGGTTGGCCAGTGACTCGGCCAACCCACTGACTGGCCAAATTGCCAATATGGACGCTGATTGCTAATAATTTTGGTGACTCCCTCAACCTTTCCACTTGTGCTACCAATTTTGCTTTGAGCAGCCCTAGAGTCACTAGTCACTAAATCACTAACTCACTAGAGTAACTAATTACTTGTGGCATTTTTTGTGGAAATTCACGGTCCTCAGAGGATTCATCCACATGTTCTGGTGACCTTCTGTACCTCCAGTACCAAAGTTGGACCAAAATCTCACCTTGTACTTGGGAAATATAGGTCTGACGGGCCGATTGTGATGATATTTACTGAGAACATACTTCCATGAAGATGAACCACTTTTTTTCTAACCATACAAAATGGACATTCAGACACACACACTTTTGTCCTGCTTTTCTACAGTCGCTTCTGAGAACAACATGTACTCAGTCCCAGCAGAGCCGAGCTGAATGAAGGACTGTGTGCTCCGTCCTGCCCAGTGTCACAAATCATGCTGGTTGACTGGGAGGAAAACAAAGCTTGAGACCAAAGATGAAGGCAGAGAAGGAGTCTCCTTCAAAAGCCAGAATAATTTCACCGATTTTATTGCTCATCTGTCTTGGTTTCTTCAATTCAGGTAAGTCACATTTTCTACTTTAGAATTTGCTTCACAATTGTTTAGTAGATCGAATAGTTTTGTCTAATAATGGTCGAATGTCTGATGTTTCACTTGCATGTTAGTGAACTGTCTGAAACATTTTGTAAAGATTAAGTTCACACAACATCGTAGCAAATAAACAACAGCCGATTAATGTTTTAATTTTGTTTGTTTTTTTCAGTATGAGGGAATCACACGTTTACAAATTGCAAATATGATTCTGGAAATAACCCATTGCCTCTTAATTTAGTGGTAAACACCAACTTACTGGATTTAACAATAAGAGGGTCCACCCTGTAGATGATGGAAACCATAAACACTCAAAATTTAAGTATATTCTACACTAATTGAAACATCTGTGTAGCAATTGTGTTTTTACAGTTGAACAAGAGGCAATTGTAAGGTGATTTTAAAGTTGCAATACACAAATACAAATAGAACATATTCAGGGTTTGGCACAAAATGATGACGGTGCATTCGTGGTAAATTTTGCAGTGTATTATGCAATATTGCAGAAATTGACAACTCTCTGAAACTGAACAGTATAGACATCACAAAGGTAGTATTTGTTCTTGGGGTATTGGATTGCATTAGACTGTGTGGGTACTTATACAGTCTTGTGTCAACCCGTTGTAAGTAATACAGTAATTGTGCCCACAGGCTGTACCAGAACCAGTGTTTTCAGATGTTTAGTTATTTTCAGCTGCGGCTGTGACCTGTCATCACTATCCTGCTATTGTTGTGGCTAGCAGCAGAGTCACTGAGCTGCTCTGTTTCTGCAAAGCTAGCATGGCATCTGGATTGCTCCCAGTGCTCTTTTCATGAACTGCCAAGAAGGAAATTTGAACAAACAATCCCCACTTTTGTTGGTTCATGTTGGCCCATCCCAAGAACTGACAGCTGTTACCATGGTAATGTGGATCTGCCATGCAAACTGGCTCCAGTATACAGCAGTGGTGAGGGTTGATGCCCACACTAGCCTTCAGCTAATTACTGTGTCACTCACTGTGGTTGACAAAACATTAACAATGACATGCACAGTGAACAGTGAAGACTATTTACACCTTGCCTGTGTGCATGAACTGCTAAAAGAATTGTTCACAAAGTTATTGCAAAAGAGATCCCAGTATCCCTACAAAATACATTCATAATGGACAATTCCACAATGCACGTTGTATGTGAAATGCCAACTTTCAGTGCCAGTGCTGGAAGCAGCGTGTCCTTTATGTAGCAAGGCAGAATGTAAGAGTGTGGATGTCTGGGTGGTTGATCTGACCTTTATGCAGGAGGCTGTGTCCTAGACCAACAATTAATGCTCTTTTTTCTTACTGTAACCATTATAGTTCCCTATCCTTAACCATCACATGATTGCCATGTGCAGAAAAGTGCACATGTGCAAAAATGTGCAGTTTTGCAGAATTCAGGTTAAAATTAAGGTGGTTGTATAACTGAACATGCCACACACCCACTTTTTTTTAAATTGCTTTTTGGTGAATCATTTATTTTACAGAGTTTTATTTAGTTTTAATCTTTTTGTGTATTTATACTGTGTTCTGTTTTTATTGTAAAGCACTTTGAAAAGTGCTTTGAAAATTTCTATATCAGTAAAGTTTATTATTATTACAGTATTATGATTACATACATAGTTCCTGCTGAACTATGCCATGTGGTATAAGGCATATCAACCAAGTACAATAAGGTCAAAACCCACTTAGGTGTCAGTTAAGTTGTTGAAGTGCTATATTGGAATTGCTCTACTGCAATAACCTCTCCTCTGTGTTTCTCTGCAGGTGGAGTGCTGGCAGTGAATATGACTATTCCCAACACTCTCATTAGAGGTACAGTAGGAGGGGAGGCCCTTCTGTCTGTCCGCTACGTTAGCTTCAGCCTCGACCTGCCAGTCATCAAGTGGCAGCTCAAGAGAGAAAAATCTGTCACCGTTGTCCAGTCGATTGGAACTGACATTATTGGGACTCTGAGGCCTGAGTATCGTGACCGCATCCTGGTATTTGAGAATGGGACTCTGCTTCTCCACAACCTCAGACTCTCTGATGACGGGACTTATGACGTGGAGATCTCCATCACAGATGATACCTTTACAGGAGAGGGCAGCATCACACTCACTGTTGATGGTAGGAGGACAAGTTTTATATTACGATTCTCAAATTAATGTAATGGTACAATTACACCTATTTCTCTTTAGTCTGAACCAGTGTTTTAGAAGACTTACATCTGTCTTTGACTTAGACTCAAATCCATCTTAAGTCCCAAGTCTGATTATTGATGAGTGGATATAACACTTACCTTTGACTAATGAGCTGTTAAAATAACTCAGTGTCCGACTAATGAGGCAGTAGAATCCCTGACTGTCACACATCTTAGTTATCACCACACCAACAGCACACTGCCAATAGTAATCACTTGTGGGCAGTGATGTGTTCATGCTGACAAATTCAGCATAATTATCCCACCAATTTGGTAGACTCTTATATCTGGAAATATACAATTTGGAGATAATTTATTATATTTTTGTCATCATGCTGCAACATGAGCTGCAAGTCTCTTCTCATGGTCATGTTATTAATACTCAGAGATAAAGTTGCAAATCCTTATGGTATGATATCTATATATATGTATATATGATATATGATCTTGCAAATCTGCAATCCTCCACAATATGTTCAGTAGTCACATCTAGATGATTGCAGATTCTAGCCAGGGGCTATCCCACTTAACAGATTTAAAGGCCCTACACATCCACACAGATGTCTTTGCTTTGGCTGATTAGACCCCTGTTATGGTTGTCAGGGGGGTGGAGCAATGAGGTTACCAGACTCAGACCGTCACATTGCCGCTTGGGTGTGGTTTCAACTCTGTTTCAATTCAGCACACAAAACGTCACATGCTGCTTATATTGACTTGTGCTGCAAGAAAACAAAATACCACATGTACCAACACAATTGTATACATTATAGATTAATAAACATATTTTATGCAGGTTGTAGTGGCTGAATCCAAATAGAAAGGTCCAGATTTGGACCATTTGTGGCAAAATGCTCACCTCACCACCAGCAGGGAAAGATCTTCGTTTTCCAGCTTTCACAGCCAGGGATTTTAGTGGAGAATACCTCCTGATATGTTACAATTCAGTCGTGCATGAAATAGTGGAACAATGACATCTGCCCCACCCACACAGAACGCTGTGAGAAGGTCACCTGTGTCCTGAAGAAGAGTAGGAGGAAGCAACAATGTTCCACACAATCCAATCTGTGCTTCCTACTTTATGGCTGAAAGTGCAATTCCCTGCCAAGTGATGCTCTAAGAGCATCAGATATTTCCATTAGCTAAGTGTAATGAATTTTCATTACATAATAATTTTCCTCAATTTGCACAACTCTACTACATGACTCATGGTGAGGTTCATTCTGAAATCTGACTGGAATTTGTCCACAATTTTGTTGTAATCTAAAAAGGGACAAGAGACAACTTTAGCCAGGACCTTATTGCTATGATAATTTTGAGATTGGCTGGAAGTTGTTCAGAATAGTTGGATCTAGATTTAGCCTGAAGGTTGAATGACAGCATGCTTGAAGGAGGATGGGACATACAGTAACTAATATTGGACTGTGTTTCCAGTTATTTTCTGCTATCCCAAAGTACCCCTAAAAAATCAGTTATTACAGGTTTAAATAAGTAAGAAAGGATGCAGAAAAACTAGAGCATGTGGAACCACAACATGCACAATCATCATCCCATCAGAATTAAGAAATAAGATTAATTTCACAAACATCTTCCAGTTTGTGAAATGTCTTTTCTGATATTGCTCTGTTTTCTGAAATGTAGGGTCACCATATATACTGTGTCAAATATGGAGGACAGAATGTTTACTGTTTTTTATTTTCAATGTTTTTACATGTTGTGTATCTATTGTATATACTGTCTGTAAATCTACTATCAAGATTGTTACAGTGCAACTCGCTGACCTCTCCACAGAGCCTATATCCAGGCCCTATATCCACATGGAGGCTACATCAGTGCTGGAGCTCAGCGAAAATATCATCCTGAACTGCTCTCATGACAATGGAACCAGGACCACATACAGGTGGTTAAAAGGTGGAAAACCACTGACCAATGTGACAAGATTTGTGTTGTCACCTGACCAGAAGCTCTTGACCATAACACGGGTGTTGATGGCAGATGATGACATCTACAGCTGCACGGTGGAGAATCCTGTGGGCAGCATGACGAGCCTGCCCATCAGACTGACGGTCTACAGTAAGTGATGCTGTCTTAGTTAACAGTTGCAGTGCCAACACCATTGCAATCCACAGAACCATGTCGCTTGCATGGCTAAAATAATACCTTAAGTCTAGTTAATGGGAGGTAATTTAGGTGAAGTTCAGGAGCAGGACCACATCTAAAACAATCCTCTTCCTGTCATAAACACCTTCCCGCATTGCGACATTAGTGACATCCCTAAAAATGGGTCTAACAGGGCATGAAACACGAGCAGTCAAACTATCAGAAAGGTTGTAAACAAACCCCCGGGTTACCCAAAGAAGAGAAAATGAAGGCGAATGGTAAAATGATTAGCCAAACTGCCCATTTTACACATCCATCACAGATTAAATGTTTTTTTTAACTGTTGGCTTGTTAATTGATTGTCTGATTGCTAATGATTCTTGCCCAAGTGGACCTATTTTTAACAGTGTTGCTGCAATCTGAGAAATTTAGCCTTTACTTTGGTGAGTACAATATTATCATAACAGACAGAACTGATGGCCAGAGCTGCAAAAATGACACCCAAATAATAAACTGTAGTTTTTAAAGATGTGGCTTTGACAATAGACTAGAACATGGCTGGCTGAATTCTTGGAAATGGTAGAGTACACAATGAAGGTTGTCTCAACCAGGATTAACAATTTGAAAGATTTAAAAAACTACTCACAGATGTTTTTTTAAAATAAAATTTCAACAATCATGTCCTGTAAAACCCTTTTTGTATGTTCCCTTGTTATTCTCTGTTATGCTCACTGGCCGTAATGTGGCATGATCCTACCAGGAAGAAGTTCCCTCTATATCATCCTTTCCACTGGAGGCATCTTCCTCCTGATCACCTTGGTAACAGTATGTGCCTGCTGGACGCCTTCCAAAAAGTAAGACTATTAGCTTTTAAATTAATTCTAATAATTATGAGACAGATTATAGAAAGGCAGGTGTGGAGACATTATGTTATAATCAACATTATAACATTAAACATTAATGCACTGATACACTTTTTTGTCTGTTAGGTCAAGACATCCAACAAGAAAGTCTCTCTCCAATTTTTATGACCATTCTAATCAGTCACCAATCAATCACACAGGTATATAATTGTTGTATTCATGTTATAATCCACTGCAAAAAGTGGTCAGATTATCTATGATGAAACTGGAATAATCCCCTTGTGAATGGGAAATGTGTATGAATGACAGTCTGATGTTTTTGTATTTGGCCACAGATGATGTGCTTCCAAAAATGACACAGCATAATGGAAAGACTGCAGTAACGTCACTTTATATCCTGCAGCAAAAGGTATTTCCCTCATCACCACTATGATTTTATTAGACTATGACTCACAAAGGGTAACAAGGCAAAAACTCTGAAGCTATGCTAGCATCCCCTGGAGGTACAATGTTCACTACAGCCCACAATACAGAACAGTTGGATGTAACAAACAATATGGTGACAATTTAGACATGTTGGAGCCACCTCCAACAATCTGCAGAATTATCCATATTGCTCATGTCAACCTGTAGTGTACAGTAGAAGGGTGTGCTTGTCCTGAGTATTTATTAAGGACCAGTGGCAGTAATTGTTACACTTAGTTACACACAGTTATTGTTACACACAGTATGAATGTCTAGAACTGTCAACATGTGAAGCTAACTGTTACTGGAAGACAATACAGTTTGACAAAGTAAACTTTGTTTTAATTGAAAACTGTTGAGTGGATTTGGACTGAAGTTGTCCTGTTTCGCAGGATCCTTCCATGGATGACTCATCCAGCAACAGCATTGGATCTGCTTCTGAACTTGACAACCCACCGTGCTACACCAGTTCCCCCAACTACACTGACTCTTTTATCCAGTCTAATGGCTCCCCTGCCCGTTCCTCCCACAAGTATACCTGAGAGCGCGTCCATTCCATATCAAAGCAAGGTGGAGATCAGACCCACCTACGGCATACTGCTCCTGACTCTTGGATGGCAACTTCCTGCACATCAGCCCATACTTTGTGAATGATCTCAAAAACCAGTGTCTAGAGTTTTACAATAATGTCAGTACTGCATGTTAATATGTTTTTATTAAAATAAACAGTTGAGTAATTCAAATATCAGTTGCTTTTAAGGTTAGAAGAACAGCCTGTAGAAAAACATGGAAACAGTGTGACAGACATGTTTTTAAATTGCTTTGAAGCCTGGATTTGGGTTTACTACTCACCACTGTTGTTTGTGGAACTACAAAATCCAAAATTTGAGAAATAGCATGGAGCCTGCATGAACCTGAAGTGGGGTCCGTAAGATGCAGCTGTCAAACTGTAGTGGGATAAAGTAAATGGCCTGTCAATTAAGGCACCCACTGTCCCCAAAATCACCACCAAAAAAATATAAAAAAGAAATGAAATTACAGAAGCTGCTGAGACAATACCTTTCAACTATGTATTTCTAGGGAGAAGTTGGGGATTGTAGACTTTTATCCAGTCTGACTTGATGTCAACATCTAGCACCGCTGCTGTGGCTTCATCCTTCAGCTGTGACGATTGCTGCTTGGGTAGTTCCAGTAGTATTTTCACCCTCAGATACCCTCCTCCCTGATGCTTCCCTGTGAATTAATAAATTACTCTTTTGTTGAGGTCTTGCACCCATGGAGTTTGATTGGGTGGGCAGTTGGGTAGGCGTTTGTTTTTTGTATGTGTGATAATTTCTGTAGAGTTCAGTGAGATCCAGCAGTTACTTTGTGATATTTTGTGAAATTATGTAATTCATTATTTTAGTTGTACTACATGATTTAATAGTATTTTCATTGATTAGGGTAGGGTATTTTATACAAACTTTAATAAAAATGTGAAATTCCCAAAACACAAAAAAAAAAAAAATTCTCAAGTGTCTTGTAGTATTTCTCTTAGCTCGTATCCATTCATAAATTTTCATGATTTAAATTTTTCACAAGCTCCAAGGACAGGTTCACATTTTTTCAAGTCTGTCTTAATACAGTACTCCCATGCCCATGTGTACATTGAAAGAGTTGTTTGTTGCTGTAATTGTTCCTCCTGTCAATGAAAGAGATCACTTCCTAAAGTTGTTTCAATGTAAGTGATGGGGGACCAAATACAGTCGTTGTTTTGTGCAAAAGTACATTTTGCAGTTCAGAGCACGCACATCTACACACATTTTCCCCTCGATGAATCACAGTCAACTTGAAAATGTGCACATGTGGACAAACCTCATATCCCACCTATAGCCCCATATGTAAACTTCAGCACTCTATAGTCATGGAGCAGCTGTTTGCATCTTCCAAGATATTTTCATTGTTGCTACTCAGCTGGGAGCAGGTTTGGTTATTAGCAATAATTGATAATTATCAAAATAATTATTATAAGAAAGTAAAATTATTAATGTGAATTAATTATTACAGGACACCACCTTGAGAGTCAGTTTCTAAACAGTGAAAACGGTCTCAAAAAGGGTGTTTATGCAAGAATGTCAACATCTGATATTAACATTACAGGATGAACAGTCAAGGTTTAAATTCGAGCACCGACCCTGTCAACAAGCTATCACAGTATCTATACACACAATCACAGGAAACTTCTCTTTAAATACACAACAAAGTTTATTAACTTTACCAATAAATTAATAATGCTACAATTAATAAACATATATCATACAACTACAAACTATCAAATACAAGCAATAATAAACAACGGCAGTTATAAACAGCAAGACAATATACAGCAACAATATACAGCTAACAGAGATGTGTGTGTGTGTGTGTGTGTGTGTGTGTGTGTAGGGTGGGGTGTGAGAGAAGAAGGAGACAATGGTTAATGGCGTCTGCCGGCTTAACACGTGTCTCTAACAATATGATAACTTGGGAATAGAGCTGAGCTCTGTTATCTGCTCCCCAAATGTGTGTCGGACAAAGCGATTGTGAGGAGAAGTGGTGATCGTGCTGCTTTCATGGCAGCTGATTCTTGGTGGAGTTGTGGAGAAAATAGCAGAGTCGACTCGGTCGAAAGGCAGTGGGGCATAGAAGTTATCCACATCGTCATGAAGAAATCCTTTTCTTCCTTTTGCAGGCAAACAGAGAGTGCTGGGTTGCACAGCAGTCTTCTTTGGATCCGGTAACGTGCTCAGTTGAACACGGAGAAATCTCTACTCGTCCAGCGAGGTTGAGATTGTGCAGCCTAATTTCAGTCACATACATATGGGAGTTACTTCTTTACGTTAGCTGTGCAAGGAACGGGAAGTAAAGTTCAGACAGTCAGTGGAGTGTTTATAGTCTCAGTGACGTCACAGCTGGAAAGGGAAATCCCCAGTGTGTTTCCAGTGGGTCTTGTCCAATGGGAGCTGAGAGTTTGACTCTGCAGGATTTCACACCTAGGTGTGAGTTGAGCAGAGCATAAAGGGAATTGAAGTCAGCTTGGAGTTCTTTTGTTTAAAATGGCATCTTTCTTTGTTATCAGGCTTTGTGACTGCATGCAGGCCTGCCTTTGTCTCATGCACATGGAGTATGAAGCCTAACATCGTGATTGACTTTGAGTTCATGTTCAGTGTGTGTAGTGGTCCTTCAAAGGACTTTAAGTGGATTGATAGTACATCTTACTTGAATGTTTTATGTTTGAACAAACATATAGGGCAAGACAGGTGTCTGTTTTCTACTTTCAAGTCATAATGACGTTTTGCCAAACAGAATTTGGTCAAACCTGGTCCATCTTACAGAGCACGATCCCTTCGATAGCTCAGTTGGTAGAGCGGAGGACTGTAGGTTGAAAATGGCAGGTATCCTTAGGTCGCTGGTTCAACTCCGGCTCGAAGGAGGTCTTTTTCTTTTAAACCAACATATAGGGCAAGACAGGTGTCTGTTTTCCACTTTCAAGTCATAATGACGTTTTGCCAAACAGAATTTGGTCAAACCTGGTCCATGTTAGAAAGCACGATCCCTTCGATAGCTCAGTTGGTAGAGCGGAGGACTGTAGGTTGAAAATGGCAGGTATCCTTAGGTCGCTGGTTCAACTCCGGCTCGAAGGAGGTGTTTTTCCATTGTGCCTTGTTAATGTTAGAAGAATGTCAAGGCAATAGTTTCCAGGCACGAGGGGTTCATTCCGTCATCTGTTCGGGCTAAAATAAACCCTTCTACGTCAGGTCTTGCCGACCTCTATGGTGGAGCGTACAGCACCTAGCCGAGGAGAGTTCATGTTCAGCGTGTGTAGTGGTCCTCAAAGTACTTTAAGTGGACTGGTAGCACATCTTACTTGAATGTTTTTCTTTTAAACAAACATATAGGGCAAGACAGGTGTCTGTTTTCCACTTTCAAGTCATAATGACGTTTTGCCAAACAGAATTTGGTCAAACGTGGCCCACGGCAGCTGGTGCGAGCCCTTCGATAGCTCAGTTGGTAGAGCGGAGGACTGTAGGTTGAAAATGGCAGGTATCCTTAGGTCGCTGGTTCAACTCCGGCTTGAAGGAGGTCTTTTTCTTTTAAACCAACATATAGGGCAAGACAGGTGTCTGTTTTCCACTTTCAAGTCATAATGACGTTTTGCCAAACAGAATTTGGTCAAACCTGGTCCATGTTAGAAAGCGCGATCCCTTCGATAGCTCAGTTGGTAGAGCGGAGGACTGTAGGTTGAAAATGGCAGGTATCCTTAGGTCGCTGGTTCAACTCCGGCTCGAAGGAGGTCTTTTTCTTTTAAACCAACATATAGGGCAAGACAGGTGTCTGTTTTCCACTTTCAAGTCATAATGACGTTTTGCCAAACAGAATTTGGTCAAACCTGGTCCATGTTAGAAAGCACGATCCCTTCGATAGCTCAGTTGGTAGAGCGGAGGACTGTAGGTTGAAAATGGCAGGTATCCTTAGGTCGCTGGTTCAACTCCGGCTCGAAGGAGGTGTTTTTCCATTGTGCCTTGTTAATGTTAGAAGAATGTCAAGGCAAGAGTTTCCAGGCACGAGGGGTTCATTCCGTCATCTGTTCGGGCTAAAATAAACCCTTCCACGTCAGGTCTTGCCGACCTCTATGGTGGAGCGTACGGCACCTAGCCGAGGAGAGTTCATGTTCAGCGTGTGTAGTGGTCCTCAAAGGACTTTAAGTGGACTGGTAGCACATCTTACTTGAATGTTTTTCTTTTAAACAAACATATAGGGCAAGACAGGTGTCTGTTTTCCACTTTCAAGTCATAATGACGTTTTGCCAAACAGAATTTGGTCAAACCTGGCCCACGGCAGCTGGTGCGATCCCTTCGATAGCTCAGTTGGTAGAGCGGAGGACTGTAGGTTGAAAATGGCAGGTATCCTTAGGTCGCTGGTTCAACTCCGGCTCGAAGGAGGTCTTTTTCTTTTAAACCAACATATAGGGCAAGACAGGTGTCTGTTTTGCACTTTCAAGTCATAATGACGTTTTGCCAAACAGAATTTGGTCAAACCTGGTCCATGTTAGAAAGCACGATCCCTTCGATAGCTCAGTTGGTAGAGCGGAGGACTGTAGATTGAAAATGGCAGGTATCCTTAGGTCGCTGGTTCAACTCCGGCTCGAAGGAGGTGTTTTTCCATTGTGCCTTGTTAATGTTAGAAGAATGTCAAGGCAAGAGTTTCCAGGCACGAGGGGTTCATTCCGTCATCTGTTCGGGCTAAAATAAACCCTTCCACGTCAGGTCTTGCCGACCTCTATGGTGGAGCGTACGGCACCTAGCCGAGGAGAGTTCATGTTCAGCGTGTGTAGTGGTCCTCAAAGGACTTTAAGTGGACTGGTAGCACATCTTACTTGAATGTTTTTCTTTTAAACAAACATATAGGGCAAGACAGGTGTCTGTTTTCCACTTTCAAGTCATAATGACGTTTTGCCAAACAGAATTTGGTCAAACCTGGCCCACAGCAGCTGGTGTGATCCCTTCGATAGCTCAGTTGGTAGAGCGGAGGACTGTAGGTTGAAAATGGCAGGTATCCTTAGGTCGCTGGTTCAACTCCGGCTCGAAGGAGGTCTTTTTCTTTTAAACCAACATATAGGGCAAGACAGGTGTCTGTTTTGCACTTTCAAGTCATAATGACGTTTTGCCAAACAGAATTTGGTCAAACCTGGTCCATGTTAGAAAGCACGATCCCTTCGATAGCTCAGTTGGTAGAGCGGAGGACTGTAGGTTGAAAATGGCAGGTATCCTTAGGTCGCTGGTTCAACTCCGGCTCGAAGGAGGTGTTTTTCTTTTAAACCAACATATAGGGCAAGACAGGTGTCTGTTTTGCACTTTCAAGTCATAATGACGTTTTGCCAAACAGAATTTGGTCAAACCTGGTCCATGTTAGAAAGCACGATCCCTTCGATAGCTCAGTTGGTAGAGCGGAGGACTGTAGGCTGAAAATGGCAGGTATCCTTAGGTCGCTGGTTCAACTCCGGCTCGAAGGAGGTGTTTTTCCATTGTGCCTTGTTAATGTTAGAAGAATGTCAAGGCAATAGTTTCCAGGCACGAGGGGTTCATTCCGTCATCTGTTCGGGCTAAAATAAACCCTTCGACGTCAGGTCTTGCCGACCTCTATGGTGGAGCGTACGGCACCTAGCCGAGGAGAGTTCATGTTCGGCGTGTGTAGTGGTCCTCAAAGGACTTTAAGTGGACTGGTAGCACATCTTACTTGAATGTTTTTCTTTTAAACCAACATATAGGGCAAGACAGGTGTCTGTTTTGCACTTTCAAGTCATAATGACGTTTTGCCAAACAGAATTTGGTCAAACCTGGTCCATGTTAGAAAGCACGATCCCTTCGATAGCTCAGTTGGTAGAGCGGAGGACTGTAGGTTGAAAATGGCAGGTTTCCTTAGGTCGCTGGTTCAACTCCGGCTCGAAGGAGGTGTTTTTCCATTGTGCCTTGTTAATGTTAGAAGAATGTCAAGGCAATAGTTTCCAGGCACGAGGGGTTCATTCCGTCATCTGTTCGGGCTAAAATAAACCCTTCCATGTGAGGTCTTGCCGACCTCTATGGTGGAGCGTACGGCACCTAGCCGAGGAGAGTTCATTTTCAGCGTGTGTAGTGGTCCTCAAAGGACTTTAAGTGGACTGGTATCACATCTTACTTGAATGTTTTTCTTTTAAACAAACATATAGGGCAAGACAGGTGTCTGTTTTCCACTTTCAAGTCATAATGACGTTTTGCCAAACAGAATTTGGTCAAACGTGGCCCACGGCAGCTGGTGCGAGCCCTTCGATAGCTCAGTTGGTAGAGCGGAGGACTGTAGGTTGAAAATGGCAGGTATCCTTAGGTCGCTGGTTCAACTCCGGCTCGAAGGAGGTCTTTTTCTTTTAAACCAACATATAGGGCAAGACAGGTGTCTGTTTTCCACTTTCAAGTCATAATGACGTTTTGCCAAACAGAATTTGGTCAAACCTGGTCCATGTTAGAAAGCACGATCCCTTCGATAGCTCAGTTGGTAGAGCGGAGGACTGTAGGTTGAAAATGGCATGTATCCTTAGGTCGCTGGTTCAACTCCGGCTCGAAGGAGGTGTTTTTCTTTTAAACCAACATATAGGGCAAGACAGGTGTCTGTTTTCCACTTTCAAGTCATAATGACGTTTTGCCAAACAGAATTTGGTCAAACCTGGTCCATGTTAGAAAGCACGATCCCTTCGATAGCTCAGTTGGTAGAGCGGAGGACTGTAGGTTGAAAATGGCAGGTATCCTTAGGTCGCTGGTTCAACTCCGGCTCGAAGGAGGTCTTTTTCTTTTAAACCAACATATAGGGCAAGACAGGTGTCTGTTTTCCACTTTCAAGTCATAATGACGTTTTGCCAAACAGAATTTGGTCAAACCTGGTCCATGTTAGAAAGCACGATCCCTTCGATAGCTCAGTTGGTAGAGCGGAGGACTGTAGGCTGATAATGGCAGGTATCCTTAGGTCGCTGGTTCAACTCCGGCTCGAAGGAGGTGTTTTTCCATTGTGCCTTGTTAATGTTAGAAGAATGTCAAGGCAATAGTTTCCAGGCACGAGGGGTTCATTCCGTCATCTGTTCGGGCTAAAATAAACCCTTCGACGTCAGGTCTTGCCGACCTCTATGGTGGAGCGTACGGCACCTAGCCGAGGAGAGTTCATGTTCGGCGTGTGTAGTGGTCCTCAAAGGACTTTAAGTGGACTGGTAGCACATCTTACTTGAATGTTTTTCTTTTAAACCAACATATAGGGCAAGACAGGTGTCTGTTTTGCACTTTCAAGTCATAATGACGTTTTGCCAAACAGAATTTGGTCAAACCTGGTCCATGTTAGAAAGCACGATCCCTTCGATAGCTCAGTTGGTAGAGCGGAGGACTGTAGGCTGAAAATGGCAGGTATCCTTAGGTCGCTGGTTCAACTCCGGCTCGAAGGAGGTGTTTTTCCATTGTGCCTTGTTAATGTTAGAAGAATGTCAAGGCAATAGTTTCCAGGCACGAGGGGTTCATTCCGTCATCTGTTCGGGCTAAAATAAACCCTTCGACGTCAGGTCTTGCCGACCTCTATGGTGGAGCGTACGGCACCTAGCCGAGGAGAGTTCATGTTCGGCGTGTGTAGTGGTCCTCAAAGGACTTTAAGTGGACTGGTAGCACATCTTACTTGAATGTTTTTCTTTTAAACCAACATATAGGGCAAGACAGGTGTCTGTTTTGCACTTTCAAGTCATAATGACGTTTTGCCAAACAGAATTTGGTCAAACCTGGTCCATGTTAGAAAGCACGATCCCTTCGATAGCTCAGTTGGTAGAGCGGAGGACTGTAGGTTGAAAATGGCAGGTTTCCTTAGGTCGCTGGTTCAACTCCGGCTCGAAGGAGGTGTTTTTCCATTGTGCCTTGTTAATGTTAGAAGAATGTCAAGGCAATAGTTTCCAGGCACGAGGGGTTCGTTCCCTCATCTGTTCGGGCTAAAATAAACCTTTCCGCGTCAGGTCTCGCCGACCTCTATGGTGCAGCGTATGGCACCTAGCCGAGTAGAGTTCATGTTCAGCGCGTGTAGTGGTCCTTCAAGGACTTTAAGTGGATTGGTAGCACATCTTACGTGAATGTTTTTCTTTCAAACAAACATATAGGGCAAGACAGGTGTCTGTTTTCCACTATCAACTTAAGTAACGGATCTTCTTCCCCTTCCCCTTCTCCCCTCTTCTTCCCCTTCTTCTACAGACAATTGTTCCCCAGCTTCTTCTGCATAAGTTACCCAGCCATCTGGCAATTCTTCACTACCACCCAGTGCCTGTCTTAACTCCTCCCTGAACTCCACACAAGTCTTCCTTCTTCAACTTCCACCATTGGATCTTTAGTTCTGCCAACATTCTCTTCCTCTTCTTGGGCTCCAAAGGTCATCCTACAGACCACCATTTATGGCAGCAAGACAGTAAATGTGTGATTTTCACCCAGTGCAATGGTGTGACTCATGTCACAGAGGAAGAAGCAGTAGAACTAATAGAGCAAATAAACAAGCAACACTGGTTATTCGGATCAATTCATTGTTGGTTTTGGTCTTTTAATGAGATTTATTGGCAATAAAAAAAAAGCTTTGTGATAGCACAAAAGTTGAGTTAAGCTAAGTTAAGGTAGCAGGCTAACCCACCAATCATGATGTAGTTGTGTGGTGTTAAATATGCTAGAGAAAATGAATCTGGCTTGTTCGCTTGCCTTCTTCTGAACACACAGTGATGCATCATGAGTTTGATATTTTATTGACATAAGATGTGGTACTGTGACAGGTTTGCAATAACAAATCATTTACAATAGGGTTACAGCAACAGATGCTAGAAATATTCAATTTCATAAGATGCAATGATAACTCTCTCCATACATTCTGTATCGCTGGCAACAATTATGGATATACGTTCTATGTTTGTAGGAGTGCTAAAGACAATGATGCTTAAAAAAATATGAGACCTGCAATAGAGACATGAATTGAGAGAATATCATTTTTAAAGGGCGTAAATCCACAGCCTAAATGAGAAAGGATAAAATGGACAGTGGGCTCATGCAGGCACATAAATGCATTTTTACATTAAGTATGAAAATAGTGTGACCAACACAACTGATACGCTGAAAAAGCCTTTTCTGTTCAATAGATAGAAGCAAGGCTTAATTTCATTATCAGGGTAATACCAAAACTTTTTAATTTATTACCTACACAAACTACACCATCACTGGACTACACTGGACTAGGGCAACTCTGGGCCTTAGGGCATATGCACTCCAATGCTCTATAGCACACACAACGCCAACACTAGAGGGTTATATTGACACTAGCGTATTAAAAACATAAAATTGGCATTTAACCAGTGACATTTGTGTGAATGCTTGGTCCTGTGAGTTTGGTTTGGCTGAGGTGCCACAGGTTTAGATTGGCTCTACAACAATGGCATTAAGATTACAAAAACACTTGCATCAAAAGAAAAGGAAAACATTTAAAGCGTATTACAGAATGGAAACTACTGCAACAATAAAGCCAGTTAAAAGGAAACACGCAGAGGTAGATGCACAATAAATAGGAAATGACAATATAGGTGTATAAAGCCATGTACAACTATGTGATTGCAATAAATGGGGCTATTACAAAAAGAATTACATGTGAAATAGTCATTTGAAAATATACTAAAAACGGAGTGGCATTGGTGTATGAACACATAATCAATAGCTGCTATAAACTGTAGTTTGTGTAGTGGTTCCAAAACTTATGAGCAAAGGCTTTCAAATTGAAAATAATGGCAACCTGGCAATATTGACCAACAAATTTAAGCCCACAAATGTACACTACTTGTCAGTCAGAAGCTTCTTTACTGCCTGTTCTACTAACTGTTTGCATCCCGTCCACCTACACAGCTTGTTGACAACTAACTGCACTGGATGTATTAAATATTTTCAACATTACTTTATAGTTACATAAAAATTTGCTCTAGCCAAAACAGAACAGGTCCAGGGGTTTTGTTTGCTTTTTAATTTAGGATTCTATTTTTATGTGTTTTTGGAATTTGGCCATTAAAACACCTAAAAGGAAGTAAGACATTTATGCTTAGCTGAGGTGAAAAGGGAGGAGTGCAAATAAACACAAGACAGCATGTGCAAAAGACTGATGGAAAGTGATCTTGGTGTTTTATCGCCTGTAGTGTAAACGTAGAGCTTCAGCGCACTGCTGCCATCCAACATTACATGCCTCTACTGCACCAGGTAGACAAAATAAAGATCAAAAATGGCAGCAGACAAAAATATCAAAGTGTGCATAGATGAAAGAAATACATTCATGAGAGTAACATAAATCACAGGTTGGGAGCAGCAATGAAATGCCATAATTTAGTAGTAACATTAGAGTTACTAATGCTATATGTAATCTCTGATCTGTGTTTTCCTTAATTAATTCCTTAATTTCATTTAAGATTTGTGCAGCCTTTACATGGAAACTTTAGTATTAGTCACATTAAATACAAGAAGCGGTTAAAGTCATTACAGCAAAACATATGCTGCTGAGGTTGTATTATCTTTGTCACTTTAGCATGTCTCTAAAAGTCATTGTAGGCAATGACCTCCGGGAGGCAAACCTGCTGTAGAACTGGCATTGGCAGCTTCTGACAAACACATAGGTTTCAACTCTCTTTACACACATTAGTGGCAAAAGGAACAAACCAATACTGTATTATCCTGTAGGTACAAGTGAAGCAAAGCCAGTATCAAAAATAAATCAAACTTGTAAGAAGTGTGAGCCGTGCACAGTACAAAATAAAAAGCAATGGCTTCACAGACACTGGGGAGATATTTTTTTCCCATTCAGGACAGTTTTACCATCAGTCACATCTTCACAACATTAAGACACTAAGTTAAGGATGGAATGGTAGACACATTTTCACTGGGAGGTAAAAATCAAAATGGGGAGTTGAAAAAGAGGATTCAATAATGTTTTGAACTGACAAAATAAAGGAAACATCAACAGTGGGTCTACCTTGTTATTCTGATGGCTTGTAGCTTCTGTTATGATGTTCAAGCCATTGTACACAAAGGCCAGGGCTTTTTTGTTTTCAGTACAATATTCAACAAAGCTACAGTATGGTGATCACCCCCAATACTTTTGTATTAACTAACATTTGCCTTATTGATCTCTGGAAGAGAAATACATCCATTACTCCAGATTATTTAGTATCCCTCATTTACTGTTTGGATTCCTTTGTTTTGGCAGTTTTCTGCAGATGAAAGAAAATGATAAAACACTGCTGTTTGTTGTCAGGATGAAGCAGAGTTGCTAAGTGGTACAGCAGGTCAGTTCTTCAGCACAGAGTCGTACATCTGGTAGACGTACTGAGAGACCTCAGGGGCCCGACACTTGAGAGACAGCTGTGGAAGCAGAGAGGAGAAGACACAGGGTTACAATGGAAGACATCTTCATTCACACTTCTTCCACCTGAAGGAGGCCGTTTTTAGAGCCTAAACGAAGCTGTATTTACACCACTTACACAGCACAGTTTAGGGATGCAGGATTGGAAAAGGGGATAACAGTAATTGACTCTTCTTTTTACATTTTAACTTGCATTAATGCAAGTATCGGGAGCCTGTGAGTAAGTCATAGCAACATCTTCTGGCAGCTAATGCAGCTAGCTTCGAGCCTCAGTACATGAGGAGTAGTAGGCCAGAAGTGTGCTCACTTATTGATTTGACAGCCATGAGCTCCCACCCCTGACTTTGGCCTTCTCTGATTGGTTAGAAAGCACAGGCTTGCTTAATATTGTGGACATCAATACAAATGTTGGTATAGTCCATAACCATTTGCAAGAATGATTTGTAGATTTTTTTCTTGCTGATCAATAAGATCTTTAAAGAAGTCTCTGTTGTTCTAGTAATTCATGAACCACAGTTAGGGGCAAGAATTTCTGAAGCCTGACTGGAATAAACTTGTTTCCACAGTTCTTTACAATAATTAGTGATCTAGTTCAGTTTGAAGGGCAATCTTTGGATATAATGTTGTTCATACAAACTTAGCTCCAAATTGGTTAAGTTGGTGAAAAAACAGCTCTAGATTGCCAGGATACTCAACAAGACTCCACTATAAGTGCAGCAGGCTGTGCCTTCTACTCCAGTGGGGCAGCGTTTGTAAAATGTCACTATTGAATACTGTACCGTGTAGTTGGGGTTGCCAGGCTGAATGCGGAGCTCGGCCAAGATCCAGATGCCATTGGTTAGCTTGAGGGACTGGTACAGCATGTCCTGGCCTTCTACGTTTCTCTTTGCAATGGTGTAGATGTTGTTATTCTGCAGCTTCCCTGATACTGTATCTGCAAGACCAGAATTAAAGTTACTTCAAGGAATGAAAGCATCACTCACCACTCCATCCATTTACTGGACAAAGAGAAGCCACATGAAACACACACATATGAGGCTGTAATCACTACTGGAGCAGTAATCACTATACTGTAGGTACTAACACTAATGTAAGCATGAACTAATGAAAACTCTGCTACTGGCAAATGGTTTATCAGGGAACTGGTGGTAAATTAGCTCTATGGGGGTTTTAATTAATCATAACAGACAACCTTCAGGTTTCAGTAAACCTGCCCGGGTATGCTACAACACTGATCCTGGGCAGCCACCATGGGTTGTTAGCCATTCTGCTGGCAGGATAACAGTGCTACAATCATGAGCATCTTCTAAAAGGAAAGAAGTTGGAGGTATCCATCAGGTACAGAGGAAGATGAAATGTTGAAGTATCCTGAGATAGGCATGTGGGTGGAGAAAGAAAACATAGAGAGAGGTGTAAAGTCTTTGGATGAGTTGTAAGAGGAGGTCATCAGACATTTTTAAAGTCTTTAAAGTGATACTGGGACCTGTGCTAAAATGAATTTTTCAACGTGGGGCCTGGGGACTACAGAAGGACCAAAAATGGACAATTGGTCGTTTGTCACGGGGTAGAATGAAAATTTGTTACCTAAAATTATAATGATCAAAACTGCTTGAAGAAAAGCACTAAGCTCTAAACATGATGCCCACCTATCTGCATGTTTTAGTAGAGACACTAATACTTGTCTTTTGCTCTGTGTGCTTTTGTCTGTATATGTGCATCAGAAGCTTTGATAAATAATCTCAAGCAAGGAACTTCCTGTTGTTTTATGCTATGTCCTGAAATATATTTCATAATAATATTTTTTTTCCATTAAGCTGTCCTTTTATGAACTATATTTTGATTTTTAGTCATATGATGGATCACTTTGTCTTTAAGCTCATCATTGTTCATCAATCACGAGGTCGCTGCCTTGCACCAGTGATCCATGTGACTGATCTAGCAAAGAAAGGAAACTTTAACTGGTCAGCTGGTGTTTATATTGGATGATTCTATTTCCAGAACAGAACAATGAATGAGGACAGATCAGTTGGAAAAACTGAACTTAGGCCAGCAATAATCTTTGTAAATGAGTCTGTCATTCCTGCAGTGAACTATCATACAAGTCAAAGTTTGAAATGTTATAAATCAGCTTAACAGACAGTAACTTGCATTCAGGCAGCAAGCCACAACTCGAATGTGAGCAGGGAAGGCATCTTTTTAGCCATACATCACATTTCTGTTTTGAAAGAACAAGACGTTATAAAAATTGTAATGCAACTGAAGGCAATTTTTTTTAACAAAGTTGCCATTTACACAGGGTAACCCTCTTTACCTGCATTTAGGTGGCACTCTTTTATCTGGTACTGAAGCTCATTTTCATTGGGGATGTCTTTCCAGGTAGCCAGGAACACCTGTCGCTCTGAAGAAAACAAAAAACAGAAACAACTTATGAACATTAATAATAAAGAACCTAAAAACTGATTTCCACACAGCGAAACACTGCACATTATTGGATGGTTGATGCAGCTCTGACTGGATTTTAATTGGCATCAATTAGCTGTATTTTGTATTTTCAGGAATCACTGTCACAGTGGTGCAGACTTAAAGTCGGCAATAAGTATATTTTCTGAACCACTTCACATTCAATCTGATATATGAATAAATGTTTTCCAAGTATTCCTGCTTCAGTGGCTGTGGAAGATATTGTTTGAAAGTGATGGTGTAAAGAAAGATGTGAGGCTGTTTTGAGAAACAATCATACCCATTTTTCCATCCTCGACAAAGAATATGTTGAGAGGGATGAGAACGCTGAAGTAGAAAACATCGATGTTGTTCTTCACAGCCACCTGTGTACAAGAAACAAAACAGAAGATGGGCTTGATATTAGATAACTTATATAAAAAGCAATGTTCCACACTTGGTTTAAATTACCATCGCATTATATTATGTGACAAAAGAAATAACACTTTTCAATATCAACTGCAATGTGAAAATGATATGTAAAAAAAGGGAAACTAAACAACAGTTTTCAAAATACACTTTCTGGCCAATTATGACTTCACAAGAGCTGAGCTGAGCAGCCAGTCTGACAACTCTTTCTCACCAACTAGGGATGTGGTTTGATTGGATTTTATCGAATCTGAATCCAGTATCGAATCCATTTAAAATCTGAATCCTTTCCGATCCCTTTACCTTTAGACAATTCCACCAGCTTAGCTGTGTGGTCATTAAATTGAATTTGCAATTAAAAAGGCCAAAATAACTACAACTCAAAGATTTCAAAGCAGTTACATACTGTATGTATGTTTTCTATTGTTCTTTGCTAATAAAAGAAAAATGAATGAGAAGAGATAAGAGATAAGAGCCAGAACCAGAAATCTGAACCTATCGCTATCACAGACTACCTCAGACTCAGCTTCAAAATCCTCAATTGGCTGAACAGCTGCTGATTAAGGCCGGCTAGTTTCAAAGCTGCCGCACATCACAAAATCTACAAGTAATGGTCAGCGACAGATGCTCAACAGCGACTGAGAGCCTGTTAAGTTAGTGGGGAATGTGTTGCACTGCTGTTCAAATGTCTGGTAACTGAGTTTTTCTGTACCTGTAGATTATTGAGTGGGTCCATCTTCATGACTGGCCCAATGGTGTTGATAGGCAAAGAGACCTCAATACTCTGGCTGGGCATCAGTGGAGTGTGAATGGGTAGAGGACTGGTGGGGATCATCCCAAAACTACAGGTAGAAAAAAAGAAACAAAAAATAACCATTAGTGGCATTCAGTAGTAGTCAGTAGTAAAGTAGTCTAATACAACAGTCTTATTGTTTTAGAGAGGGGTTGATTCAACTTTATGGTCTCCAAAATGACCATAACATCAACACCTCTCTAACACAGTTTCCTCAAAAACTGAACATAATAAACTAGGATTTATTGCAGGGCTGTTGTATCAGACTGCATTTGTTTTAACTAGGTGGACCTAATAAAATGGCAATTCCATGTTAATCGAAGATGCAAGAAAGCTGTAGCAATGAATGGAAGCGGTCTGTGTGAACAACCCACATCTTTACATATTACTAACTTTATTTTCAAGTAAGGCACCAGTACATGTAGTTAGATCACCCGCTGATATGAAGCACATAAACCATTTGCAGCAAAATCATTCTTTCCTGGCTCCTTTAACTATTTTTTCCAGCTGAGAATGATATTTTAGTAGACCAGCTATTTTCATAATCTGATCAAGAGAGTGCGTCTGTTCATATGCGTAAACAGACAGGTTGTGATAAAGTGAATGGTTGAGAGTTTAACTTCTGTACTTGTGGCAAAAGAGTACAAATGCAATTGAAATGAGACAAAGTTCAATCACAATTTGAAGGCAACATGGCATTTTAAGACGGTGAAATCAAAGGAACACCTGAGTCACCAAAGATATATGATAGGTGAGAACGGTTTCTCCTGCGAGTCATCTCACTGACCTGTTCTTGTTGAACTGGATAGCGAAGTCGGTCATGTGTTGCAGGGCCTTATTGGTGAAGCTCATGTCCATGTACATGTGGCCCTGGCGGCGAGAGAAGGTTCCAGAGATCTCCAGTCCTTTGGCTTTCACTGCAGGCAGCCACACCTAGGAAAAAAAACAACAGTGTAATCAATTCTATAGATATTTGATGTACTTCTAAAATTCATATATGTACACAAAGGATCTCACATTTCTGCAAAAGCAACTTCACCATTGACCTGGTCAGTAAATACTCGCTCCCTCGCCAGCAGCAAGTCAATGTTTAGTTTGTATTCTGATCGACATTAGCACTGTGTGTAAAACATTGCCCTCTCATTCATTTCAATGAGACTATGTGGTCTCAACACAGGGGGCAAAAAGGGCAGGGTTTTTCACCCCCCCCAAAAAAATTTGACCTGGCTCAACTGGCGGCAACAGAAATCATCCAGCAGGCGTACATTCCTGGTAGATTACTTTATAATGTTGACGGCATATTTTAACCTTGAATTATCATGACTGCGGAAAAATAAATTGCTGCCGTAATCTTTCCAGAGTTTTAACTCTTGTCTCATATTAACACCGTGCAGTGTTTTATGGCATCCGATAGACCTTCAAAGCAGATGTGTATTTAACAGAGTGCGATTTTCTGTCATAACACCAGGTTAGACTTTTGAACACCACAATAAAGTCTGATCCACAATGTTCACTATGTGCTAATGAGCCTTCAAACAACTATGAAATATTTTTTTATTGACTTTGTAAATGGGCCACAGCTTTAGTGTCATATAAAAATGACAGCTTAGAAATGAGTCTTTAAAACTCCTGTAACTTCAGCCCAACCCTACTGAGACAGTTTAAGGATTTCTGAAACATTCCTGCTTCTGTTGTTTTGTAACTTTTTCTAGTGTCCCTGAATCACTATTTACCACTTTCATTTTCCTGCACTCCACTAACAGGTAGAGTATGTAACCAGCACAAAGCTTTCTGTTGTGTTCAAACTTAACTTTTCAGCACACTACTGCTTTTACTGTGAGCAATACATCTATTACTGACTGAACACATGTTTTCCATTATTCAAGTGAATTCTGCCAGGACTTCCAAGACTGAAGTTGTGTGAACTCACTGCTTTTGGGGCTACGTAGCCTCCAGTGGTGATGGCCATGCCTGTGGAAAGCTCAAACAAGTCGTTGAGGCCACTGCTGACAGCCGGAGGTGCAGGTGTTGGTGACGGAGCAAAAGTACTGGGGACAGATGAGGGGATGAAGTTCTGTCCCACCTAAAGCAATCACAACAAAAAACACACAAAAAACACATAATTGAAGTTACCATAATTTCAGTAAACATCACTGGCAGCGTGACACAGTACTATGAAGCTAGAAAAGTAATCACACAGAAAGTCATGCCAAATGTTCTTCTTGCATAACAGAAAATGATTAAAACTCTTCAGTGATTATGAGGGAAAACAAAAAAGTTTCAACCAATTTATATTATGTAAAAAGCCAAAGCCCTTATGACAGAGAAAATAAGATCAAAAGTAAGGTGAGTTTAGTTTTGCGTGTTTTAACCCATTAATTACAACACTATGACGATGTGATCACTGTTTGCACTATTGACCACACAATCCTAATAGAGAGAAATTAAATAGATAGTTAAAATAGTATAAACGGTATGACAAAATCTCTGAATGTTGCCAAATTGATATTGCCTCACAGTATATATCATCATATTGCTCAACCCTTTACTGGAACAACCATGATTTGCCACCACTCTAAATGCCTGAATGTTTTAAATATGATTTTCATTGCCCAATTATCACAGCAAAATACTTAAGAAATGCAATTTGGTTAATAATGTAGATGAAATTTAGAATTTTCAGAACACCTTGTTGTTCCAGAGGAAAAAAAAAATTGGAGGAAAGACCAATGACAGCCGAGTGAGCCGTCTGTTCATCCAGTCAGATGGTGTTTCCAGGCTTGAAAATGGGCTAAAACATGCAAAAGATCTGTGTCATCTTCTAACTGAAGTTATATGAGTGTGAAACAGAGAAGCCAGGTTTAAACACTTTTGAAGAACAGGTTTAAGAGTGTGGTGGGTTAAATTCTGGAAGCATGCAGCATGCAGACAGGCAGGCAGACTGCCAAACAGAAGGGCTTGACTTACTGCTGGACTTCCCCCAACACCTCCGCCCAGGTCTCCCCCCAGCTACAGGAGAGAGGAGAGGCCCCCAAAGACAGCATCCAAACATCACAGACAGACCAAACACACAAACAAAGACAGAGACAGAGACTTTCTTAGCAACCGCAACCCATCAAGAGGAGCCCTCACTCTCTGGGAAAATAGCAACTCGGCATGGTTATGTTAGACAATAAAATAAGGCTTTAAAATCTGCAAGAAGATTATCAAGAAGTCCAGATATTCCAGCAGCTTGGAGAATTTGAGAAGTGACCATTAATAAAAGAAATGAAATACAACAAGGCTTAATGCAGTTCCATGTTGGAAAAAGCATATTTAGGTTTAAGGCAGGTTATTAACATGTTAATGTACCAAATGTATTCATTCTGGATTAAAACATTTTTAGTGATATTTTGAAGTTTTCAAGAGTGTTTTTGTGTCGTGTTACACAGAATAACATACAAAAAAAGATATAAAATATTATTTAGCAGTTTACCTTGAAGAATACTGACATGAATATTATAACAAATTATAACAAAAATGCATTTAAAAATGTAGAAATTTACTCAATCAGATTCTACACACATCAAATGTACCAAAATGTTAATTTTGATTGCATCAGCTCTCTCATCCTTTCTTTCAATGGCTACCACAATACTTTATTCCCACACTATCACACAATCCTATTGGCTGGTGATGACCATGAAACAACCCCACCATCAACAGAACTCATAAACTATATTCACAATAGTGCAAAAACAGAGTTTAAGTTAAATAATTGGAGAAAAAGCATGGGTTGGATCCATCGTAAAGATTTAACGGATGAGGCTGGTGTTATTCTTGATGTTTGTCATTCTCAATGAATCCCATAAAAAGCCTGAAACCAACAATGCATTAGTCCCTCTGTTAATAGTTTCTGACTTCTAATCCTGTATGTGGCACTCAGCAACAATTCTTTAGAAATGTGTCACAAATAAATATTTAGATTTAAAATAAATGGTTGATGGTGATTTACAAATGCTGTTTTAAGAAGGAAAAGTGATTCATCCAATTTGTGCTTGTAGTGAGAATATACACAAGTTTATACACATCTCCAGAATTATTGTATATATTTGTGTGTGTGTTTGTGTTAAAGCTCACCAAGCTGTCCAGGCCCCCTCCCAGAAGGTCCACTGCACCCATTTGCATGGAGGAGACCTGGGGCACATTGACTGGAGGGCCCAGGTCCAGGTTGAGCAGGTCACCCAGAAGGTCTCCCTGGCTTGGGATGACATGTGGCTGATCCATGGCGGCTGCTGGCCCACCGCTCACTGGGCTCTCACCAGTATCAATGCTGTCATCGGAGAAAACAGTAGTACTGGTAAGGGACAGGCATTTGAAAAAAATTCATTACCAATGGAAAACTCAACTCAAAAAATTGTGAAAGGATGCAGAAGAGCAGTGCCAACTGCAATGAGGCAGAGCCACTGTCAAAGCAAAATACACATAATCATTCATGGATTCACCATATCAAAGAGTAAAGAATCCTGTCAACAATGACATCCAACATGATAATACTGCAGTCAGGAGCGAATGTTGTCTTCTGCATTGTGGGAAATGTGAGCATGCACCAGTTTTTGTCTACAGGATCACTTTCAGTACATGAAAAATGCTGTAAATACTGTTAAAAATGGGGTAGGATATTATGAAAATCCTACAGGATGTGACTTTAAAGTGTCCATTTTATGGTGTTATATATGGTGTTACCACTGAAATTAAAGTCAAATTCAAACTAGCAGTAGGCTAGCAACACCATTCTGCGTAACTATGGCTGCTTTTTTTTCTTGTTTGGAAGCAAGAATAGAGGGATAACTGTTATTTATGATTTCTCATTATCAAACTTGTATTTGGTAGACAGAAGTTCACTGACAGTCACTGACAAAATGAAACCTTCAATCCACGATTTATTGTTCATAAGCAGAACACACAAAATACTTCTCCTTTACTGGAAGTCAGTAAGACGTGGGGCAACATCTTCCGGGTGTTGGGTAATGTCCGGTTCTCCAAAACAGTTGACAGTAAAATGCACTATGAAATATGGACTGGAGTGCTCTGTGTGTACATATATTGTAGATTGACTTTGTGTTATCTGTTCCTAAACTGATGCCACATGTTATGCCACACCACATCCTGTTAGGCCACAGAGTGTTGCTCAAGAGCCTGAGATCTAAACTTGTGGTTTATTTAGGCACATATACTGTATTTTGTTGCGTCTCCTCTGTGTCACATGAATGACATACAATATATTACCAAGTGTAAACAGACATAACTTCTCCAGAAGTTCAAGCTCAATGCTTAGCAAAAATCACTATTATTATACATAGCACACTGGATAATTAGGAAGCTTTTAAAAACATCTGCACTAGTCTGTAAGGCCTTTAATTCTTTGCTCAGATTCAAGCTGCTGTATGTTTAATTATTAAGCTGTAAAAAATAGATATGGACAGGAGGAATGATTACAAAAAGCAAGTCCTGTTTCAGTATTCACATGGGCTCCTGACTATTGTTTAAAGATAGACTTGAAAAATTGTGAACCTATACTCTGTTTTTGAAGCTGGTCCACCCAAATATTGGGAATTGGCAATTTTTTGATTATTAGACTCTTCTGATGACTTTGGACATTAGGTTTTCCAGGATTTATGACATTATTGGACTACCAGACTTCTTTGAAAGTAGGGGGCCACTGAATTTTAAGGTTTTAGTTGTTATCTGTCATGCATTGTGCCTGGATATTTTTTATGACAGACATTCTTTTTGAAAATTACTATGACAATAAATACACAAATCTAATCTATCAATATATGTTCATGCATAGTACAGCCTGTGAAAGTTCTACACAGTGCTGGCGTCCCGCAGGCAGAACAGTGGGTGGTAAAAGGTTAAAATGCTGAGTAAATGCTATGCATGGCATATTGTCATTATGTGAATAGCGTTTGTGTGTCTGACCTGCTGTGCTGGACGGGAAGGTGTTTCCGGTGGATTCCATGGCTGCCCTCCACAAAGGCACTGGGGGGTTTGTGATAGACAGAGGCCAGGGACCCAATGTGGCAGATAAGCTCATCCAGCAGAGTGGGCTCAATCAGATCTGTCTCCTCTGAGATCAGGGGCTTTTCTGACAACACCACCTCCTTGGCAGTCACTGGGTCGGTGGACAGCAGGCGCCAGTAGATGTAGCCCCTGTCACGCAGGTCAGGGTTGTCAGAGTCCTGCAGAAGAGGAGGAGAGGTCAACCAGATGTACTGTAAATTATTTTTCTTGCTTTCAATTGCATTTATTCAGTGTAGGAATTAGATCTTGAGGACCACAGTTGGACTAGCTGTTACCATGATGGTAGCTGAAAAGGAGACTAATTAATTTGGAAAAATATACTTTTGATACAGAGAGTTATGCCTCCCAGAAGGTGCCTGTATGAGCTGAGATAAACAAAACCAAGATATTTACAGGTCTGTGTAAGAGCAGGAAAAATAGGAAACATCATCCAGCAGTAAATAAATACATCATGAAAGTGATGATGTAAACCTGCACTTCTGCAGAATAAAACAAACAACACTCGACAGCTCCTGTGTGTGTTTCACCTGAGTGGCCAGGCTGAGGACCTGCTGCACCAACTCCTGAGTCTCTGATGGCTTCTTAAGGAACAGCTTGACGATGGCAGTCAGCAGAGTGAGCTGGACCTGTAAATCAAAGCAGACACTGTTGTATTAAGGTCATTTGTACAATGCTTCCCAAATTCCAATCGCCTGTCTTCGCTGTGGGAGGCTGAAGCAAGAAAAGTATGGAGATAGCCTGGAAATGTGTACACAAAAGTACCCACTCAGCTGATAATAACAATTATAACGTATACAGAAAATTCATTGTACATGGCCTGTGCTCCACAACAAGAGAGATGCAGTGTGTTTACATGCCCTTAAGTAACAGTTAAGAAATTAGCTGACTGGAGAAAGCTGACTGTCATGTAAACGAGAAACCTGGTTACCATCGGGGAAGGGGATTAGTGAAACCTGATTTCCCCAGGTGGATTTCTCCTAAAGAACGCACATTTATCTGCCATGCATAACCGGCAAACCGGGTTTCTAATTGTTTTTTTACTAAGTACTTGTGCATGACAAAAGTCTAAAACAAGCAAAGCACATCAAAGAGCGGCTGGATGAAAGAAGGGATAATTAGGCGGAGTAACACATCCTCATATTTTAAATAATTCCATCCAAAGTCCAACTACAACTGAAACTAACACAAAGTAGCCACTAGAAGTTCCCACTGTCCCCAGATATCAGCCATTAATTTGGTGAGTGCAATATTATCATAACTGATAGAACTGTAAGCTCAAAAAAGTTGTATAAACAGGAATTATCCTTTAGGTTCCTGTAAGAAATGTGTCATATTGAGTAAACTTTCCAAACTCAGCTCGGCTAAATTACTACCCAATATAATTTTTTATAATATGTGTAAATGACGAGTAATGACACACTCTGAGCATCTCACAATCTGTGTATTTGCTGAACTTGATGCCAGTCACTGTTTAAGATGCAGTATGAATATGATTCAAATGCACATCAGTTATTTTTTTGTTAATTTTTTGATGAACCCACCTGGGTGCTTTCATCATGGAAGCCCTCGAGGAAGCTCTCCAGCAACTCATCAGCGTTGTCGATTCTCTCAGCATACTCGCCAACAATCCAGATCATGGCGGCACGTGCATCAGGCTCGTCCAGAGAGTCCAGATTCTCACAAAGTGTGGCAATGATGCTTTCATACCTGAAGAACACCAATATCAGCTTATAGCTTCAATGTACAATGTATGCTAAATGGTAGATGGATATAGATAGAGGTCAGCGTCTTTAGTTAAGTGCTGTAAGTGTGATTTATGGTAAATTGACATGATACCTTCAATGAAAAACTAAAAATACCAGTTGTATGCCTCTGCCAACCAGTCAAGTTGCAGTTTACATCCATGTCTGTCCAGACTCATATAATATTTGTAGTGAAGACTTTGAAAGAATTTAATAAAAGGTATTTAAAAGTGTCACAATCTGCCCTTCTTTTCCTGAGTTAAGGCATTGAATTATGGCCAGTGAAGTTGACCTTTGACCTTTTGGATATAAAATGTCATCACTTCATCATTTTATCCTATTTGCTATTTGTGTGAAACTTTGTCATAATTAGTATATGAATTCTTGAGGTATGGCCAAAAATCGTGTTTTGTAAGGTCACAGTGACCATGACCTTTGACCACCAAAATCTAATCAGGTCATCCTTGAGTGCAAGTGGACGTTTGTGCCAAATTTGAAGAAATTCCCTCAAGGCGTTCCTGAGATGTCGTGTTCACGAGAATGAGACGGACGCACAACCCAAAAACATAATGCCTCCGGCCATGGCTGAGGCACAAAAACCTTTTGAACCACACTGCACTGACAGTTACTCAGCATGCAACACTGGTCACAGATCTGGATGGACTAAGTAAACTAACAAAGTTGATGTCACAGACTGGTTAGTTAATTACTGAACAGTTGTGGGAAACATACTTGTTGGGGTACTTGCGGAAGATGTCCCTGATGACCACAATAGCCTCCTGAACCACATAGTTGACCTTGGTCTGGATCAGGTCCAGCAGGGTGCTGACACAACGCTCAGCTGATTGCTAGAGAGGAACAGGACAGAGACACCATGTCATCATCACTTGGGAAAAAAAAAACCACAGTCCTCATATACAATTTAAATTTATTTGCACTGATGAGGAAGAAGACTGAATGTCAACAAGGGACCAAAGAGAAAAGAGACAGGACATCAACTAACAGACAGTAATTTTCTTGATAGCATGGACGTAAACAGACTGTAAAAGGATTAAGATGAGATGAAACGTGGATTTAAAACTTGAAGCTGCAATCCATCACATCAAAACTTCAGCTAAAATGACGGAGCATCTAGTCTTCAGTGTTTTTTTTACCTACATTGTCGACCAGGACAGGAGAGACCTGACAAACCTGATCAACATTTCTCAATAACAGTGTATGGACGACTGGAGCAGGAATTTCGTGAATGTTAAGTCTCTTTCTGTATGGAGATTTACTTGGGGAAATTAGTGAACGAGTTGTTATGATATTTCTACTATCAGAGCCCTCTTGTGACAAGGCTGAAGCAAATTAGATTCTGTTGCTGTGCTGCTGTGAAGCACATTGTAAGTTTTCAGTGGCGATCATTTCTTACCTCCACTTTGATGGCACAGCGTCCAATGGCTCGTACAGCCTTGCGCACAAAATCAACATCCACCTCGGTGGCGTATTCCTTCAGTTCAGCCAGCACCTGCAAGAAAGACAAGCAAGAAAACAGCAGTGAAATATACCTCATGTGTACCCAATACAACAACATACACAGATATTCAACGGCTGGTTTAGTTGCAATTTAATTTTATTGATTTAGTTCCACTTTGATCCCTTTAACAAAATTACAGGTTTTAGCTCAACCTGCTAATAACAGTGGACAGCAAGTTTTAAACAATAAAAATCTATTAATCTACTTCATTTGAATGCAGTATATTTAGTGGTGTATATACAAGAAAAAGCACAATCACATACTGTTTCAAATACCATTTTAAAAAGACACTACCACAGCAGATGAAGCTTTAAAATTCAATATTCTGATCGATACATGCAAACTAAACCCTCTAACCAAATACCTTGTACATTTGTTACTGTAAACCCCAATTCTTCTTCATTCCTAGAGCATAAACCTATGTAGCATAATTATCTTCTATACAAAAGGTCCCATGGAGTTGGGTTTTAATGTACGGTACCTGGGCGATGTTGGCCTGAGAGGCCAAGCGGATCATGATGTCCAGTTTCTCCAGTTTCACATAGATAGGGTCATTGTACTTGACAAAGAACACCTTGATCTCCTGCTTCAGGATCTCGGGCCTGCACACATGAACACATTACACGTTAGACTGTGGGAAGACCTGATCCAAGAGAAACAAGTATAATTTTTTTCAAAAAGACATAATCTATTCAAGGACTAGATATTTACATAATATACCATAGGCAGTAGATGTTTCTTTTGGATGGCTCGGGAAGAGGCTCCTACTGTAAGAAAGTGTTATAATGGGTTGCTTGTATCCCTTATGTTGCTAGGCTAGCAATTTTTTTACCCGGGTGTCCACAGGAGTCAAGTCAGTCCTTAATTACTATTCATTTTATTCATTTTTAAATGAAGACATTCTGTGTCCAAGAACACCATGTTAGAACGTGGTAAACCCAAAACAGATGTCTGAAACATGCTAATAGTCAAAGAAAATCTTTTGATGATCCCAAAACTTACAGCTTCCAAGGGCTTGACAGAAAATGAGCAATATCAATATGCAAAGCTTTTCAGCGGTAAGCTCAAGAAATCCCCAAGCAGCTAAATCCATTAGTTAATGACTTCTTTTAGATGGTAACAAAGTAATTAGAAAGAACTATAGCTTGTCTTCTTTACTGTATTTTATTTTCTGGTCTAAAATGTGATAACATTTTTGTAGGTTATTCTGCTTTTATTTATTTACTGTAATTTTTTTCCACAAAAAAATGGTATGTATTCCTACATTATCTTATTCAAAGTTACTTATCTTCTGGAAGAAATAAAGAAGGGAGGTCTAATAGTGATACAGTATATGATGGTAGTAGCAACATGAAGCCATCTGCAGCTACAAATACAAACCAGCTTCTGATTTTTGTGATTACACACCTTTTCTGGACAATGAGGTTGATGTTCCTCAGGGCCACGTACTGGACCTCAGGCTCTCCAGAAAGCAAGGTGACCAGCGGTGGGGATAACTTCTTCAGCAAGGTGTTGTAGTAGTCAGAGTCCTTGGGCAGCAGCTCCAAGAACTTCATCAGCACCTTGACAGCTGACAGCACCACTGCGGAGTTGGCGTGAGACAGCCGGGGAGTGACACGCTCACAGATGCTTTGAAAAGGAAGGAGGGAAAGTTGAGTTAGTAAAGAAAAAACAATGGTAGGATTAATCTGAATCAAGTAAGCGTGTCATTGTGTAGTAAGAGTGTTGGGCTTATATCTGCTCTTACACAGCTTTATCTTTTAATCATTTTTCTTTAATATCACAAATTAACTAAATTACATTTTAAAAGTTCAAACATTTGCAACATTTTTATATAAAGAATTCAACTGTTATATCACTCTTTCAATAGTTAAAAAAAACAACAAAAACAAACAAAAAATAATAGGTAATAGGCAATAGTGGTTTAATTTTTCCAGGTTTTGAGATATCTGTCTCTGAGATTCAGATGATAAATCTCAGACAAGACATTATTAAAAGCTGAGCATTATCTGTAGTAGATGTTTAATCATTCATGATCAGACGTTTACAGTGAACAGAGAGAAGCTTTTGCCAGGAGAAAAGTGTGTTTATATCCAATCATGTCTCCATCAATTAGTTACACCAAACTAAATCAATGTGCAGAGTGGCTTGTGCTGATTAATATCACAGCCAAGTTAGTGGTGCCCTTCCAAAAACACAACTTCAGTAAAAGTAAGAGTAAAAAGCAGAGAGAGCTGATGGCAGCTGGTACAGGAGGAGTCAAATGTTTTTATATATTCTAGTTCTAAATGTAAAACACATATTTAGGAAGTTACTAAAAGATTACCACAGCTGACTGATCGGGATATTTTTACTGTAGAGCAAATAAAATACAGTTTAATAAATTGTCTTAAAATTACCAAGAAAGTCAGCAATCAGTGATAGTCTCTTCTGAGAGTTTGTTACCTTTGGGCCTCACGCTCATCTTTAGGGTTGTAGTTGGACAGGCAGTCCAGGATGAAGATCTGTCCCCACTCTGTGCACTCGTTGAGGGCCGTCAACAGCTTGTTGATGTTCTGGGGATTGAGGTCCAGCAGGTTGCTGTTGGGGTGAGACTCACTGATCTCCGACAGGGCAGCAACTGCATTGGCCACAACCTGAAGGATGTGGGTGAGATGTTAAAGGATAACTCTGCAGCTATTATGCCATTTGAATTTCAACAATAACTTTACTACAAATAAATACACACAACAAAACACAAAGAGCAGTCAAAACATTTTTTATGACACAATTAACATATTGCTACTCTTTGTGCAGATATCTAATCAGCGACTGATTCTCTTGCTTTGGGAAAGCAACAGAAGGTAGTGACAAACAGTTGACATTAAGTGCAAGCCTCACCTAAATACCACCTAATCCAGGAAATATCTAAATTCACCTGTTTGAGTAAACCTTTATTCCACTGGGTTATATTGAAGAGCAGACAACAGATATACGCGCCAAAATGTTTATCAGAAGCTGTTTCCATGATTGTCTTGGCATGAAATGACAACCTAACAAAATAAGCTCCAAACTGAAATATCTATCCATCATCAACCTGACACCTACCATGGGATTTGAGTCAGCAATGAGATCTCTCAGGGAGTCCAGGAATCCCTGGTCCTCCACCATCTGGGCATTGATGTCATGAAGTTTAGCAACACACACAGCAGCCGTCTTCCTCACGTATGGGTCCTCATCCTTCAGGCATTTCCTCAGCGGCTCACACAGGTACTCAGTGATCTTGTCCACTCGGATGCAGCCCATGGTGCGGACGGCCAGAGCCCGGATCAGAGGGTTGGGGTCCTCACAGTCCTGGAGGGCAGGATGAGAATTGTGACAATTGTGGTTTTAGTCAGATTAGATTTCATTAAGGCAGGTTCCCACTGTGCCACAAAAGTGAAATTCCCAATTTCTATAAAATACATTTTTTCCTTGCCCAAAAACAGAGCTTTTCAAAAATGCTCTCCAGAATCAATAAATCCAAAAAGGCTGCTATCTCATTTGAGCGTGGACAGGGAAAACAATAAACAGCATTTTCAGATTTATCCTCCCTAGCATGAATGTAGTCACAGTTTAAAATACCCTGGTGGTTGAGAAGACAAATCAAGTTCATTTAGGGCCTTGCCTTAACAAAGCTGTTGACGGCCATGATGGCCATGTCGGGCTGGCTCTTGGCGTAGTTCATTAAGTAGAGATACACCAACTTCTTCAGCTCCAGGTTGTCGGTCTGCATGCAGTTGACCACATCTGGGAACAAAGAACTGACGGCAAAGCACAGGGACTCAGTCAGAGTGTACAGTATGAGGCTTCAAGGTTTAAAAATGAACAGAGCTCCACAAATTGTTTTCTCCACATGTCTTACACTTCTACTGTGTACTGATCAATGGCATTTCAATTTTTACAGCAGAGAAGAAACTGGAGTTTAACCAGGTTAAAAAGGTAACCTCTGATTTTAACAGTGTAGTTGCATGTCATTTAGCCCTGCACAAGCATTCTCTGTTATAAAGAGGTTAGTAGGTTTTGTGTAGTTGTCCTTGATGTGGTGTGACAACTAATCTGCTTGACCAATCACAATCAACAGCACTGCTAGCAAGTATCACTTTGAGCAATGCTGAAATTTAGTTCGAGGAACTCGTCCCGAAAGCTGGCAGAGAGCAGTGGAAACAAAAGAAGATCCTATCATAATGGCTTCATGTTAAATTATGTATACTTTGGCCTTGTTTTGATTTGCTGGACATACCGCAGTCAGCAATTTATGGTGCTGTCTGGTTCATGTCGGAGTTTCAATTTTCAAGTACCTGACATCCTTGCCAACAGTCATGGCAGCAATGACCTTCTTTACTGCCTCTTTTCTCTTCTCCTTCTTCTCATTGTTCAGCTCTGCCTTCAGTTCAAAGATCTCCCCTGCAATAGGAATCACACTGAGTGTTGGCAGCAGCATGGTTTGAAAATAATATCAGAGTGGAATAAAATTATTTTTACAACTTTAAAGCTACTTGCAGTAGAAATCAAAGGAAACTGAATGTTAAAGGGTTAAATGAATTCTTCAATAGGCAGATAAACAAATTTATCAGATTTTTCTGTCTGATGACTATTTCAGCACGACTTCCTTCCCTACTCACCTTTTTTGTTTGTTGTGAAATATTTGGAGTCCGTCATGATTGTGGTCCTTTAAGTCTGTGCAAAAGAAATACACTTAATCAACCTATCAGCAAAATCTGCATTAATGATTTCCTTTAAACATTTCCAATGTTCCTTCCTTCCTGATCTGCTGTGTTTTTGTGGCGTAGTGATTATCAAACCACAACCATGTTCAATTAATTTTGTCATTTAGTGTACCAGTGCTCCCCCCATCATGATCTCATTTGGCTTATATATTATCTGCAGTAAGTACATACAAATGCAAATTGGGATTCGAATAGTACATTGAAAAGTGAACAACAATACTTGTATTTTGGACCTCAGTTTCCAGTATGCATGCATCAATATTTGAATATAGATGACTGTATATTCACATCTCCCAGTATAACTGTTGCCATCTCTGCATTGTCTTATTATTTTATAGATCTCCAGATTATAGGTTCCTTCCATGAAAACTGAAAGACACACACACTCTCACAGCATCTCTGTCTGTTTCCTTGGGGGTTTCCAATTGATATTTTAGCTTCTTATTGAAACATCATCATAACTGTGAAGGACATATACAACACAGCTAAAAGTATGTGTACACCTCTTTTTATTAGTGGATTCAGCTACCTCAGCCACACCCATTGCTAACAAGGTCACAACATAAAGCAGACAGTACAGCCATACAATCTCGTACTGAAGGACTCTGTGACTTTCAATGTGGCGCTGTTACAGAATGCTATCTTTCCAATAAGTGAGTTTCATAAAATGTCTGCACTGCTTGATTTGCCTATTAGTTATAAATGCTGTTATTCAGAAGTGGAAACCACGCAACCTGTCAGAATGGGACTACCAAGTGCTGAAATGCATTACTAATCATTTCAAATCCTCAGTTGCAACACACACGAGCAAGTCCCTAACTGCCTCGGGAAGCAAAGTCAGCACTATTCACCAGCAGTTTCATGACACGAGTTTCCACGGTTGAGCGGAGGCACACATGCCTAAAATCACTGTGAGCAATGGCAAGTGTCGGCTGGAGTGTGCAGCACACTACGACAGCACCGTGGAGAAGTGGAAACGTGTTGTCTGGAGAAATTAATCAGGCTTCACTATCAGGCAGTCTGATGGAGCAATTTAGGTTTGATAGATGCCTGGTAAACCCTGCCTGCCTGAATGCAGTGTCCACTGTAAAGTTTGGCGGAGGGGGTCTGGGGCTGTTTTCATAGTCTGTACTAAGTCCTTAGGTCCAAGGAAGGGAAATCTTAATGCTAATTCATACTATGATGTTTAAGACAAGAGTATGCTCCCAACTTTGTGGCGGCAGGTTGGGGAAGGTCCTTTAAGCTGCTACACCAGCACTTAACACCTATGTTTTGCAATTACATGTTCAATATCTATTAGATATAGATATCTATTTGATTTGACTCATTTGGACGACTGAAGCTTCATATTAGCTTCAGATAAACTTTTAAATACATTTTTGCACAAAAGGAGGACTGTGGATTTTGACCCCCCATCACTTACATTGTAAGTGCATTATGAAGGGATCTTCTAATTGTCAGTATGAACAGGAGGAATGATTATGGGAAAAACAAAACTATTTCAGTGTTCATTTGGGCACCTGAATGTTGTTATAAGACAGACTTGAAAAATTGTGAACCTATCCTTTAACTCCAATAGGGCGCTAGAATTTCTATACCGTTTGTAGGATGCAACACACACATATCGAGTAATACTCAAAACGGTCTCTCATAGTAATAGCTCATTATGATAAAAAATTTGATTTGTGTTGTTGATTTGTGAAGTGCTACATAGCTTGCGTTACACTAACGTTAGTTACATTTCAGCGTGAAGAAAACGTAACTTAACTAACGCTAACTTACATCTCCATGGCTTTAACGTTAACAGTAGCTCCTTACGCCGGCTATATGTTCATCTCGGCCATAATCTTGTTACGTTTTAGCTACCTATGAAGAAGCCTAAATTAGTCGTGACTTGGGTGTGACAACGTTTTGGTTTGACCTCGTCACGTAAGCTACAATTAACTTGAACCAGAGCAGTTTCACTTTGCTAACGTTAGCTTGCTGCATGCTAAATGCATCAGTTAATAGTGATTGGAGCTAACGCTAGCTACCTCAACCTCATAACCACAAACAACAAACCCAACCGAAATGTAAAGTTATCAGCATTTCCAAGCCTTTACCGTCGGTGTAACTTGTAATGTTAGAGTATTAAATGTAACATTAAAACATTAAAGTGACCAGCGGCCCTTTTTCCATTGCTGCTGCTGCTATCTTAACGTCAACCTAGCTCTGAGGTGATGAGTTGTCCAGCCAGCTCATCCGTACAAAAAATAGCAATATCATTATAGAAATTCTGAACTGTAAAACACTTCAGATACCTTATTGGGTGTATGTAAACGGGAAAATGTTACGATGGGTGCAAGACGCAGGTTGGTCCCTTGCCCGGTTGGAGGAGGAAGATGGAGAATCTGGATTGTGATGGCGCGTTCACGGTCAACGGAAATTGAAGAACTTCCCCCTTGAGTTGGGGGCTGACAGGAATACTGGATACCAGGATGCGGTGTATCACTAACAAATTGGATGGGTGATTGGTGGACAGATCGATCAGTTTCCATTGTAGATGTGGCTTAGGTTCATAAATAAAATGAATACTGCAAGCGCTGTATCTTAATTGAGATTGATTTTACAAATTTATACAACGGATTTCGGGCGTGACGGGTTACAAAACCACTGTTTCCAACAGTTGTGAATGTAGCACGATAGGAAAAGCTTGATTGGGATCTCAATGATGTCCTGACTGTCAGACTGGAAACAGTACATTTACACACAAGGGTGTTTTAGCCACAGTGAACGGACTGTTTGACCCTCTTAACCGTGTCATTACCGTTACATTTAGCCAATTAAACAAAAAACCCAAGTTAAAGTCTTGCATTCAAAATTTTAGCTAAGTACAACTTCAGAAGTATTATGAGCAACATGTATTTAAAGTATCAAAAGTAAAAGTACTCATTGTACAGATTGCCCTCATCAGAGTGTGATAATATATCCTGAGAGTGCTGTACAGTGATGGGGAACATCACATACTCACGTGTGGCCACACACACTATCCCAAAACTATGGCTCGGTACTGGCACTGCACAAAAAATGTTTCTTTTCATGCATGGAAAGCAGTTGCATGATGACATTTTTTATTTTATTTATCATGCATAGCAAAAATGTGTCATGAAAATGTAATTCATTAATACAAACGGCATATGACCTGCAACTAACATAAATTAAATACGTCTTGCTGTCACATTTATTGAGAACAGGGTGAAACATTTTGACCCACAACAGGCATTGATTACTGCCAATGCCATCCATGCTACACACCAATAGTTCCTGTACACAAAACGTGTGCTGCAGCATCTTGGGTAAAGAGTGTGTTCATATAAAAAGTTGGCATTACAACAAATATGATTCTAATTCAACTGTGGAAAATATAGAATCCAAATCTAAAAAAAGTTTATTAGCTTTTCTCAGTTTTCTCAAGCCTCACTGTTTTTCACTCTGAAATTGAGGCCATTTACTCAAATCTGATACAGACAGGACAAAGAATGCAATGCTTGGTGATACCATACTTAGTAGGCTTACCAGCTTTACTTATCATTCATCACCTCATAAATTCATATTTTACCTGAAATATTACCCATTTCAGCATGTTAGCTGTCTTTACAAAGAATAAATCTGACACTGACTTCTACTCAGAGTTAAAACTCACTAGTTACAGTATGTCACAGTCCTATGTTATCAGCAAAACACAGTACAACATTTTAAACTTGCTGGTTACATCACTTCTATTCTAAACCACAAAGTAGTATCCATTTGGTAGTTTTTATGTATTTTACAGTCCTACACTGTTTTTCACTCCTACGCAGATTATTCGATTTGGAGTTGGGAAGTGGTGTTGATAAGGTCTCTGGGAAGACTTTCTCGGGCCTCTTGCATTTTTCTTCTGGCCCTCTGGAAGGCCTCTGACAGAGAAAAAAAATACAAATAAACACCACATAATGATAATAGTAAATATAATCTACAAACTAAAAAAAAGAAAATGATGTTAACAGATTAACAAGACAAACCTGTTTTGCATATTAATATCTGTCTTGTCATTTCACACATAACAGGTCTAAAACAAAAGTGATACTATTCACCATATATTTTTCTTCAAATATTTTGGCTCCACTTTATGCCAAGACCCACTGGCAGAAAAATGAAAATAAAATGTTTTGCCTGACTTGAAGTGCTGGAACAAACTTGTGTCCTAACAAGCTGATCTTCCACTCAACGTAGCCTTCAAACTGATCCTTACACCTCCAGAACCTGAGGAGCTAACATTCAATAGTGAATAACTAAATCTGAGTGAATCTCTTTACCCAAGATGCTGCAGACAGCTCCTTGCTGACTAAATCCTCCCAGCTGGTCAAAAACTTTCTGCCTCCTCTTCTTCAACATGGTGGCATCAACAAAGGCCCTAAAACAGACACAACATGAATACATTAACACACCACACATTCAGCTACTGTACAGGGAACCAAAACATTCATTAAAATAATAAATTGTAATGATAAATGAAATATTTCACTAAAATATTGTAGACAAACAAATATTGAGGTTTATAATAATTTTGACACCCACACTGATGTTATCTATGTGTGTTTGTCACCTTCATATTACAGTGTTTACAGCAGTGATTCTCAAAGTGGGGTCTGAGGATGCCCAGGGGTCCTCGAGGGGGCTCCAGTGGGTCCCCAGCAAAAAGGGGAATAATTTATTTTCACTATAATTCCATCCATAAGTAACACAATGACAGAATGTATGACTATTTTGGCCATTGGTTTCATACACTTTCTGTAATAAAACATCTAAAAGCAGCAACATGTAGATGTACAGCATACCAATCACATATATGTGTTTTTTCCCCCTTCGGTGTTGGGTTAATGTAAACATGCTTATATCCACCAGTACTTACCTGGCTTGCTGAATGCAGTGCAGGTTAAAGGTGACACTTCCTGTGGTTTCAGTGCAAAAGCCAAAGCGACTCAGCCTCTCTCCCTAATATAGAAATAGTAACATTATTAACCAAGAATTAAATATCTATATAAACAATGCAGGTTCCACAATATTCATATAATTAGCTTTGCAAATGTTGTATCAGGAGAAAAATGTATTGAACACTTTTGCTAGGCCTCAATCACGCACACAGTATATTTTGGTGACAAACACTGAATGTTGTGTAGAGTATGGACACAGTACTTCCACATTATTATACTTTAGACAGGATTAATAAATCATGCTCAAAATCACATGAAAATACAAACGGAAGCGCAAATATTCTGTACTTTCACAGTTTAACTACTTACTGTGTTTTCTACCCATTTTCTATTCACCTTCTATTAGTTGAAGCATTTTCTGAAGTGTCTTGCACTAGATGTCCCTGTTCACTCAAAATAAACTAATGACAGTGCAACTATTCAATGTATGTGAACATAAAATCCAGATTTAAAAAATCATTGTATCTTTTAGGGAAAATCAACAAAAACAGAAAATAATGATCTTAAATTATACTTCATATCCACAGAGGTTTACCTTGAAGGTCCCTGGTATTCGGACGTAGCTGTGGTCTTCAAGCTCTGGAGAACCTCCAATAAAAAAGCGTCTCAGAGCAGAAATTGTCCCCGTCTGAATGGGTCTCCACGTATGACATGTCATTGTGTGTTTACCTAAAACACACACATAAAAGTATACACACACACATAAGAAAAAATGTAGGCATTTGCTGGTTCCAGCATTGCTGCTTTTCTTTGTCATATATGACAGTAAACTAAATATCTTTGGGTTTTGGTCGTACAAAACAAAAAAAAATGATATCAAACCTTGGGCTCTGATAATGGGGATTTTTCACAATTTTCTGACATTTCCAAGAACAAATAATTAATCATTTAATTGACAAAATATTCCAAAGATTTATTGATTATGAAAACAACAGTTCGTTGCAGCCCTGATTTTGTTCTAATAGTTTGTTGGGAGTGTACAGGGCATACCAGGTATAGCAGGAAAAAGCAGATAGCCATAGCCTTCAGTTCGATATCGCTGCCAGGAGTCCAGAGAAAGAACCTTGAAGTACAGCACAGGCCACTGGGGAATTGATTCTGAAATAAGGAGAAAACTCACGTAAAATCACTAGCATTAAACATATGCATGAAACAAATACTTTAAACTCAATATTCCATGGCTGATACTAACCCTGACTTTCTTTTTCACTCATGTAGAAAGCTTCAAAGCTGAAGGGGTAACTGAAGAAAGCTATGTTGTCCTGTTGGCAGACAGAATGTTGAAAGTTTAACAGATTTCAGTAGCCATGCTCTGAAGCTGTTCACTAGCTTCTTGTATACACACCTTCCCCAATGTTTTGGTCCGACAGGTCTGGGTAACCCCTGAGAGTGATTGAAACGGCAAGCTGGACCAGTCTTAAACATACAAGAATAACAAATCAAAATGATAAACTGAATTTAGTTGGAATTATTCATAAGGTCTCTATTGGCTTTTCAGATTTGAGAGCTTGTTGACACTGTGTTAGTGTCAGACAATGAAGAATACATGACACGTCAGTATCACAATGTAAATTGTGCCATGAACGTGACTTACTGTTGGGCAGTTCCATGAAGAAGTGGATGTATAGGTTATCATATTCAAAACCTTGGGCTGAGACTGGGTAGAGAGAAGAAGATGGAGATTTAAATGCCAAATATAGACAAATTAGAAATATATACAGTAATGATGCCCACAGCTTTCCTACTCACCTATCTCTCCATTCATCAGGTAACGCAGAATACCTGCAGGAGGCTAGAGGACAGACATAAGTGCTAAAACATTAGTGAGGCCAATTATAGACCACTATCAAAAGTGTTAGGTAGCTAATCTAACATTATGTTTTTAGTGGTAATTATTCATTTTTTTTCGAGTAAAAATGTCAAAGATTTGTTGGTTCCAGCTTTTCAAATGTGACAATTTGATGCTTTTTTGTTATTGAATGAACTAACTGAACATTTTTTTTCAGTTTTGGACTGTTCCGGTCAGACAAAACAAGCAATTTGAAAATGTAACCTTGGGCTCTGGGAAATTATAATGGGCATTTTCCCAATTTTCAGAAATACAGAACCAATGATGTCAAATAACTTACCATTTCAAAGTCCTGTCCAACAAGGCTATTGAGGTACTCCTTGTGTCTAACATACAGCTAGAAACAGAGAAAAGTGTTTATGCCATAACCCTTCCCATTCATATAATCAGTAATCTGACCACAAACAGATATTTCCTGGAGGAAAATAGATTAACTCACATCTTTGTACATGTTCTGTTCCCTCTCCTTTTCCTCTGATTTCATGGCTGTGGATACATTCTCAATATTAAGACGCCAAATGTCTCTCTTCTCCCCGTCTGTTACAATCCTGCACAACAGCACACAGAACAGACTAGTTTTATTTTAAGAAAAATCCTCAATAAAGCAGAATTAAGAACTTCCACAAATATGTTTTCTTTGTTCCATCACAATCCATCCAATATTTGCAAGATATTTCAGTCTGGATCAAAGTGACTCTTAGCCACTAGTGTGGCTACAAATACATAGTGCAGCTTTAATTTACACATTTTCTTGTAGGTCATAACTTGCTTTAAAACATGTTGATATGATAGGATATAAGTTGATACTGGAGTGATCTTGAACCTGCCTGTAGGACTCTTTGCCATTGTTGAAGTCAGGTTTTACAATGACTACTCCATTGCCATCTGTTTTTATGGTCAACAGCAAACATTCATTCTCTTTCTGGCCCAACCTGAGAAAGCAAATACATGGAGAGAAAATCACGACAGAACCACACAACATCCACAGTTAAATTTTGATTCATGCTGTCAATAAAAGCTGCTAATAGCAAAACGTTCGTTCACTTGGTAAATTTCTGAGCTGCAAGACTTACATCCTAAATGTCAGAGCAGTTACAGATTCTTTATATCCTATACCCCATTTCTACCTGGTATTGACATGAGATATGTAACTAAATATCTTCTTTGGAGAAACGGAGGAAAAATGTACGTTAGTGCAGGTGTAAGTAAGTTAACGAGGATCCATCCATCCATCCATGGGAACTGATGGATGACACTAATGGATGAGCGCCATGCTGCAAGCCAAATTTCCCATGTGGGGCAATAAAGACAGAACTGAACTTAACTGAATTTAAATGGGGTCTTTGTGTTAATGGTCTTACCTTCCAGCGGGTCCCAGGTCTCCCATGATATGCATGGTCTGCATGGCATTGTTCACCACATGACTGCTCTTCACAAACTCCTCTGTGGGCTCCCAGTTGACGATCTTTGATTTAGGGATACTACAATCCCTGCAAAATATGCCAGACATGACTGGTAAAACTGATAATCAATCCATTTTAGTAAGTGAGTTGGTATTTCACCTACATGGTGCGTCTGTCCTGTCGTCTGTGTCTCACACTGGCCATCCTTTCAGCCAGGAAGGTGGGGCTGGATTTGGTTGCGGTCAATAAATCAGTGCAGTGCTGCTTTCGGGATCAAAAACAACAAACTATTTACCAACACAGTTACAGACATGAATTGCAGAATTTGGGGCTTCACATTCATTTTCACAAAATAAGTCTATGTTGGAATGAGACCAATACAACAGGAGAAAAGCAGCTTTCTCTTGCACTGAAAGTGTAAAGAGAAGTCTGGTTCATGTGTAACACCAAGGTATCAAAGAAAGTAAGCTAACTAACCTTTAGGAAATGTCTTGGATCTTTTCAAACTGTACAAACACATTGTTGGTTTTGGTCTTTTCATGGGACTTGTTGACAATAAGAAAAATACTAAGTAGCACCAGGCCAGCCTCATCCATGTAACACTTGCCTTACTTTCACATGTTGTGGTCTATGTACAACACCTAAGACAATTATGTAAAATGAATGAAGGATTGAATTTGACGAGACCAAAAATGACCAATTAATAAAGGTGTAAAGCAATTTTGACTCCTTTTCTTTTTTTAGACTTTACTTTCAGACTCTCCTGAGGCGTTTTCTCGTAAGATACAATGTTCCATTTCCAAATCACAGTGCTGTATTGTGAATTATTGGATGATGTTGTTTGGCATTGTAAGATGCAGCACAACCTACCAGTTGGTGGAATGGAAGACAGTTGGTGTAGCGGTCATGATCAGTGTATGTGAAAATCCTGCGGTTTCGTCTGCCCTTGGCCCTGTTCAGGGCCGTGACTTCTGAGTGGTACTGCCGGTCCAGAGGGGACTGACATACCGCCTCGTTCTGGAACAGCTCCATCTCATACTGGAACCACAGACAGTGATATATGGTGGGGTGGAGAGGGTGGGGTTCATAAGCAAGGCACACAGAGAGTTAGGTTTTTGCAAGGAAAAGTAAAGCAAAATTGTGCTTTAACTCTCAATCTTTAAGTTATATTCTTTTTGATGTAAAAGGACTATGTAAAGTTTATTATTATTATTTGTTGTGGGATGAGGATACTAAACATTCAAAAGTTCTACCTGACTGAAAAGTTTCTCCTGCCAGCCAACCACTAGTTCCTCGTCATTATCATCTGGTGACAGAATAACAGAAATGTCAAGTTATTAAAATGCGCTTAGAAGTAAACATTGACTCTAAACCATGCATGCATGTTTAAAGACGAGTTATACACAAGGCCTGTTTCATCCCTGTATTCAATTCTGGTGTTTGGTGGAACATTTTACTTTCTGTGGACACCAGGACAAACAAAGAGAACATGATATCATTCCATGTTAGGTAAAAGGACAAACATTTAAAGGTGTATGTCCTTTTCAATTGAAGGGCTTCTTCCTGACAACCACAACTTGTGTCGGATGTTTAACAGTCACACTGGGAGAAATCCATCACGTTTCTCCACTAACAGCAGCCTCAATAGTCCATAATTCACACAGCCAAGCCATATTGTGTTCGGATAAGAGGCACAACTTATTCTAAACTGAAAAATGCATACTGTTAGTTGGCGGCAATGATTTTATTAAAGATCAAATGAAGGAGGCATGTTGATGGAAGTGGTGCAACACATGAGTATAGTACAAGATCACAAAAGAACTTGTGAAATATGAACAAGTGAAATTAATTAGTTAATTAATTAATTGTAAGACTATGCCACAGTGGACTTTTCCTCTGAAAAACAACATCACCATCAGTCAATCTCCCTGCAGTCAAAATAACATCACCTGTGTGGCCTTGTGAGCTGAGGGTCTCCAGTTCAATGGCTCCTCTGTCTTGCTGGGACAGAACTTGCTGCTGGAGGTGCTGTGAGAGCGCTGCCGTAGAGGTCACCCTCTCTATACGCACCCTAAGGTGGGAAACAAAGGATTACCATGTTGAAATGATGTGTCCTGAGGCTGGTAAATCTCACCACGAGGTGTGTAGGAGCAGATTCTTACATTGGGATAATAGGGCAGCTCTCTTTTAACCCAGCTTCCTGAAAATGATGCTGCTGCCAATCTGAATAATGTTACCGACACAATTAGCTTCCGATTCGGGGCCAAGGGAAAAGTTAAGGGGAACATCAAGGGAAAAATAAATATTGATATTTAGCACCTGATTGAGTTTTTTCACCACTTACGCTTATGAAAAGGTGTTATACAACGTAGTAAAAGCCTTAACGCTGTTTAAAACCACTTTCAGATTTGTGAAACCTTTCAGAAAAAGGGGCGATTTCACTGCTTTTCCCCCATCCATAACGCATAAAACACAGTTTCTGATTTGTGAAACCTTTATTCCATTTGTGAAAACAGAAAAAAGGATGATTTCACTGCTTTTTTCCCCATCTAGACCACATTAGACCAGGTCCAGATCAAAAACCACTATACTTAGACTCATCAAATCTGGACTAGATTAACAAGGAGAATTTGGCGAAAATAAAGGTATCACAAATCTGAAAGCGGGTTCAAACAGCGTTAAGGTTTTTGCTACGATGTCTAACACTCTTTCAGAAGTGTAAGTGGTGAAAAACGGAGAACCAGCCGCTAAATACCATTATTTGTTTCCTTTAATCCCGAATCGGAAGCTAACTTCAGCGTCGTGTAATGGTAACCAATATGAACCCCAGAGTCTTATTACTGAACTAATGTTAACGTTGATGTTAGCTACTTACTTTATCCTCAGGTTTTTAACAGCATCCCGGGACCGGTACACAGCCTCTCCGGTATCTGTATTCCAACTGTCTGCCATGAATATTTAGCTAGTACACATGAGCGAAATGCTAATAGTTTGTTGTTACAGTAAGCAACCGGCTTGTATTTCTTTTTTTCTTTTACGCACTCGTAACAACGTGTAATGGGTTAGCTAACCGCTTGTATCGTTTGTAAGTGTAAAAGTAAGAATGTCAGCGAAGAAAAAGATTATAATGTAAGTTACAGCTATGAGAGGCTAACGCACAGCAAATGGATAGTTGTCGTTGCCATAGAGATACAGTCAGGCTTCTTCTTCTTCTGGGGAAATTTGCGGCAGACGTTTTCTTCTTTTCATCGCCGCAGTTCGCGAACCAGTTTACAACACCTTTACCGCCACCTGCTGAACTGGTTTGTGGAGCTGTAGATGGAGACAAAAAGATGAGAAGAAAAAACTTCAATTCTTTCTGATAAAACTGTTTATTTAGATCGTTAAAATCCCCCTCCAGTCAAAAATGTGTTTTTTTCCCCATTATTGTGCAGTAGCCTATTCTCGCCACACTTTTTGCACAATATTTTATGAGAGTCCTAATCTCAGCTTTACTTAATGGAAGTTGAATGCTGACCGATTTTAGTTTGGTCACTATTCACATCTTTATTGCCCTCATACCTGCAAGCACAAGGAAGCAAACACTTAAACCCTTATGAAGTCTGTACAATTTGTGAAAGATGTAAACAGAATATTTTGATTCCCTGGACTTGATACTTGATACTAGAGAGTGGTGACCTTAATCTATCTGGGGTTGTTGTTCTCCTGCACCCATTCAAAAGAAAGAATAAAAGGTATAATCAGTAACTAGAAGTCTCTGTCTCTTTTAGCTGTTGGGCTTGCTCACTTTCTAAATTTGAACAATAACCTATATTTTATGTTAACTAATAAAAACTAATAAAAACAATGATCAATATCAGAGTTTCACAAAAAGGCTCACATAATATAATAATTTTATAACCTTATGATATGATAATAACAATTCACTAAAATATGCTCTGTGTGAGAAGCACACTCCCTCATACTCATCAAATATGATAACACAGCTGAAGTTACTGTGAATGTCCAGCAACAAAAGGCAAACTTGAAGTAAAATGGTCACATGACAGCAGTCTGTTGATTCATACAGTGGCCATAAACATAGAAATTCACAGCCACTTTGTCACAGCACAGGCTCAGTAAGCAAAACAAATGGGAGACCACATGAGATTTAAAGTAATTTAAACAATATTATATTTGAAACTAAACATATATCATAACCTGTATTACAAAAATGCCTGATTTTTATCATGCATCATGTGATATACCATACCAACATGTATAAAACTAACTACTCAAAAAAAAAAAAAAACAATTATTTGCCATTGTTTCAGCCATGCGTCACAATTACTACCTTCAAGTCTCAAATGGCAGAAGCATTTAATTACCTCAACTACAGAACCTTTATTTGAAGCAAACTTAGAGACAGGCCTTTATTTCTAATCCTCTATGCTTGATAAATATATTTGATCACATTTTAATATGAAGCCGCTTTCTTTTCTAATCTGCCCATTTTACCTGTTACATGTTTACTAATGGATTATACTGGTAAAAAATAAGCTCAATACTTCCTGTATCTGTTTTAAATTAAAAGTCCTCCTGCTTTTCAAAGTATTACACCTGTTTTAAAGTCCTTACATTGGTTGCCTGTCAGTTTCTATATCAATTTACAAATTCTTTTACTTGTTTTTAAAGCCTTTCATGGTCTTGCACCAGCCTTGTCTGACATGTTTGCAATGTATGAACCAGTAAAGTCCTTCATGTCCTGTGACAAGAGTCTTTTACTTGTACCAAAGTGCATGACCTTTAGTGAAACAGCTTTTTAAAAAAGATTTTAAAAACAAAATAATAATCAAATTTTATACAATTTAAAAAATATTAGTAATAAAGTCAACTGTCTAAAACAGTAAAACCAATGAATCCACAGAGGATCTATGTCAATACATTTTAATTCAATTAATAATCAAATTGGAGAAAGGAGGGAGAGAAGAGGTGGGAAGGACAAGAGACTGACATTTTTTATTTTAAAAGTGCCCTGAGATAACTTATGTTGTGATTTGGCACTATATAAATAAAACTGACTTGACTTGAAGGATGGCCATTAACTACAGTTGTGATACTTTTAGGACTTTTATTTAAAAAAAGTAGCACCTACTCTAGTGTAAGCTCCTGTTACTGTGTAGGGGCTTTTATTTAAAGCATAAAAATAATATTTAAAAAGCAGCGATCACACTAAATCCTAACATACAAGCAAAAGTCCTGCATGAAAAATCCTACTTACGGTAAGTTAAAGTACTCATTTCGTCTGACTGATATATTATCATATATATGACATCTCACACACACAGACACACACACACACACAAACACACACACGCACAAAAGCGGTACACTAAACGCAAGTGACTCCCGCAACACTTGGTGGCGTTAATGGTGTGACGTGGGCGCCATTTGTTTAAGAATTAAAAAACGAAGAAGAAGGCCGACATCTCGGAGCCAATCAAACCGCCCGGCGGGTCCCGAGCTGAGCCGTTGTTGCTGCTCATGTTGTTGTTGCTGATCTGTCACAGTTTTGTTAAAACATTAAAAACGCTACATTCACAGCATGGCGTCGTTTGTGACCGAAGTGCTCGCCAGCTCTGGCAAACTGGAGAAAGAAGACCTGTCCAGTAAAATCGGCAAAATGTCGCGCAAGGTGGAGGATACAAAGGTAATCCACTGGCTAACATAGCATTAGCTAGTAACTTAGTTGAAGTTTAGCGCTAACATTAAAATTTCTCTAAAATCTGACTGCTGGTGATAGATTTCACGGCGCCCCCCAAAATAACAGTGCAAATAAACATTAGCCACACTATTACCTGATACTTATCAGACTTTCCAGTAAGTCTAAAGCGAGTTTTGTGCATTTTCTTTAGCAAGGCTGTTAGCTACGGTGCTGATAACTACGTGTCACACTAACGTTAAACATAAGGGACTATTTGTATAGCCGAATAAAGTAAATGAAACACCCTCAGTCAAATATATTAAAAGCAAGCAAGAAGTCAATTAATTGCTAAAACATTGATTGTTTGAGTGTTTTGATTTGAGCTTTGTGTACATAAATCCTCTGCACTCTTTCACTTTGCACTGTGAGTTGCACTATGAGTGAAAAATGCGGTACAAATTAAATGTATTATTATTATTATTATTATATATGTACACAACCACCTACTATATGTATATAAAGGAACAATTTTTTTGCCATTTAATATTTATTTCAGCACTCCATGCACTCTTTCACTTTGCACTATTTGTATCCTGTTTACAATTCACAGAAACGGTTTCACCTGTTTATATTAATTCTTTGTCTATATTACTAAAGATTGCTGTTGTTATATTTTGTGTAAGTACATTGAGAGCCATTAAATTGGAGTCAAATTCCTTGTATGCATAAACATACTTGGCCAATAAAGATGATTCTGATTCTGATGTAGTTTATGAACATCTGAAACAGCAAGTGGTTTTTGAGTGTCCGAATACGTTTTTATCATAGGTATATGTATAGACTCGAATATTTGTGCTGAAACGACTAATCGATCAACAGAAAATTGACAATTGTCTGTTGATACAATTAATTTAGTACACTCAATTATTTAGTAATATTCACATATACACTCAATTCTGACATCCAATATCTACCTGACTATTCAATTTTTTTTATACTATTTAGTTATTGTATATAATTTAGCCTTTAATTGCATTTTTTAACTTACCTCTTTTACCATTGTTGGCTGCTGTAACATTTTAATTTCCCTTTGGGATTAATAAAATATGTATCTATCTGTCTTTCTATCTATCTAACAAAAATGAATCTGTTAATCTTCATCAAGCAACATTCTCCATTCTCTCAAATTTGAGGATTTGCTTTTCTGTATTTTATATTATTGTAAATGGGATATCTTTGATTGAGGGAACTTTTTAAAACTCTATTAGTTACGATTAATTGTAATTATAGTTAAATACCTATATATAGATATAGATATATAGTTAGAATGACCAGTTGGTATGGATGGAATGAGTACTCAGTAATTTATAGTGATCATGTCTAGAAACCAAAGTAGTTAATATATTGTTCTCTTCAACTACTGTTTTAACTTGTGAGTGAGAGTTGTGATATAAAAACAGCCTGTGCCATGATAACAGTCATACACTAATGGATTTCAACAGTTATGCTCTGGGCTAAAAAGCAAAAGGTTCATCTCATTACAGTTTATCTAATAACTCTGTTTTCTTTGTGTATCTTTCATAGGAAGAAGTATGTGACATGCTAAACAAGAGGTATAGTGACTTCCTACCTAGTCTTCAAGCATCTCAGGAGCTAATGATGCAGGTTGATGAAGTCTCCAAAGAAATGGATGTCCTTAAAAACTGCATTGAGACTGAGGTATGTATGAGGTTTGTGTGAAACTGTTTACAAATTAAATCAATACTTTAGCCAGGTCCCAAGAAAAAACACAACAGGCTGGATTCAATTCTACTTAGTTACTACATAGTTGTGCCATAGTTTTAACGGTTTGGTGTTTGTGTATGTGGACACAGGTGCAGCAGAATATCCACGTGGCTGTGACTGAGTATGCAAAGCTGAAGCAGCAGCTAGAGAAAAATACTATCATCATAACAATGCTTGGACACCTAAAAGAGGTAAACAACACGTCAATTTACTCATTCAAATATAATTTAATATTTAGTAGCATGTAAATAGTGTCAAAAAGTTTCCACAGTGCTCCAATACCTAAATTATGAAATATCATATATAGAATAAAAGAACCATATTGGCCCAAATATAAAACAACTGCCCCCTTTCCAATGCTCGTCTTTTTGGAAAAAAGACTTTTAGCATTTTTTTCAGACAGTCTTTTTGATTTCTTGAGGTCCTCATCATCTGTGACACTGGTAATTCTTGGCAGCTTGACAAATAATTCAGTGTCCGGTCTGATTATACAATAAAAATGACTCCTTTTCACTTTTTCCTTCAAGACACACAAACTGTCAGAATGTCCTGTAGGTTAAGCTGGACTAACTAAACACTTTAAGTGCAGACTAACTCTAAGCTTGTATTACATCGGTATTCTCACCATTCAAAGATAGATAATATGAAGATAATACGACCCCCACAAATAAAATTTTCCATTAAAAACATGGTCTTATAATCAGGCAAATATGGTAACTTGCTTTTCTACATCTTTAAAGCATAAGGATGCTAATGACACTTTATTGACAAAAACTGATTGTAATTCTGTACACTTTTCATGATCTCATCCCCTAATGAGCACATACTAAAAATTATTATCTGCATTCTCCTGAGAAAGAAACTGAGTAGGGTTTTGTATTAGCCTTACTTAAAAAAAGTCTACCAATCAGAATTGTATTGGTTGTGAAAATGTGGTATTCAGCATCCGCAATTTATACTGTATGTTTGACTGTTTCTGTGGCTGTCATATCTTCTATGTGACTCAGTTTCACAATGCAATGGAAGAATCCAACAAAGCCTTACTGGAGAAGAAGTATGTTGATGCAGCCAACCAGCTGGAGAGGGTAAGAGCTGCTTACATCATGTCTGTCCACACAATTTGACCTCTACTCTGAACAAACAATGGATCACTGTCAGTCATTGTTGTGTGCTGTGTGTAGCTTAATTCCAAACAGAGGAGATGTTGTTTTACCCAGCAGTTTTTTGTGATATAATTAATCATGAGTGCCCAGTGTGACTGGAAAATGGCTTTAACTCAGATTAAAAAAAATGACTCAAATGTCAGGAGAATTGATGTAACAGGAAAAAAAGATGCCACATTGATGTGCTTTAGTCATGATTTGGCTTCAGTAAACAGGACACAGAGCAAAACAAAGCTAAATGTAAATACTGTCAGAAAATAGGGCACTGTTATAAGATTAGTACAGCTCCTTTGGAATCACGTGTGTGTGTCACTTGCAATGACCAGTCAAGTGACACAAGTAACACCATTTCATACAAAATAGTGTCAAATGTGCTTAATGGTCCTTTTTGCATTTGCAGCTACTGTGGTAACAGGCATTCAATGCGTTTACATGCACTTAAATAACCAGGTTACAGACTGCTTTCTCCAGTAACCTGATTACTTAAATGTCACCAATACAGTTACTGTATTTATGTGCGTTAAGACTTGAAGCATAAAAATACACGTTGAGGTTACAGTTACGCACATATAGTGATAGTGAAATGTGACCTGTTATGCAGCCCATGTAGACAACTGTATTAATTGAAATAGAAGCATATCTGCTCCATCAGACACATGTGAGACAGACGATGAACTTGAAAAACGTGGCTAAAATGCATCCTGTATATACAGTTAAAATAAGCAATGCATACTTCTAAAATACTGTCAGGTGTAGGGGTGAAGTCTTTTTACTGAAATGCTGCATGTATACACATGTCTACTACTACAGTGCTTGTAAATGTGTCCTCTGATTACCTGCGTTCTTAACTACATGTAAATGTACTGATTGATGGGTATTATTTTTTCCAGGCAAGGGCCAGTGTGGATTCACTGAAGGGCTGGAAGGTTTCCCAGCTGCCACTGCTCAGTGCTCTCAGCTCTGAGTTGACAGTGCAGAGAGAAAACTTAATTTACCATCTGGGAGACGAATGGAAGCGCCTCGTCATCTGGAGATTACCATCCTCAAAGGGTAGGACTTCCTCAGAAAACAGGTTAAAATTTTTTCAATATATATCGGATGTGATACCAATACAACCATGTGAAATATGGTTCACTCATACTATGGACAATTTTCTCCAAATATAATTGAATCTAACAAAATAACCCAAATTAAATAAATGCAACAGTGTATAGTGTCATTTTAAAGGTACAGGAAGAGACGCACTATACACCTTCTGCACTGATGAACTGGCTTTCCCCAAACTTGTCAGAGTATCTCTCTTTTATTAATAGTCATACAGAGAATTGTGCAGTTGTGTAAGTCAATACTCACTGGCTCCACGGACTTCATTAATTCCAGTCAAAATCTCAAAATAGAACATTATCAGGGATCCGTACCATGCAGCTTCTACAAAATAAATGTATTTTCATGAACTCTTTACTTTTTTATCTGAACTTGTTTGCAGTGACCGTTGGATGTACACTACCAGAGCCTGCAGGTCTGAAGTCCTTCCTAAATGTGGAGCTTAACCTGAGTCATGCTTGCAGTAAAGATGATGAACCTAAACCACCTGCTCTGCTGCGCTGTGTCCTGCAAGCTCTGGCCATCCAGGGAGACCTTCAGCACAAGATCAAACTGTTCTGTAAGAGCAAGCAGCACTGCAGTGCTCACTTTTAAATACACACTTTCCTTATATATTGCAAATGTTTTTTCATGACTTGCAGACAATTTATTTTAGTTAATGTGATGTTGCTCTCTAGTGGACAAACTATGGAAACACTGATTCTAAGCACATTTTTGGTATTTCTGCACTGCAATTTTTTATAACTTATTGACATGCACTTTGAAAACAATATTAATTATTGGTCGAGTTGATTTATCAGTCTAGCTCTAAAGCACAAAATATCCAAGGTCCAAACTGCTCAATACTGGTTGTTGTTGCCACTCAGGTCAGGTGCTGTTGAAGAACATGTTGAAGCCGTTGGTGATGTACCCGTCGCTGTCGGTGAGCGTGTCAGAGCAGCAGGGTGAGGGAACCATCCTGGCCTTACAGTGTTTGGAAGAGAGCCATGAGGAGCGATCCGCTCCTTCACAGGTCTACAGCAAACTGCTCCTGGTGCTCAGGACACTGCACTCACACCTGCTAGGTACAGTATCATGCTTTAAAGTTGCTCGGCATCACTGTATTTTACAACCTGATCATGAGCCTTGATGTGCATGTGTGATTTAGAGTTTTCATTAATCCAGTAGAATCCAAAAAGTCAGCAGCTGAGATTTGAACAATATGAGATATCAAATGTTTATTACTTACTTATTACATGTTTGTCCCATGTTTACCTTAAACTTTCTATTGTTGAAATATTCCACACTGAACTTTAGAAAGGAAAGTCACATGTCTCAATTTTCAGATGTGTCCATTGGTGATAAAAAGCTCTCGGCTATTTTGGGGGAGCTGATTTGGGAGGACATTTCCCAGTGCATCATCCATGAGTGTCTGCTTTACTCCATCCCCACCAACAGCAGCCAGCTGGAGAAATACAACACTGTACGGACCTGACAGCAGTTTGTATAATGAAAATGTCCTACATAGAGTAGATATACAGTTATCCGATTAGTTTTTTGTGCAGTTTTTTTAGCACCAACGTCTGTGTGATGTCAGTGTGATGAAAATGACATTTTTACTGAGTATGTTACTGAGTATATATTGTTTTTTGTTTTTTTTGTACATGTTCAAGGTGATCAAGGAAACTGAGGAGTTTGAGAAGTCTCTGAAGGAGATGGAGTACCTAAAAGGCGATTCCACAGACCTGCTCAAATATGCCAGGGATGTCAACTGTCATTTTGCCAGCAAGAAGTGCAAAGATGTCATTGTGGCAGCCCGTAAACTCATGACCTCCAAGATGCACAACACCGTGAAAGTATGTGTGAGCAAGAGGAGAGTGTCTGGATGAATAAACTGGAGACAAGTAATTGATTTACTCACCATAAACTAAAGTGGAGGACAGGAAATATTGAACAGGCACGTTGGTATATCTATCTGCTGTCCTGAATACAGGGGCAGCTGTAGTGTAGAGGTTGGTCATCATCAGTCACCAAACTGGGTCTAAATTATATTCATCATATACTACTACTCTTGTGTCTTTAAAAAAAATAGCTGTCACTCTTATATAGTAGAAATATATATGTATAAATAATAGTTGTATAATTATTTCCATTACAACTGTGCTAGTAAACCAAAAAATATATATCATGGAATTAAAATGAGTACCTCTCTAATTGTCTCACAAAGAATGGACACTCTTGAATTATATTGCACTATACTGCAGTCCGGTTTTACATGATATATCTCCCAAAGTCTCCAGATGCTGGTTTTTGTTTGTCTTTTAGTTTAATTGCCAAAATTGTTTTCAATCTTTCTCCTCTAGATCACACCAGACTCCAAGCTGCGTCTTCCCAAGCTGCCTGCTCCAGGTTCAGAGGTGAAGGTGAAGCAAGAGACCACAAAAGAGGAGATGACAATGGAGAACGCAAAGCAGCTGTCTGCGTGGAGTCTGCGTCTGCCAGCCTGTCGCATCAGCGAGTCAGTGCAGCAGCTGATGGAGCTGGCGCTCAACACGCTGTGTGAGGCCGTTGGAAGCTCCACACAATGGTGCGTTATAGTGCTCAGAGACCTCACTGTCCTCTGAATAGAGCTAGGTATGAGTCGAATGTGCCTGACACCACAATGTAATAGTCCTACTGTGTCTTTCTAAATGGGAAAGACTCCCCTGAGAGTAATATGATACGCTGTAAAGTCTCAGCATGATTTATGATGATTTTATACACCTTGTTTTATATTTTAGCTCACTTTAGCTCACAGTACTGTTGATCTGCCATCATTAGTAAACACAGGATCGTTGGATCCTGCAATTCCCATAATGCATCTAGTTTGTGTTTTTTATTGGACAACCAAGCAGGGAAGGTTGAGACTTATCTCAACATTGTCAGTAAAAAGGGTTTTCTGTTCTTTTCAGTGCGTTACAGCTCTTCTTCACTGTAAGAAACATTTTCCAGCTCTTCTATGATGTCGTACCGACATACCACAAGTAAGGAGATTTCCATTAAATAACATATAACAGACCAAACCAGCACATTTAACCTGTAGGTATAAGTGGTTGCCTCCTCTTTCTCTGCTACTGCTATCCACAGGGAGAACCTTCTCAAGTTTCCTCACCTGGCGGCCATCCAGCACAACAACTGCATGTACCTGGCCCACCACCTTCTCACCCTGGGCCACCATTTCAGAGCCCACCTGCCACAACCCCTCAGCGAGGGCATTGCAACATTTGTTGACATGGTGCCCGGATTCAGGAAACTGGGTAAACAAACTGTTTTATAACTGCTGGCCACATTGTCATGAAATTTAGTACAGAAATGAATCCTCACCAGAAACTGATGCCTAATGATTTTGGAGACTCCTTGACCTTTCCTGTAGTGCTGCCATTTAAGTTTTTTTTGCCCTTGACCCACTTTTTGTCTATGACAACGTATCTCCAAAACTAATTGTAATTCATTAAAAATTCCCATGGACATTCGTTGTCCAGACTTTCTTGTAACACCACCATCAGGGCAAAAGTTCCACTTCTTCACACAAAATGATCAATATCAGGCAGATTACCATAAACTTTCCTGAGCACATTCATGCTTGTACTGTTTCTTTTAGCGCCACCTTCAGGACAAATATTGTAGCTCAAACTTTTTTAGGACTAAGACAAAAGTTCAGTTCCCATTAAATCCCGGTCCTGTGTTGGAAGATTGAAATACTGAAGGTATACATGCTGTGTGGACGGAAGAGCACAGAGGCTGCTTTTACCTCCACAATCACATTTATCAAAATCATTTATTTATTTCTGTTGGCTGTTCTGAGCTCTTACTGCTGATACTGCCTTAGCCAGCAGTCAGCTGGTATATGTCGGGTCACAGCTCTTACACTGACTGGTCGGTCTGAAATTTGAGTTTGCAATAATTGCAGGCCAGTTCCAGTACTGATGTTATTGTGGGGTGTGAAGAACTTTTGAGCCTCCTGGGGCTTCAGCTGATGAAACAGATTGTTTTATACAAATTATATGACTTTGTTGGCAGTTAAACAAAAGGAGCCGTAAACGAGTGATTGTGTTTGTCAGGTGCCCAGTGCTTCTTAGCACAGCTGAACGTCCAGAGAGCTGAACTGTTGGAGAGACTTTCCACCGCTCACAACTTCTGCAATCTGGATGACGAAGACAACTACATAGCAGCCAGCAAAGCAGTAAGACAGGTGAGAGGAAATAAAATGTAAATGAGATATAATAATGAGAATGTTTGATCATAAAAATGTTGATTCAACACTTCAACTGTAGGTTTTGTTGTTTTTATTGATTGCATTCCAACGTTTATTCATGCACTGCTTCTCATAAATACAGTTTTCATCTGTTTGCTTCACTGCAGGTCATCCATCAGTTGAAGCAGCTGGGCACAGTGTGGCAGGATGTCCTACCAGTCAGCATCTATTGCAAAGCGATGGGCAACCTCCTCAACACAGCCATCGCAGAAATCATTGCCAAAATTATGATGCTGGAGGTTTGTCTTTTTTTTTTTTTTTCCTGTTACAGTCGCTAATGGGAATTATATCACTTTTTCAATAGTAAGATATGTTCTCAGTCCTCTGATGTGCATTGCGATCACAAAACTCTGTAACAAATCTGGGACCAAGCTAGGTGAAGACACATACGATAAATTAAAATAAATAAAAGATGGAATTCAAATGAGGGCAGAGTCAGTGGCTGCCACAGAAAAATGGTGGTAGCTAATAAATGCCAGTTGAAAAACACAGAGGAAGGGACCTGTACTCTAATAACTCAGATGATGATGACAGCATGATTTATATTTCCACAGCGCTAATTCAGTTAGTCTGTGTGGGTTGTGATAGCCAGTTCTGTTTTAGATGCCAGGTTGATAAAATGCCCGGACTTGGTCAAACACCAACAAATCTCTTTTATCAGCAATGTGCACAACATTTAGGAAAGGCTTCTTGTTTTTAGACGGTGCTGAGCCTTTTACTGATTTATATAAGTAATGTTAATGGCAGCAGATTGTATCAACTGTAGCCAACTAATGTAAGTTACTTGCCAAAATTAAGTTTGGCTGTTGAATGTGTTCCCTGCAAGCTAGTGTCCGTACCCAGCCAAACATAATTTATGAGGTAAAAAAGCACCACTCTATGATCTGTGCAGGCCTATATTAAACTACAAAAACAATTAGTGGCAAGTCATATTGTCATATTCAGGCACATTGTTAAGATATGAAGATGATGTACTGTTTATTCATAGTATACATTATGACAGAATACATTATTTTGTTTTGTCATGATGAATTAGGATTTTATCTCTCACTTCACTGTCTCCAGGATATTTCCTCTGAGGATGGGGAACACCTCCACACACTGTGCCAAAACATCATTGAAGAAGGCCCGCTGGTCTTCATCCCTCTGGCTGAAGAAAACAAGAACAAGAAATATCAGGAGGAGGTGCCCCTCTATGTAAAGAAGTGGAGTACCTTCAAGGAGCTGGTCATTGTGCTGCGGGCCAACCTCCAGGAGATTGTCGACAGGTGAGAAAGAAACTTGACAATAAAATATCAATAAATAATTAAGTAAAGTAAATAAAACATAGTCTGGGTATTTGCAGGTTTTAAAGTTTAAAAAAATTAAAGCAGCTGTAGTGAGTTGCTTGTATTTCATTCATTCTCCCTGACTTCATCTGATTTCTTTAAATTTACCTACAGCAGAATTAATCTGGACTTTAATTAGCTCAAGTTCAATGAATAATATACTGATTTGCCAGTTTTGTTATATATTTTATAGTTAAGTTTGTATGTATGTACTAGGAAGTTGTGTACATGTCATGGACACTACTATTTTTTTTTTTTTGACATTTGACACAATTCTGACATTTGAGTAAAATGGCAAACAGTAAATATAGTACTTCATAGTAGAGCAAGTAGAGCTGCAACTAACAATTATTTTTATTATCGATTAATCTGCCAATTATTTTCTCGATTAATTGAATAATCATTTGGTCCACAAATCAGACAAACAAGTGAACAACAAAACAAGTGAAGAGTGCCCGTCACAATATGCTACATGATGTTTTTTTTTGACACAGCCTGACTTGACAAAAACTCCTCCAGTGCCACAGAAAACTTAATATAACAGGCTGTGTAGTTCTCCTCATGACAAGTAAACTGACCCTTATGTTTAAAAATGTCAGAGTGCTCCTTCATAATTAGAACAAGGGCCACCATGATGCTTTTTTTTCTCATGGACGTGTGTGATTGGCTGATTTGTTGGTGATTCCTCTCCACAGGTGGGCTGACGGTAAAGGTCCACTGGCGTTGGAGTTCTCCAGTTCGGAGGTGAAGAGTCTGATTCGAGCCTTGTTTCAGAACACAGAGAGGAGAGCCGTTGCTCTGACCAAAATCAAATAGATACTTCAAGTAAATGACCACCAAAAAGATACTGCAGCACTTTTTCCTCTGAGGAAAATATAATGTTTGTCTTGATTCATTTCCTTTTTCGGTTATATCCATTAAATATACATTTACGGGATGAACAGCCCTGTCTGTTGGCTGTGGGTATAAGCTGGTTGTAATCAGTCTGTAGGATATGTTCCTTCTCAGCATGCAGACTGCAATTAGTCCTACAGAGATTACGTGAAGGCTTCCTTACATCAGCATCCAGCAGCCTCAGTCATATAGCATTAGAAATCTACCACTGCAAAGCCAGCTGAGGTTGTGTAACGAGTGACTTGCCATCTGTTAACATGTGATGTTGTATCGAGGTTTAAAGGGAAACTTAGGGATTTTTCAACCTTTATTTTCCCATAATTTTGTGTCTGAGTGACTAAGGGGGACAACAATTTTTGAAATTGGTCCAGTATTGAGCGAGAGCACTTCAGCCGGCAGTCACGAAACAGGCTGCGATGTAATCCTTTGAGGCAATTGCGCCCCGTCAAAGTACGTCCACTAAAAATGCTTGTTTTTGCCACTGACAGGTTCAGATTGTTATAAGTGTCTGACAACATTATGGACAGAGAAATAAAATGTTTTTCTTTACCTTTCCCCTTGATCTGTTTGTTATTGTGTCCAACCAAGTCTTGCGAGAGTTGAATTGTTGCAGGAAGACAACGGTGAAAACGTGAGTGTGAGTTGGAGAGAAGAGTGCCGGGAAGAGTTTGTTGCGTTGGAGTACAGAAAGTTAGCGTTATCTAAAAGATTTTCAAAGTCATGGCTGAATATTTAGCCGATCTTTTAGCTGTCTTCCTGCAACAACTCAACTCTTGAAAAATCCTGAGTTTCCCTCTGTCTTTTGGAAATGTTATCAAACTTCATCTGTAGCTTGTTTCAGAGGTCTCAGTTTTTCTGTGCTGATGTCATTCCAGGAATGAGAGTTTTTCTGGAGATGTTTGTTTGCTTTAACCTCAATGCCTCTAAATGAACATTCAGTTTTGACAAAGGATCCTGAACTTTGCCTCTCTTGTTCAGAAGTTTCTTGTGCAAGCCGTTAAAACTAACTCCTCTGTACTGTATTTATTATAAAATGAATAAACCAAAAGACTCAACTTTTCAAAACACTTCCAAACTGTTTTTAAAGCATGAGTGTGGTGATGATCTAATTGTAATTGCTGAAAGTAAAGCCAGTTGTTCTCCTCAGTGTTCAGTGTTTAAACGACTCAAAACTAACTCGCAAGCAACCGAACATCTCTTGCTTCATGTTGGCGTTCATATTGACCAGCAACAATGAACAACAGCTGCAGTTGCGACTCGAAACTGCTTGCTAAAGTTTGGGGTCTGTTCTCAATGAATTTAACTGACAGCTAAACCTCTTCTCTCCACCGGGATGAAATTTACCCCAGACAAGGTCTGAAACTCAAAGTACTAGCTGGATTTCCATGAAATTTACCCATCTAATGAGTCTTTGTTTTAAGGCACTGGTTCCCCACCAGGGGGTGTCACCAAAGCTACACCTCATTTAAAAGTGAAAGCTTCAGAGCTTCATTTAAGTCATTTCTGTGAATTGTAAATAAATAAAGAAAAAATGGCCAAGCATCAGGAAGAAGAGAACACTGAATATGTCAAAAAGAGGCCAGAGGATTAATTTTTTCTATTTTGGACTCTTGATGAGCTAATTTACACTCAAAATCATGATCAAATAGGGAGGCTGATTGAAATTTGCATTCATGCTCCCATAGAATACATTGAGAACCGACTTTGGGGCAAACATATTTAGCATTAGTACTGGTAAGACTCTGCAAAAAGTAAAAAAAAAACTTCAGCACAAGACTGTGCACACTAAATTCATACAAGCTTTCTGTTATATCCTTCAGGCACACAGCTTTGTTAAGAAAGTACTATTCAAATAAAGTTTAATATTATATATTATTAGAGGTAATTTCGTGTCATAAGCGTTGTCTGTAGAGCTCTTCACTCCAAACTGTTTTCTCCTTCATCTGATGGACAAGCAGTGGCAGATTTCATCTTAATGTCTGCTTTACAGAGGTTTTCACAATGACTTTTTCAGTCGATTCAGTCAGTGGTAGAAATCATATTATAATTTGACTTTTTGTATATTTAGAAAATTGAGAAAATATTCAAAATGTTTTGGGTGAAGATGGTTTTACTTCCAGTATGTTGTAACACTTATTCATCTCAATATTCAGTTTTTTTCATTTATGTTGTGTAATTAAACTGTATAATACACTGTGGTATGCATTTTTTTTGTAACACTCAATTTTAAGGATCAATAATTTACAAATAATTTTAGGGCTGCAACTAATGATTATTTCCACTATCAATTAATTATTTGGTGTATAAAACATTAGAAAAAATGAAAAAATCCAATTTCCCAGAGCCAAAGGTGACATCTTGAAATTACTTCTATAAAATATTTAGTTTACTATAATCTAAGATGGAAGGAAAAGCAGGAAAACTTTCACATTGGTACCAGCAAATGTTTGGCATTTATGCTTAAAAAAATATTAAATCGATTATCAAAATAGTGCTAAATACTTTTCTGTCAATCAACTAATTGACTAATTGCTTTAACTCTAAATAATTTAATTTCCAAAAATACTTTTATTTGATTAACTCCAAGAAATTGCTGCTATAAGCTGGAGAGTCTCTTTGTCGGTGCACACTAAATGGTCATCTGAACATGAAAAATGTGCCATTTATCTACATAAAATTCAACATATTTGGAGAGTAAATTTTCCAGCAATAAATAATAAACAGCAATAAAATAGTAAACGAATATTTACTTAGGTTTGAATTAATTTCTTTCACAAATTGCTATTTTCCCAATAATTGTTACATATACATAGTTCTTTGCAGGAAACTTAGGACATGATTTGGAAATTGCAAACCCATAAAATAAAGTTTTACTGAAAAAATATACCTTACGATCAACATCTACTCCACATGTGGATAATTCTACAAGTCGACACAATTAAAACATTTACAAATATGGCGCAAAATGGGCCAAAAAATCTTCCAAATTAAACCCAGACTGATTAGAATGCCATCTTTGCAGGGATTTGGTCATAAAAGTATTGGACAAAATAAAAATTTGACCTGCTGGTGGCGCTAGAGAAAAAGTTGCAATAACCAAAGTCAATAGGATTCATCTTCTTGGGATCTTGAATGTGTGTAAAGAATTTCATGGTAATCAATCCAATAGTTGTTGAGATATTTCAGTCCGGACTGACAGACATGTTACTAGAAAGATATTAATGTTGTAATTCAGTCTTTAATTCCCTCTCTGTTTTCTAATGATGTTAGTTATAAAACAATTGTGATTTTTATTTTATGTTCTTTCTGTTTAAGGATGGTTTCCCTCACAGTAAACCCTGTCTAGCTAATTGGCTGCTCTGAACAGCTGTACCCACACAGTTGGGTGACCTATTTTGCAGGGATTCAGAATCTTGTTCACATTTTGTGTGAGCATGTTGTCCTACAGTAAGCACAGCACTGTTTAAACATTTACACAAGAGACAAGTGAATTTATCACAGTCCATTTGGTCACATCTGGACAATACTTTCTCTAAGCCTTCTGGCAAATAAAGTCAGTAATCTTTTTAAATCCATCATGTTCCTTGGTGTTTCTCAGATTGATATTGAGGATTAACGATAATCCCTACATGTGTAACAAATTGCAGCAGTGACTGAGACACTGATCAGACCACTTCGGACTGAAGAAACCTCGTTATGCTGAGGAGGAGCACCATTTGCTTTTGGCACGGGCTGATCACTAGAAATATCTGGGAGGAGGCTGAATTGTCCATATTACTCTGTAGCTGCTGTTAAGAACCAATTTATATTTTAATTTCTTTGCCCAAACAGAAGCAAAACTTTGAGAGTAAGAGTAAGCTGAACATCTTGAGGACCTCAGCAATGATCTCCACTGTGACGTGCAGCAGAGAGACACTACTAAACATTCAGTGCAGCAGTCACAACAGGAGCTCTGTCAGGATCGAGCCTCGCAGGAACTCCATTCCCCCAGCACAGACTCTCACTGCTAAACATCTGCTGGCATACCTGCCCAGACCACAGCCAGAGTCCATCCTTTACACTCCTTACTCTTACAAGGTACAGCTTTCTTTATTATATGATGTGTTGTGGTTTTAAAAATTGTTAATTGGTTTTTGAACATACCAATATCGAACAACTTAACTAGAAAACAAAAAGGGGAATGACAGAGGTGACAGTGGTAAATGACCTTTATACTTTCTATTTTATTGGGCAGAGGTTTGAGCCAAATGTTGATGTAATTCAGAGAAATCTGCAATATTTTCTTGATTTTTTTTTCTGGGGAAGCAAGAAGCACATACCTGAACTTCTCTAATTTAAGGTGCTGCATCACTTCACTCAACCATAAAATGAGGCTAGGGGGTTCTGAGCTTCTCCAATTCAATAAAATTCACTTACATGCTGGTAGGTTTTTACATAAACACCTTTTTCTCTTCTTCACTTTGTACTATTTTACCAAAACGTAACTCTGCAGGACTCGGGAGAATAACCAGAGCCATCACAAATTAACTGAACCCCATACCTGCTTTTAATACTAATTATGGTTGGTACGCTGAAATGTCTTATTTCAGCCCTCCAAATTCTGCGTAACCGGTCTCTGTATAAATTTTTTTTAAAATGCCAAATTCTGTATTCTTTTTTATTAAGAATTCACTCTTTGAAATAGTTTTGTTGCTTAACCCTTATATATGAAGAATGTTTTTTGTCTAACTTGAGTCAGATCCACAGCTGGTAATGTTTTTCATTACTCTGCTGTTTTTTCTGCTAAAAAATGTAAAAAATTGAAAGAATTACAAATGTTACGACTGTATTTGGCTTCAGTTACTGTACCTATATGAGGCAGTGACACCAAATATTGCGCTCACGGCACCTAATTGTACCAGCTATCCAAAGATATCTGACAAAGTTTGAAAATAGATTTCCAAAAATTGATAATTTTGTACAATGTCAAAACCAATGAGCAGGAGTTTTTTGACAATAGTGAAGAAATATGGCACAGAGGAATAAGCTATATCAGGCTATGGCTACACAGACAACACTTTTTTAGGAAATTCAATTCATTGATTGTTTTGGTCTTTTAACAACAAAACTGTAGAATATTGTCAGCATTATTCTTTAAATAATTAAGATCATAATTAGTTTTGATGTTTTTTTCCTAAAAACACAAACATCTTGCCAGATAGATAGATAGATACTTTATTAATCCTAAAGGAAATTTAGGCATTCAATACTTTATTCAGTACAGACAATACAAACCAATGAAGAAAACAACAGGAGCTACTAGACATGCGGCTGCTCTGAAGTACTGCTGATTCGAATTGTTTTGTTTAGTCAAAGATTAATAGTTACTCACTATTCAGTCTTTTGATTTTTTTTTAAGAGAGGAATCTAAAAGTTACTAGGAACGATTGAAGGATTCAGTGTTTGTACGTTCATGCACAGAGCACCTCTACTGCGTGTCCTCCCAAAATGAGATAGCTGCAAAGGATTCATCATAGCACCAGTCTCCACTTTAAGGGAGTTTTTAAAAAATCTTTATGTCCACATCACCGGTATCCACAGCCACATTTCTCCCACACATTTTTGAGGAGGCATTGGAATAGGACACATCTTATGTGTGTCAGTTTTGTACTCATATACTTGTTGTCCTATTTTTCAGGCTGCAGCTAAATCCACTGTTACTTCCATGATGACCACCAAACGAGCCTCTCTCATCCACAACTTGAACTATGCCACCTGCTCATCACTCCCACCATCCCAGGAGGCCTCTCCCTCCCAGACCCAGAGCCCCTGCAGCCAGTCCTCTCAGGCTCTGACTTTGGTTAGACAAGAGGCCCCTCACCAGCACACTATCCAAGCAGCTCCTCTGGAAACAGTAGATGAGACCCAGAAGCCTCAGCGTTTGCATTGCAGCAGAAACCTCAAGCGTTTCAGCTCCAAATGGCAATCAATAGGCTCCACTGGCAGCAGCAACATTCCCGTCCACGCAGCAGAGAAACTACATGTTGCAAAGACTCATAAGAAGCGCTGTAAGCTGCTGGGTGATGAGCATTCATTACATGTCACTGTCAGCAATCAGCGGCAGCGTTATGTCACCAAGGATGGCAAATGCAGGGTCAATCTGGGGCCTATTACAGACAAGAGTCGCTTTATCTCAGATATTTTCACCACATTAGTAGACCTCAAGTATCGCTGGTTCCTTCTCGTCTTCACTATGTGCTACATTCTCACATGGGTGGCCTTTGGTGGGATCTACTTCTTAGGTGCCTGGTTGCGTGACGACATTGCCCATGTCCATGACCAACAATGGCAGGCATGCTTTGAAAATGTTGACAGTTTCCTATCAGCCCTGCTGCTGTCATTAGAGAGCCAGAGGACTATTGGGTATGGCTCCAGGATGGTGACAGCTAACTGCCCTGAGGGTGTGGTCCTCCTGATGGTCCAGTCCATCCTTGGCTCCATTATCGACGCTCTGATGGTGGGCTGCATGTTTGTCAAAATCTCCCGTCCACAGCAGAGAGCCCAGACACTGATCTTCAGCAAGCACTGCGTCATATGTGAGCGTGATGAGAAGCTGTGCATGCTTTTCCGCATTGGTGATCTGAGGGAGAGCCACATGGTGGATGCCAAAATCCGAGCCAAGCTGATTAAGTCCAGGCAGACCAAGGAAGGCGAGTTCATCCCACTGGAGCAGTCAGAGATCAATCTGGGCTATGATACTGGGGGAGACAGGCTCCTCCTGGTGGAACCTCAGACTATTACCCATGTCATCAATGAAAGCAGCCCCTTCTGGGAGGTGGGGCCCGAGCGTTTGAAGAGGGAGTCGTTTGAGATCATTGTCATCCTGGAGGGCATCGTGGAAGCCTCTGGTTTGTAGTATTTTTAAGACTGGTGCTGCCCTTTCAACTAAGGCCATGTCCATACTAACACTGCTACATTTGAAAACATTGTCTACATGTGGAAAGTTTTCCATTTAAATTAGCATTTTCAGATCCTTTTCTGTCTGTACTCTGGCAAAGAGTCTGTTTTGACCATGAGACCATGTGGCCTACTGCTTGATCTTCAGGATATGTGCGCTGTCTACTCAGACTCTCTCTGTAATCACTTGTTTAATGTTTCAGTATCTCCAAACACACAGTATAGGTGTTGCCCTTTACACATCTTTGGTTCTGCACAAACTTTAAAATAGTAATATGACTGCACCTGTTAACCAAAGCTAATGATAATTCCTTTGATGCTACACTAAAACCCTCAGTGGAATCACTATTGTATACTCAGGCAGTAGTCCAACAACACAAACAGTAAGAAATGTCAATTAAATAAGGGTAAAGAGTTTATTTACTCCTGCACAACTGTACATATATTTTCCATAGGGTGGTGGTAGGGTACCTTTTCACCAGTAGTAAACATATCAATTAACAACGATTTGCTCCATTTAAAGCAGCACCGCTCTATTTAGCTATGTGATGAAGTCAAAGTAGGTGGATAGCAGCAGCCTGTAGATAGTAGAGTTGCACGCTACTGATGCCAATTCAAAATACAAAACATCAATGTTGAGAGTATTTGAAAAATTTCTGTTTTCATTGCTGATAAATGTTGGCCAGATATGGATAAAAGGCCAGAAATAGAGAGAAAAATATGTGTTTTCAAATATATCTGTATAACAGACTTTTTTTAACTTGTCACAGTAGGAAACAGTAGGAGCACAGGTATAAATAATTAAAAAAAAAAATATGGCTGAATTCCATTTAGCTGCCTCAGTTTCCTGGTATTGTGTGAGCAGGTTTACTGTCATACTGCCATGACTTACTGGGACACAAAGCCATTGCTTATTAGTTACACCTATGCTTTTTTGACTATGGCAAGTGAAAACGTTTGCTGTGAGAAAGGCCTATAGTGGACATTGTCTGAATAAAATGCTACATTACAAGCTGCTCTGAATTAATTTGTTTGGTCTTTTTCCAATAAAGTGACATTTACCTGATTCTCTGACCTTTCACTGTGTTGCAGGTATGACATGCCAAGCTAGGACATCCTACACAGAGGACGAGATTCTGTGGGGCCACCGATTTGAGTCGTGCATTTCCTTGGAGAAAGGGGCGTTTCGTGTGGACTACAGTGCATTTGACAAAACCTTTGAAGTCCAAATGTCCCAACTGAGTGCAAAACACAGAAACACAGCACAGGAAAAAGAAATTGTATTTTAGAAAATGTTGGCAAAACAAACACTTCTTGTTTCTGTACATTAATATGACATATAATGAGTGATTGTGACATACCCTGATAAATAACAAATCATATTTCATGAATATTGATCTCAGGGTAGCCACAATTTCTGTTGTTCTGTGTAATAAGGTTTTCTGCATGTGTTTATTATAATTTATCATTTTAATAATGCTGTGTTACATTATGAGTGGTTTATGTCATGTTTAAATCACACTACAAAAATAAAAATAAACATTGTCCTAAACCCAACTGTCTGCGGTCATGTCTGGGCAATTAAAAAAGTAGTGTAGCAAAATAATCTGGACACAAACGTCCACTCACTAGCTTTCCTGGACCTTTTAGCATGGTCTTCATGTAATCTAAGTAATGGACTTCAGTCACGTGATAACAGGTGGTCATATAAGTACTAACATTAGCAAAATGTATCAAAAGTACTCATTATGCTGCTGCTGTCACTGCTTTATTAAACATGTTACAAGCATTTAATATTGCAGCTGGTTGAGGTAAAGCAAATTTTAATTCCTTTATAAATCATGGGGTGGTTTAATCTCTACAATTCAATTTTTAAAATGTATCAGATGATCCGCTTGATCATATTTTTGTATGCAAAACCTTAAAGGATAGGTTTACAATTTTTCAAGTCTGTCTTAAAATAATAGTCAGGTGCCCAAATAAACATTGTTTTTCATGCTGTAATCATTCCTGCTGTTCATACTGGCCATTAAGAGATCCCTTCATAATGCACTTTCCACAAGCCTCATTCCATGCAAACGTGTATTTAGAAATTTTTGCTCAAAATGAGGACTCTGGATTTTGTCCCCCATCACTTACATTCTAAATGCATTTGGGGGGGATCTTATAATGGTCGGTATGAACAGGAGGAATGATTACAGTGAGCAAAAACTGTTTCAGTGTTCATTTGGACTTAAGATAGACTTGAAAATTGTGTATCTATCCTTTAATCTGAGAAGTGACGACAGCTGTCAGATAAACAAAGTAAAAAGATAAATATTTCCCTTTAAAATGTAGAAGTAATTGCTATAAAGGAGCAGAAAATGGAAATACTGGAGTGCGAGTACCACAAAATTGTACTACACAATACACAGTGCTTAGCTACTTAACCATTTTATGAAATTTGGTTGAAACAGTTCATTTTCTCTTCAGTGTGACAGACACACATGGATGTGTTATAAGATAATAAGATAAGATACGGTCTTATTATACATACATGTACTCACTCCAGCCCAGCAGGTGGCGTAGAAGCGCCAAACGTCACATGTCAGCTCCTACAATGTAAAGCCGAAGAAGTAGAAGTATCAGAAGAACAGCATGATGGGATATGAGAGTCCTCCGGCGGCGCGCTGCCGCCATGTCACCTAGAGAGAAACATTTAGCGCTTCTTTCTGTTCTAGGCGTAGTTAGTCTTGCTCTTTATTATAGTCCCACTTTTCTCTACGCAACTTTAATTCTTGCAGTTTGTTGCATTGTGTGTTACTATAACAGCGGAGAACCGCTTCCCGCCAGGTTAGGCCTAAATCCGCGGGCTGGCCTGAACGTTCCAGCCGCGCTCCGGCGCTGGTTGTGGGATTGGTGGGTGACCGACGTGTCGGTGACCGCACGGGGGAGAGCGAAGAGTAGCAGCAACAAAGCCGGGCTTCGGGAGTCAGAGGGACACTTCAGACAAAGACCTGCTGATACTGGGATTTATCGGAGGGAATCTTTGGCTACTGACTCGTTTCTTTTCAGCCCTCGGGATTTCCTCATGGGGAGTTACATCGGAAAACCTGAAAGCCCGACCGCTGACTTTGGGAGGCCGAGAGCGGGGAGAAACCCCCGGGAGCAGCTGCGGGAAAGACTGTCCAGACCCAACCATGCTGTCTATACCCCAAACAGGAGGCTGTCGTTTGCTGGGTACGTTTATAATAAAGTATTGCAAAATTATATCAGCAACGTAAGCAGGCTCAGTCCGTTGGTCAGCAGCATCAGAATGAAAGGTTGAGCATCTTTTAGTGAAGGAACGGATCTTAATTGGCACGAAACAAGCATAACTATATGTGAAGATCCCCTCCAGACATGCTTTAAGATGTATATAAAACAGTCTACCTTGATTAATAATGTGTGTCTGATATATGTTTGTATGTGTATGTGTGTGTATATATTATATAATATACACACACAAGTTCAATTATCTTGTTAAAATCTATAAAATTACATCTATTCCTTCTCCACAATCTGTGAATATGCAAATATGTCATTTTAAAAGTTTAACTACTTTACAGGAAATGTCTCCTATTTCACTGTAAAGTCCATTCTCAGTGTTTGTGCATTGGACGCTTCAAGTTTCCACATCACACTTGTTTAAGTTGAGTATTGGAGCAGGATTGGCTTCCAAACTATTTGTGATATCACAAATCCTGCTCATAGGCCCACTCCTTTAAAACTGAATTTTCAATGAGCTCAGAGACACTTTCCACTTTCAGCAGATGAATGTGAAAACAGCCTTCTAGTGTCAAACTCTGCACATACATCATTCTGCACAGTGAAGCTCAAACAACGAACTGTAGGAACAAGAAAAACGCATGTTTGAGTGGAGGGGGGATTTAATAAATGTATCTTGATGAATATTTGAAATATACCTGCAGGTTCAAAGATTTCACTACAGTAGCAAGATAATTAATACTATTCAAGAAGTAACATTACTGTGTATCATACTTCTAGCTCCCTCATTCAATTGCTCACAGGAGGTACTGGTGATTTGTATGCAGAGACATTTCTAGAGCTACTACAATGAGTGGAAACTTGGCTTGTACTTGTTCTTAAAGACTTAATTGGAAGAGAGTTTTCTTTTATTTATATTTTAAACATATAACAACTTTAATAAATACACACAATTCTTCACAAACAATTTTCAATGCAACACAGTTAAAAAACAAAAAAGACAATACATGTGAAAAGGAGGAAAAGAAAAAAATTAACCTATAAGAAAAACATAATTTCGTTGATTTAGTTAATGAATCAATCCATTCAATGAAAGTGGGAGCTTTAGGGCTCTTCCAATGCCTCACAATAAGTCTAGGAGAAAAAGTTTGGGTGTCCTAGGATTAGGAAAGCCCAGTTTCTCTTCCCTAGTCTTTAAGGTTTCTTCCCACAGTGGGTAGACAACAGTACAGTTCTGCAGAGTGTGTATTAGGGTCCCTTTCTTTTCATTACATTTCCAACATTTGTACCCATCTTATGGGTATAGAAGTGGAAGAGAGTTGAAACTTCAACATGCCCCATTCATTTTATTATTATCTTTAGGGAAATGTATCATTTCTGTTTCCCAAAATGCCAGTACAATCTTCAGAAAAGGTCCATAAACTTCAAAATGATGTATGATGTCAAAAATTGCCATATGAATATGTGTTTAGTCAGCCGACTAGTCAGTAGACATTGGGACATGTTTTGGGATGTGCCCTGTTTTTTGGCTACATGGCATATTGGTCCCCTGAGGCTGCTGTTAACAATCTGTTAACAGTTCAGTAGAATTAGAGACAAAATAACAAGAACAGACAGAGTCAATGAATAAATCCGAAAACTGACAAGGTACAGACACAGGGAAAGCAATCGCAGGCAGGTAGAGAATGGTTATTGAGGCATGGAGTCATACAAACATGCACGACTGTCAGCTTCATGTACTGTTCGATGTGTCCTCATCGTTGACCTCTGCACTATATCAGGACATAATTTGGTCACAGTCTGCCCTATTTAAACCTTCAAAACGTAAATTTTTTTCCTGTTATCCAGCAGCGGGTTTTATCCTCAAATATATTTTCATGATCTCACAGATGTCAATTGTCTGCCCAGAATGCTAAAATGTTACCTGGGGCAAAAGATTGTGTGGCCAGTGCTAGCAGAGCTGAACAGCGCAGTGTGTGGAAATACTGGATTTAAAACCTTGGTGTCATCCGAGGCAAACATCATTCATTGCAGACAGGAAACATCTTTGGAGGTGCAACCTGTTGCTAGATAATCAAGTTTTGACTTTTCCCCTGTGCTTTGTGTAGGAAAGGCTTTGTGGCTGAGGCCATATATGATGTAGGTGTGTGTTGTTTTAAAAATGCATCCTGGCAGCATTATTCATTAGTAGATGCAGGTAGCATGTATCTGTCCTTTCATCATATTGTTTTTTTATCCTCACAGGGAGCCAGTGGGAGCAGTGGGGAGGTTCACGATCACCCCTCAGCGTCACTACCCCCTGCAGCAGCCGGGTGTCTCCTTGGTGGGAGTCCTACCTCCTGTCAAGTGGGATGGCTTCAGAAAGAAAAGCATCCTCAGCCCTCGAAACTCCCCGGCTGCCCTCAGTCCAGTCACTGTGAAGATTGCCAGGCCTGACCACAACACCCCCAGGTCTTTACCCGCCAACACTTTGTCTGCCATCATACCAATGTTTCCATGATTTAGTCCATTATCTAGAAATAAACCAGATAAAGCGTATGTTACATTACTGCTTATCATTTTCAAAGTGTGCTGTTGTGTTTCAGATGTCAGAACATGTTCTCCCTGCCTTTTAAGCTGCCATTTGTTTTCTATTGATTTTACTATCGTATGAAAATCATCTTGAGTGAGATAATCTGTTATAGTAATCGTAATGGCTGTTTTTGTCAGAGTTTAATTACTGATGTGAGGTGGTGCAGTGCAGACTTTTTAAAAATCGGCCTGCACCTGTACCTGCTTTACTGTGCAACAGTAACGTAACTTGACATTGTTAAAGTCAGACGTTTTAACACTTCCTGAAAAAGGATTAGAGAGAGCTTTGTATAAAAAATGTCACAGACCTAAAGGGGAAATATTCCCGTCACATATCTTATGTTAAGTATGTGTTCACACTTCATCCTGTATTGTCTCCTGTTTTGTTTTTAGTTTGGATCATCTCAGTTGTGCAGGGCTCCCCAAGGCCCCCGCTGACCCTTGCTCCAGAGAAAGTGTCCTCAAGGTGTTGAAGGAAAGCCGCAAGAGAGAGGTGGAGGATGAGGACAGAAGCTTAACGACTGAACAGAAAAGCAAAAGAAGGTACCAGGCTGAAACAGTGGCTGAAAGGGAACACATGAACACTATCTACTTGCTTCAGCAGATAAACTTTGGTCACTGTGTCTGACCTCTCACTTTATTGAGCTTATTTTCTTCTGATGACTCCACAAAATAGCAGCAGATATAAACAAAGTATATACAGTAGAGGGCAAAATCTGTGACCGCATCTAGAGGTGGTCTGGTTTGCGCTGTATGTAACATGTAACATGTACGGTGTGGCCACGTTCTTAGGAGAAAAAAAATCTGCCCATCATGTTGAAAGGTTGGCTGTCTCTGCCTCTTCCTGCTATCTCAAGCTGCTCATCCAAACACTAACATAAAGCCCTTCCTCTGTAAAGGAAAATTAATGAGAGCCCAAACAGCAGATTGCTGCACAACACTCCACAAGGACATACAAAATGAGGGTTGTATGATTGATGGGTGTAGCCAACTAATGCTCGGAAGCTCTTCAACAGGCACTCATTACCTTCTTACAGTATAAATAATGTTAGCCTAATTAGCAAGTCTACTGAAAAGTAGCCTATGGATGCCTTTGTCGGTCTCCGTCTGTCTCCTTGCCTTGCAAAATGTAGTCGTCCCTTGAGAATCTCCTGCATCATTTTCCTTGACCTGAGATAATGTACCACATACAGATTGTATGTTAATACCAAGTGGAAATGTGTAATGTCTAGCATGACCACAGTACTGAAGCTCAAATGCAGTTTTCAGCTAACAGCAGTGACATGGCACCACACAGAGCAAACAGAAGTAAGCATTAGAAATGAATTGGGATTTATATATTATAGTTGGATTTATTTTACTTGCTTACTTTTTTACTTGATTGGTGTTTTTGTATTATGTGTTTGCAGCCTTGCTGTTTTTAACGTAAATCGAGACATTCCACCTTAAAAAAAGACACATACTACTCAGGACTTGATTCACACATTCAGTTTAGGTGTTGTGCATGTTTGTAATACATTTTCATTTTACTAGGCGTAATGACAGCGGTGGAAGTGCACACTCTGCTTTTGAGCCTCTGTTGCCCAATGGAACACCGTCACAGCTGGTCCCCAAGTGAGTTTAACTTTTCTTTAAGTGACACCTTACTGTCAGATCTTGTTTTTACGTTTTACTGACTGTGTATTTGATGCTGTGAAGCCCATAGCACTGGGTGAGGTGCAGAGTGGCTGTCTAAAGTGGAAATGCTTCTACTTTCCTTCCTCCAGGCCAGGAAGCCTGAAAAGAGGGATGACCTCTGTGGCGGAGGAGTCCATCATGAAGAGGTGTCGTACCTCCTCCATCAGCTCTGGCAGTGGAGTCCATGCCCCAAGAGGAACCCCAGGCAGTGGGAGAAACCCTATCCACAGCTCCTACAGCTCTACACTAGGCCTCAGCCAGGTAACGCTTATCTTCTGCATTACAGCACACATGGCCCTGCAGAGATAAAGTGAAGCTCTTAAGCTTTATCTGTATGTTTACATTCACAGTGGAAGAAACCGTCAGCGCCCAGCTCTCCTCTGTCGAGCCCCGTATCTTCCCGCTCTCAGACACCAGAGGGAGCCTCCAAAAGACCCAGGTATGTCTCTGCTGGTTCCCTGCCTCATACTGAGTTCAGTCATCCACATCTGATCTGATATCAGAGTTTGTAACTTGTGATTTCATTACTAGAGAGGACGACGGACTGTCTCCCAGCTCAGCATCCTCAGTGAGATCAGACCAGATAACCTCCGACAAGGCACCTGTTACTTGTAAGTCTCTTTTATCTCCAGTGGCCTGCTGGGGGGACATGCATTTATGCAGTCTAGTAAACAAAGGACTTCCTCAGGCATAGGAGTGCTGCTCTGTGCAAGATTATCCACATTTAGCAAATCTGGATAATGGTGATGGAACATTTCAGTTGATAATTAAAGTTGCATGAGGCTTCTTTTCCCAGTTGCAATTAGATGCTACTTTATTGGACTTAATTTCCACAAATTTGTGTGATATCCCTCCTACACCAAGGATACATTTTTTCCTAAATTTCCAAACATGAGGCTAGGTTGTGTAGTACTCTTCTACTTTTAAAGGATGAAAAATACCCTCACACTTCTGTCTTGTTCCTAGTTCTTTTATTCTACAGGGACATGAAAACTTTCAACCACAAATGCTACATATAGATAAACTTCTTTCTTTTTTACCGAAGAGCGATTTGTAGTTGAAGCATTGTCATGTTCATGTGGAATAAAAGAAGAACTGGGAGCAAGATAGCAGTGTCTGGGTAATTTGTTATTGTTACCCAGCACCTGCAAAGAATTTAGTGATGTGCACGTGTCCTCATGATTGCACAACTCCTCCTCTCTTAACGTGATAACCTGCAGTATCTGTGTTAATCTGTAGATGGTTTTCAAACACACTTTACCTGCTGCCACTGCGACATGGCACCAAAAACCTCTGACAACTTAAAAATGACTGCAGCCCTTTTTCATTGAAGACAGGATCTGACTTTAAAACAGGCTGCAGGATAAAATATAGACACTGATTTGTCTTTTTGTTTGATTTGTTCTTGCAGCCAAACTGACTCCAGTCCCCAAGATCCCAGTCACTACCTCAAAAGAATCTACTGGTAGTGGTGGGAAGAGAAAACGGAAGATCCAGCTGGTGTCCAGCCACCCGGACAACCACATCTCTCTGGTAAGGAGTGATATATATACTCAAACATTGTGCTGCAAGAAACCCTTATTTTTTTAGTTATGTGTTTATAGTGGCTTAGGTTTCTCCATTTTGCTCACGGTGCTCATTGATTTGCAGCCTCCGCCTCCAGAGCTGGGCTACACCATCACTGCAAAAGACCTGGATGAAGAGAAAAGGGCTGCCATCAGCAAGATCCAGAAGGTCCTGGAGACACCTGGTAAGTAAAAGCAGCAACAGGAATAAACTGTTCAACTCTGCTGGACTGTTTATTTTATGCTGCACTGTAATCCTTCATTCTCAGGACTGTTAGACATGTTTAGTCTTGTTTGGATGTTGACTCGATATGCCCTCAGCCTGGCCCATGACTTACCTGTTAATTTGTCCTTCTTTAGCTCCAGAGCCAGAGAAGTCAGTCTCTCCCGCAGCCTCCACTTCCACCCAGCCCACCTTGTCTACCACCTCTGCCCCCACCACCACCACCACCCTGAGTAGCCTTCTGGCAGCTCCTCTGCCCACAGCCTCCAGCTCTGCCATCCCAGTCATCAACCTGGATCCAAGCCCTGGCAGCAGTGTCAGCACAGCATCTGCAGCCTCCAACCCGCTGCTGGAGGCTCTGAAAATGAAGAGCAGCACTCCTGCTAGCTCCACATCTGCTGCCAGCACAACTACAGGTAGGATCGCTGAAGTGAAGGTGTCAGATAAGCAAGTCAGGCCTATGTTTCACAATACTTCAAAAGATAATGACTGATGGATAACGGATGAATTGGTGGTGACATAACTTGATTTTATGTCCCAACAAACCCAAAAATTTTGTTACCTGCTACAATGCTGATCACTGCAGCTTACATACTTATTAAAAAAATGGGAAGACAACACAAATGAGCTGATGATTATGCGTACAAAATTTACAGGTTAAAAATTTTGTTTTTGAAATCACATTTTCAACCTAGATTTTCTGACTTCTTTTTTTTTTCTTTTTTTTTGGCAATCTGATATTTGCCTGATTTTAATTCAACCAATTTTTGAACCAAAGATAAAGCTTAAAACTAAAGGGATGTTTTTAATGTCACACATTAGCAGGTTAAAACATGTCAAACACAGAAGAATAAAAACAAAATAACAGAAGTCACAGAATTTTCAGTTTGTCTTTTAATCTTTTTCTTTGTTCTGTTACTATTTACATCTTTCTGATACACTGACCCAAAATTTATAGTAATTTTAGAATCTTATATCATTCCAATTTATCATACAGTACCAGTCAAAAGGTTGGACACATTTTCTCATTCAATGGGAATCTCAGAATGGGAAGGTGCGTCCACACTTTTGACTGATACTGTATTTGCCCTTTAAGAAAGCACCAGAACATGACATGTATTGATCACCTGTATGCTTGTTTGATTCTGATTTGTTTTTCCCTCCATAATCGACTTGTGTCTGTAGTGTCCGCAATAACCACACCGGTGCAACCCAGTGGCTTAAGCCTGAAGACATCGACTACAGTGAATGCCCCACAGCTCCCCCCTGCCTCCCAGTCTCAGTCCTCCTCTTCTGGTGTGGAGCAGCCCTCTGCCTTCACGCAGGTGCTTGGCCAGGTCTCCAAGCCTCCCAGCAGCACCCCGTCTGCAGCAGGCCTGTTTGGTCTGACCAGCCAGACCAGCACCCCCACTGTTTTTTCAGCGTCTAACCCGGTCACTGCTACTACTGCTCCAACCAGCAGCTCAGAGTCACTCAGTAACACCAATCCTCTGCTGGCTTCGGGGTTCAAGCCCATCTTCTCTGTCACCACCACCTCCTCCTCAGCCATATCACCCCTAGAGAGCAAACCTGCTGTCCAAAACTTCAAGCCCATCTTTGGAAGTACCACAGCAGGTGGTGGCTTTGTGCAGCCTCCATCCCTCACAACCACCAACCCATCATCTACAGTTTCCTCAAGTAGTACATCCTCAATGTTTGGTGGATCAACAAGCAGTACCACAGTTGCGCCATCAGTTTTCCCTGGCTTGACCAACACCCCCACTGGAACAGCCTCCACCAGCTCCATCACCACCACACAGCCTGCAGCCCAGTCAGCTGTAAAATCCCTTTTCGGAAACTGGTCCACACCATCAACAACAAGTACGAGCTCAGCCCCAGTTCAGGCTTCTGCTGCAGCGGGCACATTTCAGTTTGGAGCTGCTACTACCACCACTGCAGCTGCAGCTGCCCTCACCGCTGCTACCACAACCTCCAGTAACGGCACCTTCACCTTTGGTGCTACGCAGCCAGACCCTCAAGCTGCCAACCAGAAGGTATTCGCCTTTGGCCAGGCAGCACCCACCCAGAGCACAACCACTGCTTCATTTGGAGGTTTTGCCATGGCCAACGCAGCCTCTACCACTGCTGCCCCCACCACCCAGTCCACATTCGCCTTTGGAAAGCCGTCGTTTGAAGCGCCAGCAACACAGTCGACCTTCAGCTCCACAGCAGCACCGCCAAAACCGTTCACCTTTGGAAGTGGCGGAGCAACATCCACACCTGCCTCTAACCCCGCCCCGGCCCCTTTCAATTTTGGCGCACCTGCTGCCACCACAGCATCCAGCTTTGGGACCCCAGCTAAACCAGCCTTTGGAGCCAGCTCAACTGGTTTTGGTTTTGGTGGCACCACCGCACCCTCGGCTGCTCCCCCGGCTGCTCCCTTAGCTCCTCCGAGCTTCGGTGCAGCAACCCAGACTCAGAGCTCCTCTTCCGCCACCTTTGCGTTTGGCAGTGCTGCTCCTCAGCAAGCTCCCCCCGGCCCTGCTCAGCCAGCATCCAGTGGATTTAACTTTGGTGCTGGCATGCCACGCCCCCAGTTTGGAACACCAGTCTCCAATAATCCTGCACCGCAGATGGGAAGCTTTAACTTTGGGGCTGCTGCTACTGACAAACCAGCTTTTGGTAAGGAAGAAAGACATCTGTTTTGTTTTGCTTGTTTATATTTTAAACCCAGCTGCAGCAAGTTCTGCATTAAGAGTTAAAAACACATTTTTGCAGATGGACAAATCCTCTGGGCCAGCAAAGGGTTCCCTGTTCACACAGAAACTGTCTGACCAATCACATGCATTTGGAACATCTTTTTCTATCTTATTGGCAAAAGCAATCCATGATTAATAAGTACTGGTGGGAAACTTTCCCACGATTCAATAGTTTAGTTATAGTCTGTTGCCTGTGTGAGAATGACAAATAGTCTGAATGATAATAAGGAAGATGTAGCTCTGAGCCAACAGTGCAGCCCTGATTACATTTTCTTGTACCAAAAAAAACCCTCTTCATATGAAAATTGGAAACCTGTCATCCACAATGCTGTATGTCTGCAGATCTTTTGGAGTGAATCACACTATAGAGTTATTTCCTTTGCCCAGTCATAGTTTGCTAAATTTAAAATGCTTCCACAGATGACTTCTGAAATGGTTTGGTGATTATCTACTCAGCACGGCTTGCTAGTTTCAAGTTATGTGTTGCTTTCTCTGCAGGGACATCTACCCCATCCTTTGGCCAGAGTGCTGCTGCTGGTCCGATTCCCTTTGGAAGTCCTGGAACTCCAGTCCAAGGCTTTAACGCTGTTCCTTTTGGTAGGTCATTAATGCTGCTTTTAGGGGTGGCGATGCAATATGCCAAGCTGAGCTATGAGCTACAGTGACTATTCAAGCTGCGCTCACATGGCACAAGTGTTTTTCACAGTGTGGCAAGGTTAAAAGGTTTTGATGATGTGTTGGAGGTGTGCTGGTTTTCATGTCTCCTGCAGCGCCGATACGTCTGAAGGTGATCAGTAAACATTTATAAGGCTGATATCTGCAAGTACTGACAGGTTTGCCAACATAGCCACACGTGTTGAGTGCAAGACAGCTTGATATAGGGGTGGGCACATCACAGGTTGGCTGCTGTCAGCCCAAACACCAAGCAGGACCACAGCAGGGCAGCTCGGCAGGGTTACTCCATGCTGAGAGGTTGCAGTGGAAACATATGTATTCAGTTTGTCAGCTTCGTGTGATTAAAGTGGGCTAAATTGGTATTGTGGGAAAACAATGTAACTTTGAAGGAGTGTTTTGGGGTTGCTGGTGCATGCTATCTAACATTTATAACTGAGGATTTGGGCCCTGATCCTTACATCACTCCCTCATGCTTGATCCCTAAACATCAACAGTTGGAATCATCAGTTGAGGAGCCATCAATTTGAACCTTAATTTGAATTGAAGCATTGCATTTTTTTTTTTTTTTTTTTTTGCGTCATGGTATAGAGAGCAACAAAGCATAAAAGCACAACAGTCTACAAATGTTACTAACCTAGTCCTGTCTTAAAATTTCCTAACTTCAATGGAAATAATAAGGGCAATCTATAGAAAGGAGAGCAGAGTAGTGCAGTGCTCACACTGCTCTTGCACACTCTGACACTCTTAGCTCTGATATTGAATGCAAGGCAAGTCAGCTAAATCACTCCCAAAATAGACATGAGTTTGGCACTGCTTATTGTTTTTTGGTCCGGTGTGATTTCCATTTTGGCTGACAGTCAGTCAGATGCCATGCAGTGGAGATGCTCTGCAAAGACCAAATTTTATGTCCGCTGTCCTTTTTAGTATATCTGGCCCTTAACTAAATAAAATGCAAAGGCTGTTTCAGGCAAATCACCTTGTGGAAAATTGTGATTTGAGTGCAGACCCAGTTAAAGCAGTCAACCAGAAATAGATATTTCTTCCTCTTAAAATGTTACAGAGAGATCAGAAAGAAATGTTAATCTGAGTCCTTAGAAGTGACACATCTTAACATGTCCTCTGTGTTTCATTATCAGGGTCTCCAGCGACTCCCTCCTTCTCTATCGGGGCTGGATCTAGGCCATCAGGGGCACGGCAGAGGCTGCAGGCGCGGAGGCAACACAACAGGAAGAAGTAACCTGCTACTTGCGTCCTACAAGCCTTTCAGAGGACTTCAGCTGTTGCTGCTATGGCTAATCTGGGTAACACTGCTCTGTTCTAAGCCCAACATCCCCAAACCAGGCTGCCACCATGCCCTCTGCTTTCTTCCCTCCTCCATTGGATTGTGCTGGCCCGAAACATTGTGTTTGCAGAGGAGTTGGAAAGAGCGCACCAGCTTGCTGAGTTCATGCTGCCTGAAAGACTACATGACCCAGCGAGGGAATGTAGCGATGAGGAGACAGGATCCATAACAATGTACTATACTTGAAGAGAGAAAAGACGATTGAATAGTTTGATTCTGAACAAAAGCATATCCAAAGTTCTCTTTTCCTTTTACAGTACGTGGACACTCCCATTGGTTCGTCTTAAGGAGAAAGTTGAGTCAGGCAAAGACATGGAGCCTTGGCTCAAACATTTATTTTTTTACATGAAGTGCTCATTGGTTTGTATGTTACTGAAGATTTGAGTACATTCTCTTAATGAATCTAAATAGAGTGAAATGCGCAGTTGATTCGGATGAGGACACATGCTCAAGGTACACAACGCTGCAGTGTAAATGTAAAGTTATGAGACGTTTGCATTTTAAATTATTTTTTTAATTGGCTCTCTGACCCTGTAAATGAATGATGTGTTTCTGCACTTAAAGGGCAACTTAGTAAATGTCTTTGATTGTTACTGTAGTTAATGCAGACCCTTGTGTTCTTGTTTCATACTCTGTGATTGCAAGCATTCCCAAGGTCCTCGTATGGACGGCCTTTTTTTTTTCTTTTCTTTTTTTAATAGTGATGCCAACACTGATGTAATTAGCAGGTCAGTATATGATTAGGATGATTACTCTTGACTTGTTCTGACAAACCAAAGCCAATTCCTGAACTTCATGCCTGTGAAAAGAATCTGTGACCTTTATTTCATCTTTAAATCCTGAGATGTGTTTGTTTGTGCCAGACTACCTCTCTTTACTCCCAGGCACTGAATCCTTGTTAATTCACTGAGTAATATCAAATCTAATAGGATTGATGATAAGTCAGGCTTTTGTTCATTAGATTTTACTTTCAACTACTGTTAATGCAGATGTATCTTAATAAATAGTGAGTTTTAATCATCTACACAGCAACACATTTTCCATTTTCCCACCTCTGAAACATCACTGTTAGAGTAGATAATGGCACATTAATGTACATCAGATTTACTAAAAATAGGAAACCCTTATCTGCTTGGTAATTACAGAAAATCTCACTATGATGCAGGGATTTTTGTAGTCGTACTTGCAAAACAAACTGTAGTTTTGTCAAGTAAACATGGCAGTAAATCCATTGATGTCAGCAGTCAAAGGTATTTTATTGGAAGTTTTTCTGTTCTCAGTAAGAATCACTTCTTGTGAAAAGTGAGCAGTATCTGATGCATTTTTTTTTCCGATAGTTAATTTTTGAATTAATAAAAACTGAATTTGGACGTGGATGTTCCAACAAGAACACGTGAACACTTTCAAGATTGTTATCCCATTCTTCTACTTTTCTAACTGTAAACAGGTTACAGTTATTTATGTAGGATGGAGTTAGTCAGAGCAGACCTGCTGACTGGTTGGTTGCACGGTTGTCATTTCTGATGGCCTTTACTTTTTGAAAATACTTGTTTTGCAGCTCTACATAGCAGACACTTGTCGGGCAACTCTAATCATCTTTACCTTCTTTGGCTCATCTTGTATGGGATTGCTGTATAACACACATAAAACAAGAAGACATATTCCAGTAACACAAAAGGTTTTCTTACTATGACAAGTCAAAATGTTTGCTGTGAAAAATTTAATATTTGTGCTTCTGCTTACCTTTAGCCTGGCCCAAACATGTCCCAAACCAGTCATTTTCTGCAATAGTTTAGCTCAAACCAACTTTACCCTAACCTCAGTCATGGAGGGTAATGGTACTGGAATAGTATCGACACAAGTAGAGCTGCAACGATTAGTTGATTAATTGATTAGTTGCCAACTGTTTTGATAATGATGATGCCAGTTTAAAAAAAAAAAGTCCAAATTCTCTTGTTCTAGCTTCTCAAATGAAGTGAATATTTTCAGGTTTTTTTAGTCCTCTATGACAGTAAACTGAATATCTTTGGGTTGTGGACTGTTGTCGGGAGAAATCAATACATTTTATGTTACATCTGGGGCTTTGGGAAACAGTAATCAACATTTTTAATCATTTTCTGACATTTTATAGACCAAACAACTAATCGATTAATTGAGTAATAGTAATTGCAGCCCCAGACACAAGACCTGTAATCAAGAAAAAAGATATTACTAAGCTCACAAACCACAACGACCATCTTAGAGGAGTGGTAGGAGCAAAACAAGCCCAATTTTTATACTCTTCACTTTTATAATGCCATAACTGAAGGAGAAATCTAAACTGACACCCACATTCAGAGTAGCAAAAATTATTTATTGACAAGTTATTCATATTCATTAACAGAAGAGCCTTGAGACTGGGCGCCCAGGTGCTGCAGTGTTCATTCCTCAGCGTATTATAGTTTTTAAAAGAGAACATTTGTTTATCAATATATACAGTTCAGTTCAGTTGGTAATATGATTGCTGTTTAAGTGGGTGGAGGAATGCCAAAAGAGACAAATATGCTACTTTGTGCTCTAATAATTTTAAATTCAAATCCAGGAAATCATGATGACATTAATACTGTTTTGCATTTTTCACAAACTACAGACTACATAGTAAGGGTTTGAGTGTTTCCTTCCTTTTGGTTCTTGCACTCATAGGTATTGTAGAGCAATGAAGATGTGGATAAACTGGTCAGTCATTAAAACCACTGCCAGTCAACATACAACTTTTATTAAGTAATGCTGAGGTTAAGAATCTCATAAAAAGATCATATGTAGAAAGTGTAGCAATAATAAAACAGGAAGGTGGCTGTCTAAAACCTGTCTGAGAATAGGACTTTCCGGGGTTAAAACAAACACTTGAACACGGGAGTAGAGTATGCATACACTGTAATCAGCCAGAATCTGTTGAACATGTGCTACTGGTACCTAGTGTATGATGAGGAGCAGAGAAAACTAGTATCAACACTAAAGGAAGCAAATCCTGATATTATTTTACAGGATATGTTCATAATTGTTCAAGTCTGTCTTAAAACAAAAATCAGGTGCCCATATGAATACTGACAAGTTTTGCTCGCTGTAATCATTCTTCCTGTTCATACTGACTATTAGAAGATCCCTTCCACATGCACTTTCAATGTAAGTGATGAAGGACAAAATCCACAGTCCTTGTTTTGTACAAAAATGTATTTAAAAGATTATCTGAAGATAATATGAGGCTTCAGCTGTCTTAGTTAGTCATATCAAGTGGATATCTGCCACATTTACAATCTTTTTAGTGTAAAATTCCTTCTTTGTCTTTCCCTGTTGAGCTGCGGTGGAAGTATAGTAACAAAAAGAGGGACTTTGGCACTAAAAAGACTAACATTGAAAGACTTCTACTTGATTCTGGATTTTTCAATGAGGGAGAAGGAAGAGATGCAATTTGAAAGATTTTAATCAGGTAATTGGACTTTTTTTGTGGGAAAACCATATCGAACACAAATTATTATTCCAAGCAGAATATTTTCATATATTTTAAAGATGTTTTGCTTTGAAAGTTTATAATCATTTTTAAGCACTTAAAAGAAATTGATTTAGCAGAGAGAACTTAGTTTTTGTCCATTTTGCCTACATACTGCTCCACACTCCAGTCCAGTAGGTGGCGATAATGCGTCTGTAAGCTGCTTTATTAGTATTGGCGCATGCGCACAGCCCCAGTAGTGTAGTAGCCAAGTAGACGTTAGCGGTGCAAAAGACGTGGCAGAAAACTTTCGATATGGATGTATCCGCTCTGGCAGCTTTGACTTTACTACTGGGTGCACTGGTTATCCTGGTTGCCATTGCGGTGGGAAGACGGAAAGAAGAACTGAGAGAGGAAACGGAACAGGCGGCGGAGTTTGCCGGTAAGAGCTACACAAGCTAATGCAAACTGTAGCTAACCAGTGAAGCGGTGACTCACCAACACACACACACACACACACACACACACTCACTCACTCACTCACTCACTCACTCACTCATAACAAGTGTGAACGGGTTGAGTAGTGCTCGTTCACACAAACAGAGCGAGTAGTAGAAACTGAAGCAACTTTTCAGCTACTCTCACCTGACGTTGGCCAATCAGCAAAGATTATATTACCGGACCAATAGGATCACTGCTTCTTGTCTAGTAATTGGCTATTAATTATGAAACATGGATTAAAAATTGATTTGATTTTGACTCTTAGTTTTACCTCTCTGAGCTACCACCTCTCACAAAACGCACACTAAAACATCTGTACCTCCAAATTATATACATTTAGTTTAGTTTGAAAGACAAAATGTATACATATATTCCGTTAACTGTTAAATATATATTTGAGAAGGCTGTATATACTGGACTGTACTGCTTTATTTATATACAGTAACTTATCACTTTTTTACCCATTCAGTATTTATTTCAGCACTCCTTGCACTCTTTCACACCTTTGCACTATTTGTATCCTGTTTACAGTCTGCAGAAGCGGTTTCACCTGTGTATATAGACATTTTTAATTTTTGTCCACTTGTTTCTATATGTATAAGATTAAGATTAACTTTATTGGTTTGCAGTGTGTGCACAAAACTTAACATACACAATAAGAAGAAAAAAAGCAATTCAGAACATAGTCCGCACAAGGCATAAATCCTTTGTAAAATACATAAAAACTACTACACAGCACCATCCAGCAGTGCTTATGGAGTACAAAGATTCATTGTGAGAGAAGACACAGACCGAGCATAAATGTAAACTGCCGCATTGTTACTGAAATATGTTGTAAAATGAAGCTTCTGTTTTTTTAGTCTTTAGTCCTGCTTCTATGCTCTCTATGCATTGCCTCTGTGCACTGCCTGTTGGAGAGGGGAGCCCTGGGTGTTTTTTGTGTGTAGAAACTCAGTTTAACTTTAATTTTTCATTGGCACAAAACAAACAGAACAGCATGTGAAAAGAAAAGTGCCGTTTATGTTCTTGATAATATTATTTAAATCAAATTCTCTTTGGCTCCCCAGTATTGTTACTGGTTGATTGAAAATCAATTTCCATGTCAAGTGGGGGTCAGTCTTTTTCAGCTGCCCCTGACAGAAAAAGTTTGTGAATCACTGTTCAGTTGTTAGTACTTCAGAGCTCAGGTTTGTTATCAGGTGCTGTAATGTCCATATCTTCATTGCTTCCATCACCTACTTCGTGTTTTCCTGTCAGAGACCCTCTACAACAGTGAAAAATACAGAATCCTTGAGAATTTAGTTTGGTCATGTTATTGCAATGCTGTAGTATCAAGGATGAAAAGTTTCTTCAGTAGCACTGTGTATTGTCTTTCAGCTGAAGGCAGTGTTGCGAAGGGCCCTGCATCCAAGAAGCCGAAGCAGGAGAAGCAGCGCAGCCGTAAGGATAAAGCCTCACAGCATAGTTTCAGCCATCCGCTATTGGCAGCCTCACTGAAGGTAAACTGGAACACACACTGATTCTGTAAAACACACACACACTGTCAGAGCCTCTGAGTAAAATGAGTATTGCTCTCTGTAATTACGAACACCTCAGAGGTCCAAATCAATTCCAGGTCTTGTAAGTGTTGAGTCAAAACCAGGTCCAAAAGAGGTTGACATCAATGACCCACATAAGACCTAAAAAATTCTGTTCTTTACAGGCTTTTTTTTTTGTACATGGACCTCTCCATCTTCCTAAGTACCTCATCTACTAAAGTAGCTGTGTGATAGGTCACAGATTCAGTTGTCTCCTAAATTTCATATCTATGTTTTTAATGACGTGGTGTCTGCTTTTGTGCGGACAGTAGTAGAGTAGGAGAGTAGAAAAATGTGAGAAATAAGCCTTACAGGATCTCACTGATTAATGAGGAAACTCCAGACTACTCTTCTCCTGCCGATACTGCAGTCATCTGCTTTACCAACCCCGTCAAACAAAATGATGCCTCAATTTGGCTCCTTCTCCAAAGCCATTCTTTGAATAAGTGTGTATTTGTATGCATGTGCTTCTCAGAGCCACAGCGGGAATGTGACGTGCCTTGATTTCAGCAGTAATGGGAAGTACCTGGCGTCCTGCGCTGACGACCGCACCGTTCGGATCTGGAGCACCAAAGACTTCCTGGAGCGAGAACACAAGTGTCTGAGGGCTAATGTCGAGCTGGATCATGCTACACTGGTTCGCTTCAGCCCGGACTCCAGGTCTCCCGCTTTCTCTTACTTTACTTTACTCGTGCAAACCCTCACTAACATAAAGCATTGCCTATATACCCCCAACAAGTTCAGAACTATGAGCCTAAGCTTAAATGAGACCTGAGTCTAATTTAAACCTTAAACCAGGTCCAACACCTCAAGCTGCATTTAGAAAATAAGGAAAATTTAGTGAAACAATGGCAGAATGACCTCATGTGACTTAATTTGTATGAACATCAAACACACAGGGAGTTAGCTACAGCACTTCCACACCAGCCAATTCAGCTAGAGCTGCATCTAGCAATTACTGTCCTTATTGATTAATCTGTCCATTATTACTCTGATTGATTGATCCAATTTCTTGTTGTATCATGGGTAATTTCTGTTCTGAAGTGCTAGTCAGTGTCAAGTCTGCAGGTGTTAAGTGATAAGTTATAAGATAAGTTAAACTGAACAAACATAAGCATACATATAGTGAACAATACTATTCAGTATAGCTGGAAAACAGTGGCTAATTGTTTCAGCATTAATCTCAGCCAAATAAAGATTAGTAGTTTAGTTGTAAAGTAAATCAGGTCTGACAGGTTTAAACCCAAAAGTTAAGTCTTAAACGTTTTTCCTTTTTTTATATAGAACATGTTTAAAAACAACAGATGTTATTAAAAGTGCTTTACAGAGAAATTAAATAATTAAAATAAATGGATAAACAACTAACAGAAAAAATAAAAATGTTATTATATTAATTAGGTGGACTTGAATTTAATTGTTAAAAGGTAGGTCTTCAGCAGGGATTTAAATAGTGCGATAGATGGAGAATACCTGACAGTGAGGGGTAAACTGTTTGACAGTCTGGGAGCAGCAATTGAAAAAGTTTGACTGGGAGAAAGATTAAAGAGACTTTTTTTCTGCCAGTATTTTTTTGTTTTGATTTGTTGTCTCTTAATATGAGTTAATCCTTACAAACACTTACACTGGTAAAGATTATTCTCTGCACCTGGATGTTGTGTGTCAGCCTTTAATTTTCAAATTCATGTTTTAATACGCCCGGTATATACCAGTAATATATTGTAGGTAACCAGAGCAGAAATCTGCATTTGTTAGCAACTGACTGTCACCTTTTCACTGCAGGGCGTTTATTACCTGGTTGGCCAATGGAGACACCATTCGAATTTTCAAAATGATCAAAAAGGAGGACGGCTCTTTAAGCTTCAAAGCTGCCCCTGAGGACTTCCCACAGAAACACAAAGCTGGCATCCTCAACATTGGCATTGCAGAGACAGGTAGAGAGCACATCACATGTTTTTAAAATATGTGTGAATTTTTAGGTTTTGAATTGTATTATTATTGTATGTTTAAGTTAGTAATGCACTAAGAATACAAAAGGCATTTCTGTTCATGTTTTCAGTGTCACTATCTGGTAAACACAAATTGTTGGACTAAATTTATTTAGAGTGATGTGTTGCACTTACTATGACCTGGGGACAACAGAAAACAAATGTTTAGGAAAGTTTTATGGTTATTTCTTTCTGCTTTAGTACATAACTGCAATGAAAAAATAAGCAAATTACATTTTATGTCTTTAACTCTCAACTCTCTCTCGCAGTTCGTTTGCATTTTTCTCCTTAAACTATCTTTTTTAACATTTAAACAAAAAAATAGTACAATCATCTTTCTTAAATTGATTCTAGTTGCACCCAGAGCTGTTTATAATGTGAATGAAGCTACATACAAGTTGTAGCAGCGTTTGAGGCTTGTCTTTGACCTGTTGGTGATACTCAACAAGCTGTAAACACAACACTGACATATAACCACCATATAACGTTGATATAGCTGATGTGTTAACAAAAATAGCCTACTTACATGTTCGGCAGACACGCAGCAACGGTCGCTTTTATTTTGAGTTGTATTTACGGCCTGATGAACGTAAGTCCCCAAAAAAAAAAAAACAAGGAGTTCAACGATGCTGAAACACACTGTAGATTGGTGGTAGGCGATCATTCTCTGGGTTTGTCATAACAAGTGACCCCTTCCACATACACATAGTGACTTCAGACATTGTTAATATAAAAATATTGATTATAGCCTCTAGAGCCGCATCGATTAGTTGATAGACTGATAGATAATCTGCAACTATTTTTTATAATTGAATAATCATTTCAGTATTTTTTTTTTCAAGCAAAAACACCAAATATTTTCTGATTTCAGCTCTAATTGATCATTATGTGTGATTAAAGATGTGTTCAGTATCCTTTTAATTTCATTGGTCTCTGGTGTAACAGACTCGTTATGTCAAGCTGACTCTGTGTTTCCTCTCTTCAGGCAAGTTCATCATGAGTGCCTCCACTGACACCAGCATCCACATCTGGGACCTGAAAGGAGAGGTACTGGCCTCTATCAACACTAACCAGATTACCAATTCTTATGCTGCCGTCTCCCCGTGTGGCAGGTCAGTCCCACCCCTCAATCAATGCAAACCTTCTACTTGAAAGATCAAATAGGGAGCTAAATTCAATGGTTTAATGGCAGCCCTCTCTTCTAATTTAAATGAAGAGAGGGCTGCATTTTTTCATACTATGGTAATACATGAGACATGAAAAAGTGCAAGTGCTTTACTACCTGAAAACCACTACATACTGTATTCATAGCCATTTTCATTGCCGATTGCCCCAAAGGGAATCAATTTTAAGAAATTTCTCAATACCAGATGTAAAGGAAAGAACCTATTTATTTAAAGTACTTGTCAATTTTTTTACTGTAATTTTATGTTTTATGTCTTAAGTTGCTGTTATTATTCTCTCCATAATGCCTGATGAAGAATGTCTGTGACTGAAACATCACTTCTGTAATTATTTTATACTGACAGTGTGCAGGAGTAAATACTTGAATAACTTGTCTTATTCCCCACACACATCTTAAAGGTATTATGTGTTTTTTTTTCTCAAATAAAGTCCAAATTATCCATACAAGAAGAAAAACGCTGATTGAAATCCAAAGGGATTTAGGTGGAGATGTAATGGTCTGTGCTGTCCTTCTGTGCTCAGGTTTGTAGCGTCCTGTGGCTTCACTCCTGACGTGAAGGTGTGGGAGGTTTGCTTCGGGAAGGGGGGAGATTTCAAAGAGGTTGCGCGAGCTTTTGACCTGAAGGGCCACTCTGCAGGAGTTCACGCATTCGCCTTTTCCAATGACTCTCACAGGTAATTAATCTTTTTGACATTTGGGAAAATACGCTCATTGTATTCTTGCCGAGAGTTACATGAGAAGATTGATAAAACTCTTGTCTGTGCCTTAAATAGCTAGAGCCAGCAGATGTTAGCTTAGCTTTGCATAAAGGCTGTAAACAAGGGGAAATGGCTGGCTCTGTACAAAGTACAAATATGCACCTACTAACACTTTCTTAAAGCTCATGAATTAACACGTTGTGTCTAGTGTGTTTTATCAGACTCCAGCAGCTCATTGTTCCTGGCCAAGAAATAGTTCCAGCACATGACCCTTTGTAAAACCACAACTTGTCGTTTTTACACTTTTGTTTGTGTATGGAATAAACAAACGAGATATAATGTGTTTAATTTGTGAGTTGATGGCGAGTAAGATCAATATTTTTAGTAGAATCTCAGCCTCTGTCTTGTTTTGCATCACAACACTGGCATGTAATTGTTTTCATTTTATTTCTCAGAATGGTCACCGTCTCCAAAGATGGTACATGGAAGCTGTGGAATACAGATGTGGAGTACAAAAAGCAGCAGGATCCCTACCTCCTGAAGACAGTCCCCTGTGCATCATCTGAAGGTAGCCTGGTGGCCTTGTCTCCAGATGGCCGGGTGGTGGCCATCAGTGACGGCTGTAATGTGGCTTTGTACAATGCTGCCAGTGGCCAGCTGGAGGAGGAGCTACATGGTGTCCACAGCGAGGAGATCACCGATCTTAGATTTGACATTAGCGGGCGCTTCTTGGCTTGCAGCGGCGACAAGGCCATCCGAGTGTTTCACAACGCCCCAGGCTACCGAGCAGCCATCAGGGACATGCAGGACATGCTGAAGAAGGCCCAAAATGAGGCCATGAAGCAGAGACTGCAGCAGCAGATCAAAGAGGCTCAGAGCGCCCTGGACACCGTGTTGGCTGCTCCTGTCGACTGAATGAGCCCCAACCAAGAAGCCATGCTCTGATTATGTCTCACTCTGACTGATAATCTCTTTTGCAACGTCAGCTCTCCTGCTACTAAATGATCTGGTCAAGGAGTAATGGAATTTGCATGCAGTTTTAATAAAGAATATCTTTTTATGGAAAGATTAAATGGTTTGAGTTAAGATATTTTTCTTTTCTGTTTGTCCAATAATGTTTGGTATCTGTTTAAAGGCTACTCAAAAATGTGTTTTGCCTATTGTTACTTCACTTGAGTTTCACTTTACAGAATGATGTATGTGCAGTTGGACACTTGAAGGCTGTTTTAATATTCGTTTGCTGAAGGGGAACACAGCCCTCCCTCCACACAAGTCTATTTAAAAGTTTATTAATATGAGACTTCTGTTGTCCAAAGGGAATGGGTAAGCAGTTAAAATGGAATGTTCAAGGTTTGTTAGAGAAAACAATTTTACATATTTCTTAATTAATGCAAGCAGAGGAAGCAGCTCTTTGGTGAGTTAGTGGCTCTTAAAAGAGCCGTTGTGGTTCGTAGAGCAGCAGACAATTTAAGCTCTCTCTCCGCGGATGCGGCGGGCCAGCTGGATGTCTTTGGGCATGATGGTGACTCTCTTGGCATGGATGGCGCACAGGTTGGTGTCCTCGAACAGGCCGACCAGGTAAGCCTCGCTGGCCTCCTGCAGAGCCATGACAGCGGAGCTCTGGAAGCGCAGGTCTGTCTTGAAATCCTGAGCGATCTCCCTCACCAGCCGCTGGAAGGGCAGCTTGCGGATCAGCAGCTCGGTGGATTTCTGATAACGACGGATCTCTCTCAGAGCCACGGTACCGGGCCTGTAACGGTGAGGCTTCTTCACGCCGCCGGTGGCCGGGGCGCTTTTACGGGCAGCCTTGGTGGCCAGCTGCTTCCTGGGGGCTTTGCCTCCAGTAGATTTACGGGCGGTCTGCTTGGTTCTTGCCATCGCGTCTCGCTTCTCTAATTAGGAGAAAATAGTCCCGAGAAGAGGAGACACGCTGCTTTTAAACTGTTGGTGCGGCTGCATAATGGTGACGCTGCTTCAGACCTCCTGGTCCTGATTGGTGAGCGGCTCCTCCTGGAGCTCAGCACCGCCTCGAGGAGCGACCCGCCGCCTGAACCTCCGCTGTTTATTGGAGGGAAAGCTTCAGAGCGGGCCGCCCTCTGCTGCAGCCTCTTTTCTGGTTGGTCCGGCATGAATCGTCCCGCGCTCCGCAGACCTATAAAGTAGGGTTTTCAGCGGTTGAATCACATTGTCTTTGAGATCAGACTCAAGAAGAACTTAAAAATGAGTGGAAGAGGCAAAACTGGAGGAAAAGCCCGCGCTAAGGCAAAGACCCGCTCCTCTCGTGCCGGACTTCAGTTCCCAGTCGGCCGTGTTCACAGACTGCTGCGTAAAGGCAACTATGCAGAGCGTGTTGGTGCCGGAGCTCCCGTCTACCTAGCAGCTGTGCTGGAGTACCTGACCGCTGAGATCCTGGAGTTGGCTGGAAACGCTGCCCGCGACAACAAGAAAACCAGGATCATCCCCCGTCACCTGCAGCTGGCTGTCCGCAACGACGAGGAGCTCAACAAGCTGTTGGGCGGAGTGACCATCGCTCAGGGCGGCGTGTTGCCCAACATCCAGGCTGTCCTGCTGCCCAAGAAGACCGAGAAGCCCGCCAAGAAGTAAACCTCAATCCTGCCTGACTGCTGGAAAACAACCAAAGGCTCTTTTAAGAGCCACACACTCCTCATAAAGAGCTCACATCCTTATGTCTTTATGATACTGTCATTTAGACGGATTATTTCTGTAATTGTTAAGTGTTTAAATGCACAGCATAACTACATTCAAATCATAATGACAGTTGTATCCGCAATCAACATTTAAAAGCTAACCAATCTAAGTGTAGAAATCAAAACTAAGATCTATATTTCTGTATTTGATGCTGCTCAGTGCAGACCATGTTGACACTTTAGACTGGATTTAAAGACTGACATTTGACTAGTTTATTATCAAATGGTACTGGGAGTATGAGATTGAGTCAACAGTATGACCACGAATTGATACCATATAAATAACTGCAGTCACTTACCTTCTTCACACACAACCTATAAAAGGAGGTACTGAGAGGAACAAAGGAGCTCCCTCTCCCACTACTTTTTTTTTTAAACAAAAGCTTTATTGAATGACACATTTAAGATTTACAACAAAGAAACAGTGATATAAATTGACAATAAAGTGCAAACAGTGCAAAAGTGCTTTTTTTTTTTTTTTTTAAATTAAATATCTGTAAAGTGCATAGAGTCCAGTAAACCAGTTTGTGCTGTTAGTTCATAAGTCCAGTGTGTTCCAGGGGAGGCGCTGCGATTTGTCCATTGTCCTTCTCCTTCGGAGGTCAGTAAGTATCTGTTTGACTACAGTGTCACTGTAGATCACTGTCTGTTGTATTATCATTGCACATCTGGTTTTCCACAATTTTGAACAGACTACACAAATGATTAGTTGTAATAGTTCAGCATGTTTAGATGGCAGATTATCATCAATAATACCATACATAACAGATTTATAACATAGATTAAAGTGAACACCGACATCTTTCAGTTTGTCCCAGACTTCCTGAGTTCTGTAACAGTCTATTAAGAGGTGCTGTTGAGTCTCATCATCGTTGCAGGAAATCATTGGACATTTTTTGGTAGTAACATAACAACTCCAAGACACAACAGCTCTAACAGGAAGTCTTCCTACCGATATCAGCCACCGGACATCTCTAATGCTCTCTGACAGGTTCTTACATTTGAGGTTTTTTATCACTTCATTGCTCTCATTAGTATCTAGATGTTTGTAATTTATAAACCCCCCATATTTAAAATCATTTATTTTATTAAAGATCATTTTACTGGGTAAACCACCCCAGTCTATTTGTAGATGTTGGTATTGTGCTGTAAAATCACCATATAATAGCTTATAAAAAGGGCCTTGTCTTGCCCTGCCTCTTCTTTTTCTCCATTTTGTCAGGTCATCTATCCAGAGAGCATTTCTGATGATGACAGCTGATATGTTTTTGACAAAAGCAATTTTCAGTCTGTCACCAAGTTCAACTGCACCCAAACCTCCATATTTTTTACTTTTATACATTAACTCTCTCTTAGTCACTTCTCTGGTTGTTCCCCAGATTAGGTTGACACACTGTTTGTTTAGCTGGTTTATTATTTTGTTGGGTGGAGGGAAGATATTTGCAAGAAAAAGGAGTTTGGATAGGATGAAGGTTTTGACAATATTTACTCTTGATTTATAATTAGTGTTTTTGTTTTCCCATTTCTTTACCTCTTCTTTAATTTCACAGTTTTTTTCTCCCAGTTTCTTTCACTACATCCACTGTTACAGATGGTTAGACCAAGTATTTTAATTTCTTGTTTGACTTGTATATTAATGTTTTGTTTGTCACCAACAGCGCCGATCCAAACTCCTTCTGATTTGTTATGATTTAATTTGGCACCAGAGGCATTTTCATAAAGGTCTAAAAGATTGGTTAAGACATTTAACTCTTCTTGATTTTTTATGATGACTGTGATGTCATCAGCATATGCTATCGCTGTGACTTTGTGTACATTTCCAACGTAGGTTCCCATAATACTACTATTTATATTTATTTGATTAATTAAAGGACTGATTGCTAAAACATATAGGGCAGCACTCAATGGACAGCCTTGCTTCACACCTCTTTCTACTTCAAAAGGCTCAGTTAAAACACCATTTACATTGACACGGACACTTGATTTAAAGTATAGACATCTCACCATGTGAGTAAAAGCATCAGGAAAGCCGTATGCCTTCATCACAGACCAGAGATAATCTCTGGAAATATAATCAAAAGCTTTTTTTTGATCCAGTCCAACAATATAAAAACCTTTTTCATCCTCAGGTTTATGTAAGATTTCTCTTAAAATACAGAGGTTATCCCACATAAGCCGACCTTTAATAGCACACGTTTGTTCTTTCTCTATGATTTCATCTAATATGTCATTGATTCTGTTCATAATTATTTTGGCAAATATTTTGTAATCAGTATTCATAATAGTAAGATGTCTATAATTATCTAAATCAGACTCATCGCCCTTTTTATATAATAAACAAAGAACACCCTCATAAAAGGAATCCCCCATACAGCCACTGTGCAGACCTTCATTATACATGGAAGTGAGTAGATTTATTTTTTTAGATTTTTCCAACATTTAGTTGTCTGATGGCCTGAACCACCTCATCTCTTCTTATTTCACCGAGAAGAGGAATAAAGGTTGACTGGCTGTAGGAAGGGACATCTTTTAAAAAGGTGTTCACAGTGTCCGTGTCTGTAACTATTTTTTTGTATGCAGTGGCACATAAGTCTTTAATGGCTTCTCTTTTTATGTTTTCACTAAGAACAGTATCACCATCTTTGTTTTTAATGGATCTAATAAACTTGCTATTAAGTTTTTTTTTTTCCTGAATTAATAGCGTGAACCAAATTTCCTCTATTATCTGTTTCTGACTGTTTATATATATTATACAGTAATTCATAATTAAGGGTATCTATTTGTGTTTTTAAATTTAAAAGCGTATCTTCATCTATAGTTGACCTTTGTTTCTTCTGCTTCAGACTAATATACTGATTTATTAAAGCATCATATTTTGTGTTTTTAAGTTTATTTAATTCTTTACATTTAAATTTGAAAAAGTCTTTGATTCTATATTTCATTATTTCCCATAATTTGATATGAGATTTGGCTAAAATGTTTAATTCAGTTACTTTATGTATTTCATGTTTTAAGTCAATTATCAAGTCTTCGTCTTTTAAACTCTGTGTATTTAGTTTCCAGAAGCCTCTGTTTACTGAGGTTCCAGATGACAGAGAGGTTTTTACCAAAAGATGGTCAGAGAAATCATTAAAAACTGTTCCATAGTGAATTACTTTAAAGTTAGATAACACATATATGCGATCGATACGCGTTTTGGTTTTTGTGTCAAACCTGGTAAAATCAGTTCCAGATGGGTTAACAGCTCTAAACACATCAGTTAAATTAGCTTGTTGACAGATTTCTTTTAAAAGTTTACCCTCAGGGCGCATTTTAAACACCGTGCTGGAGACTCTGTCATTTTCTTCGGTAACAGTGTTAAAATCTCCACATAAAATAATACTATAACCTCCCAACAATAATTCTCTAAGTCTTCTAAATAACTGACATTTCTTGGTAGTTTCAGGAGCTGTATACACATTAATAATATGATATTTTTTGCTTTGATAAAAACAATCAACCATAAGTAATCTACCTGGTATTATATCTCTTCTCCTGATTATATTTACATCATGATTTTTAAAGAATAAGGTGGCAACTTCCCACTACTGACCTCATGCCAATAAATGTATTTTATCTTTACTGGATAAAAAGAAGTCACTTTTTTCCAAATTGTGTAGTTTATGAGAAAACACTATAATTAAGCACACTCCAACTGGGAAGATGCTCTTTAGGTAAGATGTGTGGCTCTTAAAAGAGCCTTTGATCAGGTTCACATGTTGAGACTGATGACAGCTCACTTCTTCTTGGGTGCTGCCTTCTTGGCTTTGGGCTTGGCCACCTTCTTTGCGGGGGCTTTCTTGGCTGCGGGGGCCTTTTTGGCCACTTTCTTGGGGCTCTTGGCGGGCTTCTTGGGGCTTTTGGCTACTTTCTTGGCCGCTGCAGGCTTCTTGACTTTCTTCGGGGATTTCTTAGCGGCTGCAGGCTTCTTCGCTGCCGCTGTCTTGGGCTTCTTAGCCGCTGCGGGTTTCTTGGCGGCGGGCTTCTTGGCTTTAGGAGCGGCTTTCTTCGCAGGCTTCTTGACCTTGGTGTCAACCTTCTTGCTCATCTTGAACGAGCCGGAGGCGCCGGTCCCCTTTGTCTGGACCAGAGTCCCCTTGGTCACCAGGCTCTTGATGGCGGTCTTGACGCGGGCCTTGTTCTTCTCCACATCGTAGCCTCCGGCAGCCAGAGCCTTCTTGAGGGCGGCTGCAGACACACCGCTCCTCTCCTTGGATGCAGCCACAGTCTTAACGATGAGCTCACTGACGCTGGGGCCAGCCTTCTTCGGCTTGGAAACCTTCTTCTTGGCGGCTTTAGCCGGGGCGGCGGCGGGAGCTGGAGCTACTTCTGCCATTATTTCCTCTAAGTTTTGATCTGACACGAAACAAACTGAGTCTGAGTAGACTGATGGAGAGTCTGAGGCAAGAGGCTGCACTTAAACACACCATGAGAACCGTGGAGACTCAGTCCAGCTGCTGGCTCCTCTGTGCGGTGTCAATGTCTGCCACTTGTGTTTTCTGTTAGTGATAAAAGAGTGAAAAATGACCGTGGGAGAAGAGCTGAAGGCTGACAATGAAGGCAGCAGGTAGCGGACTTGTGTCTCTTCATATTGAACTCATGTAGAGCTCTGATGCTCTGTGCATTTTGTTTATGGAGCAAACAAACCTCACCTGTTCACCGCCGTGGACAGCACTGCTCAGCGGCTTTTCTCTCTCATTTCTCTCCTAAAATGCTGTCAAATACATCCGAGCTCCACCAAAAGCACTTTTCCAGCTGGCGCACATGTTTGTTCACAGACCCAAAGTAAAAACAACCATCTGTTGGTGATCAGTTTGTAATAAAATGAAGTTATTCTGGTAGCAGCAAACACACTGATCAGGCTTATGATGCAGCTTAGCCAGACTTCCTGTCAGAGCTGCTCTGTGGCTGTGAACATTTCTACTGTTATTCTGAGGACTATTTTTAATACAAATAATATGCAACACTGTTCTCTGCAGTAGGTACTTTTGTGTGTATTACACTTCTTATTTATGGCTCTACTATTAATGAACAAACACACTGACAAATAAATGAGAGCACAGTAATTTGGGACCAATCAGTCTGTTATAACAAATAATAGTTTCCTTATTGCACCATGAACATCATTGTTGAATTGTAATTTGATGAGTGTCTTGTCACAGTATTTCAGTTAGTTTTTTTATATGTATTCTGACTTTCAATGAAATTCAGATTAACGTCCTAATGTCCTTCAAAACTACAGAGTACAAGAGTGTTTTAAAGAGACTTAAAGAGACTCTACCGAACAGAGACAAACTATCTGGTACTGATACACACACTTGCTTTTAGCTAAACCTAAGCTAACTACAATTAGCATTCAGATAAAAATATGATTACTGTAGAATATAACTACAATCTACAATAATTTTGTCATAGACCTGTCTTTGAAATGTAGAACATGTTGACAAAATTGAAAAACTATTATAATTATTATTATTTTACTTTGTTTAAGGTTTAACCCCTTTAAAGCTAAATGTCATTAAAATTGCCAATTTAAATTAATTAGATGTTACTTTACTCAATGTAAAAGAGACGTCGATAAAAGCAAATGCCCTTGATGAGATAGTATGCATTATGTTAGTTATAAAGTCTGCAGATACCTAAAATCAAAAATACTCCTGGGGGCATCTTACCCCAGGAAGTGGGGCACCTTGCATCCATACTCCACCAACACATTACCCCACAAACTGAGTTGGTTTATGCATAATGATACTGTACACACTGAAATCACATTCAATCAGTAAATAGGCAAAGTTATTAATGGGGGGCATCTTCCCCTATCTTCCCCTACTAATATAACATTGATCATGTATTGACAAAAAACTAACTATCCTGTTTAATGCTTATGTAAATTAACAGAAGGCCAAATGTATAATTATGAGTTTGCATTAATTTTTATAATAATTCTCATGCATGTCAGCATATAGTGATTGAAAAATAACCTATGTAGATAATATTTCAGTCAGACAGTGATTCACAGATGGTCCCTAACTTCATGTTATGAAGTGTGGGGTAGGTGAGGTCTTGTTGAGGTATTCAGACAGCAAACAGTGGTTGTCTTCAGAGCTAAATGTTTGTTGAATACCCAACTTCAAACTGATTTCACTGCAGTGTTTCAAAGAGCAGGACAAAACTTTTGGTGAGGCAGCGTTTAGCTTTATTTTTTGTGTGCATTACTCTCAGTTTGTTTTCACTGTTTACATTTGTAAAAATTTGTCTTATTATCAGCTTGTCAGTCATCATCTGTAAAGCACTATAAACCGGACGAAAGGTGCTCTACAAATTTGACCCTTTACCGTGAATTGAAAAGCATGAGCAATCAAGAATGAGTGATTCATTTCTGCAACTACCCATGCTTTCAAGATTTCAGTAACACTATAAATACTACAGCTGAGGATCTGTTTTCAACCAACAGCAGGATGTTAACTGTCAGGTTAACCTGCGAAATATCACAGAAAAAGATACAAAATGGAAGAAAAACAATCAAACAGGCAGAGTTCACCCTGCTTTGGCAAAACTACATGGGCGGGACTGCTGAGTTTGGCACCGCCCAGCAAAGTCCGCGCCAACTGTCCTCTCTTACGTCCGCAGACACGCTTTAAATAGAGAAGCTCAGCCTAGGTGCCTCTCATTCGACTTTTAACTTGTTTAAGAGAAGATCAGTCAAGATGAGTGGAAGAGGCAAGGGAGGCAAAGGACTCGGTAAAGGAGGCGCTAAGCGTCACCGTAAAGTTCTCCGTGATAACATCCAGGGAATCACCAAACCCGCCATCCGTCGTCTGGCTCGCCGCGGCGGTGTCAAGCGTATCTCCGGTCTGATCTACGAGGAGACCCGCGGTGTGCTTAAGGTGTTCCTGGAGAACGTGATCCGTGATGCCGTCACCTACACCGAGCACGCCAAGAGGAAGACCGTGACCGCCATGGACGTAGTGTACGCGCTCAAGAGGCAGGGCCGCACCCTGTACGGCTTCGGAGGTTAAACCTGATCCTGTCTCGCTAATACCGAAAGCCAAAGGCTCTTTTAAGAGCCACCCACCTCCCTCTAAGAGCTGTCCTGATACAAGTTATCGGTAGTTAATGATTTGTGCATATCAATTTTTCCATTATTACAGCTATATGCCGGTCTCAAATAGTGAAATGGATTCTTCAAAAAGAATACCTCCAGAAGGCATTAAAATGTCTTGGTATACAATGGTTTCTTGCCTCCTGTTAGTGACGTGAACTAGATCACTTGGTTTAGCTCGGTAATAATCTGGCCTTTACAGTACCATTTCTGGTTTTTATAATTCAGCCAAATTTAGGAACATTTTGACATGATTGGTATGTGTGCACATATCACTTAAATTATTCAGTGTAATTATACTAAACCATTTTACATTGTTTGGTGTAAATATATTAAGCACTATTATTACACGTGTGTTGAATGTTTCATTTATATTGAACTATCCAAAACAAACCATTCCCAACAAACAAAATGCTAAATGAAATGGGTGACTCAAAGAGTAAAACAACACAGGGCAGCTACAATCCCCCAGAACTGTAGACTGTCAGCCCTGAACAGAAAACAGAAACCCTGTATAAGTGAGACTGGTGCGACGGTGGATTGTGCTCCAAGAAGCTTCGGTCAGCACCATCAGACCTGCAGTAAACACTGTCACTACTACAGTTTCACTTCTGCCACTTATCCAGTTCACAACAGGTATGTCCATGAAAAGGTATTATTTTGCATTTTATGTGGTTTTGAAAAGTCTTTATTTTGGTGAACACCACAGAAGCCCTGTATATGTCATTATTCTAATATTTTGTATGTACCTTGCCAATTGGTTTGAGTGATCGGTTCATAATGCGTTGTTTACACTTGTATTTACACTCAGAATTCTGACTTTAAACTCAGAACTCAAATACATTTTTCACATGTGGCCCTAATCCTCTTCTGTAAGCGTCAAAAGTCTTGACAATTTTTGTAAGGTAGTAACTAGGAGGGTAAAATCTTTGAATTAACTTAAAGGAAACATTTTTTGCTTTATTAATGATCATGTATTTGTGGGGGTACGGCCACAACATTTTTCTAGCAAATATTAGACATAAAATTGTTCCAACAAAAGGTGACAAAACATCCTGTTGGAAGAGTGCAGGAATCACTATTATTCTTTTTGTGGAGCATAGAGAGACACGACCTTCATGCTCTGAAGCTTAGTTTATGCTTGACGCAGTGTCTCCGGCACAAGGGTGCGCGTGGCAACAATTACGTCATCGTGTCTTTTGCCTTATCATATGGTGTTTTATGTGGCAGCTTCATTATAGTTATGGTTTTCTTTATTAAAGGATGACAGGGCAGGATGCAGTGAAGTGAGACCACAGACGTTCCGCATCCTGGACTATGCATCTTCATCCAACTCTCCACCACCCAGTCAACAGGCCTGCTGTGCCCTGTGCCACACCATGCCCCCTGCCCTGAACCCTTAGCATCCCCCTGCACCCCAGCCTGAAAGAAGAGACGCATAACAGACAATTTTCTTCTGGAGAGACTGGCACTCCTGGGCCAAATGAAGGAGAAATTGGCCGAACAGGACAATGCAGACGTTCGGTTTGCCAACGTCATGTGAAATTTAAGGTCTACCAGGAGCTTTTTGAAGTGGAGAGGGACTTCCCAAGAGAGTAATTGCATACTCATACAAGGACCATGGACATGCTCTTTTTTTATATATAGTTTTGTTTTCAGTTTTGATTTAAATGCGTGTAAACAACACAGATCAGGCACCTTACAACGGTGGTAAATGATATACTATATATAATTATTACACTTCATCACATTAAATCAGATGTTATTGTGCTATAAACAACCAAAATTGTGTTTATTGAGCACATTCTACAGAAATGCACCTTGAAAATGCCTGAAAGGTCCTTGAATTTGATTTGAAGAAAAAGTGTACAGGGCCCCCCTGTATAGAACTTTTTTTCTTGTCAATATTGAGTTCTCTAAATATTCATAACATAATGTCAAATGTTTTTATTGAGAATCAAAGATAACAGGATATGGTGTTGCCAAGCTTCTTTTCCATAAACAATCATAATGTCAAAAGGACAAAAGTCCAGACAGACTCTCCTAATGACTGTGTCCTGCCAGGGCAAGATATTATGTGTAGACTATGTCACTCTGACCAATGAGCGAGTGCAAGTGAACTTGTTTCCTCATCAGTATTAGGGCTCTACATGTTGGTGAGAATGAATAAATTTACCCACTCATTTCATTCATTGTGGTAAACATTTGTTAATAATGCAGAAATTCAATCTACAATGAAATGAGGCTTGAAACTACTGGACAGTAATTATATAGAGGTCCACACCTACAGCTGAAGAACTAGTAATGCTAATATCTGCTGACATTCACATAATTTCTACACACTGTAAATCACATTGTAGTCTCAAGGCTCATTACACCAGCAGGAGGCTTGAGCTTTCCTCATCAGAGTGACGGAGATACATTCGTTTTATGCACATCTCAACAATGAAATGGTTAAAATGGGGTTCAGGACAGAATTACAGGCAAAAGTATCATGATAACGATATTAACAAAAAAAGTTCTATATTCTACATCATCATGGCCCTATATTCCAGGCATTTATCATATTGTTTAACACTGCTGTTTGGTTTCATCAGATTATATATATATATATATATATATATACACACACACACATATATATTCATTCACACTATAGTACAATGTGGTAGATTCTTAGACATAAAATAATCTGATAGGAGGGAGTGTTGCTGTTAGAGAGTTAGTGGCTCTTAAAAGAGCCGTTGTGGTTCGTAGAGCAGCAGACAGTTTAAGCTCTCTCTCCGCGGATACGACGGGCCAGCTGGATGTCTTTGGGCATGATGGTGACTCTCTTGGCATGGATGGCGCACAGGTTGGTGTCCTCGAACAGGCCGACCAGGTAAGCCTCGCTGGCCTCCTGCAGAGCCATGACAGCGGAGCTCTGGAAGCGCAGGTCTGTCTTGAAATCCTGAGCGATCTCCCTCACCAGGCGCTGGAAGGGCAGCTTGCGGATCAGCAGCTCGGTGGATTTCTGATAACGACGGATCTCTCTCAGAGCCACGGTACCGGGCCTGTAACGGTGAGGCTTCTTCACGCCGCCGGTGGCCGGGGCGCTTTTACGGGCAGCCTTAGTGGCCAGCTGCTTCCTGGGGGCTTTGCCTCCAGTAGATTTACGGGCGGTCTGCTTGGTTCTTGCCATTTCTCTCTTTCAGTTTTCTGTTTCAACAGAAACACAAAGAATGCCGCCTCACTGCGCGCTGCGGCTTTATAAAGGAGCTGCCGGAGCCACGGCACCGCTCATTGGTCCAGGCCGAGGGGAGCGCGCGCTGCAGCTCGTCAAAGTAAACCCCGCCCCCACATCAGCTGACGGCTCCGAAGAAAGAAGAAAACAGAAAACACGTTTATATTCAAGATTTATCATTTTATCTGAATGAAACAACATGTGAGTAACTTTAAATCTTATCAAGATTTCATTTATTTCTACTTCAATACAATTATATGTTTTTTTTTCTTTGTATGTGCGCACAAAAGCCGAAAATGGTGTGATCCGATTTATTAAACTGCGCTTGCACGAATGCAAGCATTTTTCCCTTTATAAATCACAATCAGCTTGAAAATGTGCACATGTAGACGGACCTCACATTCCACCCCCCACACTCCCATAGATAACAAGTGTTCATCATGCTTTAATGAAATTTTACACAATAAGCAGAATTGTAATAGGAGTTCAGAGTGACAATCCACACAAAAAGGATTAGCTGTACAACGTGTGGTAGCTCAGACCACACAGAACATGAGTGGTATGAGTAGGTGAACAGGAATACTCCAAGTTTGAATATCAACACCAGACTGCAGATCTCTTGCTTATCCAATAGAACTGCTTCATCAAGTATCTTCATGGAAAAAATATTAAATTTGTAAGTTGTACACACAGAGAATTATTTTATTTTCCATCCCTGTATCATGACTTATCCTTTCCATTAAGCAGACAGGTCATTACTTTCTTTTTTGTTATTAATATATTAATGATGTTAATTAGAAGTTTAAACACAGAGCAACTTCAGACTGAAGAAGTCAAGCACATCATGAAATCACTAACAGAGAGATTATGGTGTAATTTTAATTCATTTAATCTAACACAGGAGGGTGGAGAGAGCTGAAGGAGGCTGTGATGTCATTGGCACTGATCATGTCGCAGGGCAGAGGTCAGACTGGGATTCTCAACAAACTGTATTTTAATCAGTCCAGCAGTGACAGACAACCCAGCAGGTTTCCCGTTATAGCTGCCACACGTTCTTTTTTTTTTTAAATTGTGAACTTTCCTTCAGCGGAGACTGAATGATGCTGTGTCGTCACGGCAACCACAGCTGCTGGGACTGAGCATGAGCATGAGCATGAGAAACCGCAAGGTTGCAGAAAACTGGTCCCCTTTAGCTAAATCTCATATCAAACTATGGGAAATACTAAAATATAGAATAAAAGATTTCTTCAAATTTGAATGTAAAGAATCTTGTTCATGCTATTAATTCTGGACCAAAAAAACGTCAAAGCAAGTTCATTAAATCCATCAAAAACAAAGATGGTGATACTGTTTTAGTGAAAATATGAAAAGAGAGGCCATTAAAGACTTATGCGCTACCGCATACAAAAAAATAGAAACAGACACAGACATTGTGAACACATTCTTGAAAACTGTCCCTTCCTACAGCCAGTCAACCTTTATTCCTCTTCTCGGTGAAATAAGAAAAGATGAGGTGGTTCAGGCCATCAGACAATTAAATGTTGGAAAAAGTCCTGGTCCAGACGGTCTGCCCACTGAGTTTTATCAATTATACTTCGATGAAATCATAAATCTACTCACTTCTATGTATAATGAAGGTCTGCACAGTGGCTGTATGGGGGATTCCTTTTATGAGGGTGTTCTTTGTTTATTATATAAAAAAGGGGATGAGTCTGATGTAGATAATTTTAGACATCTTACTATTATGAATACTGATTATAAAATATTTGCCAAGATCATTATGAACAGAATCAATGACATATTAGATGAAATCATAGAAAAAGAACAAACGTGTGCAATTAAAGGTCGGCTTATGTGGGATAATCTCTGTACTTTAAGAGAAATCTTACATAAACCTGAAGATGAAAAAGGTTTTTATATTGTTGGACTTGATCAAAAAAAAGCTTTTGATTATATTTCCAGAGATTATCTCTGGTCTGTGATGAAGGCATACGGCTTTCCTGATGCCTTTATACACATAAGATGTCTATACTCTAAATCAAGTGTCTGTGTCAATGGTGTTTTAACTGAGCCTTTTGAAGTAGAAAGAGGTGTGAAGCAGGGCTGCCCACTGAGTGCTGCTCTTTATGTTTTAGCAATCAGTCCTTTAATTAATCAAATAAATAAAAATAGTAGTATTATGGGAACTTATGTAGGAAACGCGCACAAAGTCACAGCTATAGCATATGCTTACGACATTACAGTCATCATAAAAAATCAAGCAGAGATGAATGTCTTAACCAATCTTTTAGATCTTTATGAAAGTGCTTGTGGAGCCAAATTAAATCATAACAAATCAGAAGGAGTTTGGATTGGAGCTGTTGGTGACAAACAAAGCATTAATATACAAGTCAAACAAGAAATTAAAATACTTGGTCTAACCATCTGTAACAGTGGATGTAGTGAAAGAAACTGGGAGAAAAAAACTGTGTGAAATTAAAGAAGAGGTAAAGAAATGGGAAAACAAAAACACTAATTATAAATCAAGAGTAAATATTGTCAAAACCTTCATCCTATCCAAACTCCTTTTTCTTGCAAATATCTTCCCTCCACCCAACAAAATAATAAACCAGCTAAACAAACAGTGTGTCAACCTAATCTGGGGAACAACCAGAGAGGTGACTAAGAGAGAGTTAATGTATAAAAGTAAAAAATATGGAGGTTTGGGTGCCGTAGAACTTGGTGACAGACTGAAAATAGCATTTGTCAAAAACATATCTGCTGCCATCATCAGAAATGCTCTCTGGATAGATAACCTGACAAAATGGAGAAAAAGAAGAGGCAGGGCAAGACAAACCCTTTCTATAAACTATTATATGGTGATTTTACAGCACAATACCAACATCTACAAATAGACTGGGGTGGTTTACCCAGTAAAATGATCTTTAATAAAATAAATGATTTTAAATATGGTGGGTTTATATAAATAAATTATAAAAATTTAGATGCTAATGAGTGCAAGAAGTGATAAAAATCTCAAATGTAAGAACCTGTCAGAGAGCATTAGAGATGTCCGGTGGCTGATATCTGTAGGAAGACTTCCTGTTAGAGCTGTTGTGTCTTGGAGTTGTTATGTCACTACCAAAAAATGTCCAATGATTTCCTGCAACGATGATGAGACTCAACAGCATCTCTTAATGGACTGTTACAGAACTCAGGATGTCTGGGACAAGCTGAAAGATGTGGGTGTTCACTTTAATTTATGTTATAAATCTGTTATATATGGTATTATTGATGATAATTTGCCATCTAAACATGCTGAAATGTTACAATTAATCATTTGTGTAGTATGTTCAAAATTGTGGAAAACCAGATGTGCAATGATAATACAACAGACAGTGATCTACAGTGACACTGTAGTTAAACAGATACTTACTGACCTCCGGAGGAGAAGGACAATGGACAAATCGCAGTGCCTCCCCTGGAACACACTGGACTTATGAACTAACAGCACTTTAAACAGGATTACTGGACTCTATGCACTTTACAGATGTTTAATTTAAAAAAAAAAAAAAAAAAAGCACTTTTGCACTGTATGCACTTTATTGTCAACTTATATCACTGTTTTTTGTTGTAAATTTTAAATGTGTCATTCAATAAAGATTTTAAAAAAATACTGTGAACTGCTTGTATATTTAATCAGAGTTGGAATTGGATTTTTTATGCCACAATTGTAAATATGTAATTCTATTTGTCTTCATTATGTTGTTGCTGTACAGAATATGAAGCCATCCGGGACTGATTTGTGATCTTGGATTATATAAATTAATTTGACTGGATATTGAACTCGAGTTTGATCATTAATACGAGTCACCGTCATATATAAATGTTATATTCATATCATATTATATTCATATATTATATTTATTAAGTACAAATTTACTGTACTTAAAGAGCCACTGAAGAAGCATCAGTTCATTACAATTTGTTCATTAGAATTTGGTGCTTAAATGATTTTGTCCAGTCCCTGAACATGTGTTTGACTTTTTCAGTTTAAGTGTCATTTGAAGAAGAAAAAGGGCCTCCTGTCTTTTCTCTCTTTGGACTCTAATAAATATAAATGTAGTTATTTCTACTAGAAGACTGAATATATCACCAACTGTTCATAAAGGCTACAAAAGCATCAGTGTTGTTAAAAGACTGCTTTCACTTAATCATAAATCAGAACTTTCACTATTTAAATCAGAAATGTCCACTTTTGTTAAAAATGGGAACATTGATGAAATAATAGCTTTATTTACAAGAGGCATTCTGAACACCAACTTTCATTTCACTCAAGACTTTTGATTTTTTCAGGTGTCATGTTTCAAGACTTTACTGTTACACAAAATGAGCATCAATTACTTTATAATAATTTTGGTTTTGTCACCTCACCTTGAGGTTATAAGGCCATTTCCCCACATTTAATAAAAAATAGTTTAATTTAATAACACAGAGTCTAAATAAATCTACATCTGCCTTTAAAGAAATCAATTATGTGTAACTTAAATTATAAGATATAAAATGCACTTCAGGTTCCCAGAGAAATAAGATACAAATACAATACAAACACAGGACATGACCTCTGTGTCCTCAGTGGAGCTAAGGGGGAGCTAAGGAATAAATAAGAACATGTTTTAAATCATGTTTAAATATATTTAAAAAAAATGCTATTAATCAGATTTACTTCAGAGAGGAACTGATCACACTGAAGGTAATTACAGTGATATTAGCAAGTTATGTCCCTTTACATCAGAACAAAGAAATGCTGCTTTATTGTAATCTTTGAAAATACGATAACTAACTATTAAATTGTGTTTTCAGTCCTGTTCATGTTCAATCTAACATTTAGTGGAAAGTTTTTTATGTATTTTAAAGGCCCATCTAGCAACAAGCATTGCTAGCTTAGGCTATAAAATGGTATGTGGTGTTAGTTCATGCTATATACTTATCCTTATACAAGTAAACATTAAATGTAAAAAATGATATATAACATCATTGATTAATCGTATGAATGAAACAAGACCTGATGATAAATATTCTCAGAATTTTGCTGTTGAATACATGTGTGCATGTTTTGTTAAATTTAAAGAAAAAAACCTTTTAATTAATCTTTCTTTGGCTATGAGACGTCCTCTCCAAGCAAACTTTATTTTTTCTTGTAAATGTACTTATATATTGTTATAACAAAAAGGGTTCCTTGTAAAATGGCATGTTGGCAGCAACAGGCTGCCATAGTGTTTCTACACAAACTGAAGCTGATGTCACAACTTCCTGTACTAGAGAAGACAAACACGTTATTTTATTGCAATCTTCAATTGGGGATTACTATAAACGTGTGTTTTTAGTCTCGGTCATGTTCAATCTAACATTTAGTGGAGACTGGAAGTCTTTTCCAGCGGATCCATCATTGACAGAGTCTGTGTAACCGCCCCAAGTCACCGACAGAAACCGTGTGTTTACCTCCACCGAAAACGTGTCTGATTAAAAACTAATAAATCACGTTAGTATACTGGTTTCAGGTTTATTGTGTCTTCGAACGTCTCTGCTTACTGGAACACCACTGTCAAACTGAATACAAATCACTTTAAGACGTTTTAGGAGACGATTTGTGAAGAAAACTCGCTGCGCGCCGTACAAAGTGACGGTGTATCAGCGAGGTTTGAAGCCTCCCAGAGTGAAATAAATGGATCCTGGTCGCCAAAAATGAGTTTAGCCTGACGGAAGGAACGTTTCCTCATTGCTGCAATAAGAAAATTGTTTTAAAACATTGATTTTCTGCGTGTTTTATCCGCAAAATGTGGAGGAGAAAACACAAGTGTCGCCTGATTTGAGGCAGCCGGCTGAACGGCTCTGTGCATTGCCTCTCCACGGTTCTCATGTGCTTTATAAGTCCCGCCTCGTGCTCTCAGCTCAGACATTGTGAGTCAAACAGCAGACAAGAAACGCGAAGATGGCAGAAGAAGCTCCAGCAGCAGCCCCAGCGAAAGCCGCGTCTAAAGCTCCGAAGAAGAAGAGCACTCCCCGTCCCAAGAAGGACGGACCCAGCCTCACGAAGCTGATCGTCAGCGCCGTGGCGGAGTCCAAGGAGCGCAAAGGGCTGTCGGTGGCGGCGCTCAAGAAGATTCTGGCGACCAAAGGCGTCGATGTAGTGAAAGCCAACAAACGCATCAACACCACGGTTACAAAGCTGGTGACTAAAGGCACTCTGACCCAGACTAAAGGGACAGGGGCTTCCGGCTCCTTCAAGCTCGCCAAGGAGACCAAACCCGCCAAACCGGTCAAGAAAGTGGTGAAGAAGAAAGCCGCCGTCAAAGCCAAGAAGCCCGCAGCTGCCAAGAAGCCCGCAGCTGCCAAGAAGCCTGCAGCGGCTAAGAAGACTGCAGTGAAGAAGCCTGCAGCCAAAAAATCCCCCAAGAAGGCACCAGCCAAGAAAGCTGCTGCTAAGAAGGTCGTGAAGAAGACTCCCAAAAAGACCCCTGTCAAAAAGCCCAAGGCGGTGAAGAAGACCCCTGTCAAGAAAGCTCCAGCAAAGAAGACTGCAGCAGCCAAGAAGTCCAAGAAGTGAAGCAGCTCATTCATTCAGCACTAAGTGCACCAAAAGGCTCTTTTAAGAGCCACCACATCTGCTAAACTGCATCTCCTGCTCATCTCACTTACTGCATCATTAACTACTCATATTATACTGTGTATACAACAACTACAGCTTTAAAACACTAATCACTAATCAAGTGATCACTTATCAATAATGTCACAAGAAGGTTCTACAAAAGATTTACTTTTCATACTTTGACTACATTTAGCTGCCACTCATACTTTTGTTTTGTGTTGGTTTGTCAGTAATTAAATTTAGAATTTAGAAATAGAAAGGTAGAAAGGACAAACAAGTAACAATAACTAATAACAAATATTTAATTTCTTTAACCATGATCTTTAACAGTGATTGAATATTGACTGCACAGACATCGTTCCCATTAATGTCAAGAAGAAAATATTGTGTTGTACAGAAGAGTGCAGGATTATCCTGCATATCATAATAATAATAAGTTTATTTGTTGTTGTAAAAACATTGTTTACAAAGTGCTTAACATTGTCTGCACATTCATAGACCAAACACAACAAAAGGTTAACTTTATCTGATCATTACAACAAACTAAAGGTCCTTTTAAAGGGCTGCACACTTACTCTAAAGGAGCTTTTTCCCTCCAGCAATCAAATTTGTGTCAATGTTTTAGAATGGCTATTTCTTAAATGTTAAATGTTGATAAATATATAGCCTACAGTAACCATGTTGTTATAATAGTCAGGAGCATGGGTAACATTATTTCTTATAATATGTTGCCTTTCTGTACAGATACACAAAATAACATTTGGTCCTAAAACCACACTATAACACACACTACACAAACAATAACATTTGAAATAAGATCTGAAGGGATTTGGGAGGATTTGCACAATTTTTAAAATGATTTATATTATATTATATATATGTTAAACAAAAGGGAAATATATCAACAGTGCCATTTTATTGAAATTCACTTAATGTATGTTATTTTGTGTAGTGGCCCCAAGAAAGCTTTTACTACTACACATCTTTTTTCTAATCAAAAGGTTTTATATGGATGTCAATGCCAGAATTTTTTTAAGGAATCTCTGTAAAAAGGCTGTTTTATTTTGAGACTCTAGAAGGAAGTCATAACCTGAATATCAGTGAAAGTTCCCCCTTTTTCCTGTCAGCAGAATACACAAAATAACTAACTGAAATATTGTGGCAAAGCACAAACCGAACCATAGTTATTTTCTTCAATCAGTGTGAAAATGCACCTTTTACTACACTCCCATAGACAGTTGTCATTGATGAACAAACATGTGCACCAGCTGGAAAAATGCTTTTGGTGGAGCTCTACATGACTTCAATATGAAGAGACACAAGTCCGCTATCTGCTGCCTTCACTATCAGCCTTCAGCACTTCTCCCACACTAATTTTTCACTCGCTAACAGAAAACACAAGTGGCAGACATTGACACCGCACAGAGGAGCCAGCAGTTGGACTTAGTCTCTACGGTTCTCATGGTGTGTTTAAGTGCAGCCTCTTGCCTCAAACTCTCCATCAGTCTACTCAGACTCAGTTTGTTTCGTGTCAGATCAAAACTTAGAGGAAATAATGGCAGAAGTAGCTCCAGCTCCTGCCGCAGCCCCGGCTAAAGCCGCCAAGGAGAAGGTTTCCAAACTGAAGAAGGCTGTCAGTGAGCTCATCGTTAAGACTGTGGCTGCATCCAAGGACAGGAGTGGCGTGTCTGCAGCCGCCCTCAAGAAGGCTCTGGCTGCTGGAGGCTACGATGTGGAGAAGAACAAGGCCCGCGTCAAGACCGCCATCAAGAGCCTGGTGGCCAAGGGGACTCTGGTCCAGAGAAGGGGGACCGGCGCCTCCGGCTCGTTCAAGATGAGCAAGAAGGTTGACACCAAGGCCAAGAAGCCCGCAAAGAAAGCTGCTCCTAAAGCCAAGAAGCCCAAGACAACAGCAGTCAAGAAGCCTGCAACCGCTAAGAAATCCCAGAAGAAGGTCAAGAAGCCCACAGCGGCCAAGAAAGTGGCCAAAAAGGCCCCTACAGTCAAGAAAGCCCCCACAAAGAAGGTGGCCAAACCCAAAAGCCAAGAAAGCAGCACCCAAGAAGAAGCGAGCTGTGAGCTATGGAGAGAGAGTTTAAACTGTCTGCTGCTCTACAAACCACAACGGCTCTATTAGAGCCACTAACTCACTAAAAAGCTGCTTCCTCTGCTGTCTTTACATGTTACACGAGACTGATAAACACAGTAAGTTTTCTATTGTTTTTCTGTGCAAAGTCAGCTTTTATGGCTGAAAAATAATTTTACTGGGTAGACCAGACCAGTCTATTTGTAGCTGTAAAATCACCATATAATAATTTATAAGGGCCATGTCTTGCCCTGCCTCTTCTTTTTTTTCACTTTGACAGATCATCAATCCAGAGAGCATTTCTGATGATGGCTGCAGATATGTTTTTAACAAAAGCTATTTTCAATCTGTCACTGAGCTCTACAGCACCCAAACCTCCATATTTTTTACTTTTATACATTAATTCTCTCTTGGTTACTTCTCTGGTTGTTCCCCAGATTAAGTTGTTTGTTTAGTCGGTTTATTATTTTGTTGGTTGGTTTTGTTGGAGGAAAAATATTTACAATGAAAAGGAGTTTGGATAGGATGAAGGTCTTAACAATATTTACTCTTGATTTATAATTAGTGTTTTTGTTTTCCCATTTCTTTACCTCTTCTTAAATTTCACAGTTTTTCTCCCAGTTTCTTTCTCTACATCCACTGTTACAGATGGTTAGACCAAGTATTTTAATTTCTTGCTTGACTTGTATATTAATGCTTTGTCTGTCACCGTTAACTCTAATCCAAACTCCTTCTGATTTGTTATGGTTTAATTTGGCTCCAGAAGCGTTTTCATATAAAGATAAAAGCTTGATTAAAATGTTAATTTCTGCTTGATTTTTATAATGACAGTAATGTCGTCAGCATATGCAAAAGCTGTGACCTTGTGCACGTTTCCTACAAATTTTCCCATAATACTACTATCTTCATTTATTTGTTTAATTAAAGGGCTGATTGCTAAAACATAACGAGCAGCACTCAGTGGGCAGCCTTGCTTCACACCTCTTTCAACTTCAAAGACTCAGTTAAAACACCATTACCATTTACACGGACACTGGATTTAAAATATAGACATTTTACCATGTGAATAAAACCATCAGGAAAGCTGTATGCCTCCATCACAGACCAGAGATAATCTCTGGAAATTAAGTCAAAAGCTTTTTTTTTGATCGAGTCCAATAATATAAAAACCTTTTGCATCTTCAGGTTTGTTTAAGATTTCTCTTAAAAGTACAGAAATTATCTCACATCACCTGACCTTTAATTGCACACATTTGTTCGTTTTCTATCATTTTGTCTAATTAATCATTAAGTCTGTTCATAATTATCTTGGTAAATATTTTATAATCAGTATTAATAATAGTAAAGACTAATATACTGATTTATTAATGCATCATATTTTGTATTTCTATAAGTTTATTTAATTCTTTACATTTAAATTCGAAGAAATCTTTTATTCTATATTTTAGTATTTCCCATAGTTTGATATGAGATTTAGCTAGAATATTTAATTGAGTTACTTTATGTATTTCCTGTTTTAAATCATCGTTATCAAATCTTTATCTTTTAAGCTCTGTGTAAAACTGTTCAATGGTGAATTACTTTGAAGTGAAGGGCAAATATATGAGATCAATACGAGTTTTAGTTTTAGAATCAAACCTGGTAAAATCAGTTCCAGAGGGGTAAACAGCTCTAAACACATCAATTAAATTTGCTTGTTGACAGATTTCTTTATCAGTTTACACCCTCTGGGTGCAGTTTAAATACTGTGCTCGCGACTCCGTCATTTTCTTCAACCTATCTTAACCTAACCTCTCAGGTTAGCCTATCAGCCATTGGCCTTCTTCTCACCTATTGATATTACACATTTCCCTTTTGGCCACAAATTAACATCAACATTGTTGTTTGTGTTCAGTTTCAGTTCTTGAGTGCACAAAATGTCAAAGTCAGTATCACATAAATATTTCATCTTTTCTTCTTTTCATATCAAAGTGTAAATTTCCAGATACATTTTATAGATGTCAGGACCAACTCTGAAGTACTGCATGCAAACTTTACAGTAAATCAGCAGCGACAGCTTGCGGTCAAAATATATAGCGCATCCGTATTTAGTTCAATGGAAACCTGTGAATTTTTTCACTGGTCAGTGAGAGATTTAATGCCCACATTAACACATGCAAAAGTGAGCAAATATAACTGAAAGGCTACCCCAAATTAATTGTGCTGAGCATTAAAATACAGTAGTAGTATTACCACTACAATACAATCACGTCAATCTACAGAATGACCATGACATGTCAACTTTTATTGGGCTCCAAATCACTGCATCAAAAAAAAAAAAAAAAAAAAAAAAAAAAAAACCCCAGTTAAAGAAAAAAAAGATGTAGTTCAGATGGATAATTTCAGACATTTTTGAACAATTCTCAGTTGATGTGTAGTGAAATATTTGATGTTCTTTCCTCCTATAACCTGTGTAGTAACTAACATTTATAGTAATTCTCATACTGAACTTCAGTGTGGAAACTAAAAACTAAATAACTGCCCATTAACCATTTATACAAGATTTTTCTTGAGGACTTTGTGCAAAGCAATTACAATATTTGACATTAGGAAAATACATTTAACAAATAATTTGAAGGAATGAAGCTCTCAGTTGAGGTTGTGGGTGGTCCTGAAAAGGACCTTTGAGTTGTTGGTATAAACAGGTTTACTTGGAGCTGGTGTACTTGGTGACAGCCTTAGTGCCCTCAGACACGGCGTGTTTGGCCAGCTCACCAGGCAGCAGCAGACGAACGGCGGTCTGGATTTCCCTGGAGGTGATGGTGGAGCGCTTGTTGTAGTGAGCCAGGCGGGAAGCCTCACCAGCAATACGCTCAAAAATGTCCCCCACAAAGGAGTTCATGATGCCCATGGCCTTGGAGGAGATTCCGGTATCGGGGTGGACCTGCTTCAGAACCTTGTACACGTAGATGGCGTAGCTCTCCTTACGGGTCTTCCTCTTCTTCTTGCCGGTCTTGGTGGCTTTAGACACGGCCTTCTTAGAGCCTTTCTTCGGCGCTTTGACTGGGTCGGGCATGGTTGGCTCGTTGGATTTTCTCAAACGAATAACCATTACGACGCCAAACGGCCTCTATATATCCATCTGATGCAAACTTCACTGCGCCGTTGCTCGCATAGGATTGGTTGACTTCTTGTTATCAAGACTGAGCATGCGCAACACAAGATACCGCCCCAACCTTTGAGGAGCAATCTGACCGCCTTTTTACTTAAAGAGCTACCTCATCTGAAGAGTATTCAGTTTATAATACGATATGCTGTACAAAAATACATGATTTTTACACGATACACGACTTTTAACTTGTCTAAGGCAAGATCAGTCAGGATGAGCGGAAGAGGCAAAGGCGGCGGAAAACACTAGTTGTCTCTCTGTGTCTCTGTCCCGTTTCCTTTTGCGCCCGTATTGGGCTTTCAGCCGTCATGGCTCCCCTCGGCAGTGTACCACCCTATGCCTCAAAATTCGGACAATTTTGGGTCCGTCTGAAGTATAATGGGGATGGTGAACCCCCCACTCGTGACTATGTTGGCGAAGTGCTATTGTTTGACTCGTGTTGGTTAAACACCAAGGACATATACTCCTTCATTGCATTGCCAAACAAAAGGGATTTCGAGTTGTGCTTCTTCAATGAAGCCCCTCTAAGACGTTTCCTGGAAATTCACGCTTCCAAGTCAGGAGACCCAAAATGGAAGGACTGGGCCATTGAGTCGTCAATCCAAATGGACATCACCACTCTGGTCGTGAAATTCTGGACAGGTAGAATCCCAGATCACGACATTGAACTATATCTGAACAGATACTGTGAACTAATTCAACCGGTTATAAAACCTGTTGACAACTTCGGTATCTGGTACGGAGTGCGCAAATACAAAGTCCGCATAAAGAAAGATTCAAATGGCCACCAGGCCCAAATTCCAAGCTCCATCTCTCTCGGTCCATATAATGGGCGCATCATCTACCCTGGTCAATCGATCTGCTGCTTCATCTGCGGCTCCTCCGACCACCAGGTGAGGCAATGTCCTACAGTGAAGTGCTGGAGGTGTGGCAACCTGGGCCACAAAGCTAAAGACTGCACATCTGACGGTCTGTGCAGCTTGTGTGGAGTCAACGGTCACACCTTCTTTAACTGTCCAGAGTCCTATGTCAACAAGGCCAAGGCACATCAGCAGCATCTTCGCAGCCAGCCATCCGCTCAGCAGAAGCAACCTGTTATCCAAGCTACCGCCCCACAACATGAGCCGGGACCTCAGCCTGCCTCCCAGCCGCAGCCTCAGCGTCCTCGCAACCAGCCAACAGATCAGCAGCAGCAGCAGCGTCCTGCTCAGCATGCCCCCCTTCAGCATCAGCCTCGAAACCAGCCGGTTGTTCGTCAGAAGCAACCTCTCATCCAGTCTACGGCCCTACAGACGGGAGACCCTCCTCCTCCTCCTCACCTGCTCGACGCACCTCTCCCCGATTCCCAACGAGGTCCTCGTCTGCGAGATCCCCCTGCTACAGTCAAACCTCCATCTGCTGTAGAGCCCTCAGCCATCCCTCTTGACGACTTCTCCTCTCGGTCAGGTGAGGAAAGCTCTAATGTTGAGAGTGAGGTTGAGAGTAGTTATAGTGATGTTGATAGTGGGGATGACAATGAAAATCACAAATATGAAAGTGCCAGTGAGAGCCCTAGCTCTGACTTCAGCACTGACATATTGACAGCTGGTCAGCGAGCCAGTAGCACTCCACTCCATCCTCCGTCTGATACGGAGGCAGCTCCTCCAGAAAGCAATTCAGGTTCCTTCTCCCCCACACCTGAGTTCTCTGCCCCTACAGTCTGTGAGCCTCAGGGTGAAATGCCTTTCGAGGTAGTTAGAAAGAAGCGACGACGTCTGTTTCCCTCTCAAAAAAATGAGAAGCGTCTTGATGACAGATCTTCACCTCAGAGCTAACATCCTCTCCTCTCAACTATGAGCTTCCTTAAAGTTGCCACCTGGAATACTCGTGGTATTCAGTCAAGTACTTACAGAAAAGATAAGATGAAATATTTATGTGATATGAACTTTGACATTTTGTGTACACAAGAGCTGAGACTGAATACCAACAAAGATGTCGACGACGTAAATAATTTGTGGTCAAAAGGGAAATGCGTCATTTCAATAGGTGAGAACAAGGCCGACGGTGTCGGTATATTCTTTAAAAACCATGATGTAAATATAATCAGGAGAAGAGATATAATACCAGGTAGACTACTTATGGTTGACTGTTTTTATCAAAGCAAAAAATATCGTATTATCAATGTGTATACAGCTCCTGAAACAACAAAGAAATGTCAGTTATTTAGAAGACTTAGAGAATTATTGATGGTAGGCTATAATATTATTTTATGTGGTGATTTTAACACGGTTACTGAAGAAAACGACCGAATCTCCAGCACAGTGTTTAAAATGCGCCCTGAGGGTAAACTTTTAAAAGAAATCTGTCAACAAGCCAAATTAACTGATGTATTTAGAGCTGTTAACCCTTCTGGAACTGATTTTACCAGGTTTGACTCCAAAACTAAAACGCGAATCGATCGCATATATGTGTCATCTAACTTCAAAGTAATCCACTATGGAACAGTTTTTAATGGTTTCTCTGACCATCTTTTGGTAAAAACCTCTCTGTCATCTGGAACCTCAGTAAATAGAGGTTTCTGGAAACTTAATACACAGAGTTTGAAAGATGAAGATTTGATAACTGAATTAAAACAAGAAATACATAAAGTAACCCAATTAAACATCTTTGCCAAATCTCATATCACATTATGGAATATACTGAAATATAGAATGAAAGATTTCTTCAAATTTAAATGTAAGGAATTAAATAAACTTAAAAACACAAAATATGATGCTTTAATAGATCAGTATATTGGTCTAAAGCAGAAGAAACAAAGATCAACTATAGATGAAGATATGCTTTTAAATTTAAAAACACAAATAGATACTCTTAATTATGAATTATCGTATAATATATATAAACAGTCAGACACAGATAATAGAGGAAATCTGGTTCACGCCATTAACTCAGGACAAAAAAAACTTAACAGCAAGTTTATTAGATCCAATAAAAACAAAGATGGTGATACTGTTTTTAATGAAAATATGAAAAGAGAAGCCATTAAAGATTTATGTTCCACTGCATACAAAAAAATTAATACAGACACGGACACTGTGAACACCTTCTTGAAAGATGTCCCTTCCTATAGCCACTCAACCTTTATTCCTCTTCTCGGTGATATAAGAAGAGATGAGGTGGTTCAGGCCATCAGACAACTAAATGTTGGAAAAAGTCCCGGTCCAGACGGCCTCCCCACTGAGTTTTATCAATTATATTTCGATGACATCATAAACCTACTCACTTCTATGTATAATGAAGGTCTGCACAGTGGCTGTATGGGGGATTCCTTTTATGAGGGTGTTCTTTGTTTATTATATAAAAAGGGCGATGAGTCTGATTTAGATAACTATAGACATCTCACTATTATGAATACTGATTATAAAATATTTGCCAAAATAATTATGAACAGAATCAATGACATATTAGATGAAATCATAGAGAAAGAACAAACATGTGCAATTAAAGGTCGGCTTATGTGGGATAACCTCTGTACACTAAGAGAAATCTTACATAAACCTGAAGCGGAAAAAGGTTTTTATATTGTTGGTCTAGATCAAAAAAAAGCTTTTGATTATATTTCCAGAGATTATCTCTGGGCTGTGATGAAGGCATATGGCTTTCCTGATGCCTTTATCCAAATGGTGAGATGTCTATATTCTAAATCAAGTGTCTGTGTTAATGTGAATGGTGTTTTAACTGAGCCTTTTGAGGTAGAAAGAGGTGTGAAGCAGGGCTGTCCACTGAGTGCTGCATTATATGTTTTAGCAATCAGTCCCTTAATTAATCAAATAAATAAAAATAGTAGTATTATGGGAACTCATGTAGGAAATGCACATAAAGTCACAGCTATAGCTTATGCTGACGACATTACAGTTATTATAAAAAATCAAGCAGAGATGGATGTCTTAAATAATCTTTTGGATCTTTATGAAAGTGCTTCTGGAGCCAAATTAAATCATAACAAATCAGAAGGAGTTTGGATCGGAGCTCATGGTGACAAACAAAGCATTAATATACAAGTCAAACAAGAAATTAAAATACTTGGTCTAACCATCTGTAATAGTGGATGTAGTGAAAGAAATTGGGAGATAAAACTATGTGAAATTAAAGAAGAGGTAAAAAAATGGGAAAACAAAAACACTAATTATAAATCAAGAGTAAATATTGTTAAAACCTTCATCCTATCCAAACTCCTTTTTCTTGCAAATATCCTTCCTCCACCCAACAAAATAATTAATCAACTTAACAAACAGTGTGTTAACCTAATCTGGGGAACTACCAGAGAAGTAACCAAGCGAGATTTAATGTATAAAAGTAAAAAATTTGGAGGTTTGGGTGCCTTAGAACTTGGTGACAGACTAAAAATTTCATTTGTTAAAAATATCTCAGCTGCCATTATCAGAAATGCTCTCTGGATAGATGATTTATCAAAATGGAGAAAAAGAAGAGGCAGGGCAAGACAAGGCCCTTATTACAAACTATTATATGGTGATTTTATAGCACAATACCAACATCTACAAATAGACTGGGGTGGGTTACCCAGTAAAATGATCTTTAATAAAATAAATGATTTTAAATATGGGGGGTTTATAAATTATAAAAATTTAAACGCTAATGAGTGCACAGAAGTTATAAAAAACCTTAAATGTAAGAACCTATCAGAGAGCATTAGAGATGTCCGGTGGTTGATTTCTGTAGGAAGACTTCCTGTTAGAGCTGTTGTGTCTTGGAGTTGTTACGTTACTACCAAAAAATGTCCAATGATTTTCTGCAATGATGATGAGACACAACAGCATCTCTTAATAGATTGTTACAGAGCTCAGGATGTCTGGGAAAAACTGAAAGATGTTGGTGTTAATTTTAATTTATGTTATAAATCTGTTATGTATTGTATTATTGATGATAACTTGCCATCTACACATGCTGAATTGTTACAATTAATCATTTGTGTTGTTTGCTCTAAATTGTGGAAAACCAGATGTGCAATGATAATACAACAGACAGTGATCTACAGTGACACTGTAGTCAAACAGATACTTACTGACCTCCGGAGGAGAAGGACAATGGACAAATCACAGCGCCTCCCCTGGAACACACTGGACTTATGAACTAACAACACTTTGAACAGGATTACTGGACTCTATGCACTTTACAGATGTTTATTTTATTTTTATTTTTAATGTTTAAAAACAAAAATGCACTTTTGCACTGTATGCACTTTATTGTCAATTTATATCACTGTTTCCTTTTGTTGTTGTTGTAATTCTTCAATGTGTCATTCAATAAAGATTCTTAAAAAAAAAAAAAGCAAGAGAGTGTCTTGATGATAGATCTTCACCTCAGAGCTAACATTTCTCCACTATGAGTTTCCTTAAAATTGCCACCTGGAATACTCGTGGTATTCAGTCAAGTACTTATAGGAAAGATAAGATGAATTATTTATGTGATATGGACTTTGACATTTTGTGTACACAAGAACTGAGACTGAATACCAACAGAGATGTTGATGGTGTAAACAATTTGTGGTCAAAAGGGAAAAGTGTAATTTCAATAGGTGAGAACAAGGCCGACGGTGTCGGTATATTCTTTAAAAATCATGATGTAAATATAATCAGGAGAAGAGATATAATACCAGGTAGATTACTTATGGTTGATTGTTTTTATCAAAGCAAAAAATACCGTATTATTAATGTGTATACAGCTCCTGAAACCAAGAGATGACCAAGAAATGTCAGTTATTTAGAAGACTTAGAGAATTATTGTTGGTAGGTTATAGTATTATTTTATGTGGAGATTTTAACACTGTTACCGAAGAAAATGACAGAGTCTCCAGCACGGTGTTTAAAATGCGCCCAGAGGGTAAACTTTTAAAAGAAATCTGTCAACAAGCTAATTTAACCGATGTATTTAGAGCTGTTAACCCATCTGGAATTGATTTTACCAGGTTTGACACAAAAACCAAAACGCGTATCGATCGCATATATGTGTCAACTAACTTTAAAGTAATTCACTATGGAACAGTTTTTAATGATTTTTCTGACCATCTTTTGGTAAAAACCTCTCTGTCATCTGGAACCTCAGTAAACAGAGGCTTCTGGAAACTAAATACAGAGAGTTTAAAAGACGAAGACTTGATAACTGACTTAAAACATGAAATACATAAAGTAACTGAATTAAATATTTTAGCCAAATCTCATATCAAATTATGGGACATAATGAAATATAGAATCAAAGATTTTTTCAAATTTAAATGTAAGGAATTAAATAAACTTAAAAACAAAAAATATGATGATTTAATAAATCAGTATATTAGTTTGAAGCAGAACAAACAAAGATCAACTATAGATGAAGATATGTTATTAAATTTAAAAACACAAATAGATACCCTAAATTATGAATTATTGTATAATATATATAAACAGTCAGAAACAGATAATAGAGGAAACTTGGTTCATGCTATTAATTCAGGACAAAAAAAACTTAATAGCAAGTTTATTAGATCCATTACAAACAAAGACGGTGTTACTGTTTTTAGTGAAAACATGAAAAGAGAAGCTATCAAAGACTTATGTGCCACTGCATACAAAAAAATAGCTACAGACACGGACACTGTGAACACCTTTTTAAAAGATGTCCCTTCCTACAGCCATTCAACCTTTATTCCTCTTCTCGGCGAAATAAGAAGAGATGAGGTGGTTCAGGCCATCAGACAACTAAATGTTGGAAAAAGTCCTGGTCCAGACGGTCTGCCCACTGAGCTTTATCAATTGTACCTTGATGACATCATAAATCTACTCACTTCCATGTATAATGAAGGTCTGCACAGTGGCTGTATGGGGGATTCCTTTTATGAGGGTGTTCTTTGTTTATTATATAAAAAGGGCGATGAGTCTGACTTGGATAATTATAGACATCTCACTATTATGAATACTGATTATAAAATATTTGCTAAAATAATTATGAACAGAATCAATGACATATTAGATGAAATCATAGAGAAAGAACAAACGTGTGCTATTAAAGGTCGGCTTATGTGGGATAACCTCTGTATTTTAAGAGAAATCTTACATAAACCTGAGGATGAAAAAGGTTTTTATATTGTTGGACTGGATCAAAAAAAAGCTTTTGATTATATTTCCAGAGATTATCTCTGGTCTGTGATGAAGGCATACGGCTTTCCTGATGCTTTTACTCACATGGTGAGATGTCTATACTTTAAATCAAGTGTCCGTGTCAATGTAAATGGTGTTTTAACTGAGCCTTTTGAAGTAGAAAGAGGTGTGAAGCAAGGCTGTCCATTGAGTGCTGCCCTATATGTTTTAGCAATCAGTCCTTTAATTAATCAAATAAATATAAATAGTAGTATTATGGGAACCTATGTAGGAAATGCACACAAAGTCACAGCAATAGCATATGCTGACGACATCACAGTCATCATAAAAAATCAAAAAGAGTTAAATGTCTTAACCAATCTTTTAGACCTTTATGAAAATGCATCTGGTGCCAAATTAAATCATAACAAGTCAGAAGGAGTTTGGATCGGAGCTGTTGGTGACAAACAAAGCATTAATATACAAGTCAAACAAGAAATTAAAATACTTGGTCTAACCGTCTGTAACAGTGGATGTAGTGAAAGAAACTGGGAGAAAAAACTGTGTGAAATTAAAGAAGAGGTAAAGAAATGGGAAAACAAAAACACTAATTACAAATCAAGAGTAAATATTGTCAAAACCTTCATCTTATCCAAACTCCTTTTTCTTGCAAATATCTTCCCTCCACCCAACAAAATAATAAACCAGCTAAACAAACAGTGTGTCAACCTAATCTGGGGAACAACCAGAGAAGTGACTAAGAGAGAGTTAATGTATAAAAGTAAAAAATATGGAGGTTTGGGTGCAGTTGAACTTGGTGACAGACTGAAAATTGCTTTTGTCAAAAACATATCAGCTGCCATCATCAGAAATGCTCTCTGGATAGATGACCTGACAAAATGGAGAAAAAGAAGAGGCAGGGCAAGACATGGCCCTTTTTATAAACTATTATATGGTGATTTTACTGCTCAATATCAACATCTACAAATAGACTGGGGTGGTTTACCCAGTAAAATGATCTTTAATAAAATAAATGATTTTAAATATGGGGGGTTTATAAATTATAAAAATTTAGATGCTAATGAGTGCACAGAGGTGATAAAAAAAAAGTAGTCTCTGTGCCTCTATCCCGATTCCCTCTGCGCCCTTCTTGGGCTTCCAGCCGTCATGGCTCCTCTCGGCAGTGTTCCACCCTACGCCTCAAAATTCGGACAATTCTGGGTCCGTTTGAAATATAATGGGGATGGTGAACCCCCTACTTGCGACTATGTTGGCGAAGTGCTTTTGTTTGACTCATGTTGGTTAAACACTAAGGACATTTACTCTTTCATTGCCTTGCCAAACAAGAGAGATTTTGAGTTGTGCTTCTTGAATGAAGCCCCACTAAGACGTTTCCTGGAAATTCACGCTTCCAAGTCAGGAGACCCACAATGGAAGGACTGGGCCATTGAGTCATCAATCCAAAAGGACACCACCACTCTGGTCGTGAAATTCTGGACAGGCAGAATCCCAGATCATGACATTGAACTATATCTGAGCAGATACTGGGAACTAACTCAACAGGTTATAAAACCTGGTACGGAGTGCGCAAATACAAAGTCTGCATAAAGAAAGATTCAAACAGCCACCAGGTCCAAATCCCAAACTCCATCTCCCTCCCCATACAATAGACAGATCATCTATCCTGGTCAGTCCAGTCAGGTGAGGGGAGCTCTAATGTTGATAGTGATGTTGAGAGTAATTATAGCGATGTTGATAGTGGTGATGAAAATGAAAATGAAAAATATGAAAGTGCCAGTGAGAGCCCTAACTACAGACTTTAGCACTGACATATTGACAGCTGGTCAGCAAGCCAGCAGCACTCCACTCCATCCCCCGCCTGTTACAGAGGCAGCTCCGTCTTAGAGTAATTCAGGTTCCTTCTCCCCCACACCTGAGTTTTCTGCCCCTACAATGAATGAGCCACAGAGTGAAATGCCTTTCGAGGTAGTTAGAAGGAAGAAGCAATGACTTCAATTTCCCTCTCATAAAAATGAGAAACGCTTTGATGATACATCTTCACCTAAGAGCTAACATCCTCTCCTCTCCACTATGAGCTTCCTTAAAGTTGCCACCTGGAATACTCGTGGTATTCAGTCAAGTGCTTTTAGAAAAGATAAGATGAAATATTTATGTGATACGGACTTTGACATTTTGTGTACTCAAGAACTGAGACTGAATACCAACAAAGATGTCGACGATGTAAATAATTTATGGACAAAAGTCATTTCAATAGGTGAGAGTAAATATAACCAGGAGAAGAGAGATAAGACCAGGTAGATTACTTATGGTTGATTGTTTTTATCCAAGTAAAAAAATATCGTATTATTGATGTTTATACAGCTCCAGAAAATACAAAGAAAGACTTAGAGAACTATTGTTGGTAGGTTATAGTATTATATTATGTGGAGATTTTAACACAGTTGCTGAAGAAAACGACCAGCCAGCACAGCACAGTGTTTAAACGCATAAAGCATGTGGTTTTAAGCAAGATTGTATTAATGTAGTAAAAAAGTAAGGTCTAAAGATGTGTGGGGGGAAATGGCAAGTATTGGTTTTAGTGTAAATGTAAACTATAATGCAGTGATATATTGTGTCTTCCTGGAAAAAGGTCACATCGTGAATTTTATTGGACCATCATATGTAGTAGTAACGAAAATAATGAAGTCTGCTGTGGTCCTTCATAAAGTCACTATTACAAGCGATGTGGTCTTTAAACAAATAGTAACCAAACTGAAGGACAAAGAACAATGGACATCAGACCGTGGCATGCCGTTAACTTTGTGAATTTATGCTCCATTATTTTCACAAAGATTGATGATTGTATGGTTAGTGTGTTTTATAGAAGCCATCTTCTTACTTTTATGTATATATTTCTCCCTGTGCAGTGCAATAAAGTATATTTAACTTGTGCTCAGCACAAGTGTGACTGCACTAAACTCCATTTACGCAATCAAATTCAGTGTTCAGAGAACTTCAGATACCCTGTATATACTGTAGCTGCAATAACTGGAATGGTGAAGTTTACATCAAAAAAAAGAATATAACTGACTTGACTTTTCCTATAGTCAAGTAAGTAGAGTTAAAACATTATACACACAAACTATAGTAACTTGTAAAAGGACAGCTCTTAGAGGAGGTGGGTGGCTCTTAAAAGAGCCTTTGGGTTTCGGTATTAGCGAGACAGGATCAGGTTTAACCTCCGAAGCCGTACAGGGTGCGGCCCTGCCTCTTGAGCGCGTACACCACGTCCATAGCGGTCACGGTCTTCCTCTTGGCATGCTCGGTGTAGGTGACGGCATCACGGATCACGTTCTCCAGGAACACCTTAAGCACACCGCGGGTCTCCTCGTAGATCAGACCGGAGATACGCTTGACACCGCCGCGGCGAGCCAGACGACGGATGGCGGGTTTGGTGATTCCCTGGATGTTATCACGGAGAACTTTACGGTGACGCTTAGCGCCTCCTTTACCGAGTCCTTTGCCGCCCTTGCCTCTTCCACTCATCTTGACTGATCTTCTCTTAAACAAGTTAAGTCGAATGAGAGGCACCTAGGCTGAGCTTCTCTAGTTAAAGCGTGTCTGCGGACGTAAGAGAGGACAGTTGGCGCGAACATTGGTAGGCGGTGCCAAACTCAGCAGCCCCGCCCATGTAGGATGAACGGAGGATGAACTCTTCCTGTTTGATTGTTTTTCCTCCATACGTGCATATTTTTTTTTTAAATAAAAGAATCGTGATACTCACTTGATCTTATTCATTTGATTATTTAACTGTGTAACAGATGCAAGTGGTCTAACAGATGTCCCTTTTCAAATATAGTTTTGCCTCAGTTTTTACTCCTTTTCTTGTTTTTTTTAAGTTACTTTTCTATTTTTTGCATTGCTTTAAGTTAATACACCACCGGCACCTCAGACTAAAACAAATGTGTGCCTCGTTTACTTTATAAAGTTGTGGGAAAAAAATTAAAAAATAACCCTAAATCGACAGCTCATGAAACTCAGACCAAACTATGAAACTAGGCAGTGTTGATCAAACATGGATCAAGATTCTGTTACTGCATTGACTATTTCTCACCTCGAGTGTTTTCAGAAACATATTTTAGTGTACTATTTAGCTGTAATTAGAGAAAGCTTGTGACGCGGCCCCCATGTTGGAAACTGATGCAGGGGGAAACGGAAAGACTCACATGCATTAATATGCTCGCACGGTCGGCACAGCTATCAAAACAAAGAACAGAGAAGCTCAGATTTAAAAAAAACACACAGAGGGAGTGTGACTTCATTCACTGCTCAGGTCACCATTACTCCACTTACACACGTGGACAAAATTGTTGGTACCCCTCAGTTAATGAAAGAAAAACCCACAATTCTCACTGAAATCATTTGAAATGTACAAAAGTAACCATGAATAAAAATTTATTGAAAATTAAACAATCAAAATCAGCCATTACTTTTGAATTGTTGATTAACATAATTATTTAAAAAAATGAAACTAATGAAACAGGCCTGGACAAAAATGATGGTACCCATAATTTAATATTTTGTTGCACCACCTTTTGAGGCAATCACTGCAATTAAACGATTTCTATATTTGTCAATGAGCCTTCTAGATCTATCAACAGGTATTTTGGCCCACTCCTCGTGAGCAAACTGCTCCAGTTGTGTCAAGTTTGATGGGTGTCTTCTCCAGATGGCATGTTTCAGCTCCTTCCACAGATGTTCAATGGGATTCAGATCTGGGCTCATAGAAGGCCACTTCAGAATAGTCCAATGCTTTTCTCTTAGCCATTCTTGGGTGTTTTTGGATCGTTGTCCTGTTGGAAGACCCATGACCTGCGACTGAGACCTAGCTTTCTGACACTAGGCAGCACATTTCTCTCCAGAATGCCTTGATAGTCTTGAGATTTCATTGTACCTCGCACAGATTCAAGACATCCTGTGCCAGATGCAGCAAAGCAGCCCCAAAACATAACTGAGCCTCCTCCATGTTTCACCGTAGGGACAGTGTTCTTTTCTTCATACGCTTGATTTTTGAGTCTATGAACATAGAGTTGATGTGCTTTACCAAAAAGCTCCAGTTTTGTCTCATCTGTCCAAAGGACATTCTCCCAGAAGCTTTGTGGCTTGTCAACATGCATTTTTGCAAATTCCAGTCTCGCTTTTTTATGATTTGCTTTCAACAGTGGTGTCCTCCTTGGTCGTCTCCCATGAAGTCCACTTTGGCTCAAACAACGACGAATGGTGCGATCTGACACTGATGTACCTTGGCCTTGGAGTTCACCTTTAATATCTTTGGAGGTTGTTCTGGGCTCTTTGGTTACAATTCGAACTATCCGTCTCTTCAACTTGTCATCAATTTTCTTCTTGCGGCCACGTCCAGGGAGGTTGGCTACTGTCCCGTGGATCTTAAACTTCTGAATAATATGTGCCACTGTTGTCACAGGAACTTCAAGCTGCTTAGAGATGGTCTTATAGCCTTTACCTTTAAGATGTTTGTCTATAATTTTGTTTCGAATGTCCTGGGACAATTCTCTCCTTTGCTTTCTGTTGTCCATGTTCAGTGTGGTACACACCTTGTCACCAAACAGCACAGTGACTATTTGTCACCCTTTAAATAGGCAGACTGACTGATTATGAGCTTGAAGACACCTGTGATGTCAATTAAAGGACACACCTGAGTTAAACATGTCCCTCTGGTCAAATTATTTTCAATCTTTTATAGGGGTACCATCATTTTTGTCCAGGCCTGTTTCATTAGTTTGTTTTTTTAAATAATTATGTTAATCAACAATTCAAAAGTGATGGCTGGTTTTGATTGTTTAATTTTCAACACATTTTTATTTATTATTACTTTTGTAAGTTTCAAGTGATTTCAGTGAGAATTGTGGGTTTTTTCTTTCATTAACTGAGGGGTACCAACAATTTTGTCCACGTGTGTATATCTTTACATAGCAAATAGTTGTTTTCTGACATCTAGTGGGACTGAATGTCGTTTATTGCAACTTTAAAACATTTCTCAGTTCACTAACATCCTCAGGAAGGGATTAGACACAATGATGTTTTTTGTGATCAAATGTTTATTGAAATAAAACAAAACAACATTGTAGATCAAGCATGTTGGGAACTCCACTCAGGGAACAGGAATGACAAAGACAAGAGAAATAAATAAAATAACTATAAATAAATTAATACATAATAATAATAATAATAATAATAATAAAGGGGGGGCAGTTATTTCTGGGGTGACAGGATATTTCAGTTATACCCACCCCTCAGACAGTATAACAAGTTCCTGTGTTGAATACATCAAACAATTAGCAATGTTCACTAGTTCCTTCACAGCACAACTGAAATAAGGCGTGAAAGCCGGGTTTGGACGCAGGATAACTTTCGCAGACGTTAGAGCCAGAAGGAGAGCTGTCTTGGCTGACGGAACCTGATTTAAAGGGTCAAAGGGGGCTTTAACCAGCACGTGTAAAACCAAATCCCACTGAGGAGTCAGAGAACGTGACACCGGCTGGAGTCTCCTCACGCCTCTCAGGAAGCGTTTCAGCAGGGGATGGCTAAACACTAGTGGTGGGCAGATCGATCCAAATATCGATAGTATCGATACCAAGTCGGTATCAGTATCGGATTGATACTAGCCTGGTGAGATCGATTCTTTACTTTAAGTTCCGGCAAAGAGGAAACAGCCAGGTTGCCGGACTCGCCGCTCCTGTGTCAGCGCAGACCAGGCACACTTTGCTCCCCCTCCCCCCTCTTGTCTTTAGATGTTGTGCCGTCACGTGACTTATACGCGCAAAGAAAACAAACAAGCAAGTTGCCGGCTCAGGTTCATCAGCACACGCACAGAGAAAATACAACAGAAGAATGGCAGAGAGGAAGAGGAGCGCCGTGTGGCTGTGTTTTCAAGCCGAAAACGAGACAACAGCAAAATGTGGGGTTTGTAAAAAGCTAGTCAGGTATAGTGGAAACATTACCAATTTATATAAACATATAAAAAACCATCCAAAAGAAAACATGGAGCTACAAAAACGGAGAGAGGAGAGAAATCCCCCACCCCCGGCCCCGCTGCAAGGCCCCTAGTTCAGAGGCAGAGGTCATTGGCAGAGGCCTTTCAGCATGGCAGAGAATATCCAGACAGGTTATAGTGCTGAAAGTAACAAAGTAACAAAACTGTTATTTATTACTTTAGCCAACTCAAAAAGTAAAAATTATGACCAAGACATTGATGTAATACATTTATCCCATTGAAATGTGTTATTTAAATGAATACATTTACTGGAATTGAAACACATATACTGAATATAATATGACTCAGAATTTATTGAATATTATTGCCCTTTTGTCAAAGGGATACTATATGATTACTGCATTTAAACTACACATAGATGTGCTAACAGCTTATTTCTTTTATTAATAATAAAAAAAGGAAACATCACAAAAAACACTTAAGGTCATGAAAATTAATTGAGATTTAGCAATTCAATGACGCATCCACCTTATTTATTGAAAAGTATCGGTATCGGCGATACTGGCCCGCATTTACTTGGTATCGGAACGATACCAAAATATGCAGTATTGCACACCACTACTTAACACCGATCTGTCACCGAAACCCCCGTGACAAGATTAAATAGCAGCAGCATACATTTTAATCATGCTGAAGGCCAAGTTCCTGTTCACTAGAAGTTGTAGGTATGAAAGTGAGACAGGTTTCTCGGCTCTGCTGCCGCCCCTTCCTGATATTTCCTGATGACCGGGAAACGTGGCCACATGGAGTCTCTTCTGGCCACCTGGACCAGCGGGAAATCCCCGCACATCTCGTCCAGGGGAGCGGCGTCCTGCACTGGCGGCACGACGAGATCTTTGTAGGCGGCTGCCTTCTTAATAATCTCCGGGAGCTCCCGAAGGAGATCGCCTATCGCATGCAGGGAGGTCGAAATAGACCCAGGGTCCCCTGGGTGTACATCCATCGGGCCACCGCCGAGCTCCGGCTTCCCCAACGGGGGAAGGAAAGCAAGGGGTGAGTTGTATGCACAATGGATGGATGAGGCAGATTCGTCCGAATCCAGCCCGTCAGAAGGATCCAGGATTTCCAGGGCTTCATCGACCGTGTATGAGTCCCGCACCGGCCACACATTCTCGGCTGCAGTGGCTGCCCTTCGCTGCTTCTCAGCCTGGGGAAGGAGGGCACAGTACGGACATGATGACTGCGGGAGCCAGGCCGGCGTGATCTGGTCCCAGGCAGTTCTCGCAGCGGCCGTGTAGGTCAAAGCTGATACAGGTGGACAGGCAGGCCGGGCAAGTCTGGTCGCCGTCTGACGCTTTTTTGGAAGTCATCGATTCTCTTAGTGCTTGCAGCTTAGCTGAAGAAAAATGGGAGCTGATTGTGCGGTCTCGTTGCAACTTATACTCAAGGTGAGACTGTGGGTGGGGCCCATCCCGCAGGTGGGCGTGGACTAAAGTTTCTCAGTGCTGCGCATGCGCGCAAGGGATAGACCCTCTAGCGATAGCCTTAGAGCGCGAAGCCTATATGAAATAGAACTACCAGTTTAGTCTTGGTAGTAACTGCTGCTACCAAAGGGTGCATCCCAAGGTACTCCAAAAACCATGAGCCTGGAAGGGAGTAGTACTAGACACAATAATGTTGACAAAATGACTGTTTGACATATTTGTTTTCCCAGACTGCTCCTCTTGCTGTCTTGGTATTTTGAAAACTCACATATCTAAGATACATTTTATAGCTGACAGAAGCTGCTGTCTGGACTTCAGCCTGATATTACCGGATCAAAACACTTTGTTTCTTTGTCATGAAGTCTTTTAAGATCTTTACTTATCTTTTTTAATTTTCTCAGTACAATTTACAAGATTAAGAAAGAGGCCACATTAAGCAATTAAGTACAGAGTTAAAGTGCAAACATTTATAAAATGCATAGAGTTCAGTGATCCTGTATAAAATGCTGTCAGTTCGTAAGTCCATTATGTTCCAGCGGAGGTGTTGAGATTTGTCCGGACTTCTCCTTTGGAGGTCAGTAAGTATCTGTTTAAGTAAATCCAACAGAAGTAGTCTACCTGGGATAATGTCTCTTCTCCTAATTATGTTCACTTCATGATTTTTGAAAAATATACTGTAGTGAGTGACGCTGTGTGCCGGGGAGGGAGCTAGAGGAGAGTAGAGTGAGTGATTGCACCTGTGTTCATGAAAACAAGTGGTTGCACCTGTGAGTGTTTGAGAGGGATGGAGTAGTACTGAAAAGAGCAGACTTTATTCAGTGAAAATCAGTGGAAGAAGAAGAAAAGGAAGCAAATACCAGCAGTCTGTCTATCCCTCTGTCTCCTTCCCCTCAGAACCCTTCTTGGGCTGCCAGCCATCATGGCTCCTCTCTGCAGTGTTCCACCATATGCCTCTAAATTTGGATAATTTTGGGTCCGTCTGAAATACAATGGTGAAGGCGAACCCCCTACCCGCGAATATGTTGGTGAAGTGCTTCTGTTCGATTCATGGTGGCTAAACGCTAAAGATTTTTACTCATTCGTAGCTTTGCCAAACAAAAAAGACTTTGAGTTGTGCTTCTTTAATGAAGCCCCACCTTTGACGTTTACTGGAAATTCAAGCATCCAAGTCAGGAGATCCATAGCGGAAGGACTGGGCTATTGAATCATCTATCCAACATTGCCAGCCTCCCTGCAGCATCAGCCTCTCAACCAGCCAGTTGTCCATCAGCAGCAATCTTGCATCCAGCCCCCGGCTCGGCAGCTGGGAGATACTCCTCCTCTTCCCCCTCCTCATCTGCCCGACGCCCATTTCCCCGATCCCCAGTGAGGTCCTCGGCTGCGCGATCTGCCTGCTGCAGATGAATCTCCCTCTGCTGTGGAGCTACAGCCCCCAGCTACTCCTCCAGATGACTTCTCCTCTTGGTCAGGTGAGGGGAATTTAAGTGTTGAGAGTGACGTTGAGAGTTATTATAGTGATGTTGATAGCGGCGATGAGACAGTGCCAGTGAGAGCCCTAGCTCTGACTTTAGCACTGACTTGACAGCTGATCAGCGAGCCAGCAGCACTTCTCTCCATCCTCTGTCTGGAACAGAGGCAGCTCCGCCTGAGAGTAATTCAGGCTCCTTCTCCCCCACACCTGAGTTCTCTGCCCCTACAATGAATGAGACACAGAGTGAAATGCCTTTCGAGGTAGTTAGAAGGAAGAAGCAACGACTTCAGTTTACCTCTCATAAAAATGAGAAACGAGCAATAATTCTATTACTGTGAGGAAGTGGAGATGAAGGTTACGCATTGTAACAGTCCAGTGAGGCGCAGAATAGGGAAATAGCTTTCCATGCATCAAAAAGCAGGAGAGAAAGCGCACAGCCGAATCCCCCAATATCCATCACTCTGACAGAACACTCAGAACAGAGTGAGTCATAGAGAAACGTCCCGCAGATAAAAGCGAAGGAAAGAGCAGGGGGAGGACCAAGAAGCTGCTGTGCAAATGTCCTCCACTGTCATTCCACTGTGCAGCGCTGTGGAGGATGAAATTCCTCTGGTGGAGTGCACTCTAATGCCCTCCGGAGGCTCCACGCCAGAGGAGACATATGCCTGTGAAACACCCTCACACAGCCAGTGTGACAGACGCTGTGCAGACAGAGGAAGCCCCTGAGATTACTCTCTGTAATGCACACAGAGACGCTGTGAGCGGCGCAAAGCAGCAGTGCGCTCAACGTAGCAAGCCAGCGCATGTACTGGGCAGAGAAGATGAGACATGGCCTTCAGACTTGTGAGGAAGGGGAATGGGGGAAAGAAACCTTCCAGAGTTATCACTCTCGATCTGAACGAGCTAGTGATACTTTTAGGCGTGAAAGCTGGGTTTGGACGCAGGATAGCTGAGCTGCCATCTCCCTGTATCCTGAGACATGATGGAGCCACAGAAAGAGTAGACAAATCACTGACTCTTTTCGCAGACGTCAAAGCCAGAAGCAGAGCTGTCTTGGCTGGCAGAAACTTAAACTTAAACACATCTCATCCGGGGGAGCAGCGTCCTGCGCCGGCGGCATGACGAGATCTTTGTCGGCAGCTGTCTTCTTAATAATCCTCCGGAAGCTCCCGAAGGAGACCACCTATTGCCGGCAGGGAGGTCGAAACAGAAAATGGGACCCCGGGATCCCCTGGGTGTACATCCATCGGACCACCGCCTAGCTCCAGCTTCCCCGACGTGGGAAGGAAAGCAAGGGGTGAGCCGTATGCGGGGTGAGAGCCAGGCTGGCGTGCTCTGGTTCCAGGCAGTTCTCGCAGCGGCTGTGTAGGTCGACGCTCCTGATACAGGTGGCCTGGCAAGCCTGGCAGGTCTGGGCGCCGTCTGACGTTTTCTCGGAAGACATCGAATCTCTTAGTGCTTGCAGGTTAGCTGAAAAAAAATGGGAGCTGATTGTGCGGTCTCAATGCAACTTATACTCAAGGTGAGACCGTGGGTGGGGCCCATCCTGCAGGTGGGCGTGGACTAAATTTTCTCAGTGCTGCGTGTGTGCGCGAGGGGATAAACCCACTAGTCATAGCCTTAGAGGGCGAAGCCTATACGAAATAGAGCAGAGGTTTCTGGAAACTGAATACACAGAGTTTAAAAGATTTGATAACTGACTTAAAACAGAAAATACATAAAGTAACTCAATTAAATATTCTAGCTAAATCTCATATTAAACTATGGGAAATACTAAAATATAGAATAAAAGATTTCTTTAAATGTAAAGAATTAAACTTAAAAATACAAAGTATGATACATTAATAAATCAGTATATAAGTTTGAAGCAGAAGAAACAAACATCAGCTATAGATGAAGAAACAGTATTAAATTTTAAAACACAAATTGACACCCTTAATTATGAATTATTATATAAAATATATAAAAACAGTCAGAAATAGACAGAAGAGGAAATCTTCACATGTTCACATTATTAATTCTGGACAAAAAAACTTGAAAGCAAATTCATTAAATCCATCAAAAACAAAGATGGTGATACTGTTTTTTGTGAAAATATGAAAAGAAAGGTCATTAAAGATTGATGTGCCACATACATACATATTAAAAAAAAAAAAATAGAAACAGCCACGGACACTGTGAACATGTTTTTAAAAACTGTCTGCTTCTCTGTGAAATAAGAAAAGATGAGGTGGTTCAGGCCATCAGACAGTTAAATGTTAGAAAAAGTCCCGGTCCAGGCGGCCTGCCCACTGAGTTTTATCAATTATATTTTGATGAAATCATAAATCTGCTCACTTCCATGTACAATTAAGGTCTGCACAGTGACTGTATGGGGGACTCCTTTTATGAAGGTGTTCTTTTCTTATTATATAAAAAAGGTGATGAGTCTGATGTAGATAATTATAGACATCTTACTATTATTAATACTGATAAAATATTTACCAAATTAACTATGAACTTAATGATTAATTAGACAAAATGATATAAAACAAAAAATGTGTGCAATTAAAGGTCAGGTGATGTGGGATAATCTTTGTACTTTAAGAGAAATCTTACACAAACCTGAAGATGCAAAAAGTTTTTATATCATTAGACTCAATCAAAAAAAAAGAAGCTTTTGACTATTTCCAGAGATTATCTCTGGGCCGTGATGAAGGCATACAGCTTTCCTGATGGCTTTATTCACATGGTAAGATTTTAAATCAAGTGTCTGTGCAAATGTTAATGGTGTTTTAACTGAGTCTTTTGAAGTCGAAAGAGGTGTGAAGCAGGGCTGCTCATCGAGTGCTGCTCTTTATATTTTAGCAATCAGCCCTTTTAATTAAACAAATAAATGAAGATAGTAGTATTATGGGCTGGGTCAAAATGGGAAAAAAAGAAGAGGCAGGGCAAGACATGGCCCTTATTATATGGTGATTTTACAGCACAATACCAACATCTACAAATAGACTGGGGTGGTTTACCAAGTAAAATGATTTCTAATAAAATAAATTATTTTAAATATGGTGGGTTTATAAATACGTTACCACAAAAAAATGTCCAATGATTTTCTGCAATGATGATGAGACACAGCAGCATCTTTCAATGGACTGTTACAGAGCTCAGGAAGTCTGGGCTAAACTAAAAGCTGTCGGTGTTCACTTTAATTTATAATTTATAAATCTGTTATGTATTGTATTGTTGATGATAATTTGCCATCTAAACATACTGAACTGTTACAATTATTTATTTGTGTAGTATGTTCAAAATTATGGAAAGTGATCAACTGTGACACTGTAGTTAAACAGATTCTTACTGACCTCCGGAGAAGAAGAACAATGGACAAATCTCAGCGCCTCCCCTGGAACATAATGGATTTATGAGCTAACAGAACTTTAAACAAGATTACTGGACTCTGTGCTTCTTATTGATGTTTTTTGGACTTTGGCACTGGTAACACTTTATTGTTTCATTTAAATTACAATTGTTTTTTGTACATTTTAATTGTGAAATTCAATATAGACCTCTCTCTCCTTTTTTTTTTTTAAATAAAAAATAATAAAAAAAAAAAAACAGAAGAAGACTTTAGCCACTGTAGTCAAGTAGTTGTGGTTACCAGTAGTGAGACCACCTCCTACCCAGTCAACAGCTCAGCCAATAAAAGGACTGGGGCCGCACAGTATATTTGCATGGAGCCTGTATAAGTACAGCTGCTCCCGTCTGAACACGTTCATTGCAGTCGAATCTCATTGTAGCGAAATGCCTGAACCAGCGAAGTCAGCGCCCAAAAAGGGCTCTAAGAAAGCTGTGACCAAGACTGCCGGCAAGGGAGGCAAGAAGAAGAGAAAGACCAGGAAGGAGAGCTATGCCATCTATGTGTACAAGGTGCTTAAACAGGTCCACCCTGACACTGGTATCTCCTCCAAGGCCATGGGCATCATGAACTCCTTTGTGGGGGACATCTTTGAGCGCATTGCCGGTGAGGCTTCCCGCCTTGCGCACTACAACAAGCGCTCCACCATCACCTCCAGGGAGATCCAGACAGCCGTTCGTCTGCTGCTGCCCGGTGAGCTGGCCAAACACGCCGTGTCTGAGGGCACCAAGGCTGTCACCAAGTACACCAGCTCCAAGTAAATAACTGTTTGAACCAACAACACAAAGGTCCTTTTCAGGACCACCCACAACTTCAACTGAGAGCAATTAATCCTTTTTTTTTTTTTTTTTTTAAACACAATTTAAAAGATCTCAATTTTCTCTAACTTGCCACAAATGTTTTATTGGACACTATATAAATGTACTGTACTGTACTATAACCTAGAGTCATGTAAGTGATGCGGGCTGAAACCCAGTGTCCACACAGTCATTTTGTGCAAAAAATCTGAGTTAGTCATATCAAGTGGATATGTCACATTTGCAGTCTTGTTAGTGTTACATTTCTTGTGTTTTCCTGTTGAGCTGTAGTGGCATTTAAAAAGACTAATGCTGAAAGATATGTACTTGATATGTACATGTGGGCTCCTGACTGTTGTTTTAAGACAGAAAATGAATTTAAGACTTGAAAATTGGTGATTCATTATTGATTTATTTGATCTTTTCCTAACAACAGCTCACTACAGTAAACTTATATTACAATTACAATAAAACAACTGAAACACATTTGAGCTCAGATGAACAGTTCTGCTTTAAGAAATTAACCCCCATTACAGGTTTGCTATTATGGTTGTCTACAGTCATTTGTATAGTAAGATGTATTATATAGTATGATATGAGAGGAGTGTCACATTCAACTTCTTTTCATGTCCAGCAAGAACAATACAAATACTACAACTGGGGTATGTTTTCAACCAACAGCAGGATGTTAGCTGTCAGGTTAACCTGTGAAATATTACAGAAAGAGATACAAAATGGAAGGAAAAACAATCAAACAGGAAGAGTTCATCCTCCTTTGGGAAAACTACATGGGCGGGGCTGCTGAGTTTGGCACCGCCCAACTGTCCTCTCCTACGTCCGCAGACACGCTTTAACTAGAGAAGCTCAGCCTAGGTGCCTCTCATTCGACTTTTAACTTGTTTAAGAGAAGATCAGTCAAAATGAGTGGAAGAGGCAAGGGCGGCAAAGGACTCGGTAAAGGAGGCGCTAAGCGTCACCGTAAAGTTCTCCGTGATAACATCCAGGGAATCACCAAACCCGCCATCCGTCGTCTGGCTCGCCGCGGCGGTGTCAAGCGTATCTCCGGTCTGATCTACGAGGAGACCCGCGGTGTGCTTAAGGTGTTCCTGGAGAACGTGATCCGTGATGCCGTCACCTACACCGAGCACGCCAAGAGGAAGACCGTGACCGCTATGGACGTGGTGTACGCGCTCAAGAGGCAGGGCCGCACCCTGTACGGCTTCGGAGGTTAAACCTGATCCTGTCTCGCTAATACCGAAACCCAAAGGCTCTTTTAAGAGCCACCCACCTCCTCTAAGAGCTGTCCTTTTACAAGTTACTATGGTTTGTGTATAATGTTTTAACTCTACTTACTTGACTATAGGAAAAGTCAAGTCAGTTATTTTGTTCTTTTTTTGATGTAAACTTCACCATTCCAGTTATTGCAGCTACAGTATATACAGGGTATCTGTATAAGTTCTCTGAACACTGAATTTGATTGCGTAAATGGAGTTTAGTGCAGTCACATTTGTGCTGAGCACAAGTTAAATATACTTTATTGCACTGCACAGGGAGAAATATATACATAAAAGTAAGATGGCTTCTATAAAATACACTAACCATAAAATCATCAATCTTTGTGATAGAGAGAGAGCATAAATTCACAAAGTTAACAAGTGCCACGGTCTGAGTCTCTTCTGTCTGATGTCCATTGTTCTTTGTCCTTCAGTTCGGTTACTATTTGTTTAAAGACCACATCGCTTGTAATAGTGACTTTATGAAGGATCACAGCACACTTTCATTATTTTTGTTACTACTACATATGATAGTCCAATAAAATTCATGATGTGACCTTTTTCCAGGAAGACACAATATATCACTGCATTATAGTTTACATTTACACTAAAACCAATACTTGCCATTTCCCCCCACACGTCTTTAGACCTTACTTTTTTACTGCATTAATACAATGTTGCTTGTTGTTCTTTTGATCCAGGCTTATAATAAAACATTCATACCCAGAATTATTACTGGTTATATCTCTGTGTGGCTAAATTATCCCACATCAGCCTTCCCTTGATCGCGCATGGGCGTCATGTAGTCTATAACTATTTTTGCAAATATTTTATAATCTGCAGTCATGAGTGTGATATGTCTCCAATTATCTATTTCATCTGTGTCTCCTTTCTTATAAATGAGTGATATTATTCCATGATAAAAGGAGCTGTGTAGTTTTCCTGTCTTGATTCCAGTATTAAACACTGAGGTTAACAGGTCTGTCATCTCATCTATACATGTTTGATAAAATTCTCTAGGAAGTCCATCTGGACCTGGTGCTTTACCTTTATTTAATTCTAAAATTGCTTGTTTTACTTCATCTTTAGTGATCTCACCACCTAATGAACTTAGGTCAACCTCATGCATTTTAATGCAATCAAGAAATGCACTTAACTTAGACTCATTTATATTTGTTTTCTGATACATTTTTTCATTCAGTGCTCTAATAGTTTCCCTTTTTGTTTACTCATCTTCAACTATTTGCCCATCAACATTTCGAATTGCAGCGACATGTTTATTCTGAAGTTTCTTTTTGTGCAGGTTTATCAGGCCATGAGTTTTACTGGGACCTTCTACATTATTATCTATACCTGCCTGTAAACAAAGGCAATGACACACGTCATTATTCATTTTAGTCAATTCCGATTCAATTTCACTCAAAGTATCTTCTTCCGTTTTATTAGCTTTTGTTTGTAGATCCACATACTTTGACATTAGCACTCTATATTTTTCATTTTGTTCTTCATTCAAAATTTTACATTTATATTTAAAAAAGTGCCTTAAACTTTCTTTCATGGTCTCCCATAAAGGAATTTTTAGATTTGGTTAATATATTTAAGTTCTTCATAACTTTGATTTCATGCTTCAATTCTGCAACTATGCTGTTATTATTATTTAAACAATTAATGTTTCATTTCCATTAACCTTTTTTCTTGGTTTTGCCAAAACGCATAAGTACTTCGACAGATAAATGATTGGAATTGACTAATATATTTGTTTTATAATCTAAAGGGGTGATACCTACATCTCAAGATGGAGGCTCTGTATGTTGTGTATTTCAGCCTTACCCATTTATGGGTAAATTGGGAGCCAAAAATCACCATGTCTTTGGCTGGTAATATTTAGGCCTCAGTCCAGTATAACACATACTGGACTGAGGCCTGGACTTAAATATTACCAGCTACTTGATTTGACTATGGAAAGTTCAGTGATTGTGCCTCAGTCAAGTGTCAATCAAAATGCTTTGACAGCTTCTGTGTTTTAGTTGATCTAAGTTTATGTGTTCAGCCGACTGCATAGTCTCAGATTCACAGCTACTGTTGCTCACAGTTACTAGATGTCAATAGGTATCATGTCTTAGGCATACTGTCAGGACTTTATGTTTTGTTTGTGTTTGTTTACTATATTACCGATAGAATAGCGGACCCACAGCCACTTGTAGGTCCGCTTGTTAATTAACGAGATGTGCACAACACCTGTAGCTTAGCAGCTAGTTCAACCCCAGTATTAATGCCATGCATGTATACTACTGGCCAATAGAGGGCAGAGTTGCACCGCTGATGGACATAAATCCACTGTTAGAGAAAATATGCTGTTTCAGCCTTAGATATGCCTGTTTAATACATAGCTACATTTTTTATCTGCTGTTTGCCAGTTGTATTGCCTTGTGCAGTGGAAATGTATACATTTGAGAAAGCAATGCAGTTTACAATTTTTACATGTGCCTGTTATATTTTCATACATATATCTGACAGGTTTATTCTGATTTATGTTCATTTACACAGAACCACTGAGTCGTCAGACTGTTGTACAAGTTGTACATTGTGGTTGTGGTGGTGACAATTAAGACCTATTCTGATCGATCACCTGCAGCAGGTTCTCCTTGAATAAATCCAGCACATAGTCATAGCAGGGAAACTACACCTTCCTCACAGTATGACTATTTTGGTCATGGGTTTCATACACTTTTTGTAATAAAACATCTTAAAGCAAAAATCTTATCAAATGGGGGTCTAATTTGTGTCAGTTTAGGGGTCCTTGACGTGAAAAAGTTTGAGAACCACTGAACTGGGGGACGTGGGATATATCCCTTATAGTTCCTTTTGTTTAGCATAGAGAAACATTATCTTCATGTGTAAGCTGGGTTCCGCTGGGAGAATCAATAAAATTCACATTAACATCTGTTACGTGCTCCCCCCTCCCTTTTAATGTTTTTCTCCCTCTTTTTTCTCACTCTCGCTCTCTCAGGCCCATTGTGTGGTTGGCTCAGACTTCTGCCACCTTTACGGTTTGTTTGGCCAGACCTCCCAACTCCCATAGTTTTGGTTAATTCTTGGTAGTTTATTTAATTATTATTTTTTGCAAATAAAAACCACTTTCGCTTTACAAATAAACCGGGTCTGTCGTCCTCTCTAGATGTTGCTGGTCACAAGGTTGAGCTAAATGTTTTCCTTTGCTGTGGCCATAACATATTTGGAAGCTCGTCAAACAGGCTGTGTTGGGCTGGTGTTAATCGAGTTCGGTGGAGATGTGTCCTCTTAAGTTACTGTACGGTTACGTTGTTCTCCTGTAGCACTTTGTTTAGTTAGTATTGTTATTCCAGAATGAATAGCACCAAAACTGTGGATTAAAAATTCAAAAACAGCTTCAAAAACACATAATCAACAACAATAACAATACAATACAAATACAATAAATCATGTTATAAACAGTGAATACTCTTCAGATGAGGTGGCTCTTTAAGTAAAAGGCGGTCAGATCTCTCAAAGGTTGGGGCGGCGTCTTGTATTGCGCATGCTCAGTCTCACTAACAAGAAGTCAACCAATCCCGTACGAGCAACAGCACAGTAAAGTTTGCATCAGATGGATATATAGAGGCCGTTTGGAGTTGTAACAGTTACTTTCGAGAAAATCCAACGAGCTAACCATGCCTGACCCAGTCAAAGCACCGAAGAAAGGCTCTAAGAAGGCCGTGTCTAAAGCCACCAAGACCGGCAAGAAGAAGAGGAAGACCCGTAAGGAGAGCTACGCCATCTACGTGTACAAGGTTCTGAAGCAGGTCCACCCCGATACCGGAATCTCCTCCAAGGCCATGGGCATCATGAACTCCTTTGTGGGGGACATTTTTGAGCGTATTGCTGGTGAGGCTTCCCGCCTGGCTCACTACAACAAGCGCTCCACCATCACCTCCAGGGAAATCCAGACCGCCGTTCGTCTGCTGCTGCCTGGTGAGCTGGCCAAACACGCCGTGTCTGAGGGCACTAAGGCTGTCACCAAGTACACCAGCTCCAAGTAAACCGGTTTATACCAACAACTCAAAGGTCCTTTTCAGGACCACCCACAACTTCAACTGAGAGTTTTATTCCTTCAAAATGTCAGTTGTTTTTTTTTGTTATTTTCTAATAAATATTGTAAAATATTTTGAACAAAGGTCTTGTACTAATGGTCATGGTAATGATTTTGAGTTTACAGTCATGATGTTAGGGAGGAACAAACATTAACATCCCATTTTCTGACTGGTGATTGTGTGTCATATTACTGATTTTAAGGAAGATAAATATTTTGATGCAGCAATGTGGAGCCAAATAGAAGTCTTAACATGTCATGTATCTGTTTTAGTGTAGTGGTAATACTATTACTGTATTAATACTCAACAGAATGAATCTGAGGCAGACTGATGTGGGCATTAAATAAGTAAATGTAAACTATAATGCAGTGATATAAGGTGTTTTCCTGGGAAAAAAAATGTTAATGGTTAAGATTGATGTTTATATTGTTATTGTCGTTGATTATGTGTTTTATTGAAGCTGTCTTCTTACTTTTATGTATATATAATTTCTCCCTGTGCAAAATTTAACAAAGTATATTTAAAAAGTAATGAGGACCAGTCTACAAATAGACTGGGGCGGTTTACCCAGTAAAATGATCTTTAATAAAATAAATGATTTTAAATATGGTGGGTTTATAAATTATAAAAATTTAGATGCTAATGAGTGCACAGAAGTGATAAAAAACTTCAAATGTAAGAACCTGTCAGAGCATTAGAGATGTCCGGTGACTTCCTGTTGTGTCTTGGAGTTGTTACGTTACTACCAAAAAATGTCCAATGATTTTCTGCAATGATGATGAGACACAAAAGCATCTCTTAATGGACTGTTACAGAACTCAGGAAGTCTGGGATAAACTGAAAGATGTCAATGTACACTTTAATTTATGTTATAAATCTGTTATGTATTGTATTATTGATGCTAATTTGCCATCTAAACATGCTGAACTGTTACAATTAATCATTTGTGTAGTATGTTCAAAATTGTGGAAAACCAGATGTGCAATGATAATACAACAGACAGTGATCTACAGACACTGTAGTTAAACAGATACTTACTGACCTCCGGAGAAGGACAATGGACAAATCGCAGCACCTCCCCTGGAACACACTGGATTTATGAACTAACAGCACTTTAAACAGGATTACTGGACTCTATGCACTTTACAGATGTTTACTTTAAAAAAAAAAAAAAAGCACCTTTGCACTGTATGCACTTCTGTCAATGTATATTACTGTTAATATAGTGTTAAAATATTTACTTGAGCGTGACCAAAATAAAAAAACATTTTAAGCCAGCAGAGGAAGCAGCTCTTTGGTGAGTTAGTGGCTCTTAAAAGAGCCGTTGTGGTTCGTAGAGCAGCAGACAGTTTAAGCTCTTTCTCCGCGGATACGACGGGCCAGCTGGATGTCTTTGGGCATGATGGTGACTCTCTTGGCATGGATGGCGCACAGGTTGGTGTCCTCGAACAGGCCGACCAGGTAAGCCTCGCTGGCCTCCTGCAGAGCCATGACAGCGGAGCTCTGGAAGCGCAGGTCTGTCTTGAAGTCCTGAGCGATCTCCCTCACCAGGCGCTGGAAGGGCAGCTTGCGGATCAGCAGCTCGGTGGATTTCTGATAACGACGGATCTCTCTCAGAGCCACGGTACCGGGCCTGTAACGGTGAGGCTTCTTCACGCCGCCGGTGGCTGGGGCACTTTTACGAGCAGCCTTGGTGGCCAGCTGCTTCCTGGGGGCTTTGCCTCCAGTAGATTTACGGGCGGTCTGCTTGGTTCTTGCCATCGCGTTTTATTTCTCTGATCAGGAGAAAATAGTCCCGAGAAGAGGAGACACGCTGCTCTTAAACTGTTGAAGCAGCTGCGTAATGGTGACGCTGCTTCAGGCCTCCTGGTCCTGATTGGTGAGCGGCTCCTCCTGGAGCGCAGCACCGCCTCGAGGAGTGACCCGCCGCCTGAACCTCCGCTGTTTATTGGTGGGAAAGCTTCAGAGCGGGCCGCCCTCTGCTGCTCTGCTGGAGCCTCTTTTCTGGTTGGTCCGGAATGAATCGTCCTGCGCTCCGCAGGCCTATAAAGTAGGGTTTTCACCGGTTGGGTCATATTTTCTTTGAGATCAGACTCGAGAAGAACCTAAAATGAGTGGAAGAGGCAAAACTGGAGGAAAAACCCGCGCTAAGGCAAAGACCCGCTCCTCTCGTGCCGGGCTTCAGTTCCCAGTCGGCCGTGTTCACAGACTGCTGCGCAAAGGCAACTATGCGGAGCGTGTCGGTGCCGGAGCCCCCGTCTACCTAGCGGCTGTGCTAGAGTATCTGACCGCTGAGATCCTGGAGCTGGCTGGAAATGCTGCCCGCGACAACAAGAAAACCAGGATCATCCCCCGTCACCTGCAGCTGGCTGTCCGCAATGACGAGGAGCTCAACAAGCTTCTGGGCGGAGTGACCATCGCTCAGGGCGGCGTGTTGCCCAACATCCAGGCTGTCCTGCTGCCCAAGAAGACCGAGAAGCCCGCCAAGAAGTAAACCTCAATCGTGCCTGACTGCTGGAAAACAACCAAAGGCTCTTTTAAGAGCCACACACTCCTCCATAAAGAGCACACATCCTCATGTCTCTAATACTGTTGTTGAAATAGTTATGATGCCAACAATATCAACCATCAACATTTAAAAGATAATCTAGTTCTAAATGTAGAGATCATAGAGCAGCACATTATCATATAATGGTTAGTTTAACCTATATAAAAAAACTTGGTAAAAGACTGGTAAAAGATACAATGTTTACATAATTATATACAACTATAATGATTTAGAAAGGAGGGGGTAGTTGTATAGTCATTGTCAACTATGTTATACCTTTTTTTTCCCCACTAACTAAAATCTGATATCTTTAAATGTATATTGTAGGTCTACATCCACACAGGTTGTGTTTTGCATACCTTAAAACTATCTTACTTAAAACATTCCTGTCCTTAATGACAGCACTGAACATATTACATCTGCAGAAAAATGCAAAAAAATCTACATATGGTAGAATAGACACATGAACCCTTAAAATTGTATGTTACTTGTAGTGTAGGACTTAACTATCTATTTGGTGCTGCTCAGTGCAAACCATGTCAACACTTTAGACTGGATTTGAAAACTGACATTTTTAATAAAAAAATGGGAAATGAAGAATAAACTGGTTTATCATTAAATGAGAGTAGGATTGATTCAACAGAATATGACTATTGAGTTGATATCATATAAATAATTGCAGTCACTTACCATTTTTACACATAACAGCCAATAAGAGGAGGTACTGAGAGGAACAAAGGAGCTCCCTCTCTGTCCAAACTCACTTCATGACAACAAATGTATTTTATCTTTAACATAAGTACATTTTGCTGAATCAAAATAAGTCACATTTTTTTCAAATCATGGAGCTTATGAGAAAACATTATATAATTAAACAGACTCTAACTGGGATGGTGCTCTTTAGATAAGATGTGTGGCTCTTAAAAAAGCCTTTGAGCAGGTTCACATGTTGAGACTGATGACGGCTCACTTCTTCTTGGGTGCTGCCTTCTTGGCTTTGGGCTTGGCCACCTTCTTTGTGGGGGCTTTCTTGGCTGCATGAGCCTTTTTTGCCACTTTCTTGGGGCTCTTGGCGGACTTCTTGGGGCTCTTGGCTACTTTCTTGGCCGCTGCAGGCTTCTTGACCTTCTTCAGGGATTTCTTAGCAGCTACTGTGTCCTTGGCTGCTGCTGTCTTGGGCTTCTTAGCCACTGCAGGTTTCTTGGCGGCGGGCTTCTTGGCTTTAGGAGCGACTTTCTTCGTGGGCTTGGCCTTGGTGTCAGCCTTCTTGCTCATCTTGAACGAGCTGGAGGCCCCGGTCCCCTTTGTCTGGACCAGAGTCCCCTTGGCCACCAGGCTCTTGATGGCGGTCTTGACGCGGGCCTTGTTCTCCTCCACATTGTAGCCTCCGGCAGCCAGAGCCTTCCTGAGGGCAGCTATAGACACGCCGCTCCGCTTCTTGGATGCAGCCACAGTCTTAATGATGAGCTCACTGACGCTGGGGCCAGCCTTCTTCGGTTTAGAAACCCTGGTGGCGGCAGGAGCTGGAGCTACTTCTGTTTTGATCTGACACGAAACAAACAGAGTCTGAGTAGACTGATGGAGAGTCTGAGGCAAGAGGCTGCACTTAAACACACCATAAGAACCGTAGAGACTAAGTCCAGCTGCTGGCTTTCTCCTTTGTGTTAGTGATAAAAGAGTGAAAAATGAGTGTGGGAGAAGTGCTGAAGGCTGACAGTGAAGGCAGCAGATAGCGGACTTGTGTCTCTTCATATTGAAGTCATGTAGAGCTCCACCAAAAGCATTTTTCCAGCTGGCGCACATGTTTGTTCACAGACTCAAAGTAAAAACAACCATCTGTTGGTGATCAGTTTGTAATAAAATGAAGTTATTCTGATAGCAGCAAACACACTGGTCAGGCTTATGATGCAGTTTAGCCAGACCTCCTGTCAGAGCTGCTCTGTGGCTGTGAACATTTCTTCTGTTATTCTGAGGATTATTTTTAATATAAATAATCTCCAACACTGTTCTCTGCAGTCGGTACAATTTGTGTGTATCATACTTTCTATTAATGTTTAATACTGATTTACTAATAATAAATGCATTCATCAATGACAGCTGTCTATGGGAGTGTAGTAAAAGGTGCATTTTCACACTGATTGAAGAAAATAACTATGGTTCGGTTTGTGCTTTGCCACAATATTTCAGTTAGTTATTATGTGTATTCTTCTGACGGGAAAAGGGAGAACTTTCACTGATATTCAGGTTATGACTTCCTTCTAAAGATTTAATTTCTGACAAACCAACACAAAATAAAAGTATGAGTAGCAGCTAAATTAATTGTATTAATACACAGCAGGCTTTCAGTAATACTTGCAGTGTTACTGTGCCATTGTATTGCCAGTTACGTCTTAGCAAATGACAATATAACTCAGGATATTTGATGTGAATAGTGAAGCTAGAAGGAAAATGTTTTTTTTAACTGCAGCATAACAAGTGGTCTTTAAAAATCTATCTTTTCAATGGCATGTCTGAAAAATGGCTCATCTGCACTTGTACAAAAGGATCACTATGCAAAGAATGTACTGATGTTGTCTATACCCAAGAAATGTATTTTTGTATTTTTTATGATAAAAAGATTTTTTTAAAAAGAAGAAAAATAGAAATGTCTACGCCTTCTGGAAGATCTCCTCTCATTTTAAAACAGCTAGTGGATGATGGCAACCGTTGCCGCTCCCTACCATTGACTGTATATAAAGATTTATTATAAGTATATAAATATTTATATATTTATATTAAATGTGTGTTTGTTAGCTTTTAGCTTTAAGCCAAATTGCTATGTGTTGTTGATTTAACGGACCGCCGAGTCCCTTTTTGCCTGCTATACTCTGAGGAGTATTTAAAGTTTGCTGCCTGTTTAGTTGTGTTAACGCTAGACTGTTTTTGTGTTTTGTCCCACTCGGGACTGCTGCTGTGTTTGTGCCATCGTGAGTGAGAAAGTAAGTTGTTTGTCGATCACACCCCCCCATCTACACTCACACACACACATGCACGCTCCAGCTTACATGTGTTTCCATTGTATTGTGTTATTGCTTAGGTAGTATTAGATTTTAGGAGTGTCTTATTGATCAAAGCATTTGCTAACTTGTTAACTTTGCTATTGTTTAATAAACACTGTTATATCTTTAAAGAGAAGTCTTTTGTAATTATTGTGCTTATTTATTGTAAAAGGTGGCTGATTGAGAAAGAGGGCCAGAGCTCGAATTCATACCTTCACTGTTCACTTGTGGATGCTGATATCCCTCAGATATTAGCATCCCAAGTGAACCTTGTTAATGAGACTAACTTATTGTTTGGTTATTGGTCCTGGTTTCCGGGTGGTGCCCTGTATTATTAATTTATATTAATTTTATTTTTATTAATTAATAATTATCCGATAATTATTCATTACTGCTAATAACCAACCAGCTTACAATCACTTCCCAACAAGTGGTGCTCCTGTATGAGGCTCTCTCACTATAAATCCCAACAATATAAAGTAATTCAAACTAGTTCCACCTCCAGCAGCTACAACAGTAACATGCTGCTTACACAAAAGATGTGTTCAGCCTGAAGTTCTATTGTAGCATCCAGCAGCTGTTTCAATATGATCTAAAGAAGAGACGGAGAGAGAGATGAGGGGAGAGGGAGTGTTTGAAAAAAATTCAAGCCTATAAATGTTCATAAATTGTAAAATAAAATGGAATTATGTTGGAAGATCTGCCAACATGGCCTGAACTTGCACATAAACACATATTCACCAGGATCCTCCAGTAACTTACCTTGGCCTCTTCCTCCTCTAGGCATCCTCCGTTGACCTGAATGTGTGTGAAGAGGTCTTCAGAGGGGACTGGTCTCTCCAGGACCAATATGAGCTCTTCTTCCAGATCATACCAGTCCAGCAGGGATACAGGCACTGACTGGCCAACTGATCCAGTCAGTCCGAGTTTTAACATCACGGCGACCTCCACAGAGAGCTGGTTCCCATCCTTATCCTGAAACATCAAAACAAAATCAAGGTTAAGGGAAAGAAGCTCCATAAATACTCATAAATCATCCATAATGCATTCAGTTCAGTCAAAGAAATGTTGGTGTTGCTCACTTACCTCATGTTTGCACAACACCTTGTCTTCTGGGATGTATTTAATGGCGACCTACAAAACACAAACAAGTATTTGGTTAGCACTTTCTGAACATACTGTGTTGGGCTGTGTTCAGACCAATATGAGATATTAACCCTGCGTAAATTATCTGCTTTGCGGAAGCCGGCAAACACAGATCCACAGCCTCCTTCACCAAGCTGGTTGCCCTGTTCATATTTGGCCTCAAATTCAGCTAAAATAGATATTTTGTTTTAGTTCAGTTGTTAGGAACATTAATTCATTACATGTTACTTTAATTCTAATAATAACCCCTCCTATACTCATTTTACACTTAACCTTAACACAAACCTAAACCCTACAATAACCTATCTACAAACCTCTGCGGTCATCTACTGAAGGTGTCTTGATCTCCTTTTCGGTCTCCTTCAGGTCAGTGCACTTCTTGGTTGATCCTTCTCCATCAGTGGCAGCTTTCCTCTTAATGCCTCTCTTGGCCAGAGTTGTACTGCACCCTTCTAATGGGCTGCTGCTGCTCTCTACAGATGAGAAACACCCAGAGGAACATTAGATTGTTGGTGATGAGAAAAAGTACGGGGTTGGAGTTGGGATTTGGGTAGCCTAGCTTAGCATAAAGACTTGAGGCAGTGGGAAAAGTTGCCCTGGCTCTGTCCAAAGTGGAAAAAATATGCCTACTGACGCATTTAAAAACATATTTTTCTCTTCCCTCTAGTGGCATCTATCCATAATTTTGTTTAATTTCTTCAAGTATATAGATATGTCTCTGACATTTTTGACTTAAAAGCCAACAGTTTGTGTGTGTTTTGTGGATTATTCATTCCATTTGTGCTGTGTTTGCAAAGAGATGTTGATTTTTTAAATTTTTAAATATCATTTGTCAATGCTGTGAGCACCAAAAATGGAATTTCATTTTTCACCTCCATTGTACTGGGGTGAAGGGAAAAAATCTAAGAGACAGATATCTTAAAACCTGGAAAAATAAAACCAAAATATAATAGATACCACTAGAGGAAAGTGAGTGTTTTTTTCTGTATAATTTGGGTTAACTGTCTGTTTAAGACTGATCTGATTGGATATTTTTGTTTAAGTCTAGATCAATATACTAATGCCCCAGTTGATGGATATTTCAGTGTTTTCTCTAATAATGAATCCTGATGATATACACTTCCTACTGTAATTTCACATGAACCTACCTCTTTCAGTGTCCACTTTCCTCTTCACTCCTTTCACACTGACATCTTCCTCTGTGGTGTTACAGGGTTCAGCTTCAGAGACCCTTTTCCTCTTTTTGGGGGTCTCCTTGTCAGGACTGGCCTCTCTTTTCTTGGTCCTGGTCCTGCCATGCTTTGCAGCCAGTGGACTTTGTTGTGTCCTGCTGCTATTAATCTCTGCAAATGAGAGAGCACAGTGGAAAATTAGTTTGTTGTGAATTTTTGTCACTAATTGTATAAAATGGTCTTTTTTATCAAGACACAGTTCAGTCTCAGATCACAGACACCTTATCAATTTGAGAAAAAGGGCTCAGCAACAGGAATCTGAGAAATGAGTGCCCACAGATAAGTGATATAAATTAGTATGAAATTATAAAAATAATCTCAACTCAAGGTCCACTTACTAGCTTTCAACCACATATCACGGTCTTAATCAGTGAAAGGAGCTGACCTGAATTTCTTGTCTGTCCAGATGCCTTTCAAAAAACTTAAGTATCGCTATAATGTTTGAAATAGTATAGATAGTATTGTTTTTCAAAAATAGTGCAGTATCAACAGGAAACTGACTTTTGTTTACCTTGTGCATGCGTACGATGACACATATACAGGTGATGCAATACAGAGTCCTGCCAATGGTTTTACACTATTCCAATATCTACAAGGTGGTAAGGTGCCAAGAAACACAGCAATGCATGAGCAAAAGAAGAAGACTACTGGCTAGTAAAAGAGATGTAAACAACATTCAACTCGTTTGTTGACCAAAACACACATGTGTTCTCTTGTGTAAGGAGTTTTTTTGTCCAGTTTTTTTAAAAGGGAAGAAGGCATCCCCTTGCAACTCTCATGAACAATGAACTTTTGTTATCCTGCTAGCTGGGTCTAGGATAGTCATGTTGGATTGGTTGGTCAGTGGGTTGGCCAGTGACTCGGCCAACCCACTGACTGGCCAAATTGCCAATATGGACGCTGATTGCTAATAATTTTGGTGACTCCCTCAACCTTTCCACTTGTGCTACCAATTTTGCTTTGAGCAGCCCTAGAGTCACTAGTCACTAAATCACTAACTCACTAGAGTAACTAATTACTTGTGGCATTTTTTGTGGAAATTCACGGTCCTCAGAGGATTCATCCACATGTTCTGGTGACCTTCTGTACCTCCAGTACCAAAGTTGGACCAAAATCTCACCTTGTACTTGGGAAATATAGGTCTGATGGGCCGATTGTGATGATATTTACTGAGAACATACTTCCATGAAGATGAACCACTTTTTTTCTAACCATACAAAATGGACATTCAGACACACACACTTTTGTCCTGCTTTTCTACAGTCGCTTCTGAGAACATGTACTCAGTCCCAGCAGAGCCGAGCTGAATGAAGGACTGTGTGCTCCGTCCTGCCCAGTGTCACAAATCATGCTGGTTGACTGGGAGGAAAACAAAGCTTGAGACCAAAGATGGACTGAACCTCAACTAATAACATTTAGGGCTCTATGAGGCTTAGAGGTGGCCAAAAAACATCATAAATGACCTTTTTTATGAACAAATACATTAAAGTGTATGGCAACCAGTGATATAAAGTAACTAAGTGCATTGACTTAAGTACAATTTTGAGGTACTTTACTTGAGTATTTCTATTTTATGCTACTTTATACTTCCATTCCACTACATTTCAGAGGGAAATAGAGGGGCCCGACCCCTAGGTTGGGAACCACTGGACTAAATTAGCTAACTGTATATTGTTGGGCCTCAACCATGGGGTCAGACAAAGGCATGCCTACATGTAACACCTGAAGCCTGACCATGAGGCTTCCTTTGTCCTTTGTCCCCTGAAACAAAGGGAGCAGCACCAAAATGCTGCCCACAGACTCCACCTCCCATAATGCTCTGACGAGTTCGCACCTAGATGAGAACTTGGCAGGGAGCTCAAACCCTGGTCTCTGATTGGCAGAGACCCACAAACACCACCGGGAGTCATAGCAACATAGCCGTGCTGTCACCGCCCCTTTAAGAAGCGGCTGCGCGAATTCAACATCGCCTTTCCAGAGTAATAGTGCTGGAGGAAGCCTTGCTTTCTCCGTGAGTCAGCTTGCTAAAGGAGGTAACCCCGTGCACATGGACTTTTCCCCCTGGAAGATTCACCCTCGCTGAACGAGCTGAACTTTTCGCTCTTTTAAGAGCCATTGACTCTCTGACAGAGTAACACTCCCTACTATTTTGTCCAGCCATCTCTTTCTTATTGTCGCGGGCAGCATTTCCAGCCAGCTCTAGGATCTCAGCAGTCAGGTACTCCAGCACAGCCGCCAAGTAGACGGGGCTCCGGCACCGACACGCTCCGCATAGTTGCCTTTGCGCAGCAGTCTGTGAACACGGCCGACTGGGAACTGAAGCCCGGCACGAGAGGAGTGGGTCTTTGCCTTTGCTCTGACCTTACCGGCACCCTTACCATGTCCAGACATCTTTCTTCAATTTTCATGAAAATCAAAAATAAAACTTGCACTCAGTAAGTACCAGCTTTATAAAGCAGCCGGCACTCGCTCATTGGTCACAGTGAGCGCTACTACGATCACCCAATCAGAGAAGAGCTCATGACTGTTTCCTGGTATTTATTACAAGGCTTCCGCTTTGTGAGGGGTTTCATAGTAAAACGCAACATGTCATTATAATACTTTCAACCTGCTTTTAAATAAAGTTAAATAAGCTGTATGTTTGATGTGTAATTTTTTTCACTTGCTTTTTTTACACTTGCTATGCACACAGTGAACTTATGTTGGGAGTGCAGGCAAGGAGAGGGTCGTTACGCACTGTGGAAGTCCCAAAACCTTGTACAAATAAGTTAGAATAGAGTTTGAGTCTATGACAGCTTTCAGCACATACAGCAGCTCTCCACCTAGATGACTGTGTGTGCTGTCAGGTAAAAATAAGGGCTTTGTTCAATCTGACATTTGTTCTTGAGAGTTTTATTGTACAAAACCAACAAAAGGCTCATACGGAAGTGTGCCATTCTATTGTTGTTGCTTCTGCTCACCTGTTCTGTTAGGCTGTTCCTCCCCTTGTCTTACATGTTTTTATTTTTAACCTGAGATGGCCTCTTTAACCTCTTTTATGCAGATGAAGAATGAGTATTTTTTCACTCTATCGGTGCATAATGTGCCCAGAGCTGACAGTGTGTCACTGGTAGCAGAGCACTTTCAATAATGAATGAGTTGTTTCTTTCCACCCAGTCTAAAATAAAAAAAAATTAAAAATTTAAAAATTAAGCGCCTGAGCTTGCAAAATGTTTTATTGCAGGTCTAACATATTCCTCATACTATGAGTTTGGTTATGATCAAAAATTCTGAGGTCCAATCTGAACAGTTTCTATGGAATGACCCCTCTACTCATGCTACATACAAAATACACAATTTTAGAATAATGACATATACAGAGTTTCTGCAGTGTTCACCGTAATAAATTTCTGATTTTTTTTTTTTTTCAATTTACCGGTTGTGACCTGGACTCAGATAAATCTCAGATGTGAAGCTGCAGCAGTGACAGTGTTTGCTGCAAGTCTGATGTTGCTGACTGAAGCTTCCTGGAGCACAATCCACTGTCACACCGGTTCACTTGTACAAGGTTTCTTCAGCTTCACCTAGTTAAATTTAAGACTTTTAAAGACATTTTTATACCACATAGAATCAATAAAAAAAACATTAGTGATAAGGGCTAGAATTATTTACCAAGTGCGATGTGCAATAAATGTCAATTAAAATTTATTTCACATTTTTGTCGTTACTTCCCAGCAGTATATAACAATCACTGCCAATAATACTATAATAAAAACTAATTACTCATTAATCATGACCTGGGTGTGGATAAGCAGCAGGAAAAAAATGAATGAGTAAACATAGTCTTTATGAAACTTTTATTGTTGAGTTGTTTGTGTGTGTGGATTGTTGAGTCTTAACTCTTATAACTGACCTTTGTGGGTGACATTTAGGCCTTTGAGGAAACCTAAATCAATGCTTAAGACTTCTAAACACCGCCAGATAGCCCACTTCATGTGTGTAGGTGTGAAACATGTACAATAAAAGTGAATAAAATACTGTTACAAGAAACTACACTGATATTTTAATATATTCTAAAGGTATGTAAGCAAATTAAATTCACTTAAGACCGGCAGATATCCCATATATAGCAATAAAACCTAAAGTAAAGTACTCTTTGAATTTTATTATTTACAATAAGTTTTGAAATCAATATATAACTTAGGTTGTAACAGGACAGCTCTTGAGAGAAGGTGGGTGGCTCTTAAGAGAGCCTTTGTTTCACTATCTGCAGGACAGGATCAGGTTTAACCTCCGAAGCCGTACAGGGTGCGGCCCTGCCTCTTGAGCGCGTATACTACGGTCTTCCTGTAATCAGTCAGTGGGGGTGTTCCTTTATCTAAGTAAAAAAATATATTATTGATGTTTATGCAGCTCCAGAAACTACAAAGAAATGTCAATTATTTAAAAGACTTAGAGAACTATTGTTGGTAGGTTATAGTATTATATTATGTGGAGATTTTAACACAGTTGCTGAAGAAAACGACCGAGTCGCCAGCACAGTGTTTAAACGCATAAAGCATGGTTTTAAGCAAGATTGTATTAATGTAGTAAAAAAGTAAGGTCTAAAGACGTGTGGGGGGGAAATGGCAAGTATTGGTTTTAGTGTAAATGTAAACTATACTGCAGTGATATATTGTGTCTTCCTGGAAAAAGGTCACATCATGAATTTTATTGGACTATCATATGTAGTAGTAACAATAATAATGAAAGTGTGCTGTGATCCTTCATAAAGTCACTATTACAAGCGATGTGGTCTTTAAACAAATAGTAACCGAACTGAAGGACAAAGAACAATGGACATCAGACAGAAGACTCAGACCGTGGCACTTGTTAACTTTGTGAATTTATGCTCTATCACAAAGATTGATGATTGTATGGTTAGTGTGTTTTATAGAAGCCATCTTCTTAATTTTATGTATATATTTCTCCCTGTGCAGTGCAATAAAGTATATTTAACTTGTGCTCAGCACAAATGTGACTGCACTAAACTCCATTTACATAATCAAATTCAGTGTTCAGAGAACTTCAGATACCCTGTATATACTGTAGCTGCAATAACTAGAATTGGAAAGGTGAAGTTTATATCAAAAAACAAAATAACTGACTTGACTTTTATTATAGTCAAGTTAAAACAAACCATAGTAACTTGTAAAAGGACAGCTCTTAGAGGAGGTGGGTGGCTCTTAAAAGAGCCTTTGGATTTCGGTATTAGCGAGACAGAATCAGGTTTAACCTCCGAAGCCGTACAGGGTGCGGCCCTGCCTCTTGAGCGCGTACACCACGTCCATAGCGGTCACGGTCTTCCTCTTGGCGTGCTCGGTGTAGGTGACGGCATCACGGATCACGTTCTCCAGGAACACCTTAAGCACACCGCGGGTCTCCTCGTAGATCAGACCGGAGATACGCTTGACACCGCCGCGGCGAGCCAGACGACGGATGGCGGGTTTGGTGATTCCCTGGATGTTATCACGGAGAACTTTACGGTGACGCTTAGCGCCTCCTTTACCGAGTCCTTTGCCGCCCTTGCCTCTTCCACTCATTTTGACTGACCTTCTCTCAAACAAGTTAAAAGTCGAATGAGAGGCACCTAGGCTGACCTTCTCTATTTAAAGCGTGTTTGCGGACGTAGGAGAGGACAGTTAGGCGGTGCCAAACTCAGCAGCCCCGCCCATGTAGTTTTCCCAAAGGAGGATGAACTCTTCCTGTTTGATTGTTTTTCCTCCAGACGTGCATTTTTTTAAAATAAAAGAATCGTGATACTCACTTGATCTTATTCATTTGATTATTTAACTGTGTAACAGATGCAAGTGGTCTAACAGATGTCCCTTTTCAAATATAGTTTTGCCTCAGTTTTTACTCCTTTTCTTGTTTTTTTTAAGTTACTTTTCTATTTTTTGCATTGCTTTAAGTTAATACACCACCGGCACCTCAGACTAAAACAAATGTGTGCCTCGTTTACTTTATAAAGTTGTGGGAAAAAAATTAAAAAATAACCCTAAATCGACAGCTCATGAAACTCAGACCAAACTATGAAACTAGGCAGTGTTGATCAAACATGGATCAAGATTCTGTTACTGCATTGACTATTTCTCACCTCAAGTGTTTTCAGAAACATATTTTAGTGTACTATTTAGCTGTAATTAGAGGAAGCTTGTGACGCAGCCCCCATGTTGGAAACTAGCTCATTAGGTAGAGCATGAGACTCTTAACTTAAAGGTCATGGGTTCGAGTCCTGCGTTACACATGGAATGAGTAAAAGAGGTGTTGTTTAAAATATCAGTGAAAATCCTATTGCTATGGTAAAAGTAATCAGATTACATATGATGACGATACTATTGTTAAAGTAATCTGATAACATGTAATTTGATTACTATAGGTAAAGTAATCTGATACCTATACATATACCACAGTTGTACACAGTCTCAGCTAAAGCCCGGCTAGCTCAGTAGGTAGAGCATGAGACTCTTAACTTACGGGTCATGGGTTCGAGTCCTGCGTTACACATGGAATGAGTAAAAGAGGTGTTCTTTAACATATCAGTGAAAATCCTATTGCTCTGGTAAAAGTAATCAGACTACATATAATGACGATACTATTGTTAAAGTAATGTGATAACATTTAATTTGATTACTATAGGTAAAGTAATCTGATACCTATATATGTACCACAGTTGTACACAGTCTTCCCTAAAGCCCGGCTAGCTCAGTAGGTCGAACATCAGACTCTTAACTCAAGGGTCATGGGTTCGAGTCCTGCATTACACATGGAATGCCTAAAATGAATAAAAGAGGTGTTGTTCAACATATTAGTGAGAATCCTATTGCTATGGTAAAAGTAATCAGATTACATATAATGACGATACTATTGTTAAAGTAATCTGATAACATGTAATTTGATAACTATAGGTAAAGTAATCTGATACCTATACATATACCACAGTTGTACACAGTAACTTAAAGCCCGGCTAGCTCAGTAGGTAGAGCATAAGACTTTTAACTTAAGGTCATGGGTTCGAGTCCTTTGTTACACATGGAATGCCTAAAATGAGTAAAAGAGACGTTTTTTAACATATTAGTGAGAATCCTATTGCTATGGTAAAAGTAATCAGATTACATATAATGACGATACTATTGATAAAGTAATCTGATAACATGTAATTTAATTACTATAGGTAAAGTAATCTTATACCAATACATATACCAGAGTTGTACACAAGCTTACCTGAAGCCCGGCTAGCTCAGTAGGTGGAGCATGAGACTGTTAACTTAAGGGTCATGGGTTCAAGTCCTCTGTTACACATGGAATGCTTGAAATGAGTGAAAGAGGTGTTGTTGAACATATTAGTGAGAATCCTATTGTTATGGTAAAAGTAATCAGATTACATATAATGACGATACTATTGTTAAAGTAATCTGATAACATGTAATTTGATAACTATAGGTAAAGTAATCTGATACCTATACATATACCACAGTTGTACACAGTCTTAACTAAAGCCCGGCTAGCTCAGTAGGTAGAGCATGAGACTCTTAACTTAAGGTTCATGGGTTCGAGTCCTGCGTTACACATGGAAGAAGTAAAAGAGGTGTTGTTTAACACATTAGTGAGAATCCTATTGCTATGGTAAAAGTAATCAGATTACATATAATGACGATACTATTGTTAAAGTAATGTGATTACATGTAATTTGATTACTATGGTTTAAGTAATCAGATTACATGTAATCAGATTACTGTGGTTAAAGTAATCAGATTACATGTAATTAGATTACTATGGTAAAATCAATTATATTACATGTAATCTGATTACTATAGGTAAAGTAATCTCATTACATGTAATGAGATTACTATTGTTAAAGTAATCTGATTATATGTAATGTGAATACTGTGGTTAAAGTAATCAGATACCTATACATATAACACAGTTGTACACAATCTTACCCAAAGCCCGGCTAGCTCAGTAGGTTAAGTTTGAGACTCTCACCCTAAAGCTCATGGGTTCGAATCCTGCATTGCACATAGAATGCCTAAAATTCGTAAGAGGTGGGTGTTACTTGAAAAATAGTGAAAATGAATAAATCAGGATGTTACTCAAAAAATAGTGAAAAGGAATTAAGCCGGGCTGTTACTTGAGAAAAGCCTAAAATGAGTAAGGGGGGTGTGTTACTTGAAAATAGTGAAAATGAGTAGGGGGGTCTTACTCAAAAAATAGTGAAAAAGAGTAAGGGTGGGTTGCTACTAGAAAATAGTGGAAAGGAGTAAGGGGGGGTGTTACCTGAGAAAAGTGAAAATGAGTAATGGGGGATGTTCCTTGAAAAATAGTGAAAATTCATAAGGGGGGGGTGTTAACTGAAAACAGTGAAAATGACTAAGTGGGGGGTGTTACTCCAAAAATGCCTAAAATAGGTAAGGGGGTGGTGTTACTTGAAAAATGAGTAAGGTGGGGGGTGTTACTTGAAAAAGTGTGAAAATGAGTAGGGGGGGGGGGTGTTACCTGAAAAATGGTGAAAATGAGTAAGGTGGGGGGTGTTACTTGAAAAAGTGTGAAAATGACTAAGGGGGGGATGTTACCTGAAAAATGGTGAAAATGAGTAAGGGTGGGTGTTACTTGAAAAATGCCAAAAATGAGTGAGGCGGGGTGTTACTTGAAAATAGTGCAAATGAGTAAGGGGGTTGTTAATTGAAAAATGCCTAAAATGAGTAAGGGGGGGGGGGTGTTACTTGAAAATACTTGTTACGCATGGGATGAGTAAGAGAGGTGTTGCTCAACATATTAGTGAGAATCCTATTGCTATGGTAAAAGTAATCAGATAACATGTATTTGATTAATATTCGTAAAGTAATCTGATACCTATACATATACCACAGTTGTACACAGTCTTTCTTAAAGCCCAGATAGCTCATTAGGTAGAGCATGAGACTCTTAACTTAAAGGTCATGGGTTCGAGTCCTGCGTTACACATGGAATGAGTAAAAGAGGTGTTGTTTAAAATATCAGTGAAAATCCTATTGCTATGGTAAAAGTAATCAGATTACATATGATGACGATACTATTGTTAAAGTAATCTGATAACATGTAATTTGATTACTATAGGTGAAGTAATCTGATACCTATACATATACAACAGTTGTAGACAGCCTTCCCTAAAGCCTGGCTAGCTCAGTAGGTAGAGTATGAGACTCTTAACTTAAAGGTCATGGGTTCAAGTCCTGCGTTACCCATGGAATGAGTGAACGAGATGTTTTTTTAACATATTAGTGAGAATCCTATTGCTATGGTAAAAGTAATCAGATTACATATAATGACGATACTATTGATAAAGTAATCTGATAACATGTCATTTGATTACTATAGGTAAAGTAATCTGATACCTATACATATACCACAGTTGTAAACAGTCTCACCTAAATCCTGGCTAGCTCAGTAGGTAGAGCATGAGACTCTTAACTTAAGGGTCATGGGTTCAAGTCCAGTGGTACACATGGAATGCCTAAAATGAGTAAAAAAGGTGTTGTTTAACATATTAGTGAGAATCCTATTGCTATGGTGAAAGTAATCAGATTACATATAATGACGATACTATTGTTAAAATAATCTGATAACATGTAATTTGATTACTATAGGTGAAGTAATCTGATACCTATACATATACCACAGTTGTACACAGTCTCACCCAAAGCCCGGCTAGCTCAGTAGGTTAAGTATGAGACTCTCACCCTAAGGGTCATGGGTTCGAAATCCTGCATTGCACATAGAATGCATAAAATGTGTAAGAGGTGGGTGTTACTTGAAAAATAGTGAAAATGAATAAGTCAGGCTGTTACTTGAAAATGAATAAGTGGTGGATGTTACTTGAAAAACTGTGAAAATGAGTAAGGGGGGGTGTTAATTGAAAATAGTAAAAATAAGTAAGGGGGGGGGGGGGTGTTACCTGAAAACAGTGAAAATGAGTAAGGGGGGGTCTTACGTGAAAAATGGTGAAAATGAGTAAGGGGGGGTGTTACTTGAAAAATACCTAAAATAAGTAAGGGGGGGTGTTACGTGAAAATGAGTAAGGGGGCGGTGTCACTTGAAAAATAGTGAAAATGAGTAAGGGGGGCGTGTTACTCCAAAAATAGTGAAAATGAGTAAGGGGGGGGTGTTACTTGAAAAAGTAATTAAATAAAATCTATCATATTATAAACAGTGAGTTCCCTTCAGATGAGGTGGCTCTTTAAGTAAAAGGCGGTCAGATTGCCCCTCGAAGATTGGGGCGGTGTGTTGCGTTGCGCATGCTCAGTCTCGCTAACAAGATGTCATGTAGATTTACATGGTTTTATTGTAGTGGTAATACTGTATTTTCATGCTCGGCAGAACTAATCTGAGGCAGACATTTGCTTATATTTGCTCACTTTTGCATGTGTTAATGTGGGCATTAAATTAAATGTGGATTGGTGAAGCTCTGAGCTGGACCAAAAAGGGATGTGCAAGAAGCTCTATTCCATATTATAAACTTATGTACAGTGACTTTATGACTAAGGTTGACCACCTAAATATTGATTTATATATAATTTCTCCCTGTGCAAAAAATGTAATAAAGTATATTTAAAAGGTCAAATCATGTTAAGACTTGATGACAAAGATACAAAGTGTAATGTGTTTTGATCAAGTCATGAAGTCCAGATAGCAACTTCTGTCAGCTATAAAATGCATCTAAAAAATGACGCTGTTTTCATAATAAGGAGACAAGAAGAGCAGTGTGGGAAATCAAACATGTGAGACAGTCATTATGTCAACATCATTGTGTATAATCCCTTCCGGTGGATGTTAGTGATTGGAGAAATGTTTTAGCAATGATAAAATAGAAAAGTAACTTAAAAAGCAAGAAAAGTAACTTAAAAAGCAAGAAAAGGAACATAAGGAAATCTATTAGGTCATTAGGTGTAGAAATCATACTTATATAACAATGGTTGGTCTGTATATTAACCTACATGAAATTTACACACATTTGAAATGAATCATTGTACTTCTTATCATTCAATCCTCTAGGTGTAGAAATCACTCAAAACAAAGGTCTATATATCAACCTACATGGAACTTAGACATTTGAAACTAATTTAGTTATTAATTATAATTACTAGTGATTAACCTGACCAGCAACAGTGAAAAGCTGAAACAGTGATTCTGATAAAAACTGGTAAAATGTACAAAGTCAAACTGATTCAGAAAGGAGGGGGTAGTTGTACAGTCATAAGAGTCATAATACGTTGAAAAATATTGGAGAGGCCATGCTGTAAAAGACATCAAGAGGAAATCTTTTTGATTTGTTTCCAAATCACTTATTGTTATGATGTGTTATCTGTTCATCCAACATATTAATGTCATCCTGAGTGATTTTCTGTATTTGGTGCTGCTCAGTGCAGACCATGTCAACACTTTAGACTGGATTTAAAAACTGGAATTTATATAAGAAAATAGGAAATGAAGAGTAAACTGGTTTATCACTTAATGATACTAGATATGAGAATGAGTTAACAGAATGACTGAGTTAATACCATATAAATAACTACCATCACTTACCATTTTTACATAGTAAATGAAAACAAATCACAATTGTATCAATTTGTGTAGCCAGTAAAAACAACCTATATGGTTAAACATACTCTAACTGGGATGATGCTCTTTAGATAAGATGTGTGGCTCTTAAAAGAGCCTTTGATCAGGTTCACATGTTGAGACTGATGACAGCTCACTTCTTCTTGGGTGCTGCCTTCTTGGCTTTGGGCTTGGCCACCTTCTTTGCGGGGGCTTTCTTGGCTGCGGGGGCCTTTTTGGCCACTTTCTTGGGGCTCTTGGCGGGCTTCTTGGGGCTCTTGGCTACTTTCTTGGTCGCTGCGGGCTTCTTGACCTTCTTCGGCGATTTCTTAGCGGCTGCAGGCTTCTTCACTGCCGCTGTCTTGGGCTTCTTAGCCGCTGCGGGTTTCTTGGCGGCGGGCTTCTTGGCTTTAGGAGCGGCTTTCTTCGCGGGCTTCTTGGCCTTGGTGTCAGCCTTCTTGCTCATCTTGAACGAGCCGGAGGCGCCGGTCCCCTTTGTCTGGACCAGAGTCCCCTTGGCCACCAGGCTCTTGATGGCGGTCTTGACGCGGGCCTTGTTCTTCTCCACATCGTAGCCTCCGGCAGCCAGAGCCTTCTTGAGGGCGGCTGCAGACACACCGCTCCTCTCCTTGGATGCAGCCACAGTCTTAACGATGAGCTCACTGACGGTGGGGCCAGCCTTCTTCGGCTTGGAAACCTTCTTCTTGGCGGCTTTAGCCGGGGCGGCGGCGGGAGCTGGAGCTACTTCTGCCATTATTTCCTCTAAGTAACAGATCCGACACGATGATGATGGAGAGTCTGAGGCAAGAGGCTGCACTTAAACACACCATGAGAACCGTGGAGACTCAGTCCAGCTGCTGGCTCCTCTGTGCGGTTTCAATGTCTGCCACTTGTGTTTTCTGTTAGTGATAAAAGAGTGAAAAATGAGTGTGGGAGAAGAGCTGAAGGCTGACAGTGAAGGCAGCAGATGGCGGACATGTGTCTCTTCATATTGAACTCATGTAGAGCTCTGATGCTCTGTGCATTTTGTTTGTGGAGCAAACAAACCTCACCTGTTCACCGCCGTGGACAGCGCTGTTCAGCGGCCTTTCTCTCTCATTTCTCTCCTAAAATACTGTCAAATACATCCGAGCTCCACCAAAAGCACTTTTCCAGCTGCGTACATGTTTGTTCACAGACTCAAAGTAAAAACAACCATCTGTTGGTGATCAGTTTGTAATAAAATGAAGCTATTCTGGTAGCAGCAAACACACTGATCAGGCTTATGATGCAGCTTAGCCAGACTTCCTGTCAGAGCTGCTCTGTGGCTGTGAACATTTCTTCTGGTATTCTGAGGACTATTTTTAATATAAATAATCTGCAACACTGTTCTCTGCAGTCGGTGCAACCTGTGTGTATTACACTTCTTATTTATGGCTCTGCTATTAATGAACAAACACACGTAAGGGATAATCAACGAGTAAGTGTGCGTTAAACGGTTTCAAGGCACTTCGCCTCCATGTCGTCCAGTTTAACGCATACCTAAAGGTTGGTTATCCCGCTTATACCATGGTCATTTGCAAACAGTATAAAATAAAAGCATTGACAAATTTTTGGTGAAAGTTTTGCAGTCAAAATCTAAAGGTTATGAAGCAAGAGCTTACCATTGTCATGACAACTTGGCACACTGTACTCGCACTCACACTGTACTGTCTCTAAATTATTATACAGAGATTTTATTACACAATACCAACATTTACATATAGACTGGGGTGGTTTACCCAGCGGAAAAAAATAAATAAATAAAATTAAATATTTTAAATATGGGGGGTTAATTAATTAAGTATACAAATTTAATTTATAATGAAGGCATGTGATAAAAAAATAAGAATCGGTCAGAGAGCATCAGGGATGTCCGGTGACTGATATCTGTGGGAAGACTTCCTGTTAGAGTTGTTATGTCTTGGAGTTGTTATGTAACAACAAAAGAATGTCCAGTGATTTACTGCAATGATGATGAGACACAGCAGCATCTTCTAATTCTTCTATTACAGAGCTCAGGAAGTCTGGGATACACTGAAAGTGCTTGGTGTACTTTGATCTATGTTATAAATCTTTCACGTCATAAATTGCCATCTAAACATACAGAACTGAAAATAATTATAGGTATGGTGTGTTTAAAATGATGGAAAACAAGATGTGCTATGGTAATACAGCAAATATTTGCCAAAATAATTATGAACAGAATCAATGACATATTAGATGAAATCATAGAGAAAGAACAAACGTGTGCTATTAAAGGTCAGCTTATGTGGGATAACCTCTGCACTTTAAGAGAAATCTTACATAAACCTGAGGATGAAAAAGGTTTTTATATTGTTGGACTGTAAATTTTAAATGTGTCATTCAATAAAGTAATACAGCAACCCTGTTTAAAGTGCTGTTAGCTCATAAGTCCAGTATGTTCCAGGGGAGGCACTGAGATTTGTCCATAGTTCTTTACCTCTGGAGGTCAGCAAGTATCTGTTTGACTACAGTGTCGCTGTAGATCACAGTCTGCTGTATTATCATGGCACATCTGGTTTTCCACAATTTCGAACACACCACACAAATAATTCATTGTAACAGTTCAGTATGTTCAGATGGCAAATTATCATCAACAATACAATACATAACAGTTTTATAACATAAATTAAAGTGTGCACCAACAGCTTTTATTTTATCCCAGACTTCCTGAGCTCTGTAGCAGTCCATTAAGAGATGCTGTTGTGTCTTATCATCATTGCAGAAAATTGGACATTTTTTGGTAGTAACATAACAACTCCAAGACACAACAGCTCTAACAGGAAGTCTTCCTACAGACATCAACCACTGGACATCTCTAATGCTCTCTGACAGGTTCTTACATTTGAGATGTTAGCATTTAATTTTTTTATAATTTATAAACCCACCATATTTAAAATCATTTATTTTATTAGAGATCATTTTACTGGTTAGACCACCCCCAGTATATTTGTAGATGTTGGTATTGCGCTGTAAGATCACCATATAATAGTTTATAATAGGGGCCATGTCATGTCCTGCCTCTTCTTTTTTTCCATTTTGATATGCTATTTTCAGTCTGTCACCAAGTTCTACGGCACCCAAACCTCCATATTTTTTACTTTTATACATTAAATCTCTCTTGGTTACGTCTCTGGTTGTTCCCCAGATTAAGTTGGCACACTGTTTGTTTAGTTGATTTATTATTTTGTTGGGTGGAAGAAAGATATTTGCAAGGAAAAGGTGTTTGGATTGGATGAAGGTTTTGCCAATATTTACTCTTGTTTTATAATTAGTGTTTTTGTTTTCCCATTTCTTTACCTCTTCTTTAATTGCACAGTTTTTTCTTCCAGTTTCTTTCACTACATCCACTGTTACAGATGGTTAGACCAAGTATTTTAATTTCTTGTTTGACTTGTATATTAAAACATTCATTTCTGCTTGATTTTTTATGACTGTAATATCGTCAGCATAAGCTATAGCTGTGACCTTGTGTGCATTTCCTACATAAGTTCCAATAAGACTACTATTTTTATTTATTTGATTAATTAAAGGACTGATTGCTAAAACATAAAGAGCAGCACTCAGTGGGCAGCCCTGCTTCACACCTCTTTCAACCTCAAAAGGCTCAGTTAAAACACCATTTACATTTAAAGTATAGACATCTTACCATGTGAATAAAGGCATCAGAAAAGCCATATGCCAGTCCTTCCATTTTGGATCTCCTGAGTTGGATGCGTGAATTTCCAGGAAACGTCTTAGTGGGGCTTCATTGAAGAAGCACAGCTCAAAGTCTTTCTTGTTTGGGAAGGCAATGAATAAGTAAATGTCTTTAGTGTTCAACCAACATGAGTCAAACAGAAGTACTATTTAGAGGCATATGATGGAACACTGCCGAGAGAAGCCATGACGGCTGGCAGCCCAAGGAGGGCACTGAGGGAAGCGACACAGAGAGACTACTGATGTATTCCTCCTTTTTTTCTTCCACTCATTTTCACGTTGTTTGGATTTTAGACTATATTACTATGAAACCCCCCACAAAGCGGAAGCCTTGTAGTAAATATGGGTAACAGTCACGAGCTCTTCTCTGATTGGGCGATCGTAGTAGCGCTCACTCTGACCAATGAGCGAGCGCCGGCTGCTCTATAAAGCCGGTGCTTACCGAGTGCAGATTTTATTCTCGACTTTCTCGAAGATTAAAGAAAAATGTCTGGACGTGGTAAGGGTGCCGGTAAGGTCAGAGCGAAGGCAAAGACCCGCTCCTCTCGTGCCGGGCTTCAGTTCCCAGTCGGCCGTGTTCACAGACTGCTGCGCAAAGGCAACTATGCAGAGCGTGTTGGTGCCGGAGCTCCCGTCTACCTAGCGGCTGTGCTGGAGTATCTGACCGCTGAGATCCTGGAGTTGGCTGGAAACGCTGCCCGCGACAACAAGAAAACCAGGATCATCCCCCGTCACCTGCAGCTGGCTGTCCGCAACGACGAGGAGCTCAACAAGCTTCTGGGCGGAGTGACCATCGCTCAGGGCGGCGTGTTACCGAACATCCAGGCTGTCCTGCTGCCCAAGAAGACCGAGAAGCCCGCCAAGAAGTAAACCTCAATCCTGTCTAACTGCTGGAAAGCAACCAAAGGCTCTTTTAAGAGCCACACACTTCTCATAAAGAGCACACTTCCTTGTGTCTCTATGATTGACTATCGATGTTATCGGTCGATCCAAGAAAAGACCGTCATACTATACTACATACAGTTCATTAATTTCTAAATTTGATGCTCAGTGCAGACCATGTTGACACTAGACTGGATTTAAAGTGTATAAGAAAAGAGGCTTGTTAATTCTTATGCTGATCCAAACAAACTTGCTACAATTATTTAATTTATCTGAATTAAATAGTTGAGGCTTGTAACAATATTATGACATTCACAATCGAGACATTAAAAGTCTCAAACACCAAAGCTAGACTTGATGCATCTTCTGAACAATGAAATAGTTGTATCCATCAGTTCATACAGAACTGATGGATAGTTATAGGTATTGTATGTTTAAAACTGTGGAGAACAAGATGTGCTATGATAATACAGCAGACTGCAATTGACAGTGACACTGTAATCCAACAGAAGTCTGGATAAATCTCAGTGCCTCCCCTGGAACATGCTGGATTTAATAGCTGACAGCACTTTATGCAGGATCACTGAACTCTATGCACTTTGGCACTAGTTCCATTTATGCTATTATTTGCTCTTGAATCCAATAGTCCTTTTTAAATATGTAATGCAATATGAGAAATACTGAACATGTAAATATGAATGCATGCACATTAGAGATAAATTATAGTTTTACATATTTCTTTTACATATACAACTAATGCAAGCAGAGGAAGCAGCTCTTTGGTGAGTTAGTGGCTCTTAAAAGAGCCGTTGTGGTTCGTAGAGCAGCAGACAGTTTAAGCTCTCTCCCCGCGGATGCGGCGGGCCAGCTGAATGTCTTTGGGCATGATGGTGACTCTCTTGGCGTGGATGGCGCACAGGTTGGTGTCCTCGAACAGGCCGACCAGGTAAGCCTCGCTGGCCTCCTGCAGAGCCATGACAGCGGAGCTCTGGAAGCGCAGGTCTGTCTTGAAATCCTGAGCGATCTCTCTCACCAGGCGCTGGAAGGGCAGCTTGCGGATCAGCAGCTCGGTGGATTTCTGATAACGACGGATCTCTCTCAGAGCCACGGTACCGGGCCTGTAACGGTGAGGCTTCTTCACGCCGCCGGTGGCCGGGGCGCTTTTACGGGCAGCCTTGGTGGCCAGCTGCTTCCTGGGGGCTTTGCCTCCAGTAGATTTACGGGCGGTCTGCTTGGTTCTTGCCATTTCTCTCCGTTAGTCTTCTGCTTCAACAGAAACAAAGAATGCCACCTCACTGCGAGTTGCGGCTTTATAAAGAAGCTGTCGGAGCCACGGCGCCGCTCATTGGCCCAGACGCGAGGAGCGCGCGCTGCAGCTCGTCTACAAATGGAGAAGAAATTCAAAGTAAACCCCGCCCCCACATCAGCTGACTAACGGCTCCAGAAGAAAGAAGAAAACAAAGAAAAAACGTTTATGTTCATAATTTATCATTTTATCTGAATGACACAACATGTGAGAAACTTTAAATCTTATCAAGATTTCAGTCATTTCTACTTAAATACAATTATATGGCTTTGTCAGAAATCACTCCCCTATTCACTCATTTACTACTCCCTACATAATAGACACTAAATAGTTTACTCAATTTTTCCGCAGCACAAACTGATTGTTTCTTTCAAAAACTTTGGAGCCCCATGACTATTTGAAGATTCAAAAATTTTCAAAATCAGTGTGGAGTTTTAAATCAGAGAGGTCAAAACTACAGCTATTGAAGCTGATATTATATTGATATTTGACAGTTTGAAAAATCAGATAATATCAGCTGAGAGTTTCTGCTTCAATTTTCTCTATCTTGCCACAGAAGTAGGTATAGTAACATGTCTTCTAGTTAATCTGCAAGATTAAGAATATATTTTATGTTTATTGGAAGACAAAAATGTTTAGGAAATTATCCATCTAAATTACATCCTTCACAGTCCAAGTAAAGCTGCTGCTGTCTTACTCAGATATATTATGGGATGGCACCTTACATATTTAATACCAGTCATCATATTTACACTGCAACATGAGGAACAGATACAGTTTTTTGGGATTCATGTGTAAAAGTCACATAATTATGAACCTTTTTGATGGTTAATATTGAGTAGTACATGTCACTGTCACAACACGCAATACGTTAATATAGTGTATTTTATTAGATATTTAGAGAAAAGTCATTGCTGACATAACGAACAAATATGAAGAACAAAAACTGCAATGTACAACATTTAAAGCCAACTGGGACAAGATAACGACAGATGCAATTTGGGGATATATGAGTAAACGTTAAATTACTCAGTAATTTTGAACCATCTCGTTTAAAAAACAGTCAGCTTCCACCCAAACTACAGAGTGATTTATTACATTGAAATACGTGACTTCACTATAACAAGTTACTTTTTGTGCAGAATATAAATCCGACAGGAACACATGATTTGGGGTTATAAACATGTGATTCAGGGTTTTAAACATATGTGTTAGTCAGATTATTAATATCCGGGTCTGGGTTTCAGGAAATGAAAAAGTATTGATCCTCCCCGTCAGGGCATCGAATCCCGGTCTTCCGCAGGAATAGGTAAGCTTTTCTCCCTTAACTCCTATAATACTACGAGTGTAATACTCGCTGTGGCCACTAAATGATAAAGGGGTGGCGCAGTTTCGAATTCATTTGAGAGAAACAGAAGAAGTACAGGAAACAGTACAGTGTGAGAGGTAACGATGTTTTCTTGTCGTGTGACTCAAATTATGAATGAATGTAGATTTGATTTGTAATGCGCACCTGTTCTAGTGCATTTACTCTTGTCTAGACCTTTCATTGTTTTGTTTAGTTTTTTGTTTTTTTCATGCAATCCATCGTCTCTGTAGTTTGTAACTAGTTTACAGTAAGTTAAATGACGTCTAAGGTAACGCTATATAAAACGGTATTTTTTTCCAGCTAGCTAAGTTTACATTACGTAATTTGCACTTGGTGATTGTTAATTGTTAATGTAAATTACTGTTCTTTTTTTTTAATTATGTGAAATTCAATAAAGACCTTTAAAAAAGAGAGAGAAAAGAGAGATCAGGTAAGTCTAGACATGACATGGCCAACCAGATGACTGAGTTGCTCCACATCAAATATGAGCGTGTCAACCTGGCCTACCTGCTTGCTGTGCAGAACATCGGGGATACTGAGGCAGGGCTGTATGGACAGAAAACCATCACTGGTTTTCTACGCCATGAGGACTCCCCTGCACCATTTGGTAAGTATGAAGGTATGAAGGATGATCCTGTCCTGGGCGATGCTTTGGAGTCTGACAAGTCCTTGGAGCCAATGCTACAACTCTGCTGGGATAGAGAAGACCAAATACCAGTGGGTGGACAGGTATGAATCAAAACCTGAACATGTAGTCAGATTACATCTTTATTCAGTTTAGAATAAATCATTTCATATGTAGAATGATTAGAAAAAAGTGACTGAACATTTCACACATCATCATTTACATCATTTAACATCTGTAATGAAAATGTATATCATCAACTTCACATCACATTTTTCAATACAATTTTTATTTGCTTTTTTGTATAATTAGAGACTGCTGTGCTCCTTTCCAAGTCCCGGACCCTGAACCTCATGAACACCTTCAGTGGGATACCTGGAAGACCACTGAGGCCACCTCTGGAAAGTTGGCCAACATGTGTGTGTCGCGCAGCAAGTTCAACCAGGACATCACTGTGAAGCTGGATTTGTTCCACTGCATGCGCAGATTAACAAATGAGTGTGTGTCTGAGCACCATCCATTCCACAGCACCTTCTGCAGGTTCCTGTCTGCAGCATTCAGTGTGGTGGATCAGCACGACCAGGAGAAGCTGAAGGAAGCCTACACCTTCTGTGGGATTTTGCGAGCAGGCAGCACATCAGGGAACACTGCAGAACCAAGGTGCCTCATCTGAAACAGCTGGTAAAGAGAGTGGAGGATGTCCTACACCACTTCCACCTGACCAAGAACCCCAATGGCATCTTGCTGTTCAAGTCCTCAATGCTGAAGGAGTGAAAGATCCAGCATGTCCACATACTGAGAGGCTGCCTCAGTGACCCAGAGGCTGAGGACAGGATCCTTTACCGGCACACTGCAGCGCAACCACATGCAAGGGGAGGGAGCATGACCTCTGTGTCTTCAGTGCAGCTAAGGGGCCTAAATTAATAAGATAATGTTTTAAATCACGTTTAAATATCAAATTGTATTAATCAGATTTACTTCAGGGAGGAACTGATCACATCATGTTTCAGACACACTGAAGCTAATACAGTGATATCAGCAAGTTATGTCTCTGTACATCAGAACAAAGACATTTTGCTTTATTTTAATCTTTAAAGATGATTATTAACTATTAAATTGTGTTTTCAGTCCTGTTCATGTTCACTTAGGCTATAAATGCTGGTATGTGGTGTTAGTTCATGCTATATATTTATCCTTATACAAGTAAACATTAAATGTAAAAATATGATATATAACATCATTGATTAATCATATGAACAAAACGAGACCCGGCTTAATAAATATTCCTAGAATTTCACTGTTGAATACATGTGTGCATGTTTTGGTGAATTAAAAAAAAAACTTTTAATTAATCTTTCATTGGCTGTGAGACATCCTCCCCAGGCAAACTATTTATTCTTATGTACTTATATATTGTTATAACAAAAAGGGGTTCATTGTAAAATGGTATGTTGGCAGCAACAGCAAGCTGCCACAGTGTTTCTACACAAACTGAAGCTGATGTCAATTTCCTGTAATAGAGAAGACAGAGAGAGAAGATTTTATTGCAATCTTCAATCTGAGCATTACTATAAAAGTGTGTTTTCAGTCTCAGTCATGTTTAATTTATTTAGTGGAGACTGGAAGTCTTTTCCAGCGGATCCATCAGTGACACAGTCTGTGTAACCGCCCCAAGTCACCGACAGAAACCGTGTGTTTACCTCCACCGAAAACGTGTCTGATTAAAAACTAATAAATCACGTTACTATACTGGTTTCAGGTTTATTGTGTCCTCAGACGTCTCCGCTTACTGGAACAGCACTGTTAAACTGAATACAAATCACTTTAAGACGTTTTAGGAGACGATTTGTGAAGAAAACTCGCTGCGCGCCGTACAAAGTGACGGTGTATCAGCGAGGTTTGAAGCCTACCGGAGTGAAATAAATTAATCTTGTTCGTCAAAAATGAGTTTAGCCTGAAGGGAGGAACGTTTCCTCACTGCTGCAATAAGAAATGTGTTTAAAAACGTTGATTTTCTGCGTGTTTTATCCGCAAAACGTGGAGGAGAAAACACAAGTGTCGCCTGATTTGAGGCAGCCGGCAGAACGGCTCTGTGTGTGTTGCATCTCCACGGTTCTCATGTGGTTTATAAGTTCCGCCTCGTGCTCTCAGCTCAGACATTGTGAATCAAACAGCAGACAAGAAACACGAAGATGGCAGAAGAAGCTCCAGCAGCCGCCCCGGCGAAAGCCGCGCCTAAAGCTCCGAAGAAGAAGAGCACTCCCCGTCCCAAGAAGGACGGACCCAGCCTCACGAAGCTGATCGTCGGCGCTGTGGCGGAGTCCAAGGAGCGCAAGGGGCTGTCTGTGGCGGCGCTCAAGAAGATTCTGGCGACCAAAGGCGTCGATGTGGTGAAAGCCAACAAACGCATCAATACCACGGTCACAAAGCTGGTGACTAAAGGCACTCTGACCCAGACTAAAGGGACAGGGGCTTCCGGCTCCTTCAAGCTTGCCAAGGAGACCAAACCCGCCAAACCGGTCAAGAAAGTGGTGAAGAAGAAAGCCGCCGTCAAAGCCAAGAAGCCCGCCGCCAAGAAACCCGCAGCGGCTAAGAAGCCCAAGACAGCGGCAGCGAAGAAGCCCGCAGCCGCTAAGAAATCCCCGAAGAAAGTCAAGAAGCCTGCAGCGGCCAAGAAAGTAGCCAAGAGCCCCAAGAAAGTGGCCAAAAAGGCCCCCGCAGCCAAGAAAGCCCCCGCAAAGAAGGTGGCCAAGCCCAAAGCCAAGAAGGCAGCACCCAAGAAGAAGTGAGCTGTCATCACTCAACATGTGAACCTGATCAAAGGCTCTTTTAAGAGCCACACATCTTACCTAAAGAGCATCAGTCCAGTTAAAGTGTGCTTAATTATATAGTGCTTTCTCATAAGCTACACGATTTGAGAAAAATTACTTATTCCAGCAAAGTGTACATATCTACTTATGTTATGATAAAATACATTTATTGGCAAGAAGTCACTAGTGGGAGAGGGAGCTCATCTGTTCCTCTCAGTACCTCCTTATAGGCAATAAGTGAGCCGTTATTTATATGGTATCAATTTGTGGTCTTTCTGTTAACTCATTTGCATACTCATTTGGTAATAAGCCAGTCATTTCTTATATAAATGAGTTTTTAAATCCAAAAAGTTGAGTGTCAATATGGTCTGCACCGAGCAGCACCAAATACAGAAAATCACTCAGGATGACATTGAACTGTAAAAGTATGACAACTTCATGATTAATATCTTGGATGAACAGATAAACTCGTTACCCATTTACTCTTATATCTTTAGTCAATTTTAATTTTACTGTTAAAAATAAATTGAAGGAATAAAGCTCTATTTGAAGTCGTGGGTGGTCCTGAAAAGGACCTTTGGGTTATTGGTTCAACCAGCCGTTTACTTGGAGCTGGTGTACTTAGTGACAGCCTTGGTGCCCTCAGACACGGCGTGTTTGGCCAGCTCACCAGGCAGCAGCAGACGGACAGCGGTTTGGATCTCCCTGGAGGTGATGGTGGAGCGCTTATTATAGTGAGCAAGGCGAGAAGCCTCACCAGCAATACGCTCGAAGATGTCCCCCACAAAAGAATTCATGATGCCCATGGCTTTGGAAGAGATACCGGTGTCGGGATGGACCTGCTTCAGAACCTTGTACACGTAGATGGCGTAGCTCTCCTTACGGGTCTTCCTCTTCTTCTTGCCGGTCTTGGTGGCTTTAGACACGGCCTTCTTGGAGCCTTTCTTGGGCGCTTTGACAGGATCAGGCATGGTTAGCTCGTTGGATTTCTTCAAACGAATAACTGTAATGGCCCTAGACGGCCTCTATATATCCATCTGATGCAAATTTTACTGCGCCGTTGCTCGTACAGAATTGGTTGACTTCTTGTTAGTGAGACTGAGCATGCGCAACACAAGACACCGCCCCAACCTTTGAGGAGCGATCTGACCGCCTTTTTACCTAGAGAGCGGCCTCATCTGAAGAGTATTCACTGTTTATAATATAATATGCTGTACAAAAATCCATAACTAGAGAAATACACATTTTATTCAGATTTAGTATTCTCAATTTATCAATTGTTGGTACTATCCCCTCTGGAATAACAATACTAACTAAACAAAGTGCTACTGGAGAACAAAATAATGTGCACAATAACCTAAGAGGACACACCTCCACCGAACTTGATTAACACCAGCCCAACACAGCCTGTTTGATGAGCCCCCAAATATGTTACAGCCAGAGCAAAGGAAAACATTTGGCTTGAATTTGTGACCAGCAACATATAGAGAGGAATGCCAGACCTGGTTTGTTTGTAAAGCGAAAGTGTTTTTTCTTTACAATGAATAATAATTAAATAAACTGCAAAGAATTAACCAAAACTATGGGAGTCGGGAGGTCTGGCCAAACAAACCATAAAGGTGAGAAAAGTCTGAGCCAACCACACAATGGGCCGTGGGACCCAGAGCTTCCCTCCCTAACCAAAATCAAAAAGTGTGCATAACCTAAGTGTGCATAATCAAACAAAGCCATGAACACAAGACTACCCGACCTCCATCCTCAAAAAAAAGGAAAGAAGAGTAAAAAAAATAAGGAACAAAAGAGTAAAGCACTTCAACAGGAGTAGGCCGCTTAGACAGGGAGTAAGACAGCCTTTTATTCCAGCCTCTCTTAAATATGGGACAGGGCCAGTTGCTAATCATCCAATGAACACCTGAGAGAGCGAGAGAGAAAAACACTAGAAGGGAGGGGGAGCACTAACAGATGTTAAAGGTCCAGTGTGTAGAATTTAGTGGCATCTAGTGGAACCAACTTGGCAGAAATGGAATATAATATAATATTATTCATAAGTATGTTTTAATTATCAATTAATTATTAATTTAAGCAGCAGCACTGGTGGAAACTAAGTCAAGTACAATTTCGAGGTACTTGTATTTTACTTGAGTATTTCTGTTTGATGCTACTTTATACCTTTATTCCACTATATTTATTTTACAGCTTTAGTTACTTTTCAGATGAAGATTTGACACAATGGATAATATTACAAGCTTTTAAAATACAACATTGTTAAAGATGAAACCAGTGGTTTCCAACCTTTTTAGCTTTTGATGTCTTACAAAAAGCAGTGTGTAGTCGGGGTCACATTTCAGATGTCTATGAGTTGTTAACAGCTCCACCAAATAGTGGTTTTTCCCTCTAAACTTCTCACATGGTTTCATTTCAATGAATGTTCAAATGATCCAATATTTCAGCAAAAATCAAAGATTAGAGGAAAAAAAATCCCAAAACAGATTTGTGTATCAGAACTTTATTTTTTCTTCTTTCCTCTCCCATTAATCATCTCACGACCCCTCAGATTTATCTGGTGACCGTTTGGAGGGGCCCTGACCCCTAGGTTGGAAACCACTGGACTAAACTAGCTAACTGTATATAAAGTAGTTCAGACTAGCTCCACCTCCAGCAGCTACAACAGTAACATGCTGCTTACACACTGATGCTTCAGTATGAATAATCTACTGATGTCATATATAATATATCAGTCAGAAGGACCAAACCACTACTTTTACAGCAATACTTCAACTATATGATGCTAATGTACTTTTACTTAAGTAGGATTTTTCATGCAGGAATTTTACTTGTAATGGAGTATTTTTACATTCCTGTATTGGTACTTTTACTAAGTAAAAGATCTGAATATTTCATCCACCACTGCCCGCTAGTGATGAAAAACATGTGACGTACAAGTAGTGAGTCCTTCTGGTCTTCAGCAGAGCAAGAAATCAACTGAGGATGACACCAAACAGCTCTGATAGCCAATACAAGGGGAGTTCAGTTTGAGAGAATGAAAATATGGACCCAACATCTTCAGTAACACTTCCAGAATAGAAGTTGTACAGGCAGTGGTCATCTGGCTGTGGCAGATTTTCTATATATATATTTTTTTTTTTTTATTGTCAAAAAAAAAAAAAAAAAATCTCTTGTTTAGAGCCAAACCAACAATGAACTCATCCTACTTACAAGTAGTGTGTGTGTGTATCCAAAGCCTGATATATCGTATTCCTGTGCCGTAGACCTCTGTTGTCCAGAAACTATTAAAAACACATTAATGAACCACACTGCTGCACTAGGAGACATCCGACTGATCAATCATTAATTAAGGACAGCTCTTAGAGGAGGTGGGTGGCTCTTAAAAGAGCCTTTGGGTTTCAATATCAGCAGGTTAGGATCAGGTTTAGCCTCCGAAGCCGTACAGGGTGCGGCCCTGCCTCTTGAGCGCGTACACCACGTCCATGGCGGTCACGGTCTTCCTCTTGGCGTGCTCGGTGTAGGTGACGGCATCACGGATCACGTTCTCCAGGAACACCTTAAGCACACCGCGGGTCTCCTCGTAGATCAGACCGGAGATACGCTTGACACCGCCGCGGCGAGCCAGACGACGGATGGCGGGTTTGGTGATTCCCTGGATGTTATCACGGAGAACTTTACGGTGACGCTTAGCGCCTCCTTTACCGAGTCCTTTGCCGCCCTTGCCTCTTCCACTCATTTTGACTGATCTTCTTTCAAACAAAATAAAAGTCGAATAAAAGATATCTAAGCTGAGCTTCTCTATTTAAAGCGTGTTTGCGGACGTAGGAGAGGACAGTTGGCGCGGACTTTGCTGGGCGGTGCCAAACTCAGCAGCCCGCCTACATAGTTTTTCCCAAAGCAGGGCGAACGCTTCCTTTTTGATTGTTTTTCCTCCATTTTGTATCTTTTTCTGTGATATCAGCTAACATCCTGCTGTTGGTTGAAAACAGACCCTCAGCTGTAGTATTTATAGTATTACTGAAATCTTGCATGGGTAGTTGCAGAAATGAATCAATCATGCTTTTCTTAAAAAAAAAATCTTTATTGAATGACAATTAAAATTTACAAAAAACAACAGTAATTTACATTAACAATAAAGTGCATACAGTGCAAAAGTGCTTTTTTTTTTAATCATGCTTTTCAATTCACGGTAATGGGTGAAATTTGTAGAGCACCTTTTGTTTATAGTTCTTTACAGCTGATGAGTACATTTGTTCTGTCTTATTATCAGCTTGCCAAACAGTGAAAACAAACTGAGAGTAATGCACACAAAAAATAAAGCTAAAGGCTGCCTCACCAAAATTTTTGTCCTGCTCTTTGAAACACTGCAGTGAAATTAGTTTGAAGTTGGATATTCAACAAACATTCAGCTCTGACGACAACCACTGAATACCTCAACAAGACCTCACCTACCCCACACATCATAACATGAAGTTAGGGACCATCTGTAAAAGCAAAACAGTTTAAAGCAGCAGTTTAAAGTGCCTCACAACTTGGTGTAAAACCTTTACTGAATGGATTTAAGTCTTTTTCTCTGTTTAAATGTTCAGTATTGTAATAGTAATTATGAATGGGTGATGGGGAGCAGAGTGGAGCCCATGCAGTTCACACATTCACACTTTGTGTGGATATGAATGAGTGCACAAATAGATGTTATAAAATGTATATATCATTATGGTGATCTTGTTGTTGTTTTCACAGTGAAAACATCCTGTGAATTTTATAAACTGTAATATCTCATTTAAAATATGCTGATGCTTGTTTTTTGCTTCATACATTGTTCTTCTATGGAAGAGCTGCTCACACTACTGAGGACTAAATTAGAGCCACTTTAGTCAAATCTGAAATCTCCGCTTTGAATTACTATTTGTTGGTCTTTTCTTATTTCCCTACTGAACAAAACCGTTTACCAGCAGTGAGACCACCTCCAGCCCAGTGAACAGCTCAGCCAATCACAGAAGGGAGACCGCACAGTCATGTTTGCATGGAGTCTGTATAAGTACAGCTGCTACCGTATTTCAACATATTCGTTGTATCTTCATTTTCGTTGCAGCGAAATGCCTGAACCAGCGAAGTCAGCGCCCAAGAAGGGCTCCAAGAAAGCCGTGACCAAGACTGCCGGCAAGGGAGGCAAGAAGAAGAGAAAAACCAGGAAGGAGAGCTATGCCATCTATGTTTACAAGGTGCTGAAACAGGTCCACCCCGATACCGGTATCTCCTCCAAGGCCATGGGCATCATGAACTCCTTTGTGGGGGATATTTTTGAGCGTATTGCTGGTGAGGCTTCCCGCCTAGCTCACTACAACAAGCGCTCCACCATCACCTCCAGGGAGATCCAGACCGCTGTTCGTCTGCTGCTGCCTGGTGAGCTGGCCAAACACGCCGTGTCTGAGGGCACTAAGGCTGTCACCAAGTACACCAGCTCCAAGTAAACCGGTTTATACCAACAACTCAAAGGTCCTTTTCAGGACCACCCACAACTTCAACTGAGTTTTATTCCTTCAAACTCCTATTTTTATCTAGCATTTATATATTGTAGTCATATTGATGTTGTAAAATGTAAGCGTCTTCCGACTTTAAGATTAACATTGTATAAAAAGATAATGAGCAGTTCTCACTAAAACCAATCAAAACTTGTCTGTACTATCTTGTTTTGGCTACTACAAAGGTTATTGGAGGAAAGAACATTAAATATTACGCTACACAACCAAGAATTATCCTGAAGTGTCTAGAAACTACACATCAAAGTTGCGTCCTTTTCTCATGACTGGTGATTGTTTCATATGTTTTATTTTAATGGAGATATTTCTTGCAGTGATGTGGAACCCAATAAGTCTGAACGTGTATTTTTTATATATATGTGTGTGTGTATATATATGAGTTATGTACTTAACAAAAAAAGGTGAAATAACTGAAAACATGTTTTATATTCTAGTTTCTTCAAAATAGCCACCCTTTGCTCTGATTACTGCTTTGCACACTCTTGGCATTCTCTCGATGAGCTTCAAGACAGTCAGCTGAAATGGTTTTCACTTCATAGATGTGCCTTATCAGGGTTAATTAGTGGAATTTCTTGCTTTATCAATGGGGTTGGGACCATCAGTTGTGTTGTGCAGAAGTCAGGTTACTACACAGCCGACAGCCCTATTGGACAACTGTTAAAATTCATATTATGGCAAGAACCAATCGGCTAACTAAAGAAAAACAAGTGGCCATCATTACTTTAAGAAATGAAGGTCAGTCAGTCTGGAAAACTGCAAAAACTTTAAATGTGTCCCCAAGTGGAGTCGCAAAAACCATCTAGCGCTACAACGAAACTGGCACACATGAGGACCGACCCAGGAAAGGAAGACCAAGAGTCACCTCTGCTTCTGAGGACAAGTTCATCCGAGTCACCAGCCTCAGAAATCGCAAGTTAACAGCAGCTCAGATCGGAGACCAGATGAATGCCACACAGAGTTCTAGCAGCAGACCCATCTCTAGAACAACTGCTGCCGACTGCCCGAATCAGGCCTTCATGGTCAAATAGCTGCTAGGAAACCACTGCTAAGGAGAGGCAACAAGCAGAAGAGATTTGTTTGGGCCAAGAAACACAAGGAATGGACATTAGACCAGTGGAAATCTGTGCTTTGGTCTGATGAGTCCAAATTTGAGATCTTTGGTTCCAACCGCCGTGTCTTTGTGAGACGCAGAAAAGGTGAATGGATGGATTCCACATGCCTGGTTCCCACTGTGAAGCATGGAGGAGGAGGTGTGATGGTGTGGGGGTGTTTTGCTGGTGACACTGTTGGGGATTTATTCAAAATTGAAGGCACACTGAACCAGCATGGCTACCACAGCATCCTGCAGCGACATGCCATCCCATCCGGTTTGCGTTTAGTTGGACGATCATCTATTTCTCAACAGGACAATGACCCCAAACACACCTCCAGGCTGTGTAAGGGCTATTTGACCAAAAAGGAGAGTGGTGGAGTGCTGCGGCAGATGACCTGGCCTCCACAGTCACCGGACCTAAACCCAATCAAGATGGTTTGGGGTGAGCTGGACCATAGAGTGAAGGCAAAGGGGCCAACAAGTGCTAAACACCTCTGGGAACTCCTTCAAGACTGTTGGAAAACCATTTCAGGTGACTACGTCTTGAAGCTCATCGAGAGAATGCCAAGAGTGTGCAAAGCAGTAATCAGAGCAAAGGGTGGCTATTTTGAAGAAACTAGAATATAAAACATGTTTTCAGTTATTTCACCTTTTTTGTTAAGTACATAACTCCACATGTGTTCATTCATAGTTTTGATGCCTTCAGTGAGAATCTACAATGTAAATAGTCATGGAAATAAAGAAAACACATTGAATGAGAAGGTGTGTCCAAACTTTTGTATGTATGTATATATATATATATATTTGTAGACTTCAATAACACCAATCTACTGGCATGATTTTATTGTAGTATTAACACTCTTGTTACTGTATCTTCTCTGCAGAATTAATCTGGGGCAGACTTTTGGTTATATTTGCACACTTTCACATGTGTCAATGAGGGAATTAAATTTAAACTTATACACAGTCTGGTGAAAAGACTCACAGGAGTGGCTGACTTTCATTCTCTACCGGAGTCCATTCAACTAAATACGGATGCAATACATATTTTGGCCACATGGTGTTGATGCTGATATACTATAAAGTTTGCATATAATACTTTGGATGTGCTGCTGACAAATAATCACAATAATCCACATTGATTTTTTACAAGGCAATGAATAATTGCAGACTAAGTGACCATGACTTTAATTTCCAATAATTTGATTTACAGGCCATAATATTTTCATTTAAGCAGCAAATGTCCCCTTACATGTCAGTACACATGTAGTTTGATACACATCTTAGAATATATAATACAATATAAATTGATGTGTGGTCCACCTGCTGCCTGGTGAGCTGGCCACACACCATGTCTGAGGGCACCAAGGCCGTTACCAAGTACACCAGCTCCAAGTAAACATCTCTGCTGCTCAACAAGCTTCAACCCAACGGCTCTTCTCAGAGCCACCCACTCCCTCTGAAGAGCAAGCTGTCCTTACAATATGGCTGACCTATAATGAGATTCTTGAAATGTGTACATATAAGAATGCTTTACACTTAACTCCAATGGTAGTTTTCACACTTCTAATTAGATGTAAAACATTATTTAAATGTGTACCCTGGAGTCATATGTTTATGAAAACAATGGTCAAAGAGAATTAATGGGGACCTTAATTAATAGGAACTTCCAGAAACAGTTTCTATGGATGAAAGGGAAAAATAAATGTTGGGAGTGGGATAATTTTGTACATGTAATTACCCACAAAGGTAACAAACTATAATGCTATATTTTCATTGAGATGTAGTATAAATATATATGAAATGAATAAGATATACATTACAGAACCCAATTGGCCTTAAATTGGTTATAAAATGAAAGACAGATTTTGGGACAAAATTGCTTAAACTCATAATAAAATAACTGGGGGAAAGAAAACATTTTTTCACATAGTGGATCAAAAGGAAAATGTGTTTCAGGAAACACTTTAAACTATTTCATTTTAACATTTATACTATACTCATACAAATATACTGGATATGTTATGTATATTAAAAAGTGCCAGATAGTTTGTCTCTTCAGTAGTAGAGTCTCTTTAAAACACTCTTGTACTCAGTTTTGAAGAACGTTAACCTGAATTTCACTGAAAGTCAGAATACACAGAAAAAAAACTAACTAAAATACTGTGACAAGACACTCATCAAATTCAGGTACAATTCAACAATGATGTTCATGGTGCAATAAGGAAACTATTATTTGTTATACAGACGGTCCCAAATTACTGTGCTCTCATTTATTTGTCATTGTGTTTGTTCATTAATAGTAGAGCCATAAATAAGAATAAGAATAAGAATAAATAAGTTGCACCGACTGCAGAGAACAGTGTTGCAGATTATTTATATTAAAAATAGTCCTCAGAATACTAGAAGAAATGTTCACAGCCACAGAGCAGCTCTGACAGGAAGTCTGGCTAAGCTGCATCATAAGCCTGATCAGTGTGTTTGCTGCTACCAGAATAGCTTCATTTTATTACAAACTGATCACCAACAGATGGTTGTTTTTACTTTGAGTCTGTGAACAAACATGTACGCAGCTGGAAAAGTGCTTTTGGTGGAGCTCGGATGTATTTGACAGCATTTTAGGAGAGAAATGAGAGAGAAAAGCCGCTGAGCAGTGCTGTCCACGGCGGTGAACAGGTGAGGTTTGTTTGCTCCATAAACAAAATGCACAGAGCATCAGAGCTCTACATGAGTTCAATATGAAGAGACACAAGTCCGCTACCTGCTGCCTTCATTGTCAGCCTTCAGCTCTTCTCCCACGGTCATTTTTCACTCTTTTATCACTAACAGAAAACACAAGTGGCAGACATTGACACCGCACAGAGGAGCCAGCAGCTGGACTGAGTCTCCACGGTTCTCATGGTGTGTTTAAGTGCAGCCTCTTGCCTCAGACTCTTCATCAGTCTACTCAGACTTTCTGTTTCGTGTCGGATCTGTTACTTAGAGGAAATAATGGCAGAAGTAGCTCCAGCTCCCGCCGCCGCCCCGGCTAAAGCCGCCAAGAAGAAGGTTTCCAAACCGAAGAAGGCTGGCCCCAGCGTCAGTGAGCTCATCGTTAAGACTGTGGCTGCATCCAAGGAGAGGAGCGGTGTGTCTGCAGCCGCCCTCAAGAAGGCTCTGGCTGCCGGAGGCTACGATGTGGAGAAGAACAAGGCCCGCGTCAAGACCGCCATCAAGAGCCTGGTGACCAAGGGGACTCTGGTCCAGACAAAGGGGACCGGCGCCTCCGGCTCGTTCAAGATGAGCAAGAAGGTTGACACCAAGGCCAAGAAGCCTGCGAAGAAAGCCGCTCCTAAAGCCAAGAAGCCCGCCGCCAAGAAACCCGCAGCGGCTAAGAAGCCCAAGACAGCGGCAGCGAAGAAGCCTGCAGCCGCTAAGAAATCCCCGAAGAAAGTCAAGAAGCCCGCAGCGGCCAAGAAAGTAGCCAAGAGCCCCAAGAAGCCCGCCAAGAGCCCCAAGAAAGTGGCCAAAAAGGCCCCCGCAGCCAAGAAAGCCCCCGCAAAGAAGGTGGCCAAGCCCAAAGCCAAGAAGGCAGCACCCAAGAAGAAGTGAGCTGTCATCAGTCTCAACATGTGAACCTGATCAAAGGCTCTTTTAAGAGCCACACATCTTACCTAAAGAGCATCCCAGTTAAAGTGTGCTTAATTATAGTGTTTTCTCATAAACTACACAATTAAAAAAAAAAAAAAAAAACTTATTTTTATCCAGTAAAGTGTACTTATGTTAAAGATAAAATAAATGTATTGGCATTGAGAGGGAGCTCCTTTGTTCCTCTCAGTACCTCCTCTTATAGGTTGTTATGTGAAAAAATGGTAAGTGACTGCATATGGTATCAATTCGTGGTCATATTCTGTTGACACAATCTCATACTCACAGTAACATTTGATAATGGTAATATGTTGGATGAACAGATAAAGAAGAAGTCAAAGACTTCCTCTTGGTGTCTTTTACAGTATGGCCCCTCAAAATATTTCAATTTATGACTGTACAACTACTCCCTCCTTCTTAAATAGTTTAAAATTTCTATCAATCACTGTTTCAAAGCAGAGAGGCTTTTTGGGGCTGGTCAGCAAATATCCAAGTTAATATTTTTTAGTAGTTATAATTTGTTAGTATAATATTTGGTTTCCAATTATGTCAATTTTATAAAGGCTAACATATAGACACCTAAAGATTAGATTATCTTTAATATTGACTGCTGATATTGTTGGAAACATAACTACTACAACTACTAACGGTAGTGTCAGAGACATAAGGATGTGAGCTCTTTATGAGAAGTGTGTGGCTCTTAAAAGAGCCTTTGGTTGGTTTTCCAGCAGTCAAACAGGATTACTTCTTGGCGGGCTTCTCGGTCTTCTTGGGCAGCAGGACAGCCTGGATGTTGGGCAACACGCCGCCCTGAGCGATGGTCACTCCGCCCAGAAGCTTGTTGAGCTCCTCGTCATTGCGGACAGCCAGCTGCAGGTGACGGGGGATGATCCTAGTTTTCTTGTTGTCGCGGGCAGCGTTTCCAGCCAACTCCAGGATCTCAGCGGTCAGATACTCCAGCACAGCCGCTAAGTAGACGGGAGCTCCGGCACCAACACGCTCTGCATAGTTGCCTTTGCGCAGCAGTCTGTGAACACGGCCGACTGGGAACTGAAGCCCGGCACGAGAGGAGCGGGTCTTTGCCTTAGCACGGGCTTTTCCTCCAGTTTTGCCTCGTCCACTCATCTTTTAGGTTCTTCTCGAATTTGAGCTCAAAGAAAATGTGATCCAACCGGTGAAAACCCTACTTTATAGGTCTGCGGAGCGCGGGACGATTCATGCCGAACCAACCAGAAAAGAGGCTCCAGCAGAGCAGCAGAGGGCGGCCCGCTCTGAAGCTTTCCCTCCAATAAGCAGCGGAGGTTCAGGCGGAGGGTCGCTCCTCGAGGCGGTGCTGAGCTCCAGGAGGAGCCGCTCACCAATCAGGACCAAGAGGTCTGAAGCAGCGTCACCAATATGCACCGCACCAACAGTTTAAAAGCAGCGTGTCTCCTCTTCTCGGGACTATTTTCTCCTAATTAGAGAAGCGACACGCGATGGCAAGAACCAAGCAGACCGCCCGTAAATCTACTGGAGGCAAAGCCCCCAGGAAGCAGCTGGCCACCAAGGCTGCCCGTAAAAGCGCCCCGGCCACCGGCGGCGTGAAGAAGCCTCACCGTTACAGGCCCGGTACCGTGGCTCTGAGAGAGATCCGTCGTTATCAGAAATCCACCGAGCTGCTGATCCGCAAGCTGCCCTTCCAGCGCCTGGTGAGGGAGATCGCTCAGGACTTCAAGACAGACCTGCGCTTCCAGAGCTCCGCTGTCATGGCTCTGCAGGAGGCTAGCGAGGCTTACCTGGTCGGCCTGTTCGAGGACACCAACCTGTGCGCCATCCACGCCAAGAGAGTCACCATCATGCCCAAAGACATTCAGCTGGCCCGCCGCATCCGCGGGGAGAGAGCTTAAATTGTCTGCTGCTCTACGAACCACAACGGCTCTTTTAAGAGCCACTAACTCACCAAAGAGCTGCTTCCTCTGCTTGCATTAATTACTTAAGAAATATGTAAAACTATAATTTATCTCTAATGTGCATGCATTCATATTTACATGTTCAGTATTTCTCATATTGCATTACATATTTAAAAAGGATTTTATTGGATTCAAGAGCAAATAACATAAATGGAACTAGTGCCAAAGTGCATAGAGTTCAGTGATCCTGCATAAAGTGCTGTCAGCTATTAAATCCAGCATGTTCCAGGGGAGGCACTGAGATTTATCCAGACTTCTGTTGGATTACAGTGTCACTGTCAATTGCAGTCTGCTGTATTATCATAGCACATCTTGTTCTCCACAGTTTTAAACATACAATTCAGTATGTTTAACTATCTATCAGTTCTGTATGTTTGGATGGCAATTTATCTTACCATAATGCAATATTGCATTACGTCCTGCGTGTCCTAGGAAAAAGAGTAATGTCCTCTAAATCTGCTTCTGTGACTATCCCCAAATTCCTACCAGGATGACATTCTGTTATGCATCAGTAAATTTGCCCTCTGCTCTGGAAAAAAACAAGTAGTTATATGTAGGTATATGTAAGCCTAGCTACTGGTCACTGATGCTTTCTCTTCCAATTTGTATGTAGATGCACAACCTCTTCAAAGAACAATCTCACTGGACTAAGGATGGCCAGGAATAGTGATGGTAAGGGTGGGAGTGAAGGATATGGATGTAAATGACTGGACTGAAGTACAGAAAAAAATGAATTAGGACGTGTAGAAGTGTAAGTGACTGCTTTATGTAAGACGTCAAAAGCCAAAAAGGTTGGACACCACTGGTTTAATCTTTAACAATGTGTTGTATTTCAAAAGCTTGTTATATTATCCATTGTGTCAAATCTTCATCTGAAAATTAACTAAAGCTGTCAAAGGTACAAGTACCTCAAATACATTACTTGAGCAAGGAATGTCCCGATGATTCACTCTTCCTACCAGCTGGTGGCGGTAATGCGCCAGTACGCGTTGACCCGGAAACAGTGGCTGTACACGGAGGCACGTTTTCCTCCTGCAGCAGCATGGATAGCAGTTGTGGAGCTGTGAGGAGATGTCTGTAGAAATGGTGGAGGAGCTCTCAGTAAAAGCAGCACAGCCGGTCCGGCCGGCCGGGATCCTGCAGCAAAACCGCGTCTTCCTCGACTTCTTCTGGGACTTGGCCAAACCTGATCAGGAGGTCCGGCTGAAGGCAGTGGAAAGCCTCATCCAGTACCTGAAAACGAACAACCAGGTGAGACAGACTCAGACTCACTGCCACTGAGAAACTGAGACTTACAGACACGTTTGAACACTGAAATGTTAACAGTTACATTAAATCAGTAGTGGAAAAAGTGCTCGGATCCTTTACAGTACAGAAGTATAATCAGCTATAGATACATAGATAAATCAATAATCATGTACAAAGCATAAATACAACACAAACATAAGACTGATTTACAAAATACAAAAAGCACAAAGAAAAACACTATAAATATATTTAAAGTAGTACAAGTAAAGGTACTTGTTTTGCAGAAAATCAGCCACAGTGACTGATATATTAAATATGTTTATCTGGGTGTTTTTTTTTTCTGTTAATATTACAGGAAAGTAAAAATCAAACAATCTAATAGTTGTTTTCTACATTAAAAATGTTAATTATGAAAGTGACTGTCTTAGTTCTATGTCATAACAACCAGTGTGACCAAAAGAAAAGAGACGCTCTGTAGCAGTGTACATGTGAAAGCAGCATCTGTGTGTCATCTCTGGTGCTTTCTCTCTCTGTTTACTGCAGGCAGATGAGTTGGAATACACCTTTAAAAGGCTGGTAGATGGACTGGCTCACACACGAGAGACAGCAAGACCTGGATTCAGCCTGGCTCTGGGACAGGTGAGTGGACACGACTAAAAACAACTTTACCCATAATTATACTTCAGGTTTTAGCGTGGAAGATCGTTCTTGACTTGAGGACCAGTTTACTTTCTGAGAGGACCTTAAGTTGAGATACTTTTTCTACACATACATGTCAGATATCCACAAATACAAGTCAACTGTCAGAATGAAAATTACATTTTTCAATTACTGTCTGATGGAGCCCGACCAATACGTACAGACATGGCCAAAATTGAGCTTATTGCAGAAATAACAGTATTGGCATATATTAGTGATGGGGGTATAGTGGCCATTTTACCATATTCCAGGTTCCTAGGCCGTTTAATCTGCAAAGTATCTTAGTTTTGATTTTAGTTCCACTGAATTAAATCCACTTTTCTCCTGAAACCCAATGTACTCACAAGTCCACAGGAGGCAGAGAAAACGTTGAATGAAAATGTATTTGAAGTCACACAAAGCCTTTAACATTACCAACTTGATGTTGTATTCTTGATGTACACATAAACACATTACACGTTGTAGACTTTACACATTGTACGCAGTTAAAAACTTGTTCCGATCCAAACTTATTTGCAGATTCCTCTACATCTTAGCAAAACTACCTCACAGCACAATCCACTGTCACAAACAACAAAAATGTTATTGCATTCTAGCACACAAGAACACAAAAATAGCAAGTGTATACACCTATAATCCTCTTCAAAATATACTTGACCTGTACATATACTGTGGATTAACTGTTGTATGAGCTTAAATAATGTTAGAACATATATAGCATGTGATTACAATAGAAACCAAATATCAATATGTGCCTAAGTGGGTCTTACAGGGGGAAATACTGAAAACATTGAAGAAAATTTATTGAAAATGATTCACTGTTTAAAACATTTCATAGTCAAAATGGCGACATCTGCTGAAAAAAAATTGGTATTGCATTTGTGTGGATGTTCTAAATCTCAGACTGTGATAAAACAGAGTATATACAGAGTATATCTGTTTTTAGATACAGTGGTGGATTGAGAAGCACACCCCTCATTTAAAACCAGCGTGACACCTCTCTGATACGAGGGTAATGTAATGAGGCCTCATTTGGGGTTGTCTTTGATTTTTGGGGTGGTGAAGTGAGGCATCAAAAACATCTGTCGAGAAGTCTGCTTCAAGCCTACCATCATTAGTGTATATACAATGTTAGTTGACACAAGAAATGACAATACAGAAATGCAAAAGAAAGATGTCTTGGATCATTTAGAAAACAGTGCCTCCATTACAATATTTGTCCACCAAAGGGCACTGACAGGTTTATTTTTCAACTGTAAAATGTCCTGCTCTACACATACTATGGTCTTAACTCTTTAAAGGAATAGTTTGAAGTGTAATAAAAAAGTTGTGATTTTACAGGAGGCGGGGCTACATGTGACTTTCTCAAGTTTCGTTGTCATCCTCAGGTTGCTGTGCAACCAGCAGACCACCATAAAACTTGCTGTGTTTATGCAGTGTTCATGTCATATCAGAGTTACTGAAAACAGAAACTGGGATTTTTCTGAAAGCTCTGACATTTTGTAGACTTGGATTTGGCACTTAATAATACGGAAGTGCCAGGAAACCAAGCAAATATAAGCACCTCACATCAGCCAAAGTCCGCCATTCGATGTAATTAAACACACTTTTAATGGATATAATGTAATTTTGTCAATGCACAGTGATTTTCCTGAATTGCCAGATGATGTGAGTGCTTGCAAGTGTGGATCTTTCCAATTCTTTCCATCCATCCAACATAGCATGTACGCTGCATTACACTTCCATTTTTGTATGAAATAAACAAAGGAGATATAACGTGTTCATCTGTGTCTGATGTCTGACCAGTACGAGCGATAAATTCCAGCATCTAGAAAAATAATTTTCTAGTCAGAATAACTTTGAAGATATTATTACACATAACCAAATACGTTTTTCTGTAATTTAGTTTTAATTAGTAAAAATATTTTTATATATCTGCATCTGAGTGTGAAATCATGAATGTTTTGGATTTAACATGACATGAGTTGTTTTGCTGTTGTTTTTTTCAGGTCTTGAGTGCCTTTGAAGACGTCTCTCTGCAGAGTATACTCGACAGGATCAAAGAAAAGCACAGTTTGCAGAAAGTGAAAAAGGTGTGTTTGATGTTTTCTCTGTCAGCTCCAAAAGCTTTATGAATGAGAGCTGTAAATGTGAAGGTCTTCTCTTGTTTTTCAGAAACTTGTCAGAAATGCCATGTTTGGGAACTTGTTTGGCGTCCTCGCTCTTCATCAGTCCAGCCGCCTCTCAAAAGTAAGTAGTCTCACCAGGACTCATTTTAAAGAATAGGTTCAGAGTTTTTTCAAGTCTGTCTTGATACAACGCACACATTCTGTACTGTATATAGTATTGAATAAGTTGTTGGGTGCTGTGAAGTGATCTAATTTTTCCAACTCTGATATCACTGTGATTTTATAATGTGTATGAAACAGGTTAATGTGTGTGTGAGCTGCAGTGTAACGTGGCGTTGTGTCTCTGCAGGAGCCGGAGGTGGTGCTGGGATGTGTGCAGCTCCTCCAGAGCCTCAGCCAGCACAGACAACACCTGAAGGACCTGCCCACTAAGACCATGATGGACATCCTCACTGAGGTCACATAGCTGCTCCATTACACCTCTAAATATACAGGGACCATATCGCTATAACCATTAAACATACACAAAGATTTGTACTTTTATCTTTCACTTAAATCCTGAATTTCATTTTTAAGTTTTACAGATTATTTTATTTCAACAAAGCTTTTATATTTCTTATTTGGCTGAGTAAGAGCATGATTGGTTGATGAAATCACCAGTGGAACTTAAAATCTTCATCTGAGAGTGAACTTTAAATTTAAAAAAAACATTAATTTACAGTATATGAAATGATTGCTGATGTGATCATCTCCAACTAACGTGTATTACGTTGGCCCGTTCATCAGATCCCAGAGGAGGTGTTTGAGGAGGTTCTGCTGGGCGCCCTGCAGACTGATCTGGCATCAGCCTTCACAACACCAGAGCAGCTGCAACTGCTGCTGGTAGCACTGCAGCGCTTCCCACAAACCCTCAAACCCAAGAAACTCAAGAAGCTGCTGGGCTCCTCGACCATCATCAACACTGACAACATCCCCAAGTAAGAACACTGTCTGTCACTGGCTTGTTGGGTTTTCCTTTTAGGTCTGCTGTCGCTGTCTTTCCCTCTCATGTTAAGGACATTTCAATCAATACCTACCAATATATCAGTTTTAAAACCCTCAAATAATTATCTCATTATCAGTCTTGCTCTAATTCGCACATCCACAAGTTATGTCAAATGTTTGCACCAGTTTCCCTTTCTGCATCTGCTAATTGGCAGCTGCTGTGTGGAACAGATAAGCAGCATGTGATGTTCTCCGGCAGGCTGACGGAGGTGTTGAAGATGGCAGCCCGCTCTGTGAAGAAGGAGTGTGTCCTCCCAGCAGTGGTCCTGGACCTCCTGAAGCTCTCTCTGAAGGAAGACAGCTTCCAGCTCTTCTGGAATAAAGCCATCATTGACGGCATGTTCAAGGAGCAGCCGGGACCAACTCAGTGAGTCCTCACAGGGAGAAAGGCCTGGAAAAGAAACAAGAGGCGTAGAAATGTTAATCCTAAAATCTCCCAAAGGTGTTCAGCTGCCCTGTATGGAAGCATCAGCATTAGCTCCGTTCATTTACTTATCTTTTTCCTATAATTAGTCACCCATCTGTCTATTATTTGTCACATTTTTCAGTCCTAGTTTGAGTTAACATGTTCCTCTGGTGTCGTCCTGTTTGTTTGCAGTTACCTGAGCTTCCGTCTGCTGGGCAGTGCCCTGCCCCTCCTGTCTGTAGCCCAGCTGAAGGAGGTTTTGTCTGGAGAGGTGATGATGCACTACGGGGAACACGTGGTGTCTGCTCAGGTTAGTGGCCCCACCAAGTCGACTGTAAACAGCAGGTAAACTGGGCAAGCATACAATCAATGTTTTTTTTTTTTTTAATAAAATGGCCTTTTATGTTTTTACATGTCATTTATAGCAGTTTACATCAAATGACAACAAACAGAGTTGATGTTATATGCAGGTGGTGGAAAAAATAATGCATATAAAATAAAAAAAGATTTGTTGGGAAAAACACCAGATAGTGACTTGAAAAACTTTTGATATTCAAATCCAATGTACACTGGATGTGGCTGCATTGCATGGAAAGTCAGGAAACAAAAAGTGATTCTTTAAAGGAACGTACCAGCATTTTTCATGCAGAAAGGTTTGTTTTGGTTACCAAATGTGAGTGGGTTGGTGGTTCGAGCCCTAGTTCATCCTGTCCACATGTCAAATTGTCTTTGAGCAAGACACTGAAACCCAAATAGCTACCAATGGTCAGTCCAGCAGTTTGCACAGCAGTTCTGTGTGGCTAGATACCACTAGAAGTATGTAAAAACATGTTTTACTGTTGTTCTGCTTTAATGATATTTTTGCCCCAAATTCAACCATTAAGTAGTGGCCCAACAAGCTCCTTAATTCAAATAGTTAGTTTGATTAACAGCTGACTAATTTGGGTCTATTATTTTTCTCTCTCAGAAACCAGACCGCTTCAAGCTGGCCCCAGAGATGGACGTCTATGTGTCTAACTTCTTGCGAGACTGTCAGGACTCCGACAAACAGCTGGCAGTGATGGTGGCCTTCTCCTCGCTGACCAACCAGGGTTACCCTGTGGTGCCGTCTGTGTGGAAGGTGGTGCAGCACCTTCAGCCAGCAGCTCTGCAGAACTACGTGGAGTGGCTGAAGAGCACGTTCCTGCAACCTCAGCTGGACAAGCTCCTGGACTTCAGCACTCGCAAGCAGAAAGACAATCAGGAAGGGCGGGAACAGTAAGTGCATACACCTGTAGTATATTTATAAGCATGTTTATCTGTCAACCCTGGTCCTGATCCTGAAATGAGAGACTCTATTGACTGTTGACTTTCCTTCCTCAGGAAGGAGAACTCCATATTCCGCCTGAGGAAGTGGATTGTTGCTCGGCTCTCCTCAATCATTGACAACCACCAGGTGAAGAAGCAGGAGGATCTCATCATGGATGTGGCCAGGTCAGACCTGCTTTTAGTTGAGCGATGTAAACTGCTCAGTGTTTGATGAAAAGAAACCATCAGCTGTTGTTGTGTTGTTTCTTTTCCAGGTTTGTCTTCTTCCACGCTTTCTTCAGCGCCAAGAAGCCTTCTGCAGACATCCCAGAGACAATGGGGAAGCTTTCCGTCCCACTGGATGATAAAACCAGAGGAGTGCTTGTCAATTCTTTCTTTGGGTGAGATCTTTTCTACTGATCTTAGAGCAGTGCCTGTTAAATATCAGCCACTGATTACAGCCAGAGTTGTTTATTCCTCGGTCTGTGAAATTAGTCAAACAGTAAACTAGGAACTACTCAGTGACCTCTTTCCGACTTGTCATATGGGATGGATGGGAAAGATTCCCATCTTTCTGATTTGCAAGCGCTGACATCATCAAACAACTCAAGATAGTTAATCACTGGGCTTAATCACCACAAACAACAGACTTCAGCTGACCTGAGACATCCCTATTTGCTAGATTTTCAGGCACTGCACATTAAGCACCAAATCAGATATATCGGAGCTTTCTGAAAAGGACTTGGAAGTTGGCGTGAAACAATGTGAATGCGACAATAGAGCTTTTCTCCAGAGATTTTAAAAAATTTGCAGAGTTTGTGCATTTTCATTGAAATTATGTTTTTGATAGAGATCCAAAGTTAAACATGAACTTGAGGATGGTACATCTTTTAACAAACTATCTAATGTCACTGTTTATTTAAATGTTCTGTTTTCAGCTCCCTTTAGCAAACTCAAGACCTTTTGTGGTCACCAACTGCTTTAATCATTGGCGGCCCCTGTTCACTAATTACAGTCATTGTGCAAAGAGAGTTTGACTGATATAACAGTTCAACAGTCTAACATTAATCTGCAACTGATGCCGTCAGTTTAATCTGGAAACAGGCCTGTTCACATCTTCAGAAAAACAGCACTAACAAACCAGAAAGGAACACAAATCTGACGTCATGAACGGGGCGTCCCCTGGAGGTGGAACCCTGTTTTGTCCAAAAGCTGTTCAGGTGTCTTATGACTGACATCTGTCTGTCCATCCTCCAGACTCCTCCTGTCCATGCACCACCTGCCACTCACTGAGGACACAGCTGAGGGGGCGGCTGTCAATCAAAAGCGGGCGCTGGGTGTAACAGCCGATGGCACCATGTGGATCTACCATCTGGTCCAGTACGCCCAAGTCCTGCTCAGCCAGCCAAAACACGCCCAGAGCAGCCAGCCATTTAGCCCTGAGCAGAGACAGGCCTGGGACAGGTAGGACGAGAATCTCCTCAAAGTATGGACTCTGTGATCTATGAGCAGAGCAGGATCAAGATGACAGGATACAGCTAAACTCTAAGCTTTTCTTTTTCTATAGCCTCTCTTATGAATGTAGTTTACAGCTTCTTCCTTTACCTCTCATCCATTAAAGGATCATTTTAAATTATTATTGTAACTTATATATTATTTTCATAGATTTGGCCGTCATTTCTTTATTATAACAACACTGAACTCACCAAAGTTATTTTTACATTTCTGTTCACTCACAGCTTTAACAAGTACAAGATACATTATGTAAATAAGACAACGTTAGAGGTGTTGATGAGCTTATTTTTTACACTTCCCTGCTATACCAGTGTATCTGTTTAATGAGTATCACATCTGTAGGTGCAGAATGGATGTGAAACAAGGTAGGAACATGTTTGATAGGTCTGGCTCTACATGTGTTTTCTTGCAGCATGCTGGAGTCAGTGGCAAACTTGAAGAAGAAAGCAAAGAAAGGCCAAACTGCAGAGTGGAGCGCTTTCCAGCAGCTCTTTCTGTTGGTCGGCATGCACCTCTTCAAGGTACAGCATACTATTTCAACTCCAGCACCATGATAGTGTTACTGTTGTTACTGGATTATTGTAGCCTTGATGTTATTATTAAAAACATTAGAAACAAAACAGTGCGTGGAAATTAGCTGATTAAGAGAAAGCCTTGCTAGAAAAAGGGAGGATAATCGTCTCAATTCTGAACATTTATAAATGTGTTTGTGATGAAGGCCCCTGAAGAGCTGGTAGACATCATGAAGGACCTGCAGAGCTGTGTGGACAAAGCCCAGGAGAAGAAGGCCAAGAAGAAAAAGAAGAAACAAGGTGAGGCCACAGAAATGTATTCCTTTAAAGCCGCAAGATACAGGATTATTTTTACTGATCTAAATCACAAAATGTGTTTGGAGAAGAGAGGAGAAATCTATCTCCACTAACAGATGTGACAGATAACCTTTTTCCTATCCGTTTTAATTCAGTCACTGCTGGGCAATTTTTTTTTCCCCACACAGGAAGTGACTGGTCCAAACTGGAAATCTAAAATCAACAGTGTCATTCTGATTTTTCTTGTCACTTCAGAAATGTTTTGGTATAGATGGTAGTTTCATTTAAACATTTTACTGTTGCTAGTGATGTAAAAACCCTTCAACACAACTGTCAAGTATATAAAAAGTAAGTAGCAAGAATGTGGACGTAAAGGAAAAAACAGACTGTCTTCATTCAGCAATTGAAGCTGGATTGTTATGGTTTTACAGCCCATAGCTTGACTGTTTTGGTTCACTCTCACGGCTTTCTTAGTGTTGTTTGCAGACACACCAGGCAGCTGTTTCACTGAAAAGCTCTGATAAACACACTATACACTACCAAGCGACAGACTGACAGAGCTGGTGAACATAGTCGAGTATTTTCGTAACTTATGAGCCAAATATTTCCCCCTGAAGTTAGTGGAGACCAAAACAGCGCTAAAAGGACAAATTAGCAACTATTTGCTAACGCATTCACCATAACAACTTTATAAGGTGACATTATGCTGTGTAAACACATGTTCTGGTGCCCCCAAGCAGCAAAAAAAAAAAGTCAATTCATACAGCTTTAAATGATATGAATGTGTGTTTTTTTTTTTTTTTTCTGGTGCAGCCACAGAGCAGGAGGAGGAGCCTGAGTGGGCGGAAGTGATGGTGGACATCTTGTTGTCCCTTCTGTCTCAGCCAAGTCGACATATCCGACAGGTCTGCAAAACCGTCTTCTCCTCCATCTGCCCCCATGTTACTGCAGCAGCCCTCACCGCCATCTTAGACGTAAGTAACATACATAAAGATCATTCATTGTCAAAATGATAAGGAGGTGCAACTGTCACCTTTTGTAAATCAGTTTTGAAGAAGTGGATAAAGTTTGATCTGTAGACCTGTAATCATTATTATATAGTAACAGATTGGCTCAAACTATGTATTTAAAAGTTTGACAAACAATTCTTCTCACAAGGTTGTTGTTTTTTTCTTGTGGCCTTTATCAGTAGAGCGACTTTGCTCAGTTGTCATGGAGATGGGTTTTCTTGTTGTCACATGACCTAAATATAGAATTTCAGTCAGGTGATAACAAGTATAACATAATAAAACGCAGATACATTTTAATTTGGCTGGATTGACTTGGTAGAACTCTGTGTAGACACTGAAACCAGATTCTCTTCTAATAGTGATTAAAAATTTGAGGAATCTGTTACATTTCTGAATACATGAATGTGGACTCCAAAGCAAGACTCAGGAACAGAGCAGTTAAAAGCAAAACAGTTAATTACTTGAATGAAAGCAGGGTTTGACAACAGGTAATCAGCGTGGGCAAACAGAGGCAGGCTTGGGACAAAAACGGGTGGGCAAAAAACAGGAGTGCTGGAACGTGAAGACTGGATAGTACATCAGACAGTCTGGCAAATTACTAAGGGATATGGGCTGGTGTGTATATATACTGAGGAGATAATGAGGGAATGGGGAACAGGTGCACTGGTGGGTGGGGAATGAGAATTGCAGGAAAACAGGGGTAACTGCAGGGCAAGTGGAATGACAGGAAATGTTAGTAACAGAGAAAAAAGACAAGAATGTGCAAAAAAAAAAAAAGACTAAGCAGAGGAGGCCATGGTGACAATCTGCATAAATGATACTGAACAATGGTGTAATAATACCCCAAAACACTGAATTTAATATCAGATTTAATATCACTGATACATAGTTAAAGAAGTTAAAACCAAAAAACACACAACAACACTAAGCTAAACACGAAAATCTTCAAAAACAGGTCACAAATATTAAGTTTAACCCTTTTAAAAAAAGATTCAGTCATTTCCTAAAATAGCTGGACAGTGTACTTTTTAGCAAGTGTTACTCAATGGATGGATCAATTTCTTGTTTGCAAACTGCTCAGACAGTGTTCTGTCAACTTTACTAAATAGACCATCTCTAATGATTTCAAAGCTACTTCAGTCATTTGTAATGCATTGATAGCTTTATAAGTGATTTTAATGATGGTGTGTTGGGCTCTGTGTAGGTCCTGGACTCAGAAAAGGATGACGAGGAGAACTCTGCTGTGGTCGTCACTGATGATATCGACAAAACCCAGAAGAAACCAGAGGATGATGACGAGGATGAAGAGATGGAGGTTAGGTTTTACACAACTTACTATCTCATCAACTCATCAATATCTTGTATCATTTGATGCATCTAATGTTCCTTTTATTTACTGAATATACTAAACGTACGTGTTTTTACTGTTACAGTAGTTTTTTTTTTAATGTTTGTAATGAATGAACACATACTAATATCTTCAAAACATGTGGCTGTGTCAGGTTGACAAGTCTGACGAATCAGATGATGACTCTGATGAGGGTGAGGATGAAGATGATGAAGCAATGGAGGAAGAAGAGGAGGAGGAGGAAGAGGACGAGGAGGAGGATGTAGACGAGGAAGGAGAGGTGGACCAAAACTTCCGTTTGGAGCTGATGAAGGTCCTGCAGCAGCAGAATGCTCTGGTGGGTGTTCAAGTTTTCAGCGCCTCCTGGTGTCAGTGTCAGTTTGTGTGTTTTACCGTTTTAAATTAATGATTGTTTAAACCTACATCCATTAATTTATTTTTTTGATTTTTTTGGCCATTTGCCAAGTGTAAACACAAAAACCGATGTATTATCCCCATTGGAAACTTGTAGGAGACAACAAAAGCAGCCTAAGTTGACCAGTCACAGTTCTGCTGGTCTCCATGTGGTATCTCTGTAAACACAACAGCCCTGATGTGTACCAGCTACAGTGTTGCTATGGCAGCTACATGTCTGTGCTCCATAGATTCGCTGTAAATCCAGCTTTAGTCTTAGGCTCTGTGAACAGAAACAAACAAGATTTTGGCAAATTTATTTTGCATATATTTTTAGCCGTTCTAGCAACATGGCTCTAAGGATGGCAATGTCTGTCCACCACTTTGGTCCAGACTGAAATATCTTAACTATTGGATGGATTAAGATGAAAATTTGTGCAGAAATGTATGATTCCCAAACAATGAATCCCAAGGACTTTGACTTTTCCTCTTGTGCCACCATGGGGTTGAAATTCATGTTTTTGAGTGAAATATCTCAACAACTATTAGATGGATTACAATGAAATTTGGTATAAACATTCTTGTCCCCACAAAGATGAATTGTAATAACTTTGGTAAACCCCAAACTTTTCATCTAGCGCCATCATCAGGTCAAAATTTCACTTAGTCCAATACTTTGGTTTATGACTAAATACCTGCAAAACTATTGACAGTCCCATCAGCTTCAGCTGTATTTTATGTTTAATGCTAATTACGAAATGTTTGCATGCTAACCTACTGAATTAAGTTGGTGAACATGTTAAACATTATACTTGCTAAACATCAGCATGTTAGCATACTGATGTTAGTTGCTAGCATGGCTGTAGACTTTTAGTCTTGTTAATACATTAATAATAAATTTTCTCATGTCTGGCACTGTCTTACCTCCTTAGTTTTCAAGTCTTCAGCCTATATGTAATGTTTCTTCAGGGCAGCATGTCATGAATTTAGCTTGACATAAATTGAGTTTCCATTCATGACCAGCTGTACCACTGGGAAACACCTGCTTCTATACATTTTTAAAATAATATCTTCAGGCCACAGAGGAGGACGGCAGCAGTGATGAAGATATGGATGATGAAGCCATGATGGAGCTGGATAAGAGCCTGGCAGCGCTGTTCTCCGAGCAGAAGAAAAAGACCCAGGCCAAGAAGGACGAAAAGACCAAACTACAGAAAGAGAAGATGCTGGTTCGAGACTTTAAGATCAAGGTACCTTATCCTCAGTCTGTGGTCTTGTTGTCTCACACTTTATGCTTGTTTACTGTCTTACCCAGAGTCAGAACATTTTTATCTGTGTCCACTATTAAGATAGATCCAGCACATGTTTAGCTTAGACTAGACGACTACAAGCAGGGGGAAACTGCTAGCCTGGCTTCATCAAAACCGTGAAAATCCACTTTCCACCAATTCTAAAGCTGTCTCCCTCCTTTGTTTGGCTTTTCCACATGCTGTAGGTGTTGGACCTGATTGAGGTGTTCGTGGCCCGGCAGGCGGGCAGTCCTCTTGTATTGGGTTTGGTGGAGCCCCTGCTCACCATCATCGACAGAGGAATGAGCTCCGACAGCCACCAACAGGAGCAGGACTTCCTCCGCAGAGCTGCAGATATCTTCAGGTAACACACCTTAGGCGTGGACCGTCCAGATTTACTGTGTCTGTTTCTGTTGCTATTCTCAGTGTTTCTTTTTTTTTGTTGACATGTCTGGTATTAAGCATGATTATGTGTTTAGTTTGAGTGTTGTTATCCACCAGAGATCACCTACCAAACACTGTGAAAAGGTTTTTACTTTGAGTGAATGTGAATGTGATTTTTTTTTTGTTTGTTTTTTTTTTTCAGGAACCAGCTGTGTAGGTCTAAGGTTTACTGCAGGACTGCTGGTGACAGAGAGGGGGAGCTCCATGACCTGCTGGACAAACTGATGACTAAAACCCAGAAATTGTCTGACTCCTCAGTCTGCCTCTATTACTTCAGGTAGAACTTTCTCTTTAACAACTGATCTGAATACAAAATGATATTAAAGTCTCACACACCACATTATATATAAATTAATGAGTAGATGATTTTTGTTCATCACATGGGGAAAATGGGTCTTGGACACAGACAGAAAATTGGATTTAAATGAATACAAAGATAATTGACAATTTCAGCACTAGAACAGCCAAATTGGGAATATGAAGAATTAAAAATATTAAATATATGACTGCGGTTAAAGGTTCAGAAAGAGGCTGCTAAGTGAAACTTAAGATGTTTTTCTGTCAAATTAAATATGTATGTTTGTAAGTGAGCATGCAGGCATGTTATACAAACAGTAGGTAAAGACAACAGAAGAAAATACTGATACAAATGTCACAGCCCAGGCTCTGTGAGCTAGACGAGGAGGGAGATCACACAAGATTTAAAGTATTTAAAATAATAGTTAATTTAGAACTAACAAAAGTAACTTAATAAATGAATCTGTATTCTTTAAGTCAGAGCAGTGTTGAATGGATGTGTGGTGTTGTGAAGGAAAACCAAAAGGGTAGGTGATGATAGAGAGAGACAGAATGGAGGAGCCAGCTTAAATAGCCAAGGACCAAGAGCACTGAAAAACAGAGGCTGTCACACAAAGAAAATATATTTGATTAGCATATGTTATTGTGTAAATGCTGAGGGGTTTGGCAACAGTGTTTTTCTGTTTTCTGGCACGACATCTTATACAATTCAGTAGTTATTAGAAAAATCTCCCATCACGACAGCTGCCTCAGAGCATTTCAGCAGGCTGCTGTTTGCTGTTTAAGTGGACATCATCTGTTATAACAGCTGACAGAGTAACATCACCTGTAATGGAATTCATTCTGTCATCCATCGCCGTGACTGTTACATCCCTTTGATTGGCAGACAGTGTACGGGTGTCCCTTCTTCCTTTTAGTGCGTGGCTACTCCACCAACACACCTGTCACAAAGACAACTCAGGTGTGCAAGAGATTTTTTTGATGTTCTTTGCTGATGTTGAAATGTTCTTGCAGTGCCTCTCTGTACGTGGTGAAAGTGCTGCGAGGAGCTCCTCCTGCTGAGACCAAAGAGGAGCCGACAGCCGACAGAGCTGCAGCAACCGACGTATGTTTACCACACGCTGATTCATCTCTCACCTCTGTGTTCATCATGCTGTGTTCATACTTTTTGATTTCTCCTCTCTCAGCCTCCTCGCAGTGGGTGTTGTGTTTAGATCTTCGGACAGCGTGGTTATGATCAGAAGAATCAATCACTTAGTAGCCTAATGAGGCAAATATGTGAAAGTATGTGAAGTGCTGCTGGCACAGATGCTCACTGTGGTTGAAACAGCACTCAAATAGACATTTCTCCAAACAAATCACACTTTCTTTTGCTTTTAGATCTTCAAAGTTGGTCATTAGACAGATGGACATCTAATTAATTATTTACATGGTACATAATTGTTACCATTGCATTTCCCATATTACGTCCAGCTTTGCACCAAATCAATTCCAGCTTTGTGGGTCTCTCTGGGTCAGTGCCAGAGCTAGCTGTGAGCTATCTAGCACTGACCCAGAGTGTCTTCTTCACTCAGATTTGTTGTTTTTCTCTTATTTTTATTTTCATCTGTTTAAGAGCTGAAACAATTGGTCGAGAAACTTGCGATAATCATTTAAGCCATTTTTAAGCAAAAATGCCAGCTTAAATGTGACTATTTGCTGGTTTTCTTGGTTTTCTATGATAGTAAAGTGAATATATTTGGGTTTTGGGCTGTTTGTCAAACAGAACAAGGCAAGGCAGTTTTATTTATAAAGCACGTTTCATACACAGAGGTAGATTCAAGATGCTGTACAGAGAAGTTGAAGCAACACAATTCAAAGTTAAAACAACACAATTGGAAAAGAGCAAAATAAGAGATAAAATATATAGAAATAAAATAAAAGGGTAAAAGAATAAGAATAAATAAATAAAAAGATTTAAAATATTAATAATACAAAAATAATAAGACCTTGAGTTTTAAAGACATTTAGTTAAAGTAACTTGAGAACAATAATGTTTTCAGTCTGGATTTAAAAGCTGCGAGAGTTGGGCCATTCCTTGTGCTGCATAATGACTGATAGCAATTCTCCTTGTTTAGATTTTGCTCTGGGCACTAGTAGCAGTCCACTCCCAGTGATCTAACAGGTCTCGCAGGGTTATATTGCTCAAGCATATCAGTCATTATTCGGGGCCAACTCCATGTAGAGATTTATAAATAAGTAATAAGACTTTAAAATCAGTTCTATGGCTTCCTGGCAACCTTGTAGAGTTTTAAGAACTGGGGTGATGTGGGCTGTCCTTTTGGTTTTGGTCAAAACTCTGTGCAAGCATTATTTTTATTTTTGTTTATGATACTGTTGAAAAAGGATTGTCTTGCTTTGCAAATTGTTTTGTTGTAGGATTGGAGCATGCCTTTCTAATATCATGGGATATTTGAAGTTTGGTTTTACAGCATTTGCATTCAGCTTTTCTGCACTCTCTTTTCCTTAGCTTTTCACTTGGATGTCTCCAGGGTGTTTTCTGTTTATTAGTGATGTCTTATGCTTTACCGGTGCAATGTTATAATATACAGGATTTTGGAATTGAAGTTATTCAGCAGAACATCAGCAGAGTCAGATGTTTCACTTCATCATTAAGTTTATTATTTACACTTATGTACTGTGAAATGTCATAATGTGTGTGAAAGAGTTCTCTTTGATCACACCTACAGTTACACACATTCACACCTGTAATAAAAGAAAGTCTTATCTCTGACGGTGTTTTCTGTGGTCTCTCATGATGTGTGTCTGTGTGTGCAGTTGAAGTTCATGGGGAACGTGGATGTGGATCGCGTCTCCACCATCTTCCGAGATGCTCTGAGCTCCTTCATGAGCCGGAGAAAGAGCCCTCTGACAGCTCAGATGTTCACCGACTTGTTCACCAGATTCCCTGTGAGTACTTCTACACATCTCATCCAGTACAGTTAGTTTACATCACCATGGAGACAGAAGTTACATCCCCTGTTGGCAATTTTTTAATGCAGCTTGTGTGTTATTTCCAGGTTTTGTGTGTTAACCTGTTGGATACAGCTGTGAAACACATCACATCTGGGGTCAGAGAACACCAACAGGTAAAGATTTTGGATCCTTTGCCACTTCAGGAACAGTTATGTAGCCAAATTCCTGGCAAATGAGAGAAGAAAAAGAGGAGAAAATGAAACCAAAAGCTAATTTTATTTGCTAACTGATTCATTGTGAATATGTTGGCAGCTTAGGCCAGAAAAAAAAAGCTGCTCAAAAAAAAAAGTTGTCTCTTTACTCAAATATCAAAGTCGGACTCTCTGAAGCTTTTAAATCCCTTATTGGTGGAGAGCACTGAATAAACGTCTAGTTTCTGATTTAGTTGATGAGTTTGGATCCTGTTTCGCCTCTGCTACATACAACATAATCTTGATTTATCAAAATAATTACCCAAACAATAAAAACACAAAACTGAAAGGTTCCCTTTTGAATTTATGTCAAGCATCCAAATACCTTATGGGAATGTTTCTATAAGCCTCATGCTTTTCAGTATTAGAAGTTAAGATTGGCAGTATTCTGTATTTATCTTATTGTCAACAAATCCCATAAAAAGACCAAAACCAATATTAGTGTTAAATTGGAATTATGCCTCTCTGAAGACACATATTAACATCTCTGTGAGGAGGGTGTTATGGGTAACCGTAGATTGTAGAGGCTTGCTGATGAGTGCTACTTACAGGTACAAAAGAAACGGCCACACCAGTGAACCCCTGTGCACGTTCACCTACATGCATCCCGGAGAATTCCAGTTTTAGTCTGTCTCTCTGTGCTTTCTGATTTCCCAACCCTCTGTGACTCTCAGCCCTAAGCCCTTTGGTTCCTATTGAAGATGTAAATCTTTAAAAACGGGTCACAAATGTGCTCAGTAATTTCAGCTGAGCACTGTAGCTTTTAGCAAATGTCACTCAAACAGAAGTAAATGGTGCATTTGTTGGGATTATTTTCAGCAGTGGATTAATACACATTTGGTGCTCTGGTGAGTATTAAAGCAGCAGGACGGTTTATGTGTGATTGACTCAAAATAAACTTCAGTGTGTGTGGCCATGATAATGAAGGAAGATGTCATCCAGTGCAACAGTGGAAGAATAAACGTGGTCAAAATGAATACCAATACCTATACCAATTCCAAAGTCTTCCAGTCTCCCTTTTTAATAATTTAAATAGTCAAATGTCATCCTTTTTCTGAAATAAGAAACAACCCTGAGACACACTGAAAGGGCAGATATGACATTTCCAAACATTTTCTATTAATGTTGCCCTGATTACATTAAAACATTATTTAATGGACAAAATATGGTGTCACAGCCCCCTTTTGTTAATCTTTTTTGTCATTATTATGCACCAAACTACCACAATTACAACCTACAACCAGCTGTACTTCACACCCAATCGTCTTCAAAAAGTTTGTGTGTACAGTAGACTTCCTGTTGATTGAAGTTGTTTTGCATGTGCAGGGTCAAGCGTGCGTGCTGGTGTTGCGGGCGATGCAGAGCAGAGAGGTTCAGCAGCTGTTGAGCGGCGATCAGTGGACAGAGCTCTGTGTGAAGGTCGCAGGTCAGCTGGCAGCGGTAAGTCAACACAGACAGTCCTGTGTTTCATCATAATGGTACCACTGAGCATGAGCTGCATCTACACACACAAAGTCAAGAAATTTGATTAGTTGTTTGAGTAATATCTGAATTTTAAAGGGTACAGAAACTCAACAGTTTTACGCAACTTTTCAACATTTATTGAACAAGGTGGTTTTCAGTCCAGCTGTGGTGGAAACAACACTGTACAACTCTTCAGTAAAATAACATTAACATATTACAACAGGTTTGTATATCATGGAAGGTATTTAAAAATATGGAAATGTCAGGGAGTGTTACATCAAGGCCACAGTGTGCATCCTGAATTATACACTGTATGATAATGGGACAGGAGTCGCTGGTGCTGATGAAGAATTATCACCCGACTCTGCAGCTCCGCTTAGCTCTCTACTTTATTGTATCTTTCAGCTCATTGTTTAGCTGTTCAGCCTGCAACTTTACTGTTTTGGTTCCCTCTTATAGCTACTATAGCTCTTGAATCGGGCTCAACTTTTCATTACATACATGTAAGCACACATTCCTGTTGGATTACTTTGTAACGTGGACACCATATTCTACTGTTTACCTCACGATCATCGCAACAAAAGATAAAGTTGTTGTGATAACTTTCCAGTCGTAAAATTCTCTCTGAGTATTACAAACTGTTGTTTTGGCATTTGATAAGACTTCCTGAATTGCATTTCATTGTCTCACCGGTACCGCAAACAACATGCCTCCACCAACGCAGCCCTTTGCATTGTTTTAACACAGGGCTGTAGCAGAAAATGATATTTAATGTGAATCGGTCACGTCTGATGTATTGGTGTTTGATTGGTTTGTTTCGCCAATATCAATTAAGTGGATCAGATAGGTTCATCCCCACAAAAAACACTGCTTAGCAGGTCAGTTACCCTCATCTGAGGTGTAGTTTAGTGGCCATATTGGACAGCTGTGGCCCAAAAAAGAAACCAGTAAGAAATTCTTCACAGCCAGTACAGTCTTCATCAGTTCTACAGTAAATACATTATCAGTCAAACTGTGTCATATCTATCAAATCAGAGGTGGATCATCAGCCGATGATGACACCAGCATGGTTAGCAGTCTAACGTCAGTCTTCTTTGTTTTCTTCTCGCAGTGTCTGCAGGCGGTTAGTCAAACTGAGAGCAAAGTGGTGAAGGAGAAAGTGGTGAAAACCTTGGAGCTCTGTCAGTTCCTGGTCAAGATTGTTCACCTGCAGGTAGGTGGGGGTGAGGGGGGAAATAAGGAGGGGGAAACTATTGATGTGGTCTCGATCCAGGCGCTCAATCTCTTCTTCTGCTTTCTGCACGGTGTAGAAACTGTCTGTAGACCTGGAGCCCCTTCAGAAGGTCCTGCAGTCCCTGACCAGCGTCATCACCTTCAAGAAGACTGGCAAGCTGGAAGACACCTACTGGGCTGTGATGAAACACTTTGGAGTCATGTGAGTTATTGTCTGTTTCCAGAGGTGATTCTCATACAGTGTGTGTTCACATGCACAGCAGGAAACCAAGTAATGCTGGTAATAGCAAGGTTAATGTAAATCCTTATATTCATGCAACACATCAGTAAGCAGATTTCCTCATTATTTTGGAAACACGGATCACTTTTTAAAAATGTAGTGATACATGACGCCGCTTCCTAATTATCTGTTTTTGTCTGTGTGCACATGCTTGTATGTAAAAAGACAATTAGAAACCCAGTTACATTTATACATGGCCAAGAAATCTGATTTCTGCAGGAGGGATCTACCTGGGGAAATCAGGTTTCTCCAATTCCCTACCCCGATTACATAAATCAGGTTTATAAATCAGGTCTATCATTTACATGACACTGAAGAAACAAGACTACTGCAGAAAGCTGATAGTAAACCAGTTACTTAAGCGTGTAAACACACTCAATACTTCCTCCTTCTGTTGCAGCAGTGTACAGTTGATGTACAGTTTTTTTTTCTTTGTGTTGCTTCGAATATGTAAATCAGTATTCAGTTTAGTTACTGTTAGACAAAATAATATAACCAATAAGTAGAGATAGTAAACCAGAGAAATGTGATCCACTTATTTCTTTATTTGTCTTATCTTTTTATTTATTTATAACTTCTAATCAATCTCTACAAATATGAGCTTCACTCGGGTGTTATTTATCACAGGGCTCTGTGTATGACAAGGTGGGTTTTTTTTTGGGACAGTGTATTAAAGCCATCATTTTGACCTTGCATGTTTTGACGTTCACATTCACAGGAAGCCCAAAGTTGAAAAGATAAAGCCTGACAAGGAAGCCGACCAACAGCCAGCTCCCAAGAAGAAGAAAGGCTTTCTACCCGAAACAAAAAAGCGGAAGAAGCGCAACAAGCCTCTTTTAGAAACCGCAGCTGACAACTCAACCTCCACAAACAAACCAGGGGCAGCGAAAGGACAAGGCAAAAAGAAAAATGACAAGAAAATGAAACAGAAACGACCGGCTGACAGTGCAACGGCTTCACATCCCAACCCAGCCAAAAAGAGCAAGTCTGAAAGCAAGCCAGCCAAGAAGAAGAAACCCAAACAGAAGAAAGAGGGAGCAGGGCAAATGTAAAGTGGACGCTTGCTATTTAAATGGACACAAAGAAACTTTTGTTAATTTTCTTTTAAAGAGGCTGTTTTTGTCTGTTAGTTTTTCTACTGTCCTTGCAGTTTACATGGCTGCTGATTAATGATATCTTGGTATATTTCAGTATGACATATTTCCATATTGAAAACTTGAGATGTGTTGGAAGTGAATAAGAAAGATTATTTTTTTCTAACATGTGACTGCTATTGAAAAAAAAAAATGTCTACAACAATAAATTCTTTTCTCCTCCTGGAAATCCAACTTCGCTCCCACTTCAGAACAGTTTCATCAACTGTGTTATGCAACATTAATAAGAAACGTGTGAAATGGAAAATTTCCAGTCAAAGTTCCCATTAATAATCTGGTCCCACAGGTTCATCCAACCTACAGACAGATTATAAAACTCTGTTCTAAGTGTTCGACAAGTAGGATCAAGCTCTGCCTTTCAGTATCATTTCTTCAGACCATTTGATGTTTTCCCAGTGAATATGATGCTCTTCATTTTCACTTGTTCTAATGGAGACGTTCAAGCTGTCAATCTCACAGTAGGTTGATAACATGTCTGCTGTCGTCGTCAGGATTTTTAAAATACTGAGAGACTTAGTCCAAAGTCTCTCAAATTGTATAAATATTTGGCTTTAACATACAGTACTGTGAAAAAGTTTTAGCCACTAAAAGTAAAGTCAGGATGCTTTAAATAATAATGCCAGTTTTTCAAGGTACTTGGCAGGTAGGTTGTTCCAAGCATCTTTGAGAGCTTGCCACAGTTCTTCTGTGGATTTAGGCATCTCAGCTGCTTCTGTCTCTTCATGTAATCCCAGACTGACTCCATGATGTTGAGATCTGGGCTCTGTGGGGGCTGTACCATCTGTTGCAGGACTCCTCGTTCTTTCTTTTGCTGAAGATAGTTCTTTTTGACTCTGGCTGAATGTTTGGGGTTGTTGTCATGCTGCAGAATAAATTCAGGACTGATCAGACGCTTCCCTGATGGTATTGCATAATAAGAATCTAAACATCTAAAGTGCCTAAAACCTTTGCGCAGTATTTTATTTGATACATTCAATTAACTGTTTAAAGGAATAGTTTGATATTTTGGGAAATCACTGTCTTGCCGAGAGTTAGATGAGAAGATCGATGCCACTCTCATGCAACGGTGTTTTTAATAGTTTTTTGGACAACTATGGTGGTCAATGGAACAGAGGAATAAGATATATCAGGCTTTGGCTACACAGGCAATACTTTTTAGTACAATCAATTCACTCTTAGTTTTGGTCTTTTCATGGGATTTATTGACAATAAGACAAATATAAAATATAGTCAGACTTCTCCTTTGAGTGAGAAATTATTTTTTGTAATTGGGTTGAACAAAAAAAATGTAATTTCTTACTGACTAAAATTAGTTTTCTAGGCCTGCCAATCGTATTTGTTTTAAGACTGGACCTTTCTGAAAGCTCTAAGGGGCCTGTGTCTGAACTCATCTTTCTGTGTTACATATATGGACTGACATGCGATTACATAACATTCTTATGAGGAAAAATGCCACCAGCCTTTGCACAGGATTTGATGTTGCAACGCTTTGTGCTATAAACTAAGGTGAGTGATCACGCAGAACCCTAATTCAGCTGTCAGAAAAATGATGTAGTGTCCCACAAATGGATTGCTATACAGGACATGAAGCCATACTGCCATAAATCTACAGGACTGTCAGGCAGGCAGCAGCCCCATCCATCAGTAATCTCAACTTAAAGCCCCTCTTTACTGCTGCAGCCTTCAATAGTGGGTGTCAACAGGAACCATTTTATATCCGAGAAACATGACGTTTGTCGGTTGGTCCTGTACTCAAAGTATATAGTGCTGGGTTGTTTGGAGTCTGAATGACTGGAACAGACCCAAGTAGGGTGAATACACAAATCATATATTGATGAATATTAAAACACAAAATAGTTAAAAGAGGGCAAATGAGAGGGAGCCAGGAGGCGTAATGAGTTAAATAATGCGTTCTCATTAAAATCATTAAAATATAAACTCATTAAAATAATGAGTTCAATAAGATTTCTCTTTTTTTTAAGATTTATCTGTGTTTGACTTTCACAAAAATAATTTTGACTCAAGCTTTTTCGAGAGCTGTTCATGAGCCCTGTCTCCTTTTAAAGATGGTCTTTGGTGTCAGATGTGAATGTCCTTCTTGATCTTGAAAATGATTTAACAACTTAAGATCTCTGCTGGTAAGTCGAGGAAGTCTGGAGGGGTGTTGGACATCACATGCAACGCCTGTGGTAGACACTGGATCAGTGACACAGCAAGTACCCTACACAAGAGACTAGATTAACACTGGAAAGAGATGGCATCAGCTATCTGCAAACACCAGACGAAAACCAGTCACAGCATCAACTGAGAAGGGGTCAAAGGTCATCAACCGGGAGTCAGTGGACTGCTGGAGAGTGATCAAGGAGGCTATTCATATTCGACATTAAAGACCCTCTTTGACCAGAGACAGGGGCAACAATCCTCTTGTGTATGACCACCTGTTATCACATGACTGATACTCCATACTTTAGGTTAATGATGGCAACCGAGCCAACTCTGTTTGCTGAAGAAGACCATGAGAAGTGATTAGAAGTGCCGGAAAAACCTTGTCAATGAACCTTGAGTATCTTGAGCTTATCACATTGTGCAAGATCCCTTTAATCAAATCTTGGTCACAATCTGTGCCGGACTGTAGATTGTGAGCTGAATGTGTGGTGAACCGTAGCACTACGATATAAATAGAAAAAAAGTATATGAAAGCATATGTGTTTTGAAAATGCAGCAAAGTCACACAAACTTCTTTTTCATTTCACCTCCATCGTTTTGATTTTTCTGTGCCATGGACGTATTCAGGAGAATGAGCGTTTTTCCCTCTAAACTTGATTTTAAAAAACTGCGTTTATGAAATGTCATGCTGGTCAGTGTATTCTGTGTTATTTCATGTTGTATTCTGATTTGTAGACGTGAGTCATAGCAGCAGTCACATGAGAATTTGGTCTTTAAAGGATAGGTTCAGGTTTTTTTCAACATGCCAATATGTACATATTAGTATTAGTCAATATCTTATCTTCTATCTTATGTATCTCCAAAGTTACTGTCTTTTCAGTGCCAAATTCTCTTTTTGTTACCATCCTTCCACTGCAGCTGAACAGGAAAGCACTGTTGAGACACAAAGATGGAAGTTTTTACTGACTGTGGAAGATATCCACTTCATTTGATTAACTCGGATGGCTGAAGCCTCATATTAACTTCAGATAAACCTTTAAATACATTTTTGTGGACTGTGGATTTTATCCCCCATCAGTTACAGTGTAAGCACATTTGGAGGGGATCTTCTAATGGTCAGCAAGAACAGCAAGGAAAACATGTTTCAATCTTAATTTGGGCACCTTACTGTTATTTTAAGACAAACTTGAAAAAAAATGCGAACCTATTCAAGACTTGTAAAAACCCAAACCTATCCTTTAAATTTCTGACGCTGTTAGAATTTTGCCTCAGGCTGTCTTTGGTCACCAAAGCTCCAAGTCGATCATTGTTGGACGTGTCTAATTGGGTGATCTAGGAACACCGTTTTGGATTGAAAACCAAAGAATTTTCTCTCATAATAGTCAACTTTTGTCTCACACAGGCCAAAATCACACTGTGTAAAGGGGCCTATAGGGGCCACAGCAGGAATTTTTAATTGAATATTTTTACTTATTCAACTCGAGTCCCCTTTCAGTCACCCCTATGACTTTCATTTAAATCAACAAGCTTCTTTAAAAAAAAACTGTCAATTATGGTCCCAACCTAAATTAGGTGTGAACATCACTGGAATCAGGGCTGAACAACTATGTATGCACCAAATGGTAGAACTAAAGAGTTCTGATCTGTTATTCCCTCTTTGTCATTCAAAGTAGGCGAGGTACTTTTCTGGGTGTTTGATACCTTCACAGCCGCAAGCTGAACCTGCAGTAATGAAGCGTATAAACAGACAGTGGTGACAAATCATCCACCTCGAACCCTGACAGCAGGGGTGAGAATTGGAGCAGTGGTGTCCTCTCTTCCTGACAGTGAACTGCTACTTGTCATCACTCTAAGTTGAGCTATGGATCACAGAACCAATCTGCTAATGCAGCTCAGAGGAATAATCAGAGTGAGCTGTAAAGTCGAAGGCAAAGCCTCGCCTCGTCAATGAGACAGCTGTAACTGAATCCATCCCTTCACCTTCTGAAATATTTTGATTCTCGAGGATTCACACCCTAAAATGGGGACTGTGATTTTTAACAAGTTCCTATCTATGATTCAGTGGGTTGTGGAGTGTTTATGCTTACAGATGTTTGTCTTCACCCATGTTTGCTATTGTTCAAATGTGGCCCTTTGTCACTGACACTCCACAGCAGGGAGTTTGGCTAGCTGCTGGCAGGGTGTTAGTTTTAGTGCAACAGGAAACACATTAATCAGTGCGCCCAATAGCGTACTTGCGAGGCCTTGTAGGAACAACCTGAGTTGAGTTTTACTACAACTCAAAAGGAGCTCCAACTCTGCACGTCCAGTCTGGTTCTCCTGTTGAAAAACTGCAGAGGAAATCTGCCTCTTCCTGTAATAATTTGCATGTAAATCACATATAAACAAAGCAAAACAGGAATAACAAATTAATTCTGAAAATAGAAACATAAATATAAATAAATATATATAAACAAACATCTTAAAGTCTCCCTCCAGTCAAAAATGTGTTTTTCATCTCGTTCCTTCACTTGTACGTTTGAGCTTCACTGTGCAGAATGATATATGTGCAGCGTTTGACATTGGAAGGATGTTTTTACATTCAACTTTGTTTTTTCGTCTTTCCTCTCCCATTAATAATCTCAGGACCCCTCAGAAACTAGCTAACTGTATATAAAGTATTTGAAACTAGTTCCACCTCCAGCAGCTACAACAGTAACATGCTGCTTACACACTGATGCTTCAGTATTAATAATCTAATAATGTCACATATAATAATATATAAGTCAGAGGGACAAAATGATGCTTTTACTTATACATTAAGTACATTTTGCTGCTAATACTTATGTACTTTTACTAGTAGTACTTTTACATAACTAGGATTTTTAATGCAGGACTTTGACTTGTAATGGAGTATTTTTACATTCCTGTATTGGTACTTTTACTTAAGTAATGGATCTGAGTACCTCCACTACTGGCAACTTACACAAGTGCGATGTGGAAGCTTGAAGCTTTCAGTGCACACACACTGAGAATGGACTTTACAGTGAAGTAGGAATCATCTTGTTTTCAGCAGGAAAACATTTGAAATGAACAATATTTACATATTCATATATTCTGCATTTTTCAATGAAGGACAAGGGATAGATTTAATTTTAAGTACATTTTTAATCCATTTACCATTTACCATTTTTGTGAAATAACCATATCAGACACAAATGATTCATCAAAGCAGAATATTTTTTATGAGTCTTTAAACATGTCTGAAGGGGATCTTTAAATGACCATACCTGTGTTTTTCAATGTGTATTCCCACTGTCTCCAAAACTCATTCTATATTCTATATATATATATAATGTTGTCCATTTCCAAAGCAAGTGTTCACCAAAGAGACTGTACAGAACTTAGAGGTGAACCATACCACAAGGATTGCCAACTCCAGCAAGATTCAAGTGTCTGTAAGTTGATCTTCATACTTTACAGAAATGAAAGGAAACCAATGGCTGTCTGGAAGACTGGAAAAAACACACTCAAAGGAGGGGAACAAAACTTTTTTGTGTGTGTTCAACAGATTAGATTCAAAAAATACATGGCTGGGAACAAAACAAAAGTTTAAATAAAGCCTTTAAGAAGTTAGTGGTTGTACCTCTTAGAGCCTTACCAATAGCGGGGCTAAAAATGTCAACTTTGTCCTGAGGGTGGTACTAGAGGAAAGGGTATGTGTGTCAATAAATATAAAGACTTTATTCTCTTGGGAGTATGAGTGGTCATCAAATTTAATGGCAACTTATCCTATTAGATTATGAGATACTTTGTGTGCAAAGATGGCACTTTAGGTTGAGGGTGGGTCTATAATGGAGAAGGTTCATCCATTGTGGAACATACTGTACATGTTTAGAAAATTCTATAGCAATCTCCCCGTTGGATTTTGATGTTTCTTCTGTACACGTGGACATTTTTGGCCTGGTGGCACCACAGCAAAGATCGAGGAGTAATCAAAACAATTACAGACTATCTTCTGAGAACCACAAACATCTATACCAATCCCAGTAATTGTAAATGTCCAACAAACATTGCTGTAGGCCCTACTGCTAGCAGATAAACAATCAATAGTTACCCGGAGAAAAATAGACTACATTTTTTGTCCACTGTGCCCCTAATGTTTCTAAGTTAAATGAACACCAGCTGTCTTCAGCTTCAGACAATACACAGAACAATCCTGCTATAATAAACAGTCTCAGAGGACATAATCCACTCACTGTCCAACCAAGTCTATCTGCAGCACTGAGGAGCAGACCTCCTGGGACAACAAAACCCTGAAAACTGGCCTCATTAATTCTAAATTAGACTATACACAATAACTAGGCTATTCCCAGAGCAAACCAAAATCACGCAAAAAGTCTCTCTCTGTGTCTCTCTCTTTCCAATGCAGCTCTGTATGTGTGACAATAAGTAACAGCAGCCCTAATCATTGTCCTTTTTACATTCACATTGACCTTCATCTATCCCCAGCAAATCACCTCCGTCATCCCATTCATTTCTAACCATTCACCTTTATCCACCACTAGGCTCCAATCTTCATCCATTCCTAGCCACTGACCTCCATCCATTCCTAGCCACTGACACCCATCCATTCCTAGCCACAACCTCCATCCATTCCTAGCCACGACCTCCATCCATTCCCAGCCATTGACCTCCATCCATTCCTAGCCACTGACTTCCTTCAGTCTCCAGCTACTGACCACCTCTGACTGCCATCCATTCCTAGCCACTAAGCTCCATCCATACTTAGCCACTGACCTCCATTGATTTCTAGCCACTGACCTCCCTGCCCACTATCCATCTATACACCATTGACATCCACCCGTCCATAGTCTCTCACATCCATTCTTTGCCACTGACAATCGGTCAAACCCTCAGCCGTTTCTGCCCTAAATAAATCACACTAGGTACATACAGATGGTCTGTGGTGAGTGGTCTCTTCCAGGATGACAATGCCCCCATCCATAGGGCACGAAGGGTGACTGAATGGTTTGATGACTATAAAAATGTCAATTGAACACGTATGGGAGATTTTGGACCAACGTGTTAGACAGCGCTCTCCACCATCATCATCAAAACACCAAATGATGGAATATCTTTTGAAACAATGGTGTTAATCCCTCCAGTAGTGTTCAGAGACTTGTAGAATCACTGCCAAGGTGCAATGAAGCTGTTCTGGCAGTACGTGGTGGCCCAACATCTTACTAAGACACTTCATGTTGGTTTTTCCTTTAATTTGTCACCTGTCTGTATATATATATATGTATGTGTGTGTATATATATAGTTCTGGAGGAAACATATGTTTAAATGTAAAATGCATTAGTCATCTTTCATTGACTTACTTCCAATTTCCCTCCTAAGATAAATCTTTTTATTCTGTTGCACTTATGCCAATGAGATAAGATAGACAGGCAGTCTCTCAGTGCATCTTCCAGGGCTGGAGCCTTGCCAAAGACTTCTTCATATTCCCAGGCCTTTTTCGCTGGGGACAATTAGGAACATGGTGTCCTGGTACCTGGCCAACAGACTGACTGATGCTGATTCACTTCCACTGACCTCCAATAAGACATGTTGTGGCGCCATTACAGGGATGTTGAGATTAAGACAACTTCTATGGATAACCTTCATGTCAATAAATCACCATGAAAGATGGATGGGGTCTATATGCAGTAGACCTTGGTCTATATGCAGTGGATCTGATTCTGTATTCGAGGGACATGGCTGTACAGTACATGTAGTTTACAAGGTCCTACATGCCATAATTGTGTATGCAGTGACATGGTTCTTTGGTAGCTATAGGGTCCTTGAAGGAAACCATGTGCACATTCTACAGATATCCCTTGGGAAGGTCATTTGTGCTTGTCTACTGGGATGGGTGACGTAATGAAAATCCATCCAAACATTTGTATATTATCAAATGTCACCTCAACTGTATTATATTGGGTGAACAGTGGGAATTTTTACCAGTTGATACTGAGTAGCAACATTCAGGTTTGTTAGACAATAATCAGCAGGCTACAAGTGTTTAAGGTTACTGACACATTCAAAGAATGAACATAACTTTTAAGCATTTATTTATAAACTTTGAATATTACATATTTTCCTTTGATAAGGCAGATTACATGAACTCCAGAAAGATGGTGTTACTGTAAAACATTCCAGCTCTCATAATGGCATACATTTACAGTGAATTCATATAATAAATGACACTGAATTTCTATTATTAGGCCCACTATGATACAATATGAAAGACCAAAAAACAAAAACAAAACAAAATAAGACTGTCTTGAGCTAAAACCCTCTGTTGGAAGGATTCTCAATTTATTACATGTCAGAGAATACATTATAAATACTCAAAAATGAAAATACTGTATTAGCGCTAAAACTCCTACTACCTGACACATTAAAGAAAATTTCTTATGTGCATAACTACAGCAAAAGTCTTGCATCCTGTCAGGCTAACTAGAGCTACCTACAGATGTCTAACAGACATTGGAGGACAGAGTACTTTATGCAAATATGCTAAGTCACTTAATTTAAGGAAAAATACTACGCAAACAAATAAGCCATTTCTATAGCCTATATGCAGCTTTGCACTGCCTAACAGCACCACAACATCCATTATAGTCTAACTACTGGTAGTGTGTCAGAGGACATGCTAAGGAAGATCAGCGAGCCATTATGGTCTGTGTTGTGTCACCAACTCTAAATAATTTAACACAACAGTGTGTCACATCCCAGGGAGGATTTAAAGTTTAAACATCTTCCACGTTTAAACAACGTTTTAGGCTGGGGAAGAGGGAGAGGTCCAAAAGTCAAAGCAGGCAAATACTTTATACAGATCCATAAGGAATTACCGCTTATACTAGTGTATTAAGGTGTGTGTCCACATAGCTAACCTATGTGCCACTGTAGTACTAGTGTTACCTCTAGGCCTACTATTCTGCTCAGTATTCTGCATCTATTTTCCTACTTTCTAAGTCATCTACAAGCAGCAGAGATGGATGTGGGAGTTCTTTGTGCCTTATTGCTTTTCCTGTTTATTCCACAGTCTCATTCCCTGAAGTTGCACCAAGTTAACAGTCAAGAGGAACCGCCTCGTGCAGCGCCGGTTCGGTGACGTCCCCGCTCTCTGCGCTCTGGCACGAGAGCTTCTCCTCGCATCTCGCCGGTCGGACGATGACGCACGGCCTCGCGGGCTCCCCGCTCGCCCCGGCGCGCGCGGGGCTGCGACTGTCGCGCTCGTATTCCTCCTGCGCGCGCTGGATCTTCCTGTTCCGAAGCTTCCTCTTGTGGAAGTGGAACGTTGCCAGGGAAACGAGGATGATCCCCACGAGCACGGCCACCAGCACGAGGAGCGCGAGGGTGGAGGAGAACGGCGGAAAGATGCTGAGCTGCTCCGCGCAGGTGCCGTTATTGGCCTGGAAAACCCCGTGACAGCGGTGCAGCGGCACCGACAGTCCCGACGCCTCAGAGGTTCTGGCTGTCATCCGGTCCACCTTTCCCGGCCACTCTTGTCTCTCTGACCCCAGTACCCTTCGTGCTCTCCGGGCTCAGCGTGGTGACACCGGCCCGCGCATGTGGTTACCTGCACCGAAAAGACGACACATGAGACCCGCTCATTCAGCTCCAGAGAAAGAGAAGCATCTGTAACCCGCCCACCAACCCCTGTTAACTGCCCTAGACTACATTAATAAAACCAGTTTGAAACCATTAATATGGGGGTGCGCTCAATTTCACACTATGTTAGAATAAACCTGCGAACCAATAATAAAGAATAGGCTGCTGATAATTTTTAAAACGGACTACGGTTATGAATGTAAGATGGGGTGTAAGTCGGGACAATACATCATCTATTGTAATGTGCAGGCCTAGAAGATTTAGCCTAATAGAAACCATCCTTTCCTGCACTGCACGCAGAAGGCTCGTGTAGGACAAGATTGTCAGCTTTACGCAGAGGATAATGTCTAGGCCTACACTTGTTCCATCTCAGGCCTCTAGTCTACGTTTAAATAGAAGAGAGGAACATTCTTACCTGATGAAATAGTCAGTACAGGGACCAGTCCGTGAGTGGAGAGCCGATATGTGTAAATGGGAAAACTGGATCGCGGTGACGCATTTCATACAATGTGATGCTGCTGCTGAGCTCCGATCATCCAGGACGCTCTGATTGCCGCAATCCGCTCAGTATGCATCCAAAGCAGCAATTTCCTGCAGCTAAATACTATAAGTAACGGGGAAATCCTTCAGTGGGCATGGAAGTGGTTTTAAAAAATGCGATTAGAGCAGAGCTGTGGTCTGGTTTTCCTCGAAAAGCGTCCCTCCTCCGGTCATCTGCTGCTCCACTCAGCATCTGAATGAAGAGCTGCAGCTGCATTAAAGGTCCCGTATACCAGTCAGCTGGCAGGGCTGTTTTTTTCCCCCTCAAATGAAGTCTTGTATTACCAACACTGAGTGGTTCCCTTTTATCTCTATATTAAATTCGTATTAATTCACACATGAATCAAATAATAAATAAACACAGAGGAGAAATTGTTTCAATATTAGACCCTAATCGGTAACCATTGACATTCCTGAGGGCGTGGTCAGTCAAATGCTGCAAACCTACATGATTTGAAGCGTTTAAGCCTTATTATGTGGGGGTTTAAATAATGTACAATTGTGCCTAACTAAGTGTAGGAGGTATGCTGCATTTTCACAGCATCTTGGGAAAAAAAAGTTGGTACAATGCTCATATTTTTAGAAATCACACCTACACATCTACTCTGTGTGGACATAGTTTCAGATGCATTGTGGAATATGTGTTTGGTAACATCCATGTACATTTATGTACATGTAAAAAAGGGTATAGGGACCCATGTGGATTCATTTAAAAGACTTTCAAGAATAACTTGCATCAGTTTGATACAATAATATATACATCATTTCATATTATTAAAGTTTTATGCCAGTCTTCCACACAACCTTTGTCTTTATTGAATTCCACTGAAAAAGTCCCAATTTTTAAAGAGACTTGACTCTGAAAAGTCACCCAACCTCATCCCCAGGCTTTCTTCCGGAACAAACATTTCTGGCTCAAAGATGTTGACGAGTGAAAAACCTGAATCAACTGAACTGGCAATTTTCTTTTGATTTCATCCTGGTGATCTTCATAGATTTAGTACAGTCATGGGATTAAGTAAATGTTCTAAAGAGGCTTGAAATTATGTTTTCTCATTGAATCACATTTGCGTTGCACACTTGCTTCAACTTTTGGTGCAGGGAGAGTTAATCTTTAACAAATAGTCCCTTTAAAAATCAGTAATTTAGACCACAAACTGAGCTCAGCTCCTCCTGCACTGGAAGATCACTGCAGGCTGTGTGACACAGACTCCAAATATAGAAGTGTGGGTGAAAGAGAACAAAGTGAGGAGACGTTTCAATAGAACAAGGCCACACCTCGACCTACTGAGGCTTTCACTGATTTCACTTTCCCACACAAAATTGTTATTTTGTAGATACTTTGTGTTTTTATGACTGATCTCTATCAAAGTTTCTTGGTGTCATAGATGACCTGCATCCTATAGTGTGTACAATTTGAGTATGTGTAGTGGTAGGATTAAGTATTCTCAAAAAAAGTCAATAAAATGCTTGATTTTTGAGTGTATTGTTGATAGACATTATTATCCCATGAAGCATTGCATAAAGGAAGTTTGATAAATGTGAGAATTGTTATGGATATACAGTACCAGTCAAACGTTTGGACACACTTTCTCATTCACTTCAATGGGAAAGTGTGTCCAAACTTTTGACTGGTACTGTGTGTTTAAAACTACATATTTTAACTTTTTTTTCTAACCCAGATGTTTTTCTTATTTTATGTCTTGAATTTATTTTCTCTCTTCTCTCTGGCTCTTGGGGTTTTATTATACTGTAGTTGTGTAAAAAAAAATAATAATACAAACTTGTTCAGAACCTTTTATCTGAGATATAAATCTTAATTTATGGATCAATTATCATAAAGCTAATCATTGTGAGCCTGGATTCAATCATTTTTAATTTCCTAAGAATGTTTTTGCTGTTCACAAATGAGTCTGAAAACATTAGCAGTGAAATTTTAGAATGTAGGTGCATCGTTTGATGCTATAAAAGTTAAGGGACTGTGTCTTTATTTCAAAATTTAGACTCGTCTTTTATTGAGATTTTTATCTGAGTAATCTACAAATTCGAAAGATTTAGCAGCATAATGCCTCAGTCAAAGTAGATGATAATGCAGCATAATGTGTAAAACATTCTCTATATTTATAGAGATCAAAGTGGGATTTTTTGCTTTAATCAGATAAAGGCCTCTGTGCCTGTTAGTATTCCGATCAAGATTGGTTTAAGGTTCTCACAGTAATTTCCCAGTCGTACTCGTGGACATCGCCAGCAGGGCTCCATGAAAAATGAATGTCCTTGGAGGGAGCGAAGGTCCCGGGATGATGAACTCACTGTAGATGAGTGCATACTGAAAGATTTATACAACTATTCATGCACAGTTTAAAGCATGGCATATGTTTGAGGGCTGTTAAACGGAGAGCGATTATAGCACTTATTTTAATATTCATACAGGTTCACTCAGCTGTCCAGATCAAACTGACCGACATTAGACCAGGGACACAACAACAACACAACCACGGAGCTCCTCTCTTACTCATTTTACTCATACTCATGACTTTTAAATAATGAAAGTGGGCTCAGGAGGTCAACATAAACTCAAAAACATATTAAAGGATATGGCTGGAGATTTTCTATATTTTTCTTATTGTCAACAAATCTCATGTGCAGAGCCAAACTAGCAATGAACTGATCCTACTTACAAGTATTATGTGTCTGTCCAAAGCCTGATATATCTTATTCCTCTTTGCCGAAGACCTCTGTTGTTGTCCAAAAACTATTAAAAACATGTTAATGAGACACACCGTTGCACTGGGTGACACGTTCCTTCGCCCCCGAAGATTACAGAAACGGCTCTAAAGACTAATAACAGCAATTATGTTTTCAGTCTCCGGAGAGTAGTTCAATGTACACTAACTAGTTGTGCTACTTATCACATCGTTTTGAGTTTGTACTACAGCCAAATCCTTTAAAAAACAGAAAACAGGTATCTGTATTTTTTTAGCGTGGTTTTTGGATTTTGCTGCTGTGGCCGGGTAATTGAAACCTTTGAACCTTTAGAGAGTCTCTATCAATGTCTCAGCTTGCTTCAAACAAATGAGTCTTTTGTAGTCTTGATGCAATTAATTGTACAAAAGGAGATAACAGTGCACACTATCCTTATCCTTAAAGGCATTCATGGTGTTGCATTCTTGTACACATGAAGTGAGTTTTGTGAAGAATAAATAAAAAGAGCATGAGAAAGAGGTTCAAATCCTGCCTACTTTTACACCTCTGCACACTGTTTAGTGTAAAGTGTAAATGTGAAGTGGGTAGGGACTCATGAGGATACATCTAACAGAGTCATCTCTCAAAATCATTTACTTCAGTTTGATATAATAATATATACTGTTTTTCTATGTCAGTCTTCCACAAAACCTACCTGTATTGAATTCCATTGAAAAAGTCTCAATTTTTTAAAGACATGAGTCTGAAAAGTCACCCATATCACATACCCAAGCTTTTATCCAGACCAAACCTTTCTGTTGATCAACTAACTGACAGTTTCCTTTGATTTCATCCTGGTGATCTTAATAGATTTGTGTGCTGAGCAGGTACGTACGGTGGGTTTTAGAGCTTTTTTGCTCTAGTTATGGATCTTTCCTCTCCCTGTCTCCCCCCACTTGCACACCTGCTTCTCATTAGTCCATTAGCCCACAGTATCTATACCTGCCCAGTTACTCCAGTCATTTGCCAGATTGCCAGTGTTGCTCATAGCCTTTGTATCAAGCCATCTGTTCCCTGTTCCTGTTCTGTCCTCTTGGATTTACTCTGCCATCCCATTACCAACTTGTGAGCCTGCTCCTGATCATTCCTTTAGTAAATTTGCCTTCATCCTACCTGTGTGCCTCGTGTGTGTTTGTCAACATTTGTTTCCTCCTCTTTCTGTTGCCTGAATTAACTAATCAGGACATGTTGTGAGTTCATATGACAGTCATTTGATCATTTGTGAATATAAAAATATTGATTGATTGCTTTAAACCTGCAATAACAGATTTTTTGGCGACATGAGGACACCGTAAGCAAGCTGCAAATGCATTATCACCTTTAAAGATATGGCAAACTTGTTAGAAAACAGTTGCTTATTTACACATCCAGCAGATACAGAGCTACATTAGCATTCATTCATTGTCCTTTTAGCTCTGTTCTGGTCTGCACCAACTCCTGAGGGAAATATCCGCCTCTTAAGCTAGCAGCTAGTTGTCTGCCTGTTGTTTGGCGCTGAGCACGGAGTGTACAATGTTTTTAGAGCTTTTTTCACTGAAATCAACACTGATGTAAGAATTAACCAAAACAGTAAAGTTGCGGGCCGAAAAAACAGAACAATGAGCTGAAAGACACTGAAACTGCAGTCGGATGACAATTTGAAACTGTCATCCAAAGAAAAACGACACAATAGGGCATAATGTCAGCCGCTCTAAAATGACATATAGTTAAGTTTGAGTGACAGATGCCATCTAGTGGCCATAATAATTATGACCCGACAATTTTCCCTAATTTGGAGAAAGAGGAGGGGTGGGTGAAAGCATCAATCCCACAGTGGACTTTGCACAGGAGATCGTCATTTCCCATTTCCAAACATGAGTGTCACATTTTCTAACCGTGAGTCAAGACAGTTATTTATTAACCATAAATACAATTGTCCCTTAACCTTCACCCTGTGGTTGTTATTGTAGCCGTAACAGCGAAGGTCCCCTAATTTAACCCCCACCCATGTTTCTCTAAATTGAAAATCCTGCAGGGTACTGAGCCTCAGTAAGCAGACAGTTGGCTGTAAAATGTGCAGACACATGTAACCGCTTATGGATAACAGAGGGAAGATTGTCTCCAAAAATGAATTTCAGTCATTCTTGACGTAAATTTCCATCCTCTGGAAAGGTGTAAAGGCTTTTTAGCTGCTGATCAACCAGCAATAGCATACTTCCAGTGTCCTGCTTTGCTTGTCATCCGGCTGAAATGCAAATTCCAACTACAAACTACAGCGTAGCACTGGGCGGGGGCAGGCTCATGCTAACCCTTCCTAGCATATTTGATTTGACTTTCTGGTGTGACGTAGAATCGGGTACTGCCTCAACACCGCTCGCTCTTGAGGTGCAAATTAAAAAATTTCAAATAATTTAAAAGGACAGAGGAGATAGAATTGAGTAATTTTACAGCACAGGAGGGCCCCCACCATCACGCTGATCCACCCCAAAGCTCATTTTTCTTGTTTTCTACAATTCCAGTCCTTTAACAAAATGAACCCAAACCATCTTTCCCTAAACCTAACCAAGTGTTTTTTGTGCCTTAACCCTAACCACAGCGTTGTCACATCATAAAACATCATTATTTTTTAATCGTGATTTGTAACAGTTTTGAAAAGCACAGACAAATGATGTTGTCCTGCTGATTACTGCAGATAGGAGTACCAGTGCATGGTCAAACGACGTATTTGGTCATTTAATTTGGAGGACTTGTTGGATAATTCATGGGTTTAGCAACGAGTGACATCTTTCACATAAACATTCGATTGTTAGTATAAAAATACTAACTAAAGCAGCTTTAAATGTTTTATGATCTCTACATGGTTCTTCAAACATCCAAAGTAAAGGTCCCTATGATTTAGAGGGTTCGTTAACAGCTTCATTGTAAACCTAAAGTATGACTGAAACTACATTTTTCTCTTTTTGAATGACATAATACATTATGTGTCTAACTATTATGGAGCCATATTGTTCTCTTCCAACACCGTGGTGCTACTCTGACTGCAGCTTGTGTTAATCTGCCTGTAATGAGAAAGGCTTGGGAGGTCGAAAGCTAAACATTTATCGATGTACACATTGCTGTCCACAAGTGTGACGTTATGTGTCTTCATATGGAGGAGCCGATATCTTTAAAGCTGCAGGCCATCTCCAGGCAGGAACAATCCTCTTGATATTCCCTCCACGCACACACCACTGCTTTCACTGCAAGTCTCTGTCAGCAGAATTTCTAATGAATTGCACAAAAGCCAGTTTACCATACGTGCACTCAAGCATGCACACACACAGTCACACACATGCACACAATGAGAGAAACACACCAACTTTGCTTTTGTGCACAATAGAAATGGCTTTAGGAAAGAATGAATGAGGCTCGTATGCACGCAGAGAGGAAATTTCCTCCACAAATTGATTTTTCTTTTTTCTTAATGATGATGCTGTCATCAAGCATTAGTGTGTGGCAGCATGTGTGCATTTATTACATGAGGATTTACATTTTTGCATCCGAAATGAAACCCTCCCTGGTTTGTTCCTCTTGTAAATGAGGTTAAATTACTCGAAATAATATAGTTATCATTAAAATATCATTATTATTCTGGCATTTTGCCTGTATAGAGACAGATAATGACAGCCTGAACTGAACCGTGGGGGTTGCATTGGGACCCCTCACCTGTAGAGATTGAATATATACATATTCTTCAGGTTCAGATTTAAAGGTTAGGTTCACAATTTTTCAAGTCTGAATTAAAATACAAATAAAATACAATTAAAATACAATAATAGGTGCCCGAATGAACACTGAAATAGGGTTTTGCTCGCTGTAATCATTCCTCCTATTCATACTGACCATTAAGAAATCCATTTTTAATCCATTTACAATGTAAGTGATGGGGGACAACATCCACAGTCCTCATTTTATGCATTCAAAAGTTTATCTGAAGTTAATATGAGGCTTCAACAGTCTGAGTTAGTCAAATTAAGTGGATATATTCGAAGATAACAGTCTTTTTAGTACACATTTTCCTCTTTTGCAGCTCAACGGGGAAACACAAAGAGGAAATTTTGTACTAAAGAGACTTTCACTTAGGAAGATACCCACTTGATTAATGACTAATATGGTTGGCTGACAACTCATCTTCAGATAAACTTTTGAATACATTTTTGCTCAAAAGAAAAACTATGGACTTTGTCCCTCATCAAATTGAAAGCATGTTAGGAAGGGATTTTTCTAATGGTCAGTATGAACAGGAGGAATGATTACAGCAAGAAAAACCTGTTTCAGTGTTCATATGGACACCTGGATATTGTTTTAAGACAGACTTGATGATCACGTGGTAGGGTAATCTAAACATTGAATGGAGGAACAAGCTACAGAAAATAGTGAACATGGCCTCCAAAATCTTAGGGAAGCCACAAAAGCAGCTGAGTAGTATGTATGATGAAATCTTAAGAAGTAAAGCTGGCAGAATTATTCACAACCTTTCTTACCCACTGTACAGTGAATTTGAACTTTTACCCTCAGGGAGACATTATAGGTTACCAAAAGCTAATAGAAATATCTTAAAGAAATCCTTCGTCCCAAGTGCTGTCAAGGTAATAAATGAAACTAGGATTCGGTACACAAGGATACAGGCTGCTCCTGACTGTGCTGCAGTATTTATTTTTATTTTTTTTAATGAATGTGTATGCTCAGACGATGTATTGTTGTATGTATGTTTTTATATTTTTATATTTTTATGTCATGTCTTTTGGTGAAACCGAAGGCAAATTTCCACATTGTGGACAATAAAGTTTTCGTATTCGTATTTGTATCCTTTAAATTCAAGAAGAAAATCCACCTAGCAAGTTGATAGGTCACTTAACTCCGCCTCTTCCTGCTAGCTTTAGCAAGTGCAGCAAAAGCTACAAGTACATGTACAAGTAGTATCAGTAGCTAAAGTCTATCCTTGCAAAAAATGAATGCTGCCCATCCACGGCATTGCTTCCCTTGACCTGGGACACACAGTGCCAATTTGCATATTGACATCCAATCACAATGTGGGTAGAATCAAGATAACAAGAGCGCTTATGCCTAAGACTCATGGATCAGATGTCCTTCTCCAGATAATGAATCCAGATACAGATCACATGTTAATACCAGGTATGGATGCGGCCTCATGGTGTCACACTCCGTTGTATGCATGAAAAGTGATGAAAGTAGTTATATGAAGAATAAAAGAGAGAGTTAGAGAGAGAAGTTTAAACCCTGCCTACTTTCTCACCTTTGTAAAGTAATGGTCACATCATGTTTCCGTTCCACAAAATTTACCTGCACAAGGCTCCGAAAAAGGACACGATGTCACATTTCTGATGAGGCTAATAAATAAATATTGATTGTTTATAGGCCTGCTTTTCTGATTGTTGGTTTTGAATGCTGCTCCAATAAATTCTGACATGGGACAGGAGGGGAGAAGGGGTTCAAACGCTGTTAGATGATCTGACAAGTACTTTGTTTGAAGCATACTGACTCCTTTACTGCATGGACTGTACCACCTTACAGAAATTTATCAGAAATGCTGCAACATATGTATTTTATGGATACAGTATTTTAGTATTTCATATGTAGTGAAAAAAAATGTATATACACTGCACACACAAAGAGGATAGCTCACCACTTATACAGATGAAATACATAGCAGTGCTACTCAACCCTGCTTTGCATTCAGCCATAAGTTCTTGTCCACATCACACCTCCAGTCCTCTCTGGCAATAAATCATCCCTGAAAGTCTCCTGCAGATTTGTCCAGGCATCCAGCACTCGGTGACACATCTGTATATTTCTCCAAGGACCCAAAAGCAGGACGCAGAGTCAGACCAGGTAAGGTTGTTCTGAAACAGAAACCAAATAAAGTCAGCGACAGGTTGGCAGTCAGCGAAGGCTGACAGAACATATTTCTTACAGCTGCATTGGGTGCTTTTTTCAGTGTTGTCAATTTTATAAACCATCACATTTAAGCATGACAGGCCTCGTGTGCTTTTACATGCTGTAAATCGAGGCCTGAATCTCTGAAACCTTAATATTTCCACACACTTTCCGACTGAAAAAAAATCTATTTAGCCAGTAGGCTTGTTTATATATATTTGTTAAAACCTGGAATTTATATAATCATCACAATTTGCTCACTGAGGTCATTATATCGATCTTTCCCTCAGCTGGTGGATAGCACATTATCACCTTCTCCACCCACCTCCCGGCACTATGAGCATTATCAGAGCCCTGCTCGCATTTACACATAAGTTCACATGAATAAAACCCACACCTTGCTCAGAAGTGATCACACCCACAGTTGATGAACAATTCTGTTCCTAAGCAACTGATCCTCTCAGTGTGGGGTTTGCATGTTCTCTGCGTGTCTGCATGAGATTCCTCCAGGCACTCCACTTTCCTCCCACAGTCCACAGATATGCAGCTCAGCTAGAGCGAACACTCTAAATTGCCCCTGTGTGAATGTGAATGTTTGTTGGTGGTTTATATTATTGTAGGCTGTTTCCTTGCTTTCCAGTGCATGGGATAACCTCCATCCCCCAATGACAACTGTAAACGTTTTGCAAACATTTACAACATTGGGGGTTGTTTGTTGTGTGTATATGAAATTTTGCTATTAAAGAAATAATAATAATAATAAAATTAATGATATACATTTTCCTGACAGACATTTTGTCAACAAAAATGTCAAATAAAATGAATTTAATTTTAAATTTGAGTTGAGTATCTAATTTTCTGTTTAAAGGTCATACCAAAAAGTTTGACTAAAGGTACAGTCCCAAAAAAGATGAGTTATCATTTCATCTCTGTTGTAAGAGGGAACTAAGAGTGTGAATATTCAACCTGTAGTTTACAATAAATGAATTAACAGGATAACACAAAAGACACTTCTCACACCTTATTTGAAACCAAACCAATTTCTGGGTAATAACCATGTTTTTTCCAGTCTATACCAGTATACAAATTATTCCAAACAAATAGAACTACTGCAAATATTCTCTGGAATAATCTCTCTGATGACGTCAGACAGCCAGACTCTGCTGAGTCCTTTATATCGAAACTTAAAACTCATCTTTCCCCCGGCTATTAAAAAAATATATCAATATATCCAATATTTAATGCATCAAATGGAAATGTGTAATGTGACGGGCTATACGGAGATTTGTATCAAGTTTTTGTATTCGGCCACAGCAGGCAGCTGTTTTCAAAGAAAAAGCTGTAAAAACCCACTGTACACTACCTGCTCAGCACCAAACGGCAAACAGACACAGTTAGCTGTAGACTGGCTGATGAACATAGTTGAGCATTTAGCAGCTAAAGAGCCAGATATTTCCCTCAGGAGTTGGTAGAGGGCAAAAACAAAGCTAAAAGAGAGTGAATATTGGACTTACATTCACCAGGTGACAGAAACACAACGCCAAATGAATGATAATGTTGCTCCGTTATCATAATCGTTAATAATAATTTCCTCATTGCCGGCAACAGTGACCTCCTGTAGTTTTATCGTCACCATTCCAGTCTTTATGCTAAGCTAAGCTAACCATCTCCTGCCTGCCTAATGGACACACACAAGAGTGGTATCGATCTTCTCATCAACCTTTTGACAAGAAAGCAAACGAGCATTTCTCCCAAAATATCATACTATTCCTTTATCGAACCATATGTTTAAAAGGAACATATCGTGGCTTCTATTATTTTTATACTGTTATGATATCAGATGTTAAACATGTTTAAAGTTCCCCAACTTGAATGTAAAAATGCTCTCTGCAAATCAAAAGCCAGGGTTTCAACCATGTCTGAACACTCCGTTTGCAAAGTTACCTCCACTTTCTCCTCAAGATGACGTCAAATTCTTCGCGCAAGCCCATAAACGTCCATCTGTTCTGTAGCCTTTGTTGCTGAAGTTGTTCCTTGGGTTGTTTGCATTGTTCACTTGCATATTTTGAAATTAGATTTTGGCTCAAACATGTATAAATGTATTGGAGAAGTTTATATTTCAAGTAAATAATGAGAAAAAGAAGTGAAATCCAACTACTATTGTTTGTTTACATGGTCAGCTTTCTGAATCTAACCAATCAGAACAGAGTGGGCTCCTCGGGAGAGGAGCCTTAAAGAGACAGGAGCTAAAACGGCCTGTTTCAGACAGAGGCTGAACTAAAGGGGCTGCAAAAAGGGCCAGTATAAGATAAATAAGAGTTTTTTTAGACAGTAAGTCATGCAAAGATATTCCAGTGGAGACCCAGAATATAAATATAGACCTGGAAATATAGTCCCCTTTAAAGGACACCATTTGTCTGTGTGAGCAAAATGTCACAAAATGTCTGTGCACGTACCTGCCAACCAGCATGGCAGTCTGGCCAATAAGAGGGATTCAGTGCTCTTGGACAGACTAACATCATCATCCTCAGGTCATGCTGCTGTTGGGTCAAAGAAAAGACAGACTAAACCTGGATGTGTTTGTCCTCTGAATGTCCTTTTCCTTTTTTTAATGGTCAGTGATGTGGTGATATACCCCTTTTTGTCTTTTTGTTGACATTTCTCTCTTGTTGTCTTGAGCCGGGTGGCTTTACTGTTGCAGAACTTCCCTCCCACTCTCCCTCCCTCAGTCCACTATCAATTATATTAACAGCCGCCTGAAGCTCCCTCCTAGCATGTTGCTCCATTTTGTGACAGGAAACCTCTCTGCTGTTACTTTATGGCCTCCTCCTACATTATTACACTGCACTGGTAATAGAGCTTACTCTCTATTCTACTCCAGGCTTTGCCCTGCAATCCAATTTGTCTGTCCAACACTAGATGTTTTCTTGTGACAATGAGATATTTTTTATGGCTGTGCTGATGTCATCACATTTATGTTTGTCCCTCATCTCCCAGGGCGCAGCTTACAGGAAAATGACTTATACAATACAATGGAAAGGATGGATGTCCTGCTGTCAACTTGAGGCCAATTTGGCCTAACATGACTTGGCTTATGTTTCCAGCTAGCTACACAACTGGAGATGATCTGCCAGCATCCTTTAGACATTATGTTTTCCTGCTTCCTTCCACTCATGTTAATTATGTATTACCACTAAGAAGCTGGTGGAGTCATGTGGTATGTCAAGTTTACCCTTGATTGGCACAAGGGCCAAATATAGCACATCAAGCATTCTTACGCTAATTGTTAGTCATATTCACGCCCCTATGCATTGTATAACCATATACCATGTGAATTCACTGGAGGGCCACAGCCTTAAATCATTCATTGATTTAAGTGAGTAGCTCAGGCAGAAATACATTGGACAGGCAGTACTCATGCATGCAGCCCTGGGCTTTGAGCTTCCTACTGGAATCGTGGGCTGTGACTAGTGTTGCACTTGTCTGTGCACAACAATGTGTTTGAGCTGCTCAGTTGAAGGTATTTCTGTGCATTTGAAATATTTAGTCAGATTTGTTAGGATTTTTTTTTATCACATAAAAGATGCTTGAAGAAGAGGTTCACATTTTTTCAACTCTGGCTTGATACAATACTCACATGGCTGTATGTACATTGAAATATTGATTTCTGTAATCATTCCTGCTGTCAGTACTGGCCCTGAACAGATCCTCGCCTCATGTGTCTTCACTGTAAGTGATGAAGGACAAAATCTACACTGCAAAATGAATTCTACAGTTTACCTTAGAGCTGCGACGATAAGTCGATTAATCAATTAGTGAATTGATTGAAAGAAAATTACTTGATGAATCGTTTTTAAGCAAAAGTGCCAAATATTTGTAGGTTCCAGCTTCTCAGATATGAGGATTGGCTGCATGTTTTTATCATATATGATGGTAAATTGAATATTTTTGGGGTTTTGACTGTTGGATGAAACAAGCAATTTAAGGACAGCACTTTGGGCTCTGAGAAGTCGTGATGGGTTTTTTTTACTTCTTTTTGATGTTTTATAGACTAAACAATTAATCGAGAAAATAATCTTCAGATTAATCAGTAATGAAAATCTAAAGCTAATGAGTCAGGCAGATCAAGTGGGTCTCTCCTAAAGTTACAGTATTTTTAGTGTAAAATTCTCTTTGTGTTTCCCTGGACAATGTTTTCTTGCTGAGCTGAAATGTGGAGATAGATAGGAGGAATATTTGTAGCGACTGACAACTGATGTTTTTGTATTCATGTTGTTCATTTGATTTGAGAGGTGCGGAATAACTTTTTTTATTTATTTATTTATATTTTATATATAGCAATTTAGATAGAATTGAGTCTTATTTTCAATCCAGTAGAAGGCGGTAATGCAAAATTTTGGATGCAAACCGCCTCTTAAAACCAACGAAGAAGAGGATGACAGGCGGAAGTATGTCATAGCTGCTGGTATGGTCTGACCAGCTACTACTAACCAAACTTTCGTTTTGCTCTGGAAATAAAGCGATTATGGCAACGTTTTTCGGTGAAGTTTTGTCTGTGTATTCTCGGGCTGTGGAGGAAGACGAAGAGGAACTCGACGAAAACGACGAAGATGAGCAAATCCGCAGAGAACTGGAGCAAAAGAGGTAAATAACGTTAGCTAACTAGCATGGAGACCGAAAATGATTAGGCAGAAAGCATGGAAGTATTATTACTAATGTTACTCCTTAAATAACGTTACACGCTAGCAAGTAGTACTACACCTGATAAATGTCAAACCATGCTTTCGATACATGTGGCAGAATAAACAGTTAGCGAGATCCTCACTATAAGTTAGTTTCAGATTCACTGAATAGAAACCTCAGTGTAGCTTAAGTTAACATTTTCAACATTTTACAACATTTTAAGTGAACATTTTTAAAAATAAATCAAACTCCTGTATATCAGTGAAATTAGTTTGAAGAGATAAGTATGTGTGTGGCTCTCATCTTCGCATGTCCATTTTTTTTATTTTTACTTTTGACCACATGTCACAAGCAATGGTGGAAAGTAACTAAGTACATTTACTCAAGTACTGTACTTAAGTACAGTTTTGAGGTTCCTTCCATTTTATGCTACCTTATACTTCCACTCTACTACATTTCAGAGGGAAATATTGTACTTTCTACTCCACTACATTTATTTGACAGCTTCAGTTACTCTTTAGATGAAGATTTGATTTGACACAATGGATAATATAACAAGCTTTTAAAATACAACACATTGTTAAAGATGAAACTGGTTTCCAACCTTTTTGGCTTTTGATGTTTTACAAAAAGCAGTGTGTAGTCGGGGTCACATTTCAGATGTCTATGAGTTGTTAACAGCTCCACCAAATAGTGATTTTTCCCTCTAAACTTCTCACACAGTTTCATTTCAACAAATGATCCAATATTTCAACAAAAATCAAAGATTAGAGAAAAAGTCCAAAAACTGAAAATAGATTTCTGTGTATCAGAACTTTGTTTTTTCTTCTTTCCTCTCTTATTAATCATCTCACGATCCTTCAGATTTATCTGGTGACCCTTTGGAGGGGCCCGACCCCTAGGTTGGGAACCACTGGACTAAACTAGCTAACTGTATATAAAGTAGTTCAAACTAGCTCCACCTCCAGCAGCTACAACAGTAACATGCTGCTTACACACTGATGCTTCAGTATTAATAATCTAATAATATATCAGTCAGAGGGACCAAATCACTACTTTTACTGCAATACTTTAACTACATTTTGCTGGTAATACTTGTACTTTTACTTAAGTAGAATCTTTCATTCAGGACTTTTACTTGTAATGGAGTATTTTTCCATTGCTGTATTGGTACATTTACTTAAGTAAATGATCTGAATACTTCTTCCTCCACTCGCCACAACCTGTGTGGACATCTGTCAGCTCTAGCTAACATGACACATGAAATATCAGTGATAAATGGCAGCTAGTAGCAGTAATAACCCAGATTTTAAAAGGTTAGCTCTTGCAGTTATTGTGCAGGGAGTGTTTGTGTCTCAGACCATCAGTAGAGCACAGCAGCCCCCTCACACCAGTATTATTAGGATGCATAAAATTTAGTTTACCATCTAAGTATACCAGACACTATACTGTATATGCCAGATATTTTGTTAGTACAAAATCTTACAACATACAGGCACAACTTCACTCATAAGAAACTGTAAATGCAGGATTTAATAAGTATTTTAGGACTGTAACTAATGATTATTTTCATCATTGATTAATCTGTCGATTATTTTCTCAGTTAATCGATTAGTTGTTTGGTTCATAAAATGTCAGGAAGTGGTGAAAAATGTCGATCACTGTTTCTCAAAGCCCCAGGTGATGTCCTCAAATGTCTTGTTTTGTCTCGACCAACAATCCACAACCCAAAGATATTCAGTTTACAGTCAGAGAAGACTAAAGAAATCAGAGAATATTCACATTTGAGAAACTGGAATCAGAGAATTTCTTCTTAAAAATGACTCAAAACAATTAATTGATTATCAAAATACACTAACCGGCTACTTCATTAATTGAAAAGTGTTCCTAATTTTTTGTCCATTCCATTAACATACATGAGGGGGGCAAAATATTAGGAACATTTTTCAATATAATGCACTCCAGTACACCACCACCACCCACTACAACCTCAATAATAAACATAAAGTAGAATTATCACCTTACTGATAATGTCAACAAAACTGAAAATATATAAGCTTCATAAATGTGGAATTAATGGCAGAGCTGTTTTATTGGATTGCATTAGATTGCACAGGTGTACCTAATGAAGTGGCTAGTGAGTGTAGTTGGTGATTAATTTAATAGTTAATAGGCAACTAAATGATTAGTCAACTAATCATTGCAGCTCTAAAGTATTGTTTATCAGCTTCAGAGGATCATGAAAGGCGACTTTAGTTTATTTTTAGTAATGTAACAACATGATTCTTTTTCTTTCATTGAGTCACACGCTGAAACTCTAAACGCAGGTCAAACTTATCACCAAAGCATTGATCATAGACCCTGACAAATGTTTATATGGCTGCAATGAACAATTATTGTCATTATCGATACATCCGCTGATTTTTTTAATATTTAATTTATTAAATGTATAAAATGTCAAAAATAAGTGAAAATCCTCCATCACAATTTCCCAGAGCCCAAAATAATGCTTGTTTTATCCAACCAACAGTTAAAAAAATTTAATTTACTATCATATATGATAAAAACATGCAGCCTTGTCGCCAGAGTGACGGTGTGAGATATTTTACCTTAAAACATACATTCCTCCCTCACCAGTTTCAATTTAAGGCCGTTATCAATCATGGCACTTGGTTAGTGGTAATGTTGTTTGGGAATATGTACCACTGCAGCACAAGACCAAGTGCTACACAGTTAGCCTGGGGCTTTTGTGGGACCCTGGCTGTCTGGCGCCTTGGGCATCTGCCTGCTTTCTCGTCTTGGTAATCCAGCCTTGTTTACAGCTGTCAAATCAATGTAGTGGAGTCAGGTACAACATTTCTCTCTGAAATGTAGCAGAGTAGAATTTCAAAGTAGCATAAAATGAAAATACTCAAAGTACAAGTAACAGAGCTGCAACAATTAGTTGATTCATTGGCAACTATTTTGATAAATTAATAATCGTTTTAGTCTTTTTTTTTATTTTTTTATTTTTTTTATTTTTAAATACCAAATATTTGCTGGTTGCAGTTTCTCAAATGTGAAGATTTTGAAGCTTTTATGTCAAACATGATTGTAAACTGAATGTTTTAGGATTTTTGACTCTTGATCAGACAAAAAGGCGTCACCTTTGGTTCTAATAACAACATTATAACAACATTTTTCACCATTTTCTGACATTTTATATATAAAACTATTAACTGGTTCATCAAGAACATAATCATCAGATTAATCAATAATGAAAAATTGTACTTAAATACAATACTTGAGCAAGTGTACATCACTTCTGAGGGTAGGGTTCTGGTTATTGTGGGCACACAGATTTATTTAGACAAAGATTGTGTTAATAATAAAGTTGCAAAATAAACCATAAAAGTCTTGTTTGAAAAGAGACCCACATGAAAATATTTGATGTAAGGAAGTAATGATGGTTACTCTTAAAAAAGGCTCTTTGTCCAGATCATTTTGTACTGCAGCCCTGCTGCTTGTCTGTCCTTTCAGCAAGCTGCAGGTACTTGCATCCCACATGTCTGCAGGTGCTAGAGTGCTGTACAGATGCTCTCGAATACGCTGAAGTGTATAATTTTTAAAGCTCGTGTACATTTTTGAGTAGCTGACTGACAAAATAATATCTGCTGGTATGTAAAAAAAAAAAAAAAAACAACTCGAGGCATAAATCTCAGCAGCTGGTCTGATAGTTGGTGTTGATCACCAGCCATTTAAAAGTCAGACAGATATAATAATTATTTAGTGCTAATTTTAGTTATATAGTGTTTTCCAATGCTGTTCCTCCTTTTCTAACCTTCATCACTTTTCATCAGGGAGGTTCATCTGCACTGGAGTCCTGAAGTCTCCGAGTCGCTGAGGTCTGGAAACAAGCTGCAGTGTTCAGACTTTGTCCTCGCTGTGGGACACAACGCTGCCAGTAAGTGACTGGCTGCCAGCAGTTTCCCAGAGTTACAACTCTTCTGTATGCCTATGAGCCTTTCTAAGAGCACACCCAATATTATTACAGATCAAATGGAGCTTTTAATGATCCCCTTGAGGAAATACAGTCCAGCGGCTGCTCAGAAATAAGGCAGTCAATTTCCAAGAACATCATTACTTTGGCTTTTTAAGATAATAAGCTCAGTAATGAGCAAACTGGATATTAACTCAATTTGTTCAACATAATGCTGCATTACGTTTAGTAACAAGTGCAGGCTCACGCACTCACCATTGTATTTTATATGAATCTTTAGGATGGTCCCCTCTATACCAGAGGAGAAAAATGCACATTGCTATTTATTGTCAAGACATTGTTAGGTAAACTACCTACTTATATCTCCAGTCTTTTATCCTATCATACCAGCAACTATAGCACTAGATCTTCTAACCGGATTCTTTTAAATGTTCCCAGGGTGCACTCAGAGCTTTGGTAAAACTGCTTTTTCCTTTTATGCACCTTAGGCATGGAATGAACTGCAAAATACCTTAGAAGCACTCCCTCTGTTGAGTACCCTTTTATAAAGGTCTTTTACACAGCTTTTATGTATTTTATGTGTTCTATCATGTGAAATTGTTGTGAAACTGCTTATGCTGCAGTCTTGACCAGGATTCCCTGGAAGAAGAGATCTTGTATCTCAATGGGAACTTCCTGGCTAAATAAAGTATAAATAAATAAATAAAACACATAATTAATACCAACATAAATTAGTATCTACAAAGCTCTTGAAATTCAGATTTTAAGCTTTTCCAGTTGTTTTGTTTTTTTGTTGTCTTTCCTGTCAACTGGCCTCTTCTGTGGAGCTGGTGACATTTAAACCTGCAATGATCTCGGGGCTTGTGGGAAACGGTGTTTGTTAAAGGCTGCTAAAACAGAAATATTAAATACACAAGGGCATTAACATGTTTTGTTTAGTCTAGACAAATGGAGTGAACAACACAACATACTGTTGAGTAAGGTTATGTGTTGTAGGGCTGGATTTTTAATAGTTTGCGTTATTACAAACTTTAATGTGATTTTGGGTACAGCATTTTTATTTTACCCTGAGTACAGGCTGTACAGTCACAGCTCCTACATGTCAGTGGGAAACATTAAAGCTGCACTTATTAATGTTTTTATATTAACAATGGATCATATTAATATGTGTAATGTGGGAGGCTTGTAGCGATAAACCCACAGAGAATTATTACCAACTCTGCAGCTCTGCTTTGCTCTTTGGAGCTTTTTAGTGTTTTTCAGCTCTTTTTTTACAGCCAGTATCTTTACTGGCTTGATTTACTCTCACAGCTCTCATCCAGGAATGCATCAATACAGACTTATTCTCTCCTGATAAGTCAGTGTATCTGCTAGAGCTGCAACAATTTGTCAACGCAATATTACACAACACACAATATTAATCATCAACAATTTTGATAATCACATAGTTGTTAAGGCATAATTTCTAAAGTGGAAATAGACCACTTTTTTGCTTTTTTTATCATTATGTAGTAAATGTTGATTGCACAGTGTAATGGCCATGGAATATTGACACCATCTGCGTTTAGATTGGTTTCCTATAAGCCTCACTTTCACTATGCAATTCTGCCTGCCACCGGGTTCGATCTCCCGGGAAAATGAAGGCTTGATTTACGGCATAAAGGAAGTGCATCAACCATTGTGCAACCAAAAGAAGAAGAGGATATCGCTTTTGTTTTCCCCGGGAGCTATCAGTAGCTATATCTCATAATAATTTGTGGCCGTCGTCTTTCTATTGTCTTATTACTATATGATAAATGTGGAATATTGCACAAGCAAATCTGATGACACACTACTCTTATATCTGCGTACGCTACATTTTAGTTGCATTGAGTATACTACCTGAATAAACTTGTCTTTTGATTTCTAGAGGACTTTCTTCCCGTTAGCTACAGTAGCTAAAGAAAGACTGGCTGTCAGGCTGATCTACTTGTTCATATGAAAGTCAATGGACAGAGTTTAAAAAGTTGTCTGTTTCCACTTTAAGCAAAAATGGCAAATATACAGAACACAGACAAAGTTAGCAACTTTAAGTTAGCTAACAAAATTAACACCTTGTTTCTCATTTTAAAGTTAAGAGAAATGTAAAATTGAGAATTTGTAGATTTAGGGGGAGTTGCTGTGCTGTAACTGTTCTCACATTCCCGTTCATGTTGGTTAAACAGTGTATTTGCCCAAATGTCAAATTATTCCTTTGAGCTGTTCAACTGTTTTTTATGCTTTATACTTATCCTCATGTAGAACACCTATGGTTTTTCTCTTGTGATGTTGGTGCAGAGGTTTAGTTTGTAGATGCACAGTTATAGAAACGCAGATCTCACAGCAGGAGAAGCACAGCTGTTATCAACGACACTAACAACAGCTCCATTCCATTTATGTTCGTCATTAAACCAACGGCCTGTGATACTGGAACACCTGCTGTAAATGTGATGCATCCAGCCGTAATTAATGATAGTACTTACACCTGTCCCAATGTCCGCTATGCGAAAAGGTCAATAACTTTATTGTGGGAGCTCTGTTTGTATCTACGCAGATCATCTTTCATCCTCCAGGCTGGTTTCTTTTCATTAATGAAAACCTAGAGTCGCCTGTGGGATACGAAACAAATTCATTAAAACATAAAGTAGAACATACTGTATATACTTGCACCCAATAACGTCAACATGTTAAATGAGTAAAGTATGAAAAGAAAAAAACTCCTGTCACACGTGAGCTATTGTTGAATACTGAGAGGATCTGTCTTCGCAGGGTTTCTGTCAGTGTATGTTCTCACCTCTCCAAACTGGGACGCAGTGGGACATGCATCAGTGTGGAATGAGAGGAGCCGGGCTGTAACCGGGCAAACCAGCGAGGAGTCGGCATGTGTCTTCTACAGACACAAGGACAACCCATCAGTGAGTGACACACTGAGGAGAAACACCTGAGAATCACTTCAAAATATGTCTGCTTTGAAATCAATGCCAGCAACAGCACCGTTGTGAAGCAAATGTTTCACTTTGAAGAGTTTCCTCCTGATTTTCAAGCTGCAGACGGGTGATAAATTAAAGTAAAAACCTGAATACATAAGTGGAGAAAGATAAGGAATGTTAATAGATCCAGTAAAAATATAAATGAATACTACAAACAGTAATATTTGGTTGAAGCTGTTTATATGATTGCATCAATATGGTGCTTTTTCAGTCATTCCCCTCTACTTGCTTTGTAATTGGTCACATCTTATCATAACTGATGTAATACAGCAGCATTTGCACCATAATGCATTTCAAGAATAAAACATAAAACACCACTTTTGCTACAGAAGTTGGAAAGGGGGCAGTGACATGCAGGATTAATGAGCCACCGCTAATCCAGCGTCTCTTACATAAACTGTCAGAATACTGAGTTACAACCGACCGGTCTGATGTGTGTGGAGGATTGTGTGGTGATTTTTGTAGCAGCCTGTTGTCATTTGCACGTGATTCAATCAAGATAAACATAGTGAACGACCATGTGTGATAGCACTGCGCTCCTGAGGACGCTCCAGATTTATCACACATGCAGTATCTGTCCTGCTGCCTTCAGATGGCTGCAGGGATTTAATTAACTGAAGGTGAAGGTCTTCATATAGTATAAAGCGGCTGTGGGGAACAGATACTGATACTTATTCATTTACAGATAAATGATACATATTTTTTATGCTGATTTAAATGCATATACATGTCAGAGTATGTTTTTCTAAGTTTTTTTTCTGTATTGGTACAGTAGAGAGGTGACAGAAAATGGAGAGAGAGGGGTAGTGACATGCAACAAAGGTCCCTGGCCATAATTGAATCAGGGATGTTGCGGTTATAGTACATATAGTACACGTCTTACTCACCATGGCGCCCCTTTGGTTGGAGAGGGTTGAATTAAAATTCTTTATTAATATTTTTAAGCTTTATTCCATAGTCGCAGTGCATTTCCTTTTAAGTATTTAGTTAGCCCTCGTTGACAGAATCACAAAATTGCCAGCAGAGTAACTTTGCTGCAGACGTAGTTCTGTGATTTTCAGTGCAGCTCTAGCCAACTTTTTCACCAAAATCCCAACACCTCTCTTTGTGCTGCCTTAACTTTTCTTTGGGCGCCGCACTGAGCATGAAAATACCAAACAGACAGGCAAAGCCAATGTCAAGGTCAGGATAATACCAGGAGCGATACTTGCACTGGTCGTAGTGCTGCTGTGAAAATAGAGCTCTACAGTATGTGTTCTTCCTTTAATTTTTCACTCACCAGTATATCACTGTTTCCCATCTTTGAGTAACTCTTCTTTATGTTTCAGACAAATATACAAGACTTTTAATCCACAAATGTTGCATAAAATGTCTCTTACATTCCTTTTTTGAAGGTTTTGATATGCCAGTTGACCTGCTACATTGCAGAAGACCAGTTGTTCCAATGGACGGAAAAGGTACATTTATACAACTAAATGAGCTGGATGGCACTGTGATTGAATTATTCTGGAAAGCAGAGGCGTTTAGAGCAACTGGCTTCCTCAGCCTGCAAACAGATAGCAGATTTACAACCATGGTTTGTTTCCTGACATTGATGTGTAGTGACAGGAGGACTTCATTGGAAATATCAGCTTGACGTCTGTTGATCATAATTGTTAGTGTTGCTCACATATACGAACTAATTTTTGTGTTATAGACAGTATATAGTAGTTTTCTGTCCTACTTTTTTGTGAGATTACAGGGATCAAAGTCACACATGCAGGTATATTTCAGGATGATCAACATGGTAAAAATGCTGTGTCGGTCTGACTGTGTTTTTCTTTCTCTTGTAGGTGTTTGACTGTCTGCAGCACAGAGAGCTGAACGTGACTGTGCTGTCAGACAGCTCTGTGGCTGATTACAAAGCAGCAGACTATCTATGCAGCAGCTCCATACCCTTCCTGCGCTCTCTCCACACCAGCGCTTTCAGTGGTCAGCCTGTTTGCCAGTCACTGGAGCAACCCAACATACTTACTGGAATTCCAGCTGCAGGTACTGCTACACTTCCAAATTACTTGGGGGTCACTGGACAGGTTGTTCTCTCCTTTCTCCTCAAACACACACACACAAGCACAAAACTGTATTTTTCCCTCTCCTCTCCCTCGTACCGCCGCATACTGCTCTGCATGTTTAGTAGAATAATGCCTCTTGAGATTTGATGTATTCCTGGGGAACGGCAGCTTTGTCCTTGCAGGTTAGAAAGGAAGCAGTCAAACTTTAATTGCAACTAATGTGTTTATGTAGACAAGTTGTGCAGTTAAGCAAGGCTTGCTAATTTTTATAAAGTGGACAATAGAAAATATCTAATTGCAATTTTTCAGAAGAAATGCAATTTAAATGGTGATTATGCTTATATGAATTAAACTAGAAAACTTGTTTAATACATATTATTTAACAAGATAACGTTGTGCTAAGCATTATCAATAAATGTGTTTCTGCAATAATAGAATCAGATAAAATATTGCAGTTGCATGTTGTTGGGTCTTCTTAGGGTTCATTTTCAGTCACAAAATAAGAAAACTTCTTTAAAAAAAAAACATTTAGAAAAATTTACCAATTTATTCCACAAGTATTAAAATGTTTATTAGTATTTGACATTAATTGATGATATTCTGTTTCAATTATGGTGGGAGTGACAAATTGCTGGTAGGTTGATGGCTCAGCTGTAGCTACTTGAGCTAACGTTTGCGTCACAGACTGACAGGACAGATAGCTTCACAGCTTTGAATCTTGGAGGTCCCAATTCAGAGCTTTTAAGGCAATGAGCTTAAAACGATGATATGATGAACTACAAAAACAACCACACACACCTCTACTAACATCAGACTGGTCAATTATAACTTCTGGCAGTTAATGCAGGAGTTGCTGGATTACTAGACCTCGTTAATTCGGTGCATCATAGCCAACTTCCCAACTTTTCTAGCAAAAGTCTTAGAAACCACCACAAAAACACCACAAGAGCTGTGATTGGTCAGCTTGTGTTTGCTCCCCGAAGTTTCAGATGCAGATAGAGATTAATGATAGTGAAAACAACTTGAAGCAAGTTGAAGATAAGCTATTTTTTTTCTTGGTTGTTCTTTGGTTTTGCTTTAGCCATTTCTAAGTAAACCTTTTGCTCACTGCTCCATATGAACGAAAACCCAGCAATTGTAAGGTATAAGTCTCCTAATCAGTGATGAGACAAGGTGAAATAACGTTACCTGGATGTAACTCCAGTTATATGATAATGTGGGTGCATTGCCTATCACAAAGTAAATGAAAGAGTGTAAAGATTAAAGTGTGTTAACCCCTTGTGTCAACTACAAATGCAGTTTTTGCTAGTTTTGTTCCCAACATCCTCACCGCCACATATTGAAGCGTCCTTGAGCAAGACACTGAACCCGACGTGTGTACCTGGGGAATAAATGTAAGTCACTTTGTACAAAAGCATTTGCCAAATGAATGAAATGTGGTGCCATTAGGCCCCTCTCCACTCACTGAGCATATAGTCCTGCATCCTGATTTGGTCATTTTGTTGCTAGGGCACTTAAGGACATTGAAACAGGACCGTCCAAACAAACAAACACATCAGGAGATAGCCTGTGTCACTGAAGACTGACGGGTTACACACCTCATGTCAAACTGTCCCATCTTCATGGATTCTGATTATTTTGTTGTGTTGTCGTAAAATAATCTTATGTTCTTCTTCTTTGTGCTATTTCATCAGTGCTGAACCACTGCCAGGTTCACCGCATCGCCACTGTTGTTTACCAGTGTTACAGTGATGTCATCGGCCCTGACTCTATTACCATGGAGACCTACAAGCCTGCACTTACCAAGCTTGGCAAGTCCATACAGGTGAGCTGCTTTTCTTTTTATATCTGAGGGGGCTTTGGGAAGGTCAGAGTGGTCAGAGAGAGAGAAAGAGAGCAGATGGTCCTCTCATTTAAAGTTTGTCAGATTTGTCAGTAAATGAAGGATGGACACAAACGGCCAATGTCTGGAAAGTTTGTCAGCACTGAGTTGCACTTCTGGCAGCACCACAGTCGCTGATCTTACAGCAGGTGTTGACAGCTGATTGGGGAAAAACTCACTGTGACATCACCGGTGTAGGGCTCAGTAAGTTACTGATTACGCATTACTCATTGTAAAAGTAATTACATTACTTTACTCAGCTGTCAGCTCTGTCAAAGTTGCCATTAAACAACTCAAAATCCTCCACACCCACGCTGAATCTTTTGTATTTAACAAGAAGAAATAAAAAACAAGACTTTGTGGTTTAACAAGCAGACAGGAGACAGTTTGGAAGGATTTACTGACCATTCAACAGCTAGCGTTAGCATAGCGTGACTGCACACAGCACTCCAGAAGTCCCTCCAACTAAACTAGCATCAGGAGACTCCTGAATGTAGGCGTACCTGTGGCTAATGTTAGCAAGCCAGCTAAGAACACACAACATGTTGTAGTGTGAATCTCTCTCAGACCTTTGCTACTCTTTAAAAAAAAAAATGTTTGGACTTTAATTTATTGTAATTTAAAAAAAAAAAAAAAAAAGTGAACCGCACAAGTATTCCAATGTGTTCCATATATCTTCTGTCTTGAATAAGACAACTTTGGAATTATCACGAGTCTCATTTCTCCTCCTCCGGAGCAGTAATCTGTCATCTGAACGCAGAGACCAAACTGACATCAACCCTCCATTAATCCCAGTAAGACAGTGACCACGCAGACCCCCAAGTAACAGTAAAAATAACAGAGCATTACTGGGATCAGTAACTGTAATGTAATTACTGAATTTCACACTTTAATCCCTTACACTACTCGTTACTGAAAAAAGATTGTAACGTTACTGTTACAAAGTAATGTTACTGCTCAACACTGGTCACCACAGACTGAGCTGTGGCCAGAACTGCAACAAACTTTGACACTAAGTGCGTTTCAATAATCATTTGTCATGCCCTCCTTCACTTCCCCTTGGCATTTGATATTATGTAGCACCATAACTCACATTAATGAGTAAGGGTCAGGGTCCGAGGGGAGTGGAAGATTTCAAATGGAGTGCACTCGCTCTCAACTGCAGACTCCACCAGTACTACTGAAAGATGAATTGTGAAGGAGACATTTGTCTAATTGCCTGAAAGTGGCCATTACTTCTTGTTATGTATCAGTTAATGTCAGTGAGGAAACTGCATTATCAGCGAATGATTGCGATATTCATCAGTGTCTTCAATATCATTAAAATAAATTACATTTATATTGCACTTTTATGAACAAAGTTAAAGGGGTTTAAAACACAGAAACAACTTGTCATATTTTAACCTCACTCAACATGGTGACAGGGATTCCTCTGAGTAAATAAACGAGGGCTTGTTAAACCGCTATTAAAGTACATCTGAATTGTTTCCCTGTTTTCCTGATTTTCTAAAATTCCAATCTCCTACTTCTCTCCTCAGTTGGATCCGTCTCCGAGCACAGACATCCTCCGCAAGTTTGTCAGAAGCACCGACATTCAGAGTAATCTTTATATCTGAAAATGGCCATGTTGCTCACTGTGCTGTGCAATCTAGTTTTATTTTCCTGTAGTAAAAGACTGTCATTTTTTTAATAAAAAGAAGTAAAGAAAACCTTTGTAGTGTAATGATTTACTTTATGTATATTGTCATCTGTCTGACATTGACTGCCTGTGCCCCCTTAGTTTCCAAAGAAAGGACATTGTACAATTTGGAATTTATTAATTTATGAATGAATCAAATGCATGCTGACAGTGTTCCTGCATCATACATCTGTCCTTACAAAATTAGAGGTTAGCAAGTTGTCAGGTGAGTTAATGTATGAGGACACAGATTCTAGTAGGGTTCATGTGAAAGTTTAACACGGCTAAAAAATACTAGCAATGACTTAAAGCCACATTTGGAACTACTTGAAATTCACATTATGTTTTCTGTTTATATCCCGCTGCTTACTGAATAAAAGATGCATTTTTCCAGGGATGGCATTGTCTGTCAGTCGCTTTGTCCAAGAGTGAAATATTGTAAAATATTAGATGATTTGCCATGAAATTTGGTACAGACATTCTTGGTCCCTAAGGTAAATGATAAAACTCAGGGAACCTTTGTTTAAATGTCAGTAGATTTATGATTCAGTGGGTCAGTTTATCACTTTTGTCCAGAATGAAATATAGTAAAATATGGAAAGACTGCCATGAAATTTGGTCCAGACATTATTGGTGCCCAGAGGATGAATTGTAATAACTTTGTTGATTCCCTTACTTTGCCTTTAGCGCCACCAGCAGGTCAAAATTAGAATTTTTCCCAATATGTTTGGTTTATGACCAAATACCTTTTAAAACTGACATTTGTTTCAGTTTCTTTGTTATATAATTTCCTAAATATAAGTTTCCTGCACTGCACACAGGACCGTCCTTTGTGGACTGACTAATATCTTGTTACATCAGTGGATGAGTCTGGTGATATTACATATTCTTCTTATTGTCAGCAAATCCCATTGAAAACACCAAAACACAAACAATGAATGAATCCTTCCAACAAGTACCGTCTGTGTAGCCAAAGCCTAATATAGTTTATTCTTTTGTGCCAGCTTGAGCTTAATTGTTGTCCAAAGACTATTAAAAACACTTAAATGAGTCACACTGGTGTATTCAAACATGTTCCTTTATTACCATGACCATGTAGTTAATTTTGAGTAAATCCCATTTACACCGTCCTGCTATTGTAAATACTCCATAGAGCAATAAATGTGTATTCATTCACACTTGAAAATAGTCCAGAACAAATACACTATTTACTCCTGTTTAATTAACATTTGCTGAGAACTACACTGCCCTGCTGTTTTAGGAAATCACTTTTTCACTTGCAAGTGAAAATGTGTTGTCTATTAGTGATGTTCAAGGATAAATTCAGCATATGAATGATGATTTTATCAGTGTACATACTGTATATTTTAGTTGTGTTAATGTTCCTGCCCCCAACTGTTCTCCAGTCAGCTGTGCGTGATGATGATATTGTGGAAACAATGAATCCAGTTGAGGAAAGTAGAGCTAAAACAATGATTTTTTTGTTTTTTAATTATGGATGGATGGATTCCTTCCTTCATATTTGGTACAATACACTTTTGCATTTTCGCATTGTCACATTTCTTTTTTATTTTTCATGGTAGTGGTGGGTTAATAAAAAAAACCATGACATAATTTGTCACAGGACATTACAACATTTGTCTCCCAGCTTCTCCCAAGCACCGTCCATCTCAATTACAATCACAATTTTATATTCAAGACCTACACATCAAGATCAACATTACAGAAATGAACAGATACCATAAAACCAAGAAAAAGGCGTGAATAAATGATAAATAATGGTTTTCCATTCAACATTAAGACAAACAAAGGAATTTATTAAATGTTCCTACCTATATTAAATAAATACTCTTCACGTGGGCAAAAACCCATTCACCTAACCTGTTGTCTAAGTTATGTGCCATTTTTTTCCATCTTAATTTGCTTTATAGCCTCATTAACCCACTCCTGAATCTATGTCACACTAATTTCAACCCCTTTTTTGAGTATTGAGTATGGCAGTCTTTTGTTGCTTATTGTTTGTTTGTTTGTTTGTTTTACCGTTTTATGGTCTTATTTTTCAACTATTTTACTCTTGTGAAGCACTTTGTGACCTTGCTCTGTGAAAGGTGCTATACTAAATCAACTTTACTTACTTGCAATTACTTTCTGTCATAATACACAAAATAAAAAAACAAATTGCATTGTCAAATAGAAATCCAAAGGGCTTTTTTGGCATGAACATAATCAGAAACAGTATTGCCAAAGCACAGCACTTTATGAATGCTGACATTAATTAACAATACATTTCAGAGAAAAAGAAAAAGTGAAAAGAAAAAATGTATAGGTTTTAATGGTTATTCACGGTGTCTCCTCCTGTCCAGAAGGGGGCAGTAATGCGACAGTGAGTTGTTTGGCAAACTCCAGAAACAAAAAAGAAGATAAGTGGACGAAACTCAAACAAACCTGTTGGTGTTTACTGTTCACAGACTAAGTAACTAAGGATTCTCTCCTGTTTTCCCTTTTCTTATCTAACCATATAGGTAGCGAAGCAACATATCGTGCTGATACAGTCGTTAATAATGCTGTCGTGAATGTATTATTACTCCCAACTGGAAGGGAGAAGATATATTTAGCCGTGAATTAGCAGCACTGCACTGTACGTTAGGCCGGTTAACGAGGCTACAGATGAGTGCTAGCCGGGTTATAACGTCGACAAATGGCAGGAGGAAAGCTGCGGTCAGCCCGAGCAAGGAGAACCGAGCCTCCAGAGCCAACAAGGTGCTGGCCGAGAGGAACCAGGCGGTGATGGCGGTGGGAGCCTGGGTGGAGGGCGGACAAGACTTCCAGGAGCATCCGTCTGTGAGTGACTCATCATCAACTAACGTTAACCTGCCGACCGTTACTGACCAGCGGTGGAAAAGGACTCCGATCATTTACTGTAGTAAAAGTACTAATACAGCAATGTAAAAATACTCCATTACAAGTAAGAGTTCTGCATGAAAATCCTACATGAAGCCGATAGTACATAAGTATTATCAGCTTCATGTAGTTAAAGTATTAAAGTAGAAGTAGTGGTTTGGTCCCTATGTATGACATCATCGGGGCTTGAGCCCCGGTAAGCCTGTGCATTGAGGCGCCATTGATGAAGATGAAAATGAAGACGAAGATGACTAGAAGTTGAGTTGATTCAGTAGATTCACTAGTGGTGCGGTCAGTACAAACTCAATGTTCAAACTACAGATCTCTATGTTAAATTGTAGTTGAGATCCCAAAGTTTCCAAACATATGCATGCAATGATGTGCAGACTTCTTGGATTTTTCCATAACAACAGAGTTTTTAGTTTGAATATTTCACTCATTGTAAACATTTTACAGCTCAGATGACGGTTTGGATGATACACAAATACTGTCATAGGTATCATGGCATAAGATGATTTTAACAACCTTAAAGTGGCTTGGGGGGGGGGGGGGGGGGGCTGCATTTAAAGGTTTTAAAAGGCTGCTCAATCTGCACAGAAAGCTGAAATGTGTTGCAGTGTTGGTCTCTCTTTATCTAAAGTGGTCCAAACAGTGTTTGTGTCTTGGCTTAGGAGCTGGCTTTGCTAACTGATGAGCTCCAGGCAGAGAAGAGGAGGGAGAATGAAGAGAGCCTACGAAGATTTCAAGATGAAGTGCGCCACCGTGTGGCACAAGCCAGCAAGAAGAGACAGCAGCTTCAAAAAGCAGACTCAGTGGTAAAAATAACATTATTTTGACTGACGGTGAAGTATGAATGAGATAGTGTTAAGCACAAGAAATCGATCAAGGGAGAGGGATAATTTGGGTCTAATAAGAGTATTGCATGAAACTAGGGCTGCAACTAACAAGTATTTTCCTTATCCAATAACCTGTCAGCAATTTCTTGTGATTAATAATTTATTTAAAGTTTCATACATTTGTAAAAAATTAAATCACAATTTCTTTAAAACTGTAAAATTAAAACTGTGACATATTCAATTTACAGAGAAAAGCAACACATCTTCATAATTGAGAAAATCTTACCAAGTAGTGTTAGGCATTTTTTCTTCATAATTGTGTCAGGTAATAAGTTATCAAAAATGTTTGACTGATTGATTGATTAATTGGCTACTTGTTTTGGCTCTACATGAAGCCACTGCTGCAAAGGTACATATCTTATGATCATGTTCAACAAGGTGATGGTAAAGCGTGGCTGGCCCTCTCATTGCCTATGCTGCTAATGCTCCTGCCTGACTGACACCCTCTTTGTAAAACTGTGTGTGTGTGTGTGTCCAGGTGAAACCTGACCGGAGAATCACGCAGCAGCATCAGGTCTGGACCCAGCATGTTTCTGCTGGTGAGAAGCTGATGTTTGCCTCTCCTCAGAAGGAGAAATACCTTTCCAGGGTGATGGAGAGGAGCTCTCGGGAGGTGAGAGTTGTTACTATTACACAGCATAGCCATCGGAGCATAAGTGAATAATAAATTATTCATTTTAGCAAAGTCATCTAATGTTTTGCTTGTTGTTACCTCACATATTTACATTAGAAAGTTGTTTTAAAATAGGACCAACAATGTGGCTGAAATCAATATCACAATATACGCTAAATAACTCAAAAGTATGTGGACACATTCTTCTGTGTACTCTTTGTCTAAGGTTGTTTTTCATGGTTTGGGCTAGACCCGTTAGTTCCAATGAAGGGAACTAACGGGTCTCAAGGGAAATCTTGTAGGAGCTGCGTGTTTCATTGGTGGGAGTGGAGCAAAGGTCGGTTTTTGCTCGATCAGAACTAGCTCGTACAATGCGCTGTCCGACCACGTCGGAAATCAAAAGTGTTTGTAGCTGTTGTGAATGATTACACATTCGAAGGCAAAGTGAAAAGACGGCTGTCATAGAGAAGAGGAAGACACAATATAGTTAAAATACAGAGATAATGACGCACACTTCTAGACTGTCTCCCCTGGAAGTCATTCGGAGTGTTGCATTCAGTTGTTCATATGAAAAGTAACAAATAGTTGTGTCAAGAATGAAAAATGGCAATACACAATCCGATGTTGGAAAGATGTCCAACGTTGCCTTAGTGCTACAGCACACAATTCTGCACAATAGTGAGCTTCCAACTTTGTGGCAGCAGTTTTGGGAAGGCCTTTTCCTGTTTCAACATGATAATGCCCACTTGCACAAAGCAAGGTTTCAACATTAGTCGTTTTAGTGCCCAAGTCCCTCTTTTTGTTAATATACTTCCACTGCAGCTGAACAGGGAAACACTGTCCGAGGAAACACAAAGAGGGAATTTTATGCTAAAAAGACTGTAAATGTGGCAGATATCCACTTGATATGACTAACTCAGACTGCTGAAGCCTCATAAAAGCTTCAAATAAACTGTTAAATGCATTTTTGCACAAAATGACTGTGTGCACACACTGTGGATTTTGGCCCCCCATCACTTACATTGTAAATGAAGGGTTATGAAGGGATCTCTTAATGGTCAGTATGAACAGGAGGAATGATTACAGCAACAAAACCCTGTTTCAGTGTTCATTTGGGCACCCTGTTGTTGGACTGTCGTTTTATGACAGACTTGAAAATTTGTGTACCCATCTTTTAAATATCACTATTTGTTTCTGCCTCAAAAATATGGGATCCAGAAAGACTTCAGAGGACCATACTGCTGTCTCAAACATGTCCTTTAGTGTCCCTTTGTAATGTACAGAAAGCCATTTGGGTCATCTTGTCTTCATTAGTTTGTAGTGTGGGAACAATGTGTTGCTCCTGGCTGTCAGAATGATTGCATTGTTTCCATGTGTGAGTGATAAAGCAATGTGACAATGATACATTTATTTCCATGATTTTCCAGTCCAGTGAAGGCATGAAGCAAGTCAGACTCAGACTGGCTGCCTGTCGGATGATCCCACATGGGGAAATGACGTCAGACCTTCCTGGTGGCAAATGGAACATCTCTTCAAGCAGACATGTGAGTGTCTGTGTGTCTCTCACACTTGTTCCTCTTTTAAAAACACATAGTTCCTATAATTGTTGTGGGTTTAATAAAATATTTTCCTCTGCACCAAACAGAAAGCTGAATCTCACGTGCTGAGAGCAGAGCAGGAAGTGGAAGAGGAGGAGGAAGAGGGAGATGATCTGCTCTTCACCAGTCAACATGAATGTCCCCTCGTTCAGCAGAACATCAGCAGTGGCAGCTTTCATCATGGTTTGGTCTGTGTGCCATGTTAATGGCTTTCTGAATTCAACTTTTCTTTATAAACTGATAATCATTTAGGATGCATACATGTACATATTTACCAACCATTTCTGGGGCCATCTCAGCCAATAGATTAATTTCACTGAAGTTGCATTGTGTGTCAAATGGGGATGTAACAGATACAAATACTAATACTAATATAATACTCAGATCTTTCCTCATAATCCTTAGACAATAGGTGAAAAAAACAGTGTTTAGGAGTAGGTGGGCTCCATGTCACATTATACTTCCTGTTTACATCACCCAATGCATTATGGGACTCTAGTGATACATCATAATCTTCTCAAATGGAAATGAATAAAAACAGCAGGAATGAAAAAAATGTTTGAATTCAAATTCATTTTTTGGTTTTACATTGTCAATTCAGTGTCCCATCAAAACGTATGGCCCAACACTGATACTCTCCTTTATCCATTTACTGTATACACAGATATTTGCCATGTATTTACAACCAGTGGTGAAAAATTGACAATTTCACATTGCTTAAACACTTTTTTTCATAAAAACTGTCCTACCACATGTATAGTACCACTTAAGGCCAACTGATGGCTCTCCTAAGTAGTCCAGCCTATTCTGAGAATTTGTGATATACCTAGTTTACGTGTAGTGACTAGCATCACAAAACCTAAACTACAGTGTCTAATAGTGGCCCTCATCAACTCAAACCCAAACATTCAAAACTTAATGACTGCGCTATAAACTAGCTGACAGATTGTAAATACCAGTGGGAAACTGGGGCAAGTTCCATTATTCCACAGTTTATACTGTGTTGTTACACTACACCATATGACTGATGACATGAATGAAGTGTACAAGGTTAGTGATAAATATATCTGTACAACTTCCATTTTCCTCTTAGGCATTGTGATTCACATGTCCAGGCTGCTAACAAGGAACAACAGTGCAGTTTATCCCTGGCTTTTTCTATCTACACCCTAACCTTTATGCAGATTTTTTCATCCTTTGTAGTTTAGCCAGGAAATGGAAACAGGATTTTAGGCCTTCCAGATATAATTGTATTTAACCTAAATGTGATCTCCAATCGTAACGATTGATTATGCAACTTCTAAAATCAGTTGGTTGCACCCTAGATGATTTAGGTGTGTCAGTAACGGACTTAACACTTAAACAGTCAGTTGTTTTGTGTTTTATATTTGTACTTAATTTAGATTAATAATAGTTTTGGCAGCTCCACCTGACATAAATTCTTACTTCTTTACAAGGTCTGACAGTTCCAACCACTACAGTTCAGGACAAAAACATCCCTCAAAACTCTGAACTTAACTACTATATATTTCATAGTCATGTGGTAAATATAACATCATATCAGTGATAGTATGGTTATTGCATTACTATTACACAAATAAACACATTTCACCATTGTTTTTAGGTAATCATTTTTTTAAATTGCATCGTACAACAATTTCATACATCAAAGGCCAAAATAAAAAAAATAAAGATAAAAATAAGTAATTGATCCTTTACACAATAAAAATCTTTAAAAGGACACATTTTTACCATAGACTGTAAAAAAAAATATGGATGTAGCCACTGCGACGTCACCCACTGCTTTTGAAGCTCAAAGTGGGCGGCTCCGGCCATCGCCATCTTGGCAGTGCCTGACTCTGCCTAACTCCCAGCTAATCCAAAATGGACAAAGAGGTGGAGCTGAGACGGGCCCAACGAAGCCTGGTTGCTGAAACAAGCCACCTAGCAGCTAGCGACCTGTCACTCAAAGTGGCCATGTCTTTAATTATGCAGATGCTTAATAAAATTTACACGGGTGAGTTATAAAAAAATTCATCCCCTGTACAGTTGTCATGAAAGAGGAAATTAGCTGTAGAGACCAAACCGTTTTTTTTGTACCAGGCTGTAAACATGTTTATTTCTGCTGTAAAGTTGGGCATTTTAACGTGCGGGTCTATGGGGATTGACTGTGTTATATTAGAAAATAAGGCTGCTGATTTTCTTTATTTTTCTTATTGTTAATAAATCCAATGAAACTCTCAACATTTTCCAACTTTTCATGAAAAAGAAATATTTTGAACTTTTAAGGACCTAATGAGACATTTACAATTCTTAACTTAAGCTTTAATCATTACTGAGGTGCGATTCGTAAAGCCATTTTGTGGTGTTTAAATGTTAGAATTAAAAGTTATTGATTTTAAATTGTACTCTTGGCAGTTTAGTATATATGGTATATACTGAAGGGGGTTAGTCATCCATCAAATCCTACTGACTCTGTTCTATATATTTCAGGTGAGTGAACGTGAGTTGTGGGATATTGACCAATCACAACCTGATCCTGCTTTCAAGTCCAACCTCAGAGACCCACAGGTCCTGTGGCCTCTGGCTGACCAAGAGGAACTGAAAAGACAGGTAGACATCACGCTTGAGCATGAATCTTTGACTCCTGAAGTGACTGAAAGCAGTTTGAACCCTGTCAGACCACGTTACAGACAATACATCTCTCTCTGCAGCGTCAGTCTCAGTTCCTGATGCACCGCCGTCTGTTCATGAACATTGAGAGAGAACAAGTGAAAGAGAACAATCAGCACAGGAAACACCTGAAGAGGACGGCAAGGTGGTGCAACCACAGAATTTTCTCTTGCATCACTTCCTCTTATGAGTTTGAATGTTTTATCAAAGTGATGGCTTTGAAAGATGCTTTTGAAATGAGTACGTGAAGAACAGCAGCTTCAATTCAGCTCAATTTACATTGTGACAAGTATTGCTTCTTTGTGGTTCTATCACCATAATAAACTTTATTTATATATTACCATTCATACACAAAATACAGCTCAAACTGCTTAACAAAAAAAAGAAAAGAGCTTGCAATTTAAACCATTTTAAATACATATAAAAAGAGGAAGACATTAAAAATAAGTAAAAGTAAAACAGTAATGAATATATAATGTATGCAACCATATTTTAGATGAACAATCAATCTGTGTTTGGAACATATACATACAGATTGTTTAGCCTCGGTCTTAATGAAAATCGCTCTAATTTCCCTGTCTTCATTAAAGGATCAAAGCAGAGAAAGAACGGATTCGTCTGGAGGAAGAAAGAAAGTTGGAGAGAGTGCGGCAGCTTGCAGAGGCCCGACAGAGGCTGGAAGAGAGAGAGCTGCTGATTCTGGAGCGACTGAAACTTGAGGAGGAAGAGAGAGCGGTGGAACTGGAGAGGAGAAAAAGACAGGAGAAAGGGAAAGTAGCTGAAAGGTAATTAACAGAGATTCATTTACCACAACTGTGTAGTTACTGCCATCACGTACATGCAAAATATGATCAGACAGGAGGTAATATAGGTTTTACACAAGGGAGAAATCTTTATAGTATTAATACATTTTGTTTGTAACATCTCTTCATCATCAAACTCTGTTGTGTTTGCTTGTTTGGTTCGGCTGTTTTGAGGTGGTGTGAAAGCTGTCAATCAAACTCGGGTGCGGACTAAACAGTCAGGCTGTTACTTGAAAAGGAGGGTCTCTTTCCAGTACCGAGTGAACTCTGGTGCAGTTTATATGAAGTCAAAACAGACCACAGGACTGTGTGAGAGTAGCATGAATTCAAAAGCGAAACTACTGTTAAATTATCTGATGATCATGAGTTGTTTATACAAGACCATTTGGTAACATACTATATACGAGAGGGGATCCAAAAATTCCTGGAATTTTTAAAAAAAAACTGTCATTAGAAATCGTTCAGTGGTACCTTGTCCCAGTGCTTTTCCCATTCCTGGAAACATTTCCTGTAGTCATCTTTTGTCACTATGTGCAGAGCCTCATGTGTTTCTTCATGGATCTTGACTATGGTGGCGAATCTTTTCGCTGTTTGTCCAAATTTTAGTTTCATTGAGCTGTAGGCATACACTACATTGCTGCAAATCTGATAACTACACCCTACTCCTGTGCTATCTATGGCTTTTGGGAATTTTTGGGTTGCCTCTTGTATATCTGAGTGTGAGGAGTTAGGAGTTAATCCAGAGGTGTGTTGAACTTGTGTCCCACTCCGTTTTACCAGTCTCCCAAAGAAACGACCACACAGTAGCTATCCCCATAATATTAAGGTACAAAATGAATCTTTCTTGTCCCGTTTCTATGCGTTTTTCACCATTTATAAGAAAGCTGCGGTCTCAACTAACGATGCTCATATTCAATTATTTCTTCGGGAGCTTTATGAACACCAGATAAGATAAATAAACATATGAGGTTCAGAATTTGATTGTGGATCCATGTAGCGCTGCTGATACAGGATGACATCACCAAAACTGTCCAATCAATGAGTTAGCTGTCAGTCTATATGACTTTAAGTTTACAGCTCAGTGTGAATATGAAACAGACCAGAACTAAAAGGTAACAGTTATCATTTATTTCTTTGGTCTGGACCAAACAAACCAAACTGCATGTGCACTCTAGAAAAAGTAAGTGACTTAGTGAAGCTGAAGCTGCCCTGAAAAAACAGAATGATAAACAACTCAACTCTCTGCAGGTTCTTTGAGGCTCTGAGAGCTCAGATGAAGGAGCGACTGTCTCAGGAGAAGCTGGAGCTCCCTCCTCTCTGCTGCTGTGCATCCTCTTTCTGGGATTCCCACCCCGACACCTGTGCTAACAACTGTGTTTTCCACAACAATCCCAAAGGTATTTACTGCCATCTGCTTTGCTCTCTACACCCACTCCCACTGAGCACCAGTGAAACTATAAATGAGATCATTAAAAAACACTGTTAATAGTAGCATTTGTCTCTTCCACAGCATATGCCCAGGCGTTACATTCAGCAATGTTGAGTTTGGATTTACAGTAAAGGAAGATGATGAACTGCAGTGGAGATTGTCTGGAACAGGCTCATTGCGGTCTGTTTTTGAAGGAAAAAACATTTTTTGAAATATAGAGTAAATTGTTGAGCCCAGAGTCAGATGACAAGACTGATAGAAGTTTTATTCAGTCTGTCCTCCACAGAGATAAGTCCAGGATATGTTTAGCCTCCAGACTAAAATATCTCAACTATTGGATGGATTGCTGTGAAATTTTGACATTCATGTTCCCCTCAGCAGGTTTTCACTGCAGTGATATATTTCAACATCTACGATGAATCTGCACAAACTTTTGTATTTTTGGTTTAGAGTGAAACATCTGTTAAAATGTTGTTGGATTGCCATGAAATTTGGTACAGACATTCATGTTCCCTTCAGGATGACTATGATGTATGATTGTGTTATGTTTATGATCAAATTCCTGCACAACTAATGACATTACCATCAGCACTGATTAGCGAGTGTTAGCATGCTAACATGCTAAACAAAGATGGTGAGAGTAGTAAATGTTATACCTGTTAAACATCAACATGTTGGCATTTTCACTGTGAGCATGCTGGCATTAGCATTTAGCTCAAAGCACCACTATGCCTCAGTACAGCCTCACAGAGCTGCGAGTGTAGCTGCAGACTCTTTGTGTGTTTTATTTGTGAAAACTGAGCCTTTTTATGCTATTTGATATTTTGACTATTTTATAAAACCACACTGGACTTTACCTGTTATATTATTATTATTATTGTCACCAGCATTATTTAAGTATAATTCATGGATTTCTTTCTATATGTAATTAGTGAAGTGGTTTTACATGATTAATAAAGCATCAGGGAAGTCAATACATGTGTAAATGTGTTACAATACGTGCAAATCCTCAACATGTGTTGCTGGTGAACCCGTTTGTTGTGTCATCGCTTACTGTGTTTCAGATCTGATCTGTTATTGTAGGTCATGTCAACTTTCTTCAGGGCTGTATTTAAAAAAATTGATTTTAAAAAAATTAATAAAAAGACTGATCTCTGTCAGGTTAATTAAATGTTACTTATGTCAAAGTATATGATCCTTTAAACACCTGCTGGTGTTATCCAAAAGTTACATGTTACATTGTTATGAGCTATATTTAATTTTATAAACTACTGTGCAATCTGTCATAGTATCTTCCTGCATAAAACATGTTTATTTATTTTTGAAATTGAATAATCTCCATTTAGATACTTACATTTGTTTTTTCTAAATGGTTATAGTCCATTTGTATTTTTAATTCCTTCTCCAGTGCCATACACTACATAGTGATTACGTTGTAGCAAAATGTAGGTATTTTAATGTTTTTTTGCGATTGTGAAACATTTGCTCATTTGGAATTTGAAACCCATTTTTTAAAGTTTTGGGTTAAGACAGTTTTTCCTCTGTTAATGTCATTGTGGTATAAAACCCACTTGTAGAGAATTGAAATTTTGTTGATATAGGTCACCTATTATGTCATTTACTCTTTTGTGTTAATGTAATTGACTGTAATTGAATACTTCATTGCTATGCAACGTATTTATAACTAAACTAAAAGCACAGGTGGTATACTCTTCTATCCCATATGATGTGAGCATGGCATGAACATACAGCCCCAGTTTTTTCTCATGTGTTACCATTACTGTACATTCAAGCCACAGCTCTAAGCATCCATAATTACCTGTTGATCTCTAAAAAGGCCAGAAGAAGGTTGTTCACAACACTTACCACTTTTCCATAATCCTAGACTCTTCTAACCTTCTGGATGAAAAAAAAAAAAAATTCCATCTGCTGCATGATAAAGAAATACTTTGAAAAAATTACTATATTTCCTAATCCAGGTGACATATTTCTTTTTTTGTAAAATATGTAAAATATTAACACTTTTTTGTGTTAAAATGTAACATTGAAAAGAAATGTTATTAATATAAACCTATTTAACTGATAATATTTCTTAAAATGTTTATTCATATTGTACAAATTCAGCAAATCCATTTCTGGATCTTTGTGTGGATTCATTTTAAGAGGCACAACTGGGAAGCAGGCTACAATTTTATTTATTTATTTATTTTTTTAATTGTGCTGCAAACCATATTTTTTTTCATCCAGTTGGTTAGAAGAGTCTTTGATGATTCTGGAAATGTATTTTCACAGATGGTTAGCACTGTAACTGGAATGCAATGATAATACATGAGAGGCACAAACTGGGGCTGTAGGTTCATGCCATGTTCACATATGGGATAGAAGAGTATACCATCTTTGCTTTTAGTTTTGTTCTAAATATGGTTCTAAATAAATTCCAAAAGTGAGTTTCATACCACAGTGTATGAATGTAGAAAAAAAAGAAATAAATGAATGTAGAAGAAGTCAGGGGGGAAATGAATATACTGGTACTTTTCTGCAGCAGATGGTTTTCCTTACTTCCATTCAAGTTGGTGATCTTGTGACCACTCAGAATTATCTTGCGACCCTTTGTAGGGGTCCCAACCCTTAGGTTTTAACAATACAATAATACAAATAATCAATAACAATTATATTTAAACAAATATATAAGTAAACATACGTATAAGCAAATAAAAAGACAAACAATAAAAGAAAAAATAACAAAACATGCCATTTCTTTCTTGAAAACATGAAAGTGAGGTTTTACTTTAGCAAATTTACAAAACTTTGCAAAAAATCTGAATAGAAAATACATTTTTCATATATTGTGTTGATCCTTAAAAAAAGACATTTTCCAGTAGAAGCTCAAAGTTACAGATGATATTATAGTATGGGAATCAGAAGGCACCGCTGGGGCCGCTGGACTATCAGCTGTTTCCTGTTCGCCGTGACGTCAGATGGATCACGTGGTCACCGAGAAGCTCCGTCTGGAAAATCTTGTGGAATAACGAACTTAAATGCTAATAATAACAACACTTTTCCATTCATAAGGGACGTTTTTTTTCATATATATATTTTTTTTATTCTGACCGTCTATTGTGGCTGCACAAAGGGAGGCTGGCTCTCCTGGCCGCCGTATATAAACTCAGCCTCACAGTATGGAGAACTGGATGTTTACGGATTGTATCTCCCACCAGCAAGCTACACGACTGCTGCTTTACTCCTTTAGCAGCTAGCGTCTACTCTGAACCTTTATTTACCCGGCTTAAAAGTACATTTTCTCTCGGTACTACAAAACCAGTAAGCGTGTCTTTTTGTCCCGGTGCTAGCCAACTTTCTGTGACACGAACGGTCACACAACAGCCGTTACTAACCGTTAATAAGTCGTTGGTTGTCTTCTCCAGTTTATACATCTAACTGGTTGGCTACAAACAGTCTGATATACCTTGAGGACATGCCTGAAAACAAATATTGAGTTTTGTACTGTAAGTTTGACAACGTTTTCATCGACAATGAAGTCGTCCCTGGCTCCCGGCATACAGCTTATCACGTCCTTTTCTCGAGATAGTTGGTAAGTTTCTATTATCCCTATTGTTCTCCACACTTCCAAAGAAAAGGGGCCAGTTAAAGGCAGCCTCATTAAAGCCGTTGGGGTTAAGAGAGCAGCTGGTCTAACGTGTGTTAACTTATCTCCCTGCTGTAAATGATTTGCCTAACCACATCGATAAACATGCATTCTGGGGAATTTGTATTAGGGTTAGTAAAAACACAATTGATTCATTATGTAATTAGCTAATTATTCATAACTCACTACCTGTTACAAACTCATAACTACTGCTTTTTAGGGGATTACTGGTATTCTATAAAAATGTGAAGCCACGCCAAACTCCATTTAAAGAAATGTCAGTTCAGAGCTTCCTCCCTTATCGATAAGTTACAGATTAGACCTTTAACAGTCGATACGGTCGTCGCAGCATTTCAGGAATTTGACAAGACAAGGGGCAACACATTATTACATCTCAGCTCCTAGTATCGCTTCACACTGGGGGGAACTGTGGGCATAATTAATTACTTTTTAGGTCAAAAATTACATTACAACAATGAAGACCCTGATGTTTCAGCAGTTTAGTATGGAAGCCCATTCCCACTTGTAAAAAAAAAAAAAACCCATAAAAGTATGAATGAATTAATAATAATATTGTTATTATTTTTGACTAATTGTGACTTTATTATTGTCCAAATAATTGTTTGTTATCTTGTAAGTCAGAATAATAAGACTATGAGATACAATATGAGATAGTTCTTGATGCAGCTGCAACTCATTATCGATTAATTTACTGCTTATTTTCTTGATTAAACAATTATAAAATCAGAATATCTTTTAGAAATGAGAATATCGTTTTTCCCAGAGCCTAAAGTGATGCCTTTAAATAACTTTTTGTTCAACCAACCATCAAAACCCCAAATATCTTTGATTTACTATAATGTTAGACTGGAAAAAGCATCACATTATCCCATTTGAGAAGCTGGAACTATCAAATGTTTGCCATTTTGCTGGAATATTGACTGAAACGATTACTCAATTATCAAAATAGTTACAGATTTATTGTCTGTTGACTAATCGATTAATGGACTAATTTTCCCAGCTCTAGTGGAGATTGCAAGGGAAGATCTTATGCTCTTAACTGAGTGTATTCCTAAATGGAAAATCTTTATACAATAAAGGTTGTTTTTTCTCATACTAAGACAGAGCATGTTGTACCAGGGCTCTTACACATCTACACACTTTTCTAGCTGTGTGTTTGTCACAAAATACTTTTAAAACTTAAGAGTGATAAATACTTCATGTTAATTGAAACTCTTACTCACAGTGCCGTGCCATGTCTTGAGTCTATGTGATAAAAAAACAGCCTAATGAAAAGCTAAGGAGGGCTGACAATGTAAAGTCATTACACTTGGGTGTGTCATATACATGAATGGTGCATGTGATTGTGTATATGATCCTCAAACAAGGCTGTGCTCTTTTTGCTTTCTGCTCGCAATAACATGACATTTTGGACGTAGGATATGTGTGTGTGTGTGTGCATGTGTGACGAGGGACAGGTGAAGACGGACAGGTGAAGGTTTTCTCAGATGTTGCTTGTATATTGTATCATGTCGTTTCGATGATTGCTGGAGGGTGATCACACTGATGTTCTTTTATGTTGTATTATGTTATTCTGATGGTTGTTGGAGCGCGTGACGCAAGACAAACTTTTGTGTGAACTTACAATAAAGTTTTATCTTATCTTATAACAAACAGCGTGTGCGAGCTACCTGCTTGTTAGGTTCACCTGTACAATTTAATGCAATCCAATACAACAGCCCTGCAATTAATAAATCCAATTTTTGTGAAGTTTATAATGTTCAGTTTTTGCCACCACGTTGTCAGAGAGAAGCTGAATCAACTCTGTCTTGATTTTTAAAGCCAAAGTTACGGGTGGTGGTGTATTGGACTGCCTTATATTGAAAGAAACTGTATTATCCAAGATTGATATGTTTCTAACACTCCATCATAGTTTATTATCATCAGGAAGATGTTATACACATATACACCTTGTGCTGCCGATATCAGGTGTATGAGTTAGGCATAAACATGTTACTAATATTAATTTGGCTGATTCTTGCTTTTCACCTGTACATTTGATAACGCCCCGTATTATGAACACAGTTGAACCATGAAATGCTGGCAGGGGTTTGCTTAGGTTTATGTTGACGTCTGTGTCATTCATTTTTCCCAAACACACATTTCCCATTTAGTAATTTTCATTAACGTAAAGACTCTTGTTGCGTAAAGATTAACAAGCAAAAGTAAAAAAGATCTCAATTTTTATTATTATGTCCTTATTGCTTTTTGCAAGGTACAAAATAAAGAAAATTTAATTCTGCTCTGACAACATGTGTATTTTAATGTCTCCTTTACAGGTATCGAAGCTTTATTCTTTTCCTCACCTTCCTCTTCTACACTGCCTACCATCTGTCACGGAAACCTATCAGCATTGTGAAGGTGACTGCGTAATTTCAGTTCATTTTTATCTACAGGTGTTTGAGGATTTTGGCGGGAACTTGATAAGTGTGGCTTATAGGTCAAATGCTGCCTTTAAAACTCCTTCGTGTAAGTTTGAAAGCCATGAAAAAGACGGAAAAATGTCTGTCTTGTCTTCTTTTTGCTCTTTTGTTTTTGCTAAGTACTACTGAGGCTCTCAGATATTTGCACCTCAGTAAAAGAAAAAAGAAAGAATATCTAAGTTTGAATTAAAAACATGGAACCAAAAAACTTCTGAGAGTCCCAGTTAGCTTCAGTTGAACCTCATCTTCCCTTATCCTCATTAATAATAAATAAATGGAAGAAAATGTGAATCAAATTTCTTATACAGAGAGCTAGACAAACTTTTGATTCTAATCACAAGTTCCTGCAACCTCTGTAATAATAATATGTAACAATATGTAAACATGAATTTAGCACTTCCCCTTGTTTCCTTGTAGTCTATCTAGTGTTGTATTCTGTTGTGTCTGTGAGAGTTTTGTCTGGGTTGTTTCACCAGCTGCCTTCTATGTTTTTCTCACTGATACTCAGAGTGAACTGCACAGAAACTGTTCCACCGTCATTCGGCCGGCAGATCTCAACATAACCAATAATGACACCTGGTGTGACTGGGCACCCTTTGGTAAGTCCTTCATTTGTTGCCATCCATACTCAGACACTTCACTAATTAGTAGATAATACAGACTAGCACTGGACAATATAGCTTGATATATTGTGATATGAGAGTAAATCTAATCTGATCTGATATTTGTATTTGTTTATACTAGATTGTTTTTGTGTGTGTGGATGAATTGTCTATGTGTACTTATGTCTGCTAACTCACTTGCCTCAAATTGCCACTTGAGGGCCAAAAGTATATTAAATTGAATCAAATTGAATATAGAATTGTAATATAATGTATAAAGATAAATAAAACTAATTTTTTATATATAATTTTATATATTATCTGCACTGTATATTTTATAGCAAATATATAGAGTTGAATAAGATCGAGTGTATGGGGTGTCTCCAGGTCCTGACCAGACACCCATAGCTCAAAATTCAGTAAAGATCTTTGCTTAGTATAAGTAGCTGAGAGCACCAGCTTTCCCACCACTGCAGAGACCCTGGGTTCAATTCCCAGTTTGATTCCCCAGTGTAGACTGCCATCACAAACAAGGGCTTACATCCTTGATGCTGCACAGCTCTTACTGTAAAGTGTTCTAGAGAAAGCTAATAGTTTCATCTGTGTCGTCTCTCTAGACCAAGACAACTATCAAACACTGTTTGGGGTCTTGGATAACTCCTTCCTGGTTGCCTATGCTATCGGCATGTTTTTCAGGTTTGTATGTGTGGCTGCTGGATGACCTTATTATATTTTTGTCTGAATGCTTGTGCTATATTGAGTCATAATCATTCCTTGTGTTCACAGTGGGATATTTGGAGAGCGCCTGCCTCTGCGGTACTACCTGAGTTTTGGGATGCTGATGAGTGGATTGTTCACAGCTCTGTTTGGCCTTGGCTTCTACTGGAAAATTCACTCATTAGGGTACTACGCCTTCATCCAGGTAAAGACACAACAGGCTGCAGCGCATACAACTGAGTTTTGCACTTTATTTTGTTCCCTGACTGGTTGTAAACAGTCAGGAAGCGACTTGTTAATGGGTTGCTGTCTCTGCCACCTCTTATCAATTTTCCTAGACAGAACTACTGCATACAGCAAAATCACATTAGGAGAGAAAAGAGAGAAGCACAGATATCTGACAAGCTGACTCACCACAAAAAGTTCAGCCATAGCAACAAACTCTGGCTAGGTTTAGCTGGTCGTTCAGCTTTATAGGAAATGAATGTTAGTCCCAGTGTGGAGGCACACTCAGGGCCTCTATAACCCAAGGCAACGTATAAATGCAGAGTTTTGTTTCACTTCAGGTTTGTTAAAATTCTTTTTGGTCACTAATAACCACATCTACAAACTGAAAATCAGACTGTATTGCCGCTGTGACTTAATGATGAGAATCACACTCACCCTGCAGAGATTGTAGTTATGTAAAAGCTGGATTACATCAGACACACGTGAAGAAACTAATTTTGAACCAGTCTACTCTCCATTCCCTTGTATTAGTGTTGCCACAAATGATTATTTTACTCATCATGTATTTGTTTAGTCTATAAAATGTATATGAATGTATAATGAAAGACGCCCATCGCAATTTCCCAGAGCCTAAAATGTCATCTGCAAATTGCTTGTTTTATCTGACCACCAGGAAAAAATCCAATTACAATTATATAAAACAATTACATAAAATTGACGTAAACAATTGACCGAAATTGATTGTCAAAGTAGTTGACGATTAATCTACTAGCTGTTTCACTACTGCCGTGTATATATAACATGCTTCCCATAAACAGAATTCATTTGGGCAGCCCATCCACATATAATTGCTCCCACACAAAATTATTGTACAAAAATAATTTTGTATTCTTTTTTTCTTTTCATGAGTCTGAAAATGCTTTTAAAACTGCACTTGACTGGTTCAAAAGTCTTCTGGACGCTGCATGTTAGATAGCTAGTTTGTAGTTAGATCAATGTAATGTTGTTTTGTAGCTCTGAAGTGTCAGATGAGCTTCCCACCATCACATGACTCCTCCCAGCAGTAAAAAATTCCTCAAGTAAATTCACAACCTGTGGCAAACAAGAGAGAGAGATTAGAAATATTGTGCAACTATAAATCTTATTAGATCAATAATTTGGATGTTTGTAAGAAAAAAAATCCTCTTTGACATAAGAAACACCAAAATCCAATATCTGACACCTGCAAAAAGAAAGTTCTTAAAGACTGAAGCACCTACATGTAACTTTCAAAAAATCACTTATTTAATGTATTGATTAAAAACATTATTAACTCCTTACAGGTTTGATCACAGTGGGCTCTATGGGTCAGTACAGACCTCATTTATCATCTCGTCCCTTTGAAAATGTAGAGATCTCATGGTGGCTTAGTCAGGCTTTACTCACACATCACATGACTCACAGCTGCATCATATTACTACAGGCGTGTGGTGTGGGAATGTTAAGCAGCACTGCACACTGGTGTCCTCTCACCCTCCTTTATATGCACAGTTTGTAGGGTTGCACCATTGTTATGAGGCTGTGATGCAGTCAGTTAACATAGGCTGGTCTCTTCTCTGTTTGCTTCACTCTGCAGGTCATGAACGGACTGATGCAGACCACCGGTTGGCCAGCAGTGGTGGCTTGTGTCGGCAACTGGTTTGGAAAGGGGAAGTGAGTACTGCAAGCTGTGTTCCGGGGGGCAGTCCTGCTGACTGCGCAGTATCAGATGCTGCTGACACACCACACGTACATTTGTCATGTTTTGACAGCACAGTGAGACCAAGCAAGCTATGATTTACCTCGGACCACTCGCCCAAAATCCACATCCTAAATGTAAACTGCACCTTGAATATGTCTGGAAGCTCAGAAACGGGTCAAACTGGTTCTTCTGAAGTACAGCTATAAGCACACCAGTCAGACACTGTTTCTTAAACAGATTACACCCGCCTGGTCCAACCCTTTTCAGTGCTTCATCTGCAGTCACGGATTATGTTTACTCGCTCAAAAGAAAACAGTCACACTGTATTAACCTGGTTGCTGTAAAATGCAGCAGATTACTACTCTGATTTTTCAGATGTTTTTAACATTTGTGGTCTGAAATACATATAAAAGTTGCCAAAATCATGGTCATTTGTAGTCATTTATATTTTTAAGCTTAACATGATTTATAAGTTATTGATCATTGAAGGAATAGTTCAACATTTTGTGAAATAAGTTTAGTTCCTTTCTTTCTGAGAGTAAAATGAAAATGTTGATATTGCCTGATATAACCCTGGCTATGTCCAAAGTTCAGATACACCTTCCAACACCTCTAAAGCTCACTAATCAACATGTCGTATCTTGTTTGTTAAACTTTCACACAGAAATGTAATAACAACTACTTTGTGGGGAGAGATCACTCATGGCCATTGTGTGCTTGTGTTTTGATCTTTAGGCGAGGGTTCATCATGGGTGTGTGGAACTCTCACACCTCAGTAGGAAACATCTTGGGCTCCCTCATCGCAGGTGTCTACGTCTCCTCGGAGTGGGGGATGTCCTTCATTGTGCCCGGCCTCATCATTGCCTCCACTGGGATCCTGTGCTTCTTCTTCCTGGTTGAGAGTCAGTTTCTGCTCATCAGAGACACACACACACAAAACTCTGCCACAGTTAAATCTTGGAAAGGGATTTGGATTACTTCATGAAGTCAGAGTCAGGAGAGGAGAGGCAACTCTGCAGTGCCAGAAAGGAACTGTGACATTTTGGGGAAATAGACTGTTCCCTATCTTTACCCAGAGTCAAGATAAAAGATCAATCATTAATTTAATCTCTTAGTACAGCGACAGGTCTGGACATGTTCAACCTTGCTTAGGTCAAAAACATAAAGTAGGAGGGAAAATACTCTTTAAATACACTTTTTTACATTTTGTATCTTGTTGTTTTTACAATTACATTTGCATTGTGTTTAAATTCTTAATTGCTGTATAAGGACATTTCTGAGCCTCCCCTTTCCTCTGTGTTTCAGAACCTGAAGACGTCAACTGCACTCCTCCTCAGCACCACGTGAGTGAAAACAGAAACATTCATCATTGCAATTCATCTATAACAGGACTTCTTGAGCTCATGCATTTGTGTTTGTATGTTAGTGTGATCAGGGGAGCAGTGAGACAGAGCCACTCTTGCAGAACTCATCCCATGCCGTCAATGGTGCCATCACCATAGAGCCTCCGGAGGTTGTTGAGGAACACGCTGAGGCCATAAGCTTCTGCGGGGCTCTCAGTATACCTGTGAGTGGAAACAACTGTTTTTAAGCATGAAAATTACCTGCTTGTATGGCTGTGTTTGAAGGTACTGTGTGTAGCAGATATTTGTGCCAGCAGGTACTGAATTACCGAATTGGTATTTTAGAATTGTATTTATTAAAAACTTAATTAAACTGAATTTGATCAAATTGAATCTACATTTAATGTTCAAAATTTCTGTGTACATTTTGAACGATGATTTAAAGCTGCTACATGTAGCATTATTGTTTTTTTGTTCATTATGTTCATGTTAGCTGATTTCTTGTTGGGAGGTGTGGGGTATCTTGACCTATCAAAGCATTTAAAATGATGCCCAGCGCTACTCCTGTTATGTAAAATTATGTGATGAACAGGTTTGTGTTCACTTGCTTTTCATATGGCTGTGTGTCTCGGAAAGTGAATTTTGAATTACAGCACTGTGATAATGATGAGATTTTGAGATGATGACAGGTTTCTTCAGTGGTTTTCATGGTTTTATGTGTCTGACAAAGGGAGTGGTGGAGTTCTCTCTCTGTCTGCTGTTTGCCAAGCTGGTCAGCTACACTTTCCTGTATTGGCTTCCTCTCTACATCTCAAATGTTGGTCAGTATTTACACACATGCTTTATTTTTACATTAATTAGGTGATACAGTTTTAACCACATAATTTAAAGATAAGTTAATGTGGGTTTTTCTTTCATTTTCAGCACATTTTGAGGCAAAGAAGGCTGGAGACATGTCGACACTATTTGATGCAGGAGGAATCGTGGGTAAGATTTGAGCCTTGACTGATAAGTCATATCACATAATCTGACAAGAATTTATTTTCCAACATGTTTGACGGAAGAAGAAGTAGAAGGAGGTAGCTCATATAGCTCATGTAGAAGTCAGCAATCTGGGCAGTGAAATTGTTAGTCTACAAGCAAAGAAAGGCCTTAATAATTAGAATTTTATAAGCAACTGAATACCTAATTGTAAATATGCTGTTTCACAAATTCAAATAGAAATTTCAAGTATTCATTTTAACTTATGTTTCTTGAATCATATGAATGACTGAACATAAACTGATGAGACTCATTGACATCAATTCAGGCTCGATATCTCATCCTTGGCTCAGACGTTTGAATTTTACCAATCCAATTTGAGTAACCCGATTTTTAGACTTGAATTTTTAGATCAGAATTTGACAATTTGAGCAAATTGAATATCATTTTTACATCAAACACATTTGAATTTGCTATCCGAAATTGTAAAAAAAAAAAAAAAAAATTAAAAATCAAGATTTTGAGATTGTACTACTTGAAATTACCTTCTGAAATTTTCAAAGAGAGGAACTGAAACCAGTACATTTGTTCAAAAAATGTACAAAGACTGGAGCATACAAACATCAGTTTGCCGTTTTACCAGGGGATATTTGTCTCTGAACAGTTGCCAGGTAACCAGCGGAGATTCCAAGAAATTAATGGCCTTGGCCAGGAAATAGTTTGGCACATAACCTCTAGTAAAACTTCACTTTCTGTCACTTTACATTTCTGTTTGTGTACAGATTAAACAAAGGAGATATACCATGTTAATTAGCCAGCTTCAGAGGAGCTGGTAAATGGATTTTGTTACCATTGGAGGGAGCCAGGCTAGCTGTTTCCACCTGCTTCCAGTCTTTATGCTAAGCTAACCAGCTGCAGGTATTAGAGTGGTATCAATCTTCTCATCTAACCCAGCTAGAAAGGGAATAAGCGTATTTCCTGACATGTCAAACTTTGGCTTTTCAGTAGTGATTAAATTTCATAATTAGGTATTCAGTTGCTTATAACACAACAACAACAACATCATCATAATGCTGCCAGGAAGATTTTATCTGACCTATTGTGTGCTGTGTCTACAGGAGGCATCATGGCGGGCCTCGTGTCTGACTATACTGGTGGGAGAGCGACAACTTGCTGCGTCATGTTGCTTCTTGCTGCCCCTATGGTGAGTGTCACCTCATACATCAGATTATTTAATGACAGTTGGTCATCCTCTTAATCACTTGCTCCTTGGCATGATCCCAGAGGTTATATGTGTTTAGACTGGCATTACTCTATACCTTTCCCATGAAAAGACCAAAACCAACAATGTGTTCGTCACTCTCTCAATAATTTCCAACTTTCCGACCCTGTCTTTGGTTCTCAGCCCCAAGCCCATTTGTTCCTACTGAAGACATAAATCTTAAAATATATATAGTTTGATTCATGAAAAAGGCTAGGTGATTTCCTAAAATAGCAACAACAGAAGGTGTTCCTGTTATTTTTTATTATTTTACATGTAGAGTTGGGTGAAAAGTCAATATGATATTGAAACTGGCTGTGTATAGTCTGGATTTTTTGTTAATATAATCTTGTGATATAAAGCTATAAATGTTGTCTTTTCTTTATCTCATAGGCTAAGTTAAGTAGAGTAAAGTAGTTGAGTAATATATTTTCTAAAGGATACCGTATTCTGTCAAAAACAAAGTTTCATGTTATTATTGATATAAAGATATTTTGTGTAATTTAATTAATTTGAAACTAGTGTGGAGCTTCTTTGACAGCATGGTACTTTACACTAGAGTGGGAAAGGAATGATACAGTGTAATATTTCAGCACAGTATAGATTTCTCTCCTAAGTTAGTTGTTATGAGGAGAACATAAAGTGGGATGTCTATCTGCTAATGTTTTTTTGTTGTTGTTGTTGTTCATGTTGCAGCTTTTCCTCTATAATTACATTGGACAAAGGAGCATTGGTACTACAATTGGTAAGACTTCTTTACTGTATCATTATTCAATGTTAAAATGTTCTGGTATAAACTCAGATCAGTAGTTGTTAGATTGTTGTTTAAATATAACAGTTTATAGGGCTTAGAGACTCAGCTGGAAAATTTAAGGACACAAATTTTAATCTTCATGTAGGATGGTCAAACATTTAATTAAGCCATACACAATAATAACAGTTACTTCTAATCTCACTAAATACACCAACATGAATACACACATCTGCATATTGCAGATAAATCTAAATCTTCAGTAACGTTTTACTGAAAAAAGGGAGAGCGACAAGTGACTTCCATAGTGATGGCGATTAAAGTAACATCACAGCTTGCCTTTTCAAGTTTTGTCGACATTTTGATTTGAATTATTTTCCTTAAAGTAGTTCACATCCATAATGAACTTTCTTGTCCACACTAACATCAGATAAAGTTTTACATTTTTATGAAACATCAACCTTCAGGGAGGGAGGAAGAGCAGGTGTGATACACCACACAACAAAGGTCACATATTTAACATTCAATTGTTAATGATGTCATTTTATAAAAATATTGATCACGAGATGAGATGGGTCATATTGTAATATATTGATTGATTAATCACATTGATTGATTGATTAATCACATGTTCGCTTCTTGGTACTGAATTTGAGCAGCACTTTGCAATGTGGGGGAAAAATAAGTTAAAAGTTGGGTAAAGTAGAGAGAAATGGCTCAGGAACATCAGGAGGGTATGTTTGAGGAAAAACTCACTGCACAGACAGCGGCTGCTGAGTCTGCATCAAGCCTCATCATCATTTCTTGTCTTTGTTTTTGTACCTGTGATGTTTGGAGCAGTCAGAGTTGCTCATATTTGTACCATCAAGACCCAATATGAGCTGAAACAGAGTGGTCCTATTTAAAAGTAGAAAATCAGAATCAGAATTAAATCTAAACTCTGGTTTAATTATTTGTACAATGTGGAAACAACATTGATTTTTATGAATTGGGTTTATCCTTTACTTACAGTTTTTTTTTCTGTGTGTAGGTATGCTGCTGGTGTGTGGAGGCCTGGTGAATGGACCATATGCCCTGATCACAACTGCTGTATCTGCTGACCTGGTAAGACCTGAAGCATCATAGTAAACCCAACCTTCTGCCATCCATCCCTTCTATGCCTTCTTAATACAGTCTTTTCATTACAGTAAATATCCTTCGCTTACTGTACTTGCACAGAGATATTTTAGGGACAGATATGAATGGTCTGGTATGTGCATCAGTGGTGCGAAGATGTTTAAAGTACTCAAAATAAATTGATAAAGCTACTCAAAAGTAATTTGTTAATAACCTACTCAAAGTAGAAGTTAGATTATGGTTTAAAACTGCTCAGTGTGCAGGCCACTGCAGAAAATATCATGTTAAAGGATTTGGCTGGCGATTTTCTATATTTTTCTTATTGTCAACAAACTGCAATCCACAAATGTGCAGAGCCAAACCAACAATGAATTGATCCTACTAAGTTTTGTGTGTGTATCCAAAGACTGAAGTCTGAAGTGAGGTTCCTAGTACGGCAGACGCCACTGTGCATGTGCGAAACGTTGTTCCATTTTGTACTACATTATGAATTTCTCAAAGAACTTCAGTACAAAGTCAAGAGGTTGTGATGTGTAGCACAACAAGCTAGAGACGATCTGTAGACAGAACCACATTTCTACGCATGCGCATTACTCTTTGGAGCCATTTCTAAATAAGCTACAGTAACCACTGTTTTCATGGATGAAGGAATATGTCACCCAGTGCAGCGATGTGGCTCATTGATGTGTTTTAATCGTTTTTGGACAACAATGGAGGTCTACGGCACAGAGGAATAAGATATATCAGACTTTGGATGCACACACAATACTTGTAAGTAGGATCAGTTCATTGTTGGTTTGGTTCTGCACATGAGATTTGTGAAGAAAAATATAGAAAATCACCAGCCAAATCCTTTAAGTACCACAGATAGAAAAAAAAGAAAGATTCACAGTTAAAATAACTATTGGCTTAGTTTTCTCCATCTCGGCCTGTTCTTTCTCTCTAGCCTTCTTTTTTTCCCCTTCTTTTCTCTCTCTTCATTTCCCTGCTTGTCCGAGTGTGGACAGTGACTGATCGTTACTTACATGATGTCTTTGTTACAACAGGGAACACATGAGAGTTTGAGAGGAAACTCCAGGGCATTGTCGACAGTGACGGCAATTATTGATGGGACTGGATCAATAGGTATGTATGAAGTGTCTGAATTGTAGAGATACGGCATCTTCTTGCTGATGTTTTCTTATCTTTGTTTTCCTCCTCTAATCTTTTTTTTTTTTTATTAACAATGGATCAGATGACTATTACCACTAACTCTGTTGCAGCTTTATGGAGGGCATTGTTTTGATTTTAAGGAACACAAAATCCACTCTCAACCTTGTTTACAGCCACAGTAAGCAGCCACTTTCAGCCAAAAAGCTCTGATAAACTCACTGTACACTACCTGCCCCGCACCTAACAACAAACAGACAAAGATGGCAACTAGCTGGTGAACATAGTGGGGCATTTAGCAGCTAAAGAGCCAGATTTTCCCCTCAGAAGCTGGTGGAGAGCAAAACAGAACTAGGAAAGTGAATATTGGACAAGTGGATAAATAAAGAATTCATACATGCAGAGTTACAGTTTTAATATTACAACTGTCACACACCTTTAGATGGAAAATGACTACAGTAAGGCTTATAATATTTTTAATAGTGTTTTTAACAACTAGAACACATAACACAGCTCCTTGCAAGTGAGACAATAGAAAATATTAAATTATAATAATTATATATGATACAATACAATTACGCCTAACACAAGAAAGGTTGTAACCTTTACCAATAAAGAGAAGAGAAAAACCTAATACATAAAAACTCTTAAAGGTTGAAACTTTTTGATGTTACTCTACTTAATGAGACAGGTTTCAGTGCATTAATGTTTGTATGTTCTCTGTAGGAGCTGCATTGGGTCCTCTGCTTGCCGGTCTGATCTCTCCTACTGGCTGGAACAACGTCTTCTACATGCTCATCTCTGCCGACATCTTGGCCTGCCTGGTCAGAAACACCACTTTATCTATTCACTGACATTACTCATTAGTCTCTTACAGTACAACGCAGCACAGCTAGAACATTATTTGTCATTACTGCTTATCCCAGTCATGTTTTGGACTATTGAATTGTCTCGACTGATGATGTTCCTGTAGTTTTGTAACAACTGTTTGTTTGTCTTCAGTTTTTGTCCAGGCTCGTTTACAAGGAAGGTCAGGGCTGGTGTGGACGTGTCCCTCGTGTCAGAGGGTGAGTATGACCAACGTAAGTCTCAAGGATGAAGAATCTGTGACTATTGTATTCAACCTAACATCATTTAATCACAAAGGCCCTTGAGATTTAGGTCTATTTTTCAGCTGGGACCGGACCAAAATAGCATACCATTACAAAAACTACAAACCTATAAAAGTGTGTTTAAAACTCCCAGTAAGGGTGGGATGACTACAATAAAAACATGGAATGCTGTTGCCTGTTTTGAAAAGTTAAAAAAAACGCTCAAAAACCACTCAATTCTCATCCCCAATTCTATCAGAAAGGATGTTTTATACACTGTTAGAACCGACACTTTGTTTGAAGCATACTGGGCACTTAAAGGATAGGTTCGCAATTTTCAAGTTTGTCTTAAAACAACACCCAAATGAAACAGGTTTGGTTCGCTAAAATTCCTCCTCTTCATACGTACATTAAAAGATGGGCGACACACATGCCACATGCCTCCTTCTGTGCAAAAATGTATTTAAAGGTTTATCTGAAGATAATATGAGGCTTTAGCAGTCTGAGTTAGTCAAATAAAGTGGATATCTTACACAGTTACTGTCTTTTTAGTAAAACAAATTCCCTCGACAGGCAGTATTTTCCTATTCAGCTGCAGTGGAAGGATAGCAACTAACAAAAAGAGGTATTTTGGCACTAAAAAGAGAAAAAGATATTGACTTGATTGATTTGGATGGCTGAAGCTTTAAATAAAGTTTTAAATATATTTTTGATTCAAAAGGGCTGTGGATTTTGTCCCTCATCACTTCTCATCTAACTCTTGGCAAGAAAGCAAATAGGCATATTTCCAAAAAAGAGTATTTAGTCAAATAATGTGACAGTGTTGTGACAAAAACTCTCAACAAGATATTAACTTTATAACATCATTAAGTACAGATTAAAAAATGACCATTAAATGAAATCAACAGCTCTGAACTAAAACTGAACATTATGAGCAGGATATATATGTCTAATATTCATTAACAAACAAACTGTAACTTTTTATTTTTTCAACTTCTAATTCCAGGTTCAATGAAATCTGAAATACACACACCAACAAACTGGGAACCACTCACCAAAGAGGGAAACCATGCTGTTTTAGAGAACTGACCTCACCTTACAGTGGACGACCTCTTTCTATTTTGGCTGAATGGAGACCGAGCCATCAGTGGAAGATTCAAGGCACTAAACTGATGATTGAAGCCTTCTTCTTATTGTAAAACAGAGAGAAATATGTCTTTATAAAGACAACACTTTTTTATGACTAATCTACTCATTCTAACTTGTTTGTTTTAATATTCTTTTATCATTAAAGTGTACATACTATGCATTTTCTTAATTTAGTCTTTTTCTGTCTCCTTGGTTACCGCATCCTCACAGTATACACCATTTCAGTACAGTTTGAAAGTGCTTCTGTTCCCAGATTTGATATGTTATATGATATTTAGTCTTTGAAGAGTGTTTATCTAGCATGGCTGAGTACAGTTCAACATTTTGGGAAACAATAAGTTATGGAGCACAATTCTCTGATAAATTACTGTCTGAAAAGGGCTTTTGATGGTCTGTCAGGTTTTACATCCAAATTCAACTTCATTGAACCTCTGAACACACATTTGTAGGAGGTGCTCCAGCATTGACAGGAAGTGGAAGTTTTGTAGAAACCACATTTGTGTGCAAAGTGTGTGAACCTCGAGTATATACTGTGTGTGAGTAAAACAAACCTAAAGATCCCACAGGAACATGAAAAAAATCCAAGAAAAGTTTTTAACAAGATAAAACATTTAGAAAGGACTGGTTGAATTCAGTACAAGTTTTAAAGCAAGAAACAGTTTCCCTCTTGTTTTTCTTGCTATTCATGGTGGAAATCTGAGAGTATACTGTGTATCAGCAGTTATATTTGACTTATTAAAAAGAAAGCTAAACCCGTGTCAGACATGGCCATCATCTGTTTAATGACAGTAAATCAAAGTTAACATGGGTCCTTGGAGTGTTAAAGAGAACTGATGCCCTGAGACTCAGAGGATCATATGGCACTGTTTCCACTTTCCATCTTTGCCATAATAGCTCAGTTACATCAGCAAAAACGTTACTCTTTATTTTGAGAAGTACCTGCTGTATTCATAATTGTAGTGGTTGGCTTTATAAAATGGATGAAGCCATGAGTTACTCAGCTCAGAGTTTCATACCACTGCAAGACACTTCTCTAAAATAAAATGGAATATACAATCAACACTCAAAATAGATTTTTTTTTTAAAAAGGCACTATACAAGCAAACAAAGAAAAGTCACCACTTATATGAGTGTCTGATAAACAGCACACAGACCAACAGCAAGAAATAAGAGACAAAGTAAACAGTGCAGCAAGTCTCCAACAGCAAACACTCTGCAGAGTCACATTTGAGACATCAAATGAAAATACATGAATGAAAACACTCCAGCAGTCATCATGACACGTTTGAACAATTGCCAAATTTCATTTATCTTACAGTTTATTATCAGGTTCAATTTGAAACCACTACAGCAATAACATACCCAGACAGAAGACACACTGCAACATTTTTGGACTAAAGGCCTCAGTATGCTTCAAATGAGGTGCATGTTGGACCCCTGCAAATATACAGGCGCACAACAAAGTAGTTCATTTCCAAAACAATGTTTTCCATGCCTTGTTTTTCTTACTCAAGGCCTGTTAGCTTGTTATAGTTATATTGTATTGAATGGGGAAGCCATTGATCGCAACAATCAGCTTTTACCACCCTAATCCTGAATTTGGAACAACAACGCGTGTTTTGATTCCTTCCAGAAATGTTTGGAAGGAATCAAAACAAGCGTTGTTGGTTGTGTCCAAGTCGTTGCTTTGGAGCATGAGAGGATGCACAAAGTTGAAGCATTTTCAACTTCTCCAGGTTGAGCCCTGGGGCAACTTTTGTGTCTTGAATGCAGCTAAAACATCTTTTAAGACCTCTTTTTCATTTTTCACACAACTCCTCATTCGTAGGATTAATCGCCTAAAGACTACAAAGACACATAAAAGATACAGATATTCTTGGAGAGAGAGTATAGATGCAACCAGGAGGCAGCTATGACAGCAGGCTTTTCTCCCTGTTAGTCAGTTATAAAATGACTTCAGGTGTGGTTGGATGACGTTATACAAACTAGTTCATTTGAAGCATACTGAGACCTTAACACATGAACTTAAAGCAGAGATTCACTAAGGATTTGCTTTAATGATCTGAGAGCTTTGTTTCAAATCTTAAGTATTTCAGTGTATTCATGACTAAATCAGTTCAAGTTTGTGAAAACAATTAACACAAACAAGTCTGTATTTATTAAGAGTTTAACACCCAAAACCAAAGCCAATGTTCTTCATCAGGACTGTGTAGGTGTGGTTTGATCAGATTTCGTTTTGATTGGTCCATTTGAACACGACATCAACTTTTTACACCCGAACCACGCCCACTTCAGGACAAAATTACAAATACATCAATCTCTCTCTGAAATGACCACACCTGTTCTAACTTTGGCAAAAAATGTAACTGTTGGTTCATGTATAACTTCATTGCTAATAGTGAGAAGCCGATAGAGAAAATTGGTTTTCAGGGCCTTCAAAGACTAGTGTGTTATAATTCTAGTTTATTACATTTTGGGTCTTGTTTTTGTAGTTTCATCCATCATTTCTATCAAAAATAATAACATAAGTAATAAAAGTAATAAGAGTAATAATCAGATCAGGGAACACAGTTAAAATGGCTAAAAACAAGTCGGACGAGGCAATAAATACAAGCAGTCAGATGATTAAACAGGTTGAAAATGAATCCAGGTGAGTCAAACTTATTTGGAAGAGAAAACAAAGGTGATCATAGTTTACAGACCAACTTGCTTCAACTTTGATCTACTGTACTGCTGGTAGTGTTGCACACAGTTTTCTTGTGCAATGAGGGATTATTTTCATTATTATTTTCCCAGACCAGTGTGAGCTTTAATACGAGTCTCGGTTGGTGAATAAAGCACCACAAAGTCCCCAAAATTTAGCGTTTTAATTGAGATGGCAATGAGGGATTTTTTACAAACATTTTGGGAGGGCTCATTTTCAGTTTGGCCTTAAAAATAAAATTTAGAATTTTTAGATAATCTGGCAAAATTGTTATTTACAAGCTGTCTGATCGTGTTTCTTGCCTCCTGCCTAGTACAACAATATTAAAACTGGTAGGAATGATGGACAAAAGTGCAATAATAAGACCCAAGTTGTAATAAACAAAATGATCCTTTAAAGAATTGTAAAATTGTAAAAAAAATTTGCGACAGGTGCGTTGGAGTAACTTGAAAACAATGAGAAAAACCTGACCTTCATCAGGTGTAGGTGATACACCTGACCTGATGAAGGCCTTTAAAGAATTAAAAATGACCATGGCTCTTTTGCACCAGTCATGAACATGCAGATGAAAAGTCTGTGAAATCCCCTCATTTTGACTGCATATTTATTTAGACAGGCCAGCAGTACACAATGTAGGATCGCATCAAATTCACTAATCGAACACTAACTATTCTATCAACGTAAAAACATATAATAACGGCAACAACTGAGATCATTGCTCTTCAAAAGGAAAAGCTTGTAGCACAATCTTAATGAATCTGGACCTGAATCCTACATTCAAACTGAATATTTTGAACTTGACAGTTATAAATTCAAGGCATAAGCTTTTTGACTTGAACATGAGAATTCCCACCCGTGGTCATGATAACTGTCTTGTGTGTTTTTTTCTTTGAATTCTTCATCTTTGCAGCAGATCTAAGCAAAGTAGAGCGTCACATGGAGACAAATCAAACAGCTCCAGGCAGTTGGAACTTGCGTAAGTGTTGACAGCAGTGTGGTGTGTTAGAGTCCTCCACTTGTGCTGCCGTTGTGTCTTACAAGTTTGTCTAAGGTTTGGCCTGTAATAATTATAACCCTCATAACAGGGATATTGTGTGACTCAGTCACATCTTCAGTGTACATCCTTTTCAAACAAAACAATCTTCAAAAGCTTCATATGATACAGTTGATGTTTCTCAGTGGTGATACGCAGCAGCATTCCATGTGCGGTACCAGGACCTGAAAGGCCAAGGGGAGGATCACAGCATATTACTAAGACATATAAAAGTGACAGAAAATTTTACTTAAATCAGCAATTAAGTCTTGATAATTAATTTAAAGGAATAGTTTGACTGTTTGGGAAATACACTTATTTGCTTTCTTGTTAAGAGTTAAATGAGAAGTTCGCTACCACTCTTATATATAATTAGTGTAATCTCTACAAAACTGAAGTGTAAAAACATAAATTCATCATTTTATAGTCAGGCTTAACTAGCTTCATATTTAACAAACACAGGTATGAAAGTGGTATCAGTCCTCTCATCTAACTGTCCGCCAGAAAACAAATGACCATTTTTCCCAAAACGTCAAACTATTCCTTTCCTTCATCCTCAACAGGGTGATACACATCATCGATGTATTAAAGGTGCAGTGGGTAGAATTTAGTGGCATCAGAACAGACTTGGCAGAAATGGAATATTATTTTCATAAGTATGTTTTAATTAGTGTATAATCACCTGAAAATAAGAATCATTTTGTTTTTGTTACTTTAGAATGAGCCCTTTATATCTACATAGGGAGCAGGTCCTCTTCCACGGAGCCTGCCACTTTGCACCATCATGTTTCTACAGTAGCCCAGAACGGACAAAACAAACACTGGCTCTAGAGAGGACCTTTCATGTTTTTTGAGAGTTTCACAGCCACCATAGGTTCTCCTACACGCTTCATAGGGGAGGGGTATTCAGTTGGTTGCAATCTGCAACCTCACCACTAGATGCCACTAAATCCTACACACTGATCCTTTAAGCCACTTCTTCTCTAATGTGGCAAAGTAAGGGAAGTTTGTGTTATACATACATATATACAGTGCTGCTTAAAGTTTGTGAACCCTTTAGAATTTGCTCTATTTCTGCATAAATATGATCTAAACTGAAGTCAGATTTCCATGCAAGTCCTAAAACTAGATAAAGACACATCAATTAAACAAATGAGACAAAAACCTTACACTTGTTCAATTATTTATTGAGGAAAATGATCCAATGTTACATATTTGTGTGTGGCAAAAGTATGTGAACCTCTAGGATCTATCATTTAATTTGAAGGGGAAATTAAGAGTTGGGTGTTTCAATCAATGGGATGACAATCAAGTGTGAGTCGGGGAGGCCATGTCTTATTTAAAGAAGAGAAATCTGGGTCTTCACAATCAAAGTCTGAGCTTCACAACACTGGTTTGTGGAAGTCTGTCATGGCTTGAACAAAGGAGATTTCTGAGGACCTTAGAAGAAGAGTTTCTAAAGAGTTTGGACTCCACTAGTAAACTGTCAGGCAGATCGTGTACAAATGGAAGACATCCAACACCACTGTTACCCTCCCCAGGGGTGGTCGAACAACAAAGATCACACCAAGAGCAAGGTGTGTAATAGTCCAGGAGGCCACAAGGGTCATGCAGTAAGACAACGACACTAAACACACAAGTCGTTCTACCAAAGAATGGTTAGAGCAGAAGAAAGTCAATGTTTTGGAATGGCCGAGTCACAGTCCTGACCTTAATCCTATAGAAATGCTGTGGAAGGACCTTGCAGTTCATGCAAAGAAGCCTACCAACATTCCCGAGTTGAGACTGTTCTGTAAGGAGGAATGGGCTAAAATTCCTCCAAGCCAATGTGCAGGGCTGATAAACAGTTACCGACAACGTTTGGTTGAAGTTATTGCTGCCAAAAGGGGTCACACCAGTTACTGAAAGCAAGGGTTCACATACTTTTGCCTCACACAAATATGTAAGATTGGATCATTTTCCTCAATAAATAAATGAATAAGTTTAATGTTTTTGTCTCATTTGTTTAATTGGGTTCCCTTTATCTAGTTTTAGGACTCTGATCATGTTTTAGATCATATTTATGCAGAAATAGAGACAATTCTAAAGGGTTCACAAACTTTCAAGCAGCACTGTATATATATTGATTTGTTTTGTTTTTTAACAAACTATTCCCTTTAATAAATACAGTTAACACATTTTAAATGCAACATGTGAAATCAGATTTTTTTTTGTTTTTAGGTGAAAGGCTCCATGTTCTGGTAATTATGAAGGCTGTGACAGAAAAGAAGTTTCATACCCTGGTGAGCTGTAGGAAGCTGGGTTGACCTGAGATGTTAAACAGGCAGAGGCTGTGGACAGACTGTTAGGAGAAGCTTCACGGCTTGCACTGTTTGGAGAGGAATTTGATGAAACTGGAAGGAAAAAGGTTAACACGTTATTGAATAAGCACATACATGCAGAAACCAACATACAGGCACGTACATGGAACATATACAGCAGCACTCACCCTATGTAGTGATAGTAGGACAATTTTATGTTGTTTTCAAGGTCAAGAATGAACTTTCACTCTAACTGATGTTGTAAAATCTAATTCTGATATAGACAGTGGTGGAAAGTAACCAAGTACATTTACTCAAGTACTGTACTTAAAGTAAAGTTTTGAGGTACTTTACTTGAGTATTTCCATTTCATGCTACTTTATACTTCCACTCCACTACATTTCAGAGGGAAATATTGTACTTTCTACTCCACATTAATTTGACAACTTTAGTTACTTTTCAGATGAAGATTTGACACAATGGATAATATAACAAGCTTTTAAAATACAACACATTGTTAAAGATGAAACCAGTGGTTTCCAACCTTTTCGGCTTTTGACGTCTTACAAAAAGCAGTGTGTAGTCGAGGTCACATTTCAGATGTCTATGAGTTGTTAACAGCTCCACCAAATAGTGATTTTTCGCTCTAAACTTCTCACATCCAATATTTCATAAAAAATCAAAGATTAGAGAAAAAGTCCAAAAACTGAAAACAGATTTGTGTATCAGGACTTTGTTTTTTCTTCTTTCCTCTCCCATTAATCATCTCACGACCCCTCAGATTTATCTGGTGACCCTTTGGAGGGGCCCGACCCCTAGGTTGGGAACCATTGGACTAAACTAGCTAACTGTATATAAAGTAGTTCAGACTAGCTCCACCTCCAGCAGCTACAACAGTAACATGCTGCTTACACAGTGATGCTTCAGTATTAATAATCTAATGATGTCATATATAATAATATATCAGTCAGAGGGACCAAACCACTACTTTTACTACAATACTTTAAGTACATTTTGCTGCTAATACATAGGTACTTTTACTTAAGTACGGTTTATCATGCAGGACTTTTACTTGTAATGGAGTATTTTTACATTGCTGTATTGGTACTTTTACTTAAGTAAACAATATGAATACTTCTTCCACCGCTCATTATCAGTACTTGAATGTAGGAAACAGTACTTGCCTCCACCTGAAGCCAGAGGGCTGTAGGATCTGGATGCTGAAGCCTGAAACAGTGTGAAAATGAATCAGACAAAGCCAATTTCATATCAGGACTGAGGAATATAGTTGCTTTATAACCAAAAATCTCCATATTAAACAGTATATGCAGTTTTCTGATTTTAACAGTTTTAACAGTCACTTTTTTAAATAAAAAACTGTGCTATAGGCAAAAATAAAGTAAAGCTCTCACACATTAAAAGAAATTGTTTAATAATATATTTAATAAGCCTGATGATGGTTTAATGCCACAATGTCTGTTTATTCTTCAGCTGCCATGTCATAAAAAATGTGAGGATCATTTAGTATTTCTTTATCTTTAGTGTGCAAGAACCTTTTTTAACATTTTTTAATTGGATCAATTGCAAAAACTGCATAAACTGTCCTAATATTCAGTGATCTCCTTTGAGAGTAACTTGTAGACTGATGTTGCAGCTAACCATTCTGGAGCTGTAGCTGTGTGATTTGACCGGTAAACTAGCCACCGGGCAGTAGATCCTCTTCTCCTTCTGACGCCGATTACAGAACCAAACTCGAACCACCTCCTTCTCCATGGACAGCTGCTCTGAGATCAGGGTTATCTCCTCAGAGTTGGGCTTGGGGTTCTGAAAACCAAGAAAGAAAAAAAATTAATTTCCTCCTTCAAATGTTAGCATGGTAAATCTTTAAGCCTGCATTAAATTGAAGGCAGCGGAAGCAAGTTGCGAACACAACATTGACACATTATCACCTTGTTAACAAACACTTGCTTATTTACAGTTACTGAGCAATATTATCATTCATTTGGAGTTGTGTTTCTGTCCACCTGGTGAATGTAAATATAACATTCATTCTGTTTTAAGACAGAAACAATGCTATGAGAGCGCTGAGAGTGAACCAAAACAGTAAAGTTGCAGCTGGACAGCTAAACAATGAGATGAAAATCACTATAAAGCTCCATAAAGAGCTGCAGAGTCACTGATAATTCTCTGTACATTCATCAGTATGGGCAACACCTCTTACATTGCACATTGTCATTTGATCAATTGTATATCGATTATAAACACTTTAAGGTTGATAGTTGATAACCACTCACAGTGTCTGAAACATTTATCTATCATCAGGGTCTCTTGTTTGTGACATTTTTAGTTGTCAAATTCGGTACAGATTGACACAAAATACAGACTCAAACTCATTATTACATAATGTGAATAAAACATGAAAAATCTGAACTTTAAATCATAAACTGTTTTAACTAATGAGAAAATGTTTATATAAGCACATTTATGGCATTCCTATATGAGCGGTTAAGTTTATAACTGGCTTGTAAACAAGGAACAATGTTCATTTTCGAATAGGAACTGTACAATGCTCTGTGAGTCTGTAACATATTTAATAATGGTTTGAACAGATCATTTGTAATGTATGAGTGAGAAAAATTTTGTACTTATGCATTTAAAGCCAATACATGTACAATTTGAAATTTTCTGACATTGCAAAGATGGCCACACTAGCGGCTCTGCGAGGCTGTACTTAATGCTAACGTCAGCATGCAAATGTGCTAACAATGATTAAAATCACATGTGTTTTGATGTTGTTACAATGTTTTAAGAGAAACTAGAGATTCACAATAAAAACTGGTTTAATATTAAATCAATTTTAAGCTCACATCGAGGAAACGTTTCTCCAGAGTCATCTTGATGTTCGTTTCAATGCTTGTTCTCTTTTTCCGTTTGCGTCCATAGCTCTCCATCAGGGGCGGCAGAGAAACATTGTTGCTCATCGAGTCGGAAGGTGAGTTTTCTAATGTAAAAACAAATATTACATGGACATTTATCATCACTTTTAAACAGCAATAACATCAGGTAACAGTTAGCATTAGCCAGGCTGTAGTTCGACTCCCATTCAGTCATAACAAGCAGTTGATTAGCTGACCTCTGTGCATCTGTGCTATTAATCAAAGTGGTTATGGAAATGGTTTGATATTTTGAAAAATTAAAAAAATTACATATAAACAAAAAATATGGAAATACAACTGGATTATTGGGATTATTGGTAACATATAAACTAACAAAACTCACTCAGTGCTGATCACCTGCTAATGCAAAACTCAGTCAGTCCAATTATCAACAGAGGTTGCAAGTACAAGTACAAGCTAATGTAGCTGGTAAGAATGGTGGTAATGGATAAAGGAGAATCATTACAATATACATACACTTTTTTATGAATTATCATTTTAGAGCTGATACTGATAGTTAGTACGATGTCTGAAGTTTTTACTCTGGTATTTAAATAATAAATTATGTAAAATACTTTGAGTTAATGCAAAAAAGTAGAGTTTTAAAGCACCTCTTCAAACAGACAACTTTTTGGATTTTACATTTTTGCTTGTTCCTCTATCCTTTTTCACATCCAACCAGAATAATCAGTGGTAATAAAAAATAAAATAGCAGTTACTATGTTGTACCTGCGTCACTCAGCCATTTCTCCAGCAGAGGTTTGAGCTTGCACATGTTTTTGAAGCTGAGGTTGAGAGCCTCGAAGCGAGAGATTGTGGTCTGGCTGAAGTCATTGCCGTACAGTTTTCCCATCGCAAGGCCCACATCTCCCTGTGATAGAGCACAAACACACACAGGTAGAACATATAACACATTGAATATATCACTCTCTGATGCAAAAGTCAAAGTAGATGCAAGCACAAAATATAATTACTTAGTTTGACTAAAGAAATTTAATTTACTGGCTTTTTCCAGGGCTTTCAACCACATTTCATGTTTGCTTGAGGTGGACTTTGAGTAAAAAAATTTTTTTCCAAAGTTCAAGAATTAACTTATATGCTCTTATTTGATAATGTGCGTTTTCCCCTTGGTTTGGTTTCTTTTCACACAGAGAAAAAACTGAACAAGCCATGTGAGAATGTTCACTTCATTCATTGGTCAGATGTGTCTGGGGCGGGACAAAGAACGTACAACATACTACATTGCACTAGTCCAGGTCTGACCTTGATTCATTCTCCGGCTAGTTGTTAGCAATTATTAAATTAGCTCATCCGCATCCCACTATGCAAAGCTCACCAGGCTACAGAGCCGTTTCGCTCAAATTTTGCGGAATACACCTAGTAGTTGGGTCGTATCGAGGTTGGATCACTACCACAATAGAACCACTCCAGAGTTTGTTTGGGACCGGACTAAGGCCACCTCCTCTAAAGAGTCTTAGTGCGGTTGTTTTGGTCTGCACCCGAGTGTGATTACTGTGTTCACACCTGCAAAAAGTTTGATTTAACCAGACTAAAAAGTGCAGGTGTGAAAACAACCTTGAGCATTGCAGACAAGTTCTGACAACCTCATAGAGCGACCTGAGAGATACAGGATACAAAGACTTCTTAGTTGTGAAAGTAAATGTCATCAAAGGAAAACATAGTGGGGTTTGTCCTGTTCAGTACCTGAGTGAAGCCCAGTTTGATGCGTCTTTGTTTGAATGCTTTAGCAAACTGCTCCAGTTCCTCCAGATCACTGGGTTCCTCCTGTGGTGGTACCGCCATGTGTTTGGGCATCTGCAAGTGGGACATGTCCATGTGGTTCTCCATAGATGGTCCTGCCAGACCAGATCGACTCATAGCCTGGATCAGAAATACATCACAGAAAAAATCTTTTATTTCAGTTTCCAACTGAAATAAAAGAGGCAATGAGGTTTTTACTGTCCTGTAATACAAAAATGACCATAATGTATCTGCAGGACTCAACATTTACTTGTCCAGATGTTCAAATTTCTGTGCTGCTGTTGACTGGAAGCTAACTTGTTTCTGTGGCTAATAGAGCTGGGCAATAAATCAATATTATATCAATATCATGATATGAGACTAGATATCGTCTTGGATTTTGGATATCGTAATCTTGTGATATGGCATATGTGTTGTCTTTTCCTGGTTTTAAAGACTGCATTACATTAAAGTGATAACATAGCTAGCTGCACTCGTACAAATAGCTGAATTGTACCGCTAGCAGAACAAAAGCTTGTCACTGGAGTAGGCTACGTTCCTGTACAGATATAACCCTCTTTCTAGCAAGAAAATATTTGTACTCTTACCATTTGTCAATTTTGTACCCTAATTTTACCTTTAAACCTGAATTAACAGATTTTTAGCCACCTGGGGGCAGCAGAAACAAGCTGTAAACACAACACTATCATAAGTTGACATGTTAGCAAACATTAGCTTATACATGTCAAGAAAATATGGAGCAACATTAGCATGCATTTGGAGTCATGTTTCTGTCCACCTGGTGAGTATAAGTCCAATATACACTTTCTTTTTAAGCTGTTTTTGCTCTCTACAAACTCCTGAGAAAAATATCTGGCTCTTTAGCTGCTAAATGCTCCACTATGTTCACCAGCTAGTCGTTAACTGTGTCTGCTGTTTGGTGCTGAGCAGGTAGTGTACAGGTAGTTTTTAGCATTGTGTCCTGGTTTGATTACAAACAATGAAAAAAAAAAAAATCTTTAGAAAAAATCGATCTCTCCTAACTGTAGCCAGATGTGTTTGTTAGCTAACCATACCTTAACCACAGTTTATTTGCCTAACAAATGTGCTGAAAGCATTTCCTTCCTCGGAAAACATGAAAAGCTCATTTTGGTGGTATTTTACATTCATGTTTATGAATTAGAAGTCTTCTTCTTCCCTGCTTTTGCCTGCACATTGGTGTATTATACTTTATACTGAGGTGTGTTTGTGTGTGTATAGACAGAAAGTGGTCTTGATTTACCTGTGGAGTCAGAGCCAGTCCAGGTTGATGCTGAAGAAGACTAGTTTGACTCTGGCTAGGGAGGGACAGCAGGTTCTGCTGCAGAAGTGCTACAAAGAAAAACAGCAGATTATTGATCAATATTCTGTTTGCGACAACAAGACTTTGGTAAGCTGCTGATGTTTGTCAGAAAATAGTTTGAGCATGCTCCTTAACACACAGACATGAGATTCATATTGATCTTCTCATCAAACTCCCCCAAAGAAAGCAAATAAGTATATTTCTCAAAATGTTGAACTGCTCCTTTAAAAACAAAAGGTTTTGTCAATTCAATATTTGTCCCTAGTAATAATCCCTAACATGTTTATGTTAGGGATAACATAAACTGCTTTGTTACTATTTTACTGCATGATGTAGCACCATCATGATTCAACCAGTGTCAGTTCTTCCTTCAGTAGTATTAAAATCTAGACTCTGAATTAGGACACTGCTAGTATGTTTTTGTTAACCTCTTGAGCCCTGAAGTTCATGTTACTTTTCTCTTTAAGTAGTTTTTAAGTTAGTAAATCACAAAAATCTAAGATGCCATGTGTCATTTTTTTATGGCTACATTTTTTTAATCAAATGGGCATTTTCCAAATGTCTAAAGCATTATTTTATGCACATTTACAACATCAGTGGATGTTCAAGACTCTACCTTGGTGGCTCGTGGGGCTCTGGGAGAGCAGGAAGGGGGAAGGAGACGACAGGTGAGATGGTGGCATCAGAACCAGCTGCTGCATGGTGTGGAGAGAGGTGAGCTCCTGTACCAAAAAAACACACAAAAAACAAAATTTACTTACTTAAACTGATTACTTAAATTTTTTTTAGTATTTTAGGAACATTTTGCCGATAGCACATTATCTACTTTAGTAACGATTTCGACAAAGTTCTTGAACACCAAGTCTTATTGACTGGTGCGTAAGTGACCAATTCTTTGCTTCCTTCTCAGTATTTTTGCATACAGCAGCTATTTAGTTCTGCACTTTAGTAAAGTTGGGGGAATTGTGAGTGACAGATTAACAATAATAAGGTGATATCAGCATAGTATCTGTGTAATAACAAAACCTGTTACTACTTAATGTCATGGCCTTAGACCACAATATTTTGAAAACATGAACCTATATTATTATCAGGTTATTACCCCATTAATGTCACCATATTACATTTTAATCAAAATATTACACTGATAGAACCTTATTATTGTTAGTAGGTCACTATAGTATATCCATTGTTAATACCAAGCTATTACCATGATATTACTTCATTACCTCTTTCTTATCAGAATATTACCCCACTATTACCTTTTTATTACTTAGTTAGAATGTTAAGTACTACCAGATATTCTTTTATCCCTTTAGCCCATAAAATAGACCAAACTCCAGAAACACTGAAACCTACATTTCCCATAATACATTTTTATTATGTCTATTGCTACCTGTTGAATGTCCGCATCTATCAAACTCCACACTTCCAGTTTGTGATGCAGGATTTTTGTTTAACATTTTGTACTAGTCTCCAAGCCCCAACTGAGGTAACCCTGATGACATCACCATGACACCATCAGGGTTATTTTCTCAATCTTGACAAAGCTCCTCCAGAGCTACAGAAGACTTGCAACAACTGCTTTCATGGGTTTTTGTAGCACTCCTCTTGCCGAGTAAATGTATCTGGTAACACTTTAAGACCCCCCTTAAGAACCTTAACACATTGTTTTCTTGCAGTAATCATTCCTCCAGTTCATACTTGCCATTAGAAGAGTCCCTTCATAATGTACTTTCAATGTAAGTGATTAGGGAAAAAATCCACACTGCTCCTTCTGCACAAAAGTGTATTTAAAAGTTTATTTGAAGATAATATGAAGCTTCAGCTCCCAAATTAGTCAAATCAAGTCGCTATCTTTCAATGTTACAGTCTTTTTAGTGCCAAAGTCCCTTCTTTTGTTACAAGCCTTCCACTGCAGCTGAACAGGAAAACGCTGTGTCGAGATACAAAGAGGGAATGTTTTTACTAAAAAGACTGTAACTGTGGAAGATATCCACTTTATTTGACTAACTCAGACTGTTAAAGCCTCATATTGACTACAGATGAACTTTTGAACACATTTTTGCTCTTTAAAACAAAGTGTTACCAAGTTCAAGTTTAATGTCATATACATTTAAAAAGTACAATTGTACATTCAAATGCAATGAAATGCATCTGCCCTGGCTCTCTCAGCCCTTAAAACTATAAATATAAATATTAAATAAATAAAAAACAAAAACAATAAGTAAGAAATTCTACAAATGATAAGTCACTGTGGGTTATGTGAGCGCTTACTGTTCAGTATAAATGATTGGTCACCATGGATCTTTGTGTGTAAAATCAGTGGAGTTCTCCTTGACATTTAAAATGCAGACATTGAGTGAGTGTGTCCTACCCCAGTCAGCTGACCTCCAGGCACTGGAGAGCTCTGTGTCAGGTGACATGTCTTCAGTGCGGAGGCTGAATGAGGTGAGTCGTTGATATCCTCTGTCTTTATCTAAGACATGGAAAGCACAACCAAACAGCACACACTCCAGTAAGATAAAATAATAAAAATGGATCAGTTTGTTTTGAGTTGAGAGGATGGAAAACAGTGTTCATGGGCAATGAGTTCATGTTTATATGTGTGTGTGCTGTGTAGGAAGACAGCACGCACGCACACTCGTATACACTCGCTCCAGGACCAGTTTGGTCACTAAACATGATACAAAGAGTGATAGACTGTCTCCCTTCCCTTGGGCAAGCCAGTATGCAAATAATACCCCCCCCACCCCCCCGCCCCCGAAAGCCACTATACTTCCTGAAAACATGAGCACTGAACGAAAGGTCCTCCCTTGCCAAAAAGAGTGTTTGGAGAAGTATCCAAATAGCTGCAAACTATTTGAGGTGTTTTAAAGAGATGGCAGTCATTATTGACATCTGAGAGCAGGTAGTTTATCCTGAGGATGTTATCCGTCTAAAAGTCTGTTGAACCTTAAGTCTTGAGTAAAGGGAAAGTCAATAATACTGATAGTACACTCAGTACCATTCGCACAGCTCTGGGCTCTTTATATTCTAACTCAGGTTTGTCAAAGGCTGGTGATGTTCTGCATGTTTCTTATTATCATCACCATTATTGTTCCAAAGCAAAAAAAAAAAAAAAAAAAAATCAGTGTTGCACCAGGTGACATTTAGTTTATTTTGTTCAAAAATGCTGCTCCAGAAAAAGGAGAGTGCTTCCCAAACTGAGTAGCCATGAGATGATTGACAAGATAGGAAATACTTTTATTTTCCTTTAATCTTTGCTTTTTTATTGTAAAATACTGGATAATTTTACCACTTCTAGAAAACTTTTCAAATGATTCGATCTTTGAAGGGAACATCGCTCTTTTGCATCTGCTTGCAACTCAAACAAGGGTTTGTGAGTGCTGATCGTTTTGCTTTGAAAGGTTTGGAGCCACTGCACAAGAGCACCAAATGTGTATTAGTCCACAGCTGGAAATAGTCCCCAACAAATGCACTCCTGTTTGAGATAGGCTTGCAAAAAACTACAGTGCCCAGCTGTTTTAGGAAATTATTGAGCCTTTTTTGAAAACCTAAATATATATTTTGAAGATTTGTCTTCAGTAGAAACCAATGGGCTTAGATCTGACTGACAGGCTGGGGTAGTTGGAAACTATTGAGAGACAGACTAACACATTGTTGGTTTTGGTCTTTTCATAAGAATTGTTGACAAGAAGAAGAATGTAGAATAACATCTGCCTCATCATTTAACATCCAGCAGCAGTAAGATCTCTGTTCTAATAGTATGATCCTGGTGGTTCGTTTGAGTCTTTGTTTTATCTTGACGCTCCTGCTGGAATCTGCAACCCACACAGCGTTGCTCCCTTTCAACATTTAACGGGAGGTTCAGTTATTTTAAAAAGAAAAACAAATAAAAGCCACATATACAATAGCAGATTACAAGGGATGGTGTAGCAACATGTTACTAAAGTTGCTAAATCTGTTTTAAACGTTTACATGAAAGATTAAGATGTGAGTTAGTTTAGTTTTCCCTTGAAATAAGTCATGAAAGTGTCTATGTGACCAGTTTCACCCACTGATCTGGACACAAACGTTACCGTGTCTAAGCATATTAGCTAACAGGAAAAAAGTTACTACATGTCAAACAAATCATCCTGATGACAGAGACCTCATTCACGAAATCCTCATTCAGAGGAATTTGAACACTAAGTTATGAAGAACTTTGTTACTCACTTGTCGATTGAAGTCGAGTCCGTTTTGCTCTAAATGGCAGAAGAAAGAAAGAGATTCAGAGTTTTAAAATGTTTCTGTGACATTCAACTTCTTCAAAGTGACACGGAACAAATCAAATCATAACAAATATCAACTAGTCTGTTAGCATTCAGTGTGTTGACATATATATGTGAGACATGATGTCAGTAATTATTTTGTATTGCACAGTTTTTTGTCCACTGAATATTTCTCTTTTTGCTGCTGCAATGACCTCATTTGTAGAATTTGATCTAACTTTATTTAAAAAGTAAATCAAATTGAACAAAAACTGCTACTGCTGAAAAGTAAAGCTGATTATATTTGCAGCAGTTTGCTGAGCAGTTTTTCACGGCGCTGGCTGCTGACTGTTCATACGCAGAGCTGTGTTTACAAAAAAACACACTTCTGACAAGTCTTTTCAAGAAGTGAAGTGTACAGCATGCAGCATACGAGAGGACAGAGAGAGCTGATAGAGGAGAAGAGTTCAAAGGTGTGCTGGATAAGCTCACATCATTTGAATGTCAAATGGGGCCTTTCGGACTGTGTGTGTGAGAGAGAGGCAGTGAGCTGCTGGAGACACACGATGCAAATACACCTATAAACCCCCTCACTCCCCAACCCAACCCTCCCCCCATCCTCCTCCCCTCACCACCACCCCACTATGTCACTGTCCCAGCAGGGCAGCAGAACGCGCTTCACAGCCAAACTTCCAGTATGGAAATGACCAAGACATGCAAATCAGCTCCTCTGAGCGCAGGACGCCAGTGTTTAGAGCTCTGCACTTTGACTGACTGCAACACACACACACAAACGCATACAGCACATATATACTGTACGTTAAAAAAGTCACTGCAGTGCAAAAATTATCGATTTTAACCAGTGTTTTGTCTCTATCTGTTAGTCCTAAAATCATGTACTAAAGAGTGAACAGACTGTAAGTGAATTATTATAAACTGCTCTGGGAACAAGTGGAACAATAACATCCCTTTGGCCCAATAATCTATTTGACTCCAGTTAGTCTTGAGGGCTGAATATGAGGCCAAATTACATTTGTGCAGCGTGAAGACTGAAGCTATGTCCCAATTCTCTACCAGATACTAATAGTATGATCTATGTGCTATATACTAAGTGTCATAGTACAATGTTTTTGGAATTGGTATACAATAAATCAGTGTAAATTTCTATTTTGTACTAACAGATATGATGAAATAAGTGCCCAAATAGAAATCAAAAGCTCTGCTATTTGCACTTCACAAAGTGAGGGAGTCAGGTGGCCTAAACATATACCATATAACCGTAATGTCCCTGGCTCAATATTTACAGTCTATATCTGCACTATAATTTTTAAACTTCACAAAGAGGGGCATGTTAAGACACCGACCATGAACTGCCTGTTTTGAGTGCGGCTCGAATCCTTTGTTGTATGACATTCTCCATCTCTCTTTCCTCACAGTTCCTGTTTATGTCTGATAAAGGAATAAAATGCCCCAAACATAGTTAAAAAAACTTCACAACAGAGAGCAACATGTCTTTCCTTGCTTTCTGAGATCTGCCTGGAACTGTCTCTCCACTAACTAACGATTATTATCATTATGGATTAATCTTTCAATTATTTTTTCTATTTATCAACTTAATCTATAACATTTCAAAAAAAATAAATATTTGGTCTGTAACAATTTGTCTGAGCTCTAAATTCACATTGCAAAAGCTCACCAGGCTGTGCCATCTAAAATGCAGCGTCACTCTGATCTATTGATTGCCTGGTTTTCCATAAAGTAAAGGTTTTTCAGTAACAGGAAAAGGACAAAACTATACCAGGAAAAGCCAAACAGACAATGACAATACCAACTCATCTAAATCATGATAAAATATATATATATATATAAATGGTTAGATCCCAGTAGCCAGTAGATCCCCCTAAATCTTACACTCAGTCCTTTAAATGTATTTTTTGATGCTCGGAACGACATGAAATTCCTTTCACCTCTGATGTGTTGTGGTGGAGGCAGAAATCTATAAGCCTGGACAAACCAAAAATATCTGTATGCAGTGAGAAATCAAGTAAGAAAACACACTAAAAATCACTAGGTTAAAATGTTACCCAGTTTGGGTCAATATAGCACAAGTATGTTTTCATTAGTGTATAATCACCTGAAAATAAGAATCATTGTGTTTCTGTTAGCTTAGAATGAGCCCTTTATATCTACATAGCGAACGGGTCCTCTTCCAGAGTCAGTAGAGAGGGCCTTTAGCGAGTTTCGTGGACACCATAGGTTCTCCTACATGCTTAGAAGGTGAGGGGGAGGAGAGGGGTATTCAGTTGGGTGCAATATGCAACCTCACAGATAGATACCACTAAATCCTACACACTGCACCTTTAACTTTAGCAATCTGTTATTTTGACCCAGTGTTACACACAATTTGTCTGCTCAGGGACTGCTGGTGAAATTTTGTTTTTTCTAGCCAACTCTGGGGTAGTCAATTGTCCCTGTTAAATAAACAAATAAAATAAATAAAAATAAGCTTCAGATAAAAACAAATCTATTGTTTCTTGTAGGAAATGATGTGTTATTGAGTGGGTTTTTGGGTAACATTAACTCAGTATTATGTTGGTGCTATATTGACCCAAACTGGGTAAATTTAGTGATTTTTAGTGTGGATATATATTTTGAATTTGGGTGAAGCGAGCCTTCAACAACAACACAGCTAAGCCTCCTAAAAATGGAGCATGACATGACAAATGATGAGAGCTGCATCAGAATGAAAACACATCTGATCATGTGTTGAAAAAAAGTGCCTCGATGACCATGTATTGACAAAAACATAGACATTTGACACTTCCGTGAAAAACAGGCATTCACTTCTCTCATGCATGCAGCTATTGTCTAAATAAAAGTTCCACATTTTCTGTTTGCTGGTTCCTGGTTTTGTTTTGCGCTCTGGTTGCCGTCGTCAGCCCCCAGGTAGGCTGCATTTCTCAGCAAACAGCCTCTGGTGCATCCTGGTATAGCAACTAACTGCCACCAAACACACACACACACACACACACACACACACACACACACACACACACACATACACACACACAGTCATGTTTCCATCACTTCAGAGGACATTACATTGACTTACATTCATTTCCTGGATCCTAACCTTAACCATAAACACCACATGCCTAACCCTAATCCTAACCTTTACATAACCCTAAACTAACCATAACTTTAAAAGAAGTCTTCACCCTAAAATTAATAATTTACGTTAAGGGGACTCGATTTTTGTCCCCATAAAGGAGGTAAGTCCCACCAACATGAGGAATACCTGGACCACACACACACACACACACACACACACACACACACACACACACACACATGACTCCTCACAAAACAGCAGCATGTCAAGATGCTGCTTGTTTGGCTTTTACTTGTCATCAGGCATCATGTGGACCAGTATGAGGAATAAATGTGTTGCTTTTAAAGTGTGCTGTGTCTGGTGAAGTCGGGAAAAGTTGCACTTCACCTAATGGAAATAACAACAATAGCAATAAAACCTCAAAAAGTCAGATTATACTTGAATAAAAGGCCGGATTAAAGATGTTTAAACTGGCATACATCAGACAAAGAATCCAAAAGTGTCTGAACATGGCTTTAAATGACATTTTTTATAAAAGTAGCACTTGAGAAAGAAATCCTCCTATAATACACACTTCTTGTTTAGGCTGATCAAATATGACAGTCTTTAAAATATAAAGACTACATACAAACTCTTTCTGTGGAACTCCAGCACCAGTAGCAGTGACAGAATAAACAGCGATCTGTCCTGAGTCATATCTTTTCAACTTGTCCATGTGCTGAGGTGATTCAGCGGTGTTTATGAGGAAGGTGAAATATTCTTACCTGCCTGTTCAGCTGCCGCCTCCGACTGCTCCACTGTGTCTGCGCTCATCTTAATATCTGTAATGATAAATATAGCTGATTTTCCTACAGGATTGTAACTTTACCAGGACAATGAAGCACTCAGGCCACCCAGGAAAATGATCTTGAGCTTATTCTAATGCGCCCTCCCCTCCACAACACCGCACAAACTGTACACACTCCTGTGTGATCGCTAGTTATAATATTCATAAAGCACTTCCAGACCTCAGCTGGCTCTTGCAGTCATCTGAGGCAAGCACACAAACTCCTATTAAAACTCAGGTGAGACATGAAATAATGAAGGAAAAAGTCATTGATGAGCCTCTGCTGGAGGAGTGACTCACCTCAGGTAAACAGTTCGTGCTGCTCCAGCTGCCGTCTGTCCTCCTGATTATTCAAAAGGAAGCTAGTGTTGGAATAAAAAGTTTGGAAATCCACGGCTGCTCATCGGCATTTTCCTAAGTGGAGAAACGTTCACCCCTGCAGTACACCCTGCACCGCCTGATAGGCTGATTTGCATATGCCTCTGTGCGTCCTATCCAGCTTCAGACTGTTTGCATAAAACAACAATGAGGTTACTGCACATTTACAGTGTGTGTGTGTGTGTGTGTGTGTGTGTGTATGCGTGCGTGTGCGTGTGATAACAAGATGATGTTTGTATTATTCCCGCCACCTGAGATAGCTCAGTGTGTGTTAGTGATGGAGGGAGCGGGGCATCTTGCCAAACATGCTCTCACTGATTTTTAGATAGGAAGTCAAAATGATAAAATAATAAACAGGTTGATCATCTTCACCTTCCTTTTTCCAAAAAGAAACACGGCCAGTGTCCCCTCAAAAAGAAATTGTCATCACATTTAATTTATGATGTCTAATTTTTTCTTTTTTTCATATATATATATATCTTTGTTTTCTTTTCATTGTGTATGTCTCTTATTGTCATTTATTTTCTTTGTTTTTGTTTTTTCTTCTTTCTTTTTTCTTAAATTGAGGGGACATCCATTTTATAACCCTATAGATTCTTGACTTCTTCCTGCCACATTTTTTTCTGCTGTTGTATGTGTAAAATCTAAATATAAGCTAAAGTTTGACATATAAGACTAACATTTTGACTTACATAATCTGGAAAAACAAGCTTTTTACATTATTATTTCATCATTCTGGCTTAAAAAGTCAACATTTTGACTTTCAATTTCAAAATTTTGACATTTTATTTTGCTGTTCCTACCACTTTATCTGTTTTTTGCCCCTTTTCTGTTTTTTCTCCACAGTGCAGTGGATGTATGCAGCACCACAGAAGTCCTGTCATCAAAGTAGGCAGCTTTGTATATTGTTCATGACAGAGCTAAGCATATTTCCTAAATGTTGGAGTGTTCTTTTAAACTAAAACTATGAATGGTAAAGTAAAAGAACTGCATTTGTGACATTGGCTTACAATCATCAGAAGGCACTCACACATCTATAAATTCCTCAAAGGTGCTAATCTAAAATAATAATCTGCACAAAAGGATGAAAAAATACAGACACACTGTTATCTTGCTCCCAGTTCTTCTTTTATTAGGTGTGTACGTGATGTTTTGACTGCCTGAGGTTCTCCTCAGGTAAATGTGAGCGTGTGAACACACCTGTATATACACTGTGTGTTGATGACACGTCACATGTCATCTCTGAAGTAGATTGCCAACAATGTACTGTACTGGTAAGCATAATATGCCCAATCAAGGTTGGTCACACAATGTCTATATAAATATCACATAAACGCTTCATTAAAAGTACAGGACTAGGTGCATACAAACAGAGGAAAAAACATAAATATGTTCTTAAAATGATGTGCTATATTAGTAAATCGAGCAAAAAACCCACAGTACCTAATGCAATAGTGCACACTTAACTCAAATCTTAATCAGATTAATTAGCAGGGAGGTGTAGGGGCTGGATCATAATGCAGCACTCATTGGACGAGATGCAGAGTAAATGGAGTACACAGGTGGAAGAAGTACTCAGATCCTTTACTTAAAGTAGGAATACTACAAAATACTCAGTTACAAGTAGAAATCATGCATTCAAAAATGTACTTAATTAAGATACAGAAGTATTATCAGATAAATGTAATGAAAGTATACAAAGATCCAATATACTAAAAATATGTAACTGGATACTTCTACAAATGTTACTGGTTACGTTGCAGATTCAGATTTTACTCATAAAATATACCAATAAAATATGATGAATTATTATTGAATTGTATTAAAGGCTCCACTCTGAACACAAGTCAAGTACAAGTCAGTAGATTATGCTAATAATATCTCTCTTTCACTCTTAAGTGAAAATTTGAATGCAGGACTTTTACAGTATTTTTACTGTGCAGTATTAATAGTTTTACTTAGGAAAAAAGTTCATCTACCACTGCCAATACCAACATTCCCAGTTAGAGAAATGGTGAAAATAAAGCAAGACACAGTTTGCCTGGGGCCCACTAAAATCCGCCCCTGTGAAAAGTCCAAACTTCAGCCTTCATCAGGGGGACAAATAGTTTTGCTGGAGCTCAGGATTTGCATAAAACACACAAGAAGGTGGCGCCAGCGCACATTAAGCTGTGTAAGAAACGCGACACAATAAGAAGTGAAGTGAAGAAGAAACGCAGCCATTTGATTGGAGATTGCTAGGGGACAGACAGCACTACCCGCCGCTACATCTTTAATTTAGGGCATTTTTTTCATCCCTTGTGAAGCATTTTAGTGTTTTTCCGCGTCGCTACAGCTGAAACGGGGCGTTTTCTGGTGTTTGATGATAGCTAAACAAGCGGAGATAACACCTACTGTGTGATAGGATATATAATGTAGATAATTTAGCCCCTTTTTCCAGTTTATCAGGTGTGACTGACGAAGCCGAGTCTCTGGGAGGTGAGTGAAGCCAGCTAGCTAGCCTCACATCTCCACATAACAGCTACATATTTACTGTAGTTTGTTTGGGTTGCTCGTGTTTAGTCGGCTTATGTATGTTAATAGACAGAGTCGTCGGTCTTTCCCAGTAAACATAAAGCTCCTGTCATCTCTGCTCCGGGACATGTTAGCTGTCAGTGTGGCTGCTGATGCTCGGCCTTTTTATGTCGGCTGCCACCGACTACAAGCAAACACGACCTCTTCACAAGAAATAGTGTATTTTGTAGCTTTTCATACAACATTGTGCTTTTCTTGAAGTGACATACACATGTTGTATCTTTTTTTACAACATAGCATGCTAACAGTGGTGGAAAGTAACTAAATACATTTACTCAAGTACTGTACTGTATAATTTTGAGGTACTGTACTTTACTTGAGTATTTCTATTTGATACTACTTTATACTTCAACTCCACTACATTTCAGAGGGAAATATTGTACTTTCTACTCCACTACATTTGCTTGACAGCTTTAGTTACTTTTGAAATGAAGATTTGACACAATGGATAATATAACAGGCTTTTAAAATACAACACATTGTTAAAGATGAAACCAGTGGTTTCCAATCTTTATGGCTTTTGACGTCTTACATAAAGCAGTGTGTAGTCAGGGTCACATTTCAGATGTCTGAGTTGTTAACAGCTCCACCAAATAGTGATTTTTCCCTCTAAACTTCTCACATGATTTCATTTCAATAAATGTTCAAATGATCCAATATTTCAGCAAAAATCAAAGATCAGAACTTTGTTTTTTCTTCTTTCCTCTCCCATTAATCATCTCACGACCCCTCAGATTTATCTGGTGACCCTTTGGAGGGGCCTGACCCCTAGGTTGGGAACCATTGGACTAAACTAGCTAACTGTATATAAAGTAGTTCAAACTAGCTCCACCTCCAGCAGCTACAACAGTAACATGCTGCTTACACACTGATGCTTCAGTATTAATAATCTAATGATGTCATATATAATAATATATCAGAGGGACAAAATGAGTACTTTTACTACAATACTTTAAGTACATTTTGCTGCTAATACTTATGTACTTTTACTTAAGTAGGATTTTTCATGCAGGACTTTTACTTGTAATGGAGTATTTTTACATTCCTGTATTAGTAATTTTACTTAAGTAAAGGATCTGAATACTTACACTACTGCTGCTACAGTGTAGATAATTATAACTTATTTATATTGAACTATTTTTGTCTATTTATCGTTTGGTCTATAAAACATAAAAAAGCTGAAAAATGTCCCAGTTTCCCAGACTCTGAATATCTTCAGATGTCTTGTTTTGTCTGATCAACAGTCAAACACCCAACAGTATTTAGTTTATCATGTAAGACCAAGAAAAGCAGCAAATTCTCACCTTTGATAACCTGTAACCATTGAATGTTTGGCATTTTTACTTGAAAAAAGACTGAAACGATTAATTGGTTATTAAAATAGTTGCAGATTAATCTTCTGTTGATCGGCTAATCGATTAAATGACTAATCATTGCAGCTCTAGTACCACCCAATATTAGCTCATTGCAGATGGGGATGATGGGATGTTTAAAGAAAATGAATATCGACCGATATATCATTATCAGGTTTTTTAAACCTTCAAATATCAACATTGTTATTGGCCGCAAAAATCCTGTACTGGTCAGGCTATATTGTTTAGTTCATGAGTCTTTTTTTTTAATTGTTTTTAAAGGGATCATCACATGGTAATGAAGCTGAAAGTGAGGATTGGTTTGAAATATGTGCACTGTGTTGCCATCTTAATGATAACTTAGAAAACAATAGGAGGAGCAGCTCTAACAATAGGCCAGAGAGGCTCTCTGCTTTGTTATGGAAAGTCATAGAAATTTTACATCAGGGTCATGTTGTGCATCCTGGAATATTTGAGCTTAAAGCACAATTAAAGTTAATGTGTTTAATGTTATTTTCTTTTTAGACCGCTGGCTACGACTTCTTTGATTGGTTCCTGAGATCAAGTACTCAAACTGGCTGAAATGGATGAACAGAGTGTTGAGGTACATATCGCACATGTCAGATAATTTTATCATTTACCTCCCTCATGTTTAGCACCAATATTAGGTAAATGCAGCTCAGCAAGTGACAGTCTGAAGGCTGGACAGTGTATCAGGTGTCGAGAACAGAGTCAGTTTGGTGAGTCAACAGCTGGATGATGGAGCCTGAAAGAGTGCTGTGCCTGCTGGAGAGGCAGCAACAGAGAAGATCAAAGAGTAAACATTGTTTTGGACAACGAAATTGTGACATTTTATGCAAAGATGAATGTGTATGCCTGAAAGATATCACATTTTCAACCCTAATATCAAATGGAACATCCTCTCCAAGCAGAATAGATCATAATCTGTTATAAAAGTTTATAAAAGTTAGCAAAGCTGCAAATGGAGCACAAGAACCTCCTTTTTCTGCTATAATGTGAATATAGCTTACAGGTTGTCCAGTGTCTTCATTGAACACCCACAATAACAGAAGACATTTGGTTTGATAAATGCAATAAACATTTTTACCTATTTTACTTTGCAATCACTTTATTAAGTACAAATGTACAATCTATCATAATCCAGTACAACAGCTCTGCAGTAAATCTGCTTGCCTTTGTGAAACCCACAATGTTCAGTTTGTTGACACTGTGTCTGAGTGGTTGTGATTCAACTCTGTGGTCATTTCTGAGGCTGACGTTAGTTTCAAACTGTCATCTTTCCTCTGTCCCTGTGCAGAGCATCGCTGAGGTGTTTCGCTGCTTCATCTGTATGGAGAAACTGAGGGATGCTCGTCTCTGCCCGCACTGCTCCAAACTCTGCTGCTTCAGCTGCATACGAGTAAGTCTGTACACACCAGGCAGGGACCAAATGTTCTTCTCACTGCACCGCTCTATATTCTGATAATAGTAGTAATTCTGGTATTAAGACACAAAATTGGTTAAGTGTGCATACATTTTAATTGCCTGCATTTCTCAGTCAGTTCTAATAATGTGAAGAGGGTCAATCAATTGGAGCCAAAGTCAACTTGATAGAAGTTTGTGAAAAGCAGACAGGCCATAAAAGTTGCACGGTGGTTCCCCTTAAGAGGTCAGGGATTTAGTGTTGCATTACCATGAAGTTTTTTTAAAAATGGTCAAAATCGAACCAGCGGGCATCAAGATATCCTGACTCTAAGTCCCTAGTATGAGGCTCTGAAAATACCGGGTCCTACATTTCCCATACTGTAACTCAATTATGTCTTTTCAGTGAACCCTCACTGCCCGGTGAACATTGTTTACCTTGTTTGGGACTATTTTCAGTTGTGGATTCATACAAATTTGATGGTCTAGTCAGTATTTGTGGCAGCAGAACAGTATATGTAGGATTGACTCAAAATCAACTAACAAAATGGTCTTTTCATGGGATTTATGAACAAAAGAAAAATATTGAGTATTGACAGCTATAACAGAGTTGTATATTTGACTTATGTCTACTGACTGTTGTTTAGATGCAGTTATCATTAATCTGCAATCTTTTGTTTGACAGCGCTGGTTGACGGAGCAGAGAGCCCAGTGTCCACACTGTCGGTAAGTCACTGCTGCTGCTCACAGGCTATCACACATCTGAACCCTCCACACTATCTGTCAATGTTCAAACTGTGCAACTTTAAAAAAAAAATTGTGACTGGGCAAATTATTTTTTACAGCAGCGTAACCAGCATACAGAACATCACATGACACATCACATTCAGTCGCATCTTTTCAATACTTTTCAATACTTCATTGTCAATTCAGTGTAGTTAAGTAGTGTTATGTAATTCTACTATGTAGTATAGGAATTTGCTTTGGTGACTTCACATAAAACAAACTAGAAACATCAGGACATAACATAACCACAATGAAGACATAAAACAAGAGATGAAAACTTACAGTGATCATAGTAAAACAAAAAAAGGTAAAAGTAATTTTACCTTTCTCATAGGGATGCTGTCAGTCCCATATTATAACAACTTCTCACTCCAGTGTCCTGTGGGTGAGAATAACCAACATTACATAGTTTTTGTCAAAGAAGGAAGGAACTTAAAAAAGATGGTTAGCTGAATGGGAGGAGTCCTGTAATATCTTGTCCCTTTTTCCATAACTTAGTTGGCATAGGTTTCAACAAGAGGCGCTAGTAGTAGACACTACTGTAAAACAGTGTGAGTGCACATGTAGCTGCTAGATACCTGTTAGGATACAATTTCAAGTGACGTTTCAGCAGACAGCAGTATACCTCTGTAAGATGTCATGTAAATTGTCTGTGTGCTTTTTCAGTATCAACTCGATTGATACTTCCAAGTTTTGAAAGTATTTAAAGTTGGCTCAAAGTAATTGGTCATATTCTTTGCCCTTAATTGTTTTTCTTAGGTCATGTTTTCTTTTCACTTGTATTTTATTGCATTTAAAAAGTTTGTAGTAAGGTAAGTAAGTAAAGGAAGGTATTAAATTGTGTGTGTGTGTGTGTGTGTGTGTGTGTGCGTGCTGTAACACACAGGGCTCCGCTGCAGCTGAGGGAGCTGGTCAACTGTCGTTGGGCGGAGGAGGTCACCCAGCAGCTAGACACCCTGCAGCTCTGCAGCCTCACCAAGCACGAGGACAACGACAAGGACAAGTGAGCACCTCCTGCTACTCCTCCCCTTCGTGTCCTCCACCCTGGGCTTCATTAGGGTTGATTTTAAAAATTATTACTTGCAGAGAATATATCAAACTATTTCCGGGATTTCTCGCAAAAAATGAAATCCGATTTCATTTTTAACTTCCCGGGATATACCACGATCCAAAGTCCGAGTATTCCAACCCTAGTGTTCATCATACCGCTTGTTTTCCTCCTGCTTCTCCTCCACTACTTTCCACATGTCCTTCTTCCTCCTGCCTCTCTTTCACAATAGTCATTATCATCTACCTCTGTCTCCTGCATTTGAGAAATTTGTGAGTTTTTATATTTATTTTGATACACTGAAGTAAAATTTGGGTAATGACGAATTAAAAAAAAAACCTCCAAAAAGCTTTTTCTTTCTGTATGACATGTTGGTTTCCTGTTGTTGGATTTTTCCTCTGCAGATGTGAGAACCACCATGAGAAGCTGAGTGTTTTCTGTTGGACCTGTAAGAAATGCATCTGTCACCAGTGTGCTCTGTGGGGAGGCATGGTAACTTTTCACATCTTATATTTTTATGTGACAGCTTGAACTGAAAGGTTTCCTACAGTTACATCAGAAACACCCATAATATTCACCTACAATAAACATCTTACCACAGAGTATAAGTTAAAAAATGAGAAGGGTGACATCTGTAATGAAAATTGAAATAAATGATAATTTAATACATACATAGCCTCTTTTGAACTAAGTGTATTAAATGTATTCTCCTCTCCACTGTCTCCAGCATGGTGGCCACACTTTCAAGCCTCTGGTGGAGATCTATGAGCAGCATGTGACCAAGGTGAAGGAGGAGGTCGGCAAGCTCCGCCGCCGCCTCATGGAGCTTATCAGTCTGGTGCAGGAAGTGGTGAGGACTGCTCTGAGGTTCAGATCAGATACACAAGTGACTGTGCTTGACATTTTCTACAACAACTTGGTGAAACTTTCATCATGAGGCCAAAATTTTTTCTTTTACAGTAGAAATACACAAATCTAAAAGACCAATGGCATTGGCATGACATTTATTGGACATATTTTTTTCTCTTTTTGTGTGAGGGGGGGAAAAAAAGATCGTAATCATCAAACAATCAGCCAGTCCCCCCTAAAGTTTCACATTATTAATGGCTGCTAAAATGCTTTAGCATGTGAGCAAATAGGAATTAAATTTGAAAGAGTCACATCCAAATAAATGATTACATTTATTAAAAATGTATTAATAAATTATATCAGATTATTGAGAAGAAGGACAGAGCTTCAGCCCAGTGCTGATCATTGTCAGTATTTAAGTATTTATATAAGTCCTGGAGATAAACAATCATCCAACCAGCACTTCACTTACTTGAGCATCAAGGAACTAAGTAGATGACTAGAAAACATAGAAATACATTATTTAAGAAATGTATTAGTGATAAATTAGTTACATTTAAAAAAAAAAATATTTTTACGGAAGTGTTTAAAAGGTTTAAGCAGTGAGGGTGTTTTTTTGTGTTTTACTTACATCCACTAGATGGCGCTAACACGTTGGTATTTCAGTTAAGAGCTGTCTGTTAAATGAAGTTGAACATTGAAATGGCTCTTGTTGGTCAGCTTATATGTGTTTGTGTGTGTGTGTCAGGAGAGGAATGTGGAGGCTGTCAGGGGAGCGAAGGACGAGAGGGTCAGAGAGATCCGAAACGCTGTGGAAATGATGATCGCTCGTCTGGACAACCAGCTGAAGAACAAACTCATCACCCTCATGGGTAGGACTCCTCAACACGTCACTGCCACTCTGCAGTTGTGTTGATTCTGAGTTTCTGAGACACTCCTGGAAGCTGAAAAGTGCACAGCATGTAGGGATGGTTGCATTTAGAAGTCTCTTTTTTTTTTTTTTTGTCAGTGATCAGTATTTTCATGCTTGCTACATATAAACCAGGATTTAACTTTAAATGGTGCAACACAGTTAATTTTAAATCAAAAGTTAAGTTTGCAGTTATCCCTACTTTAAGTTTAATTGAATCTTTGTTGGTCCAAGACCTCCTACCTGGCACTACAAAGGGTCTAAAGGTCAAGACCTAAACCTAACAAAATCTTCCAATGTAATCCAGTACAACAGTAGCTCAGTGGTTTGAAACTGCTGGCTGCTGTTTATTATTGTTCAAGCTGTTCTGTGGTTCAATCACTTCCAAACAGAGTCCTTTCTAAAAGCAGCGAGGAGCTCCTTTTTATAGAGCTCACGGTAGAGCTACGGGTAATACACATATGAAATATTTATCTGAACTGAGTGAATGCATGCACTCAGTGCCCACAAACACACCCACCCACTCACACTCGCCAGCCTCCATCAGGACTGGCATTCAGCTCAAGTGCACTGAAAATAGAAACGCTCTCCTCCCCACCAGGCCAGAAGACGTCCTTGACCCAGGAGACGGAGCTGCTGGAGTCTCTCCTGCAGGAGGTGGAGCATCAGGTTGGTTGTCTACAGCAGCTTAAAGCTTCCATTAATTTAGCTGTGCTGTATATTAGCTTTTTAGTTGTGTAATATCAAAACTGTGGCACCAGTACTGTCAGAGGTGTTGATTCAACAGTATGGTATTTGTTAAGGCAGTAGTTTGTGTTTGATTGCATTAAATTGTAAGATGTCTCTTAAAGGGGACATAACATGATTTTGTGATTGTTATACTGTTATGATGTCAAATGTCTGTTAAACATAGTTAAAGTTCCAAAAACTTGATGTGAACATGTGTAAAATGCTCCCTGCAAGTCAAAAGTCAGGGCTACAGCCTGCTCTGAATGCTTTGTTTGCAAAGTTACCTCTACTTCCTCCTTGTGATGGCATCAGATTGGATTTGGGTTCAAGCATGTACGGATGTATTTGAGAAGTTTCCATTGCCTGTAAAGAATAAGAAAAATAAGTGAAATCCGACTACTATTGTTTGTTTACGTAGCCTCCAGAGCCAAAGAAGGTTGGCCGTAATGCAGCTTCTGGAAGCTGGCCAATCAGAACAGAGCTTGCTCATTGGGAGGGACAGGAGCTAAAACGGCCTGTTTCAGACAGAGGCTGAACTGAGGGGCTGCATAAAGGACGCGTAAAAGATAAATAAGGAGTTTTTTTTTTTTTTTAACTGAATCATGCAAATATATTTCAGTAGAATAAAAAATATAGACCTGGAAATGTGCATGATACATCCCCTTTAAATATTATCGTGTAAACAGATTCAAAACTTTATTAGTAGAATTACATATCACTGGATTGTTTATTTCATATCAAGATTCAAATTGAACTGGTTTCAGTGGATGAGATGCACACACCTGCTGTATTTATGACAGAAACTGAAACAGTTAGATTTATTCAGGTCAAAAATGACATGTCATCATTGATGTTTTAGCTGCATCTTTGTAGCCACAACATGATTATTTTGCTGTTTGTGTGTGTGTGTTGAACAGCTTCACTCCTGCAGTAAGAGTGAACTGATCTCCAAGAGCCCAGAGATCCTGCTCATGTTCCAGCAGGTCCATCGGAAACCCATGCAGTCCTTCGTCACCACGCCAGTCCCTCCAGACTTCACCAGGTAAACTGCTCAGCTTTAGGAGAGGTCAGGTTATGTCTTATGGTCCAACTGGGATGTAATAAAATATCATATTAGATCATTCTTTTGCAGATTTGTTTTGATTAACTGTTTAATTGTTTAGGCTAAAATGCCCATCATGTTTCCCCAAAATCAGTTGTTTTTGTTGAATAACCAATGAAAAAAGATTAAATCTGTGATGAGCAAATATTCACATTTGATAAGCTGGAAACAGAGAATGTTTGCAGATGAGTAATAAGTAACCATCAGTGTTCTTACAAGATAAATCTGCATCCCACAAACAAGCTGCATTCAAATACTTTTCATTATTTTGTAGTGAATTTTACTTAACAAAGATAACTGGAATAAAACTAGTTCCAAATGAATAGATGTTTGTAACCTTTCACACAGTAGCTTCATGACCTTTCACTGCATCCCCTCTTAACACCTTTCTACTGAGAATAGAACTAAAACGATTAGTTGATTGGTCGATTGGCAGAAATGAATTGACACCAAATCTGATAATCAAACCAAGGTCATTTTTAAACCAAAAATTATTTGGTTTTAGCTTCTCAAGTGTGTTGATTTGCCTAGTCTTTGTTGTAGAGTATTTGTTGTAGAGCTGCAACCAATAATTATTTTCATTATCGATTAATCTGATGATTATTTTCTGAATTGATTGTTTAGTCTATCAGAAAATAGTGAAAAATTCCATATTAGAATTTCTTAGAGCCCAAGGTGATGTCTTCAAATGTCATGTTTTGTCCTAACAACAGTCCAAAATCCAAAGATATTCAGTTTACTCTCATGTATGGCACAAAAAAGCTTAAAATCCTTACACAGAGAAGCTGCAAACAAATTATACTTATCCCTTTTTAAAATGACTGAAACGATTATTCCATTATCAAAATCATTGCAGTTCTATAGATGATAGACATTTTTGGATGATTGGTCACCACAAACCCTTCGAGGCAAATTTGTAATTTATAACTTTGGGCTATATAAAAAAAAAAATTTGTTGTGCTCTGAAAAACGTGACCAGTTTCTTGGCACTTTGTAGACCAAACTACTAATAGATCAATTGAGAAAACAAAATGCCGATTAATTTGATAATTAAAATAATTGTTAGCTGCAGCCCTACTTGAGAAATGGGAAGGGTGCTGCTTCGAATAATCAGTTGTGTTTAATGGATGACTTCTACAGAAGAAAGTAGCCTGACAGTGACAAAAATACATAACTAAATCTTTGATCAGCGTGTTTTGTGTGTAATCACCCTTCGTCTGTGTGCTTTCAGTGAGCTGGTTCCTGCATATGACTCCAGCACTTTTGTTCTGGTCAACTTCAGGTAAATCCTGTCTTTGGCCTCAGTACTATTTACGTTCTCATCCGCTCTGTACGTCTTCATAAATAATGTAAAATTTTAAACAATATCTTCACATTTAGCTGTCAGTGCTAGAAGTTGAAAGACGTAGAGTTCACTTCAGATGTAGTCAGACGACATCAAGAGATGTGTATGTGTATGTGTGTCTGTAGCACCCTGAGGCAGCGGGCCGACCCGGTGTACAGCCCTCCTCTACAGATATCTGGGCTCTGCTGGAGGCTCAAAGTCTACCCAGTGAGTTTGAAACATTGTCCCCATCTACTGTATGTTTTCTATTTACACGCCTGGCTACACTGTTCAGGATGAGCGTCTACATTATGGTGCATTGCCTTTCATCTTTTGATCAAAATGTATTTCTATAGTCAAATTTCAACAATCTCATTTCAAACAAGTGAGTTTAATGTGTCAGTTAAAAAAGGTTCAGGCAACACTCAGTCTGACTGTAGGCATCAGGGCTACAAACTTTCCAAAACCAGTGCCCATGTCTCTGTGTTAGTAACTCTTGTTATGTATTTTCTCAGGATGGTAACGGTGTGGTTCGTGGAAACTACCTGTCTGTGTTCCTGGAACTGTCCGCTGGACTCCCTGAAACATCAAAGTATGTTTATTTCTTAATAAATCCCATTTCTTTCTTTACAAACTTAAGTTTCAGTCAATCTTTTCTTTTTTAGCTATTTTCTCCCTTGTCTTCTAGCCTCACCTTTCTCTACCAAATGCTTCCTGTGTTTCTCTTCTCCCTTCATAGTTAAGTCTGAGGTTAAATGATCCAATTTTAAATGCTTTGATGACGTGAAGATTTTGTACATAAGCTCAGAGTCAGTCAATATTTAAAGTTTAAAAACAAACCACATCTAGTAAAACTATGATACATATTTTAAATTTTAAAAAAATATAATAACATCTAAAACTCCTGGATACCATCTCTCCACGCTCTTCCATTGTGTTTTTTTTCTTGTGTAATGATGTTGTCTTGGTTCTGTGTAGGTATGAGTATCGTGTGGAGATGGTCCATCAGGCCTCCAGCGACCCAACCAAGAACATAATTCGGGAGTTTGCCTCTGACTTTGAGGTCGGAGAATGTTGGGGCTACAACCGCTTCTTCAGACTAGACCTTCTGGCCAGCGAGGGCTACCTGAACATGCAGACCGACACACTGGTGCTCCGGTGGGCTCAAACACAAACACACACACTGATATTATAGAAACCATCAGTATAGCAAGTCTGTTGTCATAGACTAACAGAGTGTCATTTGTTTTCCTGCATGTGCTGCACAGCTACCAGGTTCGATCACCCACCTTCTTCCAGAAGTGTAGAGACCAGTACTGGTACATCAGCCAGCTGGAGTCGGCCCAGAGCGGCTACATCCAGCAGATCAACAACCTGAAAGAGGTAGTGTGTGTGTGCGTGTGTGTGTGTGTGTGTGCGTGTGTGTGTGCGCGTGTGTGTGTGTGTGTGTGTGTGTGTGTGTGTGTGTGTGTGTGTGTGTGTGTACCAGGTATTACTGATATTATGCACATCACGTAGGTGTGATGTTATTCAAAAAGCAGCATCAATGGAAAAAAGGAGCACCTGTTCACTGACTCCAAGCTCCAAGAGTCAATGTGTAGGCGCTTCTTTTTTCATTGACGTAAATCTGTTTTCACTGTCACATTTTGGGGACTCGCCTTCCTTTTTATGGTGGCAACTGTAGGAGACTTGCTTTTTGTCCCCATAATGTCAATCATTCCATTTTTAGAGTATAGACTTGGGTTATGATTAAGGTACACTCATACCTTGTAAAGCAGAGGGAGGAGGAGGGGATACCCACTATCCAATAAAGGCAAAAAAATGCCCCCCCCCCCAAAAAAAACACCTGGTAGTCTGGTTTGGAACAGAAAAATCACACAAAGGCCTTATTTTTTAGTACAGTCTTAATGTGAAAATAATGAATTTATTTTAAAAAAATGTTTGAGATTATTACATAGTCTGACCAAAACGTGTGTTTGTGTCGTGTCTGAATAAGCTTGAATCTAGCTGTAACAGATCGATCTTCCCGACTGAATCATATTTTTGCTTTCAGCGGCTGGCCATCGAACTGTTTCGGCGTCAGACATCACGCAGCTCCTCGCCGCCTGACCTGAGGCTCGCTGCAGGCACCACAGCCTCTGAAAGAGACCCTCGCTCAGTGAAGAGCGACGACGACATCCAGACCACTTTGATCAACGCTAAAAAAGGTGAAGAAGAGGAGAGGACCCAGCACGACGACTCTAATGTAAGGATGGAATATACTATATTATGTCAAACTTTTTCTTCTTTTCTTCTATTCTCTAACTTGACAGTCTCTAACAGTCTTTGTGCAGCCTGTCTTCATCCTCAGCATGAACAGAATAATCAAACTTCAAACAGCATGCAAAACATTGTTTTTTGTTTTTGTTACTGAAAGCAGCTACATTCACCAAAGAACAAAAAGTGGAGATGTTTTCTTGTAGTTCCAGGAAAATGTTCTCATAAGCACATATCTTATCTTCAGTTATCTTTGGTGAATTCAGTGCACGTCTGTAGCTCAGTGGTTTGAAACTGCTGGCTGCTGTTTATTTGTTCAAGCTGTTCTGTGGTTCAGTCACTTCCAAAACTGGTAAGAAGTGGTTTCAGTGTTTAAATTGAGTGAAATGGGATGTTTTTATGGGATATATAAACAATTTAACCTTGCTTTTGGCTGACATTGATGATTTTTATTTAAAAAGTCTTGATTTGCCCTGACCTTCATCCTGTGGACTGACTTGAGACACACCTATCAAAGTTAACTGTTAGGACATTTAAACTGAACTCCAAATCGAAACGATATCTCTACTACAAAGCATGAGCATGATGTGATCATGATCGTGTGTCTGTATTGATCAGGAGCTGTCTGATGGAGACTTGGAGGTGGACTGTCTAACGGAGGAGGAGGTGAACCCGCTGGATGGCAGCAGCACCTCAGGGAGCTCCACCGCCACCAGCAACACCGAGGAGAACGACATAGATGAGGAAACCATGTGAGTAGAATTCCTCACATTCCTCTCCTAATGTAACGTATTGTTGGAGATCCAGAAATCAAACTCATTGATTAGAACATGAAGGCCTCAGTATGCTTTCAACAAATTAGGTAGTAAAAATTTTTAATAGCTGTTCTGAATAGCCACACTTAAAGGCAGGTTTTGTGTGTCTTTGTAGTCTCAACGTGATTAATTGTACAAATGTTGATAACAAGGCACACTTAACAGTCTTTCCTCGAAGACATTCATGGTACTGCGCACAGTTGTAAGCGTGAAAAGTGCTTGAAGTAAGTAGTTGTGTGAAGAATAAAAAAGACAACTTGAGAGAGAAATTCAAGCCGGCTTTCACACCTCCACTGTGTTAAGAGGCTGTTGGCCAGGTGTTCCCCCCTTTCTGATTATGCCGCTGGAAAGGGAGTTTTAGATGGTGGTAGACAAGCAAACGAGCACTTTTTCTGAAGCATACTGAGGCCTTGACATCAGGTTTCTAGTAGTTTCTCCCATGGATTAAAGGATGGGTTTGAATTTTTTAAGTCACCAGTATAGTATAGTAGTATAGTATTAGTACAGCACTCACATGCCAATACAGTAAGCACATCGAAAGATTACGTCTGGTAGCTGTAATTATTCCTCCTGTCCAAGTGATCCTTTCCTAACACAGTTACTTTGTTAGAGATGGGGGACAAAATAATTCTTTGTAAAAATTTATTTCAAAAGTTCAACCAAAGCTGATATGAGGCGTCATACAGTACCTGCAATAAAAAAAAAAACAATTTTCCACTGTACATAATTACCAAACACATTACTTTTTGTTTGCTGTATGTTTGCATAGGTCAGGGGAGAATGACGTAGACTTCATTGGGAACCTGGAGACAGAAGAAGGAGAGCTTCCTGATGACTTGGCTGGAGCCACAGGTATAATTCATGCACTAATATGAAGTTATTTTATTTTATAATTTATTCTGCAAATCTCACAATTGACAATTCTGCCCCGTGTTGTGTAGGAGGTTCTCTTGTTGACCTCTGCGGAGGAGATCTGTTTGTTTGTTAGTAGATGCTGCATCTCAAAAAGATTTGTAGAAATTTTGTCTATGGGCGGAGGAATGAAGCTCAAATTATACTTGATGTGTCCACATAACCAAAATGGTCTGCGTTACATAAATTCTGTCACCTGCTCATGTCCTTGATTGTCCATGCAGAGTACAGCCTAAAATTTATGACCATACAGCGACTGCACATACAGACTATAATAGGGCCTCATTTTTTGTGCCATCCATCATTGTTGATTAATGTTCATTTTGGCTCATTAATCCTGAAACGTGACACATGAAAGTATAGTTCTTTTTATCATGGATTCCTAGGTTCAAGGTGAACCTATGAGTTGTAGTAGTCCGCTTCCATTTTAGCCAAAATGGATTTTCCACCATTTTGTGTTTTTGTACAGCATTTTTGGGAGTTTACCCCATTTGGATGATGTTTACATGACACACTCTTAGTTCATCCTCCCACTCTTCTGGTAATTCTGGTAAACTAAAATCGTTCAGGGAGTTGAAGGGATTATTTCCCTGAACTGCTGGAATTTGAGTTTGTTTTAACACTGAACAGCAGTAGAGCTGAAACTAACGATTATTTTCATTACTGTTTAATATGATTACAATAATTTTTTTTGATTAACAGATCAATTATTCGATCTATAAAATCAGGAATAAAAAATGTCCATCACAGTTTCCCAGAGCTCAATGTGATGTCTTCAAATTGCTTTTTTCCCCCCGACCAACAGCCAAGGAAAAGCAACAAATCATCACATTTGTAAAGCTGGAACCATCAAATATTTAACTTCCTGCCTCAGATAAAGACCTCGTTCTCTCTTCAGTCGAGCCAAATAAAAGCCTCAGCCACTACTTGAGATTTTACAGAATCACGTCTATTTGTGGTGGTTGGCATCTGCACAAGCAAGAACATGGCGATATGATGGTGGGTCCCAAAGCTGCTCCCTCAGTGTGTTTGACTGTGTTGGTGTTGAAAGGCATGAAGAGGATGAGTCACTGTTGGTGCACTGTACCCCTCGCAGGGTGCTGATATAGAAACACTCGGCGTCTATGTGTACATGTGTGGGGGGCTGTGTGTTCACTCTGTTAGATATCAGAGTTGTTTTTTTTTTTTTTTTCCATATTATCTCTTTTACAAGGGAGACCTGGGAGGCAGCGTGTCACAAAGTTACATAAAAACACAATTTTTTACAACGATCAACATCCAACACAACAAAACAGGATCTGAGAAATATGAGCATGATAAAACTTGACTATTTTAAAATAATTAAATTACACAATATACATTGTTTACTGTGATGCTTAAATGCCTGATATGAAGGCAGCGAGTAAATGGGATTCACACAGGAGAGCTTGTGTCAGAAAAAGAAACGTGAAACCATGAAATCTCAGTGACATCAGATGTAGAGAGAGTGCACCACTAAAATATCTGCTCTGTGTCAGTGTCTGTATTGTCTGTATTATGTATAAATATAATCTATTAGACTTGATGATCAGTGAACTGTGAAACTACAGGCTGCAACTGCACTCTTTCTTTCTATTGATAAAGACTTTTACAGTGAGCATTTTGTTGCATTTACCACAATATTAAAGAGACAGCAGCCATTTCAACACAGGCTTCACCTCCAGCATCTTTTTTGGATTGTTCTCAGAGAGACATTGTTGCTTTGACCTTGGATTAATAGACTGGTATTAATTAGTTGATTAATCGATTAGTCAATTGACAGAAAATTAAGTATTAATGGGACATAAATAGTCACTAGAAACATTTTATACAGCTAAAAATTGTAGTTGTATCACTAAAAACGGCATATACAGTGACTAAGAATAAAATGACAAAGAATTAACTCCTTATCTGAACTCTCTTCTGCCTGATCTGCAGGTGGGTCCAGCTCCACGCTGCGTTCGATACATCGCAGTGCTGCTGCTGGCCGTAGTGCCAGCAGTAGTGGAGCAGCTGCCGGTGGTGCTGTTGGGCCAGGCAGCAACAGCCTCCTGGAGATCGACCCGGTCATCCTGATCCAGCTGCTGGATCTGAAGGAGCGCAGCAGCGTAGAGTCTCTGTGGGGCCTTCAGCCTCGGCCGCCTGTATCCATCCTTCACAGCCAAGGTCTGTAAACACAGCAGGTTCACTAACACCAAGTCATTCCAGCTAAACACAGAACATTCAGGTCCAAAGTAGAATATCCCTTTAGGATGATTACATTGCTACAGAAGCAAAGGTTGACGGAGGTTTCTCATTTCTTTTTTTCACCCTAACCCTCACATTAGTGAGAAAATGTAAGGAACATCATGCTGGGGAAACAAAAAGTGAATTTCGTATTAATCAGACCATGATTTTGGAAGATACAAGTTGATTTAGTTAACTCAGACTGTGCCCTGAGATAACTTTTTTTTTTTTTATGATTTGGCGCTTTATAAATAAAACTGAATTGAAAAATTTAATTTTTCTTATGACATTTGATGTACTTTGAGTTTATTTTAAAAGCCACGTCTTTGAGCAAAACACTTAAGCCCTCCTTACTCTTAAATCATGCAGGAAAAAATATGTATGTGAATGCCTAAATGTGAAATGAGAACAGTGTTCTATTTCTTGTTCCTGTTTTTTGTTTCTTCCAGCCAATCCTCACTCCAGGAAAGAACGAGAGCGGCGGCCTCAGGTGGTGCGACGATCGGCTCCAGACTCAGGGGTCCTAATCCGCCTCAAGGCCCAGATGGCGGAGGTCCGCAGCAAGATGTCTGATGTCAAGAGTCAAGTGCTGGAGGCTCGGGGCGCTGGAGAGCCCAGGCCTGGCCCATCAGGGGCCTTCAGTGTGGAGGAGGTGCCCTCTCACCACGCTGATCCAGAGCTGTCAGCTTGTTATAAAGCCAGTGAGCTGGACCTGCTGGGGAGAGCAGCTGCAGCCCGATCCAGGCCCTGCCGCCCTGGTGAGCACTGCTACACTGCCAGTGCTAATAATGGTGAACACAAACACAGAAACAATTTCCCCCAAACTGAAAATCCTCTCGTTATCTGCAGTAGGTACCACTATGTGAGGTAGCCTCCATAAAAGACTGCAACTATTTCACATTAAAATTCACATGACTAGGCTCTAATGGTGTTCTGTAGAAATGAAAAAAGTTTTTCTTTTCATCTGTTCCTACATAATACGTTTTTTTTCCATCAAAGAAAAATTGAAGGTCAGTATTTGTTGTTTTTGTACCTCTAACAAACCTGAAAAAGAAAAGTCAGCTCTTAGTCCACAGTGGATGTTTTCCAGATTCCAGTTTTTAGTGGCTTTGGAGGCCAGTTTATGCTTTGGTTGAAAAATGATTTTAATTCAGTATGAACCTGAGCTAAAAAAGCAGGAACCTCTTTTAATGACTGTTTTCAGATGCCAATATTTAGGTTCACAGGACTCAGTCTGGCAAAGAGTCAAAATTTTCATCTCACAATTGTAACATTTAATTCCAAAATTATGTGGTCCAGGGATGTGAGATAATTACATACAATTTTTTTGTATGTGTCTTTTTTTCTGTGTGCAGCCAGAAAGTCTCCTGTCCTGGATAGCAGCAGCTCTCAGGTTGTGAAGCGGAGGAGTCCAGAGGAGATGGAGAAGGACCTGAGAGGAGCAGAAGCAGCCACGGAGCTCAGTCTGCATCCTAAAGAGGGGCTGGGAGGTACAGAGGGTCAGTATTAACGTTACCAGTTAAGTTAGCAAACGTTGCTTGTTTACACATCCAGAAAATCAACATTATCCTTCATTTGGATTTGTGTTTCTGGTTTGATATTGACTCTCCTTTAAGCTCAGTTTTTGGTCTCCTTCAACTGATCTGAGAAAAATATCTGGTTCTTTTGCTCCAAAATGTTCAACTATGTTCACCAGCTAGTTGCTAAGATTGTCTGTCTGCTGTTTGGCGGTGGAGCAGGTAGCGTACAGTTGTTTTTTTGAGATTTTTTTTTTTTTTGGGCTAAAAACAGCTGCCTGCTGTGTCTGGAAACAACAACAACTGCCAACTTTTTACTCTCCTTGTGTCTCCTTTGCTCCTGTCTCTGCTCCAGGAGTGCTGAAGGCTGACGGCATCCAGGGCCCCCTCATGTCTCTTGGCAGCTCCTCATCAGAGCAGGCATCCATCTCCAAGCAGCAATATTCAGTGGAGCAGCAGCTGTACGGAGCCTCAGGGCCCAGAGATGACATCTTCACCTTGGGAGGACCAAGCTACATCACTGCCAGCAAGAACTGTAGCAGTAGAACCCTAGGGTGCGACTCTTGATTCACAGAAAAATGTTGCTACACCAGAGAGCTGTGTTCCTCCAACTACAACAGAAAACTCCTCTTGTTTCTTAACCTTTCTATTTATTCACACCGCAGGGCAGCCATGTTGGACTGTGATTCAGAAAGCTCAGGAAACTCCCATCAGTCCTTGCTGGAGGGATCCTCTGCACAGCCACAGTCAAATGAAGGTCAGTTTATGTTCTAACTAACACCCCTTTATGTGTTTTCCTGTTTGTGTATTATGTGCAACACTAGCCACCTAAGGAAGAAATCTCTGCTGCTTAGCAAATTGTGAAAATGTGTATGTGTGTGTAAGTGAGAGAGAACAAGACACACTAAATGTTTTGTTCCACGGTTACTGAATTTTCTTGATGACAAACAACCCAAAAGAAGAAATAGGAAAACAATCCTAAATCCACTCTGCCCTGTTGTGATAAACAAAAGATACTTAGATTCTAAATCCATATTTTGTTTAAATTTTGTCCAAAACTTAAAATATATTTCAATGAAAGAATGTTTGTGCAGGTGTGATGGTCTCATCTTGTCTTGTCCTGTTTATAGACCAGCCGCCATCTGTCCTGGTGGCAGCAACGAGCAGTGACAGCGACACAGAGGACGAGGCTCTGCAGAGCAACAACTCTCGCTACGACAACCAGACTCCACCCTGCACAGGTAACCAACACACACAATGTCCATCTTTTGTTGTCAAACAAAAATGGTGGTCCTGGATCATCAGACAGCCGATTAAGAGTTTTGGGTGAACAAAGATGGGCTGCGTCACAATTCTGACAGTGTGAGAAATTTTGGACCAAAATCCCAGAATGTGACTGCAGCTACAAGTCACGTTTATAAACCAACCAACATAAGAATATTTTACAACATAAAACAACACTGAAATCACTGGCGAGCTAGTGTAATGCTATTGCTAAAAAAGTATTTACCTCAAGCTCGGTTTGCAGAATTGGCCTTCCACGTTGCCCTCTCTTCCTGGGCCACAGCCAGCCTCACACTTGCTTGTTGATGCATAGAAGTGCCAGCATCATGGCCAAAGCATGTTTATTGTTTTGCTACATTTTTAAAATGTGAGAGTGGCGCAGATGGTTGACGCAAGTTGATGGCATGTCTGCTTGCATCCGTGTTTGTTTTTTTGTTTTTTTGGTCTATTTACATCATAGCGCTACGGTTCATCAGGTATTCATCATACCATCTGACATGCCTCAAAATTGACATCATACAGTCTGACACAAACTGTGACCGAGACTGTATTAGACCCATCTTGCACAATGTAACTTGTGTAATGAACCGTCATTACTGTCATGGCAGCTCCAGGATTTCTGTCATTTCTTGAAACTCGTTTGTCGTGTTGTGTGACGACAAATATCACAGGTGACATGCAGTATGTATTTTGATTATTGACAAAAGAAGTCCAGATGGGATTGTGTCAAGTCAAGGAATGTTATGAAATGTTATGTTTAAATCATGAGGGAGAACACTCAGGTGGTCAGTGACTGAATCAAGTAAAAACAATAATGCACTACTTAGGGGGCGTTCAAACTGATATTAGCTCTGCATGACAAAACGCAGCCCTCCCATTTATTTGAATGGGGGCAGTGCATTTACGCAGCAGGTGTGCCACCACAGAAGGCTCAGAAAAAAAACTGCAGCGGTTTTGATTTAAGCCGCTTTGACTGAAAATACATTCAACAATTTGTCTTCTAATAACTGAAAAAAACTTGTTGGTGGGTTACTACTACAGCACCTAAAGAGGTAAAATGATGGTAATAGATTAGTCTTGTCCAGGTGTTTTTATTGTGTCAAACACCTTACAGCATGCTCAGCTGTACACGCAGTTCAGTATGTGTGTAGATAATAAGGGGACATCACTACAGTTGAGTCATTTCTCCTCCTCCTCCTCCTTCCAGGTGAGCAGCTTCTGTCTGATGACATGAGCCTGCCCGCTGACAGGTGATTCCCTCTGAGCCTGTCTGACCTGACAACCCCGCTGCTTTGTCCTCATCGGCCACACAGCGATGCAATAATGGCCGGAGACAACACACATGCTAGTTACACAGATCTGTAGAGTAGAAACTGCTTGTTATGCATTAACCTGAAATGAAGACAACGCTCATACAGAAACATTTCTTCTGGTGTCCTGAATATTTTCAGAATTGGATCATGACACAAATGTTGAGGAAGGTGGCGGTAAAGAAAATATTGACTGTTCACATGACCACATAATATCAGTGTCTTAAATATCGTGTGAATACAATGAGACTGCCGCTTCTTAAGAACTGACATTTCAATTCAAGGTGGAAAACTGGACTTTTAGCATATTTCTTTGTTAGATTTCTCTCCACACTCTACATATAGGGATGTACGCAGTTTACCTTCATTCACGGTCAGTTCAGTAAATACATTTCAGAGGAAAACATGGCTGCCACAGCCATTTGTGCAATGACTGAATCTCTGAAAATGTTGAGGGCATAAAAACTTTAGATATATCTGAACCATTACAATTCACCTGAACTACAGGGCATTTAGTCACTTTAACTTTCAGCACAAATCTGCTACTTTCTCACTTTGTAAATGCTTTTGTAAGTCTGACAAGTCAACAGGATATACTGTCACACTGTACATGTTGTCTATAAGAGCTTAGTGTTTTATAACAGCTTGCTGTTGATGTTCACTTCAGTCTGTCTGAGTTTCAGTCTCTACTCCTACTCAACATCCTTCAGCCATGTTCCTGCACTTCCTGTCGGTGCTAAAAAAGACTTTCTTCACTCCTCGAACACTCAGTTTGCAGCTTGTCTGCTGCATGAATTCTTTTTTTTTCTTAGGTGAACCGAACCTTTAGTGCCCGATTAGTTTTCCTGGTAATTTATGTAAATGTCTTCACTTCTAATAACAGTCGCAGCAGCATTCACAATCTGTCTGTCTTTGACATTTGAAAAGGCTAAATGAACACTGAATCATGTAGATTATAAAACTGCTGCTGCACTCTGATGTCTGTGGGCTGAAACTTTGAAGCATGCTGCATATCAGACTGTGTAATGATGTCCGAGCAGGTGTTCTTGCTTTCACAGCTGATGGAGTACATCTGCTTGGACATCGCTGGCTCGGGCCACTAAAGCAAGAATAGATCGACTGAGAGCTACTGCACTTCAGTTAATGCACTACACAACTGAAAAGTCAGCCATTATTATAACAGTGACTGTTACCTGCAGTATCTTGTTAGAAAGCTGACATTTAAAGAGTTCACTAGAGTTTATCGATCCAACCAAAGTTAGTGGAAATAATGACTAAATCTAGTATGTAGACTGAACTGTTACTTAAATGACAGCTAATAGTTTCCACTCATTTCTTTGCTATTAAAGATAAAACTGCAGAATCTTGAAACTTGTTTGAGTTCAGTAATCCGTCACAGTGCACACCATATCTGCTTTTATTATCGTCAAATTTGAGTCTGTTTTTATGGTCAGTCCATGCAACCGAGTGCAAAAATGTAACTTTGACACCAGTGAAAACTGACAGGATGTTCACTGTGATAAATCACTGAACCTAAACTAGTTTCATGTTAAATTTCCAGGTACTGAAAGAACTTACATGAATGGAAATAAATGGCTGCATGGGAGGTGGGAAAAAAAATTCCTTTTAATGTCCTTTACATCATCCAGTTAAAAACTAAATCTGGAAGCTGTTTATTTTGTGAAAAGTATCCAGAAGTGGCAGCAGTTCACTTCAACTCCTGCTGTGTTGACACAGAGGTTGATTCTCTCCTTCAGACAGTAAATCAACACTGAATCAAACAACACTAATCTCTACAGATCTTCTGGCTGCAGTCAGTTTTGTCACAGCAGCTGTTTTCTATCATCATCATCGATTTGTCTCAGAGATTTCTGCCTCCACCCCGATACAGTAGAGAGTACAAGTATTTAGTTGTGACATTTGAAATCACTTTCCAGAAACGGTGTCCATGTTCCTCTGGACAATCCGCAGACGTCACAGTTTTTATTGGAACTACATTCTGTTGAAGAAATAGTCCTTATGCAAACTGTTGTTTCGATTATCTAGACTAACAGGGCCACTGTTTCTGTAAAGACGTGTTACTATTTGTTTTTTTTATGCTTTGAGCACCATAAATGAAATTCCATTTTGCTCCATTGTATTGGGGTGGAGGCAGAAATCTCAGACGTATATCTACAAGCCTGGACAAACAAAACCAGAAACTATCTGCATGGTTAGAATCCACAAGAAGCAAGTGAGAAATTGTCTTTTTGTAACTTGGGTGAACTTAGCCTTTAAAGTTGAAACTGAGGTGCATTGACGGTTCTTTTTAATTTCCAGAGAACTTGACAGCATAGGTTTAAAAATCGATGTAGTTATGTAACGTGTGCTCTTTGCTGAAGGCTGTACAAGAGGAGCTCTCCGCTCCACTGGCTTTTCTTCATGGATATATTATTTTCCACCTCAATTTTCCCCCCAAACACGGCAAACACAAGTCAAAGGCTGCAGCAAAATGTCACAAATTGTTGGGAGAAAACACAGTGTTTGTGTGGAAAAATGTTTCGAAATGTCACATCGACTTTCTGTGTTTTAACTAATGAGGTTGAACAGAAGTGCAAAATGCAACGTGACAGACTTTTCTGCACTTTGTAACTGGATCCTTTCCATTCCTCTTCATTGAGCAATATTTTATTATAAAGGCCTCTTAGTTTTTGGATCAAAGAAATAACATTATTGTACACTTCTACAGTCATTAGTTTACATTGTAAATATCTTGGTACATAGAGTTTTTGGAGCTTGCTGCATAGTGATGAGCTTGTTACCAGTGTGCAGTGAGCTGCACATGTGCCTGAAGGCGCATGTCTTTCTTGGCTGGATTTGAGGAAGGACGTCTTGTTTGGTTGTTAAGAGAAATTTGGTCTGATCTTGTGGTGAAAGCAACACATAGACTGCACCAAGACATGTCGAGTCAAACTTCAATCATCCATCAGGGTGAAGTTGATGTTTGAAATGTGTTGAGCTCTCCAGGTGATCATTTGATTTTTGACTCGACATTTCCTCTCTTATAGTTGATCGGGACGTAGAAACAGCAGCCAGACTTTCTCACTGTTTATTAACCTTTTTTCTCTTATTTGTGCTTGTTGTGTCAAGAGTTGCTTTTATTTTAAATGTCCCCAGAATGCACTGTTCATAATTAAATGTGTACATTTCCTTTTTGTGTAATAAATAAAATGTTTTATGATCTTGAAAATTACCACATTCTCATGTCTTCTGTCTCTCATTAATTTAGATTTTTGATTACATGCATCTTCAAAGTGAGGTTATAACAGTAATGGCTGAATGTAAAAATGTAGAATTAAGATTTGCACAAAAGGAAGTCGGTTTGTAAACTGTGATGGATGTTAACAGACAATTTTAGTAATAATTTTACAACTGGTCCTTTAAGTGTTGGGAAATGTTTTTATCTTTTAGATTTAGTTTTTTAATTCATCATGATTGTCTCATTTTTCTACAGACAAATGTATGTCATCAGTATATTATGGAAGATAATACAGTCACACAAAGATTCTACATATAGGGCCTATAGTGGCGTTAGTTTGGATGTGTTAATTAAAGCAGTTCTCCAGTGATTTAAATAACAATAAAGTTGGGTGACTCTCTGAACTACTCTCCAGAGACTTAAAACGTGATCGCTCTTTGGAGCCGTATCTGAACAAACTACCGTACCCAAACTCTTTGTGGTGAAGGAACATGTCTCCTAGTGCAGCAGTGTGGCTCATTGGTGTGTTTTTAATAGTTTTTGGAAAACAACGGCACAGAGGAATAAGATATATTAGGCTTTGGATACATACGCACAATACTTGTGAGTAGGATGAGTTCATTGTTGGTTTGGCTCCAAACATGAGATTTTTTTTTTGACAATAAGAAAAATATAGAAAATCTGCAGCCATATCCTTTAATGCAAGCAGCAACAGGGAGCCAGTGCAGAGTGATGAAAAGTGGAGTGACATGAGCTGTTTTTGGTTGGATGAAGACCAGATGTTCTGCTGCATTTTTGGCCATTTGCAGAGGTTTTACTGTGCAAGCTGTTGTTACAGTAACTAAGGCTACAACTTCTGTTCTTGAAGGTAATTCGGGGCACATGTTACTGAAGATGTCAGGTCCATATTTTCATTCCCTCAAACTGAACTGACCTTGTATTGACTATCAGAGCTGTTTGGTCTCATCCTCAGTTGATTTCTTGCTCTGCTGAGGACCAGAAGGACTCACTTCTTGTACGTCACGTTTTTCATCACTAGCAGGCAGTGGTGGATGAAATATCCAGGTCCTTTACTTAGTAAAAGTACCAATACAGGAATGTAAAAATACTCCATTACAGTAAAAGTCCTGCATAAAAAATCCTACTTAAGTAAAAGTATGTAAGTATTAGCAGCAAAATGTACTTAAAGTATTGTAGTAAAAGTACTCATTTTGTCCCTCTGACTGATATATTATTATATATGACATCATTAGATTATTAATACTGAAGCATCAGTGTGTAAGCAGCATGTTACTGTTGTAGCTGCTGGAGGTGGAGCTAGTTTGAACTACTTTATATACAGTTAGCTAGTTTAGTCCAGTGGTTCCCAATCTAGGGGTCTGGGCCCCTCCAAAGGGTCACCAGATGAATCTGAGTGGTCGTGAGATGATTAATGTGAGAGGAAAGAAGAAAAAATAAAGTACACAAATCTGTTTTCAGTTTTTGGACTTTTTCTCTAATCTTTGATTTTGAAATATGTGAAATATTGGATCATTTGAACATTTATTGAAATGAAACCATGTGAGAAGTTTAGAGGGAAAAATCACTATTTGGTGGAGCTGTTAACAACTCATAGACATCTGAAATGTGACCCTGACTGCACACTGCTTTATGTAAGACATCAAAAGCCAAAAAGGTTGGAAACCACTGGTTTCATCTTTAACAATGTGTTGTATTTTAAAAGCTTGTTATATTATCCATTGTGTCAAATCTTCATCTGAAAAGTAACTAAAGCTGTCAGATAAATGTAGTGGAGTAGAAAGTATAATCTTTCCCTCTGAAATGTAGTGGAGTGGAAGTATAAAGTAGCATCAAATGGAAATACTCAAGTAAAGTACCTCAAAACTTTACTTAAGTACAGTACTTGAGTAAATGTACTTGGTTACTTTCCACCACTGCTAGCAGGCTCACTGAAGGGAACACATTGAGGGAAGACACTGTGATAATGTGGAACCAAATGCAGCCCACGAGTCTCACGAGGAGGAGGCTGGATGTCACACAGCATGTATCAGTCAGGAAGAAGCCAGTCGTCAATCTGTCAAAGCGATTGTACTGTGCAAATAAGTCCACCCAAGTCTTTGACAAAACATTGATAACTGAAGAACAAACTGTAAATATACTTTACAGTCTGTTCTTTCCTCCTCTCTAAATTTCATCCCCCTGTTCTCCTAAAAGACCAAACTGCTGGAATGGAGGGAATAAAGCCAGATTAGGAGTGGGGTGAAATGATGAGTCTTTTTATAGAAAGAATGTGGAGGACTGCTCACTTTTGTAAAGCTGTTTATGTAACAGCAGACAGCACTGTTCCACATGAAAGCCCTGTTACAGCATCACATCACTCCTCTGAGCAGCTTCTGGTATCTCACTCTGCTACATGAAAACAGTTCGTACAGTTCCCTCTTATTCACTGCTGGGACTACAGTGTGATTTTCATAACCTTTGACCAAGGCGGATTAATGGGTTGGCGAGCTAACCTTTGTTCTATATCTCAGTCTTGCACAGATTGCTCACTTTTAACTTTAGACTGTAAGAAAACCACATATGGAGTGTCTGTGATGTCACCTATTATAGGCCTCTGAAGGGATGTTTTCAACCCTTGGGTTCACCTTTGTTTGGTTTCTTTTAACACAGGAAAATATTAAAGCAAAGGAGAAAATGAACCAGAGTGGGACTAAACAACACAGGTTTGAAAACACCTTTAGTCAGTTTCTGGAGCCAGAAAATCCCATTTTGGTTAAAGAGTTGGAGCTGAGGTGGAGAGTGCAAACAGCTCTCAGCTCAGCTCACTGTGACAGGCTGAGCCATCTGTCAATCAAGCAAACATGCCACAAAACATGCTACTTGTTGCACCTTTAAAGGATAATTTCGATTTATTAAAGTTTTGGGCTTATTTTTGTAGTTTAATTAATCAGTAATGATTACATCACTAAAAACTGGTCAAGAAACTGTCAGAGGATCAGACTGGTAACCCACATTTGATTCGCGATTGAGCCCCGGTGTAAGTCATATTTATTTGGAAGGGAAAATGAAGGTGAAAAGTGAAATTATTACCCAAACTGTCTTTTGCAAACATCTATCACAGTTTAGAGACCGACGTCCTGTTTGCTGTTGTTGTGCACACAGTTTTCCTGTGCAATGAGGGATTTTTTACCCAATTTTCATGTGCCCTAACTTTTGGTTTTACCTCCAAACAAAGTGGTTCAGGTAACCTGGCCTGGCTGTTTTTCACAAAATGTCTGACCAACTACTTGTTTCTTGTCTCAACTGACTCAGTTATTTTGGTGAGCGCAATGATATCATGACATAGAAATGGTGGACAAAATTGCAATAATAAGACCCACATTGTAATAAAGGTGGCTGTAAAAAGTTTGTATTGCTCCTTCAGCATCCCTCCCCCTAACTACACTGGACATGTTTCAGACATTGTTTTTTAGCCATCCGTCTCAGTTTTAATCAATACAAAATAGAATATCAAATCATTCAAAAAGGTGTGTTTCAAAACAGGGTTTTTTGTCCCTGTAATGTTATTTTTGGAAGCCTGTAAATTAGAAGCTTGCATATACATACTTGCAGGCTGAACATTTAGGTTTCTGCCTGCAAACTCCGTTTTACAAGATTACAGGTACAAACATAAATGTACAAATTTAAAAATCTAAGATTACATGTTTTAAAGCACGCCTTTTTGAATGATTTTATATTCCATAATACAGCTGACTACAGCAGCAGCATAAAGAGTCCAGTTTCATTCACGTGCATCTGCAACCCAGCAACACACTCTTGATCTGTCTAGATCTCTTTTCACAGTACAACTCAACGGGTTACATATGAAACCTGAGTTCTATGAATTCTGGATGACCACCAGAGCTGTTATGTACCTGTTTCTGTTTGTGGTGGCCAGAAAGAATGAAATAGGACTCTACTTGCTGCTGAGAGTTGATTTATGTTTTTATATGTCTTGATATGGGGGGCATGACCCAGATTGGAGAGAACATGATGTTGCCTTGTACTTTTGGGGACATGGAGTCCAAAGAAACATCAGATTTTTATTTATTTATTTATTTTTTGTCTCCAGGAAAACTTTATTGTGGGACCAGTGTCAGTTGATTTTATAATTAAGTGATTGTACAAATAAATTGTACATGAACATTAAAAGTTGTATTTTAAAATGTGTAGGTGTCCAGGCACTTTTCACCACAAGACAGAGTGTACAGAGTTGACTAAAAGGATCCCAGGTAATTAAATGGAGCTGCAGTGACGTCAGCAGATCAAAGACTGCAGTCAAGCTAATGAGGAGCACAGACTTCACCTGAGGGGAGAAATTAAACTGACAAAGATCAGACAAACACAAATCTCCAGGAAAGAAAAGGCACCAGCCAAACACTTGGTCTAATCTTTATATACATGATAGTTAGTCACCAGTTACAGTACACATATTTATATACTACAGGAACACAGATAATACAGGTACTCAACATGTGTTTTACTGTTTGTTTTTTTTTAACCTAACCTGCTTGTTGAAGAAGAGCCTATCCTAGGGTTTGTCTTCAAGCCTGGAGGACAAGAGTGATCTTATCCCCTCATCATCTACATTAGCCACTGGCCTACATTTGAACAGAGTGCAGAGGTCCAAGTCCCAACTCCAGGCAATCTTTTCAAATGTACACAGATGTCCAAACTGCTGAGGAATGCCAGTACAACTGAAATGTCCTGCCTCCTTTATCACAGCCCTATTTTGAAGAAGAAAGCTTCACATTCATTTTTCCATGGACATGCAGATCGTTTCAGTTTAGCATTTGAACTAAAAAACACACCTGGCGACATCTGATCTAAAGATTGAAATCAGACTGATCCTGCAAACACTTCCGGGAGGTGTAGGAGTGTGTTACGTTACCACAGGTGGCAGATTATGACTCCTCCTCTCTATGGGAAAAATGAATGGGAAATTGACTTCAGGAACTCAGCATTTATGCTCTGTGACCTTTCAAGTATGGCTGACAGGACTACATTTTTTTTGCATCCTTCAGCAGAAGACAAACCCTCAGAGAGCCTTTTAATGCAACGTCATTATTGCTTACAGAGAAAAATAAAAAGCTTTTTTGTGTACATAGACACACAGTGCAGAATCATGGAGTGCCCTATAGTTAGACAGTGATTATGGGAGAGCAGAGATGAACTTCTGCTTGCTTTCATCATCAGGGGAAGGGAAACATCCGACTCAGAGGAACCTGTAGTGTAAGCAGTGTGTGAGCGAGGGAGGAAATGTGGGTTTCTTGAGCTTAGGGAGAGGATTTACCACAAGGAATGATGGTAAACTTCTTTTATTGCTTGTACAGTGACGACATCTGGCGATTTTCAATATGACGAGTAACATTGTACAGCTAGTCCACAAAGTTTTGGTGAATGCAACCTATGGATTCTTGTCACTGTTGTGGTACATCCCTCCCTCCAGAGCATCAGCACAGCGCTGAGCTCCATATCAACACTGATGACCTGCTGTACAACTACATCAGTGATTTAAAGAAAGGCTAAATCAACAGTGAATCACAGGGGACAGAAAACTACTGCTGCACCGCACAGCTGCTCTGAGGTGTGACCACGAGTACAACAAGCTTCAAAGTTTCAGTCCATACAGAGCAGTTTTTCCACAGCAGCACAGAACCGCCACCATTTAAAATCACAAAATAAGAAATATATCTACTAAGCATCTTGTTATAATGACAAAGTTTCGTTCAGAGTCCATAAAGTTTACAAAGATTTTAACACTAGCCATGGGAATGTTGTTTCTGTCGGTTTACCACTTTGGTCCAGACTGAAATATCTCAACATCTATTGGATGGATTGGCAATAAATCTGGTACAGATATTCATGGTTCCCAGAGGATGACTCCTCATATCTTTGGTGATCCTCTGACCTTTCATCTAGCGCCAGTAGCAGGTCAAATTTTTCACTTATCCAGTGAAATATCTCAACATCTACTGGATTGGCAAAAAGATGTTTGTATAGACTTTTAAGGCTCGCAGGCAATTAATGCTACTGCTTCGATGAGTCACAGACTTTCCATTAGAGCCACCATGTGGTTCATATTTGTGGTATGAACCACACAAACAGTACACAGCAAACAGCGATCATCAGTTTCAAATTCAGACTCTTTGTCTGCTCAACCATGCACCTTGACGTCTATGAGGTTTCCTGGCACTATAACGACTTCATGCTACTTCCACTGTTGCTTCTCAGAGACAAAAGTCATAATTCACACAACCTCAACAAGTTGCTTGTCTGAAAAATAGCAGCACAGGTTGTTTAAAGTGTTTGAACAAATTTGACTTTATCAGAACATCTTTGACTTAAGCCAATTGGGTGAGCTTTCTCTTTATTTATTTTTAGGATGTATTAAGACTCTAATTTCTAATTTTAAAGAGACAACTTTGTCATTATAACAAGATCTTGATGGAAATGTTTTTGTATCACTGTGGCAGCTCTGCTTCTCTGGAGTTTCCTGCTCTGTGTGATCAGTCTAAAAGATCTAACCTGTGATTTAAAAGACTTGCAACACAGTGGCTCTAAGTTGAGGCCCAAACTCCTCGTGTGTTCCTCAGCTCTAATGAACGCCATGCTAATCATCTAACACCTGCAGAGTTGGAGTGGAATGAAAACCTACAAACTACTGATACAATTTAATTGGCAAGATGTTTTTTTAAGGCTGATACTGATAAAGATTTTGAGTTGAAGCTGCAGATTGGAGATACAGTATTTAATGCCGATTATTAACATCTTTTATGTATGTTTTCCCCTGATTTTTATTCATATCAGGGTGAGAAAGCAGGATGAAACAGCAGCTAGGACACTATACCTCTCCAGTCAAAGCCAGACTGGTTTAACACCTTGATGAACTTTAGCAGCTGGCAGGGTTTACAGGCTGATGCCCCTCAAGCTGTTCAATAACATCAAATCCTCACCTCCATTAGTCTGGTGGTGGGAGATGCAGACAGCCCAACATGTGACTGTTTCAAGTCAATATCTGACCCAACTCTCGGGCCTCATGGAGCATGGATTAAAACCACTGATTTACACGACAGAATTATTATATGTACACTCCTCCAGCACTCGCTCAATTCACAATTAGTACTCATAATATACATACACATCCATGCCTAAGTGAATATTTGAAATGACAGTGATTTTTTTCGTCGATTGGTGCCCAATGAGAGACAGATTTGGGGATTGAGGAGGATATGTGGCTCGGTTGGCTGTCAGAGCCCGAGCAGATGGCTGTAAAAGCTGGAGATGTGACAGAAGGCCAGTTCTGATACTTCACGCATCTCATCTGTCTTCGTCTCGAGACAACGACTGCAGTGATACTCACTTCCACAAAGGGATCCAGTGGCTTTAGTTTGTTGAGTTGAGTGTCTCGACAGTACATTCCTCATAGCCAGATGCCCCCGGAAAGAAGACTCTGTCCCCACCCTCCCCCCCCAAAAAAAACAAAAAAACACCTCATGTCGTCCGACTTCCCCGAGTCTCTCAGGACATTCTGGTACATGAGGTACATTCTGCTCCACCAACAGTCTGATACAACAATAGCCGGGCTATAGCTCTTTACTATAGTCAGTCCACAGGAGCAGCTGGTGGGACTCGCTCACTCCAGAAAGGAGAGGTGATATGGCCCTCAGTATCAGGGATGACTAACCAGTACCTGTCGTCTGATAAATCACCTCTTTTTGATATCACACCTTGGAGGGTGTTTCATCTACCAGTGACTGGGCCAGGAAATTGGAGGCACAATTAACAGATCCTGGTCTTCGCTAACATCCTGACATTTGGAAATTCACTGCATCAATCAAAGAATGGGAAGTGGCGCTAAAAATATTAGGGAATAACTAATGTGTTCAACTGACTGTTCACTAAACCACAGCCTTTCCTGAACAGCAGTTGTCCAATCATAGCTTAGCAACAGTAATTAGGCACAGCCGGCCTATATCTAAACTGTAGTAAGAGCAATACTCTGTATTTTAAGACATGGGATGGTCATGACTTTCTTTTTTTTTTTTTTTTGACTTTCCAAAACCAAAAACTCAAAAGAAAAGTGTGAGGAATGGATAAAACTGTGCGTCTATCTACTCTAACTTAAGCTGCAAACGTTAGCATGTCTGGCTAACTAGCATGCTACCTACTGAACAAAATAACCGTCTGATCTTACGTTTTTCCTTATCATACTGTACTGTCAACCAACCCATGGAGCTAACGGTAATTAGCAAGCTAGCTAGAGCTAATAAAATCTTCCTTGAAATTACGACTGTCGCTGGACGATTTTATTAGTTCTAGCTAGTTTCTCAATTATCAGAATTGAGAAGTCTGCTTTGTGTGAAATCGCAGACACCTTGTTTTAAAAAAATTACAGAGAATTTTATCACTGTAAACTGCATTTGTGTCGTGTGAGAACGGAAAGCTTAACAGGCATAGTAACAGTTACTTGGGGGGTTTAGCGAACAGTCAGTTGCTCCAACAGCAAATTAAAAATATAGCAGCAACAAAAGGAGTTTAAGCGTGTTAATGGGAACAGGGGCATTTTTAGTACTTTGAAAGTAAAAGTGACAATCAGAGTTAAGGGGCTTAATGTGATTAATGTGATTTTCATATAAGCTTTCATAGTAATTGTGTGTTATAGTTAGTTTATAGTCATCAAGTATGGTTAGATACAGTAATGCTACAGTGTGTATTAGAAGAGACAGTGACAGATCAGTCTCACCAAGTTAACTGATTGCTATAGCCTTATCAGAAAGGGATTAATATGAATCTAATATGAGACTTTTCATTATAGATTCATCATATAGACAACTAAATTAGTAGGAAGATTATTATTTGATGGTTATGTAGTTGTTGTAGTTAACTCTATAGATTGGACTACGTATCATATTTGGTGTTAGATATATAAAACCAATGAATATTGATGGAAAACTGGCTATTATTTCTTCACTGCATGTTATAGACATGTGCAGTCTTTTGCAAGGTAGCATAAAAGTCTGAGTTTGAACATTCCTATGACTTGCTAACATAACTGAAGTGCAGCACTGTCAGCACTGTGTTAGACAGCAGAGAGGGGGCTCTCCATTGCAGAATCTAGATCAGATCACAGAAAGATCCAATTATAAAGGTGTTGTGGGGCCGTGGGAGCCAGCCTCAGGGGATTACTCTGACAGTGGAGGCTATCTTGCAGTTGGTGATGACTGGGATTTTTGCTCTGTAGTATTGTTGCGCATATTTACAGATAGAAATCTCTGCTCTCTTTCCTCAAACTACTGAGGCACAAAAATGTGCAGATTGGTGCTCTCTTTGTGCTATTTGAGGGATTATGAATCTTAAAGGAATAGTTTGACATTTTGGGACATATACTTACACATACACATATACACATACTTTTCTTGGTAGGAGTTAGATGAGAAGATTGATACCACTCACATGTCTGCATGCTATATATGAAGATACAGCCAGCAGATGATTTGCTTAGCTTAGCATTAAGACTGGAAACAGAGAAACAGCCAAAGGTAAAAAAAAAAAAAAAAAAATGCACCTACTAGCACCACTAAAGCTCATAAATTCGTACGTTATATAGGGCTGCAACTAACAACCAGCAGTCCACAACCCAAAGTTATTCAGTTTACTATCATAAAAGACTAAAGAAACCAGAGAATATTCACATGTAGAAAGGTGGAACTAGGGAATTTGGGCATTTTTTCTTAAAAAAAATCACTCAAAACAATTAATTGTTCATCAAAATAGTTGGAGATTAATTTTCTGTCAATCAACTAATTGTTGCAGCTCTGATGCTAAATCTTGTTTTTTTTAATCCATACAAAACATGTAAAAACCATCATTTGTTGGCTGATTTTTTTCCCCTTGAAACAGGGCCAAGCTTGCTGTTTCTTCTGCTTTCAGTCTTTATGCTAAGCTAAGCTAACTGTCTCCTGGCTGTAGCTTCATATTTAGCGCACACACAAATGGTATCAATCTTTTCATCTAACTCTCAGCAAGATAAGTGTATCCCCCTAAATGTCAAACTATTCCTTTAAAGTGGCACAAAGTCTTAATATGATCCAATTGAAAGCACACACCAGACTTGTCCTTAATGGCAATATATTGGTAATTAGTGAGTAGGCCTATGAATGTAAAGGAAGTAGGCTTTAGTAACACATATGGAAGGCACGTGTTCTGCAGCTTTCAACTATCCTGGCCCAATGGTTGTGCACTTATCAAGCCTGCTGGAAACTTTCTGTTCAATGAGTTTTGTGTAAAAGTAAATAGACTTGGAATACTTGCAGTAACTATGTGGCCCAACAACAGCTATAACAAAAATATATTTTTAAATACCCCCTTCCCCTCCCCCCAAAAAAACCCATTACCACAGGACTATATCCCCATCTGGAATACTGGACTACAGTACATGAAGCATTTATTCAGGTAAGTGACTGCTAATCTTCTATAATCCGGTGTTAAGTGCTTTTATCTGTAGACAAACTGTGGAACGATAATGGCTGGGTCATCGACTGTATGAGAGGGGGCAGAACAGCATGTGCCTTCAGTCCCAGAAAGCAGGAGCAACAATTGTTCTGTCTGAACTTTATTCATCTGCCACCAAAGGATTCCTGAAGGGACATAGAGGCAAGCTAAGCCATTAGAGCTTAATTTAATGCTCGGTTGCTCGACATTCTCGACAGCTGTCTCAAGATAAAAGATATGTGTCACCTCACCCTGTATTTATACCTGTGTCTGCGAGAAGCAGACTGATCACACAGTCAGACTCTTTCACTGCGCTGGTATGACTAGAAAGCTGCCCCTGCTGCACAAAAAAATGTGTAGATGGTAGATGTTGATTATTGGGGTTGTTTTTCATAGTTTGGTCCCTTAGTTCCTTTGAGGGGAAATCTTATTGCTACAGCATACAATGATATTTTAGACAAGACAACTTTGTGGAAACAGTTTGGGTAAGATCCAGTTTCAACTAGAGCCCCCGGCCAATTCATCAGCATGTCTAATATCTTCCGCTAATATTAGCTTAGCAAAAATGTCTAGGTGGTAGCATATGTATTGGAAAATATGTAAGAAATTGCAGTAAAGAATGCCAAAAACATATTTAAAGTTTGGAAACATATTACATGTTCCACCCAGTAAATATCCTTATTGCAATTCTTTACTAAACAAATATAAGGGATCCTTATCAAACATTTAAGTTATGTGTTTATCTTAAAAAACGATATGATCAGCTTCTTAGTTTGAACATGATGCCCTCTGTGCACATATTGAGATTCAAATTATTTTATTCCTTCTGCAACAAATATTTCCTACAACACTTTTTTTCTTTCCAAAATTCATAATTTCTTTCTAGAGACACTGCCAAGGGTGTGGAGCAACCGAGCATTAAATAAATTGTGTTCAGACTGAATGCAACATGAACTCATTTTATATACACAAAGTTTAGCGCTGGAGAGCTTTTGCAGTCCAACACAGACTTCAGCTCCAGCTATGTAAAAACACACACTGAAAGCATGTGCAGTTTACTTGTGTGTTTGTGGCAGCTCAGAGTCCAGGCACTGATTTTAAAATTGACCTTTTTATTTGCCTCTAAACTCCCTTTTCCCCGTTCATGAAGTGGAATCACACAGCTTAAAATAAGCCAAATTTTTTCAAATGTTTTTTGCACTGCCTACAGCAAACTGTGTCTGTTCTTGTCTAAATTAATTTTTTGTTCAGTCTGAACACATTTGATCAACCTGCTTCTCCAGCTCTGGCTTCATATTGACTGTTCAATGGTCACAAGGGAGAGGATGCAGTTTTGCGCTTTACCTACAGCATTAAGGAGCAGGGCTTGTGTTTAGTGGGCCAGCTTACATTTGGAAACATTCGGCTTAGGACAGAGAGCACCACTCTTCCAACAGAGATTCAATAATCACGTAACGACTGCAGGAGCCACAACTACCTACTATCAAAGAAAGACGTGTTGTTGAAGGCAGAGGTGGGTGGGTGGGTGGGCTGAGGGGCAGGGAGCAGGACTGAATAAATGAAGGAGATGGTTTGGTTTGGGTCACCTCTTCAGATGGTGGCATCGTGGGGCAGTTGAGGCACTGCCGCTCCAGGCCTCCAGTTGGAGTAGCGCTGAGTGTGGGGCAGCAAGTGGCCAGAGGGTAACAGGCCTAGCATCTCCCTGGATCTGCCTGGCCACCTCCGGCTCCACCGGCGACTACCATACCCAAGCCTGCGGCTTCGCCTCACTGCCTGGCCGAACAGCGTGGCTGTCTGGGGCCACAGTGGGTCCGTGAAGCCAGCAATGCTGGACTCCTGAAAAGGGATACAGGACCTGCGCCTCAGTGGGCGTTCCTCTTGGTAGATGTGGGAGCCTGTGAAGAGGTCGGGACTAAAGTTGGAGCAGGGCTGCCGTAAGCCCCGGGTGAGGGAGATGCGGCCCTCCAACGACGGCCCCAGAAGGCTGAGGCTAGTTCTGTCTGTGAACGAGTCCGTTCGATCTTCATAGCCAAGGTCAGCGGGGGCCGAGCACTGCTGCAGGGGCCAGCCGCCGCGACTTTTCCCCCCGATGTCCGCATTGCTGCCTCCCTCTCCACCATCGCGCTCTACCCTCGCTGCCTCTTCCTCCTCCTCTTCCTCTTCCTGTTCCTCTTCTTCCACCTCTGCTACCTGCTCCTCCTCCACTTCTCCTTCCACCACGCCCTCCTCATCTTCCTCGGTGCTGGTGGGTGGTGGGGAGCGTGGGTCCCGCAGGAAGACCACTATGACAGTGATGTTATCACTAGAGCCCGCATCTCGGGCTGAGGCCACCAGCTTGTGGGCTACCATGGTGGTATCTCCAGTGTTCTCCTGGAGGTGGTCGCTGACCACTCGCACCGCCTCATCTGGACTCACTGTGTCCCAGAAGCCATCACAGGCCAGAATCAGGTAATCTTCTGAGCCATCCAGTGGGAAGATACTATGGTCTGCATCACCACAGATGTAGGGCTTGTGCTCTGAGTCACCTGTCAACACATGTAACAGATTAGTCTATTTGGGTCTGCCCATACCAACTTTCAATTGAATTTGTCTCAGGGTTGATTCTTTTGTTTCAGAAGTAAATATGTCAGTTTGTGTTGAGTTTGACTTAATATTTTTGAAATTTGATAATCAGCTTCTCAATTATGAATTTGTGCAACCTTCGGGAGGGAACTTGTATGTATCCGGTGTATGAATATGTGGTAGTTTACCTATTGCTCTGGATACAGACAGACTGCCATTAACCCTCCATGTGCCGAACCAGATCACACAACCTCCCAGAGCTTCAATCCTCTGCTTCTCATCCTGTAGACAGACATGAAGCACAGTTGGTTCATGGTGATGACTGTCACATGGTACGTAACAATCTCATGCTAACATCCCCTGGAGCTTATGACTCAGTGCAGTGCATTACCTACTTCTGTTGTGCACTTAGAGTGATACTTCACCCAAATTTCTTTTATTCTTTCTTTTGCAAGATGCAAGGTTGAAGGTGGATCTTAGATCCCACTCTTACAACAATATATTAATACAGCTGTTTTTGGGAAGACATCTCTACAGATTTTTGATTAAAAATGTGCAGTGAACACTCAAAAAGGCAGGAAACATGCCGGGATGAAACGATGAAAGATAGTGTCCGTTGTTTATTAAAAAGCAGTTTATTGATGAATGTCACTTGAAATAACTGGAACTCAAAGTATTTTTCTTGTCACACTGAATTTACAAGAACACAGTAAGTGTAAGTAAGAATCAGTTATAGACAGAGTTTTGAAGGATAACGTTTTACCCCATAGCACAGCAAAACTAAAGTGACAGATTTTTAAAGGTCAGAAAAATTGCAATAAGATAGTTTCTGCAAATCATTCAGGCCTTCTTTGGGATGAGGAAATTGTTTCAATACAGCAAAACTGTGAACAAACTGATGCACAAACCACCCGAATCCACCAGTTTGAGCTTTAGTTCATCATCTCAATGCATGTAGTGGAAGTGACAAATTTGTTTCTGTTTGTGTTTGAGGATGTGTGTGTATGTGTTTTACCTCTCTGTCTGGTTTATGTGGTTTCATCAGCTCCACAACCTGTCCTTTCCTAACCAGAATGACCTGGGAGTCTCCCAGCCAGGCCACATACAACGTCCGGCCCCGCAGGAACGTCACTACGCCTGTTGTGCCACAACGCAGGTGCTGCCAAAGACACACGTTACAGTATGTATTCACCTCACAATAAGCAACAGCTGCACCACTACTACATTATACAGGAACTGTCTCCCGTTTATGTAAATGTGTAAATACGCACAGAAAAGCAAATATAGTTTTTTACATGAGTAAAAAGATGCTATTGTGATAAAGTATAAGTAGTAGTAGTAGCAGTAGTGGTAGTAGGTAAAGTAGTAGTAGTAGTATCAGCAGTAAAAGTATCAGTAGTAGTAATAGTGGTAGTAATGGTGGTAGTAGTAATAGCAGATGTGATTACCTCTCGTGAGGCCTTCTTCACAAAGCGTTCATCAGTGAGTTTGAAGGCTCTGCAGAGGGCCTCTGAGGGGTCCTGGCTGAAGGATTCCTGATGCACTAAGTTGACGTGGAGGTGGTTGGCGGCATAAATGGCAGCATCCACACCGCCATGCCCGTCGAACACTGCAAAGAAAGCCTGTTCTTCCAGATCCTGAGAAACAAATACAGTCAGTCAGTCATGAGGGAAGACTTCAGACTGTTATAATTATCATTATTATTATCACTAAACTAGCCTAAAACTAACTGGATTTGAGGGGTCCAGCTACCAAACTTGGAAGATAGATTCAAAGTTTATATGAATGGTCGTCTCTGGGGAACTTGTAGCTACCTGAAGGCAGGGTAATTTTTTTTATATGGCACCATTAAGACACAAAGCAATTCAAAGTGCTTTACCAGGGCAAAGAAATACACTGAAAATAAGACTTAAGATTTAAGAATTAAGATTGCATTTAAAAGACATTAAAATTGCATTTGTACACATGGTGAAATACTTTGAGTTTTCGCTTATTAAGTCTCAAATTACCACTACTGAAGTACGCATTCTTGTTTATTAATAATTACCAAGTGGGTTTTATTTTCCATCTTATGTACATTTACATGCTTTTATGTTCATGTTATGTCTTTTTTGATGTGAAGTACTTGGTACATGTAATTTATTTTGTTATAAAGCACTTTGAGCTGTATTTTTGCATGAAAGGTGCTATACAAATAAAGCTATTATTATTTTATTATTATTTTAAAGGCAATAAAAACAAAAACAAGCAAATAGATAGTTAAAGATGAAAAATAAATTACGTATTTAATTTATTGGAAAGCTGCAGTAAACAATAATGTTTTAAGCCCTGATTTAAATGAGCTGACAGTTTTAGCAGACCTCAGGTATTCAGGTGGGGAGCATAGAAACTAAAAGCTGCTTCACCTTGCTTGGTCTTGATCCTGGGAACACTGAGTAAACCTGTCCCAGATGACCTGAGGGGTCTGGGTGCTTCATAACATGCAAGCAAAACAGAAATGTATTTGGGCCCGAGACCATTTAGTGCTTTATAGACTAGTAGTAGGACAACCTGAAGGTTGAAGAGTGTGTTGAAGTCAGGGATGATGACGTGCTTGTCCTCCATCTTGCGCCTCATGTTCTTGATGGCGTGGATAGAGGTTTCGTAGTATGGCTGTGGACGGCGGCGGAAGGGCAGCTCCTTCATCCAGAGGCAGCACATCTCAAACAGTCTGTTAAACACCAGCCGGGCGAACTTCACAGAGTCCATCTCTAACACACACACATATACACACAAAGAATATGCCAGTCTGAGTGCTTCTTTATTGTACAAATCATATTTAAGTTACCTAAAAAGTGTTTTAGGTTTGTTTTTGGTTTCTGACCAATAGAGAGCACATGTGCTTTTTCCTACCCACCGGTAAGCTTCAGTCAGAGTTTAAAGGAATACTCCACTGAACACTTACCCCTGTTGACTCTGAAAAGTTTGTAACTCACTCATTTGTGGAGGATAGCAGCTGTAGCCTGTCTGGATCCACAGGAGTGACAATACGAGTCCAATTATTCTCGGAGTAAAGGTGAAAAAGTATCAGAACATCCAAAGAAACTCCCCAAACCACTCTTGCAGTATAATCCACTTCTCTGTATGTTTCAACAGCTTGACGTTTCTCCACTACAGAGTCGTTTTTATGTTGCACCATCACCTCTTCGTAGCTCTAAAGCTCCAATGGAGTTTTCAAACCAATCAACTTACTGATTAATCGACTAATCATTACAGCTCTACAGTTTGCATTTGATGTCTGTGACTCTGTTTAATGAATTTAAGTTTATCACACTTTGTCTTCAATAACCTTTAATAAATACAGTTTCAGTTATTTTAAGATGTTATGTTCTCAGTATTATTTTCATTTCTCATCATTCAATAAGAGGATGTTAAAGCTGAAAAGAAATCTGGTTTTGGTGTTTAATTGATGGATGTCTCAGCTTGGATACCAAAAAAACAAATTTGTGTTTTTGGGCTCTTAGTGGCCAGATGGTGACAAGCAATTAAACCAAATCAAAGCTTTAAAACCCTTCTGATGATGAATGACATCACAGACATTAGATATTTTCTACCGTCTCTCAGCAGACATCCAATCATGATCAATATCTGGCAAATAAAAACGAGTGCAGACTCTAAAGCAGTAAGAAGGTGTGCAGTTCACTCTACGTCTTTAAACAAGGATTTTTAAAATAACTATGTTATAACATTTAATATTTCTGTTTCTAGCTGCCTTTAACATTAACATTATTTCCCACAAACTCAACACCTTTGCAGGTTACACAGAGGGAGGCCAGTTGAGTTGCCGTGGTTACACCAGACATGGCTGTCAGAAGAGAGCGTGGGTGGATATCAGGGCAAAGGGAATAAAGTTATGATGACGTATAATATACGCACTGCCACACTGGAACATGTTTTATGAATGCTAACAATAAATTGCTCAAATTCTGCTTGCAAGTGCTGTAAGATGTAGGTTTGGTTTCAGAGTGGGGGAGGACACAATGAAGACAGAGGAGAATACCATATCCTTCATTTATACACATTTTTATAGAGCTGCAACGATTAGTTGAATTAATCAGCAACTATTTTGATAATTGATGAATCGTTTCAGTCACTTTTTCAAGCAAACAATTTCAAACATTTTCTGGTTCCAGCTTCTCAAATGTGACAATTTGCTGTTTGTTCTTTGTCATCTAGTATGACAGTAAATTGAATATCTTAAGGCCTTGGACTGTTGGTCAGACAAAACAAGCAAAAAAAAGGACATCAAAGTGGCCACTGACAAATTGTGAATGCAGTTTTCACAGATTATAATGTTGAAAATAATGTTCAGAGATGCTTAAAGGAAAATAATGTTTAGAGACGGGAGTCTCTCTAAAGGAGTCAAATCAAATTAAAACAGTAAAAGTTTTAGTTAAAATTTTCTGCTGTGTCAAAATTCAACTTTGTCCCCATCCCCAGTGAAAATGAAGCCCTTGCGGAGAGTAAACCCTCAGGGACCTGTTTTACTTTTTCAGAAAGACAAATTAAAGAAACGCTCAGTGAGTAACAGAAGTTAGTGGAACAGAGGCTTCAGCTCTCTGTAATAACCAAGACAAAGGCTGTGTTTCTACATGGGCTCGACCTGCTAACATTAGCTACAGGTGTAACAGTCTATCCTGTCTTTGCTAGTGTCTTCTCTCTCACTCTGCTCAAATAGGTGAGACGGAGAGAGCGGCCTATGCTGTGTCCCATTTCCTCCCTTCACCCTCACTCCTCCACCTTCTTCCAAAAATCCATCAGTGTCCCAAAACTGTTAAGCACCCTCCTCTATCCTGCTCCAAATGAAGATTTTTCAGCACCGCAGCTGGCATCAAGGCCTACCTATAACACCTGCTCTGGGAAAAGCTAGTAAGAAAACCTTGAATTTTATCACAGATATGTGTCCCCAAGGTTAAGAGTTAATCTCTACAAACATAAAACAAACATGTATGTCCAATATTCACAGTTTTTATACTCCTGAGAAGAACATCTGTCTCGTTAGCAGCTAAATAATGCTCTACGATGTTCACCAGCTGGTTGCTAACTTTGTCTGCTGTTTGGTGCTGGTAGTTTATCAGAGTTTCATAGCTGAAAACAGCTGCTGGAAGCTAGATTGATGAAAGTGGAGTTTGCGAGCCAGAAATCCAAAATAATGAGTGTGTTTACATGTGCACCAGTATCCCGGTTGTGATCACGATTTTTAGAGTATCTCGGATATGTGATCATGTAAACACCTTATCCAGGTTTCTGAACATTCTCTGTTGGTAGAAAAATAAGTGGCTGAGATGTTGAGGAATCAAGACTCAACACTGTCTGTCGAGACACAAAGAGGTAATTTTTTTTTTTTTTTGCAAAAAAAACTGGGGAAGATCTCCACTTTGTGATTAACTCAGATAGCTGAAGCTTCATATTATCTTCAGATAAACTTTTAAATACATTTTTGCTCAAAACGAGGACTGTGGATTTTGGCCCCCATCACTTACATTATAAGCGCATTATGAAGGGATCTTCTAATGATCAGTATGAGCAGGAGGAATGATTACAGCGAGCAAAACCTGCTTCAATGTAAATTTGGGCACCTGATGTATTTATAATTCACCAATTAACATAATATTCCTGAGTCATATATTAGACTATCACTATAATGGGATTATGACCAGACAAAGCATATATAATGAAAATCTGTAGTATGGTGGATATAATGTGTCCTGGCTCACAGATGTATGTTTTGCAGTCTACTTTCTGCCCTCTAGTGGTCAAATACCACTTAATGCAGCTTTGCGTGGGAGAACTGGGACAAAGCCCTGGTGGTTATGTGCATGTGTGTATGTGTGTGGGATGAAGTGAGAGAGAGACCTAATTTGTCTGTGCCTCTGTATATATACGTGTGTGTGTGAGAGAGAGAGAGAGAGAGAGCAGTCTCGTGGGCTCCCCAGGGACTCACGTGGTAATGGGTCAGCTCCATCTTCTACAGTCTTATTGAGGTGGTGGATGGAGAGGTCAGTCTGCAGCATGCTGTCTGCTGTGGCTCTGGCCAGGGCTGCAGCCAGGGAGCACGGACAGTTACTGTGGTGAGGAGAGACAACACAGTTACGAATTAAATCAGAAAGAAAAATATTCCAACATTTCTCTGCAGAGGTCAACAATGTCTTCTATCATTTAGCCAATTTATTTGACTGACAGTAAAATATAGGCCCAATTTTAATGTACTGGAAACTGTGCTGATGATGTATCTGTTCTTAGAGCCTTACCAGCAGTGTAGACCAATATATATTGAGACAGTTTAGAAACAGTGTCATCATTATATTGTTTGTCCACCAAAGACAAGTTTTTTTTTTAGCCAAGCTAGCAACACAGCTCCGGAGATGGCAATGTCGGTCCACCACTTTGGTCCAAACTGAAATATCTCAACAATTATTGGATGTATTGGCATGAAATTTTGTACAGACATTCATGTTCCCCAGAGGATGAATCCTACTGACTTTTCCTCAAGCGCCACCATGAGGTTAACATTTGATGGTTCCAGCTTTTCAAATGTGACAATTAGCAGTTTCACCATGTGATATATGACAGTAAATTGAATATCTTAACATATATCATACTGTGAGAAATTGTGAATGTCGTTTTTTCACTATTTAACATTTCATAGACTAATTGATCAGTTTATCGAGAAAATAACCTGCAGATCAATTGATGATGAAAATAATGTTTTTTCTCATGTCTATATTTTTTACTCTTGTTTTGTATTCTCTTACTAGAGTTTTTTAGTTGCAGATCTAATTTAAATACAGGCAACATTCAAGATCAATATAACATGTACAGAAAGCATGACAACATCCCTGAGTAAAGAACACAGTAGATTTTCACTGAATGACGAAACAGTCACAATAAGCCCTCTAATCACTGCAAATTGCATTTTAAACTTTTTAACTGAATTCCTTTTGAACTGTGTCAGACTTCCCGTGGAGCCACAGATTTCAGCTGGAGTGAACCGATGCCAGTATTTACCTGGAAGAATGTCAAAATGATAAAACACACAACTGTACGAGCGCAGCGTTACATCACTACATCTGGTCAGACTGTGTGCTGCTTCTGTGGTGGAAGAGGTGTGTCTCTTCTTAAGGTTAACGAGAGTTGGGGAGGAGGAGGTGGAGGAGGAGAAGGAGGAGGAGGAGGAGGGGTCGTTTGAAGGACTGAAGACTTGCTGTACATGAGTCACCAAGATAACTAGGCCACCTCCAGATGCAGGTAACCATGGTAACTCAACTTCTGGATGCTCCCCAGCTCACTCAAATTAAGTTGAATATAAACCTGAACTGAACTCATACAGAAAGTACAATTTAAAGACATTATTTATTAATTTGTGTCCTGGACAGATATGATAATCTGATCTGATAATGCCAGCCAGTTATACTTTCAATCCTTTATTATTGATACATATTCAAAATTAGCAGTAAAACACAAAGTATAGCTGAGGTTGATGGGAGTGTTTTAAAACTTTGACCAGATGGTGGCGCTAGATGAAAAGTCAGAGGAACACCAAAGTTGTTACCATTCATCCACAGGAGAACGTGAACGCCTGTACCAAATTTCAACCTATCCAATAACTGTCGAGAAATTTAACTTAAAACCACAAACGCCAACTGCATAATGGCACTAGAGAAAAAGTCAGGGGATCACCAAAATCATTAGGATTCAGTGTTTAGGTACCATGAATGTCTGTACAGAATTCTGTGCCAATAAAGGCAAAAAAAGACAATTTGTGCCAAACCATCTATAACATGTTGAGATAAGTCTAAAAGTCCAAAAGTCTAGTTTAACCCACCCCAAAGTATCGTTGTTGTGTGCTTCCTTAAATGTTTTGCCATTGGATAATTCACATTCTGCTTTATTATTGCCTTTTAATAAAACTACACAATACTCCTGCTCCTCTACACGTGAGTGCCTTAAGTATGCCATTATATACATATTTCAAGATGTCACCCCCAACTTTCTCTTAAAGAGCGCCAGCATTTGTTAAGAGCATTCAAAGTTTTACCCATTGAGCACACCACTTTATTGTTAATATATTAGTTTATACAGCCTTACATGTAGCAGCGTGGCAGCAAAATCCACACAGAAATACTCTGATATGTACAGTATATATTGCAATAATAACATAGATAGCAAGATGATGCATGCTTCCAAAAGTAATTGCATTCATTCTTTCTTAATAACTGAACCATGGTTGGGTGAGGGAGGCATATTCCACACAATTAAATACTATATTAAGTGTGAAAGGCCCCTCTGTGACTCTTATGTAAAATGATAAGTTTAATCAATGAAAACCCAAGACAACAGTAGCCAGCTTCAGCATCTTTAATGAATTCAGCAGTTCTCTTTCTAACAGCGGAGCTCATTTACATGGATCACCCAAAGGCTCGTTCATTTCTAAAATGTGAACAGACGTGTAGCCTTCCTACAAATATGAGAGAAGATGTTTGTGATTACACATTCACTGTATATGGCATCAGAATATTTTAAGAAAATGTGGTCACATCACAACAGTCCTTAGATCTCTACATTGACTTCTGGTTCACTTTAGAATTTGACAGAGGTGGAAACTACATGTACTTTAAGTACATTATACTGCTAACACCTCTGTGGTTAAACCTGTATTAACTAAGAGTCAAATTTTTTGGCCACTTGGGGGCAACGGAAACAATTTGTGAACACAACACTGACATATCATCACTTTTTAAGCTGATATGCTGATGTACTTCAAACTGTTGCTTATACTTCCAGCAGTTACAGAGCAACATTATTTGGAGTTGTGTTTCTGGCTAAGTCCATATCTTTTAGCTCTGTGCTCTGGCTCTCTTCTAGCTGCTAAATGCTCCACAATGTTCACCAGCTAGTCGCAAACTGTGTTTGTTTGCTGTTTGGTGCTGAGCAGGTAGTGTACAGTGGATTTGTTTTCTCTGAAAACAGCTGCCTGCTGCGGCTGAAAACGCCACTATGGGAGTGGTGAGAGTGAACCAAAACAGTGAAGTTGCAGCCGGACAGCTAAACAATGAGCTGGAACTTGCTACAAAGCTCCGTAAAGCCGAGGGGAGCTGCAGAGTTGCTGATAATTCACTATGAGCCACGCCCAACACATTACACATTGTCATTTGATACAATGATATTATAAAAAATATCGCTGCTTTAAACAAGTTTTTGAATGCTGGACTTTTACTTGTAGTGGAGTACTTTTACCTTGAGGTATTACTACTTTTACTAAAGTAAAATATCTATTTCTTCCACCAATGGAATTTTATAAAGCATTTTTATCTATACTGCCTTGTTTCATATTCATAACATCTGAGATGATTGTCCTATATGGGCCTGTTAGACTGGCTCCAAAGTGAATACAGTTTAAAAGCAGACTAAAAACATCTTCTACTCTGTGTTGCTGTGCTTTTTATTGCATTTGATGTGTTTATTTTTTGTGTCACTACACCAGAGTAAATGTGTGAATTCTGTAAAGCAAATATCTTTGCTTTTCTGTGAAGCACACTGCACACTCCCTCTTGCTTTACTTTTACTATTGTCTACCACAAACTAATCCACTTTTTATATCTTCTATGTTAAAATTTGCGTCTGCCCCTCTTCTTTCTTTTCCTCTGCTCTCTCAATACATTGTAGTGTCTCAAAAAGTTTGAATAAAACGGAAAGTTACATTTACAACACCACAGGGACCACACACATGGGATCACCACATTCCTCTAGCTCTCCATGGCAACTACAGGAACTACAAATAACTTCACTGACGATCATCTTACAATAATAGTTTAATGTATAACAAAGCCAATTACTCACTTCCATCCTGACGCTTGGATAGAATATATCCAGACACTTTGTGACGTATCTTTCTCCACATCATGACAGACGTTGTCTTATTTCAACAGTAAAGAGTCACTGATGTCACTGACATTAAGTAAGTTACACCTGGTATTATTATGTGACCTGGGCAGCCCAGTATCCCTAGAAATTATGTTTAAATTGGACGGTGCCACACCTAGTGATTTACGTCAGCTGCCAATGTTCAGAGCCAATGCAGGAAGTAGTTTGTCCTTTATGTAGTGAGGTAGAAGATCGGGGGGGTTGATGGTTATATTAATCGTAACCTATCCATAACCACGTGTTTTAGTTGCCTAACCCTAGAATCGACCAATATCAACGTTCTTTTCTGTCGGTAGGGTTGATCAACAGTGACATTTTGTCATTTCAAATGTTTAAATCTTTTTAATGTGCAAACAGAAAAAAATCAAATATAGGTTATAGAGTTACTTGTTCTTTTCTGACACGTTGAGAGCACTTTGTTGTGTGATATAGTTGGTTGGATGTCTGCTGTTCAGTGATTTTAGAGGCGAAAAAATCTCTAGTTGAAAAAGAGCATCCCTCTTTTTCAACTAGAGATTTTTTCCACATTGCCTGTAGCAGTATGTTAGGGTTATTCTTGTTAAAAGTGTCTCCCTTAAACGTTTAAACTGCATCCACTGATTTTATTTTTCATTCAGCATCAGAGATGAGGGTTATCTGGACCAGTATCCAGTCTTATAATTCCTATCCTCCCTTAAACTTCTTTTTTGTCAGGTCCTTGATTTTGTTCTCAAACTGGGTCAAGGGCTAGAGACATCAGGAACAGAGTACTTAAAGCATGCCCCCATAAAGCAGTAACCATAGAAACCTCCTGGGTAATCCTCTCCTTGAAAATGTGTCTGTGATGGTGAAATATCTTGTTCTCTTTCTTGAAGGGCAGATCACAGAATATGAAGACTTTATTAAGACAAATTATGTAACAAATCTGATTGCAAAGTCACAGACATCTTAGTCTGGTTCCACCATTACAGTAGGTCAGATGACTTACACTACACTATGCAATGACCTTTATGTTATTACATTATCTTATATTTTGTTAAGGTTAAAGGGCAGGTTCACATTTTTAAAGTCTTAATACAAACTCACATGCCCTTATGTATAATGAAAGAGTTACTGGGGCTGCAACTAACAATTATTTTCATTACTGATTAATCTGTCGATTATTTTCTTGATTAATCAAATCTAAAATGTCCTAAAATGGTTAAAAATGTCCATCACTTTCCCAAATCTCAGCGTGACAGCCTCAACTGTCTTGTTTTGTCCAAGCCAACAATCAACAATTCAAAGATATTCTCCAAACTATAGTAGTAGGATTTCACGACTTTTTCTCATTCTTTACTCGAAATGTCAACTTCTCAAATACGTCCAAAAATGTTCGAGCTGAAATCTGATCCAAAATGCGAGTGGACAACGCAAACAAGACATGGAAAAATCTTAGCAACAACCTTAGCAACCAAGGCTACAGAACGGACGGCCATTTATGGGCATACGCGACAAGCTGATGTCAGCTTGTCAGCAAGGTAGAAAAAACCATTGCAAATGAAGTATTCAGAGCAGGTTGAAGCCTTGGCTTTTGAATTGCAGGAAGCATTTTTACATACGTACAGTATAAAAATAACAGAAAACCAGGCAGGGCTGATGACAGTCTGAATGCGGACTAACTCAGTTTGCTGAAGCTTCATATTTAGTCGTCTTTTTCTGCGGAAAGAGTCGTGTGGATTTTGTCCCTCAGCAGCAACCAAAAACGGTCTCTATGTACATATGAGCATGTGAATATTGTTTTAAAGGGAAAATTCGCCACTTTTTATGTGGATGTCCAAACAGTGTTGATAGTAAATGTAGTCAATTGAAGCAATACATTCCTCAGTGTGTGCTATATTGACCGAGAAAGCCTGACAGCTGAAACAGCCTGTAGTTCTTCTGAGTGCCAATGACGTCACTGGTTCCTGCAAGAGCAACAGATTTTGAAGCTGCACCCCAGAGACACAGAGAACATTTTTTTAATAAAAAACTGTTGTTGTTGTTTTTCACACTATATCCCTAATTCAGATCGATAGAGAGGTTGAAAATCGGCAAAGTGGCCCTTTAAAACAGAATTGAAAAATGTGAACCTGTCCTTTAAGTAAGATATTGTCTTAAGGTATTTCTGTTTGCTGGACAGTCCAGTCAGTGCAAACATGTTGAGATTTCTTAAGAGAGATGTGTATATAAGAGCATCATGTTGATATATTTTTCCTCAATCCCACCTGAACACATTTTTAAAAACATTTAATCGTTTGGTTTTTAATGGTTTGACCTCTGCAGTATTCTCTGTCAGCAGAAAACACCTTGTCAACCAATTCTGTTTTACTCACAAAGAATCATACATTTAAAACAGGAGGTTTTTTGTTTTCAGATGCATATAAAAGGCTATTTACTATATGCTTATACTACATCCTGTGTGGAAAAACTAAGAAACTGAAAAAAGAAGAAATAAAGAAAGAGTAGCAAGAGAAAGAGAAATCAAGATAAAAATCAAAAGACAGTGTTTGGGGGTCTAGCTGTCAGTATTTGGGATTGTTAATCACCAGTGTCCTCTCCCCCATGTTTCCATTCATAGAAACCCACTATATTTTCCCCTCTCTCTCTCCTTCTCCTCACTCGTTCCACCACCGGTGGCCCACTGGGGGTGGATGCTGAGCTAAGGAGCTCTGATTGGCTGCAGGTCACACAGGAGAACACGCGGCGCACCAATGACAGCTCCTTATGTCTTGTGCATCACAGTGAGGTCATGTGGAGCGGAGGAGGATTAAAGGAGAGCCTAATCTCGGTTCACACCATCACACTGCAACAACACGACTGCTTACAATAGATAAACCCTGCCAGCACAGTACTGGTGCAGCTGGTTAAATTGGTCATCAAAATCATGAATTCATAGCGAAGTAAAAAAGCTGCTTTTTCACAAAATGTTCAGCCTGTTTGTAAATGTTGCTGAGCTTTGTTTTAACATTCAGCTTACAGTGTGTTCTGTGGCTTTTCTTGTGTTATATGGACTGTCTATCATTTGAAAACAACATCTGACCATCTCTGCTTTGTATTACATTGTCTCAGTAGTACAGGTGTTGCTGTTATTGTGTTGGGGTATGTTGGTCATGACTGGTGACCTCAGGACTTTGTGAAGGACAAACTGGTTTATATATGTACCTACATATATATATGTAGGTACATATATAAACCAGTATATATAGCATATAGCAACATATAGCAACATCTACAGGCAGTTTGGACACTTGTGCCACCTGCAGCTAGGAGGTGTTTCAACTGCGGTGTCCTGACCAAATTTTACTTGTCAAAAGAAACAAATTGGAGGTGTGAGATAAAAAGGCCAAAGCCAAACAATATTTGAACAGGATTTGCTGTTTAAGGATTTAAAAATACCTTAAAACAAACAAATGTTTTATGAGGAAGGAAATGAATTGTTGTCTGACCTCAAGAATTAACACAATGCGTTTTTCGGTGAGTAACGCTCAATGTAGACATGACTTTTGTTTGTTTACGAGAAAACTTCACAGGGCACTTGACCCTGTGAATATAGCTAAGCCTTTGAAAGGGGGAATGGAAAGGTCAATAAAAATGAGCTTATCAACTTAAGTGCTATGCGGTCACACTCTGTTTTTATCTTCTAGTAAAGATGTAAACATGCCTCAAAGACTGTCAGTTACAACTTGCTAATGTCACTTCTTGCACATGATAAATGCATCGTTTGTACATAGCAAACACAAATGTGTAGTGTAACAGCATTTCAACTTGTATGAATTAGTAGTCATGGTAACCAGCCACAATGAAACATATCAACAACAAAAAAACATACAAAACGTCTGGGGGAACAAATTTGACTCATATGTTTGCTGCGGTGTAAATTGTTAGACTGAAACGAGTCAACGTGCGCTTGGTTTCCATAGCAACTAGCACACCAGAGTCTGCCACGATTTGAGACGGTTTTCCAAAGATCAGATAGCGTTTGTTTGTTAGATTGATTGGTTGATATAACTAAATATTTTTGAGACTGAACAAGTTGTGACATACTGTGATTTTAGCATTCGACCAGTTACTGTAGCTGCCTGTTTTTAATTCAAGCAATAATACAACTAAGACAAAGTAATTTGTCTTAGTCTCAAGCACTGCAGTTAAAAGTCTTAGTCTAAATCATAATTTTAATCTGTGAAATATAATTAAAAAATCTACTTTAAAAGAGCCTTGACACAAAACCACCATTGTCACATCACACATTAAATAATCTAATAATACTGTTATTCTGTTAGTATTTTTATTTGAGTGAAATTATTATTGAAGTAGGATAAACATTTTCAATCCAATTTATGTTTATTTAACACATTTAATGTCACAGTTTTACTATGATACAGCATTAGCTGGCATTTGACTTTATTGTTTGACCCAGCCCTGACTGTTGGAAACATTTGGAGTTGAATATAACATTGTGCTTGACTCAGAGGTGATTACTGCCTTCTCCATGCACGGTCCTTACCACAGTCTGGTGCTGCTTTTGTTCTCTCGTGTGGTCTCTGCTGTGGCTGCGTTTAGCTACAATCATGCACGGAGCTTTGACAGGCTGCTCACAGTGATAAAACTGGAGAGCTCTGCGTGTATGTGTTAGCAGATGACTCATGCGTGCAGCCATGTTTTCCTTTCTACATTTGCTTTCTACAAGCTTGTTCTTTTCTACAGATTTAGCCCTGGAGTGAAGCAACAAGGTTGTTTCCATAGCAACACAGAAGCAAGTGACTGACAGTTAATGGTGTCAGTCGTCCTGCTGCCAAACCCACAGAACAAGCTCCCACTTCATTATTCTAAATATTTAGCCTTTTCTGCGCCAAGTGGAGGTGAGAGTGTAGATCCACTGGAACTCGCTAAGCTCTATTGATCTGTTCTGTTTTGGGCACCGGTCCCTTGTACTGGGTATTCCTCATATTAAACCTGGAAGACAGCAAAGCCTTTTCTAGGAATAGAGAGAAAATCCTCTGGCTATTTCCAGCCTTTCATTTTTTTTTTTCTCTTTTATCCAAATTTCAAAAATGTAGTCAAAAGAAAAATTTGAATTGTTGTGTTTCTAAGAGCAACTGTTATGTGAACACACTGTTTTCAAGAGGGCATAACAAGATTACATAATTCACAGAGCGCCAGTAGCCCTTAAATCATGGCATTTTACTGCTGCTTCTCCCTTAAGAAGGCTTTTTAAATGACTTTGATGAATTAATTTGTGTCTTCAGTCCACACACACACACCATGTGGCGCTTTAGTCTGTTGCTGGGCTTTCTGGCATCGAATGGTGAGTGACAGAAATACACGGATGCTGCATCTGAACTGCTGGAAATATTTTTTAAAAAGTCTTTATGACATCTTTTTCAGCTCAACCAAGGGTTTCCCCTCATTCAGTATTTTTCAAGCTGCAAAATGTACTGAAATCGCCTTACTGTGTTTGGTATCATGTCATGGCCATGATGATCATTAAAGGGGACGTATCATGCACATTTACTGGTCTATATTTAATCTGGGGTTCTACTGGAATATCTTTGCCTGATTTGCAGTTCAAAATAACCAGCCTCTGTCTGAACCAGGCCGATTTAGCTCCTGTCTCATTAAGGCCCCCCTCCCAAAGAGCCCACTCTGTTCTGATTGATTGATTAATCTGTCGATTATTTCCTGGATTAGTCATTTGGTCTTTAAAATGTCAGAAAATGGTGAAAAATGTTTCCCAAAGCCACAGGTGACATCCTCAAATGTATATTTATTTAAAGATACTAGATAAGATTCTGTATCTTTCTAATTTAATAACTACACCTCAGTGGCGTTATTATTGACTCAGTGGAGCTAGCAGTAGTTGTTGACGCTAACAAAATGACTGTTTTTATATAAACACTACAACACTGAACATGAACATGAAATGAGCCATAACCACTTGTGTTTTAGTGCATGACTGAGGAATAAAAGAGGTTGTGTTGTCTCTCTGACCAACACATCCACAGTAAAAATCTGGACAGCATGATTAGCCGACAGCTCTGCTTCCCACCTGAAAACGAGCAGATGTCAACAATAAAGTGTGTGTTGTTTTGCCCCCTCAGCAGTTTTGCCTTTATAACCTTAAGTACACCTCTGGATGTTTTTTCGGGGCTCTGCTGATGTAACACTATGCACTTCAAACAGTGTGGAAATGATGGAGCAACACTGACTGCTGACGTCAACGAGCGCTGCTGTATGCATGTTCCACTTACTTAAGTGCACAATGTTGGCTGCAGAGAGGCGTATCTAATCTGTCATAAAATTAGAAAAACCTCCACGGCCAGAAAACTCCTTTAACAACCTACATGTGGGACTTTTGTGTAGGCAATTGGGCCTACTATTTCAGCAAGAAATAACAGGAAACGTAAAGGTTTGCATGTGTCCTGTATTTGAAACAATTTTGTATCTGTTGTCAGTTCCCAGATGAGCCTCCACAGATAAACTGGGGGAACTTGCATATTATTCCCTCTGCTTGTGCTGTGCACAAAGCCTTAAGGCAGTATTATGTAATCTACCAGCTGGATCATCAGCCTATAGGGGAGCCACATCATGTCCTGACCTGAACTATCTTTGGAAGCTCCTTTTAATTAAACCAATTTCACATAATCAATAGAGCTGTCTGAGTGAGTAATGTGATTGCGGTTCTCGCCATATCTTGAGAAGTCTTACTGAGATGACCAATTTCTCACCGTTGCAGTGCTGGCTCCATTATACCTCTTAACACAAAATGTTGTCAAATTAACAATAACAGCTGTTTGTCTGCGAACTCTAAACTCTAAAACTCCTGTTCTTCACAAAATGTTTCTTTTAGCCGAATGCACATTTCATTTTTCATTTTTCTTTCTTTTGATGAGAGCCGTGAGAGTGAACCAAAACACGCTGTAAAACCAAAACAATGAGCTGAAAGATGCTAAAATGTCTCGTAGAGCTGAAGGGATAATAGAGAGCCAAAGTAAAACCTGAACTTTCTGTTCGAGAAGTAAGAAATCTTCTTTCAAAATCCCATAAATAACTAAAAAGCCATCCTTAGACCATAACCTTTTTCTCAATAGTATGCCTTGTTGTTTACTCCATGTTTAGACAAGAACGAACTACAGTTTTTTTCCAAAGGGGAAGTAGAGGTAACTTTGCAAACAGAGCGTTCAGAGCATGTTGAAGCCTGAGATTTTGACTTGCAGGGAGCATTTTTTACATATATTCACCTCATGTTTTGAAACTTTGACCATGTTTAACATAGACATCCGACATTAGAACAGTATGTAAATGACAGAAAATCAAAAAAGGTATGATATGTCTCCTTTAAAAAAGGCACAGCAATTTTCTAAACAGGAGTAAATAGTGTTTTTGTTTGGGGAGTATTTTCAGGTGTGGATTCGATATTTAAAACACCAGAATGGTGTACGGAGCTCCGTGGCACAGAGTAATGAGCTCTTTCAGGGTTTCAGACAACACATTAGTGGGACCAAATCATTTTTGGTTTCAGTATTTTCATGGGATTTGTTGAAAATAAAATTAAAAAAACAGAATATCACCAGACTTATCCTTTTAGAGATTTGTTCATATACTGTCCTCCCCTCCGCCTGTTCCTCCGCTCTGCTGCAGCTATGTTGGGAAAAAGGATCTCATACTTTCTTTTCTCTGAAATTGACTCATTTATCATTTATCATACATTGATATTCTGTGACATAGCCCAGGACACCAGCACAGTCAAACATTTCCATCCTTCTCAACAACACAGTGGACTACTTCAAGACTGTCAAAAGGGAAATGTTTAATACAAGCCTCAGCATGCTTGCTTGATCCTATCCTGACCATCTGTTTTAACAGAGTATTAAACTGCTTAGAAGATGAAATGCCTGTGATTGTGAACTGCTCCGTGCAGACTAGCGTGGCAGCTGTGGCTCTGGAAACAGCTGTTGTGAAACGTCTCCTAAATGAATGCAACCTCGACCCCATAAAACTTATCAAACTTCAATTAAACTTAAAATCCTTACTTTACTTACTAAATTAAAATTATAGAAAAATGTAAGTAGCTCACTTCTTACATAATCTTTTCAGTATTTTAGAGTAGCGTTTTTAGAGACGTTTCAGTCTGACTTTCATGCACTGAACCAGCTTTATTCACTGTTATAAATGACCTCAGGATACAAAAGAAAGTCTTAGCCTTTGATCAGTCTTAATTTTGGTATCTGAATTTAATTTAGTTAAAATTTAGTTGATAAAAATGCATATTAGTCATTTTAGTTATTTGGTTGTTGTTAGAGCACACATTTTAGTCATTCATTTTTAAATATTTATGTCTTCTAAGCTTGTGCCGTTTGTATGAAGAGCAATATTACAATATTGGTAATGATGATGTGACCTTTTGTCTAACAGGTTTGTCACATTGATCCTTATTTCCATAAAATTAGCAATGGATGATTATAGTCCACAGGGAATAAGTAATAAATGTTAGAGAGCACATTATTGCTCTCCAGAGGATGAACTCTTTCCGTTTTGGACTCACACTTTCCTCTTGAGACATCTTCAGCTCAAAATGTCAGCTTTGCTCAAAATAAATTCCATATGTATTGAGTAGACTCAAACTTAAAAGAGAATAGATTAGATTGTTTAAGTCATTTCATCAAGCCAAAATGCCAAACATTTGTTGTCCCCAGCTTCTCAAATACGATGATTTCCAGTTTTCTGTTTTATATAATTGCAAATTTAACATCTTTGGGCTTTTGACTGACAAATCCAGCAATATGATTACATTAGCTTCAGCTCCAAGAACTTGTGATGGCCATTTTTTACTGTTTTGTGACATTTTAACAGACTAAAAGATTAATCATTAGTTGCTTCCATACTTATAAGAGTAAAACATTTCCATACCACATCAGTATGTTGTCAATTTTTTTTTTACCTTAATGCTGTAAAAAGTAAAAAGTATGAAGTTGGTATTTGCACAATTTGCCCAAGAGACAGTGGCACTTTTAACCACAGACTTTATTTTGATAAAACTGGGTCACACAGTAATTTAGGTCCACCATAACTTGTGACCCCATTAATGTTCTGTATACAGCCTTGTATTAATATACAATGAAGCCTAAAATGTGTTTAATTCCAGTTTGATAATCATTAAGTCTTTACCATGATTAAATCAAATAGTAAAATCACACTTTTTGACATGTATCTCTCTCCAGGTGCTCATTTAGATAAATTAATTACTCTGTGTATGCGCTCTACTGTACTTGCCCCCCTCTTCCCTATTCAGCAGCTTTCAAATGCATTTTTCAAGGTCAGGCAGGTAGGGTTTCTGGACTATAACGTGAGCTAGACTGCTTTGCATTCAGTTCATCTGCCACAAACATATGACTCATCATTTGAATTATGGGCACCTTGTGTGAACAAAGAAGCCCGGCAGTCTGGGTCATCAGCAGCAGCAGCAGCAGGCAGGAAAAGCTTCTGCAAAAGTGTCTATCCATAATACTGTGAGACAGAAAGGAGGACACTGCACACTTTTGAAGGTCATTGCACTTCCAAAAATGGGGCCTCTCCAGAGCTGAAATTAATTAAGGCGCCTGTTTTAGAGGCATCGATGTGAGCCACTGCTGGAAAGACTAGTGATTCTCTGTTCTTTACAGTCTAGTGTTGCAGAGTTACAACCCATGAACCAAAACTGAATGCAACACTGTAAAACTGGACTGTAAGTAAAAGTCTGCTGCTGCTGCTGGTATCTCACTTCAACCTGTCTTATCTTCGCTGTTTCACTTTTAAATATTCTTTGCAATAATTAATACGACATAACATGCAACATTATTGCTACGGAGATAATATAAACAATACATACTATTGTGAAATACACACTATACTGTCTACTTGTCCTCTTTTAAATGCTACCAAAATGTATCCACAGATTCTTTCCATGCTGTAAATAAAATGGTTTGAATGTTTTTTTAAATGTCAAAAACTGAGACCATAATGATCTAACATGTCTCAATGTTTTATGTACAGTACACAACTTACTAAATTTTATATACAGTCCAGACAGTAAGTATTCGGACAGTTACACATATTTTGTTGTTTGGGCTCTGTGCTTCAGCACATTCAATTTAAAATAAAATAACGGATACTACATTAAAGTGCCAAGGGTTTACATCCCTTTTAAAACAAAAATTAGGGGTTCAAAGGAAACTTTGGGCACTATGTGTTAAAGGGCTATATCTCCCACACAGTTATTTCAATATTGCCGTAAACCTATCCAAATTAAAGCTGAGACTTGGCACTTTAATGTAGTATCCATTATTTATTTCAAATTGAATGTGCACAGAGCCTGAAGATCAAAAAATGTGTAGCTGTCCAAATACTTACTTTCCGGACTGTACAACTATTTGTTATCACATTAAAGTTTATTTGTATAGTAACTTTCAACCACACTGTCATTTCAAAGGTGAAGAGGCATTAGAATAACATTTAAAAAACACAATAAAAGAAAAATATTAAAAAATTAATCAGATTAGGGCTGCAACTAACAATTATCTCAATTATCGATTAATCCTAAAAAAAAAATTTCAATTAATAGATTAGTCATTTGGTCTGTAGAACATCAGAAAAAGCCTTTAGCTGTAAGATTTGTTCCTTGACACTTTGTGTTTTATTGAAACAGCACAATAGTTTGTATCACTTGACAAGTAGGCTCTAGTAATCCCCCGTCCTGTCTGTGTGGAGTTTGCATGTTCTCTCCGTATTTGCATGGTTTGCCTCAGGGCGCTCTACTTTCCTTCCACATCTCTGGTGAACAGGAGACTAAAGCGCCTGTGACTGTGAGTATATCTCAGCACTGTGACGGACCCGTGTGTTTCCCTGCCTTCTCCCCAGTGCATGTTGGGACGATCTTAACTTACCAGTCAAATCACTGAACACCTTACTGAACATCTGTACAGTATATGCATTAAATTCTTTCAGAGCTGAATGAACAGTCTAACTGATGTAAGCAACCTACTTTTATATTTACTATATTGTTATGTTAATCAACAAAACTAAGAGTATTTAAGCACAGTGTTTCTTTGAGCTAAATGCAATCCACAATTACAATGCTAACATGCTTATGTTGGCCTTCTTAGTTTAGCATGTTGGCATGCTAATATTTGGTAATAAGTTTAGATCAGATTCAACTTTGTCATTGCATGCAGTAGGTACCAGTACAACACAATGCCGTTAGTATCCAACCAGATAGTCCAAACAGTAGTAAGTACCTAGATATAAGTAGTTAAGAGGATATACTAAACAGTACCTACAGTAGAATGAGTCGGATGTATATAAAACATATGTACAGGTGAATATTATCTATGTTGGTGTTAGATACAGATAGAGTGCAATATAAATAGGACGCAACATTTGGCAATGAGTCTATAAAGTAGCAGCAGTGGTGAGCAAAAGAACCTTTAAGCGGCAACCTCTGGGGCTGAAAAATGAAGCCAATGCAGAAGTGCAATTCCTCAAATGGCCACTTGAGGTTGGCTCCAAAAGCAAGTCAGTCTCCATAGACCTCCATGTTAAAATGTTCAACTTTACAGCAGAAGAAAACATGTTTACAGCCTGGTACAAAAAACGGTTTTGGTCTCTAGAGCTAATTTCCCCGTTCATGACAACTGTACGGGGAGTGGGAAGTGGCCTCTTTGAGTGACAGGTGGTGCTGTCACAGGCAAGTCGCTACCATAACATTGGTAAGGTAACATATCCATGGCATAACCCCAGATTCTGTCACACCCTGTCTGGATAGTTAAGTTACCTTTTTGTTTCTCCTAGTGTTCTTTGTCTTGCACTTCCTGTTATATTTTGATACTCACCTCTTGTCTTGTTTCTTCACCTCCTGCCCTCATGTGCTTCCCTCTTGTGTGATTACCTGCCCTGCTCCAATGTGTTGCACCTGTGTCTCATTGTCTCCCCTCCCCTAGAGTATATAGTCTTAGTGTTTCCTTCCCTCTGTGCCAGTTTGTCTTGTTCCCCTGTGACAATGATCCAGCGTTCTTTCCAAGTGTGAGTTTTCTGTTAGCCTTATTGTTACCTGACCTTGACCTTGCCTTTTTGCCTGCTGACTTTTACACTGTTGCTTTGCTGTCTGATCACCTGTGTACTGACTCGGCTGTGATTAAAAGGATTCAGAGTATAGGTGTAGCTGTAGCCGTTGCTTTTTCAGTATGTTTTCAGTTCATGAAAATTAATTGTAACATTTTGGTTTCCTAAAAAAAGTCTTCAGCATTTGGTGGCACTAAAAGACCTTCTAAGGAGTCAGATGTTCAGTTTTTCCAGCAAGTACACTTTGTTTGAATGGTTTTAAGCCTGTTTTTAGCTAGCAAAAAATAGCATTATCACAGTTAACCATAGACTGTAAATGCTAGCAGCTAGCAGCAAGCATTAGGGTCAGTTCCACCCTCTCATCCAAATATGGTCACTTCTGGCTCCAAAAATCCAAGATGGTGATGGTCAAAATGGAAACTTGGGGCTTCAAAATGGGAGTCCACAAACCAATGGTGACGTCACAGTGGCTCATGACAATTCACCCTGAAGGGAACATGAATGTCTAAACCAAATTTAATGATTTAACGATTTCACTCACAATGACGAATGTCAACCTCGTGGTGGCACTAGAGGAAAAACTAGGGGTTCACCAAAATGAATAGGCTAATCCTTTGGGAGCCATGAATGGCAGTATAAAATGTCATGCCAATCCAATCAATAGTTGTTGAGATATTTCAGTCTGGACCAAAGTGGTGGACTGACATCTCTAGAGCCACGCAGCTAGTGTGGCTGAACATAACTTTATTTTTAGCCAGTGATTAACTCTAAAAGCATCGAAGTGAAGACATCAGACACCAATGACTCGTTATGGAAAATCATCAAAAAAAGAAACTAGAAAGAAAATAGCTAACATGAGGCTAAAGTCCGCCTTAATCATTAAGCGTTGACAAAATGGCCATTATTCTATTAATCTATTCTATTCTATATTAACTATTGGCTATATTAGCAATTCATATTAGATAATTAAAAACAGCTTTTTAGCCGCAGTGAACTAATGTTAAAACCAATGTGGTACAGTTAGAGACAGTTACATTTATTGTCTTTCTTTGAAGAAAAAGCTTATAGCGACCATTATTATTCATTTGTTAAATAAAATCAACACAATCATCCAACATAAGAGGCTTCCTTTATGGAGGATGTTGAAAATTAATTCTATTCTAATGTCTTAATGGCACAAAACAAGTAGTTTATTACACCGGCATTACAGTTGGGCAAGGTCAAATTAATACATAATGTATATTATTACTGTTTCATGGGTGTACTTGTTGGAGAATACTGTGTAAATCAAATACTGAAGGCTCAACAATTGCCAGTGGTGGTGGAGGGCAGTGACTGTGGCTGCCCTTTGTGGTAATCCCAGCGAGACACTCTGATTAAGGGATTACTCCTGCGACTAATTTCAAAGGCTGGGATAGCCTGGATCAGAGCTATAGAAGAGGAAGTTGCATGGATAAAAAAACTGGCATGCCAAGGACGAGGATGTATGGATGTCGTACACCCAAAGCATCCTGGATAAGCACTGGACACTCTCACATTGCTTCCAGCATGGACTTATTTGTGTCTTGAAAATGGTCTTTTAAAATATTACAGGATCTTTCATTAGCAGGCCCGAGTTTTTCCAAGACAGGATGCCTCAAAGTCACAGAAAAACCCTTTAAGGAGAAAAGGAGGGTGTCGGGGCCTCAAACAATTTTCAGAGGTGCTCTAGAAAGCTATACAGTAACTTCCCAGAATCCTCAGAGGAAGTATATCTCCAGGGGGATCAAATCTCCTGGCTTCATATTGCTCTGATTAAACAGTGAAAAGCCAGTAGACAGACAGATGGTAGCGTGAAAAACTAGGACTTTCAAAAATTCCATGCAAACGCTGAAGAAGCGTATGTTGACTTTCATTTAAAGCTTGGCCTACTCACACTAATGCTTTATCATGGGGGAGAGGTATCACAAGAGCAATGGATGTGTCTGATGTTGTTTTTATATACGTTAAAATGTGATGAGAGCTGCAGCCATTGTTTCAGGTTCTGAAACTAGTTCAGCTCAAAAGGAGGTCATTTCATTCTGAGACAGTCCATGTGGGACTTCAGAGGATGGTCTGATTTGTCTGCTGTAAAGTGACAAAAAACGTTTGCTCACTGCAGATAAGATCCATTTTGAGCGCTGGACTGCAGCTTTATTCTGGATCATTGCTATGGTAATAAACGCCTAACACATTCCTCTATGACATTGCAGTACCTTGCTATTGAAGCGCCTGCTGGGTCTGGCTGTGACCTTTGATGTTCTAATTAAAGCAGAAAGAGGAACATATTGTCACACATGCTCAAGAGCTTGCTCCATGAATACAGCTTCACCCAGCTGGTTGAAGGCTAATGGACCTCTTTTATTAAATGAAAAGCTCGGGGCTTAAGGTGCTTACTATGAACCACAATGTCCCACAACGACAGGGACCTTTGTTGCATGTCATTCCCTATCTGTCTCTCCCCTCATTTCCTGTCATCTCTCTACTGTCGACACTCTAATAAAAGCCCCCTAAAAAAAATTTCAAGGAAACACCCTCCCTCCCTCAGATCCCACCCCTCTCTATGCAGACACCCAGACCAATAGCAGTAGTCTCTGATGCAACGGAAAGGATGGAAACCCTTGCTGCTTCCAAACAGGGAATATGGCCAATTGTTTACATTTGACTGAGTGAGAATGATTATATAAACCTCAATACAGTGATCAACCATGTCATGGATGTCATCCATGCACATTGCACTTTTCTAACTTTTAGGTCCCTAATAAGTTCCAATACGAATGCGGACAGCAGACGCGCACACAAATCATTACATATTTCATCGGATGCATACGTGGATGTATTCCACACGTGTGCAGTTGGCACTCTTGTTGGCATGAACACGCCACTCAGTCATAAATTTTAGGCTGCGTACACAGGTCTGTGCCCTTGCAGTAGAGTCTTCCAAATGATATTATCACATGTTAATATATACACTATTGTACAGTCTAATCGGGTCAAGTAGGGTCTTGTTTTACTGCCACAGGTCTCCGGTCTGTGTGTCAATTTCTCTAATATCTAAATAGACCCGAATGAATGTGAGCGGACTAGTATCAGCTCTGATCAGGTCGTACGTCATAGTCACAAGAAAATATTTTAGGAAAGTCAGTAACTTGTGTAAAATATTTATGCTATTAAATGACAATTGCTTTTTGGAACTTAATTCACAGATATTAAATTGGTTAGATTTTCTATCTTCTATAAACTATCATGGCTTGAAGCTGAAGCCAATGCCACTGATGGCCACTAAATGCTAACTCCAGAAAATCCCTTGCTCCAACTGACTCTTATTCAAACGTGTCGACTTCTCTCTAGAAATACTAAGTCAATCACTTTTTTCAATGAGTCATTATGGTCTCAATTGCTAAATTCACACTAACAAGAACCTCACAGGATGCTGTCATGCAGTATTTCGGTAACATTACAATACCTGCCCTATTAGCGCAATTTAGCCAAAGTAGCTAACGTTAGCCCAAGCATGCACCGCTTACTGTTCCCAGTAGTAAGTAGCGTTAGGTCCAAGGTAGAGGTGTCTTTCCACAGTGTGAAAGACAAGACCCCACACTCCTTATTTGGAAGGTCCTGGCTTGGAGCAGAAAAGATGGCGCTGACCATAAGCTCCAACTTTTGGCTTCATACTGGCTCCAATGCAAACCAATGGGTGACGTCACACCTCGCAACGTCCATCTGTGTATACAGTCTATGGTTGGCGCAGAAGGTGAAAATAGGACTTTCAAGTATTTCTATAAATTAGTCAGAATTAGTTGAAGCATATAAACAAATTTAGTTTTGGAATTGGTTTCTATGACTTTACACTAGTTCGTATGACATTGTCATTTTATTGCTGCTCTTTTCCAATGCAGCTGCTTGTTAACTTTATCATATCATTGTGTTTATTTAGATCGGGTCTGACTGTGCTCAGGTCCTCTTTTTAAAAAAATTTGTATTCTTATCCACTATTTTGGATGTGTGAAGACCTCTATCTTACGAAATGAGCAGATGAGGAAATGTATGGGGCATTGACCCTTACAACTATTGATGTGGAAAGAAAAATTTGGGCTTAATTCAGAATTTGAGTAACTTTTCTCCGATGCAACCATTTTCTCATCTGAGAAACTTTGTAAAAGTCACCCTCCCTGCACCTTGAACAGTCTTAACATTCCTCTCTGAATGAACAATCTGATAAGATGATAGGTGAATAACTTTAGTCTTTAATACAGCTCTTGTGGCCACCACTGAATCATAAATAATGACAATTTCCGGTGGTGCATAAGTGGGACATCGGACACGATTAATATTCCAGGGGGATGTGAATGATATAACACGCTCCTCTGTGTCACCGTTCTGTCACTGACTCTAGAGACTTTTGTGAGTCTGTCTCTGTATTCCTTAGTTGCTGTTGTCCACCAGATGCCCTCAGACTTTTTCTGTTTTGTGAAGATTAGACTGTGTGGGAGAGGGCTTGTTTTGAGTTGGACTTTTTGAGGGACTTTCTGACATGGTGTTACTTTGGTTGCCTTTTATTGGTTGGTCTGTTCTCTGTGTCTTCCTAATGTTTTTTTTCCTTTGCCTCCCAGTCTGTGTGTGTGGTGTGGGCATGTCTGTCTCTGTTTTTCCCTCCACATTTTCCCTTCACACCTGCCCTGCATTATGCTTGTTAGTCCTGCCTTGCTCCCAGTGTCTTTCCCAGCCATTCACTCCCAGCCTGTCCTTGTGTCTAGTCACCTGTTTCCCATTCCCTTATTAGCTCAGCTGGTATTTAAGTCTTGGTTTGTAGTCAGTCTTTGTTGGATCCTTTCTTCTGGTTTGTTCTGGTTCTACTCTGTTTGTTCAAGTCTTGTTCTGCATATTGTTTTGTTACGGTCAGCCAGCTTTGTGTTTTTCCCTGCGATTCTTTAATAAAGAAGTCTCTTCAGTATTGCTCAACCTTCTGTCCTGCATTTGGGTCCATTTCCTGTTTTTCTACATGACACTCTGTAAGTAAGGCATGTTAGCCAGCTCCGAATTATAAGAGATGGTTCTTATAAAACAAAAGTCTCTAAACTACCACTCATTAAACCAATTATAGGACTGTGTGTGTATTCTTTCATCACACTCACTTTACAGAGGTCCAGTTGTGTGCAGAGTGGAACATCGAAAAACAGAAATGCACCTTAAAATAAAAGCTGCCTGCTTAGATGTGATTACTGGAGCACCAAAAAGTGTGCTAAAAAAACAAATATTTAGGGCTTTGATTAAAATTGGGGTATGAGGACAAAATTCATCTGTATGTGTGCTCTGGAAAGGATTAAAATCACTTTATAAATTAATTTTTCATGAGTTATTATGTATTCCATCATTAATCCACGTCTTTATTTCGTACAGAATGTTTTCGATTGTCATCAAATTTAATGCTGTGCTACTGCCTAAAATATATTCATTGCTCATAAATTAAATGGTCTTTATTCTGCACAGAAAGCTCCATGTTTGTACAGATGACAAGGTCACTCATTTTGAATTTGTGAAAACAGCCCTTGGAGTGTAGGAGTGATAAGAGTATGTGGGCAGGTGGACATTAATGCTGCTACACGCTCCTGTATTGGCAGTGTTTCCTCTCTCCTGTGCAGCATCCTACTTCTGCAGGATGGCCTGAGGGAAGTCCTCATTAATAAAGCCCTCAAGGGGTTTGCTTGTTTCAAACAAAGCAAGCTTGTCCTTGAACCAGAGGACAAGGTTTGTCCAGTCAGAAGAAGAGGTATGCCAATCACTAAATGTTGATGTGATTGATATTGAGTTTAATAAAACAGTGTAACAGGGTGATAATTGTCAGTGCAGGTGAGGCAGGGTGTACTACACAGGTATACTCAAAAAATTAACAATTTTTGCAGTAAAAACTCAGTGTCAAAATAATTCTATATATAGTTTTGTCTAATTATAATCATTGAATTAATCATTATTAAATTTGTTTTTTATTACTAAAATGAAGCAAAAATGTGATACAGCAGAAAGGAGCGGGCTGGCTAATTTTTTGTTGTTTATTTGATTGACAGGTAACGATCAGAGTATGAGACAGTGTTAGCTAACTTGCACTAATAACTGTAGCTTACAAGCCGATGACTGACAAAGTTTTGGTAACAGTAATGTTGAAGACCAATTAGCATCTAAACCAACCGATTGCTGTTAATACCTGCAGGTATGTTTTTAAGCTGTTCGATGTGTTACCACTGATTAGCTAATTAGCTATCTGACGTTAGCAGTGCAATTTTCCCCGCTTAATATTTGTTTGGAAGCTAATTCAACAAGTCAAGTTGCAGCACAAGACATGTGTCCACGCTTGTACATAAGAAGGAGACATTAGTTAGGAAGGTCATGTGGGTCACGTTCAAAGAAAGTGGAGAAAGTGTGTTCAGATCTTAGACGCAGCGTGACTGCATTAAGTCAATGAAAAGACACGAGCGGATGGCAAACATAACACACAGATTTGCTTTACAGTATGTACTGTATGTAAACGTATTTTCATATATTTTTTATTGCACTACTTATATATCATTACCATATATAGTACACAAAATAGCACAAATAAATTAAGTTCAGTTTAATATACTTTTTTTTACATTTATTGCATCATTCTGTATGAAATGTACTACATGAATATTATTATTTTATTTATTTTAATGAACCAAATACAGAAATAGAAGAGCTAACTCTGTTATGTGTTACCACAGAGGTAGACGTGCAGCAAATGTTGATTAATTTCAATAAAAGATGATAAATGTTTATTTGAATACCTCATGATATTGAATTCACTGCCATGTTGGCTTGTTTTCGCAATTGGTGATAAAATAAATCGTCACACTTGTGTTTTCTACAAGGATGGTAACATGACTCAGTTTCTTCCAGTTGGAAGCTGATATTTCCCGCAGACTCAACATGAGGTGAACATGGGCGTGACTGAACAGCTGTACACTGCTGTCCGTGGTGCTGAGCTGACAGCTACACTTGTCACCTGGGTACCACTTGTCCACAGTAATAGTAGCAGTGACAGTAGAATAAGTACACCTGCTGTTTTCAAACAGGCCAGCACAACTAATTAATGTTTTACCACTTTACCGTTATGAGAACCTCAAATGCAACATGTAGGAAGTGAAGAACAGGCACACCAGTGTCTCTGACAAGAAGAAGGTGATTATGGATTTAATGAACTACACAGACCAGCAGGTAAGCTAACCAACCACATGGTTATCCTAAACAGTAACCACCATAGCTGAAGGCTGAAGCTGGATCAATACTATTAGAAATCACATGCTGGATCCAAAAAAGTTCCATAGTGATCCGTTCAAAAGGCGCCAAATTCACATAATGGTCTTAATAGATATTGTAAAGAATAATATAAAAACCAATATACAGATAGTGGCCTAGACTCATTAAGAGCTGGGATGATACATAATCTTAAAAGATCAACATATCGAGACAATCTTGTTTGTAATCAGTATTTTTTATATTTCAAAACAGTTCATTGTACGTCTTCAAGTATCTACAACCAAGAAGTCCAGTTGCCCTCGAGTCAACCCTCCTTGGATAATCATGACCTAGATGACTGAGAATCTTCACAGACAGTTCGTACATTAACTTTATAAATTCAAACAACTCACATCATACATTGCACCAGTAAAGCATTATCCATGATCATTGCTGAATAATTTGCAAAACCACTGGTAACTGAGTCACACTGACAATGTTAAAGTTAAAGGTGACTCCCCCTAAATTATCCTGTTGGCGGCTGTAAGTGTCACTTTGGCTGCTGAGCTAATGTTATAGTTTTACAGACTGACAGAACATTTTGCAGCTCACATGCCCTGAAGACTCCACAAGTCCCAATTCAAAGATATAAAGGTGTTAAATATTTAAAGCTTAAAATATAATATATGATATAATGGGTTTAATTGTGAATTTTTAACTACTACTACCTCCCTTTTCAATGCCATGCAGTGGGTAAGGCAGTCCCAAACAAAGCCACATAGATATCTATCTAAGGTCACCAGACAACAGTTTAATTTTGTAGTTTGGCTTTCTCACAAAACAGCTAACTGACTAAAAATAAGAAACCTAATAATAATAATAATAATAACCTAATAATGTTATCTTCAGTTATACTGAATGTAACAAACATGATCACCATGTTGAAGCCATTTTAGAAAAATGAAAATAACACTAAGTGATCCACAGTTGCAACTAACTTTTCATCATCACTTAATCTTATTTTCTTGATTAATCAATTAATAGTTTTGTCTATTAAATGTGAGACAACAGTGAAAAATGCCCATTATAACTTCCCACAGCCTTTAAATTTCTTGTTTTGTCCAACCTACTGTCCAAAACCCAAATATATTTCAGTTTACAATGATCTATGATTTTAAAAAAAGCGGCAAAACTTTACATTTGTGAAGCTAAAAACAAAGAAATGTTTCACATTTTTGTTTGTCAAATGACTAAAACAATCAATCAGTTATCAAAATAGTTGCAGATTCATTTCTGTTGATCGACTAATCAATAATCAACTTAATGTTTCAGCTCTAAATTCTTAATAAAAATATTTAGATTTATATTTAGATTCAATTGTGACTTTGATGTCATCTTCTATTTAATTTACAAATTAGCAGGTTGAATCAAGAAGTCATTTTAAAAATGCTTTTCAAGATACTCAAAGATGCTTTACACAATTATTGATATCAAGAACAATATTGTTTTTGATAACTATCATTAGATCAATAATTGGTGCCAGCATTAGTCTCATATAATGCAGTCAGTTTGAACAAATGAAGGCTGGCCGCAAATAAATGGAAGTAAAAAAATGGGGAATGAGAACAAAACCACCTGTTCTGTAATACTGTGGTAAGATGGTTGTCATGATGTCATAACGTCCACAGTCATTAGTGATGTCGCAGTTTTACAGTCTGTGTAGCTTTTAATACATCCGTCACCAGCAGCTTCTCCAACACCACCTACTCTTCTAATTGTGTGTGAGTTTGTGTGTGTGAGTGTGTGTGTGTGTGTGTGTGAGTGTACATTTGAGTGTGTCATGTGTGCAGGAGGAAGCCGGATCTACCCCCTACTTCTTTACAGCTGTGGGAGACATTTCTGTTTAATGAGGTCTAGATAGGCTCTCCCCTCAATTACTATCTATCAACTCTGTGTGTGTGTGTGTGTGTGTGTGTGTGGAGGGTCATTTAACTCCCCCCTCCCACTCCTCTTCAAGTCATCATCAATTCATCAGTAGTCAGTACAAACAGTCAGAGATGTCAAACTACTGCCAAGAGTCTTCATTCTGGAGCTGGAGGAACAAATAGTGTATTTGATTTATTGTATATTTAATCTCCAGAATGACCGTTTGGTTCATGTTCAAACACAAAGCTCCCTAAAAGTCAAATGTTTTTCCTTTAGTAGACAGGGAATAGCTTAGAGGTGAGAAGAAGTGAGGGGAGGAAAATAGGGGATGAAATGCAACAAAGGTGCCTCACCGGACTCAAACCAGGGACATTACAACTTCACGGTCAATGCCTTAATGGCCTCGGCCACCAGGACATCCTGATCTGAAATATAGGAGTGGGCAACAACAAAGCCCACATAACGGACAGCCATTCGTGGGCGTGTGCAACGGGCCAATGTCAGCTCGTCGTCAAGGTAGAAAAAACCAATACAAATGAAGCATTCAGAGCAGGTTGAAGCCTGAACATTTCTACAGACGTTCACCTCAAGTTTAGGACATTTGTTTGTATGTGTAATATAGATATCCGACATCATAACAGTATAGAAATAACAGAAAATCACAAAAAGCATAATATGTCCCCTTAAATTTGTGTATGTCTGCTTGTTTTATTCACACAGCATCGTAACTTAAGCCGTACTTGGGAGTAAACTCTTCACACCTCACTTTACACATCACAGTGTGTTCAGGGGAAGTAGACGGCATCCTCTTCTTTTCAGATGTGACTCCCAGCTGCCTGGAGGAAAATGGATTAAAACCTAACTGGCGTCATTTTAAACACACATACACACACATAAGCTCTGTCCACACCCCCAAACTCGTTCTAGCATACCAAGTGCTCCACCCGCCCCCTATTAACACACACTCACACACACAGAGGGGATCTCTCTTCTTGCAGAAGTCTATTATTAGCTGTTCAACCCAGAGACAAACTAATGACACTTTAGGATGAATCACCAGAGCTGCTGCCTCCAACTATCATTACACTCACCGCACAGCTACAGTAGACAGCCATGTAGGATGCTGGCGACCACACAAGCACACACACACACACACACACACGTACCATCAGTCTGCTTCAAGACCTGCAGCAGGTTTTGCCAGAAGTTCACATCCACGTACCACTGAGGCCCACGTGTCTGGAGGTTTTCATTCTTAATCTGACACCTAACCTCAGACAACCAACATCACTGCCTTGTCTGACTACTGCTTGGTATTGAACCTCAATAGTTTTTGGTACTAACCAAAATTTACAGAAAGCTGACATCGATTAAGTGGTCAGATTCATGATCTTGTTCACTTATTCTTTGATGAGATATGTGCTGACTGAATTCTGCACTCATCAATATCTTTATAATTACAATGGGTCACAAGTAGAGCTGCAGCGGTTGGTTGGTCGACAGAAAATTAATCGCCAACTATTTTGATAATTGATTAATCGTTTTAGTAATCCCTTAAGCCAAATATTTGCTGGTTCCAGCTTCTCAAATGCGACGATTTGCTACTTTTCTCTGTTTTATATAATTATACACTGATATATTTGGGTGTTTGACTGTTGGTTGGACAATACAAGACATTTGAAGACATCACCTTGGGCTGTGGAAAATTACAGCTATTATATCTATATAATATCACTATCTGACATTTTATAGACCATTTTATAGACCATTAATCGAGACAATAATCGGTAGATTAAGCGATAATGAATAATCATTAGTTACAACCCTAATTGGTTGACAAATTTATATAATCTCACAGTATTAATCATCATGTTGCCCGACTCTATTGAGCAGTAAGCAACACAAGTAAACAGCAAAACAACACAGTGACTGCAAATTAAAAAAAGGAACCTGCTGGACAGCTTGTGTTGTCTAAAGCACTGTTATCAAACTGCCACATATAAAGAAGCCTGATTGAAACATGGCTAGCCTGCTGCTTTATTCAAACTGACTACAAAACACCATCATTATTCTGTGCAAGGACGCCTGGGTTGTTACTATGACAACTGATGTATATGATGTAAAGAGGTGCCAAACAAACACACAGACCAGACCTTCACTGCAGACTGTGAGCTCAAATTCACAGAGAACGCAGCTTCAACTAGCAGCAGACAATGTTAATAGTGATACATGAGATCGTGTATCAGCTCTCAATGAGAATTGATACATGATCTGTGTTTCTTATAACTCCTCTACCAGGAAAGGAGTCTGCACGTTTGAGTCTGTAGCAGCTCATTTTACTCATTAAAACACTCAGACAGCATTGAGAGATCTGTGAGATCAGCTGCTGAAGTAATGGGACCAAAGCCTGTCTTCCATGTTGAGTTGTGAGTGGGAAGTTGGAATGAAGTGTGCTGTAAATATTAATGGTCCTCACAAGATGATTCCTCATGATTTTGGTGACTCTCTGACATTTCCTCTAGCACCCATATTGGGTATTTCCCACACTCATTTGTGGTCGGCAAAATACTCAGATTTGTTAAGCTGCCACACTAACGAATCTCTTATTCATTTTATTTTTCCGTCTGTTCTGCCTATGATAGAACATTATCGCTTTATTCAAGATTTGCAGTATTGAAATAAGGACTCCAGCTTACATAAGCGGATGATTGAACGGCTTTTGATTGAAATAATGCAAAACTAAGGGGCACCAACATGAAATCAAAGAATTTAAAATAGAAATTTCTCCCTTTTGGTTTCAGATTTTTTCTCAAAGGAGAACACAGGATAAGTGATTTACAGAGCAGATATGTATACTGTAGTAGACAAAAAAGGCTGTTTAATTTCAGAATCTCCCAGTGAAAGGGCCTTCAGTATAAGTAGCTCTTAAAGTACAGTAGTTTACGGCTGTTAACTGATACATTTTTTTACATTTTATGCTGCTCAATGAATCTTCAGGTCGTAACTGTTATGTTTCTGCTTTCTAAGCTAAAATAAGGTGATTATATATCTTTGAGTTGTAGTTTTTATTCTTTATAGTTAAAGAATAAAACTGATTCGATAGGTAGCTCGAAAACTCTGTAGGCTCTGCACATAAAGCAGCAAAAATGAGCGCCTTGACCTTGAAATCATCTGGAGGTACTAGCTCCTGGTAATGTCTCCTAAGATAAACTTCCCCGTGGAGAGGAGCCAACGAGTGATTCATAGACTGCAACAGGCTCCAACAGGCCAAATGTACTGTATAAGATACCACCTCGGGCCAGAAAGGAGAGAAAGAGGGATATTTCACAGAGCAAGCTAAGGCAGTGAGCTAGAGTTATTTTGGTAAGTTTGGCTAATGGCCGTTTCACAAAGCCAGATTGGATGGACTTTCGGCAACACTTACTGTACATGAGGAATAACACACCAACCTTACTGCTCTCATTTGCTTTGGAGAGCTGTTCACTAAAAAAACAAACAAAAAATCGAATAAACCCAGTTGACACGCAATCCCACGTTTCTATCGTGTTTCTATCAGCTTTGCTCTACATCAGAAGGTTTGTAGTTGAGAGGGAGTCCACGTAGTAATTAAAACACATATTAGTGGGTGTTTGTATTTTCCAGAAGTGGTGAAAAAGTATTAATCCTTTACTTAAGTCAAAGTAGAATAATAAATAAATATACTCAATTACAAGCAAAAAGTCCTGTATAAAAAATATGCAAGTACATATGTATTGTCATAAAAATGTATTTAAAATATCAAAAGTAAATGTATTTATTGGGATAGATGGCCCCTTTCATGATCATATAATAGTGGATTAGGGCTCCGATTAATGATTATTTTAATTATCGATTAATCTGTCAATTATTTTCTTGATTAATCTACAAAAAATGGTGAAAAATGTCAGTAAGTCTTTGGAAGTTTTCACAACATGACGTCCTTTAAATGTCTTGTTTTGTCCCGACCAACAGTCCACAACCCAAAGATATTTAGGTTATTATCATAGAGGACTTATAAGACTACAGAAACCAGAAAATATTCACATTTGAGAAGCTGGAATCAGAGAATTTGGACATTTTCTTCTTAAAAACTGACTTAAAACAAAGAATTGATTATAAAAATAGTTGGCGATTAATTTTATAGTTGGTACCTAATCGATTAATCATTGCAGTACAATGTGAGGGGGGAGGGGAGGGTAGGCTGTGCGAGATGTCACCAGCCAAACAAACTCGACATTGTGACAAAGACAATATGAACGTGGAGTGAATTATTGCTGATTTGGATGCGGTTGCGCCAACAGGTAAAATATGTGACCACTTCCTGCTCTCCAGCTTTTTGTGCCAGCAGTGAAAACCCCTTACAGCACTACTGGCTGCGTGTGATCCATCCTGCCACCAACATATCCTCTCCAACACTGCTAAAGTGCATTCTTAAAGGACATTTTTTCAAGTCTGTCTTAAAACAGTGCTCTTACAATGTAAGTGATGGGGACCAAAATCCACAGTCTTCCTTCTGTGTAAAAATGTATACAAAAGTTTATCTGAAGCTAATATGAAGCTTCAGCGTCCAAATTAGTCAAATCAAGTAGATATCTTTCAACGTTACAGTCTTTTAGTGCCAAAGTCCCTCTTTTTGTTACTATACTTCCACCACAGCTCAACAGGGAAACACAATGAGGGAATTTGATGGTAAAAAGACCGTAAATGTGGCAGATATCTACTTGATATGACTAACTCAGACTGCTAAAGCCTCACATAAGCTTCACATCAACTTTTAAATGCATTTTTGCATAAAATGACTGTGTGGACACACTGTGGATTTTGGCCCCCATCACTTACATTGAAAGCACATTTGAAGCACATTTAACAGCCAGTATAAACAGGAGGAATGATTACAGTGAGGATATGGGCACCTGACTGTTGTTTTAAGATACACTTGAAAAATTGTGAACCTATCCTTTAACCGAGACGAGCATAATATGTCTGACGCATGTGCAAACTGGCCACTCAGTAAAGTCATTTTCAGACATACATGCAGGCAGTCCCCTTGCCATTAGGTGCCCTAGATGAGTCCTTCCACCCTGCTCTTCCCAGCACAGTTTCTGCACCTATTTTGGATTCTAAACCAGGCCAGGCACAGAGCTCTCTCAGCCCGACTCGTCTCAGTTTTACTGTTTCTGACCAAGTGGCAACTTGAAATTGAAGCCAATGCGGAAGTCCCTTCAAGTGCGATACCACTGACGGTCGCTAGATGCTGGCTCCAAAAAGATCTTTGGCTCTAATAAACACCCATTCAAAAAGCGTCAACTTCTCTCATGAAATACTAAGTCAATAATTTTTTTCAACAAGTCATTATGGTCTCAATCTCAATAAATTCAGGCCCTCTAATAAGTCTGCTGGTGGAAATTACTGCTCCGTTAATAAGATATAAAGACGAATAGTAGCTTTGAATGTCAATCAACGGCATGTCAGCGTTGATTGGCAGCTGTGATTGACACTTCGCTCCCCGACTCCAGGGCTCGCACTGAGTCCGACTATTGTTGCAATATTTCAGTAAGTTTAATGTTACTTGATAAAGATACCTGCCGTGTTAGTTTGCTAATGTTAGCACAAGTCTGCACCACTCGGGGTTCCCGGTAAGTTAGCGTTAGCTTTGGTCAGCGGTAGCGGGGCGTGTTTCCAGAGCATGAAAGGAAACACCCCGCACTCCTTATTTGGAAGGTCCTGGCTCCAAACGGAAAAGATGGCGCTGACCGTAAGCAGCAACTCTGGGGCCCAATCCCAATGTCCCCCCCCTAAGTCCTGAACCCTCACAGACTTAACTGACGTCACCTGGTGTATTTGAGTGCGAGAGGCTGCAAGGGTTCAAAATTGTATAAAATCATTTTGGGGTTTTTTTTAACACTTCCCCTGGTAACCCCATATTTAACATTATAGCAGAATTTAACATAAACTGTGTGTAATTCCTTCACGCAGAAAGTGTGCATAAAGAGCTCAAAAAGTCTGCGACAGAGCCCTCAGGCACTTCACAATTTGACAGTGGAACAGACCTAAGCCCTTGCAGATTTAGCGGGAACACACTTCAAAGTCCGTGAGGCCATGAGTGTGGACGTTGGGATTGGGCCAAGGCTTCAAGCTGGCTCCATTGCAAACCAATGCGTGATGTCACACCTTGCTATTTCCATCTTTATATACAGTCTATGTTTCTGACAAGTCCATCCACGTCTCAAACACTCAATTCTGAAGGATTTCATTCAGGGGCTGTCAAATAAAATTATGCACATATATATATAGTATCATTTCTCATTATTCAGTATGGATTCAGCTGTTAAAATACATCTGGAGTTTCCTCTCTTGGTGAATTTTTTTTTTTCCTTTGCAGCCCCCTTTGAATAAGATTTGGAAGAAAAACAGCACTGACTGATCTACAACATGAAAACCACAAAGAGCAGCAACAATTATTTCCTAAAAGCAGCATTTTCAGTTTGTGACAACTGACCCTGCCTTTTTATTTCAAAGTGCAACGACCAGTCTGACGATTGAGGCTAATAACGTAACCGGTGAGGTTATTTTTAGCCTGCATGAAGATGCGCTCAGCAGTGATGGCGATGGCTTCCTCCCCCTCCTACACCATGATGACGTCGTGCTGTTACGCAAAACCAGGGGTTCACCTTTTTGCAGACCTCCAGCGCTGTCACTGCAAATGTGTGCACAGATGTAATACAGTATAATAAAAGTGGGGGTAGGCTTAAGCTTTAATTCAGCAAATGTTTCTCTAGTATAAACTTGATGTTGGACACACCCAGCATGGCATGAGGTAGCGGGCATCCCGGCTCATCTGATCTGGACCCAGCCGAGGTCGCAGCCCGCTCACCTCAACACAGCTCCACACAAAACACCCTGACGTTAACCACACGGACATTTATCCGCTACAATAAGTTCATTAGATGCACTGACGCACGGAAATAACAACATGCCATGACAGAAAGAGGACACTTAACTATTTGTAGAGGAACTGGAGACACAGGTCGAGGCATTCCCCCTCCACCTCGTCCTCGGTCACCAGGTCCGACAAGGGGCGCGTCGGCACCGGGTCGCTCTCCTGCAGAGGCATTCTCATCTCCCGGAGAAAGAGCTCCAGGAACCGTCGGAAGGTTTTCTCCTCTGCTGCAGAGCCGGCCATCATTTCTCATTCCTGGACAGACAGAGACAGCTCCGCCCGTCAGTACACTAACTTGCCGGGCTAAGAGAGAAGAGTCAGAAGCTGAGTAGTTGGGCTGTCAGTGAGCAACCAGACTACCTGAATGAGTGTGGACTACCGGAGGAGCGGGGCTGTTGGCGACCGGTGCGTCTGAGAGCAGCAGACCGGGCTGGAGGAACGGATATACTACTGAGGCTGGACTGAGCCCCCATTCAGAGAAGAGCAGAGCGGGAGCGCGCACCGCGTTATCAGGGATTTCGGATGATCAGAGGGCGGTGACGTCAGAGAGAACGGTTCACATTTAGGTCATGAACGCGCACGCAGCACAGCCTCCGCTTCTCTGACGTCAGAGAGCTTTTTGTAGACACGATGAAGATGAAGATGAGGATGGCTTTCAGCACTGCTCCACCAGAATTATACATTTAAAACTAACAAGAAATGTATAAGGGAAATAATGCAAAGGGGCACAATTAGTAATATTAGCATTAATTAGCTTCTGTGTGTATATTGGTATAGGCCCAGGATTTTTTGTTTGTTTGTTTGTTTGTTTGTTTGTTTCAAATAAGGTGCAAGAGGTGATGTTATCCAGTTAATTCAGTTATTGTAAAATAGGCTAAATGTTGACCCTCTTTGTTCCTTCTGTCACCACACAGATGAAACGATAACTCAGCTTTTTTGGGACTGTACCTTTAGTCACACTTTTTTGTAGGCTATGACCTTTTTTTAAACCGAAAGTTAGATACTCAACTGAAGATGAAATGCCTGTCAAGGAAATGTATCTGTAAATCTGCAAAAAGATCTAAAATTATAAACATTTATATCCATTGATGGATTTAAGGGCATCATGAAGAACGTGGTGAACGTTGTTCCTCTGTTTTAATTTTTGGATATAATGTTGTCTATGTTGCATTTTATTTTGACCTTGGCCAGGTCTCTCTTGTAAAAGAGATTTTTGATCTCATAGGGATTTCCTAGTGAAATGAAGGTAAAATAATTATGTATGTTATTAATCTTATTTCTTTATCAGCAAGATTCCATATATATATGCCAACAAACCCAACCTTACTGTCTTCATGCCCTACCTGGACACACTGAAGTACACAAACTCTACACCTGTGAAAACTAGAGCCGTATGTAACAAATTTGATCTGTAATTTATTTTATTGTGTTTATTTTTGCTTTTGCTTTTTCTTTCTTTATTGATATATTATGATCTGTGCATCTCAATCATACATTGCCTTGTTACTGCTGCTGAAATGGTAAACTCGTTGTAAATTCCATTTTGTAAATAAAGTTATAAATAAACTAAAAAGATGGCTTTCAGTTTTACAGGTTGATGATACAACTCAGTCATCAGATTGGAGAAGGAATACCTTCATTGGTGATTTAGATGTCTTCAATTAAAAAATAATAGTAATAAATAAATCCGGAGTATCCTTGTAGAGAATAATATTCCCACCATGCAAATGTTCTGGTCTTTCTATTTATGGTGACTTGAATTGGAAAAAGGCTGAGGGAGAATATCAGACAAATATCACATTAAATTAGAATTTTATAGAGAATATGTCTTGTTGAGCACATTCTGGACAGGTTTAAACTGAATATGAATTATTTAAAAATAACTCAATGGACAAGAATGTTAGCTTTTTAATCCAACTGTTTATAATATTTGGCTAATTCCATATAAATAAAATTAAATGGACCAATAGAAAACCAAACTTTACCTTATTTCTAATTGATATTAAGCTCTATTACAACTCTCTAGTCAAGCTGCAAAATAAAAAAGCAACAAAGACCCAAACAATTTTTTTTAACTTATAAAATGATTGACGAATGTTACTTCATTACTAATCTGTACCCCTTTATTTATTTATTATATATAAATGTGTATGCTTTATTTTAGTGGGAAGATATTTATGGTAACCAGTCACATGACCAGTCTTGTCTAAAGGCTTTTAGGTGCAGCGTTGAAAGTCTTGAATAACTGATGAGGAACACGATGGCTTGAAACATCTCATCAAATGAATGTGCATGTAGACGTGATGCTGCTGCTGTATTTTTCATTATTTTCCCCCATTTGTCTGGTCACACATGTCTGGAAAATGTTAAGATGTCCACGCCTTTTCCTTCACTCTGATACAGCCTACATTTCTACAGTATTTTTAACAAATTTAAAGTCCCCCTCCACTCAAGAATGGGTGTTGCTTAATGTGGAAGAATTATTCAGATCCTTTACTTAATTAAAAGTAACAATACAGGAATGTAAAATAATCCATTACAAGTAAAAGTCCTGCATGAAAAATCCCAATTAAGTAAAAGTACATAAGTATTAGCAGCAAAACTGTTACTGTTGTAGCTGCTGGAGGTGGAACTAGTTTGAACTACTTTATATACAGTTAGCTAGTTTAGTCCAGTGGTTCCCAACCTAGTCCCCTGTCTGGCCCCTCCAAAGGGTCACCAGACAAATCTGAGGGGTCATGAGATGATTAATGGGAGAGGAAAGAAGAAAAAACAAAGTTCTGATACACAAATCTGTTTTTGTTTTTTTGACTTTCCCTCTGAAATGTAGTGGAGTGGAAGTATAAAGTAGTAAAGTACCTCAAATTTGTACAGTGCTTGAGTAAATGTATTTAGTTACTTTACATCACAGAATACTGACATTTTATAGATTATCAATTAAAAAAACACTTTGATTGATTGATAATCAAATGAATCATTGGTTGCAGAGTTTGACACTAGGTGGCTGTTTTCACATCTGCTGAAGGAAGAAAGTTTCTCCGTGCTCACCGAGTTCAAGTGGTGGGCGTACAAGCATTATTTGTTACATCTCAACTAGTTTGGAGGCCAATCATGGTCCAATATTCAATTTACAGTGATGTGGCAACATGAAGCCTCTACATATACTGAGTGCATTTTTTTTTTAATGCAGAAAAACGAGTAGATGTAATTTTAAGAGTTTATAACTAGGTAATTGTACTGTTTTGTGTAAAAACATATCAAACACAAATTATTATTCAAAGCAGGTATCTTTATATATCTTAAAACATGTATGGATGAAATCTTTAACTAAATTTAACTTTTTCTTAACAGTGTAGGTGTATGTGCAGGAACTGATCCTGTTCCTATATTACCTGTTTTCATTCCTCAGATGAACATGGAGCTTTTGAAGGTGAGTCTGCCCTCATTCTTTCAGTTGTTTTTGTCTAACCTTGTTTTTTGTCCTGCTGGAAAGAACTTACAGTAAACTGTGTAATATTTCAAAGACTGCATGTCTTAATACCTTCCTGTTTGAAGACTACAAATATTCTGCTTTGGTCTGATATGTTTTTCTTTTTTCCATTAAAAAATGTTCAATTACCTGTTGCAAATCCTTAAAATTACACTTGATCTTTCTCCCTCATTGAAAAAAGCAGAATCTATGAATATGCAAATATTTTTCATTTCAATAGTTAACTGGATTCAAGATGTCTCCTACTTCTATAACTATAGGTGTCAAATATATGTAGTGAATTTAAAAGTACAAAATTTCCCTCTGAAATGTGATGGAGTATAAGTATAAAGTAGCATAAAATGGATATACTCAAGTTAAGTACAAGTACCTCGAAATTGCACTTGAGTAAACATAACTATGAAAAACTTTAGTATATGAATATTAACATTTCCTGGTAAAATGAAATGTTTTGGTATGCTATGAGGAGACTGAAATATTGATATAGTAGTATCAATATAGAAAAGGCAAAACAAAATCATAGAACTTGAGTTAAATTCATCATAATTTTGTCCATTGCAGGTTTAAATTGTATAACAAACAGTCGAAAATTTAATTTTAAATGATCAAACATCTGGCAATGAAATAAATTGCATTAATAATTATTAAGTACATTTATTCAGATAATGATTTTTCATGCAGGACTTTTACTTGTAGTGGAGTATTTTTTATATTGCTGTATTCACATTTTTTCAAGTCTGTCTTAAAACAACAGTCAGGTGCCCATATGAACAGTTTTCCTTGCTGTAATCATTCCTCCTGTTCATACTGGCTATTAAAAGATCTCATTCAAATGCGCTTTCAAGTGATGGGGGCCAAAATTCACAATGTGTCCACACAGTCATTTTGTGCAAAAATGCATTTAAAAGTTTATCTGAAACTTATATGAGGCTTCAGCAGTCTGAATTAGTCATATCAAGTGGATATCTGCCACATTTACAGTCTTTTACCATCAAATTCCCTCAGACAGTGTTTCCCTGTTGAGCTGCAGTGGAAGTATATTAACAAAAGGAGGGACTATGGCACTAAAAAGACTGTAACACTGATTTGACTCATTTGGACGACTGAAGCTTCGTATTAGCTTCAGATAAACTTTTAAATCCATTTTTGCACAGAAGGACTGTGGATTTTGGCCCCCATCACTTACATTGTAAGTACATTATGAAGGGATCTTCTAATGGTCAGTATGAACATGAAAAACATGTTTCAATGTTCATTTGGGCTCCTGACTGTTGTTTTAAGACAGACTTGCAAAGTTGTGAACCTATCTTAAAGTAAAAGATGTGAATACTTCTTTCATCACTGGATGAAGCAGATGTTGCATCTACTCGGACATTTTAATTAACGGACCAGGAAACTGGTGCGTCGTTGTTTTTATTCCCCTGATTTTTCACCATGAAGGAAGCAAACATGGCTGTCCCTGTGAGTGTGGGGGCTCTGCTGCAGGCGGACCTCCAGGAGGACGCTGCGTACCGGGACGACGGCCTGTGTGTTGTCGGTATTTTCGGTAAGAGCAACATGCAGGCCGGCCCGCTGAAAGAGTCTCTCATCAACAGTTTGGCGGACAAACACATTTTCTCTCTGTTCGGAGCACCGGAAGAGGACGGCGGCACCGCGGACTGCAGCAGCCGCATCCAGGCTCTGTACAGCCAGGAGGACCGGGTTCTGTACCTGCTGCTCTCCTCCGTGTGCGACAGCCGCCAGCTGCTGCGGGCCTGCCGGTCTCTGAGCGCCGGCACCGGCCACTCCGACGCCCACGACTTCTGGAAAGGCCTGGACAGACAGCACTGCCTCCACCTGCTCTACATGTTCTCGGTGTGCCACGTCCTCCTGCTCGTTCACCCCAACCAGACCTTCGACGTGAGCTACGACCGGCTGTTCAGAGCCCTGGACGCCCTGCGGCAGAAGGTCCTGCCTCTGATCCGAGCTGCCATCAAAGACTGCCCGGTGTCCAAAGAGTGGAAGCTGAACTGTCGGCCCTGCCCTCCGCGCCTGCTGTTCGTCTTCCAGATGAACGGCACTCTGAAGGTTGTGTTTCTAATAATGTCCTGAATTATTTGCATAAAAAATTATAAGCAAGTGCGCATATTTTCTACCCTTTTGACTGTGGCCCCAGACCCTCAGGGGCCCCAAAGCCCACAGATTCACTTTGTTCAATTACTAAAATATGAGCAGCAATTCTCAACCTGGACCCCCAGGAGTCCTTGAGGGGTTTCCAGGGAGTCCGCAGAAAAATGGGGAATATTTTAATTTCACTATTATTTCATTGACTAGAAGTTAGCCCAATGAGAGAATGTATAAGAATGACTATTCTGTTCATGGGTTTCACACTCTTCACTGTTAAACTGCCAGTCTGCAGTATAGACAGTTATGGAATAACTAAATCTTATCAGATGGGGATCCCTGAGACTACATCTTATCAAATACGGGTCCGTGGCCAGATGTGTATCAATTTGGTTAGGCAAGAATATTTGATTATATTTCATAACACAGCAAAAATTTGTCACTTACTGTAAGTCAGAGCCCTGAATGTGCTTGAAGATATTATTACATAAACTGCACTGTATGCATTAAGCAGTCACACAATAGTCTAGTCAGCAAGTTTCATATTAACCTCTTTTCTGTTTGTCACTCTAAAGGTCTCTGCAAACGGTTCAGAGTCTGGAGGAAACCCTGACAAGCCCAAAAAGCACTCTCCCAGGAGGAGGCTGCAGCACGCCCTGGAGGACCAAATTTATCGCATCTTCCGTAAAAGCCGGGTCCTGACCAACCAAAGCAGCAACTGCTTGTTCACCGTGCCGGCCAACCAAGCTTTTGTTTACGTGATCCCAGCGGTAGACGAGGACCCTGTGGGGGCCTTACTTGGTCAGCTGCGATCCAACTGCATCTTGTGTGACCAAGACTCCAGCACGTCCGTGGCAGGACCGAGGCGTTATCAGCAGATGCGACGTTCGGCTCGTCAGCCCAGCTACATCGGGGACTCGGGCAGCATGTCGATGGGCAGTCAGCTGGTGGACTGCAGCTTGAAGGAATTCCTCTGGCAGCACGTGGAGCTGGTGCTGACCAAGAAAGGCTTTGACGACAGCGTCGGCCGCAACCCACAACCTTCACACTTTGAGCTGCCAACCTACTCCAAATGGGTTCAGGTTGCATCCAGACTCCACCAAGTCCTAATTAGCAACACAGAGGAAGAAATATCTGAACTAGCCACAAAAGTACAAAGCCAGCTGAAGGTTTTGGAGGGCTTTCTCGATGCCGACACAAAGTTTTCTGAGAACAGGTGCCAGAAAGCTCTGCCACTGGCTCACAGCGCTTACCAGTCCAACCTTCCCCATAACTACACCACGACGGTGCACAAAAACCAGCTGGCACAGGCACTGCGAGTGTACAGCCAGCACGCCCGCGGTGTGGCTTTCCAGCGCTACGCCCTGCAGGTTCACGAGGACTGCTACAAGTTCTGGAGCAACGGCCACCAGCTCTGTGAGGAGCGAAGCCTCACTGACCAACACTGTGTTCACAAGTTCCACCTACTGCCTCAGCCAGGTGAACACTCTACTACTGTCTTTTCTTCTGCTGCACTGCATCTGGTCAATTTAATATGTATGGGTAGTAAAATGTAATGTAAAATTAAATATAAAAGAACATACTATGAGTATCTGAACACTAACATCTTCCATGTAGTTTCTATAAACAGTAGAGCTGCAACAATTAGTCAATTAATCAATTAGTGGATTGACAGAAAATTAATTCACTATTTTGATAACCAAATAATAGTTTTGAGTCATCTTTTAAGAAGAAAATGTCACAATTATCTGATTCCAGCTTATCAAATGTGAATATTTACTGGTTTCTTTAGTCCTTCGTGACAGTAAACTGAATATTTTTGCACTGTTGGTTGGGACAAATCATGACATTTGAGGACGTCATACTGGGCTTTGGGAAGCAGTGATTGACATTTTTCACCATTTTCTGACATTTTATAGACCAAACAACTAATGGATTAATCAAGAAAATCATCGACAGATTAATCGATATGAAAATAATCGTTAGTTGCAGCCCTAATTAACAGTGACATTTCAATCAGCCTCAGGCAAACATACACTGAGTGAAACACAGTAGTGGAAGACAAATAACCTTGATGGGTGTAACATTCTGCTGGAAAGTTGATCATTGTATTGCTTTCTCTAATACTAATAAACTAAACTAATAAACACAAAACACAACACAATGTTTACATACACATGAAGTTCTCTATCTGTACATGCATGTTTTCTGTTTGGATATATATATATTTACATATATTCAAAGGGAGGGAGGATAAAACCAGTAACACAGACACATGAAATCTGACACTCATTTCTGTAGGAGAGAAGCCAGACATGGATCGCAACCCTCCCATCCTGAACCACAACAGCAGGGGGCGCTCCACCAGCTCCTGTAACTGTGGAAGGAAACAGGCTCCTCGTGAGGATCCGTTTGACATCCAGGCCGCCAACTATGACTTCTACCAGGTGAGCAGTCACACTACACTTTCATCTCTTGACTGGCTGTCAGATATCACATGTGCAGCTCTGGCGGTGCTGATCTGACACTTCCTATTTGTCGTTTCTGGTGCTTTTTTTGCACTGCACTTCCTGGAGATCACCTGTCAGTCAAAGCAGCCAGGACTGTAATGTCTTTATTCTTAGATTTCCTCGTGATGAAGTGTGTTTCTTGCACTCTTTTCTTTGTCTATAGAGAGCTGCAGTATAATAATTTGCAACCTCACTGATGCAAATATCATGTAAATTCAATATTTCCATAAAACGACTCCCACAATGGCCTGATACATCCAGAGATATTAAAGGACTGGCTACTACGTCTTTACTGCAGAAATGGAATTAATGCTGTCACAGATGATCAGGGGCTCAAAAAGACAAACAAAGAGTGAAAAATGCTGTCAAAGAAAATAATTTAGACCGCTTCAAGAGACTGACATGAGAGAGTGTGATTATGTGACTGATAGACAAGCTAACATTACATAAATGTGGGGTTTACATTCTGCTTTAATGGTATTATTTCACTTTTACGATAGAAAAGCTTTCACAGATGAGGACTCCTTTCTCCTTTTCTCCATTAGTATCTCAGGGAAACTTTCCCAACAGCACAAGTTTGAAAATGTGTATCTTTAAAAAATCAAAAACAGCTGCTGGAAAAGGGGGGGGGGGTCATCTCATCGTTGGGTCAACACGGGTATTTGTTTTTCCACGGGTAAACTATTTATGTTACACATGTCCTATAACAGCACTCTTTCTGAACAGATGCTTGAGGAGAAATGCTGCGGGAAGCTGGAGAGGATTGAGTTCCCAGTGTTCCAGCCTAGCACTCCTGACCCGGCCCCGGCCTGCAACCAAGCCCAGCGACTCCCATCTGAGGCCTCAGGCTCTGGTGAGGCAGAGAGGCTGAAGGAGCCAAGCACTGCCCAGAGCCACACACCTGGAGACACCAGCCTCAGCCTGGCTCTCAGTCTCGGCCAATCCACTGATAGCCTGGGGCCTTATGGGGACGGGGATGGAACTGAAACCCAAGTCCAGCAAAAGAGGCCAAGTCTCGTTGACCGCCAGCCCTCCACTGTAGAGTACCTCCCTGGTATGATGCACTCTGGCTGCCCCAAAGGCCTGCTACCCAAGTTCTCCAGCTGGTCACTGGTCAAACTGGGCCCAGCCAAGTCATACAACTGCCACACTGGTCTGGAGCAGCCAGGCTTCCTACCTGGCTCTTCCTTCCTCTTGCCATGGGACTTGGTGATCCGCTCTCGGTCAGAGGAGGATACAGGACTGGTAGAGCCTCTGGATGGAGGTACCTCCTCGTGGCCAGCCCCAAATAAGAGCCTCGTGGGAAAGCGAGGGAGCACCGGAGGGCTTGGCAGGAGTCGCAGGAGGGACGACATGGCTCGGGTCTTTGTGGGGTTTGAGTATGAAGACAGCAGAGGACGGCGCTTCATTAGCTCTGGGCCTGATAAAATAGTGAAGGTGCTGGGGCCGGGTGGCGCCAAGGATCCCGCTACCAGGGTGCTAAACACAGACATGCCACTGTACATCCCTTCCCCTTCCCAGGGCCGCGGCCTGAAGGCTCACTACGCCCAGCTGACTCGCCTTTTTATTGTGGTGCCCGACGCCCAGCTGGAGGTTACGCTCAACCCTCAGGTAAGCAGCTGAAACTGACTCCACGTCCATGACTGCTTTATCCCAGACTAAAAACAACAGTTGTATTTCTCTTTTATTTTATTGTTATTTGGAAAAGACAGTGTCAAAGAATATACAAATATTTAGGATAATTCTACAAAAAGCCCATTTCCAGTTTTTTTTATACATACAAGAATTAAAAACAGAGCAGTAGTTGCATGTAAGTATTTATATCTGTGTGTACAACATGTACATTTGTGCACTTCTACTTCACTCCATCACCAATTTTCACATTTAACTTTCTTACACATGCTCATTCTACACTCAGTGTTAGAAATGCAACTGTATACATTAGAGCCAGGGTAGCTTACATTTCTGCTATTCATGAAGAGGAAAGAAGCATGAAACATTAGTGAAGTCTGTATAAAGTCAGAGAAACTAAAATAGTCAGCAATTTAGCTAATTATGTATGAGCGCCTCATAATTTCAGCGATGAGTCACTATAGATTGCAGTCGAAACCTCATGGGAATTCTTACATTTATTTAGCATCTATCTTTAGTGCTATTAGTTGGAAACAGTAATGCTGTTGGCCTTATTTCATCATTTAAAATAAGAAGTTGGGCCGGAGCCCACCAGAGCTCAGCTACGTCTCTTTCAGTATCACAGCGTTGCCAACTCTCATTTGGTGTGAAACATCCACTTTCAGACTCTTGTCTCACGCTGACCAAACAAATGTATGTTTCCTTGATTTTCTTGAATAGCTCACAGCAGCAGGATCAATATGTGTGTCTCCAAACTGACAGAGGGGCTGTGCGCAATTTATGCATGTGGCACAGCAGCGGTAACTTCATTAATTATTTAAATTTTCTGATATGGCACTGGCATCTTACTGTTGCCTTATTAACTCAACAAACAGGTCAGCTGCTACGCACAGATTCAAGCTTATACAGTGAAGTAAAAAAACAGCTGGATGTGATGAGTTCAGCACCATCACTTTTACAGTTTAAGGTTGATTTTCTTACCAAAACCTCTACAAACAACAGTGTCATCTGACATTTGTTTTGTTTTGTTTTTTTTGTTTTTTTCAGGTTCAGCCTGGTCCTCCTCCCTGTCCAGTTTTCCACCCAGAGCAGACGGATTTAGTGTTGCCTCCTGATGGTCTCTGGGTGCTGCGGTTCCCTTATTCCTACATGACAGATCGCGGTCCCTGTTACCCCCCCAAAGAGAATCAGCCCCTCAACAACTACAAAGTGCTGCGAGGCATCCTGAAGGCCACGACTGCTAACCCTCCTCCACAATGAACCTTAATCCTTTCATGAAGGACTTAACTCTCCTGGACTCAGTCGTATTTATTTACACCTCCTGATACAGGCTGAGAAAATGTTGCTTTTTGTGGCCTTGCTGGTGGCAGCAAGGTCCGTTACACCTCCAGACATCTTCTCTCGCTCCAATGTCAGGTCAAAATTTCCCCAAGTGTTTTAGAAACCAATGGCTGCTCACGGTAACAGACTGTTAAGATCCTGGTTCAGGTTCTGCTGGGCCGTCACTAAGCATCTGTGTCTGACTGTTGGTTCTTGTGATCCCTTGTTGGCAACTGATAGATTGATCAACTTAAGTCAGTGTCAAAGGAAGTTGGTGAGATAAAGAGCTGTCCGCCTGGCTCTAGCCAGGCATTGATTTCACCCTTTTAGTGTCTATTTTTCCATCTACTCTACAACCAGAAGACAACATGCTGACAATGTTAGTGCAAAGCAAAGAAAAACTTAAGTGTGCCAGCTGCAACTTGTTAGCAGCGTGGATCTAGGAATGGCGATGTTGGTCAGTCCACCATTTTCGCCCAGACTGAAATATCTCAACTATTGGATGGATTGCCATGAAATTGTAGACACACATTCATGGTGCCCTGAGGATTAGTTGTAATAATTTTGGTGATCCCGTGACTTCTCCTCTAGCATCACCATGAGGTCAAAATTTCAGTTTCTCCAATGACCAAATACCTGCAAAAACTAACAACATTCACATCACCCTCAGCTGTACTTTGTGTTTAGTGCCTATAAGCAAATGTTTGCATGCTAACACACTAAACTAAGTGATTATCGTGGTGATCATGATAAACATTGTACCTGCTGATCATCAGCATGTTAACATTGTGAGCATGTCAGCAGACTGACATTAGCATTTTGCCACATGACTGTAGACTTGTGAGGTTGTATCTCAAGCCGATGATAAGATTAATTAGTTTCATCAGGTATGTAAATGATTGTCAGGATATTTCCTCACACAGGTGCAAAATGGATGTGCATGCTGGCTGACTGTCAGCTTTAGAGTTTGGAGCGTGTTCAAGGACAATGTTTTAAAAAAAAAAAAAAAAAAAAAACAGTCAATCTTTGTCAGTATAAGGACTTTGTTGTCAGTTTGTTGCGTCAGGGCTCTTAGGCCAAACACCCACATTAAGACTTTTCGTCTAAGGCCATGTCCATTTGCTGAATGTAAATTACACAGTTATAAAGAACAGTAGACCCACTGGGAGACGGGTTAAAGATGGTGGGTGGCACAAGAAGCAGTTTGTTTATTCAATGACCATGTATGTTTCCTTTCTTGTTTCTCCTTCCTGGTCCTCGTCCTGGTGGAAATGTTCGTTATGGGTGTGACTCACTCAAGTCACGGTTGTGGCACATTGGAGCAATTATGACCTTAATTAATAATTTAATTAAATAATAAATGAATTAAATGATTTTGATAATTTGACTTATGTCCCACCTGAACTTAACTTGAGGCAGGCCTGTGTGTCAGTCTTGTATCTTGTGTCACAACTTTGCATATGTTGTTTTCACATTTTATAGGATTATTTTATAGCATGAAGGCACAGTAGTATCATAACACACACATCATTGATCCACATCCTACTGCAACACTGATTATTACTTAAACATACTTAATACACTGGGAGCTGGAGTGGAACATGTTCTTATTTTTCTGTAAATAAAAATAACTTGGTGATTCTGTATCAGATATTATTTATATGTGAACAAACTGTAACAATCAAAGCATTAATTTCTGTTGTTCCTCCATCATCATCTTCATATAACTTAGATTACATTACGATACTGTCGAGGAAATTATTCAAAAATTATTTTTAAGGATGCAAAGTTTGTACAAATTGTTGCTCCAAATGTTGCTGATTCTATCAGGACGTGCACACGGAGAGAGCAGAGAGAATCTCTCCCTGGCATTGTGTCCTACAGCACTTTGTACCTTGTTACAAACAAGTAATCTCAGTAGGTTGGTGTCAAAATGTAAATTAAGAATCAAAAGGCAGCACTACAAATAAGACACTAACACTATAGAGTACAAAAGGGTTTTCTTCATCTAAGTTAAAATGAAGAGAAAAAGTTCAAAACAAAGGAAATTTTGGAAGTAAATCCTCTGAAAGAGAGAAAAGCCTCAGGTTTCAGGTACATTTTTGAAGTAACATGCATTGCATTATACTTTTCTTCCACTAGATGGAGTTGGCCTTATTTCATTTAAAGGAGCTCATCATTCCCTGGTGGAGACAAATGACCCATTTAAAGGTACACTATGCAGGATTTGTTGGTTGGCGTTTTGTAAACACACAGCTTTCAAAGTTCCAAAGGCCTCTCCTCTCGGGCTCAGAGAGACATCTTTTAGTTTATCCCAGACTTCCTGAGTTCTGTAACAGTCCATTAAGAGATGCTGTTGTGTCTCATCATCATTGCAGAAAATCATTGGACATTTTTTGGTAGTAACATAACAACTCCAAGACACAACAGCTCTAACAGGAAGTCTTCCTACAGATATCAGCCACCGGACATCTCTAATGCTCTCTGACAGGTTTTTACAGTTGAGGTTTTTTATCACTTTTGTGCACTCATTAGCATCTAAATTTTTATAATTTATAAACCCACCATATTTTATTAAAAATCATTTTACTGGGTAGACCACCCCAGTCTATTTGTAGATGTTGGTATTGTGCTGTAAAATCACCATATAATAGTTTATAATAAGGGCCATGTCTTGCCCTGCCTCTTCTTTTTCTCCATTTTGTCAGGTCATCTATCCAGAGAGCATTTCTGATGATGGCAGCAGATATGTTTTTGACAAATGCTACAAATGCTAGATTAAGTTGACACACTGTTTGTTTAGCTGGTTTATTATTTTGTTGGGTGGAGGAAAGATATTTGCAAGAAAAAGGAGTTTGGATAGGATGAAGGTTTTGACAATATTTACTCTTGATTTGTAATTAGTGTTTTTGTTTTCCCATTTTTTTACCTCTTCTTTAATTTCACACAGTTTTTTCTCCCAGTTTCTTTCACTACATCCACTGTTACAGATGGTTAGACCAAGTATTTTAATTTCTTGTTTGACTTGTATATTAATGCTTTGTTTGTCACCGTCAGCTCCGATCCAAACTCCTTCTGATTTGTTATGATTTAATTTGGCACCAGAAGCACTTTCATAAAGATCTAAAAGATTGGTTAAGACATTCATCTCTGCTTGATTTTTTATGATGACTGTGATGTCGTCAGCATATGCTATAGCTGTGACTTTGTGTGCGTTTCCTACATAAGTTCCCATAATACTTTTATTTATTTGATTAATTAAAGGGCTGATTGCTAAAACATAAAGAGCAGCACTCAGTGGACAGCCTTGCTTCACACCTCTTTCTACTTCAAAAGGCTCAGTTAAAACACCATTTACATTAACACGGACACTTGATTTAGAGTATAGACATCTCACCATGTGAGTAAAAGCATCAGGAAAGCCGTATGCCTTCATCACAGACCAGAGATAATCTCTGGAAATATAATCAAAAGCTTTTTTTTGATCCAGTCCAACAATATAAAAACCTTTTTCATCCTCAGGTTTATGTAAGATTTCTCTTAAAGTGCAGAGGTTATCCCACATAAGCCGACCTTTAATAGCACACGTTTGTTCTTTTTCTATGATTTCATCTAATTTTGTCATTGATTCTGTTCATAATTATTTTGGCAAATATTTTATAATCAGTATTCATAATAGTGAGATGTCTATAATTATCTAAGTCAGACTCATCGCCCTTTTTATATAATAAACACAGAACACCCTCATAAAAGGAATCCCCCATACAGCCACTGTGCAGACCTTCATTATACATGGAAGTGAGTAGATTTATGATGTCATCGAAGTATAATTGATAAAACTCAGTGGGCAGGCCGTCTGGACCAGGACTTTTTCCAACATTTAGTTGTCTGATGGCCTGAACCACCTCATCTCTTCTTATTTCACCGAGAAGAGGAATAAAGGTTGAATGGCTGTAGGAAGGGACATCTTTTAAAAAGGTGTTCACAGTGTCTGTGTCTGTAGCTATTTTTTTGTATGCAGTGGCACATAAGTCTTTAATGGCTTCTCTTTTTATGTTTTCACTAAAAACAGTATCACCATCTTTGTTTTTAATGGATCTAATAAACTTGCTGTTAAGTTTTTTTTGTCCTGAATTAATAGCGTGAACCAAATTTCCTCTATTATCTGTTTCTGACTGTTTATATATATTATACAATAATTCATAATTTAGGGTATCTATTTGTGTTTTTAAATTTAAAAGCGTATCTTCATCTATAGTTGATCTTTGTTTCTTCTGCTTCAGACTAATATACTGATCTATTAAAGCATCATATTTTGTGTTTTTAAGTTAATTTAATTCCTTACATTTAAATTTGAAAAAGTCTTTGATTCTATATTTCATTATTTCCCATAATTTGATATGAGATTTGGCTAAAATGTTTAATTGAGTTACATTATGTATTTCATGTTTTAAGTCAGTTATCAAGTCTTCGTCTTTTAAACTCTCTGTATTTAGTTTCCAGAAGCCTCTGTTTACTGAGGTTCCAGATGACAGAGAGGTTTTTACCAAAAGATGGTCAGAGAAATCATTAAAAACTGTTCCATAGTGAATTACTTTAAAGTTAGATGACACATATATGCGATCGATTCGCGTTTTAGTTTTGGAGTCAAACCTGGTAAAATCAGTTCCAGATGGGTTAACAGCTCTAAACACATCGGTTAAATTAGCTTGTTGACAGATTTCTTTTAAAAGTTTACCCTCTGGGCGCATTTTAAACACCGTGCTGGAGACTCGGTCATTTTCTTCAGTAACAGTGTTAAAATCTCCACATAAAATAATACTATAACCTACCAACAAAAATTCTCTAAGTCTTCTAAATAACTGACATTTCTTGGTAGTTTCAGGAGCTGTATACACATTAATAATACGATATTTTTTGCTTTGATAAAAACAATCAACCATAAGTAATCTACCTGGTATTATATCTCCTGATTATATTTACATCATGATTTTTAAAGAATATACCGACACCGTCGGCCTTGTTCTCACCTATTGAAATGACGCATTTCCCTTTTGACCACAAATTATTTACATCGTCGACATCTTTGTTGGTATTCAGTCTCAGTTCTTGTGTACACAAAATGTCAAAGTCCGTATCACATAAATATTTCATCTTATCTTTTCTAAAAGCACTTGACTGAATACCACGAGTATTCCAGGTGGCAACTTTAAGGAAGCTCATAGTTGAGAGGAGAGGATGTTAGCTCTGAGGTGAAGATCTATCATCAATACACTTCTCATTTTTGCCTCCCTTGCCTCTTCCACTCATCTTTTAGGTTCTTCTCGAGTTTGAGTTCAAAGAAAATGTGAAACCTGTCTCACGTGCTTTCATACCTACAACTTCTAGTGAACAGGAACTTGGCCTTCAGCATGATTAAAATGTATGCTGCTGCTATTTAATCTTGTCACGGGGGTTTCGGTGACAGATCGGTGTTTAGTAGTGGTGTGCAATACTGCATATTTTGGTATCGATCCGATACCAAGTAAATGCGGGCCAGTATCGCCGATACCGATACTTTTCAATAAATAAGGTGGATGCGTCATTGAATTGCTAAATCTCAATTAATTTTCATGACCTTAAGTGTTTTTTGTGATGTTTCCTTTTTTATTATTAATAAAAGAAATAAGCCTTTAGCACATCTATGTGTAGTTTAAATGCAGTAATCATATAGTATCCCTTTGACAAAAGGGCAATAATATTCAATTCTGAGTCATATTATATTCAGTATATGTGTTTCAATTCCAGTAAATGTATTCATTTAAATAACACATTTCAATGGGATAAATGTATTACATCAAGGTCTTGGTCATAATTTTTTGAGTTGTCTAAAGTAATAAATAACAGTTTTGTTACTTTGTTACTTTCAGCACTATAACCTGTCTGGATATTCTCTGCCATGCTGAAAGGCCTCTGCCAATGACCTCTGCCTCTGAACTAGGGGCCTTGCAGCGGGGCCGGGGGTGGGGGATTTCTCTCCTCTCTCCGTTTTTGTAGCTCCATGTTTTCTTTTGGATGGTTTTTTATATGTTTATATAAATTGGTAGTGTTTCCACTATACCTGACTAGCTTTTTACAAACCCCACATTTTGCTGTTGTCTCGTTTTCGGCTTGAAAACACAGCCACACGGCGCTCCTCTTCCTCTCTGCCATTCTTCTGTTGTATTTTCTCTGTGCGTGTGCTGATGAACCTGAGCCGGCAACTTACTTGTTTGTTTTCTTTGCGCGTATAAGTCGCGTGACGGCACAACATCTAAACACAAGAGGGGGGAGGGGGACTGACACAGGACACCAGAGCGGCGAAGAATCGATTTCACCAGATTTCAATCCGATACTGATACCGACTTGGTATCGATACTATCGATATTTGGATCGATCTGCCCACCACTAGTGTTTAGCCATCCCCTGCTGAAACGCTTCCTGAGAGGCGTGAGGAGACTCCAGCCGGTGTCACGTTCTCTGACTCCTCAGTGGGATTTGGTTTTACGCGCGCTGGTTAAAGCCCCCTTTGACCCTTTAAATCAGGTTCCGCTTAAGTTTCTGTCAGCCAAGACAGCTCTGCTTCTGACTCTGACGTCTGCGAAAAGAGTGCTCTTTCTGTGGCTCCATCATGTGTCAGGATACAGGGAGATGGCAGCTCAGTTATCCTGCGTCCAAACCCGGCTTTCACACCTTATTTCAGTTGTGCTGTGAAGGAACTAGTGAACATTGCTAATTGTTTGATGTATTCAACACAGGAACTTGTTATACTGTCTAAGGGGTGGGTATAACTGAAATATCCTGTCACCCCAGAAATAACTGCCCCCCTTTATTATTATTATTATTATTATTATCATTATTATTATTATGTATTAATTTATTTATAGTTATTTTATTTATTTCTCTTGTCTTTGTCATTCCTGTTCCCTGAGTGGAGTTCCCCACATGCTTGATCTACAATGTTGTTTTGTTTTATTTCAATAAACATTTGATCACAAAAAACATCATTGTGTCTAATCCCTTCCTGAGGATGTTAGTGAACGGAGAAATGTTTTAAAGTTGCAATAAACGACATTCAGCCCCACTAGATGTCAGAAAACAACTATTTGCTATGTAAAGATATAAGTGGAGTAATGGCGACCTGAGCAGTGAATGAAGTCACACTCCCTCTGTGTGTTTTTTTCAATCTGAGCTTCTCTGTTCTTTGTTTTGATAGCTGTGCCGACCGTGCGAGCATATTAATACATGTGAGTCTTTCCGTTTCCCCCTGCATCAGTTTCCAACATGGGGGCCGCGTCACAAGCTTTCTCTAATTACAGCTAAATAGTACACTAAAATATGTTTCTGAAAACACTTGAGGTGAGAAATAGTCAATGCAGTAACAGAATCTTGATCCATGTTTGATCAACACTGCCTAGTTTCATAGTTTGGTCTGAGTTTCATGAGCTGTCAATTTAGGGTTATTTTTTAATTTTTTCCCCACAACTTTATAAAGTAAACGAGGCACACATTTCTTTTAGTCTGAGGTGCCGGTGGTGTATTAACTTAAAGCAATGCAAAAAATACAAAAGTAACTTTAAAAAAACAAGAAAAGGAGTAAAAACTGAGGCAAAACTATATTTGAAAAGGGACATCTGTTAGACCACTTGCATCTGTTACACAGTTAAATAATCAAATGAATAAGATCAAGTGAGTTTATTTAAAAAAAAAATATGCACGTATGGAAGAAAAACAATCAAACAGGAAGAGTTCATCCTCCTTTGGGAAAACTACATGGGCGGGGCTGCTGAGTTTGGCACCGCCCAGCAAAGTCCACGCCAACTGTCCTCTCTTACGTCCGCAGACACGCTTTAAATAGAGAAGCTCAGCCTAGGTGCCTCTCATTCGACTTTTAACTTGTTTAAGAGAAGATCAGTCAAAATGAGTGGAAGAGGCAAGGGAGGCAGGGGGCTACACACACTGCCCAAAGGTTGATGCCCAGAAACAGAAAAAAACACAGCAAGATGCTTTATGCTGGATACAACACATTAGTCTTTACCCTGAAAGGGTTCCAAAACTTCATCATTATAAAATCTCATTTTTGCTCCTTCTTATCGGTCTCCTTTAATATTGAGTATTTATGATGATGATTTACAACCAAATCCAGTCCAGTATTTTTTTCTTCCCCTTCACATTACAGCTGCGCAGCATACTGAGACTACAGTAACATTTCATTAAAATACACTCAGATGAGTAAAACTATTTAAATCAGATGCTGTCATCTCAGGCTTTCTGTGATTGTTTCCTTATTTTATAGTGTGCTGTCGTATTTCATATAATATCTGTGCAGAAGAGTGTCAGTGGAGCTTTGGACAACAGTCAGAAAGCGTTTCGTTATATCCAGTGTGAACTAAATATTGAATTTCTGTTCTGCTTCACCTGCAAAATGTTGAGTTGTTTGTTGTTGTTTTGTGTCTCTTTCAGTCTGGCTGTCTTGCTTCTGTGTAGGAGTGGTGGGGGGGCATTTTACATGTTTGTGCACAGGGGGCAATTGTCTTATAATCTGTCCATGATTCCACCTACCAGGCAGAAAAAGTACCCCAAATACTGATATTGATGTTTCTTTAGTCTGCTTTTATTCTCTGTCAGGTGTTTGTGGTGCCTTATATCCCCAGAGAAAATGACAAGCTGTTGCATCCAGCTTGTTAAAACTCTTTTTCTCATGTTGTTTCTCCATTTTTCATTTGAGATGTGAATGTGACAACAGGTTAAGATCAACAGGCTGAGTCAGCTTTACTGCTGGACAATAGGAACAGAGAGATCAATGTGTAACGTACGCTCTGTCTCTCAATGTCATCTGCATTTTTACATTACCGATCACACTCTTGATCCTGGTACGAACAAGGAAATCAGCTGCTTATCTAAAACCTTAGTGGCACACACACACACACACACACACACACACACACATACACACACACACACACACACCTAGCCTTCGGGAATGTGGGTAATAACAACAGGGTTAATAACAAAGCTAAGGAGTGTGAATCAAGGTCATAACAACCACTGGTCCAGACTTAAGGAAACATACATAAAGAGACTTAAAGAAGCATTTTTATTCATTTCTTAATCTTCAGCTGACAGTTTGAACTGTTTTTACCGAATGCACATCAACTGATTTAACAGATTTTTACATTTTTAATGACAGTGCTGCTTTCAGCTCTGACACTTCATTTGACCTTTCCAAACTCCTTTTTAGCTCTTACACTTAGGTCGACACTTTCACTTTCACTGATTACACTTGACACACTTTAACTGACATCTGCTTTCAGTTTTTCCACTGATACTAATTACTTTATCCCATGTCCTCTGCCTGTTGTCAGACGGTCAGCTTTGCATGGCTTGGGTGTGTATGGCATATCTACTACTTTACTAACAACGTGTTATGATCTTCTATAGTGTTCTCACATCTCTGCATGGCTTACCTTTTTACTAACTTGTAACTGTGTCTTTTAACATTTTATCAAGATTAACATTAAGTTTATCATATTTTATATGTGACTTATTGCTTATTGTTGCTCTGCATGATTGCGTGCGTCAAAAAAGAAATTTCAAGCGATCCGAATACTAATACATGCATTTTCTTTAAAAATGTTAATTTCTAGTTTCAGTTATAGCATGAGACCTAAATTCAGAACAACATGTATTGTATGTATGTAGGACACCAAGAGTGTCCCAATAGTCCATAATGCCCTTCAGAGAACCATTATTAGGCAATTGAAGCAGTAAATCTGGGTGTGTGTGTAAAGCAGCAACAACCATAAAAGGAGCAAAACAAACTTTAAGGTTCAGTGTTGCTGTCCCCACCTGTGGACAGGTAGAGGAGGCGGGGGGGAATAAAAGCCAACCCACATGTAGAGCAGAGTTTACAGCTCGGCTTTGTCTCTCATCTCTGTTCGACGCTGAATACCACTGTGCCAAAGTTCAGTGCTCACAACACGGGGACAATAGGAGAAAGAAGACACTGAACTAGATGTTCTCTGGCAGCTTCATCTTACCGATTGTGTGTGTGACCCCAAAACAAGTAAAGGCAAACACCTGAGACTGTTCAACAAGGCAGCACAACAGGATGTGAGTACACTACACTTGTCAGATTTATCAGGGAATCAATGATTATTTAAAGTTACAGCAGGTGTTGCTGCTGCAATGGTTTACTACGAGGGTTAACGTTCAACTTTGCATAAATCATATTAACCATGAGAAGAAACAGAAATCTGTAATATCAGTGTGTTATGTAGACACTGAATTGAATTTTGTGAAATAATTTATCCATAAGCCTGTTTTTTATTTTTTATGATGTGATTTTTTAATGTTATTGTGTTGCTCTGCTCTACTTTTTGTCCCCTTCAGAGGACAAATCTTGATGATCAACTTTAAAGGAATATACCAACATTTTTGCATGTTTTAGCCTCAAAGGAATAACTGTTTACATATACTCATATCCAGCTGTACTTAAGAAACAGAGTTTGTACTTTCACTGTGGTACATTTGAGATTAAAATATTTTACTTATATTTAACTGACAGCTGTAGTCAATAGCTGTTAGTTTTTAGATTTGACATGAGACAGCCTGTACAACAGCATGAGAACTTCAAATATTAATTCAGGAATATGAGGATTTTAGTGTCTAACAGTAACTATATGAAGCATTACTGTATGTAAAACTCTATACTGACAGTATAATGAAGTAGTCGGATCAGGGTCTGGACCAGCTCCAGCTTTAAAAATGCTCCTTACAGTTTAACACATCACTAATTTAACTTATTAGGGGAACCCGTCCTGTACTTTTGAATGTTAATACTTGTTTACTTTTGCTAAAAGAAGAATTGGAGACTGAGTAGAAGGCAACACACACACCACTTGCTTTGTCTCTTTTGTGGTGCAGAGAATCAATTGCCCCAAAGAGAAAAGTCAATTCCCAGTCACAAGGACATTTCTCAAGACACGAGAGTCTTGAGAAAGGTCATGTGACTGAAATGTCCACTCTTTTTAATAAATCAATGCACGGGTGATAAGTGTGTGCGGGAATTGACTTTTTCCTTTGGAACTATTCTACAGGCAGCCATTGATGTCCAATTTATTTCCAGTGTAAAAAAACAACTTGGAGGGAGTTTCTCATAAAATCTCATTCTGTTTTTAGGCCTACTGTTGTCCTGTGTGTTTTTTAACTTTTGGATGGTAATGTTGTGTAGATTTTTCGTATCAAATTGCAGTAATGTAACTTTTACAACAACAAAAAAAGCAGAGAACACAGTTCACTGTGTTCAATTAGGCCTATATCTATCTCAAGGAAGTTTCTAGTCTCCACAAGTTGGTTTTCATATATTATTCCAAAATCTAAAACACAATTTTTCAGCAATGTTACAGGAGTAGTTTGACACTAGAACGGCACTAATTAGCTCTCGCTCTCAAGCAGCACTTGCCTTCTCTCCCTTAAGTCATTACTACCACTGAGGTGCCTTTGAGCAATGAGCCTCTTAACCAACAGATCTGACAGCAATTTTTCTCACTTACTTCTTGTGGTATCTAGCCAAACAGATGGTTGTTGGCTCTATGTGTCCAGGTTTTAAGATACATCTACATTTAAGATACAGCTCATCAGAAGTTTGCCTTTTGATAATTTGTGTCCCCATAATATCCAAAGAACACACTGTGAACAGTTCATTCTGGGCCTATTTTGTTGGTAGTTGGTTGGTAGTTTCATTGAAACCTGTTCACAGTGTGGTCTGTAACCATGACGAAACCGTTTCTGGAAAGACAAGTTGCTGTTGAGTTTTTCAAATTTGATAGGTCAGGGCTTTGAGCACCAGATATTAAATTACATTGATCTCTATTGTCGAGACGGGGTGAAGACAGAAATCTCAAAAAGTCTGTGTGGCTAGATTCTACAAGAGACAGGAGAGAAAAGAAAAATGTTTTTTGTTTTTTAATTTGGATGAGCTGACGCCTTAAATTATATTTTTGTGTTAATATTATTGTTTTACATGTTTAATGTGAAATTAATATAACAGGTAATAAGGTGAAATATTAATAATATCTTTTTTGGTCTTTTGTCAGTCCTTCCATTGGGAATGCCAAACTAAAAGCTCAGACGTCACTGTCAGTTTTAATTGACCCAGAGCAACATGGCCATCAGGAAGGCAGGAGTCCAGCGAAGGATTGTGTCCAAAGATGGCCACAACAATGTGCGGATTGACAACGTGGAAGGCATGGTCAAGCTGTACCTGCACGACATCTGGACCACTGTGGTAGACATGAAATGGCGCTACAAACTCACTCTGTTTGCCTCCACCTTTGTTATGACTTGGTTTATCTTTGGCGTCATCTTTTACTTCATTGGCATGGGCAATGGAGACTTTGAGGGTGGTCTGAATTCCAACCACACGCCCTGTGTGGTCAACGTGGAGACGCTCACTGGAGCCTTCCTGTTCTCCCTGGAATCACAGACCACCATCGGCTACGGTTTTCGTTATATCTCAGAGGAGTGTCCACTGGCTATCTTCACTCTGGTGGCTCAGCTCGTCATCACCGGCCTGGCTGAGATCTTTGTCACCGGCGCCTTTCTGGCCAAACTGGCTCGACCCAAAAAGCGTGCAGAGACCATCAAGTTCAGCCAGTCTGCGGTGATCTGCTGGCGCCAAGGAAAGCTGTGTCTGATGGTGAGGGTGGCTAACATGAGGAAGAGTCTTCTGATCCAGTGTCAGCTCACAGGAAAGCTCCTTCACTCCAATGTGACCGAGGAGGGCGAGAAGACCCAAATCCACCAGAGCTCTGTTGATTTCTACATGGACTCCAGTGGAGAGTGCCCCTTCCTCATCCTCCCGCTCACCTTCTACCATGTCCTGGATGAGCACAGCCCGCTGGCAGGACTGAACGCAGAAAACCTTCACACTCGTGAGTTTGAGCTGCTGGTGACCCTCAATGCCACCATGGAGTCGACCGCGGCCACGTGTCAGAGCCGTACCTCTTACATTCCTCAGGAGATCCTCTGGGGTTACGAGTTCAAGCCGGTGCTGTTCAGCACCACAGGCGGCCGTTATGTGGCAGATTTCAACTTCTTTGACAAGGTGCAAGTGAGCAACGATGCAGCCTTGCTCAGCAACAACATAGAGAAGCTAAAACTGGAAAATGATTATAAAAAAGAATAGAGGATAAATGTGTTATAAATGTCAATGTTTGATGTGACTGTGATATATGTTAGTTAGACCCTAATTCAAACAGCTATTATTAAATAGCTATTTTTAATTATAATAACTTTATTTGTATAGCACATTTCAGACAAAGATTGCGGCTCAAAGTGCTTTAAATACTTATGACAGTCAGAACACAAGGACAAAGTCAAATAAAAGGTCAATAAAAACAGATAAGAAGAAAACAAAAAATAAACCAATAAAACCAGAATATATGGATAAGACAATAAAAGGTAATTGAAAACAGAGGCTGGGTTACAGGAAGGAAAGAGACTGATAAAATACCAGGTTGTACAAATGTGGTTTGAGCTGTTGAAAAATGTTCTTATTTTTCATAGCAAGACTTTCTGTTTTTGTGAATCACATTTTCCAACAGACTTGAAAACCTGACATGAAATTGAATTTTGTCTTCACACCAGAATACACTAGGAGTGGAGAATGGACAATCTTTAGTTCAGTTCAGTTCAGATCTTATTGTCCCTCGAGAAATTTGATTTGCAGTAGAGGGCAAAAACACAAACACAACATACAAGAGGACATGGGACATTAATCAAAACAGTTACAGCAAACAACCAAAAAAAAAAAAGTATCTGTTCGTTAAAAGTATTAAACCATTGGAATGGTAGCCATAATTAAGTGCTGCTGAGCAGTGCAGTCAATATATATAATATCAATATAATAATAATAATGTAAAGCTATATACAGGGAGAAATAACGGAATATCACAAAATCTATATGTACATAATAAAAATAAGGTAAAAATAAAATAAGTAAGAAATAGGTGGCAAGTTATAAACAATTTGCAGTGTGTAGGGGACAGTGGGCAAAAAGCAAATGCAAGTGGTAAGGTACCATTAGGCTAGCAGTGTCCCTCTGTTTCCAGTCTTTGTGCTAAGCTAGGCTAACACATTGTATCTCTGAGATGAAACTGATTTAAAGACTTCTCATCTGAAAGTGAACAAAATATCAGACTTTCCTTTAAAGACACTGATAATCAGAATTAATTCTATATTTCTGGCAGCTTCAGTTTGTAAAGCGCATTTTGCTGGATGAAGGTTGAATAATTTTGGTTGGATGAACAATTTTCAACCTCAGATCAAAGATCAAGGATCCATTTACCTGGAGTAGAGAAGTATGAATCTAATATGAGTCTATGTTAGTTATTATGCTACACATCTACAGGTTGCTTTGCTGTTACACAACTTGTAGATGTAATCTTTGCTTGCTTAGTTTTAAACAATTAGCATAGACAAATAGGTAATTATGGTGGTACGAAGGGGTATATAATGTAGACTTTAAAGGCTAATAGAAATGTATCTGTTTTGTTTTGTAAATAAATGTTTCTTGAGTAAAAAAAGTGCTGTGTTCACTTTTTGTCTCCCAGTGCATGCTATAGGCCCCCAGTCACCAATGACCCTGCAAAGGAATAAATGGTTAAAGACAATGGATAGAAAGATGAATGGATAGAGCCGTTTGAAGGGCAAAACAGGTTCAGCCACCAGCTCTTCCATCTCAGTTAGCTGTCAGCTTTTGTTGTGGCAACAAGTGAGCTGCAGCTGACTGTATCTGGTCAAAACAATATTTCAATCCAAAACAAAACGGATCGTTCTCTGACAAAGAGACAAAGAGGTAACATTTTGATCAACAGGTACTTTATTAAAAACAATTGGCTTAAAAAAAAATCTGACATTTGCAGTGCTGATGTCAGAGCATCTACTGTCTGTAAATGATATAATAGGCTTTAACTGTTAACTAACAAAGGCCATATTTAATAGTGTACAACTCTGTACAACTAAATGGAGATCGCCACCAGTAAGTTATATCATTATTAACTCTATGAACCACATACTCTATTAACCTTTCCTCAATGCAAACCCTCCTTATAATTAGTTATGGATTTTTTTATTGAAGAAGGTAAATATATAGAGCCACCAAAGTCCCAAAAGATTGTATTTTTTTATTTTTTGAGAACAAACTATTATATTGAGTGAACAAGTTATTATCTTGGCTGGAGCCAAGTTTTATTTTCACCTCAAAAATGTCATACAATGACATTTTTGTTGCTCCAGTACAAAAACACAGGACTGTATGTTACAGGACACCAAAGGAAAGACTACACAGATTATTAAATGTGCTTTCCATAATGTTGTCAGACACTTATAATAACAATCTGAGCCTGTCAGTAGCAAAAACAAGCACTTTTAGTGGACGTACATTGACAGGCACTATTGCCCCAAAGGATTACATTGCAGCCTGTTTCGTTGCTGCGGCTGAAGCGCTCTCACTCAATACAGGACCAATTTCAAAAATTATTGTCCCTATTAGTCACTTAGACACAAAAAGGTGGGAAATAGGGTCCAGGTTGAAAAATACAGAAGTTTAGATTTGTGGAAATTACGCTCTTACTTTGAAGGATTCAGGTCGGAAGCATTTTTATGGAACACAGGCTGAGATTTTATTCTGAAGGATAGGAACCGGAACCCGTACTGTTGCTGCTGCCGGCTGAACAACAAACCAGCTAGTAGATGTTACAAACCAGTTTGTTTGTTTTGTTAATAAGAAGGAGCCTGAAAGCAGTTGATTGAACCGTCTGTCTGATGTGCGGTGGTCAGAGATGAGTGTCACTTTGGATATAAGACTGAAAAGAGCGAACAAAGTTTATCATGAAGGGGTGAGTAACGTACGTTAACGGCCAGCTGAGCTAACAAGCTGCTTCTGTGTAGCTCACCTTCCTGTCTTGGTATTTACAGTAACTGACAGTAAAATAATGTTATAAACACAAAAGCTAGCGACAAAGCATCATCCTCTCGGCACATGACCAGCAGCTGATTAGCGGGGGTGTTACACCGAAAACTGTGACCCGTCAGCCGCCACTACAGGAAGAACACTGCTGTTTACCAAATACTGACAGACTGTTAGCCCAGTTTCTGCTGTCACAACTATCAAAATGTGTGCCTCTGTCTAAATCTAAAACCCAGGAGGCAACATTAATGTTAACTGCTATTAAAATACAGCATGTGACTTTAAGTGGCACCTGCAGTACATGTAATGATACTACGATACTACTTCTGCTAATACTTGTACCAGTGCTAGTACTGCAACTAGAACTGCTACTGTTGTTACCAGAGCTGATTAGTCCATTGAGAGAAAATTAATCGCTTTGGTAATCGATTAATCGCTTTGAGGCCCAAATTCTCTGGTTCCAGCTTCCTAAATGTGAATATTTTCTGGGGTCTTTTTCCTCCATCATAGAAAACTGAATATGTTTTGGTTTAGGGCTGCAATTTACGATTATTTTCTCAATTAATCAATTAATCATCTGTGAAATTTCAGAAAATGGTAAAAAAAAAATGTCAGTCACGGTTTCCTACTACTACTGAACGGGCTTACAAGCCCAGGGTCCCAAGAGGTCAGCGGGTCCCTAGACCAGAGCCTCTGTTTAAAGTGAAGTTAATATGTCTTGTTGAAAAGTCTCAGTGCTGTTTAGATAACAGCAGATATGTCCTGATTACAGTTTTTGCTCTTGATCCCGATCAGAGTCTTTTAATATAGAATATCTGCCACCCAAGTTCAATCAAAAACCTGTTTTTGCTTATTTTTTCCTTCATATTACAGCTGCACAGCATACTGATGCTACAGTAACATTTCATAATATACAATAAAATTAGTAAAGCAGTTTAAAGCACTGTTGGTGTGTGTGTGTGTGTGTGTGTGTGCAGGAAACAGTGGCCGGTGTCATTGTGCTGGTGTGTAAGGAGGCGATGCAGCATCACGGCATCTCTCTCAGCATGGAGGGACTGGTGAACCTGCAGCTGAGCTCCAAGAGCGTTGGCGTCTTCGAGGCTTTCTACAACTCTGTCAAGGTAAACTGCAAAATACTCAGCTGGTCTGCTCAGCTCCTCTATGAGCAATGGGTCATCTGCTGTTGAATAATTGCATTTCCGTATGGATGCCGTCCAAATGATTTCATCAAACATCATTGATTCTCACAGAGAAAATAGGTTGATGCATCAACAGAAGTTGTAGGATTTGTCAGCATAAGTGCAGAGTAGAAGCATAAACAGCTGAATATTTTTCCACAGTGAATAAGGATGCAAAACAGTACAGATAAACACAGAAAACACAAAAATTCTAAAGTTCATTAGTTTGTGTCACACAAATATTGCATTTCTTCATCAGTAAGTACAGAATTGGCTGGGTAACTTGGTTTCCAGTTATTGCATGAAGCATCCCCAGTTTTTCTGTAGGTTCCTTTAGTATCTTATGTCAGCTTTTCCATGGCCAGACAACTTGAGACAGTCTTCAGCCATTGATTAACAGTTGGTGCTTAAATTTTGGCTGTAGGCTAAAAGGCTAAAAATTTGACCTTAGACTTTGATTGTTTCATATCATCGCAAAATCCAAAGACGTGGGCAGAGAGGTAATGCTAAAGAAACAATATCAGATAGCCAGAATGCACTGTTAGTATGGGTGTTTGTACCATGATGGGAGCTCATGATGACACTATGATGAATCCTCTGTAGACCTTGTCACATGGGGAGGAGGAGCAGGATCAGCCTCCTGGCCTTACAATAAAGTTAATGAACTGTTGCTCATATCAGTCCAGACCAATCACTCTCTGTCTGACCTTCCTTTCGCATGTTGCAGCCCATCCAACTGATCAGCTGTAACATTGAGGTGGCCAAGGCAGGAAAGATCCCAGGAGGCAAGACTGAGATCCCCTTTGAGTTCCCTCTGCAGACAAAAGGCAACAAAGTGCTTTATGAGACCTACCACGGTGTCTTTGTCAACATTCAGGTGAGTTAGAGCTGCAGAGTTTGAATCTTATGTTAGACACATGCTGTGATTAAAATACTGAGGGACAAGAAAGCAGATTTTAACTTCATTATTTTGATCAGATTATGAAACTTAATTTGATCAATTTGAATTCAACATTCCATATTCTGAATTTGTATAAAATGGGTTGAAATTAAATAGTGTTTAACTGAAAACAGAAATCTATGACTATGAATCTATGACCCATGTAAGCTCAGATAAAGCTCTTGAGTAAAATGTTGTGGTACAACGTCATTAAACCATTGTGTTTGTGTTTCTCTCCTCAGTACACGCTCCGCTGTGACATGAAACGTTCCCTGCTGGCCAAAGACCTGAGCAGGAACTGTGAGTTCATCGTACACTGTCAGGTAGGAGAAACAGAGTGGATAAGACATGGTATGGTGTAGTGTATGAGACTATAGGATTATAGGACTCATAGGAGCCATTCTCAGTTGTATGTATATATTTGTGTTTATTTATGTATATTTATGTTTACACCTCTGACCACCAGGCGGTGCCTCCTTGTTTTGGGCAAGAAAACTAGTAGTTTAACTTATATAGTTTCCTTGGTTTTGTGTAATTGTGAGTTGTACTTAAAGGTGCTATATGTAAGAATTGGCCACCTGTCGAATTCATACTCCACACTCCAAAACAATTGGGGGCAGCATATCACCGGAAACTATCAACTAATCGATTAATTGAGAAAATAATGGACAGATTAATTGCTAATTAAAATAATTGTTAGTTGCAGCCCTAAGGTGGATTTGAGTTTCTTTTCTCCACACCAGCCTTCCATGTGGTTTGTGTAAATCCCATCTGTGCTATTTTTATATCTGCTCTTTGGGACAGGAGGCATCACATTTGCACCTGGAATCTTGGAATATGTAATGAGTTCACCATGTCTGAGATCAGTTGTGTAGTTCAGTTTGTGCACCCTCATGTCAACCTGACAACAGTCTGGAACCAAAATGTCCTGTGGTGTGAGCAGCAGTCATCAGCTGAGAGATGTGCATAAACTCAGCTGAGATGTTACTTGTGTTGAACTGTGTGGAATCTGTTGCTCTGTTTGATTTTTCAGCCGCAGAAAGCTAAAGTTGTTCCCACTCCGGTCAAATTCTCCATCACTCCAGACACCCTGCAGAACATCCGCGAGGTGAGAAAACCAATTTCACCTCTTAACTTCATTTTATTGCTTGATTTTGTTTAAATTGAAGCTGTACTGAGAGGATGAACTCGCTTTCTCTCTTCAGCGGAGTTTACTGCCAAAGTTTCTGATCAGAGGCCATTTAGACGCCACCAACTGTGTGATCAGCCAACCGCTGACTGGAGAGCTGGTGGTGGAGAACTCAGACGTTCCAATCAAGAGTATTGAACTGCAGCTTGTACGAGTGGAGACCTGTGGTAAGTTTGTGCTATCAGATGATTATAAGAACCTTTCTTTTGTAGTGGCAGTTTTTAACAATGTCTTCTGTGTTTCAGGTTGTGCTGAAGGTTACGCCAGAGATGCCACTGAGATCCAGAACATCCAGATAGCTGAAGGTGATGTCTGCCATGGCCTCCCAATTCCCATCTACATGGTCTTCCCCAGGCTGTTCACCTGCCCCACTCTGGAGACCACCAACTTCAAAGTCGGTCAGTAAAACCTCCCTGCCTCTGTCTGAATATTATTTCTGCCCAGCTCTACTTCTCTCATGATGTGACAATATGTTTGTTTCTGTCCTTTTTAGAGTTTGAAGTCAACATTGTCATCGTGCTTCATGATGATCATCTGATCACAGAGAACTTCCCTCTGAAGCTGTGCAGAGTCTGAACCTGGAGGTCACATCAGCACTGAGAGAAGTTCACTGGAGGCCTGTTAGCTTTCACCTTCTCTGCAACACACAGAACTGAGCATTTACAAACCACAAACACCTCTGTGCTGTTTCCCAGTCGACATCTGAACTGATTTCCTCTGAAGCCAGAAAAATAATAATGCTAACCCACAGTGTCTCTGATAGGAAATGGATTATGTGACTTAAAAAAGCCTTCATAAAAATAGATGGATATAATGAATATGACCAAAAGTGTTTAATACAGATTATTCCTTTGTTTTCACTGTAATACTTTTTTTTTTTATTTACATATTTGCATCTTTGACCTGTGAAATTATAATTTAAGATTTTACAATGTCCTGGGAGGTTTCAGGCTGTCTGTCAATCAGTGAGCCCAGAACCCAAAACTTCAATTTGAAAATTGAATGTTATTATTCAAAGTATGTTCAAAAAATGAAGACGGTAATTTTCCTATACCTCTACACTTTGTTCATTTTCTTATTACACTTGATAGTACTCTTATTCAAGCAACTTATCTCAACTTGTCAAAACAATCCCAAGTCAAGGTTCACTTAATGTACTAGTTTTTTTTACAGAGCTTTCAATCATATTGCAGTCTATCAGCAGATGGAGATGCATCCTAACAGCTACTGACAACTGTGTAAACTAAATCAGCTGATGAGGAATGTATGATATGGTTGAAAGTGCCAGGAAAAAAGTTTGTAAGTGGACCTTGAGTTAGGATTGTTTTGTTGAACTAACAGGAATGACCTTTTCAAGCTTAAAGGAATAATTCAAAATTTGGGGAAAATGCTTATTTGTTTTCTTGCCAAGAGTTAGATGAGAAGATTGATATCACTCTGTTTATCTGTTAAATATGAAGCTACAGCCAGGAGACGTTTAGCTTAGGATAACGTTGAAAACAACAGCTAGCCTGGCTCTGTCTGGAAAAAAAAAAAAAAAAAATCATCTGCCAGCCTTTCTAAAGCTTTGTAATTTACACATTTTATCTTGTTTGTTTAATCCGTGAAATGTACTTGACTATTTCTTTGGAGGGCACAAATAAGCGTATTTCCCAAAACTATTCCTTTAACTTGCAACACATTTAGGCATTTACAAAGTAACCTATTTGTCTGGTAGTGCCATTAATGAAATGCAGTTAAGACACATCTTTTATCAGTTACTAATTTATGCACACAAATTATCGAAATGTTAACCCTTGAAACATGCTGTGCTCCAAATTGTGTTGATTTTGAGCAGAAGAATTAATTGCTAAAGCACTTTGATGTAAAGTTTGAAGAACAGTAAAGCAAATCAAACTTTATTTAATAATGAGCATTGTGTTGTGTAGACTGTATGTAGCAGTATAAACAAGAAATCAGTGCACTTCATGGAAAGAAGAAATGCAGCGTTAGCCTTCAGAAATTTCTAATCTTTATTGTGAGATGTGACAGACAAGCTCAAACACAAGACATTTTTTTTTCTTTACAGTATGAAGTGGAATGGTGCCCCTAAACATCTGAAACTAATGATACAAAAACTCTCAAGTGAACGCATTTTTAGATTTTAATGAAATAAATGGTAAAATAAAAAAAGTGGGTGATAAAAGATAAAATCAACAGGGGTAGTGAGGGACGAGGGGAGAACATGGTTAAGACATTACGGTGCTTGGCGTCTCCTGCCGGGCAGCACGGGGAAATCATCAGGCAGCAAGGCGTGATCTCTGCAGGTGGGACAGGTGCTCTGCTCCTTCAGCCACGACTTTATACACTGAACGCAAACAGAACAAACATTTAACAGTAAACCCTGCAGCAGCTCACCAGAAACTAACAACCGCTGTCACAGTCCACACATCAAATCTAAGACTCGACATGTTTACTGCAACTTGTTTTGATAAAAACTGGAATTATTTGATTAAAAAAACATTGATAATGTATTCATCCGTTCAGTGTTTACTCTGAGGATGATTCACAAGGTTGAGATTATGCAGTAAGTCTGTTTTCACAAGCTTGTATGGACTCCAGCTGAATGACTCGGTACCCTGTGGAGTTTTTGACCACTAGTAGTGCTATGGAGACATGTTTTTACAAGTGGATCCTTGATGTGTTCCAGCACATTCACACAACAAAAAGACTGCTAGGCTAGCAAACAATGCTTTATGTAAAATATGAAAATCATGACTGAAGCAATATTTTATGAAGAAGGAAATACATTTATCATGTTTGTTACACTGTGTCTACACTGAGCGTTTCAGTCTGATGGAACAGACACACTCTTATTTTAATCAATCCAGCTGTCTACACATCCTGCGTAATGGCGAACGAAGCTTAATTTTAGGCTTCAAGTCTATTTCTCACACGTCACTACAGTAATTGTTTATTGTGCTTTTAACGCTTCCAAAGCGCGGGTGACCTACGCTCAGCACCGTACCTGAATGCCTCCAGTGTAGACACACAAACAGAGCACCCACTGCTGCTGCTGCTTGTGCTACACTTTCGTGTGGATGTAAACCTCGAGGATACACACAATGTGTTTTGGTAAAAACAGTGAATGTACCTTTGTTTACAATAAAACTCCACAGGATACCTTTAAGTTTAAGCTTGATTTGCCCTGCAGCTCAAGGTCATGGATGAATCACTGAAGTATGCTCAAGCCTGACTTCATTTGGTCTGTTAAGCCCATTTCACATTATTCTAACTTAAAGAACAAAAGGAAGGAGGACTAATAAAATCCTCGTCCTGTGGTTCAATACAAACACTAGTACAGTATTCACTCTCACCTCCTTGTGGAAGCTGTGTCTGCACTCCAGCACGCAGATGTCATCTGGACTCATGTCCTCGTGACAAATGATGCAAGGATCCTCCATGTTCAGCTGTAATCAACACACACACACTGTCAGGTCCAAGTACCTCTACTGCAGAGATCACCACAATACATACTGAGTATATATGTGTACATTATACATATATATTCAACAGTTAGCTGGTGGATTGCAGGTTAGGGTTAAAAGATTTTCCAGTTTTGAGACGCTGCAAAGACCACAGCAGCAGGCCTGTTCAAAAAAATGCGCCTTTAAGTGCAAAAAATGTCCCTTAAAGGAAAAGTCTTAATATCAACAAATCCAATTAAAAAAAAAAAACATTGTCTATCTTGTGTTTATCCTGTATTCCATCTTCTTTTTTATATCTTGCTATTGTTGCCTGTTTTATTACTTTTTAATAAAATGTAATATGTTTGAATTAGTATGTAATGGGAATTTATTTCTTTATTTTTTGATGTATCATAGGTGAAACAATTGATCAATTATGTGATTAATTAATCAAAGAAAACAAAAAAATTGGTTACAACCCTAAGCCAGGCAACTTTTTTCCCTTTAAAAATCAACAATATCTCATGAGTGCTCTGTGACATAATCAATAGCCTACAGAGACACAAACAGGTTACAAACACTGATTGCAAAGTGTTTTAGTCTCTGAAGATGCTCTCGAGTTTAAACGTTACCTACAGCTCTGCTCTTTGTTACTACTTGTCAAAGAACATTTTTATCTGTAAAGTCAAACCCTCTGACTGAAGCTGGTGCAGTTTATACTGATGGATGTTTTGGACTTACTGCGTTGGAGTGTGTGACTCTTTGGGGTCCAAGTTGCTGCCAGACCGGGGTTACCAAAGGGGGTGTAGCTCTATGAGCTGGACTCCCACGCCCCATGACTCTGGATTTGGCTGCAGAATTGAGCTTCTCCTGAGAGAGACAAAACCAAATTCTTTTTTTTTGTGTGTGTATGCAAATATACAAATGACAAACTAAATCTTGAATCTCAAATTACCTTAGTGGCCTGAAAATTACGTTTGAAAAAGTAGGGGTCATACTCATACTCTAAGCTCTGTTCATGTGCTGTGTCATCACAGAGAAAAGGGTGTTTTTTGGGTTGCTCTTTTTTTTTTTGTGTGAAGTGAAGGAACAATTACATGTGCAGCTGCTTAGTTGACCATCATGCATCCTGCTGCTGCCAGTGTTTGTGATATCTCTCTCTCCAACCTCAAGTCTATTTCAGACTGGCTCTGTCTTTTTAAAAATTCATTTAAGCATGTCAGGTTTGGCTCAGATTCCAATCAAACCTCTACAAAACACCTACCTGATGGTCCAGGATCAGCTGGGTCACTCCACCGACCACATCCTGCAACGTCATGCTGCTCAGACTTCCACCGCTGGATGAACGCAGCTCCTGAACAAACCTCATCATCTCCGGCCTGAACACACACAAAGTAAATTAATTTTATTGCCTACACATCTGTCCTGCATGAGGAATTTTTTAAAGTCCAAATACTCAATGCTGTGGTGTTTCCTCCTTTTGTTTAATTCCATTTATTTTCCTGCACCAGTGAACAATGTTTCAGCATTTTAATAAAGCAAGGATCACAGGAAAAAAATGGAAATAATGAGACCCTAGAAAAAAGCCATGACGTTGCTTTATTTAATAGCTGATGCAGTCACAAGTGTGTATAAGCTGGTATCAGTGGCCCAGTGTTACCTTGAATAGTCGGGGAACATGGTGGCCAGGCGCTCCATGGCCTTCTCAAACACAGTGCTGTGTGGAGGCTCCAGTGTCCTGGTCGGAGGTTTGTGCTGCGTCTGAGCCGGAGCGGCCGGCGCCTCAGCTGCAGCTGGAGCTGACTGCTGGATGAGCGGGGAAGTTCTGTGAGAGGCCGCGGCTGAAGACTGAGGAGTAAACTGTTTGGCTGCCACCGACAGCTGCAACATTCACACAAGACAGGAAAGAGTTTACATTTCTATATTTCTACCGGTAATTAGTCATTTATAGTAAATTGAATATTTTAAGTCCAACAGAAATTACATTTAATCATTCCTCTTTGCAGTCAAAATCATGTCAACATGTTTTTTTAAATATACTGTTAGAATTAAAATGTCGCGCTGAGCCATGCCGTGAACGGCCTCAAGCAGTGAAGCTCTGCTAACTCGCCGACAAACACGTTGCATTTCTTATAGTCTCGTATCCCTTCATGGTAAAAGCATCCCTGTTGTTTGCTGGTGGAAACGTTTACATCAGCAGTAACTTAACACAGCTTCTGATACAGCTGATATCTGAAAGTACAAACAGGAATGCAGGAGAGGAACTAAACTCCAGACCAGAGACTCAGTTAGAAGCTACAAAAGTACAGAGAGCAGCGAGACTTTTAAAAATACAGCTTTCTCTCTGGCACGGCTATCGCCTGCTGTATCGAGGCTGTAGTGGTAACACATGCCATCATGCTGCATCTAAAGCGGACCCCGACAGCAGCATCTAACCGGACTGAAGTGACATTTTCAGATATGTTTACATGTTGTTTATTGTGCTGCAGCTGAGCAGCTCATTGGCTATCTAGCTAACTGACGTTAGCGGTGCACTTTTCCCTGGTCAATGTTTGTTTGGTGTCTCGTTCAACAAGCTAAGGTACAGGACAAGATGTGTGTTTGTATTTGTAAGTTAGATAAGAAGGAAATGTTAGCAGGGAGCTACCCTGTATTTTTATCAAATCAATCAAGTGTTTTGTCAACAAAATGTCAAAAATACTGAAGCTGAACCTTAAGTTACTAAAGTCCAAATGAATGTCTTCATATTGCTTATTTTGGATAACCAATAAGTGATATAAAACCAAGACAACCAGCACATCCTCTGGTTTGAGCAGCTGGAACTGTTGCTAAAGGTGTTCTACTGGATAGGCTGATCTAGTGAGACATCTTACTGGTTTAACTGACGGTTCAGGCTGTGTGGTGTTGTTGACTGGAAGCAGCTCAATGCCATTCTTCACTTGATCCATCTGCTCCTGGTACTGCGTCTGTGGGCATATAAAGACAATTCTTATTTATTTTAACAAACATCATAAGACGTGTCCAACTCCATCATTCATACTGTAAATCCTGAACATCAAACTATTAGGTTGTTTTCAACTGTCAAGTCTGTCATCAGTATGGAGTCCTGAAGGATTATATTTCTTTTTTTAATCTTGTGTGGACAAATGAATAACTTGTGTAAAGATATATGACAAAAAACTCTTTCTGCTGCAGTGCAGTGGTATACTGTGGTTTGAAGGTATACAAATGAATGAAATAATAATAATAATAATAATAATACAGTGGCAACAGATTCATGTACCTCAGCAGTGGAGATTTTCTTTTCAATTTCTTGGATGTTGGCTCTCCAGCTTTCTCTGGTCATTTCCAGGTCTTTGGATGGTAATCTGGAAAAGATGAATGTCATCACACATGAATCTGATACCAACCGGTTCATCTGTGGTCCATCCGATAAGAAGCTGTGATGTCACTTCACTTACCTGTGTGCCACTTCGTCCAGTTTGGTCAGCAAAGCCTTGGCGTCTGCCAGCTCTCTGTAGAGGCCGTACAGTCCCTGATCCCGGCTGCTCTCCACAGCCGACAGCTGGAGGAGCAAAGAAAGCAGAGTCATGTGACTTACTGAACTTTAAAAGTGAAAAATAATACATTTCTTTAACAACCTGATTACAGAGAAGCTGGAGCAAAGTTTTTGATGAGATGAAAAATAGCCTCTTGGCTAACTTGCATGATGCATTTAAAGCAATGTTTATTAATGTGCACTGACCCTAAAAATAAACCTATAAATGAATGAAAATAAATAAATACAACTTAAACTAATCCATTTATTTCACATATTTCTTTGCAGCTAATTTGCAACTTCAAAACTAAAACTAAAACCATTTTCACTACGGTTGACACCACCAGACTGAAAATATCAAGGAACTTTACCATCTTTGCATTTTGTTTGCGTTTTGTTCAGTTTGTGTTTTTATGGATCACTGGACTGAAGTTTGAGAGAGAAGACGTCTATGTTCCAGGTAAAATTCCAAAAATAGCTATGAATCAGTGCTTCAGTCAATAAATTTCATTCTTTCCAAGTATCTTATCTTAAAACAATACTCACATGCACATATGTATATTGAAAGTGTTATTGATCGCTGTAGTTATTCCCCTCAGATCATCACCAAGTGAGATTCCAATGTAAGCGATGGGAGACAAAATCCACAGTGCTTGTTCTTTGTAAAAATATATTCTTACCTTCACCTGATGTTAATATGAGGCTTTAGCAATGTGAGTGACACAAATCAATAGGGCATCTTCCAAAATTTTGTCTTTTTAGTAACAGATTTCCTCCTTATGCTTCCACACTCTGCAATTTTGTACTAAAAACTGTTGAAGCCTCAAATTAGCTTTAGCTGAACTTAATGCATTTTCACACAGAATGAGCACTGTGGACTTTGTTTTTAATTACTTACACAGGAGGTGATCTCTTCAGGGCCAGTATGAACATGAGGAACATTTGCAGGAACTTTTCCAACTTACATGTGGGCATGTGAGTATCGTTTTAAGACAGACTTAAATGAACCTACTCTTTAAGACAAGAACTAACTTAAATTGACTGATAAGGGTCGAGATCTTGGACTTACCTGAGCTGTGCGAGACCTCCTGGAGGCCGTCATGAACAAGGCTTTACATCGCTTGATCTCGTCCTCCAGACTCATCTTCTCAGCTGCTGACTGATTGCTGAAAGAACAATAAGACAGATGTTTAGGAGAACTCTGGGAGGCATTTAGTTAACGATCACCACTCTCTCACCACTTACCTCAGCTCTAAGAAATCACTCAGCTTTGCTTCGTAGCTGGTTTTCTTCTCTTTGACGTTTCGGGTGAGACTACACACGGTAAAAGCACAAATATAGAAGAATTATTAGAGATCAGTTTCATGTTTCTTAGTCATGGTAAGTGTGAGCTGCTGAGACTGAAGCAGGATGTGACGTCTCTACAAACACTGATGAATAACTCAAGACCAACCACAATATTACAAATAATTTCATTAGTTAGATTCATGTCTGCTCATACCTCCCATGTTCCTCCACCAACTTTTCTATCTCCAGCTTCAGGGACTTCAGTACCTCCTGGTTGGCTTTCTTCTCCTTCTGGTCCTTCTTCACCTCCTCTTCCAGCTTCTGTTGGAACAGTGCCAGCTCCTTATTGGTCACCTTGACAAGAGAAATAATAATGACAAAGTTCATTTATATACTACAGAACTCAAAATCAGGAATTATAAAACACCTTACGAAGACAGGCATAATAAGAACAGAATAACACACCAAATACACATACCTTTCCACATATATAACATTTAGGGCTGCAACTAACAATTATTTTCATTATCGATGAAACTGTTGATTATTTTCTCAATTAAGCGATTAATCGTTTGATCTATAAAATGTCCAAAAATGGTGAAAAATGTCAATCACTGTTTCCCTAAGCTCAAGGTGACCAACAGTCCACAACCCAAAGATATTCAGTTTACTATCATAGAAGAGTAAAGAAACATTTTAGGAGCTGGAATCAGATAATTTGGACATTTTTAAAATTAAACTAGAAATACCGCCTCGCGGTATCGGCCTCCGCCAACCAGTCAAGTTGCAGTTTACATCGATGTTTGTCCAAACTCATATAATAATGTAATGTTTGTAGTGAAGACTGAAGGAATTTAATAAAAAGGTATTAAGTGTATTTTCCATGTATGTGTTCACATGCTCGGCCAATAAAGCTGATTCTGATAGAACACAAAGTTGTAGCTGTGACAGCAGACGATCCTTCAGATATGGATGTTGCTGCAATGAAGCTACAAATTCTAAAATGTGGATCTTCTCACACATCTTCAATCCGGCAGCACAGAAGATCTATACAGTCACCACAGTTTCAAGGTGGACACCCAAGATTAGTATCACCAGTTCAGTATCAGACCAAATGTGAAATACGTTCACAACCTAACCTTCTGTTCCTGAGTTATGGCCAGAAAAGTGTTTTTGCAGAACATGATGTCGTTACAGTGAAGTTGACCTTTTGGATATAAAATCTCATCACGTCATCCTATTAGACATTTGTAATTAATAATGAATTCTTGAGTTATGGTCAAAAGCATGTTTTGTGAGGTCCGTGACCTTGACCTTTGACCACCAAATTCTAATCAGTTTATACTTGAGTCCAATTAGATGTTTGTTCCAAATCTGAAGAAATTTTCTCCAGGTGTTCCTGAGATATCGCATTCACAAGAAAGGGACGTATGGACAACCTGAAAACATAATGCCTCTGGCCAAGGCTGTCGCTGACACGGAGGCATAGAAATGACTCAAAACGATTATCAAAATAGTTAGCGATCAATTTTCTGTCGATCAACTAATCGATTAATTGTTGCAGCTCCAATAACAATAAAACAAAAAAAACAAGACACTTGCTCGTTCTGGTCCAGCTCATCTCTTATTTTAAGTGGTTTTGGACCTACTTGAATGTTGACAGTGATCTTCTTTATGTCTTCCTCAAAACAGGCGATCTCTTCTTTGTGCTTTAGATTGACTTCATCACGGCCATTTTCCATTTCACTGATCTTCTTCTTTAACTCCTTGTTGCTCTTTTCTTTTTTATGGATGTCACCCTGACGGAATGAACAAGACCAAAAATATCATCAACAACAGTTTGAAATAAATAGATATTTCTGCCTTCATGTTGTGCTGTTGACACTGTGTACTGAGCTTTTCTTCAATGCTGTACAAAAAACAAATTCCACTGACTCTGACTGTGTGGCCATTAAAGGGTAACTACACACTAAGAGTCTATGTTGTCATACGATGTTAATACAGGTGATTTAAAAAAACTGCCTTTTCTGCTCAAAATTAGCTTATTTATCTTCTTGGATTTGAAATTGGGCAAGTCAGTTTCCCCCGACTCTCCCGTGTCACACTATGTAGCCATGAGGCCACACCCCCTACAGTCATCCTGTGCAGTCCTCTCAGGGTTTCTGCCAGTGTATTGCAATCCCAGCAACCCGCTGTCCTCAAGACCCAAGCCAAGTTCCCGTGTCTTGCTTGCCACCCAGCTGAAGTGAAGGTGTTAGCCCCCAAAGCTAGCGAAAACTTTGACTCAGACTCACTTAAGGTGGACCAGCTATTCTCATTTTAGTGACAATCTCAGCCGCTCCTCTGACTTTTGCTCAGCATCCCCCCCCCCAGCAGAATTTGAGTGTGTAGTTACCCTTTAAAAGTGAAGTGATAATGCATGATGCTATAATGGACTCACATGGCAGCTCTCAAAACGCTCATGAGGCTCTGTATTCACTGCTACACTCCTCATGGTCTCTGGACACGTCTGAGAAAACGCAAAACAAACATTTTACACACAATTTCAGAATTCATTCCTGTATTTACATGCTCCATCTGATTCATTTAACAATTTGATGAAACGTTGGTATCAACCTGTACTGCTTCATGTTTCTTCAAAGAGCTTTCCTCAGTTGTCAATAAAGTGATTCCACCTGAAGATGGATCAGTCTCCCTAACACCAACATCTACCTTGCTGGCATGACAATCCAGGTCCTCATAGCCATTAGGTAAAAAGTAAGCAGCATGCTGTTGACTGTCAAAGTCTTCGCTGTTAGTCCAATGGGAGAAGGGATCAATCCCCGTCAGAGTTCCTCCGATAGCTGACTGGACAAGTGGAGGATGTTCAGAGCTAAATGCATAAGGATTTGGGAGGATGGGATAGACTTCAGTCTGTGCAGATGAATAATTGTAGTTTGTGAACTCCGGATCATAACCTGCATGCAAATCAGAAGGTGACGACTTTGTGTCAGGATCCTCTAAGTCATCCAGGTCATCCAGACCGGTTCCATGTCCAGCCTGCTGCAGAGAAACGGCGTGCTTTGCCAGGCCAATACACCTCCCCATCTTTATGAAGCGAAGAGAGTCCAGGAGGAAGCACTCAAAGCCGCCCGCCTGTTGGATCTTCAGCTGAGCCACGTGAGGGAAATTTTCAACTTCACCCACAAGCAGGGGGTCCTCAGCAACCAGGGGTCCATGCTCTTCCAATATCTGAGCAAAGTAGCTGCAGGAGAAGAAAGAGAGAGATCGAAAATGACAACACAGAACACACGAGTCGGGGTTTCTGCAGCGTTCACCAAGATAAAGACTATTTAAGACTTTTTAATACCATATAAAATTTAATTTCATATCTGTTTAATGATCATACTGGCCAAAGTATAAAAGTATAATAAAAAACCAGTAGGGACAACAAGGACTAGATTGATTTATTATCACTTTTTTCAGTGCTTCCCAGCAGTATGTCACAATTATTCCTAATTATATAATAAATCAAATTAATGTTACCTGGACTCAGACAAGGGGCAGAAAGTGGAGAGATGGATTACCTAATTGAAAATAATTTGTTAATGTTTTCTAACTAAAATTTGCCCATTACAAGTCGATGTGCTTCCATTGTAATTCGTTCATATTGGCAAGAGATTGCTTAAGATATAATGAAATGTTCTGGAATAGCTGTTGACTGCTCTTTTGTTATATCAATATATCATGGCACAGAATGAATATACTTATGGTTGCATGGTTACTTATGGGAGCAACCCCCCCCAACAAAGGACAACTGGACTGCAATTATCAATGAAACAAACTGATATGATATTAACAATATGGAAAATAATGGAAAAGATGGCCAACATATACAGCACTGTGCTTATTAGATGTAACCCATTATATATGTCATTGAAATAAAACTGTAGTTGCAAAAGAAATAAATGTCCCATGAGGTTCATATCTTTGTCATAATTCTCTTTAAGGCTGTACTTGGGCACAGAGCTAAATGTTAACATCAACATTTACTCCCATCTCCTCACATGACAACAGTCTGAAAAAGGCCCAGTTTTAATTATTCATGTAAACATGGAACTGAAGCTTGAACTTACTCATACAAACTCTCTTTTGTTGGGTCAGGGTTGTTGTCCAAAAAGTGATTTCTGTGTCTGGTGCTGCTGTACTGCTCCTCAAAATTGGTCACTTGCTCTCGAAGGTGACTGGGTACACTGAATGGATCACCAGAATGAAGGAATGATCTGTTGACAGAAAGCTCAACGTTACAGAACAGTTACAAATCTGCAGGAGATGAGCTGTGTGTCCACGTGGATGATGCAACTTACAAAGAATCATCTTCAAAAAAGTCTTGGTCCCAATCGTCTCTTGGAGTTACACCTCTCATCCCAGACCAAACAATAACACCCTGAGAGGAGGAGAAGAGAACACACTTCAGATATAAAACCATATTCTCTTTACTAGAGACGAAATGATTGATTGATTAAAACATATGTCAATGGATAGAAAATGAATTGGCAACTTTTAATAATAATCAATTAATAATCCAAATACCAAACAGTCCCTAGTTTCAGCTTCTTAGTGGTGAGGATTTGCTGTTATTCTGTCTTTTTTTTAAATCTTAAACTCAAAAACTCATAGTAGTTTGCAAAATGAATCTGACAAGTCAAAAAAAGAAAAAGTAGATTATGACACAACAACAGTTTTCTGTTTGTTTAATGGCCATTTTAGGATTATTGTCAATTTTGTATACAATAATTTTGAAGAGGCGACTGATTCTGATGTTTTATTCTCTGATGATTCATAGACTAAACAATTAATCAAAAAAATAAATGGCAGATTAAGAAATGATTAAAATATAATCAGTAGTTGCAGCAACAACTACCAACACAACTCCTGACCTTTGGCTCTTTCTGTTTCTTTTTCCGGCCTCGACTCTTAGCCTTCATAGGAGAATTCTGCAATGAAAACAAGTTTGAGGTTAAATCGTGTTTAGTTTAGTTAATGCAGAAACAAACTTCTATCCTGTATATCAGTAATTTGTAGTCATTATGCTTCAGTTTCTTATAACTTACATTTTGATTTTCATCAGACTTTTTTAGGACTGAACAATGTCCATCTGAAAAACAAAGAACTGGAAGTCAAATCATGAAGGACAAAAACAGCAACAAATAAAGGGTTAGTCAAGTTCAAAATACGTACCCATCATATCAAAATACTCATCCAGTATACTGTGGCAGGAGTCATACTCATCCCTATGCTCCTCCAGAGTCCAGATAAAGAGTCTCATGTCATGTGGTGGGGCCTGTTTCAGGTATTCAGTCACAGTCAAGCCAATGCTTGAAAAAAGTTCAGGCCTAACACCGAGCTTCTCTATAACCATCTCCTGCAATGGGCCAAAGTTGAGCAGAAGAGCCAGGTCCAGCTGCTCCAAGTGTTCTGCGTTGCGCTCAATGAAGGATTTGGCAGCATTCAGACCTAAAAGAGAGCAGCAGGCAGTTGGTCAGGATTCACACCCTGGTACTGATGTAAAAGTCCAATTTTTATATGAATTTATATGCAAAAGTTCTTCACTCCAAGATTAAAGAGGATGTATCATGCACATTTTCAGGTCTATATTTATATTCTGGGGCTTTACTGGAATATCTTTGCATGATTTCCAGTTCAAAAACTCCTTATTTATCTTATACTGGCTCTTTATGCAGCCGCTCAGTTCAGCCTCTGTCTAAAACAGGCCGTTTTATCTCCTGTCTCTTTTAAGCCCCCCCCCCCCTCTGATGAGCCCACTCTGTTCTGATTGGCCAGCTTCCCCTCAAGTGAACAACATGAACAACTCATGGAACAACTTTAGCAACATTGGCTACAGAACGGACGGCCGTTTGTGGCCAACAATGCACAAACAATCTGGTGTCATCGCGAGGAGGCAGTAGAGGTAACTATGCAAACAAAGTGTTCAGAGGAGACTAAAGTACTGACATATTTTCATATGTTCATCTTAAGTTTTGGATCTTCATGACAGTATATAAATAACAGAAAATCACAAAAAGCATGACATGTCCCCTTTAAATCACTTCCCTTCGAGTCATCACTAAAATGAACTTCAAATTTACCCATTTTATACATTTCTGATATATTCTGACTTAATTGTACTGAACTTTACACCTCACTACTGAGTTTTATGTCACATCTTTCTGGTTATTGTACAAATAATAATTTGGACTGTAATATATTAAAGCTGTCCAGATAATCACACACATATTTAACAGTAACATGATAAATTCTGACCTGCATCATTGAGCTGGCACGCCCATTTGTTGAGTCTGGGATTTGTATCCAGACAGCTAGACAGTAGGTGAATGAGGACACGAGCCCAAACCCGGTTCTTCCTCTCTAATAGCAGTTCAACAGTCTGACCGAGAGTCTCCAGTTTCTCCTGCTGCCAGTTCAGTATCCTCCCAGCTAGCTGGTTGCCCCTCGACAAGTCCAGCTCCAGCCAGGGCTTCAGATTGCTGGTCAGGGTTGACACGTGGAGGCCTTTTTCCTCTTTCAGCAGCTCCATCTTCTGGCTGATCTGCAGAAGAACTCGATCCCTGTACAGCAACCAGGCTGACGACACAGTAGAAACATTTCAGGTATATTACACAACTGTTAAATTAAAAATTACTATTATTATCATGTTTTATGCCTTTATTAGATAGCTAACAGTGGAGAGATGACAGGAAATGAGTGTAAATTGTGAAGCAGTACCTTTCTGTTGACTCTGGGCTGCTGAGTCGTCTTTCTGCAGCAGAATCTCGTTGTTGATAGTCAGTTTATCTTGAAATGACTGCTTATACTGCTTCCTCTTTAGTGTGTGCTGTTCCTTTGATTTTAACTTCTTCACACTGAAAATGAAAAAGAAAATAAAGAAAGGCAGTTATTTAGAAACCAAGTACTTGTCAGGTAGTATTCGATCCTTTAAAGTGAATCAGATGTTTTCTTTTTGGACTGAATTCCAGCATCTTTTTGAAGTATATTATAATTACACCCTGTCATCTGTAAATCAAAATATGAATTTCATTTTTCAAAATCATGTAAACAACATGTTGGGGTATCTTTTGAGCCCTTATCTTAGACTACTTGAAATGAGAAAAGAACATTTATGTACTATTAAAGTACTTATTATTTATAACATCTGTGTATTACAGAATGTTAGTTTATTTCATGTTGTTGGTGTATATACTCATTTACACCTCACAGTATTAACTCAATTGTATTTATCAACATGATTCAACTTCTCGCAGCACCTTATTGGAATATCAAATCACAGTTTTACAGAATTGCACAATTGCAGTATTGGCACCTTTAGAATTGATAAAATGTTTTTCTGTAACTAAAAAGGTAACCTGTTCATCTTTTCCAGTGTTACTGGTAACACAGGAACAATCAGAAAGTCCTGCTGTGATGGACCGTCATCAGCATCAACTGTTATTTGACTGCAGCCTCACCTTGTACATTTCTGATTCACTTTTGGCTTCTTTGGAGTCTGAGGTTTAGTGATGGCAGCTTCAAACTGAAAAGAGAAACAACTCAGGTCAACACTGTTCATGTGATTCATGAGCACAGCAACTGTAAGAGCCAAACTCACCTCCACAGAACATCCTTACCTTACATTTCAGCAGGCCTGTTGGACCAAAGATTCTGATATTACAGATTTGACCGACACAGTCTGGAGTCAAACACGCTTCATGCAGGAACTCCTGCAACACAAATATAACACATAAATAAACTATTTCAGCAGCTACCCTGGCTTTGTCCAAAATGAAAAAATGCAGCTGTGAGATCAAAATTTTTCTTATGCATATATTATTTCTTATGATCTTCTTTACTTCATGTTGTTTTTTACTTTATATATTAAAAAACAACAACAACAAACAAACAAACCAAAAAAAACAACAACAAACTTTGTCTAGCACTGTCATTGCACTTGTACCTGGTCAGCTACTTGAGAGTTTGTACCACGGCTCTTTCGGAGTCACTGTCCTAGGGCTGAGCAATATATCGATATTGTATCGCCATCATAATATGAGACTAGATGTCATCTTAGATTTTGGATATCGTATTATCATGATATGGCATAAGTGTTGTATTTTACTGGTTTTAAAGGCTGCATTACAGTAAATGGATATAATTTTCCGAACCTACCAGACTGTTCTAGCTGTTCTAGCTATTGTTTGCCTTTACCCTTTACCGCCCAGCCCTACACTGTCCTCTAATGCTTCATTGTCTTGCCTCGTTTGTAAGTCGCTTTGGATAAAAGTGTCTGCCAAAGGACAAAATGTAAATGTACCTTTTCATTCCTTTCAAAGAAGGATGATGTCTTGAGAATCTTCCAACAGGTGATGTGGTATTCAATGACGCAGCTCTGACAGCAGCGTATTTGAATAAAGCCCTGTATAAAGAAGCACATCAGTCTGAATTATGTCGGTACTTTTAATCTTTAAAATTCCTGGCTGTGTTTTACTGCCACCATTTACCTTAAAATCTGGGTCAGTTAAGTAGATTTCAGCTTTCAAATGGCCATGGCATTTCTCATGTCGACAAATGGCATCAGGAATAGGCGGAAATTTGCACAACTCTATAGCGCTCTCCAGAATTTCCTAAAAAGAGAAAACACAAGTCACACTGAAGATAATGATATTTTACTTCTTGAGTGAAGTGCTTGATTTATGCTTTCCATTGTTTCAGTTTTTTATATAGATAAATATATTTAAATATATACAGTGCCTATGAAAGAGTATTTATTTATTTATTACAAATATTGAACAACAAAGGGTATTTATTACATTTCTTGACACTGAAGAGAGAAGACTAATGCCAAAAACCACCTAGCATACTAGTAAGTAAGTAAACCTTAATTCTATAGCGCCTTCTAAGGTGCTTCACAAAATACAATACATCACAGTTGTCAGTTCTACGTTTCTTTTTGACTGAAATTAACTGTTTGTGAACTTTGTTAAATGTCTGCAATGTGAAAATTGAGTTATTACAGAGTGTGCAAAAACAAAAATTGTAATTCATCAAATTAATTTGATATATCAAATTAGGTCGCAGATTAACAAGGTGATGAAAACATAATTTTTCCACCTTAGAAACATAGCCAAAGTACGAACAATTTATAAATAAAAAAAGATACTTAAAAACGGACTCATGCCTTCATTTCAAGCTGACTTGATTACTGTAATGCACTTTTTACTGGCTTCCCGAAAAAAAAAAAAAAAAAAAAAAAACACTGAGACACTTCAGCTCATTCAAAACTCTGCAGCTCGGCTATTAACCAGAACCAAGAAGAGAGAACACATTAGTCCAGTTTTAGCTGCTCTGCACTGGCTTCCTGTAACATTTAGAATTGACTTTAAGGTCCTCCTCCTTATAAGCCCTTAATGGGTTAGGACCAAGCTGCTTTGCTAACTCCCTTGTTAACTATTTGCCTTCAAGAACACTGCAATCATCTGCTGCTGGTTTATTGGAGAGTCCCAGCAACAGCTAAAAGAAAAATTGGGGATGCAGCTGTTGTCAATTACGCCCCAAAACTATGGAACACACTACCGATAGACATCAGGGACGCCAGCTCACTAAATATTTTTAATAGAAAACTAAAATACTTTTTTAAGACACTGGATGTCAAAAAACTCACACGCTAATAATCCATAACAATTTAAAATTTTAAAATGGTTTGTCAGATGTAAACACATGGTTAATGACAATATACCTTGAAATAGTCCTGCTGTGTTTCTTTGACAATCTCTGTTGTTAAAGGCCAGGTGAGTTTACCCGGCGTTATTTGATTCTTGACCATCTGCAGAGAATCTGAAAACTGTTCCAGAGCAACTGCAAACCTGTCCGGAGAAGAGACACATTGGTTGTACAGTTTGAAACAGCAGGAGATCCAAATGAACGACACAAAACACCACAAGAGTGGAAGCTACGGTACCTGTTCTCTTTGACGTACACCTTCCCCACGGCGTAGTAAACCAGACACTGAAACATCCTCTCCTCAAATGTTTTTATCTTCTCCAGAAGTCTTTGAGCTTCTGCAAGTTCCTGTTTCACAAAGCAACCACACGCATGAAGACTGAGACAGTTCATTTCATTTCATAATTCATAATAATAGGCTCCAAATATCCTGCCCATATAATACTATCCACTGACTTGTAAATGGTTGTGGTAAGCATTCACCCTGCTGAAAGCAATAAACTAACTTCATCAGGAATACAGAGTACTCTGGAGGGGAGATGAATTCATCTGGAATAATGTTCACTTCCACTAATGTCAGAAGAAATAATTACATTTTAATGAAATATTAGGCTTAATAAGCTTCAGGGAAAACGAGCTGTGGTGCTTCATCACACACTAAAGTTCACATATTTAATCAAGCGAGGTGATAAAAGTCGTCTGGTAAAGAGAGAGGCGCCAGAATCTCTATCAGAGCAACAACTACATACAATATTTAACACAAGTGTTACCAGGGCTACAACTAACGACTGAGCTTTTCATTATTGATTAATATGCCAATTAATTTATTGCTTAGTCGATTAATTATTTAGACTATAAAATGTTAAAAAACAAAAAATGCCATCCACAATTACTCAGATTATTGATAAAGCTCACAGCTGGTGCTCGTCTGTATGTCAACATAGTACAGTAGTAAATATAAACTGTCATAAAGGCTTTAGTCGTTTCAGAAACACTGTTTTTTGGTCTTTAATATTGTACAAATTTTTGCAGCAAGGTTCTCAACAATCTATCCACATTATTTACTCCACAGACACAAGAGAATCTCTGAGTTACCTCAGGCTGGCCGATTTCTGTCAAGGCGGATGCACGACCATACAGCAACAACAGCACATCCAGTGTGGAAAGTCCAAGTTGCTGAGAAAAGCAAAAGGAAAATGTATTATTCTTGTGACTTTCAAATGCCGGCATTTTTTGCCGGCATTTGATAGTTGATAGTGGCGATTGATGATTGTCAGGAAATATCAGTAGGGAAGGAGAGGGAGGATGACCTGAAACAAAACATCTCCAGCTAAAAAATAAATTACCTAAGTGACATTGTTGTCCGGGTGGTGCCACGTGGACAAACAGTCAAACAAAGAGCACCACAATCTATAGCCAAAGGGAATTTGTGCAGCTGAATTTGAATTTGTAAGTCCTGTCATGTATTTTGTGCGTAAAGTTGTCTGCTCACAGTTGTAGAACAGTAGAAAGTACTGAGGTTTTGGAACTGGTATTGTAGTGTCAGATTTTCTGGGTCTCAGGTTGAAGAAGTTTAAAATATCACAAAACCAAATCAGGAAAAAACTTCTCTTTGGTGTCCAAAAAAAAAAATCCTCAGGAGTCAGAGTCCTGAGCAGCAAAGAGTGTTCTTTTATTGCCAGGCAAGAAAAGGAGAGCATATCACAACACACAATGTGTATCTGAGATGACTCTGGTCTGCTGTGGTTTCTGTCTTGTCTTATATACTCTTAGGCCTTCAAAAGTCGCGCCTATGGCCAACCCCTTATTTCTGACTAATTACACTATTAGAACTTATTTTCGATCTTTGTTTGGTCACTTCAGTTTCAGCAGACCAGGTTCTGCCTAGGCATGTCTGGAGCTTTGTCCAGACATGTGCTCTTTCTTTTAAGACTATTCCTTGTTAATTTTACACCAATATCTTCACAATTCCCTTTGGTCTTATTTTTTTTTTAAAGTTATTACTGCCTGTTTTACACCCTTATTTCTAAACCTTCTCTTAAGGATATTTTTAAAAAATATTAAAGTTTAATACACACACTTCAAATTTCAATAAGTGCACTGAGTGAGATTGCCAACTTCATAAAAGTGTGTCTTCACACTAAATCAAACTGAGGTATACATGAAATATGATTAATCCAGTGTTTATAACATTATTTTAACCTTACTTAAGGCTCAACATGCAATATCATATTAAAATCATTCTGCAATGCAATTTTGTTCCCTTCAGCACATCACAGGTCTTTAGAAATTATACCACAGTATGATTACCTTGGGTGTGCTGGTATCCACTAAGGCCAGTGCCTGGCTGAAGGCCTGCTCGGCGTTGCGGCTGCGGAGGTCGGTCAGGGCGGTATGGGCGTCCTGCACCATAGATCTCAACTCTTTACACACATCTAATTTACTATCAGCCACTTTCTGGTTTTAAAGAGAACACACATCACAGCACGTCAGCCATTTCTTTCAGTGACACTGTTATGACTTAGAAGCTACAAAATATGTTATTAACATAATATGTTGCCAAGCTGTGGCTACATTAATCCAGCTAATGTGAGATGTGTGATTAATATGCAAGCCAAACAACAAGCCTCCAAAGGTTTATTTTGACACACGCCACAGTTTTTATGCTACACCTTTTCTGGAAAAGCTTTACAAGTCTTTACTTATAACTAAATATATAAACTTAGCACAAAAAGTAAGGAAATTTGTGTTTGGTAGATTATTTCTTTGTTGTAACAATGCTTCTTGGCAATAAATCTTATACCGTTGGAAAGCCTGTTTTCCCTTTTAAATGGTGCCACATTTGTAAGGAACATGCATTTGTGGGATGAGCAGCAGAGCTGAGTATGTGGGTTGCACCTATGAAAAAATTGACAAATCTTCTCTGCCATTGCCAAACAGCTTGCCAAAATTGTGATCGACTAATCAGCCCACTGAACGTTGCAGCTCTAGATGAATCATGTTCAAATGACAGAAGCAGAGCTCCCCACAAAAATAATTTAAATATATTCCTGATTACATATGAAAAATGCAGTGACACGTGAGCACAACCTTACCTTATCTTCAGATGAACCATTTCTGCTCTTTGATTTCTTCTTTGCTGCAGGGTTGGAGTCTCCTTTTCCATTCTTTGACGAAAACTCACTGGAAGTACAGAACTTTCAATCAGCTATACGGACCAAAATGTAGCCAAAACACATTCTGCCACTTCACTAAATGATTAAAAGGGACAATCAATATCAGAAAACTTGTTTTAAGAACTTTTTTTCTGTCCTTCCTACTTACTGGCCAACTGGCCTTCCTTTGCCTTCAGGTAGATACTGACTGTATGATTCAGACAATGTTGCTTCAACTGTCCAAATGAGTCAAATCAAGTAGACACACACACACATTACAGTCTTTTTAGTGCCAAAGTTCCTGTTTTTGTCACTATACTTCCACTGCAGCTCAACAGGGAAACAAAATCTTAATACTGTAGGAATAAGCTGAACAGAAAAATGTTGTAGTGATTTAATTCGTGTCTGTTTATCATTTTATTCAAGTTATAGTTTTCACACCAGGATTTCTCTCTCAGTAGAGTCACAAAAACCCAAAGTACTTGGTCACCAATAGCTCCAGCCTTCCTTTCCTCAACATCTGCACAGTTTTCATGCATTTTTTTAAAACAAAAGCAGTAAGCTGGAGAAGAAAATTGGGGTCCTAGTGGAATCAACTTAAATAATTTAAAAAGGTGTGACATGATTCATGAACACTGATATTGGAAACAGAACCTCCACTGACCTTTTTGATGGTTTAGAGTCTTTAGTGCTGCCCTCTGCCTGTGAGGTCCTTTCTTTTTTCACTGCAGAGAGAATATTTGCCATTAAGTTTTTACGATGATAATAATAATGTCATGAGAATAAAATGCCTCAGATCTGTTATCAGCTTTTGTTGGATAAATCAGCAGAATTACTACAATTCTGAGTCTCCTGAATACTCAGACTTAGGGATATCTCAAGTTGACTCAAAACATCAGGATGGAGGCCCGAAACCTGCATTTTATCTCTATACAGGTATAAAATAATAAAAAACCCATTTCAGGACACTATACACAATAATAAAAAGGAATTCAGTGATGCAGGTTATATTGTCTTAATATTGACTAAGATATAATTCAGTTGTCAAACATTTAAACTGATCCAAATAAAGAATTAATGTAATTTTCAAAGACTATGGCTTAGCACAACTAAGCCATAGATAATGCTGCCAGGATCTGAACCTGGATTAAAAAATAAATAAATAAAAAAATCCACTGCATCAGTAGTTAAAACAAACTCACCTTGTTGGGTCGGCTTCTTCATTACAACCCCGCAGAACTGTCAACACACAACAAGTTTATTATCAACTCTAATCTTCATCAAACTGACAAATCAAACAGACAAATGTGCAGATTAAATAGTAAGAGCTGTCTCTTCACACTGAAAAAACAATTTTATAGTCTACAGCCACGCTAGCAGCTCTGTGGTGTTGTACTTTGAACTACTACTACTAAAATCAACATGCTAACATGCTGATGTTTGGCAGGTTTTACAGCTATGACTGATGGGAATGTCATTAGTCTTGCAGGCATTTGGTCTTAAACCAAATTGTTGTACAAAATGAAATTTTATCCTGATGATGGAGCTAGATAAAAATGTTCATCAACAAAGTTATTACAATTCATCCTGAGGGGGGCGGGAATGTGTGCATGAAACTTCATGGTGTTACAGGAAAAGTGAGGCGATCACCAATGTCATAAGGACACATCTTCTAGGAAATATTAAAGTCTGTACAAAGTTTTGTGCCAATCCATTAGATATTTTACTGGATAAGTAAAAAAAAAGGCATTTTATGCCTTTATTATAGGGACAGTAGACAGATGACAGGAATTGAAGGGAGACAGTGATGGGGGTGACATGCAACAAAGGTCTACAGCCAGATTTGAACTGTAGATGTTGTGGTTGCAGGAGAACTTTGACCTGATGGTGGAGCTACACACAAAGTCAAGAGATCACCGAATTCAGTAGGATTCACCCTCTGGGGATCATAACTGCATAAAATTTCAAGCCAATCTATCAAACAGTTGTTGACATTTCAGTCTGGACAGAGCCGCCATGCTAACAAAACAAATGCTTAAATCTCATCCTTCACCTATTTTAGTTACAAAGAGCTTTTTCAGACAGATCCATTCTGGAGACTGATATTCATCCTCAGTGTTAACATGGCCTAAAACACTCAGATTGTGCCATGTTTGTCCCAATTAGGACTGCAACGATTATCGATATATATTCTATATTTATATATATATTATATATTTTCATTATCGATTAACTGTTAGCATCGATATCTATTAAATTATTGTTGGGTCAATGTAAAATGAACACTAGAGTTACTAACCATACTGTGTGGTGCTGCTACTGGATTAATCTTATTAACAGCTTTTCCAGACTGTAGTCGTGACTCCGCTGCATCTGCTCTGTTAGTGCTCTCTGACCTACAAAACACCACAAAAATACAAAAGGATCAGTTTATCAGCATTTTTATCAATCATGTTAGTACAACAAGTGTGGTAGCACATACCTTTTAGTCTGACTTTTCTTTATCTGTTCAGCTGAAGGGAAAACACAGACACACATTTCAGTTATGAGGAATGGCAAACTATGAGCACCCAGATTAGAATTTTTTTTCCCCCATAACAAGAATTTGGTATAAAGCTAATTCTCCTGGTAAAGAGCACACGTCACACTCCCTTTTTATATCATCAAATAACTAATTAAAAACAAACTTATCAAATAAATGAGCACTTGGACAAACATCAGCATGATAAGAACTCCCTAAAATGACAGCAAACATCTTTGGGAAAAATTTATTTGATGTGTAATTAGATTTTTTTAGTTTGGCTCACGTCCCATCCACTAACATGGAGGAGGATTTATGACCTATGCTGCAGCCAGCCACCAGGGGGCGACTGAGATATACAATACAATGGTAAGTGATAACAGGTGCGCTTTTAAAATTTTGCTGCAAAATCATGACTTTCTGGCACTTTTGCTATTTCAGATGTATTAAAAAAAAAACATAAATGTGAATTATGGTGGTGCTGTGAACATGACATGAATGCAGTGACTGTACCTTTGTCCTCTGCAATTTCAGTCTTAAATTTCAGGTGTTGCTGTTCCAGGTCTTTGAATCCCTCTTGATCATCTTTACACAGACTCCGGGCTGAATTGTTGGCTTCGAGCGCCATTTTAACTTCTCCCAAGAAGAACAAGGCCTCACAGTATCGGTAGTGACCCTGCAAACAAACAATTCATATGTCTTCACTTCTTACTCATAACTATTGTTTGCCTTATCAGTTACTGGCAGGAAGAACATTTTGAGTCAACATACTGGAAAAATTAAAATTCTGTCCTGATAATGATAAAAAATAAATTAGATCATTAAATGAAATGAAAATTACACACATCTGAGAACGCTTTACTATTTTTTTTCTACTGTAATAAAGCAGGTGTTCATCTGTTGTCACACATCTGTTGGCCAACATTTAAATAATGTAACTGACAAAACACTTTTTACAAATACACATCTCAATGATGTTAAGGACTGTAACTCACATCTATGGTACCACAAAAATGCCTAAATCAGCATCAAAATTGACACTGCTGATTGGATCATGACATCCCTAACTTCTGTGCAACAAATGTTGGATCATAAAAGAGATGAGTACCTTTGCCCAGACCGGTTTTATGAGAGTAGCACGTTTTCCATCACCAACCGCTTTTCTGTAAAATCAAAAACTCATGTTTTGATTACAACATTTCTTAAGATGAACCATTAAAATCAAAAATTTTATGTTTGAATGGGCCTTATAGTGTCGTAGAGTTGTAGGAGTGTGGCTTCACAGCATGTTTTCTTAGACATAAGCTTGCTTGGCTCAATAAGTGACAATTTGTGTTTATGGATAGGATAAGACATCTCAGCTATTTTACAGCTGTGAATTTTTAAAAAATGGCTTCTCGCGAATGCTCTGCCCCCTCTGTGCTGACAGTCGAGCTCCGACCTTGCCTACTAACTTTGATTCACTGTAGAAATGTAATACTTGATTTGAATGATTTGCTGATACCAGCCGATACACACGCCAACATGTGAATAAGGGGAGAACTGCCACTTATGCTTCAAAAACGTGTAATGTAGGCCTGCTGCTCTCTTTATTAACACTTCTATATTTCTCTACTGATGCTTTTGGACCATCACTTTTAATTATGGTTTCAAAATATGAAAACTGAGATCTTTTGCATTGAATAGTTCAAAAAAGCTTTGTACTAATACTGGCTGTTTCAATTATTTACAAATAAAGAGAATGAGAAGTCTGACGTGGTACTTACAGATATTTCTTACATCTGATATAGCATAGGGCTCTGTTTCCATACAATATGTGGTTTTCAGGGCTGGATGGAGAAAAATGTATTCAGTTAGTACACAGATTTAACAATTTACACCTGTAAAACACAACAACCCTGCAATAAACCCTGTCTTTGAGAAAGTTCTGTTCAAATTTTTGTGGACACTGTGTCCATGAGGTGTTGATTTTGCCAGTTCAGTCACTTTTTAGGCTGTAGTCAGTGGTCCTGCCTCCTTCATGTATAAATTAAATACACAACTCAACAAAAACTCAACAACTCCATATGACATTTTCAAGTCTGAGAAAAAAAAGACACTAAAAGAAAATATTAAAATATTACAACTTACTAATATTTGATGGCTTTGGAATAAAACTTCACAGCATCTTCATACTGATTTTTCTGAAAGTTCTCATTTCCCTTATTCTTCATCTCTTCACTTTTCTGGATGAGGAACAAGACAAACATTTAGGGATAAAGGCGGTCACTTTTTGTTCAAACTTCAGCTATCATTTGGACACAGGATAAATTAAATGTTTAATCCACAATGATCTGTGCAATTCAGTGCAATTAACGTTGCAGCCTGTGGCAATTAACATTTTGTCTTCACTGGACACATTTGGGTAATTACATCGCTTTGAACTACAGGTAGACATTCTGTATGAAGGAATGATTTTATCGAATATATCGATGTGACTAAAATTAGGTTGGTTAGAAAGTCATAATATCGGTTACTTTACGATTGACTGTCCAGCCCTAGTGTAGAGCATGCTGATGAGTCTTACCTCTATGACATTGCTAGAGGGTTGAGCTGTCAGTTCCTTCATCGTCTTCTCCACGTTTGTACCCATTTCCCAAATATACTGAGCATCTGGTTGAAAGCAAAAGAGGAGTTTGTGTTCATTCACCTTGAAAATCAACACTAATTGAATGAAAGCATATTCCTACGATCTACATACACATTCTACAGGCTTCTGTGTTTACACAACTCATGACACAATGCACATTTCTTTGCTTTAAAATAGATGAAATGTAGCTGAAATGTAGAATTTATAAAATCACATTGACACTGAAATCCTCTAACTGCTCAGGCCTGTCATGTTATTGTTCCTTCACTTGAATTGCTAGATACGTTTTGTGACTTTATAAAATAGCTTGTGTAAATGTCAGAGAGGCCTGAGATGCATCACTGAGTAGCTGTGTGGCAGCGTGACTGTGTCTTACACTCTGTGAAGACGAAGTGCAGGGCTGTGAAGCAGGTGTTCACATGGCCGAGCTCCAGGATGCGCGCGCGAATACAAGGTTCTCCTGTTCGCTCCAACCAACCAAAAGCATCCTCCAAAACCTCCGGGGCACGCTAAAGGTACAAAGCCACAATCAGATTAAGTTGTCAAAGAGATAAAACAATCAACTAACTCAACTGATCATTATTCAGGTAATGACGCTGATTCTGTAAGCACTTTTTCAATTTTTTTCCCCGTGAAAGCATTTATTTATTTATTTATTTTTCTCAATAAAATGCACTTCTGCTAAGACACACTTGACGTCACATTGTGTATATGAATGGTATACACTTTATTTAGGAGAAAAATGCGACCTAAAGCAAACCAATGTAATAACCCTTCAATAAACACAACAACCATGAAGCTTATAATGTTGTGTGTGTCAGAGAGGTATTTAATCAACTTTATACTACTTTTCAGGTGTTTTTGTTGCTTTGGACTGCATTATATGTAAAAGTACATTTATTATTCTAGCTAGCACCATTTTTATGAAAAGAGGAACATTTGAAATGTATTTCAATATAAAGCAATCAGCACAGGAGCAGCACAACGGCCTCACAAAGAGCTGAATAAACACCTCCTATTGGATGAGATCTATTGTAGAACTTTCATATTTGATGGCTCAGAGGTTTCTATTTCTTGGTCATTGTGTTCTCTAAGCTGTTGTTCTCCTGATTTAACCAAAAGCTAGAAAAGGGAGTCATGTCATTGATTGGAGTAACTTCATTCTAATTTAGTTGATAATGTCTGATATATTCAGTGCACAGTATCTCTTTTTTTCACTTACCAAGTCAAACTTGTTGCTTATCCAGATAACATGCTTAGATTGGTCCTTTTTCAACTGGAACAGAGAACAAATCACAAAACAAGAACTATTAGATCAAAGCTGATGCTCTAAACGTTTCATATAAGTATTGAGCAGAAAGTAAGATTTCTAAATAATTAGAAAATTAGCTCAGCAGTTGTATGCCTATGCCAAACCACTCAAGTTGCAGTTTGCATCCATGTCTGTCCAGACTACAAATTCTAAAACCTGGATGCTTCACACACATCTTCAACCCAGCAGCACAGAAGATCTTTACAATCACCACAGCTTCAAAGTGGACACCCAAGATTAGTGTCACCAATTCAGTATCCAACCAAATGTGAAATATGGTCACAATCTCCCCTTCTGTTCCTGAGTTATGGTGTTGAATAATGGCCAGAAAAGTGTCCTTTTGGATATAAAATGACATCACTTAATTTTATCCTGTTGTACATTTGTGTTAAAGTTTGTCATAATTAACTTATGAATTCTTGAGTTATGGCTAAAAACGTGTTTTGTGAGGTCAAAGTGACCTTGACCTTTGACCATCAAAATCAGTTCATCCTTGAGTCCAAGTGGACGTTTTGAAGAACTGCCCTCAAGGCGTTCATGAGACATCACGTTCACGAGAATGATGCATACGGACGGTCTTTGTAGCTACGGTTCAGAATTCTTGCTGCAGTCAACATAAGTAACAATTTACAACAAACTATACCAAAGTGTTTTAATGATACTTGTAGGTCAGGAGAAAATGGTAAAGGTACACTTTGCCCTTTTCCACATTCTTTATTGATTTTGCAATTCATGACAAATTCCTGATAAATTCCTTTATAAAAATGTTTATGTCGCAATGTTGACTTTATGCCATTTTCACACACTCATCCTCCCCGGGACATCTTCCCAAACTCTTCGGTGTCTTGTCTCAAAGGACAAAACAAGGTCAATTATGAACATCTGCCAGTACAAACATACACAAATATACATCTGTGACAAAATAAAATCAGCTGATAATATCGTCCATACTGATGTATCCGTCATTAGGGGGCCATTAGGGGGAAGCATTAGCTTCATGCTGCAATCTTATAGGTTATGTGTGAAAGGGCCTTTAGACTAAACCACAACAGAGTCAACTTACAATTCCTTTCTCCAAAGCTCTGAGGATTGCTTCCAATGTTTCTATCCTGTGCAGGTGCTTCAGACTTAGATCTTCCTTGTTGCTACAAGGAGACAATTACAAACTCATTAACAGTCTAAACTTTGAAGTATGAAATTGGTGGTTGCAAAATATTTGGATCACAATTATATTTGTACTTACTTTGAGTCGATTAGACCTATTTCTACAGCCCAGCAAGCTGTAGTGCTAAACTCGTCATGCCGCAGCAGAATGGGAAGCCAGAAGGTACAAAGTTTCATCAGCTGTGCAGCTTCCTTTTTGACATCAACAGAGATACTGCACCACTGATCAGAAACTTCCTCTGAAAAACAAACATATACAGAAAATAGCTTCACTCAACTGAAAGTAGCACAGAGAATTTACAATCTCAATTTTGAAAACTTCGGATGTCGAAAAATAGGTAGCAAAAGATGCTCTATAATCAATGCACATTAGCCTTATTTTCATTTTTTAAAACGCAGCAGCAACAATATTTATTCTTGGAGCATTAAAATACAAAGAAAACAGAACAGTCGTGCAAAATCTGGGAGAAGGACTGTAAATGTTTTTTTTGCAGCAATAATGTTCTGTAGTTTCAGACTTGCTTTTTAAATGGCCTTTTCTTTTTTAATGTATTTTTTTTTAATTGTATAAGGCAGTTGTCAGTGTATGTGTCAGGACATATGATGTAGACGATGTAGTTACAATGGTGAAGTGTGGATGGTAGTTAATCAGGTTTAACAAATTCAAGTTACTTGTTGAGGTATATGTTAGGTGTTGTGTATGGTTGGGGTACGGTATATATTGGGGGTTTTTTTATACTCATGTGCTTGCTTGGCTTGACCTGGTTCGACTCGGCACGTCAGGGATGTGCATCTCCATTAAAACAGGGCTACCTGCTTGAAGGAGTGTCTTTAACTCATGACGCGTTTGTCTTGAGTCGATGACATTTAAAAGCAGCGCCCTCTTTAGTGCTCTTTACTCAAGCCCCCAGGAAATGACTCCTTTCACTATCAGAATTTGATCCATCGGTCCGATAACATTTGGAAAGTCTAGAAGAGCCACATGATTGTATCATTTTATCCCATTCAAGACAGTAGAGGGCCAGAAATTAGCTGGAATGATGACGAAGCCCATCTGACACTTCGACATCACCACAACCCGCTTGGAGGCGGGTCGGGTGCGCTTTGACCCAACTTTGGAGATGGTCCATCTCGGACATGACTCAGTACAACTTGACGCTTTTATAACCTTGTATACTATGTTGTTCACTTTAAGTTGAATGCACTATACGGTATGCATCAGACAGATGGATAAGTGAAGTCATGAATCTATGTTTCTGTAGAGACCCTAAAGGTTAAAGGTCCTAGGTTAATGGAAATGGTGCCAGAATGTCTTGACAGATTGTTATTTGTGTTATATTCTCAGTGAGATACCTCATACTTTATGGAATCTAGATGTTATGAGCTAGAGCCTATATAAGCTACCATCTACCAGGTATTTCTTTGTCTTCTGAATGCATGTATCAGATGACGCAAATCAAGGGGGGGGGATTACTATTTTCCCCTTTTCACATCGAGAGTTTCACTTCAAAAGATGTAATGTTGGTTAATCAGTCAAAATACTTGTGTGAAAGAAAATATATATCACCCTTGCATATACATACTTTAGTTGATAGCACAATACTTTAGTTGATGTCCCGTACCTGATAGTTTTATAGTGGTCACTGCATTCTTGTGAATGCCCTTACGAGGCTGAGGGGAAGAAACAGTTTATTAGTGACATACAGAGAGACAATAAGGCGGCTAAATGCTCTCATTTTGAAGACTGGTTAATAACTCACAACACCCATCCATTGGCCGATGTCTTCACAGTCACTGTAGTCAGAGTCTGAATCTGACATTTTGTCCAAGTCTGTAAGAACATTTGCATAAATCACTCCATTCCAAAACCATTTTCCAAAACACGCTGTAGTGAATAACATTTGACTGTTTTTTCTACCTTGGAGGCAGCTGCTGATTTGCATTCATTTCACTGTATGAAAATCAACTAGCAGGAACTTGTAACATGTTTGATTTCTGTCATTTATCTCAGCAAACATGATGTTCACTGTGATGGATTACCAAACAAACAGGTTTAAATTCTCTGCAAGATGATTTTCATTCTGCTTAGAAATAAAATGAAACCAGTGAACCACCCAAAAGCTTGAAAAAACACATTCAGAAATCCATCAAACATACCGTCAGTAGTAATGTACAGTTATACAATTTGTCACAGCAGTGGAGAATTGCAGTGAGGTGCTACATTATGGTACAGCTTGGCCAGGCGTTCAGACTGAAAACAGCTCTGCTTATTAAGAGAATGCACACCTCTTTTTATATAGGGTGTATCTATTATCTATTTTGCCTTTCTTTGCCTGTTTTATTTAAAAAGCTGACTTAGTGAGTTACGCACAAGTCTCTCTTTCTCTCTCTCATGTATGTTTTTTTATTAGAGCAGCTGAGTGTAAAGCTGCAACGATTAGTCCATTAATCAATCGACAGAAATTTAATCAACTATTTTGATAATAGATTACTTGTTTAAGTCATTTTTTTAAGCAGAAATGCCAAATATTCTGTTTTCAGCTTCTAAAATGCCAGGACTAGAGATATAACCACAACTATAATATACTATCTGCTGAGTATACACTGTTATATATGTTATAGTATAGTACACTGTACATTAGTGCAAGTCAGGTGGATATTGCTACGGTAGTAAGATGCATGGTGAGCAAGATTTAAAATTGATCAAATTATTAGCAGATAAATGGCAATTTGTGCGAGACTGTTATATCCCTGATACCTGCCAGGCTCAGTGTATTTGTCATTACAAATGTGGCTAATCTGTGGCTAGTCACAGGTGGGTGTGGTTATTATGAAACGTATTTGACTAGTTTGACTTCATTACAGAGTCATTGCTCATGCTTTCAGTGAGAGATAACATTAACTACCTTAACCTCTCATCCGCATGTCCTCCTCTAGTTGTATTATTGTATTTGCATCCAGTGTCGTGTTGATTTTAAAGCACCTGAACAAACTGTGTAAAAATTAAATGACTGTTGGGGGATAAATTACAATTTGGCACAGTATTTAAAGGTAGTTTTTCAAAACAAACTCTCGGGACTGACGTGACGTAGCCGACGCTGCCGCTCCTTGATTGGTCGGTACAATGTTAGCATTTTAGCCTATTAGCTAACATCCGTAGTATTGTTTTGATGCTGTTAACAGCTAGTAGTTAGTTTGCAGTCCGCCTTTGGACTACATGAAGCTGTTCTGTGATTAATGTTGTATTTTCTCACAACATGGCGAGCTTTAGGTAATAGCAGTTTATCAACGCGACACTTTCTTCCTACTTTGTTTAGCGCGAAACGAAACAACATCGCGAATACAACTTAGCCAGTTAAGCAGCGTCACTGTGTTAAAAACAAGTGGTTTAATTAAATGTTATATTCAGAAAAAACACTCACCTCTTTATACTGAAGATGTGAACGCTTAATCGTGCTTTCTCGTCTTGTTCATATTAGTGTGCGGAAGTTAATACTGAGGTGCCGTGCCCGTACCACGCACGCAGCGCCGCATGTGAGTCAACGCGCGCGCGAGGCCACGCCCACTGAATTAATCAAAGTTTCATGCTGAGTCCTTTCTTCAGTTTCGATCGACAGAAAACTAATTGCCAACTATTTTGATAATATATTAATCTTTTTGAGTCATTTTTTAAAGGAAAAAATACACAAATTCTCTGATTCCAGCTTCTCAAATGTGAATATTTTCTGGTTTCTTTAGTCTATGACGGTAAACTGAATGTCTTTGGGTTGTGGACTGTTGGTGGGGACAAAACAAGACTTTTTAGGTTTCATCTTGGGCTTTGGGAAACAGTGCTAGACATTTTGCACCACATTCTGACATTTTATAGACCAAACAACTAATCAATTAATTGAGAAAATAATCAACAGAAATAAACTTGTTTCTAATTCTGGTATTACTCAAGTAATAATGGGAAAAAAATCTGAAAAGCCTTTTCTTCAATTTCAAGAACTAAAACAAGTTTGTATAGCACATTTCAACAACAAGGCAATTCAGTGTTTTACATAAAACTAAAGGCATCAAGACAAAATGTAAAAGAAACATAAAAAAGACATTTAAATACAATTAACTGTAGTACTTTGAGTTTCACTGCAAATGAAAAATGTAGTACAAATTAAATGCATTATTATTATTATCATCATCATTTTTGATAGCTATCCTCATTGAAAATGTTTGTTTTAAAAAAGATGTTGATATTATCAGCCTCAAAAATCCAGTATCAGTCAGACTCAGCTGAGTGGCCAAACAAACCAATATATCTTAAGAGAAATTGAATTTTCTATAATGTGCTGATAACATCCCACCTGTGTTTTGTAACTGTTGTTTTGATTGCCAGAAGGGAGATTTAACAATGGCATTCCCCAAAATGTTGAACTATCTGTTAAACTTCCATCATCCCTCCCTGCCTCTGCCTGTCTGAATATTATTTCTGCCCAGTGTGGAGCTCTACTTCTTTCATGATGTGACAACATGTTTGTTTTTGTCCTTTTTAGAGTTTGAAGTCAACGTCATCATCGTGTAGAGTCTGAACCTGGAAGTTCACCGGAGGCCTGTTAGCTTTCACTTTTCCTGCAACACACAGGACTGAGCATTTACAGACCACAAACACCTCTGTGCCGTTTACCAGTCGACATCTGCATTGATTTCCTCTGAAGCCAGAAATAGAATAATGCTAACCTACGGTGTCTCTGATAGGAAATGAATTGTGACTGAAAAAAAGCCCTTTTTCCTAAATAAATATAGATATAATGGATATGACCAAAACTGTTAATACAGATTATTCCGTTAATTGTAATAAACATCACATTTTTTAACTTACATTTTTGCATTTTACCTGTGAAGTGATACAGTAGCAATCATTTAAGATTTTGCAATGTCCCAGGAGGTTTCAGGCTGTCTGTCAATCAGTGAGCCCAGAACCCAAAACTGTTATTAAATGTTATTATTCAACCAAAAAATGAAGACAGTAATTTTCCTATACCTCTACACTTTTATATTCTCGTTACACTTGATAGTACTCTTATTCAAGCAACTTATTTCAATTTGTCAAAACAGTCGCACCTCAAGGTTTACTTACTGTACTAGCTTTTCCAGAGCTTTCAACCATATCAGTCTTTATCAGATGGAGTTTGCTCAGTTCAGTTGTCATGGGGTGGAGGCATCCTAACAGCTACTGTCAACTGTGCAAACTCAATTCACAGATGAAGAATGTATAATATGGTTGAAAGTGCCAGGAAAAAAGTAAGTGGACCTTGAGTTAGGAATGTTTTGTTGAATTAACAGGAATGACATTTTCAAGCTTAAAGGAATAATTCAAAAGTTGAGAAAAATGCTTATTTGTTTTCTTGCCAAGAGTTAGATGAGAAGATTGATGTCACTGTTTATCTGTTAAATATGAAGCTACAGCCAGGAGACGTTTAGCTTAGGATAACGTTGAAAACAAGGGGAACAGCTAGCCTGGCTCTGTCCGAAAAAAAAAAAAAAAAATCACCTGTCAGCCTCTAAAGTTTTGTAATTAACACATTTTATCTTGTTTGTTTAATCTGTAAAGTATAAAAACAACATATTGTGGTTTTACAGGGGGTTCTGTGCTTGACTATTTCTTGGCAGGGCACAAATAAGCATATTTTCCAAAATGATAAACTATTCCTTTAACTTGCAACACATTTAGGCATTTACAAAGTAACCTGTTTATCTGGTAGTGCAATTACTGAAATGTAGTTAAGACACATCTTTTATCAGTTACTAATTTATGCACACAAATTACTGAAATGTTAACCCTTGAAACATGCTGTGCGTCTGATTTTGAGCAGAAGAATTAATTGCTAAAGCACTTTGATGTAAAGTTTGAAGAACAGTAAAGCAAATCAAACTTTATTCAATAATGAGCATTGTGTTGTGTAGACTGTATGTAGCAGTATAAACAAGAAATCAGTGCACTTCATGGCAGTAAAGAAATGTAGTGTTGGCAGGGTTTCCCCCAGAAAAGTTGTTAGGCCCGGTGGCAAGTGTCTTCTGACAGGGGCCGGCAGCCCGGCGCAGGCCAGTAACAGACTGATGGCAGCATTAAGGTCCTATAGTTTCTGTGATAACAGAATTTTCCAACCATTATATCTATGTTTCCAACCGAGCGGCCCGGCTGTAACTGTAGTTTAACAAGACTAGGTCAAAACATAGCGTATGGCTGAACTATGTATGAAATGCTAGAGGGCTTTAAATTTGAAACAGATACAGGGAGTGGCAGCATTTGGCCAACCAGTGTTATAACTTCATTATTCAGTCACGCAGCATTCAGCTGACCAATGTTGTAACCGCCCCGCTGTTGCGGTCCAGCCAAAAAAAACATCTCAAAAATACATTTAAAAAAAGAAATCCCTGATGCTTAGGCCCAGGGGGCCGCCGGGCTTACAATACTCTGGCAGAAACCCTGGTTGGCCTTCAGGAATTTCTAATCTTTAATCTGAAATGTGACAGATGAGCATCCAAAAGAGACAAGCTCAAACACAAGACAATTTTATTTCCTTACAGTGTGAAATGGAATGGTGCCCCTAAACATCTGAAACTAATTATACAAAAACTCTCAATCACCGCATTTTTACATGAAATACATGGTAAAATAAAAAAAGTGGGTGATAAAAGATAAAATCAACAGGGGTAGTGAGGGACGAGAAGAGAACATGGTTAAGACATTACGGTGCTTGGCGTCTCCTGCCGGGCAGCACGGGGAAATCATCAGGCAGCAAGGCGTGATCTCTGCAGGTGGGACAGGTGCTCTGCTCCTTCAGCCACGACTTTATACACTGAACACAAACAGAACAAACATTTAACATTAAACCCTGCAGCAGCTCACCAGAAACTAACAACCGCTGTCACAGTCCACACATCAAACCTAAGACTTGACATGTTTACTGCAACTTGTTTTGATAAAAACTGGAATTATTTGATTAAAAAAACATTGATAATGTATTCATCCGTTCAGTGTTTACTCTGAGGATGATTCACAAGGTCAAGATTATGCAGTAAGTCTGTTTTCACAAGCTTGTATGGACTCCAGCTGAATGACTCTGTACCCTGTGGAGTTTTTGACCACTAGTGGCGCTATGGAGACATGTTTTTACAAGTGGATCCTCATTTTGTTTGTGTTGTGCGTACAAGTCAGAACGCAGGTGCCATAATACACATTCCTGCTGCAGATTTCATGCTATTTTACTGAGTAACAGCTGGTGATTAACTGGAAGAAAAATACTGCTAGGCTAGCAAACAATGCATTATGTAAAATATTAAAATCACTAATAACTAATAAAACTAATGATCACTAATAAAATCCTCCCCCGGTGGTTCAATACAAACACTAGTACAGTATTCACTCTCACCTCCTTGTGGAAGCTGTGTCTGCACTCCAGCACGCAGATGTCATCTGGACTCATGTCCTCGTGACAAATGATGCACGGATCCTCCATGTTCAGCTGTAATCAACACACACACACTGTCAGGTCCAAGTACCTCTACTGCAGAGATCACCACAATACATACTGAGTATATACTGTGTACATTATACATATATATTCAACAGTTAGCTGGTGGAGTAGAGTAGAGTCAAGTCGATTTGAGCTGGTACCATGTAATGGAAAAGGTGCCTTAATGTCAACAAATCCAATTAAAAAACAAAAACATTGTCTATCTTGTGTTTATTCTGTATTCCATCTTCTTTTTATGTATCTTGCCATTGTTGCCTTTTTTTATTATTTCTTAATAAAATGTAATATCATGTTTGAATTAGTATGTAATGGGAATTTATATAATGTTCTATGTATCATAGGTGAAACAATCAATTATGTGATAACTTAATTATCTTTTCTCCCTTTAAAAATCAACAATATCTCATGAGTGCTCTGTGACACAATCAATAGCCTACAGAGACACAAACAGGTTACAAACACTGATTGCAAAGTGTTAAAATGTGTGTTTAGTCTCTGAAGATGCTCTCGAGTTTAAACGTTACCTACAGCTCTGCTCTTTGTTGCTACTTGTCAAAGAACATTTTTATCTGTAAAGTCAAACCCTCTGACTGAAGCTGGTGCAGTTTATACTGATGGATGTTTTGGACTTACTGCGTTGGAGTGTGTGACTCTTTGGGGTCCAAGTTGCTGCCAGACCGGGGTTACCAAAGGGGGTGTAACTCTATGAGCTGGACTCCCACGCCCCATGACTCTGGATTTGGCAGCAGAATTGAGCTTCTCCTGAGAGGGAAAAAACAACCAGTAAGATTGTTTCCAGATGACAAATGACTGGGCTGTCAATATCAAACACTAGAGGTCGTCCGATCTACGACATGAGCAGGCTGGGTCCAAATTACCTTTGTGGCCTAAAAATTACATTTGAAAAAGTGGGGGTCAATATTTGAGGAATAGACATTTATGTGTTCAACATCAAATATTCTTTATAAAGAGTATTGACTCCTACAGAGAATTGCATTATGGGTTGTTTCAAATCAGTTGAGCAAATCAGCACTTTAAGGGCTGATTTTTTCAGCCCTTAAAGTGTTTGTAGTTAGTGTAATTTAACCTGCAGAAGTTTCTCAAAGCTTGTGTAACGTGTTTTACTGCTATGGAGGAAATTAAATCCTAAATGGAAAAATTTGTCAAAAGTGTCTCCCAACATCTGTAAACGACTGCAGAAATGGACCAGGGACCAAATCATCTATACAGCAGCCAAGAATTACCAAAGAATTTTACAAGAAGCTCAAACAAACTGTTTGAAAAAGCCCAACAGGAGAGTTTGAGTATGTGACTGACAAACTACACAAATTTTTAATTTATGTTCTGCTTAAATGAAAATCATTTATGTTTAAAAGAGAAAAGGCTTCAAGGATGACTACTCTCCTCTCCTAAGACTAATAGCATCTCTGGGAATCTTTCCCAAAAGAACTAGTCTGAAAACGTTTTATATCTTAAAAAAAAAAAGACTTTTTCCAAAAACAAGTGTTGAAAAATGACGGGTTGCTTATATTCAGGGTTGTCTTATATTCAAAACAATATTTTATATTCTGCCTAATCAGATCTGATCAGGTCAGATTCCAATCAAACCTCTACAAAACACCTACCTGATGGTCCAGGATCAGCTGGGTCACTCCACCGACCACATCCTGCAACGTCATGCTGCTCAGACTTCCACCGCTGGATAAACGCAGCTCCTGAACAAACCTCATCAACTCCGACCTGAACACACACAAAGTAAATTAATTTTATTGCCTACACATCTGCCCTGCATGAGGAATTTTTTAAAGCCCAAATACTCAATGCTGTGGTGTTTCCTCCTTTTGTTTAATTCCATTTATTTTCCTGCACCAGTGAAAAATGTTGCCATGTTTAAGCATTTTAATAAAGCAAGGATCACAGGAAAAAAATGGAAATAATGAGACCCTAGAAAAAAGCCATGACGTTGCTTTATTTAATAGCTGATGCAGTCACAAGTGTGTATAAGCTGGTATCAGTGGCCCAGTGTTACCTTGAATAGTCGGGGAACATGGTGGCCAGGCGCTCCATGGCCTTCTCAAACACAGTGCTGTGTGGAGGCTCCAGTGTCCTGGACGGAGGTTTGTGCTGCGTCTGAGCCGGAGCGGCCGGCGCCTCAGCTGCAGCTGGAGCTGACTGCTGGATGAGCGGGGAAGTTCTGTGAGAGGCCGCGGCTGAAGACTGAGGAGTAAACTGTTTGGCTGCCACCGACAGCTGCAACATTCACACAAGACAGGAAAGAGTTTACATTTCTATATTTCTACCGGTAATTAGTCATTTATAGTAAATTGAGTGATTTAAATCCAAGAGAAATCACATGTAATCATCCCTCTTTGCAGTCAAAATCATTTTTTTAAATATACTGTTAGAATTCAAATGTAAAAAAAAAGGTCTTTATCAGAAATGTCGCGTCAAGCCATGACGTGAACAGCCTCGAGCAGTCGAGATGGGCTGGCAGGGTGCGAATGTGTTTTTCCACTGCCCAGCAAGGCAAAGTTGTGTACCTTGAGATGTTTGAGGTGTGCTTGTCACAAACCACAGTCCAACACCTAACAGCTCACTGTGGCTGTTTCTGCCTGTACTATTCCTCTCTGCAATATGCCAAACTGATATGCCCTGAAAGTAAACAAACTGCTGTAGCTACACATCATTGGACACACAGTGTAATGCCAGTAGGGATGTTGAAAAGTAAGGGCCACACCAACATCTAACCGGACCAAAGTGACATTTTCAGGTATGTTTACATATGGTTTAACTATGTAGCCTGATAACTGACGTTTTGCCCAATGAATGTTTGTTTGGTGTTTCATTCAACAAGCTAAGGTGCAGGACAAGACATGAGCTTATATTTCTAAGTTAGATAAGAAGGTAACATTAGTAGGGAAGCTACCCTGTATTTTCATTGAAACTATCAACTGTTTTGTTTACAAAATGTCAAAAATATCGACAAAGTTGAATCTTAAGTTACTAAAGTCCAAGGTACTTTCTTCATATTGCTTATTTTGTATAATCAAAAAGTGATATAAAACCGAGACAACCAGCACATCTTCACATTATGGCAGTTAAAGGTATTGTTGTTAATAAACATTAAGGTGTTTTACTGGTTAGACTGATCTGGTGAGACGTCTTACCGGTTTAACTGACGGTTCAGTCTGTTTGGTGTTGTTGACTGGAAGCAGCTCACTGACTCTTCTGCCATTCTTCACTTGATCCATCTGCTCCTGGTACTGCATCTTTGGGCCATATAAAGACAATTCTTATTGAAACAGACATCATACGACATGTGTCCAACTCAATATGGATCATTAATACTGTAAGTCCTAAAAAAATCGTAGTAGTACTATTCTGTAGTTTAAAGATGTATACATGAATGAAATAATATTAAAAATATAATAATACAGTGGCAACAGATTCATGTACCTCAGCAGTGGAGATTTTCTTTTCAACTTCTTGGATGTTGGCTCTCCAGCTTTTTCTGGTCATTTCCAGGTCTTTGGATGGTAATCTGGAAAAGATGAATGTCATCACACATGAATCTGATACCAACCGGTTCATCTGTGGTCCATCCGATAAGAAGCTGTGATGTCACTTCACTTACCTGTGTGCCACTTCGTCCAGTTTAGTCAGCAAAGCCTTGGCGTCTGCCAGCTCTCTGTAGAGGCCGTACAGTCCCTGATCCCGGCTGCTCTCCACGGCCGACAGCTGGAGGAGCAAAGAAAGCAGAGTCATGTGACTTACTGAACTTTAAAAGTGAAAAAATAATTCATTTCTTTAACAAACCGATTACCGATTTTTTTGTCATTTAGCGTATGTGAATGAGCTCTGACAACAATGAACATTATGTTTTCAGCCTAGTCCGGTTGTTAACTGATAATAGCAATAAAGTGTTTTGTTTTGTTTTATTTCATTGTGGAACCTGGTGGACACTTTCATTGATATTTTTGGTAGAATTATGATACAGAAATCTTACAATAAAGACAAAGTGTCTAATTATGCAGAACAATGATGTTTTATTCAGTCCATGTTTTTACAACATTAATATTCCTCATTTCAGTGCTCTGCATCACTTTGTGACATTGCTAATGTTGCTTTAATAACCTGTAAAAGAAGACTGTTGAAGCCTCAAATTAGCTTCAGCTGAACTTAATGCATTTTCACACAGAATGAGGACTGTGGACTTTGTTTTTAATTACTTACACAGGAGGTGATCTCTTCAGGGCCAGTATGAACATGAGGAACATTTGCAGGAACTTTTCCAACTTACATGTGGGCATGTGAGTATCGTTTTAAGACAGACTTAAATGAACCTACTCTTTAAGACAAGAACTAACTTAAATTGACTGATAAGGGTCGAGATCTTGGACTTACCTGAGCTGTGCGAGACCTCCTGGAGGCCGTCATGAACAAGGCTTTACATCGCTTGATCTCATCCTCCAGACTCATCTTCTCAGCTGCTGACTGATTGCTGAAAGAACAATAAGACAGATGTTTAGGAGAACTCTGGGAGGCATTTAGTTAACGATCACCACTCTCTCACCACTTACCTCAGCTCTAAGAAATCACTCAGCTTTGCTTCGTAGCTGGTTTTCTTCTCTTTGACGTTTCGGGTGAGACTACACACGGTAAAAACACAAATATAGAAGAATTATTAGAGATCAGTTTCATGTTTCTTAGTCATGGTAAGTGTGAGCTGCTGAGACTGAAGCAGGATGTGACGTCTCTACAAACACTGATGAATAATTCAAGACCAACCACAATATTACAAATAATTTCATTAGTTAGATTCATGCCTGCTCATACCTCCCGTGTTCCTCCACCAACTTTTCTATCTCCAGCTTCAGGGACTTCAGTACCTCCTGGTTGGCTTTCTTCTCCTTCTGGTCCTTCTTCACCTCCTCTTCCAGCTTCTGTTGGAACAGTGCCAGCTCCTTATTGGTCACCTTGACAAGAGAAATAATAATGACAAAGTTCATTTATATACTATAGAACTCAAAATCAGGAATTATAAAACACCTTACGAAGACAGGCATAAAAGGAACAGAATAACACACCAAATACACATACCTTTCCACATATATAACATTTAGGGCTGCAACTAACAATTATTTTCATTATCAATGAATCAATTTTCGATGAATCGATTGTCGTTTGATCTATAAAATGCACAAAAATGGTGAAAAATGTCAATCACCATTTCCCTAAGCTCAAGATGACCGTTAGTCCACAAATCAGAGATATTCAGTTTGCTATCATAGAAGAGTAAAGAAATATTTTAGGAGCTGGAATCAGATAATTAAGACATTTTTTAAATTAAAAAATGACTCAAAAATGATATCAAATGATATCAAAATAGTTTTTCTGTTGATTTTCTGTCCATCGACTAATAATTGCAGCTCTAATAACAATAAAACAAAAAAACAAAAAACAAGACACTTGATCGTTCTGGTTCAGCTCATCTCTCATTTTAAGTGGTTTTGGACCTACTTGAATGTTAACGGTGATCTTCTTTATGTCTTCCTCAAAAAAGGCGATCTCTTCTTTGTGCTTTAGATTGACTTTGTCACAGCCATTTTCCATTTCACTGATCTTCTTCTTTAACTCCTTGTTGCTCTTTTCTTTTTTATGGATGTCACCCTGAAGGAATGAACAAGACCAAAAGATAACATCATCAAAACAGTTGGAGATAAATAAATATTTCTGCCTTCACGTTGTGCTGTTGACAGTATGTACTGTGAGGGTTTTTTCGACCCTGTACAAAAACAAATTCCACTGACTCTGGTTGTGTGGCCATTAAAGGGTAACTACACACAAAGAAATTTTTTACACTGTACACATGATCACAGTCTATGTTGACATACGATGTTAATACAGGTGATTTTTCCAACAATACACATATTTTGTGTGTATTGTTGCTAACTCAGCTACAACAAAGGTACCACACGGGAACTTTTACAAAGGGCCATGAATATGCTTTTAGTGACTGTCAAAGCTCCAGCAGACTCTCTGTGCTCCAGCGTGGACACAGAGAGTCTGACAGCAGCTGCTTGTGGCTGGTTAACTCTGGCTACCAGCTCTACATCGCTATTCATGGTACACTGAGTGGTGGTCAGTCAGTGTGCCCTGATGCCCCCCCGTGTCACACTCTACGTAGCCACAAGGCCACAACCCCTACAGTCGCTCCATGCAGTCCTGTTGAATTATTTAAATATGCTGGGATGGAGGGAGCTAGCAGAATTTAAGTGTGTAGTTACCCTTTAAAAGTGAAGTGATAATGCATGATGCTATAATGGACTCACATGGCAGCTCTCAAAACGCTCATGAGGCTCTGTATTCACTGCTACACTCCTCATGGTCTCTGGACATGTCTGAGAAAACGCGAAACAAACATTTTACACACAATTTCAGAATTCATTCCTGTATTTACATGCTCCATCTGATTCATTTAACAATTTGATGAAACGTTGGTATCAACCTGTACTGCTTCATGTTTCTTCAAAGAGCTTTCCTCAGTTGTCACTAAAGCGATTCCACCTGAAGATGGATCAGTCTCCCAAACACCAACATCTACCTCACTGTCAAGAGAATCCAGGTCCTCATAGCCATTAGGTAAAAAGTAAGCAGCATGCTGTTGACTGTCAAAGTCTTCGCTGTTAGTCCAATGGGAGAAGGGATCAATCCCCGTCAGAGTTCCTCCGATAGCTGACTGGACAAGCGGAGGATGTTCAGAGCTAAATGCATAAGGATTTGGGAGGGTGGGATAGACTTCAGTCTGTGCAGATGAATAATTGTAGTTTGTGAACTCCGGATCATAACCTGCATGGAAATCAGGAGGTGAAGAGTTTGTGTCAGGATCCTCTAAGTCATCCAGGTCATCCAGACCGGTTCCATGTCCAGCCTGCTGCAGAGAAACGGCGTGCTTTGCCAGGCCAATACACCTCCCCATCTTTATGAAGCGAAGAGAGTCCAGGAGGAAGCACTCAAAGCCGCCCGCCTGTTGGATCTTCAGCTGAGCCACGTGAGGGAAATTTTCAACTTCACCCACAAGCAGGGGGTCCTCAGCAACCAGGGGTCCATGCTCTTCCAATATCTGAGCAAAGTAGCTGCAGGAGAAGAAAGAGAGAGATCGAAAATGACAACACAGAACACACGAGACAGGGTTTCTGCAGTATTCCTAATTACATAAATCAAATCAAATTAATGCGACCTGGACTCGGACAAGGGGCAGAAAGTGGAGAGATGTATTAACCAATTAAAAATGATTTATTTGTTAATGTGTCTTCAAATTGACACTTGCCCATTACGAGTTGATGAGCTTCCACTGTCACAACAATCCCACTAATGAGTGTGTAACGTCTCCTGTCATTGAAATAAATATAAAGTTGCAAAAGAAATAAATGTCCCATGAGGTTCATATCTTGTCATAATTCTCTTTAAGGCTGTACTTGGGCACAGAGCTAAATGTTAACATCAAACATGGAACTGTAGCTTGAACTTACTCATACAAACTCTCTTTTGTTGGGTCAGGGTTGTTGTCCAAAAAGTGATTTCTGTGTCTGGTGCTGCTGTACTGCTCCTCAAAATTGGTCACTTGCTCTCGAAGGTGACTAGGTACACTGAATGGATCACTAGGATGAAGGAATGATCTGTTGACAGAAAGCTCAACATTATAGAACAGTTACAAATCTGCAGGAGATGAGCTGTGTGTCCAACTGATGCAACGATGCAACTTACAAAGAGTCATCTTCAAAAAAGTCTTGGTCCCTATCGTCTCTTGGAGTTACACCTCTCATCCCAGACCAAACAATAACACCCTGAGAGGAAGAGAAGAGAACACACAGATATAAAACCATAATCTCTGTTACAGTGGGGGCGACTCGGTTGGAAAGTAACATAACATAACATTTAAGTGACATAAATGAGCTGCAATTTATTCCATGGAGAGCAGAAAAGGTGTCTCAGAGCTTTTCAACCAGCTATAGTATAAAGTTTTAAATTTTATTTGTTGTTGTAGAAATGTGTCCAGCATTCCAAGGCTTTAAGAATCAGTAGCCAATCAGGAGTTTTTCAACGGTCAGATTCTTTGTAAGACGGCTATAGCTGTTGATTGTTTGAAATGTGCTGAATAAATGATTTATGTATAACTGATTATGCAGTCATATTTTCAAATCTCCAGTCAACTTTTAGCACTGACTTAATGTCTTGGGGCCCCCGCAAAAAAAAAAGACACTTAGCCGGCGGCCGGGTGTGTCAAAAGATACTTGCCGTGGGTCTAACAACTTTTCTGGGGGAAACCCTGAATTGGAAACTTTAAATAAAAATCACTTTAAATTTATTTACCGTGACATTTAATTTGCTCTTTATGTCACAGTAAATAGATAATGTTGGGGTTATGGACTGTTGATCAGACATCAAGTATCTTGAAAGGTAACGAGCATTTTTCACTATTCTCTGATGATTCATAGACTAAACAATTAATCAAGAAAATAAATGGCAGATTAATAAATGATTAAAATATAATCAGTAGTTGCAGCAACAACTACCAACACAACTCCTGACCTTTGGCTCTTTCTGTTTCTTTTTCCGGCCTCGACTCTTAGCCTTCATAGGAGAATTCTGCAATGAAAACAAGTTTGAGGTTAAATCGTGTTTAGTTTAGTTAATGCAGAAACAAACTTCTATCCTGTATATCAGTAATTTGTAGTCATTATGCTTCAGTTTCTTATAACTTACATTTTGATTTTCATCAGACTTTTTTAGGACTGAACAATGTCCATCTGAAAAACAAAGAACTGGAAGTCAAATCATGAAGGACAAAAACAGCAACAAATGAAGGGTTAGTCAAGTTCAAAATACGTACCCATCATATCAAAATACTCATCCAGTATACTGTGGCAGGAGTCATACTCATCCCTATGCTCCTCCAGAGTCCAGATAAAGAGTCTCATGTCGTGTGGTGGGGCCTGTTTCAGGTATTCAGTCACAGTCAAGCCAACGCTTGAAAAAAGTTCAGGCCTAACACCGAGCTTCTCTATAATCATCTCCTGCAATGGGCCAAAGTTGAGCAGAAGAGCCAGGTCCAGCTGCTCCAAGTGTTCTGCGTTGCGCTCAATGAAGGATTTGGCAGCATTCAGACCTAAAAGAGAGCAGCAGGCAGTTGGTCAGGATTCACACCCTGGTACTGATGTAAAAGTCCAATTTTTATATGAATTTATATGCAAAAGTTCTTCACTCCAAGATTAAAGAGGACATATCATGCACATTTTCAGGTCTATATTTATATTCTGGGGCTTTACTGGAATATCTTTGCTTGATTTCCAGTTCAAAAACTCCTTATTTATCTTATACTGGCTCTTTATGCAGCCGCTCAGTTCAGCCTCTGTCTGAAACAGGCCGTTTTAGCTCCTGTCTCTTTTAAGCCCCCCCCCTCCTGATGAGCCCACTCTGTTCTGATTGGCCAGCTCCCCCACTTCTGCCAGCTCTGGAGGCTACGTAAACAAACAGTAGTAGTAGGACTTCTTTTTCTCCTTCTTTACTCAAATATAAATTTTAAAATACATCCGTACATGTTTGAGCCTGAATCCGATCTGAAATATGTGAGTGGACAACATGAACAACTCATGGAACAACTTTAGCAACATTGGCTACTGAACGGACGGCCGTTTGTGGCCAACAATGCACGAACAATCTGGTGTCATCACGAGGAGGCAGTAGAGGTAACTATGCAAACAAAGTGTTCAGAGGAGACTGAAGCCCTGGCTTTTGACTTGCAGAGAGCATGTTTTCATACGTTCATCAAGTTTGGACCTTTGACCATGTTTAACAGACATCCGACATCATAACAGTATATAAATAACAGAAAATCACAAAAAGCATGATATGTCCCCTTTAAATCACTCCCCTTCGAGTCATCACTAAAATGAACTTCAAATTTACCCATTTTATACATTTCTGATATATTCTGACTTAATTGTACTGAACTTTACACCTCACTACTGAGTTTTATGTCACATATTTCCATTTATTGTACAAATAATCATTTGGACTGTAATATATTAAAGCTGTCCAGATAATCACAAACATATTTAACAGTAACATGATAAATTCTGACCTGCATCATTGAGCTGGCACGCCCATTTGTTGAGTCTGGGATTTGTATCCAGACAGCTAGACAGTAGGTGAATGAGGACACGAGCCCAAACCCGATTCTTCCTCTCTAATAGCAGTTCAACAGTCTGACCGAGAGTCTCCAGCTTCTCCTGCTGCCAGTTCAGTATCCTCCCAGCTAGCTGGTTGCCCCTCGACAAGTCCAGCTCCAGCCAGGGCTTCAGACTGCTGGTCAGGGTTGACACGTGGAGGCCTTTTTCCTCTTTCAGCAGCTCCATCTTCTGGCTGATCTGCAGAAGAACTCGATCCCTGTACAGCAACCAGGCTGACGACACAGTAGAAACATTTCAGGTATATTACACAACTGTTCTCTTTCAAACCTCACTCGGTATATCACTATGGAAAGTGCCTTTTGGCATGACCAATCATGGAAGGCCGCCAATCTCCAAAATCACCACGTCTGTCGGGAGACGGAACAAACATCTTTGGTTGCATGGGCCAGCCCGTTCCCCCTTTATAAACGCCTGTGGTGCCCCACACAGCATTTTTGCTTTCTTCACCGTGAAGATCATTCAAGCTCCTCCTCTGTCCTGACGTCAAGCTTTTTACTCAACTGCTCCTCGATGCAGCCATCAAGGTAGTCACCAAGCATGGATATATGGTGTCAGGATTTTGCATTTCTTTTCATTAAAGATTTATTCATTGTTGGTTCAGATGGGTGTTGGTCGCATTGCAGCGGAAAAAGCTAGCATGTCGAGGTGAGCTGTGTGTCTGTTACCATTTTCGTTAACATTTCCTGCTGCTGCCTCATATTAAAAGTTTTCTATTGACAAACTAACGGAAGGCTTTTATTGTGAAGAACTGAAATGTTTTTATCGCTGAGTTAGCGGAGCTTCGTTAGAGGAGCTTCGTTAGAGGTGCTATTCTTCAATAAAAACTAGTCGACACAACAAGGTCTGGAGATATTTGGAGCTATTTTTTCAGCGGATCAGTTAGAAATACTGCAGAGAGGAACAGTACAAACAGAAACAGCCAGTGAGATGTTTGATGAAGAGCTGCAGACGACAGATTCTTAGTACATTTTCTGCAAAGAGCACATCTCCAAAAGGTAGCCTAAACAACTTATTTTACCTTATTATTAATTTATTATTGTTTGTTTTACTTTACACAACAAAATGTTCTAAATAAAAATTGTTGAAATTGAGAAGTTTGGACTTATTTTTTACAACTAAAATTACATTTTTGTTATTACAGAGAGAGAGTACCAGTCCCAAATTCAAGGTACCGTATCAGTTTCGGTTCAAATGTAAATGATACCCAACCCTAGTGCTAGCCCATGGAGAGAATGCTGTGTGGGGAACCACGGGCGTTTATAAAGGGGGGAAGGGACGGCCTGTGCAGCTCCAAATAATTGGTCTGTCTCCCGACAGACATGGCGGTATTGGAGCTTCCATGATTGATCATGCCAGAAGGCGCTTCCCATAGTGAGATACCTCACTCTGTTTTCAGAGGACTGGGGTTACACTGGTAACCAAAAGTTTTTAAATGAAAAATTACTATTATCATCATGGTTTATGCCTTTATTAGATGACAGGAAATGAGTGTAAAGGTCTGCAGCTGGATGCGACCCAGGCACCACCAGCAATTGTGATAAAGTCAGAAGCAGTACCTTTCTGTTGACTCTGGGCTGCTGAGTCGTCTTTCCACAGCAGAATTTCATCATTGATAGTAAGGTTATCTTGAAATGACTGCTTATACTGCTTCCTCTTTAATCTGTGCTGTTCCTTTGATTTTAACTTCTTCACACTGAAAATGAAAAAGAAAATAAAGAAAGGCAGTTATTTAGAAACCAAGTACTTATCAGGTAGTATTCGATCCTTTAAAGTGAATCAGATGTATGTTTTCTTTTTGGACTGAACTCAAGCATCTTTTATATGGTGAATTTTATTTATTTATATAAAATAATATATATATATATATATATATATATATATATATATATATATATATATATATATATATATATATGGGCAACATCAATGAGTATGTGTGCTTTTGTTAAAGACATTTCTTTTTTGTCTGTATTCAGTAGCTGACAGTAGATATGAGGAGAGAAAGAGAATGTGCAACAAAGGTCACCGGCCTCAAGACCACAGAGACGTCCCTTAAGTCATTTTTATCTGTTTAGAAAGACTGGAGCCATTCCTACTTTGATCTGAGTCCATTTGTCTGTCTGAATTGGTTATTAGTCCAAATCTTTTTGAATCTGTCTTTAAATAAGTGAATTAATGATTGAACTGCAAAATCAACTAATTATATTCCAATTATAAATGAATTATTAATTCATAAAGACAGAATACGCAGCACCTTATTGGAATATCAAATCACAGTTTTACAGAATTGCACAATTGCAGTATTGGCACCTTTAGAATTGATAAAATGTTTTTCTGTAACTAGAGAGATAACCTGTTCATCTTTTCCAGTGTTACTGGTAACACAGGAACAATCAGAAAGTCCTGCTGTGATGGACTGTCATCAGCATCAACTGTGTTTTGACTGTAGCCTCACCTTGTACATTTCTGATTCACTTTTGGCTTCTTTGGAGTCTGAGTTTTAGTGATGGCAGCTTCAAACTGAAAAGAGAAACAACTCAGGTCAACACTGTTCATGTGATTCATGAACACAGCAACTGTAAGAGCCAAACTCACCTTCACAGAACATCCTTACCTTACATTTCAGCAGGCCTGTTGGACCAAAGATTCTGATATTACAGATTTGACCGACACAGTCTGGAGTCAAACACGCTTCATGCAGGAACTCCTGCAACACAAATTAACATGTAAATAAACAATTTCAGCAGCTACCCTGGCTCTGTCCAAAATGAAAAAATACAGCTATTCAAAATACAGCTAAATTTTAGCTTTACCAAGATTGAGCAAAAAGAAATGCAGTTATGAAATTAAATTTTGTTTATGCTTATGGTATTTGTTATGTACTTCTCTACTTTCTGTTGTTTCTTACTTTATATATTAAACAAAAAAAAAACTTTTCTAGCGCTCTCTCATTACACTTTTACTTGGTCAGCTACTTCTGAGTTTGTGCTCTTGCGGAGTCACTGTCCTCTAACGCTTCATTGTCTTGCCTTGCTTGTAAGTCGCTTGTCTTCCAAAAGGACAAAATGTAAATGTAAATGTACCTTTTCATTCTTTTCAAAGAAGGATGATGTCTTGAGCGTCTTCCAACAGGTGATGTGGTATTCAATGACACAGCTCTGACAGCAGCGTATTTGAATAAAGCCCTGTATAAAGAAGCACATCAGTCTGAATTATGTCAGTACTTTTAATCTTTAAAATTCCTGGCTGTGTTTTACTGCCACCATTTACCTTAAAATCTGGGTCAGTTAAGTAGATTTCAGCTTTCAAATGGCCATGGCATTTCTCATGTCGACAAATGGCATCAGGAATAGGCGGAAATTTGCACAACTCTATAGCGCTCTCCAGAATTTCCTAAAAGGAGAAAACACAAGTCACACTGAGGATAAATATTAAGTGAAATGTGAGCCATAGATGTAGTATGTCATTTTACTTCTTGAGTGAAGTGCCTGATTTATGCTTTCCATTATTTCAGTTTTTTATTGATATGGATAAATATATTTAAATATATACAGTGCCACACACAGGTGATCTCCATTCATATTATGACGATGATTTCGGTGTCATAGCAAATGGGGTGAATACTATATTTGTAATTAAGATACATTTCAAGAACTATGCCTTTAAGTCTGTTCTGTTGATCAGTGTCAAAAAATCTAATTAGATCTTTAAAAATGTATTTAAAATGGTTTGTCAGATGTAAACACATGGTTAATGACAACATACCTTGAAATAGTCCTGCTGTGTTTCTTTGACGATCTCTGTTGTTAAAGGCCAGGTGAGTTTACCCGGCGTTATTTGATTCTTGACCATCTGCAGAGAATCTGAAAACTGTTCCAGAGCAACTGCAAACCTGTCCGGAGAAGAGACACGTTGGTTGTACAGTTTGAAACAAGATCCAAATGAACGACACAAAACACCACAAGACTGGAAGCTACGGTACCTGTTCTCTTTGACGTACACCTTCCCCACGGCGTAGTAAACCAGACACTGAAACATCCTCTCCTCAAATGATTTGATCTTCTCCAGAAGTCTTTGAGCTTCTGCAAGTTCCTGTTTCACAAAGCAAACACACATGTAAACACTCAGACAGTTCATTTCATTTACACAATTCTTAATGTTATAAAGGCTCAAAATATCCTGGCCATATAATAACACCTTGACTTGTAAAAGGTTGTGGTAAGCATTCAACCTGCTGAAGCAATAAACTAACTTCACCAGTAATAAGATGCACCTTCACTATTATCAGAAGAAATTACATTTTTTAGGCTTAGACCAATTATGCTTATTAAGCTTCAGGGAAAACAAGAGGTGGCACTTCATCACACACTAAAGGCCAGATGTTTAACTGAGTGAGGTGATTGTTAAAAAGTCCTTTAGAAACCAGAAATGAGATGCGTCAGAATCTGATTCAGCTCAGCAGGTGATTGATTTGTTTTTTTTGTGAAGGACCACGTACAATAATAAACATGAATGTTACAAGGGCTGCAACTAATCATGATTTTCATTTTAGATTACGTTCTCAATTAATCGTTCAGAATATGAAATGTTAAAAAAAATTGTGAATAAAATGTCATTCACAATTTCTCAGAGGCCACTGTGATGACTTCAAATTGCTCTTCTCATCTTATAAATAGTGTAACAGATGAGCTTTTGCCTTCCGCTTCTAACAGGACTATCTGTGAGTTACCTCAGGCTGGCCGATTTCTGTCAAGGCGGATGCACGACCATACAGTAGCAACAACACATCCAGTGTGGAAAGTCCAAGTTCCTGAGAAAAGCAAAAGGAAAACGTATTATTAGTGTCTTTTACAGCTCACCGCAAACCCATTAGTAACAAACTTTAAACTCTGATGTGGTTCTTACACTGCAACAGACAATTTAAGAGGATATGTGGAAATGTGAACACAAAAATCCCACAACAGAAGAGAACAAATTATCCATAAATTCACAGGTTTTTCACAATATTTTTGAAACATTTTTTGCCTGCATTTGATAGTTGATAGTGGTGACTGACAGGAAACATCGGTAGAGAAAGAGAGGGAGGATGACTTCCAACAAAACGTCTCCAGCTGGAAATAAATTACAAAAGTGACCGTTGTCTGGGCAATATATCTTCATTTATCCATCTATTTATCATCATATTTATCTTATGTTTCACCCTTGTGCAGTAAGACTTTATCCCATTTTCTCTTTTTGTGCAATTATCCAATTTCCAGTGCAATATTTTATGCTACACACCGTGTGTATTACCACTGCAGGTCATATCTGTATATGTGATAGGTGTATATAGTGTAAATACAGTAGTTTTTATTTAAATACTTTTTATTTATCACTCACTCACTCTTTTTCTTGTTATTTTGAGCTGCTGTAACAAGTGAATTTCCCCTGTGGGGATCAATAAAGTTTCATCATCATCATCATCATCATCAAACAGCACCACAATCTGTAGCCAAAGTGAATTTGTGCAGCTCAATTTAAATTTGTAAATCCTGTCATGTACTTTGTGCATAAAATTGCCTGGTTTTTACTTTTGGGACACACATTTACATGATGACTACAACAATAAATCCAATACATAAAAAAATTTTTTACACACATTAGATAATTCTCTCAATCTGCTCACAGTTGTAGAACAGTAGAAAGTACTGAGGTTTTGGAACTGGTATGATTACCTTGGGTGTGCTGGTATCCACTAAGGCCAGTGCCTGGCTGAAGGCCTGCTCGGCGTTGCGGTTGCGGAGGTCGGTCAGGGCGGTATGGGCGTCCTGCACCATAGATCTCAACTCTTTACACACATCTGATTTACTATCAGCCACTTTCTGATTTTAAAAGAGAACACACATCACAGCACGTCAGCCATTTCTTTCAGTGACACTGTTATGACTACAAATGATGTTATCAACATAATATGTTGCCAAGCTGTGGCTACATTAATCCAGCTAATGTGAGATTAATATGCAAGTCAAACAACAAGCCTCCAGAGGTTCCTTTTGACACACGCCACAGTTTTTATGCTGCACCTTACTGGAAAAGCTTTACAAGTCTTTACTTATAACTAAATATATATATGCATCTCGGCTGCAACTAATGATTATTTTAATTATTGATTAATATGCCCATTATTTTCTTGACTAATTATTTTGTCAATACATCAGAAATTTAAAATGTGTGTTATAATTTCAAAGTTATTTTATTAAACGTCTTCTTTTGTGCGATCAACAGTCCAAAACTCAAAGTTTATTATCATGTATGACAAAGACAAGCTTTAAATATTCACGCTTGAGAAACTGAAACCAGCAAATCTTTGGAATATTTCCTAAAAAAAAAATTGTGATCGACTAATCAGCCCACTGAACGTTGCAGCTCTAGATGCATCATGTTCAAATGACAGAAGCAGAGCTCCCCACAAAAATAATAAATATATTCCTGATTACATTTGAAAAATGCAGTGACACGTGAGCACAACCTTACCTTATCTTCAGATGAACCATTTCTGCTCTTTGATTTCTTCTTTGCTGCAGGGTTGGAGTCTCCTTTTCCATTCTTTGACGAAAACTCACTGGAAGTACAGAACTTTCAATCAGCTATACGGACCAAAATGTAGCCAAAACACATTCTGCCACTTCACTAAATGATTAAAAGGGACAATCAATAGCAGAAACCTTCTTGTTTGAAGTACTTAATGAACTTTGATGAACTTAATCTCATTTTTCTGTCTTTCCTACTTACTGGCCAACTGGCCTTCCTTTGCCTTCAGGTAGATACTGACTGTATGATTCAGACAATGTTATTATTCTGTGTTTGTTATTCTGTTTAAAAGGGGGGAACTCACATCAAGTGAAATGGCAGCACAGTTAAGTATCTTAATAATGTAGGAACAAACTGAAGAGAAAAATGTTGTAGTGATTTAATTCGTGTCTGTTTATCATTTTATTCAAGTTATAGTTTTCACACCAGGATTTCTCTCTCAGTAGAGTCACAAAAACCCAAAGTACTTGGTCACCAATAGCTCCAGCGTTCCTTTCCTCAACATCTGCACAGTTTTCATGCATTTTTTTTTAAAACAAAAGCAGTAAGCTGGGGAAGAAAATTGGGGTCCTAGTGGAATCAACTTAAATAATTTAAAAAGGTGTGACATGATTCATGAACACTGATATTGGAAACAGAACTTCCACTGACCTTTTTGATGGTTTAGAGTCTTTAGTGCTGCCCTCTGCCTGTGAGGTCCTTTCTTTTTTCACTGCAGAGAGAATATTTGCCATTAAGTTTTTACGATGATAATAATAATGTCATGAGAATAAAATGCCTCAGATCTGTTATCAGCTTTTGTTGGATAAATCAGCAGAATTACTACAATTCTGAGTCTCCTGAATACTCAGACTTAGGGATATCTCAAGTTGACTCAAAACATCAGGATGGAGGCCTGAAACCTGCATTTTATCTCTATACAGGTATAAAATAATAAAAAACCCATTTCAGGACACTATATACAATAATAAAAAGGAATTCAGTGATGCAGGTTATATTGTCTTAATATTGACTAAAATATAATTCAGTTGTCAAACATTTAAACTGATCCAAATAAATAATTAATGTAATTTAAAAGTGTAACATAACAAATTGTGCAAAAACTCTGTGGTTGCTCAAAGCTTTTCATGTGACTATTATTTCAGTATGAAGTATGAAACAATCCTGTTTACCTGAACAATGTGTGGTTAATTATATAAAAAACTGATGGTTAACTACATAACAAAACGTAAACAGATGTGAGGAAAAAAAAGGAGATATAGCGTTAATACTTTTAACAAGATGGTGAACAAAATGTCTCAATATGTGCATTAAATCAATCAATGTGTACAGAATAATGCGAACAACATACTGTGACACCCACTTGTACAAACATGACACAACTAAGCCATCAATAATCCTACCAGGATCTGAACCTGTATCAGTAGTTAAAACAAACTCACCTTGTTGGGTCGGCTTCTTCATTACAACCCCGCAGACCTGTCAACACACAACAAGTTTATTATCAACTCTGAACTTCATCAAACTTTGGCTAATGTCCACACAAACAGACAAATGTGCAGATTAAATAGTAAAAGCTGTCTCTGAAAAAACTGTTTTATTGTCAACAGCCACGCTAGCAGCTCTGTGGTGTTGTACTTTGAACTTGTGCTAAAATCAACATGTTACAATGTACGTAAAACACTCTTCAATTCAGAGATCGTGCAATGTTTGTCCCAGTTAGGGTTGCAACAACTTATTGATTATTTTCATTCTTGATTATATTCTTGATTTACTGTTCGGTTAAAAAAACAATGGAAAATCCTGATCACAATATCCTGGAGCACAGGGTGACGTCTTCAAATGTCTTGCGTTGTCCGATCAATGATCCAAAAACAGTCTTTTAAACGATTAATTGATTACCAAAATAGTTGCCCTTAGATAAACTAATCAATTAATCATTGCGACTCTAGACCCAAATATTTCAGTTCTTCAGTCCTACGGTCTCAATGGGGCCGTAGGACTGATAACATCGATTAACATTGATATCTACTGAATTATTGATGGGGAAATGTAAAACGAAGAGTTACTAACCTTACTGTGTGTTGCTGCTGCATTAATCTTATTACCAGCTTTTCTAGACAGTCGTGTGTCAGTCATGTTTCCAAGGACTGTTTCTCTGGCCTCTTCCCATTTCACATATTGCTGTTCCAGTACTTTGATTGACTCTTTATCATCTTTACACAGTTTCTGGGCTGAATTGTTGGCTTCAATCGCCATTTTGATTTCTCCCAAGAAGAACAAGGCCTCACAGTATCGGTAGTGACCCTGCAAACAAAGAATTCACATGTCTTCACTTCTTACTCATAACTATTTTTTGCCTTAACAGTTACTGGCAGGAAGAACATTGTGAGTCAACATACTGGAAAAGGTTAAACTCTGACCCAATATTGGTGCTAACGGAAAAGTTAAGGCATCACCAAAGCCATTTTGATTCATCATCTGTGGACCATGAATGTATGTACAACATTTCACTTGTGCATGTTGTAGCAGTAGTAGTACAATGTTTTAAGCCCAGCCTGGCTCTACTTCAAGTACGGAGGTATCACACATACTCCGGTGTGTGTCATTGAATAGATACTTTTAGCTACAACCACTGGAAAAATACAAAGATGTATATAAAATTACTGTGATCAAAGGATTAAAGTCATATAAACATAATAGTATCTTTTAAATAAATTCTAGTCTGTATTAGAATGAATAAGAATCATAAAAATTAAATTAAATTACATTAAAATGACACATCTGAGTATGTTTGACTTGTACGCCTTACTATTTTTTTCTACTGTAGTAAAACAGATTTTTTAGGGAGCGTTTAGCTTTAAATTGATCCACATGTGATCAGTGTCATCTTATTTAAATATGATGACATGAATTACATCATATTGAACACATCTGTTGGCCAGTGAAACAAGAGTGCGCTTTTGATAAAGATTTAAATAATGTTGTAACTGACATAACACTTTTTACAAATACACATCTCAACAATGTCACGGACTGTAACTCACATCTATGGTGCCACAAAAATGGCTCGATCAGTGTCAATATTGACACTGCTGATTGGCTCATGACATCCCTAACTTTGTTCCTACATTACTGTGACGGGATCATAAAAGAGATGAGTACCTTTGCCCAGACTGGTTTTATGAGAGTAGCACGTTTTCCATCACCAACCGCTTTTCTGTAAAAATCAAAAATTCATGTTTTGATTAAAACATTTCTTAAGATGAACAATTAAAATCAAAAATCACATTTCCTGCAACAGCTAAATTTTCACTCTTGCTCTACAGTGTGATTCATACTGACACCGGGCTCCTATTTATCAAGTGTGTAAAGTGTTGTGTGTGGTCGGAAGACTAGAAAGGCGCTATATAAATGCAGCCCATTCACCATTTACTATGTCATGGACTGTCTCTGCCTACAGACCATCTCCTGACAACTCTAATGGCGCCTACAGATATGTTTATTGCAAGCAACACTGATCTAATAAACTTGGGTACGACATCAAGTTTGATGTATGTAGACTGTACGATGATCACACCTACTGAATCGCAGGCTATGACGCAAGCCAACATACAAATGTGCGTCATCCAACTGTTATAGTGGTAAACAAAGCATAAGCCATCTGCTATTTCTTTCCATGCTACATCCTTCTTGTCGCGGTCATGATAACAGGTGGAGGACACATCATACAAACAAGTCTTCTGCTGGCACAACTCAACAAGATTTTCTTCTTTGTTGGAATCCCAAAAATTTTGTTTTGCTCATTTTACCTCCATCATTGCGTTTAGCGCCAGTGTCGCTTTGAGTGCATCATTTCATGCTGCATTCCTATTGGTTGGTTAGTAGATGTGGGTTGTAGCAGCAGTCACATTGTGAGACGGTTATCCTAAATTTCTGACACTGTCAAAATTTTGTACCAGGCTATCTTTGGTCACAAGACCGTAACAACGGCCATCTTTGAACCTGTCTCACAGTGCGATGTAGGACCACCGCTTTGGAGCCACGACCAATGATATCGCCACATTTCTTTCACGTTAGCCATCTTTCGTCTGGGACAGCCCAAACCCAGCTTAACACATTTGGGCAGTGCAGACTTGCTAATCGAGTGACAACCGGGATCAGTTTCCTGTCTTCTGCTGGTCTCGCTCCTCAATCTTGTCAATTACCAACTGTGTGTCACATCCTAAAGTCTGAGTCAGCTCATTGACTCAGATCCGCTCTCTGTCGGTAAGTTCACTAGTGTGCCAGGATGCGTCAATAAAACCACCCCCACTACAGCAAACTTATGAACAGGACTTGAATGACTTCTTCAACACACGTTAGGCCGCCTCTAAATATTGGCACTGTCCAAACTTAGGAACGCTGATAAAATGCTTTTATTCTTAGTCCTAAAATTAACACCAAAAAAGGAATCACTGAGAATTTTTGGCCAGTGAGAATGGACTTCCTAGTCTGAGATGTGTAACAATTCTGTAATAATGTAATGTAATACATCTTCTCTATTTCTCTACTGATGCTTTTGCATCATCACTCATAACAGTGATGTACTAATACTGGCTGTTTCAATTATTTACAAATAAAGAGAATGAAAAGTCTGACGTGGTACTTACAGATATTTCTTACATCTGATATAGCATAGGGCTCTGTTTCCATACAATTTGTAGTTTTCAGGGCTGGATGGAGAATAAATAAATTCAGTTAGTACACAGATTTAAACTTCAACTTCAACTTTCAACTTATTATCAGGTAGAAAACAACCCTGCAATAAACCCTGTCTTTGAGGAATTTTTGTTGACAGTGTGTCTACTAGGTGTTGATTTTGCCAGTTCAGTTGCTTCACTTTTTACGCTGTAGTCAGTGGTGGCTTTGTATCATAACAAGAGGCATTTCTATCTGTCCCCTTCATGTATAAATTAAATACACAACTGTCAACAAAAACTGAAATACCTAAACTTCACTAAGATTAGCTGCATGTATACATGTACAGGTGTACTTTATAAACCGATGACTCAAACTTGTAAAACAACATAGATTCAAGTTTCAAGTCTGAGAAAAAAAAACTACACTAAAAGAAATTAAAATATTACAACTTACTAATATTTGATGGCTTTGGAATAAAACCTCACAGCATCTTCATACTGATTTTTCTGAAAGTTCTCATTTCCCTTATTCTTCATTTCTTCACTTTTCTGGATGAGGAACAAGACAAACCAAAGTTAGTTTTTTTCCGCAGGAACAAGACAAACATTAGAAAAAAAGGCGGTCACTTTTGGACATGGGATAAATTAAATATTTAATCTGTAATGATCTGTTCGAATTCAAAATTTACAAGTGCCACAGGCCGCATCACCTAAAATCAATATCTCGACTGATTGTCACGTTTACCTTTTTAAAGATTAATCAAAGGATATCTTGTTAAATACACCTGAGCACAAGATTCTCCATCCTCACAGTGGAGCTCTTATTAGTTATTTGTGATGAACAATAAACTTGGTTGTATTTATTTACCATATTCAGTAATTAAGAACACTTTTAGGTATTTATCAAGACAGGAAATTCAAAGTAAAATATGGCTTTGTTTAACATATCTTGCAAATATCAAAATAAGTGATTTTTAGATTTGAGTAACACTTTCATTATTTGGTATCTCATTATCTTTTACAGTTACATAATTTAATAAACGTTTGTCTAACAGACTGCTGCGTCTGAAACAAGCTGCCCACTATTTTCCGACTACGTCCATTTAGCTTCGTTTTGTCCTGTTTCGTGTTGAAAGCAAAAGTGTATCCATGTGACTGACAAAAAATCTTTTTTTTTCCTGTACCAACTCGTTCTCATCCGTACCCACCCCAAGCTGCATTTCTCCAGTACTTGAGTCATTTTGTCTTCACTGGACACGTTTTGGTAATTACATCTCTACAGGTGGACATTCTGTACGAAGGAATGATTTTATCGAATAAATTTATGTGACTAAAATTAGGTTGGTTAAAGAGTCAAAATATTGGTTATTTTAGGATTAATTACCCGGCCCTCGTGTAGAGCATGCCGGTTCGTCTCACCTCTATGCGGCTCTCATGTGGTTGAGTGGTCGAGTGTGACAGTGACCTCATCTTCTTCTCCAAGTCGTTACCCATTTCCCGAATATACTGAGCATCTGGTTGAAAGCAAAAGAGGAGTTTGTGTTCATTCACCTTGAAAATCAACACTAATTGAATGAAAGCATATTCCTACGATCTACATACACATTCTACAGGCTTCTGTGCTTACACAACTCATGACACAGTGCACATTTCTTCGCTTTAAAATAGATGAAACGTAGTTGGAATGTAGTTATAAATGTTATGTTTTGTGACTTTATAAAATAGCTTGTGTAAATGTCCGAGAGGCCTGAGATGCATCACTGAATAGCTGTGTGGCAGCGTGACTGTGTCTTACACTTTGTGAAGATGAGGTGCAGGGCTGTGAAGCAGGTGTTTGGATGGCCAAGACCCAGGATGCGGGGGCGAATTGAAGGTTCTCCTGTTCGCTCCAACCAATGCAAGGCATCCTCCAAAACCTCTGCAGAATGCTAAAGGTACAAAGCCACAATCAGATTAAGTTGTCAAAGAAAGAAACCGATCAACTACCTCAACTGATCATTACACAGGCAATGATGTCGACTCTATAAGCCCTTTTTCCAATTGCTGGCTAAATTCCCGGCCAACCTCTAGCAATATTCACAAAAAAGCTTTGTGAATATTGCACTTCTGCTAAGAATTGTGCTTCCAAATTCAGCAACCAAAAGCTAGAAAAGGGAGCCATGTCTCTGTCATTGATTGGAGTACTCTTATTAGTTCATAACATCTGGCATATTCAATGCACAGGATCTTTTTCACACTTACCAAGTTAAACCTGTTGCTTATCCAGATAACATGCTTAGATTGGTCCTTCTTCAACTGGAACAGAGAACAAAAGAACTATTAGATCAAAGCTGAAGCACTGTAGGCCCATTACAGACTGTGTAACCAACAAACATAAAGCTACAGTCTAGATTTAAAATGCTTTCTCAACTACAGTGGTAGGCAAACCTCTCTAGTCAAATGTATTAGGAAAACTATTCCTTTTGTTGTTGTCTAGCTTGCTGTTCATTGTCTTTCCTCTTGCTTCAGCTTTGTTGTTCTTGTTCTGCTGTGTGTCTATTAGTATGTAAGTTCATTAAGAGAAACAAAAAAAGAGTCAAATTCCTTGTATGTGTTCACATGCTCGGCCAATAAAGCTGATTCTGATAGAACACAAAGTTGTAGCTGTGACAGCAGACGATGCTTCAGATATGGATGCTGCTGCAAAGAAGCTACAAATTCTAAAACGTGGATGCTTCACAGTGAAGTTGACCTTTGACCTTTTGGATATAAAATGTCATCACTTCATTTTATCCTATTAGACATTTGTATGAAACTTTGTTATAATTAACTTATGAATTCTTGAGTTATGGCTAAAAACGTGTTTTGAGAGGTCACAGTGACCTTGACCTTTGACCACCAAATCCTAATCAGTTCATCCATTCATTGAGTCCAACTGGACATTTGTGCCAAATGTAATGAAATTCCCTCCAGGCGCTCCTGAGATATCATGTTCATGAGAATGGGACGGATGTAAGGTCAACGTGTCCTTGACCTTTGACCATCAAAATCTAAATCAGTTCATCCTTGAGTCCAAGTGGACGTTTGTGCCAAATTTTAAGAAATGCTCTCAAGGCGTTCATGAGATTTGCGTTCACGAGAATGGTGCACATGGACAGACAACCCGAAAAAAACACATAATGCTTCCAGCCACGGCTGTCGTCAGCGTGGAGGCATAAAGATAACGTCTTTGTAGCTACGGTTCAGAAATCTTGCTGCAGTCAACATAAGTTAGAATTTACAATAAACTATACCAAAGTGGTTTAATGATACTTTTCCACATTCTTTATTGATTTTGCCATCATGACAAATTCCTAATAAATTCCTTTATAAAAATGTTGCAATGTTGACTTTATGCCATTTTCACACACTCATCCTCCCCGGGACATCTTCCCAAACTCTTCAGTGTCTTGTCTCAAAGGACAAAACAAGGTCAATTATGAACATCTGCCAATACAAACATACACAAATATACATCTGTGACAAAATAAAATCAGCTGATAATATCGTCCATACTGATGTATCCGTCAGGCTCGACTACAGATTGCAGCCATTAGGGGGAAGCATTAGCTTCATGCTGCAATCTTATAGGTTATGTGTGAAAGGGCCTTTAGACTAAACCACAACAGAGTCAACTTACAATTCCTTTCTCCAAAGCTCTGAGGATTGCTTCCAATATTTCTATCCTGTGCAGGTGCTTCAGACTTAGATCTTCCCTGTTGCTACAAGGAGACAATTACAAACTCATTAACAGTCTAAACTTTGAAGTATGAAAATGTTATTATTGGTGGTTGCAAAATATTTGGATCACAATCATATTTGTACTTACTTTGAGTCGATTAGACCTATTTCTACAGCCCAGCAAGCTGTAGTACTAAACTCATCATGCCGCAGCAGAATGGGAAGCCAGAAGGTACAAAGTTTCATCAGCTGTGCAGCTTCCTTTTTGACATCAATGGGGATACTGGTCCATCGATCATAAACTTCCTCTAAAAAACAAAAATATACAGAAAATACATGTAGCTTCACCCAACTGAAAGCAGCACAGAGAATTTACAATCTCAATTTTGAAAATGATTTTTAGATGGCGAACGCAAAAACTAGATTCAGTATCAGTATTGCTTGTGCTCATATTTAAAATGAAGGCTCACAGTTAAGTGTCTGCTGATTACTATTCTCCCCTCCCATGAAAATGTTGGTTAATCAGTCAAAATACTTGTGTGAAAGAAAATATATATCACCCTTGCATGTACATACTTTAGTAGATACCATAATAACTATTACAGTTACAATATATATTATAGCATTATATTCCCGAATATTAATGAATTGTCTATTAAAACTTAAATGTCCCGTACCTGATGGTTGTATTAAAGTGATCGCTGCATTCTTCTTCGGGGTCTTACGAGGCTGAGGGGAGAAACAGTTTATTAGTGACATACAGAGAAACAATAAGTCGACTAAATGCTCTCATTTTGAAGACTAGTTAATAACTCACAACATCCATCCGTTGTCCGATATCTTCACAGTGACTGTAGTCAGAGCCTGAATCTGACATTTTGTCCGGGTCTGTAAGAACATTTGCATAAATCACTCCATTCCAGTGAATAACATCTGTTTTTTTCTACCTTGCAAGCAGCTGTGATTTGCATTCATTTCACTGTATAAAAATACACAACATGCTCTAACTTCAGTTCCTACTGCTAAATATTAAAAAGGAAGGAAAGGGGGAGGGAGGGATGGCTAGATAGAACTTTATTAGTCCCAAGGAGAAATTACAGTGTTACAGCAGCCACTTGACATAAATCAAAATACAAAAACAATGAGGTAGGTAAAAGAAACAGATGCAATTAAAGGCTAAATTATATACAATAACTAAATAGACTAACTCAGATATAAAAAAATAAGAACAGAATAGAACAGAGACTAGAGATATAACCACAACTATAATCTATTTGCTGAGTATACATGGTTCAATGAGTGTACTAAATATTGATGCTTGAATAATTTACACAATGTGCAGTATATACATATGTAACAGTATATACAGACAATACTTTAAAGATGATCAAAATATGAATGTAAAATACAACAGATGTGATGGATAATGTAATAAAATAAGGTGAGCAAGATTTAAGAAAAAAATGATCAAATTATTAGCAGATAATTGGCAATTTGTGTGAAACTGTTATATCCCTGATACCTGCCAGGCTCTGTGTATTTGTGATTACAGATGTGGCTAATCTGTGGCTAGTCACATGTGGGTGTTTACCCATGCTTTGTTCAGTGGAAACAGGACCAAAGGGAGAGCTAACGTTAACTACCTTAACCTTATATCTGCATGTCCTCCTCTTGTTGTTTTACTGCATTTTCATCCAGTGTCGTGTTGATTTTAAAGTACCTGAACAACAAACTGTGTAAATATTAAATTGCTGTTGGGGAATAAATTACAATTTGGCACAGTCTTGCAACAAAACACCACAAAAACCAGGATATCTAAAAGTAGTTTCTCAAAACGAACTCTCTCGGGAATGATGTGACATAGCTGATGCCGCCGCTCCTTGATTGGTCGGTACAGTTTAATTACTCTAATCCCAAAGCCCCAGAAAGATGTCTTCATGTTGGATAATTGGCATCCCATCTTATTGCTGAACAATGAATATAAAATTACTGCATTATAAGGCCCGACTGATACTGGATTTTTTTGGGCCCATGCTGATACCTTAAAAAAAATTCCGATATTGATATATGAGCCGATAATCTTATCTATACACAGAATATAAACATAAACACACGTTTTGCAATGATCCCTCAAATGTGGTTATCAAACACTTGTGACAAAGATATGTAATGGAGACATGATATTTTACAGTTTAACAATAAACTTTATAATATAAAATGACATCAGTGCACTGAAACAGTAAACTTCACTGTGAATTTAATAATTATAAATAACTATAAATAAAAAGACAACAAAAAACATATGTACATATATTAAACTTGACTTAAGAAAAAGGATCAAATATACATAAAATGCTGCCTATATAACTTGAAATTTTTTTTTTTTTTAAAAAGGCACATATCAGACACCATATATGCCGATACCGAAGGCAGACCAATATATCGGTCAGGCTCTACTGCATTATGTCTAGCTAATAAATTAAAGAAAATCCTAAATTACATTATTGATGAATCCCAAAAAGTCTTTATGTCTGGTAGATACATAATTGATAATATAAAACTCATCCTTGATATCTTAGACAATTCAGATTTACTACATAATAGTGCCATTCTTTTTCTAGATTTTACTCCATACGCACCTTATATGCTTTTGGGAATAGTTTGATTAAATTTCCCCATGAAAAGATTTACATGGAATGGGGGATCCGACAGGTCTGTTCAATCTCCCCATGCAAAGTTTAGCCAATAACATTTAAAAGGTAGCTTAAAGGGGTAATTTGGATAGCAGGAAAGGTGATCTCTCAGCTAGCGGATGATACAACTCTATTTTTACAGAATAGATCTCAAATTGATATTGCAGTTAAACTATTAGATACGTTTTCAGCAGCCTCTGGTCTCAAACTTCACATATCCTAAATATGCGTTTCTTCCTATTAGGTATACAGTGATTCATAGGTTTCTGGACTTCCTGTGAAATTTAAAGTTAAACACCTCGGTGTTATCATCGTTAAAGACCAAATCAAGAATGAATGAAAACTTTAATCCACTAATTTCTTCACCACATCAGATTATGGATTCAAAGAGATTTAATCACAACTGGTCGACTCTTGCTCTCCAAACAGTTCCATTGTGTAAATAAAGTTTTTTTTAAAAAAGGTGGGTCGGTACAATGTTAGCATTTTAGCCTATTAGCTAGCCTACGCAGTATTGTTTTGATGCTGTAAACAGCTAGTATTTAGTTTGCAGTCCACATTTGGACTATTTGAAGCTGTTGTGTGATTAATGTTGTATTTTCTCACAAAGTGGCGAGCTTTGGCTAATAGCGCGACGACACTTTGTTCCTACTTTGATTAGGGCGAGGCAAAACGACCGAGACGCAAGCCAGGAATACAATTTATCCAGTTAAGCAGCGTTGAAAACAACTGATACAATTAAATGTTATATTCCGAAAACACTCACCGCTTTTTTAACGTGAACTTCGCTCTCTTGTCCTATTCATATGTGTGCGGAAGTGAAATCTGAGGTCCGGTGCACGCATGCAGTTTGTACGGCGCATGCCCATGGCCAAAATACATAGATATTAGGGCCGTAACATCATCCACACCTAGTGGAAAAGTCCAAAATCTATATTCATGGACAAGAAATGCTTTATGACATTCATTGCCATGGTTATCAAATGTGTTGTTGACATACATGGGAAGTCAAAAAGGATTAAGATGGTGTTGGACGCTGCCAGGAGATTCTTGAATGTTGTGGACATTTCTGGAAAAGAGCTGGATGTAACACTGAGGGAGACAATTGGGTCTCAGTTATGGACAATGTTGTGAATGGGAGCACGGTGGGTGAACGATGTAAATATATACTGCTAAAATCCAGTAGGTGGCAGTAATGCACCCGAAAGCTGTCTGCCAACCGCAATTGAAGAAGAAGAAGAAAAGAAGAAGAAGAAGAAGATGTTTTTGTTTTCTTTCTGTTAAATCTGCTGCTTGAAATTATTGTTTAGTGTTTTTAACAATGATGATGCCTGTTTGTTATTTTGCAAACTTTAATAAAGAAAGAGAAAAAAACATTCCAGCACATGGGTCATTGTGTGGTTTTTGTCTTAGTGTGTCTCAATAGTGTCGTCAAAGCCCAGAAGACTAATACATTTGTTTTGGCCCAGGCCCCATATTTATCAAACTGCTGAAAGTAAAAATTTGGACTTAAGTGAAAGATAACAATAAAATTCCTTCACTTTTATTCCAACTCACAAACAAAATAGTTGGTAAATGTGTCTTATTGCTGGCGCCTTTAAATTGGCTCCATAAAGTAGCAATAATCCAGCAAGGTCTTGCCAAAATATTCTGGTGTGAACAAATCCAAAAGAAATGTGTAAATAGGATCTATGTGTGTTTGCCTGTATGTGACACATGGCAATCATGTTTATATGTGACTGTTACAATTGTCTACGACTAGAGGGAGATGTTGTACTGTTTTGTAATTATGGCTGAAGACTCCAGCACCAGAGAACTCATGTATCAATATTTATACATTTTAAGTTAGATATAGATCACCAGGCCTTCAGTTACATCAAAATGAACATACCAGGGTCCCCATTTTTCAAACTTCAAAGAGATAAATTTACAAATGTTCTATAGTGTCAACTTCTAAGTAAAAAAAAAACAGCTCTCAAGTGAATGACCCTTCATTCTTTTAACACAATCCCTACATTTGTGATGTTATACTGCAAAAGTGTTTGTACTAACTTTACAAAAAGTGGTCCTACATTAACAGCAAGGACGAATGAACTGAATGAGCTTCCAGTTTATCAGTTTTAAGATTTTTAAGACATTTTTAAGGCAGCGTAGACAGGTCTTTAAGTTGAGTTAGTTTAATATGTTTCACAGTGCATGCAGCAGAAGTGAATTAAAACGTGAAGTAAAAATGGACAGCAGTGGAGAGCACAGCATACAAATCTTTAGTAGATGAAAAAACATAAGGATGCAATACACAACTCATCCAGCTGAAATCAAATCTTTTGCAGTCAAAATCATGTCAGTGTTGCTTTTTATTATTATTATTATTATCATCATCATCATCATTACATGAAAGAAAATTAAGTAATTGGAGATCATCAGAAACACTAATTTAGCCTTAAACATCAGGTAATTAGCAATTGTCAGCAAAGTCTGTTTTTTGTGTGTTGTGTTGTGTCCCATGCTGCTGTTTTTTATTCAGTGTCCCCACCAACTAATGATAGAGAGGTAAAATTACTACTGAATAGAAATGCAGTTTAAAAAGAAATGACTGTACTGATGCAAAAAGATATCTCTGTCTTCACAAACAGAGAAGAAATGGCAATGTGTCAGATATATGCAATATATACATAATATAAAATATTAATTTCTCTTTGGGGTACTGATGTTTTGTCAAAAGAGAGCACAGAACATGTAATTTAAAGGGCACATCTGTAGCAAAAAATGTGATTTCATTTCAGCTGCTGGACCTAAAGAAATAGTTTGGTGTTTTGGGAAATACTCTTTTTTGTTTTCGTCCAAGAGTTATATGATAAGATTAATACCACTCTAATGTTTATCCATACAATAGAAGCTGGACCTAGTAGACAGCTAGCTTAGCTTAGCATAAAGACTGGAAACACGGTGAAACAACTAGCCTGGCTCTGTCCAAAGACAAAAAAATCCACTTACCACCACCTTTTTTCCTTCCTGAAGTGTTGTTGTCACTGTGAGGTTGCCAGGCAAATTTTGTTACCTTCAGAAAGAGCCAGGCTAGCTGTTTCCCCTTGTTTCCAGTCTTTGTGCTAAGCTAAGCTAACCTAGAGTTGTATAGATCTTCTCATCTAATATCAAACTATTCCTTTAAACATTTTGTACAAAGGTTTATGTATTAAGATACTGATCATCATACCCTTTCATATCTGTGTGTTTTCACATGACATCCACTTTCATAATGACTGACAGAGAATAAGAGAGTAAAAGTGACTGATGAGGATGCACGTGGTACATCTGTACAGTTGTGGGTCTGACGATTTAGTTGCACACTATTCACTTCTGTCTAAACTTTCTTCAGCTCAAAGTCATCTCTCTGCCTGAGCAGGTTGTGGATGGCTTTCTCAGGATACAGGAAAAACTTTCTGTTCCGGTCCAGGTCCTGAGCATTGATAATACGAGACACCAAAGCTTGTTGTATGGCCTGAGATGCACAGGGGTGATGCTGCACGTTGTGACTCACATTCCTCGAAGGCTCAATGACCAACAGACCCAACATGCCAGCTCCCTCATCTCTGCTATATGCAGTAGAAACGTTGGGTGTCTTTCTGCTTATACCTACAGTGGTTTCATCACCTCCTTCTGTCACATTAAGTCCACCTGTTTTACTGCTCATTTCAGCTGTTGAATTGGGTGTGGTAGTCTCATTAAATATGTCAGTTAAGTTACTTGGACTAACTAGGCTAACATTAAACAGACAATAACTTGAGCAGGACCTATTGGTTAGGCTGGATATGTTAGCTGTAGTTTGTCTTGGTCCACCGCCAGTCTTGGTTTTGGGTTTCCGTGGTCGTGGAGCTCCTGTTTCCTGAATGTTTCTGCGAAGATAGGTTGCGTAGTCCTGAACCAGGCTAGCTAAACTTGACTTATAAGACAGACGCAGTGACTCAGCTGACCCAAATGGCACAGAGTGAAGCCGGACCTGTTGGAACAAGAATTAAGGTACTTTTATATCAGACCAATATCCTGAGGAATTACGTCCATATCGATTGATTCTCTGCAATGTCCTGTCACAGACCTTCAATTAATGTTTGTTCTTTTTATTTTTATACTCTTATTTAAAGAACGTGTAAAGGAAATTCAGAGATTTGTTTACACATTATACATGTTACAAAATAATTGCTGAAAACATGAAACAACTGTGAAGTATGTAGCACTGAATTGTGGAGTTAGAGCGTTAAACTGTTTTTCACCATTTTTGTGTTCATTTTTTTGGGTGGGCCTGAAATTTTTTGCACAGGAGGAGGACTGTGGATTTTGGCTCCCATCACTTACATTGTAAATGCATTATGGCCGGTATGAACAGGAGGAATGATTATAGCAAGAAAACTTGTTTTAATGTTCATTTGGATTCCTGAATATTGTTTTAGGAAAGACTTAAAAAATTGTGAATCCGTCCTTTAAAGGCACCCCGTGTAGATTCTGACCTCTAGTAGCGCTATGGAGCAGTTTTTTAAAAAAATTTTTTTTAGCACATTCCCATTTTGTTTGTCTCACACAGTGTAAACATAACTTTTGTTTGTTTACAAGAAAACTCCCCAGGGCACCTTTAACACCCCCTGAAAAATCTTGTTTTTGCTAACATCCAGCAGTTTAACTTCTCACCTAGCTGCAGTGATGCACAGATGTACTCCAGGACACCGTGATATCGTAGTGTAGTTACAAGAGCAGCAAAGCACACTTCTGACCTCACCCGTCAGTGATGCTGGATGTCAGAGGTGAAACAGGCTTTCAATAAAAGAGGGTAAAACACTGTTTTTCAGCTTGGTGCTAAGCTACTCTTTAACTGTAACCACAATCTTTCCCTAACCTTAACCAAGTGTTTAAGTAGCCTAACTGTATCCATACCTTAACCACAGTTTATTTGCCATAATCACAGTCTTTCCCTAACCTTAGCATACTGCAGTTACCATTTGCAAATAATGTAGAAAGTGAGAATTTTACATTGTCATTGAAAATAGTCAGGGGTTTTGCAGAATCATCAAATTTCAATGTTCTTGTCTGGCAATAGACTTGTTCAGAAAATGTTTAAAAGGTTAAAAATAGGTTTAGCTCCTTTTTTTCAGCCCAATAATATGTGTACAATCCCACTTAAATTCTTAAGTTCAGTTAAATTGACTAAAGGCCGCCTGGTTGTTAAGTTAAAGTTATGTTTTTACAGTGTGAAAAAAGCTTTCATGCAGTTGCCATGTAGTCGATATCACTTTAAGTACTCATCCACTCATCCACCTAGAAACCTAAATGTATGTTGTTATGTGTTCTGTCATATAATGTTTGCTAGTAAGTGCAGTCTTTGCTGTGATTATGAAAACAGCTGAGCTAAAGGTATTAACCTTTTACTATTTATTAACAATGATTTATTTATACCATTATATATTTATATATATATTTGCATTTTAATTTCAGTTGGACTTTGGTTTTTTGTCTGTCCTGACCTGGTGGATTCTCATGTGCAGATGAACTGCAGCCCCCGTCAGCCACTGCTGCATGGACTCTGAACTCATCCTCTTCTTAGTGGTCATCCTCTCATAATGGTCAAGCAGCTCACGCTTTAGCCAGTTGTCATAGAGCTCTGTGGTCTCAGCCATCTTCTCCTGGTTGTTGGCAATACCGGGGAGCAGGCGGAGGTATTCGTGGATAATCCAGCCGATTCTTGAAGAGCTGCTGATGCCAAAAATCTTCTTAGCCTGGGATCTCTGGGTTGATAGCCCCCCTTCTGTTGATCCTCTGACCTGATGGGATAATAGAAATTTTGGAATTCTGAATTTCAATATCATATCAGTTAAAGTGTAATGGAGAAGCAAGATCATGAAACCAAATTTGCAAGGCAAATTGTATCTCAACAGTGTTTTCTTGTTCAGCTGATGATGGCGCTAAATGAAAAGTCAGGGGAAGACCAAGGTCAGGAGGCTTCAATTGACTTCAGAAAATTGCAGTATGTTCATAGCTTTTCAAACACTGCAGAGGGCAATATTCATCTAAGACATATAGGAAAAGCAAAATAGTTTCACCTACTTGTTGGGAAATTTGCTCAAAAAGCACAGACAGAGCCAGAGCAACAACCCCCACTCCTCCCCAGGTGACCCTGCTGCCTCCCAGCTCTCCAGTCAGACTGAGGTTGAATGCAGTCTGCTGCTCTGTGCTCATGCTCCGCTGTAAGAAGGCATATTGATGCCGCAGTGCTATCGAGGACTCCAGAGACAGGAAGGTGGTGAGGACAGGATCCAAGGAGATATCTGGGATGATGCTGGCGTCTCGAGCCACGGAGAACAGCTCCTGGACGGTGGCTGGAGAAGGAAGACACAAACTGCGGCCCATCAGGATCATGGCTGTATCTGTCTGTCTATGTGCGTGTGTGCAAAAGGTCTGTTTGTTATCTGTATTTCTGACCCTCTGTGTGTTTATTTGCCCCAGTCAGATTGATGTTATCAGTTCCAGTCTACCAAAGCACCCATGTATATAAATACAAATGCATAACCCATTTGCTTAAATGAGACAAGGTTTATACCCACACAGCCTACAGTAGTTACAGGATTATAAACACCCAGAAGTGGCAGTTATTGCATGGCCAGCCATGACTATGTTGGTACCCTAGGCGAGATTTTAGATTGGAGCCACCAAAAAGTGCAGCAATAGTTCTTCCAGTCCTAGAACTTGAAATGAATTCACACTAAAATGAAGTGCAACAATGGTACCTCCAGCCTAGACAAAGTCCTCCTAGTCCTCCAGGCGAAAAGGCAAGGGGGGGTCAAGGTGCCATTCAATCGAGTGTTTGGTGGCGCATGAAGTTTGGTGGCTGTCGAGTGAAAACTAACCAACCAGTAAGGGTTTGAAAATCAAATCAGATGAAAACCCATGTAAGTCAAAAGGGAAAAAGAGGAACTGCGTCAAGAAGGGAGAAGTGTGTATTTCCAAAAGTTGTAAGGAAGCAAGCACACCTGTTGGTAACAAAAAACCAAAAGAAAAACATGTCCCACTCATTTGGTGCCCCCACCCTTATTTGGCGCCCTACACGACCGCCAATGTGGCCTTTGCCACGGGCCACCCCTAAATTATTAGGCCCTATTTTCCTGCTGGTGGTAGGGCAAACGCAGTTGTTATGTTTTCATCAACCTGTACTCTATTTTTTATGTTTGTGCCTGTTGGGTAATTTCCTGTCCCCAAATGAACCCACTTGTCCGGCGTGGGAGGAAAGGCTCAGCTGTGGCTCTGTTTATGCTGATCAGGCAGCGCAGTGCAATTTTGGTGCTCATTTTGGCATGAAATTGCATTTGCGCTTCCGCCTACTCAGACCACCTCTTAAGGCAAACATAAGGTAATTTTGATGCCTTTAGGGGTGTAACTTAACAACAGGAAGAAAAGCAATGCTTCACTGCCCTCTCCGGTTGAAAGTTTCAAGTCTGTCTCACCTCAGAATAAAACTTAATTTATATTTCCATGAGAGGTAAATTTCATCATCTGCCCAAGTCCATGAAACCATCCTTGTGAAAATATGAACACAACCACCTATGCAGACATCCAATGTAGTATAAACAAAACTGTTAATTGCCTGTTTTTGGACTATATTAATGTCACGGTGTGCTGACTCACCCTGGAGTGCACCTCTACATAACTGCAGCAAGGAGAAGCTATGCTACCTTATCACCAAAGCCCCAGGAAACACAATTTCATGTCATTATATGTAGCATTTGAACTGAAAAGCATGAATGTAACTGTGGTGAGATGACAATAAAGGTCCTTGTATCCTGTAACGACTGGAGGTGAGCATTTTCAAGACGTGTTAAGTTTCTCTTCAACTGTTAAAGGCGAGTGTTGTGTACAAGTGTTTTTGGTATTTTACTTGTATCTTGGTGTGCATCCTGTGCAGTTGTCAATCACATGTAAAGCACTTTGAATTGCATTCATCTTGTTTGAAAGGTACTGTATAAATAAAGTTTGATTGATTGATAGATTCATGTGTGTTGAGTTTTTCCTCTTTGAGATTCCTTGAGTTTGGACTACAGATTGAAATGTCTATCAATATACAACTTGAACATAATTCAGAGATCTGATGTTTTGCAGAAACGTCAGTACTGATCTGTTTGATGAGTCAGTTTTGTAAGATGTCAGATATTTTCTGTGCAGTTGATTAACTACCTGTAGTCATCATAGAGGAGCAGAAATGACACGTGCATTTCATCTACAGTCTTATTTGTTAGGTGTATCAATTTTTAGACTGAGTGATAGAAATGAGACTTATCTCTGCATGTCTGTCAGAGGTTTTCTTTGTCACTCAGTTTGGTTAGTTTTCTATCTCCTGTGTCAAAGGTTGAAAGTGCAGGATTTATTTAAAGTGTGGCTCAATAGCACCAAACACTGTTGCATGAAAACTCAATATTTAAGAGGTGTGACAGTGTTCTTGGTGGTGTTTTGTCAGCTTAGCAAAAAAAAAAAAAGGAAACCATTGAAACTATCAGTGCCACAGCAAGTTTATATTAAGCATGTTTCACGTTCAGTGTAGCTGATAAAACAGAAATTGCAGCACCTTTTGTAATCAGATTGGGTTTCAGACATAGAGATAACTGAACATTAACCTTAATGTCAATAAGGAAGCAGTCAGCTCACTGCGAGGGATTTTCAATGCTGGCACTTCTGTACACTCCCCTTTCACCAGCTCTAGTATGGTCTCAAATAAGTGTCAAAAAGATTTTGAGCTTGTTAAATGATGGCTAGAAACAACTTCAAAGCCTATTAGGCTATTAGTAGCTGTTAAAATATTGTGAGGATGAGTAAATGGAGAATGTATTTGTACCATTACAAGTAAAAACCCTGCATGAAAAATCCTACTTAAGTAAAAGTACATAAGTATCAGCATCAAAATGTAGTTAAAGTATTGCAGTAAAAGTAGTGGTTTGGTCCCTCTGATTGATATATTATTATATATGACATCATTAGATTATTAATACTGAAGCATCAGTGTGTAAACAGCATGTTACTGTTGTAGCTGCTGGAGGTGGAGCTAGTTTGAACTACTTTATATACAGTTAGCTAGTTTAGTCCTATGGCTCCCAAACTAGGGGTCGGGCCCCCCCAAAGGGTCACCAGATAAATCTGAGGGGTCGTGAGATGATTAATGGGAGAGGAAAGAAGAAAAAACAAAGTTCTGATACACAAATTTTTCAGTTTTGGGAAAGTTTCTTTAATCTTTGATTGTTGGTGAAATATTGGATAATTTGAACATTTATTGAAATGAAACCATGTGAAGTAACTAAAGCTGTTAAATAAATGTAGTGGAGTAGAAAGTACAATATTTTGCTCTGAAATACTCAAGTAAAATACTCAGAAATACTCAAGTACAAATACCTTGAAATTGTACTTAAATTAGTTACTTTCCACCACTGCTGCTGTTTACACCTTCCTGTTTTTAAGATAAAATAGTTGCAGCTGTGATATCGTTCCAGAGTTGTAAAATCTTGTCTTTTGATGTATGTTCAAACTCATGGATCTGTTTGGCTGCTTGCTGTTTTTACATTTTGGCTTTTTTATGGATAGAAGCAAGATATAACGTGTTAATTAGTGAGCTTTAGAGTCAAGTTAAAGTACACTAACGGTCTCCTGGCTGTAGCTTCATAGCTTCAAGAGTGATAAGTCTGTGTTAAAAAACAAAACAAAACACACACATCAATATGCTGAAATACTGTTCTGTTACTTGAGGACTGGAAATTTCAGACTATAGTTGCAGGGATGTGCACTGATAAATCTCAAAGTTCCTAAACTATAAACTACAGATCATGTATTACAATTGATGAACCCAACAGTTAAGATTATTTCTTTGTTAAGCACTAATTGACCTCAGAAATCATTAAAAATGTCTAAGTTAGCCGTTTTTGCTTTTTTAATGTGTGCGTGCTCCCGCCAGAGGCACAAGGCACATAGACAGACCTAAAAAAAAATAAATCAGTTTCAATAAACAAATGAAAGCATAAAAGTATACAAAATAAAAATTAATAATACAATACAAAATGAATACAGTGAGAAATAGTCTGTTTCAATTATTTAAACGTTAATGTAGACAAAAAATATTTTTAAATAAATTACCTACCTTATAAATAGGTAATTTAATTTAAAATTATTACATTTAAAATGATGATAATAATTTATTATTATTGTTAAATTATAAAAAATTTAAACAAATTACAGAAACAAGGTAAAAGTATTGCAGACAGATAAAGATGTCTTGCTAGCTCGGCGGTATCACGTCGGTCACATGACCCTCGCCTTGAATTTCCGGTGTCGGTGCTTAATGACGACATTGACGCGTCCCTTAAAATTAGTCCCCGATGCGGAAGTAAAAGACCCTAAAAAATAGAAGCAAAACAAAACGGTTATCTGCGTTTGAAACAAAAAAAACCGAGTCAGTTCCCACTTTAGAGTCGCAAACTGAAGAAACTGAAGAAAAACCTCTGTCCACCATAGAGTGCAACTATGTGGTCGCCAGTGTGTATTTGATGTGACGTCATTGTCTGCTCCTTGACACTTGGTCGTCACGCGGAACAGAAACGGAGAGGAGGTCTGCCGTTTCTGCTGCTGATCGGTGAAAACATTACAGGTGAGTACAAGACATGTTCACCAAATAAAACATACGTGATAAGATTATTTTTACATTTTCTTTGGCTTACTTACGTCCCTGTGACAGCTGGGGGAAATACTGCAACATTTTGAGGTCTATGTGACCACCAGACAGGTGACAAATGAAAGGAAAAACCCTAAATAAATGAGTGGAGACACATGAGGAATAGTGGTGTGAGGTCCAGATTAGGTTATACAGGGCAGAAAGGATCACTGAATGGGTTGATGAGTCTAAAAATGAGGTGAATCATGAATATAAATATGCTATGGCCTCCACAGTCACCAGATGTCAACCCATCTGAACACTTGTGGGAGATTTTGGAGCAAATACAGAGCTCCCACCCTCACTAAAACACCAAATAAGGGGATTTCTTGTGGAAGAATTATGTTTTTTTCCTTTGGTAGAGATCCAGAGACTTGGAAGAATCTATGCAAAGGAATTTTGAAGCTGATCTTTAGGCTTAGTGGCGGCGGTTTGTCACCCACCCATCATTTTATACACTAGGCATCCTGTTCAGGATCCCGGAAGTTATTAACTGATCTGACTTTGGACAAGATGACTCATAAACTAAAGGTTCAAACCAAAGACTTTGCACTGCGAAACATTTGCCAGGCATTATTGTTATTGATTCATAATAGTACAAGTAAGATATTATGAAAGTGACAAAACATAGAAAACATGGATCCTGTAAAATAAACTAGAGCTGCAACAATTAATCGATTAATTGGTTCATCGATCTGCAGAAAATTGTCAACAATTCTGATTTTTTTAAGCAAAAATGACTCACGGGTTTCAGCTTCTTAAATGTGTATATTCACTTGTTTTCTCAGTCCTCTGTAATAGCAAACTGAATATCGTCGGGTTTTGGATTGTTGGCCTGGACAAAACAAGATATCTGGAAACTTGTGACGGGCGCTTTTTACAAATTTCTGAAATTTTATAAACCAAACGATTAATTAATAATGATAAATCGATCCTGAAAAAAAGTGTTAGATGCACAAAGCAAGAAAGAGCAGATTAAATATCAGATGAGGAAGACTGATGAACACTATCATTATGAGTTGTATGTTTAAAACATTTTGCTTTTATTTAGAATTGCATTAATTAAAGCTGCATTAATTACCAACTTATAAAGTTGCTACAGTTAAGGTTTTTGCAAACTTTTCAAGCAGACATATTCACTTTAGGTCTGCAATAAACTTCTATTTTCAGTATTGATTGATCAGCCTTCAGATTCGATTTTCCTCTAATCCAAAGGCTATAAAAACTTTTAATACCTGTTTTTTTGTTTAAAATCTTTATATGAACTGTAACTCCCCCTAGCTCAGAGTTGTTGTTTTTACTTTTCTTCTGCAAACTGTAAGATGAATATTTAGTATAGGATCATTTTGTGGTAGAAGCACTTGTAATTGTTTTTATATGTCAATAAAGAAGAAAAGAAAACAAGGTGATGTTATCAAAGGGCATGTTTACTTTGTATGCTTTCTTCTTTATTTAACAGCAGGTTATAATGTCATAAGTTTCTACTCACTCGGGTGTTTGCACTCCTGAGGATTTTTAAATTTAGATGGTTTTTATAACACTGTCAACAGGATTAGGAGCACCATCATTAAGCATAGTGCATATAAACTGAGAGTGTCGTATAAACACACTGTGCAGGCAGCAGTGCATACAAATACACTAATACATCAGATGATGAATTTTTCATTGCAGGTTGTCCAACATCATGAGTCAGCGGACGGAGCGACGTGGGATACATGTGGACCAGTCAGACCTGCTGTGCAAAAAGGGATGCGGTTACTATGGCAACGCAGCGTGGCAGGGCCTGTGCTCCAAGTGCTGGAGGGAGGAGTACCAGCGGGTACGCCAGAAACAGATCCAGGACGACTGGGCCTTGGCAGAGAAGTAAGACCTTCTGCTGCATCATTACGAGCCCACACCTTCACTACCCAACTACCTCCCTTCACCCGAGGAAAGCCAATAAAAACATACATTCATCTTCTTATAAAGCTGCCGTAAGCAAGTCCGATGAGTTACAAGCTGATAATAAATAATGACCAAGGGGAAAAAAAACTACATCTTGATTAAATGCACTGCATTCGTAGATGTGCTGTATCAGCTCTTCATCAGACTTTGTGTGATTGGCCTAACTATTTAAATGACTGTAGACCAATATCAAAGTTATCATCCTTGTCTAATATATTCTTATTTATTCTCAGTTGAATGCTAAAAACATGATACAATAACTGCAGCATTAAATGTGGTAAACAGTATCATTCATACTGTTGACAAAGGTGAACAAAGTTCTTTGGCACAACCCTGAAATCTCAAAACACTGTATGAAATTCTTAAATCCACAGCTCATTTTCTCACATTATTTCCATTGCCTTTTGCTTTTGTATAGAATCCATCTGTGTAAGTCAAAGTATCTTCAATTGATCCAGTGGTGCATTGAGTTTGCCTTGGTAACCAAAAGGGATAACATTGCTTTTCTTAAGGGTTTTTTGCGTAAATCTTCACATTCTCAGTATAAGACAATATTGTGGAAATCAGGCAGCTGGTATGCAAGCGCTCTCTTGCCATCTAAAGTCTAATTAAAGCGCTAACTGCTTTGTCTTGTCTGGTGAAAAGAATCCAGAAACATTATGCAAACTGGGTTAAAACTCTGCAAGCAACTAATGTGACATTCTTGGAAGGGCTAAATTATTGTAAGGATTGACCGATGATTTGATTGACTGATCAACATTGGATTGTCACACGGCATTTAAAACTATAATTTACCATTTAACAGATTTTAGTGCTGGAACACGTGTGGGTATTTTAGGATTTAGTTGACTTCTGTCATTGTGTTTTTCTTATATTGAGGCAAAGTGGTGAGTCAGTTTTGATTTAATGGTGTGACCCTTCCATTTTTTTTTAAAATTACAGCTTTAGTGCTCATCAGTTGTACCTCTAGCGTAATAATTCACTATGCAAGAACAGCTTTGTCGGTGACACAATGTATTTGCAAGTTTTGTGTTGTAAAATAAGTGGAGCTTGTTATTCTTGATCATCATAATCTTTCACTGATTAATGGTATCTGCTCTGTCAAATTTGTAGGTTGCAACGAGAGGAGGAGGCAGCGTATGCCAGTAGTCACGGAGTTCAGGCCCAGTCCCAGTCCACGGCACCACAACCGCACTCAGCCCATGCTTCTCTGGGACCCTTCTCCAAGTTCGAGGAGAAGAAAACCAATGAGAAGACGCGGAAAGTGACCACCGTTAAAAAGTTCTTCAGCCCTTCGTCACGTACGGCTTCCAAGAAAGGTATGACAGTTAGTGCAACATTAAACTGGAACTCTTCCCAGTCTGTTATGCTTTCTGACTGGTTTGATACCTCACAGCTCACATCTTCATGCTTCTTGTTGCACAGAAGTGCTGAGCGAATAGTTCCAGCACATAAGTCTTCCTAAAACCAACAAGCAAGATACTTTTCACTTATCCTGTGAATATCAACATCTACTGGATGGATTGGCACACAATTTGGTATAGATACTGTATCCATTGTTGCCTGCATGACTGTTCAGTAGATGAGGTTCTACTTTTAGTTGTGGGAAGAATTAAATGTCACTTTTTCTAAATCTATTTTCTCCTCATCAGAAACCCAAGAGGGCAAGACGCCCAGTCCGTCCATTAGCCGCCACGCCAGCTTCGATACAGAACAAGTGTCCAAGGACTTTGTGGACTTCTTGAAGAACCTCCAGAAGCCCGGCCGGGAGATCCATAAGCAGTGCCGAGCTTTTATTGTGAACATGTCCAGTAAGAAGGTCTGTTGAAAATGGCATGATGACAATCTTAGAAATAATAAGCCTGTGTTAAATGTTTTCATGACCTGGTTACTACACCCGTTTTCACCTTATGACCTTCGAACTTCGTGTCTTGCCAGGACCTGGGTGCTGACGAACTGTCGGAGTGCGTGCAGGATTTCTATCAGAACATGGCTGACCGCTTGATGAGTCACTTTAAAGGTTCGCTCAGAGCAGCTTCTTATCTCAAATCAACTGTTGTGTCCAGGAGGCATTAATACGTTATCTATAAATCTAAAATTGAAACACTATAAGCACTCAAATTTGATACAGCTCTAACTAACTCATGAGGTGTGATAAATCTTTGTTCTCCAGGATCTTCGGAGTCTGTGGAGCAGGTGATGGACCAAGTGGAGAAGTACATCATGACTCGTCTATATAAGAGCGTATTCTGTCCAGAAACCACTGATGATGAGAAGAAGGATTTGGCCACACAGAACAGGATCAGGTGGGTTTCCCTGGATTCAAAGCTGGCAGTGATGTTAAGTCAAGAAGCCTAGCCCCTGAAGCTACTTCCTATTGAATGATGCTTCATCAGTTTCTTCTTCTTCTTGTCTCACATTTATATATTAATTTGTTTTACACGAGGAGAGTTGGCTGGTTTTAGTTTCACATTTAGTTCAAGTGCTTTTTGTCACGGCGGTCATGTGCTCGGTTAGTTTCAGTCACACATTCCTTTGGAAAGTATGACTGCATCATGGTTCACTTCTCTTCCATATTCAGCAGTCTGTGAAAACCTCTGTTTGTCTGTGCAGTTGACTACACATTAGCCAGTTTTAGCAGTGTTCTCCATGTTTTTCTTACATGTAAAAGTGCAAAACATGCATGCAAGTCTGTGGCATATGACAACTGTGTTTACTGTCCAGGAGAGAGTGAGCATTACAAATCTATATGTAGAGTTTCATTATATACAAAAAAGAAAAAGATTTAGGCTTACTCCAGTTCTCTGTGTTGCAGGGCCTTACACTGGGTGACCATCCAGATGCTCTGTGTGTCTATGGATGAAGAAATCCCTGAAGTCTCCGAGAATGTGGTCAAAGCAATAACAGGTCAGAATGCGTGCTTGAACTTTCAGTGTGATTGTATATAATTAAAGACAGTTGGACAGTTGAATGCCAATCCTTTAAAAATATTTAACAATTAATTTTCTGTATGTCAACTAATGGATAAATCAATTAATTGTTTCAGCTCTTGAAGTGAGAAAATGTTTGTTTTTTTTGACAGTTTTGGGTGAACTGACCCTTTAAAGACACTTTTTTTGCAGGAAACTGTTGTGTTTTAGAACTAGCTGATGATACATCAGTCTGTCCAGCTCCTGACTTTTCTGTATGTCCGACTGTTCCAGATATCATTGAGATGGACTCTAAGCGGGTTCCTCGGGACAAACTAGCGTGCATCACACGCTGCAGTAAACACATCTTCAGTGCCATCAGGATCACCAAGAACGAGCCGGCCTCAGCTGACGACTTTCTCCCCGCGCTCATTTACATCGTGCTCAAGGCTAACCCTCCACGGCTTCAGTCCAACATCCAGTATATCACCCGCTTCTGTAACCCCAGCAGGCTGATGACTGGAGAGGATGGATACTACTTCACCAACCTGGTCTCTTTTTATATCTTCTTACTTTAATCCAGTTTGAGCAATAGGCTTCTAGCTTCACAGCGGTATTAGCTTGTTTAATCTGAGATGGTGAGACTACTTAAAGTAATGAGCTGTGTGGGTTGTCCCTCTATCAGTCATCTCGGGTACAGATATCATGAACTTTATCACAGTTCAGCAGAACTTAAGCAAAAAAAATACGATTTTGATAAAGTGGCTAATTTGATTTAGTATCTTTTGATTATTTGATATACTTTGCATGTTTTGCTGTATTTAGTTCTATAAATTTTGGACTAATTGAGGATCCCAGTGGCAAAGATGTACAACTGCAACAACTAGTAATTAATCGATTAGTTGATCGGGAGAAACTTAATCGGCAACTATTTTGATAATTAATCCCTTCAGTCACTTTTTAAGCAAAAAAAAGTATGTGATAATTTTCTGCTCATGTGCTTATTACTCTATTCCTGAAAGTTGACCAATCTACCAAAAACTTGCATAACTTTAAGGTTGTTACATTAACTGAAGGTCATCACAAGTATATGAATTCAGATGTGTGTGTTTTATAGGAAGACCATCTGGTTTAATGTCTGTCAGCTGCCTCTCAGTTGTTGTATCTCTTGTGTTTGTGTAGTGCTGTGCAGCGGCCTTCATCGAGAAGTTGGATGCTCAGTCCCTCAACCTTTCCCCGGAGGAATTTGAGCGCTACATGTCAGGCCAAGCCTCGCCACGATTCAGCAGCTCAGAGGGTGAGTGGCCCCACTCTGGCCCGGCACTTGGCGTGACTGCCACCAACCCTGCCCTGGCTCAGCTTAATCACAACCTGGAGCTGCTGTCGGGCCTCAGCAGCCGGCAGGAGTCGCTGATGGAGGCCGCTCAGAGCCTGCAGGCCGACCTCCTCGCCTGGCCCAAGACTGTACAGCGGGAGGTGCACGGCATCCTGGAGAAATACCCTCTGGAGATCGTACCACGCACAGTTTCTGCCATTGATGCCAACAACGTGGAAAACGACCACCTGCCGCCACCCCTCACACCCCAGGTGTTTGCTGGGTAGTGGAGTCTACAAAAGGAAGGAAAAACATTTCACACACAGCGAAGGTACTCCTGCTTTTAACGTCTTATACACGAGCCTCCTGAATAGTTTGGAGCGTGATCATGCTTAGCTTCTTCTGCACTTTAAAGACCGGTCACACCAGCATTCAAAACAGCTAAAATCTGTAGCAAAATCAATTAATTTCTTTTTTTTTTAAATTTTAACTTTGTGCAATAACAATGTAAATAGAAAAAGAAGTGACATTAAACAGAACGGGTGACATAAAAACACAAAAAGACAACAGAATACAGACGAGTAAATCAAAAGGCAATTCACAAGGAAAGGTTGAGAAAACAAACAAATAGAAAAAACAATTACAGTAGTAGAATTACTGTTTGAGGACAGAAAGGGAGATGAACTACTTCAATATCAATTTCTAAGTAAATTTGTGCAAATTTTAACTTCAACAAACTGTCTTGACAGAGGAACAGAGAGCAGGAAATTCCAAAATGGAGGAAGCTACCGTAGGTTTTTAGCTGTGCTGCAATATCCAGTTTTATTTAAACCTCCTCTGTCGTATGGAGTATAACTCACACTAGAGGCATGGTTTTTAGACAGTTACGAGACAGGAGTCAACTGTATAAAAATGAAACTGTGTGAGCCTACTGTTGCTAGGAGTAGCAGAGCAGTTGAACCCAAATGCAGGAGACTGTAGGCAGAGCAAGGCCAAAGAATAACTAGTACCAGCAGAGCAAAACTGAAAAACACAGAGCAGAACAAAGAATCCAACTGAGAGAACAGACAGGTATATATACACAGGGGACTAATCACAAAACAAGGCACAGCTGGGGTGAGCAGGGACAAGAGTAAGGAGGGAACATGATGATAGGGTGACAAGGTAATTAGGAGGGTGTGGCAGGCAAAACACAGAGCAAGGCTGATGAGGCTAACACAGGACAGGTGTGTAGTGCCATCATCATGCAAGGTAGTCTTTTAATGACACAACTCAAATCAGCCTTCTCACACTCAGTCCAGTCCAAACGAAAAGGGAGAAAAGTCTGAGGGTCTCTGGAGGACAGGTGGAGGGTCATAGAGCCAGACTGGGACAGAACCATAACAACTGCCACAGAGAAGCAAACAGAGAGAAGTCGTCACTCTCCAACTACAGTACTTCACCAAATAGCCCTGCGAGTAGTTTCCTACATCACCAAGCCGGTTTGACCGGGCGTTTATTTTCAAATCCGCTCTAAAGCCCTCAAGCTCTTTCATGACAGTTGCTGTTGTGACTTTTTGTAACCACGGTGTCTGTTCTGTCTGGGTTACAGGCATGTAATGGCAAGTCCTACAGCAAGTAGAATAGATCTGTCTGTATGGTATGATGTGTTTGTTTGAGGCCAGTTTGACTTAATATCACACATTAATCACCTTTCTTGCTGTTTATGTGTCTGTTACTGAGCTCGGCGAACGGTTCAAACTGGAATCCAGCTGTAATTCATTTAGAAAAACACAGAACGACTCTGGAACAAGATCACGTTGTCTTGTCTTTGTCAAATATCAAATTAACCTGAAGAGTTTTTATTTAATTTAAAAACACTTTATGTTTTAACATTGTGCTGTGGTCTTAACATTCACTGTATTTCGGCAGGCTTTCTGCATATTCACCTCTATACTGAATCCGTGTTAGAATGAATAAGCATGTTATATGAAAGCGTACTATGGATAATGTATTTTAAATATTGCTTCATTTTGTGATGTACTGTATAATATTGGTCATACAAACAGGCTGGTGTCTGTTGAAACACTGCGGTCCTATTACTGGTTTTGTTTTTGTGTTGATTCATTTTGTTGAGGATGTTTTTAATACTGTCAAATAGAATAACAGCACTTTTTAATTCAATGATTAGCAGAGGGACAACTCAACGTATAAAATCATAGAAAGTGTTTGATTATTGTAAATGACTGTATTTACTCAACTGCAGAGAGAACCAGGCCTTGTTTAACTAATGCAGACTAACATGATGTTAACCAGCTAAAATTATCCTGTTAATTCTCATTCAACTAACTGGTTCTTCAGTTGTAGGATTGATCCTTTAAATCTTAGATGAAGATGGTACTTTTTTCCTGCAGTTGCACAGTAGCTTATTTAAATTTGAGGACCCACCTTAAAGGATAAATCTGGTGATATTCTGTATTTTTATTACTGTCAACAAATCCCTTGAGAAGACCAAGACGAACAGCGAATCGATCTTACGATCAAGTATTTCCTTTGAAACCAAACACTAATATAGCTTCTTCCATTGTTGTCCAAAACTATTAAAAACACATAAATAAGCCACACTTTGTATCTATGAACATGAACACTGTAGATTATTTTGTGTTAATTCCACATGCACCAAATGTGTATGAATCCGCAGCTGAAAATTGTCCCTAAAAAATTGCTCCTGTTTAAGTAACGTTTGCTATAAACTACAGTGCCCAGCTGTTTTAGGAAATGACTGAGCCTTTAAAAAATGAAACTATATACTTGTGAGCATGTTGTAAGTATTAACGTCCAATGGGCTTGGGGCTGAGTGCAACAGAGGTGTAGGGAAGTCATTGGATTTGTTGACAATAACAGAATATAGAATAACAGCAACATATTCTGTGAAATAAAAACCTACTGAAATCTCTCACAGAGTAGATTTATGAAACTGACTGAACTGATATTGAATGCTTCAAGCCAAGTGCACACATTTTATATGTGTCATGACATTTCATACATTTAAGTGTTAAATAACAAATTTGTCTGAAAACAGGTTAAAACTTGACTAAATTAAACGTTGGTCCTCAAATGCACCACATTAGTCCGCAGATAACCTAGAAATACAATTAACTCCAGTAAAATGTTGGTGAGTGCCTAAAAGTTGATGATGTTAATTGTAGGAAAACTATAGAAACACTGTAATAATTATTGCATTTTTATTTGAGTGAAATAAAGAAGAACGTAACATGAAACATAAATGAATTTGGACTTTATTTGGTGGTGGTGGGTTAACTGGAGAAATGCTAAAGTCATTGTTTCTCTTGAGAAATAATATATTTGTCATAATAAGAAGGACACATGCCATGATACTGAGATCCTATGCAGACACTGCAACTGGGTCAACTGGCTCCAGTGCTGCTGTGGTCCAGGCTCACGGTCAGGGGTCAGGGGTCATCAGAGAGGGCCGGCAGGTACTCTCCATCACCAAGTGGGACACCATCAAACTCATTATATAGAGCATATAAACATGGTTCACTTCTATTTTCTGTACATTTTTAGCAATTACTGTTTGTCTTGACAGTATGTGGTTGACGGTGAAGTAAAGATTTTGACTGAAATTCTACTATTTAAAGTACCAAAAGTAGAAGTACTCTGCAGAAAAATGTCCTATGTGACTGATATTATGACATTATTGTTAATACTGATGCATTAATGTGTAAGCATTTTACTGTTGTTGCTGCTGGAGCTAGTTTTACCTGCTTTATATACAGTAGTTTAGTACAGTGGTTCTTAACCTCAGGTTTGGGCCCCTCCAAATAGTCACAAAATGAATCTGAGGTATTGTGAGATAATTAATTGGGTAGGAAAGAAGAAGAAAAAACAAACTACATTTTGCTACACAAATCTCTAATTTGGCACTTTTTGGACTCTGGACTGAATTTTTGCTTTTTGCAAACTATTACAGAATTTTACGCATTTTGGGCCTCAAATAGTTATTTAAATGAAACCATCTGAGGTTTATAGGGAAAATCACTCTTTCACCATCAGGATGAAGGGAATTTAAGAAAGAAGAAACAGAGAGAAGGGAAAAGAATAAATACAGTGAAGTGAGAGGAACATTAATGTGATTTCTGAGCTGATTGTGTGTTTTGCAAGTTGGATTCATATCTGAGCTTTCAGAAAAATCCCCATTTCCTCACTGTCCTGAACTGTGACGTTATATACTGTACAAGAGAACTTCATCTGTGAGGTCACGAACCAAGCTAACACGTGAAGCCCAAAACATGAAGATTTTGGACAGAAGTCAGATTAGTTGTATCAAATATTATTGCAGTGAGTGCTTATACTTTGTACAAAACTCTCAACAAAAACCATCAGAATAATTACAATAATGACAATAAAGAAAAATCAGTCAGTAACCTCAGAAATAAAAAACTTAACCAAGTCCATGTGAAATTTACTGTTTATTTATTTTTGATACTGTTAGGTGACATGTGAAGGATTTTTGGAGACTGAAATAGCGACTGACTCTCTCCACCAGAGGCCTCCAATGTGCAAAAGTGACAAAATGCAGTTTTAAAGGGCCATTGTCTGAAGTCACTAAGCTGTAAACAGCAAGTCATGGCTTCTTAAGGAATTATATTGTAGACGTGTAATACTACCTTAAACAAACATTTATTATTTGGGGAAGAATTTGTCATTGGTTTAGACTAGAGTTTGCATCCATTGAGATGTGTGTGTTTCTTATAACATTATCGTCATACAGTATATACACAATACAAGATAAATTAACTGCAGATAATGTTTATACATGCTTATATATTTCTGGAAAACAAATAATGAAAGCTTTATACATACAGTAAGGCATATAATATATATACAGAACTAACCTAAATGAATTAGTATCAAACATCTGTCAAATATTCACACCGCAACAAAACAAAGAATTCAAAACATTTTATAGTATATACAAAAATACTTATGCAAATGCCCCTAAGAATATTTTAATAGAAAAAATAATAGGAATCTCATCAGGATCAGGAGGACATCACATTATATTTGAAACATGCACTTGCCGCAAAGGGTTTTCAGTTCAGCGGTGGGCCACATGTCTAGATGTTTTGTTGTTTTTGGGGTAACTGTGAATCACTGAGAGGAAGCGGTTCTTGGTGTAGGGATACTTGGTCTACTGTGCTCGTTGGTCCTCATTTAGTGCCTTAAATTCTGACCTGTGCTCTGCAAGCGTGCGTGTCCGTCCCGTCTTTCCCTCCTCTATTATCACACTCGCTACACTTTAGACTCGCTCTCTACGCTGGCAATGTCCCCGTTCCTCTCCATCTGCTGGCTCTTACCCTGGTTGTCCAGGCTGGTCTTTGTCTCCTGACCCTCCTGCTCAGACTCTGGCAGCCCCTGCTGGCTCAGCTTACTGGCCAGCGACCAGGTGAGGGGCAAGCGGGTGCGGCTGGTCATATCGGCAAGCTCTTTGGCACTGCAGGCGGGCGTGTTAGTTTCGTAGATATCGTGGAAACTGTTGTAGTCCACCTCATAGAAGCCGTCCTCCAGAGTCAGGACTGGTGTGAAGCGGTAGCCCCACTTGATCTCACTGCTGACGTATGAACTTCTGGCCTGGCACGTCATGCCTGAAACATTAAAGATTAAAGGTTGAGGTGTAAACATTTATGGAAAAACTGTAGTTTGGGCCACGTCAAAGGTTCAGTTCATTCAAATGACAAAAAAACAAACCAAAACAAACATTTATAAAACAGTTTTAGGGTTGTATCTGAGGGCAGATGTCATAATAATAGAGTGGCAGCAGCTTCAGTTAATAATCATGTGGCAAAAATTGACCCATAAACATGAACATATCTGCTGTGTTACACTACGAGACTAGGAATGTATTTGATGTCTTATCCACAGACAATAAATAGTGGCCTGCTTCTTTTATGGTTGAAGCAAAGTAATGAAGTGAAGCCTGCAGCCCAACTGGAGTCTGGACTTGACTTGACTTGACTTGACAATATTAGCAAGACGAGAAAGCTTAATAGGCTGACTTTAAGGCAAAGGTCTGTGAGAGTCTTCCAGGTCATGGTACATCTAAAAGTGCTGAGTCAAGAGCAACTGGACTTGATATAGATTTATGAAGACATTTCATCCAAAAGGCTTCTTCAGTTCACACTAACACTGTCCAATTGCAAACAAGAATTGTTGGCCCTACCGTTTCCATTTTCTGAAATGTTGCACCTCAGGACCGCCATATTAAAAATGTTGTTGTGTTTTCAGTTTTTTTGTTGTACTTTGCACCGCAGGGCCACTGTACTAACGACTGTTACATGACAGACAGGAGGACTAACGAACCGCGTGACCTCAACGACCCTGAAGGTGTAAATGACCCGACAGAGGTTAAATATCTGGAGCTCCCCACCAGTCAGACAGCTTTTTGGATGAAACGTCTTCAAGAAACTGCTCTTGACTCAACACTTTTGGATTTCTCTGTATTATGATGCATCATATGTTGCTTCTAATCCGAGAAGTGAAATGAAACATGATGGTTCTGGCTTTTTAGTTTTGACCATGGCTAACATGAATAATTTATCACTGCACATATGCTTTCTTCAGTCCCTTTATCATCCATTCCTCCACAGTTAGCCTAACACTTCAAAACAGTGGGTTTTAATCACTTTCTGATGCCATTTACTTGTGTTTTGATATTTGTCAGTGAGCTCTTTAGTCTCAGCTGTCTGGAAGAAACTGAGTCCTATTTGAGTCTCCAGCTGCTGCTTCAAAACTTGTCCACTTATGCCACTCAGACATTATGTAATTGGTTCATTTTATTATGGCTGATAGTGAGACAAATGATCTCATACCAGATTCTAATAGATGTCCAGCATCATCTGATCAAACACGCTTTTTTTGGGGAATATTCAGGCAGAGAGGATATTGGGTGTGCTCGAGCATGTTGTTCCTAATATACAGTATGTGTTTGAGTACTGAACATTTATGAATCTGTAAATCTATGTAAATCTAAATCCTCCTGCTTCCTGCTGAGCAGCTTGCAGATCGTCTTGTCTCAGCTGAGGAAATTCCCTCAACACTACTCTCAGCATTTACAACCGTCTTTATATATTTAGTTCAATCAGCCCTCTGGAGTCCAGGTTAATTTTAATTCATTTTTACTGACAGCAGTTCAAGGTTGTAAAAAATATTGTTACGCTTTTCATACACACAAATGCAACAGAAAACTGTAATACAGATTATTTACATGTAAAGCGATTGTATCCAAATTCATTTTTGTGCCTTTTTCACTTAGAATATATGTATGCCACTGTAAATCACTCAAAATACTAATAATTCACAGTTTTAAACATTTCTTTAAGGGGTATAGTTGGCGATTTTCTATATTTGAATATAATTATTGTATACATTGTCTGCATTGTACAGACCTCATCTGTATTTAGATATCACAAATACATCTTATTTTGGCCAGAACACCTCTGACTTCATGAATCTGACGACTCACCTGTGGCCTCCACCATCCCCTCCAGAATAACAACAATTTCTAGCTCCTCCTTGGCCAGGTGGGCTTGTGAGATCTCCCAGAAGGGGCTGTTCTGGTTTATCTCATGGCAGATGATGAGTGGCGACACGAGGAAGAGCCTGTCATCTCCCGTGTTATAACCCACGTTTATGTCCGTCTGGTTCAAAGGGATGAACTCCCCTTCCTTGGTCTGCTTAGACTTGATAAGCTTGGCCCTGATAGAAGCCTCAACAATGTGCGAGTTTCGGAGGTCTCCAACTCTAAACATCAGGCACAGCCGTCCATCTCTCATTGAGATGACCGCATTGGTGGAAAACACTAGTGTCTCAGCTCGCTTCTTGGGCTGCGAGATCTTGACAAACATGCAGCCCACCATGAAGGCATTCACGATAGATCCCAGCACTGACTGCACTAAAAGCAGAACTATCCCCTCGGGGCATTTGTCCGTGATGACTCTGTATCCGTAACCAATAGTGGTCTCTGTCTCAATGGAGAACAGAAAAGCTGATACAAACCCATTGAGGTTATTGACACACGGAGTCCACTGGTTGTCCGCTAAATGGTCTAGATCACCCCGAAGGTACGCAATAAGCCACCACATGAAGCCAAAGAAGAGCCATGTGACCGTGTACACCAGGACAAAGATGAAGAGGTTGAACCTCCATTTGAGATCTACCAGTGTGGTGAAAATATCTGTCAGATACCGGTATGTCTCCCGGACGTTCCCGTGATGGACGTTGCACTTCCCGTCTTTCTGGACGTACCGCTGGATCCTCTTCGCCCTGTCCATTTCTTCCAGCTGTTTAGGCAGGTCCTCACGAGCCTGCTTTGGCAACTTGGGTGGTCTGATGGTGGCTGGGCTCTCCACATCCTGCTCCATGGGGTTTCTAGATGGATTCAAGCCTAAAAGAGAGGACACATGATGGTAATTAGTAAGAATATTAAGTAAGTGGATGAACCTTGTGTTTTTATTGATTCTGAGTGCAGTACTTTGATAGAAAATGATGATGGAGACTTTACAGGAGCTGTAGGATGTAACATGGATGTTCTGCCCACTTGGGCAGCTTGTGAAATTTTTGGCTACTTTTTGTACCATTTGGGCAGTTTCCAACAATGAAAAGTTACAAGCTACATTAAATTAAATCTGCTCTTCTTCTCATCAAATTAGAATAGGTATAATGGAGATTGACAGGAATGCCTTCACTGCTGTGAATATTGCTGTGAATTGAAGAAGAAATTGACAGGGTGCTGAGTTAGGTAGGCTTAACACACAATCACTGATGAGTGATAAAAACAAATGTCATTTTACTTCTTTTTTGCTTATTCCTATTTTTTCCTGTTCAAGCTGATAAAAACTCGCAATTTAGTAGAAGACTTTTTCCTGTTTCACTAATATGTGTTCCCGTTGCTGGCGTTTCCTCGTTAGTTGTTTAACAAAGCAATACTGTACAGCAGGTCATACAGCGAACAGAGGCAGCTGGTTTAAAACTGTGTGGACACTGGGATGTATAATATATCCCTATGAGGCCGGTATCCCCACATGACTTCAGTAATGCAAAATAATACAAAGTCAGACGTGAAAATAATACAGAAACCTTCTGGTAAAATTGTGAATGTGTGCTGTAAAGTCACTGATGTAAATTTAAAGTATCTCCCAGCACCTTTTACACAGTGAGTTTAATTTCCTTCCATATGGGCGGAGGTTTTACCTCCCTAGAGGTGACACAAACAGGTACATGATGTCTTTTCTTCCACCAGCTTTCTAAACAAAAGATGATTTGGCCTGTTACTAGCTGTGGATGTGATTTCTGGCTTCTGTTCTTTCGCTGCTTCCTCTGATGGTTTTGGCGATGAGTGATATTGACAGCAGAGATGTTGGCGTTAACCTGTGTTCTTGTGTGTTTTTACAAATTGTTGTATTCTTTTTGTATTTATCATTATGGTCCACTGTCTGTAAGCCAAATTGCCCCTCAGGGGACATTAAAGCTTTATTCTACTCTGCTCTAAAAATTATGTTTATTTGTGTGGCACTTATCAAACCAACAGTACAAAGTTCTTTACAGAAACCAGATGATAAAACCAACATACAGGAATAAAACCAACAAAATAGAATAATATAAAAATCTGAGATGCACAGTGTAAATGAGATATGATCATATAAAAGTGTAACATCATTGTATCAGTCCATATTAAGCACGGATTATGATTCCCACCATATCACCATCCGTTTGCTGTGATACAAAATACATACTAAAGGAACAGGTCTATTTACAGTAACAGTGATCCTGAAGTGATGGGAGGAAGAAGTGCAGCAATGGAGAGGAAATAATAAACTGATGGATTGTGTGAAGGATTAGGTTAAAGAAGAAGGATGGAGACTGTGCAGGATGTTGCAGGGTGGCAAGGAGAAATACGCAGCTTGATGCTATGTTAGAGTCACTTGAGATTCAGATTGAGTGGCAGCAACACAAGCACACAGATAATATTATAAACAATAAACCTCCTACTCTGCCATAGTTTCAGCGCAGTACTCATGAGTACGTACAGGAAACCAGAAATGAGTCGTGTACAGTGTTCAGTAGTGGAGCCTAGTATGAAATTGCATGAAATTGTGCAGCTACGGTGAGGCCAAGGCAAAACTCGACACCACCCACACTGCCAAAAGCAAGCTCCACTTTGTCACAGTAACTCACGCAGTATAGAGTGAATGTGTAACACTGAATTAAGGTTGTAATGCTCCTATTAGCCGCTGATTCTGTGGTTACTCAGGAGGTCGGGCACCCACGGGGGAAATCATAATGTGAGGTGACCGTCGGAAGAATAATTGTCTCCTGAAGACAAATAGAGGATTGCAAATGGTGTCAAAGCGCAGTTTTTACATGTGAGCTAAACTGTGTCCTTTTTATATGATCCTGTCTTGGAGTCCTGACAGTTACACCACATTTCTCTTAGTCCTTATCAATAATGCATCATTTTTAAAATTATCACAAGCAGTGCAAGCCTTCCTGGTGGTTCCCTTATGATATTTTGTATTTTGTTACCCCATAATATGTTGTTTGCATTGATCTGTTGTGGCAAGAAAGTTAAACCTTAAAGCTGCTTTAATAAATATTTTTATATTAACAGTCGATGTTCAAAGCACAAAAACAGGATTTGCACAACCAAATCAATTAGATTGTTCCTGCCGCTGTGTGAAGTTTATTAGTATTTTTGACAATCATTATTTCTAGATGAAGTCTGCACATTTAATTAATTTTGTATTGTCAACTCTTAAGTTCTGTTATTTTTAAGCTGTACTAATATCATTTTCTATCTTTTGAGTTACCATGGTTGATTGGGGCGGACGTCTGGCCTCCATCATGTAAAAGATTGACTGATCCATTACTGTTAAATACCTGCACCTGGGCCCTGGACTGTATCAACCTCCTGCAACAGGAAGGTGGGTTTGGGGAGAGAGCCTGTCAAAATGTGATTGTTTTTTTAGGGCCCAATTAAATTGCGATTGTTTTTTTTTCTTTTTACATTTTTTGGGGGTAAATAAAAACCCACCTTTTTGAAACTACAAAAACCCGCATCATGTGCCTTGCTGTTTGGTTCCTAACAGTTTTATTTTATTACATTTTCTCAGTTTTGGTCCTTTTTATCTTTACACCAACAATGAGTGTCAATTAACTTATTACCGACTACCTGTAATCAGAGGCATCCTCAGACCTGCCTCGCTGAAAACCTCTCCGGGCCCCTTCCCAACATTAAATCCCCAAAAAACAAAACCATAAATACATTTACAGAACTACATACAGATATACAATCAAACAGGTATTAATGTGGGTCATATGGGCAATTCAAAAACAACTTCCAACCACCAAAAAACTAAATAACTACATAATAAATGAACATATCTGTGTTATACTACAATGAAAGTATCAGAGCAACAGTCATGAGCCATTGCAGTATAAGAAAAAAACATATATAACAGTCAATTAAATAATTACTTGTATGTGAATGGGTTGCTCATAGTGATGAATCAATTTACTCTGCAGCTCACCTCAGCTCTACAGAGAGTTTCAGTTTAATGTTTTGGTTTTACGACCTGCAACTTAACCGTTTTGTTTGAAGTCATTTCAAGATGCGAGGTAGGAAACTGTTTTCATTGAAAAAGCCCCACAAAATGACTGTATGCTACTGAGCACCAAATGGCAGACGGACAAAATTAGCAACTAGCTGGTGAACACAGAAAAGCATTTAGCAGCTAAAGAGAGATATTTTTATCAGATGTTGGTGGAGAACAAAACAGAGTGCTGGGTCTTTGATTGAGAGCAGGTTGGTTAAAGGAGAAGTGAAGTTTGGACTTACATTCATAACATGGACACAAACAGGACTCCAAATGAATGCGACACTGCTCTGTTTTTTTAAGATGTGTAAATGAGCAACTGTTTGCTAACATGTTCGCTATAACAACTTTTAAAGGTGATAATATGTCAGTGTTGGGTTTAGAGCTTGTTTCCGGTGGCTAAAAAAAAATCAACCAAGGCAGCTTTAAATAGCAACATAATTATATTGTAATGTAATAATGTCTCCTCTGTGTTTGTAAACAAGTTTGTCATATTTACAGGTTGTTCATACTGCCCCCATGTGGCCAAAAAATCAGTTAAAGCAAATTTAAATCTGCTGTTTTCATTGTAATTTTGTTTGACTTAACGTTATGGTGCAGTCAAGATGTAATTCATAGCGTTGTACGAACCCTTTACTGTGGTGTGTGTGTGTGTCTATCAGGTATCACTGACACTGTGGGGACAAAATCCAAGTCCCCATAATGTAAATTATTAAATTTGACGGTGAAGACTTGGTTTACGGTTAAAGTAAGGTTAATGTTAGAGTAAGTTTCCAGGAAATTAATGCAATTCAATGCAATGTCCTCTGAACTGATAGAAACACGACTGTGTATGTGTGCCTGTCAGAACACGTTCCTTCAGGAGCTATGTTGGACTCCCCCTAGGGAAAACTAAATTTAGCGCCTATGAACTGCAGACTAGGATTTTTATTCAATTAGTGATGTTTCTGTCACATACAGCCGAGTTTTTGTTTTTGAGCTGTGCGGACTGTCCTGAGATCATAATGGATTTCCTTTACTATGCTCAGAGTCGGAGCCACCATCAGTGTTTTTACCACTGGAACAAATGGCTGTGTTGAAGCCGTTCTGCTCTCCATTCACAGGGGAATATTATGAGCTTGAGCAGCGCTGGTTTCCATGGCAACGCACAGCTCAGTCTACCAAGTGCTCACAATATAGCAGGAATGTACTGGATGAGGCCGCAGCATTGGATAACATTTGTCTGTTTCATCTTGTTTCAGAGGGCCTGTGGAAGAACAAATACTGTATCTTTCTTTGTGCATAAAGCTTTTATGACATATATGGTATTTTTAGCTTCGACAGATGAATATCTGTGTATGTGTTACAATGATACTGACAGTAAAAACACAATAAAAGCCACTAGATCAACAACACACTAGTGGCGTATTGGCTCTTACAGGATGTAGAGAAGCAGTATATACAGTATATATACAGTAATTAAAGCTGCTATAGTTATATATATATAGTTATATTTTTATATTAACAATGGATCAAATAACTACTTGTAAATGAAAAGTGATGAACGCACAGAAAATTATCACCTGTCACTGCAGCTCCCCTCAGCTCTACAGAGCGTTTCAGTGTCTTTCAGGTCATTGTTTTCGTTTTATGGCCCTTTTTACTTTTGTTTTGTTTCACTCTCACAAGTCTGGCAGCCTTCTTTTTTTTCTTTTTTTTTAAGCAAAACAAGCTCTCAGAAATGACTGTACACTACCTGCTGAGCACCAAATGGCAGACAGACAAAATTAGCAACGAGCTGGTGAACATGGTGGCGCATCTGCTAAAGTGTCAGATATTTTTTATCAGGAGTTGATGGAGAACAAAACAGGGCTAAAAAGAGCGGAAATAATACTGTGTGTTCAGACAGAATGCAAAGTGAATTTTAGATTACATACAAAGTCAATGGAAAGACTATTTTGGGTGCCCCTGGTTTCGGAATTAAAATCCATTCATTATCCTGTAGACAATGTTACGTTAGCCTACTAACGGTTTGAGCACTTCTATATGGCTTGGATTAGCAGGACACTCTCCTGGTTAAATCATCAGTACAAAAGATGAACAACTGTGTTAGAAAATATTTGGTTCTTAAGTAAAAAAGTCTAAGGTACAAGACTGTGTACATAAAAATTCAGGGTAGAAGTTAACTACGACTCCCAAGATGCATTTCAGCAAGAAACAGCCAATCATCAAGCTTAAAAATAGGTCATGTGTGACCCTAACGGCGGGCAGAAGCTTAAGATTATAGTGTTGAGAAAACTGATTTTACAATCTGCAGAATGAATCAGTTCACTTTTCATTTCTGGGTCACTTTTGAGTGAATTAACACTTTGCAACTCACACAAATGACGCAAGGCAAAGATTTGCTTTGCTTTCTGTCTGAGCACACCTTTTGACTTACATTCATCAAGTCAACACAAACGTGACACCAGACGAGTGCTAATGTTGCACCGTATCTGCTAGAACTGAAAATAAGTGTGTTTGCTAACAACTTAACAAGGTGATAACATGTCAGTGCTGTGTTTACGGCTGGTTGCAGCTACCCCCAAGTGGCCAAAGAAAATGTTAATGCAGGTTTAACTTATGGCTGAAAGGGGCTTTTGCTAAAATAACCTTGAACCAGATAAAATGATAGTTAGAGTTAGTTAGAGAATAATGTGCCTTGAAAGTAATGCTTTCCAGGTTACTAAAATAGCTAGTGAGGGGGCGGGTGACGGATGCACTGCCATTATTTATGGTTAGGCGTTCCAATTTTAGGCTACCTCTGTCGTCTTTTGGGTCAGTATACAATAAATGCACTAAAAAGCAAGCATTGTGTAAACAGTATCTTTGCATTTGCATGTCAAAATACATTTAGATATCAAGGGCAAAAAACTCCAGGGAGAGTGTGTATTTTTGGAGCAATGGGCCTTCGGAGCAGTGGGCTTTTGTCTTCAAGATAAGGGTTTTGGAATAACTATTTTAACTATTGGGGTTTTGGAATAATGGGCTGTCGGACCAATGGCATGACACAGTGATCCAGTGAGCTGGGCATGCTAACATTAGCAGCTAAAACAGATTTAACTTATGGCTGGAAGGGGCTCGTACTAATGTAACCTGAAACTCTATAAAACGATGTAGTTAGATACAGTTTGGAAGTAACACTTTCCAGATAACTGTAGCTAGTAAGCCTTAGCTGGGCATGCTGACATTGGCAGCTTATGCCACAGCAGATGAACACATAGTTTAACGCATTCCTGACAGTTCTGCTGTGGTGTTTTTGGTTTTGGAGAAACGATAAAAGAGTTATATAACCCTGACAAACCTGCCGTGCCTAGTTACAGTTGCTAAGATATCATTTCACAATTGTTGTTCGGGGGATGGGGTTTAGCAAACGTAGTGTTAATACAGAGAGAAAGCCACAGGCTAATCATGAAGTCACTAGTGGAATAAATTGAACGGTTAATTGAGGGTTATTATGATGAAATATTTAATGGTGGTTTTTATTTCTCTTTTCTATTATCTCCGCTGTGGAGGAGATTGTTGGCAGGTAGATGGATCCAGATGTGGAAAAAAAATCGAGCTGAGGCCACATAGGGACACACACATGCTATTTTTAGTCATACACACAGTTGAGCACAGGCAGTATAGATGTTACATACAAATAAATTTAAATCTTAAAACTGTATCTCTCTAGTTTTTTAAAGCTCAGGTGAGAATGGTGGTCAGTGGATGGAAATTAGCAACCAATTCATGAGAATGCAGTAAATTAGCCATTGTTGCTTTTGTCCTTCAATATGATGCGTGGTGGTAGATAGAGCTCAATAATCCAAAGTCATGCAGACTGCCAAACCATGTGATAAGAGCATTAAAGGATCAGTTCACCCAAATTAATAGATATACTGTATATCTCACTTACCTTAAAAGGTAAGTGAGAAAAATGAAGGTGGAAACGAGCACATAAAACTGAAACTAACAAACTAATCTGGGTGACCTGACCCTTTAACGTGAAAGTGAGTGAAAAGAAAGAGTGGCGATGTGACATGACAGTGACGTGACATGACATGACAGTTTTGAAATTAGTGCCGTATGGTTCATTATGCTGAAATTATCGAGACAAGAGGTGAACATGGAGGAAGTGCTGACTTTGCCTTGCAGCACACAGCAGCTACAGTAAATTAAAACAAGAGCAGATTAGAAAACAGGGAGACTTCTTACTAAAATATAATGTAGGGTTGCAGGGTTTAAGCCATCAAGTCTACAGTTATCAGTGTTTAAAAGTCGTTTTTAAAGGCTTGTGGGTTTTATTTATTGTTGATACATTGACAATTTCCAGCATTTCAAATGGACAGTACTTAAAAATTGCATTAGAGAAAATGTACTTCACGAATCTGTAATGTCTTATTTGTTTTGTGGAGAAGGGAGTGGAAAAGTGGACGGCGAGAGCCCCTGGTTGGTGGTGCTCTGCTGTGCGATCACCAGCTGGGAGTACATCACATCTTCTCCTCAAGTTTTTAACTATCAGGGATTTTGTAAGACGGCAAAAATAGAAACAGTAGATAGTTGCAATAGAAACACTGTAATTCCAGTTCTATGAGCATGTGTGTCGCCCTCTAAAGCTACATTCATGCTGAAGTGGCCCAAATCTGATTTTGAATAATCTCCAAGTGACTCAGATCTGATTTTTTCACGGAAGTATGAACAAACCAAATCAGATTTTTTTCATATCAGATCTGGGCCACTTGCATATGCGGTCCTAGATCTGATTCATATCCGAACAGTCAGATTTTAATTAATGTGTTTATTTTAATGTCTCACTGTCATCTGTCATCATTCGGTCTCGTCAACCTCACAGCCCAGTAAAAATAAACACAGAGGAGAGCAACAACAGCGACGGGGGTCAATGGAGAGACGAGGATGTTTCAAATTTGTTGGACATTTATGGAGAAGCTTTTATTTATTTTCTATTTAATTCTATTTCTATGGCCTCCATGCCCAGTTGGCACCCAGTTCTTGGTTCATTGAACTGGAATTAGATTCAGGTAACTGTCATTTTTCTACCACATTTTAATCGCCTATGTTGTCCAATTAATAGCTGATTAATAACAGACGGAGATAGAAACACAATTCAGATTGTCCAGTGTCCAGTATCTCTGGGAGAGCATTGCTTTTCCTCTTCAGTCTAACATCTGTTAGACTGATTTGAAATATTAAACTGTTTGTTACAAGGCATCCACTGAAATCTGAATCTCAATTACTGCACGTTACGTCATGTGATATACACAGCAGGTTCTCACTAACCATCTGCCTCTCTTATCCAAAAGTGACAACATTAGCACCACCATGTCGCCACTTACAGGCTGCTGAACTGTTGTGCTCATAAATCTTGAAATGTGAAGCGTAGAAAAAGAGTTCTTGTTGCCTAGTTTTCTTAGATCAAGACAAATCTATAGTATAAGCCACTTGCCAAATTGGATTTGCCATCGTTCCTGCATATTTGGTACAGAAATTCTGAAGGAACAAGTCTACTTGATGTACCGTATGCTTTTTCCTGAACTGGCTGCTAAAGTCTTAACCGTGGGGCTAATTTAATTCATACTGCCATACTGAATGAAACTGGACATGTGCAGGTAAAAACGTTTTGTGCCATAAGTTCAAATATTCATAAATGAGTGGCTCAAAGTGTGATGCACTTGTCACGTCCAAATCATCAGCTTTTAGCATTAATTTGTCAAGATAAGCATGGTTTGTCAGCACAAAATTCGAGCTTCTGTTCTGAACACATTTTTGGAAGAGCTGCCTCTTTGAGGAGCTCCATTTACACTGCAAACATTTTATATTTACAACAAACGTTCACCTCTATATACATGATGAATGTCAAAATATGCATGTGGTCATGGCTACAAAGTGCAAATCTTCATGCTCATGATTTGATATGCAGCCATCACACTGCATTTTCTCCAGAAAATACAATCTCATTATTAACAGAAGATTCGTTTAAACTTGAAACCGCTGCCATTAGTTTGAGATGGAGAGACTGACGAGCTGGGTGCATTTTTTTGAAGCGTGGCCAAACTTGGCTGCCAAACTGACACAGGTAGTTCTGGTAGGTGTGAAATCATGTTACCAATATACTGTATATACTGTGTTACTTTCTCCTTCACAGAATTACTACAAGGCACTATGACGAACATCCACTTTCTACTCTTATATGGCTGCAAAGCTGGAAGCAGGGTGATATCTAAAAGCAGTCACGGATTGTTTATAGGAGGAAGCAGAGCTGACAATAAATCAGAGCAACCGAGATTATTAGAAAATGACCTTTACTGGAGAGTTTCTTGGATAAGACTATGGTTTCAGTGAAACTGAAAGATTTTATTACACTGTAAAAGGTTTTTCATTAGAAAAAAACTGCTCCTTTTAAAAGAAATCCAGTCAGATCTAGTCAAATTGTAAAACATTTAGCTTTAATAAAAATCTTGTTTAAGATAAATGATTTTATTTACTGGTTTCATTTGAGATCAACGTTTCTCCCTTGAGATTACAGGCTACAGATTAACTGGATTAATCTGAGATTACAGGGTTTTATTAGTGATTAAATTCACAATCTGTAATCCTGAAAGGAAGCAACCACCATCAAAAATTAGGACAAAACATTGAATTACCACTTCTATATTATTTAGCAGGTATTTTAGATAACATATAACTAGTTATTAGTTATTATTAGAAGTCATTAGTGCTTTCTAAATTCTTTTTTCAACCATCAAAAATAAGAACACACCACTGGATCCAGCTGTCATTTACACATTAATTAGGAGGTGTTTAGATGATAAAACTGTATTAGTTGTATTAGGTGTATTATGAGTCTATTCTGATTCTGGATGAGAAAAGAATGAAACACACTGATTGATTTGCAGCCTTTAATAGTGTAAACAGGCCCATCAGAGTCATAGGTCTATTCTGACTCTATTTCTTTATGTCACAACCTGTTTTGTTGTTTGGGTATGATGACAAATGTTTTAAAAAAGTGTAAAATAGGTCAGTCATTTCAATTGTGGTCAGATTAGAAACACAAAAATAGTAATTCTCCATCTCTGAAGCCATATTCTGCCTTTAATCAGCTCTATTTGAAGATAACTTTTACAAGAAGAAATCCAAGTGGCTGTTTAGAAGATTATTAACTCTACTGTGGGAATAACCTGCTTACTTATTAGTTGTTATTTGTGACTTCTGATTCTATTTGTTTATGTCACAACCTGTTTTGTTGTTTAGGTATGGTGACAAATGTAAAATAGGTCTGTAATTGCAACTGAGGTCAGATTAGAAACAAAAAAAACAGCGATTGTCCATCTCTGCCTTTAATTGGCTCTATTTGAAGATAACTTTTAAAAGAAGAAACATGAGTGATAGAGGATTATTAGCTCTACATGGGGAATAACCTGCTTTATTAGCCTCTAGCCTTTAAATTAGATCACTTGTGCTTAAGATTTACCTGTAATTCACCTTAAAAAATAAGATCACAACACTGGATCCAGCTGTGACTTTCGCATTAATTAAGGGGTGTTTTAGATTATATATAACTATTTATAAGTTGTTATTATAAGTCATTAGTGCATTTGTTTATGTCACAACCTGTTTTGTCATTTAGGTATGATGACAAATGGTGTAAAATGGCTCTTTAATTTCAACTGTGGTCAGATAAGAAACACAAAAACGGTGATTCTCCATCTCTGAAGCCACACTCTGCCTTTAATTAACTTTTAAGAGAAGAAACCTGAGTGGTTGTTTAGAAGATTATTAACTCTACAGTGGGAATAACCTGCTTTATTAGCCTGTAGCCTTTTAATTGGCTCACTTGTGTTTAAAATGTAGGCTACATGTAATTCATGTTTAAAAAGTATTCTTCAGCATGATAATGTGTTTTTTTTTATTACAGAGCAGGCTAGGCTAAATGATTTTTTTTTTTGCAGGGATCAGGTGCATCCGCAGGAAGCGGAGAGCAAACGTAAGAGATTTCCCGTTGTCATGGAGATGGAGGTGATCCAGATAAGAATAATAGCCTCTCGGTTCATGTTTCGCCTCTCTGTGCACCACTGTGGCTCGTTTCTGCTCTGTGCTGTTGTCCTGTGGTGATGTGAGGCCTGCAGGCTCACACAGCCTGGAACATTTTCTCCAACATCTTCCAGTTTCTTTTGCTTTTGCCTTTAAACATGTCACCCGGTGATGAGCCACAGTTCATTTGCCATATTCACATAAGACATGAGTGTTTTCTTGCATACTGCTTGTTCTCCTAATTAATCTCTGATTCGCCTCGCACTGTTATGTAACTATCCACCCCCACCGTCCCCCATAAAACAGACGATTACATTAAACAAGCGATCATCAGTATCGCTGCAAGGAGCAGCTGAAGGGAAAGGTGCTTACCTTGTGCAGCAGATCAACGTTCACTCCCCGGGTCATTTTAAGCCGTTTTGCTCCCATTAAAATGCTCTGTTGATGTTGTAGCTTCTGATTATCAAGTCGTCCTGCGAACACCGACTGAAGAATAGCCACTAATTCCCCTTTTCCTCCATCCTCTCCTCACAGAAAAAGCATCGGCCGTCAGCCTCCACCCCTCTGCTGGGAGAGAGACACGGGTGAAGACTGAGGGAGAGAGAGAGGCAGAGAGGGGAAGAGAAACACTGAGGAAGAGGAGGAGGAGAGAGAGGGGGCACAGAGAGAGAGAGAGAGAGGTAGAGAGAGGAAGAGAAACACTGAGGAAGAGGAGGAGAGAGAGAGAGGCACAGAGAGAGAGGGGCACAGAGAGAGAGAGAGGCAGAAAGAGGAAGAGAAACACTGAAGAAGAGGAGGAGAGAGAGAGAGGCACAGAGAGAGAGAGAGGCAGAGAGAGGAAGAGAAACACTCAGGAAGAAGAGGAGAGAGAGAGAGAGGCACAGAGAGAGAGAGAGGCAGAGAGAGGAAGAGAAACACTGAATAAGAGGAGGAGAGAGAGAGAGAGAGAGGCACAGAGAGAGAGAGAGAGAGAGAGGCACAGAGAGAGAGAGAGAGAGAGAGAGAGAGAGGCAGAGAGGATGAGAAACACTGAGGAAGAGGAGGAGAGAGAGAGAGGGAGAGGGGCAGAGAGAGAGGAAGAGAGAGGAAGAGAAACACAGGAAGAAGAGGAGAGAGAGAGAGGCACTGAAGAAGAGGAGGAGAGAGAGGCAGAGAGAAGAAGAGAAACACTCAGGAAGAAGAGGAGAGAGAGGCGGGGGGGGGCGACACTGAAGATGAGGAGGAGGAGAGAGAGAGGAAGAGAAATACTGAAGAAGAGAAGGAGAGAGAGAGGAAGAGAAATACTGAAGAAGAGAAGGAGAGAGAGAGGAAGAGAAACACTGAGGAGGAGGAGAGAGAGAGAGAGAGGCAGAGAGAGGAAGAGGAGGAGAGAGAGGCGGAGAAATGTGTAAGTAGTACTACACACTTTATATGTTAAAGATTAAAGACATTTCACACATTTTAAATACAGTATCTACTGTGTTTAAATACACTTAAAGCCCCTAAAAACGATCTATTTCTCTATAAAATCAAATCACAGTTAAAGTTTGGATTAAAACATTCTTTCATCAGGTTTATAACAATATATTGATATCTTTAATGGCAGACACAGAACATTTAAATTAAATTAAATTAAACATTTTAACACCCCAAAAAAGAAACTAAAGAGTGCTTAAAGAGAAAACGAACAAAATCAATACATATAGAGAATAAAAAAACATTAAACATTGATAGACTATATAATCACTTTGACATTAAATTCAACAGTCATCTAGGCTACATAATATATAGACTAATGTATATAAAATTTGCATTGTAGGCCCACTAGATCAGTGATTCTTGGCTCTCCTGTTGACTCTCTGCTAGATGATTGGGGTGTGGCCTTTGTCACATTTGATTGATGGTTTCCTGGCAACACAAGCAAACAATCTGACAGCTGTCATCATACAGGTGCAAGGAAGTACATGACCTCACCTTTATTCACCAGAGCCCTGCTCGATTCAAACTAGGGACAAAAAGTGCAGATAAAAAAAACAGCACACAAGAATCTGTAATGTATAAACAAAACTGTTCCTACTTCATCCATGAAGCTGATTGAGAAATGAGATATTCAGAGCCTTTCAGATCAAGCTGTTTCCTCTTGTTTTTACAGTCTTTGTGCTAAGCTAAGTTAGCCGTTTCTGTTCTGTTTGGCCACTGCCTTTTCTTAAATTAAATATGGGACTATTTATTTATATCTCACACTGCACTGTAGCTGCACTATAACTTTGTGTCTGTGAAGATTCTCAGTTATTCAGGTCATGGTTATCCAAGGAGGGTTGAATCGAGGGCAACTGGACTTGGTTGTAGATACTTGAAGATGTTTCATCTCTCATCCAAAGGGCTTCTTCAGTTCTAACTGACTGGTGGGGAGTCCCAGGTATTTAACCTCTGCGGGGTCGTTATCAAGATTATTGATACCACTTGATTCGTTGGTGCTCCTGGCTGTTGTAATGACAGTCGCTGGAGTCGTTGGAGTCACCTCTCTTTTACCTTCTACCTTCTTTTTTCCTCTTCTTTTACTCCTTTTAAATCGTATTTGTATTTGTCGTTTTATATTGCTTTTTTTTCTTCATGCCTTTTATGTTTTATGTAGTTTTGTGTAAGTGAAGCACTTTGAATTGCCTTGTTGAAAGGTGCTATACAAATAAACTCGCCCTTGCTTTAATCGAACTCTTAGCAAGGAGTGTTTCTCTCAAATGTCAAGCTTTTCTCTTAAGGTGTTTCTTTATTTTGTGCTGCTCACACATATGCAGACTAAATCAGCACCATGGACAGGGCCTACCAGGGCTGCCAGCCACTTATTATTAGGACTGAATGCCTTGGTGCTCTCCAGGGTGCTGATCCTACTTATCCTGGATGCTCTCATTCCCCCTGTCCACACCAGTGGGAAGTTCCAGCCAACACTTGTGAGGTGTAATCTTTAACTTCACCTGTGAGCCTGTGCACTTTGCAACAAAACAAGTTCATATAATCTCCCTCCCCCTCTCTCGAGCCGTTTCTGCAGCGCTTATTTGATCTTCTACCATCCTGATTACTGTCAGGAAGCTGCAAATGAGATAATGTACAAAGGGAGTTTGTACACAATATGGCTATGTGGATCAATTTTAGATAATAATAATAATAATAATAATAATAACTTATTTATGTGTATAAAGTGCTTAACATTGTCTGCACATTTATAAACAAAAGCACAAAAAAAATTAATCATTTTTTAAATTAAAGCATTAAAACAAAACACAATGAAGTCCACAGGAATAAGATGAAGGAAAAGAAAAGGGGATCAAAAAAGAAATTAAAACCATCAATGCTAAAAGATTAAAGACGATAAGAGACGCCATCACATGAAGAGATAAAGAGATTTAGAAGTGTTCACTGAATCTACGAGCCTCAGATCCTCTGGCGATCCCCCTTTGTTATAAATTTGGAGTTTGAAACTCTAAGTGAAGACCTGCAAGAGGCTCATAAGGAGTCAGAAGATCTGCAATGTACAAACAGGCCAGCGCATGAATAGCTTTAAAGGTGATCAGTAACATTTTAAAATTCTGAAGTCAAATCTGAGTCAAAAATATATCATGTCAGGTAAAAAAAATCGTCTGGACTGTAGTTTAGATATTTTGGCCATGTTGGCCAAGTTGTGACCAAGTTTGGAAATCATCACTTCCTCAGTGTCATTACACTTTTATTGATAATCAATACTTCTACAGACTTTTATAAATAAAGGAGACACACTGTGAAAGCAATTAACAGTTTTTTTTTTTACTTTTAGCATAAATAATAAAAATGATACATTGCTTTTTCACTACAAACAAACCCAAAGAAGAGGAACATAGAACTAATAGCTTCCTAGAAGCTAACAGAAATGGATAAATAACAATAAAAAACATTCAAAGCATTATAAACAAAACAATGTACAACAAAACAATGTAGTAGTGCTCCCAATGGAGAGTGTAGCATCTCTCCTGCATTATCTGGTAAAAGTACATAAACAAAATCAGCGTGTTGGCTCTCTTAGTGAACATAAATCACATGTTTAGACTGACGCCAGCGCTGCATGGAGTTTTTTATCTGATAACGATTGTTGCTTTGACAGAGGTAAAAAAAAAAAAAAAACTTGGTTACAATCACAAGGTGCTCAAACTTTATTGTCAAGTACAGCAGGAGATACCCATTTAGCTTAGCTTTGACACACTATATCGTAGCTTGTTACTCAGTGAATTTCATAATGTTAACTTGCTTAGCCTACCTGAAAAAGGTGGAATGGAAGTGGACATTAAATAAGAACAGCTATTGAAGCTGTTTGATTTAATATAACAGTCTCTCTGTAGTGTGTGTGATAAATATTTCTAAGGGATATTAAGACTCCAGTCGATGGACAAGTATGTAAACTGTTTTTCTATAAGTGTGAGTTTGCCATGACGACATATGCAAATTAGCTTTAGTGTAAAGCAAATGTAGCTCCCTTCATCGCCCTGCAGCTGAGTTACCTGGTGAAACTACTGTAAGTAACTCGGTAAATTGTGAAGACTGTTTGACAGTATGACAAAATGGATGCCACCGGATCTTTCTAAGGGGTTTAAAAACACACTCCTCGGGAGGCTGCTTAATTAAAATATACTCTATGTATCCAAAAGGAACAGGCTCACAATTATTCTTCATCCCGAACCAACACATATTCCTAAAAAATACAGATTTTACTTCATTTTACTTACTTACAGTATTTACTATGAGGTCCTTTCCTTGAATTGTGGCTCTGGAAATGTGGTGAGACAGTTCTGAACCCCATCACACATCCATCCATATTAGGGCAAAGCTATGGTTACACAAATAAGTTTGAAATGTGTATAGTAAATGTATAAATGTATCAGATAATCTGCAGAACTAGCTCTTAAAATAAATGATATTTTCATGTCATATCACCCACTTCTGATGCAACACAATCAGCCCTGACTTTAGATTTTTTGCACATTTTTGCACATTCAGGTTTTTAATCTAACACCTTGTCTACACTGGCTGTGCAGTGAGCGCAGCATGTGAACAGCTTCAGTCCTTCATCAGTGTCTACACAGGATGCGTTCAACAGCGGTCCTGCTGAGGCCTCAGACAGGTTATACACAGACGCTGTAGTTAACGTGCAGAAGTTCGAAGAAAACAGATTTGAAGACTAAATTCAATTGAAACTGAAGCAAATTTGTTCCATCTGACACAACAGGCTGTTTACACCAACGTGTTTCAGTTGTGTTTTTCAATCGCCAGTCTCACACGTCTGACAGACAAACAAACATGCTTCAGTTATAATCAACACAGTGACTGTGTATTGGTCTCTGTGCAATGACCTCACAGCAGCACTGTGGCTGGACGCTGAAGTGTGAGCACTCGCTGAGACAAGGTGCGAAACTGAAAAATAAGGCTGAGACGTGTCATAGACAGCTTGTATGTGTTAAATAATGCGTCCTAAATGTCAGCATTAAAATGTGAGTAGACCTTTGAAGTAGTATTAGTGGAAGTGTTTGTATTGGATGTTGGAATACTTATATGTTAGTGCATGATTTAAAGGGTGACACTTCAAGACATCAGCACCAAATATTGGCAACTTTGATACAAAAACCAATATCGGCTGTGTTATAGTAAAAATTGAACACCCATCCTTTTGCTTTTTGGTCCTATAAGCCATGACTGTCTCCCTCGCTCACCACCACGTGATCTTGAACTCATAGATGGGCCTCTTGCAGTAGTAATGGTTGATAAGGTGCTTGTCACAGACACCGATGCACTGCTGCTCGGCAGTGATGCCGCGCTCGGCCAGGTCACTGACGATGCAGTGCAGCAGGTCATAAACGTCTGCCACTGCCTCCCAAGGTCCAAAGGAAACGTCCACCTCGCAGTGATGCTCAAAGAGCTTGGCCTCACTGTCCGAGCGCTCAAAGCGCAGAGAGTTAAAAAGAGGACGCTCGTATGGCGTGATAGGCATCTCCTCCTTGTAGACGCAGATCTTCAGCTTGGCAAATCGTGCCTTTTTCTGCATGGCCCTCAGTTTGGCAATCTCCACAATACGCTCCAGATTGTCTGAAATGAAAATAGTATGATTTATTAATGCCATTTAAACATATTTAGAGTATTTGAGTTGTGTGTGTTTTGTTGTAAGTACGTCAAAACCTTGACTTCATGGTGAAATCTGTACAAAAAAAACTACTTACCTACCTTGTATTTCACTTTGAATCAAATCGTAATTTATATCACATATGTAAATCAATGCCCTTATATGAGGGCCACTTTCACCACTTGCATTCACACACTGTTACCAAATATGTTATCAATCTATCTATAATTTTGTCATCCTGTATTTCCACGCTGTGTTTCTGTAATTTTGTTATCTTGGTCTATTCTGCACAAACATCTACTGCATGTCTGTCCGTCCTGGAAGAAGGATCTGCCTGAGGTTTCTTACATTTTTTCCATTTTAAAAGGTTTTTGGGGGATTTTTTCCTTATTTGAATCGAAGGTCTAAGAATAGAGGATGATGTATTGCTGTACAGAGTGTAAAGCCCCCTGAGGCAAATTTGTGATATTGGGCTATATAAATAAAACGACCAAACAAAAATATTCCCGCATATGAAGATGTAGACTGTAATTAGACTCTATTAGGCTGATAAGGCTGTAATTATTTGGTTCAGAGGGCTTTTCAAATCAAAACAGGTTGTGTACTGATACAAAAATCTCTTTCCAAATACACACACCTAACAGACAGCACCTTTAAATTTACAACATGGTCTAGCAGCAGCACTGTATTCAGTGATAATGCCTGTAAATTACTGTCTTATAATTTATGTGCATACTCTGCTGGTCTGCTGTGTAGATGTTGTTGCAATAGTGCAGATCGTGTAAACAGGAGAAGCGTAAATGCTCATTTCAGCATGTGAGTGAGACAAACTGCAGTTACCTTTGTAGTAGGGCAGCAGATCGAGGAAAGCTTGTCGAACTTTCTCTCCTGTGAGCGGCTGCGTGTCCTCCAGGCTGTCCAGCAGGGGGCCAATGGAGTAGTACTGAGCCTCTCTGTGCACCGCTCTCACTCGGTCCCTGTGAGGAAGCTCACCTTCTCGGAGGAAGTTGAGGATGTCCCTTTTGGATGGAGACAATATAACTAGAACATGTCCACACAAAGAGTCTGACTTTAAAGAACACACTGATTTGATGTGAGAAGGCTGGCAAGTATTTAAAGATTAAGAGATACAAAACATATGATGGCAGTATAATTTCAATCTGGAATATACCCTTGTTGTTTTATAACACTAAATCACAGGGATGATTAGGTGTATTTGAACTTTTTCAACACTTATCAATAGAAAAAGTCTCTTTAATGTCAAAGAGGAAGCAATGATAATGATTTTTTAAGTTTAAAAGACGCATGATAAGTTGAATGAACCTGTGTTGGTCATATTTGCTGGCAGGCATCCATTAATCTCACACAAAGACAGATGATTATGACTAACTGAGCTGCTTTGTCTTTAACTTGTCATATTTTTTCCTGAAAATTGCAACATCCTCTGCTGATAAACGGCAGATCTAGTTCCACAGTTTAGGGCCAACAATGGAAAATGCCCGATCACTCCTGGATTTTAACGGGGAATGTGAATACAGTGTGTAAACCTGAACAATCAATAACTGTCATCTGCTGGGTTGAGACATACAGTTAAAGATCCTGATAAGTTTTTTATGATCAGTGTCGCTAGTGAGACGTTCCTGTGTGAAATACTGCCTGAAGTGAGATACAGTAAGTTTACAATTGTTGGGGAATACTACTGTATGTGTGAAAAAAGTTGTATGAAACCTTTTGTGGCTCCAGAGGGAGTTTTGTAAAGCCTATCTCAAAAAATGTCACTTGAGTCAGCGTCGGTTGGGGCTGAAGTCTGGGGGTGTGAAGTTAGAAAAAAAGAAAGTGAGGTTACCAGACCTCTGCAGCCCGCTCCTCGGCTCTGCTTCAGACTAGCGGCTCCAGGCTACATTACCAGCACGACACCTGAATCTCTGACCCAAAATGTCGGCGGTTGAGTTGTACTGTGGGTAATGTAGGCTAGAGCTGCAATGATATATACTATATATACACTCACCGGCCACTTTATTAGGTACATCTGTGCAATCTAATGCAATCCAATACATCAGCTCTGCTATAAATTCTACATTTATGAGGCTTATGCATTTTTAGTTTTTGTTGACATTGTCAGAAAGGTGATAATTCTCCTTTATGTTTATTACTGAGGTCATAGTGGGCGGTGGTGGTGTACTGGAGCGCATTATATTGAATGGTGTTCCTAATATTTTGCCCTCCTCATGTAGTGGACAGCAGCGGGAACTGGACAGCTTGTGGACATAGAGGATAAAACTAATGCAGAAAAATACTCCAGGGGGAGTATGCGGTGCTGCAGTGTACAAGACAGCAGCAGCTTGGGAGAAGATTTATTTTCCAGCAAGATAATAGAGCCAAAAACAGAGCCAGCCAACCGTACGCTTCAGTGTTAATGTCCCAAATGAAAAGGCTCCCTCTGAGTGTGTGTACACCTGCAGCAGGCCAGCATCCTCCAAAGGTTTTTATTACTTTACATTAGGGCTGAACAATTCATCAAAATTACAATCGAAATTGCAATGTGGCCTACTGCAATTTTCAAATCGCAGGAGGCGAAATGTGTCAAAATACCATTTTAAATTAAATACTGTCGTGCTGCAGAGATGTCCTGGCCTACACTTCATATTCTACAGACTTGTAGATCCCCACAAAAATCAAACCATAATCACTTCAATATGTTTTTCATTGAAAATGAGAATAATGATGTAAAAATGATCATTCCCTCTAATATTGCAAGTCATATCGCAATTGGTCAATCAGTCAGAATAATTGCAATTAGATCTTTTTTCAAAATCAGTCAGCCCTGCTTTATAGTTAAATACAGTATCTTTCCTCTGTGATTCTGCCCGTCCCTTGATTTTAAATGTTTTATACACACACCCCCTCACACAGACACACTTCTTACATTAGTCATACACCTCAACTCTGCTTGTATGACATTCATATTTAAAGCTGTTTGCTTTTTAGCCACGCGAGCGGCACGGCACTAGTGATGCCGGTCAGGCCACCACTTTGGTCCAGACGGTAATATATCAACTACAATACAACTGCTTTCTGTAACCTTACATTATGTTTATGAGCAGTAAACTGTCATTTATGTGCAGTTAATTTCAGTACTTGTAAAATAAGTTTTTTCTACATTTGTATGTAGAAGCTAATTATAATGCTTGCTGTGATTTAAAAGGCTGCAGTAAATAGTTTTGTTGCTTGAATATTATATTAATCCACCTTTATGTTGTTACGCATCGTATATTGTTGTTTTCTTTTTTGTAGAGCAAAAACTACACTCACCCTTATAGCCATCCTGCTATCCACACAAGAGCTGCAATGATCAGTAATTGTTTCGAGTAATTTTTTAAGAAAAAATGCTAAATTTCTCTGGTTCCAGCTCCTTAAAATTGAATATCTTCTGGTTTCTTTATATGTATTTTTATATGTCTTCAAACATGCCTGTGGGGATCTTTGAAGGTCTCAGTAAAGTTCTGTTAAACTGTAATGAGGTTCATGATATCAGCAGTTGAGATCGCTACTGGAAAAACCCACACAGGTCATTATTTATAAATAGATGCGCCTTTTCAGTGAGTTTCCACTGGCTTTACTCACAACATTGCTGTCTTTTCTACTAATCCACAATACAGAACAACACCGCCATGAAACTAGAGGCCACTGTGTAATTATCATGAGGACACAGACCGGATCTGCAGGTAGATAAATCTGCTGATTTCATCTCATCACAGATATAATTGGTATATGCCAACCATTATATAACAAGTAACAAGAAACTGCAGCACAGAAATATCACAGTATTATGAGAAGAGAGAGTGAACTTTTTACTAAATGATTTTCTTTGTCTTTGTTGTCATTTTACACACTGCTACACTCTCGCATCTCCTCTCCTGAGTGTTTCTATCACACTCAGTCTCAGCAAAATGTTAAAAAATAGCCTAAATAATGACCATAATGAGCCATACTAACCATATTAGGATTATTGTGGTAATAATGATGTCACCCTCTTTTGTATTTCCAATGAAACAGGAAATCTATTCTTGATATCCCATATCTCTGGTCTAAAAACAGCCAGGGAACAGCTCACACACAGTGCTACTCACCCAAAATATGCTCCATCCCGATCGATGAAGAAGCGTCCCTCAGCATCGCGGGGGATGTAATGACGCCCGCTGAACATGGCGGCCAACATGGTGTCCTCGTACCGCCGCAGCGTAGACAGGCGAGTGGTGAAGTACGTGCCCCCCACGTTCAGAGAGATGACCTCTGGAAACTTTAAATGAGAATGGAAATATACTATATATATATATATATATACTATAAAATAACAAGACACCATGAAACCAAACTGCTGAATTGATGATAAACTAGTTACTGGTTGTCAATTAATCAAACATTTAGTTAGTCAAGAAGTGATTTTCCAGTTTTAACATACATTACAAATACTGACTACTGAAGTGTTTTTATCTAACTGAATATGTTAAATAAATTTTGCTCAGAGCTTTTCTGTTTATTGTTCAGTAATATTAATAAGAGGTCCACTGTGAGGACGGAGAATCTCTGTCACAGGTATCATTTAATTAATTGTTACTGAGCTAAAATGGACAGTTAATGTTGATTTTTATTTTGGGTGGTTTCACCCGGTCCTATAACTAGCAGAGCAGTAAGAAATATGTTCTGACTGATTTGAATCCATCTGGGACTCAGTTTGATGTCTGCTTGTAACTGTAATGTCCTTTGTTGTTGGCACACAAGGAATTTATATTTGTATGTGTATGGTACTGGTGCTATATGTTGTGTGATTTTTCTCAGGGCTAAAATGTTTATAAACTGAGTACAAGTGTGCTGGATTTCTTTATTTCATCACAAATTATAGGACTTAAATTTGCAATAAACGATATTTAGCCGTAGAGTAATGGTGTTCTTACCAGTTAATGAAGTCACACCCCCTCTGTGTGTGTTGTTATCCGAGCTTCTCTGTTCTTTGTTTTGGTAGCCGCGCCAGCCACGTGTGCATATTAGTGCATGTGAGCGTGCATATTAGTGCATGTGAGCGTGCATGTTAGTGCATGTGAGTCCCTCTGTGTCCTCCGCGTCTGTTTCCAAGATCACAAACTTTCTGAAATTACAGCTAAACGGTACATTTAAATGAGAAATAGAAAATGCAGTAACAGAATCTTGATCCATATTTGATCAGCTCTGCCTAGTTTGACAGTTTGATCTGAGTTTTGTGAGTTGTCGGCTTTCTTTTCTTTTTTTTTTCCCAACTATATTGAGTTAACGACACACGTTTGTTTTGGTCTGAGATGTTGGTGCTATAGCGCAACATCTAGTGGCTGAATGTCATCAATGTCATGTATTGCAGCTTTAAAGGGGACATATAATGCTTTTTGTGATTTTCTGTTATTTTTATACTGTTATGATGCCGGATGTCTGTGTTAAACATGGTCAAAGTTCCAAAACTTGAGGCGAATACATGTAAAAATGCCACCTTCAAGTCAAAAGCCAGGGCTTCAGCCTGCTCTGAACGCTTTGTTTGCTAAGTTACCTCCACTTTCTTCTCATGATGACGTCAGATTGTTCGCACATGCCAACAAACAGCCATGTGTTCTGCAGCCTTTGTTGCTAAGGTTGTATTTGAGTTTCCATTTTGAGTAAAGAACAAGAAAAAAAAGTGAAATCCTACTACTATTGTTTGTTTACGTAGTCAGCTTCCAAAAGCTGGCCAATCAGAACAGAGTGGGCCTTAAAGAGACAGGAGGTAAAACTGCCTGTTTCAGACACAGGCTGAACTGAGGGGCTGCATAAAGGGCCAGTATAAGATAAATAAGGAGTTTTTTGAACTGTAAATCATGCAAAGATAAACCAGTAGAGCTCCAGAATATAAATATAGACCTGGAAATGTGCATGATATGTCCCATTTTAAAGGAAATTGAATGTAAACACTAGGATGCACTGTCATGTCAGTATGCTGGTAGTTAGAGCAGTAGTTAATAATAATTTTAAACCCTCACAGTATTTTTGCAGGGCTATTATTGAACAGCATTTCATTATAAGAGTTAAATGATAGGGCCCCCCTCATGGAGAAGCACACAGTGACTGGACACTATCTAAAGAGCAGAGTCCTGATTTATTTGTACATATAAGTGGTGCTGTGTTTTAACACATCACGTCACCAGAACAAACTGAATAGAAAATGTTCATCTAAAACCTCTTTGGCAATTCAAAACAGCTGAGGATGGCCTGTGTGAGAAACTACGTGTCCCTCTGTGTCTCCGAGCAGCCACGTCGTCACTGTCAGACCACAGAAATAAGAGGATTATTCTGCTGTAGCCCTGTTTAGATCCATCAGCAGGGTGGGCAGTCAGAGGAAAACATGGCATATCACATGCTCACTCATTAACGCAAGTCATGTGACACCACTGCTGGCCAATCAGGACGGGTCTCAGCTGCTCATGACTGGCTTAACCAATCACTGACTCTTGTATTAATAGCCATATGTAGCAGACATAGAGTAATAATTTAGTAGTAATATAATGTATTATATTAGTTTTAAGAGAAACTTGACTATTACATTGTCTCATATTTAGTGGATGTGTTTTTGTACTTTCTCTATTTTTATGACTAATAATTTTTTGACTGTTATACACAACAACACCAAGGCAACACCAAGGTAGACAGGTAGTAATATAATGTATTAGGCAGCAGATATTAGTTTTAAGAGAAACTTGACTGTTACAGTGTCTCATATTTACTGGAATTTTGACTATTTTTTGACTGTTAATGCACCACAACACCAAGGCAGACATAATGTAATAATTTGGTAGTAATATAATGTATTATATTAGTTTTTAAACGAGAAACTTGACTGTTACATTGTCTCATATTTACTGTGTGGATGTGTATTTATACTTTATTCTTTTTTGACTATATTTGACTGTTAATGCACCACAACACCAAGTAAAATTCCTTGTATGTGTTTTTGCTTCTGATTTTACACTTTTCTGCTGTTATTTAACGAGTAGCAAACTTTACTTTTGTGTGGATTATTAACTACTAATGCTTATTATGTTTGAGACCAGGTTTTATCTTAACATGTTTGACAATATAACAGCTGTTTGCCTGTTAAAGAGTGTGGTTTGTGCGCTGGTTTGACAGGATTTTCCCGTGTGGTGAAGCAGTCCCGTACAGCGGCCTACCTCCTGCTCCTGAGTGCTCAGCTCGGGGCGGAGCGGCTTGCTCAGGGTGAGGCTCGGAGCCGGGGAGGCTGGCTTTCGGAAATCGTCCTCCGCAGAGTCCGAGCTGGACATGGCATCGCCCGGTTTCTCGGTGTCCCCCGCAGCCGAGAACACCACCATCACCCTGGGTAGAGGCAGCGTCCGTCGCTCCTGCATGAACCGTCTCACCCGCGTCGTAGCGGCGGGCAGCGGGCTGAAGGACAGAGTCTGGCGCTCCCGGCTGCAGCCGTCGGAACCGCTGGAGCCGCTCGAGCCATTCTGCTGCATGCGCGCGGCGAGCCAGCTCTGGCACAAATCAGGAGGGTGAGAGCACGAGCCACAGCGCGAGACTGCTAACATCAACAGCAGCAAATAGAGGGTGTGGCGCGAGCAGCAGCGGCAGCAGCAGGAGCAGCACACTCCGCCTTTAACCCAGAGCGACAGCAGGAGTGGAGGAAATCCGCCTTTAATAATAAAATATTAAAGGAACACAAGTAGTAAACGTTTAATATTTAATCCAAGTGTGTGCAAACCGGACTGGGCCCGTGCTGTTTTCAGTTGTACGTGCGGTGACGTGTCTGAAGTGCACGCCGTCATCACGTCAAGAGTCCTTTAGGAGATGAGGGAATAAAATCCGCTATGAGAGGAAAAGGGCTGCAAGTATCATTATTTTCCAGCGGTTAAAGAAGTATTCAGAAGTATCTTCTCTAATATTTGATTTTGGTGAAATATTGGATCATTTGAAAATGTATTGAAATTAAACCATGTGAGAAGTTTTGAGGGAAAAAAAATCACTATTTGGTGGAGCTGTTAACAACTCAGACATCTGAAATGTGACCCCGACTACACACTGCTTTTTGTAAGACGTCAAAAGCCAAAAAGGTTGGAAACCACTGTTTTTTAATCTTTAACAATGTGTTGTATTAAAGCTGTATTAAAAGCTTGTTATATTATCCACTGTGTCAAATCTTCATCTGAAAAGTAACTAAAGCTGTCAAATAAATGTAGTGGAGTAGAAAGTACAATATTTCCCTCTGAAATGTAGTGGAGTGGGCAGTTCAATGTGAACTTTGACATCATCAGTGATCATCTGAGAAATCACAGAAAAGGCTTGTACGGTTTCTGAACTGGTGACATCCTCACTGATGTAACATAGCTGGTTGATATCATCATCATGAGGTCTGTGACATTTGTTGTTATTTTTGTTTTGTTTTCCCATCCACCTACCCACCCATTCCCCTTTGCACAAAATGACTATGCGGACACACTGTGTTTCACAGACATTGAAAGCACGTTTGAAGAGGATCTTTTAATAGCCAGTATGAGCAGGAGGAATGAATACAGCGAGGAAAACCTCTCTCACTGTTCATATGGGCACCTGACTGTTGTTTTAAGACATAATTGAAAAAATTTGAACCTATCCTTTAAAGAACAAAAATGAAACACTGTAATTGTAGTTTGAGGGGGAATAGTTCAACATTTTGGGAAATAGGCAGACTTGTTCTCTTTTTTCCCGGGAGTTAGATGAGAATATTGATACCACTCTCATATTTGAGAGCAATATCAATATGAGGCTGAAGCCAGTGGCCGGTTTTGTGTGGTCGACTGGTTGCAGCTAGATTTTGTCCACAGAATCTGCCTGCTAGCACCTCTAAAGCTCACAAATTAACAGATTTAATCCGTACAAAGACCAAAGTGTAAAAAGGGATTTGTGGTTTTATGGGGGGGGTGATGGGGGGTGGGTGCACAGTAGCACAATGACCTCGTCACTGCAACCAAATGTTTGAACCCAGTATTCTCTTGCTGTGAGGTGACAGAGCTAAACACTGAACCAACAGGCGCCCCTGTAGTGTACTGGTATGTGTTAAATTGAATTAATTTTCCCATTTTCTTCACTTTCTTCTGCAGTATGTTGGTCTTTCTCAGCCATCACAGGCGGACCACGTCTCATAAATGTGCAACTATGAACATAGACAATACACACACATGCACACTTGCACATAGTGTACATACACTATAAATGGATATTAAAACATACACCTGTTTTGGATGTCACATCAGTCATCCAAAACATGCGTCTCTCCAAAGTCTCAAGGTCGCAGCCACAAGTTAGAGGTACAGCTGTGCGACAGACGCACACTGTGGGCTGTTTTTTTCCAACGGCACTTTCTCCAATTACTCTAATTCAGCAAAAGCTTTTTCACTGTAGAAAGTAAATTCTTTATCTGCTTTTTTGTCCCGTGCTGCTCTGTTTCACACTGGACTTGAGTTGAACTGAAATGTGAAGAAGAAAAACTCGAAAAAGTGTTATCGTAATAGTTTATCTTCCTACAAAGGTCACTTAATGTTTAAAGCCTCTTCTAACCCTCAAGGGTGTTAGTTCATTATATGGCCAATGTGGGTGCTTTCTGAGCTATGATTAGCCTGAATGAAGCCTCAGGTATGAGCATTTGTCTATCTGCCCCGTGGTGACAGCTCCCCCTGTTCACTACAATGGGTAACAATAGAAGTTTTATGGATGATGAAGGAGGAGGAGGGGGGGAGTTCAGGCTCTATATGGAAGAAATACCTGAGATTTTGATCCACCCACAATTGTCTAAACTTAGCCCAGGTGGCTGATGTAGTCAGGTCTATATAACTGTAAAGGGCGACTTGGAGGTGTTCGCTCAGGAAGTTCTGAACGTGAGACGTGCTGAGAGACTCCTCCGCCATGGTAAGGCTGCTCTCCTTTTTCCTTCTCATCCTTCTTTGTTTGTCTGTTCTCACCTTATCTGTGCAGGCCTCTTCTCTTGAGTCGGTGGTTTGAGGAGAAAGAATATCCAGTTCGTGTCTGACACAAGGATGGACGTGCAAAGTTATCGTATCTTTGAGAAATTATGTTCATATGCAAGTATTTGTCTTAGCAAAATATGAACTCTAATACCTGACCGACTGCAATTTTATTCAGATAATGAGAAAAAGATTATATTAAACATAGATCTACAAAAACTGACAACATTTTTCGAAATAAATATCAGCATGTGGCAGTAAAAGTAAGGTGAGGCAACTAAAAAGCTTGGTAAAGGGTCTAGGAAACATTGTGGTCATGCTTAAATAAATGTAAACGTGTATTCTTAAATGAACACAAGAAAAGGTGAGGGAATACATTCTTATGTTTTGTCCATTTGCATGTCATTGCCTTTATAATAGTGGATAGAAGAGAAATAAAGCAACATACTCAGACATTTAAACCAACGAGGCTCCCTTTAATATACAAGTAATCTCTCAAATTTTCCCATCAGGCACCAAAGAAAGCAAAGAAGAAGACGGCCGAGGCAAGCTCCAATGTCTTCAGCATGTTTGAGCAGTCACAGATCCAGGAGTTCAAGGAGGTGGGACGACTTCTGACAGCTACGTCTGTCACGTTCTTACTAATCTTGTATCAAATCATTTTATCTGAGCCAGCAGGCCATGATTGCCAAAACTAGATTTCTGCTTTAAGTTATTTTTTACAACACCTATAAAAATATATGAGTTGTAGTGTCCTTGGGCAAGATATTTAATCCCAAATTGTGTGTGATTGGTGTGTGTGTGAATGAGTGAGTGAGCATTAGAAACATTGTAAAGCGCTATATCACGCCTGATTAGCAGGTTGGCGCCTTGCATGGCGGCTTCTGCCACCAGTGTGTGCGAGTGTGTGTGAATGTGTGAATGTGTGTGAATGTGTGAATGTGTGAATGCTGGCATATGACGTAAAGCACTTTGAGTGGTCGAAGTTATATAAATGCAGTCAATTTATACACTTCCTGATTTCTGGTTCATGTCTGTGATGTGATGCACAAATATATTTCCTGAATTCGAGATATTGAATTTCCTCGTTTTACTTCTCAAAGGATGAACATTATTACCGTGGAGAATACAATTCAACAAACTCACTGGCTCATTCTGTAAAATATAATTTAGTGGTAAACAAGGGATTGTAGTTATATTTTGCTTTAGTGTCTCCAATTTAAACTATTTTATCTGTCGCAGTAATGTACATTTCAGAGGATATTGTACTTTTTGCGCTCATTCACTTTTTTATGAGAGTGAGATGAGAAGATCAGATATCAGTCTCATGACTGTGGATTAAATATGGAGCTGCTGTCAGAATGTGGTTAGCTTAGTTTAGCATAACATAACAGCTAATCTGGCTCTATCCATAGTACAAAAAACACGCTACCAACACCGCTAAAGCTTAACAAATAATTTTGCATCTAGTTTGTTTAATCTGTACACAAGCAGAAACGTAAAAACAATGCTTTTAGTGGGAGTTGTGTGTTGTAACTATTTATACCCACCTGCCCAGCACTTCTGTGCAATGTTTCCAGTAATAGTGTGGGTTGCAGTCAGAGTGGTCAGGTTTTGGTCCCTGTACATTTATGATGACAACCGTCGCTGTGAGCAAAAAATAGCAATAGCAAGTGATTTCCTCTAAAAGTAAAAACTTTTTCAGTTACTCTTTTACATAAACAAATGAGACACAAACTACAGAGGCGTCTTTGGACAGAGCCAGTTTAGCTGTTTCGCGCTGCTTCCAAACTTGATGCTCGGCAAGGCCAACTATGTCCTGACTTATGATGCATTCTTACTGATTAAACTAGTTCAAATAGTATATAAAACTTAAAACTTGCTTCATCACAGCCGGCTAGGCATTTGAATACTTACATGTTAATGAATCATTCAAAAAAACAAAACATATGCTGATAATACCACTTTTACTTAAGAACATTTTTTGATTTTTGACTTTGACTTGTCAAATTATGTTAATGTTTCCTTCACTTAAGTAAAGGATCTGTATACTGCTTCCACCATTACTTATTACAGTATAAGATAACAATTCATTTGCTGTTATATTGGCTTAGCAATGTTGAAAAATATGCAAGGAGGACATTGACTACAGCAGGTGATTCTCAGCCATAAACTTTCAAAGCCTGACAGGCTGCAGGTTGAGGATGTGTCGATCAAATAAAAACCTGCACACTAACAGGTGACAATGCTTTGAATTAATGCATGTTAATAAAAAAATGGGATTGTAAAATGTGAGAAATGATAACACATACTCTTTCACTCCAGGCCTTCACCATCATGGACCAGAACAGAGATGGCTTCATTGACAAGGGGGACCTGAGAGACACATACGCTGCTCTGGGTGAGCCGCTTCTACTTTAACTTTTGTAGGTCACAATTCAAGTTAAAAGGGCCTGGGTCTAAGGGGCAGCTGGGAGGGGCTCCGCCAACACACACACACACACACATTTCATTCTGAAGACTAACTGTAACCATAACTAACACATGGCTAACCTCAACCTTTAAGGTGTTTGCATTCTTCAACGGAAATGTTTGTGAGATAGTTGAACAACATTTCAAAGCATCTTCCCCCACATCTTTCCAACTTCACAATTGGGGGTCTGCGTCGTCCTGTGATGGCGAATGGTGGGTGTAAGATAAAGATTTTCATGTTGAGAAAACTGAAAGCACAATATGCAGCTTAAATCAACTTACTTTTGATTTCTGGATCTATTTTGGATGAACTCAAATTCACATTGCTTTGGATTTATGCTTTAGTGGGCAGGTAGACCTGATGATATGATTACTTCTGTAAAGGAACAGAAAGCATGGCTTGTACTACATTGGGCTCCTAATACATGCTAATAGTCATTCACTGACAAAAACACAAAAACACTGCACAAGGTATCTATGGCTCAGTTATTCTGATTGTAGAAAAAACGTCTGCAGCTGTAAAATCCCGGCTTTGAAATAGTGAGAATGCGTTAATTACTGTATGATTGTCAGCATAGAAAAAAAGTGTGTGATCTGACTGTAGTGACCACTCTGTCTGCTCTGTCTGCAGGTCGTCTCAACGTTGGCAATGATGAGCTGGACGAGATGATGAAGGAGGCTCCCGGCCCCATCAACTTTACCATCTTCCTTGCAATGTTTGGCGAGAAGCTCAAAGGTTAGTCAGAATATTTGTAAACTACAGCTGCATTCTTTAAGATCTTTGAATGAAATCAAGGACAAAGCTGGCAAGGTTGGGAGCCTCAATAATTATAGGCCAGTTGTACTAGCCAATGTGGTATCTAAAGTCCTGGAAAGGATTAAAATAGATCATTTATGTGAACGTTATGGTACCACAGACAATCAGTTCAGCTTCAAGGTTAAGCATGGTACTGATTTGTGTATCTATGCCTTGAAAGAAGTAGCTGAAATGTATAGAAGGCAAAATTCCTCTGTTCTAATCAGTTTTATTGATGCCTCTAATGCTTTTGACCAAGTTAATCACCAAAAGTTGTCTCTGAAATTGAGTCAAAGGGGGATGCCTAATAAGAATCCTGGCATACTGGTATGCTGGTAGAGTATGCAGGTCAAAAGGGGCAATAGAGTCTCTGTTCCCTTTGGCCTTGGTAATGGAGTACGACAGGGGGGCTACTTTCACCAGCCCTCTTTTAAGTATACATGAATGATTTATCTGACTAACTAAGAGGCTGCAAAACTGGCTGTATGATTGGTAACACCCTAATAAATCATCTTATGTATGCCGACAGTCTGGCTATTCTTTCTCCTAGCAGGGCTGGGTTTCAACAGCTGCTGAATATATGCTCTGATTATGGGGTCAAATATTATGTGCAATACAATGCCAAAAAGAGTGCTGTTGTGATATGTAGGACAAAAGGGGATAAGGACCTCACCTTTTCAGATTTTTATCTGACAGGGCGTCCTATGTGTTTGTAATAAAACAAAATATCTGGGGCACTTCATTACAGATCAAATGTCAGATGATGATGACATGTATAGGCAGTTATATGCTCAAGCTAACACGTTGGCAAAAAAATTCTACATGTGTTCAGACCATGTTAAGTCCATGCTCCATGTTTTAAAGCATATTGCACTCCTTTCTATACTGCCCCCCTTTGGGCCAAGGCGAGCATGCATAGGCTTCAGGTTGCCTATAATGACTGTATGCAGATATTACTTAAAAAACCTAGGTGGTGTAGTGCAAGCGACTTGTTTTGTAATGCAGGTGTCCACGCTTTCCAGGATCTACTGATAAATCTGATGTACAAATTTATTTGTCGACTGAATGATTCTCAGAACGCCATTATCATGCTGCAGGCAAATCCTTGTTTTAGTGCTGTACAATACCAGTCACCCCTGTGGAAACAATATTCTGTATTCTGTAATTTTTTTTATAATATATTTTGTTACTTCTTTAATGATGCTCAATATTACAAGGACAGTACTTTACCCTTGTTTTTATTTACCACTACATAACACTATTTTCTCTTATGTACCACAATGGGGTTTTTTTGTGGTATTAATCTGTATTTGTGAAACATCTTTCATCGTTTAGGTACTGACCCTGAGGAAACCATTCTCAACGCCTTCAAGATCTTTGACCCTGAAGGAACAGGCGTCCTGAAAGGAGACGAGTACGCATTTTAAAATATCTCTACAACAAGACTAAGAGTCTACAGCCATGCTAACTGCTCTGTGAGCCTGTACTTAGGCACAGCGCTGCTTTGATGTCAATTATAATGTCAGCATGCTAACACGTGTTACGACCTGGCCTAAGGAAAACCCTGGTGCAACATGAATAGAGTGAGAATCCCCCTCTTCCCAGCTTCCAAGAACCACCAGCAACAGGGAATTTGCAGCCCTTTAAAGGTTTTATTTGAATTCTTTCAGGCCTCAGGGCGGGCTAACAGCAAAATAACAAACAAAAGTGAACTAAAGCTGAACAACCGAAACAAAAAAGAACAAAAAGACAAGTCACTAACCAAACTCCTAACTTAGCAAAAAAAATGGGCTGATATTTCACAGAGGCAAAGCTACACACAACATTACACCTCAAAACATGTTGATTGGAAGTGGAGAAAGAGGAGCCTGCAGGAGCTGGAAGAAGCCTGACTTAAAATTGCAAGCCTGGTGGCTGGAACCAATCAGCTCCCCGGAACAACCCACACACTCACACAGTCCCAATAATTCAATTAGCCTGCATCCCATCACACGCAGACACCACAGCATGAACCCTAGAGAACGAGAGAGAGATCCACAATACAAACAAAGAATTAAAGCAGTAGTAATTGCAGAAGTGGCGGACTGGGTGGATGGTGTAAGCCTAACCTGCAAAAAAAGACTGAACATTGCAATAGGAGACTGCTATTCGTTTCCTGTTTACAACCACAAGTGTCATGTCCAACTGTGTGGACAGTTTTTTAAAAACCATAACTATGATCATCCCCTAACCTTAACCCTGTGGTTATTATTGTAGTCATGACGACGAAACCTAACTTTAATCCACACTGCATGTTTCTCTTAACAAAGTGATCATTTTAACCCAAACCATGATCTTTCCCTAAAGCAAGTGTTTTTTGTGCCTAAACCTAACCAGACTTTAACCATAGCATTGTCACATCATAAAACATCATTTTTTTGTTTTTTAACAGTGATTTGTAACCGTTTTGAAAGCATAGACAAATGATGTTGTCCTGCCAATTTTAGAGCAAGTAACAAATTATATATTTTCCCTTCACAGCATCAAATACCACCTTATGTCTCAGGCAGACAAGTTCACCGAGGATGAGGTAATGCATGTCCATCCATCGCTACAGGAGTGTGGGGATCTTTGCATGATGAAGGGGTTACATATTAAAGATTGGTACATAGCACATTCACTTTGAGATTGCCAGGTGTGTTGTCATTGTACAGTACATTAAACAATTAGCATTTTAAGAAACAGACCAAGAGAGAGCCTGCATGGTATACTGTGTTGTGGTAAACCATAGATTAAGTATTAGGGTGGCTTCTCAGAGCCTTTGAGCCCTCTACACAATGAATACTGTGTTTTTCAATGAATTGGAGATATTCCAAACATCAGAGCAGTGCTGGTGCAGTGTGGGTGGTTTTCCACAGGACAGCATGGCATAGTAAAGAAAGTTGTTGATGATGTGTTGGAGGTGAGGTCACTGTGGCTGTTTCTTCTGCCTCATTTCATTTCTGCAATATTTAAAACTGATCTGTTGACCAAAATAGCACCAACTGCATCCATTTCATGTTGTTTAGACCTATTTTTATTGAAGAATAGCACCACTAATAGAGTTCAACTAACTCAAAACACACTTTTAATAAGCAGCAACAGCAGGAAATGTTTCTATCAGCAGCCGTGATGCCGCTGAAAGCAATCAGTAAACAGTAAAATTAGGCTGATATCTCACAAAGTACAAACAGGAGTGTGAAGCTAGGAGTGAAACTAGAATTACAGAAACTACAGAGATTCAATTTCAAGATACAAGAGAGAGAGAATTTAAAAAACAGAGGTGTCTCTCTAGTTGCCAACACAGTCTAACATGATGAGCCAGTCAGCTTTGTGCAAGACACAGCTTGGTTTAAAGGCCATCACAGTTTGGCCTCAGTCAGCCCTGATACCAAGCAGGACCACAACTGTGTGAGTCAGGGTGATTTTCCCTTTGAGGGACTGAAGTGGAAACGCATGTGGTCTGCACAGCTCGATTAAAGGGGGCTACCCCAGGCCTGTGGAAGAACAGACACCTCCTTGAATATGCTTGTAGCAAAGATATACTAGCTTTTAACTACATATTCACATTATTATTATAGATAGTACATTATAGTTATCCTGCATGTCCTCAGAAAATAACACCACATGTTCACAAGATGCAGGTAAACCCATGAACAGTGGGGGCAGTATATCAGGATGTGAAGTAAGATCAGGAGCAGACTCTGAACAAACCTTGAGGAGAAACTAAAAGCTCGGCACAACTGCTGCTTTTTCTGCTGCACTTGCATGAATTTGACAGCTGGTGAGGTTTTTGCTGTCAGTTCTTCAGCCACAAACGGCTAATGGACAAGTTCCCTGAGAGTAAAGAGACACATTTCTCTGTGTATGTGTGACAGCTCAGACAGGCTGATTCCAAACTTACCAGGATTTCCTGGTTCTTCTCAGATTTTCATCTCGATCTTCATCATTTAGTTCCTGTCTCTGTACATAAATAAAGTGTTACAACTCGGGATAAAAGCTGCATGAATATTTTAGCTCAAGTTGAAAATTTTCAAATGTTTGGGAAATACACTTATTTGCTTTTCTTCCTGAGAATTAGTTGAGAAGATTGATATTATCTGAGGGTGGTATCAATCTTCTCTTGGCAAGAAAGCCAATAAGGGGATTTCCCAAAATGTTGAACTATTGCTTTAAGAACCATGTCAGGGTTGTAAATCAAGAAGCAAACTGACATTTCAAACTTGCATCAACCACATGGTTCCTAGCTAGCTTAGGGTCTTTAATAATCAATCTGAGTTTTGACTCTCATCCTTACTTCCCTTCTCTTAGGTAAACCAGATGTTCACAAACTTCCCCCTCGACGTTGCTGGAAACCTGGATTACAAGAACCTGTGCTACATTATTACCCATGGAGAGGAAAAGGAGCAGGAGTGAAACAGCCAAATACAATCCTCAAATCAAACCTGTCAATCACATGTCATGTCATCTGAGATTCAACTGAACACCATCACATTTTATCTTCATTCACCTACAGTTTTAATAAAACTTTCATAAGAGTCCTGTGTTCATTGGTACTGTATCACCTGGTTTGTATGGCATTTAAAGGACCAGTGTGTAGGATTTATTGGCATCTAGCGGTGAGGTTGCAGATTGCAACCAACTGAATACCCCTCCCCTTCCAAGCATACCAGAGGACCTACAGTGGCCACGGAACTTGTGAAAGGCCTTCTCTATAGCCAGGGTTTGGTTTGTCCAATTTGGGTTACTGTAGAAATATGGCGGTGCAACATGGAGGGCTCTGTGGAAGAGGACCTCCTCCCTAGATATAAAGGGCTCATTCTAAGGCAACGAAAACGCTACAATTCTTATTTTCAGGTGATTATACACTAATTAAAACATACTTATGAATATTACATTCCATTTCTGCCAAGTGCCACAAGATGCCACTAAATTCTACACACTGCACCTTTAATTGACATCCTCTGGTTGAACTAAAGGGGTTTTTATCAGAATCAGTGTGTTGAAATAAACAGACTTACAGTGCAGCAACTGGTGGGCAATCAAAGTCGGGCAAACAATTGACCGTTTGCTAAGCAGCGTCCCCTTAGTTACCATTATTAAGCCTGTCAAGCTTTCCGTACCCTACAACACATACTGTATGCCGTTTACAGTCCACTCAAAATTCTTATTTGTAGTAATTTTGGAAACAACAATGTCAGCCAGAGTTAGACAAAAGCAGGCTTCTCACTTCTAGTCGGCGGAAATGACAAATGTAACTAGGAGATTTTATCAGCTGTTAGCTGTTAGCAAACTACTTATGACTTTGTTGAAAACTCTGTCCTACTGACTCTTATTATAACAAGAAGTATGTAAAAGTATCTTAGGAACACAATGACGTCAGATTGTTCATGCATGACCACAAATCCATAGTCTTTGTAGCTAAGGTTGTTCCACAAGTTTTTTGAGTTGCCCACTCATGGCATGTGGAGAGTGCCAAAGTTCAAAAGACCTGCTGTGCCACAAGCAGTATCCTCAATTCCACAAGAGCAGGGCAGCAAAGGTAGCTCAGAGGTGCACATAAGTCTCCAATTAAGCAAGCCAAAGTGTGTACAGTTCTGAAAACTGTTTATGAAACAGTTTCCGAATGCCAACCGAAAAAAAGTTGCAAAAATTCCTGCTGCTGTAACTTCCCTTTGTTGTCCCGCTGATAGTCCCAAATGTTCTGGTTTGTAATTACTCTTTAATTACTCAATTATTAACACATTTTCAACTGTTTTTGTTAAAGGTTACTTCCAAAAATATATTTGTGTACACTGAACAACTTCATAAAAAGCTTGAATCCTGTTTTGCACTTTAAAGTTCCACCTGTGAAGACATTTACTGTATTTCATTATTTAAAAAATAATTACTTTCACTACTGTTATATGCTCTTCCTGAATTTGCGGGTATTTTCTGACAGAAAATGGGATATACAGTAGTCATACCAGGAACTTAACAAATGCCACATGTCGAGCTGCTGGTTCAAATCACTGGCACCTTTTATGTTTATTTCTATTACATTTTTTTGTGCTTATGGCACCAATTAACACCTATTTATATCTATATAAAACGGTTCAGTATGTAGACTTTTTTAATGTTGTATTTAAAAAAAACTACACTATCAAATCTCCGGGTGAGTTAAGAAGAAACTGTGATATAGGAAACTTTGTAAATGTAAATGCAGTTCTGTAATATTTAATTTTAAAGGTGTAAAATAGTCACCAACTTATGCCCATAACCACTGTTATAGAGAGTATATTAAGAGAAATGACATTAGTATCTTAAATTGAAATGTCAAACAGAACTGTGATGTCTTTCTGTCCAGTTCAAACCACATGCAGACTGTAGATGTGCGCTTAGGAGGGTCTTTTCTGTCTTGAGTGCGACGGATGTGGTAAGGTGTTGAAAGAGGAAACACAGCTCACACTTGCTGCTGTCGTCTGAAATATGAGAATAATGAAGGCGGCTGGACTACCGAAGGTAATACAGCAACATGTCAGATAAGAAATCTTCTGTTTTGTGAGTTAAAGTTTATAGTCGGTGCTTTTAACAACAGATTAATAATATTAATAATATTATTCTAAATGTGTGTGTGTGTGTGTGTGTGTGTGTGTGTGCGTTCGACCTGAAGTAAATCTGGTGGTTTTTATTTCAGCAGCAGCACTTCTGGTGGATGCAGGTGGAAATATTTTTACCAGACACTCACAGAAAAGACATTAATGTGATCAGAGTGAAATTTAAAAAGGACAGTGATGATGGATGAAAAAAATCGTAACCACACTACTCTTTTGTAGAATTTTGAATATTTTTAGCTTTTTAATCAGGGTCCACAGACAAAAGATATATAGATTCAAAGAGTTCTTTATTAATTTCAATGGAAAATTGCATAGTTGCAGCACATGAATCACAAAGCAAACAAAATAAGGACATACAAAGAGGTAGATATATTAAAAAAACATAAATAATAGTGTCTGGTAATATACTGTACAGATATACTGTATAGAAACAACAAACAGCAAATACAAATCCTTAGAAGTATCGGGGGAAAAATAAGTATAGGAAAAAAGATTTTAGATTTAGAGGTTTTATTTGTCACATACTTGTTCAATACGTGTAATAAAATGCAAGGTGGCATACTCTTGTGTGCGTTAAGGAATAATAATTAGATTAATAGTAAAAATAAGAAATATAAAGGAGGATTCAAGGACAAAAAAATTATAAAAAATAAATATGTTATTCATGGTCATTTCGTAGGTTAACCATTACTATGAAGTGTTGCTGTGTTGGTTGAATCAGCATTTTGTTCATGTTGGAGATGAAAAGAGGCAGCAACACATCCACTCTCACATTCCTTTCTACAAATATTACACAAAATACAAAAGATTACAGAAAACCATCAAAGGAAACCTGTAATGTAGGTTATATTTTTATGTATATATTTATATATATATTTTACATTAGGCTAATGTAGGCTTACTTCAGTCTAAGTATGCTCCATGCAACTGTATTATGTTGTACAAACATGAATGGACAGTTTGAACTGAACAGTTTCCGTCAAAAGTAGGGATGTCCTGATCACGTCTTCTTCTTAAGATTGAGAATCTGACCAAACCAAGTCTTCTCGGATATTTGTCATATTTTGCTCATTTTTTTCTGCAACTGTGGAAACTATGACTGTGGAAAGATTTACTTTCCAGTGAGACCATTACCTCAGACATAAAGCCAAAACCACACAGAGAGCTTCAGAACAATAATTTTAATGTCCTGCAGTGGCCAATTAGAGTCCAGACCTCAATCCAATCCAGAATCTGTGGCAGGGCATGAAAAATTGTTGTTTACAAAAAAAAACACATTTGTGCACACAAATCATACTGTAGAATTGATAATTAATGTGCATTAATTAACAGAACACAGCATTTAACACTATTGTTGAAATTTGAACATTTGTGAAAATACATTTTCACTGACAATTTTCACTGTATGTGCACATGATGATTTTGGACGCATGGAGATGTACTTCAGAGTTTGCCTGTCTTACTTTGTGTTATCTTTGACATTCCTTAAACATGTTAAAATGTTAATAATATAGTTTAATACTACACTCTGTCAATTCACCTGCAAATTATTAAATTGAGAGTAAAAGTACGAATTAAGTCATTCAAGAGCACAAATTAGTCATTTGTACTCACAATTTATTAACCCAAGAATGCAATTTATTAATTTGTGTGCAAAAAATAGTTTTTATTTTCTGTATGACACCTGTCGTCGTTTGTCCTCATCAAACTTGACTAGTTTTACAAAGACGAATGGGAAAAAACGTTGTGTTCAAACGTGTATGCTGATCTTTCCATGTACTATGCTTTCAGCCAAATGAATACTTATTCATAAGTTATTGTGTTTTTATATTTGGAGTTATTTTAGATCAATTTGTAGTCAATTATTTTAATTTAGTTTTTTTCTGTTAATCAGTGTCAAAACTCCTGATTACATCTGTGGCTTTAATATTCCCAAACTTCAAATAGACATCTGAGATATGCAGTGCTGTGCAAACGTTTTAGGCACTAAAAGTAAAGTGAGGATGCTTTTAAAAATAATGTCATGAATAGTTTTTATTTATCAATTAACCCTAACCCTAACCCATACAAAGTTCAGTAAACAGAAGAAACCTAAATGAAATCAACATTTGGTGTGAGCACGCTTTGCCTTTGAAACAGCAGCAGTTCTCCTCGGTACACCTGCACACAGTTTTTCAGGTACTTGGCAGGTCGGTTGTTCCAAGTATCTTGGAGAAGCTGCCACAGTTCTTCTGTGGATTTAGGCGTCTCAGTTGCTTCTGTCTCTTCATATAATCCCAGACTGACTCCATGATGTTGAGATCAGGGCTCTGTGGCGGCCGTACCATCTGTTGCAGGACTCCTTGTTCTTCTTGTTGCTGAAGATAGTTCTTTATGACTCTGGCTGTATGTTTGGAGTTGTTGTCATGCTGCAGAACAAACGATCAGACGCCTCCCTGATGGTATTGCATAAAGGATAAGAATCTTATCTAAAGCAGGGGAGGGCAAATAGCGGCCCATGGGCCAAATCCCTCCCTCCAGATATATTTGGCCCCCAAATGAAAGCTGAAGTTTTTACTTTAATAACTTGCATAAAAACTTTTACATAATTCTTCGCAAATCTACGGTAGGTAACACAATGAACACAGGGCTCGTTTAAATACCAATCAGTATGTTACTTCTATAAAGTGCCAACAGGAACAGAGGCATTCAAACCGCGGTTGCACCATGCTATTCAAACGGTACAGTACTGAAATTACGTCTTATAAACCAAAAATGTAATTTTAATGTGTGAATTCCACAACTGTAGCCTTTTCGTTGTTTATTTTTCCTGGCACAGAAATAGTTGGCAGTTGAACAGAAATGGTGTGTCGATGCCAACAACAATAACAACAGTACTTTCAGTCAACTACAAATAAAGCAAGATAAAATAAAGTACGTAAGTTTTTTATGAGTATTAAAATAAGCTGTAACTCTGTTAGCCATCACTTATTAATGACATCTGCCCGCAGATACAACCTAAAAAGAGCCACCTAATGGCCCTCAATCAAAAATCCTTAAAAAAACTGGCCCATGGTTGAACATAATTGCTGACATCTGATCTTAAGTGCCTAAAACGTTTTCACAGTACTGTATATCTCAGTTTGTCTGTTGCAGCTTTGTCTTATCTTATAGGGCCAATTTAAAGCCTTTTCAAAAACAGTGCTGAAGACATATGGTGGCTTGTGGGTGAGAAAGTTGTTTTTTTTTGGTCAACAGAGCTGTGGCAGTGCATTTTAGAAACACAGTTCTTGGGTGTGAGATAGTCTGGAGGTAGAGTTTAGGCTTTGTCAAACTTTTATTTAACTTGCTTTAGACTCACCCGAGAGAAAAATTATGACTGGCCTACTGTAACTCTGTCAACCAGACCACCAGATGTGGATAGAAGTTGATACACATCCAACATGTTTGCGTAAAGGCAATTCATTTCCTGAACTTACTGTTTTTACTGTATTCTTGCTTCTGGGAGTGTAATGCTTCTTAAGTGGCAGTAAGTGTAAACCCCATATTCAAAATGCAACTCCAAACATGTTTCAGTTTTGCTTTGGCCAACCACTTCCTGTGGTTTGCTCTGTCTTGTTAACAGGAAAATGGCAGCTACTTCAACCATGAAAAAGTGAATGACTGTTACAAGACTGATACATATATATATATATATATATACATATATATATTAGCATTAATATAATCTTAACAACTTCTCTTATTAATGATTAACAGTTAACTTAAACACAGGGAACATTCAAGCTGACTGTCAGTTATGTGATCTATACAACATCTGTGTCAGTCCACTTTGAGGTCAAACCGTAGCGGGCGTTTCTGTCTTCTGTGTCTCTTCTAGGTATGATAGGAAACTCCAGTCTGCTGGCTGCAGCCCTGACTGTTGTGTCAGTGATGTCACTAACTCTTCTGTCTCTTCTGTGCCTGCGATGCAAAAGGAAAACTAGTAAGTTCTAAGAGGCTGGGCTTGTGTGACTGTGATCTCTGCACGCTGTGGTTGTGGTGGTAGATAAAGACAACTGAATCTAAGTCACATGTGTGCAGTTTCATCATCATTTGCAGCCACATTCTGGCCGTTTCACAGTAAAATGCTTTTTCAGTTTAGGCTCTAATTTCATGGAGCACAGTGTTTTAGAAGCTCATCGCCTAAAAAAAGGAGAGAAGTGCTCTTCGTCATTAACATGCAGGGACTTGGTAGAGGATGTGCAACCAAAACTGTAGTTTAACATTTATGTAGAGTCATGACTTTGCTTTTGGCAAGAAGGGGAGAAACAAATATAATGAATAAAATGTACAGTTTTTACAACAAATGAGGCAAAACTAACATAAACAAGAAGGTAATGTGATTAAAACAGTGATGCGTTCACTTACTGTTGTACATACTGAAGTGCATTTGAACAACGATGCATTCACTTACTGTTAAACATACTGAAGTGCATTTGAAGTGCGATGCGTTCACATAATGTGGTGGATTTGAAGTGTGATGTGATCACTTACTGTTGTAAGTAACTGCTTTGTATTTCTTGTAGAGATCATACATGAGGAGACTCAAATTTATAATCCACAGATATTGTGAGTACTCGTTTCACACTCTCAAGCCATGTTGGCAGGAAGCTTTGACCATCATTGCTATATGTTACGATAACATTGTGTTCACAAAAGTGAGTCAGAATTTGCTAAGAAATTATTGCTAATGTGTGTATACAACTAGGGTGAGTATGGTAGATCTGGTAGATTTGATCAATTAGGTCCAATAAAATTTGAAAAGTCTCAAAGAGCCCTATCAAATCTACAAAAATTTAACCCATGTTATATTAAAAAGGAATAATTTAAACCTAGTTTTTATTCCAAGGGTGCATCTTCAATTCACCTCAACCCTAGTTGTTGGCACACTGAGATCCAGGTTCAAATCTGTGTACAGAAAACATAAGTCCAATTTTTTTCAGGATTGGAAAATCACACTATTAAGTTCCATTTTCTATAACTGTAGAGAATCAATATCAATATTCTTCATGCATCTAATCTTTTTTTTTTTATTGCTAACTTATTTCCTCATTTTGCTGTTTTGACACCAAAACAAATTCCATATACACGTGTACTAAAGTCTGATTCTCATTCTAACAATGAAATATATTAAAATGTATTAAAACGTCATAAAAAACTAACATCAAAATGTTAACTTGACAGCCAACGTGGGGGAAGTAGATTTGCTGTGATGGAATCAAAAACAGGTAAATCAACTATAGCTATTATTCACCAAAAAGCATCAGCTACTGTAATTGTTGAAGTGAGTTTTTTTGTCTGTCCACCTGCATTTCTGTTCATTAATCACCTTTAATTAGCATCTTTGTATATAAAAAAAACATACTTTTGCTGTTTTCTTTTTCAGTCACCAGAGCCAATCAGATAACCACAGTGTATGTATATTATGATGCACATAAACTAATCTCATCTCATCACTGCAACATCTGCATATTCATTCATTCATCACATTCATATTGTAATTTCAGTGTTCTGTATGTGTTCGAAGGAACAGTCATGCTTGTTTGGGGGGTTTTTTTTGCCGTCATATCCAGTCATATGAGAAGATTACTATCAATTTAATCTTTGCCAATTTAATCTTCAATTTAAATTAGACTCTGTTGGACTGAGTCTTAACATGTGTACAGGCATAGTCATTGTCAAAAAAAGTTACACCGAGCTCAACTTTTTATGCAACATCATCTAGCAATGCACTGCGCTGGCTAATCAAATATGTTAAGTACACATTATAAACTCCTGAACAGTGTTTTCGTGTCTGAAAAGCCTGCAGATTAAAGGTCTGTTACTTACACCAGCCTGATTTAATCTTCTCACCTGTAGTAACATCCCCATTTTGGCCCCCATCACTTACATTGTAAGTGCATTATGAAGGGATCTTCTAATGGTCAGTGTGAACAGAAGGAATGATTACGGAAAGAAAAACTGTTTCAATGTTCATTTGGGTTCCTGACTGTTGTTTTAAGACAGACTTGAAAAACTGTGAACGTATCCTTTAATCTTCTCACACTCTCACTCTGAGAAAGAAAGCAAACATATTTCCCAAAATGTTGTGCAATTATTCCAACACAGTCCTGTTCAGAATATGACAAAAAAAAAAAAAAAACTCAAACATTTGACTACAGAAAACTCATTTTTCTGTTTCCAGTGAGATTCCAGAGGTCTTGGAGGAGTTTCCTTCAGGTAAGCTCTTCATAGTTTTAAAAGGTTTTCAGTTTTAAATGAAAGCATTGAATCTTATCCTAATGTCAAATATTTAAACAACAGTAGTGGCTCATTCAGTTAATTTAAGGTGATGACTCATCAAAAGAATTTAATATTTAACTATCATGTCTTACAGCTACTGTGGATGATTCAGACTATGAAAACATCACAGATGGTAAATTTGCATACATAATACATGGTAAACACACTGCTTAAACATCTGTTTCCAACTAATTCAACGTATTTATCATCATGTAATTACTTTCTGTGTTCTGTTACATTTTGTGTTGCTGCAGCTCAAACAGGAAGTCTAGAACATACATATGTGTAAGTGTTTAAGCTCTTCTCATACATGTTCTCACGGAAGCTAGAGTGAAAAGCAATGTGCACTTATTGTAACGGTCACTTGTGTTGTTTTTTATTTTATGCAAATAGCTTAATTCTGCATTCAGAAGCGGAGAGACTCCACTTAATGTTTGCACAGAGGATTTGTTTTAGTCCATGTAGGAGGGTTCAGCAAAAGTGGGACACGTTTTTGTAAAGCACCAGGGCACTATTATAACAGATATTCACTTACACCAATCATGTTTTTGTGAAATGGTACAACCCTTGTTGACATAGTGATGTAAAGTTTTGAAGAGAATTGATTATTCAAAAGTTATAGACTCTCAAAACCAACAAAGAACCCCTTTTCACCTCATTCAGTTTTTTTTTTAGGTTAAGTGGGACAGCTTGTCTGCTAAAGTGGGACTCTTGTCTACATTACTGTGCCTTTTTTCACCCTCGGATTTGTTTTGTGTTAATCAAGATTCCCTGCGTCATTTTCTCTTCTTGCTATCTTGCATTTCTTTTTCTCCTTGCCTTTTCCTGACCGAATGGATGTGGCATTTTTTTTTGTAAAGGTGATCTACCATTAGAATTATATACTAATATGGATTTAACTACAGTTTATGTTTTTGAAACATGTTTGTTTTCTTAGCTAGCCCGTCTGAAACAAATTTTGCTCTTGTCTGACGTAATAACTGTGCACGGGGCCCTTTGACTTTCTAGCGGAAGTGATGTAGGCAGTAACGAAACCTGCTGCCAAGTGGTCAGCTGGTGGGCTGGGTGTCGCCGACAACTGACACACCATAGACACATCCATGCTGATGAAATAAACACGTTAACGAAAGATATGACCACAGTCGTAACAAACATGCTTAGAAAAGCGTCCCAGTTTACACGAAAGCACAATCTAAGTTTTGGTGAACACCTTCAGCAAAAGTGGGACAGAAAAAATATGGTTTCCAGGAAAAATGAGGAAAATATTGTGCATTCTTATTTTGAACTGAGGACAAAGTCATATTTTTTTATCACCAGAATTTGTCACAACTGACCATATAAGACTTGAGACTTTTTAAAGTGTATATATGAAACAAATTTGATTGTGTAGAGGGAAGGCTGCAAGAACGTTTGCATGTAAAAACTTTGGAGGAAGTGTTGAGTTTCATTTATGGTAGCTTAAAATTGTTTGGGGAAAAAGGCAAAGTGAAACACCAAACACGACTCCTCCTGTACTGATGGAAATTAGTGATGTGAAAATGGATTTATCAAAACAACGGGTAAACATGGAAGACATTTTGAGCTTTGTATTAACTGAGGAACACAAGAAATGAGAAAATAAAGGTTTGGTTCTCTCTACTCACCATTGAGAATACACACTAAAAATCACTGGGTTAAAATTTTATCCAGTTTTGGGTCAATATAGCACTATTAGATTAACTTTACCCAGTAGTATCTGTGAGTTTGACCAGTGTTAACAAGCTTGAGCTAAAAACTGCCACAAATTCATTGTTTCTTGTACAAAACAGACGTGCATATGACATTCAAAAGATACACAGGTTATGAACAATCAATAACAAACCGTGATATGTAAGTTTAAAAAGAGTAGATCAGATTTTAACAAGCTTTAGTTTGGGTAAATAACCCAACAGTAAAATTAAAAAAAAAAACACTAAAACTGGGTCAAAACATTAACTCAGTATTGTGTTGGTGCTATCCCAAGCTGGGTAAAATTTTAACCCAGTGACTTTTAGTGTTTTTCTTTAAAGTATACAAGTATTTACACACAGAACAATAGGGTCAAAAGGTTATTTTTAAAGACTGCAATGTCATATGTGTGTATTGTGTTACAGAGCTCCAATCACAGAGGCACTGTATCAAAATGAGCAGATTAAAAGGACGATAGAGGGTGAGCATTATCTTGTTTTTTAACCTTAAATGTCTGTATAAGCTGAATGAAAAGACCTTAAAAAGAATTCAAAACACGTTTATCACCAGCCTCTCTAACTCGGATTTGAATGCTGTGTTAGAAGTTTTAACATTCATCACACACACTTCTGTTCTTCTAGATGCTGATCAGACTCCAGGTGTTTATGGGAACATCGAACAATTCCCAAATGGGGAAGGTATAAATTGTGTCTGTTGTCTTGTCGATTGACCATTGTTACTGTTTTTGTTTTGTACGCCTGATGTCATCTGCTGCAAACCAAATTTCCCTCTAGGGGACAATAAAGATTGATTAATTGATTGGTATGTCCAATCAAAGTATCCACTCTGATGCAGTCAGAGATGAGATGTTTCTGGTAACATTAGTGGATCATATGATAACTCTCACTTGTAGGAACGTGAAAGAGGATTGATTCTCATCACAGAATACCAGTTGTTAAAGTTTGACTCATTTAAACTGCTGTTTCACCAAACAGATGACAATGACTATGAGAACTCTGAATTCCTGGGCAAAGTTGTGGAAGAAGATGGTAAGTGCCAAAAACAGTATTTGTTTGTTAATTATATGTTTAATGCCTAAAATGTATACAATATGGTATTACTTAGGTTTTAACACACTGTTCATTTATAATCGGAGCAAGCAAAATACTCTCCTCAAGCAGAATAAAGTTTGTAGCCTATCTAGAAGCGAACAAACTGACTGAATCCGAGTGAAAGAAAAAGGCAAAAGGTTAGGTAATAAGGGTCTCAAAGTTTTAAAAACCAGGTAGTATTTTTAATTTAAGTACCTATTAATTAAGTGTGGGGTGCAGTGATCATCTTAATGAGGTGACAAAAGGGAAATTGTGGGAAAATGGGTTACAAATACTCATTAAGTAGTTGTGGTATACCAAGTCATTTTTGTGTCTAAACCTAGCCAAACCTTAACCATGGCGTTGTCACATCATCATAAAACGCTTCAATTTTAAACAGTTTTGGAGGGCAATGACAAATTATGCTACACGCTTATGTGTGTCCTTCTGGAGTGGCACAACAACGCAGGTGTTTTCATTTAACTGATTAGACTCCTCCTCCTGTGTGTGCATGTAGAGGTTTCATTAACAGCGCTTGCATTAACATTTCAGTGGTCAGCCACTTTTAAAGGAGCAGCGTGTAGGATTTGGAGGCATCTAGCTAGACCTGCTCCCTATATAGATATAAAGGGCTCATTATACACTAATTAAAACGTACTTATGAATATTATATTCCATTTTTGCCAAGTCCGTTCCACTAGATGCCACTAAATTCTACACACTGCACCTTTAAGTTGTCACCAACTTGTCAGCAATCACACTGCATTTTCTTCAAGAAATACATTTTTACAGTGTGACATTTCTCTTCTAATTGTTAAAATGGTTATCTCATGTTACAGCACTTAGAGCTGTAAGTGATGACATTTTCATAGTACAATAAAAACGTTTAAAACTAAATTTTCACCAGCGCTGCAGTGACTCATGTAATAAAACATTTAGCTTATTATAAAACCTTTTACAATTGTATTATCTGATCTACGGAGTGGTGGGCTGTAGCGCTGAGGCGGGCAATTGTGCTGCTCAGGAAGTGAATAAAAATATTAACCATCCACCCACTCTTTGAACAGATGAGCCAGATTATGTGAATGAAGGCACCTGACATGGACTCTACTGACCGCACCAGAGAACATCAGTGGACAGATTTAAACAGCCTGCACTCTGTTCTGTCTGTTGTGTAAAACTGGAAGTAAAACATATTTTTATTCCTGCAATGTGTGATGTGCAAATTATGTGGACAGCTGTGTGTACTCATGATTGTGAAAACTGTGAAAACTGAGGCTGCCATCTAGTGGTTAAAAAATGTACTCCAATATACAAGATACACTGGATACTCTCCATAAAAGATAATGTTGTATGGCATCATTCTGTAGTCAGAGATGCTTAATTTGCTTTTTTTGCTATTAGATTAGATTTATATCTCACCGAATGTTCCTGCTGAAGCATTTTCTGTTCATGAAGCTGCTGCTTTTACTGAAGAGCTGAGACACTGTGCCGAAAGTTCAGTTATGCAAACATGTTACTGCAGAGGTGGAAGAAGTAATTATATGCTTTAGTAAAAACAGTAATACCACAATGTAAAATACATCATACTGCACATATACAGTACTTGAAGTTAAAGTCCTACAGTACATAAATAAAAGGGTACTTGAAGTATTAAATGTACTCATTATGCAGAATAACCCATGTCAACCTGTTGTATTATATATTCTTTATTATTGGATTATTATTAATGTATTAATGTTAAAGCAGCACAGCTGCTGGTTGAGGTGGAGCTGATTATAACTGCTAATAATAAACAATAAATCTTATTCTATGAGCTGTTCATGTTTTGTATGTAAAATCTTGATCTAATAAGTAATTTAGAAGGTACTAGAGCTGCAATGATTACTTAAAACTGTGAACCTATCCTTTAATTAGTATTAATGCAATCCATCTGCTCATCATAAACTGCCAAAGTAATCTGTATAAGCAGTGCATATATTTATGCAAATAATTTGGTTACCTTAATAACATGTGTAAGTGTCACGACTGTTAAAATGACACTTACACCTTTCACAGGTGTGAACGTAACTGTGACTAATGGTACAAAGTGAGTCACACCACCTAAGTATGTCAACAACAGGATGTAGATATTCACCTAACTGTGAACTAACTAACTGTGCATCAAAGTTGGTGATTCTGACAGAATAACCTGTATTATGACACCATTGTATAATGAATCTTATCTGTAGTTACAAAGCCCTTCAGAATGAGGAGACAGTCATAGAAAAGTTTTACACAGACGGTTTTATTAGCCCGAACAGATCAGCCGAGATCGACACGTCTCAGTCTGAAGCTGCTCTGAAACTAACAGCCAGAGAAGACAGATGACCGGAGGCGAGGTTAGTGTGAACAGAGCCGACAGAAAATAGAACATCTACAGCAGGTACGTACACACCACATAAACCGTTTTCATATATACACTGTATGTGTACACGCTCAAGAGTGGTGCTGTGATGTTTCCAGGGTGGAAAAAGTGATGCAGCGATACACACACACACACACACACACACACACACATATATGAGCCAGTGTTTAAGTATCTCAGGGGTGAACAGCTGACAGCTCAACACAGCAGAAATCCTGACATGTCTGAGGGACGCCGGGCAGAGAAGTGAAGCCATCTGCTGTTTAAACTCAGATTCAGGTGACGGCAGTGTCTGCTGAGTCTCAGCCGTCCATTCAGCAGGTCAACAGGAAAAACTTCCACCATAACAAGCCATTTCATCCATCCATCAACAGGTCATGACTCTCTTATTTCCAGCAGTTTGACTTTAATTCATCAGCGTGTTGAAATAAGGCAGAAGGATCTACTTGTTACAGACAGCATTGATTGATCTGAGGCAAAAGAACTTATTCTCTCATGAATCACAACTGGCATTATTTCACAAAGACTCAGCTGGTAAAGCAGGGTGTGTTTTTTTTTGCAGGGTTTAAGGAGTAAACATGAGTCTGGCTTAGTCGCTACCCACCTCTCATACACGCACACAAACACACACACTCTCTCTCACACACACAGCGGGCTGATGGGAAGTTTAGACATTGCTCAGGGCGTCCACACCAGGCAGGACTTTACCTGAGGACACAAAGAGAGAAAGAGCGAAAATACAGTCAAGCATCAAGCTAAGCACCATGCTAATGTTTTGATTTATTCTTCATTATTTTTTCTGTCACTCACCCTCCAGCAGCTCCAGGCTGGCGCCGCCTCCTGTGCTGACGTGGCTGACCTTGTCTTCTGTGTTCCACTTGGCGCAGCAGGTGGCAGTGTCGCCCCCACCTGGACACACACAAACGTACATCATTCATGCACGATTAAAGGGGTTATCACAAAATCTTAAAAGACTTCATATAACTCTGACAGATGTGGCGAGATACCCATGAGTTTTGTTTGATGCTGGCAATGCTAAAAAGATATAAAAAAAAACTACTACTCATGGTGTGTTTGCAGCATGAAAGTAGATCTGTGGCTTGCAGCATGATGGTAAAAAAGCTGATTATTGACTTCTTAATTGAAGCAGAGAGAGCCTGCACTGTAAATAGATACACCTGTTGTTCTTATTCTGTTGCATTTTTTTCAAGTGGCATTTCCAAATAGACTTTCTTCCAGCAAAGATTTGGACCAACATGCAGATTGATTGGCATGCTGGCTACAAACAAACAGCCAAACCAACAAATAAAAACATAATTCAACTCCCGTCTTGTCTTTCTTACCGATAATTGTGATGCAGCCTGATTTGGTCACCTCGACCACTTTGTCCATCAGGCCCTTTGTCCCTTTGGCAAAGTTGTCCCACTCAAACACACCAACTGGGCCGTTCCACACAATCTGCTTGGCCCTGCCCACCGCCTCTGTAAAGGCCTTAGAGCTCTCTGGTCCGCAGTCCAAACCCTGCAGAGGAGAGGAGACATTTATTTCATCTTGAATTTGTACTCGCTAGATAAATGAGATTCAAAGTATGTCAATAACCATGATCAATTTCCCTCATAGTGTATCTTTTAATCTCTGAGCCAATGAGATTTCTTTTCTCACCATCCAGCCGGCGGGGATGCCAGCAGCGACGGTTGCAGTCCCAGTGGTGGCTTTCTCATCAAACTTGTCAGCAGTGACGAAGTCGACGGGCAGCGTGATCTTGACGCCGTTCTTCTCGGCTTTGGCCATCAGGTCCTTGACGATGCCGGCCCCCTCCTCGTCGTACAGGGAGTTACCGATCTGAGGAGAGGAGAGGAGGAAAGGAGGAATGTTTTAATTTTTTAACGCGACTTTTCAGTGCTGAAAGCAAAACAAACTCCATTCACCTCCGTAGTATTGAGGTAGTGGTAGATATGGTTATTTCAAAATCTAGGCAAATAAAACTTGGCTTGATACCATTTAAGAGAAAATATGTTCTTTTGCAATGTGGGTGAAGTGAACTGAGCCTTTCGTTTTGTCAGAGGTCAAACTCAGGTTATGAACGTCATTCCCAATCTCTGCTGTGACACAAACAAAGCAGTTTCACAAGTGTATTTGAACACCACCAATGTTTAACAGTGAGTCCAACAGCTCGATTGGGAGAGCATGCCGACGTGTGGTCATACAGGGTTCATTCAAGATACCTTTTCATTTCGTCACAGAAGTGGAAAAATAATCTGGTTAAGAGAAATCATTGCACTGGCTAAAAAAATGACTACATGTAATGTGAAAGGGGTCCCTCGTACTGCTGAACCTACAGAGAATTATCACCCGATTCTGCAGTTCCCCTCAGCTCTTTTTGTTCACTCTCACTGCTCTCATAGTGTCATTTTCAGTTGCAGCAGGCTACTGTTTTACCAGCTAGTTGCTAACGGTGTTTGTCTGCGGTGCTGAGCAGGTAGTGTACAGCGGGTTTCAAAATAGTTCCCCGCTGCGTCCATAAACGACACTTATGAGAGCTGTGAGACTGAACCAAAACAGTAAATTTGCAGGCCAGTAAAACCAAAACAAAGACCTTTCACATACATGTAGTCATGTGACCCATTGTTAAACTATGGATTGTGTGTATTTTTGAGATACTGGGGGATGAATTTACGCTGGCTTAAATGTTGTGCTAGTGACACGCACAGATCCTCTGTAGTTTTCCTCACCTCCATGTTGTTGAGGACTTTAAGGAAGGTGAAGGCCATGCCGCCGCCAATGATCATCTCATTGACCTTATCCAACATGTTGTTGATCAGCTGGATCTTATCTTTCACCTTCGCTCTAAAACAAAAAGGGCAAGAGGCGGAACACATCAGAACAGATAAGATGCACATAGACTGATAGATGAGAAAGAAGTAAACAACGAGCCAGAGTTACACTGATGTACCTACAGTAGTAAATTGATTTATACTTTCAATATAATTTATGACCTGGGCTTTAATATTTTATTAAAACTAGATTTTTGGTCTCATGTGATGCTCTAAATTCTGTTCCTACATTCTTGTAGTTTTCTTTTGATATGATAGCATTTTAATATTTTAGCTAAGCTAACTGGCAGCTGACTCCAACTTCATATTCAACTGACAGACATAAGAGTGATATCAAGCTTCTCATCTAACTCTTGGCAAGATTGTGAATAATTGTATTACCCAAAATATCTGCACGGTTCCTTTAATGATTCATTGTATTTGTTTTTAGTTGCAGTTTGCTCAAGGTTTATTAATTTGAACACACAATTATACTGCCCTGCCCCAACTGTACATACAAGAAAACAAACAGTAATGAAAATATGACCGTACAGACGGGAGTCCAGCCTTCAATCACAATTTATTTGTTTCACTGGTGTCTAACGAAGCTGCTGCTGAACTCTGCAGCCTCTCACTGGCTGATCATTACACACACTAATGGTCAATGTCCTCTGTTTGTGAACTGGAAGAAGGTGATTGGCTGCACTGCTTGATGCTGAGCGGGAGTGACAGTTGCACAATGCAGTCAGGCTAAAGTGGACTCTGACACAAGGCCGACTCCCACGTGTGGCAAACGGCAGCTCGGTTAAACTGAGCATCTGTCACAGCAGCTTCACCCACTTTTTCTTCTGTTTTCATTCACACGCGGTGCCACAACTTGATGACAAAGATAAAAACCACCTGCAGCACCAGAGACACTGTGAAGTCATTACCTGCTGAAAATACTGATCTCCCAAGTTACATAAGGTGGCAGCATTTGGTTGCTTTTAATGTAGCGGTTATGTGTAATATTACATAAAATAGGATGGTAGCCTTCAAAGAAATCAGTCATTTTAGGGCAAATACACTGTGATTACTGCAGTCCTGCTTGATAACAAACATTGGCTGTAGTTTTACTTCTGTGTATTCATAATCTTTGTATTTTTACGTTGAACAAAACTGCCCTTTACTGTCCACTAAACAAAGATCTAGCGCACTGACATGCACATACTGTAGTTAAAAATGAACAAAACATTAACGTGATCGGTGTATGACTTCTCATCTCTGCCTGCTCGCTCTCCTCTCTTATAAATAAGCGCTGAGCAGTTACAGTGTCTTGAAGAAAGCAGTGTACTGTAACACCACAGATTATATAATGAGCTTATAGTCTCTATTCCTGGATGGCCACCTGGGTATTTTAAAAAGATGCTGGCACGCTGCAGTGTGGCGATACCTGAACCGCAGGAGAGGACAAAGCGGACAAGACTTCTTTTAAAATTAAAAAGGTACCAGCAGTAAAAACAAGTATTGTTAGTGCCAGTGTTTCTCTAAAGTAACAATAAAATATGAACAAATGAATGAACCCTCTGGGGTTGAAAAGCTCTTGTAACATGCTCAGACTTTGGGCTGCAACTAATGATTATTTTCATCATTGAGTAATCATTTGGTCTATGAATGCATTTTAAAACAATAGCTGTTAAAATTTCCCACAGCCCAAATTGATGTCTTCAAATGTCTTGTTTTGTCTGACCAACAGCCCACAACCCAAAGATATTCAATTTACTTTCATGTATGACACAAAAAAACATTAAATTCGTACATTGAAGAAGCTGGAAGCAGAAAATGTTTGGTAATTTTGCTTAAAAAAAAGAAAGATAATTGCTGATAAATTTGTCAATCGACTAATTGTTGCAGCTCAACTCAAGCTCAGTGAATTGTTGAACCTAATTGTTCTCACCCTCCGAGGATGGCCAGGAAGGGCTTCTGAGGTTTCTCCAGAGCCATGGCAAAGTAGTCGAGCTCCTTCTTCATCAGGAAACCAGCCGCCTTCTGAGGCAGATTCACTCCCACCATGGAGCTGGGAGAGAGGAAGAGGAGGAGGACAAAGAGAGGAGGAAGGGGAAGAAGGGACATCTTTCTTTAAATTTTTGTTAAGATATAATCATCACTTCATCATAGATTGCGAATGTCCTCCATTAATCACCACTGTGTCCAAACAACGTGCGTCCTGCTCACCTGTGGGCTCTGTGAGCTGTGCCAAAGGCATCGTTGACGTAAACGTCTCCCAGTTTGGACAGAGACGCCCTGAAGGAGTCAATCTGCTCCTGGGTGGCCTTGGTCTGTGAAAAAAAAAAAAAGAAGACAAGAACAAATAAGAGAAGAAGACAGGAGGATGCAGACAAACACAGAAAGGAAGTAGTGACCTTTAGCAACAACTGCAATCTGTGTTTCTATTCAGATATCTTTATTTCACCATCGCTCCTCACCGGGGATCAGTTACTATTTGCTTGACGACCACTGATAAGTAATACTGGTGCTGGTTGAAAACATAATTGGACGGACATTTGATTTCCAAGTGGAGGCCTCCTGCTTTATTTCCTTTTTAAAAAGGCTTCAAAGTGTTCATCATTTATTCATAAAAAAAACATATTTCCATTTTATTTCAATGACAAAATTCAGGCATTAATTGATGAATTAATTATTAAATTAATTAAATTGTTGTGAGCAGCTGCTGCACCTGCTGCATTATCATCCTTATGCAAGATTCAAAGCATGTTTTCAATGTGCTGAATGTCCATATTCACACAACAACCGCTATATGTTGTAGTGAAGACACAGATGTGAATGAATAAAAAGGTGCACAACAACAACAACAACACTTTTTATTAATAGAGCCCTATTCAGGATACACAAAGATGCGTTACACAATAGGTTAAAAGGATCCTAAACTACAAAAACACACTAAACAACACTACAAACACGCCCTTTCTGTTCATGGTCCCAACTCTCTTACCCTCCTACTGTACTGTAGGCCTGATGAGCTGAGTATTTACAGGGTTTTCCGCAGTGAAAGACGCCCCCAGAAAAACTTTTAAAAAATTAAAAATTAACATGTATGTTCATGGAAAACGAGGAATGGCGCTACATCAGACAGCAAAAGCGATACATTTTATGGCTTTAGGTAGTCATTTAACAACTACAACTGATCAGAAGACGAGATACTTCAAGATCTGTCAGACTCAGTCCAGGAGATAACAAGGTGAAACATAGGTGAAAAGAAAAAAGATTTTACTCTGTTGGGAAAATAAGAAGCAAAAACCTGACTCACAGGTTTATGACTGGACTGTAAAACCTCAGATGTATCTAATGTGTAGTATGTGTGTCTGTATGATCAGAAGCATTATATACTGTCAATGCAGTCCATGATCAGTATGACATTCAGTCCGTCATTATGGATCAGGTTCCTGCTGCACTTTAACAGATGAAGGTCATGACTGTGTGACTGGGCAGAAAAAGGTCAAGTAAGCTCTTCAGTGTCGTCCAAATGTCAGATATGAGGGTTGCACGCGTCAGTCAGGGCACAACTGTGACTGCTTCCTACGTTTCCCCTTTTAATCCACAGATTATAAAAAGGTAAAAACTAGAAACAAGTTACTGCTGTGTTCTTTCTTTTTCCAACAAAATTACTTTTTAATCAAGAATCAAGGCTACATTAGCTGCTACTAGCATAACACAACCAAATCTCTGACTGAACTGTTGGAAGTTGAGTTGCATTGTGGGTATTGTAGGAGCCAGATTTTGACATGGATGAAGAAAGCATGGAATAAAAAAAGACGCTATCTCTGGTTCTGCAGCATCATGAGTCTGACTATGTAGTACGACAAGAAGTTCAATGCTAAATCAGTTAAGTACTCTTTTCTGACAATGGCAATATACTGTCACTGCCTTTTTTTGGATCAGTGACACAAGCAGTGTTTTTTCTGCTGGAGCTAGGGGAACATGATATTTAGAGATGCAATGGGGAAAAAAAACTATCAACAAATTATCAGAGAAATCACCGAGCCAATGAAGTAATAAGTAAGCTAATAACCACTTTATCTGAAAGGAGAATTGAGCAATAATAGTTTGGCAAGAACTTCTTTAGCATTCCCGCTGCACCAAACAAACTCTAGCAGTGCACTGAATCTGCAGTACGCTCACACAAAGAAAATAGCTAAATGAAGTACAATTTGCACTCCGAAATGATTGGATGCTTTGGTCCCACAATACAATGCAAAGTGGTGGAAATAAAGGAGTTACTAATAGCTGTATAAATGTTAAGTATGTGTATAAGACCAATGCAAGCTCTCTAAACAAAAACCTAACTGAGAAATGATCTGAGCTCTGAGTTTGACTATTGATCGACTTCAAGTCAGTTAGATTTACAATTGGTACAAAGGGAAACCAGACTTCCATTTGTTGCATATACACTACCAATACAACATTTGTGTCTCTTTTAAACATTATAGTATTATCATATGGAGTTGGTTAAAACTTTAACTTTAGCTCCTTGTCTGATACAGTACAGCAGTACAGTAGAAAGCAACCCACACCGGCTGCATACCAACCAGGCCTCTCAGGACAGGAAAAGCAACACGTCCAGCCAGCACAGCTCACTGACCTTCAGGATAAATGTCAACAGGTCAAGGCTGCTGAGGAACCAACATTCATACAGTATCTGAGGAGAGTCCTGAGCCCTGATTCGTCTTTATATCATCTGCATCTTACCATAATTACAGATAAAAACTGACTGTGGTCAGCACTCAGATGTCAGAGTCTCTCCTCGTTGCCTCAAGAGGGAATGAAAGCAGAGATGGCACATTAAGAAGGAGGAGGACTGGAATAAACAGAGCTGTGATCTAGCTCTTCTTGACAGTTAACGCACTCAGTCTGGGTAAAAATTTAGTGTCAAACAGTCCAACACAATTTGAGCTGAATTCTAGCAGACAAATAAGGTGATTTTTTAATGTGTTTAAATGCATTTTACATGGTATTGCAGTAGAATCAAACTTTATATAATATATTTTATTTTAAAAATGCTTCCTGTTGTTCTTTTTATACAATTTTCTCCCAAAAGTCATGAAATGTTTTTGTTTCAAATGCTATCTGACATCACATTCTGTATAATAAACACTCACTAGATTCCTCTGTAGTTAGCAGTAATTGAGTTTTTGGACACTTATGAATCATCATCATGGACAGGTGCAGGGTCACATCACATTAATTTAAAAAGGGTAAAAAGGAAGAATTGGATTTCTGTGCCAGAAGCAGAGCACATGCTATGGACACCACATATTTTGTTCCATTTGAGAGCACTTTGTAGTGTATGAACTTACAAATAAAAATAGAATAAAATGGTGTAAACACAGTGCACTAGGTGCAATAGGAGGAGCTTTTACAGTCTCTGCACCACTCCTAACCATGACATCATCAGACAGTGACACAGCTATTTCAGAGGGACACTGCAGGGATGCTGCAGCTGGAGACGACTGGGCGTTCTCCTCCAGCTGACCCAGCAGTGAGAAATTGTGTTAGACTCTCCTGCTGTCTGACGGACACACGGAGCACTTTAGCTACCTCATGTGAAACGACTTTAATTTTCACTCCTTCTCTGCACACTTCACAAGTTTTAGTCAGAGCGAGCAGTCTGCTGGGAGACTCACCTTGTTTCCGGAGGCGTCTTTGCCCTTTCCCTCCTCTGCGACGTGGAAGCGGAGGTTCTCCAGCAGGATGACGGATCCAGCAGCAGGGTCAGCGCAGGCAGCTTCCACCTCTGCACCCACACAGTCCTTCAGGAATTTGACGTCCCTGCAAAGTCAAAACAATGCTCATTTTATGATTTTGACAGAACAAGCTGTGTTCTCAAAAATGTATGATTAGCAGTTCATAGGTTGATTAAAATAAATTTAAAGAGGTTTCTGATCATTTCTGAGCCTCTGGTTGTTTTAGAATTCAGATTGTTTTATTCTTCAATTCATTTAGCTAAAATGGAACAAAAACATCTTAAAAACAGTTTTAAAAAGTAATAATAAGTAATAATATATAAGGCTGGGCCTACAACACGTCACCAAGGTATACAACTCTTTTTACTGTTGTGCTGCTGGAAAACTTTTTGCACTGCCTTTTTTTTGTTTGGCTGCACTATAACCAATATGTGCACTGTTCTCCTTATGTTGCATTTCTGACAGAGTGACTATTCAAAGCGTGTTTGTGGTGGATACATGTGAGATTCAGAGCGGACCTCTGGGACCTGTAGTTGTAAAATACACTTGCCGTTACCACAGTAACCACAGGTGTCGCCAAATCAACCAGGACTGAAATCTTGAGGATTATAACTACAAAAATATTAATATTCCAGTTATCTCTGTTTTGCTTTAATCACTGGATTTTATCACTTGATTTTATTTTTTAAGAAATAAAACTGAATGTGTTCAGAGAAGAAAAACAGTCAAGTTCATCTCATTCATTCAACTCACTTCCCCAGCAGGGTCTTGAGCTCAGCGGCGACGGCCTCCAGGGAGTATTTCTCAGGCATGACGTTTCCGTCGGGGCGGCCCAAATGGCTCATCAGGACAACAGACTTGGCCCCGTGATCCAGGCAATGCTTGATGGTGGGAACGGCCGCCTTGATCCTGAAAATCAACGTGCACAGGAGTTTGCTTCAGTCCCCTTAAGAACCCAAGTTTTTTTTATCCACAGAGTTAATGGTTTGTTTATTGACTTTAACTGTGAAAGCAGAAAAGATGCTTTAGAAATGAGATGGACTTTACCTCTGGTTGTTTGTGATTTGCTTGTCCTTCATTGGAACGTTGAAATCAACCCTGAAAGAGAAGAAACTAAATTATCAAATGGACTAATGAGATGTTCAGTGCCTTGTGGAATTTTTCTGAGCTTGTGATTCACCATATTTCCCTTTTCTACAACCGACATGTCTGATTATCTTCATCTAAGGATTAAAAATGTAGCACATCACAACCAAGTCAAGTCAAGTCAATTTTAGTTGTATAGACCAATATCACAAATTTGTCTCAGGGGGCTTTACAATCTGTACAGGAACACATTTTCTATCCTTAGACACTTGATCAAGGTTTCTGTTAGGAAGAAATTCCTTTGTGGTTATTGAGCTTAAAATATATACTATAGGCCTTTTCTCAGATAAAATAAAATGGAATAAAAACTCTATAAATAATCATTGCTGGCTCATATCAATTTACTTCTTAAGCTTTTTCGCAGCTGTGAAGCATGCAGCTGCCAACTTAAAATCAAAAGTGCCAATTGTCTTGCAACAACTTGCAATGTGCATAAGCATTGTGACCTTGTCCTCCCCAAGGTGACTTTGCTGCGCTGTTTTGATTCAGTTCTGAAGAGAGAACCCTCTCTCTGCTGGAGCACTGGAGACGGGGATCAAGCAGGCTACCTTTTGCCAATAGAGCTGCGCTGTCACTGGACATTATGACCGGATAGATTTAAATATGTTGGGCTTCAACAGATTTTCCCGGTAAAAAATTACAGAGGGAGGAAGCACATTTGGGGTTTGTTCATGCAACCGAACTTTGTGTATTTGTTGTGTGCTTTCATGGTGGTTTGCATTTAATGCATTTAAGTGAATCTATTGCACTTTTTGAACAATTTTCTTATTGCTATCGATAAAGTGTCGTTTCGCTATCGTTTTATCGCCCGGGCCTAGTGGTCACCCAGGAATATTTTACGCAGCAAGAACTATAAAGTCTAGTCTATAAGCTCTGGTCCACTGCTGTCAGACAGTCAACACAGACACTTTCAGACGTTTCCATTAGCTGAAGTCTTTTATCCAAAATGGCTTTTCAATGGCAGCATTAGTGCCTTGCTGGTTGTAGCTGCATCAATGCAGCGATGCACACTGGCAGCTCGTGAGAACATGCTGCATCCCTCGTACTCCAGTCTGTTACATAACTCCCTCCCTCCTCCCTCCTCTCTCTGTCTGACGACCTGATGCACTGAGACACATGATAAGCCTGCATGAGCACAGCTGACACACACACACACACATACTGAACCCACTGCCATTATAGCAGCAATCCATTGTCTTAAGCCTAAAATGCATCAGTCAGCAATTCAGCGGCTCAATAGCAGGCTGTTGTACAAAGACAATGTTCAACCATGCAACAAGTGCAGTAGATTCTCACTCTTAAATTGTCCCTTCTGTTCCTCTTGAGTGTGACACTGCATGTAATTGGAGATTTTGTTCCTTCGTTTTAAACAAACACACACATGACTCTGAGCTGATCTGGAGCCAGAAATGAGCTCACTGGACGAGTTAAACCTTGATGGGTGAAGCCGAAGAACTGCAGTTGTACAAAGCAAAGGTTAGCTAATGGCTAACTTAGACCGCAGACAACAATGAATGAGAAGTATCTTCCTCCTCTCTTTCCTTGGCTGCAGTTTTACTTTGCTTACCAGAAAAACTGTTTCTTTAGTTCCATCTAGAGCTGCAACTAACAATTATTTTCATTATTGATTTTTCTTGATTTATCGATTAATCTTTTGGTCTTTAAAATGTCTGAAAAATGTGGATCACCATTTCCCAAAGCTCAAGACACAACCATAGATGTCTTGTTTTGTCGCAACCAATAGTCCACAACCCAAAGATAATTTGTTTACTATCAAAAAGGACTAAATAAACTAGAAAATATTCACCTGGAACCAGAACAATTTTGCATTTTCCGTGACTCAAAACGATCAATTGATGATCAAAACAGAAAATCAAAAGTTGGCGATTAATTATGCCGATCGACTAATCATTGCAGCTCTAGCTCCATCTATTAAGATTAATTCAAACCAATGAGATTATTGCTGTCTTTAGGAAATGTTTGAACAACTTTAACTCTTAAGTGCTGATGAAACTCTGCATTTAATGATGCAAAATTGAGATATACAATAAGAAGAGAGGTGAGCATGTGTGGTGCCTCTCCAGGAAGTCGGGTCATGGCCTCTGTAGGATTTGGCCGCTGAACAGATTTCCGTCAGGCACTGCCAGGTCTCTACAGCAACGTCCCGGCCTGCTTTCCCTCTTCTGAATTCTGCACCAGCAACTCACTCACACAGCGCCTCTTCTGCACTCGGTGTACTGCTGAAACTTCAAAAAACACACACATGGCATGCCAAGACAGGCCCTGGGTGTGATGTGAGGTAAATCGATGTCTGATTGTCTCAGTGCAGCACACTGGTGGTCCACACTGAGACCTACAAAGTGAAGTGAATTTGACCTTTTACCACTGAGTGGTGCAGGCTGGGGGGCTGCTGCTGCCGGTGACCCTTGTCCTATGCTGTGTGTCGTTTCAACACCAAGCTGAGCAAACCAAGATGGCCCTCTGACATTTCCACAGAGGGTGTCAGTTTCAAGTGCACTCTCATCACAGTCTGTAGGAATATCCAGCAAGTAAATGGCAAATAATACTTTTAACAGAACTGCATGTAAGATAAGTTTAAAACCACCTTTTTATTATTACAAATATCAATTTACTGTATATTCTGTCCAGCCAGGCAGCAGGACATCCTTCCAGCTAAAGAGATTGTACTTGGACCAGATAGGGAGGGATTATGTGGACTCCCCTGCCTCTGAGCAAGGCACTGAACCAGCTTGCAGTTGTAATGTTTAGGGCTGCAACTAACGATTATTTTTATTATTGATTAATCTGACAACTATTTTCTCGATTAATCGATAAGTTGTTTGGTCTATAAAATGTCAGAAAATGGTGAAACGTGTCGATCACTGGTTTCTGGAGCCCACGGTGACGTCCTCAAATGTGTTTTTTGTATTAAAAAAACTCTACAAAATCCTGGAGGGATTGATTAGTGCTGAAATAAGTCAAATAATCGCTCACTACTAAATTAATCAATTCCTCTTTTGATGAATAACCCATTGATAACTATCTCAGCAGTCCCTCAAGTAAAAATGCCCAAATTTTGTAATTACAAAATGTAATGTTTCCTGTTTCCTCTTTCTGCAATTTCTCAGCTAGACTGGGCATTTGTCAATACTTTGAGGGTTTACAGTCACATTAATCAAAAAGGAAACTAAACGACACATGAACTTCCTTAGATTATCAATACAGTATCGCCTGTGTATTATATTTTATTACAACACTAAATATTGGACTAAAATAACGTTTGTGCGCTTCATTTTCAAGGACTACATCTCGGATGCAGTTAGTTGCATCCATGCAGCATCTCCTCACAGGCACGTAACATGGATGGAAAAAACGTGACAACCAACAACTTCACTTCCTGGCGTCACGTATAATGGTCTGAACTGACTCACGCCCCGTTAACCATCACTATTTGTGTCTTCACAGTAAAACTGCGAGGGCACAAAGCACTTAGTTACCGCAAAAAAAGGATAAATTTGCGGACTAGAACATCTCCAAAATGTCAGTTGGCTAACGTCAAATAATCCAATTTCCGATTAGCCTGCGTCGGTTTATCAACTAGGAGATAAACGCTCACCTCATGATGACCCGCTTTCCCTTGACGTCCACCTTGTCCAGGGTGAGTTTGTTAGACAGAGACATGTTGCTTGTTTTGCTGTTTCTTTCCTGCACCTTCCTTTGCTGGGTCTCCTCCGCTTCCTTCGGCTGGTTTGCTACCGAGTGACAGCAGTGACCTTAGCGCAGCGAGGAGGAACAGCGGCGGGGCGGGGTGGAGAGCACTCCCTTGCAGCTGATTGGCTGCAGCCGGAGGAGAGCGTCACATTTGATTGGAGCCGTTTACTGTCTGTTTTCTGACGTAAACATCTTGCTCTTCTGACGACTTCTTCCGCAGGTTACTTAATTCAATAAGAGCTTGTACTGTAATAAACATTTTTGCACAGATCTTTAGCCCTAGCGTTAAACTATAGCGTTAGAAAGTGTACATTTTTGTAATATGTGTATCCTTTCGTACATATTATGCACATATAAGATGTTTTTGTTAATATCTAACAAATCTAATTTGTGAATTGTGGATTTTGGCCCCCATCACTTAGGAAAGCACATTTGAAGGGGATCTTTTAATAGCCAGTTTGAACAGGAGGGATAATTACAGCAAGGAAAATCTCTTTCAGTGTTCATATGGGCACCTGGGTGTTGTTTTAAGACAGACTTGAAGAATTTACCCTTATTGTGTTTACTTATTTTAATGTATTTTCAAGCTCAGATGTTTTTGAGTTTTTGTATTTTTGTTTGTTAAATAAAGCTTAAATAACATGTACTTGAGTATTTTTATTTTATGCTACTTTATTCTTATACTAAACTAGACTTTCTGTGGGAAATATTGTACATTCATTATTCAGCTTTTGTTAATTTGCAGATTAAGATTTTACATATTTACGATCAGTTTATAAAATATGCTGCATTGTTACTAGATAGACTAAAATAGCCAGTATTCTGTATAAAGCCGTTCAAATTACCTCCACTTGAAACAACAAAAACATTAAAGTACCGCTTACATGTTAATGCATTTAAAAATGATAAATGATGTAATAACTGAGGGATCATTCTACATTATTAGCACTTTCACTTTTGATACTTTAAGTACATTGTGTTATAAGACATTATCTAATACATCTGTACTTTTACTTTAATAAAGTCTTGAATGTAGTATATTACACTTACTGTTTTATTGCCACTTTTACCTAGATAAATTATGTGAATACTACTTACATCCATGACATTTGGGAAAGATGGGAGTACAATATTGAGAGTTTTTACATTTTGTTTAAGTTTTATGCTATCTGGTCAAAAGGAATCCCAATTTGTTCCTGTGCAGTGACTTAGTGTTTGCAAAGAATTTTACCCATTTACAAAAGAAAAGGAATGTGAATGGTATACTTATTCAAAGATACTCATCCCCAGAGTTGTTTGCGGATATGAGCAAATTTCAGTCACTTTGTTTGGATGGTGCAACAACACAGGCTGTCCCAACATGTTCCATATATTTTTATTTTTCCTCCTATACTTAGATGTTTATGTAAATTCTATTGTGACTTTGAGCATTAACATAGCACATAGGGAACAAGAAACTTAATGACAGCTTGAGGGACGGACAGCTGTAATAGATAATTGTAGCTACTACATGCAGCTTAAAAGAAGAAACATTGATCAGTAGAATCACACTTAATTTATTTGGACATGTTGGAACAAACACAGGCTTTCACTGTCTGAACGTGCAGATATTCATCTGTAAAACCAGAAGGTTTATTAGGTGGGATGCAGGTCTGTCATGGCGGCACTTCACTCCTCAGCCTCTCTCCACTCTTTGGGCGTGATCTTGCCAACTGGTGACATATTCCAGACGATGCCAGTCTGAGTCAACACCTACACAAAGACAAGAAAATTATCAAGATTTTTTTGGATGTTTATGTACTAAATGATAAATTAATTTCACACCAAAGCTAAACCAAACACTAAAGAAACAGTAGCTGTATCAATGTCTGCAGCTGTACATTTTTCAGTAGAAAAATTATATTGAAAATATCCATGATTTAAGGCCCTTATTTGTGGTAAAAATAATAAAACCTTCTCAGACATGTGTACTTATTAAACAATGCCAGTCATACTGTCAACTTCAAGTGTGAGTAAACCTGCTCAGTCTGCCCCCCAGTGGTTATAATAAATGTGTACAAATATATAAATACAACTGATGTTCAATTGGACAACATAACATAATTAGATAAATAATGTCTGTTGTGTCATTTGGTGCTAAAGAATGAAGACCAACAAAAATATAATCACACCCTCAACTCAATGCAACTTAAGGTCAAAGAGCTGAGTGTTCAATGACATTTAACCATCTTTTTATACTCCTACTAGCCTCTTTACATTATATATGATACGGCACTGTCTCTGTTTTATGTACTTATGTTCTTTGTTTAATGGTAACTTGACCACACTGAGACCAAAGTCAAATTCCTTTCAGGTAAGATCACTGGTAAGGGATAGAACAGGTTATGTCTTGAGCTTAGTTACTGTTCTCAGCCAACTATCTGGCAAGTAACTTTTGATCATTGTACACATTGTTGATCTGTGTCCAAAAAGGAAGCTGTAATTATTATTTGCACTCTTCAATGTTAAGTTTTCTGTATTGTGACTCTTAACCCTCCCAGCCCCTATTTCTTTCTCCTCCTCCACTGAAACCCTGGGGGTAGGTATTGCTCACTTGAAAATGAGACCGTTTTTTAGCCTGCACATGTGTTGCTCTATGTAACACTTTGGGATCAAGCTATCTGTTCAGATCAACTATAAATGAATGTGGCTTGGCCTCACAGGACAGCACTACTTACAAATGCCCAAACACCCGTGCAGAAGACAGCACCACCGATCATCAAACCGTTGCCGTACTTGGCGTGGAAGTCCTGGTGGGTTGTGGAGCCATGCCTCACCTGCCGTGCGGCCTGACCTGTACGACAGCAACAACAACACACCCTTCATTTTGAGTGACTGACATTTCTGTACTGTACTAATACTTATTTTTTATTGGCTTTACTGTTTACAGCATTTTAAATTGTCATTATGGAATACTATTACTTAACTGTTCAATAATATATTAACTAAAACTGGAATAGGCTATGCAGTTAGTTACACAGATGGATTAAATGTTAGGTCATAATGTGGACACAGGATGAGCTACCTTATTATTATGTGAATCATTTTACACTGAGCCACCTAGCCTAAATCCACCCAAGGCATTTTGGGGTTAGATTAAAATATGATGTATAAATCCACCAGACTTCCTGGGGCCCAAAATTGTTCAGATGAAGCCATATTGAAAGATTCTATCATTTTTATGGGTTATAACTGATCCTGTTTTGATCTAGTGACACTCAAGTTGCACGATTCAAGTTTAAAACAAAGAGGGATCGTGCTTTTACTGTTTTAGCTCCAACGCTGTGGAATGAACTGGCCCTCTGTATGAGATCAGCTGAGTCAGTGCCTCAGTTTAACCACCTCTTGAAATCCCTGTTTTTAAATTGCATTTTCTACGTATGTTGTTCTTTTAAATAGTTTTATTTCTCTATGTTCGCCATCTTTGTATCTATATTTTATGGTCTTGTATTTTGTGAAGCACTTTCATCATTATTATGATGATGATGATGTGTTTTCTGAACAATACAAGGCAATTACTGAGTCAAAGTCCTTTCAAATTTGCTTGAAAAAAGTGCCAGCTGAAAAGACTATTCTTGTTGCCCTTTTTCTTTGTGAGACAGTTCAATTTCATGCACATAAACTAGACAGTTTAACGTGTTAGTTTCCATAACTAAAGCACATTTCTATTACTCGAAAAAGAAAACACTTGCACATGAGCTAATCATTGACCTAACTTAAGCAGGTCAGTGTGTCGGACAATGACATCTTAATGAAAAAAATGAGCATATTACAAATGCTACTTAAAACGTAACGTTAAGTTTAAATCTCTCAAGACCATGGCATAGATTTTATTGAACTAATAGCCGTATTTTGAGACATATTACGACTCCTTTGGAGCCTGCTAACGTTAGCAGGCTGTTACTGTTAGCACGTTGACTGCGGTCACCAACCAAAGAGACGCCGCTCAAACTTGTAGTCGGCTGAAATCAAAATTTGGGATCATCTAAAAAGCACAGACAACACAAATTTCTATTAAAAAAACTGCTGCTTACCGGTAATGTTCACCGCAGCTTTAGCAAACCGGTACATGTTCACTTGCTTGATGTCTTCAGATACCCTTGAAGAACGGAAGTATAATATGGCCGCTGCACATATCACGTAGACAAAGCGGAAGTTACGATTTGGGATGTGAGCATGCGCCGGTGTAACCAAACGCTGAAAGTGAGTAAAATGAAGCGAAAATACACACCAACGGACGCTAGTAAAATTAAAGACAAGCACAACGCAACTACTAGTTCTTCCTGTTAGAAATACAACAACTAATATAACTACTGAATTGATCGGTAGTCGGCGTTATGAATAAAAATCTAACTGATGTCATGTTTTATCGCCGTGTCAGGATGGCCGAGTGGTCTAAGGCGCCAGACTCAAGGATAAGCTCCTTCCGCTGAGACGGGACTTCTGGTCTCCGAATGGAGGCGTGGGTTCGAATCCCACTTCTGACACTAACCTTTTCTTGAGTTTTATCATTTAATTTCTGGAACCAAACAACAGCACTACAAGGAGGAGTAGTCAGCAATCATCTGAATAGTAATTTACGGGCTAAGCACAATAAATTTAGCTTCTGCTTGTGTTATTTTCTGTATTTACTTCCCATAATTTTAACAATTTCGTTAATAAATTCAACATAGCAGATGCTTTAATACCACATTTTGTGAAAAGAAAAACGTGAATTATGTTTGTTGATTAAAGGACGGTTTCACAATTTTTCAAGTCTGTCTTAAAACAACAGTCAGGTGCCCAAATGAACACTGAATTTAAAAAAAAAAAATTTGAAGGGTAAGAGCCACCTTAGAACATCATTTTATTCCCTTTGTCTGCTTTAACTGCTTCAACTGCAGTGTTTTAAAGCCCACATGATGGCAAGGTGAAAAGGCTTTTTTAAGTGTAATACAGTCCACAGTAGGTTTGTTAGTATACTGTGTGTGATTTCAACAGGAATACTGTATGTCCCTTGAAGAGAAAGTTTGGTTTTGTTTCTGTGGTGTTAAATGAGTCCAATCAAGCCATAATAGTGTGTTATTTTCATCAACAGATCATATTGTTAACTCATTTTCAAAATCTCATTATAGTCAATAAAATCTTCAAAAAGTATTAAAATAAAACAAGATTTGCAGATGGACATGAAGTCTTCATATTTGTAGTTTTATTTATTAAATCAGAATATAATTTTCAGGATTATAACTAACAGTATTATAACATTTAGTTCATGTATGTACATACATACTGAAAATATTCCCTCATTGAATCTGCTGTTATGGAGAGTGGCCGATTTCTCCGGCTTTTACAGGACAACATATTTTTCCTGCAGTCAGAAAGAACAAACTTCTTCCATATAACTTTAGTAAACACAACAAAATGTCCTTGCAAACAATGTTTCTGAAGGATTTCATGGATACATTTGTGGAAAAAATATGTTCTTGGTCTACTATTTGCAGCCTTGACACCTCCAACTACAGCAACATTATTAATTTCCCTTGATAATGATTTATGGTGAAGAATTTTGGGACTTTCCCATATATCTGTGTCAACTTGGGCCGTAAAATATCACTGAAAAATGTTATAAACTATGATTGCTAATCACAGTTTTTAATGATTATGAGTTTGGGAAAAATGTCTTCAGATGCAAGACTGAATCATGCAGTTTCCTGACTGATTGATCTGTGACAAAAACAGCAAACGTGTGTAATCATCACAACCTAGCAGGAGAAAATGTCTTTGTGTGATATTGAGAATGTAATAAAACAAAAAGGGGAATATAGGGAAGACATGGAGGGAAAATAAAATGTGGAGACATTTGATTTCTAAAATTCAAAACAGCTGTTAACTAGCAGCAGCTTGGCCTTTCTAGTGTTTTTTGTTTAATATGTAGCTTTCTAACACCTTCCCTCTACACCACGTGAAAACACTACTGCATGTAAATGAGGGCAGAAGAAAAGCAGCAAACCTTCATATTTGAGAAACTGAAACCATAAAATGGTTGATATTTTTGCTAAATAAATGACTTTTATGAAAGTTGTTTTCAATTCCTTTGCTGTCAATCGACTTTTAATGAAGTCATTGCACTGCACTGATCGAGACGACCTGTGCAGCGAACAAATCTGGATGCAACAGCCTGGACTGAGATCGAAGAAAACCTATGAACTCTGCCAAAGTCTCAGGATCAGTTTGAGAGTAACAGACATCTCTTAACACTGCAATTCAGACAAACGTAGAAATGCTTAAATCGACATGAAAATTCAGAAAAGTCAGCAGATACATTTGACGAGCTGGAATGTTACAAAAAAAAAAAGTAGATTATCCTTTTCTCATAGTTTCATGGCAAAAATAGAAAGTATACCACTTACATTTTGGTGAAAATTACATGTATATGGTGCAGTAAATGAAGAAAAGGTGCTTAAAAAGAGATTTATTTAGCAGTGTTTATGTGATTACATCTGTAATGTCTATAAGTGTTCGGCCCCATTGGCTGCACTGGACATTTCTGATATTTTTCCGCCTGGGTTTTATTTATATATTCATAATTATTCACTCTGACTGTGGGTCATAACTTTGCACTTGCCACCCCTGCTGTGGATATTCAGCAAAAACCTAGTATCACCGCAAGCAGGGTGGGTCTCCTAAAGCTTTCTAAATAAACTTTAACTTTTATTTTACACAAATAATGTCACATGTTCCTGAGTCCGACTGAAAGTCTGCACAAAAATAAAACCCCTGGATTGGCTATTATAGCTAACTGCAAAGGGATTTTCTTCTGGGGAAACTTGCTGACTAACCAAACTAGTTTTCAGTCAGACTCAGAGACAAGTGTTTGGAATAATTTCTGTAAAATTTAGGTTTATTTGGAAAGTTTTAAGCTCTCGCCACTTGCCTTGATATGAGTTTTTTTTGTTTTGTTTCTGAGTTTGTGTTTCGGACGGAGGTTGCGAGTGCAAAGCTTGCATAACACACAGTCAAATGGCCACAATTAAAGGACTAGTGTGTAGGATTTAGTAGCATCTAGTGGTGAGGTTGCAGATTGCAACAAACTGAATACCCCTCCCCTCACCCTCCCCTTCCAAGCCTGTAGGAAATGCGAAACTTGCAAAAATTGCAAAAGGCCTTCTCTAGAGCCAGTGTTTGGTTTGTCCTTTCTGGGCTACTGTAGAATCATGGTGTTGCAACATGGTGGGCCGTGTGGATGAGGAACTGCTCTCTATGCAGATATAAAAGGCTCGTTCTAAGGTAACAAAAACACAATTCTTATTACAGGTGATTATACACAAATTAATACATACTTATGAATATTATATTGAATTTCTGCCAAGTCCGTTCCACTAAATGCCACTAAATTCTACACACTGCACCTTTAATCTAATAGGACCCAAAATAAATCTGCCCTCTGGCTTCAGACCCTCAGTATATATATTTCTTAGTTTGAATGAAACTGCTTCCTGAGACAATTCATTTCAATGCGAGCTGACCTGAACCTTGGTTAAAGAAATGTGTACAACCCTCAATACATCAACAGCGAGCTTAACTAAGTGTACATCCGAGCTGTGGATCATTTAACTCAAGGGCTTCATAACATGCTGGAACTAGTCCGTCAATTAGTTTCTGAAGTTCCTGATTCTCATTTTTAAGTTTACAGAAACTGATCTAAACTCTACCAACACTACACAGCTCTACATCAGAACACAGTATATTTAACTGTTAATGCTGTCTAACCTTTGAATACGATCAATGGAGATTGGTGTTATTTAGTCATCCAGGTATGTGATAGCCCAAAAATAATACAGAAGGTGGAAGTGTTTTCTCTGAACGGCCCTAACAGAAGGCAACAGGCATCAAATGACAAACAAACAGTAAGGCATCTGTATCATTTTTCCCGCTTTTGCACTTTGAATTTTCATTTTTTTCAGTCCGCCTTTTTGTCTTTTCCTTCCTCGTCGTCTGTGTACTCTGTCGGCTCCTCTCCTGGTTTCAGGAGCTTGCCGATGTAGTCATACTTAACTGTAATGGGGGGAAAAAAAGAAGAAAAAGAAGATGAGTAACAGCCTCAATGACACTGAATTCTCAGACATTGAGATTCAAGGACCCAGCTGGAATCCTCTGGGAACAACCAAGGTCTCTTCATTATCTCATCATCTTTATATCACCTTGTAACATCTTTATCTGGTTCAGAAGCTGGAACCAGAGTGTGTTAGATTGTTTTTCGCTTGATAAATGAGGCACTCACCGGTGAACTGAGTCTCCCACTCAGAGAGGCTCTCCTGCTGCATGGCGTTCAGGTCGGACAGGTCGTCGTGTTCGTCTTTCAGGGCCTCCTTCTCCAGGCAGAACGTAGCCAGACCTCTGGATGCGTCTCTGCCTGCAAACACTCCATACGGCCCATCTGCAAAACAGCAAAGACACAGAGAGCACAACTAAAGTAACAGCAACAATGGCAGCGGGTGCATTTTCTCACTAGTAGGCTGATGTTGAGCCAACCAATTAATATCATAGGACCATATTATCACTGGTCAGCAGAGTGGATTCTAGTCACCAAGCTAAGCATCCTCTTTTCTAAAAAACACAGAGAGAGACAAAAGGAGAAGTTTGATGATATTCTGTATTTTTTACATGAAGGCCAACAATGAACTGATCCAACTAACAAGTATGTCTGTCTATACACACTTCTTCCTCTGTCATGAAGTGGTTCTTCATTACAATGAACACAGCTGCTGTCATTTATTTTGGGTCAATCTGACATACAGCATCCTGCTGCCAGAAATACCCACTAGAGCACCAAATGGGTATTAATTACCAACTGAAAATAGTCCCCAACAAATGCATTATTCCCGTTTGAGTAACACTGTAAAAAAACTGTAACACAGCTGTTTTAGGAAATCACTGAGCCTTTTTACGAACTAAAAACATTTTTAAAGATTTACCATCCTCAGTTGGAAACAAATGGGCTAGGGAGTGAGTGCCACAGTCCTCAAGGACTCTTCTAAACATCTGAATGAAAAAAAAATTACATCCACTTTTTAATATTTATATACATTTTTTTAACCATTTTCCCCCCAAGTTGCGATTCTGTCTCCTGTCCAGATATCTTGAAATGAACATGTCTTTAAGAAAATAACACTTTATGTTGTATAAAAAATAATACATAGTAACATCAATATAGACAAATGTAGTGTCAAACCACAATCATTTTTTGTACTGACCAAAATGTGACCGTACAACCAAATACCAAAAACTGTCCAATCTGTAGACTAGTTTATTTATTCTTTGTTCATGCAGTTTCTGATTTAAACCAAAATGTTGCCAGTTTTAGTGTTGCTGCTTCTTTTTAGACAACATATACCATTTGAGAGCTTTGGCTCCTTCTCTTAAATGAAAAAAAAAAAGGTTTATTTCTCAGAATACAGTCTCATTTAGGTATCACTACATCATTTTTATATCTGTACCAAAACACAGTTATTACATTGGCACCAGTATCTAAAAATTTCCAACAAAACCCAGACCTAAATGTTGTGAGTTTAATAGTCTGGAACAGCCCAGAGTGTTTGAGTAAGACACTGAACTGTGGAGAAAATCTTACTAAGCTGAATTCCTGAAGTAAAACAAACCCACGTAGGATTTCAGAGGCTTTAGGGCTGGGTGTGCAGTGCACTGAAACAACTTTGCATGACAGTGAGATATCATGTTGGTCAGAGGTTACAGGCAGCAGAGGTTACAATCTGAGATTAGATATAAACAGGGAGGTCTGACTCTGTGTCTGTTTCCAGGTAACAGAAATGTCCCAGTGAAGCATGGCAGAACAGATTCTTATTTCACAGAACTGCAGATAATGGAGAAGTAGTGACGCAGGCTTTACTCTCTAATAAAGTCCTACATTGCCTCACTGCTGTAAAGTACAACAGATATGAGGACTCCTCTGGCTGACAGCAGTTACTGGATCCAATCACACAAGTTTTACCGTCTAAAGTTAAAGATTGATCTCTGTACTGAATCTCAGATGAATCAGACATTTTCCATCCATTCAGTTTTGCCACATAGTTTTAGAAAGCTTTACATTGTGAAAAGACAAGATGGTGGTGGGTCAGTCTGAATACTAAAGCTATCGGTCTCTTTATAGCAACAAGAGCTCTCATTTGACTGCTAACCGGAAGAGAAGTGCCAGTATCTGAGTGCAGATTTCATGGGCTTTATTGAAGAGCGCTGGCTACTGAGAGACAAACATTAAGCTGATCCACTATTGGCGTTGGCATACAGCTGTTGTCATGTGTAACATCACTTATTGTGATTGACTGAACCTGTTTTATGGCAGGTGAAAGACACGTAGGACAGGTTCCCATTTTTCAAGTCTATCTTATGTGTATATATGTAAATGTAGATTGTATAACTATATGTAAATTTAGGGCTACAACTAACAATTATTTTCGTGATGGTGGTGGTGTACTGGGGTGCAGTATATTCACTGGTGTTCCTACTATTTTGTCCACTCCATTAACGTACATGAGGGGGGCAAAATATTAGGAACACCTTTCAATATCACTCCAGTACACCAGCACCACCCACTACAACCTCAATAATAATCATAAAGTAGAATTATCACCTTACTGACAATGTCAACAAAAGCTGAAAATGTGTAAGCTTTGTAAAGTAGAATTTATGTCAGAGCTGTTGTATTGAATTGCATTACATTGCACAGGTGTTCCTAATAAAGTGGGAACACTAAACACTAGATATAATGTGTAGAGTTATATAGGCAGCATTATATTGTATATTTGATCCTTTTCCTTAATTCAAGTTTAATATATATGTACATATATTTTTGTTCTGTTTTTAAAAAAATGATACTATCTATAATTATTTATAAATATTAAATTTGCAGTGAAGTTGACTGTTTCAGTGCACTAATGTCATTTTATACAATAAAGTTTATTGTTAAACTGTAAAATGTCATGCCTCCATTACATATCTTTGTCACAAGTGTTTGATAACCACATTTGAGGGATCATTGCAAAAAAATGTGTTTATGTATATATTCTGTTTATAAGATTATCGACCGATATATCAATATTAGTATTTTTTTAGTCCATAATATTGGTATTGGCATCAGCCCCCAAAATCCAGTATCGGTCGGGGCATAACAGTGTGGGTACTTGTCATTATTGTTATTGTCTTCAGTAGTTTTATTGATGTTAATGCATTGTCTTGTTTTGTTTTTTTTGTTTGTTTTGTTGTGTTTTGTTTGTTTTTTGTTCCCTTTTGCCTTGGATTTTATTACACTATTGCTTTGCATTATAATGTAATGTGTCAAGTACACTTTGTGGGCCCCAGGAAGAGTAGTTGCTACCTTGGTAGAGGCTAATGGGGATCCAAACAACCAACCAAACAAACAAATAAATAAATATCCTACTCAAAACTAGCTTTATTGCTACGGAAGCACATTTACCAATGAAAAAAACCTTATCTCATAATTATGATTTACTAACTCATAATTACGAGAAAATTTCACTTTTCCAAACATGGCGGCCAAGTTATATTTTTGACAATGGAGTAACTCAACTTCTGCTATAGACGATCTCTGGTTTCAAGGCTACCTCTGCTCCTCTGTTGTGAGATGGGATCTCAGCCTGCAAACTAAAGGGGGTGTGGCGTCACCGTCCAGTTACAAAAGTCAATTTTAAGTTATTCCAAAACAACGCATTCATTTTGGTAATACTGTCAGTGAATTGCTATCGTCAATAAAATGCTACAAAACTAATCGCCACTTCATGCTAGCTGCCGTTGGTGACGTTATGTTCGAAACAGAAGAGGGGTGACTAAACATTTCGTAACACCTTACTGCGAACAGCTCGGGTGACATTACCTGGCCCGTAAAACTTCTTCCCCCGGGTAACGTCGAACACTTTTCCGTTGACAGCCATGAGGATCCTCGGATTTTGCTGTCCATCGTAGGGCTTCAACTCTGCCAGGGTGAAATCTCTCTTTTTCAGTTTAGGCAGTGGCGGCTCCATCTCGCCGAGTTCCGGTGGTTTATCTCCGCGGAAGATTTTGTACAAGAGAAATAAACAGAGACTGAGCAGGGTGAGGTTCAGTGGGGACGTAAAGATCTCCTGAAAAATGCCACCAGAAGTTAACTCACTTCCTTCTGCATCAGCCATGTTGGGTTGTGTCTCCCCGGCTGTGTGTGTGTGTGTGTGTGTGTCGGGTGGGAATGTCAGAGCTCATGAATCCTGAACCAATCACTGTAGAGGCCTCAGAGTCGGCGGTTAACCCTTTGGACCAATCGGGTTCCTGTAGCTGCGTGCCAAAAATTGATCGATAGAAATTTGTTATTGTCGATAATGTAGGGCTGCAACTTACTGAAGAGCATTGCATTCACCAATGAAAAAAAAATTATCTCATAATTATGACTTACTATCTCAAAACTACGAAAAAGATCTCAAAATTACGACTAATCTCAAAATTACAAGAAAAGATCTTATAATTACGAGTAAAGCTCTCAAAATTATGACTTACTATCTCACAAGAAAAGATCTCATAATTACGATATAAGGATCTCAAAATTATAACTTACTATCTCAAAATTTTGAGATCTGTGTCTCGTAATTATCTTTTCTCGTCATTATGAGATCTAACCTATGAGATAGTAGGTCATAATTATGAAGTCATAATTATGTGATAAGATTTTCATTTTTCATTGGTGAATGTGCTTCCGTAGCAATAAAGCTAGTTTTCAGTATGATATTTATGATTCACCAGTCAAGTGTCAGAAAATGATTATTAAAAATATGATTCCAGCTTCTGAAATGTGAATATTTTTTGGTTTCTTTAGTCTTCTGTGACAGTAGACTGAATATTTTGGGGTTGTGGACTATTGGTCTGGACAGAACAAGACATTTGAGGATGTCACCTTGGGCTTTGGGAAACAGTGATCAACATTTTTCACCATTTTCTGACATCTTATGGACCAAAGCACAAATTGATTAATCGAGAAAATAATCCATCATTATTGTTACATTATTGTTAAAGTGTAGGCTGTTGGTGGAAGTTTTTATGGATGATTTTATTCCCTGTGGCACGCTTTATTTTTTCCCACCCGCATTCTCCGAAGGCCCGCCCTACTCTGCCTCTGATTGGCTCTACCTCTGATATTCTTACCCAAACCCAACCATTTTACTCCTCATGCCTAAACCTAACCAATCCTACCAACGAAGGCAACGAGTATAGCCAATCAGAGACGGAGTAGGGCGGGTCTTGATGGAATGCGGTGGGAAAAAGGCGCACAATCCACATCCGGTGATTGTCCCATGTAATTCTGGAACTTCCTCCTCCTGGAAACCGCCTCTGACGCTTCTTTGGTTCCCACCCAAACAAACAAAGCTCAGTTGGAGATTTTCTCCCCTCAGAAACGTTTAACAGCTTTCCTTCTAGCCGACTGATTCCCGTCAGTTGACTGGAAATATTTCGTAGAATCGAGCTCCTGTCAGCCAGAGACGATGTTGGTTGTTCATTATCTCTTTCTGTAACGTTCGCTTGTATTTTCAGCCATTGCGCAACAGTAACCTAAGCTAGTAGCACCCGGCGCGGCAAGGCTGGGCAGAGATGACAAGCGGTTTGGCTGTTGCCTTCTTTATTTTAAAACAGGTTTGATAGGCACGGATGACAGCCCCGGTTTGGCTCCTCACATGCTGAGAAAGATTTGTTGAGTCAAGCTAGCTATCAGGTGAGTTTTCAGTATTTATTTTGGTGCTGAAGTTAACGTTAGGTTATCCGAGCTTCAAACCTCCATCACCAGTAACGTCAGGCTTGTTTTGACTATGTCATGTTTGTCCCGGTGAGGTAACTGGAAGACTCACAGCTTTATGTCTCCAGAGGAAATAGAAACTTACATGTATCTCATCCTATTACAGTTGAAACATGAAGGTGCAACATGGTAAAAAAAGTACGAGCGATATAAGTACACGATGTTACATTAATGTTTGCATTAAAATTAACGTACGTTCACAATTTTAAAGTCTGTCTTAAACAACAGTCAGTTGCCCAAATGAAAACTGAAAGAGGTTTTCCTCGCTGTAATCATTCCTCATGTTTATACTGGCTATCAAAGGATCCCCTTCAAATGTACTTTCAATCTAAGTGATGGGACCAAAGTCATTTTGTGCAAAAATGTATTTAAAAGTTTATCTGAAGCTTATATGAGGCTTCAGCGGTCTGAGTTAGTCATACTTAAGTAGATATCTGCCACACTTACAGTCTTTTTAGCATCAAATCCCCTCATTGTGTTTCCCTGTTGAGCTGCAGTGGAAGTATAGTAACAAAAAGAGGAACTTTGAAGATATCTACTTGATTTGACTCATTTGGACGACTGAAGCTTCATATTAGCTTCAGATAAACTTTTAAATACATTTTTGCACAGGAGGAGGACTGTGGATTTTGGCCCCCGTCACTTACATTGTAAGTACATTATGAAGGGATCTTATAATGGTCAGTATGAACAGGAGGAATGATTACTGCAAGAAAAACATGTTTCAATGTTCATTTGGGCTCCTGACTGTTGAAAATGTGTGAACCCCTCCTTTAAGTAATAAAGCGAAAGCTAATGCTTGTTGCTTTAAAGTTAAATCATTTGTCAGTAGTGCTAAAAAGACTAATTTGGTCAAGTAAAATTAATCTATAGTCATTATAATTACAATATTTTATATGTCACCATCAAGTTGTTATCACTTTTATTTAGTTATTTAAACAAATACAGTTACATAACTTTAGTTTCCTCCAACTCGTACCATTATAAAGTGAAAGTGTAAATGCTTTTTTGTTTTTGAACTGTCAGACAAAACTATTAATTTAAGACAACTTTTAACTCTGGTAGGTTGTAATAGGCATGTCTCATTATTATTTTTTTACATTATTAATCTTTCATGGTTGTTCAAATTAACAGTTTGGAAAGACAGACTAAGTTGTTACAGTTTGGTTTCCCTTGTGTGATCTTTTTATGAAGATTTTAGGACTGCAACTAATGATTATTTTCATTGTTGATTAATCTTCCGATAGTTTTTAAAAATTAATTGATTAATCATTTTGGTCTATAAAACATCAAAACTGTAAAAAATAGAAAGATATTGAATTTTCTGTCATGTAATTTCTCAAATTTGACAACCTGAAACCATCACATTTTTGCCATTTTTCCTTAAAAAAATGTTAATCAAATATCAAAATAGTTGATATAGCCGATTAATTTAAGAATTCAAGAAGGGAGTTAGCTTGACCTCTGAAGTGTAAGTGTAAGTTATCTGCAGACACAACAGATGAAATTGGTACAGGTATGAGGAAGTAAAAAGATTTTCTAAGTAATCCCAGAAAATTTGGTCATTCACAGAAAATATGAAGTTTCGCAATTATTCTCTTCCTCAGGGAGGGTAAATTGTGTTTATGACTCCTTTAGTGTTGTCACTCATCTCTTATGTTTCCTGTTATCACAGAGCACACTGCCTTGTAAAGTAACTCCCCACCCCCACCCCCCTCCTGTTTGCTGCGCTGTGGTCTCGTCCTGGGCTTTTCCAAACTCCGTTACTATGAGTGCGATGCGCGTGGATGCCAAGGTGGTGATGCTGGGAAAGGAGAGTGTGGGGAAGACCAGCTTGGTGGAGAGATACGTTCATCATCGCTTCTTGGTCGGCCCGTACCAGAACGTGAGTGTCAGCTGCTCCGCTTCAATTTCCATGTCGGCCCGTTGCTGATTCCCTCCCCGCCTGCTGCTGGGATGAAAGACATTATTTTTATTTTTATCCCCAGGGTGGTCGTGGTAATAGAGGCTCAAGTCTGTGAGCAACTTAAAGCATAAAAGCACTGATAGAAACTAGGGATTCAGTAATGTTTCGGTGTGTTTCTTTCAGCAGATACTGCATTAGACAGGCATTTTTGTAAGAATCCTGCATATTAACATGTAAAACAGGAAGCTATTCACACATACCTCCTCCTATTCTATATGTGGGTAATTGGGGAACGTGTTAACATGCACTGCAGTAACCTGGTTACTGTAAATCTGCCTGTACTGTACATGCAACAAATCAGGTTTCTCTCCTCCCCCGACCTTATATGGTGGCGTGGTTTACACATTTTAACTGTATTAGTGATAGAAGATACTGCTTCCTGACGTTTTTTTTTTGTGAGAGACAGATAGATGGAGCTTGACCTCACAGCACGTAAGTGTCTGAATTTAACAGACAAATGTTCAGTGGTGGTTATTGACTTATTTAAGCTACTTTGTTTTAGTTTCAGTTTTAGACTATAGATACAGTTATTTTAAATATGAGGGCGCAATGCTCCATGTAGTGATCTCTCCTTTCATCAAGCCGCTCCACGCTGTGCTGTCTCTGTCTGCAGTCTGCTGTTTTGCACATGCGTTCTTGTAACAAGCCAATTAGAAACCTGGTTATGTATATATATAGCAGAGAATTTGGCATTCTTCATGATAAATCTAATCCCCTACCCCAGTTACAGAAACCAGTTTATGTGACTGTTAAGAAATAGGCTTTCTGGAGAAAGCCGACAACCTGGTCACTTAAGTGCATGTAAACACGCTGAGTGACGCCTGACACTCCAGTAAGTCACTGGCCTTGTTATCTAATTCCAACCTGTAACCCAGGTGAGCTGTTTTTTACCCTGCCTCCAGTCTTCAATTTATTTTTTTCATCTAACTAAGACAAAAAGTGAATAAGCATATTTAAAAAGATGTCAAGTTATTCCTTTAATCTGTACTTTCACCTTAAACCCCCCCAGTTTTATATAATATCTTAAACTTTAAGCAGTTAGAATACGATTAGTATGACAAGATGTCTGCAGTAGAAGAGTTTTTCATCTGTGTTTGGATGATCAGAAGGTTATATTATCTTCTGTTGGCATTTATGTGCAACATCTGCTGATTCACCAGTTCACTGCCATGAAAATGTAAAAGAAAACAAGTAAATTGCAGGGTTTGAGCAGAAGCTCCATGTTAGCCTCTGACAAATGGACTTCAGATGTCAGCACACAAATATCTGTCTAACACTGCTCTATCCCATGTCCCATTAGTGCCCACTTAGACTGTGGTCTGTGAAAGATCAGACTGAGAGTACTTGCAGTCTACAGGGACTCAACATCACCATCCCTGAGTGTCTGATGATTTACTGAACTTGTTTTCTCCTCCTGACAGACTATCGGTGCTGCTTTTGTTGCCAAACCAATCCAGGTGGGAGAGAAAGTGATTACCCTGGGAATATGGGTGAGCTGGAGGCTACCTGATATGAATTCTGTGTACTGCATCAATGTCATTTCTAGCTTAGGGCAAGATCTGAGAATATGCCCCCCCCCCCCCAAAAAAAAACCTAATAGCCAATTACATCACATTAGCTCCTCTTACAGTTTAATGAGCCGGCACGAGAGAGCAGGATGGCGGTTCAGGAGGAAATATTTCCTCTCCGGGAGGCAAAAATCTACTCCACCCCAAAATATTAATGTAAGTTACTATTAGCAGTATATAAACATCTGGAATATTATTATACTAAACTTCCCAAATATATTATACTGTAACCTCAGTATGCTTTTAAGGGAGATGACGTTGAATTTACCTTTAAGGAGAGACAGAAGCTCACCGGTACATGATGTGCACACAGTTATTATAGAGGAAGGGCTACATCTAAAAAATGTTTCCATTATTATTACCTGTTGACTTATTGTTTTAATTAGTTGATTAAAAGGTTGCATTCAGTTCGTCTTATTAGAGTACATCTACATTGTGCGCTATAATGCCACCACTGTACATACTAATTAATACTGTTTACATAAACTGAGAACAATCCAAACAATTCCGAAGAATTTATTTTGATTATTCAGAGAAAATGTGGCTTTGAGTTTGTCTTAAGAGTAAAAAAAGTGAGCAGCTGTTCAAATGATCTCACTGTATAAGTGTGGAATGTGTGTAGAGAAGAACAGAAGGCCAATTAGCGTTACACAGCGGCATGTCAGAGGATTTAAATAATTAATGAAGGTGCCCTTTATCACATACAGGGTGTTGAAAATGGTTGACTTGCAGAGCCTTCTCCCAGTTATGTGTTCCACTTCTCTTTTTTTTATATTTACTTTGATTATACATGGAAAAGAGAAAAATGTGAGAAAAAAATAAGCAAATCATGTAATTTTGAAGTAAATGCTGGACAAAGGAAACTGTTGCTGGGGAAATTTGCTGCAGAGCTTTTCACACTGGGGATTACACAGCCTTTAAAGCCTGCACGGGGTTTGTAGGAATGTTGACTGTTGTGTACCAGTGTAACATCAGATCTGAGATATACAGGAGCAGTGACATTGAACGTTAAATGCATGACAACACTTAAACTATTTATCGTAGAGTTAAACAGAAAGCTTCACCCTGGCTGTGTTCGGAATCGCACACTAACGTGTTATTCATACTAAGTATTGAGTATACAGCGCGTTCCAACTGCATTTGTAGATTTTGTGTACACAAGAAATGCCTGAGATTTCGAACACAGCCCCTGTCTTCATTTAGATGAATCTCAGCCTCTCTTCTCCTCTCTCTCAGGACACAGCTGGATCAGAGCGCTATGAAGCTATGAGCAGAATCTACTACAGAGGAGCCCGGGCAGCCATAGTCTGCTATGGTAAATTAATACCTATCCATGTTACATGAAGAGCTATCAGGTGTCATAACTAAATTAACAACTTCACCGCATACAGAACTGAAAGCACAAAGTCACTTTCTGTGCTTTTTTTAATGGAAAACTGAACATTGTGCCATCAGTACTTACTGTATATCAGATTAATGTTTTATAGAAGCTGTCAGCCTATTAACTAGCTAACCCTGGTGTCTGGTTAGCATTGGTTTTGGCAAGTTGATACATTTAAGCGGACTTTTCTCAAGCTGAGACTCTGGACTCTGTTCAGTTTCAGCCAGTTAAAACTCTAATATGTCTCCTGCTGCACTGTAATGTACCTCCTCAAAAGTGTAACTACTCATTGGAGCTACGGCTACAGAAATGTCACACAGGGACTGCAAGAGCTGCTATTGGTCAGCTTGGGTTGCTTGTGTTTTTGTCTCAAAGGAGCCGTATCATGTACATTTCCAGATCTATATTTTTATTCTGGGATTCTGCTGCAATATCTTTGCATGATTTACAGTTTAAAAAGCTCCTTTTTTATCTTATACTGGCTCTTTATGCAGATCCTTTTGACTTGCAGGGAGCATTTTTACATACGTTCACCTCAAGGTTTGGAACTTTGACCATGTTTAACATCCATAACATCACAACAGTATAAAAATAACAAAAATGTCCCCATTCAAAAGTTTTAAATGCAGGCAGAGACGGTTGATAGTGAAGACAACCTGAAGCAAGTTGAAGACAGGCTGAGTTATCTTCTACTTTTCAGCAACAGACATCTCAATTGCACACCTTCTGCTCTCTGTCAGTGAATGAAAGCATAAAACACAATGACTTTGGCTTTGCATAGCAGTAGTCTCCTATCTGCTAGTGAGACTCTTCACTCTCTATTACAAAGTAATTGAAAGAATAATTCTATCTCCTACAGTTACTATAGGGAATATAATAAAAACACCCTCATCACGCACAACACACACACCTGTGTAGTGCTGTGGTGGTCAACAGGTGAAGTTATATTCTGAACTAAAATCTATGTTATTACATCAAATATAAATCTGTCTTTAGTCTACCACCCAGCACTCATTTGCTATTTACAACTTATTTTGACTCAGAGACACAGTTAAATATCCCAGATCTCACAATACATCAGAGCTGAGAGTCGAGGCTGGATGTAAAGCGAGGAGAGTCCCTGTGAAAATGACTGAGTCAAGATTAGATGTGATTTGAGGATGTGATCAGAGCAAAGAGAAGAAAGAGGAAGAAGAATCACAGAATAAGACGTAGAGCATCTTCATGATACTAATAAAATGTTTATCCATAAATTTGTAGATTGAGGATACATCTTCTCACAGGTTGCTGGACTTCACATCTGTTGTTTACTATTTATTTTTACTCTGCGTTGTTCTCATCACATTCCTGATCTGCAAACAGGTTGAGGCTTGCTACACATTTTCTGAATGGTTTTCACGTCTCTGTTTGTTTGTTCCACATTGGGGAACTTTGTCTCTTAAAAAATAGCTAATGGCATTTTCCAGTGTATTACTCACACTGCTGTCATGTTTTATTTAACATCTTCTTTTGTGTCCACTGGCCTTCTTCTTCTTTACCTTCTGTATATTTTATTTTTTCACTGGTTTCCATCCTGTTGTCTGTTTTATTGGGCATTTTGTTGTTTTGTTTGTTTTGTTTTGTTTTTCCTACCTCAGTCGTACATCTGTGACTTTACTCCCCAGTGTAAAAACATTTCTTAAGTGTTGATAATTGGTACATTGGTTGTGTATTCTGGTGTCCATTTTGATATTGTGTCTCACTTCTGTTGACTAAAAACTGGGTTGTGTTTGATTTTCAGATCTGACTGACAGCAGCAGCTTCCAGAGAGCTCGGTTCTGGGTGAAAGAGCTGCAGAACTGCGAGGAGGTATGACAGCTTTTCTTGTCTAAAGTTAAATGTCATACAGCTGTGTGATTTTTATACGTGTCAGGAATGGTTACAGGACTGTTCCCCTACACGGTCATAAAATACCGCAGCTTCTTACCAGTTCATGAGACTATAGTAAAAAAAAAAAAATATGGGAGCAGTATTTTTATTCATTCAACCTTTATTTAAATCTCGAGGAATCATTGAGGGCGTTCAATGATGTCAAGACCACAATTAAAACAGAATAAATACACACAAAAATTAATTAATGAGAAAACAAACAAACAACAGATTAAAAAGAGCAGAGTAGTTTGTAATCATGGTACTAAAAGTAGTTTTCCCAAATTAAGTGTTTGCACGAGGGACTTTGAACATTTAGCCAATCACTTGAACGAGTCAAATAATGACCAATTTAATAAGGGAGTGATTTACGTTGGCAGGTTGCCATTAAGGGCTCTGTAAATAAATAGAAACCAGTGCCTGCCATGTCTTACTGTTAGAGATGCCAGTAAAAGTGTATGACTAGATTTCTGCTTTGCTTTGTTTTTTTTGTCTGTGTTGTGTACTTCAGCACTGTAAGATCTACCTGTGTGGCACTAAGAATGACCTGATTGAAGCAGATCGGAGCCTGCGCCAAATCGACTACCACGATGCTCAGGACTTTGCTGAAGGTGATTACAGCCTCACTGTCATAAATCTGCCTTTCTTACTGCTACTCTGGCCTCATTTGCCTGATGTGTTGAACTGTGGGTATACAGAATAGATTGCATGTGAATGAAATCTCTGTGTTGTGTAGCTGTTGAGATAGCAGCCTTGCCAGTTTCATCAAGATTTCTGCATCATAACATGAATTATTTCCTTTGTTCAGCAGAAGGCTGCCAGTTTACTTTTTTTGTTTGTCTGCAAGCTTTAAAAAAAAAAAAACAATCTGTATCTCTACCAAGCAGTATTTTGTTTAAAATCATAGAAGAAATTTTAAAAAGTTGCTAATTAAATTTCTTTTGATAGATTTGTTTACTCTGACAGTTTCAGCTGTAGCTCCTTCCTCTGAAGTGTCACGGGTTGTGGTGTGATGTGAGTCAACAGATGGTCAAATACACTCCCACTATTGTGTCTGGGGCAGTTGGTTTGCCCCTTTATTCTGGTTCACTATCTGACAGCGTCCGTCACACCACCATCTGTGAAAGTGTCTGACAAAAGCGGCTGAACTGCAGCCGAAAAGGTCAACGTAAACAGTCAAGTCCTCATGTCTGTCAGTAGTAAATGGCTCACAAAGCAGTATATCTGAAACCAGATTAATTTTCTTTTTTTTTTTCTTACTATGCGCTTGTGTTTGAGTTTCACAAATACTGTTAAGCTGTTGAAAAGGATTCACAGTTGAAGTACAAAGGGACAGTTTAGGGAAACCGGGTTTTCCATTTACATTTCTGAAATCGAGGTATTGCCCAAATTTGGGAATAATTTGGGCAATACCTTGATTTTACTAAAATGCTTGTAAATGCTCTGAATGTTGTTAAGGGTAATTCGGAAATCTGTGACCTTTATCAGCCTCTGCATGTGATTAGTGTGAATTGCACATGGTTAAAACTGCTGCTTCAGGGTGACTGACATTTAACCTTACTGTCTTGGCTTGATTTCACAGAGATTGGTGCGCAGCATTTTGAAACCTCCAGTAAATCAGGAAATAACGTGGGTGAGTCACACCTTCTGTCATCTGCACACAACGCTTTAGCAATGATGGTTGGCTCAGATCACAGCTGTATTTCTTCACAGGCTGTCAATTCAGGAAGTGGGAATCCCTCAAAATTCTAATATTGAAATATGTCGGCACGTTTTTAACCACATAAACACACCTGATTATAGTAAGTAAGTTTATGAAGGAATGAGCAGAGAATGGCGTGACAGATACAGTAAGCTCCTCGTGTAAGATATTCTCTGATGCCAGTTCAAGATATGCAGGAAAGTAAAACTGACAGAGAGTAAAGTTAGTAATCGACACACCTGGTCTTACATTTGAAGGATATTCTTGATTTATTGCCTCAATAAATAATCACTGAAATCTGTCTAGTTAGGCCAGTTTGGACCTCCATTAAGCAGGTTTACAGGCCTGTCATGGCTTGAAAAAGCCATAACGAACATTTATATTACTGACATCAAAGTCTGAATGAGAAAAAGCAGTTAATTAAAAACAGATAGATGATGTTAAACTCTCAGTGCCTGAAAAGGCCTAGAGAGCAGCTGCTGCTGTTGGCCAATCAGGCTGTGAGGACGTAGTCTTCACACCATCTAGCTGAACTACTTCAAATAAGCTTTAAACCTAAATACATTCATGTGCAATATAATTATCAGCAGTATATACTGTGTGTGTATATTTATACTGTATATGGAAATGAAATCACAAGAACTGACTAACTGGCAGGATTGAGAGCAGTATTCCTATGACCCTCAAGTGATTGTGAAAATGAAATTGCTGTAAATGTAAGACATGAGTCGAAGTGAAACAAAGAAGTGATTGTCCTCTTCAAGAAAAGACCATTTGACAGGAAGGAGAAGGAAAATATAAGAGGATGATTGCTGAAGGAAGTATTTTCTTAAAGCCCGCACTGTACTCTAATATGTAGATGGAGACAATTTTAACATAGTAAAGCAATCACCTAATCCCCGTAATCACACTAAAAACATTGTCAAAGATAATCTGTTCCTGCACTGAGGTGACCAGTGTGTGTATTTACTCGCTGAGAGTCTGCTGTTAATTTCTATTCACTTTACAGAGCATCTGCTTTTGATTATGTTGCAAGTGGACAGCACTCACATCCTGTCATAAACTGAAAAGGGCGTTTCAAGCTTTACGGATCAGAAAAGGAAAAAAAAAATCTCGACTGCATCTCACCAGTGACCGTGTTGTTTCAGTGTGGATCTATTTTTAATTTGTACACTTTCTCCTCCAGAGCTCGAGGCGTTTCAAATTGGAGGAGGAATTGTACATAAAAGTCTGTGCTGAATCAGAACATTCTTTCTGTATTTTGAAATGTAGTTCATTTCTATTTTTTGATGTGCATTTACACAACTTCACTCTTCACACACTGTTATATAGTCACTGCGTGCAGCACAGATCTACTGTTAATGAGCTATTAGGAATGTGAGTGTACCAGTTATTATCAGGTCATGATGTAAGAATGAACTGATGGAAATGAAACTGACAGGCCTCATTCTGCCTTTGCCAGATGAGTTGTTCCAGAAAGTTGCTGAGGATTACAACAACACTGCCTTCCAGTATATGACAGGTGAGCGCTTCATTCACGTACATTTTGTTCGTATACATGCTCTTTTGGGGGCTTTAGCTAAGGAGGCTACGCTGTAGCTGTCATGTGCCTCTTCAAAAATATAACCAGGACTACGGTAGCCACAGAGATACCACGTGAAGACAGCAACAATTGCATTTGGTCAGCGTGGGCTGCATGTGTTTTCTTGTATAAGTTTCAGATGCCAGTGGAGATCTTTGATAGTGAAGACAACATGAAGCAAGTTGAAGAAAGGCTGATTAATCTGCTGCTTTTCATTAAAGGCCAGAGTACGCCTGAAACAAAACAGTTCTTAAAACTTGTCTTATGAATATGTCAGAAGACATATTTATCGCTGTTAATAGCTAAAAAGTCGTGGGGAGGGGGCTTCAGATGTTGTAAATGTTCCGACAAGCGCTTCATTTAAAGCATACTGACCCCTTTACACTGATCTCAAACCTGCTAAAGACAAGATTCTGTACATAAAATTTCCTCTTGTGTTTCAGCAGAGGAAACGGGCGTCGACTTGGGCCAGAAGAAAGACTCATATTTCTACTCCTGTTGCCATAACAACTGATGCTGAGCAGCAGGAAGGGAGACAGAAGCGGTCACCTTCCCTTGGCTGGAGTAAAACCTGGATATGCTGGATGGGTATTGGATAACTCGGCTTTGGATCTGGTATCCAAATCACAGAAAAAGAAATCAAGCAGTACTGTTTATACCTTGTTAGATATGTTTATTTCTTTTGTGCCATAAAGAACTGAGGGCTGCAGATTTTACCGAAGAGGATCTACAACTGCTGCAACTGTTGCTGGGTGGAGAGCGATTTAAAAACCAACACACACACTTTTTCACCCAGTTATATCCTGTGTTTTGTCCCCATATCAACTAGTCATCTTTCTTCTGTAGCTCTGAGCTGGACCATGGAAGCAAACATATCCCTTAAAGCTGCGGTGATAAGCAATCGGAAGCTGCGCCGTGCTTAAAAAAATGACCTGCGGTGGAAGAAGAAGTTAAAGCAATGCTGACGAAACACAGACTGGGAGAGAAAACTTGAATGAGGCTGTTGAATGTTGTAGCGAGCGCAGTGCTTCAGGACAGTGAATGTTTTGTTTACAGTAGTTCATTTTTGTTCACCTCAAACCCCGAGAACGGAGCAGCTGTGACTCATTGTAACATCCTGATGTGAACTCACAGGCTTTTTGTTAAATTTTGTAAGATAAAGGCTGACGAGGCTCTCACTGGCCCTGTTTGACACACCGGTTTGGCTTGCACGTCCTTGTTGAAACCTACGCGAAGTTAAGTAGGATATAATATGTCAAGGAACAAAACACTCCTCCCTCCCTCTAACTATGTTCCCAGCTAAACCTAATTGAAATTAATCCTAATTATACCTTTGCAATTTGATGTAACAAATGAAATGATACCAATGATCCTTATGAAGGCCTTTATACCTGCAGTAGAAATGGCAGGACTGTGTGTGTCCGTGTGTGTGTGTGTGTGTGTGTGTGTGTGTGTGTGTGTGTGTGTGTGTGTGTGTGTGTGTGTGTGTGTGTGTGTGTGTGTGTGTGTGTGTGTGTGTGTGTGTGTGTCCGTGTGTGTGTGTGTCTGTCCGTGTGTGTGTGTGTGTGTCTGTCCGTGTGTGTGTGTGTGTGTCTGTCCGTGTGTGTGTGTGTGTGTCCGTGTGTGTGTGTGTGTGTCCGTGTGTGTGTGTGTGTGTCCGTGTGTCCGTCCGTGTGTCCGTCCGTGTGTCCGTGTGTGTGTCCAAAATCAACCATATGAACTTCAGCTCCTTAATGTTTACCACAGCGTTTGCCATGTGACAGCATGTACAACATATATCTAGTATCTTTTTGCACCATAAGCTATGATTCTGTCAAAAGTAAAATAATAAGCTGATTTTAGGTGGCGGTTCCTTTATCATCAAATTGCATGGCCTAAGCTGACTGAAAGAAAATTTTGAAACAGTTCCTTTTCTACCTTTAAACTCAAAATTTTCTATTTTGTAATTTCAAACGCATATTACACATATGGAAATATGACTGTCACATTTTCTTTCAGTCTTTTCTAGCACTGAAGACGAGCTCAGAAAGGTTTTAGGAAAAATGAAATTTCAGCGATTAAAGTTCTCCTTGGTGAGGAACGGCGGATTTCACCAACAGGAAAAAAATGTAATGGCACAAACTGTCATCTCTCAAAGTTCTCAGATCTATATTTAACTTATGTCAAATCTACTCAAATCACTAATTTATTGCCTTTTAAGTTGTGCTGCCAGACAGACATGTGGGGAAGTAAATGGACACATGTTGCTGCTTTGATGTTTTGATCCTCCACTTGTTGATAATTTGATGCACAATATTTTTATTGAAAGCTGTTAAAGAGAGACCGGTGTAAAGTACAAATATGTTGTGGAAAAATTAAAATCTTCTTGAAAGAATGTTTCAGAGTTCTGATAGACCTTAAATTTTGTATGTATTTATCCACAATTTCATTTTTTTGCCCTTATGTATAATATCTGAGCTTTTTTTATGCAAAAGTGACAAAATAATTGCAATATACTGTATATTAAATCTGTTTAGTGTATCACAAATCATCCCAAATCTTAGCATTAATGCATCATGGCCTGCAAAACTGAATTTGTGACATACTGAAAACCTTTTTTTTTTTGGTACTCAGTTTGGTATTTCTAGAGTTTTTTTTTTTTTTACCTATTTGCAGATAATTTTGCTGGTTTCAAATCTCCTCATCACCATAATAATCATTTCAAGCCACGCATCCCAACCCTGAAAGTAAAAAATTAAGTAAAAGCTTGTGACTCAAACAGGATTTAACCATGAGCCAAATTAAATCCCTTGAAACCAGCAAAACTGTCACTAGAACGAAACAAATCAACTTCATATATCTCATCCTGCTCAGTGTGATTCACCTGTGAGCTTCTGTGTGTTACAGTTAAATCCTCCCTGCTGTAGTTTTACACAGATTTAGCTCATCACCTACACTTTGTACTGCAAACCATTTTCATAGTTTAGACTCTCTTCCAGGTTGAGAGCATTTTCAAAAATGTCCATTGGTGGTGCATTCAGGGATGCTCTGATATGTTAGAATTGATTATCATCAGTCAAAAAGCAGTTTTCATACAATAAAGGATGTATTGGAACATGATAAAACACTAAATCTAGAAACCTAAAATATGCTTTGGAAAACTTGGTAGAAATATAAACTAAAAGTCAAATGGTTCAGAAAAGAAATCTGGAAACTTCTGATAACTCTGATAATTTTTTTAAGGACACATTGAAAAGATAAAATCACTTTCTAACTGGGTCGTTCTCACCACCTCTGCCTCACAGTGCTGCAAATAAATGCATCTTAACAAATCGTTTACAGCACTGAAAGTTGAAAGAAATTGGAAAAACGCTTGGTTTTAGTGTGGTGTGAAGCATCGGAATATAGCACTGATAATAGTATGTAGCTGTAATAATAAAGGCAGGTGATGGGGGATTAAATGACCAGTAATGATGCCATTTTTTGGAGTCTTCTGTATGTAAAACCTTTCTGAGTCTGTGAATGTATCGGTACATGTTTACACTCATTTTGACAGTCTGGTTTGCGACTGTTTGATTTATTTTGTACTTGAGTTGAGTGTGTGTGAACTTTATTTAAAATCTTTCAATACAATGACACTGAAATCTCACCTGAGAGTTTCTGAGTCTGAGTGGAGATGTGCCAACGCTGCCTTTTCTTTTCCACCGTTCATTCATAAAGACTAAACCTCTGGCTGATTTTGTTACTTTTATTTTACAAACCTATAGTCCTTCTACACAGATATTTTTACTTATTTTGGCTGATTAGACTTCTTCTCAGGTCCCAGCACGCCTCACTACAACTTTGTCATGCTTATGAGGAGCACTCCAAAGCCCAGCCAGCACAGTGCTGACTTAATAGCGCTTTTTCACAGAAGACATTTTGACATGTTACAGCATGGAAAGCACAGATGTAAATAATACAACTAATGACGACCAAATTCCATTTAGCTGCTTCAGTTTCATGATCCTGGTATTGTGCACACTGGCTCACTGTCACTGTCATGACTTACTGGGACACTCGTTAATGTTATTAGTCAGTAACACCTGTGATTTACCTATTGGCCTATTTGGCACACAAAACGACACACGCCGACCTGAATGAACTGTTTCATCCGGCAAGTAAACAAACACCATGTGTCCCCACAGCATCACAGACTAATAACCACATTCTGTACATGTCATTGCTTTTATGGTTGAATCCAAGAGGTATTGTTCTGTCTGTGGCAATACTTGAATGAAAATAAAGTTTACCACAGCGTCTCCGCTACCTGTCACTGTTTAATTATCAGCTGATAGAGATTGTCTCATATTCCACTTGCACTTCACTTAACCAGTTTTCCCCACACTGGCTGCTACAAAACAAGCAGCAGCACCGGCGCCGCCAAATGAAGCGTAGCCATCAGTTCATCAAGTCTGGTGACCTCACACCAATTATCGCATAATTTCCAGTTTACGACTTGTCAACAGCATTCATCTCAAGTTGTAATTAGTCTGGGAAAGACTGTACATGTTGTGTTACATGTCACACCTTGGCAAAATCTATGGCTTTCTCTTAAAAATACTTTTTGACTGTTAGCAAGAAAGCTATTAGGACAACTGGACAACAATTGTCAAATAAATAAAATGTATGGAGAAATGGAACTTCATCTTAAGACTGTGAATACTGGAAAAATGTACTTTACATGCTGTATGTGCCAATAACTGAAAGACTCTGTTCCTGTACAAGTCTTGTGATGTCCATGTCAACACACTCATTCAGCTTAAACATAGCAATAAAAATAATGTGGTAAATAATGTGGAAGAGCCTGAGAACCAATACTTTTTTTGCCTCATATCAGACAAAGTCTGTCGTTCAAGGTAATTAAACCCAAGTTTAATAGTGTTATATTGTCAATGCACAGTATTTTTTAGGCATTTTTGCCTTTATTGGATAGTGAATACTGAAGCGGCAGACAGGAAACAAAGGGAGAGAGATGGGTATGACATGCAACAAGGGTCCCAGGCTGGAATCGAACCAGCAGTTATGTGGCATGCACAGTAACCTTTCGGCTACCAGGGCACTCCGATGCGCAGTATTTTTTAAGCCTCACACAACCAACTCTGCAATCATACAACCTTGATGATGCTAACGCTCAACTTGTAAACGTGGGAATCTTTCCATCCATCCCACATGATCTGAACGCAGCATTATTTTCCAGGTGTCTGCGGGGCCTTTAACAGCTTGCTTCATGTGTAGAAAGACATTTGCTGGTATTTCAAAGTTTTTTTGTTTGTTTTTTTTGTCCATTTAGGATTTGTAAATGCAAGACAAAGCTTTGGGCTCTGGTAGCTTGTGACGGGCACTTGCCATTCATTTTGATTTGGCGTAGAATAAATGATTTAACCAAAACGCAGTTCATAGGTGACTGAAGAAAATAATCAGGCGTTACAACGATGCCCATTACAACCACAGTGCTCTAATGGTGCTCACTGAGCACTTATCTTTTACCAAACAACAGGGTAGAAGCATCACTATATGCTTTTTTAATAAAAACTACTAAGATTAAATCTCTTAGACAATCTTCTCAGTGTGTTAGAGGCAGGAATTCATGATATTTAGCTTTCAGATTATATGATTTTCCACTGTGTAGGAAATGTCTGATTTATCTGAAAGATGCTATAATCACATAAATAATTTTTAGCAACTTAGCGCCCTTGTAGATGTTCTGTATGTAGCTCCATGTTGGACCATTAAATGGAAAAAGAATGAGTCCAGTACAAAGTGCTTATTTCATAACTTCTTCTTCTTATATATTTATATAGCAGTTGTTTTAACAGGTCAATGGTTGAGATCTAACAGGTAATAATTACACTGGAATGAAACATTGCTTGTTGGGCAACTGTAAAAAGGCATTAGTAGGGAAACTTGGCTCTCACAGGCGCCAAACCATTCCTTAAAAACATGTCCAAAGAAATACACTCTAAGGCATTGGCAGATAACACACAGACAATATTAAGCTTGAAGACAGCGAAACACGTGTGGCAAGAACACATACTGAAGTGCAAGCATCATGGCAGGAGTCCGTTGTTTCAAGCGTCTCGCATCCAATTGAAGACTTGTGTTTCCCCTCGATTGAGAGTCAAAGTGAGTGAGCGAGCAGAGGGAGCGCGAACACCCCCCGACTCGTCATCGTTTGTGCGTCACAGAAGTATATAAATAATGACTACAGAGCACAGCATACACACGGGAGCAGACTTAGTGCTATCTCTGCATTCAGACCACCAGCGACCACAGGGGATTTGTCCTTTTGTGTTGCCCAGTGTTAGATGCAGAAGGATATGATTCTACTCAACCAGCTTAAGGAGTGTCAGTTTGTGAAACCTGCAGTCCAAACAGATTTATGGAGCCAGTGAATAACCTATGAGATTTTTAATCTGACAGTTTTAGCACATGAAATGGTCAAATTTTAAGAAAATTCCTTCTGATGCTAGCTTTTGGCAGCTTCAGTCGAAAACTATGAGTCTCTACTTTCAAAAAGTGATTGAACACCTTTCTCCTGTCTCCAGGCTGATTGAAGCTTTCTGGCATGTAGCTGTGCTGTAGAGTTGCAGGATTGGTTGACTGACAAGATGATACCCTGCAGTCAGACCTCCACTGGACTGCATGATATTTCCACAGTCGCACAACAACGGCAAACTTGCGCTGACAGTTTTCTCATGTCGCTTGTTGTGTGTGATCGCATTTTAAGGCTACACCAGGCAGCCAATCATCTGGCACATTCACATTTTTGTAGACGGTCTGATCTTGATGCATGTTAACGCAGCTCCACCGCTGAAGCACCATCTAATATTCTGAGGCGTCGAGGGAGAGACTGGAGTTCATGGAAGTGACGACTCCTGTGCGTCAGGTTGTCGTTCCTGGATCGAGGTTGATTCAGAGTTTTGCATCAGGTCTTCAGGTGATGTAGCAGAATGATTAAAATGACTGTCTGCAGTTCCTTTACTGATTTTACTGGCAGTGTGTGTCCAGGAACATCCCGATTATACATCACTGATTTTCAAAAAGGTAACCACCACAGTCCACTGACCGTATTTCACATTTCACTCCAGTAGAAGCTCAATGTCTTTTCATTTGGCGTCATGTTTGAAAGCACAACCAGACTGGATGTGATCACAATCGAAGTGACTCAAACTGGTTTATTTATGAACAAATGCAATGTTTTTTTTTCCGGATATTAACATGGTCACCACTTGATCCAAAAGTAACTGAGTATAAATTGTTTACCAGGCCAAGCGCTACTGTGACTCTGTTGGTAATTATCATGTCCCAGGACTGGTGAGCTGAAGACTGAAGAGTTCAATCCCAACTTAACAGGAAGCTACAGTACAGTAAGTCTTTTTCTAGCATGAAACACCTAAAACACCGACTCTGTGATCCAGCAGATACAGTAACTGTCGCAAACTACACAAAGCTTTTGCAGGTCAACTTGTTGACATATATGACACCTGAAATACTACCGAAAGGATACCAAAACAAACCTGCTGTGTGGAAAAAACACAAGTATATCAGAGTGAAATATGTTTTATGTAGCAGTTCCAGATAATTTTCTTTGTCAGATCTCCCATATTGAGTGTCAGTCAGCACCAGTGTGTGCAAAGTCACCGTCTCTACAGAAGGTTTGTACCGAGGTCAGAGAATATGGATCAATTACTAGGACAGAACTAATTGGGAAAACAAATGCATGAATAAATAGTGAAACTGATGAATATTTGTCTATTTATATATGAATCTATACAATATTTATGCTGTGTTTATTTACTGAGTTATGAATTTCAACATTTATTTATGTATTGATTTAGTTCTGTCCTAAAATTCTTCCATACACACACCTGCTCACTGGATACAAACAGTGACAGACTGGGCTACTTGTGTAATGTGACTGTAGTGACTGTGTGAGGAACAGCATTGTTATGCCTCCATGTCCTGTGTCTCTGATAATCCACTGTGCGTCACTCCTCTTCTTCTTCCTCCTCTTCCTCCTCCTCCTCTTCGTCTTCCTCATCTTTGATCTCAAGGTATTCCTCCTCCTCCTCCTCTTCTCCGTCCTCCTCGTGAGAATCAGATTTCTGCTTCCCCTCTTCCTCTAACTCCTCCTCCACTTCCGCCAACATCTCCTCCTCCTCCTCCTCCTCTAAGACATCCCTCTCCTCCTCATACGAGGAGATGGGTGAGTAGTGCGGGAGGTCGAACATGTGTGGGCTGCTGGGAGCATCCGTGCTGCTGGGGGGAGGCGAGGCGGGAGGTGCAGAGACAGGAATAGTGATGGGTACCGGGATGGAAAAAGCAGGAAATGACTCGGAAGCACACATGCCAGCGCCGGCGCTGATCTCCTGGTCCCTCTTGGTGCTCGGGTTCACACTCGTGGTGGTGTTAGAAGCAGCAGAGGGGATGACGGCCATGCCCAGCCCCGAGGTCAGGGGTCTAGGTTCAGGAGTGTACTCCCGGATCTCTCCTGGCTCCAGCGGTTCGGGCCCACAGGGGTCGTGTTCACTGCAGGACAGTTTGCCATCCAGCTTGGAGATGAAGAGCAGGCCGTCGCGGTGCTGGCAACAGTAGGAGCTGGGGCACATCTCGCAGAAGGACGCCGCCTCCTTACCGCATATGTCGCACTGGTGCCACGGACATTCCCAACGTCCTACAACGAATATACAGACACAGACATTAATGTCAAGGAAAGCAGGGGGGCGCCAAGATAACTGACTTAAAATTTTACTTTGTTCATTTGAATCTGTGAAAGTTAAATTGAAAATTAAATTATGAAACACTTTAAAAATTACTTTAGTAACGTTGCTAAAAGGTCAGTACTTATTTCAAACTTTCACTTTCACTTTCACATGTATTCAGAGATACAATGAAAAAATAAGTCTTCTTTTATTTATTTTTTAATTTATTTACTGTAGCTCCCTCTTTTTTGTTGTTTTTCACTCTTTCTCTCTTTTACCTTTTTTCTGTTTAATGTGTCATGTTTAAAATAGTAAAACAGGCACAGGTACTTCTCCTTTATTTCTCTATGAATTCTAAACATCCCAAAATGGAAAAAAACATTCATGTAGGTTTCCAAGGAAAACAATGGCTGAATTAATCAATTCATCAGTCATGAGACCTTTGTCAGCAGAAAACATAAAGAAGAGAAAGCACTGTCCACACTGGTTACCTGTCAGGTGAGCTGAGTATGTGCAGCGTTAAAACGTTTCATACTCGACCAAAACAAACAACAAGAATCTGGTGGGTTAATGTGTCCATGCAGAGCCACTGACCTGCAGGCCTCTTGGTGAGGTTGAGGCAGTCGGCATGATAAACTTTGGGACAGCCGGGTCTCTTACAGGAAACCATCTGTCCTCCGTCTCCACAGCTGAAACACTCGTCCTCTCTTTCTTTGGTCACCACCACCTTGTTCTTCTTCTTGCCGTGGCCCCTCCTCTTCAGCTTACGGCCTTTGTCATCAGATGGGGGGTTGTTCTGGGTTGCGGGGGAGAGAGATTTTAACTGACCAGTTTTATCTTTTCAACAGTGAGGCAAGCCAAGTTTATTTGTAATGCACATTACAACAACAAGGCAATTTAAGGTTCTTTACATAAAACATAAAAGGCATCAAAACAGAATGTAAAAGCAACACAAGGCAATATGAAAGGACATTTAAATACATTTAAATACAATTAAAAGTGTTAAATTGGAAATAAAAATAATCTAAAAGAGTACATTAACTTTTTATGATCCCTAAATTGATTAATAACAATGTAACAGCGGTGGTACTTTAATGGTGGTTTTGAGAAGACTTCATGGTCTGCTGTGTTTAACAATATGTCAAACTGAGTTGTTATTTGATGTGTATCATTCCCCTCACCTTTGGCCTGACGCCCAGGAAGCCGCTGCAGTTTGGTGCTCCACATTTACAGACTGTCTTCCCGTTCCCCAAACACTCCAGGTTGTAGTTGAATGTAAGTTCTGTGCCTGAACAGATACACACAAACAGCTGAAAGAGGTTGCAACTTTGGGAGATATCTTCAGACTAATGAAGCCTCATTTTAGCTTCAGTTAGAGGTGGGGTTAAACTGCTGGTTGAAAAAACAGTTTCAGAATGCATTTTTACACAGAATGAAGACTGTGGATGTTGTTCTCCATCTTTTATGGGAATCACTAAAATCACAGGAGGTAGGGATCACTTCACAGCCAGTATGGTATGGAGTCGAAAGAATGACAATAACAATAAATCCATTTTTTTTCTAAATATTTATAAATCTCTCAAAAAATAAAATAATTGAATATCTGCTCGTAAGAATCCATCATTTAGTTGTTTTCTCCATTAAACTGGTGTCTTTCCTTGTTGAGTAAAGTGGATTTAACATGTAAAATCAGGAAGGTTTTCTTCTGTATCTCACATAATCAAGTTGATTTCAGGGAAAGAGCAGGTGTGTCAGATGTTCAAAAACTTGACACTCAAAATCAAATTCAGCTCTAAGCGAGGCAGCGAACCTGCAGCGACGTCAACGAGAGCGAACAGTCCGACCCGCGTGTCTCCGCTCACTGTCCACTTCTGGGTCTCACAGTTTGGCTGACAGCAGTGGTTCATGAAGCGAGCCTCGTTCCCCTTCGGCCCAGCATCAATGATCCGATCCTAACACACAAACACACAGATGCTAATAAGAAAGACAGTCATCTACTTGCCTTCTGTTAAGTGTGATGATCATGTGACTTGGCCAGTGATCCATACTCTCACAACATTTTGAGGGCTCGAGGTTTGTGGCAGTGGTACAGCCAGCGCAAGCAGCGCTCTGACAGTTTCATATACTTTTTCATTTTGAAATACGTGTTGTCTGGTGATTTTGTGCCTAGCGCACATGATGTGCAAGTGGGAGAAGAGATTCAATCAAATTCAAATGAGGCAGCACAAAGAAGTGGGTATTTTGGTGGAAACTGGTTGCTACAAGATGCGCTGAGAATATAAGTCTCAGAACCACATCTGTTTCTGGAGAAAAGTCACTCAGCTGGCAAATTGGTGATTCTGTCAAGAAGGGCAAACTAAAGATTCAGAGGAAATGCATCACAATTCTAATGAACTGTGTTTATATTTGCAAAAAAAGGTTGTAGCTGTACCTTGTCCAGAGTCAGCATGTAGAAGTTACAGATGTCGTGCTCCTGGGCGTGTCTGATCCTCGACCTGCACTCCTCCTCATCAATAACCTCCCCAACATACTCGCTCACAAACTGACCCTGACAGAAAAACCCAGATAACATTCATTATTCAGTCTGGATCCAGTCCAACTGAGCAGCAATCAGACCTCCTGATGGGAATTCTGCAGTCAGTAGCAGTGGTATTGCCAGTATTGAGTTGAACAAAGTGCTGTACAGAATAAAATCAGGCAATAAAAACAGAATGAAAGACCAAAACCACATGACATATAGCACAAATCAACAAACATAGTTAAGTTATAGAATAAGAACCATTCTGTGGTTCTGTGGACCCCAATGCTTAAGCATAAAAGTGCATTTTGAGGCTGGACTTGAAGGAATCAATGGAGGGGGCAGATCAATAGAGGGGGCTAATCTGATAGAGAGGGGGGTGCTGTTCCACAGTGTAGGGGCTGCACGAGCTTAAGATTTGTTCATGGGACAGCCAGGAGCCCCACCTCCAGGACTATCAGGAGCATCTGATAGTCCTGGAGGTGGAATAAGGGGTTAAAAAGTCAGAAATATGGGAGGGGGCCTGCCCATTTAGGGCTTTAAAAACAAACAGTATAACCTTTGATCCTGAACCACACTGGACGCCAGTGGATAGAGGCCAGAATAGGGCTAATATGGTCTCTCTTTCGGGGACCCGTCAGGAGTCTGGCAGTGGTGTTCTGGACCAATTGCAGGCAGGATAGGGACGACTGACTAATCCCTGTGTACAGGGAATTGCAGTATTCTAAGCAGGACGAAATTAAGGAATGGATGACTTTTTCAAGGTCTTTGAATGAGAGGAAAGACTTAATTTTAGCAATAGTGCAGAGCTGAAAAAAGCTAGTTTTTACTACTGCATTGACTTGTTTGTCAAACTTTAGGGCGGAGTCAAATATCACCCCGGGATTTTAAACATCTTTGACAAAGGTGGACAGGTTGCCTAGGCTGTTGGAAATTGATTTGGTGGAGTCAGAGGGGCCAAATAGGACAACTTCACTCTTGCTCTTGTTTAATTGCAGGAAATTTTGTGCCATCCAACACTTGATGTCCTCAAAGCAGTTCATAAGACTGAAGAGACTGCACTGGTTGTTTGGTTTCAGGAGGAGATACAGCTGTGTGTCGTCTGCATAGCAATGGAAGGAAATGTTCTTTTGGATGATTTGACCAAGGGGAAGCATCTAAACAGAGAACAGGATGGGACCGAGGATGGAACCCTGTGGGACACCGCAGGAGAGACTAGCTGGGGGAGAGGAAGAATTGTGTATGTTGACAAAAGACCTCCTTCAGAAGAGAAGTGGGAACAAGTAATATTATTAGTAATAATAGTAATGTAGTTACCTTCTTTATGTCATGGACACAGCGGAGCCCCCAGCCTCGAGACAGTGTCCTGAAGATCTCCACCTGGCTGTATTGACGCTTGGTGAACGCCTGGTTCAGACACCGCTCACCCGCTGGGCAAACCTACAAGGGTTCAGAGGGTCATTTTCAAAATTTTGGAAATATATATTTTACAGTATATCTCATATTTGACAAGCCCGAATCCAATATGAAATATGCGAGTGGAGAACGTGAACAACCCGCAGAACAACCTTAGCATCAACCTTAGCAATTTTTTTTTTTACATAGGTTCACCTCAAGTTTTGGAACTTTGACTGTGTTTGACATAGACATCATAATAGTATAAAAATAACACAAAATCACAAAAAGCATGAAATGTCCCCTTTAAAACAGCTGCATCTGGAAATGATGCTAATAAGAGTGGTGAGAGTGAGCCAGAATATTAAAGTTAGGGGCAATAAAACAAAAACAATGAGCTATATGTGAAATACTCTGTACAGTTGCGGGGAACTGTGGGTTCATCAAAAAACAGCATCTTAGTCTTGATAAGATTGGTTACTCCATCTGTGAAACAGTTAAAATGTTTTGGGGTAGCAAATACTTTATGATGCGTTACAATGGAGCACTATATTGAGTGAGTATGTTGGAGGTGTTTCTGTACCTGCGGGTGGCATTCATACAGCAGCATGCGGTTGATGCACTCCGAGTCCATCCCACACGGGCTCTCGTCTGTCGCCTTACAGTTACAGCGAGGGATCTCTGCTAGATCGGCTGTGAAGATCTGAACCTTTCCTATTGGTCGATTCACCTGAAAGAGTCACAGAAGTAGAAGCAAACATAAACTCACTGCACATCAGGCCGTCTATGAACACATGTAGGTCTTGTTGCTGAATAGCTGAGTGCATCCAAGGATGTGTGACAAATAGACTCTTATAAGAATTATCTTTAAATATTTTCAGGTCAATATATCAAGTAATCTTTCCAACCTATCAGGGCTTAGAATTATTTTTACTTCCTTTTCGTGATTTTGTTTACCTGTTATTCTTTGCTTTTTTTCTTACTTTGATTTGGGGGAAAATACAATTCCCATAAAGCTTTGGGGATGTAAACAGGAGGTATAACGTTGGGCTACAACTTGAGCCCCATTGTTTTTAGCCTATATTTGTTTACATTTTGGCAGATTGGCACCATTAAAAGTATATCAAATTAGCTATTAGCAGTTCCGGTTTTCAAAGATAATGAGAGAACCAAACCTTTAGTGAGCACTTCTTCCTAATTTGCCCTGCTCTCTGCTTAATGCAAACTCAAAACTTCCTCCATGTTTACCTGTTGTCTTGCAAATTGTAAATTTGCTGATTCAATGATGTACATTTCCACAGCACATACCATACTCACCACTCTACTGCTCTCAGTTTCTCTTTTTAACACAAATACTTTATTGTTTACTGCCATGAATGAAACTCAACATCTCCTGCAGATTTTTCAGATGAGAAGTCTTTCAACCTTCGCTTTATTGGTATGCTTGTAATGTAAAAAATCTGACACTTTGCCATTATTAGAAAACCAGCTTTTATATAAGAATTTACAGTAGTTAGAAGGTAAAAGGAGCAATGAATAAATGAGAGGACTACAGCTACCAAATGCCAGACTCTCACTGGCCTGATTGGACGGATTTTAATGATTCTTAGTAAACAAGACGCCTGCGGGATGAAACATTTTGGACTAAACAAAGACAGGGAGAAAGATCACTATTCATCCCTGCCAGTGTTAGTGCTGTGCTTTATCCAAAAACATCGGCAAAACCACAAGTCTTCTCCTATACCTTAATATGTTTGTATGGAGGAGGCTTCCTGTCGTTCTTTCTGTCCTCTTGAAGCTGCCGAAGCTCTTTCTCTGCCTGCAGCTCACGAAATCGCACGGCTGCCTCCTCCAAAGCTAAGGAGGGAGTTCAGAAATGTAATGTCATTATATAGCGGGTACAAACTGAAGACACAACAAACATCATAACAAAACACCTACATAAAAAACAAAATTTAATTTAAAAGAAGAAATGGCGACCTTCACTTTCACTATCTGTTACAGAAGCAATTTAACTGAACACACAAGGTACCTTTCTTGTAGGTGGCATCGACACCTTTCCCCATCTTTTCTTTGCTGTTGGCGTCCACATCCATATAAGGGAAGACCCTGGCCTGGTAGGTCCACAGGTAGTCGTTGGAGCCAAAGAAGTGAACAGGGAACTCCCCGACATCGTGCCTCATCCGCTGGATGTTCTCTGGGATCGTTTTGGGATGGCTGACCTCTGCAGGCCACCACCTTTACAAAGCAGGAACAAACACAAAAGGAACAGAACTGTACACACATGGTAGGTTAAGGATTCAAAGAGAAGTGCTTGTTAATTGTACAGGACTACAGATCTGTGTCTGTGTTGAAAGTTTGGAAAGGTTTGAAAAGTCTAGTGTCTCCAGCTCGCCACTGACCTGTACCGCCCGACCTTCACCCAGAGGATGTCCTTGTACCGAGGTTTCTTCCCCGCCTTGCAGTCATTGCAGTACCAGCTGCCTTTAGGCATCTCGATGTTCAGACACTCCCGGTGGAACGCAGCAGGACAGGACTCGCAGCACAGCAGACTACCTCCTGGAGCACAGGAGGAGGATCATTTTAACTGTTGATTATTGTACGGTGTGCTTTATCAGTGAGGTCCACAGATTGTGTGTGGGTGCATGTGAGGTTGGCCAGCAGTTTGGTGAGAGCAACATCAAGGTTACCACTGTGCTTTAACATGTTTTGTTCCTGGTTAGTTAGTTAGTTACTGACTGTTACTACTGTCCATCAGTCCGTCTATCACGTTTGGTCCAGATTGAAATATCATCTTAAAACATGAAAATATGTCAGTGTTGTGTTCATGGCTTGTTTCCGCTTTCCGTTTATGATGGCTAGGCCAAAAAGACCTGTGAACAGTGTACCGGCATGTGTGTGAACAACAGAGAAAGACTGTAAAAGGAAACGGGTAGAGAGAGAGAAAGAGAGCGATTTGGGCCAGTTTCAGGTGAAAATGTGTTGTTTATTCAAATTGGGTTTCAATAAACCCGGCCAGGTCGGGTTGAGATTACTCCACATCTACCTAAAACCATACCTTCCGTACAGACAAAGCACCAGCTGACGTTGACGTGTTCGTGGTTTTTGACGCCGCGGCGGGGTGTGAAGTGGTTGGGACAGACGATGCTGTTGTTGGAGAGGACAACGCTGCCTGCTGCCATGCAGAGGTCTGTAGCATGGTAAGCCACTGGGCAGCGCACACACCGAACCAGACGACCTACAGACAAACACAAGAGAACAAGCAGGCAGTCAGAGCGAGGAAGGTGCAAAAAACAACACTGGTAGCAGACAAACAGCAATCTACCTTTGGAGATGGAGGAACTGTTGGGATTGGCGATGAAGCAGGTGAGACAGACGTGGATCGAGCAGCGGAAGCCTCGGTTCACAGGTGCGGTCGGGGCAAAGCTGGCGATACATTCCCCGTGGTAAAACTTCCCACACACAGGAATCATACAGCGCCGCACATCCTCACTGCGCTTCTTACACACAAAGCAGGTGTGGATACCTGAGAAAAAAAAACATTATTCTAGAAACTTAAATATAAATCATTTGTACCTGTACATGTTAACGCCTATCAGACAATTGCTTTAACATTCATAATTATATTAAGAGTTCCTTTACAACACAAACATTTATTTGAATATTTATAACTTTTGAACACCCACTACCCACCAACCCCTATATCACCATAAATAAATGAATAAATAATACAAACAATAAAAATAAATCAACTAAATTAGTTCATCAGCAATCAATCAAAAATAAATACATAAAAATACTTTGGCAGCAGTTACTTTTGACTGTTTATGCAGCCAAAGAATGGGCTCATGTTTTCAAAAATGTTTCCTTATAATAATAAATAAATAATAATAATACATTTAATTTGTACCACACTTTTCATTTATAGTGAAACTCAAAGAGCTACAGTATTAATAAGATAGATATATGTCCTAAATATAATAACATATATAGGGGATTGGTTGTGTTTGCCTGCATACATTTTAGTTGATGAATGCCTGAGGACAGACACATCATAAGCAATGTGGGTAAAATGAGTGACAGTGATGAGATATTTTGGTTTCACAGAGTTTATGATCTGACACACCTGTCTATAAGACTTTCTGGAGTGCGAGAACTTTATAATAAGAGTTAAAATGAAAAATTAAAATGATAAGAGTTACACAGACCTTTGGCCTACTGACATTTGGCATTAATGGGCCTTATGTGTCTATCTATTTAATTTAGTTGCACTACTTTTATACTGCAGATGTTTTCTCTTAGGGAATAAAGCTTAACCACAGGTGTACCTGATTTGCACTCGGGACAGACGAACTTCCCTTTAGGGGCCTCAGCCAGGGAGATGCAGGGCAGGTGGAAGGCTCCACAGCACTGACCCTCACAGAGCAGCAGCTCCCCTGTCTTCTCACACACCTAGGACAAAAACACAACCCACTTCAAAATACATAATATAATAACAGTGATTCAGATTAGCAGTGGAAGTGATCCTGTGTGCTGGGGTTCCTCTTTATGTGTAGCATGATGGGTAGAGTGAGGTATTATCATTAAATTTTTACTGCGGATCCACAAGCTAACAAGCCACTCTGAAACCAAAACATCCACCAAATAACATTGTTCTCTACAATAAAGTAAATATTGCTGAATTTTCATCTTCCAGCAGGAGTATCTTTACTTCGAACCTTACAAGTGGGATATGTTGTGCTTAACCAACTTTGACTTATGAAACATTGCATTATACTGAGAAAAGAGAAACAAATGAAAATAACAAGTGCACATGCATTGTTTACATAAGATCACTGCTAAATAAATCTTGAAATGTCCTCCAGAAAATAAGGCTCAGAAGAAAAACTTTCTCTCTTCTGAATGATACGAGGAAATAGCTCTTTTCTTTTGCCCTCAGTAAATTGGGCTCTGGGGAAAGCTCACCTGGCATATGTTCTCCTTCATGGAAGCCGGGCCTCCTCGGTCCCCTATGATCTTCCTTGAGGGTAAAAGCGGGTCGTCGCATAGTGACAAGTCGTCCTTCATGGAGGAGAAGCTGTGATCCAAGCTGGACGGGTCACCCTGAGAAGAAAAAGGAAAAATTCAGCTTTATAACAAAAAATGAGGGCCTGGATTTATCAAGCGTCTCAGAATTACTCAAAGAAATCCCGCTGACTGTTACTCTAAAACTAAACACACTGGACAATGGTAAAATTTAAATGCAGAAAATAACAGTATGTTTTGTGTATATACTAGGTAAATAACCTAGCTAAGTAATTTCACAAACATATATGCAAAAGTATGATGCCAAAATTAATACGTAGCGTAAATCTCATAATATTTACCCATTTTCCATTTACATAGTTGCTGTAACTTAACATAGGGAAGAAACAAAAGTAAATGTATTCATAAATTAAAATAGTAGGCAACCAAGTAGGTTGGCTTGGCTGCATTGACTTATCTAAGTCAGTAGTATTCAATCACATCCAGTTTCCAATAGTAATAATAATAATAATAAACTTTATTTATATAGCACCTTTCATAACATAAAATGCAGCTCAAAGTGCTTTACAAGAAAAGGTATTAAAGCAAAAAGACAGATATTTAAAAACAGGAAATTTTAAAACAATTTAAAAAAAAAGCATTTAGCTAGCCAGTATTAAGCGACCTAATCGAACGGTTTGGAACGTATTCTGATAAGCAGTCTGTAATATATGAAGGTGCAAGACCTTTTTGGGCTTTAAAAACAAGTAAAAGAATTTTAAAATCTATCCTCAGTGTTACAGGTAGCCAGTGCAATGACGTTAATACTGGTGTAATATGTTCCCTTTTGCTAGTTTTGGTTAAAATTCTTGCTGATGAATTTTGAACGAGTTATAGCCGATCAATGTTTTTTTTTTTTTTGTAAACCAGTGTAAAGCGCATTACAATAATCTAAGCGTGAAAACATGAAGGCATAAGTCAGTTTCTTAGCACCTTCCAAAGAAAGGTAGGGTCTGACTCTTGCAATGTTTCTTAAATGATAAAAAGCTATCTTTGTAAGGTTGCTGATATGACTTTTACACTGAGGTTTTTTACTTCTGGCTTGATCTGTAGAGCCAGATTTCCAAGTCTGCTTAAAATTTGCATCTGTACCAATTATAACAACTTCTGTTTTGTCTTCGTTTAATTGGTCCACTGTACAATGCTAGAGAGGCAATTTATCAAAGGATTTAGGGCCTCCTTATTGTCTGGTGCTTCAGATAAATATAACTTGGTGTCATCTGCATAACAATGAAAATTTACACCATGGTCACGAACAATTTCTCCAATTGGAAGCAGGGTATACAGGGAGAACAGTAGCGGACCAAGAATTGAACCCTGAGGAACACCAAAGAGAAAATCACGCTTGTCTGAAACATAGTGTCTTACACAAGCACAACACTCTCCATGGAGAACGTTGAAACTTTTCGTCAACGGTTCAATTGCCCTTCAACTACATTACTTGTTAACTTGTTGACTTGTGTGTCCTACCATGTTGGGGAAATTATTTCTTGGAAACTTGCTAAAATTGAACGATAGATTTTGTACTCTGAGATGCAACTACAGTAAATCATTTTAATATAAACAGAAGTTCCACATGCTGCATAAACAGGAGAGCTGTGAACCTCTGACCTCTGACTCTGCTGTGTCCTTTTTGACCTCCTGAGACTTATTTTCGTCTGGATGAGAAGCATCATCATCATCTGCTGATGTCGTCTCAACCTGGCTGGGTTCCGGTGGGTCTGGCACTGGAGTGGAGGGAGCAGGAGTGCTGGGAGTGGGATCGGTCTGAATGGAGGGTGTGGGCGTACAGGTGGAAACCTCTGGGGTGGTCGGTGGGGAACTGGATGCTGTAAGCTGCTTACTCTTTGATTTTAAAGGTGTTGGCCCAGAATCTGGGTGTAAGAAAGGCATGTTAGCACCAGTTATCACAGGCAAGACTAAAGGAGGCTCATCACAGCTGGTTATTAAAGTAATAACACTGCAGGAAAACCTCCATCTAAAGAAATTTATTTTTTATCATGGTGTCATTTTAAATCACATTTTTCTTATGAGAGCCAAATTTATTGGGTAAGGTGTTCTGTCTGTCTGGAAATTCAACAGGCTGATTATTATGCTTTACAATATTCTGGAAACAAGGGAAATAACTTTTCAGAAAAAAAGACAGAGTATAAAAATGTACAGAATGGAGAAGAGGGAAACTGATAAGCTTATTGTGAACGGCACTGTGGTGTAATATGAACTGTTAAATTGAAATCAAAATATGAAATTATTGTCCTTGGTTCACTGACCTGATTGAGGAGCAGGGTTTGAATTGTTCTTCAGTGTTTTGACCTGTAACAAAGAAAAACATGATCACAAATTATTTCTGACAGCCCAAGCTGCAAAATACAAAGCACTGTTAAATGTATCCCTGTTCATGATATTCTGCCCAAGAAAGAGCACAAATAAACGCCTGTAAGGTTTTCTTTTTTCTTTCATTCTGATCTTCACTGATCCAGAACAGCTTTGATTCTCAAAAATTACATCCTCTTCACTGAGGGTCTGTGTGGAACGAGGCTTGTTTAGGTTAGATTGACTTCTTAAATCTTAAGTCCTACATGCTGTTTCTGTCTGTAACTCGGATTCCCTGTTGTTTGGACATTGCTGCAGACTGAAATGCACTATTTTATTTTCTGGAAAGTTGTCATCATTAAGTGACTGTTAAGTGCTGCTTCAAGAAATGTCTGCAAATTTAAATTTAAGTATAAATACACATGTACCAGATAAACCATAGATGACTAAATGTACACACAACAGAACATGCCCTTGTTGTACCTTCTTCTTGAGGCCTGTTGAGGCCTCAGCCTCCAGACAGTACTCCAGGATCTTCTGAGTGGGTTTCCTCTTCCGCTTCTTCTCCAGCACAGGAGCGTTTCCTGTTAATGAGATGTCACAGCCAGGGTAGCATGAAAGATAAATATGTTCATCCAAGGCATGTTAGAGTTTTGTGTGGACTGAGAAACACTCCACAAAAGATAATTGCAGTTCATATTAAAAAAATAATCTGGTAAAGATGAATGCCTTTTCTCTAATCACTATTTTGCATGAATGTAGGAAGATGACGTCCCTATTCTTAATCCCTCCACCTAAACTGTGATTAATTGATTGTTTCTCCAACAGCTGTCAATGGGCACAAACCTATTTAAATAGCTGACATTATCTCACTGACAAGAAAGCAAACTCTGGAAAAGCAGTAAGTGGATCTTGAGTTAAGATCAAACTATCTGGGAAAGAGGTAAGACTGTACATGATAATACAACATACTGTATCACAAATACTACGTTGTCCTTTTTTTTGGCTTTAAAACAAGGTTTGCATCTTGTGCTGTAATCCCCTACGTGGTTCTAAAAAATAATCTAAGAATATTCTGTGCTTCTGCTCCAGTGTGCATACATAAATATAATAACAGGTGGACACTTGAAACTCTTATTACTTGTTAGCTTAGCCATAGATTTTCAGGATCCCTCAATAGCTTCAACCAAGCAACCAAATTGGACAAAAATCTATTCAAATGTACATTTAATGTCCATGTTAGATTAGCACCAGCTTTATACAGAACAAAAACTGATTTTTTCTTATGTTTTGCTTTTTAATCTCTTTTTAAGACATAGCTAACTTCTGTATCACAGCCACACAATATCAGTTACTGCAATTACTGGCACAATTATGATAAAGCTATGTACAAAATGTAGCCGGGCTTAGGACCCACTTTGAATTCTGACACAGGGCTAATTAAGTTTTAGTTATTGAACATTTTGTCAGTGTTCCCCCAGAAACACAGAGCAAGCAAATTCCTATAATTTCCTTATTCACGTTGACACATGCAGTAATTATTTAGTACTTGTGTGGCCAAGGTTGACTTCCTTTAAATACATTAAAATGCATCATTTGTACTCAAACAAAGTTTCACAGTGTATCAGGAGCAGTTTGCAAAACAAATGCACCCTCTCGGGAAATACATGTGCTGCATTCAGCAGTGCATTTCTGCGTTGAGACATATTGTTCCAGTTATGTGTTTGATAGTTATGGTATTATGTGCAGTGAATGCTGGAATCCATGTGCACAATAATATGTTTATCTGTGTCTGAATACCACTGTATCATTTCTGCATACAAAAATGTAAGCCTTAAAATACACTATACAGCCATAAGTAGCTGGACATCCGTGTCCACATTCTTTTGTGTACTTTAGGTCTGGGAATGTTTTTCATGAATTGGGCTGGGCCGCTTTGTACCAGTGAAATATGGAAATATTAATGCTACACCATACAATTATATTTTAGACAATGGAGAGCTTCAAATGTTGTGGCAACAGTTTGGAGAAAGCTCTTTTCTGATTCAACATGACAATTCCCCTGTGCACCAAGCCAAAAAAATGGTTTTCCCATTTTGGTGTGGAAGAACTTCACAGGACTGCACAGAGCTCTGACCTCAACTCCATCCAACACCAGTGGGTTAAACTGGAACACTGACTGCGAGCCAGACCTTATCGCTCAACATCAGTGGCTGATCTCACTAATAATCTTGTGGCTGAATGGGAGTAAATCCCTGGAGCCAGGTTGCAAAATTTTGTGGAAAGCCTTCACACAGGAGTGGAAGCTGTGGAAGCAACAAATTAATGAAACATAGTTTTCGAATGAAGTGTTCATCAGTCACATATGGATGTAATGTTTGGGGGTTTACATACTGGTAATTTGTAGTGTTTTAAGTGTAAGTGTCCACATACAGTACCAGTCAAAAGTTTGGAGTTGTTTTGGCAATACAGTGTATCAACATTGACCAAGAAGACTTTCCTTTGACTGTTTTCCCAGACAGTCTTTGTGACTTTTGCAAATAAAGAAACGCTGGCTCACCGTTGTCTTTGACAAGGCCTTCTGACAGCGAAGGTTCAGCTTCAGGCGGAGGGGTTAGCGTATCGATGGACAGTACCGCCGCATCCTGGGGAGATGTGTTTTCAGTGCTGGGAATCTGTAGTTCAGAGGGCGTTGTTACAGCGATTTCCTCAGGAGGTGGAGTCTGTATTTCAGGAAGTAAATTCAAAGATGGGGGGTCTCGTGCATTCTTGTCCGATACCGGGGGTTCAGACATGGAGGTAATGGGTTGAGTGGCCTGAGAAAACAAATGGCTTGATGTCATTGCCAGTCAGTGATACAAGTTTCATGTCTAGCTACAAAAAGTGAAATTAGATGCTTAATGCCATAGTATTATGCATATATAAGAACATGTAATTATAAAGTTACAACAGATCTTACTTTGTATGATTTTTACCTTTCCAATCGACTGGAGAGGCTTTTTGGTTTTCTTCCTCGTGGAGAAAATCTGATCGTACTCTTCAGTCCATTCAATGAGCCTCTTGCTTGGTTTTCTTATTCGTTTATGTCCTGTAAAGACATACGAAGACACTAGCTTTTGTAACTTTTTGTTGTTTATAGTGTATTACATACAGTAATAGAAAGTGAAGATTTTTATAAATCTCACCATAGAGGTTACACTGATTATTCTGAACCACATAGCCCTTTGTCAGTTGACTTTAATGTTGACATATTTGATTAAATAAAAATGTAAATTGAAATGGTTCTCATCTCTACCGAAGCCGAGAACGGCCGTACTATCAATTATTTTATTAATGCCGTTATCTTGAGATCACGAGTTAATTTATCACAAGATTTATCACAGGTGGAGCTTGTTCTCATTTGTTCATTCCTGTCCATGTCTCCCTCACATGAATAGCTCAACTATTTAGATCAAGCACAAGAGCACTTCAAGTGGCTCTTAAGGACATGGGTTCAAATCTGTCATATGTTGGTTCTTATTCCCTCTCCCCACCTCACTTTCCTTTCCCTCATTAAGTCTAATAAAATGAAAATGCTTGAAAGGTATTGTTTGCTACTTCTCCTACATGAAACATCCACTCATATTATGACTAGGAGTTAATCAACCTGCCATTTAGCAGTGACACAGATATCATTAATAAAGGTACTGTTAATAATAATGGGTACTCCTTGATCTGACATTTTCAGCTTAAATCAGTTGCTACAGTTGTCAAGATGCCATCTATGCATGCTGGCATGGCACTCCTGATTTCTGATGAATTAGAGGAAACGACCTTTTGTTTTCTCATGATAACAGGTTGATTATCTCATTATCTCGAGATAACAAAGCTTGTTTTCTTGAGGCAACGCAAATAATTAACTTGTGATCTTGAGTTAATAGCATTAAAAGCAAATTGCAAGCACGGCCGTTCTCGGCTTCCGTACATCTCTCACCACTCTCGTAGCGTTGTTTTCGGCTGCAGCAGGCAGCTGTTTTCAGAGAAAAAACTCTAAAAACCCACTGTACACTACCTGCTTATCAGCAAATGGCAAACATACACAGTTAGCGACTAGCTGGTGAACATAGTGGAGTGTTTAACAGCTTAAGAGACAGATTTTTCCCTCAGGAGTTGATAGAGACCAAAAACAGAGCTAAAAGAGAGTGAATATTGGACTTAAATTCTTTAGGTAGACAGAAAAACGACTCCAAATGAATGATAATTTTGCTCCGTAACTGCTAGATGTGTAAACATGCAACTGTTTGCAAAAAAGTTTGCCATATTAAGTTAAAAGTTAAATATGTCAGTGTTGTGTTCACAACTTGTTCCTGCTGGCCAAAACAATCCCATAAATCCCATAAACTAACCCACGGTTAGTTTCATTGCTGAGAGTTAGCTTTAATGCTAGCAAGTACCAACAGTAAAAGCTTTGCCAAAATATGGCTCCATACACTGGTTCAACTGTTGTTACTCATGTTGTGACCTACTACCATTGGCTACAGTACAAGAAAGTTTGAAACATACTGAGCAAATGGACATAGAGCAAAGAAATGGATCATGCTGAAGGATACTAAAACTATTTTGTGTGGAACATCACTTTAAGCCCAGTGGTTGCTTTCTGCTGCATGGTGTCACATTACATCAGGCCCTTTGGATCAGCCTCCAAATATTTGACTGAATAGTCCAATTTGTGGAAGGGCACTCCCCATTCATATTATCCCACTAAGGGCCACTATGGAAGACATGAACTGCAATGTGATCAACTTGAAAGTAAATGCTTGTGTAGAACTGTGGGGGATTTGGGTCAGATTGTGTTTCACTATTTTGGGCAGAATTTAAACTAGACTGCCCTTACCCATTGGAGCCTCGTCGCCTCCTCCAGCAATAAGTGTCAAGTTTGTGTTTGCCTCAGTGCAGTCTGCAACAATGCCATTCGGTTGCTCCAGACATTGCGTAGTGTTGGACCCCCTCTGCTCCAAAGGCACAATGTTCTGCAGTTTCTCATTTACTCTGCTCCACCTCTTCTCCTCCTCCTCCCTAATCACTCCTTCCCCACTTTCAGCCTGCCTCTCCCAGCTGCTGGCCTGCATACCCAACAGGGACTGGACTCTTGATGAGCAATTCACTCCTGTTGAAAACTCCATTCCTGGCGATGACTCCAATCCTGGGTAACCAGGTCCAGACCTGGCAGGACGGCAAGGCACTTTGCGGTTGGCTTTCTTTTTCACCCCATTGGAGCTTCCCCTTCTGGTATAGGGCCTCTTGGAGACCTGACTTGTGCTATCTTTACTGTGTGTGATTTCGATTTTGTCTGGACTTGAACTTGATTTGTTATTAACATGTTCAATTTGTTCATCTTGGCCTGTGGATGTAGCCTCCCCAGGCATCACTAAAGGCTCCTCCTTAACATGTGCACTTGGTGGCCCAATCTCCAGTTCTAAGGGGGCCCCGTCTCGTTCTCTAGTGTCATGCAAGTCCTTTAGCATCATGAGAAAAGTGCTGAACTCGTTGTTTGCGTCTGGTTTGAAAGAGATGGGTTTACCATCGCCCTCATTTGTCAAAGACTGGAAGGATACCTCCTCTACATTTTTAAAGGCATTCATAAAAGAAAATGGTGAGGAAGGTGCGGATGAGGAGCAAATGTCAGAGGAATGATTTTCCTTCTTTTCCTTTACCCGAGAAGTGAGGGGCATAAAGTCCATTGGTGGAGTTGAGGATATTGAGAGGTCTTCATCTTCACTTTTGACTTCAGCTTCAAAGTCAGTTGAATCCGAAAACATCAAAGGGGGAGTGCTACAGTTAGAAAAAGTGTCCTGATCATATTCACCATTGTCATTACAATGAGATTTAAGAGATTTTATTTTAGTGCAAAAGCCCAGTTTGGTATCTGGATTCCAAGAGGAGTTGTGCTTAGAATGGCATACAAGACCCTCCGCTTTTATGAATGGATTTAAGAGTTCTCTCTGCTCAGCCTCCTTTCTGGTTTTTTCACGCTTCTTCTGTTCCGCCTCCTGCATAGCCTTCAGGGCTCTGGTCATCAGCCAACTGCTGGCTGGAAGATGGGCAGGCTGCTCATGTAGTAGGACTTTATTCACTTGATCTGGAACCTGCTTTGATTTGTGGACAATTGCCTTGGATCTCTCAGAGGACAGGCCTTCAGGCACATGAGCATTCCTAGATACTGAATTCCTGTTCCGGTGAGAAGGCAGAGAAGTTGTCTTATGAGCTGTACTAGTGACAGAAGTCGTTTTTTGCTCTGAGCTGCCTGATTTGTCAGAGGACATGCTTGTTACATTGGAGGCAGTAGTCTTCTTACCTTCTGACTGGTCTGATTGGTTAGAGGATGAGTAAGTCACATTGCTTGAGCTTATATTTAAAACTGGTATCCTTTCCGCTTCTGGGCAACTTAACTTATCAGCGGACACACTTGCCACATTGGAGGCCACACTAGTTTTCCCTTGTGATGATTCTGCAGAGAGACGAAGCGTACCAGTCCCACCACTTGCTTTTAACTTCTTAACTGAGACCTTTTTAGATTCTGAACTGACTGTCTGCTTTATGGAGACACTTGCCATGCCATCCACCCAGTCTGATTGTTTAGAAGACATTTTAGTCTCTTTAGTATCTGATGTTTTTTCACGCTTTGCACATCCAGATTGGTCTTTGGAACTAATGATTACACTGGAGTTTAGGATCTTCTTACCCTTTATGTCCTTGCGTATTAATTTGACAAAGGGCAGCCTACACTTCGAGACCAGAGATGTTTGCTTCCCTAGCCTTGTTAATGAGTCAGTAGTGTTGACATTCAAACTGGATGCTGGAGGCTTGTTACCTACTTTTTCTTCTGTTTGGTCTGAAGTCCTGTCATGTACATAAACCTTTTTTCTAGCCATCATGTCAGAATGTTTAGTTTGACTGATGGTGGTTACACTCTCTGAAAACCTGGATTGATCATTGAAACTGGCCTTCTTGCTGGGCTCTTGGGTCTTTTTAACATCTGAGCTCCCTAACTGGTCAGACGGCGTGCTAGTAACAGTGTCGGTTGTATTACAGACTGTCTGTCTACCCTTTGAATATCCACACTTGGTGTCAGAGGAAATGCCAGTCTCAACAGAGTCCAGAGACTTCTGCTTGTCTGACAATCCTGACTGGTCAGCAGGGCTGCTGGTTATATCAAGAGGCCTATTAGCAACTAGGGCATTTTTACACTTAAAATGTCCTGACTGTTCAGGTGGCAGATTTGTTTCAGCAGGTACCAGAGTCTTATGCTTGTCTGACAAACCTGACTGGTCACTGGGCCCACCAATGGAGGAGGAGGCACTGGGAACCAGCGTCTTTTTACTAACTATAGATGAGTTCTTTTTCTTACAGGGAACCTTGCTAAAGAGAGTACGATCTGGCATTGGGCTGGTTGTTTTAGGTCGCCTGTCTTTGCCTGATTTGCTGAACCACAGACCACTCTGAATCTCTGGCTGCTTCTTTACCTCTTTGACAACCGAAACAGGCGGCTGAGTTGGAATCAGTTTAGGCTGACGCTCAAGTGCTTTAGGACACAAAATCTTAGGGACTGAGTCCAGGTCAGAATATGGGCACTCTCCATTGTCTCTCTCTGATTGGTTTGGGCTATTATGCAACATCTTTTTAGAGTGTTTTCTACTCATGTTCTTGGATGATTTACTCAGTCTCTTCTTGCCAGGTTTCCTTAAAGTGCTTGGCTTTGTTGGAGCTGGTATTGGGGATGAAATGATTGGGGATGAAATAGATCCATTGGTCATGTGCGATGTCTCAGGAAGGGTGGAGACAGGTGAGGTGGAGGGAGGAACGGTTGGCTGGGCCTTGTTCTCCGGTGTGGAACTGTTGTGGAAGGCATCATCTATGGACGAAGAAAGGGAGGATACCATTTTGGGTCTCTGTGGGAGAACAGATTCAGCTTCTGCAACACTGGATTTCCAAGAGTCCTGAAAACGTTTAGCAATCTGCAGAGACACAAAGGCAAACACTCATCTTTACACACGCTCAATCTTTACACAAATAACATATCAGTTTACAGAACAAATTGTTCACAAACACCGTTGCAAGTTATTCCTGAACAAATCTATTTTGAAGATAGTTTTTGGTGTGCAAGCTTTCTTTTATTGTCTAACATGTATAGACCAACATTTTATAAAGAGATGCAAGTAGTAGTTCTTCATTCATAAAATAGTAATTACATTGTATTTGTAGTTCTGCTCCCTTTGTTTCCCCCTTCGGCGCAGAAGGGGGAGCTGTTCAAATTCAAAGCCTCCGTGGAAAGTGTGAGCTGATTTTTCCGCCACCCAGGCCAGCTCCACGGGCTCTCCAAATGTCCTGACATGGTAGAGCCGACAGGGCCGATCACTCGGCTCTAAGACAACAACAAAATATTAGCCTCAATCTCACGCAAATAAAACTACATCATCCTGCACAGGGAGTACACGAATGCATCAAAAAAGCAACAAGAGCTTTAAAATGCAAGTACACTGAACTCTCTGCAAAACTACAATCAAATGTGCATATTAGTATCAGGATTTTGAACATGACGTATTATTACATGGCCAAAATATGAATTATCAGCTGAAAAAAGTAGCTGTAGTATACATTTGTTCTTAGATGAGTATATGATTTATTTAAACTGCAAGAGTGAAACTTAAACCTACAATACCAGCAGTTTGTGGCATTCAAGACATTAGAACAACCCAAAGAATAGTGTATGTGACTAGACTTTAACTGTAGACATCCACAGTTGCTGAGGAAAAACATAAAGCAGACAAACACTTTTTCAGCATTAAAGCATAATACATGTCAGTGGATGCAGGTGCTTGACATATGAAATTATCTAGTTTTAAATAGCAATATGAGAAAATTAGATATTTACACTTATACTGTTTTGAAAACTTTTCAGGCATGATGGTTCTCTCCACTTATTAACCTGACCTAATGTCCAATAAAGGCATACTGTAGGAAATTGAACAGTTTACAACAAAATAATTATAATATCTGAATGTTTTTTTCAGTGTGACCCCAAATTTATGTCCTAAATTACCTCAAACAGCCTTCTTGTTAGCTTTTTGATGTAGTGTTAATCACCATTCTTTGACACAATACAGCTCTGTTATTACCGGCTGGGGATAGCAATTAACTGGCGACCGAAATAATCCATAGAGCATATCACAAAAGTGAAAGCAACCCATACACAATGCATTAGTCTACGTAATCACAGTAAATCAACAATGTTTCAGGCCCACCTTTAACTCTGTGATAGATTCCCTGTACAGGGTCAATGATCACCTCACAGGGCCACCATGGTCTTCGGCTGAACTTTGCCCAAATAACTTCACCCTCTAAAAACTTCACAGGCGGCAAAGACTTTTTCTTGAGACTGTTTGGCTGTCAACAACATAACAATGAAGAGAAAAAATTTAATGAGACGTTTAAAAGTGAGACAGGTTTTGTATTTTCACCAAATCTTTTACATCAGAGCTACAGGTGTGTTCTTGATATTTCAACATGTGTTTGTTCATTGGGACCCACTGCATTACTAATATGCATTTTTCCTCGACTTTCAAAGACATTAAGACATGTTGCATGACCCATAATGTGATGATTCGTGGATGTTGATTTCTGCTTGTGTTAATCAGCTGCTGAGAATCAGGTCCAAAATGCTGAAGAGTTCAAATTATAGTGGCTGTTTTACCATGTTCCCTAGGCCACTTTGTCTGCAAGATATCTTAGTTTTTACTCACGTTCCACTGAATTAAATATAATTTTCTTGTTTATCTTAAGTTACATTAAGTCTGGTTTGTTACAGACTTGATGTTAAGTATTACATTTATGAACAACAAAGAAGTTTAATGATGATTTAATGATGCAAATCACTATAACCTATAAGAAGCTAATGCCTATTTTGCCATTCTAAGCCAGAAAAAGAGACTGCTGGGATTTGTTTACCTTTAAGGAGTTTTTCTGACCTTGCTTGACTTGGCTAAGCGCCTTCAGGGTTTAGCCTGAACCGTTGAGGCCAGAAATATGAACCAACTATATGGGTGAAAACATCAAAGATGATGGAGGAAGTGATACTGACTTGTATGGTAAAGAGAGTCTGAGCACAAAGATCAACTTGATAGCTTTCTGTGTTCACTCACACAAAGGTTGTGAATGTGATTGGACATTTGTGCTTATATTCTCTTCTCCATGTACTGTTCCTAAAGGTCAAGAATGAACATCTGTGTTCCAATATTAACATTTTTTCATCAATTATTTCCACTTGATTGAACAGCGGAGAAAACATTATGAGATGGGGAGGCAAGTAGAGAGAAGGAAGATGAAGGACAGGTAAAGACAAAAGGAAATTTAATCTTTTATCATATTTGTGGCTGTGCAATTCTTTTACACATATAAAACTGTATGAAAAGAGAGTCTACTACCTTTTCTGTTCCGTCTATAATGGGTCAAAGGTTTCAGTTTCTGACAATCATTGTCTTTTTCTGTAGCCTAAATTCAGCTTGTCTTCTCTTATTCTAGGTTTCAAAAGGTTTCCGCTAAAACCACATCAGAGCACTATTACAACCTGTTAGCACTAGTGGCTACTAGATCCTAGGTTTTGGTTTGTTGACAGTATTTTAACACATTAAAAAATAAATACAACTTTGTCAGAGATAGAACGAATCGCGTACTTCAACTTTTGACTTTTACTAAGTACTGCAGCTGCCCTTACAAAGTACGTACTGTTGCATGCATTATGCATACAACTGGGACATATTACGTCATCTGTGATTGCAGCTTCTGTCGTTGCACTGGCTTCCATCATTGCACTGACAATGCGCGGTCGGTGCTCTCTCGGCAGCTCAGTTAATGTGACATATCTTCCACTGCGCAGAGGATTATGGGTCAGAAAAGCATACTGGCTTGCAGACTGCAAAATGTGACCGGATGTAGTAGGACATCCTGGTACTTTTGGCATACTGAATTTTACATATTATGTATCGGGACATGCTAAATCTTTTTCTAGCAAACTAAATAGTATGGTAGTATGGGTGTCGGAACGCACCCCTGGCCTTATTTCAAAAGTTGTCCCTTGAGTTCTCACAGTCCATCAACCATTTAACAAGGTGGAGACATGCGTTTGTTGTCTGACGGAAGGAATATGAAAAAATAAGCACTAAAACATAGATAATTAAATCTTAAAAACAAACAACCATCCTTTTCTGTGTAAATTAGAGTAACAGCTCACAGCAGCAGGTTGAGTGGACTCGCAGGGCACATGAGCAGGCCTGAGTTATGACCGGCATGTAGCAGGATTGGCCAGAGCGGTGACACTGGCTGCTGCTATGATGTAACCCTGGCTAGAGCATTTTAAAGGAGTAGTTCAACATTTTGGGAAATACACTTTTATGTTTTCTTGCTGAGAGTTAGATAAGAAGATAAACACGACAACCACACACATTTGTCTGTTTAGCGTGAAGCTAGAGCCAGGTAGCAATTAGCTTAGCTTAGCTTAAAGATGGGAAACAGGGGGATACTGCTGGCTTGGCTCTGTCCAAAGGTAACAAAATCTGTAAAGCAACAATTAGTCGATTAATCGATTAGTCAAGTGTCAGAAAATTGAGTATTTAAAAGTTTATCTGAAGATAATATGAAGCTTCAGCCGTCTGAGTTAGTCAAATGAAGTGCATATCTTCCACAGTTGCAGTCTTTTTGGTAAAACATTCCCTCTTTGTCTCTCGACAGGCACAATGTTTTCCTGTTCAGCTGCACCTGACTATTGTTTTAGGACTGACCTGAAAAATTATGATATCCTTTAACATTTTAGTCTTTTCGTCAGACAAAACAAGCAAATCGAAAACATTACTTTGAGCTGTGAGAGATTGTTAATGCCATTTTTTTACTCATTTCATTCATGACAAATAGACTCCAGAGACTTCCCGTAAAACCACAACCTTTTACATTTAAAGCCAGAGTAAAGCCCAGCCAATTCATCAATCGGGCTGACAACAGGGTATTATCCTATCAACCTCTTGAACCAGTTTTCCCCAGGTATTTGTTTTAGTCAGGAATAGGTGTTAGACGAAAAAAGGTGTGTGAATTGTAAATAAATAGGTGTTCCTGTATTGCTTCCTTGCTGTTCTATGTCCACATGTGGACCTGAGAATACTGGTGGCTTTTGTTGGCTATGAATTACTTCTATAGGCCTTTTTCACCAAAGACATTTTGACATGTCACACTAGGAACAGTACAAAAGTGTAAATAATAAACTTAGCGATAGCGATCCATTTAGCTGCTTCAGTTTCAGGGTCCTGCTTCAGCTTCAGGGTCCTGGTATTGTGCTTGCTGGCTCACTGTCACACTGTCATGGCTTACTGGGACACTTGAATGGAACAGAGCCATTGTTAAAGTTATTATTAGTAATACCTATGTGCTTTCCCTACAGTGGCAAGTGGCAAATGTCTGCTGGAGCAGCAAACAATTAATTGACTAATAAATTGACAGAAACTTCTGATAATCCATTAATCATTTTGACTAATTTTTAAAAGAAAAAAAGATACAATTCTCTGGTTCCAGCTTCTTAAATGTGAATATTTTCTGGTTTCTTTAAATAAACTTGAGCAGTTTATTTAGTAAAAATATCTTTGGATTATGGACTGTTGATCAGGACAAAACAAGATGGTGATTGACATTTTTCACCATTTTCCGATATTTTAAAGATCAAACGACTAATCGATTAATTTAGGAAAAAACACCAATTGATCGAGAATGAAAATAATTTTTGCCCTGTGTAATTAGCGGCTGTTGAAGAACGAAATTCGTGCTGAAACACTGATTAATCGAAGTAAAACTAAAAATACTGCATCAGAGTTATGAGTGTGCTGCTCCCTCCCCCGTCTTTGGATTTTATCACCTTCTGAGCTCTGCCAAAATTTAGTTCCAGGAAAATATCCCAGTAGTAGGGGGAGAAAGAAAAGCAGAACCTATGACAGTGGATACACATTAGGTTACGGGTCGGCAAGTTCCTGTTTGATGTCTACCTGTGAGCCAGTCTCATACCTGAGCAGGTGAATGTTTTCCTTTAGTTGTTTTTCAAAGCAGGACAACCATGTTTATCAATGACAGAGCTACAATTGTGGAGACATTATGTGTGTCCACCCATTATCTAAGATGAACAAGTATCTGTTATGAAAGGTTAAGGGCACAGGGCTTGTAAAAACTTGAACCTAATCCAGCTCCATAACACATATTTTCCACTTAGGTGAATGTCAATCCTCTTTTGACTGACAGCCATTTTAATATTTTACTACGCTTTGTTCTCTCTACGCCAGAAAGAAGACTGTATCAGGACCACAGAACAGCATGAAAAAGGAAGTAAAACAGTGACCTCAGTCTGAAATTAAGTGAACAGGGTGGCACAAACAAACCCAGACTGCTAAAATAACCTGGAAAGTCGTTATTTTATGACTACTAATAAGGGTAAAACTTGCCATCAAATGCCTTGAAGGGCTATCCCCAAACAGGAACAACTCGGTGTCGCTCTCCCACTCGTCATCCGAGCCGTCCCAGTATCTCCTGCGCTGACCTGAGGACTGGGACCGGGTGACAACCTTGGCTGATGACACAGTAACATCCTTGGAGTCTGAATTTAAGTCTCCAGGAGTTGACTGAAGAAGACTCCCCGCCCTCTCGTGTTTGTCCCGTGAGTCTCCGGCGGGCAACACAACCTCCCGCTCTTCATCATTGTTGTCATCGTCATCCTCAAACAAAGAGGAGTCAAAGTGGAGGAAGCCGTTTGCAAATGGGCTGTTGCTATCAAGAGAGAAGGCCGGGCTAGGCGGGCCTGAGAAACAACCTGTCTTTTTCTCTGAGACGACGGGGTCGCTCCGATTGGCTGCTGGCGTGTTTCTACTTCCACTTTGGACATCAGATTGTTTTCGTCCAGCAGAAGAAGAGTTACCAAAGCTCTCCTCCCTGCTTGTCTTCTGGGTGCCAGAATAATCCCTGCCAGTGCAATTGGCCCAGGAGTCCCTCTCCATCTCCTTCCCCCTCTCCTTCTTACTTGTCCCCCACTCCCAGCTCCTCTCTGGCGCCCTCCCCTCCCTCACCGGCAGCACCAGGTCAGGCTGGCTCACCATGGTGGTTAGATGCTGCAGCCTCCTGAGGGGACTGTAGGAGGAAGAGGAGGAGGATGAGGAGGAGGAGTGGTCCCTTTGTGTGAACCCATAGACGGATGCATGCTTGAGGGAGGAGGCGGAGGCAGACATGGTTAGACTGATCCTGCTGTCATGGTGTCTGGAGGTGGAGAGGTCACAACCGGGGGTCAAAGGGCAGCTGGACTGATGAGTCTCCCTGCCAGGGCCTGCGTAAGGCCCACTCATGCTGGCATGGTTCCTCCCTGAAACATGAACAGAAAAAATGTCAGTGTGCAGCCTATCATAAACATCAAAGTTTTGATGACTTTAAAACATAAACTTCACATTTTGTTATAATATGCCTGTAATAATTATTTTGTGACTTCCACTTTTTCCTGTGGAACTGAGTTGTAATTCTATGATATTTTGTATAATCTTTCAATAATATTCCTGTAACAAATTTCACTTTAGTCAAGACTTTTGCAAATCTGCAATCTGTCTTTCATTCAATTAAATGTCAGAGCATCCCTGCAGCTTATCTAAAGTTATCCCAGGCTGCTGGTAATGAGATATATCTAAAAAAAGGCACAGTGCATCGAATCTGTAAGGACAACACAGTCTGCCTTCACATGATGTCCAAACAAAACGTAAACAGACTCACGACGACGATCGGACCGACCTAATGTGACATTTGTGGGAGAAATCTGCGCAAACACCGCAGCCCAGCTGTTAGAGCCTTTCAGGAATATTATCGCGATATGATGAAAATGACATCAAGTACGATAAGGTCAGCAGCCTCTAAACTCGTCGCTGGTTACCAAACACACACATGTATACACGCGATAACGCCTGTGACATTATTAAAGCGCGTCATGTTAAAATCAATCCAACGCCGCCTGCGCTGTAACCACAAACTAGGATTAAAATGGACCCGTTCGTGCGCGCGCGTGTATGTAACGCGCGTGTGCATAGGTGTGTGCGTGTGTGTGTGTGTGTAAAAGGTGTGTGCAACTGCATGTGTGTGTCTGTGTGTCGCTCGTGGCTTGCAGTGGCTCCATTATTTGCACGAGACAGAAACACAAACGCCACATAACATGCAAAGCGGACGATACACAACAAGTTCACCTACACACACTGACACACACAGACACACACACTCACACTTCCACAGGCTTCCCTCCGTCAGATGCGGGCTATGTGCATCAAACAACAAAATCACGCAGAAAACGCCAAATGACACGGGATCTGTCGCGAGAATCTTACCATTCCGGTGTCGGCCACCGCAAAAATGACCCTCGACCCGTTCATTTTGGCGTTTAAATGTGCCAATTTCCAATTTTTTGAAAGCGGATGAGGAGAGTCCCAGCGGCAATACTACTAGGCCTGGATCCTGTGAAACGTACTCACTCACTCCCCCCCCCCCTCCTCCTCCCTCCTCCTCCTCCTCTCTCTACATGCGCTAAAGTCTGGTCCAGCGGCCCCTGGATTGGAATAGAAATTCAGGCGTGTTGTGCTCCTCCAGCGACACCCCCCACCCCCACCCCCTTTTTGCTTTGTGATAACTACAACTTTATAATGCCCCGTTTTATGATTTCTGCTCTGTTAAATTGCTATTTCCTGCCTGCAGACTCTGCCTGCCCCTTGAAAGTCAGTCTCTCTACTGTGCGCACTGCCAGTCGTCACCACTGCCTCCCTCTCAGCCGGTCCACAGCGTGGAGCATAGAAGGGGCCGTAAATCTCTCTTCAAGAAAAAAAAAAAGAAAAGAAAAGAAAAAAAAATCTGAGCTGTCAGCCACCAAAAATGCACCGGACCACCACACGACACCTCCAAAAAATCGCCCCGCCCCTCTCCTTAATTACAAGCATCAATTATTAACCTAAACCCCGCTGCCATCACCAGTGACATGACACATGCCAAACTTGTGCCAACAACTGGCATCTTCTTAACCACCACCACCACCACCTCGACACGCACTTGGGCAGCACACATGCGCCTGGAGATGAGACGAGAAATAAATAAATGATCAGATTCAAAAATGTCCAGCACCAGCACCACCACGTCTGAGAAGCAGTGAAATAGTGCAGCAGGCTACCCGGAAAAAACAGATGGGTTTCCTTTCCTGAGACGAGTTGTTGTATGTAGTCTCTGGCTGCACACCCGGTCCCTTCAAAATGGAGTCCTCCAGCCTTTGAGGAGGAAAAAAAACAGGCCACAAAGTGTTAATATATGCTCGATATAAAGTTCACCCAGCCACGGAGAAACTGAGCCACAAAGCGCACCTCTCCTGTGCTCTGGAGGGGTTTCTGGAGGCTGTTTTGAGTCTTGGATCACCCATGCTACGACAGGAACATTTTCTTTACATGTTGTGCCTCCCAAAGTCACTGTCTTATGAGCGTTTTCTGCCACGACAGGGGGGTACTGAGGCACATTATCCTCTGCTGTGTGTGTGTGTGTGCCAAACGCACGTCTGACAAGCAAAAACCACAACATTTATTGCCACTTTAAGCGTCGACTGTGCTGGTTTGGTGACTGTTTTTGTGTATATAAAAAGGGGGAAAACACACGGTCAGCTTTTCTTTTTTCAGAAACGAAGGGCTGAAAGCTGGAAAACAACTGCAGCTCTCGGCCGCTGAAACTGAGCTGAGCTGGGGAGACATGCGAGATTTCTGCTTTGATGTATTTGATTTTATGGGTGAGCAAATCTCCACATTTGGAGATTTGGAGACGATATGTCAGTGAGGACAGAGAGGGCGGGCAGGGGGGTGTTTCAGGTGTAAAAATACCCCCCCACACACTCTTGTCACCGGGAGGCGATGTGGGAAATAGCGTTTATGATCGACATGGCCGCAAAACGGCAAACCCTCCTCTCCTCTCAAGTCTTGGGGATGTATAATAAAGAAATGAAATTGGAAAAAACAGCATAAAGCTCGATGAGGTCACTGTTGAGCCCACAGAAAAAAACGAGTCTCTAGTGAATATTATGTTTTCTGCATCCACACACACACACACACAAACGGCTTCTCGGTGATTATCAGCCCCTCACTTCCCCCGGTGTTTCCTGATTTTTTACTCATGAGTGGGAGACACGGAGGATTTTAGGTTTTGCTTTACCCTCGCAGGATGTGGTTTGGTGAGAGAGAAATACACTTATAGGCAGACGGGAGAGAGAGAGAGAGACAGGCAGATAGGACGGGGCCTGCTGCGGGTTTGCGTAGCGCAGAACAGCGCCGCGACCCGGCAGCACCGCGCACCTCCCGTTGAACCGTCAATATACGATTAACGTGGTTTAAATCTCATTTACACCAACCGCGAGCTGGTTACTCAGCGCAGGTTTCCACTTCGCAGACTTTCCACTTGCTGCGTCAAACCAGGTTTCGAGCTGACAACGCACGAAGGGTGCTTTATGACCATTACAAACTAAATATTTTCCGTACATTGAGTAAGGAATACTGAGATACCATACACTACCCCCTTAATTGAGGTTTAATACACTATTAATTAGAATAGTAATATGATATAAGATGCAAATGACCACAAAGTGAGTCTGAAAGGGTCACACAAACCTTGCATGCATATGTATAAAAGTACCACAATAGTGACTAAACACACTGTAAATCCTCATTGGATAATATTAATAAGACCAATAAATTGAGAATAAATGTTTAGAATTGTCTGCATACACATATTATATGTCCATATTTTCTCAGTTTATTCTCCACCTTTCTGTCAAATAATATCTTTCTCAGGGGTGTGTCAGAGGGTGGCCAGTGGTGGGAAGGGCCCTGCCTAAAATCTGCATGGATAGTCCAGATGTTGTCCTGAAACGAGAGTTTTTATTGCCTAGTGGACAGGGTTAGAGGCAGGCCTATCAAGCCAGAACATCAATACTGTTTTCCCTGTGAGGAAATACACTCACCAAGTAATTTATTAGGAACACCTGTGCAATCTAATGCAATCCAATACAACAGCTCTGCCATAAATTCTACTTTTGGAGTGCATTATATTGAAAAGTGTTTCTAATAATTTATCCTCCCCGTGAGGGAGGTCCTCCACAAAATATTAGGAACACCATTCAATACTCTGCGCTCCAGTACACCACCAGCACCACCCACTACAGCCTCAATAACAAAGTAGAATTATCACCTTTCTGACAATGTCAACAAAAACTGAAAATGTATAAGCTTCGTAAAAGTAGAATTTGTGGCAGAACTGTTGCATTGGATTGCATTAGATTGCACAGGTGTTCCTATTAAAGTGCTTGGTGAGTGTATATATACACTGTATGATGTACTGTATATACTGAGAGGACAACAGCAGCTGTTATCTGATGTTATTAAAACAAGAAAATGTGTCTGGGTTATTGCCACAAAGAAAAGCAGCACACTAAAACCAAAAAAGTGATATCAGTGTTTTTTCATGAATAAATTCTAAAGATATCTTTGCATGTGGCTTTTATGACATGATAATGTTTTATGGACCAGCTGCCCCTCTCAACAGGCAAAGCTGTCATCACTGTTAAATTTATGCTGTTTGGCTCTGTAGTTACATTTCGATCCAGATATGAAAATTTCCAAAAAGTCAACAAAATTAAATCAAAATGCAATTTAGTGTGCATTTGTGTTAACTGGTGTTATGCGGATATACACATGAGAAAAAGTACTTGTTAATCTGGCAGCTACACGGTATTTGAGTGGTGTTACTTACCTCGACGGCATCAATATTATTTGAACTATTAATAGAACGTGCATCGCTGTAGTCAGCTGGGGTGACCAGCAGCTTTACAGTTTAACTTTTTTGCTGGACATTTTGCGCAAAATTTCTAGCATTTCCACTCAGGTTATTATGAGCAAATTCAAAAAGTGCATTAAGAAATTGGATGAAAATGTAGTTTGTGTCCCATCCTGTCTGACTTTTTCAAAATGGCCTCAAAATGCTACTAGAGCGAACTGCAGCCTGAAACGATTTGGCCTAACCTGACCCTGACAGTGGCATACATATAGTGGTATACCACACACATATATACATATATATATATGTATGGGCCTGAAACTGACAATGTGTGACATTTACACCCACTTCATGCTGTGGAGGTGAAAAAGGAGCCAGGGTTTGAACTTCCTCTAACTCTTTTTAAATTCTTGACACAACTACAATATTTCTGTCACATCATTTTATGTGAACATCCGAATTTAACTACAAGCTGTATAATCGGGAAAGTCCCACCTCATGCTGCCATTCCCATGTTTCAGTATGTGACATATGTAAATAGTCATGCAAATTAATAATGACTGTGTGAGTGATTTACTCACTAAAAGCTTACTTACTAGTTACTAAAGCTTCACACAGCATTCATGACCAATCCTCTGTCTGTGTCACTTCTTCCCCCAACCTTTACATGACTCAGTTGAGAGGAGCAGGGCTTTGTGTAGGTTTCTGTTCGGGTAATATGAGACAGAGCGAGCCCACACAGTCATCTCATTTTCTCAGATTGCCTTCATGAGAAACACTTCTACAGGCCCAGAAATTACTGTTTGATTAGATGGATTTAGATTTCTAGACCTACTTTTACTTCCGTATCTCTGTAAAGCCTTATGAAAAGCATTCTGTGTAGTTAAAAGAAAATGACTTTGAACCTCTGTAATGTAAAAGTACATAGCCATATTTGTTGGTTAAACATTTATGGATGTGTGATAATCCTAAATAAAGATGTGTCTTACTTGTGCACTTCACGTTAAATGCTGAAGTGGCTCAAATCCTTTTTTTGCCTTTAAATGACTCAGATCAGATTTTTTCACAGGAGTGTGAACAAACCAAATCTGATTTTTTTTGGTATCAGATTTGGGTCACTTGCATATGTGATCATATCCGATCTCTGTCTCACATTTCAGTTAAATCTGTGCATGTGTGGCAGTTTAGGACCTCAGCATTGTTCACACCGGAGCTGGATACATGTCACTTAATCATAAATGTGAACCATCAACACAAAAAGATCAGAATTTAGCATTAAGGCCTGTAATGGGAACGTAGCCTTAATCACTTTGTTTCCAGGAGTTAGAAAAGAAGCTAAAGCCTGAAGACTGTTAGCTTAGCATAAAGACTGGAAGCAGGGGTAAACAGCTAGCCTGGCTCTGTCCAAAAGAATAAAAACAACTTAACAGCACCTCTAAAATTCATTAATTAACGTGTCATGACGTTTAAATTTAGTAGTAAACCATAGCTTGTTTTTATACTTGATTTTTTAAAACTGAAATATAATGTGTTAATTACCGAGCTTTAGAGGTGCTAGTAGAGAAATGTTTTTAAAATCTTTGGACAAAGTAAAGTGGTATCAATCTTCTCATCTAACTCTCAGCAAGAAGGCAAACAAGTGTATTTCCCAAAATACTGAACTGTTCCTTTAAAATCAGGAGGAACTCACTAGTGCCATCTACTCAGAAAAAATAGGAATGGAAAATATTAGAAACAGTACAAGACCTGCTATTCATCTGCCAGCTGTCCATCCATCCTGTTCAGTGCAGGAGAGACGACAGTGAATGTGTGTGTCATACAGACTCAGACACTGAGGCACAACAGATCAGTGCTCCAATAAACATGCTTAAAGTCAAGATGGCAGCAAAGAAATCCGGAGGGGCAAAGCAGGCAGCCACATCAAAACACAAGCAGCAGGTAACAGGCGGAGCAACAGGTGGCTGGACTGCAAGTGGAGAACATGACGATGTGGCAAAGGGAGATGGCTGGTAAGCTGATTATATACTGAGGGACTGATGGGATAATGAGAGTCAGGTATGTAGGCAGGTGAGGCTGATTTGGGAATGAGAACAGGAGAGCAGGTGGATGTGGGAGTCAAGTGACAAGGATCGGTGGGAAAGTCTGGTGGCCACCCTGCCTCCTAGAAATCATGTTTATATACTACTAAATTGTTTTCCCAATTACGTTGCTTTGACAAACAACCAAGACCATCTTTCCCGAACCTCAACCAAGTGCTGCCAATGCCTTAACATAACCATAAGAAGTGTAATATTGCTGTAGTTACTACAAACGTTTTTGCTGTTGCTATTTAATATAATTTCTTGGAGACAGAGCTGCTGGCGGACAGCTGGATGGCAGATCTGTAGAGTTCCTCAGAAATGCAGCGGCCTGGGAGGAGAGAGAAGTGGCTGGGATAGCTGAGACAGCCTTTGTGACAGTGTGACATGTTTTCTGCTCTTAACTGAGGCCAGAAATCAGAATTCCAGTGAGAGCTCATGATGTAATGACACGTTGTGTTTGTGTGCACATACTAAACAAAGACACCCTCCCTTTGCTTCTTTTCTCTGGCAAGAACAAGCACAAGGCTTCATTCTTCCTGCAGAGGCCGGAGAGGAACAGAGGGCAGAGGGATGGAGACAGGAGGGAGGGAGAAATGTCTGGAAGAGCCTGTTTTCTACCAGGAAACCGCAGACATTTCTCCCTCCCTCCCCTCTCTGACATCATACATGAGGCTGACAGCTCATTGGCTATGATATGTAATTAGTGGAGACCCTCATCTGCTCCTTTAGCTTTTGAGGATTGCTAAGCTAACCTCTTCTAACATATAAATAAAGTCTCATATTTCAATTTTAGACATTATGTCACCAATCCAGAATTAATTACCACTGGCTGTTTTCTAACACCCTTTCTTTCTTTCCAGGCAGGTCATTGGTTTCAACATGAATGTATTTTATTTCATTATTTCAGTTTTATTAAGAGGAGGTTATTGTGCTTTTTACTCCACTACATTCATCTGACAGCTGAGGTTACTCGTTATTGAACAGATTAAGATTTCACATCAAAAACATAAGATATGCATATAAAATGCCACATATAGTGGCATATGATATTCCTCAAACTTCTCAAATAGTCTGAATGACAAACTGGAATGATCCACTAACACTGAGGCCATCTCCAAGAAGGACATGAGCCGGCTCTACTTTCTGAGAAGCCTCAGATCTTTTAATGTGTGTCATAAGATGCTCCACATGTTCTATCGATCTGTTGTGGCGAGCGCCGTCTCCTTTGCTGTGGTGTGCTGGGCAGGCGGCATCAAGGCAAAGGACACCAACAGAGACTGAACAAACTCATAAAAAAAAAAGCTGGGAATGTCATTGGCTCGAAGCTGACCACACTGGAGGAAGTGGTGGAGGAAAGACTGCTGGCAAAACTGCTAGTGATCGTGGCCAACACCTCCCACCCCCTCCATGACATGACAGCCAGGCTAAGGAGCAGCCTTAGTACCAGCAACAGGCTGACCCAACACTGGTGCCCCAGGGAGCGGCACCTTGAGATCATTCCTGCCAAGTGACTTTACCAGGCCCAGTGACATCACGCTATCTGTGGATTAACTTTAACCTGACTCTTAACTTGATGAATATTTATTTATTCACTCAGTCACCTGGTTTTTTAATCACCATAGCCTCTGTGTTTGTATCTGTTGTGTTTTTATTGTGTTTTAATGCCTTACTGGTGTTTTAATCTCTTGGTGTTTTCATGTATTTTTGTCATCTGTCATGGCTGCTATGACAATGCAATTTCCCTTCGGGGATTAATAAAGTTTCCATCGATCTATCTAGTTTCACAAAAATGAATATTAATCTGTGCAGCCCAACTTTGTTCTTTCTTTTTTCAAACTGCATTAATCATCTCACGACCCCTCCAATTTATCTTTTTGACCCTGTGGAGGTAACCACTACACTAAGCTACTGAACTATCAGGTTGTTAAAACTAGCTCCACCTTCACTGTCAATAGGCTCCTTGATGCATCAACATTAACAATTATTAACAATTAACAATCTAATGATGTCATATATAATAATACATCAGTTACCGGGGTCATTTTTCTGCTGAATAAGTATGTGTACTTTTTATACTTTAAGAACATTTAGCCTATAATACTTGAGTATTTTTACTTCAGTAGGATTTTGAAAGCAGGCTCATTCAGCTTTGTAGTTGGTCACACCACATTTTACCATCTGTTCAAAGTATAAGTCATTACAGTCATTACAATTATCTGCGATACTAACTAATCTGACATCTGTCCAAAATCTTCACGTTTTGGACTTTATCTGTGACCTCACTGATGATGTGAGCGTTTCTAACAAACAAAACAAAACAAAACAAACAAACAAACAAACAAACAAACAAACAAACAAACAAATGTCACAGACCTCACTGACGATACCAAGCAGGTGTTGACATCACTGATGATGTCATACTTGACAGGCCTCAAATCCCTTGTAGACTTGACATGTCCACTAGAGGGCAGCACAGCACATGATATGAGATTCAGGTTTGAGACGTGAGCAGGTTGCTGAGTGTCAGTGTGCAATAATGTGTCCACAACCTGAGTATTATCTGGCTGTCAGTGAGAGCTGGGACATCGTCTTTTTACTCCCCAGTAAAAAGACGATGCTCTCCACTGCAACCAGTGATTTATAATATGCTGAATACACAATACACTAATCACAGATTATCTTTTGAATAAAAATGTAAATCACAGTTCATACTGGTCACCTGATCTGTTGATGATGTGTCACTAAAACAGTGAGATCATGTGACAAACAACAAAACAAACAAACAAACAAACAAATGTCACAGACCTCACTGGTGACACCAAGCAGGTGTTGGCATCACCGCTGATGTCATTCTTGACAGGCCTCAAATCCCTTGTAGACTTGACACATCCACTAGAGGGCAGCACAGCACATGAGATGGAGGTTTGAGATGCGAGCAGGTTGCTGAGTGTCAGTGTGCAATAATGTGTCCACAATTATCTGGCTGTCAGTGAGAGCTGGGACATCGTCTTTTTACTCCCCAAAATACTGTGTTGATACAGCTTTATAAATGTATGAATGAGGGTTTAAGATGTAAAAAAGTCTTGGGAGTTTTAGACCCCAAACTTGGGATCAAACACATGCACAAATGTGTTTCCATCACAGCAGAGGACATTACATTGACTTACATTAATTTCCTGGAGACTTACTCTAACTCTAACCAAGTCTTCACCCCAAAATTTAAAGAATATGGCCGGCGAATTTCAATATAATATAAAGTGTAATTTTCTAAATGTATGGTATCTGAAGCTCAGCAGTTTGTGTTAGTCATATCAAGTGGATATCTGCCACATTTACAGTCTTTTTAGCATCAAATTCCCTCTTTGTGTCTCCTCGGACAGTGTTTCCCTGTTGAGCTGCGGTGGGAGTATAGTAACAAAAAGAGGGACTTTAGCACTAAAAAGACTGTAACAGTGAAAGATATCTACTTGATTTGACTCATTTGGACTGCTGAAGCTTCATATTAGCTTCAGATAAACTTTGAAATGCATTTTTGTCCCCCTCACCCCCATCACTTTCAGTATGAACAGGAGGAATGATACAGCAAGAAAAACCTATATTGGTGTTAATTTGGGCCCCTGACTGTTGTTTTAAGACTTGAAAAATTGTGAACTTGTCTTTTAATGATTTATGCTATGGGCTTGCTTTTGGTTCCCAAAAGTGAGGTGAGTCCCGACACACAAGCTGTTGAATGTGTAAACATGAATAACACAAGAAAACACACACACACACACACACATACTCACACACATAAAAAGTGAAAGCTCCTGGAGTAGATGTGAGGGAAGAAGCATTCACACCACACACTGATGAAGTTTTAGTCAACTGTCTGTCACCCCTCACAAGAGAGCGAGAGACTTCCGGAGGCCCACTTTCGTCTCCTCTCCCGGAACTCCGTGTGTGTGTGTGTGTGTGTGTGTGTCTTCCTGTTGTTTTAGATTCCACTTCACTCCCCCACTGCTGCCAATCCATGACCTCTGACCCCCGCTGAACCCAGCTGTCAGCTGTCCTGGCCTGCACGCATGGGACAGCTCTCTGACTCTCTCTCTAGCTCCGTCTGTCTCTCACTCTCACTCTGCTCTGCTTCTCTCACAGTGGAGCTGTTGAAGCTTGTGACCAAACATTCATATTCCAGCCTGATTTCTTCGTCTACTCCAGTCTTTCCCAGTATTAAAGACCAAAGATATTGTTCATGACCAGTGTCTACTGTCTATGAGCCTTAATGAAGACTGTCCTAACTCTGGTATTCAATAACTTTGCAGCATTACATTTTCTAATGTACTGAACACGTATGACTTTATCTTTAGGAGTTTCCTGAATCTTATCCAGGAGGAATGCTGCTTCCACAGACAATACTTCACAAATAAATGACAAAATATACAGTATCATTGGCTTCTGAAACAACACATAAAGTGGGGGACATAAGTACTCAACACGTAGTCCTCTTACCTGTGCTAATTAGGATCAGTGCATGTGGCTAATAGTACTTCCACTCTTTTAAAAAGGGCTACCACAGTGTGGCTGCAAATGAGCTGTCATGCGAGAACCATCTCATGATGGGTAGAGGCAAAGAGCTCTCCCAAGACCTTCGCAACAAGATTGTTGAGCAACATAGGAATGGCACAAGTTACCGCCTGATTTCTCAACTCCTAAATGTTCCCATATGCCACGCTGACCAGGCAGTAAGAAAATTAGTCAGAAGAGTAGCCCGAGATCCAAGAACCACTTGAAAAGGGCTCCAGAAAGAAGAAGCAGGTAAAATTGTCACAGAGAAAACAATAGGCAATGCACTCTACCGTCACAGTCTCCGTGCACGATCACCCCATAAGACAACATTACTGAAGAAAAGACATGTTTCACCTCATTCGAAGTTTGCTACACAAAATTTGGAGAAGCCTGTAGATTACTGGAAGAATGTGTCTGGTCAGACGAGACAAAAATTGAAATTTTTGGCAATAACACTACGTGCCATGTTTGGAGGAGAAATGGCTCTGTATATGACCCTAAAAATATCAAACCTACAGTGAAGTTCGGAAGGCTCAGACTGTTAATATAAGTGTCTGACAATGTCTGGGCAATATTTGACCAAGTAACCTTAAACTTACCAAAATATTGCAACAATATTCCAACTCAGTGAAAGTCCTGGAGCCGAGGAGAGCAGCAGGTGAGCCAGCTGTCCAATCCAAACACACCTTCCAATCAACGCCCACACACTAGACATCAAAGCTACTATAAGTCTTCAAATCTTATTAACAGAGGAATAATTTACAAAATGACCACCAGGACACTTATTAGAAGGCCTGAATTTAGCGATTGAGACCATAAAGACTCCTTAAAAAATGATTGACTTAGTATTCCTAGAGATAAGTTTATGCTTTTTGAATAGGAGTCAATTGGAGTCCAGGATTTGTTACACAGAACCATCTGAGAAGTCGTCCTTGGAAACTGTTTGGAAAAGGGCAGGGGCTTTCAAAAAATACTTGGCAGGTGATGGATGAACCATCTGTCTATCATTGTCTTACCTTGCGAGGCAGCTGGATTCGCGAGATCATGAGATCACGTGAGAATCCTCATACTACGCTGATTGGTCTGAACCACTGGTGGTTCGGACACAATCGTATAACTTGAAGCCTGACAAGGTGGATTCTCTCATGATCTTGTGATGTTATGATCTTGCAAATCGAACTGCCTCGCAAGGTAAGCATCTAGTGGCCGTCGGTGGCATTGCACTTTGAAGTACTTCCATTTGGCTTCAGCCGTGGTATTAGCCACTTGGCTTTGACCCTTTCACTACATTTAATAACTCGCAGCAGCTTTATTTTGGTCATGCGTCTCTACCTCAGGAAGAAAATTCAGTCTTTGTGGGCTGTGTGTTTGTATTAATTTCTATTCTTAACAGTGGCACAAAAACAACTTTTACTTGCTGATCCATGCTTATTTTCTACAGCTTCTGTGACTTCTGATTTTTTACCAGGAGATTTTTCATTCAAGTGGGGCAGGTTAAATAAAGTTATTCCAACATTTAATAAAACATTTCACCGACCAACATCAACAAATCAATTATATCTAACAGTACACGCCAGGATATAAATAATTCTTCTTGCCTGTTATTATTTCATCCGTATTATAATTTCCTTGTGCAGAGCCAAAACAGCAACACACAGGGAGGATAAAACCAGGACACGCCTCCATGGAGGAAACACATTTTTCTTGGGTTACAAACAGCCAGAAAACTCAGCACCTGGAGCTGAGTCACTGCTGACCAACAACCCCAGATACTGAATCTTCTCATCACCATGGCGGGAGATACCCAGCAAACATTGTTCGGACAGTGATGTCATGTCCGGTTGGACGCCAAAAACAACAACATGCAGATGAAATGCAAATCATGAGGCTTCACTTTACATTCAGACAAACTAATGTGCAGCTACAATTGTTAGATTTAATCTGTGAGACCAACATTTATCTTCCAAAAGGAATTACATCATATATCAAAATGCTGCAGAGACATTAGAGCCAGTGGTAAATCTCCAAAGAGCTGCACAGATCAGTTCCCCGGATAATGTTCTGATGACGCAGGACTTGGGCTGCTGCTGCGAGATGGGCGGCTGGTCTCACCAGGCCAGCGGCTCCTCACATCTCCGAAAATGTCGCAGCAGATTTACAAACAGGATATTTGGATTAACTGACCACATATTGGGAATCTAAATGGTTACTCTCTCGCCTTAAAAAAAATCTTAATAAACTGACATATTAACAGTCGTAGAGCAAAAATTACAACAGTCTGGCTCAAAATCTCCGCCATGATGCCATCGTCCTTGGATACCTTCGTCGGGCCGCAAGGCATACTGGGTAATGTAGGCCCAGCAAGGGCCCTCTCTATGCCAAAACGGTGACAGAAAGTTGAAACTGAAAACCAGTGACACTGAAAAAAGGCAGACATGAAGAAAAAATCTGAAGATTGACATTGAAAAACACATCATAATGCAAAAAATATCCAAATAAAATAAGATTGTAATTTTTTAATGTGTTTTATTTTTCAGTGGAACTTGTTTCAGCGCCAATACAACTTTTTCCAGTGTTTCAATGCCAGTGTTTCCTTTTTCAGTTCAGGTTTTGTTTTCAATGCCAAATTTTATTATCGATGCCAAAATTTAATTGTCGCTGTTCTGGCCCCGTATTGGCCCTGAAAGGTCACCCTGCTTGTCCGTCATCTAAGTGATGGTTCACAGGCTCTGTGTGACTGAGAGAACCATATGGAGCTGCTCTCCTGTTGGACATGTTGACAGAGTCGTGGTAATGAGCCTTGACCGATAGTTCCAACACTTCCCCACGGACAGGCCAACACGCACAGCTGATAAATGAACTGTAGTGACCAGAGGAGCTGCTCTCTGCTCACTGCTGTCTGACTACAACACATCAGGGTGAGAGCGGCAGTTTATTCAGATTTGGCGTGTTCACACAGGCAAAACGGCGGGTTTATGACCAAACGGAAGCACCACATTTGGCTCGGCTCATCACAGTGTGTCCGGGTCTGACAGCTGAACCGTTACGAGATTCTCACGCAGCCTTGTTCACCTGCAGTTCAACATTTGACTGATTCATTCCTGATTTATTTGTTTCCCACATCTGGCATAGATGTCATTGAACAAAAAAAAAAATTGTTGGATTTTGTTTGAGTATAATTCTCGGGGTTCATTCAGAATATAATTGAGTTCTTTATTTTTGAAACCAACTTTACAACAAGCAACAACAATGAAGAATAAATATATATTTTAATAGCAAATAAAAGCAAATAAACTATAAAATACAAAGAATTTACATGAAATGAGCTATAAGTTATATTGTATAAGGTATAATAATCACACCAATAAATGTGCTTCATTCCAATATATTATATATTTGTATTGTTTATAATACAATTAGAAACAACACTTTCACTTTTCAGCAAAATAATTGTGTATCATAAAACTGTAAAGAAAACTGTACAAAATGGTGAATGATGTTTATTAGAATATTATTTCAGTTATACGTTATTTAAAGACGAATCAAATTTTGTAGGTGATATAATTTTTCTAAATACATGAGTGATTTGTTATGAACCCATCAGTCCTGCTGTAGCAGCATCTCTTCACCACACAGGAGGTAACAGCATCTCTGTGGGAAGACACAAACACTTGCCTGTTCAATTTATTTTTTATTATTTTGTTTTAAAATCTGAAAAAATAAAATCACTGTCGTATGTTTTGTCCTTTATCTTTGTGTCTTGTGTCCATATATTCTCTGAGAAATACGAGGATAAAGCCGAGCACTTCAAAACAAAAACAGGAAAAGTCACGAGCAGCTGATGCTGCCAAATCCTGACTCGCTGCGATGTTTTGAAATCTTACACTAAATATCCTCTCTACTCTCATCAAAACTCATTACCTCTCCTCATATACATAATCCTCATTAATCCTACTTGTACTCATGAACAACGTGTGAAAAAAGAAAAAAAAAAGTCTTTGAAATGAGTCCGCCTCATTCCAGCATTGGCGCCTCTGGACAAAAATATCTCAGGAGACCATTAAAAAATGTCAAATTCAATTATGCCTTTCTCTCTTTTGGGCCTTATAAGACATCACACACACACACACACACACACACACACACACACACACACACACACACACACACACACACACACACACACTTATGTAAAAACTGAATGAAAGGAAGAGGAAGTCCTGAGGGCTTTGAAAGCATGATTGGGAGAAAGCTCTTGTGCTGGTGAGAAAGGGAAAAGGTGAATAACAGGCCCTGGTAGCCGGCAGCCAGCACAAAGTGGAGTGGAGAGCTCCATTCTCCCTGCCAGAGAGGGAGACCCCTCACGGGGGGTGGGTGAGGGCCCAGAGGGCCCTCAGCAGCCGGAGACCTATGCTTAATGAGAAATTCCTGGGGATTTAGAGGGGCGCAGAGGTCTTCATTTTCTCACTGCGCCCACGGGCCCCCAGTAGCTGGGTGGTGAGGGTTCTCTTTCAGCCCTGAAATGTCCCCAGAGGAAGGGAGAGTCCCCCCATTCAACAAGAGCAGGGGCCCGCCTGCCTGCTGGATTATGTATATGAGATGTGGGTTGTAGGATCACAACCTGCCACCTTCTGCACACTGCAAAAAATGTCAACAAGTCATTTTAAAGCTGCACCTGCCTTCACAAAGTGGGGCTTCAGCAGGGAGGAGCGTCCCATCCCCTCTAATTAAGATTTGTATATTCACACTGATGAGTGTCAGGCAGGAAGATCAGTGGAAAAACGTCCGCACACAGGATCTCAAGAGAAGAAAACATGACGACTGTGCCAAAATTTAAATGCAATTATTTTGGCCAAAATGAATATAATAGGTACAATTCCTAAGATCTGAATTAACATTATTGGCTCAGTATGTTGATGCATGCAAGGACTTTGACTCTTTGGCTCTCAGTATACTTACACACAGTATTAAGAACTAATGTGCAGGAACATAGAAATATTGACACTATATAAAGAAAACAAAGCTGATAGATGAAACTTCAAAACAAAATGAAAATTGTAAAAAAAAAAGATAAAATATATACTCTCCACACTTCTTCTCTTTCTCCTCCATCCCATCATGATAAATGTGTATTTCTTGGATGCTGTTATGCCCTGTTCAGAGTGTGATGTTTAGGAGGAGCCCCACTTTGTGTTACTAAAACAAAAGCTTGTATTTACAACCTAATCTGCAGATAAAACGTTGGTTTTGTACAATTCTGCGAAACCCCAGATTATGCACAATAAAGTTTTCCAAAATGTTCCAAAATTATGTTATTTTTTCCTACAATATCTGTGCGTCAGCTACAGAATGGTTAAGGTAAGGTCAAGGTTCATACTCCCCTGCCCCTGAAGGCAGTTAATCACTTCACCAAACTGACAGACCTTTTAGCTCTTTTAGTGAAATATACTATTTAAAAACTGCACACTGAAGAACTTATCAAATTAACTTTTTTTTCTGGTCCACTCTGCTCTGGCTCAGAGGGAGTGGAGGCAGTTCTTGCCCTTGCGGGAGTTAATTCTCTGAGTGTCTCATTAGAAGAATGAGGGTGGTGTTGAGGAACCGCTGGGATGCAGCTGCCCCTGTCAGAGCCTCCCAGCACCAGGCCTTTGGACCAGCTCTGGCCCCAGGTCTCCGGCTGAGACGCTCTTACAGCTGGCCCCCTCGGCTGAGCCTCAGAGACAGCGGGCCGGGGCGTCGGACATTGTGTCGAGAGAGCTCTTGCTGAGGATCGACTCGGCTGCTGACACAAACAAACCCCAGTTGGCTGTTTGACGGCTTCACAGGTACAGAGACGGCGTCCTCTCTCTGGGACTCAACTCCTCAGGAAGCCAGTATTCAGGACGGAGCGCTGCAGCTCTGAGGAAAGCTTCCCCATTTATCTGGCATCACATCTTTGTTGTTTCACTGACAATCATGTTCATGGTGACTTACAGTGGGTCTCAGATAATAGCAAAAGAGCTTTTATGTTCCAAATTCTGTCTATTACTTACTTTCTCACTTTTTAAAATTGATCAAATTAAAATTAATAATAAAAATAAAATTAAATAAAATTGAATTAGGCTTGAAAACTGTCAGGGAACATTAACATCATGGGCTTTGTGTTTTATGGCTTTGATTTTTGTTGTGAAAGAGCCTTTTATTAAAGGATAATTCCAGTTTATAACAACTTAGGCCATCATCCCTATCGCTAATAACACTGTACCCCACAAAATTCATTTCTGAGATCTGTGTAAAAAGATGTATAACAGGTCAAGAAACCCGAGCAGAAGATCAGACTGTAAACAAGCTGCAGGTTAGACAAACTTATTTGGAAGAGAGAGAGAAAAGAAAGATGAACTGTAAAGTTATTACCCAAACTGTCTGTTGTTAAGACTTCCTGCTTCAACTGTGGACTTAACGTAGATGTGCGCTCACAGTTTATGAGTGCAATGGCGGATTATTAACAACCTGTCTGATCGTCTGACTGTTTGTGTTTCTTGCCTGTCAGACTTTGTTGTGGTGATGTTCGCAGATCTCAGTAATTACTCAGTAAAATTTTGTCCATCATTTCTATTAAAACTGACAGAAAAGATGGACAAAACTAAAAAAAACAAGACTCAAGTTGTAATAAACCAGAATTATCCTTTGACCACTTGTGAATAAGCCACCAAGTGTGCAGTTATAAATGTAAAAAAGTTGTTTACTGTCCATCAGAGCAGTCTCTGTGATGAATGAAAGAACCAGATAAAGAGATCATCCTAGAGGAGGAAAGACAACAACTAAATGGATTTTTCACAACCTGGCAACCCACACGTTGTTTTTCTGAGTGATCTCTAAACCGTTAATAGATGATTAATAAAGTCATTCATTACAATCATAAACTCCTTTATAAATTATACAGTATTAAATGTGGCACCTAAACTTCAAGACGACAACACTGCCATGTTGAGTGCACAGTAGATTTATTAGTGATGTCTTGTCAGCTTTACTTTGAGACACACACACATGCACACACACACACACACACACACACACACACACACACACGCACACACTTGGCTTTGAGTTGGACTGTGTTGGTCAGTGCCATTTCAGAGCCAAACAACCCTCCTTTTTAAACCCAAAGCACAGCTGGAGGCTTTGGCAGAAAAAAACGATCTCCACTCTGGGCGCTCAGCATGAGCAGAGGACTCTCTGTGGACGCGGCCACAGAAAAGCCTGGAATCATTATGCATCTATTCTGGTGAAAGAAAACTAGACTTTTACTTAACTGTTAGGTATAGAAGTAGCTGAACGGCACATCTTTCCACTGTTTAAACTTTATTTAACTTTATGAGTGTCTTTGGATTTTAAAAATGAATTCTTACTTTCCAAGAGAATTAGAAAATGTGTTTTGAGTGGTGTTTATAGATGATAGGGTCATCTTACTCTGCCCTTCTCTCTTCCTTATTTTAAAAGTTCCAATGTCATGCCAAAAGTGTGTATTTTCAACAAAGACTTGACTCATCGCTGCCACAAAACTGTATAATTTTCCTCCTTTTTAAATCAGGATTTCTTTCGTCAGGAGAGAAGATGAAGAAAAGTTAATATCCAGTTTCACTTGTGTTGAAAAATCTAAATATATGTGATAGAATCTTCTGTCAAAACAAAAACACTTTAGTTTAATCTCATTAAAATTTGCTGTAATGTGGATGTCTGAATATGAAGCTGAACAACAACCACCAGCTTCATATCTGCTCTGAGGACACAGTAGCATCAAACAGGCATGAAACCTGCATCCTTCTGAACACACAACTTAGGGATCCTCGTGGCCCAAATCCAGAACAAACAAGCTAAGAGGCTGGAGAGGTACTAATTTCTCCCTCTGGCTAAAAATTAAACATTCCATCCGCTTTGCACCGAGAGCCGCTTGTTCTCTATTTAGCACAAGCGCAAAGAAGTTGTCTTTGCAGGAGAAATGTCCGGCTAATTGGTTTGTTAAGAAGAGAGAGGGTGTGAGGGGAGAGACAGGGAGAGAAATTCCCCCTTTCTTTCTGTCCAGACAGGTTAAATGTGCAGTTAGGCTCGGACAATGGAGCCGTCCTTTCACATGCAAAGATGAGGTATATGGAGCGAGCCACGTTTTGTGGCCGGTGTTCAGACTTCAATTGAGAGGCACCAAAGCGTGACGGTATCCCCTCCCTTCCTTGCCTCCCACTTTCCCTCCTTTATTCATTCCCTCCCTTCTTCATGTCCTTCCTCCACCTTGCATGTTTCCCTCCATCCTACCCTCCAAGTATCACCAGAGAATTACATCCACATTTGAGGATTCTGCACCTCATTATTTACATGTGGTGCCAGTGTTCATTTTATAGACCATAACCACAATCTTTCTCTAACCAAAACCATACCATAGTTGCAATGCACAGATATTGAAGAAATTTTAAAAATTGTTGGATTTGGATGTAAAATAAGGTCAAATAAGTCATTGAACGGTATCCAGGATTTCGCAGAATCGGCCAAAATTGACGTTCTTGTGTGATGATGAGTTTGTACATATCCAACCTGAGCATGTAGTAGAAGCTAAATAAAGTAGTGAAATATAGTTTATCTCAGAATAGTGTTAAAGGACAGGTTCACAATTTTTCAAGCTGGTCCTAAAACAGTCAGGTGCCGAAATGAACACTGACACATTTTTTTCTTGCTGTAATCATTCCTCCCTTCATAATGCACTTACAAAATCCATAGACCTCCTTCTGTGCAAAATTATTTAAAAGTTTATTTGAAGATAATAGGCATCAGCCATCCAAATTCGTAAAATCAACTTAATATATTTCAAAGTTACTGTATTTTAGTGCCAAATTCCCCCTTTTGTTACTATTCTTGCACTGCAGCTGAACAGGAAAACACTGTCTGTCGAGACACAAATAGGGATTTTTTTAATAAAAAGACTAACTGTGGAAGTTATCCACTTTATTTGACTAACTCAGAAAGCTGAAGCCTCATAATATCTTCCGATAAATACATTTTTGCACAGAACAATGACTGTGGATTTTGGATTATGTGGATTGTTTAAAAGTGCATTATGAAGGAATCTTCTAATGGTCAGTATGAACAGGAGGAATGTTTATAGTGAGCAAAACCTGTTTCAATGTTCATTTGGGCACCTGACTGTTGCTGTAAGACAGACTTGAAAAATGATGAACCTATCCTTTAATTATGAAATCTGCATTTTAATTCTACACAGGATTTCTTCTTCTTCTTCTAAATAATGAAGAAGCAAAATATTTTAAGAAATCAAAAATCCCCGTGAGGTACACATCAGTGGCAAAAACCCCTTTTTGAAAAAATGTACTTTTCTGAAGCTCTACTTGATTTATGTGTTGATATTGCTGGCTGTTTCATTTATAATAATAGATGGACTCACTATAATAACTGGAGCTGCAACATCCCATCTCAAACCAGAAAAACAGATAGTGGAAAGACAGGGAGTGGCTGTGGAAAAGTTAGAGTGAGAGAAAAACAGAGTTTGGGGGTGGTGGTGGAGGGGATATTGGGTGGCGTTAGGGGTTTGTCATACAAAGACTGAAGCCGTGAAATGGTGCTTGTAAAAGCCCGGCGCTGGTCGACTCATTGAGTTGTCAATCTGTCCCGGCAGGTCCCCTGTATGATGAGACCTGTCAGAGAGCCACAGAGGGAGCAGGAGGGGCGGGGATGACCTAATGCTAAATCAGCTGCCTCTCTTTTCTCCTCTGAGAGGTTTGAGTGACACCCCCACTGGCCCATGATATGACCCCCCGTGGCGTCATGGCAGTAGACGGACTGGACCAATCAGGACGCTGGCTCACTGGTCAGTGGAGAGGACTAAACAGTGGAAGATATTCAAGAGATACAGGTGGTAGATAAGTTTTCAAAGTAATATCTGTCGTCTTTTTTGTTTCTTGACTATTTGCACACAAATGTTTTATGTTTGTTGTTAATGACAGAATCAAATCAAACAGTCAGGAAATTCATGACAAAGATAATTGAACAATAATTTACAAAGCAATGCGACAATAGTCCAGCAACACACTGCACTGGTCAATTAGGTACTTTTCTAATGTGAACAGCAAAATTCTACCGTCCTGTCTCATAGTTGAAGAAATGTAATAAAACACAACTTTATTCCAGAATATTGACAACATATAGGAGCACAACACATACTAAAATAATAATTATATAAAAATGTCCCAAAACTAAACTTTGACACAGAGTCCCGTCACAAAACCAGGACCACAGGATGGAGGAAATGAAGGACCCGTTTTAGTTGACATTGACATGTGTTGCAAAGTCCTTGATACCCGCACAACTCAAAATGGATCACTTCAAACTCAAATTGAAACTGTTTATAAAGAGGGACCAGTCATGTAGTCATAAGTGATCTGGTGCTTGTCGGTTTATGATATTTCTGTTTTATCATTGTATGTAAATTGTGTTTTGTTTTTTTGTTTAATTTGCAGTAAATCAATTCACGTACAACCGGTTGAAATGGAGTGATCCTGGGGCTTTTGGGGCCTTATTGTCTCTGAGGCTGGGAGGCAGTTGCCTGCTTATGCTCATGTTTCTACAGTAACCCAGTATGGACAAACCAAACGCTGGCTCTAGAGAGCACCTTTTGTGTTTCTTGTGGCCACTGTAGGTTGGCTCTTCATCAGGTATAGAGGCATCATAGACTCAACACCTGGACAACAAAGTCGTGTGTGTATGTTCTACACACTGATTGACAAAGTATCATGGCCTCAGACTTGGAGGTGCTAAACTTCTTCACGCTCAGCTACAAACCATCCCAGTGTGCCCTGAAGGTCACAGTCCAATGAAGCAAACAGAGCTACATCGTCAGCAAAAAGGCAGAGATCACTAAAACCTCCACTCCTTCAAGTATGTCGTTGAAAATCACAAACAGAATCAGTGAAAAGGCAAAGAGGGAAATGCTTTGCTTGCGGTCATTTTCCTCATTTTCAGTTTTTCCGACAGCGAGGGGGCAGGTGGAGTCACACACAGCTTCGCCCACTGGCCTTTAGTTCTCTGTCACCTCCTTCCACCTATCACACCATCTCTTTGTCTGTCTCCGTCTCCCAGAGTTCAGCTCTGGACCAGACGCATTGTCCTCTTTGATGACTTGATGTCTCTGTCTGTCACATAGATGCAGACACAAAGACACGCACACACAGTAACACACACGCAGCGCTGCCCTGCAGTCACAGTCTGGCGTCCTGACAGATTCTTTTTCAAAGGTTACGTGTCAATCTGATGTGACAACCATGATAAAGACTTTTAGATTCAGTCACACTCAGAATCCAAACAGGAATTCAACTCCAGATGAGTGTTGTGTCTCTTTCTATGCAAGATATCAGGATATTTTGACATTTTTAAAGAGGGCATGTTCAGCTTTTCTGGGGGTAAAATAAACTTTTAAAAAAATACAGTCGTTTCTATTTTAATGTTTGTTTTATGCCTAGACCACATGGGTTTACAAAACATTTTTCAGAACACAACTTGACAAACTACAATGATGGTGGTGTGGTGTGTGGTGCACAATTAAACACAGGAATGTTCAAAGACTTTATTAGTGCTGCAATCAGGAATTAATGAATAAATGGATGAATTTTTCTTACAATATTACAAAGTTAATCAGATCATTATTATTCTCTCTTACATCCATTATTTCATCCACAATCTTGGTATTTAGGAACATCTTCAGGCCTTACTAAACTTAAGATCTAATATAAATTCAATATAAAACAATCCATTAAACCCTTTAATGAATCCATGATATATTAACCAAATCAAGTAAAGTCCTTATTTTAACTGACACATGTTGTGTTTAGTATGGAGGTAAAAAGACTTTCAAGCCTAAAGGGAATGTTTTTTTTATCAATGTCTTGGATTTTTTTTTTGTGGAGACACAAATTATTAAAAGCAGAGGCTTTTTCTTGTGTTAAAACATGACTGGAGAGGATCTTTAACTAATTATATAACTATGAACTCTCTTCTCTCCCAGGCTCTACAAAATGTAGTGTGCCACAAAAGAGGCTTCCTTCCTAAAAAGTATAACCTTAGTCACAATATAAAATGAATAAAACATAAAATGGACTTTTTCTTGCATATGCCTTGACTTATTAAGCAGTTGACAGTGAAGACAGTAAATATTGGGTGAGAGAAGGGGGTGGAGGGGGGGGGGGTTGGGGGGTGGGGGTTACATGTAATAAAGGTACAGGAATGGGCCTCAAATGTCCAATTTAGACTTCAAATGTAAGAATCTAAAATTTCCACTTAATCTTTAAACTTTTCATCAGTTGCTATTATTATTTTATGATACATTTAAACTCTTTATATCATATCATCTGTACTGTATTAGTGCATGCATATCAATTTTTCATCATCTACAACTTTGTTTTCACAAGTGCAAATAAACAAACAAACAAACCCAACTTGTTCCTGTCTGTTCACTGACCGTCCGGTGTCTGCTTGTGGCTGGTTTCATGTAAATACTATTATTTGTTTAAAATGTAAAATTCAGCCTTAAAATTTGAGATTCAAAGTTGGCTGAAGGGAGCTTCTGGATGGGGAGAGAGAGGGAGGAAGGATTTGCATGGTGCAGGTACAGTTTGTACTCTACAATATGATGCAACAGGTGACATCCGCAGATATCCCAAAACCTCCAAGTAAAATGGAAACTGCATGTTAGATACTCACCCCTTTAATATCACATACAGCCAACACATTGCTATCCTGCAACCTTGTCTCGATCAAAATGTGGGAGGACATTTCAGGACTACTTGTGAAGACATGTCTAATAAACTTTTATGGTGAATCAAAATACTGCGGTCTGTGTTGTTTACGAGCGGTGCTCTGCCGCCATTAGACCTTGGTGTCACACACATCCCTCTCTCATCCTCCCCTCTGTCTCCCACACACACACAGACCTACACGGAAAAACACAAGCTGTTTTCATGCAACTGTCAGATATATTTTAAGCAAACGTTTGAAAACATTACAGACAGAAAATATGTTTTGGATGTTTTTTCTGTCAGCTGAGGTGAATTTATGTCAAAAAGCGACATCAGTCATGATTTAATTCATCCGTAGGGATTCATGAAGTTTTAATGGTTTCATTTAAAGGTAATAACAGTGTTTCACTTGAGAATATGCTTCTCCTACTTTCATACCCAAATCCAATAAAGAGCAGATATAGCTGATAACGTTACCCTAAACTCTGGATGTGGTAGTCATGAATGGGGCTTTTTATTGTAACCTGTAACCCCACAAACCTAAAGTAGTTAGCTAATGATGTGCTCCATTGGCCTTGGAAGCAACACTCAGTTACTATTGTATGTAGTAAGCTAGTTAGCCGGGGATGCTAACAATTGCATCTTACGTTAGAGCTGGTAAACGCGCTCTTAATCAATCCCGTCTCCTAGAAATTATCATATCATATACAACTAAATTGCAACAGCGAATACATTTAGCTAGAAATGTAATGCTGGCTGGATTAAGTTCTCTGTCAACATAATGAGAAAATGTTGTTAATTTATGTATTTGACAAGTTTAAAAAATGTTGATACTGAGTGGGGTGTTCAGAGACCAACGTATTTCTTTATTTTTCCACCAAAATATTCAATCTTGCTGTACAATATCAGCTAGTAGCATATTTATGGCACCGGCAGCTCTTGGTTAAGGTTAGGGAAAGATCGTGGTCTTGGTTTAACACAGAAAAAGTCTAAATGACTTGAAGCATAACACATTTAATTACATTTAAATGAAACAATGATTTTACACTAACCACATCTAAAGTGCTTTTGTTGCCTAAACCTCAATACATGCAGGACTCAGGATGCAAAACCCGGTCCCTGGTGTCAGAGTCCGGCATCTTGTACGGCCACCATCCACCCCGACCTTCTCCCTCAGACTTCAGAGTGATATATATCATTTATTCAAAAACATGTTACCTGTGAACATAATCCAGACAGCAATTGCCCACGCAACATAACTGGGAAAACTTAGTAGTATATGAATGTAATTTCTAGTAGACAGAGTTGATTTAATCCTTTTGCTCTGTTTTTGTTTTGGAAAGGCGGTAAGAAAGACACCACGCTTGAAACTCTTTAAATACCAAGTATCACTCTGACTAACACCATGTACGCCGCTTTGACACGTGGAAAAATCCTAAGCTTGACAATCCTGCTGTGCAAAGTTACAGCTGCTAAGCTACAATTTGATTCAAGAGGGATTTAGTGAGAACGGTCAGTTTAATGTAGTTTCAGCATAATTTCTTCAACAGAAAAAGAGGCAATTAAGACTCCAAGGCGACGTCTTTCAGGAACACACACAGATTCCAGTGACAGTTCGGAGGCGTCTGGACATCAGCAGCGACAACAACAGCTTGTGCCACAACATGTGGAACGACTTTGTTTGTGACACACTGAAAAAGCTTCTTGTTCCTGGAGTTAAAAATGGAGAGTCTATATTTTAGGACAGTCAGAGGTGGGTGGTTTGTCCCGGCTTGGCTTGGCACGGCTCGGCCCGGCTCAGGAGGCCCTCTGGGACTGGCCTTATTTATTTGGACAGCAGGCAGTAATGTGGCGAGCTGCAGCCCAGGAGACTGACCAGGAATGTGGCTGAAGGTCTCATCTGGCCTCATCAAAAGACGACTGTGAGCCACTCTGCTGTCTCCTCTCTAAGAAACCAAAATCAACTACACTGAGATTACAGCTGGACCTGTCAGACCTCACAGGACCACACTGATTCAAGTCCACCAACTGCCACAAGAAATGGCTAAAGAGATCTGGTCCGAATCCAAATCAAAACGGTTGGTGGCAATGACTTCGTTTTTACACGTTGCTCTTTATTTACCGTGATATTGATGGACTTGAACAAACATTCAGAAAAAATGTCTCAAACCACCACGGCATAATCCACTTCTCCATCTTTGATCTGTGTGCTCAATATGTTCAAAACTGTTGTAGACGGGACCATTTAATTATATTTTAGTTTAATTTGACTTTATCCAACTTCACTTAACTTGGTCTGTGTCATCAATAACATGTAACATATCAATTTTAGCTTTACATTACCTTTACACAAGTGTCCCTTTTCTTTTCCAGGTTTTCAATTGTCTGTGCTCAGGTGCAGATATTATCAGTATCTTTCACCTTGCTAGTGCCCCACCTGGACGACTTTCCACAGCTCTTGTTTTAACCCTGAGTCACACTATTGATCTCTTCCCTTTTATTTATTTTTTTTTGCAATAACCCTAAATAGATTTAGAATAAGCTGCTGTGGGGATATGACACATTTAAACATCAAACAAAACATGTTTTTTCTCTTCAAGATATTTAAAGAACTGGGGGTTAGTTTGATTTATCTTGTCAGACAGTCTGAACAAAACCCACAAAATGCAAAACATCACATTTACAAGGCAATAAATAACACTTTCCACACTTCACAAACATGCATCAAATGTGGCTAGTTTGTCTGGAAACCGCTGTCTTTTGATGAGGTGTTTCACTTTTCATCACCTCTCTTTTCTGCTTCTCCTCCTCCTCTTTGCTGATCTTCAAATGACTTGCAAGAAGTCAGATTATCACTTCTGTTCTGGATAATCAACAAAAGCAGTAATTACAGCTCCCGGTCTTTCTCATGTAACTTTGATGAGACAAAATGGAAAATGCATCATCTTGTGGTCGGCGGTGTAATGCAATGAAATACCAGATTAATGTTAGAAACAAAAATAACAAGAAACCACAAATGCTGCAAACAGGAGAGTTTACGGCCATGCTTGTGGCTTTGTGACGCTGTACTTATCGGCACAGCAGTGTTGCTAACGTCACCATCCTAACGTGCTTACAGTCAGTTTACATGCACTTAAGTTTGCACATAATCACACTGAATGGTAACATGCTGATGTTTAGTATGCATTAGTATGTGAACATTAGCTAATTAGCACTAAACAGAGTACAGCTGAGACTGATGGGAATGTTATTATTTTTGCAGGTATTTATAAACCAAAGTATTGGACACATTTAAAAAATTGGCACTGATGATAGCGCTTCATGAAAAGTTATTACAATTCATCCTGAGGGGACATTAATGTCAAATTTCATGACAATCCATCCAATAGTTTGCTCTGGAAACCTCGAACCGAAGGTAACATTAGCTTAGTGTTGCACACTTGAGCTAACATTCCATGCTTACACTAAACTGTGCTAACAGGGCAGGTATCATAATCAAGTAACATTAAACTTATTGAAATATTGCGACAATAGTCTGACTCAGTGTGAGTCCCAGAGCTGGGGAGAGCAGCAGGGGAGTCAACTGTCAATCAAAGCTGTCAACCAACACCCACACGGCAGACATCAAACCTACTATAAGTCTCCAAATCTTATTAACAGAGCAATCATTTCCAAAATGACCATCAGCACACATTTCATTCAAAGGAAGAGGACAAGTCAAGGGGTCACCAAAGTCATTAAGATACATCATCTGGGAGCCATGAATGTCTGTACAACATTTTGTTGTAATCCATCTTGTAGATATTTAGATATTTCACAGGTTAAGTGAAAAGGTTTGACCTGCTGGTCGCGCTAGAGGAAAAGGCAGTTTATTGCTATCAAAGACTCCTTATTTCTCCATGTGTTTTCATTGCTTGTTTGCCTGACAATCAGCGAACCTTTCCACTTAATGAAGCTGCAGGGATTTCATGCTAAGTCAGGCACTACATTAAGTGCAAAATACGCTCCAGTAGAATCAAGTACAAATAAAACAGTGAGTTTGAGTATTACAGTGAGCCCAGTGTTTTGGGGAGTCCAGGCAGCTCTCCGCTCGGCTCCTGACATCCTGCTCTTCCTCTCCTCTCACCTTTTAATTGGTCAGAGCGGCCGCCGGGCTGTCAGGACGTCCCGGCGCTGCGTGACGCCTGTGTTTCCTCCCTTACAGCTCAGACAGAAAGGCCTCTGTCTGCCTCAGTTTCCATGCTGAGCAACAGCGAGACATAATTTACCACCTCTGTTCATTTCTATTGTCAGTTATGAGTTTATAAATGTCTGCAGTGGCAAAAAGTGTCCAATTTTAGCTACAGTACACAATGAAGTCAGACAGTGTAAAAAAGGGTTTGCTATTTTCTGCTATTTTTGCTCTTGCTTTCCTGTGTGTAGGCTGTTAAACCTTGGCAGCCAGAATCTGGTAAATCCACATCATCCAATCAGGACACAATCATTGATTTGTCGACACTGTCAGCTGTAAGTTTATGAAAATTGTGGAGCTTCAAGATAATACTTGACTTGAAAGCTGAAAAAGTTGATTTCTTGTAACAGTGTTTCTGGATTACATTTATTTCTTTTTTTCCCCCCCAAAACAGCTGGAACACGTCTAAGCATCTTAAATGTTGCCACTGAGGGTAAAGTTAACAAAGACATACGTATAGATTTTCAACAGCTGCTTTTTATTCCACTAATAATAATAAAATCAGAATAAAAACATGCCATGTTTACACCTCAAATGTGGATTCATTGTGAAGAAATGTGTTTAAAATGGCTGGTAGAAAGGCTGGTTAAACCTTTTATAATCTGTAAGCAATGTTTCTGGTTTCTTTATATTTTCACAATATCTAAAACCATTTGTACTGTATTGTATTTGTAAGATTGACGACTTTTGTTGTGCCACTACTCATCTCTCAACATACACTCACATAATCATACACATGCATCCTTTACTTGATCTGAAATTAATACAAAGCCCAAACTTCAGTATGTAACATTTACTGAAAAAAAGCAAAAGCAAAAGACTTTCTCAGTGCTGCTTTTTCTGAGGTTTGTCCACATTTTGATTGGAATTATCCGTCTTAAATAGTAGTTTACATCCATGATGAACAAACAGTTTTGCCATAAGGGGTTCCCTTCAGTATATTACAGCAGAAGACCCTTCTGACCCTCTCTAATGTCAGAAGACAGTCAGGTGCGGATGTGTGAGGAAAAACTCACAGCACAAACAGACAGCGGCTGAAGGTTTGATGACCACCAGCTGACCACGAGTCTGCATCAAGCCTCACGCTCATTTTTTGTCTTTGTTTTTCTTCCTGTGACCTTTGGAGCCATTTGGAGAAGAAGTTGGATGATCCTCTGCTTGATGTTTACTTGACAGTCTTTCCACGAACTTCTCCAAGCAGTGTAGTACCAAAGCAGTGATGTAGCTCTCCCAAGTTCTCTAAGAAGACACACCACTTACTCTGCCTTTGTTTTCATTACAAGCGCTCTCTACCAGTTTTCTGTGTGCATATTTCCTCAGGGGAACCATCTTTTAAGAGGTTTTTAGTTTTGGGGGGCGTAAAAAAATTGAGACTGAAAGTTTGTTCTTGACCTCAGACACAGCGGTTGACAAAACAACCTCACCACATGGTCTATTAGTACCCACTCTGGAGCTTTCAATCATTTTACACAATCTTCCTCAGCAGAAGGAACAGAATTGTCGATTAAAATCTCCATTTTTCTAAGCACTTTAAGGACTTCTTGTTCATATTGGCTTAAATGATGAGATTGAAATTTCATTTTTGACCTTGGAAACAGCAGCAGATAAAGAAATATAAAAATGTCTTTGCTCAATACTCTCAGTGGTAAAATGTGCTGATAAAACTGTTGCTTCAGTGCTAATCTTTGGTAAAAGGCAGATTCAGCATGTTGCACTTTTTAAGAGCCATTCTTTCTCTCTAATTGTTGACTCATTTTAATCATTGAGATCGCTCATGTACTTTTCTGGGAACTGTACCAAGACAGACGGATAACATTTAGAGGGAATAAACATTAGTCCTTTAACAGCAGCCGGTGCATGTTTCCCTGTGTTTGTCTTTGCCCTGTTTCTTTGTCTCTGGATCATTAGCGTTTTCTGGAGGAGACCCTCAGTCGTCGTCTCCCTGTCTGTCTCTGTGTAGACTGACCCGTAGCTGTGTGGGCAGACGTTGGTCACAGCTTCAGCCTCCCGGTCACCGGGGCTCTCGCCAGACTGTCTCACCCCCACGGCGCTCGCCACAGCTCGGAGACAGACAGGTGCCTGCAGCTGAGGGCTCGTTTCGGAGACATGAACCGAAATTCATGCTTGGAACTCAGTCTTACTGATCACATTGCTCACATTTTTATGTCTGTGAAGACTTTTATTCAGACAAGTCATAGTAAATCTGGGAGTCAGAGGCTTTTAAATAAGCTTTAGATTCGTAAAGATGTTTCGCCTCTCATCCAAAAGGCTTCTTCATTTCTGACTGACCTCTGTAGGGTTGTGTCTTGATTTCCTCCTAAACGGTGCTACAAATTCCCAACTAATATTTTCCTCATAAGGCCTATTCACAAAGCTGCTGTGAGCAACTTTTACTGCACGACTGAGAGAAGTCAAAAAAGGGGCCAGTATGCTCCACCAGCACTGCTTGTTGGATGGTCGAATAGCTTTGGAAACCCCCTCCCCACACTTCTGACATTCACACCCCCTTCAGCTCGTGATAGTCCAGGTGTGCTTAGGTGAGAAAGGAGCCAGGGTTTGAACTTCTCTCTCTCAGGTTCTCTTTTTTCAGTCTTTACACAACTATTTTTGTCACTTGTACTGCAATGCTATGAATGCCTTCCAGGACAGCCGGTCCACTATGATTGGTTGACAGTTGAATGTGAAAAAAAAACAAAAAACAATATACAGGAGTGCGAGGAACAAATTAAATTATGTAACCTCGATAGTTAGATAAATAGATCCTATCAAAAATCTTAAAGTTAGTTATTTTAAGGGTTTCTCCTAGCTTGGCCATTTGTGAGCTACAGTACTTTAGCCTTTGGTTGTCTTGTTAATACAGTCCCATTCTACAATTTGATGTTAAAATTTTCTTACATTGTTTACCTTAAAGCAATCCAACATATTTTATATCTTCACATTATAGACAAACACATCACTTATGTCATAAAACTGTGGACAATTGAACAAACTCATTTGTGTACATTATTGTAAAGCGTTACAAAGACAATCTTTCCCTAACCTTAACCAACTGCTTTGAGTTGCTTAAAAATAACAATAAAACGTAAATCATGCTTTTGTTGCCACAAGTGGATATTGTAGAAATATGTTGTCACTTTACATTTTGAATATACACTCGGCAAAAACGTTTCCTCATTGTGTTGATAAAAATGTAAATCTGGCAGAACGTTTCTTTTAAAACACATTTTCTGTTACTAATCAGTGGGGTATATACGTTATTTGTAGTAAACAGGGTTTACATAGAAAACAACGGGAAGGCTGTTCTGACGGGTTAGGGTTCAGGGTTTGTATGCCGCTGGTGTGTGTAAAAAACCTTGTTTGAAAATAATTTGATTGAATTTACACTTTTAAAGCTTTTTTTTTGCCTTCAAAACTTTGGAACAAACTCAACCTGGTGGCTGACCTTTGTCCTCTGGGTGAGCGTAGAGGGTCACTTTCTCTGCCCTCCTCCTCTTCCTCCTCCTCTGATCAGAACAGCTGGTCCTTGTCTTGTCTTGGAGGTTTGTAGATGAAAGCAAAACAAAGCCAAACAAACAGAGGGATGGACGCAGACTTGTCATCACTGGTACAAACACAACAATCTTTGACCTACCAGAGAGCTCAGAGTCACAAACATTTATCTGATGTTATCAGAATCTCGCCATGTTTACACTAATATTGATAAATTTAAAGTCACATTCTTTTCTATCTATTTCGTACTTCTTCCCCACTTAGGTGGTGTTTTTCAGCTTTGCATTTTTGTGTGAAACTTTGTATCCTTAAATGTCGTCCAATCTTCTTCCTCTTTCTGGAAATAAACAATATGCTTTGAAAATGCTGAAAAGACTTATGAGGACGTGAAGAATTGCTCAACATTTTGGGGTAATGCTCTTATATGTTTTCTTGCTGAGAACCAGATGAGAATACCACTCTTATATTTGTTAAGTGTGAAGCTAGAGCCAGGAAGTGATTAGCTTAGCTTAGCATAAAGACTGGAAGCAAGGGGAAACTGCTAGCCTGGCTCCGTCCAAAGTTAAGAAATATGCCTACCAGCATCTCTTAAGCAATCTAGTTAAAAACATTGCTGTTTGCCAAAAAGTAATTTCCTGCAACCACAAATTGTTGTTTTTATATTTCTATTTGTGTATGAATTAAACAAAGTATGTGTTAATTAACAAAATTTAGACTTTTCTGCAAGAGAGCGGATTACTGTCTTTCCAAATTGTCAAACTATTCCTTTAATAAACACATATGACCCTCATAAACAGTATTTGCAAATTTATTCACATTAGTCTGGACACGGCCTTATTAGTGGCAGCAGTTGTTTTCGTTTTAGAGAGACTTGGAGGCTCCAGTTGTTTCGCCTACATCTGCGTGTACGACAGCGCTGCCAGTTTGTTTTAATTAACCTCCTACTGGGATCCTCTCTGGTCTCGAATGTAGAAGCTGCTGCCCACTTCTCCTCAGGAGGAGGGAGGGAACATTCTCAGTATCAACAGGGAAACAATGATCTGTACTTGTTCCCTCATAAACACAGACATACATAAAACCACAATCTTAATCCAGACACTGTTCCTCATCTGCAAAAAAACAACAACATGATTTTACATGTGAATGTGTCTCAGAAAAAAAGTTGTTTGAAGAGCAAAAATCTAAACAAAAAGGCAAATGTTCTTCTTCAGGGATCAGTCCCAGTCAACTTTCCCCGCTGGTTCTCGGCAGGATGGGACTCCCGCGGATATCCTTATCTCCTGGACACACACGACTCTGCTACAACATGTTTGACTGACTGAGGGCATGTAAACAAATTGTTGATTGAAGTATTTACATTCAAGAATGTTAAACATGTTTGTTTGCCAAAGAGTTTCCCATCAGGATGGTAAAATTGGATTAATCGCTGTTGGTTGCTGGCTTCATCTATCTGTTAAAGCGATGGCTTTTTGTCATTCAGAGACAGGAGCTTGTTCGTTATGGCTTAATTCAGACATGGAGAATATGCAGGATTCAACAACCAACAAATGACAAAACTTGTAACAAGCGTCTAACAGCCACAGTGCTAACAGGCTAATGTTTGGCTGGTATAATGTTTACCATGTTCACCAAATCTTAGTTTAGCATGTTAGCATGCTAACATATTGCGTAAACATAAAATACAGCTGAGGCTGGGAATGTTCATCAGTTCAATTCAATTCATCTTGATGGGAACATGATTATAACAAATTTAATGGCATTAATCCAATAGTTGTTGGGATATTTCACTAAAAACCACAAATATGAACCTTTTGGTGGCACTAGAAGAAAAGTCAGGTGATCATCAAGATCGGTAGGATTCATGCTTTGGGAACCATGAATGGCTGAACCAAGTTTCATTGTAATCCATCCAATAAAGAGCTGAAGTCATGACGTCACACACAGACCATTGTCTTTAACTCAATCTCTCATTCAACATTTCTTTCATCTGCTTTGCTTTAAAGAAATTGTAACTTTGTAACATTGTAACTTGGTTTCATCCATGTATTTAAAACTCAGCGCTTTCTTCTAAAGTCTTTTTTTCCCACTTTCTAGCTGTAGTCTCTGCTGTCGTCTACAGCGTTCGCTCCTCTCTGTCCTGCTGTTATTACAGACATGAACTCGCCTTTTCTGTTGAGCCGAGACGTTTACCCCACAAACGTCTGGGGCTTATGGGAAATGTTTGTTAAAGGCAGCTAAAAACATTGACTAAACAATGACACTGGATCATCCTTAAGGAGACATATGAGGTGAGCCACACAGCATACTGTTTGTTCCAAGGCTGGATTTTTAATTTTGAATGAGTTTTAAATGAGGTTTCCTTACTTCTGGAACTGAACCCAGACGTTTTTCACTTCGGCTTTCTATAGTTGATATATTTCAGTCTGAACCAAAGTGGTGGACAGACCGACATTGCCATCCCGAGATCTGCTAGCGTGGCTAAAACTAGTTATGTGTGAGGTCTCCCACAGTTCCTTGTCTGTCTCCGCCATTACAGCAGATTGTTGTTAAATGGGAGAAATAAAAAGTGGATTTTGATTATTGACAGACAGATTGAGGCAGTCATGGCTGTGAGATTTCTTGATGCCGCTGTTGTTTTATATGCACCACAGAAGACAATGCACTGAAGCTCAGCGGAGGATCAGAGGTGTCTGTTTATGAACTTACAGTATGTGTGTGTGTGAGAGAGAGATTTTAAGGCGGCTGAGAAAACAAACACACACACATTCACAGAGGAAAGAGGAGAATATAAACAGGAGGAGGATGGCTGCTCTTCCGGACTGATAATTACATATTTCAACTGATGAAGGATGAATTGTGGGCGATGACAGCCTTCTTCTTCTTTGTTTTTCATTTACATTCTTCCACATTTCTTCCATGTGCTCCACATTCCCACAAAGACTCTCAGGGGCTTAAAGGGGCATTTCACTCATAACTCTACTAACTGTCAGCGCAACTAATACAAAACATTTGCTGCAGTCTTTGCTTAATTAGACGCTTTTGTTACAGTATGATTTGCTTTAACTTCCAGCCTTGAGAAACACTCGTCTGTACGGTGTGTTTAATTACTTCAAACTATAATCACATACTATATTTTGCCACTTAAATCCAATTTCCGATGTTGCCCTTCTTAAAATTGAATCTAAATGTCAGTTGAGAATCATATATTTACCATTTGAAGCGAAAGAAAATTGCTGACACATTCTGTATTTAATTGATAGTTGCAAATCATATAAACTCCTTTTAAAGTAATGATATTTTAAGGACACTATTGTTGATATTTTGAAGCACTGACTGACTGAATTTTTCACGTTGAGTTCAACGTTGGTGAACTTTGATTTGCGAATTCTTGCCGTTGATCAATAGCAAAGCTGTCTTGACAAAGCTGACCTTGGAGGGAACGGAGAGCCGGAGAGTTCAAAATGGCGGCAGCTATCGTGGCTTATTTCTGTATTACACCATCCACTTTATTTAACCTTCTGCGTTTACAGACAGTTGTGAGACAGCAGTCCATGGTACAAATTGAGTTAATTGTTGTGTTAGCAGCCGCGAAAGATCTTTCGAACTGGCATTACAGATTACTAAATTGGTAATCTGTAGCCTATATGTACATGGTAAATTATAGTTTGTCTAGTCTACAATATAATATCTGTAATGTGGATTGTGAATGTTTCTATAATGAGTTCCTAACTATCCCTAGAGACATGCTGGTCAGTTGGCTCTGCCATGAAATTTGGTGCAGACATCCTGAATAACGTCTCATCATCAGGTTTAAAATTTCAATGTGTTTGTGTTTCACTTTGGTTTATGAGTAAATACTTGCAAAGATCATTTAATTTACCACTTTTTTAATGCTAAATGTTAGCATGCTAACACACTAAACTGAGATGGTGAACCTTGTAAACATCAGCATTTTAGCATTGTCACTGTAAGCATGTTAGCATGCTGACACTAGCATGAAGCACTGCTGTGTCTATACAGCCTCTTGTTGTCTTGTTGCAAAGATAACAGCTGGATAATCCTGTTGTCCATATGGAACATGTACAGACAGCGGTACAACTTACAGACTCAAAGGATTTGTTGCATTCGGTTGGTTCATATAGAGCAACACCCTCAACACTTTGTTGTGTTCTGTTCATGCTGTAAAGTTCACCCATAAAACCGTCTCATGCAATCACAGTGTTGTAAAACTCTGCAGAAGTCAGTTGTCTTTGCACATGTTTTTAAGTCCTTCTCAAAGAGGCACGAACACGAGAGAGAGATAACCCGCAAACACGACCACACCCACAAATCACAAAGCTTCGACATGCAGCCCAACAGTTGCCGAGTTGCAGAGTTTTCCAAACAATTTCCATAAAACCCATAAGTGAGGAGTGAGAGATGCTCTTGCCTTGAACAGAGAGAGCATGTTGGCAGTTTGTATGACATTGGGGAAAATATGTGATGACTAATGTATTCTGATTTATGATTAACAAGTAATTCTGGTAGATTTCAAGAGTTTATTTGCCATAACAGACATGCAATTATTACTTCTCAGTTCAGTTAATCTAACCCCAAATTGATTGAAAATATCCCTAAAAATCTGAAAACAAAGTTGATTTCTTAGAAAGATTGTGTGTTTGTGTGGAACAGAGCATTAGTGGGTTATCTAAATCATCTATGTTTGGTGCCTCGTAGTCGGTTTTATGGTCTACAGGAGTTTGTGTTGAAAGTGAAAGATTTCAGGTCAGACTGTGAGAACTCTTCACGCACCGCAGCACCTGAACGCAGCACTTTTACGAAATCTGCTGCCACAATCTGCCTGAAAATCATGTAACTACTCTGATACTCACTGATGCAAATGATGCAATGACTCGAACTGAATAGCTGCACTGGCATTTTATCTGACATGTATGTTTGAACACCGGGAGGCACAAAGAGCAGGTTAACACAGGTTATTTTAGGAAATTGCAGTGTAATTTTCACCAGTTATCAAGATAAAATGATTTGGTTTCTGTATGGTTTCCAACATGTTGTTGGTCGGAAACATCGACTTTTTTCAAACATAAATCAAAGAAATCAAAAGCCTTAAATTCATGGACTACTTCTCTATTAATCTGTGTTAGGAATAAATTGAGGTCTACAGAAACTGGAAAAACTAGTTCAAGGATAGGTTAATAAGTTTTAAAGTTTGTCCTAAAACAACAGTCAGGTGCCCAAATGAACACTGACATGTTTTTCCTGCTGTTATCATTCCTCCTGTTCATACTGGCCAGTAACAGATCCCTTCATAATGCACTTTCAATGTAAGTGAGGGGAGACAAAATCCACAGTCCTTCCTTCCTTCCATGAAAAGATGTATTTAAAAGTACTTGAAGCTAATATGAGGCTTCATCCATCCAAATTAGTCAAATCAAGTAGATATCTTTTAAAGTTACAGTCTTTTTAGTGCCAAATTCCCTCTTTTTGTTACAATTCTTCCACTGCAGCTGAAAACTGTCTGTTTTCACAAAGAGGGAAATTTTTACTAAAAAGACTAACTGTAACATAATATCTTCAGATGAACTTATAAATACATTTTTGTCCAAAATGACGACTGTGGATTTTTGTCCCCTATAATTTACATTGAAAGTGCATTGGAAAGGGATCTTTTAATAGCCAGTATGAACAGGAGGAATGATTACAGAAAGGAAAATCTGTTTCAATGTTCATTTGGGCACCTGACTATTGTTTTAAGACAGACTTGTGAATTGTGAACCTATCCTTTAATCCTGTGTGTGTGTACTTCTATTTTACAGTAGGAAGCGTTTAAAACTTCAGAGGCCTAAATTGCCACCTGGACCTCCTGAGCCATTAACCACCCTCTAAGGAGAAAGTCTAGGGTTGAGAGAGACGGAGTTTGACTATAATGCGCTCGCTACATGCCTGTTGACGCACATTGGACTTAATGACATCCAATCAGTCAGATCCTTAGGCCTCCATACACGAACAATTACAGGCCTGCTTGACTGCTGGTAATCGTTCACATCAGCTGAGTAATGGCTCTTTAAAGGCCCAGACAACCTGCTGTTTTCTAATGACACTTTTGCATAATATTAAAGGAAGTGGCTGTTTATAAAGTGGTCCAACCTCATGCTACCTTCAGAAACAGACTCAGTTTTTACAGTTTTATCTTAAACCTGCAGTGCGGAACTTTTACATATAAATGAACGTCTGTTAGATTGAAGCCCTTGCCAAACAAGTTCACACAATGCTGATTAAGCCTATCACCGCCAGATAAGTCTCTCTGTATTTCACAGGATACAGAGTTTTTAATTCTCATGTCGGGGGCGACATTCCCGCGCTGGCCGTTTGGCCGTTAATCGTCCGGCTCTTCTAAACTTTCCAAATGTTATAGGAATGTACTGAATGGATCAAAGTCTGATAGTGAAACAAGTCATTTCATGGGGGGTTGTGTGACGCTCAAAACAATTTATCCACCGTTTTACAGCCGCAACAGTAGGTTATGGCCAGTGGTGTACTGGATATCAGGCATACTGTTTTAGGACAAATCCTAGCGGGCAGGTGGGCCATCAAAAAATAAGTTTTTGGGCTGGTGGACCGTAAAAACATATCCATTTTTACTGGCCCTCTCTGTGTGTCTGTCATTTGGGATGAGCATGAGAGCGTGTTACATGCCTGTGTCAGGCAATCACAGCCGAGCGCCCCCCTTTACCCTCACTGCCAGAAGGGGGAGACAAAAGTCCCGCACTCCAGCTTTAACTATTTTTTTCTGTACATTTCAAATTAATTTATGATGACATGAAAATTAACTTGCATAAAACTTTTCCCGAGTTTAGTTATTCATTGCATTGAGCATTTAGTTTCCTTTTTGTGATATTATTGTTGTCTGGTGGTGACGTTGTGACTTGATTTGGAAACTTTTCCTTGATGTGTTCAAGGACACTCAGACATCTGAGACTTACGTGTGAGTTGCTGAAAAATGGTATTTTCCACCAAGTTCAGCTACAAAAACAACAACATTGTGTTCAGTGTTAATTTTGGCACCTGATTTTGATTTAGTTTTGATGAAAATGTATATATGTTTTAGTCACATTTTGAGTCATTTGATTTTAGTCTTAATTTTAGTGAACAAAAACAAATAACATTTTAGGACATTTTCAAACCTTAGTCCGTTTGACTCGGACTCTGGTTCATTTGCAGTGGGAAAGTGATCTGACCTCCATTTGACCCAACTACTTGGTGTACTCTGCAAGTTTGAGCTTTAAACAGCTCCCGTACCCTGGTGTGCTTTGCATTCTTGGATACACATGAGTGAAATCATCAGTGGCGAACAGCTAGCCATAGAATGTACAAGAAAGTACATTGCCTTCTTGATATTTGGGCAGATATGAGCTTTTTCAGGACCTTTTTCCTGTGTTTACATTCTCACTCTCGCCCCAGACACAACTAATCAATGAGTGAAGTGAACCTTCTCATGTGTGTTGTATTGTTGCATTTTGGTTCGCTTGGATTTTTTTCTGTTTGAAAAGAAACCGAACCATCATATCAACTCATCCACTGAATGAACTATAGGCTTAAAAATGCCCTCAGTATAGTTTTCATCAGTAAAATTTATGTTGTGCATTTTTTTATATTTATGTCTTCTACGCATGTCCCCCCCTAAAAAAAAGTTAATTATTTCTCAAGAAAGTTTTATCCTATGCGAGTTGATTTCCATTCCATAGTGAAAAAATACTGAAGCACATGGCTGTTCCCCAGACAGGACATCAATCTAAGTATAGTATTTCTGGTATGCTTTAGAAAATACTGTAGCTCACGGTAATGTAATATACAGACGGGTGACAAATTAAAGGAAAAACTGGTACAGGTCTGAATACTTGACCCCTACAGTGAGAGGATCCAGTGGCTCTGTTACGCTGTGGACGGCATTTTGCTAGCATAGTTTGGGTCCACTTGTCCCTGTAGAGAGAAGGGTCACTGCAATCAATACTAAGTTGTTCTGAGTGATCACCTTTATCCTGTGATGAAACATTTCTATCCTGATGAGAGTGGTCTCTTCCAGGATGACAATACCCCCATCCATAGGGCACGAGGGGTCGCTGAATGGTTTGATGAGCATGAAAATGATGTGAATCATATGCTGTGGCCTTCACAGTCACCAGATCTCAACCCAGTTGAACACCTATGGGAGATTTCAGAACGACGTGTTAGACAATGCTCTCCACCTCCATCATCAAAACACAAAATGAGGGAATATCTTTTGTAAGAATGGTGTCCATCCCTCCCTGTGTGTGATTTGTAATTAATGGGGTAGACCATGCAAAACCAAACCACTGGTATGTTCCTTTAGCACACAAATTAAAGGCAACAGGAAGAGACAGTTCAGGGAATCAAATCTTCTTGTAAACATGAACATCTGTCATTTTTTTTTTTACCCAGATCTAGCAGCCTCTGACTCTGCCAGCGTTAGTGCCTTGCTGTACCCTCTGTGGACGATCTGGCAGATGAGACAAACATCCGACTGTTTTTTAAGAAGCCTCCTCCTAGCTTGTTATTGGCGCATGTGGTTGCCTTGAAGGAAGTGGTTGTCGTTGTTGTTGAAAGTGGGTGTGAGTGCTGCATTAAAAAAAAAAAAAAAAAGTGATTTATGAGACCTCTGGGTTCCCCTTTTGTCTTTACAGCTGCAGTTTCCTCACGACTGAGTGTCTCTCAGACACCACACTCTTAAACGTCCTTTGTGTTTTTGTCCTTGAATGTCGAGGACTCGAACCTGCTGACCCGGGACTAAGTAGCACAGAGATACACTGAACACATCCGACCACCTGCTGCTCCTCATACTGCATGTCTTCACTTAAACTATTTGAAATATATTTAAGGCATTTAGTGCAACAAACTCAAATGCTTGGACTGTCAACAGTTAACAAGCAATACACAGTAAAATAAAACCACAATAATTAAACTTATTCATCATTTTATCTGCAGAAAGGATGATATTAATGACATGTAATACCCTCTACAAAGTTACTGTAATAAGTTGAATTATACCTTCAAAACAGCATCATAAGCAAGTAAATGTGTTATCTGTTGTATGATTGATTTAATGCTGACTGCTGCAATTTCGAGGATTAGGAATTTGAAGCTTATTGTAGTGTTTTGCTCAATCTCTGTGAACAAGCCACCAGCCAGTGGCCAAAAATTTAAATGCAAGCATCAACAAAGGCTCTGCAGTCAACTGAGTGTTCTCAGTGAATTCAGGGGAAAAAAGGTTAACACAGTGAGTGGTTTTATTGCTTCTCCGTGGGGAGCTCAGTGTGTCTGAAATGAGTTATCACCAGGGCCAGGCGACATAAATCTACTCTGACACAACCACTCTGCCAGCCAGGAAACAAGTCAGTCAGTCAGTGAGTCCAATGAGTTAGCCAAGCTGACAGCAAACCAGAAAGGTTGGACGGCCCGGCAGCCAGCAGGATTCAGGACGCCGGCCGGTCAGTTAATGCTGCAGTCAGTCAAGTAAAAAGCCAGCAAGCCTATATATGAGGCAGTGATATAAACCAGTCAGTCAGTCAGTCACTTTCAACAGCACTACAACACAACACAATAAAATGGTTATGGTAATATGGGAGTATTGCCACGGATAAAGAAGATAAAATAAGAACCAGTAAGTCCAGTCTGAAGGCCGGTGAGACCGAATGGAGATTTATGTCCTTGTACTTCTTCCATGCTGCTTTATGTTTGAATTGAGCCAAGAAACTAGACTATCCTGATTAAATAATGGTTGTTTTTATTTTAAAGATAAAAAATAACACTGAACACACATAAATTAAAAAGGCAAAGTGACTAAACTTACATGTGTCAAGCTCTCCTCTAAATGTAAAACTACTAATACTACAGGCCACAAATGACTGAAAGAAGGACATTTTTTTTTTTGGAGTTGCAACTTGTAGACTTATAAAAAGATTATTCCATTGTACTGCAGCAGAATGAAAAAATAAATAACTAAAATAAATAAAAGTCTCCTGTAGGCAACATCAGTACAATGTTTCAGTATACATGCTACAAGGTATTTTACCTGGTTTACATGCTGGTGTGATGATGCTGCCTTGCACAGAGGTAAAAGTAGAGTCTGAACCAACTGCTGTTAACTCCTGTTCCTGTGATGCATCTCTTAATACAGTGCATACTTATTTTTTATGCACGTTTAGATGAACTGACATCATTATTGTTGTTTTGTTTACCATTTAAATTGTTCTATTTTTTTATTGGCCTATGTAACAACTAATGGGAACCCAAATAAACAACAAACCACTCTGCTTTTCTATTTTTGTAATTTGTAACATTTTTATCAACAGTGATGCATCTTCCTGTACATGTTTGTCATAGTAATATTGTCATACTGTAACGGTGATTCACCTTTTTCACCAGTTTTTCTCATTAAAACACAGAAACTGTCAAGAAGTAGCAGGAGATGGACCTAAATGCAGGACACAGCAACAGAAGAATGATTCTTTATTCAGGACATACAGGCACAGCAAAACTGAACCAAACTAAACTAAACAACGCAGAGCAGAACAATACAGAACAAAGGATCCAGCAAAACCAGGACTTAAATACAAACTGAACTAATGAAACAACAAGGAACAGGTGGCAAGACACAAGGGCAGGCTGGGAGCTGATTGGCTGGGGAAGACACAGGGAGCAGGGCAGGGCTAACAAGGATAATGCAGGGCAGGTGTGGAGGGAAAAAGAGTACAGAAACACAGGACGAGAACCCAGAAAACCAGAAAACACAAACCTCAACATAATCAACCGACCAAGAACACACACGAATGCAACCTGCAAACTCTTATCTACAATCTCATGATGACGCATCTCCTCAAACATGGCACACAGAGGCGGCAAATGCAAATCACTTAAATCTACAGAAACAAATGCCAGAGAGTCCAGTCATTGAACAAACACCTGTCAGTCTCTGATCTGCTAAACGCCCTCTATGTAAACACAGAAGACGTGGAATAAACTGCCTGGTGTATAAATTGCTGCATCTTACACATCTAACTAGGTGTGTCACACTCCTCAGTTACATTTCACAGCTAGCGTGAAAGCAAATTTCAATTTCAACTTCAAGTGCCAACTGCCACTCAGTCCAGTTCAACAAACAAATAGAGCCAGACTGGGACAGAACCATGACAGAGGCCAGTACCCTACCCTTTCATTTGTGCATCATTTGTAATTTGAACCTCATCTAATGCAGCAAAAATGCTGTGATTTCATCGAAATTAATGAAAAAACCTGCATTTTTATAATTTTTCTTGCTGCAGATCTGTCAGTTTGTCAAATTTTCTTGCCAGGTTTCCTTGAAACACTTACTTTTTACTTAGTTGCCACATGTTTGTGGAATAAATTGTGGAGAAATGAGCGTGTTATTGTCCCTAACTTTTCAGATTGTTTTCTGAATGTAAAAAATGAACAGAAAAGTGCTTAAAATATTTTCATTTGACAGGTTTACACAATTTCTGCCACAGTGTTCCAGTGTTTTCAAATTGTAGTTTACAGAGCAAATGTGAAAAATATGTGTCTGTCCACTTTACGAGTAAAGCCTGTTCCACAATAAAAAGCTCAGATTTTAGTGGTAAAGACGTGGCAGCTGAGTGTGGACAGCAGGCCACATCCGAGACAAAAAAGAAAGCATTTTCAGAGTTATTCCATTAGGATTAGCAGGAATGGACCTGGGATAAATCTCTGTGTGTGTGTGCTGAAGTTAGAAGAGCTTCTAAGTCGTCCAGCCAGGCTGCCCGCCATACAACTCACTGAATAACTAACTGTCTCATTGGCTGACTCCTTCGCTGGCTGTCTGGCTGACGGGCAGTCAGGTGATTACAAGGACGCCATTTGGTTTTACAGCAGAATAATATGGCCACTGTTCGCTCTCTTTCCTTTCTCTCTCGCCCCATGAGGATATAGAGGTGGCCGGCAGGGGAGTGATTAAGATTTTAGGGAGCTGCCTGGCTGGTTCAGGGGTTAGAGGGTAAAGAGCGGGGATTTATTAGGGCCATAAATTAGACCCAGACGTCTTCCTATTCTGCCCCCTTTCCCCCTCAAAGCTCCCTCCTCTCCATCCCCATTATTTTCAAACCCACATCCCTCCCCTCTTAACACTCTCTACTTTTATTTAAGACATACTCTCTGGCATCTCACAACTTTTTTTGACTTGCCAGTCAAAGGAAAGAAGAAGTTTAGGAGATAGATAGGTAAAGGTGCACTATCTACAGCAATGCCATTTGTCCAACTGAGAAAACGGGTGCTTTATCCAGGGTGAAAGCCACACACACAGCGAGGCTTTCAGGTTTGACCTACAAATCTTCCTCTAATGTTTGTGGATGTGTCAGCTCCACAGAGATTCAACTGTACTCCAGTCTGTCCCTAACGACCCCTAAAACCTCTGAGTTTGCTTTAAGAGGAAACAGGGACAGTCAGTAAATACAGAGATCCTCCTTCAGCTGGAGGATCCAGGCAAAAAAGCTGTCTTAAATTACGTCTACTCAAAGCAGTCTAATTATTAACGTAAAAGTAACTAAGTAAAACCAACTTGCATCCACACTAGAGTTTCCAGGTTGTTTACATAGAGAACTCTGCCCAGAGTTAAGAGCTAAATCTCTTCTTTGTCCTCAAAAATGTGAATCACATCTCAATAGGGCTGCAACTAACAATTATTTTCATTATTGATTAATCTGTCGATTATTGTCTCTATTAAACAATTAGTTGTTTTGTCTATAAAATTAAAATGGTGAAAAATAAGGATCAAGGTTTCCCAAAGCCCAAGATGACGTCCTCAAATGACTTTTTTTCTTAAAAAATGACTCAAAACAATTAATTGATATTGACCCAGAGAGGTGTTTTAACTTATTCAGGTTAAAATTATGTTTATTTGGAAAGCTTTAGGAGGCTATATATATTGATATATATACCGATATATATTGTTTTGCACAAGTCCTCGTTTCCCTGAATCTCTATAACAAAGCCGGTGCAAAGTTAGCATGACCCATACAGTCACAAAGGCCACATTTATGGGAAACACGTCACAACCAACCAACCAGAATATTAATCTCTCCTTGGTGAAACTATTAATGTGGTGAATATATAACTGCTTGTCATGAAGCAATACACAGATTTTATTCTTAATTTTTCTGAATATTTCTCACTTTATTTTAGTGTCATCAGTAGCTAGCTGTTGCATCCCACATACTCTGTATCACCTCTGTTTTTATGTATTCATGTATTACTTACTTGTCTTTGAACATCATGCCAAACATGTTTCATGGAATTAAACTGAACTGTAATTTTGTTCCTTTCTCTCTATGTTGTTACTTGTAAATAACCAGGATGATATGTTCAATCTCATTGCAGCAGTGCTGGTTATAATTAAAAAAGAATTAAGCTGACACCAACATCTCTCTAGACCTGGGCTTGTGTAAAAAAAAAGGACCATGAAGTGTCACAGTTACTTTAAAGCAAATATTTATCCCGCACTGCAAAAATATCCATCTTGTCAAGTCATGTTTGTCTGGTATTTAGTCCTAATTCAACCTGCTTCCAGCACAAATCAGTTTGTTTCAAGGATTTCTAGTGTGGCTATCTCCCTTATTTTGTCTGCTTTGAAGACTTATTTTCAGGAAGGTTCTTGAGACAAGCCAAACTGCATTGAAAAGGGTAAAAAATTGTGGTAATGCACTGGCAGAACAACCCCAAAACAAAACTTTAGGGGCTACAAAATGCCAAACAAATGTGACATCTGCAGGTAGCTGATCGGCTTGTTCGTAAACACCAAGATCAAACCTGTAAAAGTAAAGAAAGGCAAACATTTTTCCTGGTTAGACTGTTTGACCAAACAGGACAGCGAAAACACAACTTCAGAGCTCCTCTGCCACCACCAGCCTCTTCTCTCCTCAGTGTTTGGAGGCTATTTCGATCATTAAAGGCCTGGGCCCAGAGCACTGTGGGTGTGTGTTGGTCCTCCGATTAAAGGGCAGCCATTGAAGAGTGTGTGTTTTGTGGTCTGAACCAACGGTATGCAGGACGCCATACGAGCCCAGGCTGACGCAGCGGCACCACACCGAGATCTGAGCGCATGCGGCTAGGGGAGAGGTTGTGGGATGGACACGGGGTGGGTGGCTGGCAATAAAGCATCAGGTTATAATACATAAACTAACCCTAATTCTTAACCATTCTTAAGAAATGAGGACTGGTCGAAAGGACCTCAATTCACAAAAAATGTCCTTATTTCAAAACTGTCCTGCTTTACTGCCTTTCTTTCTTTCTCTCTAGAAATAAATCAATAATTTATTTCACCGAGTCATTATGGTCTCAATCTCTAAATTCAGGCCCTCTAATAAGAGTGCTGGTGGTCATTTTGGAAATTATTGCTCCACTGATAAGATTTGAAGACTTATTGTAGGCTTTGATGTCTTCCGTGTGCGCATTGATTGACAGCTGTGATTGACAGTTTGCTTGCCTTGGAGGTCAGACCCGTGTGATTGCTTACTTTTACCTATGGCAAAAACCTATGATCTACAACCACATTCAAGCGTCTCAAGAGCAACATTTAAAGCTCATAAGTCTTGAAGTTGCTGCCAGTATCCATCAGAAGAAAGACTATATTAAAGGTGAAGTGTGTAGAATTTAGTGGCATCTAGTGGAATGGACTTGGCAGAAATGAAGTATTCATAAGTATGTTTTAATTAGCGTATAATCCCAGGAAAATAAGAATTGTTGTGTTTTTCATTACCTTAGAATGAACCCTTTATATCAATGATTTTCTTATCAATGAAATCAATGATTTCAGTCAAAAACAGATACTAACTAAGTTAGAAAAAGTTTTTGCAGTGATGGAATTAGTTTGATAATGTAAATTATGCTGAATTTGTCATGCAAGCCTTTATAGTGCATGTAATTATCTTTTTCTTCAGCTGTTATTTGAGAGCAAGCCATTATTTAAGAAACTGTTGTTTTTTTTTTTGTATTTATTTATGGTATACTGAAGAAAAAGTAAAGGACCCAATATACTACCTTGTGGCACACCAGTAACATTTTAAACCTCTTTAACAAGGAGGAAATATTAACAATTGCAAAAAGATGTAATGAACTGTTTATACAGGAGAATATCATGTTTTACCACATTGTCAAAATCTTTATGAAAACTAATAATAACACATCCAGAAATATGATCTTTGATGGCAGAAAACGTTGTATTCCATGTCACTACCCAGTTTTGGTAAAACAATTGTTGGCAATACTACCTTTACCATTAATGGACATTTCAACTGATTGGTTGAGCAGCATTTAAAAAAAATGTCATATTTATATTCATTCTGTTCAATCAGCCTTCTAAAACTAAACTATTAAAACAAGCCACATGTGAAGAGAGAATTTTCTGTCTCTAACTTAAGCAGGTTTGGTTTTGACAGCCGTAATGTCTCCTGGAGATTTTTTCAGGCCTAAAATACTTTAGCCGAGGGATTAAGGTGACTCAGTTAGGTTAAATAAAACACACTTTTCAACAACACATCACAACCCAAAAAACGGGTGAGGAAATCAGAGAGGTGCATATTTATGCAATGGAAATTAAAGTAGACGTTGCTGTTTTTCTGTCTGAAAGGTGTTATCAAAGTGATCTACTGACTTCTCTCTCCCCGTTTACACACAGTATGCACCCTTCTTCCCTCCCTCTATCTTTCCCTCTCTCTCTCTTTTTCTCCCAGTGAGCGGTCCATTGACATACCAAGGGCTTCTTTCAGCATGTTCAGGTCTGTGGCTCTTTTCAAGCAGCCTACGTCTCCAGCAAGTGTGGCCTGACAGAGGACGTTTTCAAACCGGCCCTGACATTGATGAAACGCCTCCGGTCGAGTCCAGGAGCTGCAGTTAAACACACAGCGGTGAGAGTGTTGACTGAGACCATGAGTCCATGTGTGTGTCTCTGTGTTAATGTGTAAGTAGTTTTCTAAAAAGTCAAACAACAAACAGAGGCCTATTTGATGTATTAAACTTTGAATCTCCACAAATGTTTGGAGAAAACTACTTTCCTCATGGATGCCCAATGAAGTTTAGTACACAGTGTGCGTCTGACAACGTATCTGTGAAAAGAGTTTGATTGTCTGATTGCTCTGTGACATTTTCATATCAATAAATGTTTTGCTACTTGCCAGGTCATAAATATTCCACATTTGCTGTTTTAAATGCTCGATGTCTTTTTTTATGTTTCCAGCTGAAGTAGGAGAGGCTTTAAAAAAACAAGAGGTAAAACACTGAAAACCTTCATAATATCAGCAGTGAATCACATTCTGTTAAAAGCTGCTGGTCTAAGCCAAAATAAACTAGGAAACACTGTGAAAAAGCTGAGAGGATTAATCTTCTCATATCACATCAGTAGGAGAGTGACAACTTAACGTCAATGATTGTGCATGTCAGACTTAATAAAACAGGTAGTAGAATTTGCTCCCTAAGTTCAGTTCAGCTTTTGTCCCACAAGAGGAAACCTTTTTGCAGCAAGTCAGCATAAAAACACAAAAACATGAAACAGAAACACTAAAAATACAATAAAATAATCCTGAGCAGTTTATAAAATTCACACAAGGACGTGAATGCACTTTGCGGTTCTGACAAGACGGGATTCAAATAACATGGTCAGATACCAAACAACATAAGCATCCAGTCACCCAGCGCTTGCCTCTGCCCCGCCGTGAGTTGAATGATGAAATTGATGTGAAAAGGTATCAGTGGATTCATTCATTCATTCATCCACGATGGTCATTAATGAAGTCTTCAACAGCAAAATAAGAAAAAATAAAAACCATCAGTGATGCATGCCTGTAAAGGAACAAAAAAAAAGTTATCTTCCTAGCTATTGTAACGTTTTTAACACACCACGCTCTCTCTCTCTCTCACGCGCACCATGTGCCAAATACTATGCGAGCATCGTCTCTTTCTGTAAATGTCCCACCATGTCTGAATAAAGCTGTAACCAACATTAACGTCTGTCTGAATGACACAAAGCCATCACTTACTTATACAGTGTATCACCTTCATACGGGTTTTCACAGTAATAGAGCCAATTGTGTACAAGTACATGTCGGAGAGTACATGAGGAGAAAGAAGAAAAGAGAGAGAGAGGAGGGCTTGTGGATGGATGGATGGAGAAGAGGAGGTGGTGGTTTACTGTAACAGGTCTCATTAAGAGCTCAGGAAGAACACGAGGCACAGGAAGTCAGGCACTCGGTGTCCTGCTCTGCCCTGCTGCATGCCTTTTACTACTCTGTTATGGTCTGCTCTGTCTCAGTGTGTGTGTGTGCGCGCGCGTGTGTGTGTGTAAGTGTGAAAGAGAGTGAATGAGCTCCAGAAAAACAGAGACTGGCAGTGAGAAATTTGGTTAGAGGGTGTGTGTGTACAGAAAACGACAGAGCGAGTGTGTGTGCTTGGTGGGAGAAGACAGGGTGGAGAATTTGCGTAGTAGAGCGCTACACTCTGAACACACACACATACGCACGTCCACATGCACACACGTAGTAAGTCCAGAGCAGTAGTTTCCTGGTTGTGGAAGTGAATGTGACTATTACTGAGGTATTAATGTCTCCAGATTGCAGGCCTGTTCCTGCCCCCGCATCCGCCGGCACTCCTCCATCCACAACCGTGAAATTGGGACCATGTGTTGCTGCTGCTGCACTCCTCTCCTCCTCCTCTCCTCCATCCCCTTCACTTGGCCAAAAACAGGTTTCTCTGCCTTCCTCTTCCTGTCCCTTCCTCCTCCTTCTCCTCCTCTTCCTCCCCCACATACAGTAGCACTGCATTTTCTTTCTTTTTTCCTCCTCCTCTGTGATTCTTTAAGGCCTCAGTGTGCTTCTAACAAACTCGTTGGTACACAGTGCTGTCTGACCACGTCTGAAGGCAAAAGGCTGCATTCAGACCGAAAATGACCACCAATGCAAGGGGCTGCATTGGTGGGGATTTGTTGTAAGGTACCGCTGAGACAATGAAACACGATCCAGGAAGTCCAGTTGGAGTTACAGATGAATGTGTTTAAAGGCTTATCAGATGCCAAAACACACAACAAAAGTTTATAATACTCACAGACAGGATTTTACAACTGTGTGTTATCACGGCTGCAGTTGTTTTATCAATTCAATTGAATTCAATGCAATTTATTGGCATGACCATATTGAAGTACAGTATTGCCAAAGCACAATGTACACGGTAGCGCAAACAGGGAAAAGTACAGGTTTTAACATACAAACAATAAAACATTATGTTAACCTTATAGTTTGAAAACAACAACCATGCCAACAATATTTTGTAATGCAAATTACATTAATCGTGCTTGAATGAGGAAAAGAAAAAAAAAAAGGGTACCTTTCACCACGACAGTAGCAGGGTAAACAGCAGAAACAAAGCATTCACTTTACAGTTCCACCAGGAATGTGCGCTTGCATGTGTGTGATTGGCCGACACAACACCTTGCTGGATGACGTCATGTTGCATTGCAGCTGCAAAAATTGAGCCCAGTTCAACTTTTTTGCATGTCTTTGTAGTTTTGACGCCATTAATCGTACAAATGGGGATAATGGAGCACATGTTCAGACAGTCTGTGTGTTGTTTGAACCTTGTTGAGCTTGTTCTTCACCTCTGCACACCTGACCAGTCGCCACGTAAAGTGATTGTTGCATTGTCTGTTTTGGGAAGTTCCAAAAACTGCACTTCCCTAAAAGCACTTTGTTTGAAGCATAGTGAGATCTTGACAGGTGATTAAACACATAAACGTCAGTTTGGTATTATGAATTTAATTTGGGACATCAGGAAGAGAGAAGGAAATTCAGGTGACAGATAGAGATTGTTGACCACTCCGACCTGGACTGACGTCCAGATGAAGGAGTCGAGAAATTAAAGGGAATAAGTGAAGGAGGGAGGAATACCAGCAGGAGAAAGTAGGATGGAGGGAATGAGGACTGTGTGTGTGTGTGTGTGTGTGTGTGTTTGGGGTTGTTGAGGTGGAGAGGTCACATTTCGCCAGGATGCAGGGGTCAAGTTTATTTTTCCTGCTAGGGGAGACGCTGACAGAACGGGAGAAGATAGAGGGATGAATGGAGGGAAAGGAGGAGAAGAATCAAGCAAACAACAGATTTAGGTGGAGCAGTGTTCTGAGCACCTGGCAAACTGAGATAAAATTGCTTAATATTTGGTAACTTGCTCTTGTCCTACCCTCCATTCTTATGTTTGTCTGGTGCTGCCTTCCTGGTTTTAATTAGATGTATGAGTATAATGTTTGCTTTGAATTTAAATCATGTTGTAATCCACACAATCTGCACATTTTCTGAAAATGAAAATAATTTGAGAAATACGTTTTTCCTGACCAGGACTTCATGAAGGGGCCACAACAAACAAGTGACCCAACTCACTTTTTTAAAAAAGTAACTAAGTGCAATGCAGAAACCGGAAATGTCGTACTGAAACACAAAATAATGACTACGGGTGGCGTTGAAGATGACTCTGAATAATCAAAATAATTTTTTTATCCTAAAAAAACAAAGTAGAAATACATTAGCCATGATTGTGAAAAATATTTTTTAAAATAGGTGCTGTAATACCTCATTAGACACGTGTCCTCGCTAACTAAACTAACTAAATGTTATGGTGGTGGTTGACCATAGAGGTGGTTCATAATAGACAAAGAGATTCTACAAGATTCACTTATGTAATATGCCTGATGGAAAAAAGTTACACAATTAAAAATGTACCCGGAGGTGATGGGAACACTGCACGGTGCTTCTCCAGGAGGGATTTAAGAAGTATGTGAAGTTCATACAAAGTGCTTGTCAGATCATTAATACCTTAGCGACATTAAAAAATGACTTGCCTCATGTTGCTGACATAAACCTATTTTACACTTTGCTTCTGCACATACTGTATATATTATGCACTCACAATACACACACGCGAGCTATCAGTTTGCTGAAGTACTTCCTTCCACTCAAGCACGAAGAGCAACATGTCCACAGTTTCAACTGGACGTCTGCTTATCAGGATACTTCAGCAGCACGTGCAGGAGGCATCTTTTTAGCATCAGGATGCAGTGAAGAGCCTCCACACTCACCCCAGGTTCATCCTCAGAGGTCACAGCATAACATCCTGCAGGAAGCGTGCACACACACACAAACACACACACCTTTCCCCCCCTTTCTTCCTTCTCTTCTTTCTCATGTCATGCTCAAATTTCACAGCATAACATCCTGTAGGAAGGGGCGTGTGTGTGTGTGTGTGTGTGTGTGTGTGTGTGTGTGTTGGTCAGATTCATGGAGGAGTTACATGTTCATCAGCTGGGTTATTAAAAACGTATGGGAATGAAGCATCCCACAGTTTTAAAGAAGTTTCAAGAGTCAGAGGAATGATGCTCTTGTCTTGAGAAATTTAAAATTAACATGTTTGGGGTGAAAAAGGCGACAGTGGTGGACATCGATGTTTTTAGTCAAATGAAAACATGCAGGTTAATTCCTTCATTCCTCCAGAGCTTAATCACACATTGATGTTAAAATAATCAAATAAATTATTATTTTTGAAACATTTGAGTGCGCTTCTCAGCCAACAAGGTGATAAATTGATTGCTAGGTGGTCTGAGCAGACAGAAACACGAGTAGCCTAAACAATAATAATCTATGGACAACATGGAGGGAGCTTTTGGCAATTTGCATGTATCGTTTGTTTTCTCTCCCTCTTTCTCTGCTGGCCGTTCTCTGCTGCGTCTCAACCAGCCTTTTCTCTCAGAACAAACAGACATAAGAAAAGAAAAGAAAAAAAAAACAGGTGATGTATGAACACGCTGACCCTGAACTCTTCATACCTGAGCTCTGCTGTTTACATGTGAAATGTTTTATACAGACGCCTCCTTCGAGGTGGAAGGAGAAAAACAAATACGGGTCAAGCTGCATCTTGATCATAGCAGCTAAAGAAAAACAATTATTAATTAATATATTAATTAAAAATCTATCACTTTTTAAAAAATGTATGCCTCCAGTTATTTGGAAACAAGTGGTAAAAAGGCTGTATATAGTTGCTTGCTAATCCAACTTTTGGTATTGATTTTCCAAATGTTGCATCCCATATTTTTTAATGCGCACCTGTTGGATAAAGCAGCATAGTGTGTCAGGCATCTGCTTTTGTTCAGTATAATTTTATTGAATCTGAATCAAGAATCAAACATTTTGAACTAATTTAAATCCTTCTGAATCCCTTTTTTAAAAACAAACATTAACAATTTATTTAAGTTTAGCTTTCACAATATTTCATTAAATCAACCTGAATTACATACTATATATAATAATATAAAACACAACAATAAATGACTAAAACAAGATAAGATTTACATTTAAAGAGCTTCAACAGGCACCGTAACATCTTCATTTCAGGTGTCTGCACAGGACAAAAAATTAACAGAGAGGAAACCAGAAATCCTGCACATGGTTGTTCACTTTATTTAGCTGCTAAAAAAAGCCAGATTACCTGGAGATTTTGCTCTCTGCTGATAAAAGATAAAGAGGAAATAGAAGACTAAAATAAAGACTTGACATACAGATATTTTACCAACTTTGAACTGTTTAAACTGAACTTTAACTTTTGCTTTTACTGTTGGGATTATTGAAAAACTACATTATGTGTTCACCTACACATCACCTACTCAACAACAAAATGGAAACGAGAAAATCAACTGTAGCTACAGTAATCCTGTTCTTTGTATATTTGACACAGTGATCTTGAACCCTCACATCCATATACTGTGGACTGTATAAGCATTACCATGGAGACATATGACACAACAACATGAACCTGAGAAATATCTAAAAAATGAGGGTGTATTTGAGGAGTGAAATAGGTCAGCTGAACTAACGGGAGTAGCTTCCAAATTCACACAAGCCTTTTCACAAAAGGAATCGCTGGAATGCAAGACAACCTGAAGAAGATGTGTGATGAAAAGATTAGAGGTTTACATTCATCCTTCAACAAACTTCGACAGTAAATTTGACAGCTTGCTTGATTCGACGATAAAACTTGCAAAGGAGTAAAATGCAAAAATAAATGGATGAAACAACATTTTTGCCATGAATAAGACAAATATCTACACCTGAGTGTCCATTTCTAACACATGAATTAAATTTTTAAAATAACATTTTGAATTCTTAATTGTTTTAATTGAAACAAGGCTATCGTAGACTATTACCCGGCCTGATGGAGATGCCTTTAGCCACAAAACGTTGTCAATATTAAAACCTGTTTGATGTAGCTTCTTATACAGACTCCTTTTGCACCTGAATGGAAAGAAGATGATGGTAGACTGATAAGGATTACATTTTCAGGTGTGTGTGTATGTGTGTGTGAGTGTGAGACTGAGGGGTCTGTAACACTGTCGTGCAAAACAACATCCCCGAAGCTATTCCTGTAATCTCTCCCAATTTCCCTCCCGCTCAATCACTCTTTTCTCTTTTCCTTCTCAATCACTCTTTCTTCCCTCCAGGAGCCACATCAAAGAGCAGAGTGTTATCAGTGCTGAGTGTGTGTGTGTGTGTGTGTGTGTGTGTGTGTGTGTGTGTGTGCTGGTCATACCACAGTTTATCTCCGTGAGTAGCAGATCTCCTCCTGGTTTATCTCTCACACTGCTGGCTGAGATTAATCAATGGGAAACAACAGTGGAACAAAACTCATCTAAGCAAACAGATTTTAAACCTTTGGAGTCAGAAAAGCTCTAAATCATTGATTACTCTTAACATTGGGATCACCCTCTTGTGGTGTATTTCCCTTTTTCCTGCGGCTATCTTGCCAATCATAGATGATGATGAGTTATTTCATGGTCAGATATTTACAACAGCTCTAGTGGAGTTTAAGAGCAAAAAACCCCCAAAGTTTTAGTCATCTAAACATCAACAAATACATCCGTGTTTTGAGTCCATGGAGCTGGTTTTAAAAGATAAGCTGTTCACTTTGAGAATCCACAGCTGCACTCTCAATTTCCGCACCTCCGCATGAAACAGGTGTGTTGGAAAACAAACTTCTTCTTCTCGAGCTTTTTAACTGTTTGGCATGAGTTGAGAGAGTTGAGGGAAAATATCAGCTTTTGTTCTTTCCGATGGGATACAAGTTCCCACCACAAAATCTACAAATATTACTTTCAGGCTGATCGTCACTGCATTACACAGGGAGTGATTGTGTACAGTGAAGAAATCACACATCAGTCACCAGGTCTTTTAGTACCACTGTTTCAGAACAGAAACTGTCTGTTTTTGGTCGTTTTGCATGTCCTTAAAGGCCCCACATACCTGTGCTAGATTTCAAACACTTATTAACAATATTAATGAGCTGCCTTTTGAATTTCATGCCCATTATCTGAAAACAGGGACCGAAAAATATGTAAATCAGTTTTATATTGAATTTGGCTGCATTAACAGGCAGGATGTGAGCAAGGGGAGACTGAACAGAGGTTTAACAGGTTGAAACATTCTCCCTCTTTCTCTCGATGTTTTCCTTCTCCTCCTTCTTCCTCTCTCCCTCTTTTTCTAACTACAAACACAAAAAACTAGTTTTGCTGTATACGTGTTGAAACAAAGTAACAAATGAAATGTACCATTAAATATTAATTGTACATTAATTGCCAGTAAGTATAGGCATTTAATACATTCACAATTTCATTCCACACTTCAAAGTTGAGAGCTGCTCCAACAAAGTAAAGATAGTGGATCGTCTCTGGCAGCCATAAGGCGACACAGCCGGATAAGGGATGACTCACAGCTGAGTGAGCATTTTCATGGTTCAGTATAAATATCTAATCTAAATAAACAGTAGATGATATCGCTTCACTAAATCCTGAAATGAATTTAGCAGCAACCTGTCTGCATTTCTGGACTCTCATGAAAAGTTCTTCCTCTATGAAAATGAAGATTATGTCTACTTTACGTAAGTTTTGACAACATTTGTGACATATTGGTAATGTTACTGACAGTGGGGACTTTGCAGGACACTGCATCAAAAAGAAAATATTTCCTTGCAAAAAAGCTCAGCTTATGAGAATGAGACAACAAACTCTCACAATACAGTTGGCGTTGCCTGTAAGAGGAAAAACAACTGACAAAGCACACATGGTATGATGTCATGTGCCTACAGCGCTCCTGCTCTCCAGACCAAATGAAATAGCTGAACCAGTCTCGAATTATTAACTGTTTACACTGCAAATAATCTGACCAATCGTCTTAGAAAAACTTGAATAATTAAGTAAGTAATTAAATTGTAAAAGGACACATACTTTATAGAGGAAACAAGTTTTAGTAGTACAAAGGCTCCTTGAAAGCATCTCCAAATCTGATTCCCTCCCTCCTATCTCGCCCCCCTCCATCCACGCCTCCACACTCCCCGATAAAGCTGCCCACCTAAAGGGCGTCTTGGCTGGTGGCTGGCCTCGACTCTCCTCCCCTGATAGTGACCTGAAGGGCCGCATCACAGGAACATAGGCCCTCTTTGATAAGCAGGCCTGTTCCAGCAGCTGCAGAGGATCACTGACCACAGGCAGGGCTGATAACAGCCTGCTGTACACTCTTAAAATAACAGGACTGACGCAGAGAACACCCGAAACACAACAAAACACACGTCAACAATGGACATCATTTACATTATTAAGCCAGAAAAGAAATATGAAATCATGAAATCTGTCAAGGAAGAATATCTGAGGGAACGTGATGTGTGAAATGTGATCAAAAGTATATTTTTCCATTCTGAAAATATATTTTTTAGTATATTAAGTCTATTCAGATTTATACATGTATATTTCTACCATACAGCCTTTGTAGTTTTTGGTACTTTTCTCTATGTCAAAGTGCAGATTTAGTTTATCAGTTTATTGCATTTGTCTGTCTTTAAGACTAACTTTATTTTTTATATAATGGATACGGATCCTATTTCCAACAAATTCCATGAAAGACCAAAGTCAATAACAGGTTAATCTGTCTGTCAATACCTTCTGATTTACCAGCCCTGATTTACATCTTTGTTCCTTCTGAAGAAATAAATCTTTAAAAATAGGTCACATATAGTTACATTTAAAAAAAGGCTAATTAATTTCCTAAAACAGCTGGGCACTGTAGTTTTTAGCAAAGATTACTCAAATAGGAGTAAATAGTGCATTTGTTGGGGACTATTTTCAGCGGTGGATTAATACACATTTAGTGAGTATTTAAAGCAGCAGGATGGTGTATGTGGGATTGACTCAAAATAAATTACAGTGTGTTCATTGTCATAAAGAGGAATATGTCATCCAGTGCAACATGTTCACTGATGTGTTTTTAATAGTTTGAAAAAAACAAACAATGGAGGTCTGTGGTACAGAGGAATAAGATGTATCAGGCTGTGGATACGCAGAAAATTCATCATTGGTTTTGGTCTTTTCATTGGATTTCATTGGATGATATGTAAAATATAAAATACCATCAGACTTATCCTTTAAGTGGCTTATTTTTTTATGGTGCAGTTCATTGATTTCCTTCCAGGGTGGAAACCCTGTTCCAGGCTGTTACAGACTCCGTACACCTGGGAGGCTTAATGCTCTGTTAGCTTTGTATGGAGTGAAGAGAGAGAAGTGGGTGAGAGTGATAGACAGTGAAATAGAGGCCGAGGAAAAGAGGCAGAAAGAGCTTGTGAGCGTTAAGTTATAATCCCTGAGATTTCAGTGCTGTTTTATTTGGCAACACCTGTGGTTACCGGCGGCAGTAGCAGGTGTTTTTCTACAGGTCACAGTGTTTGGCTGAGAGGATTCACTTTGTCTTAATAAAGACTTTTTTTCATCGTGTTGTGATCAACCACAATCTGATCCCATTTTAAGTGCACAGTGTGGGTAGTTTTCCACACAACACACAGCAAAAAGAGCTGGTTACCATGCTGAGAAGTTGCAGTTGTGCAGCCTGTTGTCTCCTCATCAACAGCTCGCTGTGGCTGCTCCTCTTGTTCCATTACAACACAACAATTCTTAGTTTCAGGCAATTATATAATAATTAAGACATACTTATGAATATATTCAATTTCTGCCAAGTCTATTCCACTAGATGCCACTAAATTCTACACACTGCACCTTTAAGCAATATTAGGTGATGTTTGCAGTGGGAATTGAACCGGAAACCTTTCACCTGTTACTGAGCTGTAAGCGGAGCACCGACAGACTGCCCTTGTGTTCAATTAGAACAGATATACAAAACATAAGCAGTGTGTTGCCAGTCTTGCACACGGATACAAAAGTGTACAGCGTGCGTGTGTGTTTTCACACTTTGGATTAGATTTTTCTAATGGGTGAGTTCTCTTTTGAATGAAAAGAGGAGCTTTGTGCCGATTTACTTAAACTGAACAATCCAATTTGCCATCTGCACAAATATATTTCAAAATAAAAACAGCGTTAAAATTAAAAAATGGAATTGATTTGGTCGTGCAGCAAATGAAATGTTTTATTGTTCAGAGTAATAAATAGATTTCCCCTCATCTAAACACAGCCTCTCTGTCTTCACTTTTCCTCTTCCTCTCTGTCTTTTTATCTGTCTCTCTTCACTATCTGCTCCAGTTTCTGTCCTCTGGTGAAGAGCGCCAGTCGACAGACATCTGTCATCAGGGATCAGGATGTTTCGTACAGCCTCTCACACTTCCTACTTTCACTTGACAGTCATCTGCACCCATATAACCTCCTCCCTCAGGCAAGGTTCACTGGTCCGCAGATAAATCTGAAAATGTAATTTATGTATCTAACAATTGCTATCCACTCTGGTCTTTTTTTTTTTAGGTTCACCAACTTTTGAAGAGCTCTGCAAAAAAGAGAATTTTCATCCTTGTGTGACTCAAAAAACACAAAAAATTATGTTTCTTTTCAAATGGTTAAGTTCAGGACTATTTCTTGGTTGAGACCAGTAGCTTCCTGGGGTGGCACATAACCCCCTGTAAAATGGCAATTTGTCATTTCTGAACTTAGTCTTTTGTGCAGATTAAGCAAACAAGATATAATGTATTAATTTTTTAGTTTTAGAGTTGCTGGTAGGCGGAGTTTGTTACTTTTGGACAGAGCCAGGCTAGCTGTTTCCACCTGTTTTAAGTCTTTGTGCTAAGCTAAGATAGCCGGCTCCTGGCAGTAGCTTAATATTTAACATACAAATATATGAGTTATATCAGTCTTCTCATCTAATTCTCAGCAGGAAAGCGAATAAGCACATTTCCCAAAATGTCTAACTTTTTGTTTAACCTCAAGTCAGCTACTTCCAAATCAGTGTTACCATTTGAATCAGTGTAAATAAACAAAAGTGTCAAGGAAAAAAGAAATGTGCCTAATTTAGGATTATCCTAAATGTCCAAGGTATTATTGGACTCCATTATTTTACTCCAGTTACAGGCACCATCACTCCGTGCCTTCCTGAAAGGTTAGCATAACATCTGAGTGAAGATTTCGTATCTGTCTCATATATACAGTCCTTGGAGGGAATCATGAAAGCAGATCCAAGAATCCATGGAGATGACATATAGTATGGACTATTAAACCAAATCGATATATGTATATTTGTTTTGGAGGTTTAGCTACATGGTTACATAAAGTTTGTTTCCGAACACTGAACATGGCCATCAATCCATGCTGTGTGATCATTATGTAGTAAATTTATTTTGGCAGAGAAGTTAAGCAATGACATCAACTGGATCCACCACAGGCAGCAATGAGGTACAGTGTTGTTTATCATTGCTGTTTATCATTCCCTGTTTCAGGACTGCTGAGACTGAGAAACACAGATAAACGTAGTGAAAGTCTGACGTTCATGCTCCTCCAGAACGATAACACAGAGCCAACTGAGCGGCCTGCAGGGAGACATAAAAAACCCTAACTGTCCCACTGTCCTTCTGAAGTACAACATGTTTTTAGCAGATTGATCTCTTGTTCTGCTTAGAACACAAGCCCCAACGTCATCCACTTGTCCCTGGTAGATTGTTTGATTGGTTTCAAGAACATTCACTCATCTGAACCCAGACCCAGGCGTTCGTGCTCGTGCACAGTACTGGGGGAAGTCATCAGAGCAGCTGTCTGTGTGCGGACATGACAGTCTCCCATCTCCTGCACCCGTTGAATGGTGGGTTGAAGGCTGGCAAACTGGAGAGAGAGAGACTGTGGCCAATTCACATAGAAAGTGTTTTCTCACGGAACAGATACGCTTCCATTTTATTAAATGTATCAATGCACACTGAATCCGAGACAGTCTCACAGAGACCTCCCGCTTTTTTTAAATTGCTCCGAGTCTGTTTCTGTCGCTTTTAGTGAAGCGTAATCTGAGCAGGCAGCTGTTTAAATCACACAAATATCCTGCTGTATATGTGTTTCGAATTTATTAACCGTATCAATGAATCAATAGATACAAACACTGTCGATTTCTTCCCGTGGAGCTGACATGCAAACTATTTTGGTTCAGTAAATTTCTGCTGTCAGCCTGGTGAAGGCAGTTTGGCCGGCTGCTGTCCTCTCAGCTCCCCGGGAGCTGCAGCTGACAGACGGCTGCTTCTGTGGACAGAGATGCTGAATGCAGGTCGAGTGAGAAGTGGGGAGGCCGCGGAGAGGCGGAGAGTGTGGATGGACTGTTGTGCTCACATGACAATTTTTTTTTCTGCTTGTGATAATGTGTGAGAGGAACAGAAGTGACTACAGCTGAGGCATCGCTCTGGATCCCGCCATATTTCTCTTTTGGTCATTGCCTTGGCAAAATAGTACTCTTGGTCAATGTGGTTGCTCTTAAATTTTTCTGGTTATGCATTTTAACTGGATTTTGCCCATAATTTTGTATTGCATATTAACTGGATATGTGTTCACTCATTTGTAGTGTGTCACATTTGTATTTGTCTCATTATGTCGTTTTTTATGTCGGCTTTTTACCCGGTTAAATAAAAGGATAAGATATAAACATATTTGCTTTTGTATGACACTTTATATGAACTAGTTAGTTTCAAGCATACCCTGGCCTTACAGAGCCTCACGTGTGGCAGTAGATTCTTGCACTAGTGAACCGTGTATTTATTAACTTTTAACTTTGCAAAATCTCTCGGTGTCATTTTTATCAAATATAAGTTAATTAAGATGACTTGGATGATATTTGAACAGGAAAGTTGACCAACGAGCAAATATTCCCAAAACACTGCACATTCCTTAAGGTTTAAATTTTAAAACAATACTTAAAAAATAATTGCCTATTAACAAAAAAAATAGACATAAAAATTTGTCTTATTTTCTTGACCAAAACAATTACATTCTGATCTTTTTTCAAATAACTCTTCCCAGTATTAAGAAAGTTGTTTTGCATTTGTTTTGAACATAAAATAGTACATGTGATGTCCGATTTAAGACTAAAAAGTGAGTGAGGAGGCAGTTGTACAACAGACATCTTCATCCTCCAGAGACGGGGGGGGACAGGCGGGAAACAGAGGGATACATGTTGAGAGAACGAAGAGAACGAATCAGTCGAGCGTGACAAATGTCTTCATCCTGTTGTGGGAGAGAAAGAGCGAAAGTAGGGAGCGGGAGAGAGAGAAAGGCTAAGAAAGGAGACAAACAAGATGGACAGAGAAGCAAGTGAAATAGAGAGGCAGAAACTTCTCAAGCTGGGAACAAAAACCACATTGATCGGACGTGTCAGTCAGCGGAGGTGAATGAAAGATGGAGGAGAAGGAGGGGGGAGATACTCCTGCTGTCTGGGCGGCAGGGAGGGAAACAGCAAGAGGAAGCGGGATTCAATCAAACCCTGTCAAGGTCAGTTTGCAGTGAATGGGCCTCTCCACCTGGCTGCTCTTTCACTGAGATGATGCATGCTGCTGAGGGCCTCATGGCACTGCATGCTGGGAGGGGCCTGTCCGCTCTAAAGACAGTCACTGAGACAAAAGTATACTCCTGTATGTTCACTGTAAATTCAGGATAAGAAATCACATCATGTAAATTAAGATGCCATATCTACAAAGGGCAGAGAATCCAGATGATGAAAGTGACATCACTTTGAAGTTGAAGTTAATCCTTTTTATTTGAACCACTTGGTTTTCACTCCCTTTATTTAAAGGTTCAAGGCATTGTAACTACATGTCTTAGATCGGCATTCTATGTATTGTTATTTTAATTAAGACTACTCAAATGAAATAATTTGGCATGTCAGTGGTAATTGGTGAAAATGGTACATAAAATTAGCAATTATAAATGGAAAATAAGACTATATCTGCTCTCTGGAGACAGAAGACACAGCAGTAGTGACATGAAGACAGCCATATAAACCATGATTGGGAATATATACATACATGGCAATGAAACATGGCCTATCGCAAATGACCACTGGACATTCAGATCCTGCCGACTGTTTTTTATTGTATCGTGCTGTGAGCCTGCAGTGCAGGCTAAGTGTAGGCTTACAGCACGATACAGCACATTAAGCTGTTGGTAGCCTACAGCTGTTTTTATAATGATGATATTCTATCACTTTGGAGTTTTTCAATAGACCTAAAAGGCCTAAATGACATTGTATTTAGCCTATGCTTAAGCTACTGCCTGAGTACCGCTTTCACACTTAATAGGAAAAGCCGACCAAAAGGAGAAAACGGGCTCTCGCGCTTGCTGTTTCAGGCCTTCACCGTCATTAGGCTACACTACATCACCAACCGCTGGATTTATAATGAACTACAATAAACTTGAGCTTCTGTTTTTTGATTACCTGCTACGCAACATTACACTCTTCCATTTTATAGTAAGTCGTACTTCTGCGGTTATTTTGGTGAAAGTAATGCAAATAAGTAACGCGTTAGTCTACACAGACAATATTGTAAAATAACTTAGTAATATGTAATGTAGTACATTTTGAAAGTAACTTGCCCAACACTGTGAGGCAGTGATAGTGAAGCATATTGAAAACAGCTGAGGCCAATCAGGTGAAACAAGCTTAACTTCAGTGCCTGAACTAACGCGATGCTCCATTTGTGTCTGAGGAAGGAGCACGAGGAAGATGGTCCTGAAGAAGCTTCTATCTGCCCCAAATATCAAGAAGGCAGTGTAGTTCGTTGCTAGTCCAGTTTGCGATTCATTCAATATCAGGCTGCTAGCAACTGTTTATTTTGCTCACCCACATCCCAGCATGCAAAGCACACCTGGTTACGGGTGCCGTTTAGCTAAACCTTGTAGAGTAGGTTTTGTTTTTGAGACAGTTTGAGGTTGGATCACGTTCCCACCACAAACCACTCCAGAATTCGTTTTTTACTTCCTCTCAATGGTCTTGATGTGGTTGTTTTGGCACCCTAGAAGGATTACTGTGTACAGATCTGCCCCAACGAATCGTATCAAAGGGGAAAGCAAACCAGAGTCCAAGTCAACCAGAGAAAAACAACGCAGGTTTGAAAACACACTCGTGCTGAGTCAAATGTCGAAAAACAAAAAATAAATTTAGTCCTAAATAGTCACATCCCCTCATACGCTTAACCCCTCTTTTCTTTTAACTGACTGGAAGTCTAATTTGACATTTTAAACTGTGTTTGTGAGTGTGTGGTGGAGCAGTTGTGAACAGTTTTTCGTTCTTAAATCTGAGTAAACCATGAGAGAAAGTGAAGATCTACTTTACTGAAAAAAAAAACAACCTAAATCTAGAATGATCCTGGATCCTGGAAGATCCAGTGACTTTTGTTGTGGAGTGAGCGTGTTTGTGCTTGTTTAGGATGTCTGAAGCATTTTGGAAATTAAACTCTTCATTTGTGTGTGTCTATATTTGTATACGTGCATGTGTGTTACTTCAAACACAAGTAGCTCCAGCCACAGTGTTTCTCCATGTGTGGTCAGAGTATCACAGACATATTTGCTGTTGGCCACTCTGTATAAATGAGTAAGCGCTTGTGGTCAAGTGTGTGTTTGTGTGTGTGTGTTTGTTCATGAATGAGTCAATTAAAGTGGTTTCAACCAAACCATTGGGTTGAGTTAAACATGTGTCTGTGTTTTAGATACAAGTTCTTACGTGTGTGTGTGTGTGTGTGTACGTGTGCGCCATACCGGGCCAAACAACATATTTTAGCCCATTAACTATGAATTATATATACTTTATATATTGACTGATGTTTTTCAAAGTATAAAATACGTTTTTAAACACATTTCCAGCCATCCAGTTAAAGCCCCTTCATGTAGAATTTCACCATTTCTGACTTTTGAGTGATCAAAGACACTGAGGTAGACAGCAACGCAGCCACTCCAGATTTTAAAAATACCATCTGCAACACAAACACTCATTGTTAATTCAATTTTTGTATTTTTGGCCATTACTTTTTCTCAGTTACTCATCACTCATCAAGTGACGATCTGACAAGTTGTAAACAATAAAGTTTACTGATAGAATTATTTCCAGAACCGTTTGTTGTAAATGCTTCATGTAGCAACATTTAGTAAAAAATACTAAGTACTGTTAAATTGCTAGATGTTATTTTCTTCTGAATAAACTTGACTTTATTTGGTAAATGTGTAATGTAATTCTGCATCATTAACCTAGTTTTCCATCCAAATGTAACGCAAATTTTCACTGAATTTCCAGAAAATCTAATGAATGCGCATTTCCTTCTACGACTGTTATGCAAATATTAGTAGTTGGTTAATTGAGGTAAACAATTGGTGGCGCTCATTCTGGAGTCTGGTGCTATTAAACCACTGCAGAAAATGAAGGTACACCAGAAAGATGTAATTAGAGCAGCAGTTAAACCTAATATGATGATCTCTTTAGTGTAGTGAAAACTTGAGTGATGTTTAAATCACATGCTTCATGTCATGATTTATTCACCAAGTCTGTTTCTGTTGCATTATACACTAACTTTTCCACTTCAGCCATGCATGAAATCTTTTTATGATATTTAAAATTATTCCCCCCAGCATTTCCACTTATTTTATACGCAAATTTAAAATAGAGTCTATGACATCTATACTTGTTTGTTTTTGCAGGTCAAAGTGATCTAATAAATGCATAAAATAATAGGTGTATTTGTTTATATTATTTCTTCACAGTAGGTGTTTCTTGTTTTGTAATAGCTTCAGTATGGTAAACTAATTTTTCTGTTACTTCTGTTGCTTACTTTCAACAAAGGCCTGGTGTTGCTGTAATGTAGCCACATTCTTTGAGAAGTAGTTTTTTAGCTTCACTAGCTGCAATTTCAACACTTCCTCCAATCAAGTGGTTTAGATAATCTGGATAAACTGTTGGTTTGTTTACAACCTGTCTGATCGTCTGACTGCTCGTGTTTCTTACTCCCTCAGAGTTTTTTTTAAAGTTGTGACTCAGATCTCAGTTACTTTGGTGAGTGCAGTGTTATAATTAATAGAAATGATGGACAAAACTACAAAAAATAAGACCCAAATTGTGATAAATGAGAATCATCTTTTGAGAGGATAATCAGCAGCACATTTGGTCTTTCCACCCGTTTTCTCTTCACTTACGAGTACAAGATGAAGTATATTCTGAGCTGTCTTGGTAAAAAGAGGGTTTTCCCCTCTTGCAGTCACAATAAATCAATTATGTGCTAATGGGCTGAAATATAAAATTTAAATGTGTATGCATGTGTTGCCTTGGATATCTGCCCTGGTGGCTCGGTGCCAACCCAAATCGCCTGCTGGCAGCCTGAATGCAGCAGGCCTGCCTCTGCCTGAGAGCCATTTCACAGGTAATTAGTGGACATAATGACTGCAATTCTTGGGGAAAAAAGGAGAGCGTGGGTTACTTTTATAAATGCACGAACATAGTGATCCGCGCACAAAGGCAATTACACATGATTACACTGGGATAATGTTTTTTATTATTCCTCCTCCACACAGTATCACTCAGTAAATCTAACCAAAATATAGTATTTACAGCTTTTAAAATGTGCAAACATTAAGACAACACCTTAAGAACAAATGTTTTGACCTTTAAAAACACGCGCACTTATAAACCTGTCCCCTTTTTAAGCACAGCCAAAATGTTCTCACTTTCACAATCTTAAACACCAAATACTTCTTTTACAGATAGAGCACACGCAAACACAAACACACACACACACACACACATGTCTGTCTGAAGGGTTTTCTTTGGCTGGATCTGCGTCACGGCGTTACCACACACGCCTGGAATCACTTATGTCGCCACACATCCATAAACCAACACAGGAAAGACGCGTGGCACCACGAAACTACACGGTTCACTACTCAGGCCAAGAGCTCAAACTGCTTCCATACTGAACTCTGCAGCAAGGGCGTAGGTTTGGTTTTAACTTTGGTAGAGCCATTTTTTATCAGACGGCCAAAATAATTGTGTATGTGCACTTGATCTCTATCACTCTTTCATAGGCACATGTGCGCACACACAAAGAGCCGGACTCTGCAAAATGTTTACTTTAGTGAATTTGCTGACTTGCCTGAAACCAGACTTGTATCATGATTTTTTCTCAGATTTTTTAAATTTTATTTTATTGATAGACTACTTAACTATGAATCTGAGACTAAAATTAATATTTAAAAATAACATATCAGTCACAATAAATGTGTAATGTGCTGCGGTGTAACTAGCTGCTGAAAAGTTTTCAAACCTTTCATTTTACAAGTATTTAAGCTCACAGAATCTAACATTAAGAGGGCTAAAAATTATTTATGGTCCACACGCACCTGTTGTTGCTACTACCAGCCATGTTTTTGCACGTTATGGGATTATCCGGAAGACTCTGACAGCGGAAACAGCTGATCAGTCACGTGAGTTAAATGTTCACTATGTCAGAACTTATTCGGTGTTTCCATCTCCCATTTAGTGCATTAACTGTTTTTCAAAAAAGGCAAAAACCACCACAAATTTTTGTGAAATTGAGTAAGTTTTTTTAAAAATTTTGCCATTTCCATCAGTTTTCTATTACTTCAAAATGCGCATAAAATATGTTGATGGAAATACGACTAATCTATCTTTAAATCATCTCAAAATCTTCTATTTGTTTTATTTTTCAGTCTACTCCTGAACTTATGGCTAGATCTTTCACTATGACATCAGGCTGCAGCTCACCTGTCTGTGTGTCTCTGTTAGCTTATAAATAATGTTCATGTCTTAATGACACATATGCAATAATAACTCTGCTCCTGATCCTCTCATGGAAAAAGGGAGAGATATGGCATTAAATAGTAAATATTTCTCCCACTAATTTCATTACAGGATATTCTTATTAACTAAGCTCAACTGTTACTGACACTTTGGTTGTGAAAGTGAAAACCACACAAGATGAATCAGAGGCCTTGTTCACACCTAACATTAACACGTGTCTTGGTTGATCTGATCACAAGCGACAACCCTGAGTACGTCAGTTCACACCTGGCATTAGAATGTGTCTCCACGTATCTCGAGTGACCACCTGTGATTGGATCTCACCTCCCTGCTCTATATGCAAATAAACACATACATCATTTCCATTTGCAAAGACCAAATGTGTTGTTGTTTTTAGACGTTTTGTTTTTAGACGTTTTTAGACACATTGTAATGCCAGGTGTGAACTGGGCCATAGATCACCTATTTATGTTAAAAAACATTTTGCCCCTTCACAATTGTAATGACCTATCTGACATCACCAAGAGATACATTTCTTCTTTTTGGGTAAACAAACCTATAAAATCACATGTGGAAGAATCTTTCGGGTGACTATTTGATACATTTTCCGTCAAGGAATCAATTAATTATCATTTCAGTCATTTATGAAGTAAAAATAAAAAAAGGCTTGTTTTAGCTTGTAAGAATTTGCACCCTGTTATGTAAATGTGAGAACAATTTCACAGGTTAGTCTAAATTCTTAATAAGTGCCCAAGGCATTTTTACTTTAAAGTCTCGACAACAATCTGCCGCCACAGGATCATGTAACATTTTTGTAGAACTTTCAACACAGCACAAGTCTGAACTGAATGCTGTCAGACTAACATAAAGGCTGCAGCGGCACAAGGTTAAACATGTACAGAAAGAGATTACACACATTTTGTTTTGCCTTCTTAAATGGTATCATCTCTTATGTACAGAGAAGATAAAATCACTTTAATAAGCCACTGAATGAGCCTATTTTAAGTTGTTGAGGAGTGACTTTTCATGTCGGATCAGTCTATAAAATATTTTTTTCTTCTCAGGAAGTTAAAAAAATCTTATACAACTACAATGATAATCAGACCAGCTGTCTTCCTCCTTATATTTTCAATTTATTCTTCTTTGCCAACTACATGAACATGACTTAGCATCTTTTCATTCTATGCTTGTGCACTGTCAGACATCATAAAACAGGCAGCAGAGTTCTCAAATGAATGATGAAATTGAATTAAGAGATTTATTTTGAGAAGTGGAGCAACACAATCATAATTAATTTAGGCTTCAACAGCAAAACAAGTAAAGATCCATCAGTGATGCAGCCACCGCTCCCCGTCGCACACCAGATGCCAAAATGTATTGTATAGTGACGGATACTTACGTTTGAATGGTAACAGACATTAACAGATGAATTAAGCCAGCAATCGTATGGTGTGTTCAGACAGAACGCAGAGAAAATTTTCTGACCGCTGGACTGTTTGTGTTTATCCGTCTCAAACAGCCGATAAGCTAGCAACAGACACACCGACTGTGTTTGTGTGTCTGTGTATTTGTGTTCGATTCAGCTTCTGACTGAACTCAGAACTCACCAGAAACACTGGTTCTTTCTACTATTTCCCTCCAGTCTCTTTCCTTTCCCCCCCTCTCATCTCTGTACATTTATGAAGCAACTCAAGTTTTTTTGGGGGGGATGTTTCCAAGCAAAGACCACATTTCCCATTAATCCTGTTGCTTCCTGTCCTTGAAAGGGTGCTACTGCTTATCTCCCAACTCTGCAGCGAGTCAGTTTGTTTTTAAAAAGTTACAAATACAAGAGCTGTGTGTGTGTGGACAGAAAGCTCCTCTGTTGTTCTCCCAGAGGACCAATCAGCCGCACTGCAGCTGTGGGTCTGTACACACTGATGACAGCATGTCACACACACACACACCTACCTATAGGCTTCAATATGCTCGAATATGTGGCATCGTACACATGTGCAAACACGTGCACACTGACCTCTGTGACCTGAGGGCCTCCCAGGAGATCTCAACTGGACGATCCTGACCACCTGCTCCTCGTCACTGGCCCGAAAACAACTACACTGAAAACACACACAGAACCACACACTGACCGACAACCTACTCACTGACTGCAATTCCATTCGCGTGAAAATGTGTCACAACATGAACGTTGTGCTACAAACAGCAGCAATTCAGAATTAATATCATCTTTCTGTGGAATAGTCTCCCTGCTGGCAGCGAACAGTTTGACTCTGTTGAGTCTTTTTAACAGTGTCTCCTAGAAACTACAATTAACTAATTTACAACAGCAGATATGTTTCAGATGGCGTCCGCATTATGTTTGTTATCAACATAATGAGAAAATGTTGTTAATTAACATATCTGCACAAAAATACTTATGCTGAACATATAAGTAAAACATTACAACATTACAATATCTGCTCTTACAATAAAATGCATTATTAAACTTTTTATGTTTTTGTTTTGGCACATGAGGCACTTGGTTAAGGTTAGTGAAACATCACAGTCTTGGTTTAATACAGAAAAAGTGACCTAAAGCATGAAACACAACGAGCAAACATCTCTAACTATGGCAAAATCCTGCACTTTGTACATCCACCCCGACTTACTTACGTATGACAGAACATAAATTAGTAAATCCTTCAATTGAAAAACATTACCTTTGAACATTGCCTGTGATTACATTTCCCAACAAAACGCAATTACATGTATAAATGTAATTTCTCAGAGACAAGGTTTGTCTTTTAAAAACCAAAACTTTAAATAATTTATTTGATTTTATTTTTAATAAGTTGTATTTTCTCATGTCTAGTCTGGTTTCTGTGTTTCTATGATCCCTCTGGCACACTGGTCTCAGTGTCTCTTGAACAATCTTGACTTCTTGTTCTTCGTCAGGCTTGTATGTAAACAACAAACACATACACACCCAATTGTAGACATTTCAGCATTTTTCTGTTATGTTAGTGTTTCAGTGTCAGCGTTTCTGTTTTAGCCAAAATCTGAGCTACTATTTCTTTGTGGGGAAATATGCATCTTGGTTTCTTAGCTCTTCGACACAATCCTGTACAGAAAAAGGAAACCACAAAAGAACCAAAAACACAAATCCTAAAGGTGTGAAACACCAGATTTTTTTGTCTTTAAGGCAGCCAAGGAAGAAGAATCTGTTTGCTTGAAGGTGATTTAAACTCAGAGCACCCGTGGGTGACAGGTCTGTGAGCAGTGTCACCTGAGGCAGGCAGATCAGGTGAGGAAGGCTCGGGCAGGTCAGGCAGGCCGAGGTAAGGTTAGATAAGTAGAGGTCAGGTGAAGGAACCTTTGCTCCGGGATCTGCATTTTCAACATACCCAAAGACAATGAAACTGATTTTTGAAATAATTATGAACCCAAGTTAAGGGATACTCTGTCTTCTAAAATGCTAGCTTTAACTTTTTTAACAGATCTTTGGCAATATGACAAATAGATACCAATATGTCAGGGAACTCAGTGTCTTCAAGGTATGTTTAACATCAAATACCTTGAATATCTATACTGGATGCTACTTTTGTTTGGAGGCAGTTTACATGTTCAGACAGTACTGAGACTTGCATTTGAGGAATGGTGACGTGCAGGAGGCAGCCAGGTTAGATGTCAACTCAAAACAAGCCCAGATGTCAGAAAATACATTGTAGCACTTTTAAAGCCATGACATGTTTTGTAACTTTGATATCAGAAAGATATTTCACTCATCTATGGAAGATGTAGTAGAGTAGCTTCTCACTCTTCATGGACAGAGACAAACTTTCCCAGCAATCATTCAGTCATTCATCTAAACAGTGAAACATTCCTCAGTGAGTCTCTTGGATATGCTCACCACAATAACTCTCAGCTTGAATCACAAAAAATCTTTCAGTCTAGTTATTTTACCCACATTTGCCTTGATTATCTGAATCAAAATACAGTTAAGTCGTTCTTGAATTGCATAAGTTGGTACCTAATTTGAATTTACCTGAAAGAAAGTGTAGTCAGGTGAAGAGAGGAAGGCTGTGGGAAGTTAGAGGCGGTCAGTTGAAGACGATGAGCAGCTGCATGTAATCGTCTCCCAATTACACAACATTCCCGCCTCCGAGGCCCGAGCTGACTCGGCTAACTACACCTGTAATTTCAGTGTTGAGATGGGGGGCCATTCCTTTCATTGATACCATACTGTGTGTGTCTGTGTGTGTGTGTAAGAGAGGGCGGAGAGTCGCACTGCAACGTCATCCAGCAACGTACTGTTTTAGCCAGTCTTCAAACATATTACTCAAACACTGTTTTTCCAGGAAAAACTGTTTGACAAACATTTTTTCCTGGAACATAAAAACACACCCACACGAACGCAGCAACTTTTAAAGTTCCTAACACGGCCCTATTTTTTTTTTGACTGAGTATAAAAAAGTTGGGTGAATTCAAATTCGCCCTGTTCCCTCAATGTCATATTTTGTCAAACAACATATTTTGTTGAATGGCAAACAGTTTTCTGAGGTCTCTGTGACTGTAACTGGGTTAGTAATAAATATCCAGCTCATATTTACTTAATTAATTTACTTACAGAAATATAGTTATTTAATTAGAAACTGATTAATTTTGATGTTTATCGTCAAATGAGACAACATTTCCATACCTGCTGCCAATATTTTGCAGTTCGGGAACCTTATTAGGTGTTAGGACAATGTCTTGGCATCACAAATGGCATAATTTGTGCATTCAGCATATTTATAAAATCAAAGCCTAAAATACATTCTCGTTTATTTTTAAATTAAACTTAACATTGTGTTTTCACGCCACCTCAGACCACCCCCACCCCCCTGCCTGGCGAGTCGTCTGAGCAGCTAGCGAGCCTCTTGCCATAAACCAGTGACAAAATAGCAGCTCCTAATTGTTGAGTTTAACGCCTGGTGATTACAGGGCCTCGTAAAACTTCCTCACTCCCCTCTGACAGAGAAACCCAACAACCACCCCCCCCCCACCTTCCCCCACCTTCCTTCACTCCTCCAAGGCCACACAGGGCGCCAGTGCCAATCAGCAAGTCTCTTTTTCTAACACCATTTTTTCATTTTACAGCCCAAGGAGGGAGGAGAAGTCTACACTCATTTAGCTAACGGAGACCAATAAACACTGAGAGATTTAGATTAATTGACCATTTACAGCAAGGGGGAGGAGGGATGCTGGGTAAACTCGACTTACTGGATTTGGGGCTGTCTGCTGTTTGCCTCCAAAAAACACACTGTACATGTTGAAATAGTGTAAGCCAAGACAGTCAAAAGCCAAAGTGAACTGTGTCTGTATCTTAGTCCACAAACATAAAGGCAGTGTTGGGCAGTAACACATTACAGTAATATTATTACTTTTTCCAGTATTGAGTAGTGTGAGGGATTACAATTTGAATTCAGTAATTAATAATAATAACACCCCATTACTTTTACACTTGGGATTTGGTGTGCTTGCTGTCTTACTGGGATTAATGGGGGGTTGATATCAGGGGGACTGCCCATTGATCAGAAGGCCCATTATTCCAAAACCCCAATAGCTTGAAAAATGTCCCATTGGACAGGAAGCCCATACTCTGGCGGCCCGTTATCCCAAAAACAAAAGCCCACGGCCCAGAAGGCGCGTTGCTCCGAAAAAACACACTCTGGAGTGTGTTTACTACTTCACAGACTCCATTAACATATTGTTCAATTTAACAGATAATGTATAAATCATAATGTAAATCATACGTATGACTCCTAAAGAAAGATTTTACATTTCAGTTGATATTTAACTTTAACAGCTCTTCTGTGAATTAAGTTCAATAAACTAAAGTAAGATGTGTAACGTTGCTGTTTGACATTCCAAAACACCGCCAGTCAGCACGTCCACGCAATTTTAATAACGTAATTTCATTAAATCTGAGTTCTGCGTTGTGAAACATGACGACAAACTTATCAGAAGAACTAAGTGGGAAAGACCAAGGTTTGGGTTAAAATGATAACTTGCACGTCAAGGGAAAGTGTGTATTTTCGGAGCAATGGGCTTTTGTTTTCGGGGTAATGGGCCATCGGACTATTGGCTTTGGGTCCAATGGGACATTTTTCAAGTTATTGGGATTTCAGAGTAATGGGCTGTCAGACCAATGGCAAGGTCCCCCTCCCCTCTGTGATGGTCAGCTAGAGGGCCACGTATGGAACTGGAGTTACGTCCAGGTAACTACTATTTATGCTTTACTGACATGCACATTAAACAACAGGCACCAGGAGTTTATCCACCCTTGTGTTTTCTCCAGCCTGTTTTTGGGGCCGGCCTTTATTTGTTCGTGCTGACCACAGCCCCGGCCATTATCGGAGACCCGGCTTTTAACTGACTACCGTCTTTTATTTGAGGAAATACGGTATCACGGTATTACTCACTTCATGGTTTCCGTGTTTCAACTCAATGATTTTTCTAAAATGCAGATCCTTTTGTAGAACGGACAAGAGTACAGCAGCAGTAGAGAGGAAAAGTCTGTTCTGCATATGAACTTCTAAGAGATAATACTAATATGCTTACATTTTTAAAGGAGTGTAAATATTAATTGATATGTTGGAAAGCTGCTACAAGAGATTCGGCTACATTAATACAGAACCACAGATACTGTTGTCAAAAAAACAATCTTTCTAAGTTCGCTCTCTCTGCAGCTGTATCATAAAACATGCAAAGTGTACCACACACGCCTGCTATACAATAGGGGACTTGTGCGCCGTCTGACGGTAGCAGAAGTTAACACAAGTCAAGTTAATGCTAACATTAGCAGCTCATGCTACTCGCAACTGGCTCCTGCCACCTTCTGGTTGAAACATACTTAAGTTGTGTGGGGTTTTATTCATAGTTACATGCACCCATTCAGAAATGTATTGCATCGTCTGAGAGGGAGACAAAAACACCTGTTATTTTTTATAATCAGTTGCTTGTCTCCTTTCTCATCTTCTTCCTTCAGAAAGAGCCATTTGCTGAAGGTCATTTAAGGTCATTGTCTTTAGAAACAGATGCTCCATCACAGTGAGCATGAAAAACTTTTATGTTTTTTTTTTATGGGGTTTAAATAGTTTTGTATATGTGTCATGTGGCACATTTAAAATGTCATTTTAAATGTGCCACAAATTACATAGAGCATGCACTGTATAATGAATGGACAAAATGTCAACCAGACAGACAGATGGAACAGCTCTGTAACTCTAAATGACACATTTGTTCTCCTTCAAAGGAGCAGTGAGTAAGTTTTAGTCTGTGCAGTGTTTTATTTGCACTATGTATAGTTACAAATTCAGTCACTTTTCTTCTGAACAAAGTTTCTGCCAAGTCAGTGGATGTCAGTAGATTGTTGGGGATATAAAAGTAGAGGGTCACTGCACACTGTCTACAGCTTCCACATATTACAACTATTAGGGGAACATTTTGACTTTAGAACCATAACAACTATCTGTCTAAAATATAAAGAAATGGGAATAAGATGAAATTAATTAAAGGAGGTAACAATATTTCAAGTCTGTCTTAAAACAGCAGTCAGGTGAAACGTGTTTTTCTTGCCATAATCATTCCTCCTGTTCATACTGACCATTAAGAGATTCCTTCATAATGCACTTACAAATGTAAGTGATGAGGGACAAAATCCACAGTCCTTGTTTTGAGCCAAAATGTATTTAAAAGTTTATTGGAAGCTAACGTGAGGCTTCAGCTGTCCAAATTAGTTAAATCAATATAAGTAAATATCTTTCAAAGTTACAGTCTCCTTAGTGCCAAATTCCCTTGTTTTGTTACGATCCTTCTACTGAAACTGAACAGGAAAACACTCTTTGTCGAGACACAGAGGAAAATTTTTACTAAAAAGAAACAACTGTGGAAGATATCCATTTTATTTGTCTAACTTAAGACGGCTGAAGCCTCATATTACCTTCAGGTAAACTTTTAAATACATTTTTGCTCAAAAGGAGGACTGTGGATTTTGGCCCCCATCACTTAAACTGTAAACGTATTTGGAGGGAATCTTCTAATAGCCATGAACAGGAGGAATGATTACAGTGAGGAAAACCTGTGTCAATGTTCATATGGACACCTCACTATTGTTTTAAGACAGACTTGAAAAATTGTAAACCAATCCTTTAAAGTATTCCTGATGGAGGAAACAAATTCCTTTGGGAATTATATCAGACAGACATTCACACACACACACACACACACACACACACTGTAGTATAATGACAGAGCCATTATTTTCTGTATCTACTACTCTGAGCTGCTCTGACAGACAGCATCAGGAATTTAAACATATAGTGCATGTTCCTGTATATTTGTGAGTTTGCATCTCCTGTGTAATTTTTATATTTACACAAAAGACTGCTCAGACTCTCAGGGAGGTGACCGTAACAACAGGCTGCACAGATGGGAAAGTTTTTTGGTAATTTGAACTTTAGAAAAACAGGCTGCCGTTTAAATGAAAAGATCGATGGTAGCATATCATAGAGCCAGGTTTCCCCTCTAATTTTGGCGGTGGGTGATGTTTTGATTTTCTTTTGGTTCCATGTCTGGCCTCGTTTTATTTTCCAGTTTACATTCTTGTGCAGGATGGAGCACAAAGAGCCCTTTTCTGAATATGAGAATCACTACTTTTAAGATTTCTTTCTGATCAGATCTCTTTTTTTTGCAGCAGTGGCAGGTTTCTGCCTAATGGATCTGGAGGAAAACACTTGTGTAGTGGTTGTATAGCGTCTTTGTCAGTGGGGTCCTTGAGCCCAGGCTGAAGATGCCTTCTCATTAAGTCGCGGGTGCTGGGCTTTATTGTTGTGCTAATCAGGCACAGATGTGGACACCCCGACTCCGGAAAATCATCCAAGCAGTCTTGACAGCAGACGCCTCTCAGGAGGTGGGGAGGGGGGTTTGAAATCCTGGGGGGACCGTTATAATTGTTTTTGACAGGGATCCAATCCAAATATGTACATGCGTGAAAATGAATCAAGCTTGAGCTGTCAACCTCTGAACTGAGATATTTATGACGGTGGTGTGGGGGGAAGAGACGGGGGTTCTTTTGTCAGGGATGGGAAAGAGATGATGGTTTTTAAATTCAGATACCCTGGCGATGGTTTGGAGGCATGGAAGCGTCACAGCTTTTGACAGACAGCTGTAATCAAGCTATATTTTGTTAGCTATTAAGCTAGTCACAGCTTTCAGGGTAAGTAAACTGAACTTCTGAGTTGCTTCTACTTGTTAAACCACAATGTCTACTTTTTATTTCTACAAGTGGAAAATTCACACAGATACAACATATAACAAGTGTAGCAGCTTTGAAGTGCTAAGCTAAGCTAAACCATAACTGACCAGGTTAACTTCTTTGTTGTATACTTATAATAGGTGAGAATGAGGTGAATCTGAGCGTGGTTCCTGGTGACCTGATGGAGGCTCTGATACTCTCCCAGGTGTTTCTTTGCTCTGTGTTTTTGTACCCTTGACTGAGCAGCAAACCCAAACATCCACAGAAACCCCCACGTTCCACCAACGCTGTTTGTCTTCTTCATTCATACACTCAGAGGAAGGTGTGTTTCCGCCTCTGTCACCAACTCCCTCTGTCTGTCTGTCTGTCGGAGAGCAGGAATCTACCTGTGTGTGTTTTTAAAGAATTAGAATTACACAGTAGTGACACACACACACACACACACACACACACACACTATTATCATGTGGTATAATGATAGGGCCATTGTCTGAGTGTGTGTGTGTGAGTGTGTGTGTGTGTGTTTGTGTGTGTGTAAGCCAGGTGGTTAGCAGGCTTTTTGTGCTTTTATATACTGCGCAATTGAGCGTCTGTGATCCGTGCTGCCTACCGCAGGACACCTGCTGACAACAGCAACACAACATAAGTTGGACAAAACACACACACAAATAGACAAAGCACAGACGAATATAGTCACCGAAATGTCTGAAAAATCTGCAAGTTTCAGAAAACGTAGTCCAGTTTTAATACACCTAGACATATTTTCACCAGTAAATCACTATCACTTAGTTAACAGGGCCTAAATGAAATCAGAAAATAAAATCCAAAAAAGTCTCCATGAAGTAATTTTCTTTTTAATTAGAATTAATACAATTATTTTTAGAGCTTCTTATTCTATTCAAGTTGTGTGATTATGTTGCATACATTTAACCTCACTGAATAATCACTTTTTTACTCTCCCTGTGACCAAATTATTCCCTGCAGGTATCACTGTATCATCTCATATAATCCTAAATAATTCACTCGGGGTTCTGTCATGTTGCATGAATATGCTCACAGCTGGATTGGAAAACCCAGTTAACTGAGCCAGCTTCATGATACCAGTTATCCAGGATCACCAAGGTTAGGCTCAGTGAAGCGTGACACAGGCCCCAGGTCAGTAACTTCATCTCGAACCATGTGAATCTGCTGACAGCCGCTCTGAAGGCAAAAAACACCCCCGTAAAAAAGACATAATTTGCAGCAATATAATCAAGATTCTAATTGCAGCTTTCTAGAAATTATTTCATTTTAAATGAAGAATGCATTTGCAAAAAAACTTTTAAAAAACTTTTCCAGATTATTTTACAGTAGCTGTACTCATCAAAGGACAACAGGACAGGTTGACATCTGATACTTTAATAACTTAATATATTGGTTAAACCTCCACTGTTACCTCTGCGCTGTTTTTTCCATTATGAACTTGATCAGCCTCTTCTTTACCCTCAGGCTTTAATTTCCAGCTTGTACAGACATTTGGGCCTCATGTAAGAACATTTTCATATTCTCATCCTAAAACACACACTACTTTTGTCTGTGAGGTTTGCTTGTACGAGACTACCTAACAAACGCTCTTAACTGCATGAAGTTGTCGATCGTTTCAGTCTGATGAATCACCTGTTCATGAGTTGGTGCATGTTCCTGAGATTTGATCATCAGCATAATCGGCAACCCTAAAATTGCCATATAAGGCGACCTGTTCTGCTCTGTTTCATTCACAAAAATATTACCAAAGACTACAGCTTCCAGTCCTGCTTGCAGAAAATCAGCAGACAAAAACATAATAAGCTCAGGAGTGTCAGTAGTAGGAGACCTGAAACAATTAGAAAATATTAATACAGCTGCCAACAACATGTCATCAGAGCAGCGCAGTAGTGTGACAGAAATAAAAAGGGAATGTTTTGACATGAAGTTGGATGCTAAAAAAGCATTTTTCTAAAGCAAAGCGTGATTCAAGGTAGTCACTGACAGTCACAGAGAATTAGACGACAGAATATTATAGCCTAGAGTAGTACAGTAGTACACTGTCAGGTCCAACAGAAGATGATGAGACCTGCAGAAAGACACTGAAGCAGCACCTTTTAACAACTATTCAAATGTAGAAGCTGCTTTGCCAAAATATGCCAATAAAATAAAATCTAAACACCCTCTCAGTAAATTCGCAGCCATGAAAATGATAATATTGTGAACAGAATATTAATTTTGCATTAAGTTTATTTCAGTTTCAGATTTAGACATTATAATTCTAAGTCAAACAAGTGTTTCTGCGCTTGTGATGAAAATCAGAAAATTTTGTTGGTACCAAAGAGAAAATTCAAGAAACTACAAGAAAATTTATGAAAGCCACAAATGTCCTTAAATCACTCGTGTGTGCCTCTTAAGAACGAATCTGTTTGTATGAGTGTTTCTTGCATGAGGCCTTTTGTGTGACATTCCAGCAAAATTTACTTCTCGCTAACCAACGTCAACAATAAACAAATTCTCCTAAATTTAATTGATTCCTACTTTCACTATCCAGCTGGAGCACAAGGGCGTTCCTACACATATTCTTTGATATTCAGCCAATCAGCATCTATGATTAACAGAAAGTGCACTTGCATTCCAGCTTGACCAGCTTTAATTGACCCTTTGTGTATCCAGTGATGGTGAAGAGGGCCTGGTTCATGTAAAGGAATGAATTAACTGATGCCGGAGAGACTGTGGGATTAAGAATATCCCCTTGGAGGATGATGGGACATGAAGGGAGGGGAGTCACTCTGTTGAGATTAACACCTCGGTTTGCCTTTCCCACATGGCCTCTCAATCCCTCTGGAATGCTGCATCACTGTCTCTTCAAACTAACGTCTTTCTTTATAATCAGGGCTAATTAGAATATGAGTCTAGACCTGAATAGAGTCACGGGTTTGCTTCGAAAATTAAACTCAGTTTGTTTTTCTGTTGTGCTCTCAGTCAATTTGTAAGAGTGATTTACATTTTTTTAAAGATAATTTTGGAACAGAATATAATTCACTCAGTTTAGGTTAAATTTGAAGTGGCATGTTAGTGCAGTGGTTAGTGGTTAGTTAGGTAAGAAGTTCCTGGATTTGTCTATGATTCCCTTTTTATTTCTGTACACCTTCCACTACCTTCTTAGTCAACTCTGTCTCCTAGAAATTATATTCATATATAACTAAATTGCAACAGCAAAAAAGTTTTGCAAGAAACGTAAAGGCTGATTTATGGTAGGTCGCTCGACAGAAATTAAAGAGTCGTGCGACGTTTTCAATTTTTGGTTAAAGGTTTAAGACGCTATCCTCCAGCTGGCTTGTTTAGTTACATTATATCATCCCGACTGGGACTAATTAAACAATGTTACAAGTTATCTAAAGTTACAGGCCACAATATCAATAAGGGAGTTCAGTGAAAACTACAATCTCCATGGCGACGTTAGTGACAATACCCAATCACATTGAGTGACAAAATATGACGGTGTCTACGACATAACAAAATTCTACAGGTGCGCGACATGAAAGGAAAGTGTGAAGCAACACTTTTCTGTTGAAAAGTGTCATTTCTGTCGAGCGACCTACTATAAATCAGCCTTAATGCTGACTGACTTACATATTCTCTCAACGTAATGAGAAAATGTTGAGAAAATGTGGTATGAGTGTGTTTGTTGCCCAAACCTTACCACATATGGGAAGGATGCAAACCTGGGTCTCTGGTCCTGTATCTCATACGAGAAAACAATTTAGTTGTATATGAACGTAATTTCTAGGAGAAAGGGCTGTCTTAGTGAGTGTGGACGTTCCTGACAGAGATTTGACATGATCAGTCTATTAGTTTATATTGAGATGTTTTGATGTGATCAATCAGTTTATATTGAGATGTTGCCTTCGATGTCTACCAAAGCAGCTCACTTCACATCCAAGCATGGATCGGGACCTCTCCGAGCATTGGACAAATGGACGGCCACAGGCCTTAAAAGTATGAGCTTAAGGTTTAAATCCCTCATCGTCTAACATCCCATTGTCCCCCAAATCCAGCCCACCTTTAAAAGAAGCCTTCTCTGAGCCCTGCAACAATGTGGCCCATAAGACCCCCCCAGACAAAAAGAAAGATCCACTCTCTTTCTTACCCCCAACTCCCTCTCCTTCACTCTGTGTAAAGGCCTGATCCTCCGGTGTGAGAAGCTCTTAATCAGGGGCCAAACAATGGGGCCCCAGATCCCTGCTTTTTGACAGAGGGCCTGATCTAATAAGCAGAGGAGGGCTGTGATGAGGGTGGGGGACGGGTGCCCTGATCCAAGGGATTACTGGGAGAGATCTACTCTGGAGAGGGGGCCTCCTTACGTTGGAGGAGGGGAGTGGAAAGAGAGGGAGGGGCAGATGGAAGACGGCAGGAGGGAGGAATAAAATCTATAGGTACACAGGGATGGGAGGAGGGAGTGACGAAGTATAAAGGTGTAGGAAGGCCAGAGGCACATTGGATGATGCAACGTGGGATTCATTTGTTGAATAAAGCAATGGTGATTTGAGATGCAATAATACAAGTATTTCAGAATTTAAGCTTCTTCATGCTGGAAACAATGCATGATGGAGCCTCACAATTAATATGTTTGTAATTAAGGAAAAATAACTTTTAACTTTAAAACTAAATAACAACCACAAAAATGTACAAATATAGATTTAAAGCAAATTTTTATCAAGCTAAAAGTTCCAGACTAACCGGGAATCCACATCAAAAGTTAGACTATTGAAGCATGGATGAAATTATGAATATCCAGCAAATACAGCATGTGAGCAAATAGGAGTTAAATGAGAGTTCCAGTGTTGGACAAGATAGGCAGCAAAATTAATGAAACTGATGAGAAAATGTATTAGTGGGTTCACTATGAGAAGCAGGGCGAGCGTCCCTCGCACTCGTGATGGTCATTAATTAAGGCTTCAACTGCAAAATAAGTTTAGAAATCCATCACTGGTGCAGCCTGTGAGAGAACAGAGGACTCTTCTTCCTTTATATCATTACTTTTTAACTCACCAATGTTCTCTGGCAGTAACACCCTCTTGTGCACCAGGTGCCAAACATTTACATAAGAGACACCTACGTGTGAAAGTCAAAATGCCAGTACATGACCAGACAGATGAAGCCTGCAATGCTACATATTCCATATCTGAAAAGGGCTGTAAAAATGTGTGATGCATTTTTGTGGTTTTGTGCATTTCATTTCTCTCAGTGTATTTAACCCTGTGCTGCTGCTGTAGCCTTTACATTAATCTGACAGTACTTAATTCACACTTGGGACGTGTGGGAAGTGTTACACAAAAGTGACTTGGACTGATCGAACTGCCAGAACAAACCACATATTGAGTATTCATAGTTCTCACTTCTTCACATACATGAAGCAGAGATGACCCGCTGCCAAACCTGATGTTGATCAGACTCGTTTCGTGACACTTAACTTTCCCAGATCATTAGTCTGCTGTTGAAGTGTAAGGAGACTCCCGGGGGAAGCAGGTGGGATAGGGGAGAGGAGAATGGGGTACGAGAGCATAAAGGACTGAGTATGGGGGATATGAACACCTGTCTAAGACAAGCAGGAGGTCCTTAAGCTGGGCATGAGGGTGGAGGTACTGGAGGTAAAGAGGAGAGAAGAAGAAGAAAGGGTTTGTTTCTGATAATCCATTGTTTTACAAATTAAATCCACCACAGACTCAGTGAATCCATTGAAGTCATCGGTGACGTCGACGGTGGTGTCCTGGAATGTGCTCCAGACTGTGTCATGTAATGCAGACTGTAGGACGGCCTCTGATTGGCCTGACCATTTCCTGACCTCTCACATCACTGGGGGTACGCGTCGTAGTTTGTTTACAAACTTTGACCTCAGCAAGATGGCTGCATGGTCGCTCTTCCTGAACGTAGGTAGAGATTCCTCTCTGTAGCTGTTTTTGAATGTAACAGTGATCCGGAGTGTTTATTCCCCTTGTGGTGCAGTCAATATGTAGTCAAGTATAACCTTCTTAAGGGTAGCCTGATTGAGTCTCCAGCAACAATGAGTGCAGCATCAAGATTACCAGTCTGTGAGCTGTTCAAGTCTTTGCAAAGATCCAACAGGGCAGCCTCTGTACTCGCCTGTGGTGGGATGTTGACTGCTATGATAATGGCCGATGTAAATTCCCTTGGTAGAAAGTGCGGTCTGCATTTAATTGACTATAACTCCAGATCAGGTGAGCAGGAATGGGATAACATTTAATATTCCCACTGTCACACCAATCCCTTTTCACCCTTAAAGCACATGCCTCCTCCTTTTTTCTACAGAAAAAGTGTTATCTGGTTGAATGGCACTGTCCGGTATTCCAGGATTTAGCCAAGTTTCGGTGAAACAAAGGACATTACAGTTTCATTACATTCAGATATCTCTTTGGAAACTGATGTGGGCGCGGAGGTCGTCCAGTTTATTATCCAACAGCTGTACATTGGCTAGCAGGATACTTGTCAGAGAAGATCCATGTGGCTGCGATCGCAGCCGGTGTTTAATCCCTCCACGTTTACCGCAGTGTTTCCTTCGATGTTGAGATGGACACAGAGATGGTCTTGCTTGACTATGTGGTCGGGATCGTAGCTGGTGTTTATCCCCTCCAACTTTTCCTCCATGTTGACTCCGATGTTTACATTTGAAAACCTCGACTGGCCAGGTAGCAGAGTTGGCAGGAGAGTTTACAAAGTGACTTGTAGTCACATGTTACCATTGACCAATATTATTCACAAAAAGTACAACTAATATTGTAAAAATAAATGTAAAGAGCATAAATTATAATTATAATATAATTAATAACTTATCAGGATTCACTCAAGAAACTAGCTTGGTTTGTTGTTTAAAATGACGGTTTGCCTACCTCGCCTGGATCTGATTACAGTGCATGTTACTCCTAAATGAGAGGTATAAAAGGAGCTAATGGATGTTCGGCTGAGGTTTCGTTGGGTGAGGGGGCACAGGAAGAAGCAGTAAGCATTACAGAGGTCCCCTCTCCTTCCAGGCCAGACTCCAGCTCCCCTTTTTTCTCTCCCTGTCTCTCCATCCTAAACCTTTCCTTCATCCCCTGCTTAGCCACCTTTTAACCCAACCATCACCCTGACGCCCCTTCTCTCCTATCCACCAGCATCATCCCCCTTCTACCATCTCCCCCCTCCTCCTTCAAAGATCTCCCCCTCCGCTGCTTCAATCACATGATCTATTCATACACTGTCATCAACCAGCTGGGTTGCACATGACATCCTGACCATGCTAAGGTGAAGAAAAGTGTCAGGGTTACGTATGTTCCTGCCTGTGTGTTGAGAAAACTGGATCAAAAGCGTGCACGCCTGATAATCAGACCGATTTGTCATTTTGCTTTTACTTCATTCTCATTAGACTATTTGAATCACTAAAAATCGTAGATGTGGGCAGAAAAAAGTAAATAAGGTGCCGGTCCAGATATGAATGAAAACAGAACAATTAAATCTGCAATAGAGATCTGGACCCAACCAGAAATGGACCTACTCAAACAGGACCCACCTAAATCCTTTTTCTAAAAAGACGAAACTGAAAATGTTTTCTACAGAGCATGCTCTGATCCTTTCTGATCAGCTCGGGTATTAAGACATATTGACACAGACCTGTGGCAGTAAAACAAGACCCAGCTGACCTGATTAGATTGAGATGAATAGAATTTGGACCTGGTCCAACTCAGGTCTTAGGTCGGGTCACAGTTCCCACTGCATTCAGATAAAACATTAAATACAAATTTTGTGAGTCTTACATTGATGAGTTTTCATGGAATTAAAAAACAAACATTTGTGAACATCAGTAGTGAGCAGGTTGTGTGTGTTTTTATTGGCATCAATAAATTTAACACATTAGCATGGGACAAAATGTATAAATGTTGCTTTGAGAACTTAAAATTTAAGTTCAGACACTGATAATTTATATCTAAGACTCAAAGAAAAAAATCCCCAGATATAGATGAGCAGATTGGGTTACACTAATTTAAAAAAATGTTTTTTTACTTAGATTTATCTAGAATTGGGTTCTTGAATTCTTTTTAAAAAATAAAAAAAACCAAATGTAATGAGCCTTAGGTATTGGTTCAGACTTCAAGTCAATGGAGGCCAATGAAGGACTACATGGTGTGTGAGGGTCATTCATTGAAGATCTGGGCTGCGTGGCTCTTCATGTGAAGCAGGGGGTGTCTCGCTTCCTGCCCCTCAAACCTCTCAAAGTGGTGGGTGGACCAATGGAGAGGGCGGTTCCATTAGCAAAAGCTACTGTGACACCAGGCGCTCGAGACCTTTGATGTCTTCATAGCAGCAGGCTGCGGGGGCGGAGGGGCGAAGACCTGAGGGCTTTCAAACAGCAGACCTGGTGTGTCCAGATGGGGTCTACACCCACAGAGAAACAAGATATATCATCAGAATTAACTTCTCAAAAACTAAAATAAAGAGGCTGGTTTTTAGTTTAATAGCCATTCATTTAAAACTTTACAAAGTTTGTACTGTAACATGTTGGTAAAGCTGAGAGGGAATTTTTTTAAGTCACAGAGGAAAAAAAACATTTACATATTTCGTGAAACATTCAAATACAACATCAAGCCCATACAAGCTCAAAAGAACTGCAAAAGTTAGTCGATTAATTGATTAGTCGATTGAAAGAAAAAAGAATCAGCAATTATTTTTATCATTAATCATTTCAGTCATTATTCGAGCAAAAATGCCAAACTTTCTTTGGTTTCAGCGTCTCAAATGTGACGATTTTTCTTATTTTCTTATAAATTTAATATAGTTTTGGACTGTTAGACAAAACAAGCTCATTTAATTTTGCTCTGAGACCTTTTTTCATTATTTTTTGACCTTCCATTGACTAAATGATTAATTGAGAAGCTAAGAGGCAGATTAATCGATAATGAAAATAATCAGCCCGTCCTCACAAGAAAAACGAAAATCAAGAAAATTCGGTAAATAGCGGCTGTAGTAACTATGACCTGGGGAAGTGACACAGTTCAGATGACATCAATAGAAGGTTTCTTCATAAGATGATTTTTGTTAGGAGGAGGTACGGGTGAATGACTTTGCTGCAGTAGACCACTGTTCACTTCCCGTTTTCAAACGCAAGTGTCATGTCTCCAACTGTGAGTTGGGACATTTTTTTAAAAACTGAAATGTTGTGGTGTTTACTGTTGCCACGACAACGAAGGTTGCATAACTTTAAGGAAGTATCAACCACGTTTTAACCCAAACCATGATCTTCCCCTAACCCTAACAAGTGTGTGTTTTTTTTGCCTAAACCTAACCAGACCTTAACCACAACGTTGTCAGACCATAAAACATAATTATTTTTTAACAGTGATTTGTAACAGTTTTGGAAAGCAGTATATTATGGTACTGTGGGTCGTTCTGGAGTGCATTACTACGGCTCTAGATGGCATAAACTACAGGTCGTTTTTTTGCCAGCTGAATTTTAGACCTATACTGTCGTTTAATTATGAGGATGTGTGTTCAAATAATTGTTAGTTGTAGCCCTAAAAAACATGCTACTGTACAACTGCTTTGGAAGCGATACCATAAGGATATCCTGAAAAAGGGAGAAAATACATAACTATTCACTTTCCAGGGGTGCCAGAAGAAGAGAAGAGAGGAGAGGAGCAAAGAAGCTGGGGAGAAGAGAGAAGACAGAAGACTCCCAGTTAAACGAGGTCAGGAGGAAGAGTCAGACCACAGATCCGTTTCCATCGTCTGTCTCTGTTTATTGAACTGTAATCATGAATAATACCCCCCATATGTAACACGTTACTGGATTTCCTCCAGAATACTGCAGCCGGGAGTCTGCGTTCACTCAAGGCCCCAGTGTTGAGGTTAACCAAACATGTCTCTACACGTACATCCTGGGTATATCACAAAGTGTGTTTGGACGGCAGTAATCCCTCTGTTGCCAGCCAACTATCTGTAACAACACACACATGTACAAGCTACATACAAACATGCCCTTTTATACAGTGTATGGACACATACTTCACAGACATGTGAACCAGTGGGAGTCATGTTCTGTAATAGCATTTGTACTTTACATGAAACACTTACCTATAACAACTTTGTACGCTGATAAATGTTTTTCTTTCATACATTTTGGAGGAAACATAATTGCTGAGTGGATTACGTTCACTGGCAGCTTTTTTCCCGCTCAAAAAAGTGTATCGCAGAGAAGTTGTACGTATGGAGGTGGTCGGGGTGGATGATGGGTGTGGTAATGTGTCGGACTTTGACATTGAGTAATGTGTTACAGTAATGAGATTTATTTATTTTCAGTAACAAGTCCTATAAGGGATTACAATTTGAAATTCAGCTATTATATAACAGTTACTAATCCCAGTATAGCTCCGTTACTTTATCAGTTTGGGCTTGTTTTATGAAGTGTTCAGGCAGAATGTTACGACCCCCCTGAAAGGCTCATAGGACCATAATATGCCGCTTTCCAAAACGGAACAAATCACTGTTAAAAAATAATTATGTTTTATGGTGTGACAACATTGTGGTTAAGGTCAAAAGAGGTCCAACATAACCAAACGTAGTTGCAGATAAAACATTAAATGTATTAATAAACAATAAATGTGACCATAAACCAGCACCAACAACAAATAACAGAAGGCTGATGGTCCGGCCAACATTAACAAACGGGAAGGGAAGCCACCCATACCAACCCACAATGGGCTGTAGGATCTGGGTTTTTCCCTTTAACCTAAGCCAACTCTACAACTAAACCTAACAGAAATAAAGCCGCAAAAACAGGACTGCTGGACCCATCAAACAGTAAAGAACCAACAAAAGCAGAAATCGAACTGCTGCTGCCGAGGCCGGAAGGTGAAAAGAGACTGAGCCAAGGTCTCTGCCCCCTCCCCATTCGCTCCCCCTCGATCCGACCGGACCAGACACATCTGAGGGAAGAACACAAGACATCATGAGTTAAAATCACATACACGTCATAACCAGCAGGGGGAGTGTGGAATACAGAGCGTGCAGCAAATTTCTTGCGTCATTTGTGCGAGTTTGACCGCTGGACCGTCTGAGTGTGTGTGTTTGTGTTCAGCTTCTAACTGAACTTAGAACTCAACAGAAACTCTGGTTCTTCCTGTTATTTCCCTCCAGTCCTTTTCCATAGCTTCGCTGTATGCTTATGAAGCAGAATCGCGTCATTTCATTGACTTTGTTTGCAAATGTTGAATTCTGTCTGAACACACAGTTACTGGGAGCTGCATGGGTTGATGAGTTTATATTATCAGGCTTTTTCACAGCAGACATTCTTACTTATTATAGTAGGAAAAGCACAGGTGTTACTAATAACATTAACGACGGCTTTGTTATTATCAAGTGTAGCTAAGGGGAACTGCACAGTTGGTGATAATCCTCTGTGGGTTTGTCACTACAGGTAATAACTTTAATAATAAGATTCAGATTTGCTTTATTTGTCATTCGAACCATCTGTATTTCATATACTTGGCAGAATGAAAAGGCGTTTCTAATAGGGTGTATGTGCCAAGACATCTGACATAACAAACAAAAAACAGTTAAAAAGAAGGTAAAAAGTGCTTTAAAAGCAGGATACAGCATCCATGACTTCTAAAGTGGTTTAATAATTAATAAAATATGTTCATTTCATTCATAGTTAATATAAAAATGTTGATAAGTGCAGGTTTGAAGTTTTCATCCCTAATAGAGACACCAGTCTGCCAACCCAGCTTTAGAAGAGGACCATAAAAGTGGGCTGGCTGATGATTTGTGCATCAGAGCAATAAAAACACTGTTTCTGAAAAGATGTGTTACCTGGAAAAATAAAACCAAAACTATCTGCACGGACAGATTCCACTATGTTTTTGTAATTTGGGTGAACTGGCCCTTTAAAGCTGTCACCTCACTCAATGTTAATATCAAACATATGGCCTTAAGCATGTGTTTTTATATTGTTTTGGTATTTCAGTGTGAAATATGGAAAACACCCTAAAAACTCTGTATGGTCATAAAACGTAGCAAACAAAATGTGTTTTGAAATGTATCCACATCAGTGGAGCCATGGCCAGGTTCTATTTCCAAAGTTCACAGTGTCATTTTGGGGTAAGTGATGTTGTAATGAGATCTTTAATGCAACAACAATTCAGTTTTGCTCTAATGAGATCTTCTAGTCACCTGATTGATACCCAGTGTGCTAAAATGTACACCTAAGAGAGTGCAACATGCTGTGAGATCACAAGACCACTGAGGTGAGATTTGAGATTTCCAGCTGCTCAACCAGAGTGTACACTGCTGCTCTATTCCAACCTAAATATGTAAAAGGCCTTTGGATACAATCAGACATAATATGTAGTTAGCACAGAACAGCTAACTCTATCCAACAGCTGCTGAAACATTTCACTAAAAACCACAAATGTGAACCTCATGGTAGAACTAAAGGAAAAGTCAGGATCACTAAAGTCACTACAATTCTTCATTTGTGAACCATGAATGTCTGTATAATATTTTGTGCTAATTCATTGGGTAGATTTCCAGCTATTTCACTGGATAAGTGAAAACTCTGACTTGCTTGTGCAGCTGGACGAAATGTCAGTGGATCACCAGAGTCAGAGGGATTCATCTTCTGTTGGCCATGAATGTCTGTACAAAACTTAATAGCAGTCCACGCAATAGTTGTTGAGATATTTCTGCCTGGCAAATGCTGGAGACACTGACAGACAGACCGACATTGCCATCCCTTAAATTGGATGTTCTTGGAATGCTTCATCACGAGATTAAAGATCTGAGGAAGAGTTTCATGTTTACTTACCAGCAAAAATGTGATATCCACAGAAAACAATGCCGTAATCAAAACCTCCAATGAAATACTCATTGCCCAGATGGACATCAAGAAAGAAAACAAAACATTGAAAGAGAAAGTCCTTGATAACTAGAAAGTCATTTTCCAAACCAGAAACATGTGTGACGATTCATTCTTTGTACAATAGCCAAAAGCACAACAGCCTAAATATTTTGAATGTTTAATAATTTAGACCCCCACCCCTATCAAACATTTGCAACACACATATGCAAAGTAGGTCCTTCCCATTTACATACATGCTCTCTATCACTAGTTAGGCTTCCATCCAAATGTAGCACAAATTTTAACCGAAATGTCAGAAAATCGATGAAAGGAAATGCGAATTAATGTGCGTGTCCATCCACTACTGTTTTGCAAATATGAATAGTTGAGCGCTTTGGAGTAAACAGTTGGTGCCGCTGATTCTCCTATCAAGTGCAACAAACCACCAAAAGAAGATGGCGCAAAGCAATGACGTAATTAATAGAGCCAGTCAAAGCTGAAGCAATGGAAAATGTGATACTAATCCTGGTGATGGAAAGCGTAATGGACAGCTGAAATGAAGAGAACAGCGAACATCATAGCTCTAACGGCCCTGTGTCAGTTATACAGACACGTATTGAATGCTGATCAGAGACAAAGAAGAGAGCTCAGGGACATTTAAGTCACACGCTTCCTGTACGTCATCATTTATTCGCTAAATCTGTTCCCATTGCACTTTGTCGCATTTTGCTTTTATCTATACATCCACCTTTCCACCTCATCACAGCGTAAAAACTTTTTTATGCCATATTTTGACTTTTTTCAAATTTCCAGCGTTTCCACTCATGCTTTTTTTATGTGCAAGCTGAAAAAGCGCAATAAGAAGGGTGGATGGACACCCACCTACTATCACTCCTCTCTGTTCTGTCTCTCAGATGTTAACGATCCAACAAGCATCCTGTAAAATTAATTTTGCCCCAAAACTAATCTTAAAATGATACAAATGCTTCAAAGTTTTTCCAGTTTCTCCCCGTAGATAAATACAAAAGAGGGAATCCTCCTCCTTCACTCGGGGTTATCAGAGCCGGGCCAGTGGGGTTGTTTCAGCCGTGGCATACGTCCCAAATACTTCAAAGCGGGACGTGTTCACGCACACACACACACAGGCAGTCAGCCAGCCAAACAAATAATTAACAAAGTCAGTGAGATTAATTAAAGCAGCAGGGTTCAGGCAGGGTTCAGCCTTCTGTGTGTGTGAGGGGGGAACGGGACTCCCCTGCTGGATGTGATTAGGGAACCAAAGAAGAAAGGGAGAAGAGGCGAGGGAAAACAGTGGCTGTCATTGATATCCATCTTCATGTAAACAGCTGGGTGTGTGTAGGTGTGCGGGTGTGTGTTTGTATGTGTGGTGGTGTGGAGGGGACATGCATTGAGTAACTTCATGCCCTATCAAGCTTCAAATGGGAGTAATTTGGAAATTGATAAGGATTTCACTTGTGACACACACACTTTTCCAGGAATTCCAGTGAAAAATCTTGCTTGTGGAGGTGGATGAAATGTCAGTGGATCACCAAAGTCAGAGGGATTCATCTTCTGTTGGCCATGAATGTCTGTACAAAACTTAATAGCAGTCCACGCAATAGTTGTTGAGATATTTCAGCCTGGAAGTGCTGGAGACACTGACAGACAGACCGACATTGCCATCTCTTAAATTGGATGTTCTTGGAATGCTTCATCACAAGATTAAAGACCTGAGGAAGAGTTTCATGTTTACTTACCAGCAAAAATGTGATTTCCACAGAGACAATGCCGTGCTCAAAACCTCCAGTGAAATACTCATTGCCCAGATGGACATCAAGAAAGAAAACAAAACATTGAAAGAGAAAGTCCTTGATAACTAGAAAGTCATTTTCCAAACCAGAAACATGTGTGATGATTTAATCTTTTGCAGAATAGCCAAAAGCACAATAATGACAGCCTAAATATTTTTGAAGGTCTAATAATTTAACAAAATGTGAATCACACAGGCCCTACCCCCACCCTTATCAAACAACATTTGCAACACACATATGCAAAGATGGTCCTTTCCATTTACATACATGCTCTCTATCAAGAGTTCTTCAGCCTGCTGTGTGTAAATTGAGGGACTCCAAATTGCCTATTGGAGGGCAGAAGTTGGTATTCTCCGTTTTTTAAACACGCGAGGAGTCAGAAGAGATACTGTCTCAATACTAAATAGCATGTGCAAAACAAACAGCTAAACTTATTGAGATTTGTGGAGATTTTAACCCCCTTTGTTTCCTCCTTATGTAGCTTTAATGTCAGCGTAGTCTGTATGACAGTATCATCAGCTCTTCGCTGAAGCTATATGATGTTAAACTGAGTGAAATATTCACTCTGTAACATTCATGGTGGCACCATTCCATCAACTGGAAATATTCTAGATGTTTTGTGCATCATTTATACACATTTACCCAAAATTCAGGCATATTTGGTATCTTTGGCAACTTTGGGATCTCTACCAGAGTTTAAAATAAAGTTCTGTGGGTTTGAACAAAGTTTGGCTACACAGCATGCATTTGTATTGACAGGACCACCGGTACGTCAGATGACATGTTTTAATTGCAGGTCTCTTGCTGTGGGACCCTCCTCCATGCCTTCTCTCTCTCTCTCTCTGTTCCTTTCTCTCTCCCCTCTCCCTCCCCCTCTCTGCTCTGTCTCTCTTTCAGCTCTGTGTTTTGGCAGCAGCGCTCTCCTGCATCACAAAGCCCGTACTCTCAGCTTGTCCCATTGTGTTGCGAACATCGCAGGTAATGATTAACACAAACATACAACAATGGGAGCTTCGGGACCCGACCAGTGTGTGAGTTGATGACCTTAAGGCTGGGATGAGCAGACAGTCGATCGACGTCACTGACCTGCACTTAGATACCACAAACCATGAACACAATGATTGTAGCTTTTTAGTTATAGGTCTTGAGAAATGAAAAAATCCTCCAACTGAGGGGATAGATTTTGGAAGAATTATGTTCATCCCCCAATAGAGCTCAAAAACTTGGAGAAGAATTAAGCAATTAAGCTGTTCTAGAGGCTCAAACATGGAACAATCCCAGATAAACTGAATGTTTTTTTACCATTATTTGTCTGTATATCCAAAAGATGATCTTGCGGTCGTGTCTCATTTGCACAAGTCAATTGTGTAAATTTAATGAAAACAAAGCGTCTGCACATTTATCTCCATTGCAAACACTGTTTATTATTTGAGCTTTCGGTCAAACAGACTTTCATCAGAGCATCAGGTCTGTTTGTAAGTGTTTGCCATGGAGATAAATGTGCAGATGGTTGAATTTCTTTTCATTTAACTACAGCCATGCCCATGTCCTGCAGTGATTGGCCAGGTTTGCAGAGATGTGAAGATGGTTTGAGGTCCAAACATGCCACACATTCTGACCGCCACAGTTCCCTCATTCGTCCTCTTATGTCACTGATCACTGCTGAATATAGCATCTGTGTAGGCAGCATTGGATGTAATAGTATAAAAATATACTTTATTAGGGTCTTACAAGGAGCAATGGAGCAATTCTCATGGCTTGTTGTCTGACCCCACTTTTGGGATTTGTTATCCCAAATTGTTCTGAGAAAGTTTATTTTCAGCCTGCATCCAGGACCAAAACAAAAAGATATGCCTTTACATTGAGATGCACTATTATTGGTCATTTTGGAGAGGAGCATTAGCTAAACAGTCAGAAATTGAGATGTAAATGGAACCTGATGTTTCCATGATGTGTCCCTGCTGTGAGGTAGACTAATGAGCGACCAGCCACACCTCACACATTCCTCTTGACCTTTATTCCACCTCACTTTCCCTCCACATACACACACACACACACACACCCTCCTAACCTCACCTCACCCCGATGATTATCATTCGCCCCAGCCTCACCCCTCCTCCTCCTCCCCAATCTGTTATCAGCTGTCAGGCACCAACCAGCTCTGGTATTCCCCATTAGCATTAACATCAGTATGCAGGAGGCTATCAATGCTATCTGGACCTGGGGGCACTGGGAGGGTCGGGAGGGATCCGCCATATCACTGATGTCATCAGATAAAGAGGTGGGATGGAGGGTCTTCTTCTGGTATTTGATTCTATCATGCAGAGTATTTGGGGTTTGGGTACAGATGGGGGAAATACTAACTCAAATGTTATTTATAAAAGTGATGTGCGATGTTATATTTGTTGTTGTATTTGTTGTAATTGACTTAACAAGTGAACATTTTTTGCCTGAACCTGCCTCGTCTATTTCTACTTCAGTTTGATTTTCTAAGTTTCCCAAACATTCCTCCAGGAAATGGTGTTAACAGCAAAGTTGTACTGCAGCACAAATATGAAGGGAATAATTCTACATTTTGAGAAAACCACTTACTTGCTTGCATTGCTGGGAGTCATAAAGTTACCACTCTCATGTTTATGTGCAAGTAACATGCTAGAAGCTAGGTGATTAGCTTAACTTTGCATAAAGACTGAAGCAGGGGGACACAGCTAGCCTAGCCCTCCTAAAAACGTATTTCTGCCTCCAGATGACATATAACACTGTTAAACACTCCCATTTAAAAATTCTAGTTTATTACTTTAGGAAAAGTGTAACATTTTCAGCCTAAATTGGTTCCTTGTCAGGTCCAGAGGAATCCTTGTGTTTTCTATCCCATAACTGCCCTCACCTACCAAACCGCCTCTTTGCAAAGAGGCCACTGCAGCTGGGAGACAATCATGAGATTAGCAGTTTTTAGGTGTTAATAAGAGACAAAGTAAGTCGGTTTAACCTCTTTTTTTAATAGCAGAGATACCTTTCACTGAGTTTTACATAAATCTTTAGGACTTAGGCCTAGCTCAGCCTCCAACTGTCTGTTTTCTGGGTGTAAACAAGATGAGAGAAAATGGATTTACTTTGATATTGATATTGATTTTCAAGCCTTTTCTGTTAAAGTCCTACAAGCTTTCCATGTAGAAATGACAATGTCTGCTCCAGTGTCATCTGTACAATCACATATAAACATTGAGGTGTGTCAAACACAGCGGAAACTAAACCACTGCTAAGCCTGATGGCTTCTTAAAAGTTCCAGGTATGGCAAGCTCTAGGTAAAGGGGTTTTAAGTTCAACTCAACATGTAAAAAGCATCTGTGATCACTGACACAGGCAGCAGTGCATTGAACATTTGCTAACACGTGATCGTTTTAATAGTCTCTCTCTCTTGTAGTTTGACCACTGTATGTAACTCTGTTATTGCACCTTTCACTTAAAAGCAGAACATGTGGTTGCAATGCATTCTGGTGTATACACTATTGTCAGTCTTGTGTAGATATACTTTTTATCTTTAGAGCTGTCACAAATTATCTTTCTTTTACGTGAGATGATGCTAATTGTGTATCTATGCTTAAGTGTTAGTATGAAGTAGCTCCAGTGGATCCTCATGGATGACTTTAGTGTCTGTAATCATAAACTGATGGGAAATTTATAAAGTTGGCTCCCAAAAAGCTTGGTGAATTTAGTTCAAATGCTCAAGTTTCCCTGAGATATCTAAACTTACTACACACAAGCTTTTGTTAATGTAGGGGTGTGTCAATGGGCTTTAAATCTAAGGAGTGTGTGTGTGGGTGTGTGTATGTGTGTGTGTCTGTGTGAAGCAACTGAGGCGGCTACAATCCCACCTGTGTCTCATTAGCACGACAACAAGTTGCAATAACATTAACACTGCTGTCCCCTCCCAAAACACAGGTATCTAATAATCTATTGATCTATCGGTGTAAACACACACACACACATACAAAACCCATATTATTTACTGACCCCAATTTAGGGCAAGCACGGTGGATAACATCTTGCTGTATTGAGCCAGCAGTCAGTTGTTCTCACACACACACACACACACACACACACTCCGGTATGACACAAACATACCGAGGCTGGCCCAGCAGTCGATCACGTAGCGCCGGACAGCATTAGCACAGCTCTTATCTGCTTTATGACTTCCACTCTGCCTCGTTTATTTGTGTACTTTGACTTTCGCTGTAAAGCTCTGTCTGACCCGAGGTAGTACTGCGCAGTGTTAAAGGTCAAATCTGGAATTTATTTCAACACATAAATTTCAGCTAAACACATTCATGCTGCGGCCACTTCTTGAGGAGTTTGACCCCCAGATAAAAGTAAACGGACTGTGCAGCTTCTTTACCTCCTTGGAGATTTATCTGGAACCTTTATTTTAAAGTTGGCAGAGCTCTCTAGCAGACAGAACTTTAAATTAAACATTTGGCTCACTCGGCTAAAGCAGGTATCGCGTAACCATGTTTAAATCCGGGCTAGGACCTTTGTAGCTTGTGATTGCCCTCCGTCTCCCCAGCACTTCCTGTCTCTCTTCACAATAAAAACTGTCCAGCAGAGGAAAAAAAATGATCCTTAAAGATTTCTGAGGTTGAAATGAATTTACTGCCGGAGTTTAACCACTGCGGGCATTTATGGGAACACAGGGTTAGTTAACTGGCAAACTTGAATGGCTTAGAACCAATGGTGGGTAACATCCTGCTGTATTGAGCCAAAGTATATCATAATAATAATAAACTTTATTTGTATTGCACCTTTCATACAGGAAATCGAGCTTAAAGTGCTTTACAACAAAGAAATTACATGCACATGAAAAAAAGACAAAAAATTAACATAAAAAACATGTTTAAAAACAAGTATATCATAATGTTAAGTCTTATGTGTGTATATTAAGTGACTAGAAATGTCCTTAGTTGCGTTTTTTGTGATTTTGGAAGCTCAACAGATCCACACAAATCCTAAGAGACATCGGCTTGTTCCAAATGTTCTTTTCTGTAACTTCAGCTCTTCATTCTGATTTTAAAACCCTACATGGATGGTCACAAATATGTGGACATCATTACGTTTTACTCATATTTGATTACTGACCATGCCATCCCAAAAGCTTTGGCATTAATCTGCTGCTATAACGGTCTCCCCTCCTCTATGAAGGCGTTCCACAAGATTTTGGAACCTCCCTGCAGAGATTTGCTTCCATTCAGCCACAAGAGCATTAGTGAGGTCGGCGCTGATGTTAGGTGATCAGACCAGGTCCACTGTGGGTGCATTAGTCCTTCCCAGCGGTGTTGAAATGGGTTGAGGTCAAGTTCTTCCACATCAAATTGGGAAAAACATTTTTTAACAGTAACATAAAATAAAAAGGGAGACACAAAAATAAAAGAATAATCCAAACCTTATCCCGACTTTTCCTGAACTTTAGAGACAATACAGATAATCCTCTTTAGATCCTATTTTACACTTACAAGGTCTTATGTCACAGGAACATAAAACATGATTGCTTGGACCCTTGACAGAAGTTGCCTGTAATGTTGCTGATGTAGAAACTGAACAGTGAACTGCTCTTGTACCTAAAATCACAGAGTTAAAGCTACAACTATCTGGCACTGGAAGCAAGAAAATAAGGACTTTTTTCCTGAAAAACACACCATTTTAAAAAAAAAATCTATCTGGATGGAGGAATTCAGCTTTTATTATTTAAGTGAGACACAGATAGAGAAGCAAAGTGAGTTAAGGAGAAGAGATGCATTGTTCATTGTTCTTAACTTTTTGATAAAATCCCATTTGTCTGGAGTGACAGTGATGCATATGTAAGCAAACTGAACTGAACTGAGGAAGAAAGGGAGAAGTTAATGAGTTAGTGAGTGTATTCATGTGATCTTATGCTCACATTTTTATCACTTTATTATCATCATCAGGTGTTTTCTTTATCTCCCCTGCATGATGATCTTATGCTGGTGCAGCACAGATAGATTTGCATACCAGACAACTAAACCAACTCTTCTTCTTGCTGTTCATGTTTTTTCCTGAATAAAATTATTAACCAAAACTATCAATATACAGATTTCTAAACTATAGCTAAATTAATTCATGGTTCTTATTTTAACAAGCCAAAGCGTTCATATGAGGGAAAACATCGAGGCTCTCAAAGTCTTTAGCTGATGTTGAGTCTCTGCAGCAGCTAATGGGATTAGACCTGTTCTTTTACTGATGCAATTAAAACATGGTGGCAATTCACACTCATTCACTCACTAAAGTAACTTAATTGAATGAGTCTTGTAAAGAGGTCGTAATGCTCTGTTTGCATAAAGGACAATTAACCCGCAATAAATAATGAGGCGTCAAAAAAAACTGTTTTAATAACGTGATTTATGTGGTTAATTTGGCACAATAGGCTGGGCTAAAGAAGAAGAGGACCAAAAACCTTAAAAACAATTTAAAAGGTTTAATTTTCTTACAAAAATATAAATCTTAAGTAGCTCGAGCAACTGTGCGCCCTGGAGAGGAGGGAGAGGCAGAGGGTCTTGGGTTTTATTTGCCAGCTCTTTGGAGGGGTGGGGGGTACTTTTAGTGGGGGTTGAGGGGGTAACAGAAGCGCAGCCCTCCCCTCTCTCTCTCTCTTTCTCTCTCTCTCTCTCTCTCTCTCTCTCTCCTCCCCACTCCCCCCTTCCTCCCTCCTCCTGCTCCCCTGGCCGCTCTCAGACCATTGTTGTTGTGACTGCCGTCCGGAGAGCAGCAGTGTGCTGTGAGGGCTGGTGTGTGAAGGACGCGGTCGTTCGCTCCTCTGTCGCTGCTGTAGAAGGGAAATCGGACTGAGGAGGCTGAGCTCCACGTTACAGCAGCGGAGCTCAGATCTTACCGGGATAAACTCACCGAGGAGAGGAGAACTTGCAGAAGCGCTGCGTAAAGACGCACTGAGCTACCCAAGGCGGTACAGTTTGACCAAGAAGGGACTCTGAACTACGGGGCACGTTTTACCTCTCTATCTCTATCAATCTTCCTCTCATTCTCTAGCCACATCGGATCTTTTTCAACCTTGTCAGAGCGAGAAAGGGCATCTTTTACACGCGCAAATCATCTTTCTCGCTCCCTGTTTGGTTTTCTTTCTCTCCATGGATTTAGTGTTCTGAGCGGCCGGCTGCAGTGGACTTTGCCCCGGGGATCACAGCTCCTTCCTCCGGTCACCAGGAGCCCGGCAGCTGTCGTTCATGTTCCACGGGGCTGTTTTTGATGGATTTATAAGCTCACCTCGGTTTTCAGCCGGATACACGACAACCGAGACCCGCTCACAGACTGTTTTTGAAAGGGATACAGCGGGACAAGAGCTCCAAATGAGGATTTCAATATTCACTCGTATCGACCGGGACAAGGAGTGATCCCCCCCACCCTGGTGCCAGTCATCACTGCGAGGACAGACCGGGAGGAAAGGTGGGTGAATACAGACTGGGACAGCTGGAGATTCTTGGAGAGTTGTTGTTTCATTCATTTTCTGCGGGCAGGGCAGAGTGTGGGTTACATGTTACGACAAAAAGCAATTTTAAGAAGCCTGGTATTCAATTACTTAAACCTCAAATCTTGGCAAAAGGCCTAGGGCGAGATAATTGTACCTTTTCATTTGTTTTCGGTGATTTTCTACAAAGCACATATCTCCTAAATCAAGGCAGGAGAGGCTCTATTTCTCCACCGCTTGACCTACCAAGATAACTTATTTGCATTGTAAAATAGTGAATTAATCCACGTTTTGTCATTTTAAACAGGGATTTCAGGAAAGGAAATCTAGATTGTATAGCCTCCAAGGCGAAGGTTTACTTGTTGTGTTTTGCAACGCACAAGCGACAAGCTCTTATTAGACATTGAACCTTCCACATGGACTATTTGTGGGGTAAAAAGATTGTTTGTGTCGCTCGGAGCGGAGTTTGAACTTTGTCAGACTTCAGATCACAGGAGTCCCACCATTAAATGACAGAAAAGTGATACATTTCACAGCTTTTTCATCCACATTAGATAAAATAAATGACACTGTGCAGGGTGACAATGCTGAGCAGACACCTCAGGTTTGGCCCCTAGATGAATAAATAGGTGTAAAATGTGGGTTAGTTTTAGGGATTCTTAAAGAAAATGTGAGTTTAACAAGTCTGCCTATAGCTGTAAGTATTTTCAGGACTCGGGATTGATCTTGATGTGTCAGACACACTGCTGAATTTATGCACACACGTGTGAACATTATAAGAAGTAACAAGTCACTATAACACAAATAATAAGTTTAATTTGTTTTTGGCAGCGCTTGGGTTCATTGTGACCTACAAGGACCGTTTGAGACGAATAGTGCGTATATAGGGCTGATTTATTAAGTGTGATTTATGTGACAGACATATACAGTATTAAAAATAAAACACAGTGACGTCCTTCTCTCCGTTTTCAGGACTGAAAAGTAGAATACAGTAGAAGCGTTTTGGCTCCAGCTGAACACAGCAGAGTGCAGCAGCCAGGCAGCGTGCCAGCGGAATTAGCAGCAGCAGGAGAAAAAAAGTTTTCCAGTCCTTAATTGAGAAAGAATACGTTTCATTCAGCAAGCTGGTTCTTTAAACGGTGTGTGTGTGTGTGAGAGAGAGAGAGAGAGGTGGGGGGCTGGTGGGGGTGGGGGGTACATGCATGGAGTGCACGCACAAGGGTCTGGCGCCTGTGCGCAGTTGGCCCGACTCACATTAGAAAAATCACTGTATTATACTTTAGTGTTCTTATCAGATGTTATAGTTATCTGCAGAATAAGTTTGTTGACTTAAGTTTGATTCTAAAAAAAATAACTTTAATTTCCCTATAATTTAGTTTATGATAATATCTTCTCGTGGAATGTAAGTGTAATCGTGGCATTTATAGTAATTGAAGGTGATGACAGCAGAATCAGGCTTTTATAGAGATGCACATTTATGAAAATTGGAAGTTATTTATCAATTTTGCTCTTATTTAAATCAGGAAACTTTCTACCAGCTTTATTGAACACAAGTTCTTCTAAAAACAGATACATTTAGGCAAATATTAAATAAATCTAGTAGAGCTTAAATGAATAATTGATTAGTCCATCAACAGAAAATTAAAAGACAACCTGGAGTCTTCCCTTAGTCAGACCAAACTCCATCTGAAGACATCAGTTAGGTCTTTAGGACATTGTGATTGTGATTCTGACATTTTAATCAAGACTAATCAGTAATGAAAGTAGTAGTGCAGAACTAATTCATATTCTCCAAACTAAGGTAGTAAAAAAGTGTGGTTTGGTGTCAATGCTGCGGCTCAGGTGTCACAGCCAGCTCTATTACCAAACCTCCCAGTTTGGCTAAACAAAAGTCTGTGTGTGAAGTGAAGTTTAGAGTTTGACTGTGGTGTAAAAGGCTGTAATTCATCACCTTTGCCTTCTGAAATCTAGTTGGAGTTGAAGTGAGAAGATGGTGCTCTGAGTACATTTTCGCTCCACTGAACAGTCACCTATTTCACTATTTTACTGCCTGTTGTATATTTTTACCTCCCGTCCTGAACCTGAAGTCTCATCAGCTGCCAGTCGAACCCCTCCGCTGCTCCTTCAGATTCTGTAGCTTCCTGGCAAGTTTCAAGTGTTTTCCTAGTAAGGGCCCATTATCCTGGGGCAGACTGAGCGCCATCCATTGACAAACAACAGGCGGTAACAGCCCTGCTCCTTATTCATGACGCAGGAGAGCCTGGACAATGTAAGGCAGACGAGTGGGACAGTTAGCAGGGCATCTGGTTAAGAATACAGCTGCTCGCAGACAAAACAGGCTCTCTCTTGAACTATCTGGGTGGACAATTGTTTGTGTTTTTTCCACCTGGTCAAAAACCGAACAGAAAAGTTTATGTTTGTTGCTCCTCTCCAACCAAATCTCCTTGAGGAATCAAGTTTCTGATCAACAGATAACCATCTGCCATGTGTTTGTTTGCCTCTACAGGACCCAGTTTTAGAGACTTTGTGGCTTTCTGAGGTTGCCAATGCCAGGGACTGGAGTGTGAGGCCAACTCCAGGCTTCCAATTTTAATTCTACCTTTCAACCATAAAACACGCACGTCACGTCTAGAAGATGGCGAGGGTCTGCATGTTCTGCGTTCTCCTGCTCTGTTTGATGGGCAGAGTTTCGGCCAGAGCCATCGATGAAGGAAGAATTAAAGGTAAGACCCAAGCTGTTTTTTCTGCAAGTCATATACAAACAGTTTCTCTTATGTCATTATGCCTTAACTTTGAGGTGTCACAGTAGAAGCGCGTTTTTGTGATGAGCCTCTTCTGGGTGTAAATATATTTCACATTAAACAGTTTAAATGTATCTGTGAAGGTTTCTGTAAAAACAGAACGTCCGATCAGTCCACTTTCCCTTCTTAGAAAGTTTCTTGGCAGCCGTAACGACAAGCCGACCGTGGCGGAGGCGTGATCACCAGAGGAAGTCAAGGTGACAGGAAAAATGACAGAGAGGCTGTAGTCAATTCTTGGATGGAGTAAAGAGAGGGGGGGGGGGCTCTCAGTGTTTTTGCTGCCGTAAACTGCGCTACCTGATCCGTCCAAGGCCCTGAGGCTCGGAAGTGTAAATCTGCCTGGCTGCAAGCCAGCTGTAGAGGAATCAGAGGAGGGGGGGGGGTGTAGGGGCTTTTTCATTGATGCTTTACAAACCGAAGCCAATGCAATAAGTCAGTCATTGTCAGTTTAAAGTTCTATTAATATGTTTCCATTGAGTCCAGGTAGAATCATCATCGTTCAAAAACAAAGCTCATGAGATGAAACACTAATTTCTCCTGTGCTGCAAGGTATTTCAGTTTTTAAGTGAGATTAAAGGACTAAAGGATGACATTTTTGTTAGGATGTGTGCAGGTTGATGAAAGACAAAGTGGATTGTTTGCCCTGGAGGCATCGAGTACAGAAGCTGTCTCTTTTCTTTCCCTGTGGCCCCACTTTGTACTGCAGGGGCCAAGCGAGGCCAGCCAGGGCTTGCTGTTGAGACGACAATATGCAGGAGGGGGCCCGGCAAAAGCTCTTAGGTTTATTTACAAGACAGACATGTAAAGATTCGAACCAGGATTGATAATAGAAAGATCTTTAGGTCATGCAGGTTGCAGCTGTGGAGACACTTTGCAACTTTAATTGTGGTGCTAAGTTAAGATTTTAACGTCAGTCAGTCCCCTCAGGAATCTGCGATTTTATGATTGTAACAAATTCTTGTCAAATACCTGGTCAAACTGGAGGAATGCTTCCCAATTTTCACAGTTTTCTACACAAAAACAATCCAATTCAGAACCGCTTTTACGAGCTAAAGCCAAATAAAATCAAGCCTCAATCTCCACAAACAAACTTCCTTGTAACTACTTTGTAGTTCTACCACTGGAGCTTATTTTAGAGGAATTTCTTGGACTTTAGTCAGTATGGGCCACAGTAATCTCAAAAACACGACTCTGTGAAATCCTGGAGGCTCTGATTGGTACAAGCTGTTGTATAAACTTTGAGCTGGGATTCAGATGGATTAATCTGATCTGTAATTGTTGATGCTTCTGCGAAGGCTTCTTTTATCTTGTCAGAAAAAACATCGCTTTGATTCTTGGTTTGTAAGGGCAGTTTGATGGAGGGATATGATACAGAGAGTGAGAGTCAGACACAAAGAAAAGAGTTTAAATTTAGGCTGAAAAACGAAGAGTTCTTTTTAGATCTTTCCCTTTTTTTCAAAGGAATATATTTCATCGAACAAAGCTTTCATTAATATCTTTAAACAATCCTCAGTCTTTGGGTGTTTCGTCGTGCTGTCGTGTTGCTAATTTGATAACAGCTCTGAGTGAAAAATAAATCACAGCTCTCTCCAAATATAATTACATATCTAACGTTACTTACCGCATGTTGCTAAATGCAGGGATCTGACTTGTCCAATGTTTTTTTTCTCTCTCATAAAAACTTCTTGGACACACAAGCAGCACTTATTTTCAGCTCTGTTTTCCCCCACATCATTACAGATTATATAAAAGTCTGAGTATAGCTTTTGTCTATACACTCCTGCTTTGCTTTCAGCTGCTCTTCATCAGTAGAAAGCAGGATAGTTGGCTGATTCCTGTATTTGTAAGAGATATTGAAGGAAAAACAATCTTTACACCCAAATGCTGTTAATATTTCTATTTCACAATGACAGAACAGGGAGCCATTTGCAGCATTAAGGGGAACAGTGTGCCAAAGAATGCCATCTTTTGCTTTGATCTCTGCACAGAATAACTGGGTTGGCATTTTTTTATGAGTGCATCTGCTGGTCAGTCAGGGCGTTCAGAGTCCAGAGCCGTCTGTGGACCGCTAAGAGTTTAAGTTGCTTTATGAACTCTGTCGAATGCCCGTGTTCTGTGCTTTAAAATAAAATAGCAAGGAGCTGTTAACAGTTAAGTTTGACTTGATGCTTTATTTTCAGATGTTTGAAGTGTGTTATAAAACGTTAATTTGGTGTTTATACAAGTGTACAAGTCACAGGTGGGTTTAAAATTGTGATACTGAGCTTAAAGGTTTATTCACTTTTAGTCGTATCTCATGGCCTTCATAAGTGGAGTTTGCTTGTTTGTCTTGAGAATGGAGTATTTGTAAATACTTAATTCATATATAATATGTTATATATAAATATAACAATTTAAATGATAAACACAATAAATAAATTATTCACATTCATATAAAATATATGAAGACATGATTTATATGCCATCATGTATTATATCTGTTTATACACCAGTTTGTTATACTTGCTTACATCTACATTACAGGGTGTTAAATCATTTAATAATTGTTTATACAGTCTATAAATAGGAGGGTTACAATAAAGAGTTTCAGTAATTCTTCAGCTAAATGATGAGACGTTCTGTAGCTCTCTCGTTATAAACCTGACCTGATAGAACGTACATATTGAAGGGCTCTGCTGCTGTATGTTCCCGGGTCGGAGCATGGAGGCCTTTTGATTGTCCCAACTGATTTCCAAAGAGGGCTCTGCTGCCAGCGCAGCCGGCTGGCTGGCTGGCTCGCACCAGCCGAGCGGTTTGTTTGTGTTGTGTTGTGTTTTGTTTGCCCCCTCGCCTCTGGGTGACAATTCACACTCTGCTGCGAGTTCAACTCAAGGGCACCGTCCCTGTCTCTGCAAGTTCATTAGCATGGCTCTAAGTGTGTGTATTTTATCTCTGTGGTTTACAGCTGACTATTGGTTGTACTGTGTTCAAGTTTGCTCCATTAGTGTGGCCTGTTGGGATTTCATGTTCTTAATATTTTGAACTCTGCAGACACATTTAGCAGTTTCTTAAACCAAATGGACTGAATGATGAGTGTATTCACATTAAATTTAGCCATCATTTCTTTTAATTTGTTTTCCTTTTGGCTGCTTTGACCAAACACTGTTTCAGATTTTTGCCACTTACAAGGCTGTAACCGTGTATTTGTTCCTGGAAGCTTTACCTCTACATGTACTCTGAGCGATTAGAAAAAAAGGCAGCACTTCAATCCGACAAGGGAACAGATTGCCTTTTCACTAAGCGCTCGCAGGAAGCAATCAAACAGAAAATTGCCCTGGAAAATTGCTCGTTCTGAGTGACTAAGCAGTAAGCGAGGTCCCTGGCCAGGGCGCACATATGCTCCAACAAGTGAGTGAGCGAGCACATAAATGGGCGAGTGACCCACTGAATGAATGGCACTGTGGCTGATGGTGACACGATAGTAGTCGGGTTATCAGGGCACTCTATCACCAGTTCCTGGTAGCATTAAATGACAGCGGTTGTTTAGGAACATGGTGTACTTCTGTTGCCGGACCTTTCAGAGGTAAACCAAAACCGCCAGGGTGTATGTTGACAATTTTTGTCTTGTGCACTCAGGGCCCGTTCAGACCAAGAGGGTTTGTAGCAGTTTGATAAGACTCTACACACCTTTATTCTGTAAAATAACCACACCATGACACCTGAAAGTCTGGGTCTGGCTCTTTTAAATCATAGTTGTAGTAGTTGTTTTTTAGTAAAAGAACCATTCACAGGAGAAGGCCCAAAACAAGTTTAACACATTGAAATGCCTCTTCGATGTGTTGAATTATAACTGATCTTTCTTGCCTTTTTCTATTTTTTGCTCTTCAGATCTTCGGGTCTCCAGGCCTCTGATCGTGCCAGGTTACCCAGAAAACACCACGGGGGTGGTGGGTAGTCAGGCGAAGCTGGTGTGTAAAGTCCACCGGCCGGGGTCCACCAAGGTGCAGTGGCTGAAAACAGAAGTCAGCGGCCCAGGAAGGAGTCAGGGTGGACAGCCTCGCCTTAGGGCTCTAACGGTGAGAAGAAATCAGCTGACAGAACAAAATACCGCAATTTGAGTTCGCAGTTTTCTCTTTACAAACTGTTTTTGTCCCCGTCGTTTTAAAAAGATGTTAAATTGAAATTTCCTTCATGCAGGCCTTACAGAGCAACGCATCCAAGGTGAACACTCTGCATTTGTCCAACATCACTCTGGAGGATGCAGGAGAGTACATCTGCATGGCCAAGAGCACCCACGCAGGACAGACAGTACAGGCAATGCAGTCGGCGTGGTTGGAGGTCCTGCCTGGTGAGACACACTTATCATCATCCTAATATTTAGTTTTCGTGCTATTCAGATGTAATTTGTTGGACAGCTCCAAAGTTACCCATAGTGGGAATTAGGACTATGTGACCATTCATTCATAATACAGTAAAACACAATTTTCTAACCCCATTTTTCTTCCATAGGTATCATCATTTCCCGAACTATGGACATGAATGCTGCTGAAATTCCCTCAGGTAAATTAATTTTCATGCTGTAAAAAATCTCTTCCAATAATCCAAATCTAAATCCAATAATATCACTGTAGAGCCACAATTTTTGCCCATGAAATCTGAAATCCTTTACAAATTGGATGAAATATTGACAATTCAGAAATTTGAGTTTGAGTCTGTTTCTGCTGTAAAAAACACATTTAGAAAACTTAGAAACGAGAGAACACTGTCAAAGGTGGTATGGTGACCATCTGTGTGGGCTCAAACACCAACGTCCTCCTCCCCAGACTGGAATGAACTTCTCTCCTCCCTTCGCTCACTTAGATCTCCAGTGAACCTTCACCGCCCCTCAGATTTACTCTCCGACCACTGTCACGCTGCAACATGTTCATTAGCTTCAGTCTCTTTTCCTCCTCGTTTCTTTTCTTCTTTTTTTTTTGGAGTGAGTGAGTGAAGAGGGGAGGGGGTTTGCGGTGTTAGCTAGATCGCTCTCAGTCCCACAATAATCCACAGAGGAACAAAAAGATGAAGAGGGACTTGAAGGGAGGAGGGGTGTGTGGAGGAGGGTCGGGTCGGTCAGGCCTCCTGGTCTCCATGGTAATTTCATTGTGCGTGTATATGTGGGGATGGGAGATAATGGGGTTGAGGAGTTGAAGGTCATAGATGAGGAGATGGCTACTGGCTTTAGAGGGGAGATGAAGAAATAACCTGCTGACTGGCCTGTTCTTTGTAAAAGAGCAAAATTAAAGAAAGAAAGAAAGAAAGCAAGAAATAAAAAGTTGGCACAAACAAATCACGTCATGCTAAAACCTTGCATGCTGATGTTCTTTGATTTCAACAGATGTGCTTGAGGACCTGAGTGAAGACACCACAGAGCATCTTCTGTTAGAGCCGGGCAACGTCCTGAAACTGCGCTGTGACATGAGCACTCGGCCCGGCATGGCGGTGAACTGGTACAAGGAGGGAGTCCGGGTTCTGGCCACGCCCCGCATCCAGATTCGCGGCGCCATCATGGAGATCACAGACGTAACATATGACGATTCAGGCATTTATGTTTGTGTTCTCCGGGGAACCAAAGAGCCTGTGAGGAACTTCACCATCACTGTGGCAGGTAGGAACACTAACACTTAACTAGCAGCTGTTTTACAAAGCAACTCTTGTCAGGGTTTGCTCTATTCAGTGCTAATATGGTTAGCTAACCAGGTACTAGCATAAAGTTAGCCTGTGAACAAGCTGACATAAACACAAGATACACTCGGGCCTTGGGAAACTATGATTTGCAGTTTTCATTACTTTGACATTTTAAAGACCACGCAATTAATTGATTAATCGAGAAATGTCCACTGCACTTGTGATGTCCACTGCAGAATTTGTTTCCCAGACAGCTACTGAATATCGGGGATTGAAGCGGCTGAAAATATGTTTTTGTGTCTCTTCATATTGTCTTTATTTATTGTTTTATGTTCACAGACACATTGGGGTCAGGGGACGATGACGAGGACAATGGCTTGGAGGACTCATCGGCTGAGATCGAAAATGACCAGGTTTACTTCTCCAGAGGTGTGTTGGTTGTTTGGTTCATAGCTGCAATTATTGAGGAAATAGTACAACTCAACCTCAAGGTATTTAATTGGACTAAAAGCTCATTGGCTGGTCTTTGTCCATACAGGTCCCTATTGGACCCACACTCAGCGTATGGAGAAGAAGCTGTACGCTGTTCCTGCAGGCAACACAGTAAAGTTTCGTTGCCCTGCCACAGGCAGCCCCATGCCGAGCATCCGCTGGCTCAAAAACGGTCGTGAATTTAGAGGAGAGCACCGCATCGGGGGCATCAAGGTGAGGATGGTGTTAGGTTGTTATCTCCATTTGGAGCTTTGATTGTCAGTATTGTTAGTTGGTTAGAAAGAGTTCAGGGTTTTAGTCTTTTCTTTGCTCTAGTGTTTGGGGTTGATCTTGTTCTCTTGATCATAAACTACCAAGAGTAGTTGGTTGTCCAGGCAGTGGACAGAAAAATAGGACTCTCCAAAAGTCTGTCCAAACTGATATTATTTTGTGTTTCTTTGGTTAGCTGAGACACCAGCACTGGAGCCTGGTGATGGAGAGCGTCGTGCCTTCAGACAGAGGAAACTACACCTGCGTGGTGGAGAATAAATATGGCTCCATCGCTCACAGCTACGTCCTTGATGTCCTGGGTAAGACACGGATGCTTGTTGTTGCTTGTGAAAAAGTAAATTAGATCTTTAAATCTGAATTTCAATGCCTTGTGATCTGGCCGACAGTATTCATGGCAGCTATAGCAACAGTCATTAGTCAGCACTTTTGGAAAAAGCATCATGCCTTCAAATGAAAGCCTCCAGTCTGGTGGAGGGGATAATCAGGGGGGTGAGCAGAAGGTGACAGGGGCGCCTGGCGTCGGCCGTGGCTGGCAGGATGTGGACGGTCAGGCGTCCACACCAGTTTTCTACCTGACCTGTGACAGGAGATTGAGGAGGGCTGCGGGTTGTTTGTTCATTTGTTCGCTGTCCGTCCACCGCGGGGTCAGTTTCCGTCCCTGTCAACGGGGGGAGAAGACTAACGAGACAACTAACGAGATCAGAGAGCGAGAGTAACCACAGATCAAAGAGAACCTAGCGACCAGCTGACAAAGAGCCGCGCTAATGGAGCCGATTTTCATCCCAAAATGACATTTCCTGCTCTTTTGCCAGCATAAAAACACATTATAGGTGACAGTAACAACTGTTGGCCATTTTAAGAAGTTTGTTTACAAAGCATTGACGTTTGTCGACTGTTAAACTGCCAAATATCTGGATGTTTTTAGCTGTTCACAGCTCCCTGTGATTCCAGTTTCCCTCACATTTGTCCTGCCTACATGAACTCCTGGTGAGAGGGGTATTTCTGAGACTCTGTCAGAATTAAACCACGCTTGGCAGATCAGTTGAATCTCTGTCTCCAAGTCCTTGAATCACCTTTGAAGAAGGGAAATCCTTTTAGCTCTGACTGGTTTCCCTTGAGCTTAATGCTCTTTCAGTCTCAGTCTTTGCTCATCTCTCCTCTGATTTCTTCCTGATACAGAGCGCTCCCCACACAGGCCCATCCTGCAGGCAGGTCTGCCAGCCAACATCACAGCAGTGGTGGGCAGTGACGTCCAGTTCCACTGTAAGGTCTACAGCGACGCCCAGCCTCATATTCAGTGGCTCAAACACATCGAAAGAAACGGCAGCCGTTATGGTCCTGATGGGACGCCCTACGTTCAAGTCCTTAAGGTTGGTGATATTTAACAGATGGTAGACAGAGGCAGAAGACAAGTTCAAATACAAGCTCTTGCTTAGCTACCTTGAGAACCCAGTCGAAATCTGTCAAGTCGTGTAAAGTATTAGCTCTGTTGGGAGTTGCTGTTTAGTTTACATGTTCCAATTTGGATCTCTGTCTAAAAGACTGGAACAAGTTTTCCTATCTGGTTCCATTTGCCCTGTTTGTTAGAGCTGTAATAAAGTAACAAACTAATTTCGCGCCATAAAAAGTAGTAGCATTTAGTTGCTAACCACAGTAAACACTTGATGCAGCTGCTTCACTGTAAAAAGCCACTAGTGCTGCCTGTTTTTTTTTTTAAATAGAAGTTATTAAAGAATTTGTTGAAGGTTGTTTTTTGTTGTATACTAATTACTGTCCCTGTTTCTGTTTCGTTCAGACCGGCAGTCTGAACATGTCAGAGGTGGAGGTGCTCTACCTGTCCAAAGTTACCATGGAGGATGCGGGAGAGTACACCTGTCTGGCGGGAAATTCAATTGGCTTCGCCCACCAGTCTGCCTGGCTCACCGTCATTTCAGGTAAAAGAAGAACTGAAGACTACATGAGTCAGTGCTGGAAAGATTTTACCTCATTGCTTGATTTTTTTTTTGTTTTGGATTTGATGTTTTAATTCTTCAAAAAAAATTGATTGTCACTTCCTGGGGGTGTAAACTCTTTTATTAAAACTTTTCCTATAGAGGAGGAAGCAGCAGATGCTATGGACACCATGGAGACCAAGTACACCGACATCATCATCTATGCCTGTGGTTTCCTGGCTCTGATCATGGCCATCGTCATCGTGGTGTTGTGTCGGATGCAGGTCCATCCCAGAAGGGAGCCTTTTGATGCCCTCCCTGTCCAGAAGCTCTCCAAGTTCCCTCTTCGCAGACAGGTACAGGGCCAGGCCATGAACTACTGACCTGTTTTTGGTGGACAAAATGTCTTCTGCACTGAAAATATACATTTTGATTTTGTATTGTATTTAAAAGAACCTCTGAAAGTATTACCTAGCTCAAAGGTTGTTTGAAACGCTAAAACATTCTTGTATGTTCCTGAAGGGTGGTTACTAAATTCTCCTTGTCTGCGTCTCTTCCTTCAGTACTCGGTGGAGTCCAACTCGTCGGGGAAGTCCAGTGCGTCTCTGATGAGGGTAGCTCGCCTCTCATCCAGCTGCTCTCCCATGCTGGCTGGAGTCATGGAGTTTGAGTTGCCCTACGACCCAGACTGGGAGTTCCCCAGGGAGAAGTAAGTTATATGCAGTTTAGAAAAACTTCTTTCATTTGAAAAGATTAAATTTGAAATTATTATCAAAGAGACAGCATTTACTTAAAACTTCTGTTTCTTGCAAAGAGTGTGTTTCTTCACTAAGTTTGTTTGGCTCCCGGGATCCAGACTCATTTAAACATTGTAGCTCTCGCAGCATGTGGGGACCTAAAAAGAAACTAACCCACAGCCCATTTTTAGCTCTACCCAACATATGTTTTAAGGAACCAGAGCCCAAAATTATGGATTTGTACAGTTTTCATTCAGACATTCTTATTTTCACTAACTCCTGTCTTCTCTCTAGTTTGACATTGGGCAAACCACTGGGAGAAGGCTGCTTCGGTCAGGTGGTCAGAGCTGAGGCCTACGGCATCAACAAGGACTGCCAGGACCAGGCCACCACTGTGGCAGTTAAGATGCTCAAAGGTAGGAAAAAAATTATATCGCAAAACAAAATCCTCAAGAGAATAGCTTAAGTCTCTGCTTGTCTAAATAAAAGGTATCTTTCCTTAAGATGACGCCACAGACAAAGATCTCGCAGACCTCATCTCGGAGATGGAGCTGATGAAGGTGATGGACAAACACAAGAACATCATCAACCTGCTTGGAGTCTGCACACAAGATGGTGAGTTTCTGACCTATGACTAATCCTTTCTGAGGCTTCTTGAAGTTGCTTAATTTCTTTGCAGCATACCTTTATTCGATTCAACTAGGGAATTTGAATGAAAAGGTTGGATCTGTCAGCTCATGGACAAGTCAGTCAAGTTAAACCGATGGTCTTTTTAGTCATTGGTTAGAACAATGATGAAAGGACAGTTTCTTTCTTGTTAACACAAATTATTTTGGAGAGAAAACAATGCCTTTCCTTTGCCTTCATCCCAAACCCCCTTGTTACTGTAAATCACAACAAACCAACCATTGGGCCTAATTTAGTGAGTGTTTCAACTATGGTGGTCCCAAGCCTCCAAGCTAAAACAACAATAGAAACAACCCCGTCCTTCATCCTGTTTGTGTTCACCCCCAGGCCCTCTGTATGTGCTGGTGGAGTACGCCTCCAAAGGCAGTCTGAGGGAGTACCTGCGGGCCCGGCGACCCCCAGGCATGGACTACACCTTTGATGTGACCAAGGTGCCTGAGGAGCAGCTCACATTCAAAGACCTGCTGTCCTGTGCCTACCAGGTGGCCAGAGGGATGGAGTACCTGGCCTCCAAAAGGGTATGTTCACTTTGAAAACATGTAGTAGCATGACATCTGAGAGTATAGCTGAATCTCTGGTGGCTGTAAAACTTCTCTGCAAGCATTTCATGACTGCCGGAGGTGGCAGAGTTCAACGTCAACCCAAACAGTAACAGTGTTAGAAAGTAAAATACATATTGAAATACTTTTTACCAGTTGTCAAACACAAACACACAGTTGTAAAACTTGCCAGGAAAAGGATTTGGTGCTGACACGATTCAATTAATTGAATGAAAGAAAGTTAACTGATAACTATTTTGATAATCAAATAATCAGTTGCAAGCAGTTTATAAGGTACAAAAGCCAGATGTTTTGTGGCTCCAGCTTCTTGAATGTCCCAGGGAGTTGGTGCACTAAAGGAACTTTTACATTGTAAGCCTTAAACGCATGGGGATGTTTACATATCAGACCTCATTAGAATGTATCCATGTCCCTGGGCTGTAAATACACAAAATAAAAACAGGAGAGTAAATTCGCAACATTTGTAGACTTCATAGGCTGTATAAGCCCTGAAGGAGCTGTAATATCAGGAGTTTGGGTTTTGACTTAAAGGGAATTTGATTAGGATTGAGTTCCTTTGCTTAATTCAGTGTTTTTTTTTTATTTGGGCACTTTGCTTTCTGGATGAGTTTCGTCCAGCATCCCCAGCCGCCTTTCTGCTCTTTCTCTTTCCTTTCCCTGTCTCTCGTGCCATCTTCTGTGCCTCTGTCCATTCCTGTCTTTCTTTTCTTCCCATCCCAACCCCCCATGTTTCTTTTCCTTTCATTTTCCCAGCATGCACTCTGTCTGTGTGCCTCTTATCAACATGTCTCTTTGTCTGCCAGCCGGTGTCTCAGACAGGCATTCCAGAGCAGAAAGCTGCTGCAGCTTCAGTCCTGTTTACTCTTCTCCATCCATCTGTCCGTCCCTCCGTCGCAGGGCTTTGTCCTTTTTAGCGCTGCCATAAATCTGTTAGCAAATAGGCAGCAGAGCCGTCGTCTGGGTGTAGGCATCAGGTTTCTGGCTCTACGGCCTCCTAAGAATGCAGGAGCCTGAAACTACCCCTCCATTATGGGGAGACCCACAAACCAAGACTGGTTCATTTCGCACATCCCCACAAATCCCACGTCTATTTCGAATGAAAACCAAAATAAACTTAATGACATCCATTCAATGTGGGCAAACACTGCCTTTCTTTTTTTCCTCCAAAGGGTTGTTTTTTCTTCAAACTCCAGGGTTACTATATAAAGACATTTTAATGTTGTTGCGTTCACTAAAATGAGGCATTGCGTGTTGACTTTAGAGTCCCGAGTCTTTTCATTTTTGGAGAACATCTGCAGTGAATCATTTCTACCTCCCTCTGCCTCTGTTTTTTTACATGATCTCTCCAAGCCATGGCCTAGAACAGACAAGGACATGTTGTTTCATAAGTCCAAATTCAAAAGACCATTTCATGAATATAAAACATCAGATAATAAAGTTTAGTTCAATGTTCTTGTTCAGCCAAGACTTTGAATTTATGCTTTTGCCAAAGGGAGAGCAGTGTTAAAACAAACAAAAGAGGCAACACACTCAACAAAAATTACGCATTCAACCCCTTAGACAAATTAGACATTTCTGAGCCCATTAAGCAGGACCATTTAAACTTAATGCTAATCTTCTAATGTGGAGACCCAGTAGTTGGCCCAAATTTTAGGGTTTTGTCAGTCTTTAATTCCCAGTCTTCTCTCTCCACAGTGCATCCACAGAGATTTGGCAGCCAGAAATGTTCTGGTGACGGAGGACAACGTGATGAAGATTGCTGACTTTGGACTGGCCAGAGGAGTCCACCAGATCGACTACTACAAGAAAACCACCAACGTGAGTGACAGTTTCTAGCTGCACATTTTCAGGAATTACTTTTCTCTCTTGTAACTTTCCAGTAGTTGAGAAGCGGGGTATGGTGCAGCTAAATTACTGCTCTCCTTTAAATTTTCTACATTTAAAAAGGCTAAAGTGTTGTCATCTTATTGCACATTTCGGAAAGAAAATATTATTTTTTGCATCAGTAACTGGACAGAAATTCTAATAATCAGCTCCAAAAAATGGGTAGAATATCCTGCTCAAGTATAAGTAGTGTAGTAGACTTAAATGTTAATCAAGTATAACATCAGACGTTGGAAACCCTGACCTCTGGCCCTCTCAATAAGCTGTCATGTTAAGATATTATTAAGATATTTTGTTTGTTAAAAAGTTAAAATGGAAACTAGTTGTTTTTCAACCAGCCCTGCTTGTAAACATGTTCGCTCCTCAGCCAGGTTCTTCCTGCCGGGCTCCTTTCACAGCTTTAATACTCCTCAAGACACATGTCTGATGTTTTCCTCTGATTGGCAGCAGGCTTAATGGGACTTAATTAGAAAAGAGGGGAGACAAGGAGGGAGGATGGCGAAGGAGGGGGGAGGATTGTGAGGGAGAAACGAGAGGGCACGGAGAGTTAGAGAGTGAGAACTCTGCGTGGGGGGGGCGGGGGGGAGGGGGGACTTGTACAGTGAGACATAAAGAAAAACATGTTCAGATGAAAAGTGTGCAGCTGAGTTTCGTGGTAATTGAAGGCGAGGCTCTAACGTTTCTATGTCCACTCTGCAGGGACGGCTGCCGGTGAAATGGATGGCACCAGAGGCCTTGTTTGACAGAGTCTACACACACCAGAGCGATGTGTAAGTCCCACTTTTTATACATATAGAAGTCTCTACTGCAGGGAAACATGGAGTGCTTTATAACAAAGACAATTTGTAGGCAAAAAATGACCCAAAATGATTTGATATGTATTCTGTGTCAGAATGTTTTAGGTCAATTATTTTTCCTTTCTAACCTTTAAATCATTATGTATTTGTACTTATGAACTCCCTAAAAACCTAATTGTATCATATATTGGATTGCTCTCTGTTAGTTACTAAAGTAAACCTAATACTGTATGAGTCCCGATCATTAATCCTCTATCTTTCCTCTCCTTTCATCTGTCCTTAGGTGGTCATTTGGCGTACTGATGTGGGAGATCTTCACGCTGGGCGGCTCACCGTACCCTGGTATCCCCGTTGAGGAGCTCTTCAAGCTGCTGAAGGAAGGACACCGCATGGACAAACCCTCCAACTGCACACACGAACTGTAAGCAGGAGCTCTTCTTCTTTTAGTCTGCTTTATTTTTCCACTGTTACCAACCATGCCTGTTTACGCTATGTTATCTAAAATAATCTTTCTTAGGTTTACTTGGGCTCACATTAGCACAAATGGGCGAACAAATATATAAAACATATATAAAATTTCATGGCCCCTAGCTCCTTATTGTCACTCCCCAATCCGTGCTGTGCTGAGTTTGATGACAAGCTTAGAGCCAAGATGCCAAACATTAAAGCTGTACAAAATCTACATTCACATAATAATCCATTCCACATTTGCTAGCTGACTGGACTATAATTAGTTTATTTCAACATGTTTTTTGGAAAGGAGTATCTTTTAAGGGACTATCTAAACTTCAGATAGTCATTGCATCTCTTAACAGTTTTTCAATATCTTTTGCAAAGCCAACATTATAGATTGTCTTGATTGTAGAAATCATTTTTTGCATGTTTTTTCTCTGTAGCTACATGATGATGCGTGAGTGCTGGCATGCCGTTCCCACCCAGAGACCGACCTTCAAACAGCTGGTGGAGGAGCTGGACAGAGTGCTGCTGTCCATCTCTGACGAGGTGAGCTTCACACACACACACACACACACACACACACACACACACACACACACACAGCAAACACATTCATGCACATACTCCCTCCTATGAAATTGCACAGACACAAAAGCAGATACCAACACACCCAAAGACAAATCATTTTAAAACATGCTAACATGTGTGCGCACACATTTTCTTCCTCTTCTTCACAATCTGTGAGCCAGATGTCCTCAATGCACAAACTGGTTGAGCTGAAACGAGAGTGAATGACTAGAGAGTGGAATCCAGGGCTAATAAACTTGAAACAACAAAAACAAAATCAAACTGTGTTTGGCTGTAGTGTCCACATTGCTGAAATTTCAGAGCCGCCTTTTCTCGCCAAATACATAAAAACAGACCATCGCCTGCAGATTGGTCAACAGTTCATGTGATTGATTTGATGGTTTTTACGTAAACACAGAAATTTCTTGGCTTAGATATTAACCTAACCATCCTTAAATTAACCAATCTAAAACTGTTGCTCCAGAGCTGATGCGGTGGTCTAAAATTGCAATGGCAGCAATTCTCCACATCTGCATCTCTTCTTGCGTGGACGCTATTAAATGAACAACGTATTCAGTAACAGTTAGACAGCCTCTAAGAACATGCTGAGTTCAGTTTCCATTTCTGTTTACTGCCAATTTAATAAACATTTGTCACTAACATTTCTCTAATACATTTCTCTAATCACTTCCTCTCTCCCCAGTATTTGGACCTGTCGACACCCTTCGAGCAGTACTCCCCATCATGTGAGGACACGTCCAGCTCCTGCTCCTCTGACAACGACTCTGTTTTTACCCACGATGCCTTGTCCACCGACCCTTGCCTCCTGGGATACCAGGACGTGCGCTCTCGGATAGACATGAAGACGGCACTCCGATAGACTAAACGCACCCATACACATGCAGACATAAACAGAACACTACAAGTACACGCTACAGGAAACACTACTTTTAAGTAATGTAACATATTGGAGGTCCACCGCTGCATTTCTAAAGTTAAGTTGAAGGTTTTATTCTCATTAAGTTTTCAATCGGACCTCCATTATGGCACCAGACAAAGCCCTTAGATATAGGTGGGCTTTTCTACACACTCACATGCACATAAATACATAAATACATACACAGACACACATGTATGCACGTGGAGCACTGAGGCCGGCGGGCTTCATTACAAGGTGGAGGTTTGTAGAAAAACGTTTCATCGTGGGCAGAAGAACGAGCAGAAGAGAAGAGGACAAACAAAATGTGGTACTTTGGACTATCAGCTCTGGCACTGTGCCCAAGAACAGTTGTAACGTTGGAAAACTGAGGCACTAAACACGACAGAAGAGACCCTGGTACTCAAAACGCCTGGAAATGCTTTCTTTGATCACTTCTCCTCCACAGAGGCGATGAACAATGATCTCCTCACACAAACTCAATCTTAAACCAGGGCTTGAAACCTCGGTGATAAAGACATTTTTAACAAAAAAAGATTTATTTTGCTATGATAAAAAAAGAAGAAACTGATTGTTAAATATAAATCTCTCTATATAAGATTATTTTACTTTTGTGTTGCTTATTTAAAAAGAAAACGGTCTTAAATCTCAGGATCTCTCATGCTAAGAAGTTGCTGTTTAGCGGCAGCAAAGTGCCTGAATTTATGATTTCCTGTGAATATATTAGAATATTAAAATATTGTATGTACATATCAACAACAGAAAGACGATTGCCTTTTATAAATTATTCTGAATGACACAAAAATGAAGGTTATCGGAGGCGAAAGGAGAGATAAATTTAATTAAGTGTTTCAAGTGCCAAACCTGTCACAGCTGTCACACTGTCTTCATGTTCAGGTTTCATTCCAAAGAAACCACCATTAGAAAAAAACTCTATTAAACACGCTGTCTACAAAATGGTGGCTCAAAGTGAATTTGTAATCCATATGTAAATAAAAAGTCTAAACTTTGGAGTCACAAACTAACAGTAGACAACAAGTCATGCTGTTAAAATTGGCTTACATTACTGTCATTTCAATTATGACGAAGTGAGAAACACACAATTCTCATTTTGCAACTCAAAACCTCAAATAATTGTGGTCAAACAATGATTGTTAAATCTTTAAAGATGGCTTAACTTTTGGAATGAAACCCATCATCTGTCATTTTGTAATAAACTGCCTCAGCCTCCAGCCCCCAGAAAAACAATTTGTGGTTAATACCACATGGAACCCAGTCCTTGTTGCTGTTGTTGGATGAATAGCATGAATCTGCAAAGGTTTTGAAATATTATTTTCTCACAAACTCTAAAGCAACTCTGAAGTCAGACGTCTCAGAAGTCTCAACCCTAACCCTCAGAGACAGACTCATTTACAGGTATAAACTTTTGAGACATTACGTGGTCTTCCCCTAACAACAGCTTTACTCTCTGAGTCTTTGCCTACATTGACCGCTTTGTCAGAGACAGTGTGTCCAGGGTGGGACTCGTCTTGAAAGGAGGACTGACGATTCAGCATGGGGACTCTGTGGGGAGCTGGCCCAAGCCCACTGTCACTACTGACATGAAGAGAAGAACAGGAGGGGAGGGGTACTGAATGTGAAAGCCAGTGTGATTGATTTCAAATAGAAGAGAAGGGGGAGGGATCCTCCTTTGTCTGGCTGTAACCCTTCACCCAGCCCAATCTGTTGGCGAGGGGTCCTCAGGTCCGCAGCCTGGCTGGACAATGAAGGCTTTGCAGGCTTAATGGGTGTGACTACGGACCAGAGGGAGTTTTGGGGGTGGTGGTGTGGAGATAGCTTGGGCTTGTGTGCAAATGAAGAGGCTCTTATTATGTTAATGTGTCCTCTTCTCTCCCAAACGCCCCTATCTTTATCCCCGGTCGCCATCTTTTAAATTACAAATCTTAATTCAGATTCGCCGCTCCGCCATTGCCACCAGCACCAGCTGCAGAAAATTCCCCTGTGGGGTAAAATGCCAACTGTGTCCCAGTCCGCCTCCTGAATCTGACCACAGACGAAACAACTGAGACACAAACAAAATAACCATAAAATAAGTTGTTGTGTCTTTCTTGTTGAGGTGTGGAAATAGATCAAATTGTTTTATCAGCTAACATGATGAATTGAAACTTCAACAAACTCCATTGAAATGAATTGATTTTGGTCTGAAAATTGGCAGCTGGACTCCTTAAAACATATTTAATTTGGCTAATATCTGCATCATCACATGCTGGTTATATTATTTTTCAAATGTTTGATGGCTTGATAAAATTAAAAATATAGAAATATAGAAAGAAATAAAGATTTCTTTCCAAAATGCTTTAAATTCATCATCCTGTATGTAAAACCAGTCAACCGTTTTGTCAAAGAAGGATTCATTTGTCTACTCTCCTCATTGTGTCTGTATTTTATGCTGTCAGTCATCTTGTGACAGTTGGCATCGCTGGCGGATATCTCATTTAGGAATGAAGCTCTTACATTTACACACACAAAGTGTCCGGATACATTTTGCATCATTACATTCCATTTATCTGCTCTTCTTCCAGATACCAACTGTAAACAATCACAACGTTCTTAAACATTTCCTCAAGAGAATTATTTTAGAAATATCTAATTTATTTGTTTATTGTTTTGTTTTTATATGAAATAAAGTATAATTTAAAATAAAGCCGCTCCGTGTCCTTGTCTGTGTCTCTGCATAAAATTAAAAAACAGCTGGTGAACAATAATGACCACCTACAGCGCTAATTTGTTCAGCAGTCTACATAAAAAATGTCAGTTAAGTCTGATAATAAGGCTACAGAATAACCAGACCATATGAGTGAAATCACAAAATCAAAAATATCCCGATTTTGGGAAGGTTGATATCGTTCTCAGTTAATATCAATGCTTTTATATGAAACCTACAAAACCAGAAATACTCCTGGTTTGACATTAGTCCCACTGTGTATAGTGGGCTGTCCTTGTCAAGCTCTGGAGATAATTAGCTGTCAATGGAGCATCATCAGCTCATCTTGTTAACCCGAGTTATAAAAGCTGTCCCTATGCTTACTACCCCCACACCCCTCCAACTTGTATCCACCCTGCATTGGCTTCTCCTCATTTTGCAACTTTTAAAGTCCAACTTAAATTAAACAGCCTTTATTTGTCTACTACAGCATACATATCTGCTCTGTAAATCACTTGTCCTGTGTTCTCCCCGTTGAGAAAAATATTAGACACAAAAAGGGAGAAATTTATATTTTAAATCCTTTGATTTCATGATTGTGCTCCCTAGTTTTATTATTTCAATTAAATACTGTTCCATCATCCACTTACATAGCTGGAGTCCTCATTGCGACACAGCAAATCAAATCTAGCATAAAGCGATAACGTGGCGTTTGATTATAAGCAGAGCAGACGGTCACACTGAGCCTGATAGCATCCTGCTACACAATACAAGAGCCACAGACCCTAAACAGCAACCCATATTAGCTTTCCTGCTGACGTCTCCTTCTTATCCAACTTATAAAACATGAACACACGTCTTGTCCTGCACCTTAGCTTGTTGAACGAGCCGCCAAACAAACATTCACAGGGGGAAAGTGTATTGCTAGTGTCAGTTAGCGGGCTAGTCAGCTAATTAGCCGCTCAGCTGCAGCACATTAAACAGCATGTAAACATACCTGAAAATGTCGCTTCAGACCCGTTAGATGCTGGTTTGCTCTTCAAAATCCCTGTTAGTGACACACACACTGTCTTTTTTCTTCATTCTAATGGTGGTTGTCATTGTATTGTACTGTTCTTATTATGTTTGTTGTGTGTGTGTTTTGTAAAAAAAACAAAAACAATACATTCAAGTTTCTGGTTGCCCATTGGTGGATCAGTGCATAAGTACCCCCCACTATCTGCTCGTGTTTCAGTCACTCAGTCAGACCTCTTTTTTAGTGCTGTTGCCATGTTTCCTTACTAAGAAAATAAGTTGGAATTCTTAAATGTGTGAAGTTTGACTGACTTTATACTGATCCAGAAAGAAGAAGGAATTTTTTGTTTCTGCTTGTGTGCAAAAAGTTCTTGCAATACTGACAAAAAGTTTAATTCAGCAATTTAAAAGAAATAAATAAAATTAGTAGAGACTCAGCTAAAAGAAACGAAAGAGAAATGGGAGAGAGAGAAATAAAGAAAGAAACGTGAGAAAGATAAAAGACAGAGACGGGCACTGAGGGGGAGAGACGGCGAGACGGAAGAATGAAGAGATGGAGGTTAAAGGTCAAGAGGAGGGAGGAGAGGGCAGCAGTGATCCCAGCCAGCCCCAGCTTTTGAAGTGTGTGTGTCTGTGTGGCATGTGTGTGTTATTTCTCAATGTGTTTCTGTGTACATGATCATGTGCCGGTGCGTGTGTGTGTGTGTTAGCCCCTGTGTACATGCTGTGTGGTCTGTACATGTATCTGTGTGCGGTTGTGTGTGCGTCTTATCTCTCAACAATACATCTTGATAGCAATAAATCTCGATCACTCAGTGAGTCTGTCTCTCTGACCTCCCTTGGTTTCGTCCTCCTGCTTGAACTGATAAAGGTCTCAGTCTGGGATTTGTGTCTGGAGGTGTGTGTGTGTTCTTTGTAACTGCCAGCATTTTTTTTTTCAAGTGCAGTTTTCAGATGCAGACAATATGCAGAGAATAATTCAAGTTGGCGAGGTTCTTGCGTGTTCTGTTGTATTAATCCTGGCAAGTTTAATGTGTTCATGAAGAACACATGAAAAAAAGTCAAAATAAAGGGCCCTGAAAAACCAAGTTGACACTTGGACATCAAACATTGTTAAGAAGTGTTCAGACAAAAAGCAAATTTGTGAATTTGCACCTGGGGAGGCACAAATTGGTGCGAAGATGTGTCTGTGCGAGTTGAAAGTATTTCAACTTGAGCGAAAAATGTATGCATTTCCCGGGGCTTTAAGACTCTACTTCATAAACATACAGAGAAGAAAGGAAAAAGGAGGAAGACTGGGGAGGGGGATAAGAGAAAGAACCATAGTTTCTGGGTTCTGTCTCGCTCTGTCGGGTCTGAAGTGACATCAAAAGAAATCTTTGAGAGATCAAATCAGAATTTTCACACAGCTATAGTGGTCTTCACAGGAAGACTCACATTCATAAATTAATTTTCAAAAAAGAAACCAGATGCAAAAAAAAAAAAAAAAGATCCAGGACAGTCGGACCAGATCCAAGTCGACCCGCAGATAATTAGCCCGGATCTGAACAAACCTGAACCAACCAAAAGACAGAAACAATACCAAGAACAAATGTTACATTTATATTCATCATCTATCAAGATTTTCAGTTGCAATTTTGAATTAACGGGACAAATAAGTGGTAAAATACCAAAACATTTGGGTTGAAAGTAAACTGTATATGGTATACACAAACCTACATGTGCACTGTATACACACAGAGAACCCTTATCTCCACAGTACAATTTGTTCAATCTGTTGTGGTTGCTTAACTCCAGATATGAAGTGTGTGTGTGTTTGTCAGCGTTACCTCTATTGACCTGGCTTCTTAAGAGGAAATAGTCAAGGTGATTTAATGTTTGTTCATCACTCTGGGGCCCAAAAGTAAAAGAGCTACATTTACATTTCAGCCAAAACATTTGATGCTCCCAGTTTTGTGCTTTACTGGTTACCATGACACTGTGGTAGTTAACGATCTGTGACTTTCCGTATGAAGACATTTTAAAGCACAATTTTCCAGCTGCACAGATAGTTTTAATAACTATCTTGCATAAACAATAATACATTAAAAAGTTTTTTACAGTGATTTAAGATATGTTGCTGATGTCAGTGTTACCAAGCTACAGTATAATAACACTTCATCCACAGTAAACAATGCCCTTTTGGCTGATATTGCTGTACAGACTGATCCTTTCTCCTCACCAGTTGCAGTAGAAGTGTTAATAAAAGGAAAATAAACACAAGCCTCCTACTATCTCTGAGCATGTGTTTATGCGTCAGCATAGAGCACCAAAGGACACAAATATGGTTTTGGTGTCCCTGCTCTCATTACCAAAACCCTGAATTTGTTGTGGTTTATTCCTTTAAATGCTCTGTTCAGGGGTGCCAGTGGTATTTTGCTGGGTGTGTGAGTGTATAGAAGTGCAGTGTTAGACTCAGCGGGCAGGGTATCTGCTGACGTGTTTCCTTCTCCACTTGTCTGATTAGTCAGCGAGGGTCCAGCCTGTATTGTGGGTCCCACAATACAGACCGACAACTAATCCAGCTCCAATTCAGTCAAATAAAGTGTTGTTGCTGCTGCCGGGAAACCCCCGAACTCCTGATTTACTGACTTTCAGGATGTTTTTGGTGCTGCTGAGCAAGCTTTATGACAGTAGGAACCACAACACCACCTACTCTTAAAAAGTAAGAAAGAGTAAGCTAAATTTGAAAATGTATGTGTGTCTGTGTTTTGACCATGGACTGTATATAAAGATGGACGTAGCAAGGTGTGACGTCACCTATTGGTTTGCCTTGGCGCCAGTTTAAAGCCCAGAGTTGATGTTTCTGATCGGTGACATGTTCTCCGTCAGGGCTCATCAGGTTGCCTTTCATGCTCTACTACTACTACTACTACACTACTTTAGCTATATTGTACTAACAGGGCAGGTATCATAATCATGTAATGTTAAACTTATTGAAATATTGCGACAATAGTCCAACTCAGTGTGAGTCCTGGAGCCGGGGAGAGCAGCAGGTGAGCGAACTGTCAATCACAGCTGTCAATCAACGCAGCGGTAGACATCAAAGCTCCTATAAACCTTCAAATCTTATTAAGGGAGCAATAATTTCCAAAGTGACCACAAGCACACTTATTAGAAGGCCTGAATTTAGCGATTGAGACCATAATGACTCGTTGAAAAAAATGATTGACTTAGTGTTTCTAGAGAGAAGATGATGCTTTTTGAATGGGAGGCAGTTGGAGCCAGAGATTTTTTGGAGCCAGCATCTAAAGGCCATTGGTGGCATTTCTCTTTAAGATACTTCCACATTGCCTTCAGCCTCAAGCCGTGGTATTTGCCGCTTGGTTTTGACCTTCTGTCCACACTTAGCCAGCGTTTTTCACACCCCATAACATAGCTTTTTGACAAAGTGGAAAAGCTTGACTATTGTGCACTGAAGGCCAAAAAAAGTATGTATCTTAATTTGTATCTGCATCACAATGGGCTTTAGCCTCAAGACATCTGACAAGTGGAGATATGGATTGATCAAGGAGAGGTAAGACTAAACGTCAAGTGAAATGCAAGTGAACCATGGCTTGTTGAGAAAGTACATGATGTACTGTACCAGCAGATTTTTTATTTGACCTGTCATCCCGCAGTGTTTGAGTATCCGTGAGTCAAAACAAATCTGATTCCAGACTGAAACTTAAACTCAACATGATGTTCTTGCCTGAGATTTTCTTCTGTAATGTTCATAAGAACACTGAAACCGCTGAAGCAGACTTCCTTTTGTTATGCTCAGGAACTGCAGACCACCAGGCATATTCCTCTGACGTATAACTCCTGTGTTCTGAGGTTGTTTCCTCCAGTTTCTTTGGAGCATGTTCACGCTCCTCCCAAACCACAGTTCTCTTGGAACATTAGAGATCTTCCGTTTTCGGCATCTTAATGCCATTACTTGGTGTTTTTAATGGGAATAAACTGCAGACCATGCTAACTGCGAGTGGACTGATTGGAGGTTTAAACCCACATCCTCAGTCACCCATGAGACTGTTACTGTCAGCTTTGAACAGAGAGCAAGACATATACCAGATAAATTCTAAGTAATTTCCTGCCTGTATTTGTTGAATCAACAGCAGTTATCATCACTTGGCGATTTTCAATAATCAAAGGATCATATTTGTTATGAAGGCAGTGACAGTAGAAGCTTTGCTCCTTAAAAGGCAAGAAAAATGTTTTTAAAAAAACTGTATTGCTGACAATATCTGTCTCGTCTTTCTTAACTTGTCATACTCGTAACATCATAGAAATTCCAACAGCAATAGACTCTCATCTTGGGCTCGTAAATATTTAAGGTTTGGTGTGCCAAAAATGGTATCCTACCAACTTCAAAGAGCCACCCACTTCTGAAGGTCTCCTGTTTACCTGAGACATCTGCAATTGCAGATTGAAAGAAAAGGAAAGAGATGAAGAAAGTGTCTTCAGACTCATGAAAGAAGGAACAAAAGAAATTTAAAAAACAAGGAAAGGGCCCTCACACTAGATGAACTGAAGTCTGCACACCAGACTGAGACCTTCTTCTCAGTATCTGACACTGAGCCAAATAAGCTCACTACCACAGCTTTTTAACATTTGGGAAAGGTTTTGATTTCTCCTTTCCTTTCCAAAACCAAAAACATACAGTAAGAGCAGAAGTGTAAGGAATTGATTAAGCAGTGTGTTTGTCTGTTATAATATGACCTGCAAATGTTAGGATACTAACTATGATATCAGCATATCATTAGCTAACTACACTATTTTGTGAGGTTACAGGTTACGTAAAAAACAAAAACTCCTGTAATGTCTGGAACATAGCGGCTCTGTCCTGCTCTTTATTTGGTTTTGGAGAAGTTTATGTTGGATAGTGTTACCTTCACACCAGTTAGTCCTCATCCTCAAATCGTTTTTCTCTTTTAAAAGTGACAAATTCTGTTTAAAAATATGAACAATGAAGCATAAATCTAACCTCTGTGTTGCTTTTCAGAGTATGTTTTTTTACAGTAAGCAGCTCACCGTGGTTATTTAATTTTTTTTAAATACCTTTTTATGTAGAACACTGTACAATAATAAAATTGACAGTCATTGGCTAAAATGAGAAGCCGGCTTTTATTTACTTTTATGTGAAACTGAAGATCCATTGTTTCCAAATTCACTAGTGGGAAATTTGCCCAACTTGGTGCAGATCCCCAGGTAAAGGTACTGATTCCAGGAATCGAACTTTGCAGTGGTGGATGGGAACTATCTTTACTGTGCCATAGCTAACATCACTGAAACTGTATAATACAGTGCAATGACACCTGAGATGTCAGGACTGATTGAGGCATTGAGGTTGTGTATCTGCGCTGAAAACAGAGCGTGTTGTTGAGTTTGGGTGTATATCCTGCAGGTCGGTAATGGGTAGAGGAAGAGGGTCGCAAACTGGTTTGGGAACTACGGCTATTGATTTGCATAATGCTAGCTTTTGTTTTCTAATAGTTTCTAATAGTGTGCATACTTTGTCGTCCTTTGTAGTAGTTTATATCTCTGTGCAGCTGGTTTTAAAGATCAGCATATGTGGGATGAAAATTGGACTGCTTTATTGAACATTTCATCATTTAAAACTCTGATCAGGCAGTAAACAGAATGAGGAGGTGGATTATAGAGACATGGAGCAACTCCTCTGTTTATTACTGTTTAAAGTTTAACCACTTTTCTACAGCACAGTGAACCCTGGACCACACATTCACACACACACACGCACATTTACAACGGTAGCAGCCCTGTACTGTGTGTGTGTGTGTGTGTGTGTGTGTGTGTGTGTATGTGTGTGTAGGGTTCAGTGCAATGTTTGTTGGTCTACTTTATCTGTTGACCTCCGGAAGTATTTGTGATTCTGTCTACACACACAGTGTGTGATAAGGCCAGGAAGAGTGTGTGGACACAGGATGTTGAGTTAACACTGGGACAACATGAGAGCAGCTTATCACATTCATACCGGATAAATAAAAAGCCACAGTGAGGATGGAGATGACTCTTAATGCCCATAGCTGCTCCTTGTGTCATTTGTGAAATACAGTATATAAACAGTTGGCAAAGTGTTAATAAAACACTTTAATGTAGCGGTAAGCAGATATAAGGTCATTTTTTAACACTCCAGTTTAACATACTTTTTGGTTGTAATTGTAGGGATCTGAAAATGATGAACAGTATCGGATGAACATAAGATAATATAGGTATATAATATAGGTAATATAATAAATGTAATAATTGTTAACACTGCAGGTCATTTAGTTTTATACTAATTTCCTGGAATTTTTTTTTTTTTTGTCTAATTTGCAGGTATGTAATGTTGTATTTTTAGGACATTTTATAGAAAGGTTTGCACAATCTGGTACAAATAATAAGAAAAATGGGGGGAAAGTGTTGAGTGTTGGGTTTAGTTGGTATGTATTTGGGTTCATATGTAGTTCTTAATTAGCATTTTTTTACAGAATGGCTGCCATTCTGTAAAATCTCCTAAAATTAACATACATGCATAAATAACTCTGAATAATTCCAGGAAATTAGTATAAAATTAAACAACCTGTAAAATAAAGCATTGTAATTTATGTGTGGACCTCAGCACAACAGAGTTGGAAACTGCATTACTGTCAAGACAAACATTACTGAGCAGGAACCAGATCCTCAGAGGCCCAGAGCTCTAAGATTTGCTGTGTTTTAATTGGCTGGTTTGTGGTAGTTTGATGAAATGCTTTAAATATGTACCACTTAAGCTCAGTGCCCACAGTGTTCCCTGTACACGACGTGAAGGAGACAAGAGATGTGGCGTGTCTGGGAGGTCTTGATGAATATTCAACATGTCAGGTGGTCAAAAACCACTTTCCACTGTTGTGCAATAAATTTGATCAAACCAGTTATTTCACAAGCCTTTCATTATGTACTATTTGTCTTTGTCAACAAAAGTATCTGCTTTGAGAGAATTTAATCCCCTGAAATAATATATAGCCACACCCCAAAATCTGTTTAGCATTCATTAATACCCAATCAGGCATTAATAAATGATATTAATTTCTTAATTAATGTTTCAGAGAGCAGGCAGAGTGTATCATTACCCTACAAAAAATATTATATTATGGATTTCACCTAAGAGAGGGGAACATAACAGCATCATGAGTTCAATGGATTTTATTAAATGTGAAGAAGTGTTGACAGTCGGCAGAAAAAATAGCTTGGTGTGTGATATAAAGATTCTAATTTTAAGTCTTCAGATCCAGTCGCTGCCTGTTGCCCTAATAAAGATTTTTTGATAGTGACGTAGTGCGCTAACGCAGAACCACAGCTATCGCGAAAAAATGGAGAAATTTCTTGTGTTGAAGCGTAAATGATGTGGTGGGAAACATAGAGGAGCAGAGCAACAGCTAGAATGATGAGCAAGTTCACCCTGGTGACGACCGTCTAGTGGGAGGATTGTGACGATGAAGAGCCGGTGCCAACACTGTGTGACCGGCAGCATCAGCTTGCAGCCAGCGCTGGTCCCCACAGCACTAGTGTAGCTGACATCAGCCAGTCAGCTAGGACCAAGGTGCCCTATGCTATGAAAATACCCAGCATAGAAGTGTGGACTTCAAATTAGATCTTTCAATCACCAGTGCTATGAACAATATACATGACTTGAGTGTTCTATAACCAAGGACTCTGTGTTTTGTTTCATGTGCTGACATTTTTCACATGAGGGCTGCAGGTTTCATAAAGAAACAGCATACAAGGACACATTTATTGATTTGCACAGACTTTTGTGTATATCAGTCATACTGCCCATCACGTCTGCAACCTGTGAATGCAGCTTTTCTTGTTTAAGGCATGTCGAAAATTACATGAGGTGCAACGGTGGGGACACTAGGAATAGCAATTTGCCTTTGCTGTCCATCAACTCAGAACAAGCAAGGGTCCTTGATGAGCAGGACTGCTTTTGTAAATGGCCACATCATAAAATGAAAATTTCAAATATTTCTGTGTTAATATTCATGTGTGTGTCAGTGTGTGTGTGCGTGTGTGTGTGTCAGAGACAGAGAGATGATTGGACTGGGACAGTCTGCAACAGGCCGGATCAGGTAACATCAGAGCAAAGCTCAAGCTTTAAGATCACAACACTGCGCCCCGAAACTGTAGACACTCCCTGCATGCCTGGTGTCTACGGTTACCAACAGGACCAAAACAGACATGGATGAAGCTTACATTAATATCTATTAAAGAATATATTATACTGGACTTACTTGCAATGCTGGTTTATTTCTTCTTTTAAATGCATACAGAGAAAAATACATTTTTTAAAACATCAGATTAACAGTAAATCAGTCTCTCCTCTCACTCTTCTTATAAATACTCCAAACAGATTTAGTTGTTCTGTAAACATCATGCAGTGAAACACGTGAAAACTCACATTGTGATATTGTTAGAGGTCGGAGGCCCCGGCATCCTGAGCTGCACATGCAGACAGGAGGGGCCCCATAACTCTGGTTTCCCCTCCGCCCGTCTCCACTGCTGCCGACTGGCCCTGGTTATTTATTGCTCTGTAATTTCTGCAGACTAATTGATTTGGCTCGGCTTTCAGGCTGCAGGGAGACAGGAAGTCAGGGAACCAAGGGGTTAAGAAGAAGGAGAATGTGTGTGTGTGTGTGTGTGTGTGTGTGTGTGTGTGTGTGTGTGTGTGTGTGTGTTTGTAAGTGAGAGAGAGTGTTGGGGAGAGGAAGAGAGAGATGCATATGTGAGAAGAAAGCAGAGGAAGAGAGGATGAGTGTCTGACAGGAAGGGAGAATATGTGTGTATAAGAGTGGTGTGTGTGTTGGTGAACATGTGTGGTGTCTCAGATGTTTACTGCTGATGTGTTTGTCTACTGGATGTAAATTAAGTATTAAAAGTCTTTGTATCTATTTGCTGTGGTTTTGACTAAGATCTCACACTGCAGATGCCTTCATTTGTAATGTCACTGTTGTTTTATGTGATGACCAGTCATACCTTGACTTTGCTCCAAAACACTGTGTATATATTTTGTATTGCCCCATTAGTCCGTCAGTGTCTCTTATTCACATACACATTTTCATGTCTGCTAAAGCCCATTCTTAAACAGCATTTTGACTTGTCTACTGTAACTACAGTCCACAGCATGTTTATACGTTTGTAGGTATTATGGTTCTGACCTATCAGGAACTGGTACCATCAGTACACAGCTGATATGTTTATTCTTAATTGATCAAACATGGTTGAAAAAGCACATCTAGTCTGCTTTGATTTCATATGGATGTCATGTGTAATGCAGCTGAAAGTGCAGACTGATTATATTTCATTTTTATTTATTCATTTATGGGGACAATTCACATTAATCAACATTTCTGTGTGAGACGTTCTGAAACCAATGAAGTGATGGTTTACTACAAAGACAACAAGATGCCATAAAGACAACAGCAACAAAATAACACACACAAGCAAGCACGCAGAGCAATAGTCAAATCAAGTCAAGTCAATTTTATTTGTATAGCCAAGATCATAAATCACAAATTTGCCTCATGGGGCTTTACAGTCTGTACAGCAATACAACATCCTCTGTCCCTTGATTCCAATAAGGAATCTTTTAACCAGGAAAAAAATGGAAGAAACCTCAGGAAGAGCAACAGAGGAGGGATCCCTCTCCCAGGACGGCACAGCTCAGATGCTCATGTGCTTGTGAACAACAAACAAATCGAAGGTTAGAGAGATGTAATGGTTATCAGAGCAGGTGCAACAATCAATAATCTTGTTGGCAGGACAACACTTGGTAAACTCATCAAGACAGAAACCGACCCCCCCCCCCCCCCCCCCCCCCCCCGCACAGTAGGCTACAAGGTCATAAAGGCAAATAATGGCAACTAAGGCAAAAAGATGAGTTTTAAGTTTAGGTTTAAAGGGCTCAACGGACTCGGATTGTCTGACATCAGTGGGGAGGTTATTCCATAAGAACGAAGCCCGGTAGGAAAAGGTCCTGCCACCTGCTGACTTCTTTTTAACTTTGGGTACACACAGCAGCCCTGTATTTTGAGAGTGGAGAGCTCCAGATGGACTATAGAGTTTAAGGAGACAGGTATGATGGGGCATGCCATTTAGGATTTTATAGGTCATCAGAAGCACCTTCAATCTGATCTAACAAGCCAATGAAGGGAGGCTAGAATTGGTGTAATATGGTCATATTTTCTTGTTTTATTTACGATTCTAGCTGCAGCATTTTGAACCATCTGAAGACTTTTAGTACTAGCATGTGGCAGGCCTGACAACAGAACATTACAGTAATCAAGTCTGGATGAAACAAATGCATGTATTGGAGTCTATGCATCAGCCATGGACAGGAAAGACTGATATTTAGCTATGTTATGTAAGTGGAAAAAGGCAGTCTTGGTGATTTCTTTGATGTGCTTATCAAAAGAGAAGCTAGGATCAAACGTAACACCAAGATTCTTGGCTGCCTCACTTTGTGAAATCACACAGCTGTCGAGAGTTACTGTTACTTGATCAAACTGGTGTCTGTTTCACGTAATATGAAACAGCACAACATTAGTACAATAATAAAGAAACAATATCCACTATTCGGTACATGTAGCCATGCAAGCAAGACGAGGCAGCAAACCACAACCAAGCAATACTGATTATAACCATTTTTTGACACATACAGACATGCAGAGCAACAATTAACTTAAGACCTAAATAAAATATGATAATCATAATGTTAATCTTGATAAAATGATAAAACAGTCAAAGCAGACATGATGTTCATGATTATTCAGGGCAAGTTTTATTATTATAATACCTTTCAAGCACAGAGGCAAGTTCTTTACATAAGGCACAGAAATGCTTTACAACATATTTTAAAATGCAATAAATGGGGAGAATAAAATCAATTAAAGTGGAAAAAAGTAAAATAAAACAAATAACAAATGAGGCATACAGTTACAGTGCAGTGATACATTTTGGTATCCTGCAAATAGATTTTTATCATATAATAAAAGGAAATGAAAACAGCTATCTGGATTGTTGGCAAACACATTCAAAAACAACTCAAAAGCACTTCAGTTTGCTTTGGAAAATGGTCAGCAGGAATGTAAATGAAATATTAAGTATATGTAATTAGTACTAAATGGGGTAAAACATACTCAGACACAAGTATAGCCCTTCAGGCCTAATTAAGCAGCATTTTAGCTGTGACATTAGGTCAACATTAGATTTCTACAATTTATTGGTCCATGCTAAGTGGTTTCAGGTCAGAAAATGAGAGTTCAATTAAATTATCCCCCAGACGACACTTAGCTGAAGGTCAGCAGCACACTGAGATTAGCCTGCTCAATGTAAAAAGCATTAATGAGCTGCTGTCCAGCCAAGACACAGTTAACAGCGACTCTACTCAGTCTGTGAACTGAAATCAACAGAAGGCTTTCAGAGGACGTCAAACACTGTCACACCCTGCAGCCTAAACTGCCCCCTCAGGCCTCATTTTAGACATGCACTTCATGAACAGTGAGTGGAAGAAGACTAGAGGAGATATAAACTCTGCCACCTCTGCTGCAACCCTATCTCCTAGAAAATATATTTCTATACAACCCATTTGCATTAGGAAACACATAATGCCATGTATTTTATGTTTTTTTCAACACAACAAGGAAATCTCGAGTGAGGAGGAGTGGATATCCTGGTTAGATATCCACCCAGTTGCAGGACGACCTGGTTGTGCCTCCGGGTGTAGCATCCTTGGGTGAGGCTGCTCTTGCAGCCGGTGAGTATGTGCAGTAGGGTTGCTGGTGTTTGGCAAAGGGGACATTATAGGTCTTCCCCGAGCCACTGGTTCAGGTTCTTGGGACTGGAGAGAACATTGTAGATAGCTCTGATGATGAAGCTAAGTCTGCCTCATTTCATTTCCCAAAGATCCTTCCAGGCAAGCCTCTGGTGTTCAAGATTTTCCCATCTTGTCCATTGGCCCTGTTTTGCCTGTGAGACTGCCTGTGCACATCATTATGCCTCCTCCTGCTGCCATATCTCTTTTACCACCAGCCCTCTCTTCTGGGCATGTGTTGCTCTATGACATGTGGGTTTACTCGTGCCTAGCCAAAAGCCGCCTCTTCCATGCTGCACTTGGCCCACAATATCTGCATGCCTGAGAGCAGATTTCGCCTGCTGCACCGCCTCAGATGGGTGCAACATTCTGCCTTCTGCCACTCTGGGAGCTGCCACCTGTTTTATGGCATCCTGAGTTTCTGTCAGGGTCATGTCTAGCCCTACCTTGGAGCATTTGTATTCTTCAGTAAGGCTAGTGATAGGTAGTTCCAGAGCCCCATTCCCATACAAGCCGATATTGCTCAGGCATCGTGGGAGTCCGAGCCATTTCTTGATGTACTATATGTACTTACTGTTCTCTTTAGCTTCTCAACTTTGGTGATGGGATCCTCATAGATCGTTAGAGGCCACATCAGATGGGGGAGCAATCCAAACTGCAGGCATCAAAGTTTCAACTTACCTGGAATTGTGTTCTTGTCTATGTTAGCAAGGCCTTTGATGGTGTCTTCCTTCAATTGCTTACTCTGGTCTGAGTCTTTAAGGCTTGCATTGTATCACCGTCTTAAGCTGACTGGCATCTCTGATACCATTGGTATGGGTGTTCCGTCAATGTGGAATCTCTGGTCTTTGAGCTTTCCTTTGATAATGGAGAAGGTCCTGGACTTGCTGGGCTTAAACTTCATCCGTGCCCATGTTATGTTGGAATAAAGTTTTTCCAGGAGTCACTTTGTAAATGCGATAGTTGTGGTCAGAGTGGTGATGTCATCCATATAGGCGTGAATGGGAGGTAGATGTCTGGATTGCAGGCGTTCTCCTCCTACTACCCATTTATATCCTCTGATGATCAGTTCCACAGCTATGGTAAAGGCTAGTGGGGAGATTATTAGAATTATTCCTATTTCCAGGGATTGCCAAGATGTTGTGAGGCAAAGGTGCAGATCTTGAAAATAGTTTCTGACCAGTTTTGTGATGGTCACCGAAAACACAGAGGAGCTCAAAGGCTGTCCAGAGGATAGTATGTGAGATAGATCCAAAAGCATTGGCCAGGTCGAAGAATGCAACATGAAGATCTCTTATTTTCTTTTTTACAACCTGAATCGGATGCCATATCATGGTTGAACGTTCTAAGCATCCTTAGAAATCTGATATACCGGCTTTCTGTCCTGAGGTGTCAATCAAGTTGTTGTCTTTCAGGTAGTTTGCTATCCTTTGCGCAACAAGTTGACGAAAATTTTCCCTTCAACATTCAGAAGATTTATTGATCAATATTCGAGGCATTAATATTCCCTTGCTCATGCTTTTGGGATGTTTTTTTTCTTCCACACCACCTTCATTAGCCTCCACAGAAACCTCAGGACATTTGGAGCGTTCCTATACAGGTAGGGAACTCTATTTGGGCCTGGACTGATGCTGTCCTTACCTACCTCACAGCTTTCTTGACTCCACTCCATTTAGGAGGGCTGTCGTCACACTGGTATTCTTGTTGAGGAATGCGTGGCATGTCAGGAGGTATGTTCCTCTGTTCATGTCTCTGGTTGTCTGTGTATATTGATTTCAAATGATCTTCAAGTTCCCTCTTTGACACTTGAAGTGCTCCACTCTTTTACTCTACTCACAAATCTGAACGGATCCTTGTAGAATGATGTTCTTGCCCTCTCCTTCTTACTTCAAACTCTGAGGTTTTCTGCCCTCCATAGTCTTGCCAGGCATTCTTTTAGGTCTATTTTCAGGAGGTTGATTCCTTCCATCTCCTCTACTGAACCTTTCCTCCATTGCTTCCTCAGGTCCCTTCTCTCCTTGACCAGGCCCTCGATTTCTTATTGCCTTCTGGACTTGCGTGATGTTGTTGTTGTTTTATTCTTCCTTGGGTCTCTTGTTCCAAACCTTTCTATCCTGTATTCATAAATCAGGTCACTCATCCTCTCCAGCTTCTTCACTGCTTGAAGTCCTTCCAGGATCTTGCTCAGATCTGCATTGTCTGTTTCCCACTCTTTTTTGCTGCAGGACTTTGGCCACTTCATATATGGCTTGTATCCTTGGATCTTCTTCTCTATCACATGTTGTGTTTGGATTGGTTCCAGGTTCTCAGATGCCGTGGATAAATTACCCTCCTCTACAACTGGGATATTAATGCTTGGCAGACTGTGGGTTGTGTCCTGCTGCTGAGATTCACTTGACTGACTTAACCCTTCTCTTAGGAGATACTAGTCGATGCGATGTCCCAGTCTCAACTGCTTCAGGCATTTCATCCAGCCTTGGTGTATTCTTAGGCCCCAGAGTGATGTTACCTTGGACCATGTAACCACAGCTACATGTCCAGAGCTTGTGTCCAACAGCTGCTGTTTCTGTGCCAATTACATGATTTGTTATCATTTCCGTTCCTGTGTCTGTTACCGTTGTGTCAGCCGCTGAGCCATCTTCCGCCCCCGCTCTCGCTGGCTCAGGGGGTATTTTCCTTTTTGGACTTTTTGTAGCCATTACGGGGTGACTCCTATTCACTAGCAGGTGATGGAGTCTGATTAACACTGTCTTACTGATTAACACTGAAAACTCACACATTTTTGAGGGGGGGGGTCTTCTTTGGAAAAAGGAAAATTACTTTCGCAATGAACACTAAAGACTAGGACCAGGATCAGTTTATAGTGTAATGAAGTGACAAAGTGTCAAAAATGTAGATTTAGTGTGAAGTTACTCTTTAACCAAAACCAGCATTCTTCCTTCCAAAACAACAAGGACCCTGGCCTCTGGTGCCAAATTTCTAGGACTCTGAACAGTGATGACAGGACTGTAGGAACGCATCTGGCACATAACCCCCAGTAAAACCACAACCTGTTGTTTATACACTTTGTTTTTTTGTAAGCTTTAAACAAACAAGATATAACGTGTTGATTAGTGAGCTTTTGAGGTGCTTGTTGGTTTTTTACCTTTAGACAGAGCCAGGCTAGCTGTTTCCTCTTGTTTCCAGTATTAATGCTAAACTAAGCTAACCATCTTCTAGCTCTAGATTCATATTTAATGGGCAGATATGAAAGTGGTATATATCTTCTCTCTTCTATCTAGGTATAATTAAGTGTATTTCCCAAAATGTCAAGCTATTCCTGTGCTAAGTGCAGTTTTTTGGATTCAGTCTCAATAACAAGTCACTCTGCAAAAGTGTTTTCATTCTATTAAAAAGGCAGCTCCTATTTGAATGAAATTGTTTACCTTTGAGCTGTTGCATAGCTTAAATTGGATTGGATGAAAAAAAGTGACTCCTAATCTTCGTGTCCAGGAGGCTCACTGTACTTCCTAATGAGAACAGCTGCTGATTGTCAGGTGTCAGCGAGTAGATCGTGCAGTCATTTGTAAAACTGTCAGAACCTCAGCATCTGTTGCATGTGTGTGTCATGTTACAGACACAGAGCATGCAAAGACAGAAGACAGAGGAAGACGATATGCATTAAGAGAAAGTGAGGGAGACTGTGAGCCTGTACAAGTCATTCTGAGAGAGTTTATAACAGAAAGGAGCGAGAAAAAGGTTGTGTGTGTGTTTCTCCAAGAGGGAGAGAGTCTGAAGGAGGCACAAAAAAAGTGTGAATAATTCAATCTAACCCAAAACTAAATGGCTGCCTCTTTTTAATGGGGAAGGATTTCTGGCCCTGAACCCACACATGCTGGTGATGGCAAAACTTCTCCAAAGGTCAAGTCAACATTTCTTTAGGTGGAAAAATAAAGGATTTAAGTGAAAAGTGCTTGGCTAAGTGGGTTATTTTGTGAATGAAGACCCTGACTTGAACTTGAACTAATTGGGTTTGGTTTGAAGTGTGATGTTGATATTTAGATATTTCTTTTTCATGGGATTTATTTATTTATTTATTTATTTTTATGGGGCATAAATTGCTTTGAGCTTAACCCAACAAAATTCCTCCCTCTGTGTGTGCTTCCAAACCAACCAGTAGGAGTTGTTTGTGCAGTGACAAGGACATGATCCCATGGATTAAAAGGGAATTCCATCAATTTTAGACATTAAAGTCTGTGTCCATGTGTTGGCGAGTACCACTACATATGTGAAAAAAGTTGTATAAAGCCTTTTGTGGGTCCAGAGTGGCTCCAAAATGTGGTAAATTGTTTCGAGTTATGTCACTTGAATCAGTGTTGGTTGGGGTTGAAGACTATAAATTTGAAAATGAAAAAAAAAGGAGATTTAGAAAGAAGTGAGGTTACCAGACCTCTGTAGCCCGCTCCTCAGCTCTGCTTGAGGCATACCCTAATCTCCAACCAAACTGTTGGCAGTTACATTGCATTATGGGTAATGTAGGCACCAGGTTTTGAGTCCATAAAAAAAGATGATATCTCTGGTTCTGCTGCATCAATTTTGATATATACTGTATGTTTTCAAAATGTCTACTGGATTGCACAACTATGCCTGAGTTAAGGCGTCAGTATGCTTCAAAGGAAGTGCTTGGCAGATCATAGAACAGTGTGTATCTGAAACCCCCTCCCCCCACACTTTTCCCATGTTGGAAATGGGGAGCCTTTTATGTAACCTTCTGAAACAATCCAACAAGCACAACAGCGATTGGCCAGGTCTGTGGAAGTGTGAAAGTGGGAAGGGTTTGTACTCCTCTCTCAAGATTTCTTTTTTCATTCCTTACACGCCACTTTTCATTTGGGCAAGTGGAACACCATGAATTCCTTTGAGGAAAGACTGTCTGAAAAATTTGCATTGTCATCCCAACAACCAAGCAACTTTATCCCAACATGGCCCTGCGTTTGGGGACACAATGGAGCCCGCCGGCCATGCCCGAGCCCAATCACTACAGAACTTTGCAATTTTCACCACTTCTGATGTGTGTGCCAAACTTTGTGAGTTTTCAAGCATCCCAAGGCCCTCAACAATGCAAAGGCGTGGGTGAATAATAATTATAATAATAATGATAACAATAATAATAATAATAATGATCTTTACAAAAACAATAGGTTACTTGCACTTTCAGATAATAAGGAGTTTTTTTGAACTGTGAATCATGCAAAGCTATTCTAGTGGAGTCCCAGAATAAAAATAAAGAGCTGGAAATGAGCATAATAGGTCCCCTTTAAGTATGGCCCCTGGCTATGATAGCAGACTTTTCACTCTGCCTTTAATAGTGGTCATTTGGAACAGCTACAAACACTGTCTATGTAAACAATATTGCTTTATGGTTAGACAACACTTCATGCAAACTCCTCCATTTCAAGCATACTCTGGTCCTGGTTACCCCTGAAAAAGAGGACTGTGTAAAATGTAAAATATTAACTTTAATGTATAGTGTTACATTTTAATTTGACATAATATGTAAAACATTGTGCAGTGTTTTTTAAATTATCGTGCCATTTATTGTTATGTGAAACACCCGGTAACCCCAGATTGTACTCCAACATAAATTGCATGATAAGATCAAGTTCTGTGGTTTGAGAAACTTCCACCTCCCCTTTAGCTAAAGAAATCTTTTCAAAACTCGATAAACCAAAAAAATGTGTAAATGGTTTTCAGCCAAAAGCCATGTATAATGTAGTAGCAGAGACAGAGAAGACAAAAAGAAAGAGAGCAGTGATTCCATTTCTCCAAGGTGTGAAAGATAAATAGACAGCAGATGTCATCCAGGCAGGGGGTCTGTCTCATCCCTCCCCATCCAGATGACTTATTACCTCTTGCTGTGTCTGTCTGTCTCTTTTCTCATGCTAACTGCACCTGCTAAAGGTTTGGATGACATGGAAGAAGTACAGAAGTTTTTGGTCTTTTTATTCCTTTTTGACCAAAAAGTCCCAGAAACAAGAGGTCACCTGGGCCCTCTGTGTTATAGTAACCACAGCCGAGTCGGGCCTAAAAGTATATTCTGTGTAATCAGGTCAGGTAGGGTCCCGGTGTGTTGCTGCAGGTCCAGTACAAGAGAGGATCCAGGTAGTATTAGTTTTGATCACTTGTGTCATAATCAGCACAGTAGGAAATGTACTTTATGAGGCAGATAGAGTGTGAACTTTGAAGTGCAGTAAAAACACATCTTTGTAGCCTCAGCTGCTGCTGCCAGTGTTGCTTCTCTGTCTCTATTTGGGTCTGTTCAGGTCCACCACATTTTGGATCAGGTGCAATCATCCTCAGGTCTATTCAGACCGCCACTGATTGCCCCCGGGCACCTTTCATATCAGATTGTTTTTGTTTGTTAATTTTTTTGAAAAATACTATATGCATGTTGGGTTTCAGGCACCTTTTTCTGTGTCTGTCTAAGATTGGGTCCATTTTGCAGAAATGTTTCAGTGTGGGTCGCTGCACTCTTGCCTACCTGCTTTGCTTCTTTTTAAATCACAGTGAAACAGTTTGTTGAAAAGTGGCACAAATTAACCAAAGGAATATCAGAGAGGCTGAAAAAAGCAGGTTTAGTTAACTGAATGGACAAGACTATCCAAAAATCTGTGGTGATATTATTGATAATTTTGCACACTGTATAAGCCTACCTGTGTGTGAAGAAACACCAGGGTTTTGAAATAAATGCACAGGAAAACAACAATGTTGCACATTTTCGGCAGTTTTTAATACTGTAAATATGGATGGAAAATAAGCAATCAAGAGGAAAAGACATCAGTGTCTTGTAACCCCAATGTAGACAGTATGTTAGTGGCTCCAAATGACATATACAGGTTTCTGTTATAAGTTTGAAGAATTTTACACCTGCAAACCTGACATTTCATTTTTAGTGGTTAGTAATAAATGGGTGAGAGTTAATATCCATCATTTTCTGTACATGGCTTTCTTTAATTGCCCCTTAATTTGTGAATTTAGGGGATGGGTAGCTTAAATAAATGATAAGTGCATTTATTAAAACCCCCAAATCATCCATCTAAGAGCAGACTGAGGAGCATTTAAGGCTTTACTTTAGGCTTTTAAAGATTAAAATCAGTTGTTCTACCCAATAAATTTACGTCTTTCATGGCCGTAACACCTTAATCTTAATATGAAAATGTCTAGGAGCTTTTTAGAAATAAGCTTGAATTGCTCAAATGCAAAAAGTGTGTTAAAAATGTGCAGCTTCAGGTTGATCCACACGTCTCTTCGAATCTGATCGTGACACCCTCCCTCAGTGGTTTTTAGGAACTCTGCTTCATGTCTGTTAGTGCTTCAGCGACCACATCACAGCTCGATCCACACATGGCCAAGAGGTTTCAGAGCCGCGACCATGTGTGAGCTGCAGTAATTGGTGGTGGGTGGTAATTGCCCAGGCGTCACCAAGCGGGTGTGTTTGTATGTATATAGCGTGTGTGTACGTGTGTGTGTGTGTGTGTACCTTGTCTCCACAGTGTCTCGAGGTCTCTGGTCTTTCCAAGCTGCTGACAGTTCCCCATTAGACACTTCATTACTGTCAACGAAGCAGAAACAAACCATCCAGCACTCCTTTCTCCTCTTGCTCTCTCTGCCTCTCTCAGAAGTGGACCTCTGAAATATGACTGTAATGCTATGAAGACAGCAAGGAGAGGAAGTGCAAAGCCCATGTGGACACTGTCGGTGTGAACGTGATCTCAATATGTGGAACATTCAAAGCTGGGCTAGCAGGAGTTGCATTATTGTATTTTTGCACATGTAAACATAGCCTTCACTTCTCCTCATTCCTTTATCTTGTCTTCCCATCTGCCCATCTTCCCCTCTTCCGCTTCCTTTTTTCACTTCCTCTGTAATTTTTAGCTCCTGTCTCTTTAACACCTACCGCCCAATGAGCCCGCTCTGTTCTGATTGGTTAGCTGCAGCTCCGGAGGCTACGTAAACAAACAATACTCGTCTGATTTCACTTCTTTTTCTTGTTCTCTACTCATAATGGAAACTTCTCAAATACATCCGTACATGTTCGAGTCTGAATCAGATCCAAAATTTTCACGTGGACAACGCAAACAAACCCATGGAACAACCTTAGTAAGAAAGGCTACGGAAGAGACGTCCGTTTGTGGGCATGCGCGAACAATCTGATGTCATCATGAGGAGGAACTTATGTTTTGGACCTTTGACCGTGTTTAACACAGACATCCGACATCATAACAGTATACTGTATAACTGACAGAAAATCACAAAAAGCATGATACGTCCCCTTTAAGAAAAAATTTAGTAATCACTCTTTCATGAATTTATCATTGTTCCAGTTGTTTTTCAGGGTCAGTTGCTGTTAACCATATTTTATACTTTCTGCCAAAAGTGAAAATAAGAAATGAATTTGGCAATATTTTAACGCATCAACTAATAGTCATACAACCACATTAGGCTCCGTCCACATGGGAAGCAGAGCGAGTGAGGAGGTTGCGGTGGACAGATATGTCGGCTTTCAGGAAATCCAAAACCACTTAAGAACTGTTGTGTGATTAAACTGAGTCTCAAAGTCAAAGTCATTTATTCAATAAATATGTTTCCGTGACTGTTGAATACATACTTCCATCCCTCACAAGCATTTTTGAGGTATCGAGGAAACTGAATATTGATATCTGGTATTTCCCTTCACCTTTTCTTATTTAATAGACTATAATTCAATCAGTAACATTTAAAGCCAAAATATATTCTGGACTTCACGGCAGGAAATAGAGCAAAATTTAAAAATATAGGGCTTCCAGTCTCAAAATTAGACAGTGCTCTTTTAAGTTATCTCTGTGCAGATTTGCAGCTTCTAACATTTTCCTCATTTGCTTCCATGAGGCTTTGACAACGTGTCAGAGTCATTTTGCCGTACTGTAAATTCCCATTTCAATGTTTTCACTTAATGTCTTCAAAGTTTCTTAACATAGAAACAAGAGAAATGATCCTCATCCTCCTGGATAATTTAAAAATACTATTCACAAGCTCTGTGACTGGATGGCACAAATGCACCTTGGAAGTCTTTCCTTACAGTTTCATGCACACAGGCTTTGATTTTTTTTATCAAAGAATCAGATATTTTCTTGCTCGTCTTTTGCACTGAAATTCAAGGAGAGTTTCAAGAATTGGCGACCCCACAGAAAGACAAGAACGTTGATATTGAACATTCAGACATAAATTTTTCCAATGCATATTTTACAATATCTGCGCATGGCAGGTACGGTATGGTTAAGGTTAAACGTGCATTAACTGATTTTTTTGGCCACTTGGAGGCAGCGGAAACAAGTTGTGAACACAAAACTGTCACATCATCACCTTTTAAACTGATATGTTGAACTTGTTAGCAAACAGTTGCTTATTTACACATCCAGCAGTTACGGAGCAACATTATCATTCATTTGGAGTCGTGTTTCTGTCCACCTGGTGAATGTGAGTCTAATATTCACTCTCTTTTAGCTGTTTTTGGTCTCTCTATCTGGCTCTTTAGCTGCTAAATGCTCAACTATGTTTACTAGCTAGTCGCTAACTGTTTCTGTTTGCCGTTTGGTGCTGAGCAGGTAGTGTACAGTGGATTTTTGAGCTTTTTCTCTGAAAATAGCTGCCTGCTGTCACCGAAAATGACAATATGAGCGCTGAGAGTGAACCAAAAGAGTAAAGTTGCAGCCAGACAGCTAAACAATGAGCTGAAACTCGCTATAAAACTCCATAAAGCCGAAGGGAGCTGCAGAGTCGGGTGATAATTCTCTATAGGTTCAGCACTAGTGACGCCTCTCAAATTACACAAGGTCATTTGATACATGAAAAAATCAATTATAGCTGCTTTAAGGAAAGATTCTGGCTATGGCAAATAAACCCCGGTTCAGGTATGGTTAAGGTTTAGGCTTGTAAAACACTTGGTTAAATTTGGTAAAGATTGTGGTTACGAGTCAGACGCACCACATCCATCCACCATCTGGATCTCCGCACTCTTGCTTTTAGCCTCGCTACATAAAGAGTACATTACTTCCTGCAGCGGCAGAAATTGTAATTGCAATTCTTCAGGATACTGGACTAAAATTGGAAGTTTTCCAACAATCAGTCACCTGAAAATAAACAGGACCCCCACTTTGAGAATAAGGTTGATAAAAGTGTTCTGTCCTGTCCTGTACTTTCTCCTCGCTCTCTTGCAGGTAAACTGACTGTGACTGTTATCAGGCTAATTATCAGACCTGCTCTTCCTCTCCGCCTCACTTCTCCTGCAGGAAAACAGGAAGGCAGGATTAGAGCGACGCGCTGCGCTGAGATCCGGAGAGACCGGACGAATCACCGGGTGGAATGCACACACACACACGCGCGCACACACACACACACACAGAGAATGAGATAGAGAGAGTTTTGAGTCACTCAGTCCACACAGAAACACACTTTCTCTCACTCTCAATATCTACCACACGCACAGACACCAATATAAACACACACATGCACACACTCACATACATCCCCATTAAATTCATTAAGTGATCATGAGCAAGCAGATAGCACAAACAGCTCGAGGAAAACTTGTCGGATTGTGGATCTAATAAAAAAGTCACAGGGCGAGGACAACGAGGAGAGCGCCAAGAAACAATAAGGGCCTCAGACTGCAGCCAAGACGTTTACGACCTGCATTAGGGTTTAGACCCAGTCATTACGAGGAAGAGGTGCTCATTATAGCCTTTTATGGGAGGAAACAAATAGTCTCCTGTGACTCACATTTTAGTTGAAATGCAAAGATTCAAAACAACATGTAGAAAAAATCGTGACTGCAGTTGGCTGAGAGAACACGCAAAGTTATCTTGGACAGATATCTGTGACCTTGAGAGGCAGTAATTGAGCGGAAAGGGGATGTAAAACATCCGCTGGTGGGGTTTAGTGTGGATGTGTGCACACATACACACACACACACACACACGCACACACACACACACACACACACACACACACACACACACAGCAGCAGCAGTGGCAGCAGTGTTAGTCCCAGGCTGGCCTCTCTCTGGCATTATCTCATAGCCTGAGCACTCCCGCTCCCTCTGAGGCCGTCCAGCTCCGCACACAGAAGCATTACGCGCATCTGCCTCGCATTAATCGGCAAATTATGGAAAAACTGCGCGTCAAAAGACATTACTGAGGGTGTTGGGGGCGAGGTGGTGGAATCTACACACTCAATACAACCTCACACACTATTTTTCTCTGTTGTTTGTACTCCTTAATATACTGTACTTCTTTTACATTTCTTCATCTCATTGATTTATTGTAGATCAATATTTGTGTTTTTCATTGTTTTGGGGAATTTTAAACTCTTTATGGGCAAAACAACATACAATTTCCCATGTTTTTTTTATTTCTATGCTCAAATTAATTTTACAGCTACACATAGATATACACTCACCGGCCCCTTTATTAGGAACACCTGTGCAATCTAATGCAATCCAGTAAAACAGTTCTGCCATAAATTCTACTTTTATGCAACTTAAACATTTTCAGATTTTGTCGACATTGTGTTCCTAATATTTTGCCCCCCTCATGTATGTTAATGGAATGGGCAAAATATTAGGAACACCAGCACCCACTACGACCTTAATAATAAACATAAAGTAGAATTATCACCTTTCTGACAATGTCAAGAAAAACTGAAAATGTATAGGCTTCGTAAATGTAGAATTTATGGCAGAGCTGTTGTATTGGACTGTATTAGATTGCACAGGTGTTCCTAATAAAGTGGCCGTGAGTGTATATTTAATAGTATAAATAGGTCATAGGGCCCCACTTCCATGTTCACAACCACCTACTTTGCTCGGGGCCCCCCGTGACGCTTGTTGCCATGGATACCATTCAAAGCTACAACCACCACATCCCTGGGCAGCTAATCACAAATTCACATGACCTCATCCCAGTGCAGGTGGTTTCTGTGCCATTTCTTTACACTGGCTGTCGAGGGGAAACAATCAGCAGGAAGCTGCAGATTAGTGTTAGCTAACGCTGACAGACCAATAAATTCTGTGTAAATTTCAGTTTTGGAAAAAAAAAGTTTTGTACGTCAAGAGGAACCTGCATGATGAACCGAATGATGCCACATTGTAAAAACATGACAGAGAATAATTTCCCCCATCGCCCTTTCCACTGGCCAGCCTGTCCTCACAAGAAAAACGTCTATAGGAGGCCTTATTAGGACGAGGCGGGTTGGTAGCTATGTAGATTCCCAATATGTGGTCAGTTTATCCAAATAACGCCTATTTGGAAAGTTGCACCGACGTTGCTGCAGACGCTGGCTGAGACATCAGCTGGTCATATCAGCTGATCTGATGAACTGCACTGGGTTGCACCAGCTATGAAATATTATATCAATAAATTAGATCTCTACTGGATTACTGTGCTGCAAAATGGCATGCAGTTAATGAAAAAATGATGCTATGTGGCAGAAAAACTGCTGTTTTACCATTAGTGAGTTATGTGACATTTTATGATTTACACCTACCCTCGGGGCATGTGTATAAATATTTAGTTGTTACTTGGAGTCATGTTGTAACTTATCTCTGTGGTGCAACTACTTTCTGATCTGTGCAGCTCTTTTGTAATTTACCGCTGTCTCTAATGTCTCCGTAGCAGTTTGATATCCTGATAACACCTTAGCACAGATTCACTGTACACATTAAGCTTTACGCTGTGTTCAAGTTCATTTCTGATACAATGAAGTTCTTAGGTTCCTCGACCCTCCTCCCCAAACCCCTCGGCTGTTGAATGAACAAATCTTTTCTGGTAATTTTTCGGGTTTGATATATACCAGATATGCACTAGCACGCACTGCTTCCAGGAAATTGCAACAGCTTTGCACTATGAGTCCACTCTCACCACCGACTTGGTTTTTATATGTTAATAAACTATCAGCCAGCAAGCACAATGGAAGTATTGCAACCTTCATTTTATTAGTGTGTAAAACGCACGCACATCTTTCTTATCCAGGTGCTGAGTTTTTAAAAAAAATGTAGCTACTCTGTGTCTCTAAAAGGCTCGCAACACTGTAAAATGCTCCCTTATAAGTATTCTACTGTATTACATATCAATAAGAGTACAACGTTTCAAGCCCAGATTGGCTCCTTGTCAGGTACAGAGGCATCTAATTGACTCAGGTGTGTGTCACTGAATAAATGTCCCTCCTCGATGTATGGCTACAACCCCAGAGTGAGAGCACATCTCAAAGCCACATATAAAAAATACATAGTTCTCCAACATTTGTTTTCTCCTCCGAGTGTAACGTAGCTGTTAGCCTTCTCTGCTGAGATTGTTTTGCACTACAAACCCGTGTACTATTTGCTGCCCTTTATACTTCCCGTACATGCTGACTGCTGCCCATATACTGAAGGTTGTTGTTGATGCTCACCAGAGTCAGACAGTAGACTCTGAGCTCGTTAGCACGTGTATACGATTCCTTGCTGCCTGCGGAGTTTGGCAACTTGTTTTGACAACTTTTTGAGTGGTAGTTTAATTATTTATTTATTTTTTATTTTTTATTTTTTTTGCATTTTGATGGAAATACTTTAATTGTCTCCATTCATGGCTCATTCCTGATACTATCATGATACAATATATATATACTGTATGTGTTGAAGGATTTTTTTTATTTACTGGAAAAAAGACTTTTCACAATTATCACAATAAGTAAAATAAATCACTTCTTGATTTCATTAGCTATCAGCTTTATGTAGCCTATACCTTAATATTTAAGAAGGAAGATGAACCATAAAAGTTCAAAATATTTTGAGGTCCCGTCATGGTGCGGCAACATAAATCTCCCTCCTGAGTCTCACTCCCTGCATTCCTCACTGTGACCTGTCCTGGATGCCGTTGTTCACCCTCATTCATCTCCCTCCCCCCTCCCTACCTGCCATTCCAATAAACCACTTTTCACACATAAATCTTTGTTAGTGAATTGAGGTTTTTTGGATAAACATTATTCTTGCCAGAGATAATGTTTTCCCCAAATCTCTACAATGGAGATGATGGGTAAAATGTTGTTTAGCGTTAATTTCTGTTTTTTTCTTGAGATCTCAAACTGCTAACAAACCTTGTCTAATGCAGATACTTTAGGCCTCATTAGCATTTTGTGACATCCAATTAAAGTTTGATTTTCTGATTAGTGTTTGATTTTTCCCACAGTGCACCTTGAAGTGGATGAAACTTGTCTCATCAAACTCTTTGACAAAGTGGAGGGGAAAAAATGACAAGTCCTGTAGTCTTTATCAGTGGGTGTTCACTAAAATGTCTTTTTGAGGGGTATTCATTTTTCAGGCTTTTATCACAGCTGATGATAAATAATTCATATTTTGGCAGCAGGACCCATTCTCAGCTCTGGAGAACCTTCCAGCATCTGGCTGCTCTCTCATCAGGACAAACAACCAGTGTCTCTGCCTAACCGCTGAATGTTCTCCGTGGTCAGATCTCCCCATCCCCTCCCATCTCTCAGATATTTCTGTAATGAATAAACTTTCTCGTCTCTGACATTCACTCTCAAACAGTTTGTATTTGTCAGCACTTATGGTTTACCCAGCATCCCCAGGGCCGTGACTCAGATGCAGACTCTCATTCCCGTTTAGTTTTGGATGCATCAGTTTGTTGCAACATTTTTTGGATGACAGTGACTGACCCAACAGAGGTGTTTGTTTGCTGTCTGATTTCATATGTCAAACATATCAGACTTTGAAGAAAATTTTAAGGCAATGACACATTTCACCCAAATGGGTGGTACATTACAGCCAAGAAAATACATTTTATCCAATATAATAGCCACTTACACTGAATACCACCTACATTAAGCTGATAATCTTTAAAAATCTTTTTGAGGTTGTATCAGAGAGGTGTGGATTCAACAATTTTGAGGCAGTATTTTATAGTGCTGTTGTTTTTGATGTTATAAAGTTCACTTCAGTTGAATTAACACACTAACACTTTACTTTAAGTCTCCCTATATAGCATGTATAAACAGTATATAAATACTTTATGATAGAGGGCATTTTCACACCTTCGCTGTTTAATCTGTTTGTTTTCCCCCTTGGTGCAATTCGTTTGGGCAGATCTGAACACTGCAATCATACTCTGGTGTGGACCAAAACAACCGTACAGAGACCCTTTGAGGATGTGGAGCAGTTTGTTTGTGGCGGGAACGTGATCTGACCTTAATCCGACCCAACTACAAGGCGTAGCCTACTCTACAAGTTTGAGCTAAATGGCACCTGTAGCCAGGTGCGCTTTTCATGCTGGGATGCAAAATCAGCTGTTTCTTGCAGCTAGCGGGAGAATGACTGACCAATGAGAGGGGAGAATGTTCTCACGTGTCTTGTAGTGCTGCATTTTCTCTCTGAGTGAAGAGAAACTGAACCAAAAGGAAAATTTTCTAACTATAGGTTTAAAAACACCTACAGTTGTAAGCAGGTGTAAGTACATTTTTAAGTATTTGTTAATGTACTGTATTTTTCAACAATTATAACTTCTCCTATGAAGACATATTTTATTATATTTCAACCGTGTTTCACTATATTGTCATTCATTATCTGTCTGTATTTAATGTTAACTAATGCATAAAAATATAAATTATCCAGCCAAGTAATTTACAAGAAGCTTTAACACAATATTGTCATGACCATTTAGGGGAGGCTGTCCAAGCCTCGTAATAGCACCCAGCAAAATATTGTCTCGTGCAAAGCAGGTAGAGGCTTAAACTTTGATGCAGGTCTTTGCACCAAAATTGATTCAGTGTTAGAAATATCAGCTTGACCTGCATATCGTCATGCTTTTCCATCCTTTTTATTTTCCATATTCTTACTTCCTTATCTGTTATCTTATGTTGTGAAGTCTCAAACTCTAAAATCTTGCCTTTTCTCATCCCCCTCGCTTTCTGTCTCCTCAGATCTAGTTATACATCCAGACCTTCTTGGCTTCGTCTCTCACAATCTCATTTACTCCACAACAACACAACACTCGTTGCTCATTTCCTGCAGATTCAAAAACACAATTTAATTTGCCTCATTAAGGCTAAAAGTGGAATGTATGCAATGTGTGTGTATGTTCAGATGTTTTCATGACATCCAAGAACCACAATGAACACAAGCAGCAATAATGAGGGCGAGAATGAGACACGCAAGAAGGAAAATAAGAGAGCAAGACAGAGAAAAGAGAAATAATGCAGAAGAAGAGAGTTTGTTGTTTAATACGACTTCCTCTCCACTAACCTTCAAACCATTCACTAAATAAAAGTGTAGAATAAAACCAATTAACAACAATGACAATTTAGATCCCTTTGTTCATACTAGTCGTGAAGAAATCCTGAATGCCATTCTGATGTACAAAGTTTTGGACACACCTTCCCAGTCATTTGAATACCAAAGTGTGTCCAAACTTTTGACTGGTACTGTAAGTAATGGGAGATAAAATCGACACCCGTCATTCTGTGTAAAAATATACCCTGAAGCTCAATAACAGTCTTTTTAGTATAAAATTCCCTCTTTGTGTTACTATCTGTCTGCTGTGGCTCAGCGAGGATACACTGTTTGTGCATGCAGAAAAGGGGAATTTTGTACTACAAAGATTAAGTTTGGAAGACATCCACTTCTTTTGTCCGACCCAGACTGCCAAAGCTTCATATTAAAGGATAAAAAGCTTCAGATAAATATTTGAATACATTTTTGCACAGAACGAGGACTGTGTGTGGATTTTGTCCCCCATCACTTACATTGAAAGTGTATCTCTTAATAGCCAGTATGAACAGAAGGAATGATTAAAGCCAGTAAAACCTGTTTCAATGTTTATATGGGCTCTTTACTGTTGTTTTAAGACAGACAAAACTGTGAACTTATCAGGAGCAATAATAACTCTTTCAGTCTACATAAAGGCTCGACAAAGTGTGAATCTATCCTTTAAAGCTTAAAGCTGCAGTATGTAGGATTTAGTCACACATATTTCACTTAGAAAATCTATATTTAACTCTTTTCCAACATCTTTTTCAATGCTGGGTTTCCTCGGTCTTCAGTTCCTTCTGTGTGCAAACACACAAATACACACACACACACGTGTGCACGCGCACACACACGCGCGCTTGTACACACACAACCATCTTTCATGGCAGAATCGTGTAGTTGTGTAAACAGATTCCCACCCAGATACAGTTAGCCTTTCATTCATGCAGAAGGAATCTGACAGGAGTGTGAAAGTCGCTGTGTGAGGTTTAACGTCGGATGAAAAAGATTACTCAGGGGGAAAAGAATTAAATACACACTGAAACACATCGTGTGTTCGGTATAAATACCAAACATTGGCGTAACAGATGTGAGAATTTGATGCTTTTCTACTAAATAAACAAATTTAAGACAGTTATTTTTTAACATTTTTAAGATTAAATGATTTACTGGGAAAACTTCTCAAGGGGTTAATCAATGCTGATATTGCTGTAGTTGCAGCCATAGCTTACCTGTGAGTATGTTTAATAAAATAAAGAATTAAAAAACATGATGTTTAGATGAGAAAATAGTAATCACAGTGTGCAAGACTTAAATATGGATTGAAATGCAAGGTGTGTATGAATAAAAACGTTCTGCAACAGATGCCCTTCATTTCAGAGATGAACTGTTGAATCAACTGCTTTCTCAGTTGATGAGACGTCTACAAAAAAAGCTTTTAAAATGCAGTTAGTTTTGTTTTCATCACATTGCTCCATGAGTGCACACATGTATCCTTTATAACTGAATCTCTGTGCTGCGAATTGGAATGAAATAAGCTTGACTCAACTTGTTTCTGAAGGTTTAATTGTGCTTTGACTGCTTTATTACCTCCTGAGCTCCAGGTACTTGGCTCCCCTTAATTCTCTCAAGTGGTGTGTTGACAGTGAAAACAAGCCCGGGGAACAAACGCCAGGAGGGATCCAAGGATCTGATTGCACAGCCTCAAACCCCCTACTTGGCTCCGGCTACAATGGGGGTTTGGAGGGAAAGATGGATGGTCATACAAAGGGTTTGGAGTTTTGCCAATGTGTAAGTGCGCCAGAGGTTTCTTTAAATATGCCTCCTGGAATGTCACCTCAGTGAGAGCGTTTTCACTTTTATGAGGAAGTGTGGTTTGATTTTCTTCCAAATTAGAGCTCGTAACAGGAATTGATAGATGATGATTTACAAGAGTTTGGACTTGTGCCAGTGACAATTCTGAAATAATTTACATTAAATATTTATACACAAACATGTTTTTTTGTGAGCAGCAATTTGTATTTGTCTTACAGACATGTTAAATGTGTTTTATTTCTATTTAAGTATGCATCCATTGATATTCTACATTTTGCCCATTGTCAAGAAATAAAAACGACTAATAGATGACGGTAGAGCAGCAGACAACCGGTACTGAAAATACTTGCACACTAAATGTGGATTAAATCCACTGCTAAAAAAAAGCCCCAAACAAATTCACTATTTATTTATTTTGAGTCACATTTGCAAAAAACTACCCAGTACCCAACTGTTGAGCCTGTCCTGCCAAGACAAATGACACAATAGGTCATAATGTCAGTCGCCAAAAACAACCTATAGTTACATTTGAGTGACAGATGCCATCTAGCGGTTGTAGTAATTACAAGTAGAAGTGGCACAGAAGTGGCGCAGTTCAGATGACGTCTATATAAGGTGACAAATTTCCATATTCAGAGGCGGCGGGTTGAGTGGCTGATTAGATCCTAACTTGCAAAAAGTGGATTTAGTGGACTTTGCTGCAGGAGACCGCCGTTTGTTTCCCACTTCCAACCGTGAGGGTTGTCTAAGTAGTAACTTAAACCCACACCACATTTCAAGTTATCATTTTAACCCAAACCATGATCTTTCCTTTTTTTAAAGAACTTTATGGAATTTCACAATAAAAAGTACAAAGTGCAACTGGTGCCAAAGTGCAAAGAGTTCAGTGATCCTGTATAAAGTTCTGTCAGTTCATAAATCCAGTATGTTCCAAGGGAGGTGCTGAGATTTGTCCAGACATCTTCTCCTCCGGAGGTCTGCAAGTATCTGTTTGATTATTGTGTCGCTATCGATTACAGTCTGCTGTATTATCATAGCACATCTTGTTTTCCACAATTTTAAACATACAACACCTATAATTATCTGTATCAATTATGTATGTATGCAGAAAATCACTGGGCATTCTTTTGTTGTTACATAACAACCCCATGAAACAACAGCTCTAACAGGAAGTCTACAGATATCACTGAACATCCTTGATGCTCTCTGACAGATTCTTATTTTTAACCAAGTGGTTTTTGTGCCTAAACCTAACCAGACCTTAACCTCAGCATTGTAACATCATAAAACATTATTTTCAAAAGTGATTTGACAATGATTAGAAAATGCTCCTATGGGTCGTTCTGGAGTGCATGGTCAAACAACGCTTAGGAGGACTTGTTGCAACTTTTTTAGGAATTTTTTTTTTAAAGAAACTATATATTTGTGAGCTGTTTTTAAGTTTAACACCTTCAGTAGGATCCAGTGTGACTGTATTGAGAGACGGGTTTTGATCTTGTTAACATAAGAACACCAGCCTTATCTTTTAAATAATAACATGTACATTTCCAGGTCTAATTTTTATATTCTGGGGCTCTACTGGAATATTACTGCATGTTTTACAGTTTAAAAAACTCCTTATTTATATTATGCCGGCCCTTTATACAGCCTCTCTCTCTAACAGCCCATTTTAAATGGTAAATGGCTGCATTTATGTAGCACTTTTATCCAAAGTGGTTTATAAAGTTTCTGCTGCTCAATCACCCATTCACACTCACACTCACATTCACACTCACATTGATACTCACACACATGCAAGGTGCTGGGACAACCATCAGGAGTAATTTGGGTACCTTCAGCATCTTGCCCAAAGACACTTCAACATGCGGACTGGAGGAGTCGGGGATCGAACCACCGACCTTCTGATTAGTCGACAACCCGCTTTACCTCCTGAACCGCAGCCGCCATTTTAGCTCCTGTCTCTTTAAGTCCCCACCAATCCCAATGAGCCCACTCTGTTCTGATTGGCCAGCTCCTGGAAACTTCCCCCTCAGCAGACCGGAGGGTACGTAAACAAACAATAATAGTAGAATTTCACTTCTTTTTCTCGTTCTTTACTCGAAATTGAAACGCATCCGATCGGAAATATGCGAGTGGACAACATTGTGATGATTTTAAAAGAGCTTGAATTTCCCAAAGCGGGACTGATTTTTTACCCTTTTATAAAGTATGATGTCCACTGATTTATACAGCTGATGGGATCCTGAGAAATAAAGGACCTGGCACCTCACAACTCCAACATTTTTAAAAGTTTTTTCCTCTGACTATGCCAATTCAGTACAGGTCAGAACAAGGTCACATTTTTAGCCCTTGCATCATCTTTTAATTTGAAACGGTTCTCGAAAAGACCGTAAAATACAACCCAGATGGAGGACCAGTGACGCCAAGACCTGCAGGGAAATCTAATAATCACTTAGTAAAGACGTTTTATTATGACAGAGGGGAAGCTAGAGATGGAGGAGGGGTTACGAAGAAGGGGAGGGAATGAATGAGGTAGATTGAAGGTTAAGGTGGAGGATGTAGAGGGCGGATAAAAAAGTGAGATAGAGGGGAGGTAATGGGGGAGGAAGAGGAGCAGGGGGAGAAGCCCAAAGCTCTTAGTGAACAAAGAGGCACTTATACAACCAGCAGCAACAGCTGAAAACATCCTTAAAGCTGAGCCTGGCTGGCTGAGAGTTTGGTGTGTGTGTGTGTGTGTGTGTGTGTGTGTGTGTGTCGGTCAGGAGGAACCCTGAACCTGCACTGGTCATGTGTTTTGATCAATATTTAAAATTTTCTTAGAGCCCCAGTCACAGCTTGTAGCAGCCCCAAAATATAAAACTGTGGGCGGACACAAGTAAAATTTAGCATTTTATTATTCTTCAGGCAGAGTAGGGAAATAAGTTATATTCAAAGCCCATATTTAGTTGGGCATATTGGTTAAAATGACGACCAATACTGGGAACAGTGAAAACAGATCGCATACACCTACAAATAGACAACACACTGGAAATAAACAAAATTGCATCACATAATAAAGTAAGCAAGAGACACAGGAAACATCAAAAATGGAATATTATAGAGAAAAATAATAAAATTAAGTGGTAATTAAGTGACTCATCCCCCTGAGAGCAAGAACATGCTAAGCAAATTTTATCACAATCTGCCTATTAGGCTATCTTGTGAGCACAGTTGACATTGCATGAATTTGTTCAGTAAATTTCATGGCAAACTCCTCAATAAATGTAGACACTTTGGCCTGATGAGGATGCTACGGTAAAGGTCCAGTGGTCATCGAAAACACTAGGTTTCATCCTCACGGTACGATGAATGTTCATATCAAATTTACTCATAATCCGGATATTCGTTTTCATGATGTGTTGATTGTCATGGACCAAAGCGTTGGTCAAGAGTAAATCTTGATGTGACACCGAAGTCAGAGGGGTGTTTGTAATCTGGCCTGTAGTTGTCGAAGTATGTTAGGGAAGTTTTTTAAACGGTAAATCATGCAAAGATATTCCAGTAGAGCTCCAGAATATAAATATAGACCTGGAAAAGTGCCTGAGTCCTCTTTAAGTGTTGACTAAAAATTATGTTGATGGCACGGGTGCATTATTGCTAGTAGTTGGTTTGGGCAAGATAAACAACCAAAAAACAGAAATCAGCCAACATGAACAATGTCAAGCTTAATAATGATATAAAACATCTATAAATCAGTTTGATTATCAGGCGAGCAGCACCTTCAGGTCATAAGAACAGCTGCAACTCAGGGTGCTTGTGGAATGGCTTCAATGTTCATTTTCATAGTAGCTGCTGCTTGATTTATACTGATGATACAGGTGTATTCTTAACAAATATATTTCCTCGTGCAGCTTAAATGAACACTGACATTACCTATGAAATGTAACAGGAAGTGAAAAAGGTTGATGCAAATTGATGTAGTAAAAACATATTAATTAAAACATGACAGATGTTGGTCTTAAAACATTTAAGTCGATTTAATTATCTTGTGCTATAATATGTTAATAACTGATTTTCATTACTTCTTTCGGCTGGTCAGCAAAATCTTAGCAAATATCTGAGATCTCACTGTTGTCATCCACTCCTCCACACTTCTTCTCTCCATCCTCCCCTGCATCTCCATCCTTCCTCTCCTATCTACTTCCCCTTGTTCTCTTCTTCATACTCCCTTCCTCTCCTCCCTTATCTCCCACCCTTCCTCCATGCCAGCTGTTGTTTTGAAGGCTGTGACTGGAAGGTCTGCAGGTCAGGACCCGGACAGGACCTCCACAGTCCTCAGCCTGGATAAATGCAGGCATTGTAAGAGGAGGAGAAAGTGCATGAGCCATTTTAAAGTGTTTATTATTATATGTTGATTATTTTCACAGTGTTCCTGTTTTTTTCTGAGTATTTGACGCACTGGAAAGAGGAAAGAGAAAACAGAGGGAGAAAGATGTGATGTGGTGCATGACTTAAAGGATACGGCGGTAGATTTTCTGGATTTTTCTTATTGTCAACAAATTTCATGTGCAGAGCCAAACCAACAATGAATTGATCTAATTTAAAGTATTGTGTGTGTATCCAAAGCCTGATAGCCTATATCTTTTATATCTTTACCTGTGTTGTTGTGCAAAAACGATTTAAAACACATCAGTGAGCCACACCGTTGCACTGGGTGACGTGTTCCTTCACCATGATGAGTATGGTTATGATAGTTTGTTATCGAAAGGCTCAAAAGACTAATAATCACAACCTCTTGACTTTGTACTACATTCTAAATTTCTCAAAGAACTTTAGTACAAAGTTAAGAGGTCGTGATATGTAGCAGAACAAGCTAGTGAAGCTCTGCGAACGGAAATGCCCAATGGCGTCTGCCTTACAATGATTCAAAGAGGACGGTGAGTACAGGTGGTCCTTCAAACTGGGGTTGATTTTATATTTTTATATTATTTGTTATTCTGAAATTGTGGATTGCCTTTTGCGAATGACACTGATTTGTTATTTATGTTTCTGAATAACTAAATTAATTTACCAGCTTTTGCAAGTTATTAATCAGGTGACGTCCTCTATATAAGGATGAGCCAGTCATGGTTTTTAATCTTGTTATCAATATGGTGCTTTATTTGATGCACTCTTTCACACCAGAGGGACATCAGTTAAGGAAATGTAAAAAAGCAGCAGCACTCCTGCACACCTGAACATTGGGACTCATGCAAGAAACACTCTTATGTTTTTAAGAGTGATTTAAGAGCATTTCTGGCACATAGAATTTTCTCTTACGTACGAATAAAATTTATGAGCGGTCAAGACCTGTCGTACCTGCCTGTCTTCACAGCTCAGGGCAGAAACACTTGTTTGACTTACAATCACAATGTCCTAATCTGAATTAATTTGGATCTTAAATGTGGTACAGAAATTAGCAAAAAATTAATATTAACTAAAATAAACTTAATGCAAAATTAATATTCTGTTTACTGAAAGTGTTTTTTAGATTTTTTTTTTTTTTTGGCATATTTTGGCGCAGCAACTTCTACTTCTACATCCTATAATGATCAAATCTCACGAACGCGCACAGGTGGCATTCATCAGGCTGAAACAACTAGTTCAGGCAGTTAAGAGAGTTTGTTGAATCCAACTTGGAAGACTTGTACAAGCAAACCTCAAAGAAAAAAATAAGAGAGTTTTTAGGATAAAAATAACAAAATGTTCTTGCATGAGGCCCATTCTCATCTGAGCATTTAGCATAAATTTGATTCCCATTAGATGTGCAGTATTTCCACATATGAATAAATGTGGCCTTAAACTCATCAGAAAATGTAATATTTCCTGTGATTTTTTTCTGTCACATGTAAATAACCTGGGTTGTAAACGTAGCCTAACGAAGTCTTCAAAGAGCTTTATGCTTTTACTACTTTATGCTTTGTTCTTACAGCTACTTGAGTAATATTTAAGTGAATATATACGTTTGTTTTCTTGAGCTGAAGCAGAATCACAGTGACAGAACATCACTCCAGTAAAAGTAAATCCTGGAAAGACACTTTCACAGCCTCGCAGCTTCCAGGGCCTTAACTCAATGTGACTCTTTGTCCTCAGCATCAGGGAGGGGAAGGTGAGTCCGGGCTATATGAACCTTGACCTTTGAACCCAGAGGTCACATGTCCCTGGGAGCCATTTTTGAGGCCCAAAACTACACGGGGCAGCTGGGAGGTCTCCATCTCAAGCAACAGTGAGAGTACAGAAGTGTTTCTTGGAGGTCTAAACAGCACAACGATGTGTTTGACACGGTCCCAACTTTCCCACCCATCTACCCTCCTCTTCCTCACAGAGGTCACATTTCTTACTGACCTGAAGACATGGCAGTTCAACTGTTAAGTGCAATGGAGTGTCAAAAAAACCTCATTCAACAAAAACTGCACAACGCACCACCAAAAACAACAACAACACGATTTTAGTGTAAAATGGTGTCCTTCCACCCTCCGTAAACATCTCACACCCAGACTGAAACACTGTCTATCAGTCACATGTATGTATCAGACCAATTAAAGTGTGTCAGACAGTATTGAGCACTTTCGCACAGTTTTAAAGACATAAATCAATAAAAATAAAATGATGTAACTGTTTAAATTGGTTAACATACTGTAGGTGGGGTCGGTGTCATGAGTTAAAGATTCAAGTCCAGTGATGAACATCCTTTCTGCAGTATCTAAAATAAAATTGGTCTGACTGTTTAATACTAATTTTACACTCGCCAGACTCAAGGATAAAAATGTTATCAGCAGAGAAACAAGGAAGTGCAGATATCTGTGTGTTGATGCTTGATGTCCTTTAAACATTCAACTGTGGCCAACTTTTTTTGGCTGACGGGCTTGTTGAGCACAGAGTTTTGCTGCTTTACGTAAGTGTTTTTTACAACTTCATTAAGACCTTGCTGGACATTTACGCTGTGCTGTACTCTGTCAGAGTATAAATTTGCAGGGTCGTAACACAGGGTTGGAATTTAAGAGCGATTGAATCACACATCACAAAACATTTATGCTGTTGTGGATACAACTTCACCACAACGTCCATTTCTTATACTCTCCATCTTCTCAGAAGATGGAGAGTATAACATCTACAGTCTTGTCTACGTTGTCTCTTTGTAAGTTTACCAATGTTTTTTTTATTAAAAACATAAACAAATTATAAGAATAATAAGATATGAGTTTTTAATATCAAATTAGAAAGTCTTAAAGCTTCACACTGCCATTGTGTTTCTTCTAAACATGCTTCTGATTTTCTTGCTGTGGAAGCCAGTGTCCCCGTTCAGCAGAGAAAGGTGAGTTTGGTGTGTTTGACCTTTGACATACAGCGATGTCACATGTCCCCAGAGGCCAAAAAATGAGCAGTGCAAGTGAACAGCCCTGACTCAGGATATAAGTTTGTACAACAGGTTTGGCGAAGCATTGTTTTTTGGTTGAATATGTTTTCAGTCTGGCTACATAACACAACTTTTCCCCAAATTTTTTCTCTGCTATATGTGAAGATTGTTGCATTATCTATCATCTGAAACATGAAATTGGAATTCATAACTTTTGTCTGACTCTCAAAGCATCAACACTTTCCAGAAAACAAACAACAGGCCTCACACAAGAACCACTCATACACTACAGACAGTTCATTTAACATGTTAGCTCTGCTGAACCCTACCAGTCTCTGTGTGACCCTGTTTTGCAGGAATGGAGATTAAAGTCTGAGCTCCATTGTAAGGTCAGTCCTGTCAGTCAGGGACAGGGAGCTGAACCTCGACCTTTAACCCCTGCCTTAGACTAGAAGTCACATGTCTTGATAAGCTATAAAGATATTCTCTTGTCTGGAGGCGCCTGAATTTGGAAATGTTTGGTGAATTTATGTTCACTTAGAAAATTTGCTCGATATTTAGTCTTCTCGTATGATCCTAAAAGCAAATGTTATGAATACGTAGATAGTGGAAAACCTTACCACGTAGCTTTTGATAATTTAATGCTCTTGTAATTGACACATCAGGCATCTGTCAGGCATTTTTAGCAAAAAAATGAGTTGATTTTTCAAAAATGTTATTTCAGTAATTCTTTCAGATAACAAATAACAGTTTTCCTCACAATATTACACTCTGCTGAACATTTTTCAGCATTCTTTCTTCATGTCTCACACATTTACACCTGGAGCTGCCCTCTGAGACTGTCCTCACCAGAAAAATCACAGCATTGTCATTTCAAAAGCTCAAAACGACGCTTTACATGACAAGCGGCTTCTTACAGAATCAATGTTCACATCCTGTTTTCTACCAACAGTCAGTGTTTGGTTTCTCTTAACCATGAAGACAATCTTTCCTTAATTAAGCAGAGTTTTTTTGCCTAAACTTAACCAAACTTTGTTGTTTAGGTATGAGGACTTGTTGGTGCCACTGTGTCTCATGTGAGCAACTCCACTGGAACAGATGAGATTTTAGTGCCTTGCTCAGGTGGAAAATTGATGTTCACTTTCTCACTTGCTTAGTCAAATCTTTGAGTTTTTTTTAATCACAGGCGAGCTTATACCAGAAATGACGCAGCACAACCTACACTGCATAACTAATCTAATGTCTGGGTGGTCCAGGCATCACTGGTAGGAAGTGATCAGCAGCTAATGACAAAGTTTAACTCAAGCAGTTAAGTCAATCCACGGGGCTCTATGAGTGAACAATGAACAAAACTAAATCCCTCACAGATTCTCATAATGTTTCGGTTTCTGTGATGCAACTTTCCTTTCCTAACGGCCTTTCAGTCAGGATATGGTCAAGTCAAGCAGCAAAGCCACACCACTGTGCCCAGTGAGTTAAGTCTAAGCCCCATTCAGACACTCTCAGCCTGCGGTCACAAAAGTGAGATCTTTACAGTCCTGTGATGGAAGCTTCCTCTCTTTTTGCGTCTGTGTAAAGACAGAGTTAAGGTACTTTTAAGCAGCAAGCAGTCACTGTTGTGTGTTCTGTATTTTAAATGGACGGCAGCTGGGCACATCTCCGCTGCCGCTTCCTCCTAATAACAACCTGTACCTGACACTACAGGCCACTGCTATCCATCTGCTAATCTTATTATCATGTAGAGTTGCACATAGTTTAAAGCAGAGGAAATGGTTATGACACGGTTAATGTAACATGTTGGGCTAACAAATCATAAACAGTGCTTTTTGGCTCAGATCAGATTGTCAAAACTTCAAAGCTCCAAAACCATTTTTGTTGATGCAAGGTCACATGGCGAGCGTTGAAAAAATTCAACCATCATCAGCTCAGACGGCAAGGAAAATATCTGTGCACTCTCAAAATATCGACAGCCGCCCTCTCTCCGTCCAGCTGCTTCTGTTGCTGCACATCAGAGGCATACTGCCGTCCTGTTTGCTTTAGAAACAATGGTGGCGGCAAACCTATTCCCTACTTTGAAAGTCAGTCAAGTCAAATTAATTTTTATTTATACAGCCCAAAATCACAAACCACAAATTGTCCTCAGGAGACTTTATAATCTGTACAGCAATACAACATCCTCTATCCTTAGATCCTTCATTTGGATAAAGAAAATGACAAAATTAAGGCAATTTAAAAAAGAAAAAACATAAAACACTTAAACACTGTTAAAAACATTTAGGAGTTACATACCTTGGTGGTTTATTTTTCTCATTGCTCTGTATAACCAAATATAGATGATGTGACATCATACTGAGATATTTCTAGTAAAGCTGAAACGGTCAGTTTCTCAGAATTAAACGCGAAAGACGGCAAGTGAAATATCTCAACAACTATTGGACGGATTGCCATAAAATTTGGTGCACACATTCACGTTTCCCACAGGATGAATTTTAAAAAAACTGCCTTTTTCTTTAGCGCTATCATCAGATCAAGACTCCAATTTGTCTAATAATTGGTTGATGACAAGATTCTTGCTAAACTAATGACATTCCCATCAGCCTCAGCTGTACTTTGTGTTATGTGCTAATTAGCCTATGCTAAACTAAGATGACAACCATGGTAAACATTATACCTGCTAAACATCATCTTAGTGAGCACGTTAGCATGCTGACCTTAGCATTTAGGTCAAAGGCCACAGTGCCTACAGCCTGACTGAGCTGCTAGCACGACTGTAGACTCTTATTTTTTGTTCCTTTAAAGCTGAAATCTCTTAATTGTTTTTCCTTTAAACCTGAAAACTATATTTTCTGCATGTTTTGGCCACCAAGAACAGACTGAAATTATGCTCAAAATCCAGCAAAAGCCCTGTTTGCACTGGACTGGGGATCTCATGCAATTGTAATTTACACCACAGTAAAGTTTTATATCAGAAATAAACAGTATTAACCACTACTCATGTGCCAGTTTTCAAAGTTTTATATCAAGTGTTTTTTTTCACTAGTTTTAAGGTCCGCATGTGTTTTGTAGTTGCCTGATTTTTACGCTACTCGTTTTTGCAGACACTCCACTACTTTTGTTTGATACAAGCACATTGTTTTCTGGAACATTTTGTTTGTTTATGTGTAATTCTAGCAGTAAAGAAGCAATTTAAGCATTGTGACCTTATACAGCTACAATATGTTTCTCCAATCTGTTCATACAGCAGGATTTTGCAAACTTTTCATCTAAAGCAACACTGTGGCTCTCTTTACATGGTGAGATCATTTTCTTCTTAATGTCATAACTGGTAAAGAAACATCTGTCATTTTGGCATCTGAACGCTGAGACTCACATAGTTCTATGGACACGTGTTAATGTAAATAAAAACATGGTTTAAACATAATTTAGAATATATATCTTGTTTCAATATAAGGCATTACTTGCATGTTATTTAGTGTGTTCTGCTGCTTCTCTTACTTGAATGAACCCAATGCCTGAATTTCCACAGGCCTTTTAAATCATGGAGCAGCACACATATAAAAAGTCAAACTTTAACGGCTTCGTCCGTGTTTCTGAGATATAAGCTTTCACATCTTGAATCCTCTGGTTTTCTCGGTATGTCATATTTTCACCTCACTGATCAATTTATCAGACAGCACAAACACTCTGAGGCAAGATGCCAAGAGGCTGTCAGTTATTCCCCGACGACCATGAAACAGTATAGACGTTGTCGTGGCTCACGCTGAAACATGAGGCTGACATCCTGCTGTGAATAATGTGCTAATTAGATTTGGCCTGTGGTTGTTGCCGTAATCAAATCTATCCGGTGCTGCGGGGCCGAGAGCTGGAAACCTGATCTGAAATCCAAAATATGCGCTTGGACTGTTTCTCCAATCTGTTTCCTCTCAAGTACTGGCACGCTGCGCTATCTGTCCACCCCAAGTGTGTGTTTCTGTGTGTGTGTGTTCTCATTTTCATGTTCTTTCCTACTGTGCTTTATTCTGCTCTACTATGCACAGCTGAACTCTACTGTACTCTGCTATCCATTCAGCTTCACTTTATCCTGCTCTGCTCTATTCTACTAAGCTTTATTTTGCTCCACATCCAGAAGAGATGTGTTTGAGGAGGAGAAGGTGGAAAAGAAAAGGCACATGACTAAGAGCGCTTGAAGGATTAGGCTGTCTATTTTTTTATATTTGTCTTATTGCCAACAAATCTCATGTGCAAATATAGAAGAAAAATACAGAAAATCACCAGCCATATCCTGTAAAATGTTTTATTACTACACAACTTATGATTATTTTAATTATAAATTGATCTGTCAATTATTTATTTCTTTATTTATTTATTGTTTGTTTATAAAATGGCAGATAAATGTGAAAAATGCCCTCTACAGTTAACCAAAGTTCAAGGTGACATCTTCAAATTACTTGTTTTGTTGTTGTTTAATAAATAACTGAAAAGATTAACTTATTATTAAAATTCAAAACTGACTAATCAACTAATAATGTCAGCGCTAATAACGCAGTTGAACTGAATTACTCTATGTCTGCTCAGCAGGGTGGATGTGATGGCAGGTTTCCTGTTTTCTTTACCTTTTGCAAGATATTCACAGCAGCTTTAATTTAAAAACTGGGCAAGATCTTTATTCATTTATCTTTAGTTTGATGCTTTGGTTTCAGAGCTTTTTCACCCCATTTGAGTTTGAAAGACTGAGATTAGAAAAGAACAGAGAAAAGTAAAGAGGAAAGCAGAGGAGAGTTGAGTAGAGAAGATTAGGGTCGAGCACAGTAGAGAGTAATAGAGTAGAACAGAGCAGAGTAAACTACTGTATTCTTCAGTGTTGTAGAGGCCTCCCCCTGCTTTCAGACTGTATCAGAGCCTCCAGCTGACTGTGCTGTGGATCCACCTGTTCCTGGTGCTCAGAGCTGCTTCCTGATCCGGATGTGGGAACGTGAGAATATGGATGACTCTGCAAGGAAAACAAGTCGTTTTTTTTTTTTTTTTTTTTTTTTTATTGGAAGAGTCTGTCTTATTATCCTCCGGATGGGTTTTGTGGTGGAATGTGGTGAAGCTGAAATTTTGAAAAGCCTTCATGTGCCTCAAGTATGCCGGAACAAAAGACATGCTCACTTCTCTTGTTTTTGTTGGCTTTGTTTTCTTGTATTTTGCTGTTAAATGTGGTTTTGGGCTTCATGCTTGGTGGGCTCACAAACTAAAAAAAAACCCTATGTTGTTGCACAACAGTAAGTGATGTGGTCTGTTAATATTACAGTAACAGATCTCATTTTCCTGTAAATCAACTCATTCAATCTTGAAAACACGAACACACACAGACTGTTGTTGAGCAAACGCTGAGTATTTAAATGTGTTGTTTAACATGTGTTGCTGTTGCACAGAGCTACAGGGAAGCTTTCCAGTAGTGATTTCCTATTTTGAATAGATCTACAAGATCTGTAAATAAAATGATAATCAAATTGAGCCACTCAGAAAATTAAACTAACCCATTTATGTATTTCTTGTGTTATAATCTGGGTAGAATTAATTTTAAACACATCTGACTGAACTGTACTCTCTTTCATACAACATTGGGCTTTTTTTCATAGTTTTGACCATCATTCCTATCAGTAATAACATACTCATTATGTTAGTTAACTAGGAACATCTCAGACAAAGAAGTCTGACAAGGCGAGAAACATGAGCAGTCAGACTAGCAGACAAGTTGTAAACAAATCCGGTGAACGGTAAAATTATGACCAAAACTGTTCGTTGTTAACATCCATCACAGTTTACAGACTGACTTCCTGCTCCAACTTTACCTACTTGCTGTAGTTGTGCATGCATACAAAATTGTCTTAAAATAATAGTCAGGTGTCCATATGGACATTTTTAGCTTACTGTAATCATTCCTCCTGTTTGTAATGACCATCATAAGATAATGCACTTTCAGTGTAAGTGATGGGGGACAAAATCAAGATAATCAAGATATCCCCTTGATATGTGTAACTAAGTCTGCTGAAACCTCATATTAGCTTCAGAAAAACTGTTAAATACATTTTTACACCAAACATGGACCGTGGATTTTGTCCCCCACCACTTACACTGACAGCGGCCAGTATGAACAGGAGGAATGATTGCAGCAGGCTAAACCTGTTTCGATCTTCATTTGGGCACCTGAGTATAATTTTTTTTAAGACAGCCTTGATAAAATGTGAAACTCTCCTTTAAGACTGAGAGGGACAGACAAATAATAATAAAAGAGATGGAGACAGAGAGATAGAGAGGGAGTGGTGTCACTGTGTTCTACTCTGTGGTTGGGAGGTGAGGGTGGTGGTGGGAGGAACAGATTATGTAGAAAACCACTTCCAGAGGAAGTGTGTTTTAATGCTGACAAGGTTCCTGCGGAGGCTGTTATGCTAATCTGCCCCCCCTTGTTAAACGCTGCAGAACGTCCGCGGTGGAAGAGGGGAAATGCACCATGAAAACCTATAGCTCCGGCCAGGAGGGACAGAGAGAGAGAGAGAGAGAGAGAGAGAGAGAGAGAGAGAGGATACAGTGCAGAGGAAGCACACAGGAAGCAAACACCGCATGTTTTTTATCCCTCCAATGCCAACGCTGCTGCACTGTTACCCGGCTCTGACCTGTCTGAGGGGGGTGACATCTTGTTTTCAGAGTGGATTGCATCCGCCCCCACAGCCCCCCACCACCACCACCTACACCCACACACCCACACACATCACCACCACACCAGATTTTACAGCTGGATGAAGAGCATCAATGGGAGCAGTGAGCAAGCAGCCAGACAATGGACACAGCGTCCAGGCCGGCACGCCAACCCAGGATTTCCTGGCTTACACCACAAAAAAAAAAAAAAAAGAAAAAAATTTGTCAGACCCTTCCGGCTGGACAATAAAGAATGAAACTCTTGTATGTACCAGAAAAAAAGGGCATGTTGGGTAATCTCACAATCCAGACAAGTGGTGTGAGTATCAGTTTGCGGGGTTGAAACGGGCAGTTGGCGGGCAGATATCAGGTGGTTTGTTTTTGACTGTCACTGTGAGTTACTGGAAGGGTCCACCCATCCCAGCGCCGGGCAGCTTGGGCAGTCTGACACAACAGGGCTTAAAAAAGCAAACAGAGGCAAAACGAGCGGTGCCTTCAAACACGAGCGCCAACTCGACATCAAACACTCTGAATCTGACCCAATCCTCCCTTTCACTGTCGCATGAGCCTGCATGGAAGCTGTCAGGCCTCGTTAACGGAGAGACGCCCACCGCCAGCCTGTCTGCCGTTCCAACCGTCTGACTGTCTGCCGGTCTGTGCAGCTTTCCGTCTGACATTTCAACCCTCCTTCTGTTTGTCTGCTCCTCCACGTACAAGTTGTTCTTGAGGTTTCGGAGGTGTGGGGCGAAGGGAGCGTAAAAGGTCGGCACAACAGTGAGAGCTAAAGAGCAAATGTAGGGGTGATAGAAAGTGGGAAGGATGGAGGATAAACACCAAGACAAGGTCAAAGTTGCTTCATGTAGTTTTTTCATCAGTTAGTTTGTACCAATATCAGTTTCAGCTTTATCAGATGGCTGCTGCTGCAACAGTGACGAAAGCATTTTGTAGAGTAATGACTTCCCCCTTTTTAGGTTGAAGATTTTATTTATTTATTTTTAACGGACAGTGCAGATTAAACAACAATGGCATTTTAAAAACATAAAACATGAAAAACATTTAGAAAAATCAATGCAATGAGGTTTATATGTGCTTGAATAATTAGATTTTTATTATGTCCTCATTTATTGTGCTATAGTAGCTGTGTGACACTGTACTTACGCACAGAGGAGCTTTGAGCTAAATGCTAACATGCTCACAATGACATTGAGATATGATTTGATATGAAATATAAGTGAAAACTTTAATCTGCTGGTGGCACTAGAGGAAAAATCAGGGAATCACCAAAGTCATTAGGATTAATCTTTTGGGGACCATGAATGTCTGTACAACATTTAATGGAAGTCTATTGATTAGTTGTTGAGATATTTCAGTCTGGACCAAAGTGGTGGACAACTATTCATAGAGCCACGCTGCTAGCTGGCTAATAAAATAGATATTTTTTTTCTAGTTTGTGCAAAAGTTTCTGCATTCTGAATGTCAGCAAGATCTATTCAAGTGTTTTTCAGACATTATTTATTTAACATAATACAAAAACCTGTCATCGTTTTTTATTATGTTGTTTTTAATGGTGAGACAAGAACAAATTTCCTGAAGCAGCGGGATAGTAAAGTTCTATTCTACTCTATTCCCTCAAGTGATACTCACTGTTCCTCTCACCTTTGATTTCCTGTAAGCCCGCTCTGAGTCCTGTGATCTCCTGAGGAGCAGAGCATCAGGGATTCCCTCATCCTTCCTGCCCTCCCTTCCTCTCTCCATCCCCTCATCCTTTACTTCCTCCTCCTCCTCTTTGCAGGGGGACATAAGCCTCTTATCGACAGGCTTCAGGGAATCTGAGTGGCTCACAAACTGTTTAAAATGTATTGCTTTCACACATGTGGCTTTGAAGGGAGCCCTTGGTAGGGAAGGGATTCTTTTTGGTTGTGTAAACAAGATGAATTTGGATTTGGTGTGTGCAAACTACACAATTTAGAATTCCCTATAAGTAAAACACCAGATAGATATTATCTGAGCACTAAAAACAAGGGTTATTTATAAAAAACATTTAATTTTTACCTTATTTTACAGTTGTTGCCTTGGCCTGTTTGGTTGTGCTGTGCTTCCTCTTTCTAGCCATGTTCACACCTGGCATTAAAATGCATCTTGGGTGATCCGATCACAAGTGGACAGCTTTAAGTACAGGTGTGAATGCATCCAAGACGCATTGAGATCCGATCGGCCAGACCACATTCAGAGGTGGTCTGGGCCGCATATGGCCACATTCTTTTAGCTGTGTGTATGCAAATGTGTCCTGGGCCTCATTGAAGGACCGCCTACTCAACTGATGTCCTCTGCGTAAGTAGAAGTACGTACTCGTTCATGCGCCAACAGGGTCATATCAAAGTGCAAAACAACAAGAAGAAGCCACAGCAACAGGCAAAATGGATTCTCATGGATGGAGTACACATGAAACACGCTGTCTGATTTCCATTTGGGCTGAAGAGTTTTGATTTTGCCAGCGCCCCAAGGTCTTTGCAAACTTCTTCTTTTAATTTCCGGCAGACTTGGCACAGGAAGTGCATTGCTGCCTCCCGCCGGTTAAAAACAACAAGGTGTGAACAGAGCCTCTGTTGCAGGTACGTGGGTGAGGCTGTTCGTTTCGGCTGACTGGGTGCTGCCAGTCAATTTAAAGCTGCTCTATAAAAGACTCTCCTCATGCGCTTTGTTTGATTCCTTTATCATTTTTCCCCACCAACGTTCACGCCACTGACCATCTCGTACCATCTCCTTTGACGTTTAACTTATGTCTTTGTAAATAAACAAGTTAATTTTGGTACATTTCATTCTCTCTCCTCTTTATTTGTTCTGGCCCTTCGAGCCGGTCATGACACCATGAAAACATCAGTCATTCAAACTGGTCATCAAGTAGGCAAAGTGGTGAAGAAATGGACACCCTCTTCTTTCAATTAAATCTTTCTGCTTTTGTCACGTCAGCTGGTTAAACATCCTAAAATTTTTGCTATATCAGACATTGGTGAGATTAAATTGTGTTGTCATTTATAACAAAACCTGCATTTTCGGTCATTTGCTCAGTGAAATAATTGACATTGACAATAATTCACGTCCTGTCGACAAAAATGGGCCAGAAATTAAATTTTTCATAAATAATTCATAATCATTTTTATTTAGATGTAACTAGCAGCCATTTTGGAGCAGTTTATTCTTTTCGCCAAGTTAGAGATACTCCAACTCAGAAATACAACGAGGAGGCTGATGTGAAGATTCTTTTTTTTCTAAAATGTCAGCATAAAAACAGAGTTTCTGTCTTTATTTTTCTTGTTCATCATGTGGCAGATAAATCAAAGTAATCATAGAACTACTACAACACACACTGCATGAGAGCTGACCATCTACCCACACTGGAAAGGTAAAGTTGAGAAGGAACAGAGCAGCTTCTTCCTCCTGGAGTACAAATCCAGCCATACAGGTGGCTCAGTCTCACCCCAGGGAGGTGAAAACTCTCCCTCGGAGAGTAACGGAGGCAGACAGAGGAGGTTTTTGTGCTAAAAGGAAACGAGAGAAGCCGCCGATTATCAGCACCAAAGGCAAAAGATCCCTTCTTTCTTAAAAACCCCCGAGCAAGCCTCTGAAGCCTAACATGCTCTTTTATCCCTCCTGATTTGAAATACAAAAGCTCTTCATGAGCGTGACTCTGAGGGAGAGGTGGAGATGTGGAGCAAGTTGTGAAAAAAATCTTCATCTCTCCCTTAATTACTCAAAGTACAAAAAAAACCCCAACAACTTCTGATTCATTTCACTGGTGTCAGATATGTTTATGAAAACAGAGCCAACAATGCGAGACGTCATCATTTGGGAAAAATGTGTTTATTCCTGAGCAACTGAGAGATGTTAGGATAAGTGAAGAAGCACGATGTGAAACAAGATGAGCTGGTTCTTTTTACTCAACAACCAGGAAACTCCTTTAGACGCAGCTTTACTATTCAGTCAACAGGTGAAATCCAGGAGCAGAACTTTTGCACACCTGTAGATGGACAGGTGCGTCGGAGGAGACCACGGGCCGACTTTGGGCCGAACGTTGTTCCCAATAAATCTTTTTTAACTGCAAGTGAAGAAGACAGCGTGTGTCTTTGTTCTACTTAAAAGAAATCCGGAAAAAAAGTTTTAAACTGGTCTCAAGTTGTTTATTTGGAAGTAAAGAGCCTCGAAATGTTTTTTATATTCATCCATAAAACTACAGGACATATGGTAGATCAAAGCGGAGGCTTTTCGATTGAATTCGTTTTAATAATTTCACGCTATTGAAGTTTGATTAATTACATTTCAAAGTTTAATTAAGATTTTCAATTCTGTTTTTGATTTTTTTCCTATATTATACAACTTATAGTACTACAGCACAAGTAATTTAGACATATCTGATGGTAGTGTCATAATCATAGACTGTATATAAAGATGGACGTAGCGAGTTGTGAGATTGGTTTGCATTGAGTCGGATGGCTCTGTATGCCACTCGTTGTGAGGTCAGTGTTTTAATGGAGCACAGCGGGCCGTTTTCTGACAGCTGTCATTCCTGAAGCAAACATCTGGTTTTATAACTAAAACCATATGAATCAAGAAATACCAGAACCAGCCCCAGTCGCAAATCCTGTGGCTCGGCTCAGGACATATTTACTTTCATTTTAATTTCTGGCTGTAAATCATTGTTTAAGAACAGTGACAAGGTTTGCGCTCTTAAATCTGAACTTTTCCAACGATGGCGTCAAGTGCGTATGGCCAAAAACAACAGTCCCATTTCATAAAGAGATTGCCTGCACACTGACAGAAAAACAGAAGAGCCTCCCAGAATGCAAAAGAATCAATTTATGTCACGTGTCAAAAGTGACAAAAAGGACCACCATCAGCACATCTTCTTGTTGGGGCCTCTTCAGTTTTTTGGTGTGTGTGGGCAGTCTGAGACTGTATCTTAATTATGATGTGAGCAAAAGAACCATGTGATGATAAAATAAGCAGGAGCTAGCAGTTTAAATGAATGTTTCATCAGTGTTTATCAGTGAGCAGACATAACCAGACCTGCCATGAGAAGGAAAATAACTTGATTCATTTGTTGTTTTGTCAATTACCCAGTTTGTGGAAAGCTGGAATTTTCTTTATCCTAAATCATTTTTTGTGAAACCAGCATTTGTTTCCTGTGGTTTGACCGGGTATTTGGCAAACGGTGTAATCCTGCTTCCCGGGAAACGCTGTACCCCTCACCCCCCAGGTGAGAGAGAGAGATGTCCGGCACAGCGAGCGGACATCCGCAGACCATCATCCTGCGAGGGGGGGGGGGGGGGGGCAGTGACCCGTGCCTCCTTAAACGGCCAGAGGTCAGCCCAAACAGAGGTGTTGGATGCAGACAGGGCTTCACTGCAGTGTGTTCAGGACTCCACTGAGCTCTGACCTGCAGCCTCCTGAAAGAAAGCCATTGTACTGTATGACGCTGGAAACCTCCCTCCCTCTCTGTCTCACTGTTTTCACTTTCATTTAAGGCTAATTGGGAAAAAAATGCAAAAAAGCTGAAGATAGATTATAGATTGGACTATTTTTGTTTGTTTTTTGTTTTCAGTTTTATTATTTTACTGTATTATTTATTACAAATCAAAATAAGTGGGTTTTTTTCTTTGTTTAGGTTGCTGAAGTTCTGACACTTAAAGACAAACGCTGGCTTACAAGCTCTGGGCAAACTGTGTGTTGTTAACAGTGGTGTTGAAGAATAAGGACATCAACAACATCTAAACTGATTGAATTGATACTCGCAGGTGAGTTTTCATGCTGTTTAATGTGCTGCAGCTGAGCAGCTAGTTAGCTATCCGCTGTGCAAAACTCACACTGCACTTTTCCGCGATGAATGTTTGTTTGGTCGCAACAAGCAAACACAGGACACCCCCATGTTTGTAAGTAGTAGAAAAAACATGGAATTTAATTACGGTTAGAATAAGTAAAAGCAGCAGTACCACAATGTTAAAATACTCCATTATAAGTGAAGGTATTTTTTGCAAAAGAATAGAAATATTAAAAGCAAAATATACTTAAAGTACCAAAAGTAAAAGTACTCATTATGCAGAAAGGCCTTTCCAGAGTTATGTTATTATATGTATCATATACAGTATATTAGACCATTATATTAGATATTTTTACTGATACATTACTATGCAAGTGCTTTAATGTGAACTAATCATTTAAAGAAAACCTCTCTACACTCACTGAGTCACAAACATCCACAGATACTCTGCTCCTCTGTCCTCTCAGCCGCGCTGCTCGTATTAACTGCCGTTCGGCCTCGGCTGCGATCTGCTTCACATTGAGAGGATCAAAGCATGGAGGGGGGAGCTGTAAAGCAGTAATGTGTTTCCACAGGGGAGTCCTCTCCCTGGGAAAGTGCAATAGGTTAGAATATCAATGAGACGTGCCTGAGAGCGTAACCGCTCACCTGTTGTCTGACTGTGGCTTTGGCACTGCTTCTCTGCGGTCAGGAGGCCGCCTCGGCTTCCTCTGAACTCCGTCTCTCCCGTATTTCCCAGCAAACATTTTGACACTGAATAAATCATGAAGACACCAACGTTGACGACTAGTGTACAGTAAGTCGCTCTGAGAGAAGTCAGTTCATTCAGGCATCTACAGGCAGAAAGGCTGTAAGGAGGAAATGAAGCCCACTGTCTGTCAGTGGTTCATCTGGAGGTTAGTCCATTAAACCCTGGTGACATATTACCATCACTGTTTGACATTTACAAACACTATCAAACTGAACACAGCATGGACTGTTCACACATTTCCAAACCAGCGTTTCCACTAAAGAGTTCTTGCACACAGACTCAAAATAGTGACTGTACAACAATTAGTGGAAGAAATAAACAGAGATCCATCTTTGGATTCATTTGGATAAAAATAGAGTTTGACCAGTATAAATATATACAGATGACAAAACACATATGTCTGAAGACATTTTACAGTTGAATAATAAACTTTTAATTATTCTGAATAACTACAAATAAAAACACTTAAAACAAAACTTGTATTGAGTCAATGACTGACTATAAAATATTACAATAGTTAGGTTTCCATCCAAATTTAATGCAAATTCCAACCAAATTTCCTAAATACTGGCCAAAGAAAATTCAAATTAATGTGTGTTTCCTTACACTGCCATTTAGTGAATATTTGAACTTGGTTTATCAGTATAAACAACTGGTGGTGCTATTTTTCCAGTCAGGGGCCATTAAACCATGACAGAGGAAATGCGTGCAACAAAATGAAGTACTTAAAATAGTCAAACCTCAAATTGTGAAAAATTATGCAGAATTACTTTTCAGCAGAGCAGTAAAGTCACATTCCTCATGCACGTCATGATTTAATGGCTAAGTCTGTTTCCATTGCACTTTGCTTGCATTTTGCTTTTATCGATACGCCATCGCAGCCAAGCATAAGAACTTTTTTGCGAATTTTTTTTCTGCGTTTCCACTCGGGGGTTTTCTTCTACGCACAAACTGAAAATGAGAATAAAACAGGTGAATGGAAACACACCTAAGGACAATAAATTACTGCTCTGCCATTTCTGTTTGCACACACGATAATACCAAAATATCTGTGATAACGTGAATGTATCAGTTGGGCTCTAATTTATGATTTCAAAGGCTGCCAGGCTGAATAATGGCCACACTGGGCACTAAACGGCTACTAAACTTTTCACTCACTTTTTCAAGCAAATGTTAAAGCCAAGACGTCCAACCTTCAAATCACCAAAAAAGTGTCACAGGGACTTAAAAAGAGTTGAATCAGAAAACCCTTCAAAAACTTCATAGTTTTCATTCTGCAGATTGAAGATAACTGTTAAGAGTTGCTTCATATTTGATATTTTAAAAAAATGAACATTAAGCACATATTCAGTGGATAAGTTTCTCTTTTTTTGACAGAAAAGGGCTCCAAACCTCAGCATCTGTTGAATAAAGCAGTCACAGCATGTCAGTGTTAATCATCAGCGGTTTTGTGGTGGACCGAAGTTAAAATGTTACTGATTGTCCCTTTAAGACTCTTGGGCTCGAAACAGACCTGACAAATCTAAGACAGGAAACAGAAAACGGAAACATTCAGTTGATCCAGCTGTTTTCTCCCTTTCTCCCCTTCCTCCTCTATCTGTGTCTTTCTCACTCCCCTTTTTCCCCCTCTCCCTCTCTCTCCCTCCTCCCTTGTATCAAGTGTCCGGGGGAGAAGAAGAGGAGGAGGAGGAGGAGGAGGAGGGAGGGGGTTTGAACAGGTGTCTGACTGTCCCAGCAGCCTGTTGGTTGGTCTGCTACAGGTTTTACCTCGTGCTCCCAGCTGCTCTCGCATGCACACACACACACACACACACACACACACACACACACACAAACCACCACCATTTGTCCATCTGTCACAAGAATTAGATCTAATCCATAGGAATTTTCAGATGTCATGGAAGGAGAGGTGCATGTGTATGTATGCGTCGCTCCCTGTGTGTGTTTGTGTGTGTGTGTGCACTTTCACTGGGGTTGTAACCCGACCGCTCAGCCACCTGCAGCAGACGGCTGAGAAACCGCGAGAAAAGGACAAACACTCTCTCTCTCCCACTTTCTGTCTACGACTCTCACTCTCTCTCTCTTCCTACGGTACTGACATGCCTGCCCAAAGCAATGTACAGAATGTACAGGGGATAGACAAAATAATGTAAACACCTCATGAGAAAAGACGTCTTTACAGTTGCACGCACTGATATGTGTGTAATGTGTGTCATATAAAGTTAAACAGCAGTTAGCGGTGTCGGTCGGCTGTAACACAGTTCCAGAGAGAGTAGCTTGGTGTGAGGAACCACAGGTGTATCTTGTGATTGGTCAGCTGACAGTAAAAAGAGGAGCCAGGCTGTTTTGGAAGTACTCTTTGCAACTTTATCTACTCTTCAGAAGTGAAAACATTTGTCTTTCCATCTTCTTTTCTCGTTACAGTTGATTCTAATATTTGCCTTTGTTATTTTCCATTCCAGCTCCTCCTTGGCTCATTCTGGAAAAAAATGTGGTCCAAATATTTGTTGTACTTATTATAAGTCCTGTAATATCAACCTTAAACTTACTGTACCTGCAGCCTTGCATTAATAGATCGATTTTATTTAGAGCATTTATAGCTTTTTATGGCTCACTCATGTCTGTACTGTTCTTTCTGTAAGTGTATATTGTTATTTAAAGCTTGATGAACAGTCTGTGCAACAAAACCGCACCGGGATGATAGAGGATTCAGATTTAAGAGTCACCTTGACTCCTGTACACTCACACACTTACACAACAGAAAGAGATAGACACACAGAAGAAAACAACACGCAGAGAGACAAACACACATCTAGAGACATGACTGATGAGATGAAGCGAACCACGCACACACTAACTCAGCGCTTCGCCTCTTCACTCATGCAGCACACACACCTGCAGACGTCGAGTCACACAGGAGGCCGACAGTGAGGGCAGATGTTGGTGTTTCCTACCTGGCTGCCTGTTAGGAACAGAGTGGCTTGCTGACTGATGGCTGATGGGAAATGGGCCTGCTGCATGCTGGGTAATGAGCTGATGACAGCCTGATCTGCCCACCTGCTTTGAACGGCTGTTTCATCCCTGTAGTCTGCTCTGTTAGGGCCCCTTAAGGCACCTTTAGACTGTGCAACAACAATCATGTGCGTCTTTTGCATGTCACATTGTGCGCACAAGAATAAAATCTGTGTCAGACTACACAATATCAGTTTGAAGCTGTCAGATTGGGAGCTGAATGCTCGGTGAATTGCAGTGATAGAAAAACGTCTATGAAAGCAGAGACACGCCATCAGCCCGCGTCATCAATCTGTTTTGAAAACGCAGCAAAGTCACAAAAACTTCTTTTTAGTTTTCCTCCATCATTTTGGTTTTTGTGTGCCATGGACGTATAAAGAGAACGAGGGTGTTGGTATAGTGTTCAGAATACCTTTTAGTGATCATTTTACAACATTGTGCTAATTTGAGAAATATCTAATCAATGTCAAGATGGAAACTGTTTTTTTTTTTTTTGGGGGGGGGGGGCGCAACAGAACGAGCTGTAAACACATTTATAGTCCATCAGTTATCTTTTTTTTTTTTTTTTTTCAGTGTGCAACTCAGCCACCTCTGCCTCCATGTAAGGAGAAGAGAGGTCTGGATGGTGGCAGGAGGAGGAGGAGGAGGAGGAGGAGGAGGAGGGAGGTTATTTTGTTCCTTGGTCAAACACAGTGATGCCTTTGCCTCTGGATATCTCCATTTCAAGACAGTGATCTCCCCAAAAACGCAGACCAAGGCCTCTAAAGAACACCACATCATCTCTTTCTGTCTCTTTCAATCAGCCACTTTTTATTTTCTCTCTCTCTTTCCTTTCCTGGTTCTTTTTTCACATTCTCTCTCTCTCTCTCTGTCTGTCTTCCTTTTCCTGGTCTCTCTTTTTCTTTTTCCCTCTCTCCTTCTTTCTGTCACTAATTCAACCAACTTTCATCCTCAATTTTACTGACATGACAGAAGAAACACTCAGCAGCTTTTTGACTTACCACGACATAACAGAGGCAACAAAATCAACCAAAACTTGTGTTAGTTTTGGTTGATTTTGTTGCCTCCATTTCACATGATCTCATTATGACACAGTAAACTTTAATATGGAAACATTGTTGAACTGATATTAGATACTTGGATTACAACAGCAAACATGTTTACTGGAAACATATACACACTCCTCCTCACTTCCCAGCATGCAAACAATAGAGTACATGCAAAATAATGCAACATGACACCTCATCCACATCATACAAACAAACATCAGCTGACGGTTCAGTCACGGAGACACACGTGACGCAGTGAAAAATAAAAAAAAAACATTCAGCGCCGGCACAACATGCCGCAGCACGACAAATCAAGTCATGTTTTCAAATTAGATCTAAATTTAGACACTAGATGTGAAATGTGATTGTGCAAGATTGATGTAATAGGATATTCAAGACCAAAGCTGGTTAATTAAATTAAAATTTAATGATCTCTTGGGGGACATTAGGTAATGTAATTAAACCAAAAGATCTTTGTGTGAGGAAGAAAACTGAGAGCAGCTCTGTGCGCCTTCCCAAAATACTCCACAGTGATGCTGGACTGAATGTCTTAATCATAAATTTCCAAACATTAAGGAATAAAAACGACCTGTTTCAAATGTCTTCAGTTACATCTGGTATTTGAAGGCGTACAACCTTCCTTCCTGAGGGTTTTGTTCTGTGTGATTAAATAATATAATATATCGCCAGTGTGATGTTTTCTTTTAGATTTGAGATGTGAATCAGAAACCCTCTCCCGCAGACAGATGAGGCAAAAACCAGATGCCGTAAAACCTTCAGCAACTTCGTGGGATTGATTTTTCTTTTGATCCCTTGAACACATGGGCTACACCGCACAGGAAATGGAACAAGACACCAGACTAAAGAAAAGCCATGTTCTGTACTGTTTTCTCCTCATGACCTAGCACAGTGGTCACAAAAATATCACCTAACTGGATGATTTAGGAGAAGTTATCGGCCTATATCTGATTATCTATATATATATCTGACAACTATAGGTGAAGCTGTGGTAATTATTGAATAATGGCTTCCCTGCTTTTCCCCAGAATCATTTGAATCAGTAGTGTTCATATGACAATAGACGGAGACAGCAAGAAAAACCGGATCAAAACTAACTAGTGAGGTGAACTTCCTGTTATTCCTCTGGTAAAACATTAAGATGTCTTCTCAATAAGAGTGATCCCACCACCACATGTCAAACATGCAGTTTACCTTCCCAGTCACATAAAAAATAACCCAACTATGCAGAAATCCGCCCAATCTGGGCTGGATTTCTGCACACAGATACAACAAGCTCTTCATCTGAAAAATACTGACGCCTTTACCAACTGAACCGTTGATCCAATGCGTCTATTTTCCTCTAAGGACAATGAGAGCAGAAAAGAACATCTGGATAACGTCTTCTGCATTTATAATGCATATCATTACAAATCACCATAAGTTTAACATTTAGACAATGAGAAAAGGTCCATAACAGTTCAAGTGTCTCACAAACACTGGCAACCAAAGCATTTTCCAAGGAAAGTAAGAAAATTTAACTGACAATAAAAGACAATTTATTCTGGCTCATCCGTTGCTGGATACTGTAAAATGATACAGTTGCTGTATTGGAAACCCTTTTCACATTGACATGCCTCTTTTAATTGAATTACAATAACGGAGAAGCCCATTCAGCCTGTAGGGGACCGAGACAAATTATCTTGTCTGGCTGTTCTTACAGACTATCCTGATGTCACCCGGTACATACTATACACACACACACACACACACACACACACACACACACACACACACACACACACACCTCCATTGCTAAACTGTGAACATCTCTTTGAGCTTGGTTTTAGTGTTGATAAAGTGGGGGGAGTTATTCTGGCTGTCCAGATTCCAGAAGTAAAAAGTGAAGGTGACTGACAGTTTTAGAGCACATGAAACTCTTTTGGTTGAATCATCAGTACAAAAGACAAACTACTACTACTAAAGTGAAAGGTACAAGCATGTGTACAAACACTTAAGGAGCGAAGTCAACCACGTCTCCCAAGGAGCATTCCCAGTTCAAAACATCCAATCACAAAGTTTAAAATTCTGTCATGTGGGGTGAAAACAGCGAGCCGAAGCTCGAGATGACGCTTTCTTTGACAAATTGGGTTACTATGGCAATATATCGTGCTCACATCTGCAATGATAAAATGTTCTGAATTTGCAACATTTCTGTTTGATGCTCCTGGTTGGCTTCTTCATAGAAACGGTGGCTCAGCTCATGAGTATATGTCATTTTTTCACTACGTTTAGCCTGTTTTAATCTAGATGAACCATTTTTACTGTGTTAAATTACTAGATTGTGATCAGTTTTGTTGACTTTAATCCTGCACATCACTACCAACTAAACTCTTGATTAGTATTTCCACTATTTCTTTTCTTACTTTTGTGAGGGTTGGCCCTATGTCATCTTCCCTTGTTGGCTGTGCTTTTCCCTTTGTTTTAGGACGTTAATGGGTGGAACTGAGACCTTGTCAGAGATGCAACACACCTGAGTAAACTGGGCTCAGGAGTCTATAAATCAGACCTGCAAGATCCTCTCTCTCTCTCTTCCCCTGGCACGCCAGCTGACATTGTTCTTTGTGCTTTGTGTTTCACATCCATACACCCACACAGACCTGCTTACACACAAACCCTATTGTCTTTTCTTGTTTAATTTACTTAATTTAAAACGTTATTTAATGACTATGTGTGGTCTCCCTTCTTTGTCACACCCTTTTCAGCCAGACACTTTTAATTTAGTTACATTTTTTTTTTTTTTACAGCTTTGCAGCAAATATTTGTGTGAAAACCTTAAAATGATCATTCGTTTTTGGTCAGTCCACCACATAGATCCAAACTGAAATATCTCAACAACTACTTTTATGCAGAAATTCATGACCCCCATAGGATGAATCCTACTGTCATTGGTGATCCTCTCACTTTTCCTCTAGCACCATCATGAGGTTCACATTGGTGGTTTTGAATGAAATTCCTCAACAACTATTGGATGGATTATCATGAAATTAGGTGTGAAAATTGATGGATTGATGGTGTTTATTGGGTTTAGTGGTAATTACAAATATTAGCATGCAGCAGATGGTGAACATGGTGAACATTATACCTGCTAAACTTGTCAGCATTGTCATGTGAGCATGTGGCTGACGTTAGTATTTAGCCTTACGTCTGACTATTACTCTGAAACATGATTAATCCAAAAGCTGACTCAAAAAAACTTACATTTAACAGAAAAAATAATCTATATTCTATATCTGAAAACATGTTGCTTTTCCCCAATTTATTGTATTTATGCTCAGCAGCCAGGCTGCTCTTGCTTCACGTAAATTGTGATGCTGATGCTTCATATGCTAAATGAGTAAAGAGTAAAGCTCCTGCATGGCATTTTTATGCATCCACATAAATGTCTTTGTTGCTGCACATACACACTAACATATTCATTTTAGGAGAGGAACATACCTCTGCTCACACCCACATGCCTTGCGTATGCCAGCACACACTTTTTTTTATTCCAAACTGGGCTCACTGACCTCCACTGTGTCCTCAGTTCTATGAAAGATAAAGAGGGAACAAGCTGTCTTTGTGTCTGACAAATGACTTTCCCTCCTGTCTGTTCAATCTGCATTTTACACACTCAAAATAATGTCTTCATTGTGCATCTGAGAGTGTGTATAAAATTCATCCCAAAGCATAAATTCTGGGGTTTAACCTGGGAGATTTAATGCTGTCAGGGGCGTTGGGGGCATTGAAACCTCAGCCCACAGCTACTGACCCGACACCGTGTCGACTTAAGAACAGTCAGCATGTGTTTTATATGCATTCATCTTTGTATTAGCTGTGGATAAACACTCACACGCAACTCACAACCACAGACTGTAGAGAAAACATAGAACACATTTTAAAGACCTCAGTGTGTTTCAAAAGAAGTGCTTGTCCCGTCGTCTAACACGTGAAACCTCCTCCTTCACCTTTCCAAAAGCAGAATCAGGGGTGCTGCCTGCGTCCCACAATTTTTTTTTAACTCCCCTCTCAAGCTGTTATTTCATTCTTCACTCAACTACCTCTGTCATTTTACATGTGTACAACCGAGTGCAACATCATGAATGAATTCAAGGAGAGACTGTCGGAAAGTGTGCACTGTTATCCCCATTTGTATGATTCATCACATCGAGAACACAAAGTCACACAGAAGTTCTTGGAGGGAGATCTGGGAAGCAGTGAGATGCAGCCAGGAGGAAGCTTTTCACTTTGCCGTCAAGTGTTTCCATTCAGAACAGCTTTAAATACTTTTGACTTTAGATGTGATTGGATGACACGTTAAACGAACTACTTCTTCTGAAGCGTACTGAGGCTTTAAAGGCCCTGAAAAAAACACTCAGGCATGCCTGATGAAGCAGATTGTTTTTGAATGTTAAACCTTTAATAAATAATAAGGATGTCCTTCTCTACCTTTAACTTTGATTGTTGTATATTTAGCCATGATTGATGCTTAATGTTATAGATAAATAAAGACTTGAAACCAAGTTTTTAGGGGCTTTAAGACGTCGCTCACAGGTTTCTGAAGGGACTCTGTCACAAGTGAGTCGGGCATCATGTTGAGATTTTTATTTTTTTATTGTCAAACTACATGCAAAGAGTAAGCATGATATATTTAGAAATCGATGTGCTTCGCTGTTTTTTTTTTTATAAACATTAAATTATACAAAATGTGGACCAACGTATGTCAATCAAAGTGTGACTTTGGAAAGCCAAACCAACTACACATCATAAAGAGAAAGGAAAGGTTTAAAAAATGTAAATATTATTTTACAAAACAAGTTTTCCAAGATGTTTCTGTCTCCATCATCTGTAATTAATTACATTTTTTTCCAGGTGTGAGTAGCTCCTCCATGTTCTTTGTCCATTGCATTATGGCAGAATAGTCAACAGCACAGTAGTAAATTTAATATATTTTAGAGGTTAGTATGCATATTGATGAAGAATTAGTGTGTGGTGTGGACTTAGGACAGCCTAAAATGTGCCACAGGTATTTTCAGGGTTCAGGTACAGGCTGACAAAGAAAAGAGAACATCTAGAACAAGTGCATAAACAGAAAAACAGAGGAAGAAGTTGAAGTCTCACCCATGTTGTTTGATTGATGAGTGATCTCTGGAAAATGTAGAGCTGAAGCCGATGAGCTATTAGTAGCACCATTCTGTAGGCAGAGATTCATTAATAATGGAAAGAGAAAGTTGATTGCTTTGTGTGTGTGTGTGTGTGTGTGTAAAGCTGGTTGTGGACAGGTCATATGAGTATAATATCACCTGAGTCTGAACCCTGGAGAAGCCTTTGTCATGAGCTGGGACCTGAAACCTTGTGATAACATGCTGACCCAGTGCTAGCAAAGAGTAAGTGCGCCACCATGTGGACTAAACGTTACCAGCCTGCATGAAGCTCACAGAGGTGAGGCTCAGTCCGCTTTCTCTCAAACTGAACTTTTAAAATTTATTTGTCAAATTTTCTTTCTACAGTCAGAGCTGAAAATTAGTTTGCTTCGACTGCTTTATGTTTTCAATGTGTGATTTAACTTTGGTCTGTGGTTGATTAGTTTGATCAGTTTCTTCCTTTCGTCTCCTCTGTGTGTGTGTGTGTGTGTGTGTGTGTGTATTCTATCCTGAAGTTTTTGTCTCTGTCATTCTGTTTTTTCTGTAGTGTAAATTTACTTTATTTCTGTCTGCTCTGTACATGTAAAAAATATGATACAACACGCTCAACTCACCATAATAAAGCAGAATGCTGAATTCTTAAAATAGTCAAAGTGAATAAGAAAGGCTAGGAAAACACACCGAGTTTACTTTTTTTTTTATTGCCACACGGACATTTCGGGCCATTGCCAGAACACACGCTCAAGAAGGAGGCCTTGCCCGAAACGTCCGTGTGGCAATAAAAAAGTAAACTCAGTGTGGTGTCCTAACCTGTCTTATTCATTTTGCTCTGTACATATAACTCCTTTTTCTCTGCCTGAGATTTCTTCCTTTTTTCATGTTAATTTTAATAAGATTGTAAAGCCTTTTGAGCAAAATTTATGGTGTTTAATTTTGAGCTATACGAATAAAATTGACAAAGTAAAATATTTTCAGACATGCATGTGATACTTTTTTGTCCTAAAGTATGTGGACACCCAACCATTTCATCTGAATTTATAGCTGAACATGTCATTCTTTAACTGTGGGCAGTAATCAGCTGCTATAACAGCCTCCACTTTTAGAATCTAGCTGCAGAGATTTGCTCCCATTTACTCACTCAGGTTTCTACTTAACAGCGCCGAGACAAATCTAGCAGGACAGAATTACTATTGGAAAGTAAAGTATTGGAAAGATGTCACGATGTCTGACGGTGCCACACTGAAAGGCTTTTTTGTTTTGTTTTTTTTTTAATGCTGAATGCTGTGGTGCCTTGCTCAAAGGCAGACACTTCAGGAGTAGAGCCCGACCTTTAGTGACTTTTTTAAGGCTGGTACTGATGATATTTGAGAGAAGCAGAAAAAAAATACACTACTATATTGGCCAATATAATTTCTTTTAAATAAACATCATTTTACAGAACTGTGACCAGGATATGTACTGAGTAGTACATTTTACAGTTGAAAAATAATCTTGTCAGTGCTCTCTGTGGATAAACTATGTAACTATGCCCGATGTTAAAGAAAAAAAAAAAAAAGAGTTGAACAATCAAACTCTCTTAAAACATTTCTTTACTTTATGCACATCTTTGCTGCACCGTTGTCCCTCAAGTATACACAACTTATGTTGAAAGTAAACCTTAAACCACAAAAACACCTAACACACCAACGATGAGGGTGAAAACAAAAAGGCAATGTCTTTTATACACCATGTACTATACAGTATGTATGAGCCCTCTTTGTACAAATTACATCCAAAAAACACTTTTTTCTTTAACCAGAAAGTTGAAGACATTCAATACTAAAATATTCATCCAATCATCTTGTACGAGGACAAATGGACTAAAAAAATTATTGATATTCTAATATTGACATCACTTTCTAATTTGACATCACTCTTGAAAATCTCTCCGGTAAATATTATACTTTCTGCTACTGACAGTAATCACAGCGCTCAGAAAGCATTTATCAGTCTCTTCTAGAGTTTACAAAACCCCATTTTGGACAACTCGGAGGCAAAGTATTTAAAAATCTCTGAACCTTCAATAAAGTAAGAATATAACTCAACAGTACAAAAAAAGCTTATGTTTTCATTGACTCACAGCTGTTTTAGTTCTTCTTTTGAAATGTGAGGATTCATAATACTCATCATAATCCCTTTCATCTCACCGAAATCTATAGGGGGTTTCCATGACCTTTTTGTAATTAAAGGTGCAGTGTGTAGAATTTAGTGGTATCTAGCAGAACAGACTTAGCAGAAATGGAATATAACATTCATAAATATGCTTGAATTAGTGTATAATCACATGAAAATAAGACTTGTTGTGTTTTCGTTACCTTAGAATGAGCCCTTTATATCTACAGAGGGAGCGGGTCCTCTTCCACGGAGCCCGCCATGTTTCTACAGTGGCCCAGAAAGGACAAACCAAACACTGGCTCTAGAGAGTTTTTCGTGGCCACCGTAGGTTCTCCTACATGCTTGAAAGGGAGGGGTGAGGGCGAAGGGTTGCAGTCTGCAACCTCTCCACTAGATGCCACTAAATCCTAAACACTGGTCCTTTCAAACTGTCCTAACTCCTGAAAAATGAACAAGACACAATATTTATAAAATGACATCAACTTCTACAAAATGCTTATTTTTGACAATCACTGACAGCTCGGGGTTTGAACAAATTCTGGTACTTTTTGAAGCAGTAGAGGATCTAATTTAGGCCCCCTGAGGTCACAATAACCCTGCAACTTTTTATTAATTAATGATGAGCCTCCAATAAAGATTTCCACTGTCACAATATTACATTTAGTGGTGTTAAAAAACAACACGACTGACCAATAATAAAAAAAAATTAAGTAAATCCCTCAAGTTTTGCCAAACTTTGGGTCGTCTCTTTACAGTGAAAATGACTGTACTTAAAAAAAGCAAAGAAAAACTGAACTGAAATATCACCATTGTCCAGAATATTAAAAAAAAAAAAAGAAAATCTAGTAAAATAACCATCTGGTAACAAGCAAACATTTCAATGACAAAACAAACATCTGGAGATATTTCAGCTTTAAAATAAAAAAATGGATAAAAGGATGAACTGTAAAACCAAATAATTATAAAATTCAACTAATAATATCAGATTTAACAGACTAGATTCAGTATCTAGACTCAGACTTGTCTGTCTGCACAGCAGTGACATTATCAAAACTGGCTACAGACTCCGTAAACTTAACCCCCCCTCCTCACATGTGAAGGGATTTTTAATCAGTCGCACAAGTGTATTGACTGACTTTGACTTCACTTTCCCAATGACTACATCCTCAACACCAGATTTAGAAATAGTCAAACTTGCAGATAAAGGAGTTGAGCACGTTTCAATAAATACATTCACGGGAGATGCAAACCAAAAATATTGAGGTGAGCAGAGGAACTAGAAATGTGGACTAGAAAGCGGTTTTGCTCTGAATTGGTTACATTTGGCTCTTGGTGCTACATGTTAGTATTGGTTAGAAGTTAGCAGAGGTTGAACAATAAAATACTCTGTTTCCCATCGTGGTCCAATAATGTCTTCAGTCCTGCTACAACAAGTTTCTGTCGTTTTCTGGATTTCGACCTTTTCCTATTATTTTAATGTAAGTATACTAAGGCTGGGCATCAATCCTCAATACTTTTTTTGTCCAAAACGGGTCTGTAGCACTGAGTATCGAATACTCAAGTACAGAAAGTTGGCATATAATGCCTGAAGAGATTTGTAGTCTTATGTACGTATTCTCCGATCAGATATTTACTCATTGAAATCAGAATTTTGCCAATTTATTTATTATTTTATAAATGTTACATCGGCACCAGCGTCGACAAATTTCACACAATACCCAGCCTTAATGCACATGGATATGGAAGATGGTTTTCAGTCAGCACACGTGTTTGTAACAGAAGGAAAAGCCAGTTTAACTCTCAAAGACATTCTTTATGGTGATTGTGGGTACAGCTGCATCACTGCTGAACCCATGATCACATGTTGAAGTGTATAACTGCTCATCACCATTTCGCCCATCCTCACATCAAAAGCTATTTTCGGAAAGGGGAGAAAATTAAATTTAACGAGACTAGGTCAGAACCTAGTATGTGGCTGGACCATGTATTAAACGCTAGAGGGCTTTTCATTTGAAACAGATACAGGAAGTGGCGGCATTCGGCCGACCAATAGTGTAACTTCATCATTCAAGTCAGTCAGTTAGTCAGCGGGGCCTTTCACATTTATAGGGCTGGCCCTGCTGTTGTGGTCCAGCCAAAAAACACATTCTTTAATCGTTTGGGTTGGGAACCAAAAGTGATCAAATTCCACATTGGGGCTCAGCGGACCAAAGAGTCCTCTGTTCTGGGGGAAACCTACAGAGAAGAGACTCAGACAGGAACTGAAGGTCCATGGAGGCTGATGCTTTGTTAATGCGTTAAAGGGGCTGGTTGTTGTGTGTCATTCCAAGTCCTGACTGTGTCCTCAGCAGTCTGTGTTCCAGCCCAGTCTCAGGTATACTGGTACTCCTCTGAGTACTCTGTGTCCTCGGGAGCGTACTGGTTGTTGTCTCCAGCAACATACTGGTCATCACCAGTGCTGAACTGGTTGTTTCCGGCAGCATACTGGTCATCGCCAGTGCTGAACTGGTTGTCCTCGGTGGCATACTGGTCGTCTCCAGCAGGGAACTGGTTGTCGCCACCAAACGATTGTTCTGCTGCATGTTGGTTCTCTGCAGGGTTCAGGCCTGATTTCTTCATTCTAAAAATAACAAAAAAAAAACAGAACATGTTTTTAAGATTATTTTAAGACACATTTTTTGTCTTTAAATGAATCCTTTCAGTTATTTTTCAAGCTCCATTATTCAGGCTGAATAGTATGAAATGGCAGCTCAGTCTGAGGTTTTTCACCAAAATCTAAAAGAAATGCAAGTACTTACTGGTTCTTATGTTTGGCACCACTGATATGAGACTGGTACTGTTCCACAGAGTTTAGTTCAATGTTGCAGATGGTACATGGGTAGCCCTTTAGTGTGGAAGCTGTAGACAAGAGATTAGCTTTATTTAAATCTGATCACACGGAATAAGACAGAATTGGACATTACTGGGTGATGACGGCAGTTCAACAAATCCAACTTCATGATTTCCTGCTGCTGTAGTCTGACCTGGTGCTGTGGAGGGGCCGTACGTCTCCATCAGTTTGAGCTTCGTCATCTGTTTTCTATGTTTCTTGCCCACGTAGTGCTGCTGGGCCATGAGCGGGTTGTTGAAGGACGCCTGGCAGATGGAGCAGAAGCGGTCTGGGTTGTTGTTGTCGCCTGTTGTCGGGGCGGCACTCGAATCATCTGCAGGCTTCTTCTTCGCCTGAACTGTTGGTGCTGTTTGGGAGGCTACTGTTGAAGAGGAAACAATAAAAACAATTTTTATTAAACATTATTTGTGTGGTACATTTAGAAACAACTGAAAACATGTTAATACTCTCACACAGGAAATAACAGAAAAACAATACAGAAAATTAGATAAAGATGATGGAAGGTAAAAAGCTGGACGTTATGAATAAAATTATGATTTAAAAAAAACAACAACATACCTGGTGTCTGGGGTCCGACGGTTTTCAGTCTCAGGTTCTTGGCGTGAACTTTGCCCTGATAGTGAGACTCAGCCACCACAGGAGAGGAGAAGGTCATGTTACATACATGACACACCTTCGACCGGTCTGTGTCTCCATTGTTACAGTCCACCTGACAAAGACACACACAAAAACATCATTAATGTTAATCATTAATGGCTACAAGAGGCATCATTTGTCCCATTAAATAAAGGATTAACTGTACGTTATCACTCCGAACATCTGTTCAGACAGTTTGTGCCGGCTTTTCACTGATATTTGAGATGTTTAAAAGGGTATTCACCAGTTGCTCTGAGTCGGCTCCAAAAACTTTCTCAATACAGACAACGCGAAGTTCAAACTTGCTTCCTTGGGAGTTTGAACTAAGCAAGTTGAACTTCACAGTCCAAACTCCAGAAAACAAGAGGACGCAATATGCTCATATTTCATTTTTCTCAACTCAAGAGGTCCTGGAACAGGAACAGTCCTGTTCTGAGAAAGAAAAATTGAACTATAAAAGAAAAAGCTTTTTCTGAGCTTTCAACCGTTGGCTGAGAGATGCAAATGATGTACATATAAGGATCCAAAATCCAAAAGCATAAACCTTAACTTTACCGTCCGATAAACCAATTTTGTCGTTTTCTTGGCAGCAACAAGTACTATATTTTGACTCTGAGACCCAAGTTATCTTGGATAGAGGAGTTTCACAAGTTGAAATTTATACAGCATAATGCTTGCTTGTTGTTAATTTACGATGCAGTTATATAAAGAAGGATAAAAAAATAATTATTTCCCAAAACTGGACAGTAGAGAGCCTCACAATTTTGTGTGCCAGAGCTCAATCTGATGGAACACAAGGTAGTGAATACATCTCGGGTATTTCAAGTATTTTAGGAGAAGCTACGTGGCCTGCATAAACAAATTATACATTAATTCCAATTTGTTCAAACTTGATTTTTCTGAAAACCTGACAGCTTCAACTGTAGCACAGACTCCACTGCAGGCCGGTGAGTGGGCTTGGTATAAATGTAGCGCGGTAGCAGCCGGCTGTGGCAGAAGATGCTGCGGCTGAAAAAAAAGCAGCGGGAGCATTCAGAGCTGGTCTTAAAATTCACAAACCTCCAGCAGACATGTTGAAGACCTGACCTTGACCCTGACAGATCCAACTGCTCAATTTGCTCAGGATCAAAAACATCTTTCAAAGTAACAGATGGCCAATGAAGAGCAACTCAGAGCATTAGATCAGTTTGGCATGAAATTACTTTAATTTCGGCGGTTTTTACTCACACTGTCAGATGACGGTGACTTAAACTTTTTCAACGCTGGCTCCTTCTCATTTTGGATGGAAATATAGCGCCGCACTTTGTTGGCATGTTTCTTGCTCTGAAAGGACAAGCACAAATGTTTATCGTAAAGTGAACAACAAACACCCCGATCCACTTCATTAAACACATTGTCATAGGTACAGAAAAGCTTCCTTGTGTGAATCCTGATCATACAAAAAACAAATAGCTTTTACAAAAAAAAAAAAAAAAAAACATTATGGCTGCACAGTTTCGTGTGTATAATCACGTCCTGGTTAAAAGGATGAATCTAATAAACATAAATTTAACATGACAATGTATTCTACTAATAGTAATAGTCACCTATTCTATTAACGTCAAATGTCGTGGTTACAACTTCTCAAACACAAAGACTTGCAGCTTTTCTTTGCTTCACATCACTACAAATCATAATACCTTTGTATTTTTTGATGATTGTGCAGGAAAAATAAATAATTTTTCAGGCATCACTATGGGCTCTTCTAATTTGTTATGAGACATTTTGTACATTGAAAAGATAAGTTATCAAAAAAAAAGTATGATTTTGGTACTAGAACCATAACCTGGTTATCATACTGGTACTAATATCAAAAAATAATAATAAAATAATAATAAAAACATTTAGATCATGCCCACGCTTAGCTGGCTCATTTTGAAAACACTGTTTATGTCTGGAAGAGGACGTCTGTGCTAGAGTTTCCAGATCGTTTTCATAAAGATCTCCGTCCACAAAGAAATACCTGAACATCAGGAAGACAGCTAAATCTTTTCTTCGTCGTCCTCTTTTCAGTCAGCAAACTACAGAAACTTGCATCACAGCCAACATCTGGTCAGCAGTAGGACAGAAAGTCCTCTTACTCTGCTGAGTCTCAGCTGGTTCTGTCCTCTTCTGCTCTCTGTGATCAACTTTACAGCGATTTAAAACAGCTGAACTCACAATTTGGTGGTTATCAAGTTTGACTTAGTTAGTGGTGTCGTAGTGACTATTACTCACACATCCCCTCCTGACTGTGACTGACCGCTTCTACTCTTCCCAACTTCTCAGAACTCAGAATTTTTCATGTTTTTGCAACATTGAAACTTGCTACTCTGACTGATCACTGCAATACAAACGTACAATGTGATGCTTGATCAATCATTTTCACCTGAGTTGAATCAGATCCAGATTCAATAAAGGATTATGTTGCGTGTTGAGTCTCTGCTCTTTGTCTCAGAAGGTTTATGTTATCAAACTACTTTTATGAAACCAACAGCGATCATTATGTTTGCTTTTAGTCATGTGCGTTTCTGCTGCATGTATTCATAACGTAAATATGTCAACACATCACAATAACTTAAGTATTGTGACAATATTTTTAACAGTATTATCATGATTCATGAACGATGTGATATGACACAATGACACTACCTAGCCAGCCTAATGTGGATTTAACTGTTGTAGTAATAATAAAACTATGAATGTGATGTAAAGTGCATTCAATAATAATACTTTTTAAGTCATAATTATGCAGCTTTCCTCCACATCCCTGGGCATAGTAGCATGTCAAATAAGTTGAGTCCCATGACATGGAAACAGCAGCAGCAGACTGTGAGCTCACTGACCTGATAATGAGTCAACTTCTGAGACTCAGAAATTAGGACAGCACTGCAGACTTTACACTGGGAGTCAGAAAACAGGTCGCCGTGCTCCTTTATCATCTTATTTACTGCAGGGGGGGAAGAGAGAAACAGGGGATTTCAAATCAGGTTACATCTTCTGGGAAAATATAATTAAAACAGAACGTTGAAAAATATCTGTGGCAAATGTTTAAACAATTCTGCTCAACAACTCTTTCATTTTCAAGGGCATGAGGGTATTTGAGAACAAGCCTCTTTTAAAACAGCTTTCTTTTTCATTGTCAGTGGTTCCTGCCAGGCAAGACTCCTCCATTGTGTTCGTGTTAACATTACATCAACATCTGTGAAGCACATACTCGCAGACACAGAAGCACATTTGAGGCCTCAATCCTGAGACAGAGTCATTATTATTGGCTGAAAACAATTTGGAAGATCAATTTACCTTGATGTGTCAGCCAAAAGATACGCAACAAAAATAACTGGTGATATATTGATTAAGCCAAGTATTAAGTAAAGGGATTAAATTTAGTTGGATATGACATTGTAGGAGCATGACGTTATGCCTTTTACGTAACACATTGGTTTATGAGCACTATTTATTTTAGCCCTTTCAGACATGGAATAAGTAACATTGCTAGCTTAATCAATCCGTTAAAGTAAAGTTTTTTTGTCAGACATTGCTGTCCATTACATAATTGTTCCCTATGGCTTCATTCAGACATGACAGGACTGTTAAGGTACACTGCATGAAACACCTGCTGAGCTAAATCAGACTGATATCTCATCATTATCCATATAGTTGCTGGATGGTGGTTTAGGTCAAAATCTAAAAGTGAGCGAGTTTTTTCCATTGCTGCTCCAAGATCTTCTCCATCTGTAAGTCCTGACTAACGCACCACCTTTTTACAACTGCGTTTTGAGTCCACTTGACAATGTCACAGCTGTTTACAGATTTATTTTTGTCATTTTTGTTATCATAATCATATTTTAATGTCTCTGTAACTCACTTGGTCAACACCTGTTGTTCTTAAATGCGCTCTATAAATAAACTGGCTTTACATGATATTCCATAAAAATGAAATAACCTCTGATGGCATAAAAGCTGCAAATTAAGAAAGGTGGAAAATAAAGGCAATAAAAAAAACATTACATGTGACAAAATTCTGTATGGACACATCATTTCCACAGGCTGCACAGCTCTGTAGATAAATCTGTTTACAGCTTCTATTACAGCAATGTTCCCATTTGCACCATATCATGACACTGTTGACATTATACATTATATTAATAATGTCACAATAATTTGAGCCTGACCCTTAAATTATATATATATTGTCACTCTGAGAAGGTTTTTGAAGAATCATTTTGGGTAATTTGTATATAATAACCAAGCAGATACACTCTTCACTTCACTAGACTACCTAACAACAGTGTTATAAACTGTCACTGGAAGCCTTCACATCAGGGAAGGAAAACATCTTAATAGTGAGATAAACCAGACTTCTAATAATATCTATTCAATCATATTACAAAGCACAGACACTTAATAAGTTGCTGAGACTGTTTCTTGTGGTTTTGCAATTAGTTTGGGCATAGCTGCCACCATCGCATCAGTAGTGCAGCATGAAAGTTACATACATGGGTTGAAATTGATTAAAGTATGCAAGCAAAAGGATTTACACCAAAACAAAGCTGACAGCACCACCGAGAGGTAGAACAAATTCAATACAAATCAGATATTAGACGCATTTTGTCATTAAGATTAAATTGAGACAACTTTTTTGCTACAATGCTGTCCATTCAAAAGTTCAAAAGTAACGTGTCTTGCTTGTATAACTGGCGCTCAGTGCAACCCGCATGTGTCCTAAAACCTGCGTGGCTGCTAGACCAAATCTAAAAATGTCTCCCTCAGTCTCCGCTGCTCCACTGACAGAAGAATTGATGCACAATCATTCTGTATCGACATCGGATGCAGACATGCACCTCATCGACCTTGGAGCCCAAACGGCTACAGCTAGCTTAGCTTGGTTTAGCACACTTCAGCAGCCGCTCCGCTCATCCCGCACCGCCGGCTAACGCTAGCATGCAGGCAGCTAACGACAACACTGGCGTTTTACTCTACATTCGCTCCGACAGTGGCTGAGTGCTTTGACGCATTGCTCCTTTGTAAAAAAGGTTAAATTAGTTCAGAAACAGGCCATACCCTCCGCTGGCCCCGAAGGCAAGTAAGGAAAATCCTCCGTCTGCATCGCAACGGCCATAATTGCTCACAACCAGCGGTGCCCGACTACACATGCGCAGTAGCAGCAGCGGTGGCTTCTTCTTCGTCTTCTTCTTCTTCTTCTTCCACTTCTTCTTTAGTTTTTATGTCACCAACTAGACGAGTGCGGAACACGCGATTATGCAGGGAAAAAACTCTTTAAAATCAGTTTCTTTTAAAAACTTAATAATGTCACAGTATATCTTGCCCGCTGTTTTCCCCAACAGACCTCACATGCACAGCTAACAGAGGGAAAAGAGTAAAAATAAGGAGTTCTCCCTCTGAATATGTTCATGTACCAGCAGCCAGCACAAATCAGCACATACATACTGAACCCTGAAAGAGGCTGGATAGAAGAGTCACTGCCGTCCACCTATTTCCTAAACGACTCAAGGAAAAAAGTGAGTTCCTGTGAGTTAACGAAGGGTCATGAATGGTTGATTTTATTTTTTTATTTTATTTTTACTTTTTTGCCATTAGAACTAATCACATTCATAAATGATGGTGAGAGGGATAGGAGTCAAGACTGCAGTTTAAAAAATATATAACCATGACCTTTCCCTCCAAGATGTCCACCTGAACATAACGATTTTTAAAAATCTAATAGTCCGATTGTTTTATATCAAGAGCATTTTCATCCCTCCTTCATCCTCACTCTTGACTTTTCAACAATTGTGGTGTCAGAAATGTGCTTGGGTATTGTGGAATTGGTCAGTTTTATAAATCCCTCCCTTCACAGTGACTCATGCTGCCAGAGTGCTGCCATACTTGTTTCAACTGAAGGGCCAGCAGAAGGAACAATTGGAGGAGATGCCGGTCAAAGTGCTGTGTCTCCTCTTGGCTCGGCTCACTGCAGAATTGTTGTTGCACTTTCAGAGGCTGCTGTGCTGCAGTCCAGTACCTCCCTGTGTGCTGATGCTGCATCGACTGACAGTGAACAAAAATACCTTAAAGAGGTGCAGAGGACAGATATGAGGACTTTCTTAGCTAAATATCCGTTGAAAACAACAATTATGTTACAGTAACAAAGGAGCAGTGGTAGTGCACTTTCAGGAACAATTTGAGAACTTGATCACCAAAAAATCTGTTAAAATTGTCAATTTTTGGATTTGGAGATGCAGGAGCTTCTTAGTCCTGCAGAGCCCACTTGCACTCAGGCTTCATTACGTGAAGATAGTCCACAGGCCTGTTGGGTGTTTTCCCCGCCACATCCCGTACTCAGTCAGCGGAAACAATAAAAAAATACCTTGTGCCTCTGCTGCTTGTAAAGTTGATTTCTAAAGGCACCCAGACATCACTGAGCCTGAGAGACTTCAGTGAGATTATTGAGCATTTGGCGGGTTGGACAGTGAAAGACAATTTTGGCACTGACACTTTTATGACCCCTGGTGATCACACCTGTGAAAAGATACACAAGACTCTGTTGAGAGACCTGCATCAGCAGTTTGGCTCTGCAAAAGTCCTGCAGGCCACAATAACATGAGTCAGCTTTCGACAATGTGGTTGTCCAGGGCCTGAAATGTGTCTCCTCCCCTTCTCTTCCAAAGAATAGTGTTGTTCTCAGGTTCTTCACATCTGTGTCTACATCTATTGTCAAGTCATTTCCTGCTTGCTGAAGAACAAAATATCTCCTGACAGTAGTCCTGACCAAGCTAAGGACGTGATCAGCCGGACAACCATCAAAAACACAGTGGCCCCTCACCAAATCCTGCAAATCCCACTGAAGCCAGTGTACAGTCTGTTGTTTCCTGTGCTGTACCTAACTTTAAGTCTGTGCCAATGTCAGAAAGTTACAGTGTGTACCAAAACTTGCTCTTTCTGCTGCTTGTAATGTATACTACTAAACAGGTGCAACATGACTGCTCCAGAAAGACTTAGATAGGATCCTTACACCCTGACTGTTTTGAAAAAACAATTTTCAAAACAGCCACAATAATTGAAAATTCTAAAAACATACATACAACATACATCCACATACATACAAATGAAATTATAAGAAAGTCCTTTGATAAAACTTGGTTTTCAAAAGCAATTTAAAAGAAGTCTCTTTTACACAAGTCTAAAAGAAGAATCTGATTTTGCAAGTCTGAGTTTGACAGGCAGGTTATTCCACAGTTGAAGGTGCCTTAACAGTAAATGCTGTGTTTAGTGTTAAACGTGACCTAATATTGCATGCAAGTTGATAAGGAGAGAATAGCTCAATCTGGGACTGTTTCTGAGTTTAAAAACAGACACAGAATACTTGTGGAGAGAACAATGCATCAATACTTTCAGAGAACACTGTTCTGATTATGAGCAGCATGCATAAAGAAGTCGGGGTGTTTCTGATTAATCAGTCAGCCACTAGGTGGAAACAAATAGCCACACAGACATAAGAGAACAGCGTTACTGTAGAAAGCTGCATTAATGTACTGTACCGTAATGGACCCAAAAGTCTCACTCACTTTATCAAAGTTATAAATGTTCTTTTAAGCTGTCACTGTTTCTAACAACAGTTTCTCAGGCCAAAAATCTTTCCCACAGCTTTTTTCTTTTTAAACTACCTGCCACTTTTACAGTTCATTCAATCTTTTTTTCAGGCAGAATATCGGCTCTTTCCCATCATTTACAGCCATAACTTGAGAATGGCGTACTGTCATTATTCCTTACTTGTTACTGTTTTTTCCTTTTTTAGGTCTTCATGTTTATTTTTTATGAAGTCGCCCTTTAAGTCTGCGCATGTCAGTTTCCGTAGTGTAGTGGTTATCACGTTCGCCTAACACGCGAAAGGTCCCCGGTTCGAAACCGGGCGGAAACAGTTTTTGTCCTTAAATGTTTGAAAACTATGAAGATATTAATATATTAAGACATTGTTGATCTCCAGGATGGAAATAAAGTATAACAGCATTACAAGAGACAAAACGGTGCCCTAATAAGAACAGTATAATGTAATTATGTAACATATGATTATAATCAGAATCATCTTTATTGGCCAAGTATGTTTACGCATACAAGGAATTTGACCCTGGTTTAGTGTCTCTCAATGAACTTACACACAACACAATAATCCTCAGAAATATACACAAGGAATGACTATAAACAGGTGAAACTGTTTCTTTGGACTGTAAACAGGATACATGTTACTTTATATACATATAGTAGGAGGTTGTGTACAGTATATACAGTCTGTTCAAATATTCAGTAATGAGTGAAATGTATTGCGCGTTTTGTATTTTAAACTAGATAAATATGTGGGTATTATAGTTTTAATGTTACATTAATGTTATATATTTAATATGAATACAAATATCATGTAAACATTCAATAAAATAAGTGGTAGTCATCATCATAATTGATTAATGACTAACTGTTGCAGCTCTACTATTTATACAGTACTGCATTTTAGCCTGTTTTTAGAGATCAAAATGCAGCCATGAAAAGCATGCGATGTTCACCTGTGTAGCACTCTGACAGACCTTCACCTGTACAGGTAACCCTCCTGGATGTGAATGTGAGTGCAGGGAAGACAAAGATGAAGTCTTATTTACCAAGTTATCATCAGACAAGTCGGCAAAATGACCACATCTTTTATGTGCCAACTTTTTTTTTCAAATTCACTTTGTGTACAGTATCTGATGTATAGTGAAGGGTAGTGAAAGGTGGTTTTACCAAATAAACTATGGTTAAGGTATGATTGGGGTTAGGCAATCAAAACACCTGGTTACAGTTAGGTAGTTGTTACTGTGACAAAAACTCTCCCACATACAAGTTAGTCACACTACACGCCCATCCACCGCCCTGACTTTGATACCATTGTTTTTCCCATGTGATGAGGCGCGATGGCTCTGAATGTTGGCACTGGACATAAAGTGGTAGGTGCTAAACTTGAGCATATACTTGAACAGAGTTTTTAATGTCAGGCTTAGAAACGCACGCTGTGTTTATAGCGTTTACATTTCAGAAAGTTGCATAAGGTGCATGTCAGTGAACAATGTCACAATACAAATACCTGCAGTGGTCTAAATAGACTATATAAGAGGAAGAATTCAACTTGGATGTGAGATGAAAAGTTAATAATTCACTGTGTTCATTTCTGCTCTCAAGCTGCCCTTCAGAAAACCATAGAAACCTTCGAAGGAATAGACATCCTGTGCAACAATGCCGGCATATTGAATGAGAGCGAGTGGGAGAAAACTGTCTCCATAAACCTCGTAAGAATGACTAATCTGACCTCATCCCTGTCACACTTTAAGCTGCTACTTACAGAATGTACATTTTTTATTTAACAGAGAACAGAAATTTACATCATTGCTGTGATTTCTTTCTGCTGTAACAATCAGCAACGAATGAATCACTCTGTTTTGAGCTGGGTGTTATCAGGGTAACCTAATGGGGTATGGGCCTTTCTTGACAAGTGGCAATTTTGTACACAAGATCTTGATAGATGCATAGATAGGGTTCCTGAGCAAGACTCTGAAGTCCTGTTGATGCTGGTGGTAATTAGACCAGTTCTTCACATGGTAACTTGCTGCCGCCAGTGTGAGGGAATAAGAGACAACTTGCAAAGCACTTTGGGTAAAAGCCCTACATCTTTAATCCAAAGCAAATTATATATCTGGTTAATCTTTAACCTGTTGCAGTTAAATCTTTAAACTAATCTGGTGCCCTCTGTGCTAGCAGCTTTCAACAGGATTTGCATGTTCTCCTGTGTCAGTATAAGAGCACACTGACGTCTCTCATCTTTATTTTACTCTTATTTTCCCTGCAGGTATCCTACTGCTGAACACCTCCTCTCCTTTTTTCTCTTCTCCTCTCCATTTAAAATGGCATTAAATGGTAAAATTGCGGTGGTGACCGGTGCTGCAGTGGGAATAGGTAAAGCAATAACAGAGATACTGCTGCAACATGGTGCTAAGGTAAATATTCACCTTAGTAATGCAGCATAGTTTATTAGTTTTATTAGGAATGTGCATATTTCACAATGAGAGATGAGCTTTTTGAAAGGTAATTTCATTTAATTGTAAAAGGTTTACAGCTGTGTGTTTTAAAAAATGAGATTAAGAGTTTATACAATTTCTGTTTTGCATTATATGTATTTAAAACGTGACATAAACTGTTTGTTATGCTACATATAAAAGTGATAAACCAACTACTTTTTAAATAGTTCAGTTTCAACAGCTTGTGTCTGCAGTGTTTCTGTGTCCATTTGAAACTCAAGCAACAACGAGGCAAAGTCCAGCCGGCTTTGACGTGTCAATAAAAGTCAATAAATGCTCACTATTTAGTAGAGCTACAACTAATAATTATTTTCATTATCGATTAATCTGCTAATTGTTTTATCGATTAATCAATTAGTTGTTTGGTCCATAAAATGTCAGAAAATGGTGAAAAATGTTGATCACTGTTTCCCAAATCACAAAATAGTTGGTGATTAATTGGTGGCAATTAATTGACTAATTGTTGCAGCTCTACTATTTATACAGTACTGCATTTTAGCCTGTTTTTGGAGATCAAAATGCAGCCATGAAAAGCATGCGATGTTCACCTGTGTAGCACTCTGACAGACCTTCACCTGTACAGGTAACCCTCCTGGATGTGAATGTGAGTGCAGGGGAGAGTTTAAAGGAAGCCTTTGATAAACAGTACGGACGAGAGAGAACTCTGTTCCTGAGCTGCAATGTCGAGTCAGAGGAGCAGATCAAAGGTAAAAATACACACACACACACTTGGAAGACAAAGGTGGAGTCTTATTTACCAAGTTATCATCAGACAAGTCGGCAAAATGACCACATCTTTTATGTGCCAACTTTTTTTTTCAAATTCACTTTTTCTACAGTATCTGATGTATAGTGAAGGGTAGCGAAAGGTGGTTTTACCAGATAAACTATGGTTAAGGTATGATTGGGTTTAGGCAATCAAAACACCTGGTTACAGTTAGGTAGTTGTTACTGTGACAAAAACTCTCCCACATACAAGTTAGTCACACTACACGCCCATCCACCGCCCTGACTTTGATACCATTGTTTTTCCCATGTGATGAGGCGCGATGGCTCTGAATGTTGGCACTGGACATAAAGTGGTAGGTGCTAAACTTGAGCATATACTTGAACAGAGTTTTTAATGTCAGGCTTAGAAACGCACGCTGTGTTTATAGCGTTTACATTTCAGAAAGTTGCATAAGGTGCATGTCAGTGAACAATGTTACAATACAAATACCTGCAGTGGTCTAAATAGACTATATAAGAGGAAGAATTCAACTTGGATGTGAGATGAAAAGTTAATAATTCACTGTGTTCATTTCTGCTCTCAAGCTGCCCTTCAGAAAACCATAGAAACCTTCGGAGGAATAGACATCCTGTGCAACAATGCCGGCATATTGAATGAGAGCGAGTGGGAGAAAACTGTCTCCATAAACCTCGTAAGAATGACTAATCTGACCTCATCCCTGTCACACTTTAAGTTGCTACTTACAGAATGTACATTTTTTATTTAACAAAGAACAGAAATTTACATCATTGCTGTGATTTCTTTCTGCTGTAACAATCAACAACAAATGAATCACTCTGTTTTGAGCTGGGTGTTATCAGGGTAACCTACCTGGCTCTGCAGCACATGAACAAGTCCACTGGAGGTCGTGGAGGAGTCATCGTCAACACAGCTTCCATGGCAGGTACAACGCCACAGTGCAGTGTGATATGTCTTCATTTTAAGAGAGAAAAAAAACAGTATTTCAATAAACTCAGGGAGCCCACACACAGAGAAAGAAATGTTTTGTTCATCCGTATTGGTCAGGATTTTGAAAACTCAAACCTTGATGTTGTCTGACATATTGTCCTGCAGGTCTCGGCCCTCTGCTGAGCTGTCCCGTCTATACAGCCACCAAGCACGGAGTGGTCGGCTTCACTCGAGCCATGGCGGTGAGGAAGGTTTTCTCATGATAAAGTTTTATGTATTTATGTATTATACATTGTGCCTCTGAACAGTTATCGTGTGTATGTGTGTGTTTTTTACTAGGCTGCTTCTATTAAATCAGGCTACGGTGTTCGGTTCAACGTCCTTTGCCCAGGTTTCGTCCAAACTGAACTCTTCTCCACTATTTTAGACAAATTGGGACAATTCTCCCACCTGGCTGATGCAACACAAAAATATGCAGACCAAGGGGTGTTGAAGTGAGTCTTTTCTTGTAGAGCTGCAACGATTAGTCGATTAATCTATTACTTGATCGATAGAAAATTAACTGGGCACTATTTTAATAATGAAATAATTGTCATGTTTTACACAAATATGCCAAAAAATTACTTGATTTAGTTCCTCAAATGTGATGATTTAATGTGTTTCTTTACATACATACATGTCAGTAAAGTGTTTATTTTTGGGTTTTGGATTGTTGTTTGGACAAAATAAGACATTTAAAGACGTAATCATTGACTCTCAGAAATTAGAAGATTTTCACTATTTTCTGACATTTTACAGACAAAATGTTTGTTATCATAGAGTACTAAATACACCAGAAAATATTCACATTTGAGAAGTTGGAATCTGAGAATTTGGAAATTTTCTTCTTAAAAATGACTCAAGATTTATCAATTACCAAAATAGTTGGCAATTAATAGTTTTCAACTAATCGATAAATCAATTAATCATGGAGACGTCATCATGACCTTGTATGACATTGTTTACATGCATATTTGGTAAACCACTGTCCCTTTTATATTTCAGTGTGTCTGAGGTAGCCGAGTGCCTCTTTGAGCTGGTGACAGATGAGATGAAGAACGAAGAGGCCCTCATGGTAAAACCTAGCATAAAGAAATACATGACATTTCCCACATTCACTCAGTAGCTGTTGGCAATGACAACAATGATAATGATAACAGCTGTTAATAAACATGTGAAAACGTGGTAATCCCATCTCTCTGTTTTCAGTAATTTACACATAACAACCCCAAAATGCAGGGGACTGTGGGTATAAGTGTGTACTGATGATCATTCCAGCTGTTTCCTCATATGTTAACTGGTATGAACACAAGAGAAGAAGACACAGACAGCAAGTTAAAGTTACAGGAGCTGAAATCTGATTTGTTCATCTTCCAAAATTCTGATTTTTTTTTATTGTAAGTTGTTTTTTCATCCACATACACAGAGCCTGAATGTCATCAATCAGCCAGCTCGAATTGTAAGACCTATTTCCTGGTAAAGGGTATTGGTAGACTGAAGTTTGAACCCAATTTGGCTGGGAGCCAGCTGTTTGAACAGTTGAGCTACACCGGGCATTAAGTTCAAAAAGGGCAAAGTTACAAAGTGGCAGTGAATGAAAGATTGACAGTTCTCTTAATGATTAGTGCTCCACAGCTACACCTCCTGTGGGTTAGATTTTAAATTTCTGAGAGGAAGCAGGGTAGTGCAAACATGTTGAGTGGCACAGAGGTGATAAAAAAATCTAAGAATCTGTCAGAGAGCATTAGGTAGGGGTGGGCGATATGGCCCTAAAATAATATCACGATATTTAAGGGTATTTCTGCGATAACGATATTCTTGACGATATGACAAAATACTCATCGCAGGATTTTTGGCTCTCCTTATACTCAGCCGGGTGCTTCCGCTTAAGGTGGTGAAATAAGTTTGTTGTGTTGCCCCCTTTTGTTGTTACCGTCTTCAAATTATGGAAAACAAGATGTGCCGTGGTAATACAGCAGACTGTAATCAACAGCAACACAGTAATCAAACAGATACCTGCTGACCTCTGGAGGAGAAGAAGTCTGGACAAATCTCAGCGCCTCCACTGGAACATACTGGACTTATGAACTGACAGCGCTTTATACTGGATCACTGAACTCTATGCACTTTATAAATGTTTGCACTTTGGCACTGGTGGCATTTTGTTGCCTAATATATTTGTGAATTCTATTGCAAAATTCAGTAAAGATCTTTAAAAAACTGTTGGATTGAGTTTTTTCTTTTCAAGTCTTCCCTCTTTGTTGATTATATCACCAGTTTAAGTATGATTTCATGTACATATAATATTCCCATTTCATTTCACCTACAGGATGCTATCCATGCTCAATCTTTTCAACTGATAGTCTTCTTAGTAATTCTACCAATTTCTGTTCATTTCAGTAGCAACTCACAAATCTAAGGAAAGATTGATTTTGGATCTTACAGAGATAATCCCATATTCAGACTAGTTTGGCAAAACACACAATTTGCATTAAAAAAATCACTTCAAAACTCACACATTCGTTCACACCATGTCACTCACCTGCTTCTCTCTGCTGTTTATCATCAACAGATCTGCTCCTCTGTTCTCTCACTTTGTCCTGCTTCCGTACCTTCAACCTTTTACCTCGGTGGATTTATAGTAGTAACCCCATCTAGATGTTTTCCATCGTTCAGGACACCTTTTCTCTTATTGTCAAACAAGTGTCAGATTATATTTGCCAACCTCCTCCCCACTACAACTGTTTATATCTGATTTATATCATCCTTTAACTAGCTGTGACTTTTACTCAGTGTTTTACTGACTGTCGTTCACTACAATGCCTTGAGAGCAACAACAAGGAATTCCAGGATCCAATTCCCAGACTTAAGCCGACACTGAAGGCACACTGACTTGGGGCAACCAGGAGAATGAGAGCTTCATTACATAGAGCTTAAACAGGTGGTTTAACATGTGTTTGGACCACAAGGGCTACAGAATCTGTGTCTGCACCAGAACACTTAAAACCTGAAAAGCAAAAATCTAAATTTACATATTTCTTCCCATTCACTAATCTGTTGCACACTGTAGAAAAAACCTGCACCACACACAGTATAATGTATATTTATTATCTGCAAACTAGAAGTACATGATGTCCTGGCTAAACTGTTGACACTAAAGTAAATGTTTAATTCTAAGGAACACCAAATGAAATGATCTTCACCTCAATTGTATTTAGACTGCTGCCAATATTTTAGAGGAGCATATCTCAAAGCATGAGCACAAAAAAATGAAACATATCTGCATGGATAGAAACCCTTAGGGGTACGTGTGAAAATGTTTTTTATTTGGGTTAACTGAGCCATTAAAATGGATAAATAGTGACACCATATGCATATATATACATATTTCAAATTTTCCATTTCAATTTACACAGTATAACTCTTATATATAAATAAGTCTTGAATGTATCGTTTAATGTTGACATCTTACATTTGTGTACATTTATTATAGGTAAAAGCAAAAGCAATCATTCACAATTAATTATTAAACTACAAGCAAAATGAATGAGTATCAGCAAAGAAGTGTATTACTGGAGCTCAAAGAAGCCGACACCTTAAACCTTTCTATGTATAATGTATTGATTACTCGTAATTTTATTTTACCTGAAATTCCTTGTTTGCTGTGACGTTTTAACAACAGGATTCAGTCAGAGGACTTGGTTCTGAACAGTAGTGTTGTGGTTTGTCATTGCGAAGAGCTACTGGATGAATTTGGGAAATGTCATGTATGACTTTCCTTTTGGTAACAGCATGAGCACTTCTCCGTTCTTCGTCTCATCTGTCACCAGCTCAAGGAGGCACTCGGCTACCTCAGACACACTGAAAATATAAACGTACAGTGACTTCAGTGAATACACGTGTATCACACATGGTCATGTATAATATGATGTCATCAGGAAGTTTGTATTTTAATTGGTGTTTTGAAGTTCTTTGAGACTGTAAATGGCATCATTTTCACATCAAAATAAGTGGTTTAGATGAGCTAGTTAAACTGGGAACGTGCTTACAACCAGTCTGGTTTCTGCCCGGATGGGTTCTGGGGCTGGAGCCTGTCACAGTCTGTCACAGCACATACACATCCATACTGTGCAATAGCTGTATATACATAATATCCTTTTACATTATAAATATAAAAGTAAACAGTCTGTATATACATGTCCATTAATGAGAACTATCTATACATTTAATTTAACCACCAACAGAATGTCCTTCATGTGATGGCCACGGAAAATTCTTGTTTCTGATTGGCTGGCAGTGTGTGCAAGTATGCGCAATGCAAGGTATATAATGCAGGTAACCTTAGAAACAGTACTTCAGCCGAGTTAGTCACTGAAATTGACCAGAACGCATGTTAAACTCACCACAAACAAACTGTGTACTTATTATAATTTCTACGCAGCATACCAACTTTTGGTCCATAAAAGCATGAAAATAAAATAGACTCGACTGGACTAGCTTGTTTTCCTTTGGTAATTGGCCATGTGAAAATGTGATAATACACAATTGCGGTATCACAAACCACCCCTACTTACTTTTACTTTTTTATGCCTTATCTTCATGTCTTATCGCACACATACTGCCCTCACAATTACAAGCATGTCTGAAAGAGTGTACAGCCACTTTTATGCGTTGCCAAACACTCTTGCATTCCAAGAGTCCAATTACCAACCAGACAAACAGTCTCTTTAGAGACTGTGGGACAGGAGGGTCACCGGTTCAAGGATAAATCTGGGTGGGGAAAGTGAAGAAGCAGTGCTTGCCCCTCCCTCATTACCACCACTAAGGTGCCCTTGAGTATGGCCCTCAACCCCTACTGCTCCAGTGCAGCTGCTCAGTGGCCGGCAGATCAGACTGTGGTTGTACTGGGCAGCTTCCAGGTATGAATGTGTAACTGTGAGAATGTGATCAGGGCTTTCCTGAAAAAGAGAGCATTGCTCTCAGAGAAACTCCCCTGAATAAACCACTGTATGTTAAATTGTCTAGCTGTTGCTGCTAATTTCCAATTTTATACTTGCAAGACTTGTAAATAACTATAAGCTATATGCTTCTTTTGGTTCTGCATGCGAGGAAAACATGTTTCAATGTTCACACAGGCACCTGACTGGTGTTTAAAGACAGACTTGAAAAATTGTGAACCTATCCTTTAATGGTCAATCCCTGGATGTCTCAGACTGGAATTGGGTTTAGCTGGGTCATTTTCATTGAACTTGCCTGGACTAAAAATAAAAGTATGAACAATGTAAACACAAGCAAAGACTCACGTTAAAATCCCAGCCTTGTCCACTATTTTTTGGGTTGCATCAGCCAGGTGGGAGTATCGTCCCACATTGGATGAAAAGGCAGTAAAGAGGTCAGTTTGGACAAAACCTGGGCAAAGGGCGTTGAACCGTATGCCGTAACCTGACACGGTAGATGCAGCCTAGTAAAAGAGACACACAGTTAGAGTCACAATGCATAATACAAAATAAATCCACACTACTGTTTGTTTGTTACATTCACATATTCATACACAGTTTTTTTTATGGCCACTCGGGAGCAGGAGAACTCAACAACATCCCATAGGAATCATATTTCAGTCCACCAGATGAATGTAAGTTCTTTTAGCTCGGGTTTGGTCTCCACCAACCCCTGAGAGAAATATCTGCAGCCTTGTACACAGATTTTTCTTTCATCTTCCTGGATTTAATCATAAGAAAACCGTGCTCACCGCCATGGCTCGAGTGAAGCCGACCACTCCGTACTTGGTGGCTGTATAGACGGGACAGCTTAGAAGAGGGCCGAGACCTGTAAGACGGTGTTACCAGTCAGCTAGGGCTGCAACTAATCATTATTTTCATTATCAATTAATCTGTCAATTATTTTCTCGATTCATCAATTAATCGCTTGGTCTATAAAACATCATAAAACAATGAAACATGACCACCACAATATCATAGAGCACAAAGTGACATCATCCAGTGTCTTGTTTTGTCCGTTTCTGTTGAACATGATAATGTTTCCCGTATGTGTGCTGTGACTGTATGGAAGTCTTACTATTGCTTTGCAGAGATTGGGCCAAGATATTGCTAAATTAAATTAAGAATTCTTAATGAAACTTGTATTACCTGTGGCTGTATTGGATGTAGCTTCTCTATATACCTATTCTCCTCTGGTCTGCAGACTGTTGAACGAATTTCTTAACCATTTAGATGTATATTTATTCATACCATCAGCTGTGTGCAGATCTTTTTTCATCTGCTATTTTTGTACTAATTCTGAGGATTCAGTTGATAATAGAGACACAGCATGACTGGATATAAAGTATTGAGCATTTCATGTGTGCGTCAATGAAAAGAGTCGCTGGTTTGTTCTACAAACAAGGGCATAAACTGCCTGTACAACCTTCCAAATAATATAATCATAGAAGCCTTTCCCATTGTACCACATCAGTTATGAAGGCAGTAATATCTCTACTCAGTCTGTTGAGACTCCCCCCCCCCCCTTGATTTTAAGACAGTCTCTTGTGGATTATGGATCAATTGTGTCTCTGTACTGAATACTTTTTCTTAAGAATTTAAAGTGAGTACTCTGAGCTGTTTTCTTTTGTTGAAAAATGTAACCAACATGCAGTGCATCATGGGCTTTACCTGCTATGGACGCTGTGTTGACGATGACCCCTCCCCGACCTCCATTCAACTTGTTCATGTGCTCCAGAGCCAGGTAGGTTACCCTGATGACGCCCGCCTGCAACACAGAGTGCTTTTATTTCGGTGTTGACAGCAGTTCTTTGTGTCCAAAAAGTTGTGAAATGAGAAAGAGGAAGTGTAATACAATGATTAATCTAACTGATAGGTTGCCCAATTTTTTCTTACACACTGCAGAAAATAAAGAAATGTGAATTTTCCTGTTTGCAGTGGTATTAGCAGCAATTCATGAAATACACTGAAAGGTTAATGTGTCGTGAGTTGAATTCCCTTATGGGAGTGGTGCAGCTGAGTACACAGAGCAAGACATAATCACAACCAGATGCAGTTTGTTGCTCTTGCTGCTTCTTACAAGATTTATGGAGACAGTTTTCTCCCACTCGTCCTCATTCAAGATGCCGGCATTGTTGCATATGATGTCTGTTCCTCCGAAGGTTTCTGTAACTTTCTGGAAGGCAGCTTGAGAAGAGAAAATAACACAGTTGAGTCACATTTCATTTCACAAGTGTGGTGTCAGTCACGGAAACACATGAAATTGTGATTACTAATAAGTTTCTGCAATGTAGACCACTTAACCACGTTGCCAGTCCCTCAAGCAATTTGTAATCATATCAGTTCTATTCAACTTATTTGAGACTGATAGTTCATATAATTTGTCTTTATTGATGCCAATGAAGTTTAGGTTTATTTTAATGTCTATTATCAGTGTATTCACCAAAACACAATGCTCTGATGACTCATAACATACAGTATGGTATACAGAACACCAAGTAAACGTACAATAAATAAATATACAATCTCTGCATACTTTGAGAGAGCTTGCATTTTTGTTTGAATTCTGCAATATTTTCTCTATTATTATTATTATCTTCTAATAAAAACAACAAACCTTGCTTGAATTTAAAGATTAACTCCAACCATTTTTACGCATCAAAATCAGTAGGGCTGCAACTAACAAGTATCTTTATTATCGATTAATATTTTGACTATTTTCTAAATTAATCATTTTGTCTATAAAATGTCAGAAAATAGTGAAAAAGGCCAACTACGATTTCTTGAAGCTCAAGGAGACGTCTTCAAATGTCAGGTCAACAGTCCAAAATTCAAAGATATTCTGTTTTCTGTCATATATGACACAGAAAAGCTTAAAACTACACAGAATGTATGGCCTTTTTGCTTTAAAAATAAAGACTAAAACAATTTTTGGATTATCAAAATAGTTGCCGATCAATGTTCTGTGTTCAATATTAGTCTATTGTAATCGTTACAGCTCTAAAAATATGTTTACAGGAGTTGGTGAGTACTAAAGTTAAATTCTAAAAGTTGCATAAAACTTTCTGTGGCTCCAGAGGGAAATCTGACAAACTTTGGTTGAAGTTTTAAAAAGAGTTAGAAAGAAGTGAGGTTACCAGACCTCTGTAGCCCGCTCCTCATCTGTGCTCGAGGCAGACAGGCAGTTTTATTTATAAAGCACATTTTATACACAGAGGTAGATTCAACGTGCTGTACGGAGAAGTTAAAACAACACAACTGGAAAAGAGAAAAATAAAATAGAAAATTTATATAGAAATGAAAATAAAAAAACAATTAAGAAGCAAAATAAAAGAATAAAAGATTAGAAAGAAAAAAATAAAAAGATAAAAAATAACAATAATACAATAATAATGGGTTGGGCCATTCTCTGTGCTGCATAATGACTGATAGCAGTCCATTCCCAGTGATCTAACAGGTCTCACAGGGTTATATTGCTCAAACATATCAGTCATTTATTCAGGGCCAACTCCATGTAGAGATTTATAAATAAGTAATTAGACTTTAAAATCAATTATGTGGTTTACTGGCAACCAGTGTAAAGATTTAAGAACTGGGGTGATGTGGGCTGTCCTTTTGGAACTCTTGCGGCTGAAATTTGAGTAAGTTGCAGGTGCCTGATGATCTTTTTAGGAAGTCCTGTCAGAAGTCCATTACAGTAATCAATTTTGCTGGAGATAAAAGCATGAATCAACTTTTCCTGTGTTTTAAGGTGATAAAATGCTGGTTTTCTTATACTGCTTTTACATGACAGTTAAAACTTAGGTCGGAGTCAATTAAAACACCAACATTCTTAACCTGCTCTTTTGTTGAGGCTGGTAGCTCAAGGCTACATCAGCTGCTACTAGTATAAAACAGCAGAATCTCCAACAGAACTGTTGGCAGTTGCATTGTAGGTAATGTAGGCAACAGGTTTCGACAAGGACATATCTCCGGTTCTCCTGTGCCAACTCTGACACTTTAAAATATGGCCTCGTGGCCTTTTTCTTCTCCCTACTGTTGACAACACCATTTAGTAAATGTTCTCACACGTTAACTATAATTAATGTAATTTAACTAATCCTTTCTTAGGGTGCGGTTCTTATGGGATTGAATTACATATAAGAGGCTTAATGCAGGACAAAATGTCCCTGAGTTCATGAGCTTCCTGGTAGCTGACAACTATCTGCTGACTGGAACTTCTATTTGCAAAAAGAAAAATCAGTCAAGAGGACTGATTAGATTCGTGTGTTTCTCAGCATGTTTAGTCAAGAAATGAGGGTCCAGCTGTTTTCCTTTCTTCAGTACTTCCCCTGTTCCATAGTTTGTTTGTCAAGTGTTTGTGTGTGTTTGTGTTACCTTTGATCTGCTCCTCTGACTCAACATTACAGCTCAGGAACAGAGTTCTGTCTTGTCCGTACTGTTTGTTGAGGTCTTCTTTTGAACTCTTTCCTGCAGTTTCATTCACATCCAGGAGGGCCACCTGTACAGATGACGGACCATCAGACAAATACAGCAGCTCGGCAATAGTTCCTGCCATCATGAAGGTTATAATGTTTGTCCTTTGTTGAACCAGCAGCCAGCTTCATAAACCTACATATTCAATTTTTTCAATTCAATTCAATTTTTATTTATATAGCACCAAATCACATTCTCACATCTTTTCACATAGAGCAGGTCTAGACCATACTCTTTATTTTACAGAGACCGAATATTCCCCCATGAGCAAGCACTTGGCGACAGTGGCGACAAACCTCAAGCAGAATCAAAGAGAGAGACACAGAGAAGCACCATAACAACGCAATGCATAACCAGGGGTCCACGACCCTGATCCATAGAAACCCGTGAGATGAGAAAGCACAAGAACTCCAGGAAAGAAGCCAAGTTAGACAGGAATACATGGATCAATAGAGTTATGACTCTTTGTCAGCCTGGCCAAAGTGCTGAAAAGGAGCCGAGGGCTGTTTTTATTCTCCTCTATTAATGATGAGTAATAGGAAGCTCTGGCATCACAGAGGGTCTTCCTGTGTGTTTTAAGACTATCTTGTCAGACTAAGCAAGATCCTTCCGGTTTGGTGGAACACCATATCCTGTCAAATTCTCAGGATGTTTGCTTTCATTTGCAGGTTTGGGAGTTATACCATTGAGCTAACCTCTTTTGTATTATTATCTTCTTTTTGAAAGGGGCGACAGAGTCGAGTGTCATTCGCAATGAGCCTGCAGTACTATCAACAAGATGATCAATCTGGGAGGCATAAGAGACTTGTGTTGTATTGAGACATGGCATTGAATTCAGTACTGATGGATCTGCTTCCTTAAATTTAGCTACAGCACTATCAGAAAGACATCTAGTGAAGACATTTTTGTCTAATGGTGTGTAGTCCAGTAATAGGAATTCAAAAGTTATTAAGTAATGATCTGATGAAATAGGATTTTGTGGAAAAACTATCAAATGTTCAATTTCAACGCCATATGTCAGAACAAGGTGAAGGGTGTGGTTAAGACAGTCAGTGGGTTTATTTACACTCTGAGAGAAGCCAATTGAGTCATTATCAACATACACATGAATATTAAAGTTACCCACTATAATTACTTTATCTACTAAGGACTAAGTTTGATAAGAACTCCGACAATTCAGATATAAATTCAGAGTACGCCAGGAGGGCGGTACACTATAAAAAATAGAACTGGCCGTAAAGTTATCAGGGAGCGCTGACTGACCACAGCATTACTACATGGCAAGCAGATTGCCATGCAGCCAGATAAACAGAAATAGTATAAAAAGCCTTGCCCTTGTCAAGCAAGGATCAAGTTCTAGTTCTTTCAGATTTGAGCACAGCATTTGACACAATAGATCAAAACTGGGTTGGTCTCTCTGATAAGACAATTCTACTTTATTCATTAGAAGCACGCAAGCAAGTTTATTTAAACTCAAAGTGCTGTAGATAAAATAGATAAAAGAACAGAGCATTAAAAAAAGAGCATAAACAGAATAAACACAATGAAATCGGTGGAAAGTCACAGTGCGTCTAAGAGTCAGAAAGCAATTATTAGTTTAATTAGCAATTAAACCAATAATTGCTAATAATGAATTAGCAATTAAAAGCAGGGGTGAACATAAAAGTCTTTAGCCTATTTTTAAAAGTAGCCAGAATTGGGGCACATCTAAGATCTTCTGGAAGTTTATTCCAGCTATGTGTAGCATAATAAGTGAATGCAGCTTCACCCTGTTTTGCTTTAATCCTAAGAACACTTAGCAGACTGGTCAGACAGGTCTAGAGGGTTCATAGTGTGGAAGCAAGTCGGAGATGTACTTAGGCCCTAAACCATTAAGTGATTTATAGACAAGTAACAATCTTTTGAAGTCAATTCTCTGTGACACTGGTAGCCAATGCAGAGATCTGAGAACTGGTGTGATATGTTCAGCTTTCTTGGTCCTTGTTAGGACTCTAACTGCAGCTTTCTGAATGAGCTGTAACTCTCAAAACTCACTCAATTTATGTTTTTAAATCAAGTTGACTTGACTATTGTAATGCTCTTTTCACAGGTCTCCCTAAAAATATGATAGAAAAGCTGCAACTTATCCAGTATTCAGCTGCCAGGCTCCTAACTAAGACAAAGAAGACCAAGCTATTACTCCAGTCTTAGCTTCTCTACATTGGCTCCCAGTTTCTTTTAGAATTGATTTTAAAATGCTTTTACTTGTTTTTAAAGCTCTTAACGGGTTGGGACCAGCCTACATTGACAGTTGTTGTGTTATGTTACTGTCCCCCACGTGCCCTCAGGTCATCTGCTGCTGGAAATGGGGCCCATAAGAAAATTTGGGATTCTGCTTATGGGATTTTCTACCAAGACATGTCAGAGAGGTAAACTCAGTCGCTGACCTTCTATCATTTTATCCATATATTCTGGTTTTATTAGCCTTTTATTGGTTTTCTCTCTCTCTTCTTATCGGTTTTTATTGATCTTTTATTTGACTTTGTCCTGGTGTCCTGGTTTGTCATTTGCATGCAAAGCACAGAGCTGCACAGAGCTGCAAACCTTTGTATGAAATGTTCAATATAAATAAAGTTACACTTCTTATTCTTATTATTCTTATCATCATCATTATTATTAATATTATTAAACAAATTCTTTAAAGAAGTACTCCAGAGATTAAGTAGTGCACTTCCATAAAGTTGTGGGACTCACAAGAGATGTATTTATTAAGAAATCTCTGGTATGGATCAAGCTACAAAAACACTGGATCCTAAAATTCTCACAATACAACACATTTCATTAAACCCCCCAGGCCTCTTTATAGACAATACACAATACACACCAGTGGATTGTGGATTGTTGTAGTAAATAGACATGTCTCTCGTTAATTGAGTCAGTGCAGCATGAATATTTTCACTTTTAATTTAAATCAGCTGTTCAGTTACTGAGTACCTGTTTTTTAAAACCAACAAGACAGAATAAAGCAGCACTAGAATTATGAAAAAGTTGACTTAAGAATAACATGAAAACAAGTACCACTATCATAAGAAGATACAACTTAAATGACTAAATTCACTACAATGACTTGATAACGTGCACATTTTTGTTAACTTAACAATCCACCACGTTTTAGAAAGATAAATGATCAATAATCAAAATATGCAAAAGAACTTAACTGTGGCTTTAAGATACATATAGCAGACTAAAAAGTAGAATATTCCCTTTAATATTTAGTAGAAGTATAAAACTCTGTCACAGTCCAGACTTCCTCTTCCTCTTCTTTTTTTTTTACACAGAATCAGCTGTTTGCTTGTTAACTTGCCTTTAATGCTGTATGAACGCATGCTGGTACCAATAATATCTCATACTGTAGGCAGAACTGTACCTTGGCACCATTTCGCACAAGTATCTCCGCCATTGCCTTTCCTATTCCAATTGCTCCTCCGGTCACCACCGCGATTTTCCCATTTAAAGCCATATCTGCTGTTCAGTAAGGAGAGAGGAGTTGAAGGATTCCGGCAGGATTAAAAAAGGTCTTAATCGGAGGAAGTTTTGCGCTTTTAAACTGCCACCGCCCATCAGGGGCCTGTCGACACACGCTGCCAAGGAGGACATAAGACAAACAAAAAGGTTCTCCTTTTGAAGAAGATTAAAACCAGGTGTTTCCTTTAAGGCGTAAAGAAAGTACAGCAACTGTTAAAAAAATGGAAAAACTCAAGTGGAACAAATGTGTTTTTAATTAGTTAAGAATAAACACGGAGAGGAGTTCTGGTGTAAATGAATTCAGACCTTATATAAGCATTTTTCTAGGGGTGTAATAAGTGTAATATATATAATATATATTAATATAATCTTAAAGAAATACTGCTCTTCACTCTTCTATTCATGATGAGTGGAAATCGACGCACAAGACAAAACACGAATCTGCGTTCAAAATTTTGACAACTTAATCTGTTTTTATTGGATCTGGTATGTAGGGGTCAGCTGTTAAATGAGAGAATATATTTTATGTTTTGCTGAAACACCTTCTTCTATTCGGCATAGGTGCTTTTGGTCAATCGCCTCTTTTGACCTACTCCTCTTCCATCTAAACTAGCCATAAGGGTGATGGAGCAGCTCCAACCAAACATAAAGGTTTACTATTATTCTTACTTTACGGTAAGAGTTCATATTGGTTGATTATATGTATGCTGAATTTAAAAGTGTGTCCTTGCAATTCTGTTGACATCTTAATAATAACTTACATGGTCTCTATTTATATAGAAGGCCACTTCTATTATTTCCATTAGATGTTTTAATGGAGTTTGGTGACACTGTACCAAGACAAAACGTTTCTTTTTTTTTTTTACAAAAGCTTTATTGAATGACACATTTAAAAATTTACAACAAAGAAACAGTGATATAAATTGACAATAAAGTGCAAACAGTGCAAAAGTGCTTTTTTTTTTTTTTTTTAAATTAAATATCTGTAAAGTGCATAGAGTCCAGTAAACCAGTTTGTGCTGTTAGTTCATAAGTCCAGTGTGTTCCAGGGGAGGCGCTGTGATTTGTCCATTGTCCTTCTCCTTCGGAGGTCAGTGTTCAATTTAATCTATGTTATAAATCTGTTATGTATGGTAGTATTGATGATGATCTGCCATCTAAACAAGCTGAACTCTTACAACTAATCATTTGTGTAGTCTGTTCAAAATTATTGAAAACCAGATGCGCAATGATAATACAACAGACAGTGATCTACAGTGACACTGTAGTCAAAACGTTTCCTGTGCCCAACACATTCTGTTTTCAACACTTGCCTTATAAAGCCACTAGATGGAGGCACAGAGCTGTGTAACTTGAAGGCTCATATTAACCAATAATTCATCAATAGAATAATGGATAAGGCTCTGAAGATTTCCGTTTAATCTGTCACGTGTTTATTTTCTCCATAGTATCCTTAGAATGAGCCTTTATATCTCTTCCACCGAGTCCGTCATGTTGCGCCTACACAGGGGTACTTGAAGAGTTTACCAACTTTTGTGCGTCTCTCTGAGGCCCGCCCCCAAACCTGGGGCAGCGCCTGGGCCACAGAGAGACGCCGCGTCTCTCTGAGGCCCGCCCCCAAACCTGGGGCAGCGCCTGGGCCACAGAGAGACGCCGCGTCTCTCTGAGGCCCGCCCCCAAACCTGGGGCAGCGCCTGGGCCACAGAGAGACGCCGCGTCTCTCTGAGGCCCGCCCCCAAACCTGGGGCAGCGCCTGGGCCACAGAGAGACGCCGCGTCTCTCTGAGGCCCGCCCCCAAACCTGGGGCAGCGCCTGGGCCACAGAGAGACGCCGCGTCTCTCTGAGGCCCGCCCCCAAACCTGGGGCAGCGCCTGGGCCACAGAGAGACGCCGCGTCTCTCTGAGGCCCGCCCCCAAACCTGGGGCAGCGCCTGGGCCACAGAGAGACGCCGCGTCTCTCTGAGGCCCGCCCCCAAACCTGGGGCAGCGCCTGGGCCACAGAGAGACGCCGCGTCTCTCTGAGGCCCGCCCCCAAACCTGGGGCAGCGCCTGGGCCACAGAGAGACGCCGCGTCTCTCTGAGGCCCGCCCCCAAACCTGGGGCAGCGCCTGGGCCACAGAGAGACGCCGCGTCTCTCTGAGGCCCGCCCCCCAAACCTGGGGCAGCGCCTGGGCCACAGAGAGACGCCGCGTCTCTCTGAGGCCCGCCCCCAAACCTGGGGCAGCGCCTGGGCCACAGAGAGACGCCGCGTCTCTCTGAGGCCCGCCCCCAAACCTGGGGCAGCGCCTGGGCCACAGAGAGACGCCGCGTCTCTCTGAGGCCCGCCCCCAAACCTGGGGCAGCGCCTGGGCCACAGAGAGACGCCGCGTCTCTCTGAGGCCCGCCCCCAAACCTGGGGCAGCGCCTGGGCCACAGAGAGACGCCGCGTCTCTCTGAGGCCCGCCCCCAAACCTGGGGCAGCGCCTGGGCCACAGAGAGACGCCGCGTCTCTCTGAGGCCCGCCCCCAAACCTGGGGCAGCGCCTGGGCCACAGAGAGACGCCGCGTCTCTCTGAGGCCCGCCCCCAAACCTGGGGCAGCGCCTGGGCCACAGAGAGACGCCGCGTCTCTCTGAGGCCCGCCCCCAAACCTGGGGCAGCGCCTGGGCCACAGAGAGACGCCGCGTCTCTCTGAGGCCCGCCCCCAAACCTGGGGCAGCGCCTGGGCCACAGAGAGACGCCGCGTCTCTCTGAGGCCCGCCCCCAAACCTGGGGCAGCGCCTGGGCCACAGAGAGACGCCGCGTCTCTCTGAGGCCCGCCCCCAAACCTGGGGCAGCGCCTGGGCCACAGAGAGACGCCGCGTCTCTCTGAGGCCCGCCCCCAAACCTGGGGCAGCGCCTGGGCCACAGAGAGACGCCGCGTCTCTCTGAGGCCCGCCCCCAAACCTGGGGCAGCGCCTGGGCCACAGAGAGACGCCGCGTCTCTCTGAGGCCCGCCCCCAAACCTGGGGCAGCGCCTGGGCCACAGAGAGACGCCGCGTCTCTCTGAGGCCCGCCCCCAAACCTGGGGCAGCGCCTGGGCCACAGAGAGACGCCGCTCCTCCAGGTTGTTGTTGTTGTTGTTGTTGTTGTTGTTGTTGTTGTTGTTGTTGTTGTTGTTGTTGTTGTTGTTGTTGTTGTTGTTGTTGTTGTTGTTGTTGTTGTTGTTGTTGTTGTTGTTGTTGTTGTTGTTGTTGTTGTTGTTGTTGTTGTTGTTGTTGTTGTTGTTGTTGTTGTTGTTGTTGTTGTTGTTGTTGTTGTTGTTGTTGTTGTTGTTGTTGTTGTTGTTGTTGTTGTTGTTGTTGTTGTTGTTGTTGTTGTTGTTGTTGTTGTTGTTGTTGTTGTTGTTGTTGTTGTTGTTGTTGTTGTTGTTGTTGTTGTTGTTGTTGTTGTTGTTGTTGTTGTTGTTGTTGTTGTTGTTGTTGTTGTTGTTGTTGTTGTTGTTGTTGTTGTGGCAGCGTGGCAGCGTGGCAGCGTGGCAGCGTGGCAGCGTGGCAGCGTGGCAGCGTGGCAGCGTGGCAGCGTGGCAGCGTGGCAGCGTGGCAGCGTGGCAGCGTGGCAGCGGCACGTGGGACCAGCCGCAGCTAGCTGCTGCCTTCCCAGCACCCTGACCACGCACCTGGGACCAGCCGCAGCTAGCTGCTGCCTTCCCAGCACCCTGACCACGCACCTGGGACCAGCCGCAGCTAGCTGCTGCCTTCCCAGCACCCTGACCACGCACCTGGGACCAGCCGCAGCTAGCTGCTGCCTTCCCAGCACCCTGACCACGCACCTGGGACCAGCCGCAGCTAGCTGCTGCCTTCCCAGCACCCTGACCACGCACCTGGGACCAGCCGCAGCTAGCTGCTGCCTTCCCAGCACCCTGACCACGCACCTGGGACCAGCCGCAGCTAGCTGCTGCCTTCCCAGCACCCTGACCACGCACCTGGGACCAGCCGCAGCTAGCTGCTGCCTTCCCAGCACCCTGACCACGCACCTGGGACCAGCCGCAGCTAGCTGCTGCCTTCCCAGCACCCTGACCACGCACCTGGGACCAGCCGCAGCTAGCTGCTGCCGCCTTCCCAGCACCCTGACCACGCACCTGGGACCAGCCGCAGCTAGCTGCTGCCTTCCCAGCACCCTGACCACTGTTCCCACACTCATCCAGGTACATCTCCATAACACCAGGACCTGCCAGAGTGAACTGCAGCCCCTTTCTCTTCAGTAGGAGGGTATCCGGGACCAGCTGCAGTGAACTGCTGCCTTCCAGGACACTGGAAACATGAAACAACACTGGAAAGACATTTTACTTTTATTTACTGTTGCTTAAATTAACAGTTTGTTGATAGCAGCATAAAACACCACAACAGTAACATCCTGTTAAGGATTGCATTGTTTTGTACTGTTAACTTGCATACTTACATTTCTACTGTACACTGCAAAATATATGACACACTACTTGACACAATACTGTTTAACTGGCTACTAACAGTGCAGACTACAGTTACTTGTGACTTGCTATAAATTGCTCACCTACAGTTAATAAACAGCCATTTGAATTGTGACTTCAAATGTTACAACAAATTATTCAACTTCAAGTCTAATCAAATCTACTAGTATTTAAGCAAAAAAACACAACTATTTCATCAGGTACAAAGTGGTACATGCTACACAGACAGCAATTATCAAAATGAAATGAAGTCGTTTGGAGATGTTGGCAATAAAAAAAAAAAAAGTAAAATGAAACTCACCGTGTAATTTGGAGGATCAGAATCAGTCCAGCTCCGCTCTCAGACATGTTGACCTGCCACTGAAACAAGACATTATTTTAGAAACAGTACAGATGTAGCTAGTTAGCAAGACTCAAAGCTTAATTCAAGTCCGATGTCTTACGCATTTCATCGAAATAAAATTCACTTCAGGAAAACAATTTGCGCAAAAACTCAAAATCATTAAGATCGGTTAAGTCAGAAAGAATCTCAAAGAATAGATCACAGGCTTAATGACAAAATATATACTAGTAAAATAGCTTTTTTTGTTTGATGTTGTGATCAGACAGCATGGTACCAAATAATTATCACAACAAACATAAGGACATATAGCACAATGCAAACTGACTGGACATGTAATGTATTTAGCCTACCAGGCAAAGCAAAAAGGAACTCACCTGTTGATTTGCTGGATGAAGATGAGAAAAAAAAAATCAAACTCTGTCCAGGCAGAAATGTTCCAATTCTACTGTTGTAGAGAGATTCTGCTACAATAGTGCGATTGCTTGCAGTGATCACACTAATTATCAGCCTTCACCTTTAGTAGTACACACACACGCTGACACACACGCTTTTTGACTCGGGGATGAAAAGATTGTTTTTAGTATAATCCCAAAAGTCCCACCCACAGCTGCATGTCACATCTGGAATAACAATCGCCGATACGCTTTTAGATTCTGGCTCTCAAATAAAATTAAAATTCTCATAAATTTGAACTCCGACAATGAGGATGTGAAGCCACCGACATACTTCTATACCCCAAAAACCGGAAGGATTTTGGGTTGAAAAGACGATTGACGAGATAGGAAACGAGAAAAATGAAACATTTCTGCAACACTTTCTGGCTTTTTTTACAAATATTTGCTGTTTTACTGTAATATAAAGTTTTACCTGTGAGGAAGCTTTGCCAGAGTGTGAAGGAAGGTGATAACAAACAAGACTCAGAGACCAAATGACAACAAGCATAATCAAACTTACCTTAACACAGCTACACTGAGATCCTCTTCTGTTTCTGCTCTTTCTCAAACCAACTCTCCCTTTAAATAGGCCCTCCAATCCATGTAGGCAGAACCATATTTCTATCAGGGGTGTCCTTTCCCTTATACCAACAGCTGCTATATGACAATGTCACTTGTATCAGTTAACATTGTTTAAACACACATCAACCACAGCAGAGTCCTCACCGTAAACCAAAATAAGTACAAATAACATAAATACTAAACCAAACATTTAACAAAATAAAGTAAACACCCCCATACTTGGTCTAACCCATGACATCACTGATGATGTCAGCAAGATCTTAAAACCAGGAAGTGGCTCAGTGCCCCCCCTTTTGCCTCCTGGAAAGTGTGGTGAGTAAATGCTAAGTTACAACCCAAGCTATCTATCTAGTCTGGCAAGACCACCATTTTGTTATTTGGGGACAAAATGGTGGTCTCACCTACTTTTTCACAGCCTCTAAAAACAATTCAAATCAATCCTAGAACTGCTTTCCTCCTCTGATTTTAAGATTTGATATATTTAAAGTGAAGTAGTCAAAACTCAGTTTTTAACCAGGAAAAATTGAGCTAAATAGTTTGGTTTTGTATATAAATAGCTTGACCGAAATAGTAAATATTCAACTGTGTGACACTTTCCTTGTGGGAGATAGTGAGGGGTGCATTTCCTGGCAGACTGGCTTGCCATGGAAAGCACATAAGTAAGTTTCATGAATGTGACACTTTCCTAGTGCTTATAGTATATATTTGTGGATTTCAACATAGACATGTTAAATCCTAATAAGCACAAAATGACTGATGAGTTCATTGATGTAATGTACAGTATGAGTTTATATTCAATGATTAGTACACAGAACAAAATAACATCACACTGTGCAGCTCTAATAGATAATATATTACAAATATTATGGAAGACAACACAGTTAGTGGGCTATTAATTAGTGACATCAGTGACCATTTGTCAGTTTTTGTGATCTATGACTGTGATTATGGATGAAGGATAAGGATGCCAGTAAATTAAAATTCAGGAATAAGTATGTTGGAATACATAAGTGCATTTAGAGATTAATCATTAACACAAAACTGGAAAAGAGTAGTCTATATGATGAAGAAGATACTGACAAAGCCTGTGAAACATCTCTAACAAATATATTTAGATCGTTATATGACAAAAACTGTCCAATAAAACTATACATCAGAAAGACAAATTATACAGATAGGCTGGGGATCACAGAGGGGATACAAAATACCTGCAAAAAAAACCCTATACAGAGAGTTCATAAAATATAGAATTACAGAGACAGAAAATAACACAAATATATAAACATAAGTATATTCTATTCACTTTCAAACTATATCTGGACTTTAAACAGAATGTGGAATGAGAATGATATTAACTTGTTATGGTTGTTGTTCATAGTAAAGTCACCAGGTAGCATCAGGCTAAGTGTTGTCTGTAAATAATAAACCTATTAATAGCCGACTGTTTGATCTCGGCTGGGCTGAGATTTAGTTGGAGACATTTTGATGCTGCTATAATGTTACTGTATGATTGAACTCCAGCAGCCTCCCGCTCAAGCCAGCTATCCATCAGCAGTGACTGTCACCAGCAACATTTAACTATTTACCACACTGACGGTGAATATTCATGTTTCTGTATGTGCCTCACATCTCAGTGTGAAAGCTTTGGTTATTAATGTGGTTGCTTCTAGTTTCTTACTCGGCATAATTGTGACTGTATGGCAGGGTAAGGATGCATACTTTTAAAGTGCGTTTCAACTCAGAATATGAAAGATAACTGTTGGTATGGAATTAGCTGTCTCTCCTATTTTCCTCTTTATCCAGGTGAAAGCTGTTCACGTGTTGGAGCTGTCCTTTGGTGCTTCTGATATCAGAAGACAGAGTCACATCAACTGAGCGCCTCATTAGCACCATATGATGATGTCAGGACAGGTGTGTCTGTAGACTCTGTAATCTTTGGCCTTCAGGCAGGTGAGGTCCTCAGTCAGACAGTTGGTGGATGTAGGTTTAAATGGACAGAACGAGACACATCACACAGATATGAGGAAGCCACACCTGTTAGATGGTGACTGTTTAGATGTCTTGACACAGAATGTAAGATGATTATAAAACTTAAACGTCATAATTTATGCTCCTGTTTGACATCAAACCATGTATATAAAGATGATATAAAGATGGACGTAGTGAGGTGAGCTAAAATTGTGCCAACAGGGCAGCAACATTAAACTTAGTGAAATGTTGTGACAATAGTCTGACTCAGTGTGAGTCCCGGAGCCGAGGAGAGCAGCAGGTGAGCCAGCTGTCAATCACAGCTGTCAATCACAGCTGTCAATCACAGCTGTCAATCACAGCTGTCAATCACAGCTGTCGATCAACGTCTATACAGCAGATATCAAAGCTGCTATAAGTCTTCAAATCTTATTAAAGGAGCAATAATTTCCAACATGACCACCAGCAGACTTATTAGAGGGCCTGAATTTAGACACTGAGACCATAATGACTTGTTGAAAAAACAATTATTAACTTAGTATTTCTAGAGAGAAGTTGAGGGTTTTTGAATGGGACTCAGTTGGAGCATCTAGTGGCCACTTTAACACATATGAACTCAAAAGCTGTGACAGTGTCAGCAGAGGCAGTGACAGACAGAAGTCTGCTCTCTGAGAAACACAACTTCTATACCGCTACGTTTCCTGACTTAGTTTTAGTAAAAAGAAGTCTGAAGGCAGAGCAGAGTCCAGCACAGACAGTGAGTACAGCTGCTGTCAGTCCAACATAGAGGCCGATCCTTCCCCGACTCTCTGGTTGTGGTCTCACAGCAGGTTTCTGAGGTTTGGGCTGATCAACAGCTGCTGTAAAGGACAGAAAAATAATTATAATATTTTATGTTGTATTTATAAATCGTAGCAAATAACACAAGTGGCTGCTGAGTGCAAACAAACTCATATAGTTTAGCAGTTCAGTCTGTACATCACTGATAACATGCATTAAAAAAGGCTTTCTGAGTTTTACTAAATCATCTTACCAGTGACATTGAGCCGACATCTCCCAGAGCTCCCACCATAACTTGTGAACACTTCATACAGGTACAGACCCATTGATTGACAAGTTATCCAGTCATGTGACTCTGACATTAGACTTTCTTCCTTTGTCTGCAAACTTCTGTCTTTCTTATCACACATGTTGAAAGGTAATTAGTGATTTAATTTAATTTAGTAAATACAGTTTATTTAGGTGATATTCATGTACATTTACATTCATTTAGTGTTAGAGGATATACAAACGTGTGAGATCATTCTAATTAACTCTCAGAGACCCTCGGGGGGGTCTGTGCCCTCGGCTGACTTTACTGTCCTTCAGAGGCTTCTTTAAGAGAAGATATCTGAATGAAAATGAGTTCTATGGGTACCCACGAGTCTCACCTTTACAGATATGCCAATTTTATGCTAATCCCATGCAGTTTTGGGTGAAATTTTATTACATTATGGGTAAGTTATTACATTATTGACTTTTATTACATTTAGAATGGAAAAATGATTACGTTATTGGCAGTTATTACATTATTGGCTGCTTCAGGGACTAAAAGGATTTCAACAGTTTTCCTGTTCAATCCTCCGTTATTATCATTACTATTAAAGTAATGATAATAACTGATTTATTTGTGTAGGAACCATCAGGCTGCAGGGAAATACTGAGTGTGTTGTATTGGCAGGTTTGAGTCTTTATATAAACTCAGCACATGATTGTGCAGCAACAACTTCTATCAGTCAAAAGCTCTAAATTCTGTTTTTTTTTGTTTGTTTGTTTGTTTGTTTGTTTTTTTGGTTGTTTGTTTTTTTGGTTGTTTGGTTGTTTGTTTAAATCATGAGAACAGCTCTGAAGATGAATGAAATTCCAGCTGATTCAGGGAGGGTTGAGAATGGGTCCATAAAAGGCAGGACTATGGGGAAGTCTGGGGGGGGGGGTCAAGTTTAACAGATCTGTCAACATATATTTTATATTTATTAATGAGAGCTCTTCAGGATTTAAAGCTGGACAAGAGAACTTTGAGTTTGGGACTTTCTCCACTCATCAGGGAATGAAACAAGCAACCGGAAGACTTCATATGGACGGTTTTCTGTAAGCCATCATCAGTGGTGGAAGAAGTATTCAGATCCTTACATTTAGTTGAGTAAAAGTCCCAATAAATCAATGTAAAAATACTCCATTACAAGTAAAAGCCCAATTTTAATGCACTTATTTACTTTCCGCCACTGTCCATCATCATAGCCTGAGGTCAGAAACTGGCTTAAAGACACATTTTTAGATAATTCTACCGTAGCGTTTCTCAGCAGGGGGGCGTCTGGGGGCGCTGGAAGCAATATTTCTGTTTAACTTGGTTTGTAACTTGTATTAAAATGTGTTAAATTCCTGTAAACTGAGCTACTGGCTGAAACACCACCTCCTCTCAACCGGCAGCAGAGGGAGGAGGAGGAGGAGAGGATGGAGATACTGACTGATGTCTGTGTTCTTCATTCTTTCTAAACTTCACTCAGTATTTTAATGACAGGAATATTATTTATTATAGTGACTTTGCTGATATAAACATTACTGTTGCTGCTGTAGAAACAATATTTTGTTTTGTTTGGAAATAATAATTTAAAAAAACCCAATTGTTTAGTAATGAATAATGTAAATAATGTTTAGTATTTATTTCTTCTGGCGTTTCGTTCATTCCACTAATGCAGTCAACAAAGCAACATAACTCATCACTATAACCACCATCTCTACTGTTATCAGATCATCAAGTCTGACACACCCTCATATCTAAAGACAAGGTGTCACAGTTACTGAGCTTAAAGAGTTTCTATGAAACATAATGTTATTGGTACAACCAGAACATTGTAAGGAGGATGTAGGTTTTTATGTTGTTTGGATGTTTTAACAGTTTTAATATAGAATATAGTGTTATGTTTTTATATGGTTTATTTTGTGGGTATTGATTCTCTGCTTTTTGATGATCAGAGTTGGTTGATTAGGATGTGAGACTGTGATTTACATGTGATTGATTTTTATGGATGAATAAATTATTGTTGGAAAAAAATTTAAAAAAATTTTAAAAAGAATTTAAAATAATATAAAATTGACAAATTGTACTAAAATGACTTATAAAGAGTGATTTTATAAATGCCTTTTCTCTTTCTGCAGGCTTTATTTGCATTTGGAGACATTAGTCGTTCAGCATCACTGTTTTAATCTACAGGAGTAGATTTTTATTTCTATCTCCCACAGTAACATCTCGGGTTTTTTTCTTATCACAGTCACCTGGGGGAGTAAAAAAATGCTTCCTCCTGATTGCTCGATGCTGTTGACTCATACAGTTGGACTATTTCTGATTTGTTCTACAGGCAACTGTATGTTCAAACTGTCACCGTTTGGACATGATACGCTTTGACCCTGTTTTTTGCATCTTACTTGTCCTGACCAGTCCCTACAGCAGCTGATATTTTGTGCTTTTGATCTGCATAAAATGATCTTATTATTATCTTATCATCGAATAACGGATTAACGCTCTGTGTCAAGGTGCCATAAAGTGCGTAATTCCTCTCACTCTGCAAGTAAGTGGTGATAAAAACATCTTTGTGTTACTGTTGTATAGATCGTGACATATTCTGTTATCTATTATCTGAATCATTAACAAACTATTTTATTGATCAGCAAAGAGACACGTGGAGCTCTTAATTTGTATTTTTAAGTCAAAATAAATGTGATAAATAGCAAACCCAAAGTCTGCGGAGTAAAAGTGAAGCATTTTTGTATTTATCTTTCACCAAAGTCCAAAACTTTTACTTTTAGCAGTTTGATAGTTCAAATGACTTTTCCCAACTAACCCAGCAGCGTGTCTGTGTAATTTACAGGCATCCAGCGGCTCCTTAAAGTCACAGGTCCTCAGCACGTAACCTGCTGTAAAACGGCCCATTATTGTTTTTACACTTTGGTTTTTGTACAGACTAAACAAAACGAGATGCAGCATGTTAGTAGTGATCATAGGTGGAGTTAGTTACTTTTGGACAATAGCTGTTGTTTCTCCCTCAGCAGCTGCTGGCTGCAGCCTCATATTTACTGTACAGACAACAGAGTGGTATATCGATCTGTGATCCATCCATTTTTATAAAAAATGTATTTATTATTTATAATCCCTCCAGTTCAAAGTGAAAACTGACAATAAATAGTGTTGAAATATTATTGAATTGTACTTTCTTTATTTGATTTGATAGATTTAGTTGTTGACTATATACAGATATTGAAAAGTTAATTAAAAGTTTATAACGACTTCTGGATAACATAATATCAAAACAAAACAAAAGAAAAAAACAACAAATACACATTTTAATCGCACCCCAGGTTGACAAAAATTTGAATTCATAAAAGCCAAAAACAGCCCTTGTAGACTTACAGTACCTGTTTAGTATTGTTCTTGTCAGTTGTAGTTTTAACTTTATGTGTGTGTTTTTAAATGTGTTTTAAATGTTCATGTTCACAAGTGTGTTAGGTGAATGTGTATATGCACTTTGACCTTTGACTTAATTTAGTCCAGGTTCAAAACTGTGTGCTTGTTCACTAATATGGCTTACTAGTAAGGAAAGGCAAGTTTATTTGTATAGCATATTTATTTGTTTGGCACATTTCCTACACAGGCTGTACTGGTACACTTAAAAGACAAAAAGTCAATTGTAAAATAGGTCTGCAATAAATTAGTTAACAATGTTAGTAGTAGTAGTTGTATTGGTGGTAATTTATTTATTCATTCAGCGTAGTGTGCTTCTGTCATTATACTTTTAGATTTTGTAATCATAATTTTTTGCCATTTCAGTATTGACACAGCCAGAGAGGATGACTCCCTAGGGAGACTTGTCAACGATGACCATATAAGCCCAAACAGCAGAATGAGGATCATCACTGTGGATGGACAGCCTCATCTCTGTTTATTTACAATTAAGGACATCAGGCCGGGGAAGAGATAACCTACAACTATGGAGATTCTGACTGGCCATGGAGATTAAAGGTACAGACAGAACTTGATTTTCATACAGGGCTAATGAGTTGCTCTGTGAATCTACCATAGTTTCACAGTATTTTCACAAAAAAACAAAACAAAAACAGGTGCACGATGTAGAGTGATATTTAATAGAGCTTTGTTCAGTCACCGAGTGTTAACTCACTACATATCAACAGGTACAGTCTTGTTGTGTCTTACTGGTTATTTAATGATATTTCTTTCCTTTTCCTACACAAGGTTTCAACTGCAGCAGATCCTCACCATGCGGCCGTGGAGTCTGACTGCACCAAAGATGTTAAACAGGTGATTTAATTTCCATTAAATGTTGATATTGACCTGAGATTTTGTTTCAGTAGCAAAAGAGTTTTGACTGGATGTTCTGGTCAGGTATAGACACTTTGAGGAGCGTGTATAGATACTGTTAAGTGTTTCATTGGTGTGTATGCCTATATGATTTTTCACCCTCACTATCATCATTACACTACATTACCATCTCAAAAATATCATCTGTCGTCTCCTCAATATATAATTGTATTGTTAGCTCTCAAGATATCAGTAAGTAGTCTTTTGTTCCTAAATGTATGTCACAGTGCTGTACTGACTGTTGATCTCTGTGAAAGGCTAAACAAATGTTTTTTATGTTTACATATAGAATACTTGAGGCCCTATCATTCTCCTGTAGAGATAATTGTGTTGTTAACTCACTACATATCAACAGGTACAGTCTTGTTTTGCCTTACTGGTTATTTTATGATATTTCTTTCCTTTTTCTACACAAGGTTTCAACTGAAGCAGATCCTCACCATGCGGCCGTGGAGTCTGACTGCACCAAAGATGTTAAACAGGTGATTTAATTTCCATTAAATGTTGGAATGTTGGAAATATTTAACATGGTTTCAAATTTGTAATTAAAAATAAAATAAATTAAATAAATTAAAAATATGAAGAAAATGAATTGTTGACCTACAGTTTGGGTTTCTATTTACAATCTGTTTTTTTTTTGTTGTTGTTGTTTTCCTAGGGCATGATCCTAGGCAGAAACAAAAGCAGCAATGGTCTCCAGCTGTGGCTGCAGCAGTGAGGAGACATTTCAAACATCTCATCTACAAGTGGGAACTAGTGACAATGATTCAGTGTCAGCAGTAAGAGACTGCTGAGCATCCTGCTCTAGCCAATCGCAACATTCAAAACATAATAGACTTTGTCAGAAATCATGGCATATCCCTAAGGAAGAAAAGTGGCAACTGAACAGCCACCATTTTTGTTTTCAGTGGTGAAGTTCTTCGAGTGAAGGAGAAATGTTTTAATATAATAATACAAAAAACACGATTAAACTTCAGTCCGTGTTCACTTACTTCTGTGTCTGGTTTAATGTCCTTACCTATCATCTATCCATTACAAGGCTGTACCTGATGTAGATAACAGCCAGTACACATAAAAAGCATTATGTGTTTTAGTAACATGCCAGTGTTAGCCCTTTGTTATAAAATGGCACCATAGATCAGCCATGTCTTTGCATTTCACAGTACTGTTGTGTAAAAAAATGTGTCCTCATATATTAGGTGAATCCTTTTAATGCACATTGCCTTCATTTTAGTGTTTGTGTTAATTCCATTAAGTCATGTTAGACCCTTCAAATCACTTCAGTGACATGTTTGTGTGTTGTATAATCACTGTCCTTATAAACGGAGTTAGTCCTTATAATTACTATTTTTGTAATAGGCGTGGCTTATGCACCTAATTAATACTGTTTTTACAATTAGGCATGTTGTCAGGTTGTTATATTTTCCGTAGTTTTTTGGGTAATCAATTTTTGAAGTGAGATTCTTGTAGTATTGCTCAAAATAGATTTTTTGATATTCAATTCATCTTTGTGGAGCAAGTGGAAAGGGGTGTCCATCTAATACAGCAAAAAACGGGTTTGGAGAGCAGTGTCCTTATAATACATAAAGGCGCGTATGTATGTGTGTGTGTGTGCGCGCGCGCCATTGTCTGATCATTATATAGTGTTTTTTTTATTTTCTGTGGAGTGAGTGAGTGATCAGCAGCACTATCAGCCGGTCTCAGCTTTGGCACACCCTGTCCTGATAGCTGAGCCCGCTCTGACTGGGAGACACTGACAATAATCTGGTGTTTCACACTGGTTTTACTCAGATAATGTTTGGAGTTGAGCTTTGGGGACATGAAATGAGTTGAGGAGAGCTGAATCAAATATTATAGATGAGTTAAGGTTCATTTGTTAATTTTGTTTGAGTGTAAATTAGTAACTAACACTTTATAAAGCGCTCAAAACCAGGGTTAAAGTCCCTCACAATTACAAAAATCTATTGCATACATATCTATATAAAAGACAAGCAATAAGTGTTTAATAAGTATAAATTGGGGGCAATGATACATCAATAAAATGCTGTTGATAACAAATAGGTCTTGATATGAGATTTAACACTCTTTGCAGACCTCCAGAGGGAGACTGATCCATAACCTAGAAGCCGAAAGCTCCGCCACCACAAGTCTTTAAACCTGCATTAACATTATTTTAGGCCACTTGGAGGCAGCGGAAAACAAGTTGTGAACACAACATGTCACATGACATATCATCACCTTTTAAGCTGATTTGTTGCACCTGTTAGCAAACAGTTGTTTATTTACACATCCAGCAGTTACGGAGCAACATTATCATTAATTTGGAGTCATGTTTCTCTCCGCCTGATTTTGGACTGCACTATATTGAAATGTGTTCCCAATATTTTGCCCGCTCTTGTATATTAATGGGGTGGACAAAATATTAGGAACACTTTTCAATATAATGCACACCTGTGCACCATCACCCACTATGACCTCAATAACAAACATCAAGTAGGATTATCACCTTTCTGACAATGTCAACAAAAACTGAAAATGTATAGGCTTTGTAAAAGTAGAATTTATGGCAGAGCTGTTGTATTAGATCGCATTAGATTGCACAGGTGTACCTAATTGAGTGTACATTTACAGCTTATGGCACGCTGTTTGAAGGGGAGGGTGAGCGTACAGTATTTATACTAAAATAGGAGCACCTCCCCCCTTTCCAGGTACAGTGGCCACCTGTGTTGTAACTCTTCCACCCATGAAGTGTGTGTTCAGGACGCCTGTTGCTTAAAGCGTTTTTGATAAGCATACTTGGCAAGACTGTGCATGCTGTTGTAACTGTCGAACTGGGAAATACTGTGTGGGAGTCTGGCCAGAGAGCTCTGTCACAATCACGTGAAATGTGCCCTCAAACTGTTGCAACTAACAATTACAACATAGCTGATTCATTAAGTAGGTGATACTGAATATTTTAATTATTGTCTCTTTTTGTTCAGGCTATTCAGCAGGAAGGTCAGAGGTCAAACTGGAATTTAAAAAAACACAGACTTAAACTGTATGTGGTAGTGGGAGATTATATTTATTCTACTGGTGCACCTTAAATTACTCTGTATAAGAAAAAGTGACTACAACATTATGTTTTGTTCACTGGACCATGCTGTGGAGAGGAGCTCTGTGTCCTGAACTTCCACTAGGTGGAGCGTAGAGTTGTCACATGGTGACATATTGCCTCTTTCACTGAGTCCATTACATCATAGTTTCTCAGATACATCAAGTTTAAACACATGGACACAGAAAGAGAAGTCCTTTTCGTCATGTGAGCATGTTCTTCTTCTTCTACCCTTTTAACAGAAGCCGTAATGCGTTTGTTCTACTTTTTATATTATTCCAAGAGAAGCAGAGTAAAGTAATAGGAGCAAAAATTACAAAAACAGCACCTGATGTAAACAAAAGATAGATTTTTTAAAATTATCGACATGTATTTTCTTGAAATTATGGCGTTTTTAACTGTGTTGAATAAAGGTACACGTTTTATGTAAAATCATATCACAATGTATGAAAAGTTTCTGTTTGTTTTGACATTAATTCATATGTACCAATAATATTTTGCATCTACTATTAATTGTTTTATCCTTATTCCTTAAATTGTGCCTTCTCTTAAAACATTTTGTAATACTTTTGCCACTGATAATGTTTAAAGAATGTCATATGAATAACTATTATTATTTTAAAACCATTATTCACTATTGCTGTCATAGCAATGAAAGAGCGACTAATGAAAGAACATGGTTTGACACTAAAAATCACCAGCTTCCAGCCAATGCCAGCATAAAGGAAGGAAGGAAATCTAGGCTGTCTCATATTTTAAATCAATCATTTTAATTGAAATGTACTTTAAAAACTACTTTTCCTAATGAGAATTGAACTTTCCTTAGATTTTAGAGGCACCTTAAACCAATTCTGGTTACAGTTTGGGGTGTGAGAACGTGTCCGTGTCTGAGATTAATTACACATTTTAAAGTTTCGTCAAGTGGAATTAAATTTCTGCACTCTGTTGATGAGATATACAGAAAGTTCAGAAGTTTGTTCTCATGAGCTATGAATCTAACCGATATCAGTGCTAATGAAAAAAGTCTCTCCCACAGACTGGGTCCACAAAGGCCCCCCGAGCTCGTCTTGCTTACGGGGCAAATCCACCATTTAACGGCTTTCAACTGTGATTTGCTGACCAGCTGCTGACTTGTGTTTTCATCCCAGTGGCCCATTGCCATTTCACTGGTGATTACACTGCTAAAGAGCTCCAGAGAGCTGGACAATGCGAGAGAGCTTTACATGTCACCAGTGTCATCAGCCACAAAGAATGGGACGCCGCCATTGATCGAAATATCAGCCTGTTTACAGTGAGGGGCTGCGATGGGAGGCAGGCAGAGGGAGGGCGTGTGTGTGTGTGTGTGTGTGTGTGGTGTATGCCTACAGGGCAATACCTACAAGAGACTATGTCTGTGAATGCAGCGGCTTTGGTGTGTGTGTGTGTGTGTGTGTAGAGATTATGTGGTCTGAGGGTGTGTTACTGGTGATACAACTTAGCACAGAAGGGTGTTTGTTGGCAACAATGACGGTGATACACCCCTCTGCTCATACACTCAGACATGCTCATGGAGTTTCATTTAACTACACAAAAACAAACTCTGGTGTGTTCAAAAACCAACAGGACTACGAGTCAAGCAACAGACGCACAACAGACGACGTGTCATCAAGCTAAAACCACTATTGTGCTATTTAAATGCTTCACATGGTATATATTAATGTCTGTTTAAACACTGTTAATAACAAAGGTCAAGTGTAACGTTTAAAGATCAGGTACCTTGTTAAAAAATCCTTAAAATGACATCTACTCCTTCTCCCTTAATGAAAAATTCAGAAACTATGAATATGTTAGTATTTTTCATTTCAAAAGTTTAACTGCTGGACACAAGATGTCACAGAAAAGTCCATTCTCATTGTGCACTGGAGTCTTTAAATTTCCACATTACACCATAAGTTGAATACTGGACCAGGATTGACTCGAACTAGTTGTGATGTCACAAATCATGCTCGTAGGTACACCCATGAAACTCAGATGAACTTTCCCTCTTCAGCAGATGAATGTGAAAACAGCTTTCAACTTTCAAAATGGTCCCTATACTGACACCTGCATCACCACGTGATGAAAAGTTTTTAGAAAAGTAAAAGTTATAAAAATCTTCACCATGATGGATCTCAGGCAAATATAGAGTCTGTAAAAGTAAAAAAAAATGCACTAAAAACAATGGCAGTCTGGAGTCTAGGAAAACACCTCATCAACTCACAAACACAGAGCCAAGTTTGAAAAATCCTGCAGGTTGTTTTGATATCACTTACTGCCATTTTAAAGACGCACTTATTTATTTCTAAAAGTTTTTTATGTACTTTTTTAGGACCAATGCCACATACCAAAGCTAGTTAGCAACACTCGTCCCTAGATGGGCCTTTATACAAAAACACACATCTCAATAGGAAAACACATAAGAGGCAATACAGAACACAAACATGAGTATACCATACAAACGTAATGCAAAGCAGCTGAAGAATGCTACTATGTCCCATGTCCCAAGATAACCATGAAATCCAAGATACAATTTGATAAATACACATGAAAGTTATGATAAACCTCAAAAAGTTACAGGAGAATAAAAAAGGCATCATAAAAAACTATTTAAGCAATTCAAAATAAATGAAAAAATAAGTAAATGCATACAAAGACGGCGTCTGGCAAGTTTTAAAATAAATCTGTTCTTACAGAGAATCACATCATATACAGTATTTGTATCTATACTGTATTTCATCCTCCTATCTTCAGCAGCAGCCTGTGAACACAGTCAGAATCAGTCAGCCTCATCCCTCAATAAATGAAGAAACTGATCCAGTGTGGGATCGCCTTAAGGTAACACAGACATTTGAGCCACAGTGGGTGTATGTGTGTCTCATCAGCTGTGTGGTGGGCTGATGTTGTTATGGACAGGGCCAAACAGTAGCCTGGCAGGTACAACAGAGAGAGAGAAACACGTAGAAAGAAGGATGCAGAACAAAGGGGGTTAGAAGGTATTGACACCACTGATCTGACACAGATGTGTCATGACTTGTTTTTCATATGTGACCAAAAACACAAACACACCACTGCCATGCCAAAGCACATCTGCAGCATTTCACTATCCAAATATGACTTTTAAAATGGGGAATTACTAACATTTCTGCTATGAAAATAACAATATCTAACTGGACAACAGCATTACAACTTCAAATATTACATTGTCTTTCCAAATATAATGCAGGCACCTCTCCACTGTGTACATGTTACAAAAAATGTGGGGTGATGCCCAGTGTGAAATCCATAATCATATGAAAATTACATCCCCATCTCACAGGGCAATTATTCAAAGTGGCATAGCAAGAAGAGTCCAAGTGTCATTTCCTTTCCACTGGAGTACCTCAAGGATCAATGCTTGGTCCGCTTCTCTTCTAGGTTTACACCACTTCCAGTGATCTGATTATCTGCTCACATAGTTTCTCTTTCCATTGCTGTGCAGATGATAACCAGCTCTATCTTAAACCTCCAGAGGTGTAACTTCTCACCTCTCACTTTTAGGTGTGGTTACAGGTACAACAAAGCACACTTCTAACCACACCCAACCAGCACCCACCTGCTTCTACTCCTTCATTCAAGTTTATGCACCTTCTTGTTCTCTGTGATCAGCCAGTGAACAATGACTGGTCCTACTGTCACTGCAAAGCAGGAAAACTGAGTCAAAACTCTTCTCCTGTGTGGTTCTTCAGTGATGAAACAAGCAAAATCCCTATTTATTCTTCAAAAATAATTTGAAAAAGTGCTGAGAGTACCTACTCACCTAATATGTCAAGTCAGTTCAAGTTAAGTCCATTTTTATTTATATATCAAATCACAAATTTGCCTCAGGAGGCTTTACAATCTGTACAGCAATACAGCATCCTCTATCCTTAGACCCCTGGATGTTTACCATGTTCACCATTTTAGTTTAAAGTGTTAGCATGCTAACATTTGCTAATTAGCACTAAACAGCTGAGGCTGATAAGAATGTCATTAGTTTTGCAGGTATTTGGTCATAAACCAAAGTATTGGACAAAATAAAACTTTGACTATATGGAGCCAGAGGAAGTTAAATGATCACCAAGGTTATAACAATTCCTGGGACCATGAATGTTTGCACCAGTTTTTATGGCAATCCATCCAATAGTTGGCGAAGTTTCAGTCTGGACCAAAGTGACGGACTAACCAACCACAAGTTTGCCATCCCTGGAATCACACTGGTAGTGTGTCTAAACAGCTTCCCTTCTCATTTCCTATACACATACTGTATGTCTTAGTTCATGCACCTGCAGCCAAATGTATCTGCCAGATGAATATATGAATATGAATACATGTTTTTTTTTTGTTTGTTTTGTTACCGCTGTTGTTTGCTTGCTAGTCCGTTTTCTGGCTCTTTGGAATTGTCTGACTGGTTGTCTCTATAAGATATGAACTATTGCTGCACTGTCTGATTTTATTTTGTATTAGTAAATAAAAAAACACAGTTTAGTAGGAATAAAACAGCAACAGAAAAAAATGCCAGATTTTGTTGAAGCAAATGCTGTCAAGGTAAAAGCTCTAATAGAAGACAAACAAAATAATAAGAAACTTAAGATCGAAAACTGCAACATCTAACCTGGAGTCTTATACCATGTCAGGTTAAAGAAATACACTCGCTGACTTTAGATTAAATAGAAGCAGAGTTAGATTTTGATTTGATAGTTTGTTAGACACACATGACAAGATACACACATGCTCTCAACATACTTTCAGACACACAAACACACAAACCCTTTATAATTACACAGGGACATTATTTGGCCCCACAGACATTTTACACAAGTAATAAGGTGTGTACTCCTGGATAAACAGGATATTTTGTGAAAGTAAACATTTATGCAATATGTGTCATCTTTAACGCCAGGGACGCACCAATCTGATTATTTTCTCTTGATTTTGATACCTAATCTCAGGTATCTGCTGAGTCAGAGCGTGATAGCAGTGCTCTCTCTTTCCTACATTTAAAATCTGTATAATGTTATGTCACTCGTTGAAGTCAGTCATTACACGACTGTAACGTCACATCACTTCTTCAAACTGGAGACATGACCATCATTATTTTTAGGCTCATTTTTCAAGTTTTTTTTATTGATTTACTGTCTTTCAACAGTCAGTACAGGACAAACAGTACGAGGCAAGACAGAACACTTCCAGAACATTTCCAGACCTTCAGCCCCTCACCTCCCCCCACCCTCACCCAGCTCAGGTCATGCAACATATAGAGGGAAGAGAGAGAGAGAAAAAAGATTACCAACAACAAAGAAAGGGGCTCAGAAAAGGGTTACAAGAGGAGTTAGGAAAAAAGACACCTAGGGGGAGGTGTAGGGGGGGTTCAGTCCTCTTCCGTGTCTGGTGATGAATACATGTGATTTTGAACTTGATTCGGTGTCTCTTCTCCTACATTGAGTTTGTCCAGATGTGAACACAAGAAAAAAAAAAAGTTAATGTTTAAACATTCTACACAAGGAAAAATATACTTCAGTGGATCTCCAATGCAGTGTGACAATTTCTGTTTGGCATAAAATATTAAAGGAACATATTCTGACTTGCCGGATGCATTCAAAGACAAATCTTTTCAATAAAACATTATAACCTTTACTGGATTATGTGGATATAAACATATGCTGCTGTGGTAACCTGCAGCTTTTGTAAGACATGAGTTGATGAGACTCTGCTGTCGTGTTAACACTCTCGACCCCTAAAATAACTATTTTGTAGATGCACCTTTACAGAATGGTTTCATAAATGTTGCAAAAGCGTTTAAGTTTTGATGCTATCATGATTTTAATCTGAATGTGTAGCTGCAAACAAGCACTCATGCATTTGTTTTGTCTTTTTAATCTTTTCAGTTAAATGCACAAAATTCATTGAACATTTTAATAATATAATAATAATAAATTTCATTTAGCACTTATAAAGTGTTTTACATGGTTAAAACATTTAGACAGTAAAATTAGACAATTAAAATAAAACAAAATAAAATGGAATAAAATGGATTTAAAACAAACAAACAGTAAAAACAACAGTAATAATAAAGCAGATAAGACATGTTGGAAATAAAACAGTGTGATATCAATTAAATAAAGGCCTTTTTATGTTTACCAGCATTTCTTTTGCACAGATTTCTACACCCGAACATTCCTTTTTATTACATTGTGTTCAGGCAGGAATATGACATTTAACTGTTTGCTTTTCTCACCTGCAGCACTGATTTGTCTGATGGTCATGTGACTAAAATGTGAGTAACAGCCAGAGGCTTTACAGCAGACAGAGGATGGCGGCTGGTCCAGTCTTGTCCACCACATCCATTCAGCCAGGGGATTATGGCTCTAATTTGTGGGATTTTCTTCTTCTTATGCTACTGCAAGTTTCGTATTGTATTGAAATGTATTTCTAAACAGTTATTTTGATGGTGTTTCATGTGGTGAACCATTGCCTGGAAACAGAAGTCAAATTTCACATGTATACCTGTCTTGAAGGAGGGTGTTGGTGATTTGCAAATCAAACTTGCTACCTGTAGTTGAAAAATTAACCTCTAGGTTACAAAATAACTGTTGTTACAACGAGTGAGCTGCTCTGCTTTGAAATACAGAAATTGAAAATTGTCCTTTCTTTTTACAGCTTGATAAGGCCGCCCTGCCACTGAATCATGGGTCAGTTTATTAATAGCTTATTTACAGGCATTCATATACAGTGAAATCAAGTGTACAGGTAGAGTTCCTGTAATAATGAGGACTCTTTCTTTCTTTCTTTCTTTCTTTCTTTCTTTTTACTTTCATTCTCCACTCAGTTTTCTCCTGCACACCCCCTGACACACCCGTCATTCAAACACAGAGTTGTGGCAGCGCCCTTCATAGCAATTTACAGTGCATAGTGAGAAACTACACACAAGTCATGATCAGTACTAATGGCATATTTTAAGCTTTAGTCATGAACACATGAGGAATCCTGCAGGCTGTTTGTCAGCACTTTAATACAGCACTAATACTTCAAGTCACACCTGGTATAATTCTCATTTGTCGATCCTGTGTCAAACCATACAATGGTGGAAAGAAACTAAGTACATTTACTCAGGTACTGTACTTAAGTACAATTTTGAGGTACTTGTACTTTACTCGAGTATTTCCATTTGATGCTACTTTATACTTCCACTCCACTACATTTCAGAGGGAAATATTGTACTTTCTACTCTTACTCTACTCTAGATAGAGATTTGACACAATGGATAATATAACAAGCTTTTAAAATACAACACTTTGTTAAAGATGAAACCAGTGGTTTCCAACCTTTTTGGCTTTTGACGTCTTACAAAAAGCAGTGTGTAGTCGGGGTCACATTTCAGATGTCTATGAGTTGTTAACAGCTTCACCAAATAGTGATTTTTCCCTCTAAACTTCTCACATGGTTTCATTTCAATAAATGTTCAAATGATCCAATATTTCAGCAAAAATCAAAGATTAGAGAAACATTCCCAAAACTGAAAACAGATTTGTGTATCAGAACTTTGTTTTTTCTTCTTTCCTCTCCCATTAATCATCTCACGACCACTCAGATTTATCTTGTGACGCTTTGGAGAGGCCCGACCCCTTGGTTGGGAACCACTGGACTAAACTAGCTAACTGTATATAAAGTAGTTCAAACTAGCTCCACCTCCAGCAGCTACAACATGCTGCTTACACACTGATGCTTCAGTATTAATAATCTAATGATGTCATATATAATAATATATCAGCCAGAAAGATTAAATGTGTACCTTTATTTTAATACTTTGCAGGACTTTTACTTGTAATGGAGTATTTTTACATTGCTGTATTCGTACTTTTACTTAAGTAAAGGATCTGAGTACTTCTTCCACCACTATAAGCTGAGTCAACTCAAGTGATGCTTTTTCATTTTCAACAGAAGCCAAACTTTCTTTCTCAAACATAAATAGACCTTTTCTCTCACATACACACACACTCTCACAAACACACACACACAGTATCAAATGGCAAGTCCGCCGTGAACTCCTATGGCTATTATATAATCAACCACACAGACTAAAAAAGACCTTTTAATGGACGTAACTATAGACACAACACACACACACATACACAAACAATCTGACACAACCGACATGGACTCAATACTGACACAAACTTAAACTCACAGTCTGTCATGGTCAAACTGTGATGCTACAAAAAACAAAAACAAAAAAAAACAAAACATTTTTGCTTGAGTTTCTCTGGAAAACTCCACTGAGGGCGTGAGCACACACGTGCAGCTCCGGTATGGACACGTGTGTTGAGTGTAGGAACAGTGCAGAGGGGCTTTAAGTGCATTTTACAGATAATTTAAAACAGAGTGACATGAAATACGTGACTGGATGATAAACAAACGTCACGTCATATCCACAATGTTTTGTGTAATGGTGGTTACAGTAGAAACTGGTGTTTTCAACAGATGTTTAATGAGTTAACGGTGATTTGCGGAGTTCAGAGGGCGACACCGACGTCATGCCGGGCACCGCGCTGCGTTCAGGTGTTTTCGGGAAAAATAATTTACGCCTAGAAATACATCAAGTAAGAAAAATAAATAAACGCAGTGAAAGGACTAAAAAAGGACAAAATGCCTCCCTGTGTGCTTCTGTTTTGTTATTATTTGTTTTATTGATGTATGTCATCTATGTGTACATGGTTTCACATAGTCTCTTATTTATGTTTAATATATTACATGCATGGTCCCTCACAAATAAATGGTATAAAAACAAAATAAAATAAAATTGAAAAAAAATAAAATTAGGTCACTCAGTTTTAAATAGTTGCACACATTCGCTGTTGTTGTGATTGGCAGTGGTAAAAAATAAACAAGTGCATTTACTTAAGTATTGTACTTAAGTACAATTTTAAGGTACTTGCTACGTTAAATACCTATTTGTATTTCCACTATACACCATGCTATTCTATACTTCAACTCCATTACATCTATTTAACTGCTATAGTTACTATAGTTTGCAGATTAAGATGTTTCCATTAAAACATATGATCAACCTAAAATGTGATGCACTGTTATAGATGAATCAACACAGCAATTGAATAGTTAAAATTAGCTCCAGCTCAGTCAGATAGATAATTAAAATGCTGCTTACATGTTAATGTATCACATAATGATAACCCAATGATTTATGTAACAATATGCTATCATGCTATGGTTGTACAACCTTTACTTAAATTAAGGATCTGAATACCACTTCCGCCACTTGTTACTGGTGTTTAGTAAACAGGCAGAAAATATGATGAATGTCTGACTATCTCTTTAAATTTGTTAGCTTGACTAATTGTCTTCCTGTCATGTGTTACTGTTAAAGACTACTGGTCATGTTATGTAGGCCTATTTGTGTATCTCACTGGCTATAGAAAGCAATCAGCTCCTCTGGAACAAAGACAGCTGTAATCTAATCAAGCCATACATAAAAGATATGACATTTTATATTTTTGTCCAGATCTAATGCTGCAGAATATTTAACAAAAACATACATAGTGAGCATTTTCTCCTAAACTAGATTACACACCTAATTTAAGACAAATATAAATAATACATTTCAAATTGAATGTGCCCGACAAAGTGGCACTTGACTTCCCAAACTGGAAATTAAAGGATGGGTTCACAATTTTTCAAATCTGTCTTAAAACAACAGTCAGGAGCCCAAATGAACACTGAAACAGGTTTTTCTTGCCATAATCATTTCTCATTAGAAGATCCAATCATAATGCACTTACAATGTAAGTGATGGGAGCAAAAATCCACAAGCCTCCTTCTGTGCAAAAATGTATTTAAACATTTATCTGAAGCTTCAGCCGTCCAAATTACTCAAATCATGTAGATATCTTTCAGCATTACAATCGTTTTAGTGCCAATGTCCCTCTTTTTGTTACTATACTTCCACTGCAGCTCAACAGGGAAACACAAAGAGGGAATTTAATGCTAAAAAGACTGTAAATGCGGCAGATATCCACTTGATATGACTAACTCAGACTGCTGAAGCCTCATATAAGCTTCAGATAAACTTTTAAATGCATTTTTGCACAAAATGACTGTGTAGACCCACTGTGGATTTCGGCCCCCATCACTTACATTGAAAGCACATTTGAAGGGGATCTTTTAATGGTCAGTATGAGCAGGAGGAATAATTACAGCGAGGAAAACCTCTGTCAGTGTTCATATGGGCACCTGACTGTTGTTTTAAGACAGACTTGAAAAACTGTGAACCTACCCTTGAAAATGGTTTTATGACGGGGATGCACTTGAAAGCAGCTTACTTTGACTCAAAAGCGCGCTCCCGGCTGTACGTCGCTACACACTGTACGTGCGCGCACCCCTCTATCGCGTGGTGGGGATCATCCATATTGCTGCTAGTGGTGGAGATAAGGTTGTAATCCTGAGAGGCCCTCGGACACGTTTCTTTATTTTTATATATGTTTTAATCCAGCGCGGACTGCTCTGCGTCTTAGACCGAAGCTCTTTTGGTCTGGGAGCGACAGAGGAGCGGCACACAACGCGGAATAACTTCACATTTCCTTGAATTGAAGGCGAATTCGGGCCGGGGAGGGGGGGGAGAGAGGACTGGTAATCCTGAGGGGGGAAGAAAGACGGTGGTGGGAAATGGCCACTCAGGTGGAGGCTCTCCTGCCCGGCAACCCGCTTGCCAAAGCGGAGGAGCACGGCAAAGTGATCCGCGGCGAGCCGGACGAAGAGGAGGGCGGCCGGGGCGACGGGGCCAAGCGGCAGACGGGTGTCGCCGAGCAGGGGAGCAGTGGCGGCGGCAGCCCCGGGCAGGGAGGGACCCCCGGCGACACAGCGGACGAGCAGACCCCGAAACAGGCGACAGAGGGGGGCAAGGAGGGTTGTGACAGCGACGACAAGCAAAACGAGGAGGGTGTTAAAAGCAGCAGAAAGGAGTTTACTGACGCTCCCCCGCCCAAGGTGAACCCGTGGACAAGGAAAATGAATGCGGTGACCGTGGTCAGCGTGAATGGACAAGCACACCACGGTTTGTACCCTCCCTACATGTTTATTTTTCTGGCTGTCAGTGTCCTGTTCTGTGTGTGTGTCCGTCCAGGTGTGGTCACACGGGATGACCGAGCAGCTGTCAGCGGTGTCAGGTAGCATTTGTTGAACCAAAAGAGCCAAGAGAGTGCATAAACAAGCCCTCTTGTTGCTCCCTGCAAACTGGATATATTTGGAGTTAAAGCCCCCTTCCTCCTCCTCTTAAGTGAAGGCTATTCCTGGAGTTCAGGGTGGCGAAGTGGATGCATGGGTGGCTGATTTGCACAGGGGATCACACCCTTAAAGAAGTTAAAATGCTCCAAAAATGATTATTCATTTTATTAAATTAAAAGGGCTGAATTGACTCTTCTGCTTTAAGTGTTGATATAAACTTGACTTTTGGTCAATTTAAGATGCAATTCTGATGTGTCTGTAGTCAAAAAAATAGACATATGCTTGCTTGCTCTGCACGTTTATGGACACGTTGTTATTGTGCAATGCTGGTGAAGTTGCTGTGCTTGTGTCATCACACCAGACAAACTGTATGCATTTTATAAGATGAGGTTTTGGTGTTTGTGGATGAATATTTCTGGCTTTTTGAGGGGGGAGGGGGGAAGGAGAGGGAGAGCATCTTCCTTTAAAGTTAGGAGAGTGACTTCATCACCGTGCCCTTTTTAGCATGACACACTCCCTGCACTCGCCAAACGTTTAAACCAGTATTTACTACTGTCTATAGGCTTGTTTTTGAGACGTGTTTCGACGTACAGCCAGGCCAGACATTAACGTGACATCCGCCCATGTCTCGCATTGCATCAATTAGCAGAAAAGCCACGAACAGCTTGGCCGGCTGTGTGGCTGCCCAGCCAGCTAACAATAGCGCACAGACAGACTCCTCTTTGGCCTAGTGCGTCGTCAAAGCCCTTCCCATTCAGATGGTAAGTTAGCTTAGCCTCTGGGATGCTACCGTCCGCTTCCAGACACCCTGTGAGAAACATGTCAGCCTTCTTTGGCCTTTCTAGGATCGATTCTAGACACCGAAACGCGACCAAACACGAAACATCTGCTCGTTTTAATCTCTAAAAACGAGCAGGTTTGTTGTGAGACGTCACGTGTTCACTCCACGTGTTCCCCGAGAGAGAGAAAGGCATGGCCGCTGCTAGCTAGCAAGCTAGCTACACCGGATCAAACTCAAGAGGCCTGAGATAATTTCAGGTTGTGCCGTGCAAGACAGCCTGGTTGTTACGCGGTTAATAACCCGGTTGTCACGTCGTGTATTTGTTGTCAGCTCAAACCCGGCGTCTGCCTGCTCGTCCACCCAGCTAGTCAATGTTAGCATGGGAGCTAGCAGGCAGGCAGTGTGCAAGAGTCATCATGGCTCCTGCATGATCTCACATTGATCCACTAATTATGTTCTGTCATAAAATGAAATGAAAATGAAAAATACTTTGTCTACTTTTTGTATGCAAAAGTCAGAAATTTGTCTTTGGCTTGCATGTGAACAAAATCTATTAAAGAGTACATTAAACCACATTATATCACATCCAGCCGGGGCACATTAAAACACATTTACATAAAATCACATCAGACATACACATCTGACTTATCCTGAATGAAGGAGCTGATTGCGAACAGAAAAAAGCCACATTAATCAGTTGTGTGGAGTGAGAGACAACTGCCTTGTGTGTGTCAAGACAACATGGTTTCTTGTCTCTCAGCCGTGTGTGTGTTTTTTTTCCCTGTCTGTTTTACAGTTACACCGCCAGGTCATCATGCTTCTGTTCTGACAGCAGCCTGTATTTTTGTGATGTCTTTTTGTTTGCCAGGCGGTTTGTTTGCTTTGCTTTGCTGCGCTGCAGCATGTGTAACTAACGTCCACATTCAGGGTACAGGTTGTACCCTGAATGTGGACCAGCCAGGGTGGATTTGGATGGATGTGCTCCCAAAGATGTCACATCAGCAAGTAACCCTGGCTGTGAGCCAAAGGTTGAGATAACCAGGCAGCGCTGCTCTGTTTTCAAGCTGCATTCAAAGACCAGAATTGGTTAAATGCTAATTGTAAGCTGGATTGTCAATTTGTGTGTTTAGAGTAGTAGTTTCAAACTTTTTTTTTTTTTGCTTGTGACCCTGTAATACAAAGAAATGTCTACTTGGGGCTTGTGGTCAAAAATTGTATATCTATGACTTGCGAGCAGTTCAATCTTAAGGCCACACGGTTATTTTCATTATTGATTAATCTGTTGATTGTTTTCTCGATTCATCGATTTGTTGTTTGCTCTTTAAAATGGTACTAACTGTCTCCCGAAACCGATGTCCTCAAATGTCTTGTTTTGTCCCGACCAACAGTCAACGACCCAAAGATGTCCAGTTTAATTTCTTAAAAACAAGAAAATATTTACATTTGAGAAGCTGGAAACAGTGAATTTGTACATTTTTCCCCCCTTAAAGAATGACTCCAAACAAATAAATGAATATTGAAATAGTTGGAGTTTAATTTCATAGTTGGCAACTAATCAGTTAATCAACTGATCGTTGCAGCTCTAGTTCAAACAAAGAGTGACTTTTCCTTCTGTGATTAGATCAGCTGAATAATTTGTAGATGCCCGAAGAGCAAACACAAAACCTTTTGTTAAATATGTTGAAGTCAGTAATGTTGGTCTTGAGTTGCGAGTGTAGACTAAAGTAGAGCTGGAACGATTTAGTCACTGAATCGATTAGTCGATCAACAGAAAAATATTGGCAACTATCTTGATAATTGATTCATTGTTTTTCAAGCAAAAATAATGAAAAATGCCAACCATTCTCTGGTTTCACAACAAGACATTTAAAGATGTCTCTTTTAGACTCGAGGAGGTTTTGATAGACGCTTTTTTTCACATTTCATAGACTGAATCATTAATCGATTAACTGAAAAAAGAATTGGCAGATTAATCAATAATTAAAATAGTCGTTACTTGCAGCCCTAAAGTGAAGCAATGCTCAAATGTTTTACTGTTTCAATGTTATTTCTTGAAGATTGTGGCATCCTTAGCAAAGGTCAAAGTCCTGCATTTCTTTTTAGTTTGTTCACTAACCGAAAAGTCTTTTTTTTTTAACAGGTAGATTGCGCTCTAATCAGTTGTGTGTGTGTGTGTGTGTGTGTGTGTGTGTGTGTGTGTGTACTCTGTGTCCTTGAACAAGAACCTGGATAAGAGCAACAGCTGAAAGACTGGAAATGTATTTCCACGGCTCAGACAGCTTGATTTAGGATCACAGTGTGGGAGTATGTTACTGTAATGTGTCTTTAATTTGTGGCAAGGGATAGATTTGGATTCAGAATAAGCGGTGCATTTTCAGACGCTTCAGACATGCCTCTACTATTGTTGGGGATAAATCATTTCAGCCAAAAGCGACGGGCACGTCACCAGCTACAGTACAGTACCTGGAGTTGGGTAGCCGAAACTGTCATCGTTATTTTTCCCAAAGAGAGAGCCACAAATTGAACATGACGCATAATAAAATACTTAAAATATGACAAAATGAGACACTTTTGTAAACCTACTACATATGTGTAATTAAAGTGAAACCCTGGAGCACATCCAGCCATCAACATCCAACCCAGCCTTCAAGCTTAAACATCATTATCTTCGCTGCCCACCTTTTGTTATATGGATGAGTGAACATCAGCTGACTCATCCTGAGCATTTAACAGTATGTAGCATGAGAGATAAAGGAAACATTCACCCTGTTAGACCTGGCCTTTGATACTCTGGATCTCCATCCAGAGGGGAGAAGCTCAAACTCTCCATCCAGAGGTCAGGGAGGACATTGTCCGAAATGATTTGAATCACTTAAACTTTGTGATGCAGCCTGTTCTTGTCAGGAGATAACCAAATGCTGGTTAGGCTCCAGACTGTAGACTCACCAATGTTTGGCTGCTAGTAATATAAGAAGTAAACATGATTGTGATTTGTCTCGTCTCGAGGGTGTGTGGGTGCATTCTTCATGTTGTCACCAAAAACCACAATTGAGACTCTGGCACGCAACAATTTTCTTTAGGCTGGTCTGTAAAAAGTACTGGCTACAGGCTTAAGGCTGCATTCATTTTTATCAACAAAACGATTAATTGATGAGGAGAATAATCATTAGTTGCAGACTTACACACCTGACAAATAATTGCGCGTTGTTTACATCTTTTTTCGCTGGCTAGAGTCTTCTTGTCCTTGCTTTTGTTGGCACATTTCTATTTTTCTTTGTGTTTCTGCCACCGACTAACCGATCAGCAAATTTGCGTAAAACGGGCGGTAAAATGTTCTCGTGCATGATGAACACAAAATGGAGAACAACTTAGAAAACACTCTTCTTAAGTGAAGGAACTCTGCAGGATACCTTTTCTTTTAATGTGTGGTCACACTGGATTTCACTCAGAGCGAGAGATTCACTTCCAGTTGCGGGTTGACGCCGCTTTCTTCGATTAGTGCCGAGTTCAGTCAGTTATAGATAACTCTGACTAACAAAATCATGAGGCTCTCCAACGTCCTGCCAGTTAGAGAGATGAGATGAGACTGACTTCCCCTTCAGGAAATACTGATTGTTTATAGAACTGCACAATGATTTAATACAAGCAGCAGAGGTGGATGCTGCTTGACGTCAGTGAGTGTCTTTGACCGAGGTTAATAACAGTGAAGTGTTTCATAAGATGTATAATTTAGAAACTTTGTGGATTGTTGTTGTTAACTTGCTATCCATGCTAGCCCCTGCAGTTTATGCTTACAGCTGTACCCATGCTATTTTATACCCCGCCTGTTTTTCACCACACCACACAATAAATTTCACCAACATCATCTGGTCTGACAGCATTATTACTGGGGCAGCTCTGACTGTTTTTTTTTTTTAAGGTTTTGTTTTTTTTTGTGGACATTTTCACCTCTGTTGGACAGTTAGCATAGAGGCAGACAGGAAACCAGGGGGGAGAAAGTATGACATGCAACTTGGGTCCCACTGGAATCGAGCCACGGACGTTGCGGTTGTGTGGTATGCTCCATAGGCATTCGGTTACCAGGACGCCCCCTCTGACTGTAGCGTTGAAGCTCGCCTGACATTTACATTTCAGGCATTTCGCTGACTCACTACTCCTGTTTGTGCAGCAGTGTGTTCAATGTATCTGCAGTATGTTGTTTTTTTGTGTGTGTTTTCCTGAATGTTGGAATTGTTACAGAGATGCCAACAAATGCAAAGTGGGGCAGCTGAACAAAAAAAGAAAGTTAGTGAGGCAGTAGGACAGATGTGAGAGCATTAATTTCACTGATCTGATACTTTTGAGGACCTTTTTATTCTTCTCACTGTCTTGTTGATGTGTTTAAGTAAAACTAAACTGAGTTCACAGCTTTTCAGTACGTGTCAAACGTTTATGGTCCAGAATTAATTTCCCAGAAAAATCAGCTTAATTCCTCTGAACACTTTAATGTCGTGATTCATCAGTGTATCTCAGCCCCTGAGGGAGTTAATGGTGAATTATTGCTAAATCTGATGTGTCACCACAAACAAGAGTACTGTTGTGTTTTTATTAGCATGCCCTCTCTGCTTAAAGTTTCTCCAAAGTTCTTAAACATTGCAGTTTCTGGTGGCAGCAAAATCCAATTTGCTGCGAACGAGAACATGCTGAGTAAACATGTTCCAATTAATCAGACAGTCCAGTACACAACATTAGCTCTAACTGCCAGCAAAATGCAGCCACTTTGGCTGGTAAACTGGTTAGTTTCAGGCCTGGCTGTGGCACCTGTTGCTGCTAACAGACAGTAAAGCGGTGTCCAGACTGAAAATAACACATTTTGATGAGAAGCCTTGAAATGTTTCATTCCTCTTCCTTTTTTAATTGTGATTTTTATGCATGAGGGCAGCTGGCCTTTGTCTGATTTCTGCTGAGACAAGAACATAATGTAATCATAGACACAGTTTTCAATTTGAGGTATCAGAAGTGAAACCCAGTCCAAGTACAGTTCTATTTTTGAGTCTTTTTTTTTTTTTCCTCTTAGAATCAGGAGCTGTTGTGAGGAATGCAATCTGATATGCAATGCTGTTAGTAGGTCAGGTGTGTCCCTTGGTCAAGGAATCAGGAATGACTGGCTCAGTTTGATCCATTAGCATTCCTTTAGCATATGCAGGAGCCTTAATTAACACTTGAAAATGCAGCCCTGTTTGTTCCAAACTTTGGTTAGAATGGGACTGTTGAATGAAAGCCCCCTTTCTCTTTACACTTTATATAGCATGACTTTGCAAATTAATACTGGAGCTTTCAGTCGGTGAAGGGTCATCTTAAGCTTCAAATTGGTTAATGAAAATGAGTAACACCCAGCTGGGAGTTATATGTGTTTTGTTCTCTTTTTTGCCAGCTCTGAATTAAGTTGTGAATTTGAAGTGTGTGTGATGTTTCAAAGCTGCTTGACATTCCTGCAGCACGGCTTCACAGAATCGGGGGTTGTAGTTTCAAAATTAGCATGGACACCTGACTAGTCTTCCCCATTTGTCCCTGCCCTGTGAATCCTGTCCTCTTTGTTGCGGCCGTGAAGTGGCGGACCCCCACCTTCCGTCATCAGACACCCCGGGGCCTGTTGGCAGTCGGGTTTTTACGAGGTGTCGGGACCCGACAAAGGTCACGAACCTGAAAGGAGTGCTGATGCGTGAATGGATAAAGTGGGTCTACAGTTGCAGGACTGGCTGCTGCTTTTGAATGGGTGCTCACTTTGTTCATTCGAGCTCAGCTGATTGGCCGGCCTGTGGAAATGGGTTTGTGTCTTCCTGTTTGGAGGTTAAGGTGAAAGCTGATGCCTTTTGTTTGACCCACGCCTGAAGTATCACAGTTTTCTTTTCTTTATAAGACAGTAAATGCTCCCATGCTTGCCACTGGTCCAATAGATCACATTATTAAGTTTCTCTTTTCTTTTTTGAGGCATCCATTGCTTGCTTCAACTCTTATACCTCATTTCTTAGAGTAATATTATAATGTAGCACAGATCTGCATTAATTAGTTGGTTAGTCGATTGACTCATTTTGATAATCCAATTTGAATAAACGGTGTTTCAATAGCTGAAGAAAAAAATGTCTAAATTTTCTGATTCCAGCTTCTCAAATGTGAATATTTTCTGGTTTAGTCTTCTATGACAGTAAACTAAACTAACTATCTTGGGGTTTTGAGCTGTTGGCTGGGACAAAAGAACGCATTTGAGGACCATGGGCTTTGGGAAACAGTGATCGACATTTTTCACCATTTTTGGATATTTCATAGACCAAATGACTAATTTAATCAACTGAGAAAATGCAGTACAGCAGCAGAAGCAGTACAAACTTATAATGTGCAGTCAAACGTAATCCAAATGCACAGATCTTTATTTTAAAGTCTCGTGGAGATCCAGAAATGTGCTTAAAATAACGCACACAGCATCCGTCCATTTGATGTGATTGTGGAGCCATAAAGTAACATCTTGAGTTTTAATATTTCACTCAGTGTTATTGACAAAACCAAAAACGCACGTTAGTTTTATAGCAGTTACAGGATGTGTAACAGGGTGTAGCAGCCTGGTGTCTATGGTACCCACTCTACTCCACCTCTATACCTAACACACCCACTGATCACACACACACACACACGCTCTGTCAGCTGTTTCAGATGAGCCGTTGTCTTAAAGTCATCCAGCTTGAACTGCTTTATCTGTCTCGGGGTTGCGTCTGGACTCGGTGATAGCGGTCCATCCCTCGGTGCAGGCTCTGCAGGGTGTGGACCACTTGCATCAAGAGTGTGTCCAGATGTTGGTGTACAAATAATGCGACCGAGCTCCTGTAGCCAAAAGTGGGAGACTGGTGGGATTTACTTTTAAAATAGTTTTTTGAGGAAACACGTTTATGAAGAGGAAAAAGTGACTGAACAAAATGGGTTTAGTTAGTGTCGGTGTTTGTCAAGCCAACAGAAAACTCCAAACAAAACTGTTTGGGGCGTTGGCTCACTGCGACTCGGGTTTGTTGCACTCTGAATGGTGTAATGGGCGTTTCATTGTCAACCAGAAATAAAAAGCTCCAGCTTGTTGAACAGGTGCATTGCTGGGAATATACAACGACCCTGATTATAACAAAACAAAACAAAAACAGCATTTTTGTTTTGCACACAAATTGTGATCTGAACAATAGTGGCACAAATTTATATCCTGAGGAAACGTCAATTTTGGTCATGACAGTAGTAAATATCTTGAGTCATTAACATTAGACAGTTGTAATAAGAAGCAGCTGTTTAGTTATTACTCACAGCAACACACCATAGCTAAATTTGGCTTCATGCAGTCTGCAGCAAAGCATCAGTTTTTTGGAATTTTGGGAATTTGGATGCAGAGCCGAACAGTTTGAGTTCAACATCACAGTCTGTGACGTCAGGAGAGACTTAAGGTCCGTGTCATGCTTTCCTTTTGTGACCTCTGCTTATTATGTTTGTGTTTCTGCGGCGCATTGTACGCAGGGAGACGCCTCCCAGCCCTCTGCTGTCTGAGCTTTTTACTCTGCAAGAGATGATGTCACCACACTAATCATGTGACGCCGGGGAGAGTCTTTGACGTGTGTGTGTGTGTGTGTGTGTGTGTGTGGGGCAGGCAGGCAGGCAGGCGGTGTGCAGTCGTACGCACTGACTGTCGTTTCCTCCATATTTGGTTCTTGCAGACAGGCTTCCCTCCTCTGTCGTCACTCTGCTCTGCTGTGCATGTAAGACCATCAGACTGCATGTGGCTGGTAGATATTAAAGGTCGATGAAGTTTCACACTGATTAAATGTTACTTCGGATTTTGACTGTGAGAAATGACATTATAAAGTGACTTTAAGGTGATATTCACACCTTTTATTCCAGTTCCTGTTCCCCTGTAATGAGCACTTAAAGAATAAGACATCTTAGTCTTCAGTGCCTTTTTGGGAACTGTGGTGTGTCTCAAATTCAGCCCTCAAACAAGTCCTGCCAGTGTTTTTTTTTTTTTTTTTTCATTCTTTTTTCATTCAAGGAGAAATTGAAAACCATCCTGAGATTTAAATGTGGTCTTTATAATAAGGATTTTCTCTGTTCGACGCTGGCTGCTGTGGGTGTTGGTGCTGCTTTTCTCCAACATAACTTGCCACGGTAATTAGGAAATCCCAGAATCTAACCTTTTGTATCAAATAAGTAAATCTTTCGAATACAATATGACCTCAAAATGATGATACAACGCATGTGGGAGTAGAAAAAAACCTACTTTCCGTAGCCAACAAAAAGTTCCAGCATCTGGCCGAGGACTAGGCCGGTTTCCCAAAACTACCACTGTGTTTATCTAAGACTGCAGAGCCGACGTGGCACAAGGTTTATTTATAGGTTTCACCAGCGATACCCCGTGGGCTTTGGAGCAGGTATTGTCAGTTGTGCGTGCTGCAGCACCCATGGGAATTTGTCTTTGGACTCCACCTGAGGTGTGTGTGGTTGTGTGTTTCTGAGAAAAAGAGGAGGACTGTGTCTGGTGCAATTAGAGATAATAGTAAGTGGAAAGAAAGGGAGGCTGTCCAATGGGGGAGACATTTGGACAGTGATACAAAGTTATGTTTATGTAAAAGTTGCAGTAATTTGTCTTTAAAATTCCTGCGGTTGCTGTTTTGTTTTAATCAGTAAAGTGTTTTGAATTCATAAAATGATCGGATATGGAGCCTACAAAGCCGAGTTAATTGAACTTACATTATTGGAGAGACAGCAGGAGAGATGATGTGAGCTGACGGGGGGGGATGGTGGTAGCTAATGTTAATGGCCGCCTCTGGCAGTCTGGCGTGCGCAGCAGGCTGCAACAACTGGCTCCTGAGTGCTGTGAAGAAAGACGTCGGGAATAAACGCGGCGGACAGACGAAGTGAAATGAGAGTGAATTGTGAGGAGAGGAGAGAGGGTGATGATGGACTCGAGAGGGAGAGGAGTCACTACATACTAATGTGTGTTGGATAAAGTGATGATTAGAGAAAAGCAGTTAATGGATGGATGCAGTGTTTTGCAGTTATAGTTGTTCTTGTAAGCTCCTGAGTCACTTATGTTAAAGCAGACATATCATGCTTTTTGTGATTTTTCTGTTAATTATATACTGTTATGATGTTGGATGTCTTGAGGTTAACTTATGTAGAAATGCTCCCTGCAAGTCAAAAGCCAGGGCTTCAATCTGCTCTGAACGCCTCGTTTGCAAAGTTTTTTGTTTTTTTTTTTTGCCCACAGACAGCAGTTTGTTACGTAGCCTTTGTTGCTAAGGTTTTTCCATGTGTTGTTCACGTTGCCCACTCGCAGATTCAGGCTTGAAAATGTACGGATGTATTTGAGAAGTTGACATTTCGAGTAAAGGCAACCTACCACTATAATTTGTTTCGTGGTTTGTTGATGTAGCCTCCTGAGGGGCAGGAAGTCGGCCGTGATGCAGCTTCTGGAAGTTGACCAATCAGAACAGAGTGGGCTCATCAAGGAGGCGGGCCTTAAAGAGACAGGAGATAAAACATTTCAGACAGAAGCTGAACCGAGGGGCTGCATAAAGAGCCAGTATGAGATAAATAAGATGTTTTTTGAACTGTAAATCATGCAAAGACCTTCAGTAGAGCCCCAGAATATAAATGTAGACCTGTAAATGTACATATGTCCTCTTTAAAATTTCGTCGGCAACACTTACAGGACTTTCATCTGTTTGCATTTGGTCCAAAACATGTTTAGCCTAGTTTAGCATAAAGACAGCAAGTGGGGGTAAACAGCTAGCTTAGCTCTTAGCCACTTTAGTCAAACGTACCCTTCAAAAACAGACGTTACATGTATCTGTAAACACAAAATGAGACCTTGTGGTTTAAAAAGCACTTATCTTACACTGACTGTCAACAGTTGGACCTGGTGACTACATGCTACATCTCAGAAGTCCTGTCCTCACAGCTTTTGGACATTTACCTAACCAAAAAAGTAATTCTTAGATATATGTGGCTAGCCTAGCCTTTTGGCTAATGAAATAAATTATATAAATAAAAGCTGACGTTGACTAGCAGTCTTTTGCTAAGCTAGGCTAAACACTAAGTGTAGGACTACAAAAAGTTTAGTATTCACTTATTTGGCCCCACTTTATAAGCTGGCTGTTTAACTTCTTTTAACATTTGATCTCGTCATTGCTTGTTTGGTGAAGCAAATACAACACACCTCAAAGTACAGTGTTAGGACCATGTTTGTTATGTACACTGCTGTTGTCTCTGTGTGTCAGACTGTATTTCAGGTACAGCTGATCCATCTCGGTCGTGCCGTTTTGTTTTGTTTATTCAAAATTGCTCTGGAGTTGATACAGTTGCAGGTCAAACAAGGTGGTCGCGTTTGTTGGTGACTGGTGAACTGCAGCAAGTGTAGGGAAATGGTGTGTATATTTTGCCTTTTTTGAAAGTTTAATTTAAAGCTGAATCACGTTTTATCTCAGAATTAAGATTATGACTTTCTCTCACAGTTTTTAGGGAAATTCATTGTTACCCTGCAAAGCTGCAAATATGAAAAACGATTTTGATTCAATATGAGCACAGTCTTTTGTCAGAAGGATTAATGTATCCCCTCTTCCTTGATTCTGATTCATTTTGTTCTCATTTGCTGATGCAATTAAGGGATAATTTAGGAGCACTTGGTTTGATTAAACTGATCTCCTGCTATTGCAAATACAGCAAAATCATCAGCAATCCTGTCTCTGTTTGTCTTCGTTTATTTTTTCCTCCTCTGTGTGTTTTGTTATTCTGCCATGTGTCTTTAACACACACACACACCCCTGACCTGACCTTGAGTTTTAGAGAATATAACACTTTTATCAGTGCTCTTGTACAGTTGAGCACATAATGCTTAGATAACACCCAGCCTTCTCTCCTGCCTGTCGAGTCAGACTGTTCTCAAGGTGCTTTCATGCTTGAGTACCATTTTGAGCAAAGACTCATGAAATAAAGATTTGGAGAGAAAATTTGTGTATTTTCATGTATTTTTTGTGGTCTGGTGCATCTGAAGGACTGTGAAGATCAGGCAGATTAGACTCATAACTGAATCAAAAGCAGTAGTTTGGTGTGAGACGTAATGACTTTATTTATTGATGTGCGATTGTGATATTTTGTCTTCTCTGCAAAATAGCGGATTGGCTGTTTTTGTATTTTACTTCAGTATTATTAGGATGGAATAAGCAGGTAAAGGTATATTTCAGTTTCTCTTGTGCTCTCTTGGTCAGAGACTTGTTTGATTCTGGACAAAATGAGAATAATATCTGACTCTGACTTAATCTTGTTTTTATAATAGTCGGGAGGGCGGCGACATAGCTTTTATCTCAAACATCAATTAAGTAAGAAATTTCTATTTCAAGTCCCAGTATTCATGATCAGGGCTTGTTTACAGTTTGAATCAAATAGCGGGAACAATTCGACAATTAGATCGAAAGACGATCTGCAATTGGATCGTCATTGACTATTTTTCAAGCAAAAATGCTAAATCCTCTTTGTTTCCAGCTTTCTCAAGTGTGACAGTTTGCTGTTTTTCTTTATCCCACATTAATTGATAATGAAAATAATCGTTAGTTGCACTACACATGTTGTAGCAATCTGGAAGTTTGGATTTGACCAGTTGCCACCCCAGTATTTCCTGCATAATCAGGAAGTTGAACCCAGGGAGCAGGTACTTATTTGGGGGGCAGGATGACATCCCAGTAACCAAATCTAAAACTAGGCTCTTAATTCCTGTAAGGCATTAAAACCCCAAAGACGCAGACTTCTAGAGAAGAGCGTCTTGTCTGGATGCACTGCTGACAGTGTGACTGCCCGGGGTAGAGCAGCTTATAGTTTGGCAGACGTCCTGGCCCTGAGAGACTGTCCTCTGACCTTAAACTATCATCTGATATCACCTGATACGTGGTGAACACTGAGCAGCCCTGTGAGCAACTCTTGACTGATGCCCACATGCCTGTAGTGGAGCGATGGTAGTGCCCCGCTCAGCTGATCAGGAGGACGTGGCTGAGCTCGACAAACGTGCTGTTTTCAGTGAACAGCCGCTGTTTGTCCACTCATTGCAGCGGTTAACAGACAACAAAATTCAGTTGCAGGTCCGATACAGTTTTAGGGAAAAGGAAACAAGGCAGGTTCGACGCACAAAGTCCTGTATTAGTTTCCTGAATGCCTGAAGTGGTTTTAAAGGATCTGTCACCAGGTTAGTGAGCAGATTTTCTTTGGTAATTAGTTGCTTCAAAAATGTACACGACAGTATATGCTGCCAATTTAATTGTATTAACCTACAAAACATTTCTTTACTGCAAATGACGATTAATTCATTATATATTAATGTCAGAAAAAAGCATTTGTTTTCATATTTCTGGTCACAAAACTACGGCTGCAACTACAGATTATTTTCATTATCGATTATCGAATGTTTTCTCAAATAATCGTCGTATCTATAAATGTCAGAAAATAGTCAAAAATGCCTGTTATAATTTTTTAGAGCCCATGATGACGTCTTCAGATGTCATGTTTTGTGTGTTAAACAGTCCAAAATCCAGAGATTTTTTTATAGTTTACTATCATGTATGACACAGAAAAGCTGCAACCAGGAAATATTTTTGGCGTTTCTGCTTAAAAAAATGACAAACTAATATTTGATTATCAAAATAGTAGCCGATTAATTTTCTGTTGATCGACTAATCGTTCCAGCTCTACACTTAACCACTGTTAAAATGAACGTAGTATATGAGGAAAAAGTGTTACGGCTGCGTTCATTTGAGACTTTGAGAAATGTTAGAAATACAAATAAATAAAGGGCATTTACAACAAAAAGCTTCTCAAGTTATGAAAATGACATAGAAACATTTTCCTCCTGAGAGTCACTCAAAAGTAGTTTGAGAGCTTGTCAGAGTCCTGAGTCATGATGATGAGGCATTAAGACTCCTGAGGAAGTGTTTCATCAGTTGTCCCACTTCCTGTGATAAGCGTTTAAAAAAAGAAAAGCTTCAAAGGAAATCCTACGGTGATACTGACGGGAAAGTATTGGAATTTCAACACTTTACTGAAAGGATTTGATGGCCCCATGTAAATTTGCATCCAGTGTGTTTGTCTCTGCTTATGAAACACGCTCTGTTGTGCACAGTAAGCAGTGTGACATTTTTTTTTTAAAGCTACTGTTTTCTGTTCACACATTGAGTTCATACTAAGCAGATAAGAGCGGATAAACACTTGAGGAATTCAGCAGGCTACAGCCGGCTGCTGTGAGGACACCAGGAGTTTTTGTTGCTGTGTGAAATATGACTGTACAGGGTCCAAAATTAACTTTTTGGCTTACAGGCCAAGTGGGCTGGTAGATGAAAAAAAATATACTTGGCCAGACTTTTTTTTTTTTTTTTTTTTTTTTTTAACCAGCAAAAATAATAAATTGCTTTTTACTATTTAGCATGTAATCTTGGTCTCATATGCAATTCTCAATCAATATTATAGTAGTGTGCAAACATGCACTTCAGCACGTAAATGCTAATGATGCTAATGACGGATCGGACCACAAACGGCAGTCCATTATGTAGCCTTTGTTGCTTTGTTTTTCCACAGGTTGTTCACGTTGTCCACTCGCATATTTCGGATCGGATTCGGGCTCGAACATGTACCGATGTATTTGGGAAGTTTCCATGTCGAGTAAAGAATGAGAAAAAGAAGTGAAATCCTACTACTACTGTTTGTTTACGTGGCCTCCTGAGCTGGAGGTAGTCTCAGACAGGAAGACACAGGAGCTTAAAACTGCCTGTTTCAGTCAGAGGCTGAACTGAGGGGCTTCATAAAGAGCCAGTATAAGATAAATGTGTTTTTTTTAAAATGTAAATCATGCAAAGATATTCCAGTAGAGCACCAGAATATAAATATAGCCCTGGAAATGTGCATAATATGCCCCCTTTAACTGAATGAAAAATCATAAAAATAATGGAGGTGGAAGGCCAGAACACAAGCCAAAGAACAAATGGCCAAATTTTGCTGCTGTTTTTATTTAAGGGATTTTATTAAATGGGTCATTTTTTTTAAACATATTTGCAGTTTTTGTGAACTACTGCTCTTACAAGCATAGAGAAAATCAGGCCATGGTTCTCCATTATATTAAGTATTTTGATGGACATGTAGAAGTTTAGATTAGACCAAGATGTTTAGAGTATTGTACAGGTTATGCTTTGTAGCGTAGATTGAAATGGGCAGATCTGATTGTGTAAGAAATCCCTGTGGAGAAGTTGGGTTGTTGCTGTTTTGTTGTTAGTGAAACAAACCTTTTTTTGTGACACTGATGTGCTGCATAACTGTGGATAAATTCATATCCCTCCACAGGATTTTAACTGGTAAACAGTCACCTATCCTGGTGAGTTTATATATATATCTTAATCTAGCAGGTGATGTTTGGAATTAAAGTGAATGTTTGGAACTTTAAACAGGATCCTGATTCAGGGTTGAGTCAGACTGACAATGTCTTGAGTGAACACACTGCAGCTTTGATTACTTCAGTTGGAGAAATCCCCTTGTTCCCATCCGTCATTAGTGATTTTTGGCGGCTTCACGTGACGTCATCAGCCACGATTAAGGATAAGCAGCAGACTGTTGAAGCAACATTTATGCCTGTTGAACGTGAGATTTTGATTTACCGCTGAAGCAGCAGTTCACCCCCCCGCCCCGTGGTTTTAAGAAGCTTTTATTTAACAGCAAAATGTAGGCATGTTTAGAAGTTAAGCTGCCAGCTTCACAAAGCAACATTTCTGTGTTGAATTAGCTCACAGCGGCCTGTTTATGAAAATATTATGTCAACCAATGACAAACCAGGACAACTGCTTCTGCTTTTGATGCACGTTCATAGCTGCAGGGAGCCTAAATCTGCACCTTCCTGCTCTGTCGTCACTGGAGAAAATCTATAAATAAGTTGTTGCAAATGAAGAAGTACAGTATGCATTTGTCTAAAGGAAGGATGTCACAAATATTCAACTGTCTCAATTCTTTTCTGACTTTTCTGAAGTTTACAGTGTTTTTAGTGCTTGTGGGAAGACACTGGTCATGTCAAATGATGTCATGATGATACTGTATTATCCAATTTTATGTTGAACAAACGTGTTTGTGATGATAAAGGACACCACACCCTCGGCCCATTGTTGGCTCAGGTTGCGCGATTGTTGTTGGATTTGATCTCCTGTTTGATTCTTCCTAAATTCCCAAGAAATCATGTTTAGGAGAAAAATCTTTTTGCCCACAAAGAGTCAGTTGTCCCCCGGAGGAGGACACATGGCTGTGACACAGTTTAGCAAACGAACTGAAACAAAGGTCATGATTGTAGCAGCAGAAGCTAGAGTTAGATCTCCATTACACCATCTCTCAACATCGTAACTCCAAACTAAATAAACAGTTCAAGTTTAAAGTTCACAAACTGTATAATTGTGAGTAAATGCTCCATTTCACATTTCTGGGATACCAAAGGACACTAAAGAGACACTGATGAATATTTTCATAATTATTTTCATATTAATTCATCTGCTGTAGAGCTAATTAATCAATCGACAAAAAATTAATTTTTTAAAGGAAAAATGCCAAATATTTGCTGGTTGCAGCTTCTTAAATGTGAGGATTTGAAACGTATGTGTCGTACATGATAGTAAACTGAATATCTTTGGATTGTTGATCAGACAAATTTGAAGACCTCGACCTTGGGCTCTAAGATATTATAACAGGCATTTTTCACTGTTTTCTGACAATTTATAAACTTAATGATTCATTGCGAAAATAATCTGTTAAACCTTTGTATAAACATTTGTGTATAACATCAGAAAACAACAAAATATAAAATTTACTATAATGTTAAATAGTAGGAGAGCAGCAAATTTTAATATTTGAGAATTACAGCCTTTCATCAGTATATGTGTATTTTTACAATATGGTGAACCAGAGCCAGTGTCATTTTTTTTTTTTTTAGCTTTTTAAAAATATTAATATTTTAATATTAAAATTCAGTTTCTGGTCAGTAGACTGTTGTCTACAGCTATGCTAGTTATTGCTTTGAGTGTATGTTTGTTCTTTTTCAAACTCGTCTGATATTACAACAAAACTGAGATTCAAGATGAACCAGGATTAAAGGAGCAGCTGTCAGCGGGCTCATAGCTCTCTTACTGCTGTTCAGGTGACAGTTTGTGTCTAGTTAAGTTTTAATTGGTGACTCTATGTGCATTTCCATGTAGTGTACTGTACTGTGCATTAGACAATATTAGAGTGTGAACAATTAAAATGTCTCCACGATCTGCCTTAGTATTGATCGTTAGTATCAGCTCTGTGACACAGCACAGTCTGCTAGCAGGAGGCTAACGGGTAACAGCACCAACATGGCGAGCGCCTCGTACCGCATCTCCAATCTGCTGCTGAAGCTCACCTGCCGCACGTCATGTTAAACTGACGGCTGGGCTGCAGGTAAACGCCACCGTTTAGTGGTTAGCTCACCTGCTAACTGGTAGCACTAACTTCTGTCGTGCTGTCAAGCTAGCGTGACGTCAGCTCTGGTGTTTTAATGGTGCACATCCTGCTAGTTATCTGAAACGACACACTAACGCTTCTATAGAAAACATCAACTGTTTGCTCTTCAGCTGTGGTTGTACTGTTGGTTTTCCACTGAAGTATCCATTTTAAACAAAGCCAAACAGACTGTTACTGCCTTTTAATGCAGCTTTGCACACCTGCTCTTATTTATTTATGGAATTGTTTGTGTTTTAATGTCATTTTAGGTCTTTGTCGTTCATAGGTTTGTTTTTATGTTGTCTGTGAGCCCCTGACCTCAGACAAATTTCTATCATTATGTGATAGACAGTTTTTTGAGTACTGTTCAGTAACTTGCAAAATATCTTAAAACCCAACATGAAAAAGATTCGTGATAAGATCATTGATCGTAATCCTGCCTGAAAAAAATCATGATATATTTTTGCCGTATCGCCCACCCCCGCTGTGCATGAATGCCAAGGAGGTTTATGATTATGTCCTCCTGCTTTAGAGACATACTTTCCTCACTCTTGTACAAAGCTTCTTTTTTCCTTCCTGACCTCTGCGGTTGTACAGTCATGCTCTCTGAAAACGTGACCTCCGGTTGGTCACAGTTTTTGCCTGAAGGATTGAAAGGCTGTAAGTAAGAGCAACATACAGTATAGCAGTATTGATGCAGAATTTGCACTAATCTCCACACGTGGTCTTTCATTAGACTCCCAAACAGGGCAGAGAAGTAAAAGGCAGTGTTGTTCTGGGTTCTTCATAATGTACGTTTGACCCGTGTGCACTTTATGTTTCAAACTCAATTTCATTACATCAATTGTGATAATTTTGCTCATTTCACACCACTCAACATTCACCGCTTTAGTAGACGTGTGTCTGAACAATAGTCCCAAATATTCAGTTTACACTGATATGAAACAGAAAAAAAGCAGGAAATCCTGGAATGTGAGAAGCTGGAAACAGATGTTTAGCATTTTTGATGAAAAAATGTCTAAAACAGTCCTATAAAATTTAGATATCATGAAAAATTGTCATAATTATCTCAATAAATGTAATAGTAAATAAAGTTAGTGCAAGATATTTCCGTTCACTCTTTCTGGCTCGGGGTTGTAGCTATTCTATGTGATTCTACAGGAAACAGAAGATTTATTCAATAAGGATTATTATATTAGTAGATTTAGGTTTGTAAGAGAATACATTTGGTTTATTTCCATGTTCCTGGTTTGCTGTACAAATTTAAAACCTCTTGTCTTATCATATTTCATGCTCATGAATACATTTTTAAACACGTCTGTAATGAAACGCCGCTGCTCTTGGTGTTAGTGATGTAGTCCACCAAGGGTTTTTATTCCCCTCTCTCCGTCTCTGTCTCTGTCTGGCGTCGTCCCTCGACATGATCATCTTTAAGGAGCTTACTTGGATTTGCTCTTTGGTGTTAACGGCTCGGCGAAGTCCCCGTGATCCGCTTTTTACTCCATTGTATCGCAGTGTGGTGACACTGCAGCCAAAGACAGCAAGAGGCAAGATCTCTGACTTCAGGACTCGAGCCAGGTCAGCGCGGTGAAAAGAGCCTCGTTCGACTGTTGGTGTGTTTTTTAGCGATGCTCATGACCAGGCAAGAAAAAAAATCTGCCATTTTTGTGCAGAAATTACAACTTGATTACTATTTGTGACAATCTGCTTCTTTTCTAAGTTTTATATCATCAAAAATCTTTTGTTTTTGGAGTGTTGGTTGGACAAATAAAGCAATTTGTTGACGTCACTTTGGACTCTAAATCATTCTTTAATAAACTTGACAAAGTTTTTTTCAGTCACAAAATTGATAACTTCCTCCTTTCATCTGAGCTAATGTGTGTTTCTTCATGGGTTTCCCAGTTTGTCTCTCTCACAGTGTCCAGTGTGATGATGCCAGTTGACTAGTTTAACAGTCATTCCACTTCCTGTTTCCTCATGTTGAATCAGTGTGCTCACGTTCTGATCATATATCCCAATGCTGTGCACTTTGTTTTGGTCTGTTGGAGTGAGCTGCTGCTGCTCTACCTGGTCACAACAATGACGAGGCAGAAAAATAATGGTATGGGTGTCTTGTTGCAGCTGTTTCACTTTTAGTTTATCTAAAATTGATGCCACAGCAGCACATTAAGCAAAGGAGACCTGGGAAAACGGCCAAAGAAAGCCAGATGATTTATTGAGAGCCTACCTGCCAAAGGTAGATAAGGCAAGTACCGTAAAAGTTAATGAAAGCACAGAAAACAGGCTAATTAAACTGAGACAAGCAAGTTAGTGCAAGTGTACCAGCAAGAGATGATGACAAACCATAACGGAGACAGAAAAACCAGCTCCTCTGCGTTTGTACTCGTGCTGGTTTTTCCCACAAGCTTTTCATCTTAAGACAAAAATCAAATTCATTTCAAATGGGAATCTGTTGTTTTCTGTCTTTCCTCTCCACACATCGCCGCCGCCAGATGGTTTTTAGTCGATCTGTGTTCATGTGTGCAGAGCCGGTTGTAACGTCAACCATCTTAACATGTTTCCACAGAGTCTACCGGCCCCGCCAAGGTGGTGAGAGCAGGGAACCCATCCAAAGCCAGACGTGGAGGAAAGGTAATATTGTGTGGGTGTGTCTGTCTGTCTGTACACCTGTATGAGAAAGTACTCTGCATCTGCGCATAGATCATAGCGAGACCAAAATATGATCTCATTGTTTCTACAGACTGGTGGATATCAAGCAAATACAAGTGAAGAAAGTAACTGTAGAGGTTGAATACTGAAGACAGAATAAACTAAAAAGAGAAACTGATAAACTACTAATTTCAGCTGCAACCCAATTAAGAGTTTAAAAGTACTTCAGCAGCTTCAGCAGCTTGCAACATTTATTCAGAGTAGAGCTGCAACAATTAGTCAATCGACAGAATATTAATTTGCAGCTATTTTGATAATAAATTCATCATTTTGAGTCTCTCTTTTTAACAAAAAATGCCAAAATACTCTGGTTCCAGCTTCTTAAAAGTGAATATTTTCTGGTTTAATTAGTCCTCTCTGATAGTGAACTGCAACTAACGATCATTTTCCTTATCGATTAATCTGCTGATTCTTCTCGATTAATCGTTTTGTTTATAAAATGTCAGAAAATAGTGAAAGATGTCTGTTATAATTTTGTAGAACTGGTGGTTTACTATCATTTATGACACAGGAAAGCCTCAAATTTTCACATTTGAGAAGCTGCAACCAGCAAATGTTTAAAAAAATGACTTCAACAATTATTAAATTATCAAGTTAATAAGTAATTAATTTTTAGTCGATCGACTAATCGTTGCAACTCTTTATTTTTGGGTTGTGGACTGTTGAACGGGACAAAACAAGACATTTTAGGTTTCATCTTGGGCTCTGGGAAACAGCTCTGGGGGGAAGTTTTGATGCACAAATATGTCCTGGAGTCTTAAACAACAACAACAAACTGCTTTTTTATTGTCTATTCATATTAAGCTCGAAAATACTATTAATGTTCAATTTGAACATCTGTTTAGGAGAATATTACATGTAAATTTAAATTATTTTTTTACCCCAAAACATGCAGAGGAGGTTGGAGTAGTTTCTTCCGCCCTGTTAGTGTCTGCAGGGCTTCTTCTGGGCTGCGTAAGGCCACAACAAGCTCCACCAATCAGAGGGTTAGGGCGGCCTGGCAGGCGAAGCCCAACAAAATATCACACAACACACTGTAATAAGTGAAGGCTACACAGATGAGATAGCTGCATTTTGATCAACTCCTTTTTTCTTTCATCTGGATTTTATCGGCTGGACTATTAGAGGACAACATTTTAGTGAGTAAATCAAACTGAAACTGTTGAGTCTTTTATTGAGACATCTGTTAATGGGGAGGACTTTGTTTTAAACCCTTTGACTTCCTCCACATATCCAAATCTATTATTGTGCATCTTTAACCGTGATGCTTTATTTGTACGTTACATTAAAGCCCAAAGTGGGCTGACGCAAGTAGGACTTTGACCTCAGTGGAAATTATGCCTGGTTCCCAATAGGTGAACTGGGACTTCCTGTATTTTTGGCTGAGTCACAGTTCCCAACTCTCCTCACTAATGTGTTGATTTTCAGATGAGCAGATAATCAATTGTGATCTCTGTCTGTAGGTTTTAAAAGAACAAATTGATTCACATGTACAGTTTTGCGGTTTCTACGCTGGATTTGCTTTTTTTTTATCACATGTGGATTTTTTTTTTTAACAACTTTAGAAATTCTGAATGGATCACATTGCTGCTAATATACCAATTGAGATAATGGGCCTTTATTTGATGCAATTATAGACTGTAAATCCAAGGCAAACAGAACATCTCCATTAGAGAGCTCAGTGAAGGCATGTGCGGTCAGAGCCCTGGTATTTATCTGTCATGCCTGAAGCTGTGTGTGTAGTAACCTCCCCTCACACTTCCTGGAATGCAAATGTGAGTTCCTGGTGAGCCAATGGCACGGCAGATAAAGAAGACAAACTCCCCTCAAAGCGTTTCATTCACAACTTCCCACCTTTTAATGGCAGACGCTGCTGCGCTGGAGTATACCAGGGCTGTTAACGCCACCCTGGCCACAAATTTTTATGACACCTTTTGCGTAAAGTGCAGTGTTGCAGAAACAAAAGACAGAAATTGAGAAATTACAGTTGACATATGGCTAAAGATAAAGAATAGCAGGTAGTTTGTTAATGGCAGGAAAGTTACAAAAGCAATAAAGAAAAGAAATTCTTTTTTTTTTTTTTTTAGCTTTCGTCACAGGATCTTACAGCTGCGACAAGTGGTTGAAATTTAAGTGAAGTACTCGTGAGAGCAGTGCAACAGTTTGTGTACATTTGTTAAATATATATAATCACAATGTGGACAGAGCAGCTCACTTTGTTTGTTTTTAGTTTCTAACAGTTAAAAGGTTTTACCCTGCAGGTTTAGATATTAGTGTCAGTCCAGGAGAGGAAAAAAGGTCGACACCGAGATGTCACACAAACGTTTGAATTTGATTTAACAGGATGTTTGTTATTGATTTTAGTACATGGTGTAAAAACAGAAGAAACGTGCAAATCCAATGAAAATGTAAACGTGCAGCTGTAAAAGCCTCAGTTTTCACCCTGTAATTCACCTGGAAGGAATGATTTTGGAAAGTCACCCAGAGCTTAAGAAAAAAAAAGTAAAAATTCTCTGGTTCCAGCTTCTTAAATGTGAATATTTATAGTTTTTTTTTTTTTAATTCTCTATTAAAGTAAACTGTATATATTTGGGTTGTGAACTGTTGGTCAGGACAAAACAAGATATTTTAGGTTGCATCTTGGACTTTTGGAAAATGGTGATCAATGTTTTTCACTATTTTCAGACATTTTATAGACCAAAGGACTAATTGATTAATCAAAAAAAAATTGACAGATTAATTGATATTGAAAATAATTTTTTGTTGCAGCCCTAGAGTTACCTGTCTTTGTGCATAATCTGCTCCACCATCTCAGTTTCCTGCTCACTCAGCTGGTTTTCTTTTTTTTTAATTTATTTGTTGCTCAGGTTGGCGATTTTGGCGACGCCAACAGCTGGCCGACTCCAGGGGAGATTGCAACTAAAGACATGCAGGTAGGTGTTTTCTTATTTGTTTGAAAAACATGTCACAGGTTGGTGGATTTATAGAGGACACACTGATGAGATCAGGGTGGTGTCTGTTCTCCAAAAATCTGTTAGGGGCTTGGACCACCTAACTATCTCACAGCTGATGCAGTGCACAATGGACAATTTTTGATGTTTGACAATTAATGAGTGGGCGGTGTCTTTTTGCTGTTTTTGCTTAGATAAACCATGTAAGAGATCGCCTCACGTCAGCCCGGTAGTTGTTGAATGTAAATGACAGAGTTGTCTGAATGTCCCTGTTAAATTTTTACAGATTTAAACCGATCATATCAGTGTTTTAAGCTTTATCACTGTAACAAGTCTGACACTGGACCTCCAGGTTTTGGGGCTGTGAAGCAGCTCATCCTGTCTGTGAAGCTAAAGTTAGCTTAAGCAGCTTAAGTGCAGAGATCTCAGCAGTAAGTAACACTAATGTACTGCTAACTTGACTCAATCAGATGTTGGAAGTCGAATCAAAACATTGTCAGACATGACTTACAAGTAGTTTTATTGGGGACTCATTAAATAAATATGAGCCAAAAATTCTATTTTAAAACAGAAAACTTATTCTAACAGATTGTTTGTTTAGAAACAAGATAAGTTTGAGATGATGCTTTGTACAATCCCACCATGTCAACACCTTTCACCTTAAATACCAGCATCTAGTTTAATATATATAGAAATTGCAATATTGGTCAGAAAAATTGCAATTAATTTTTCCTCAAATTTTCAGCCCTAACAATAAAATGTGAGTGTTGGGTGAAGGACTTGGTGTTTTCATACAGTATTGTGTTAAAACAGCTGTGGAGGTAAAAATCATTAGTAATAACTCCAAGCAGGTAGAAGATATCAGTGACTAGAAAGGTTTAAAAGGCTAATCTAAGTTACAGATTATAATATACAGCAACCAATCGGAAAGAGCAGCTCTGCTCAACCTTGCTTGTTGAATGAAGATGTTTCAGTTCAGTGGTGAATCTGATTGGATGAGCAGACGGAGCGCCTCCCTCTCTGCTACACTCTGCTGTAGTTGGTTGTGTGTAGTTTTCTACAATAGGTATTTATTTTAGTGGTTGTGGCTGTAATTACACAGCAGCTAAACAGCACGTCCAGACAGAGCAGCCTGCTTCTGCTGGCCCGACTTTGTGTCCTCAGGACTGCGTGCTGCCTTTTTTTTTTTTTTTTTTACAGTTAGGGTTAGTCCACCATGGCAGGACCTCGTGGACACTGTGGAGACAAAACATGGCTGGCCTCAAAACTTTCTTACTCTGAAATCAATCCGGTCTTTTTAGTTAGACAATCAGAAATGTGAAGGAAGAATTCAGAAATTATGAAATATCCTTTCTCAGACATGTAGGATTATAACTTTAAGAATAATTTCTGTTTAACTGAGACTGAATCAAATACCTTCAAAACTGGATAATATATTTTTTATCAGCTCTTGAAGAAAACCAATTGACAACCATTTTAATAACTGATTAATTGCTTAAAACATTTAGGTGAAATGATTTTCTGGTCCCATCTTCTCAAATTTGAGGATCTTCTGCTTTTCTCGATCAGTGTCATTGTAAACTGATCATTTTTCAGGTTGGATTGTTGGACAGGCAAATAAAATTGTTATGGGTGTTTGTTGGTACGTTGAGAGGGATATTTTCCCCATTTTTCTGACTTTTTATTGAGAAGAAACCTCATACTACATACATTAAAGAACTTGAGATCAGGTTATATAATGGGAGAAATCAGGAGATGTGGTCTCAGCCTTAAACACCAACACCTGTTGCATACAAGCTCTGCATTGATCTGGACATACTCAGCTCAGGTGTCCATACAGCATTTAACTATACATCCAACATACTGGCCCCCTCCCCTCTCATCCCCTATAGCTGTTGGTCCCACAGGGGATGCATCCAATTCGTGTCGTCTTACGGTAGCAGCCAGCAGTCAATCACCCCTCAGAGCCAATTTTCTATTTCTGATCTCTGGACGATAGTGTGTCCCCAGCAGAGCGACCCTGCTAACCTCCCCTAATTTAGGCAGCCAGGTATGCGTGAACATGAGGGAGAGTGCGCGTGTCCCCGAGCAGGAAAATGTGGGTCACATCATCAGAGCCAGGAATAACCGGAGTATCTTGTGGCAGAAATCGAGGGCAGGAGGGGTCAAGTTTGGAGACGATGGCCAAGCCCTGGGAAGGGATGTCCTTTTAGGGATCCCCTTTTAATAAACCACCCCTGGATCTGTGCTGCTGCTATTCTTAGGGGGGCCGGAGTTCACTATCCATCACGTAACATTTAAAGCTGTAAATCGCTCACTGAATGCCGCAGATGATGCACGCTGGGAACTGAATACTGACATCTGATAAAGGAGGGGTTTTTGATTGCAGGGGTTGTGCTTTAGAGTACGGTGCTGTGGTAAAAGTTCAACCTGAGATTTCATGCAGCAAACTGTCCTGTTGTCAACATTTTTACAGTTTAGCCACAAATATTGAAACATTGAGAATATTTTGATTCTGTAGCTTGAATGAATTTGGTCTTTGTGGCTTTTCTCTCGGAGGTGTGAAAAAGGAAGTTTCAGAGTATGATTATCTTGGTGAAAATTTTCTCAGAATACGCTGTTTATCGCACACTCTTCATGCAGCACAGAACACACTTCAGTGGCGCGTTGGTGCGACAGGTGTGTCCTTTTTAAAGAACCACAAACAGAATTTCACTCAAACCTGTTCGTTTTGAATTGACAGCAGAAATTAAACTAATGGATATCTCAGCAGCATGACACACAAAGCCAGAACAGTTTGTGCTCAGACAGTTAGTAGATTAATTGATCAGCAGAGAATTATTTTGATAATCACTTAATTTTAAAAAAAATCAGTTGGTTGATCATTCATCAGGCTGGTTCCTGCTTCTCAAATGTGAGGATTTGTTGCTTTGAGTTCGGTCTGTTGTGTCGGATAAAACGCAATTTGAAGTAGTCAGCTTGGTTTCTGGGAGCCTCTTTGTTTCACATTTTATAGATAAAATGAGTAATTGATTAAACTGAACAAATAATTGATAGTTTCATCGGTTATTGAAATCATTAGCTGTAGCCTTACTCTTGTTGTAGTTTGGTTGAACTGATGCTTTTAAAGAATAGTTTCACAAGTCCACAATCCTCCTTCTGTGTAAAAATGCATTCAAGCTCATATGAGGCTTCAACAGTCAGTTAGCCTTAGTTTGCCCCTTAGAAAGGAATTATCTCACAGCCATTATGGACCAGAGGAGTGATTACAGCGACCAGGTGTCTGTCAATATACTGTATAGCCATATGAGTAATGTGTTAATATAGACTTGGAAAAATCCACAGAAGTTAGTGGTGCTCCTGCTTTGGGCTGCCACTCATTCAACACATTATCATAGTCCACAGTGTATAGCGTAGTATAGGCGCTCATGAAGGCAGCAAAAACCAAACCTAACATAAGTAACTATTTGTCTTATCCATTATCAGCCCATTATGTCATCTGTTTTGTGTTCAGGGTGTCATTCAGTTGATTTCTCACCTTTTTAAAAGATGGGATCACAATTTTTCGAGTCTGTCTTAAAACAACAGTCAGGTGTCCAAATGAACACTGAAACAGTCTTTTTAGTAAAATATGCCCTCTTTGTGTCTCGACAGACAGTGTTTTCCTGTTCCACAGCAGCTGAAGTATGAAAGAGGAAATTTGGCACTAAAAAGACTGTAACACTGAAAGATATCTACTTGATTTGACTAATTTGGACAGCTGAAGCTTCATATTAGCTTCAAATAAACTTGTCCTTTGTTGGTCTTCTTCTGTGGTGCGGTAGTCAGGGAAAAAGTTTCAGTACAGCAGAGAATGACTCGCACACAGACAAAAAAAAAAAAAAAGATTTCAGACTGGGGTCTGGATTTTAAATATTTCTATTATTTACATTGCAGGACTGTACAGACAGTGGAAAAATGTGCAAAAATACATATAGCATCAACTCATTCTCATACACATACTGATATATATACATACAAATGTTAGCTTTCACACTGGGAATATGAACAGGAGGAATAATTACAGCAAGAAAAACGTGTGTCAATATTCATTTACATACCTGACTATTGTTTTAGGACAGACTTGAAAAATTGTGAATCCGTCCTTAAACCATCATCACGCCTACCTGACAGATCTTGAAACGATTCAGTGACGTGTTCATTTGGTTGGTAATTTATACTCCAACTGCAGCCGTGCTCTGGATTCTTAATTTTCACTTGTGAAAGTGACTGTAACAGTTGTTGTTGTTTAAATGATTTGTTGTTAAAGTGTATTGAAGTAGCATCACATGAGATGATTAAGCTACGCTTGAGTTAAAAAAAAAAAAGTTATTAATACAGTTGCAAGAACAATACTGCTGTCCTCCGCTTCCATCATCTCGCGCCGATTCATTTTGAAAGAGCAGCGGCCAATTGGGGGAAACGCCAACACTCGGCTGGCCGACCAATGGTGTAACTTCATCACTCACTCAGGCACTCACTTACAGACAACTGCAGTTATAGGGCTGGTCTGTGGCCGGTCCAGTTAAAAATGTACGCCTGTCTTGATGTAATGACACAGCATTAGCCATTAAGGTGATATTGGATGTAGGGAGCTCAGTTGACTGTAAATGCAGCAGATGGTTCTTATTTTCAGTGTGTTTAATGGCAACAGGAAGAAGCGTAATGCTTTCATGTTGTCGGAGAAGAGCACAGGAGAGCTTTTAAAGGGGCAATAATTAAGGTTTTTACACTGCCTCTTAGCACCAAATTATAACTGCAGAGGCTTATTGATCAATACTACTGACTCACTGACACCGTGGTCAGGCACTGAGACTTTCTAAATTCACTTACAGCCCTAAAACACTCCCCAAACATTCTCATGTCCATTTTTAACTGCTTAGCAATAGAGCGTCATCATACAAGCAAGCTTAGTGTTTGTAAACCCATTTCTACATTTTCTACATACAGAATGGATGTGTTTTTGTGTGTGCGTGTGTGTGTACATCATGGTCCACCTCATTGTCTTCTCTAAACTCCTCTTCCCTCCCTCTATTCAGATCGAGGCAGTGACACGGACCGTGTCCTGCCCGCCGACTGTCAGGCAGGTCAGAGACTCATGGAGATTCACTGTAAGTTCAACCTGAAGCCCATGAAACCTGCCTACCTGCTGACATTCAGTCACTGTATCTGATTATGATACCAGTAATATGTTAAACATCTTTAAAAAATCAACACCACACGAAGAAGAAATATTTAATAATGTCACTTAAAAACAGTTGCTGATTTCCTCTTTTTTGAAATTTGAATTCACTTCTCTTTTTGTGTAAGAAAATACATTTACATTTTATCATTTGGCTTTTCCTTTCATTTCATTTCATTTAGTTAAGCTAGACTTGGGCTCAGTTCACGACCTGTGCACTATTTAAAGCTCCAAACATATTTTTAGCAGCTTGACTCAGTTGAACTTTTTTTCTTTGTTGAATGGTGAAGCCTGTTATCAAAAGCCCGACTGCAGCTCGTTCTGTTTAATCCTCCTCCTGCACCTCCTTTTTACATCTGATATATCAGAACACACCTAATGGAGGCTCAAGAAATATGAAAAATTCAATATAAGATCAAAAATGTAAAAAAAAAAATGACCCATCGCTGATGAAAACACTCCAGTTGTGACAGCGCTCCCTCTTGCACACCAGGTGCCAAATATTGTGCAAGTGTTGTGGCTCTTTCTGTTGCGGTTCTATCATGTTTGAATAAAACCACAATGAACATTTACATAACTGACACTTACAGTAGTCTAAAAATTTGGACACACTTATGGGAAGGTGTGTCCAAACTTTTGACTGGTACTGTATGTCTGAATGAGGGAAAAAGCCATAACTTCAACAGATAGATATAGTCTGAAAGGGGTTTAACACAGTATCCTGTGTGTAAGAAAACTTTATCACCAGTACTCGGAATAATATAAATAAATTGTAAAAGTAAAATAAAATGTAGTTGTAGGTTCCCCAGACAGTTTTGTGTTTGGCCTGGGTGGACCCTCCTTCACATCTTAGGTGGAAAGTATTAAAGAGCGTTAAATTAAAAGCCCCAACATGTCATCACAAACTGATTTATGTCTTCATATGAAAGCAACCAAAAGTAATGAGGGCAAGGATCAGCAGCTCTGCAGCCTGTGAAGTAAAAATACTTCAGTTAGATTTGAAATATGTTCCGGTAGCTTTCTATAATTGAAAACTGTTATATTTTATAAAGGTTATAGTGTGCAACAGGTTTTCAAGTGTAACAGAATTGTTGTTTCCTGTTTGATGAGATTCACTGTTAATGTTAAGAGCTACAGCGCATGTTTGAAATGGGTCTTTGAGTTCAGTGTGATTATGTTAGTTGGCGATAGAGTGTCAAAGAGTGTGTTTGTGTGAGCAGAATTGTTTGGAAAAGCGTCTTACCTCTAGTTACTTACTCGACTTGAGACTAATGCCTTGCATGACTCTTGTGCAAATCCCTCAGGAGTGTCAAACTTTGCAGATACTGTGTGTGTTGCTGATAGCTGAGCTGCCGTAGCTTAGAGGACCAGCTGAACTGTTTGATTTGAATTAGGGATGCAAATTTTAAGCAATTTCTTTAATCGATAGTCAGCCGTGTTAACAATCGTTTTTTTGGTTAATCGTTAACAATTTATGAAATACGCTGATAAGACCTGTGTTCGACACAAATTCAGAGTAGGCTACATTAGTAATTAGTTAAAAGAACAGATAAAGTAAACACCAAATTACTTGAATGATAAATTAAATAACACAAAAGGACTTAATTTAAAATTACGGCGCTCCCACTCTGGTCTGTCAGAGGCACGCTGCCGCTTTTTTCTTCCTTGGATGGCAGGAAGGCGCGTTTGTTTTACAATTAGTGCGTCTAACGAGCCTTTACAGGCACACCTGTAACCCAACTTTATTAAAGCGTAGGAGACTTCACCTAGTGGGACAACCACATACTATAGCAAGTCTATGGAACAGTTTCTGACAGTTACACCGCACATCCCTCATCTTGTGCATTATCGGTTAATATATTTTTAATTGGTTAAATTATTAATCGATAAATCATTGACATCCCTAATTTGAATAAACTGATATGGGCTCTGTGAGCAAAGATACCCTCCGTCTGTTACTGAGTTTGGCTGGAGGACACTGGCAGTGCGGTAATCATAATGAGACTGAACATTGACAGGATAAAGAAAATTTTAAACCACATGCAAAGTTTGCTTTATCACAGTCACTTTTATTGTGACCCTGAGGAGGTAACCTGAATTCATAAAATGCCATCCTTAAACGGTTTGGTTAATCTGCGTATATACTTCGTTCTGAAGGCAAAATGTATTTATATACTGATACCAGTTTATTCAACAAACTAGATTTTTTATCTTTTTTCCAATCTACTCATTTGGTTTATTTATTTAATTAACATTTTCACGACAGATGCTAAATACTACATTTGGTGTAATAAGTGGTTGTATACTAGTGGAATATATAAATTAGGGCAGTAACCACTAGGCAAGGTTATAAAAATACCGTGTTTTCCAGTGTTGTATATACTGTGATTATGATATTGCCAAGAGGCATCCAGTAATTTACTCAAAATCTATAGTAAATTTTTAAAACGGCTTGTCATTTCTAGCAAGGTAGCGAGCGTCAATTGTGCTAACTGAAAAAATGACTAATATTTATCAGCTGTAGCTAGCTAGCTAATTAAGCTGGTTTTAACTTTGTCAGTTGGCAGAAAACTCGGTCTTTGGTTAACTTGTTTTAGACAGGAAGCCTATAAAGGGCTCTTAAATGTGAATTTGTAAGCTACTACATGATGATATGCTTAAAGGCTAAAGCTACATCTCTCAGCTAAGAAATCAGTGAAGTTTTTGGTTTTGAAAAGGCGCCACCCTTCAAAGTCTTTGGATACCAAGTATCTCTCTTTCCTACAGCTCTGGCATAATGAGAAATCCTAAGCTTGACATACCTAGCATAGCTCGACGGTCTGTTACCTGCTAGTTAAGGTTGCTAAGCTATGATTTTACAGTCACTGTTCAGGGGAGGGGAACGAATGGTCAGTTGCCTGAATCTTGTGCATGTTTAATCAAAAAAATCAATAGACTATGTTTTAAACTTAGATTTCACTTTGCTAAATCAGAAAATAACGATGTGTACATGTTAGCATTGTATCTGTGCCACTAACTTCAGCCGTTTTCTTGTCCTGTAGAAATCTCCTATAATTCTTTTCTTCTTTGACTAGGCCTCCTTGTGCATGTTTCTTCAACTCTTTTCTAAGTGTCTGCCTGTATGAACCTGTTTCCTCTTCAGGGCCCCAAGAGGACGACAGTCAAGAAAGAGTTGAAGGAGAAGAGGGAGAGCAACGAGGAGAGCAAGGAGAACCTGAAGGCCAAGTCGGATGATTCTGGAGAGGAGAAGAACGGCGACGACGACTCCCAGAAGAACGGACCGAAGAAAAAAGGTGAATATGGATCTGCAATTTGGCATGTTAGCGTGCCAAAAAGCTTAATGTTACATAGTAAACATTGTAAACCAGCTCATATGTTTCATGCTAAACCTCAGCCTGTTAACATCCATCAATAATTAACATGCTAAATGTAGGAATTACAAGTACACGGCACCATAAAATGGCCACCATACAGAGGATTTTTGATTGAAGTAACAAATGTCCACTGGCACCATCTTTAGGACACTTTTTGCCCAAATAGTTGTAACGATCTTTGAATAGCAAAGCTCTACATTTTGCATCCATGCAACAATTTGTTTTTCTGGAGACCAACACAGCCTCAACCAGAATAGCATACACAGTCTTGTCCAAATTTTATGGACCACATCCTTATTGGTTCATTTAGTACTATTGTCCACATATTTTTAGCCTTTTCAAGCATTTTTATAATACTTGCTGATGAGACAGTTGAAATTGCTTTAGTATTTAATGTAATTGAATAATTTCACTTTCTTGTTGACTATGGGGGATTCCTTAGTTATTTTCCCCATCAACTTTCTGCTTAGCTTAGTCACAAAAAAGTCCAGTTTTCTATTTGTGAAACCTTGTTTCTAATGGCCTGATACCAACCACTAAAGCCAATAAGCCATTTTAAGGATAACAGGGATGTTGACATAGTGTCAGTTAAACTATGCTGGGAAAAATAATTAAATACTTGTGGAAATGGCGAAATAAAGGATGTGAGGACAGTAGAGTAGTTGTAGTGTATGTCAAACACACATTTTGTCAAATACAGCTCATTTAAAATTGAGATTAATTCAGTGTGACTTTAATGCCAGTGCAAAATGACTAGGTGAAGGTGTTTTCATGACAGTTGAAAGTACTGGTATTTGCACTTGAAGTAAAACACAGCTTCCTTTTTTAAATTTGAGCCTGAACAAATGACTAAGTAGAAGTCTGTGAAGGCTGGTTGCAGTTTTGGCAGCAATAAAAGGTTCTCTGACTTTCCCCAAACATGGTGAAGAGTGTTGGGTTTGTTGCCGGGGGACTTCCTGCCGCTTTCTGGTGCCATTTTCCCTTTTTTATGCCTCCACACCGGTGACAGCCGCGGCCAGAGGCATTATGTTATTGTGTTGTCTTGTCAATGCGATATCTCATGAACGCCTTGAGGGAATTTCTTCAAATTTGGCACAAAAGTCCACTTTGACTCAAGGATGAGCTATTTAGATTTTGGTGGACCTCACAAAACACATTTTTTGGCCATAACTCAAGAATGACAAATGTCTAACAGGATAAAGTGATGACGTAATGACATTTTGTATTCAAAAGGTCGAAGGTCAACTTCACTGTGACATCATAATGTAAAAACACTTTTCTGGACATTTTTCAACACCATAATTCAGGAACAGAAGGGCAGATTGTGACCATATTTCACATTTCGTCAGATACTGAATTGGTGACACTAACCTGGGATGATTGTACAGATCTTCTGTGCTGCCGGGTTGAAGGTGTGTGTGTGTGTGTGTGTGTGTGAGTGAAGCATTGTGTGTGTAGCTTCTTTGCATTTTGCTTTCCCAAGGTACTTGTATGAGTCCACTGTCTTCCCTTCCTCTCCCTGGACGACAACCAGGACAGGGGTCCTCCTGTTCCTCTGGTAGTCCACCACAAGCTCATTGGTTTTGCTGATATTGAGCTTCAGGCTATTATCGTTGCACCATGTGACGAAGCTCTCTATCAGTCGTCTGTACTCCTCTGTGACAATAGTCTCTAAGTGAAGACAGCATGTTCCTCACTGGAATCATACATGTCAATTTAGTGAGAACTTCCATATCGGCCAAAAATATACTTAATACCTTTTATTGAATTCCTTCAAAGTCTTCACCTCAAATATGAATTTGGACAGACATGGATGTAAACTGCAACTTGATTGGTTGGCAGAGGCATACAACCATGAGGTGGTATTTCTATTTTCTCTTTAATTCTTACCCTCCCACCCTTTCTTTTCCTTTACACACTCAGTCAGCAGATAAACGCAGGGCCACGTCAGTTAAAAGTGGCTGTCATTTGCTCTCTCCCATTGCATGTGGTATCTGTCTCACACTCAACCACACATCTACAGAAACACCCCAACACATGCAGATGATGTTGTAGACAGCAGGTCACTGATGCAGCCTGGTGGCCAGCAGAGGTACTGCAGCTGACTTAATGCTGTTTCACCTATAAAGGACTCAGCAGCAATGATCACAATTTTTAAATCTACCAGTTGCCGTAAGCTGTAGACAAAACTGGCTTCCTTTCCTGCTGCGTGGGTAGTGATGTAGAAGTGTTTTTTCAGGATTTATTCATTTCTTGCCAAACAATTAAATGGTAAACATTGGATTATTTATGCTTTTGTGACACGGTGCCATCGACTGTTCAATAAATGTTTGAATGAGCATACCTGAAGTAGTTTTAATGCCTACAAAACATCTTTCTTTACATGTCCGAATGCTGATTCAAGAGCTGTGAAAACATTTTAAATAAGCTTTATTAATCTCTTTTAATATCTTGTATTTATACCCTGGTTGTTTGCCGGTTATTAAGGAGTCAGAAAATAGGTAACAATTCACAAAACAGGTTTAAAAACCTTCTAAGGGGACACATCATGCACATCTACAGGTCTATATTTTTAATCTGGGGCTCACTGGAATATCTTTGCGCAAGTTATAGTTTAAAAAGCTCCTTTATCTTATACTGGTTCTTTATGCAGCCCCTCAGTTCAGCCTCTGTCTAAAACAGGCTGTTTTAGCTCCTGTCTCTTTAAGGCCCCCCTCCCGATGAGCCCACTCTGTTCTGATTGGCCAGCTTCTGAGCTATGCAAACAAACAGTAGTAGTAGAAATTCACTTTTCCTTATCTTTTACTCAAAATGAAACTTCTCAAATACATCTGTACATGTTCAAGCTGAAATATGCAATAACGCAAACAACCTAAAAAAGCTAAGGAACGGACGGCCGTTGGTGGACATGTGCGAACAATCTGTTTTTGGAACCATGTTTAACATCGATATCTGACATCATAACAGTATAAAAATCACAGAAAATCCCAAAAAGCATGACATGTCCCCTTTACCATGATAAAACCAAAACTTAGTGTTGTGCAGAGTGGATATGATGCATGAGTCAGATGTGACCTGCAGACGTGCTGTAGAAGTGATGAGCTCTTCATGTCTCTTCTCTGACCAAATATCAATGAAGACGACTTTCACAACTCTGATCTCAGCATTGAAGCAAAAAAAACACAAATCACTCAGTGGTCTTTGGTCTTTATTTGCAGTCATAAAGATTTTTGTTTGGCAGCTTTTGGTAAGAATGAGAATGTTGACATAAATGCCCAAAATATACAAAGTTTAAGTGCTTTTTAGGTTGAAAATAAACTTTATTTTTGTTTAAACACCCCTGTTAATATATTTTCAATACATTTACATTTAATGTACGTTTTTATGAAAACGTACATTTTATGAAAAGATTTAGGTGATTCCTTCAGAGTTGTGGACCTAATGAATGTTTTCCCTCTCTAACGCTGTGTATTATCCCCATGTGGTTACAAACAGGAAACAAGCAGAAGTGGGTCCCCCTGATGATCGAGGTGAAGTCCGAGGGTCCCAGGGAGCGCTCAGCCTCCAGGAACAACAGCAGACAAAACGAAAACCCCCGCCTGCCTCCCAACGCCAGGAACGACCTCAGAGGTCAGTCTGTGATGTCATCACCCAGCATTAGAGTCGCTGTGAGCCAAATTGAGGCAGCATGTGTTCAGGTTGCTCTCTGTAGGTGAGAAGAGGTAGAGAATGTTAACAGCCACGGGGTTGGGAGAGAATCAGTATGAAATAAATCCCACCCAGCTAGTTTTACATGAAGCTTTAAATGCCGGGAGTTATTAGCTAGTGCTGCTAATTTCGGTCAGAAACATGTGACAGCAAACGTTAATTTTGTTGAACTACTGTGTCTGTTTAACTGTCTGTTTAAATTACAGTTATTACACAGTATGACTAACTTAGTTTCTTATGTTCACTGAGGAAATAAAGAGTATTTTATCATGAATGAAGTAAATGTTTCTAATTAAAAAACAGTAATAGTTCTGCAGGATTATCTGCAGTATCTAAGAAATCAGAGAATTGATTGGCTTTCACAACTTTGTTTGCATCAAACATTTGATTTAATTTTTTTTTTCTACTAGTCCATTGTGGTGATTGTATTTGTGCTGACGGAAAGGTTGTCGTTGGTTTTTCTGCAGACTGGCACAGTCAAAAGTACGAGCGGGAGTGGCGCGACGACCACGATGAGGTGTCCAGTGTGAAGAGCGAGGGGGCGCCGTTCCGCGGAGGGTTCAGAGGTCGCGGACGTGGTAGAGGAAGAGGTCGGGGACGAGGCAGAGGCGGGAGAGGTATGTTTATTTTCACCGGTAAATAGACACACACACACAAACGGATGTACTGTAAAACATACACAGTTTTCTCTCCTCAAAAATATCTTTTCTTGGCCTTATGTGGTCATCAGCCTATTTTTGTTTCCTGAAACAATACTGGCGCACAGAGGCGTTGGCAAAAATTTCACCACTGTGTTGCTTGTGTGTCTGTCACCACAAGGAACTTTTTTTAGCACCAGTTCATTGCTTACCACTGCAACAAATGTACAAGAATGAGTCTCTGTAGTGTTGATGCTCAGACATTAACAGTTCACAGAGACACACATACACACACTGAAACAAAAGATGATAATAATAAGCAATAAAAGTTTAAGGCTGGTTTGTTTTTACACAATAAAACTTTGTGTTACTTAGACCGGCCATGTTGGATCAGTCAGATGTGACCGCAGGCGTGCTGTAGAAGGGATGCGCTCCTCAGCGAGACGATTTCCCACATAGCAGCTTTCAAAAGCTAAATCTAATCTAAATGAAACTGACCTTTGACAAGAGCCTGTTGTCATCTGCAGATCCATATTCTAGGTTTTCCCTTCTTGCTTTCTGTTTGAATTAGAATTACAAGTAACGCTGCCTTTCAGTCTTTGTCAACATTTTGAGAAAGTGGCCTTTGTGTTGGTATAAAACTTGTTTGGAGTCGTTAATGGAACAAACCGATCGAGGTTTCGTGTTTATGTTCAGTCTGAGCAATCATCTCGTGAACACTCGATTAATCCATAGTGTGAACATAAAACTCGTATGTTTTGGCAGCGTAGAAAAGGAGATTAAAATAGAAATGTAAAGAGATATTTAAAGATATCCTCCAGACATGTTTTAAGATAGATATAGTCTCTGGTTTGACAAATAATTTGTCTAATACTGTTCTTCCACAAAAAAAGTTCAGTTAACTAGTTAAAAATTCTTAAAATGACATCTCCTCCTTCTCACTCATTAAAAAATCCAGAATCTATGAATATATGTAAATATTTTTAGTGTTTAAAGTTTAACTACTGGATACAACTGAACGTACTTCCCTGAAAAGTCCATTATCACTGTATGTGCACTGGAGGCACACTGAAGTTGCATATTGGACCACGATTGGCTCCGAAGTAGTTGTGATGTCACAAATCATGCTTGTAGGTACACCCCGTAAAGACAGATTTTCGGTGAGCACAGAACAGCCTTCCAGTGTCAAACTGTACATACATCATTCTGCACAGTGAAGCTCAAACATCCAACTGAAGGAACAAGAAGAAAAACACATTGTTGAGCGGGGAGGGACTTTAAATATTCTCTATCCTCCTCTTGCTACAAAGCAGAGATGCTACAGTTTGCTTGACAAAATCAAGCATGTTTGACAAAATAGTCCCAGTTCTGTCTGACAGAACTGGAACGCTTTGTGTCCTGTGAGGCTTCGTGTTTGGGCTGTCTCTGCTCTCAAACTGGGTGGTTTGTGACCCTGATCGGGCCCCACCGGGGCTACAGTGAAAACAAAAAAATGTGCAATAACAAGGAGAAAGTGTTGGAATGAGGAAAAGCCTTGGATCCAGCAGGAGAAGCAGGTTTCCCTGAAGGCCTGTTGGTTTTGGCAGGATTCTCCTTCTCTCCTCTCTGTTGTTCGCTCTCTTTTCATACACACAGTCTTCCCTTACGTTCTCCCCTCTTTCACTAACTCTCCCTTTGTTTTCTGCTTCCTCCCATCCCTACACTGAGGTTGATAAAGTAGTGGTAGATTTTACATTTTGTAAGAGTGAGGGAAGAAAAGTGTGAAAGAAAACAAAGATTACATATAACTGGGAGGAAGAAATAAGTGATCATCCTGGTGTACTCGTATGTCCAGTTTTACGTCCCTTCTGTCTCCTTGAGGACACGTTGTTGACTTTCAGCAGCACTTAAACGGTCAGAGTTAATACTGCTGGGCAGAAGAACTCTGTCTTTGTGTATTTACTCAGCTTTTTATTACACTCTGTAGGACCTTTCAGTGACTACATCCACTCCTTAAGCTCTTTTTATGTCATTTTTATGATTCCATTTTGAATAGCTTCTGAATGGAACCACATTTAACAACATACAGTGAAGCATGAAACTTAACATCTTCGAAAACTAAAAGTATGAAGTGATCGTCCGTCTTAACTGGCTGTTTCTGTCCTTTCCAGGCCACTATGACTATCACTACGGCTACAAGTCCTACGACATGAAAGACGCACCCTACGGCCAGAAGTTCAGCAACTCCGTCACCTACTACTACGACAACATGAGCAGCAGCGACCTTTACTCCGTCGATCAGGACCTGCTCAAGGACTACATCAAGAGGCAGATGTAAGTTTACAGGAAGGCGACAAAGGCGACGCTAAAACATGGTAACAACTAGGAGAGTTCGAGTTTAGGTTGTAGTGCAGGTTTGCAGTCAGATGTAACCTGCAGACGTGCTGTAGAAGTGATGAGCTCTTCATGTCTCTTCTCTGACTAAACATCAATGAAGAGAACTTTCACAACTCTGATCTCAGCATTGAAATTAATACATACTGTTACTTTTACACATTTGCCTGATGGGTTTTGGAGTTTGCTTTGGCAAACAAACTGAGAGAAAAGACAGACTTGTTCACATGTTCTAGTTCTTATCATAACCTGGTTTAAATTTTTGTGACATTTTCTGAGCAAGAAAAGAAACCAAAAATCTAGGCCATCATAAACATCCACTGACATAAATGATGAGGTAATTTGTGTTTCTTATTGATTAGAGGTTAAAATAGGTCTTGTTTTGCTACATGGTGGAGAGACCACAGTTTACTTGACTCAGCCAATACATAAAAGTTTAACAAAATGTGTCAGACCAGTCAGAGTTTGAGTTCTTGGGCTTGTTTATACAACAAAAAAGGTTGTGACAGTTTTGACAGTAGTGCGCTTCACTTTTGTGTTTATTGTTTAACGGAAACTTTAATAAAATTAAAGAAAACAAAAACATTTTATATACAAGCACATTTATGGGGAGTTATACAACTCTGGTTACAATATTTTGCGTCTTGCCCAATCACAACAAGTCTGCAGTTGAAGTCTGGCAGAAGTCGTCTCCGTGTGTGTTGAGACGGTAGTTTTTTGGCACCTAACTGAAGGAGCATAACAGCTTCCTTGTGTGCACCCAGTGCTCCCTTCAGTTTAAATCTGTATTAAGTTACTCAGAGACTTTGAAATCCTGTCAAATATTCTGTTTTAAATTAGTGGTTCCTTGGAGGGTATTTGGTTACACGTGACACAGCAGTGTTTTCACTAAATGTCTCATGAATGCACTCATGTCCGGGCTGTTTTTATTGAGGGAAACCACTTCAATGAAACGGCAAAAGCTGATTTGTCAGTATATACTGGGTGATGATTATGTGTTTTACCTGCTGCTCTGCCCTCTGTAGTGAGTACTACTTCAGCCTGGACAACCTGGAGCGTGACTTCTTCCTGCGGAGGAAGATGGATCAGGAGGGCTTCCTGCCCGTCGGACTCATCGCCAGCTTCCACCGAGTGCAGGCCCTCACCACCGACGTCAACCTCATCCTGGATGTAAGCACATTTCTGTCACTTCTTACTGGTCCTGGCCAAGAACTCTAAAGGGGGAGATAGTGCTGTGTTTCTGTAACCACACAGACTAACTGAGCTTTTGTTTGTCCCGTCAGGCTTTGAAGGACAGTAAGGAAGTGGAAGTGATCGATATGAAGATCCGTAGGAAGGTGGAGCCGGAGAAGTGGCCTCTGCCGGGCCTGACCATGCCTAACCACACCCACACTGACTTCTCTCAACTCATAAACTGCCCAGAGTTTGTCCCGAGACAGATAATGGAGGAGCCCAGAGGTGAACACTATGATCTGCTGTTAATGAAGTTGAACTATGAAAATGAAAGTGTCATTTTCCTTAAATCTACTGTGGTAATCGTCCTTATTGTGTCTTCTTTAAAGATTACTGACACATACTTTTTTTTTTTTTTAGAAAGTTCTTGAAATGAGTTGATTTATACTGAAAACAAATCCAAACAGTTTAATGCTCTGGCAGATTTTTTTTTTATAGTTTTAAGGGAAAAAAAGACTTTTAGGGCTCAGTAACAGACAAATAATACTAGATAGATTTATTTTATTTTGCTCGTCCTGCATCATAAATTAGTGGTTTCAAATTTCTCACAGGAATGTGACCCTGATTACACTTTAATACTTATCAATGAGGTAAATATGGACTAATGTCAGAAGGACTAGGACGGCAGGAGCCCGATATTTAGAATAGCAGTAAGAGGTTTCAACACCATGAGTTTGCATGAACATGTGCAACAGCATTTCAGGCCATCCGGCCTCAACACAGTTTACCCCAAAATAACAAACTAAAGTAATAAAGTGTGCACCAGGAAGCGAGGAAGGAAATCCATCTTCAGAAGGCAACAGTCTGTGTAGTCCCTCTTTCGGGACCTGTAGGTTCGCCGTCCAGTTAACTGGAACCTCTATTCTTCGGTGGAAGCCCTCCTTTAACCAAAACCTGACCTATAGACAGGCCACACACCCATACAGTTACATTCACTCACTTATCAGTATAGGTTATATCTAACATCTAAGTATTAATACAACTTATAATTCAAATCATATTTTCAACTGGCTCTGTTGTACAACAAATATATTTTCTAAATCTCAAATTCAGTGTAACATTACTTCAAATACCCCATAACCAAATATTACATAAGGCACATAATAACTTAAGCTTCATAGAAAACACAGAATGCACTATTGCACAATTAAAATAAGCTGTGCAGCAGGGTGTGCTTTAAAATGATACCAAAAATCTACACAACCCATGGCTTAAAGGATTAGTTTGGATTTTTTTGAAGTGGGCAGGCAGGAGTACCGGCACAGAAGCTAAGCAGTGTACTGTTGTGGACGGGGGCAGCAGCGATACACATTTAAAAAAATCAGTTTAGGTTTATGCTATATTTAGAATATTTTCACTGCTTTACCTTGTCATCAGACAGTCTTTGGCACTACATTTTCTCAACCGTAGAACCTCCGTATTCCTACGCATAAGCTGTATTACACTGCAGATCAGCTGTTTGAGTCAGGAAGTGCTGTTGCAGGATCAGACTGAAATCAAACTTCACTTGCATAAAGATTTCAAAGATGGTGTGTGCTTGTGCTTTTATGGGCAGTACACCAATGGCTGTAGACCTTGTGATTCCAGCGTAGTTTGCCTATACAAATAGCTAACACAAGCACTCTATGTTGATAAGATAAACATAGCCTATGAAACTTTGGTTGTCTAATAATCAGTCATTATGCGATGATGATGATGTAGTGAGAGCCAAAAACTTATTTTGAATACAAATTGCCATTAGGCCCTTCTGGTCTGGTTTTTCCTTCGAATTTATCTTTGGAAAATTGAAACAAAGTCTGCAAGATACCAGCATTCAGTAAGGCAGGGAACTCTGGATGTTTGGTGATGCAGACTGTATGTGAGCCGCTGGCAACCTCTGATTCAGAAAGATCCTGAATTTGTGTTATAATGAAGTCCCTGTAAGTGGGCTTACAGTTTCCACATCTGCACTACCAGGCAGCCTGGGCTCTTTCTTGGCCTCCAGTTTCCACAGAAGTTTCCCCTCTCTGTCTTTCGACCGTTCAGTCTTCACCTGCATAAGTTCGGCATTTTGTCGTTGCTGTCATAATCAGTCATGTTTATTGTATCTGTTGTCTCTTCCGTAAACCGTTGGAACTCAAACCTCACTCAAACAGCTGATCGGCGGCGTAATACAGTGCGCGGCATGCGTAGGAATACGGAAGTTCCACGGCTGAGAAAATGTAGTGCCAAAGTAAAATGCTATCTGACGGCAAGGTAAAGCGGTAAAAATATTCTAAATATAGCGTATACTTAAACTGATATGATTTTTTTTGGAGGCTAAAAAACGTTTTGCCGCCCCTGTCCACAGCAGTAAGTTACCTTGCTGAGTTTACGTGCCGGTAAGTTACTCCTCCCCGCTTCTCCAAACTGGGGGCGTGCCGACCTGTAGGTAATACACTGAGTACCTCATACAACCCCACTTCAAAAATTCTGAACTAACCCTTTAACAACATTAATATTTAGCATTTACAAAACTCCCGTGGTTCAGACAAAATAATTGTAGCTTGCATATTACATGCTAATATTGTTAGTATAAGCCTATGGCATTTTACGTAGTATAAATTAGCCTAGCGGCTAGCGGACTTGACCGCTCGTTGCTTTTCGACAGATTATATTTTTATCAACAGCTAACAGACTTCTTCTTACTCGAGTCACTGCACCCCCCGACAAAATCAGCACAGTTAAAATTTCACCCTATATGTACGCTTTCAGCCAACAAACAGTTTGAAACAGAGCTGCTAATATTAGCATAGAGAGAGCGACAAGATGGCGGTCTAACGTTAGCCTGTTGCGCCAGCTGTGTGGAAGTTCAAATTTAGCTTAGTTACATCGTGAATTATTACTAGATTGTGATTTGTTCATTATTAAAATGAAAGCAGTTGCACCATGGAGATAAGTTACAACATACCTCTTAAGTAATAGTTACATGTGTCCCTAGGGTGACGTTAGGTGTAAATCATAATGTCACAGAATTATACTCGCTAACGGTAAAATAGCAGTTTTTCTGCCACTCAGACTCATTAATTGCATGCCATTTTGCAACACAGTAATCCAGTAAAGACCTAATTTATTGATATGATATTTCAATATTGATCTAGCTTATTACAATGTGCTAAGATGCCAAGTGGCTCATAGGCCAGAAAGCTAATAGGCGTAACCATGAGGACAGAACTCTTTGATTGTAGATTGGCCACTTGCCTTAATTGTGACTTTATGTCCAAACTAGTTAGGGTTATGCCCCAAATAATCGTGGTGCAACCAATTTTAGTAGCTGATTTAGTTACAAACTGACCCTCTGTGTCTGCTGCAGGATCTCCTAGGTCCTCCACACCCGTGAAACACCAGACCAAGACTGAATCAGACATCTCCAACCTCAAGACGATGCCGAAGGGCCTCTCCGCCAGCCTCCCCGACCTGGACTCGGAGTCCTGGATTGAGGTCAAGAAGAGGCCCAGACCTTCCCCAGCCAGACCCAAGGTCAGCACAGAGAAGGTGAAATTCAGTGTGAACCAATCGTAAACTTTTAGGAAGGCAGTGAAGAGACACTGTGAGCAGCAGTTCTGTTTTGTAGCTGTGAAGTCCTTAAACATACCAGTGATCATTTATGTCATTCATCCCCTTGATTGATAATGATCATCATATATTTTCCATCCAGCTGTTTTACGGACCATGATGCCTTGTGGCCACCTTCCAGCTGAACTCCTTAATATTCCTTAATAACTTAGTCCTTGATTTTTGAAATACATTATTACAGAAAGAAAATGGATTCCCCAAAAATGCTCTGCTGATTTGTTTTTATGTTAAAACTTGTTAAAAAGCCAAACAACTAGTGCTTAACAGTTGATTGACAACAAATTAATTGTTTACATTTTAAGATTCAATTCATTGTTTGTTATTCATCAGGCAAAAATGCCAAATATTTTCAGGTTCCACCTTCTCCAATGTGAGGGTTTGCTGCTTTTCAGTTTTATGAGTAAAGTGAATAAATTTTGGGACTGTTGTTTTGACAAAATAAGCTATTTGAAGATGTCACTTTGGGCTCTGGAAATAATGATTCATATTTTTTTACTATTTTCTGTAATGACTAAACACATAATTGACAGATAAATCGATAATGAAATTTAGTTGCAGCTTTACAAGTAATATGCATGTAAGCTGGCAAGTAGCCATCAGGCGTCATTTATATAGAACCAATGAATTTAATCGTCTTCGCAGCCACATGCACCAGTCTTTTTGTTTATTCCAGTATTGAACATTGTACACATCCTTTTTGATTAGATGCATTTTCTTTTTTTCACAAGAAAACGGTAAAAAAGAGGTTTCCGTCTCCTCGTCTTATTTTTTAACTCTCCACCTCAGTATCCATTCTTCCATCCATTCATATTTATCCATACCCTCCATCTCTCCCCTCTTTCCTCCTCCTGTGTGGTCGTTGTTGGTTGACTGATGTAGGCCCCCTCGTTGCAGCAGCAGCAGCAGAAGGAAAAGGACGACTTGATTCGCTCTCCGGTGCCCCAGTCTGGCTCCTCGTCCTCCCCTGCTGCCCCAGGAAATAAGGTGAGAAAGGAAATGTGTGATCAGATATACAACATACATGATCAGTTGCCAATTTCTAATCATTTGTCTTTTTTGTTTTTTTCTTTTTGTGAATTTATCTCTGATCAGGATGGAGCAGAACAGGACGAACCGGAGGAGCTTGACTTCATGTTCGACGAGGAGATGGAGCAGATGGACGGACGTCGCAACACCTTCACTGACTGGTCGGACGAGGAGACGGACGGAGAGATCGATGACCACGACGTCAACAAGATCCTGATCGTGACGCAGACGCCACCTTACCTGAGGAAGCATCCGGGGGGCGACCGCACTGGACACCACACATCACGCGCCAAGCTGACCAATGAGCTGGTCAAGGTGATCAACGACGGGCTCTTCTACTATGAGCAGGACCTGTGGGACGACACGTACGAGCCTGAGTACGCCACCATCAAGGTGAGGTCATTTTTCCTGCTCGACCTGTGAGTGATTTAAATCAACGTGAGGCTGTTCTGTTTGCGAACCAGATGTGGTCACTGTTGAGTGTGGTAGGCTGAGAGAGCTGTCAATCAAGAAAACTACTTTTCCCCAAGCCTGAAAACTTCATAAAGTCTCCAGTTTCTAAAACTGTGGAAAAAATGATTGGAAGAAGTGAAAAATGTTGAATTTTAATTGTGGCTTTTTCTCTTTTACTTCAGTACAGTCTGAGGAACTTTGTTTATAGTATTAAGTGAATATGGACTTTTTTTATGCTTAATTACAACAGTAAGATTAAATCGGGCACTAGACCGTATCAGACCACCATGAAGAGAAGATATTGTGATCCTAAGGGTGCTACACGCAGCTTGTATTTGTATTTGAACCCTTAAATAATAATTTGGCTGCTTTTTCAGTCAGTAAATCTTTTGTAGTCTGAAAGTAATTGTCCTTATTTGGTCACCGGTGGCAGAAAGACAAACAGCCACCAATCAAAACTTGAAGACAGATACAGCTCAGATGTGTTCAAAACACATCTCACTGTTTCCGTTTTTTATTGATTCTCATTTTTTTGAAAAGAGCAGATGAGTTAAAGTAAAATTTCCTGCTTGAAGACGACACTGATCACTACGTTTCCAGTAGACAAGGACTCTCACGATGTTAACAGCTCAGAAAATGCTTCTGGCAATAGAAAGTAATTATTACTGCGGATTATTATGTTAAAGGATGCAGTGTTTAGGATTTAGTGGCATCTAGCAGTGAGGGTGCAGATAGCAACAAACTGAATACTTTTGCTGAAATTGTTGACATTTTTTTCTGTTTTTTAATAATCAATGAACACACAAATTCCTGTGTGTTTTGTGACATAATGAAAAACATTTCTGAGGGCGTCATAGTCAAATAATAGTCAAATAACAGTCAAATAAAACAACCTGTAGCTGATACATAACTCGAGGCCGGCTCTTCTGAAAGCTTCCACGTTGTGTCACCGTCATATTGGAGGTGTTTCTGCCCAAGGCCAGAGGACGAGTAGATTTATTCATCTTCAGTTAGAGCTGTTTCTGGATTTGGAAACGAAACACAGAACAGAAAGTTTTGTTTTGTTTTTTGTTGTCATTGCTGCCCATTGTAGCATTGTTGAACTCTTTGTGGGACCTTCACGTGCTCGCAGGCACACATCCAGCGGCGTGTGGAATAGAGGACGCTTGTTTATAAATAAACCCTGCACACAAGGCTTTGGCCTGAGGGGTCGAGCTGACGGGCTGCAGGGGGAGGCGAAGATGGACGCTCAAAGATCTGAGGATACTTGGTGGAATGAAGGCGCAAGTGTGAGTCGCACTTGGTGAAATAATCAGAAGGATTGGTGCATCAGACTTGTTTTGTGTTTATAGTATGATTTTAAATTGAGCTGTTGCTGTAGGAGGAGCATGTGTTATTTGGAGGACTTTCCTTGTGGAAAATTCAGGGGTTTTTTTTGTGTGTTGATGTAACCCAGCTGGTTAGTGTAGAGTCAGAACAGTAAGAGACATGAGGGTGAAAAGAGTGTTTTTGGCAGCCATGTTTTGCTGCTGCATCTCAATCTCCAGACTGCTGCAGATAAGGTCTGTTGATGATCAATGTGTTAACATTTCACTTGATGTTCCAGGTTACTTTTAATGATTTTTTTCCCCCATATTTTGGTAAGAATCTCAAGTTTCTACTGAGAAATTTGTATTGGAAATGACAAATTCTGTCAAATGAATCCATGTGTCATTTGCCAAAGTATATTTTGTCATTCAGCCAAAATAAACAGATAATCTAGAGATCGTCTTTTCTGTCAGAGTTGTATGAAGAGGTTTTCCCACCTGTCCTCATATTAATGTTGGATCCTCTCCTTTTTTACAGCAAGAGGTGGAGAACTTCAAGAAGGTCCACCTGATCAGCCGCGAACAGTTTGACTGCCTGACCCCCGAACCCCCTGTCGACCCCAACCAGGAAGTCCCCCCAGGACCCCCAAAACCTCAGCAGAGTAAGGACATTTTAAAAAAGCACACATGATGTAACTCCAAGTTCATAAATATTTAGAGACATCACAGTTTTAAGTAGTAAAATGGTAATTTGGACATTTATTGTTTCACAAAGGTTTTAACTCGGTATTAAGAAAGCTGTCGTACTATTTCATAGGATTTAAATAGTGTTGAGTATGATTGAAACATACCCTTTCAGGTGTTATATTCAGTTTGCTATTCTTCTTCTAACTTCTAACTCCTGCAATATGTCAATATTTTCTCTCATTTGTTAAGTTTCTTCAGTGATGAAAGTGGTCCTATTATTATATTAAATAGATCTTAAAAAGTCATAAATTCATGTTGATTAAACTCGTCGACAGTGTGCTGCTTCATCTTTCTGTCATTCTGTTCAAACGATAACAACTGTGGTTTTACTGATCATGTTAGGGCGTCATCAATCATGAGCACACTGAAATAAATGAAGCTATTAGATCACTGATGTTGTCTCTTTAATGACTTTCAAGTGTTTAATTTCAAGATTAAATACATTTTAATGTACCAAACATCTGAAGGCAGTTGAAGAAAAATGCTCCTGTTTGAGGCGACATGTGAACGTGTGAACACACAGTTTTCTTTTTTTGCTGCTCAATAACAAATCTCTCCTCTCACGTCCTCAGTCCCCACAGACGCTTTGGCGAACAAACTCTTCGGTGCCCCTGAGCCCTCCTCAATAGCACGCTCGCTCCCGACTACCGTGCCTGACTCGCCCAACTACCGCAGTGCCCGCACGCCCCGCACGCCTCGCACCCCTCACCGGAAGGACCCCACCATGACACCGCGCTTCTACCCAGTGGTGAAGGAAAGTCGGCCTGTCGATGCCAAGGTAAGATGGCTGATGTGTGAGGAAATTTTTTATTTTTTTTTGCTTTTTGGTGGTGGTCCAAAACCTGACTAAGCTTTTTTTGGGATTAAAAAAATCCACTGACTAAACATTTGTAGCCAGTCAGTGACTGTTCAATTGCTGTAAACTCACCTTTTAAACATTTTTATTTTCTCTGTAACCGTTCAGACGCCCAGAAAGAGGAAGACCCGACACAGCTCCAACCCACCCATGGAGTGTCACGTCGGCTGGGTGATGGACTCCAGAGAGCATCGCTCCCGTACCGCCTCTGTCAGGTGAGACTGGCTTAAATCCCTTCAGACACGGCCAAAACTGATTTAAGTTGCAAAACATTATAAGATTTCACTGGTCAAAAAAACCCAAACATAAACAGACCAAATGGGTTGGTGACCACTTGTAGCTGCAAACATGCAATTATCTAGTGCAGCTTTAGTTTCCCATCACAATGAAATGTGTAAAATGCAATGATAGGTCTAGACTATTTATATCATACTGCATATAATCCTGTGAAGTCACAGTTTTTAGTTACAACTGATTCTCATACTTTTATTAATCTCTCATTACGTGTAAAACTAAACGGACTAACCTTTCCAATTTGAGTTGTAATATTTTGCGCATAAACAATCTGTGTTCCTTCGTCTCAATCGATTTCATATTCTGAAGCAAAAATCAGAAAATGCTTTTTTGAAAATTATTTTTTTAAATGATGTTTTAAAAATGGAAATAGAGCCGTTTTCCATTTAATTGTGTGTTGTTCCTTATTATGGATTTTCATCTCGTTAGTCAAACATGAAAATCCAGTTTCCATTACTACAAAATGCAAAATTGGGGCGATTTTAAATGATCTTGGAGGTGAACCTGAAGCATTTTAATCTTTTAAAGTTTAATTAATGTGCTGGCTAGAATGAATTATCATAATAATTAAGCAAACAATTAATATAAGACAGTAGCCAATTCACACTATGGAAAGCATCCGCATCAGTCTGGTACCGTCCGCTTTTGTCAGTGTGAAAGCGAGCGAACGCACACCATCCAGATGCATCCGGTAGAATGTTTATTTCTATAGAAACAATAAAGAAATTATAACAATTCGTAATTTTCAATTGAACGCAGCTGAAGGTATGTTGGCTTTAGGGTTGTGGGTTGACAAGGAGACCTGTATATTTACTTGACATTGCCCGCGATCTTAACGAGATGTATTCATATTTATCAAATTGATCATATTAACAACCGTTGGCAAGAGCGAGCGCTCCTCTGGTAGGCCTGCTGGATAATACAACCCAAATAATAAGAGTATAGTTAAGACAGGTTATGCAACAAGGACTCTGACTGCATCCATGTGGTTGTGGACTATTTATCTAAGCAACAGTAAATATGCATATCAGAAAATGGATCCGCTCTCCTCCAGTAGTTAATTCAAGACAAGACGCAAGTGAGGAAGGAGATGATGCACAGGTAGACATCGAGCTCACACAACATTTTCTGTGTGCGCGCCTTGTGCCACAGAAATGGATGGAGAGGCCACGAAGCAAAAGCTGATCTATAAGGTTCTTACAGCACATCGAAAGGCACTGAAGGCTATGTCTAATATCCTCACAATGAAATTTGCCCTTCAGTGCCTTTACTGCTATGTATGAGCATTTATTTTCCACTGTCTAGATGACTAAAGGCGACCGCAGACCGCAATAGAAACGCCATCGACTGTTAGCGCTCAGTGGCTTTGGCGTTTCACTCTGGAATCGCCTGACAGGCGAGATCCAGGCATTCCTCTCTGCTCCATTTGCCTGTAGACAAGCTATTGTATTGTGTCTGAAAATTGCTTAGCCACCCTCCGAGGTACCTGAAGGACTTTGACATTGGATAGTAGTTTAGCTGCACACAGTTCATAAAAAGTTGAGTTAAAATACTATTCGGCTGAATGGGGTAAAATCTAAAAGTATTTTTGGGTTGAAAATTATTTAAGTTGAGAACAGTTGACAAGGTAAGAGCACAACGGACTATTATAAAAGAATGATAATCTAACAAAAAGGAATGGAAAGAAAATATAAGAGTGTTAAGTAAAACAAACATCTTCCTAAAGACAGTTATTTTATTTGTACAGTACAGCACACAGGAAGAGGGATGTAGTGTTATCAGAGTTATTATGGTACATCACTGCCACCTGGTGGACAGATACAGATAGTATCCTGCAGTAGGGTTTTGTTTTCAATAAAGGTTACAGAGTGAAACACAAGACGTGTGAGCTCTCACTTCTACACTCCTTTCTTGCCATCCTAACGTAATAGTGATGAAAAAACTAGGATACTTTATAGCTGATCTACTTATTCTGTGGTCAGAGATCTTTATTTTTTAATGTTGTACGTTTCCGTTTTGGCAGATAAGTCTGAGATTTATTTAATTATGATCATTGGGTGATTAGGCTATTGTAGGCAACTATCGGCTGTCGATAGGATCTGTGGCCATGTGAAGACATTTATTATATTCAGTTAACATTTCCAAAACCATAGCCTCTGTTCTGTTAATATGTGGTCTAGCCTACAAGGTTTTTATTTCTTGCTACCAGGAAATTTTCCCAACTGAGAGGATAATTATCGGTAGCAGCAGATCAGTAGGCATATTTTCAACCAAATAATCTATAACGGACTGTGCATTGCCAGATATATTCCACATTAGTGTGACAGTGGAAGAAAACTCTCCTATGGAATTTCAAGCCAACAACACGCTGCCATCAACTTTTATAATAGGTGGGTAGAGTCCTCCATGTGTATAGCTTTGATTATTCATTTAGCCACAGGATTAGGCTGCTGTTGACAGATTAGTGGATGTGATATATTAAGAGGATGTGTCATCATTTTGCAGCCAATTCAGGTTGAAGTTGGAAAGGTTTAGAGTTTGAGAAATTACATGGGTGTGGAAAAGCTATTAAGTTTGATAAAACAGTCAGGAGATTACCCCGCATATTGTAGGCAGACCACTGTTGTCTTGCACTTATTCTGTGCTTATTTATAGACTGGACTCTACCTACATAATATCATAACTGAACTGTCAATGTTGTAGCTGCTGTTAATAATGTTGAAAGGTTAGGATTAATATTAACCCTAGAGAGGGGGTTTCTTATCAAGAAAAATGAAACTTGTGAATGGAAAAAACTGAATTTTGAGCCTTTTTCTATGTACCAGACATGGCTTCAGACTTTTTTAAAGGGAAATAATGATGCAGAATTAAAGCTGAAATTCAAAACAAAACAAAAACGGTGACTTAGCATTACTTTAATAGGTAGTTTTAAAAAAAGGCCCACCATCCTAAAAAATTAAGAAGTTTTAAAATACCTTAACTATCTCCTAATGTGTGCAAAACCATTTTAATACAAGCATGGGGTCCCTTAAATCTCTGAATTTAACGCCACAAACTTCCTTTACTTTGCCACATTAAAGAACCTGCTTAAAGGTGCAATGTGTAAGATTTAGTGGCATCTAGCGGTGAGGTCGCAGATTGCAACCAGCTGAATAAAACCCTTTAATCGTGAATGTGTAAGAGACCGAGGATCAAAAGCAACATTTAGGGCTTTACTTTGATCTTTAAAGGATTGCATTTTGTTGCTATAACAGTTAAAGTTAGCGATATTAAGTTCATCCCATCCTAATGTTCGGCTTTTTAAACTTTAAAATAAAGTGAAGTGAAACAGCTGTAAATGACGCCACTGACGCAGTTATAATATTTGATGTGGTTTCACTGACTCTCTGTTCTCCACCTCTCTCCCTCTCAGCTCTAACGCCAGCCCATCAGAGGGCACCCCCGCCCTGGGTAACATTGGCTGCACACCCCAGTCCCTCCCCAAGTTCCAGCATCCATCCCACGAGCTGCTCAAGGAGAACGGCTTCACGCAACACGTTTACCACAAGTACCGCCGGCGCTGCCTAAATGGTACACACCTTTTCTTGTTTTTCTACTTTATTTATTCTTCAAATAGCATTAGAATCCTGTTCAGAGACTATTCAGCAGCATTTATTTATTAAGTGATTCTGAATGTTTAGGGAAAAATCTCTGTTTATCTGTTTTGGTTTTTTTTTTTAAATAACCTTGACCACTATCTCTTTTTCTTGTCGGCCAATCACAGAGCGAAAGCGACTGGGAATCGGCCAATCACAGGAGATGAACACACTGTTCCGCTTCTGGTCGTTTTTCCTGCGAGATCACTTCAACAGGAAGATGTATGAGGAATTCAGACAGCTGGTGGTCGAGGACGGGAAAGAAGGATACAGGTAAGAGCCGTGACCAGCGATGGATGGATAAATGCAGTGTTTTGACACAGCGTGTGTAGCAGTGTCACCAACTGACCTTGAGAGACCCTTGAAAAGCCACCATTTTGCCTCATGTCTGTTACTCTTGAAGTTAGAACCACTACTCCAAAATCTGAATACACAGCTACTAATACTCATTTTAAAAGTGCTAATAAAATGCATCAGATGCCTGTGTGGTGCAAACTGAGCAGCAGTGTGTGTTTGACTTTTACTTGAAGAAAACAACAGTTGAGTCGGTTGTAATGAATATCGGCTCATATAAATCTGCAGCCGCTGGATCGGAGCATCATCATTTTCAAAACTTAACCTTGTCTCATTATGGTTATTAATAGTATGTGTGTTGCTTTGTATCTAAGCCGTGTCCAAATACATTTGCCAAACACTTTGTTTTCCTGTGTTCAATTCTCAGGTACGGTTTGGAGTGCCTGTTCAGGTACTACAGCTACGGTCTAGAGAAGAAGTTCAGGCCAGACATCTTTAAGGACTTCCAGGAGGAGACCATGAAAGACTACGAAGCTGGTGAGACTAAATGTATTCATTCAAAAGACACGGATGTCGTCTCAGTTTCTGGTTAATTTTTCCGTGGTTTTGGAAAAAGGGACACTTGCTGCGTTTCCACGGCTCCTGGGACGGTCTGTTTTAATCATGCTGAGCAGCTTCTACTGTGTTCCCACAGCAGGAGATAACGGCATCGAGCCAGTGATGGTCCCAAACTTTTTTCACTTGGTCCAACATGCATTTCTCTGCCTCCTGTTCACAGGCCAGCTGTATGGACTGGAGAAGTTCTGGGCCTTCCTTAAATACTCCAAAATCAAGACCCTGGAGATCGACCCCAAGCTGCAGGAGTACCTGAGCAAGTTCAAACGTCTGGAAGATTTCAGAATTGACGTAAGTTGAATATTTCTGACGCTTGGCTGGATGAGGATGTTTGTCTCTACACTGGTCGCATTGTAGAAGCAGCAGCTTTGTCAGTGTCTGAACAGGATGCGTTCAGGCACAGGACTGCGTGTAGGTCATCTGTGTTTTGACAGAGCTCAACAGTCATTTTTCACACATAAAACAGAAGAAAGAAAGATGGACTTAAAACCTAAAAAGAAGCTTCAGGTCACAGTTATGCATGTAAAGTGCAAGTGAAACGTGGTCCTGTACACAGCGCAGATGGATGAAACATTAAGTTATAATAGTTAATATTGTACAATTTGATAAACCCATTTTATACCTGTGTATCACAAGATGTACATGGGGTCATTGTGGGTTTTTTTTTTTTTTTTTTTTTAAGTGTTGTGCTTTGAAAATGACCTGCCATCTAATCTGTATCCTGGTCATTTCTGGTTTACAGCCGCCTATGGAGGACGGAGGCCGCAGAAGACACTCATCCAGCGGGGACGGTCGTCGCCGGCACCCCTCTCAGCCCTCCAGCCGGCCCCACAGCCAGGCCGGCTCAGGCCCCAGCCCCGCCCTCACCGCCCAGGGCCCCGCAGCCAAGGATGATGCCAAACCCGCCAGCCAGAGAGCCCCTGCCCCCGCCGCTGACCTCGCACCAGATGCCAAGACACTGAAGTAACTCCACAAACACGCCGCCACACACGGATCAACTCAAACACGTCTGCAAGTCGCCGGTTCTCTCCGCGCCACAGGAGGGGGGAGGGGGGCATCCTGCCCTTCAATCAAGCATGAGAAGTTTTTTTTTTTTTTTTTGAGAAATGAGGAAGAAATATAACTAAAATGGCGCAGTTTATTCATTAGTTTTAAGTTTTTGAGAAAAAATATTTTTTGTCTTAATGAGGCAAGGAATGGATGAGGTGTCAAACACATTTTTATTTTTTTACAAACCATTGCCAGTCCACACGGTGGATGGTTTAGTGGTTATTTACTATCCTGGATTTTTTTTTTTTCCATGTTCTCCCCCCTCTCTGTCACTGGGACCCCTCTTTGATCGTCACTGTCCTAATGGCTGAAAGATATCTGATTCCTCGCCCAGATCTCAGATTTATGATTATTATTTCTTCGGCGTGTGGCGGGATTGGAGACTTGGAAATAATTTGAACAAGACTGAGCATCTGAAAGCCCTGCTAGTAGCCCGCTGGAGGCCGTGCTGCTCCTGACATCCAACCGGACCAAAGTGGTTTGAACCGAGCGACTGACATTTCCATCCGCAGAGCCCCAGAGTGCTCTCAGCTCTCAGGCTAAAAATAACAACTATTTGATTTACTTTATGGCTGGACTTTGAGGGGGAAAATATTAAAGAACCAAATGATAAAAGAGGAAAAAAAGAGACTTGTACCAATCCCTCAGTATGGACACGATCATTGAAAGTTGCCTTATTTTAATGGTTTTACTGCTTCTAACTTGTGCCCGCCACCTTATTGTCGATTGTACAGCATTGAAATCACCCATATATCCAGTCACCGTTTCCAGCAGAGGCCACTAGGTGGTGCTGTGTCTGCCAAATCCCCCTCACTCTCCTCCGTCACCTTTTCTGAACTGTCTTCCAGGTGTCACTCGGTCTGTTACAAGTCCTGTAATTCTTCCCTGTGTTTGCAAGTCGTGGCTTTTTGTGCTAAAACACATCAACCTCTTGGAAATTTTCTGCCTTTCCCCCCTTCCCCCCCAAAAAAAACACTTCAGTGGGGTGGAGAGTTGGGACCGGAGGGTCCTTATGCTCACCACCATGATCTCCCTTTGGGTGCTTCCTGACTTTTTTTTTTTGTCCCGCTCCGCCTCCCTGTCACACGAGCTGCATCCATCCGTTCATCCATCCGTTTGACATCCATCCATCAGTCGACCATCAGTGATGCTACAGGACTGGAATCATCAATCTGGATTACTTGAAGAACCGATGGTTACGAGGAGGGCCGTCGTGCTCTGTCGCAGGTGCTCTGGGTGGAGACGCTGGCCGGGCCGTAGTGGGGCTCAGACATTTGGCCTCCGGCTTTGCTGTAAAAAAAAAAAAAAAAAAGAAGTTCGCTCGGGCCGACCCGCTGCTCAACGAGGCTGATTTGGCCTCTGGCGCTCCCCACCTCTTTCTGTTTGACACACACACACACACACAGATACACACATCAGCTTACAGGCATGAACACTGACAGGTGTACTCGCACACAGGTACTGATGTAGCAGCGTGAGCAAGCTGAATACGAAACACACACACAGCTCGATGTCTTGCCTCGCTGTGGACAAATAAATTCAAGACTGGATTGTTTGTTCACTCTGTTCAGTCGTCACTCTTCCTACAGTCAACTGAACTCTAATAATCCGGTGTGGATAATTAAATCTTTATCCAACTCGATGATATCAAATAGAAGAGTAATCTTTTTTTTTTTCCTCCACTAATGTAAATGTGAATTTGACAGATGAAGAGAAGTGATCACAGCTCCCTGCTACTCGTTTTATTGTTTATAGAACAGAATATATATTTGCCTTACATGTGTACGTACTCTTTAACGTTTTTTTTAATGGTCTCATAATTATCTTATTATGCTTTTTAATTTCAATTTGCAGTGTTTCTAGCGTTGTTGTTGTTATGATGGAGGCGGGGTTTGTGTCAGGCTGTTAAAACATCTGTGGATTTCAGAAATGGGAACATAGTTCACAACACAAAAGGGAAAGTTGACATCAGGACGTCAACAGGTATTCAGTGCGAGGATAAAATCTGTAAATCTTAAAGTATTTCATGTTGAAATCAGTTAATTTTGCTCTTCTTTTTTTTTAGTAAAGATGTTTGCCAATATAGATGAGAGCAGCGTTTCCAACTACAAACTAATTAATGAATCTGCAGCCTCCAGGGTTTCTGCAAACAATATGTCTGCAAAGTCTACAAAACGATTTGATTTTGAGGTTTGAATTGCACAAGAAATCCATAAAGAATCTACAGTCTTAATACATATATATGGACATGCAGATGCTCAGTGAAATGACCTGTTTTTCGCTGACATGCTGCAATTTCTGTTGCAAACTTTTAGCCGAGTAAAAACTTCACAGTCATATGCGTGAAAATGCATTTGGAAAGAGTTGAGTTTAGAAAAGGCCTGAAATTTTCAAATCAGACTGAACACCTGTGCCTGTTTTTTTTTTTTTTTTTTTTTTAAGTCTTAGTCCTTTTCCGTAATAATGATTTGGCCTGTTGGTTGATGTTCCAGCAGAGTGGAGAAGATTGTTGTCACATTGTTGTCCTGTCAGTGTTTCTGTTTTTTTCAGTTTCTTCCTCTAAATCCAGATTTGTTGGTATGCAAGCAAAGCTGTACTGCTTGCCCCCCCCCCTTTAATGTCTTGTTGGTTTATCTTCAGGGAGATTTGGATCAGTTTTTCGAGGCTTACAGTTGATGCATCAAAGTGTTTACTGGAGGTTTAAAGACAAAAAAAATTAGAGCTACGAAATATTCAGAAAAAAACCAGCAAATCCTTTGATGTGTGAGCTGGTGTGTGGCTGCAGACATGGCAGACTGCCATTAGTGGGGGGGCCTTCTTCCTGGGACAGTCCCATGATCCCTCCCTCTAATGCGATCACCTGCCATCACCGGACATTTGGGGAGGTTTCAGGTGGTGTGGGAGTTTTCAGCCTTCTCTATCAGCATAGAACTGCTGCTAGTTGTCCAAACAAACTCTAGAGGGCGCTGACCTCTGCTCGTCAGTTTTACATGGACTTGGCCAGACGGCCGGACTCTGAGGAGATGGACGATGGACGTGGGACGGGAGGGAGGAGCAGAAAAAGAGCAAAGGAAGACAGAAAGAAGCCCGACTGGGGTTTGTGATGTTGCTGAGAGGAATATGGCTGGTTATGATGTCTGGAGACTGAAAAAAAGGACAAAATTCCATAAAGCCATATGAATATGAAATAACTGTATATGAACCATTAAAATAGTTCATTACATTACAATATCTTAGGCTTGTCATGAGGAAAAAAAGATGAAAACAAAGAAAAAAGGAACAAAAAAATATATAAAATGGAAAAATGTAAAATACTTGAATGAGATCTTGTATTATAACATTTAATATTCATAATATCTGCTTTGTAGGCTGATGTGATTCGCTTAGTGTTATTTGTAATTTGTAGTAATTATGCTTTTCCTTTAATAAAGAAAAAAAACACAAAACGGACAAAAAAACCTCAAACACTGCCTGTTGACTGATTATTTCTAGTGTGTGAGTGAGATGTTTTATGTCCTGATGCCATAGAGAAAAAAAATGAAATGCATGTCTTTTCAAAATATTTTAATATTAAACAGTCCAGCTAAAACTTGAACATTGTATCAAAGTAGAAGCTGTTTGTTTTTTAATTCAACACTCATTTCTTATACAACCATTCCTGAGGCCTTCTGTAATACACACACACACATTCAACAGTATGTTTCTGTTCTCCAGGAAAGAAAAGTGCAAATGTTTGTTCTGTCTTTTGGTGGAGAAGACAGACTGTCTTCTGTCTGAGCAGCAAGTGAACGCAGCAGAAGAGTCTGGACTGGTGAACTGGAAGTGCTATTAATAAACTCTACATATGACACAAAATTTGTTTCTAATAATTAATACATAACTCTACATTATTCATGTGTTTACAATACAGCATTTACACTTAAGATTCACGTAAAGAAAGAAAGCGTTATTTAGTCGCCGTCGTCCCAACAATCATTTTAAACAAGTTAGTGCAATCTGGGTGTTTCCTCCTACGTTTTGGTTTAATCAGGTGGAGAGGCACACAATAAGAACAGCGACGTGTTTGAATACGTGTGAAAATGTAATTTGAATCAGCCCAGTAAACAACCGTCCAAGAGGCAGCTGCTCATGTTTGTAAAAGGTGAGAAAAACAACATTAACTGAAGTTAACTGGGCTGAACATTGGAGGTTATGGCAGAGTGCAGTCTAGTAGGGCTGCAACTGATTATTATTTTCACTATCGGATTAATCTGCCGATTATTTTCTCATTTTGTTTATGAAATGTTTTGTCTGATCAACAGTCCGAAATGCAAAAATATTCAGTTTACTATGTAGGACAGAAAAAGCTTCAAATCCTCACATTTGAGAACCTGCATCCAGCAAATATTTAGTGTTTTTGCTTTAAAAAAAAAAAAAGACAATTCTTCGATTATCAAAATAGTTGATTCATTTTCTGTTGATTGACTAATCGATTAATCGACTAATCATTGCAGCTCTACAGTCAAGTCTATCATACTTTGCTAAACTCTGGCAGGGAACTGTCCAGTAAATGAGCTACTTGTGAGTATTTGTGACTTGTTTTAAGATGACTTGATGAGCCTCTAAATTTAAATAAAATCATCAAATTATGATGCATGGACCAAAGGCAAACTTCTCCATGGTGGTTTGGAACAAAGATAATAAACTGCAGGTAAAACTGACACTGTGGCCACATTTACACTTTCATGTTACCTACCTAAAAAAATAACCACAGCGGCAGGCGACTTCACATCGACGCCAAACTTATAAAACTGCATGAAACCTGCATGTCTGATAAAGTGCAACAAATACATTTCTGCTTGGAAAAAGAGAAAAATAAAAAGTGTCCAACAGGTTTTCTGGATTAAAACAATCAGAATCTAATAGTCATTGAAGATTGATCGGGCGTTTTGTCAACACGTATCCCAAACCGATCCCAAACTTGGCGAGGCCTGGGCCTGAAGTTAAAGGTCAGGGGTCGCAGGTCATCACTGGCCCTTCTTGGGTGTGTCGGGGATGCTCACGGTCAGCGGGGTGAAGCTGGTGAGCAGGGTGTGGCGTTCATACTGCTTGGTCTGCCTGAATTTGGCGTCGGTACTGTGGAGCCTGTCCAGCACGCCCAAGACCCCGAAACACTGGTTGAACCTGGAACCAGAAGCAGCATGTGAGGGTTTTCTTTTAAATAAAATAGACTAAGTTCAAAACATGAATACAAAAACTAAAAATCCCTTTATTAGTACTCTTGGGACACACAGCGGACAGGCAGACTCACTTGAGGTGGTGGAAGTCGTGGAACTCGGGTGAGGGCAGGAAGGGGAGGTGGTATCCACAGTGGGAGATGGTGGTGCTGACCAGAGCCAGGCAGTACCACATGGAGGTGGTGGTTATGTGGGAGCCCAGGACCACAGGCCCGATTACTACTGGCAGCGTGTTGGAGATCTAACGGCAAAGAAGAACAACATTCAGGTTTTAAAATCCAACGAATTTAGAAGAGTGAAACTAGGAACACAGGAAGGCTTTTAAAATCCTGACCAGTGGTGAAAAACACTGGTTCAAGTTGTAGACGAGCACAATGAGTTCAGATTTCTACACTTGCTTTTGGGATAAGGTTTGTCCAGATATTGTCATCTCACCACAGTTACATTTATACTTTTCAGTATCAAATGCTGCCTAAGAAGAAACATCTCCCAGACTTGGTGAAAAAGTAGCGTAAATGCACATTTAAACTTTAGAAGAATTAAAAAATTAAGGTTTAAAAAAAAAGGAAAAAAATTAGAAAAAGGATAATAAATAGAGAATGTAAAGAATCTAGTGTGGGTTGGATTGGTGCAGGCATTAAAAACAAAACTAACAGCATTTATGAACATGGATTGTGCAAAAAAAATATTGAAGCCAAGCAGGTTCAGCTTTTCAACCAGCTTCTGAGGGATGATTCCAGATGTAAAAATGAAACATGTTTGATTTACTGGTGACAGCTCCAGCTGGTCTGACGCCCAATTAGGAGAGAAGAGACTTAGGTCCTGAAACAAATTATTTTCTATTTCGCACAAACCGCTGCAGACTCTCCACAATCCTCCACTATCCAAATCAGGATAGTTTAATTCCTCTTAGTATTCCTTTAAAGACTAATGTTTTTCTTGCACAGCAAAACTACTGACTAAAGTCTGACAACTAAAATGAAATAATAAGAAGGAAGGTTCATTCACCACATGCTCCAGAGGATGAGCGTAGATGGAGACGATTCCAATGGGAGCGGTCCACTCGTGGTGCTGTTTGTGGAAATACTTGTAGAGGCCGGGATGGTGGAACAGCCTGAGAGAAAAGAAGATGAGGATCAAAATACAAATAGTCAACATCCAGTTATCCACTGATATTATAATGGCTCTTGATTTATTTCGTAATAGGCCTTTATCACTTAAGATATATTGACATGTCAAAGTAGGAAAAACAGAGGTGTAAATAATAAAATGAATGGTAGTTGAATTTCATTTAGCTGCTTCAGTTTCAGGGTCCTGATATTTTGCATAAACCTCAGTTGAGCCTCTCGATCCTGTCCCTACCTGTGAGAATAGTAAAACAGAAGTTCCTCCAGGACGGAGAAGACAGCCAGCTCCGTCAGGGCCCAGTGGAAGGTGGGCAGCTCAGGGCCGCAGGGGTTTCCTCTCCAGGTCATCAGGTAGTAAGCCGCCACCACCATGGGCCCAGAGATGCACACCCAGTTGAAGAGGACAGACTTCACCGCATGGCGCAGCTTAGCGGGATCCACCTGGATGGAGGGAGGTTTGAACAACAGAGGAATGAGAAGATGTAAAAACTGGATATAATGTCAAAAATTATGCAAACTGCATTTCTGGCAATATTTATTTTACATGACACTTGGCATGCACTTTCATTTGTGCTGCTTGGATTTTTTTTTTAAGAAACAGTTGGTGTAGTGGACAGAGAAGAGTGAGAAGGCAAGAACACCAAGCATACTGCTATAAATACTCATGGCATGTGAAAAATCTGAACCTACCCCTAACTAGAAGAACTATCTGTATCTTGTGTTACTAAAATGCAAACAAGCAGATGGACACTTGTTGTATCAGATAAAACCAGCTCCAGTTTGTGTGTAAATATAAGTCGACTTGACTTTTTAACCACTAAACTTTGGACCCTGGCAATAAACACATGGACATATCATGACTGTTGTGTGTGTTTGTGTGAGCATGTGTGTCTGAAGTGTACACAGGTGAACTTTTACACAGTCACAGTACTGTTTTGTATTTATCTGTGTGTGTCTACCAAGAACAAACTTTGACTTGACTTTTCATAGTAATAATCTGGTAAACACATGAGTGACCATTACTATGTTGCAACTGTGCAAAAGTTCATCTGTGTACACAAACATGTGTTCACACAAACATGTGACATGAGAAAGCGTCTTGCAGATGTACAGTATGAGTGTGTGTCTTATCTACAGTATGTATGATAAGTGCACTGCTCTGCTCTCAACTGCATCACCGCACAACACTTTGACACTAACATGACAAATAAATGTTGTGTTGTTGTGTCACCAGCGAGTTTCAAGTCTCTGCTAGTGTTTTTTTTTTTTTACTTTGCTCATACTGAAAAATGTGAAAATTACACAATGTAAAAATCTTTAGTTGAATTAGGAAAAGTTGACCAAGAGTGTGTTCAAACATTTAGCCATTTAGGTGTTCTGGTTGGTTTTACACCACCTCATTGTGTGTTATCAGCTCGCCATGACTTTGTTTATGACAGAGCTCAGGTTCAGACAGTCATTCTCGGTCACAGAGCTTCAGTGACTCTTCTCAGGAACTCACACTCAGCAGATTGTCACAGATTAGATTATTTTAGGTGATTTAAATTTTATGACTGACATCAGATTATTATTACTGACTGTGACAAACAGAAATGTTACTCATAGAGGTTATGATCTCATATAAAAAGGGATTACAAGCTACATCACTGGCAGTAAATTCACAGAAAAGTTATATATAAAGGTTATATGGTTTGACCATTGACTGGTTTGAGAGTAACCTCCAGCCTTAGTTATCAGTAATGTCTGTCTTTATCTGTGCAGCATCCAACAACATCTGTTAATCAAACACAGTGAGAAGACTTTGGTCAGATCGATGTATGAACACGTCAGATCAGCAACACTGAGGCTGATGTACTTAGAAAACTTGATTGTCCTCCGAGAGGCAATTTGTGGTACAGCACAGAACATACAAACATGTTAAAGCCCATCAGATAAACAAAAACAACAACCAAGATCATCTATAGCAGCCATCATAAATATCATCACAGTCCAGGTTTGCATGTATGTTCATGTACAGATGTGTTTACTCACATACACAGTCTACAAAGAATTTGGCCCAACCTTGACAGAAGAAATTTTTGGTCAACTCATAATCACAAGATTTCTGTGACTAACTGATTAGTTGTTTTAATATAAAAAAATCTGTCACATGTCTGTCTCCAGTATTATTGTCCTGCAGATGAATGCAGAAGGATTTCTAAAAGCTTTATGCTTGTTAAAAGATTATTAAAGTCTTTCATGACTAAAACACAAAAGTATCTTTGTAAATGTTTATTTAATGGGCCCAAAAGTGACATGCGAAATAAATAAATGAATAAATATATAAATAAATAAATTAAACAATTTTATACAAAAATGCCAGCAGCTTGTTTTCTATCAAATGACCTTAAAAAACAAGATTTATTAACAAAAAATGTCTTAGTCAATCACTCTAACGACGATAAAGCTAATTCCAATATGTTGTTGTCACAGGAGTTTTTCATTTATTGAATTATTCATTTGTTCTATTCATTTATTCATCCATTCACTCAGGCTCATTAACAAAGTGGGTACACTATCAAGCCAATATAAGGTTGAGAATACAAAGTTTAGATGGATTTATTAGCCTTCACTGCATGAAATGTCATAAAATTATTTTATTCTGATTATTCAGCACTAAGTAAAAAAAGAAGAAGAAAAATAACTGAAGCTTAAAATCCTCATGAAGTGAAACTGGAGCAAATACTCGAACAGATTCAACGCAGGAAATAAGAATCAAAACAAGATATAGACACAACAACTGATAACAACATTAACAGTGTGAGACTGGAGCCTACCGGGTTATTCTTGTCCACTTGGATGCGGTAGCGAGTGATGAAGTTGGGTTTACCAGTGGTGTCCACCAATAGCAGCAGAGCATTCGACCCCCAGAACGCCAGAGAGGGGAGTAACATGGTGCCTGTTGAGGAAAACAAGCTCACCGTCAGAGCGGGACAACATGACAGCCACTGACCTGAGCCTAAAGGTTTCAGCAAAGGCCGAGAAGACCCATACTGTAGCTTTTTGTCAGGCCTAAGCCAAAAACAGACAATATGCTCTAAAAAAAATGGCTGCATACTTGCTGATATTTTTAAGAAAAGCCTGAGTGTTAGCATTTTATTTTTAAGATAATTCCAGGATCATGAGGGATTATTTTGATTTTGAGCAATCTGCCAAACATCCAATGTCCACCAGGCTCCAAATACATTATTATAAAGGCTTTATGTCATATCAAAGCCGTGTGAAAAGTATTTTTATTGCACTTGCTCTGTGCTTTATTGGTTTATCTTACATAATTACATTTGAAAAACACCTTACCTTGTAATACACATCATATTAGGCTTGCACATAATGTCCTACATTGATAATATCCGATTGTGGAATACATGACACAGCAACAACATGATGGCTGCATTATAAAAGTGAATAAGTCGACACCAGCGGTCATGACTTTATATGCAGAACTTGAACACATGCTACATTTGTGGCTGGTACCAAATAGGGTTCCCTTTTCTGCAGCCCCAGAATTCTCCAGACAAAGCTCTGTTTGCATTTCAGGCGAGATGAAATCCTGCGTTTAATCTAATTTGACACTACGTTAGTAAAATTTAATAGCACTAGTGTGAAAATCTCCTCTGGCTGTGATAACCCAGATTCTAATATGTTAGAACAGAAAGATCTATATTCACGATGATACAAAGAATGTATTGATGCAAAGCGAGTTGTCATGATTTAAGAAACAGATTGTTGTGCTTGATCTTGGCCTGACAAAGACTACTCTGTTATGAAGCATCAATAACTGCTTACTTGGTTGCAACGTGTTCGTCAACAGATCAATTTTTTGGACGAGAAACTAAACTGACCCGTTGTTTTTCCTTACCGGAGTAGAACAAAGCTGCATCATGACCCTCGAACATCAAGTACAGCTTGGTCCACAGGTTCTGCCAGAAATCTCCTGAAGCTCCCCAGAATTTCTGAAAATGCCTGAAGGAGGAATTAGTGTCAATTTTCTATATTTTTCTTACTGTCAACAACATCTAATGTACAGAGCCAAACCATCAATGAAATCCTACTTACAAGTATTGTGTGTGTTTTCAAAGCCTGATATATCTTATTCCTCTGTGCTGTAGACCTCCGTTGTTGGCCAAAAACTAATTAAAACTACTAAGAGTTAAGGCAGGTTCGTTTGTTTAGACTTATCCTTTTAAGTCTGGCTGCATGTCTCTCTCTGCCTCATCAGTCCCAATGCCCATTCTCACAGACTCTCTGGCTTTGACACCTAATTCCCGATAAGTTTGCAAGGGCTCAGAGCTGTCCTACTAACCACCTAATAATGCACCTAAAACAACTGCCCAGTAACACTGCAGCAATCACCTAGCAAGAACCTTGAAATGCACTAACAGCCATACTTAACACCCAGCCACACTCTACCAAACCAAACGCCCAGAACACCATAGAAACCACCTGGCGAAAACCTAGTGACACCCTATTGTGTACTTTAAAATACACAATAGGCCCTCTTCTGCAATGTCCTGACATCTCATGTCTTATTCGACCCTGTGTTATCTTATTCTCTGTCCTGTCCTGTCCTGTCCTATTTGGCCCAGTCCCACTCTGTCCTGTCCGACCCCTCCCATCCATTCTAATCTAACAATCTGTGGCACTGCCGCTCCTCGGGGTTCATCTGAGGACAAGCTTTTGGTTTGTTGAATGGTAATAACTTGTAAGGAGATCCTACCATGTCAGTGAGTTGCCGAATGCAGCCAAGAATAAGATTCCAGATCCGATGACAAACACAGCTTTCTTCACAGAGTCCCACAGTCCTCCTGGGCCCTCCAGGACAGAGAAAAAGCAACAGTTGTGTATGAAGCTCTCTCTCTGTTACTCTGATGATACTGTGCAATCCCATGATGTTGAGCTATATCAGCGTTTCCCACAGAAACATCTTATGGTGTTAGAAATGTCTCTAAAACAAACACTGAGACTGTTACGAAACCAGTGAGAGTGTCTTTCCAAGAAGATGACAGCAGTTCTAAAGCACTGTAGTACAATACTTTGGATGGCTTATGTTTTCATTAGGGTGAGGCATTTAGCACCATGGGACTGCAAAGATAATACACTGTGATGGAGAAGGTGTGATTGAATAGCAAAATAAATCACGCAGCAGGAGAGCAACAAAAACATGCCTCTAAATCCTGTATGTGTATCTTAAACATATTATTGTTGGAGGACCACAATAAAAAATAAATCATTTGGTTTTACTGTTATTCTTGATGATTCAAACTGCTGTACTGCAGAGTTAAAGTGTATTTTTCAAATCTTCACTTCCATAATTTATTCAATAATACCATTTTTTAAACTATAAATATAAATGAAGCTTGAAAGGCAAACAGATATGGTGAGGTTTAAATGTTTTAGACAAATAAATCTACAAATACTAGGCATAAGAAAGAAGTGCTTTTGATATATATCAAAAGCAATTCACTGCTATTAAAGGCCAAACTCACATTACGGGTTTTAATGTACAACTTTTAGATATAAAATCTGCCATGAAGAAAATTTGTCTGGATCATTGCCTGCTGCAGATGATCCAGGTACAAATGCACAGTGCATTTATTAAAAAGGCAAAATCTGAGCAAGCCACAGAAAACTGAGTGAAAACTGGATGTCATGGTTCTGCCAGCTGCTGGTTTCTGAAGAGCAGTTTTGAAGCTCGAAGAAGGCGGCTCGGGCTGTCGCCATCTTGGCAGTGCCTGACTCCGCCTGATTCCTGGCTAATCCAAAATGCAAAAGAGGTGGAGCTGAGGCGGGTCGAATGAAGCCTGGTTGCTGAAACAAGCCACCTAGCAGCTAGCACTAAGCTCACTCTAAGCGGCCACGTCCTTAATTATGCAGAACTTTACTGCCTAATAAAATTTAAACGAGTTATAAAAATATTCACCCCCTGTACAGTTGTCATGAAAGAGGAAATTAGCTGTAGAGACCAAATCAGTTTTTTGTACCAGGTTATAAACATGTTTATTTTATTTATTTATTTTTTTATTAGTTTATTTTAACATGGGGGTCTATGGGGATTGACTTGCTTTTGGAGCCAACCTCAAGTGGCCATTTGAGAAATGGCTGAGGGGTTTGACACACCTGGTTAGACGTCAAAGATGCAGTAATTTATACACCAGGCAGTTCATTCCACATGTCTTCTGAGTTTACATTCAGGGCATTTTGTAGATGTTCTTATCCAGAGACAGGTGTCTGTTTGATGCCTGGACTCTCTCTAACTCATCCTCAACACATTATGAGAGAAGAGTTTGTTTGGCATTTGTTTCTGTAGATTTGAATAATTTGCATTTACAGCCTCTGTGTACCATGTTAGAAGACCTGCATCGTCATGAAATTGTAAATCAGAGTTTGCAGGTTATAGTGTGTTGTTAAGTTTATTCATGTATATTCTTAGATGGGCTTATTGGACATATAAGAGGATTGTGTTTTCCTTCCTCTGTCCCCAGCCTGCTTTTCTCTCCGCACTTCTTCCACATCTGCCGTGCATCAGTCTCGTTAGCCCTGCCCTGCTCCCTGTGTTTTCCCAGCCTATCAGCACCTTTCCTCTTCCACCTGCACCTCATCCCCTCATCAGTTTAGTTTCTATTTAAGCCCTCGTTTTCAGTTTCGCTTTACCTGAAAGTGAAAAGTTTTTGCTCTATTCCTGAGTTCTGTCGTAACAGAACAGTCACCTCACTATCAATAATCAAACCACTCCTTAACATTTTTCAAAATCATATGCACAGTCTATTATTTGCCATCCGAAGGTTGCCTGGGGGAAAAATGCAACTTGTCAGGTCGAGCCTGTCTTAAAGAACAGCACGTCAAAGAGGACAGTTCTCCCTGAGCCAAAGCCAGAATAAAAGGAGAAAACCTTCTTGGCTTCAAGTCAAGTCAAGTCAATTATATCTGGAAACTATTTTAAACAGAAGCTATTTGTGTTACAAAGTGTTTTATTGTAAGGCGATATAGATCAAATCTGAACTTTAATCATAATGTCAGTGAACAACCTAAAAAGGTTAAATCTGATTTCTAATACAATAAAGACTTAGGTACGCTACCTAAGTTAATGTACTGGTACAAATATTATTCTTTTTCCATTTTTCTAAACTTCCACCCAAAGCGGAAGGATCAGTAATCCAACAGATCAAACCTAAAGGGTTTGAGCCTGTGTTGGCTGTGACTCGTGCTGTCGTGTTGCTGCTGCTGACCTGCCTGCTTTTGATCATCTATCTGCACTGTTGTATTATGGTATTAGCAGAGTGTGCTGTTGTAAAGGTGTTGTGTTCTTACTTGTTTGCTGCAGGTGCTTCCTTTTGCGGCACCTCCCTTCATGTCTGTAAACACAACAACAAATACACTGTGATCAATGTACTTTTATTTTTCAGGTAGAATTCAAGCAGGTTTATAACTACAGTGTGTATTTGATGGAGTAAGGTGAGGCAAGTTTAAATTATATAGCACACTTCAGCAACAAGGCAATTCAAAGTGCATTACAGAAAACATTAAAAGCATCAAGATAAAGCGCAAAAGAAACACAGCATAAAAGGACATCTGAATACTATTAAAGACAGTCATTAAGGAGCTAAGAGAATAGAAAATAAAAACAAGCTAAAATAGAATAAGATAAGAATAAAAGTTACAGTGCAGTGAAAGAAATGAATAATTATTTGATTTAATAAAAGGCAGCGGCAAACAGAAAAGTCTTCAGCCTTCTTTTAAAAGAAATTAAAGTTGCAGCAGATCTGCAGTTTTCTGGGAGTTTGTTCCAGTTGTGTGGAGCATAAAAACTGAAAGCTGCTTCTCCATGTTTACTTTTGATTCTGGGAACAGAAAGCAGACCTGTCCCTGACAACCTGACAGGTCTGGATGGTTCATAACGTAGCAGCAGATCAGAAATGTATTTTGGCCCTAAACCCTCCAGTGCTTTATAAACCAACAGCACTATTTTAAAAATCAATTGTTTGACAGACGGGAAGCCAGTGTAAAGATCTGAGAACTGGAGTGATGTGATCCACTTTCTTGGTCTTAGTGAGGACTCGAGCAGCAGCGTTCTGAATCAGGTCTGATCAACTATTTAGGGAGACCCGTAAAGACAAGTTACAGTAGTCGAGTCTAGTGAAGATAAGTTTTTTCCAAATCCTGCTAAGACATAAGTCCTTTAACCTTTGATATATTCTTCAGGTGATAGTACGCTGACTTTGTAATTGTCTTAATGTGGCTGTTAAAATTCAGGTCTGAGTCCATGACTACACCAAGATTTCTGGCTTTGTTTGTGGTTTTTAGCATTACAGATTGAAGCTGAGCACTGACTTTTAATCGTTCTTCATGGGCTCCAAAAACTTCAGAAAAAAAATTACTTCAGTTTTGTCTTTGCTTAATTGAAAAAAAATCTGGCACATCCAATCGTTGATTTGTTAAACACACTGCTTGTATTGTACCACAGTCCCCTGGTGATATAGTTATGTAAATTTGTGTGTTCTCTGCATAAATATGGTAACATAATCAGAGTCAGTGGAAGCATGTAGATGTTGAACAGAAGAGGCCCCAGAATGGAGCCTTGGGGAACTCCACAGGTCATTTTTGTCTGCTCAGATGTGTAATTACCTATAGACACAAATCAGTCCCTGTCCTTTAAATAGGATTCAAACCAGTTTAGTACTGTGCCAGAAAGTCCCACCCAGTTTTCCAGTTGGTCTAGTAATATGTTGTGGTTGACTGTGTCGAATGAGGCACTGAGAGCCAGTAATACGAAGATTGAAATTCTTCCACTGTCTGTGTTTAAGTGGATGTCATTAAAGACCTTAATAAGAGCACTGTCTCTGTGCTGTGGCGTGGTCGAATCCTGACTGGAAGACATCAAAACAGTTTAGTACCAAGAAGTTGTTCAGTTTGAAAAACAGCTTTTTCAATGATTTTACTTAAAAACGGGAGGTTTGATATGGGCTAATATTTGTTCATTAGTGAAGTGTCTAGACTGTTCTTTTTTTAGGAGCGGCTGGATGACGGCAGTTTTCTGAGGCCATGCAATTAGAAACATTTTTGAAAAAGCCTGTAGGCATTTCAGATGTTGTATAATGTCCTCCAGGTTTTTATGGTTGATCTGATAAAACTGTATCATACTACTCGAACTGATTTTAAGTGGATACGGAGACAACACATATCCTGTACCTGACGCTGACTGCCTGTTTAATTTTAATTGCAGGCCCTGGTGGATAGAAGTTCAAAGGCTACTGACACAGGAGGGTTTTGTTAGCCTGTCAACAGTAGCAAACAAGGCACGTGCATTATTACTGTTTTTGGCGATGATGTCAGAGAAGAAGGACCGCCTTGTATTTCTTAGTTCCAAATTATGAATGTGAAGTCTCTCTTTATAGATGTCATAATGAACCTGGAGATTTGTTTTTCGCCACCTACGTTCAGCTTTTTTGGCACTCTCTTTTTTCTATTCTGACCAGCGTGACATTTCTCCATGGAAATCTTTTCTTGAAATTGAAATGATCTACAAGCTCATTGGCTGAGACCCAAGAGAGGGCGGGTGTGGAAGAGAAAGCCTGAATAAATATTTAACTGGTGTTTTCAGTGATACACCATTTTGTGATTGAACATTTGTGTGTACAGAGATAGTACTTCCAAAAAAAAAAACCACATGAATGATCAGAGAGAGCAACATCAGTCACCATAACCTTAGAAATGTTTAGACCTTTGGAGATAATTAAGTCCAGAGTGTGCCACTTGTTGTGTGTGGGCTCATGCTGAGTCAGTCCATAATTATCAAGAACACAACACAGTTCTTTAGTCTCTTTGTGCTGCGGGTTGTCAACATGGATGTTAAAATCACCAACAATAACTACACATTCAAAGTCAATACAGATTATAGACAACAGTTCAGCAAGGTCATCAAAAAAGGCTGCGCAGTATTTTGGTGGCCTGTAGATGTTTACGAGCATAGCTCGAGAGGAGGAATTCAACTGAAGAGCCACAAATTCAAAACAAGCAAAATCTCCATAAGACATCTGCTTGCAGTGGAGGGAATCATTAAACAAAATGGCAACTCCACCTCCTTTCTTACGCACTCTAGCTTCACTCATAAAACTGAAGTTGGGAGGGGTTGATTCGATAAGAAGAAGAATCAAGATTGTGCTTGATAATAAAATCACTGATTGACAATGTTTTTTCTGGCCAAAGACCTGACGCTTAATAAAGCCTGATTTAGTGTGTTAAAAGCTTTATCTGCCCAATTTTTTACAACAGGCTGCGGCTGACAAGGAATGGATTTGAAAAGTTTGCAGAACCGGTTTAGTGCTTCCTGTTTCTTATCTGATTCTTTTTCTATTACCTATCAAAACAGGAATTGAGGAAAGTATCGGCACACCAGACCCTGGATTTTCATGGGAAGAGTCATGAGTGCCATCAGCCTTGCAGCCTGGACCCTGCACATATCAGTTAGATCTTGCTGCAGTTTGTACACAAACAGCTGGACGTGCTGTGCTTTTGTCAGGCTGGGGAGACAGAGGATGACTCTGACTCTGGGGTGCTGGGTGTGACGATTTTGTCAAAACTGGTGGAGGTGGATGCCGAGGGGGGTTTAGGGGAGAGAAAATGGGAGTAGGGCAGGGGGTAAGTTTGGTCCCAGCAGTGACCAGCGCTTTCATCTGGTCAGTGAACAAGAGGGGGGACGAGGGGTGAAAGGGTGACTGGAGAGGATAACCACATCAGCTAATGTTATTAATAAAAACATAAATTTAGTACAAGAACACTAAGAGGAACACAATTTATGCAGAAAGAAATTATTTTTAAAAAGTTTTAGGGAGCAAATGCGATCTGTCCTGTCCTGACTGCAGAAGATTAAAGATTCTGCTGTTGATTTTAAAATGAATCTGGCTTAAGAAACAATAGTGTTTTTAAAAAAGTATTTTTGTTTTTATTTCATAATGAAGATCAAGTTTTTATTTTTCTAAAGTTTAAGAAAATCTATCTTTAATTTCAGTAATTTACAGCGAGTTTTGTCAATCACAGAAACAAGTTGTAACGCACTCCAAATGTTTTTGATGATGCATCAATTTATTCATCAGTAATACACTCAATCTGCTGCATGACTAAAACTTGCATACTCAAGACTTTATCTCATATTGAACCTGTTTTAATATCGCTAACTGCTTTTTATCTTTCTGTGGTACATTAATCATCTGAGTGCCGTGTAGCCTGGTGCAAAATTTACAGCTAGAGGATTATACATAATCCTATTATAATCCATCCTTACAGTGTGCACTTTTTCAGTTAAATTCTTGGGGATAATAACCTGCCCTACAGCCACGCTCTCTTTGTAGCTCGGCAAAAAATATAACCAGTACTCAGACTGTAGCTGGCAAAACAAGAGATACAGATAACAGAAATGTTTGAACAGCAGTGGTACAAAAAGTAATTAGATCCTTTACTTAAGTCAAGTATTAATACCACACTGTAAAAATAAACACTAAAAAAAATACTTCTGTGCATAAGTATTATCACTACAATATATTTAAAGTATCAAAAGTAAAAGTACTGTGAAAAGTACCACTGTGAATGTTATACCATTATATATTACATAATTGTATTATTTTTAATGATACATTAATGTGTATTCAGCATTTTACTGTTGTAGTTGCTCAAGGTAGAACTAATTTAACCATTTAATGTAGGGCTGCAACTGACGATGATTTTGAATGAATCTACAGATTATTTTCTCCATTAACTGATTGTTTGGTGGCAAATTGCAAAAAATGTCCATTACAAGTTCCCAGATCCCACGGTGACTTTTTAAACTGTCTTGTTTTGTGTGAGCAACAGTTCAAAACCCAAAGATATTTTCCTCAATTATCATTGAAGAGCATGAAAACCAGAAAATATTCACATTTTAAAGCCGCAGCCAGTGAATATTTGCTTCAACTATTGCTTTAATGATTATTTGATTATTGTTGTAGATAAATTTTTTTGGTCAATCAAATCATCAATTAATCAACTCATCTTTGCAGCTATACATATTTTTGAAGAAGACATGACCAAAACATCTTTATAGGAATATTACAGTTCATGCTTAAACAGTTGGCTAATTGACAGAAATTCTGTTATTTTAGACAAACTACAACAGTTTTAAAAATGCTGAGAATTTGGTGGTTTTCTTTCAAATGTGTGTGAATCACATACCCTACTTTATTTATTTATTCATTTATTTATTTAGGCTGCTGATTAGACTTAATAAGAAAAACTGAGATAACAGTTTGGGCTTCGACACTGTAATTTCAGTTTGACATTTTATGAACTAAATTTTTTAATGATAAAAAATGGACAAAAAATTATACAGAGATAGCTCAGGTTCACTATCGACTACCATAGAGACATTATAGGCCTAACTCATAGGAATATTAAGGGGAATTTATACTTTATTGAAAGACAATACAACAGTACAGCAATACAAAGAACCTATATGCAAATTCTGCTGTGTGCTGCCTTTAACTCCTCAGGTGCCCAAATTCCTAATGTTGTTGTTGGATCATACAGACGCTGTACACGACTACAGCGTTTTAATGAACAAAGAAACGAGTCCATCCATATGTCAACATGTCAAATAAATCACTAACTTACCGCTGGGTTTCGTCTCCGCCGTCATGTCTCCGCTCTGCTTCTCTCTGTCGCTGCTGCAGCTTTTTCACATGCGTTTATTTACAACTGCGCACGACTTCGGATTGGTTCGTCCTTGGTCAGCTGACTTGAGCCGTGCCAAGAGCCGTACTCGGAAGTAGCACTTCTTGTCTGTGATGGTTACCCTACATTTGCGAAATTCTCGCGAGATTTGTACGCGTTGTTTCTTCATTGTGCGCCTTGTACAAAATAACGATGTTTTATGATGTGGCAATGCTGCGGTTAAAGTCTGACCAGGTTTAGGCACAAAAAACACTCGGTTAGGGTTATGGAAATATCATGGTTTGAGTTAAAATGATCATTCTCGCGAGATCTTTCACGAATCTAGGGTTACCATCTAGACAGGACCTTTTTGATCTGAGGATGTTTTCTTTTCCCTGCAGTCAACTACATGTATTCAGGTGAAGGTTGAAACTCAGCATGAAGGGTGGTCACTGCGATGGTATCAAAGCATGTTTACAGGGGAAAGGTATAACTTACTAACAAGCTGGAAGAGAATACATTAGCCTGTTGTTCACTTTGTCTCAACTATAATCAGATATAAAGCGTTTATTCTCAGAAAAACAACCCATATAGCAGCTAATGAAAGCTGAGGTTTTGGCTTTTTTAGTTTGCATTGAAACATTTTTCATAATTTTCCACAAATCCCAATGAATAAAAATGTGTTACATCTAATCCTGCACCCACACCAGGAGAGGCATTAAAACCATGGTTGTACTGTGCTGTTTGAACAGGTACGCTGCTGAAATTAAGTCTAATAAACCAGAAATGACTTTTTAATGTGTGAATTCTAACACTGTTTTAGTTCCACAACTTTAGCCTGTTTGACCAGAACAGGTTTGTTCTTTTATCCAAATGGGTGGCAGTTCAACAACAGACTGTCATTCAACTATAAATGGAAGCAGGCTGCTGTTGATTGTGTGTAGATAACCGCTAAAGTGCGTCTCTAGTCTCCAGGTGCAACACAGAACATATGAGTCATTTTTAGCTGAACGAGGATTAAAATAAACTGGAACTGGAAAATCTGGACATCTGCCATCAGAAAAAATCCTAAACAGTGTTATAAATCAATTTCATCCTTAAATGAAAATATTTGGACCTGCGTTTCTGCTAATCTACCTGCAACCCTCTCTTAAAAACTAATTACAATCACACAATTTAAAATAGATTACTGTCAACTACATGAGAGATTAAAATCATAGAAATACAGTACTTTTATCATGAATGAAATATCTTAACTAGGGCTGAAAAAATGTATCCTTGACATGAAGAAGACATGAGTCTTTTAAATCTGTATTTAAAACTTACTTCTATATATTAGCTTTTATTTAGTTTTACATCGGCACATAGTCCACCCTCACTACACAGAATCTTTCTTTCTTTCTCACACTGTCATGTTTGTGTTTATGTTTATTGTTTAATGTTCATATTTATTGCTCTTCCTGTTGACATCTGGACCACACTGAATTTCTTCTACTTGCTACTTGTAAATGCAAATTCTTATTCTGATTATTTCATATAAGAGCAATGAGAAAGCAGAATAAAGTGACCTGAGAGGATAATGCAGCTCACAAAGCAGGAAAAATGTGAATTAAAAAATATGAGTGTTTATAATTTCTTGTTTTTATTTATTCATAAACATGTTTTTCATAATATTGCCATGTCAATAAGCTATATGTTTACTTCCCTCTTGCTTTATTTTATCTTAAATTCAGAGATCCCAAAGAAACCTGAATTTTGGGGGAATGTGTATAGCCTCTATTTTGCAGGAACGCCCTGATCATTAGATGTACAAGGTGCCTAATTGGTACTTAACGTGCATATATGATACTGTCAGACAGTGTGGAAGAAGATGATTTTTCCAACCTTAAAGCTACTTAAGGGGAAATTAAAGGTGAAAATTGGGGTTTGAGGGGTTAACTAACCACTAACAATAGACTAGTGTGGCTGGTTTGAGCTTAGACAGTCATCTAGATATCTAAAGAAAGAGCATCTTTTATCTGGAAGCAGAGCAACAGGTTTCATATTATTGATTGATGATTTTTTCTACATGTCTTAAATTTCTGATGTTTGTTGGCCGCTGAGGTTTAACTCAGTCTCAGGAGCAGTTTTTCACCTGAGAAATGTTTAAACATCAACTTCAACGTGCTGTTCAGTAATATTTACAACCACTGCAGCTTTACACAATCAGAATATTAATGACTGCAGGCTGTAGACACACACACAGACACACACACACACACACCCTGTCGTCTGCCATCTCCTTGTCGATGACATGTCTTTCACCTCTCACCCTGTCCCAGATAACCTGTCTGGCCTGTCTGCTGCTGCAACATGTGGCTCCACTATCATTCATTATTACTGTACAGCGGGTCAGTCCACCGTAGTCATTATATAAAAATTGTATGACTTTAACACCCACTGAGGGCTAAACTGAAGTGTGGATTAGACCTTCTTTAATAAATGTGGAGAGATGATTAAAGTATTTATCATTATCCACAAAGAGATTTATTGGAGAATATATATATATATATATATATATATACTAACGTTTTATTGTCTGAAACTCTAAATTCTTGCTATAATTAGTCCTTTTTATGACACGTTTTATGACATGTGCTGCAATTCATATCAGGGCACCTTTGGATGGTCATTTTATATTATGAAAGACAGATTGTGTTACATCATACTCACTAAATATCACTGTGTGCTACATGTTGTTTAACCAAGGAGGTGAGAGGTCATTATTTGTGCTGTAAGATGGTTGTTATGCTCTATTTCACACTTTAAGTGACACAAGGGGTCTTGACCCTCAAATCCACTCTCAGATCTTCCAGTAGGGGGTACCAGAGGAAAAAAAAAACCTGATAGCTCACTCTGTGTGAGCAGAAGTTATGAAATTTACCACACACACGTCAAATGTGACTAAATATGATTCTAGTCATAAGATTTGCAGGTGACTGGTCTGCATGTTTGTGGTCTATCATGTAATGAGCTAAACATAATTTTATTTTAAAGTTTATTTTACTGTATAAGTATAGTGATTTTTATGTGTATCCACTTATATACTGCTAAATACTCCAGTTTATTCAGTTTGATCTCTATATTTTGTTTTTTATGGAGGTCCACACTGTTGTACAATGCAACTCTTTTATCTGAAAAAAAGCTTTTGACTTTGACTTTTTAGCAATAATTATTTCAACATGCCAGAGAAAAAAAACACACTCAGAAAATTTCACTATACATCACAAATGAGGCCAAATTGTGTCACTTTAAATGCTTTTACATACTGAGTAAAGCTGATGAAATGGTGGCTCAGTATAGCTGTTATATTCTCTATGAAACTTGTTATGATTACAAACATTTCTACTTTGCACAGTTATATATAATTTGATGATTTTGTTATATTTGCCTTCAACTCCAGAACATCTACCTGTAGTTTGATTTTTATTTTATGCTGCATTACATGGACTATGATTCCTCAGATGTCATCAGATATAAATGGCTGCATGTTTCTACACAGACACAAACCTGTATAATCTATATGATGACTACAGGCTACAAAAAGAAGAGATTTCATTGACAGCAGGAGCAGGTAGGTTTCTCCTGCAGAAAACACAGCTCAGGTCTGACCTCTGGTGTGAAACCACTGCCACTGCTTCAGTCAGCACGCTCCTGGGTTTTGGCACACATCTGTCACATACTTTACAGACACACTGAGGGGCGTAAAGCCTCGACAGTCTTTGGATTTAAATATATAATGACCCATTTAATTATTTGGGTGCTTGTTTGTGGCACTTTAGGACTCATATTTCATATTAGGAGCTGTACGATAACATAAATTGAATTTTACACCTTTTTCTTTTTTTATTAATTTAGTAAATTAATGAGAGAGATGTACTTCACCTTTACTTGACCTCTATTTCTAGTTTTAATTGATTTACTGAATGTACGGGACCTAATTAGAATTAAAGGGCTGGCATCCTTGTATATTTTCTTGTATATTTATTTCTCTGAAAACAGGTTTGCATCATTAGGAGCACTGTTATGTTGTGGGAGGAAGGTAAAACTGTTCTGCAGTAAATTACATTTTGTTGACTTTTGCTTTTGTGGTGCACTATATCCCCCAGAATACAACAGTATGGCTCTTTATGCGTTTTTAATAGATTTTGGTCAACAAAAGAGTACTACGGCACAGATACAGGCTGTTATTACACAAACAACAGCTGTTGGTAGGATGAATTCCTCTTTGGTTCTGTCTTCTCATGGGATTTGTTGATAATTATCCTTTTTCACTGAAGACATTTGGACATGTCGCAGAAGGGAACTCACAGGCTTAAGATATAAAATGAATGATGCCTGAATTCTCTTTAGCTGCTTCGGTGTCATGTTCCTGGTATTGTGCATGCTGGCTCATAGTCACGCTGTCATGGCTTATACTGGGACACTTGAACGGCAAAGGGGCCCATCTTTAATGCTATGTGCTTTTCCAGACACATCTTGTGACTGTTGTCCAACAGAGGAGTCAGTGGAACGTGTGATATGTCAGCGCCAAATATACTCAGATGCAGAAAGAGACACACTAAAGAGGCAACTCAGAAATAATTGATTTAAAGAAATGATTAATCTTGGGTTGGGGAGTTAAGCAGTTTATTTGATTACTGGGGAGAAACTTGGCTAATAATAGAATCTATTTCCTTTTTTTAAAATTGATTAATTTATTTTGATTAAAGAGTAAGTGGTCCACACACAATAGGTTACAGTAATGTATCTTATAAATGCCACCTGTAACTTAATTTTTTTTAAAAAAAGAAGAGGAAGAACCCAAACCTATGAGAGCGGTAACCACAGGGCCAGATACACATCTAAAAGTTCATAGAAATGAGATACAACTCAATCAGTCACGATAATCTGATTTACTCAACCCCTACATCCAATACTGTGGACTGCCGAGAACAAAGGGGGCAACGACTAATATCCTAATCTTTGCTCTCTGTGTAATGATTACATCAAAATCTGACAGATCATCTCCAAAATGACCAAACTCTCCTGAGCACCGCTCTACAGATGTACATGTGTGTCATGAGCGTGTGTGTTTGTCAGGTCAAATAGCACCATTTAGTGACACAAGTGACACGTTTGACAAAAGTATATAATATAAACTTAAACAGACAAATATGCGCTACACTTGAAGGTGATCTGACCTCTGACCTCTCCTACATGTTAGCTACATCTCATTTACCTCCGTTTTACGTAATGTATTTGTTAGATTAAAGCTAAAGTCCACAATGCACATTTACGATCCAGCGTGGAGAAATGTTGATCAGGTTTGTCGAGTTACATCTGTCAGATTGACAATGCAAATCATCATCACTTCAGTAAAAATAAACAAATAAAATAAATTAAAATTGGTTACAGAACATCTTGCCAAAGGACTACAGTTGAAAATGAGCTAACACTGGCACATTTACAGAAATATTCATTCGTGCGTTTTGTCCTTATAAATAAATATTAAATGAAATTAATACCATCGTGCTGGATTTTAGCTTTAACTCATAAACAACAATAATTACTACGTTAAACAGTTTTGACATGAGGTGTTTTTTTGTTGATGCCCAAAAATGATCCAGTTGGACTTTTTTCATGAACGTCATGACTCTGGAGCCAACAGAGAAACCATGCGTTATAGAACTAGATATTACTTTAACCAAGACAAATATCAGCGGGCACATGTACATCTGTACATCTTTGCAGGTGCTGGGTAACAAAAAACTACACAAAAGAAATTTAACTGTTCTCCTGAACCATAGTGGTTGTCCATGTGGAATTAAAGGTTAAAGGTTTGGGAACAATTTAGTAGTATGCAGGTACTCTTTTGTTCTTTTGTTTAACCAAAAATGAGCCTTATTTACATTTATGAATCAGCATTTAGCATGTAGTGTACGGTGGATGAATCTTAATGACTGGAGATCCCCTGACTTTCTCCTCTTGCACCACCATGAGGTTCACATTTGTGGTTTTCAGTGAAATGTCTCAACAACTATTACCTCATAGATTGGCAATTTGGTACAACCCTCTCATTAGGGAATTGTAATCAATTTGTTGATCCCATGACCTTAGCGCCACCATCAGGTCAAAAGTTCAACTTGTTCAATAATTTGTTAAATACTTGCAAAACTAATGACGTTATGTATCAGTGTTTAGTGCTAATTAGCAAATGATAGCATGCTAAACTAAGATGGTGGTAAACATTATATTATTTTTAATATTATTTTTATATCTATAAATCTATATATTTATAAATGCAATAAGGGGAAATTGCTTATCATAAATGACAAAAAATAAATAAAGATGAATAAGATGCTACTGCAGACACCTTTTCTTTTTTTTTTTTTTTTTACAGGTAATTGATTTCAATGTATCTTTATAATAAGATAATTCAAACAAAAAAACTTGATTAGGAAAATTTTGATTTATGTATGTGAAATGTGTTAAGTGCTTAGCATCAGCGTGTTGGCATTGCTGTTATGTTACAGTTACAATTTCTTTTCTACTAGTAAAACTAAATTAACAGTAGAAGGTTAATCAAAGGTTTGAGGGCGTTGGGGGGCAAAGAGAAGGAATATTTTTACAAGGTGTCCGGAATTTGTCGTGACACCCCTGCTCAAAGAGTCAGATTTTATACAGTAAATATTTATCGTGTGATTGTAGGAAAGCTTAAATGTGAGAAAAGCATCGATCTGCTCGGGTAACGGTCAGCATTTCAAGTCAAATCACGTGTTTTCTCCTATGCTCTTTACACAAAGTAAAGGTGTAAAGAGCATAGGTAAAGAGTTAAAAAGCATCTCGTCAGCTGGTGGTGTCTAGATGGTAACCCTAGATTTGCGAGAGCTCTCGCGAGAGTGATCATTTAAACCCAAACTATGATCTTTCTCTAACCCTCACCACGTGTTTTTTTGTGCATAAACCTAACCAGACCATAACCACAGCGTTGTCACATCATAAAACTATAATTATTTTTGTACAACGCGCACAATGAAGAGACAACGCGTACAAATCTCGCGAGACCTTCGCAAATCTAGGGTAACCATCTAGACACGACCCAGCTTTAAGATTCAGCAGGTTTGCTCTCTGCTCTCCAGTAGTTGCTTTGCTCCGCGGGCAGCGCTGGCTCTCGCCGATATTTCCAGCTCGCTGTGGATTGTGGGAGACGAGGACACTGCCCGAGCTTGTTACCGGAGACATTTTTTTCGCCGTGCCCTGCTTTGTAAGTACTCCACCTGGGTTTACACACCGCCGTGCCGGGTCGGGTATGGTCGCTTCTTGTCGGCCGAGCCGCTCTCCGTTCACCGGGCTGAACCGTTAACGTTGCCATTTCGTGTTTTTTCTGGCATTGGAGGCCGAGAGCGGAGACCGAGCCGCTGGAGCTGACAGGCAGGCGGGGAGGGGAGGGAAGGAGGAGCGGGCAGCTGCTGCCGCTCTGCCGGGGTTATTTCCACCCGAAAGCTCGCTGACATAAACAGGAAAATGTCCTCAGGCCGTTGGTTTGTTTGTTCGCACAGTATGTGGATAGAAATAAATTATATAAAGATATCGGGCTCTTGACATGCAGAAACATGTCTTGTCAGTGTCCAGCAGGAATAAATGTCCAGTGTGGCGGTTAAACCCACCTGCACCTGGCCGGAGTGGAGAAATGCCGCAGATGTTGTAGGAAAAAAAATGTATCTGTTTCTGCTTTCTGCTGGTCAGTAAGGTTATGTTTGATATGATTTAGCGTGTGAAATCTTTGCATTTGAGCAGGTTAAAGAAATACCCTGGCCTATGGTGAGGGCTAATTGATTATCAGTACAAACAGCTAATTGGTGTCTGCATCTGGCACACTAACAAATGACGTTAGTTTACAGTCATTTTGACATGAAGACATAATTTACAGGATTGACTTGGAATATTAAATATTGTTTTATAATATGAGTTTAACCCCCCGAAATTATAACCATGTGCATATTTACATATAATAATTAAACAGTCCCAGGATGTTTTGATTTTAATGGAATATGTTAATAATAAAATCTGTTTGCAGCACCGCTTTTAAGATAATTCTTGTCTTCCTTCAGTTTATGTGACATCCAGGCTGCTCTCTTTGGCCTGAGGCTAATTTAAAGAAAACACACAGAAAGCCTGATGTGAATCTTTGGTAATTACTGCACCAACATGCTTAATGAATGAGAGTCATGAGGCTAAGCAGCATATTGTGTCCTAAATCACCTTGGGTTAGTCAGCGACAAAAACACTTTGTGTGTTATGTTTGACAAGGAGAGTTTCTTGTTTTTTTTTATAATACCTCACAGCACATTTCTTTCTGGTATTTAACGGCTGTTACCAGAGGCTATGACCGGTCTTTATTCATGTGTTTATAGAGCCTATAAAACCAGGAGACTGAGCCCATTCACGCTTTGATGCTCTAGTAAGAAAGTTACATTCAGTATGTAGTTGCATTCAGGCTTATTTTAAAGCACAAACCAAACATGCACAGTGTATCATGAGAAACATGAGTCTGATAAAGCAAATTTCAAAATATAGCATTCTTATGGATGCCTCCAGGGGATTAATAGTCACTAAGTTTATGTAAACAGAGCATAACTTACTGAAAGACTTGAAAGAGGGAATTTCATACGACAACAATAATATTTTTATGTATTGTAAGGGGTTAGATCTGGATATTGGAATGCATTTCCTGCTATATAAGCTTTGGTTTATTAGTTTTAAGATGTCAAAATGTGTCAGATCTTCAAAACACTTTCTAAATATGTACACGAACTGCATTTAGTTAGTTGTAACACTATTTAGAAAACAGATTGAATGCATTAGTGTCATACTGAGAAGAATGTTCCCTGTCAGTGTTTTCATTCCTCAAAGACAGACATCACAAAAGCATAATTTTTTTTGTATGTTTTAAGTGTCAGAATTTATGTTTTTAAATTATTCAGTGATTCCCAGCCAGCCCCGGGAACAGGAGTGATCAGTTCCCTTAAGGCCCAAAATGCACTGAAAGCATCTGATGCGGGTGTTTTTGAAGTACATTTATTGTTTTTTAAATGGCCGAATGCACAACAAAAGCGTTATGAGGCGCGTCAAACTGCCTTGACGCCCCTACTCTGACCTTGTTTTGATTTTGGAGTGTCAAATGAGGCGCGTCATTTATCGCTTTTAGTGCGTTTGGGCCTTTAGTTTAACTGCTTATTTGGGAGACAGTTTATTTATTTCACTGTTGTTTTAAATTTAATAATAGGATGAATCTGCAGAATTTAAATGTGGGAAGATTGGGGGGGGGGGGGGGGTCTTTTGCCTCAGTTTGTGATTTTAACCATTAAGATGAGTTTAGATTTAGAAATTGTGTCTAATGTATTTGTTTCACCATAAAACAAGAAGAAAGAAAATCAGTAATCTTCAGATGTGTTAATATATTGTTGTTGATGTGTCCCTGCAGAGCCTGACACTGGTAGCGGTCTCAGAACCATGTCCAGCCGAGGAGGAAAGAAGAAGTCGACTAAGACGTCCCGGTCCACCAAGGCCGGGGTCATCTTCCCTGTGGGGCGCATGCTGCGCTACATCAAGAGGGGCTTGCCCAAATACCGCATCGGGGTGGGAGCGCCCGTCTACCTGGCTGCTGTCCTCGAGTATCTTACTGGTGAGTTAGCAACATGTGTACTTAATTGTACGTTGTACGTTTATTGTTTCAGGGAATACTGAATACTAATACTGCAACTACAACTGAGAGCTGTGTATCTGCTGCACTGTGACAGTTATTAATATCAAAAAGAAAGTAATGCAACCAAAAAGGCACCTGCTATATGTACAAATTAGGAACCTTTCCCACACAAACTTGCCTACATCAGCTTGAGCGTAGGGATGCGAAGGTTTGTGATTACTGATGAGGAGCCACTTTAAAGCTGTATATTCAGGGATTTCACACTTCAGAAATCACCTAATCTCCTGGTATTTGCTGAAAAAAAAAAAAAGTTGATGGGTTACATTTGGAGGCATGCTTGCACTTTGAGTGTAGTTGTAGCCATTTTGTTCTGTTCTCATGTATATTGATTAATTTTGACACTATACTAATTTTATAAAATATAAGGACCACATGAAAGTTAATTCAGTTCACCTAAAGCATTCAGAGACATGAACTGATTTTCTATACTCCTCCTGATCTACAATGTTTATTGATGAACTATCCTGATATTTTTTCTGAACATTTGTAGCGGAAATCCTGGAATTGGCAGGGAATGCAGCCAGAGACAATAAGAAGGGTCGCGTCACACCACGACACATCCTGCTGGCCATCGCCAACGATGAGGAGTTAAACCAGGTCAGTTGCTGCTTGAAACTTGATATTATGTCACATTTATTTTAATATTTAATCTGCTACTTGAAGGACACCGGTGGTGTTTTCATGCTTTAGCCCATTTACAAAAAAATGTGGTATTAATATCATTGTCAATATTTTCTAATTCCCACAACACATTTTTAGATTGATTTCTTACCTTCCAGTCAGCACGGGACCATGTGACCTCCAGTCTTTTTACTTTTTCTTGCTGTCTCAGTTGCTGAAAGGTGTGACCATCGCAGCAGGCGGAGTCCTGCCCAACATTCATCCAGAGCTGCTGGCTAAGAAGAGAGGCGCAAAGGGCAAACTGGAAACACCCGTCTCACCTGCTCCTGAGAAGAAACCCAAGTCGGTCAAGAAAACGGCGACTAACAAACTGAGTGGGAAAAAGGCAGGAGGGAAGGCTAAGGTATGGCATGATATTAACAGGCCATGTGATTAATGCTGAATGTGGGTAAAGTTTCATTACTCAACACCTGTGACTAAATATTAATTTGGCTGCTTAAGAGCACTGGAAATATCTAATTGTATGTGTTTAACCACTGTTTGGGTTAAACTTTGTCTTACAATCGAGCGCAGTTTCACAGACACGTCAAACATGTTATCACCAGTTATGTCTGGATACAGGCTGTTTGGTCTTTTTCACCTTCAGTCTTGTAGTTTGGATAATTGAGGGCAATGCCTTTCAAATATGTGATTTTATATAAATATGAACATGAGACTGGGGAGAGTAAAATGAGAAATAAATAGATAAATGTTGACATCTTATTGCCAGCATCATAAAAAAGGAAATGTGATCTGGACTGATACACATATTTAGCTATTTCCTGATGTGTCCTTAACTGATTTTAGTGTGACAGAGAGTCCAAAGTCCAAAAGGTTTAGGTAAAGTTTTAGGGACAACAGTCAGATTTGTTTTATTTTGGGGCAGGTTAGTCTGTCTGTATGTCCTCTAAATGGCTTAAACTAGGGCTGCAACTAACGATTATTTTCATTATTGATTAATCTGCCAATTATTTTCTCGATTAATTGTATAAAATGTCAGAAATTGGTACTAATTTACCAGTCAAAAGTAATATCTTCAAATGTCTTGTTTTGTCCAACCAACAGTACAAAACCCAAAAAAATGTGAGTCTGAAAACTTTTGGCATATTTGCTTAAAAAATTACTAAAAAGTACAATGTGCTATAGCTGACCTCTGACCTCTCAATAGAGGGAGACAAAAGAATATTGCTATATTAAGAGTCACATAATATCAACATTGTGTACTGTGTGTCCTCAACAGAAGCAGGGTGAGGTGAGCAAGGCGGCGTCGGCAGACAGCACCACAGAGGGATCTCCAGCTGACAGCTTCACCGTGCTCTCCACCAAGAGCCTCTTCCTGGGTCAGAAGGTCAGTTTTCTGTCAAATCACAGATATACTAACCCCAGATCAGTGCTCAGTATAAACAGTTTTCTTAGTAACGTTTTAATTATACTCTTTATGTCCTTAAAGGCATACTATGCAGGATTTGTCGGTTGGTGTTTGTAAACACAACATTTAAGAGCAAGAGAGAGAGCAGCGGTGGTCGAGCGAGCTAGAGAGTAAATGAAGAGAGGGAGCGACGGTAGCGAAAACAAAGCACTGAATCAGATATAAAAAGTTATTTCCTGATTGTTTCACGGCGGTTACGTTCTAAAGCGCAAATTAACACGCCCACTGTGGCCTCTCTGCTCTGCGTGTGTGTAGCTCGGCCCCGCCCTCGGTCAAGCAGACGCACAGACCTGCAGCTCTTTATACATCCATGACACATAGACAGAAAGCAGAGCGGAGCAGTGGAGAGAGACGGGGACAGTGATGTAACCTGGTCGCTACGATACGAGTCCTGACCTCACACCCTGGGCCTTGTTATTGGCTGGGGGCTACACACGCTGCCCAAAGGTTGATGCCCAGAAATGTCCTGAACACAGCAAAATAACAACAAAAAATAGAGAGAGGCAGGGTCTCTGCCACACACTTCTAATGCGTCGTAAGTGATGATTGAGAGGAATTATTTTTGTATGAGTCGCATTGTTTTTTAGGAAAATCCTGCATGGTATGCCTTTTAAGAATCTTACTGATAAGACAAACTAGAAAAGCAAAGTTTTTATTAAAATTATTCTATTTCGACTTCTACAAACTGTTAGATCCAGCTCCTTATTATATTCACCTGTTTCTTATCCAGTCTTTTATTTTATACTTCCTCCTTGTAATTGAACCAGATTTGAGAGGTGATATCAGTCGAAGATAATGTGATAATGTTTTCTCTGTTAGTCATCTGGTCTGTCTCATAGAAGGACAGCTGTTTGTGATGTTTTGTTCATTAACTGCTGCACCTCCTAACAAGTCTGCTTTGATTCATTAGACTTCATATTAGGGCTTATAGTGCTGCACAACACAGTAGTGACACTAAGCTTGAACTATAATAGTAGCAACCGTGAATGCTGTGTTAACTGTGTGTCTATCTCAGATCTGTAAGCCATAGTCCTCCCCCCTCACTTAAATCCTTTCTAACCTTTTTATAAAGCTGAAACATGGAAGTAAATCTGTCTGAAAGTTCCATCTAAGCCTTATCAAGGTTTTTTTTTTTTTTTTTTTATGTTCAAGTTTCAAGATCTTAAGATCAGCGAGATCAGAAGCTTATAGAAATGGATTTGAGTCTGAAAGAGATAAAAAGGCAGGGGAACAACACTGTGTAAGAGAATGACTTACTCAAGAATGATGCAAGAAGTGTCACAGATTCCCTCTTCCTGATTTTAAAGAGTGATAACAAATGATAATAATTACTTATTTATTATGATTTCTGCTAGAAATATGACATTGTACGCTCCGTTTGGGCAATGAACCAGACATGTTTGAAGCACGCTCACTGTTGTATGTATAAAACGACAAAGTTGACACAGGATTGGCTGATTGTTTTTATACATTTATATAGTTATATCACAACCGGATGAGTCAAAATCCTCTGTTACCCTCTTGAAATGCAAAAAGTCAAATCACCTGTGGCGAAAAACGAATATGGGAATTTACTTCTTGTTTCAGCTCAGGTGTGACTTTAGCATTGCATGCTTTTGTCTACCATGCATATGCTGACACTAATATATACTCTGTGTGTGTGTGTGTGCGTGTGTGTGTGTATATAAATATATATATATATATATTAACCTGACCTGATATACAGTAGTAGCACACACATTTAATTAACTGCGTGTCATTTGTCTGCTGTCTTTTACTACATATTCTGTTTTAGTAACTATGGCAGCACATTGCTGCCACCATGACAAAAAAAAATTCTCAATATCACAAAAACTTTCTCAAGCACCTTTTTGTTATAACCTGATAGTTTACTTGTTATAACAAGATCTTTTTTCTCATTTATAAGGAGCAAAACAACTTGTCATATTATGCAAGTTATGATATTATTAGTCAAAACTATAACTGGACTTGTACCATGTTATGAATAATCACAGACGGGTGGAAACAGGATGGAGATAATTACTGTGTGGCCACGTTTCACTCACTGCTAAAATACACAGACTGACACAAGAACAGCAAAGTGCTGTTTTAACTGTTTTACACTTTTTGATTGTTTGTGGATCATCCATGTAAACGACTTGCTGATGCACATGTGTTACCACGGTTGCATATATATGCTGCTTATACAGATTTATGTCCAGGAGGTGGATTTACTAGTAGTTTAGATTGAATTCAAAAATCAAATATTTGTTAATAATAGTAATGATGATAGTAAAAAAAAAAAAATAATAATGTTAATAGTAATATTAAAAAATCCTGTGGTTGGTCTGTTTTGCTTTGTCGCAATAAATGCACCTACAATTATAAGAAAACATTATCATTATAACAAATTTTGTAATAAAGAAATAAATGTTATTGTTATAACACAAAAACTGCAAATATGTGTTTGTCATGGTGACAGCAATACCCTGCTATCAGTAACATCTGTAGTATATAACCAACAATATATTATGATTTTATTCATTTGTGAATTGCACAGGCTAAAATATGAGTCGAAACACATTCTATCTGGGCATTGTAGTGTTTACTTATTTCTACATGTAATGCATTGATTTGAACTTCAACTTAAACTAATTGAATGAGTAGGAGCAGCATTTGTCTGCTGTCATAAATGCTCTTTATTAGCAAAATGGCTCAGTACACTATTGTGTAGCTGACCGCAGATTGCAGCAGCTGTTGAAATCAGTAGAAGGTAATTAATCAAATGAACGCAGTTAACCTCCCACTGATTAAGGTAATGAACCCACAAATAGAAAAGCTAGTCTGTTTCTGTTTTATAGACTTCATTATTGTAGCTGCACGTTTCCTGCCTGAGCATTTCCTTCAGTGTTTTATTCAGTCTCAGTCTCACACACTGTTCTGTCGTCACTGCTTTCTCTGTCACTATTTTTTGGGGGCCTTTTATTATCAAGTCTTCTGTTTAAATCCTTAGAGGTGAAATATGGTGTTGGTATAACAGATGACTTGTGAATCTTAAACTCTGAGATACTAACAGGATGTAGTCTGTCCATTTGAGATTCTTAGCATTTAAAAGGATACCTTGACATTTTGAGTTTTACACTCTTTTCTCTTTGCCAAGTTACAGACTGTTGGTAACTGTTTACAGTCGTCCTTCAGTCTTCCTAAAATTGCATCTGCCCCTGAAACTATGGGACACAGGTGGCCACAAATCAATCAAATTTGCACCTAAAAACCAAATTCACAGCAAGCAGTATAAATGTCTTGAAATGTTTTTTCATGGCGTAACATAAATAGTCAGACGACTGACTGACTATGTTGGAACAACAGCACTAAAGGGACATTGTAAGATAACAGTATGCAGGAGGTAGACAAAATAATAAACACTTAGTGATAATGTAATTATATTACAAACACAGCTTCTGAACTGGGTCAGTTTATGTTGCATGCCCTTTAGCAGTACTACTTTCACCGTGTGGCCTGTCTGTCTCGTTGATGTTGCGTACCCATGTTTCGCAGGTGAGGTCAGGCTGTGTTCCTTGACATATTGAAAATCTATCAGCAGCTATTTTGACAATTGATTAATAGTTTCAGTCATTTTTCACGCAAAAATTCCCAACAATTCTCTGGTTCCAGCTTCATAAATGTGAGGATTTGCTGTTTTGTCAGTCAATTGAGTATCTTTAGCTTCTGGACTGATGGTCTGATGATTTAATTACCACAAGTTTGAGGAAATTGTTATTGGCATTTTATAGACCAAACCATTAATCAAGAAAATAATCTGCAGATTAATCAATAATGGAAATAATCATTAGTTGCAGCCCTACACCTAATGTTTTGGCACATATCATTTGGCCTCCTTGTTCCTCTGTTTTTGTAAAAACCTTGAAAACTTGCACATCAGGGTGCTGACCCTGAGATTTTATTGCTGACAAATGCTAAAAACTTGCTTAAACTTGATGTGACTCACCTTTTTAGCAGACTAGCAGTGTTGTAATTGCTACTAAGTATTTTTTTCATAAGGAAATTATTTTCTCTACTCCTTGTGTACGTAAGCTGTTTCTCTACATTAAACGTACAGTACATGTAGTGTTCACTCACTTTGTGCTTTCAGCGGTAGAGCAGGTATGTTAAGTGTCTCGTTTTCCAATCATCAAAAAGTCAAGGTATCCCTTTAAGCTGCGGTGTGAATCTGATTTTAATGGCTTTGCTTCCTCCCCTCTTCCTTCTTGCCCCCCTCCCCCCCTCCTCGGCATGCCTCCCCCTCGCTCCCCCCTGCCTCCCCCTCCGCAGCTCAACCTTATCCACAGCGAGGTCAGTAACTTGGCTGGCTTTGACGTGGAGGGGGTCATCAACCCCACCAATGCTGAACTTGAACTTAAAGATGATCTAGGTGAGCTCCCCCTCCCACCCTCTCAGGTCCCAGCGGGGTTTTGAGATTTTAAAAATCCTTGAATGTTCAACAGTTTGACAACTTCTACTAAAATAAATCCTCAGTGAATCAGAACTTTAAGATTAAAGTTTCAGGCTGGTTGACTGGATAGAAGGACCGTCTTCCACCAGCTCTGTTCAGTTCACACTGTGGGTAACTTGGCTGTTGTCTTGCTTGGCTTAACTGGCTTAACTGCGGCTCATTATTTTAAGTTGCTATTTTTTTTAAATCAGGAATTTATCTGTGTTATTTTTTATTATTAAAAGCAGTTGAAGATCCGATTTTAAAAAATCAATAATACAAAAATCAAGGTAACCATTTATTTATTTTTTATATGCTTAAAGGGAATCTGGTGCATAATCAGCAGGTCATTGGTGTTTTCTCTGCATTTTTCTTTACACCCTCTATTACTTTATTATTACTTTTTACTCTTAAAGCAGTAAATACACATTTTAGACTAATGAGACATGACATGAGATGAAATGGGTGAAAATCAATATAAAACATCTGCACCTTTTATATTTAGTGAAAATATGTTTTAGGTTTACAGCAGCTACACAACTTTTAACAGGCAAATTATGTTTTTTGGCTGCTTTGATATTGACCTTAAACATCTCAATAAGACATATTTACTGTAAATAAAAGCTCAGTCATATTACAGTAGACCCCAGTGAAAGATGCAGCCATTCTCCAAGTATTGCAATTTACTTGTTTGTTGCTGCAGTGCTGCTGCTGCTGCTGCAAAAAAAAAATCTTTGAATGGCTGTAACTAACTTCTCGTTTTTTGCATGTGCTTATTGAAATGCTGGTAAACGCGGCAGCCAACTTTCCTCGGCAGATGTGCTTGGTAATGAATCCAGGTCGGTCAGCTCTGCAGGAAATAAAACACCTTGTTGATGGCGTTGCTCGCAGTGTGAATACGTGATGAGGGCTTTTACTTTGATCCTCTGTGACCTCAAGTAACTTGCAGATCAAATAGAACATCATGAATAAAATACAATTCCCAGAAGCAGTACAAGAATTTCTGTGGAGACATTCAATGATTTTACCAAAGCCCCTCAGAGCAGTGATCCTACTTGCTCTTCCTATCGTGTAGATGTGTGAAAGTTCATTCCAGGTTATCTTCCTTTCAGGCGGCTGCCAGACCGTTGTAATGCTTGATAATCACTGTAATCCCAGAAAAACTATTGGACTGAAATAAAACACCAATTTACAGAAGAAAAACTGACATGAACCCCTGTTAGCCTGACTGTAAGGTGGTTCGCCTGGAGTGTGATCATAAAATTCTTGACTCGTCTTAATGAGGCAAGAAATTAGGATGACACAATTAGTCAGATTTAAAAAAAAAAGAAAAAAAAAAGAATTTGAATGTTTTAAAATACACTTTTCCATTCAGACTTGTGTATTGATGAGTATAAAGTTAAAACATTGGGTAATTTATTGTAGGTCAGTGTTGTTTCTTAGAGTAAATCTGACTAAATGTGCAGCCCTGCTTCCTAATTACATTATGTGACCCACCATGTTTTCAGTTGGCTCCTTGTTTCCTGTGATGTCATCAGCCAATAAGGAGCGCGCTCACTTCTGTCTCTTTTCTTCCTCTTCTTCTCTTCCATCCTTTTTTTCTCTCTACTTCTTTGTCCCATCTTGTTACTCCTGATCACTCTGTGTTTTTACCACCATGTTTTTTGCCTGTTGTTTGTTGTCGTTGTCATCCGTAGTTGCAAGTTGTCCAAGCCGACATTTCCATCGTGGAGAGCGACGCTGTCGTTCACCCGACCAACTCCTCCCTCTATACAGGTGGTGAAGTAGGTAAAGGAACCATTGATGCCACCGAGACCACGACTGCCTGTCTGCTCTCTCTCTGCATATTCCAGATAGTCTGCACTGCAGTCTGTGGACAAACATCACAGCAGCATCACAGTTTATATTCTGCAGTGTTTATTTAGCCGGCGCTCTTCTGCATACAGCGTACAGACCTGCACTAAAGAAGAACTTCTAACCCACAACTCAACAACTCCCTTCTATAATATTTATGTAATTTGGTGAAACACTGACTGAAAGAACTACACTGTATCATGAGTGAAAATGGACTTGCAGAGGCTCGAATTGAGCAATCAGGGACTGTTTTGAAAAATAAAAACCATTTATTTATGCAATGAGGTTCTTGTGGGAAACTGCAGTTTCCAGGATTTAAAAGTCAGCTGCCAAAGAGTGTTGCGTTCACACGCTATGCTTTCAATTATCTTAACCCAGAAGACAAACTAAATGTGGACATTGTGAAAAGGATAATTTGAATCTGGTAACTAAAAGCAGGGTGAACAACGCTCACTGGATAACCTGGAACCCTTCAAACGTGAACTGAAGCCAAAAAATCTGCAGCGCACTGCACCAGCTCAACAAAGGCAGTAGTAGGTTAAGATTTTTGTAAAATCATGTCTCACAGTAATAAAAATCACTTCAAACTCATGAATCTTACTCAAACTGACCCTCGTGGATCAAATGTAATTGTCTCGCCGGTACCTGAAGCACCACGCCCTCACCGTCACAGCATCTTAGGTTGTTTTAACGCAGCGCTGTTTTCAATCCAAACGCCTGATAACTCGGTGATCCGTATCCAACTTTCCTAATATTAAGTAGACTAGAGTAAATGTTCACTGTCTCATGAAACTTTTAAATCTTTGCAAGTTTATTTTCACAGCATACAGCCATGAGCACAATTCCAGCCTGCAAATCAGACAAAATGTATAAAGCAGGGATATTGTCCTTTTTAGAGCTTCAGTACTTCAGTGTATTACCATCAGTAGTTATGACATATCCAAGTGCTGTTAGTCATGTAAGAGATGCAGTGTTACCAGAAATGTGATCTACACAGAGCGGTTGAGCGCATCATGTTAAGCATACACGACTATATATTTCTGTCGGTGTAATCGCGAAACCATGCTGCTGCTGCTGCTGCTTGTTGTTTTTTTTGTTCCATTTGACTGAAAACGCAGGCTGTCTGGGACTCGCTTCATTTCCTGTAACTTCCATCCCCTCCGACTGTGCTGTCAGTTCAGTTTCTGATTGAGACATTTATTTCCTGAAGCCTCAAATTCAAAAATCCTGATGTTGAATTAATGAGTGAGGGAATGTTTAACTATTAACCGTCCTTTATCTGCTTGCTTGTATTGGCTGTTTTAAATGATTTTCTTGTAAAACTTGTCTTAAAAAGGTTGATATTAACCGTATGGTGTTCTTCTCTCCTGCCTGTTTTTAATGATATTGCAGCCAGAACATTCATATCTCTGGCTCTGGTGGACTTGAATCACCTCCCTTCTCTCTTTTAGCTCTGAGTAAATCTGAAACAGTGGGATCGATGTGTTATTACTTCCTTTAGCCATCAAAATAAATAGGAAAAAGAAACAGTTAAGTTTGCTTTGCTAATGCCCTCATAAATTCTAGATGTATGTTCCTCTTCTTCAGAGTTGAACTTGAATCACTTCCTGGACTGTTTTACATGACACTTTTATGCAAACAAGATCAAAAAAGCTTTTACATTTTCATCTGGAACGTTTTTTTTTTTTTTAAGAAACACTTGTTCAGTCTTTAATTTGAGGGTGAAAATAAATACCCTCAGTCTCCTGTAAATAAGCCGGTATGTGAGGACAGAGGGAAATAATTAGGGACTGAGACTTAAATGCATTAGTTTAACTGACTCAGAATGAGTCATGTGGAAAATAGCAGCTTTGAATCTTTGCACTTCATTTGTGAAACTTTTCCTGAGTCTTACAAATAAAGTAACAGAGCTTCAGTGAGCTGCATGTGATCTTAGAGATTCAGAGAGAGGCCAGGTGCAATGATTGACAGCATTGTTGTCAGCCTGCTTACCTGTCTGTCTACATGTCTCCATGTCTGCCTGCTTGCCTGTCTGTCTGCATGACCATCACCTCTTCTCTTTCCTGCTGTCTGTCTATCTGACTTTGTGGTCCGAGGGTGTGATCACCACAGTCCTGTCTTCCGCTTACAGGCTCTGCTCTGGAAAAGAAGGGAGGGAAGGAGTTCACCGAAGCGCTGCAGGAGCTGAGGAAGAAAAACGGCCCTCTGGAGGTGGCTGGCGGTAAGTGTTCAGTGCAAAAAATGGTCTAGATTTGGTAATCAGTACCTGCTGCTTACCTTGTATTCAGACAGAAACTCAGATCATCAGCACAGATTCTATTTATTTCTATGCCTGAGAGTTTGGTCAGTGACATTAAAGGACTTTTATTTCATCTCTTGCACACACCTTTGATCATTTAGTTTCTGCTGTCTGTCACAGATTCATAGGTTAAGATTTTAATTACCTTTTGTAATTATGAATTTGCCTGTCTTTTTATTGCAAAACTACTGTGAATAGGAATTTTTTAAACTTAAGTTTATCATTCTGACAACTTCTGCTGTGCAGTTGCGCTCAGGCTCAGTGTTTTGTCTGTTTTCATATTTGAGCCTGACAGAATTTCCACTTCTTGAGTGAGAATACAAATAGTTATAAGATATTAGTGCATTTTATTTGGTAGTCAAATATGCAGCATGTTGTGGTATTTCCTCACCTTTCATCCTGTTTGGTAAAGCCAGTGGGGAACCATCAGCGCCCTCTAGGCACTCACAGAGGGCCAAAGATAAACCAAAATGTATCTGTAAAAAGCATTTCTTCTCATTTTATTTTATTCATTTTATAATATATTCTCAGAGTTATTTACCATACAATCTAAATGTGTCAAAGTCAAAATTAACCAAGCACAGACAAGAAAATAAATCCCTGTTTCCCACCCAATCAGGATCTTATACTTTCTCTAGTTACTAGGTAGAAAATATGTCAGGGAGCTCTGTAATTGGTGGTCTCTCTGTAAATTTGACATTAAAACTAACCAATCAGTTTGCACCTCTAAGAGGGAGGTTTGTTTATCCATAAAATGGTGACAACAGCTAGAAGGCAGACGCTGACATTTCAGCAGCTATTAACAACTGAGGAAAGTGGAGATATTTATTAATTGTTGCTAATATTAGCTTGTTGATAATACTGTTTTCAGGGCTGAACTTGAATAAAAATTACAACTTGTGAAGAACAGAAGAGAGTGGGTAATCTGGGTTGACATGTTTCCTTGACTTTGTTCTTAAAATGCCACTTTTCCTTCTGTTTGAAATACAAATTCAACCTGTTTGACTTTTCTGCATCTTGTACATTTTCTGCTGCAGTTGAAACATTCAACATGAAGCTCAGTTTATCACAAAGTGAAACAAAAAAGTGATCATATCTGTTAACATTGTACTTTATATTTTAGAGGTGCAACAGTTAGTCGATTAACAGATTAATCAGTCGATTGACAGAAAATTAATCACCAATTATTTTGATAATCAATCATTTTAGTCCCTTTTTTTTTTTTTTTTAAGGAACAAACCCAAACAGTTGCCAGTCGCAGCTTCTCAAATGCATTTTTCACTATTTTCTGACATTTTATAAACAATTAATTGATTAATGGATAATGAAAATACTCGTTAGTTGCAGCCCTGTTCTTGTTCTTCCTCTGATTTCTTTTTCTTTTTTTTTTTTTTTCACACTGCGTCCGCTTTGGTTTAGGAACAACTCAGGGTGACGTTGAAGTTTCACAATGTGACTTTCAATGTTGCCATTAAAGGTTTTGTGAAGTGCATATTGATCCACTCGAGCACCACCCAGCTCCTATGACAGTGATGTCAGTGTGTCCCGCAAATCTTTTTAAACACACACACACACACACACACACACACACACACACACACACACACACACACCAAGCAAAACAGGGCTGGGTCCTTTTGGCCTCCACATTCAGCAAATGATGTCAGGGCACTTTGGATATGAACACACACGTTTCACATACTCAGACTCATTATTTGTTCTCTGAAAGGCTAAATGTCGTCAGAACTTCCTTTATTATTGAAGTGCCGCAGATTTCAGGAGTTTTAGTGTCACACGCTCCAAATGTAGTACGCCAAAAATGTACTTTTTATAGAAACAGTCACTACTTTACAAAGACGTTTAGTATTGGCAGGTAATATCCGTCCTTGGCGACTTCAGTCTTAAACTTAAGACTTCAGTCTTCAGAGAGCCATATTGTTTGAACCCTTACAGATTATTTTATCTTTCAGTCCATTTGTCTCCCTCTTTCTGCTCGTCTCTTATTCTTTCTCCATCTGTCCCTCTCATTATCCATCACTCACACTCACTTTTTCAAGCACTCCCCACCTTCATCACTTCTCTCTTTCACATTCAGCCAAGTTAGCTCAGCATCCTAATCCGGGTCTGTGTGGAGCTCATAAATAGATTACCAGGTGACTGAACAACGAGCCAGCAGAGCCTGTTAGGGATTCTGGGAATCTGGATCAGCCAAATGGTCATCCTGACCAGACCTGGTTCAAGAACATCTGTCAAACAAGTTCTTCAGGATGTTTAAAATGTATTTTTTTTAAAAGTATTTGTTCATTTGGATTTAGTGAGTAAATTTACCAATTTCAAGGCCAGACACCTCCTGCTTAGAAAGTAAGTAAAAATGTATGAGAAGTGTTAGATGACAAATGGGAGCTCAGTAAGTTTCTAAGTTTATTAGTTATAATCATTAAAATTCCCCTGGAAGACAAAATGGAGTGCCGTCCCGAACTAACTGTAATCTTTAGAAATGTAAATGATAACTTGTTAAAAGTGGCATAGTGAAATGTATTTGTGTGTTCTTGTATAATAGTTGGTGATACAGTGAGTATTTGCAGGTTGTTCTAGTCGTGGCCGATTTTTGGTCCTGGTTAAAAAGATATAATAGGAAAGTTCTGCCCTGCTTCTCGTTCAGAGCTAATATGATAACGTCCTTCATTTTCTTCAGGTTCTTCTCATTCCATCAAAGGTCAACACTGTCTGTGCTGGTTTACAAACTGGTCGGTGGCACAAATTTGTGTCCAAGAGTTTGTCAAAGTTGAACTCTGTGTGAAATCTCGGAGCATATTTACTTCACTATGAATCCTGACTGCAGTGATTCCATTCAGGAACTGAGCTTTTATAAATGGTAGCGTGACCAAGTCCTAACTTGTCTGCTTAAGTTTTATTTAATTGTTGCTTTGTAAGCAAAGTTATGTAGGACTTTGACAACTAAAAACATTTTCACATATTTGTGTTTAGAAGTCGAGCCGCAACAATGAGTCGATCGACTAATCAAATTGTTTTAGTAATTTTTTAAGCAAAAACCCTGAAATTTGCTGGCTGCTGGCTTTTCTTTGTCATGATAGTAAACTGAATATCTTTGGGTTTTGGACATTTGAAGACGTCTCCTTTGACTCTTTTAAAATTATAACAGGAACTTTCGACTATTCCCTGAAAACAATTGTTTAATTGAGAAAATAATCTGCAGAATAATCGATAATTAAAATAATCGTTAGTCGCAGCCCTATTTAGGAAGAAATATATGTAAAAAACATGACAAATAAGTATATTGATCTTTATCATATTTGTTGCCACAATCACCAATGAACTCAAGATGTGAAAAGCAGTTGGTATGCTACAGTAGTAGCTTTTACCACCACATGTGGTAGTAGTACAAAAAAAAGAGACAAAGCCTAAACACAAACACTTTCAGGATCACTACATTATGGATTCACATGTGTTGCCACAGATCCAGCACAGCCACTGTGGTTTCTCTGCAGTGAAGTAATATTGAACAATTCCCATCTATCAAAGGAGTATGACAAAGGGCCACTCAAGGAAGTATTAAGTCTTCTGTCTTATGGACATTTATTGACTTTTAAGGAAAGTATAAAGTAAAGCCTGGGAGATCTTTTTGCACGCAGGAAGTAATGTGATTCATATGTCTGGCAGCAACATTAACATTTATTTTTGTGTTTTGGATTGGATAAAAGAATTTGGTCATTAGCATGGAATTGACAGAAAAGAGGGCCACCTACAGAAGCTCAAAGTACATCAACAGAATATCTACATAAATCTGGCAGTGCTGTCGACATACTGTAGTTTGATTGACAGGTAATCTCCAGATTTGCCATGCACAAACACCACCGCACACTGTTCCACCTTCTTAAACCGCAAAACAAGTTGAACTTTAACCGTAATCATCATCATCATCATCATCCGCAGACTTTCCCTCCACAAGCAGATCACACATGCAGTGTGATTGGCTCTTGCTCTGCTGTGTGAAGTTCCTCCATCTCTGTGTGCCATCTGGAAATGAGCTCGTCCTCAGCTTTGACTCCACTCTAGTCACACTCTCGCTGTGGGCTAATAAACTCTGACTGGAGGCTTTCTCACTTCACAGCATCAGGGGCTTTGGCTGAGATACACTGTCTACAGCTGCCGGTTTGATGGAAGACTAAACTAAACATTTAAACTCCAGAGAACAGACTCTTTTCTTGTCTTCTTTATTTCTGTTCTTCCTCTCCTCCTTTTCTCTACTCCTCTCTATCTGTCTGGAGAAGTGATATATCCGGCCCACCGGGTCAAACCTTTTTAAGCTCTCTGAGATTTGCCACACACTTTTTCCACAAAGCCAAGTGTTCTTGGCATCTCAGGCCTCCAAACTCAACTTGTGCGGTTTGACTTCTGACAAAACAGGTTAATGGAGCTAATTTTTGACTGTAGATGGTGGATGTGATGTGCAGAAATCGAGCAGGTAGCAGCACGCCAGAGGTTAACAAGTTCACTCACTGTCTGAATAAACAAAATTAGCACAGATTTTGATGTTGTGGCACAGCGACCATTTGTCTCTGATATAATATGGTACTGATTTCACAAAATAATGCAGGTGGCATCTGTGGGTGACTGCAGGCATTAACTTTCATTTTGTTTCATTATGTTTTCAGTGTTGTAAACATATAAACATTTATTCAACAGCAGCGTATTTTCTGGGATTTGGGGAAATGACATCATGTCTTCACTTTGTGTTTCAGAACAAACGTACTTCTACCTGACGTATGTTTCCTTTTCTGCTCTCCCTCCTCCTCTTCTTTGTCTCCATCTCTATTTCCTCTTCTCTCCTCACCTTACTAACCATTCTTCCTCCTCTTCTCTTCTATCGCTCAGCTGTGTTGACCGGCGGTTTTGGTCTGCCCGCTAAGTACGTCATCCACTGTAACAGTCCAGGCTGGGGCTCCGACAAGTGTGAGGAGTTGCTGGACAAGACGGTGAAGAACTGCTTGGCTCTTGCTGACGAGAAGAAACTCAAGTCTGTGGCCTTCCCCTCTATTGGTAGCGGAAGGTAGGAAAACACACACATACATAGGAAGAAAGAAACGCTTGACATACTAGGCATCATGTAATCATTCTTTTTTTAGGTATTTTCATATTTACCTTCTACTGATTAATACTCATGTTCAGCTTTTTTGCTGAAGAGTAAAAGTCACTTTTGTGATGCTTCAGAATCAGAAACGGGTTTCTTGCCAAGTAGGTTTGCACATACAAGGAATTTGCCTTAGTGTTGTGGTGCATAACAGTCAAAATATACAAGAACGAAAGAAATTTACAATAAAAAAAATGTGTAAAATATATTCTAAGTGAGAAGTGTGTCCAAAACTGGAAGTGGTTAGCCTAAAAATGCGGTAACATGAACACATTTTGCAAACGTGGCTGCAGACTAAGAAACTACCTGAGTTCACCCAAACAAGGTGATCTGAGATGAGTCTGTGTGCAGTCGCAGCGTAATCCACACTCCGACTGGAAGAAAAGTCTTTGTCGAGGAAATGATCCAAAAAAATCTCTTCTTCAGGATGCAAAATTTCTTTTGAAGAACGAGACAAGAATTTTGTACAAAAGGTTGCTCCAAACGTGTGCACATGGAGAGGACAGAGAGGATCTTGGCATTGTGTCCTACTGTACTTTATACCTTGTTACAAACAAGCAGGTCGTCACCTCCGTGTCTCTGGGCCAGAACACAGAGGTGTCGAAAGGTAAATGAACAGGTTGAGCAAAAGATGGCAGAAAAAAAAGAAGTAAAACACTATAGAATACAAAAAGTTTTTCTTCATTGAAGTGACAAAGTTGAACTAAAGAGAAAGTCAAAACCAAAGGAAATCTTAGAAGTAAATCCTCCACATCTTCTCACATGTCGTCGTAACATTATGAGTGGCATTCTTGCATTGTCAGCGATAAAAAGTTTGTGTGCCTGCACGTACATCACTCTTCATTTTTCTATGCAAGTCAAAACGGGAGTTGACATGGTTTCCAGGCAACGGTGGTAAACACCTCCACTTTGATCAAAACAGTTTTACGCAAACACACCGTGGACTGAAACAACAGTGTGAAAGCATGAAGGTTAAAGCAGTGGCTCCCAAACGTTTTGGCTTGTGACTTTAAGGCAAAGCAATGTTTACTCATGTAGTTCAACCAAAGAGCGATGTTCCCCTTGTTTTTTGGAGGCCTGACGCGGTAAAATTCTCCAAGATTTCACAATAAAAAAGCAACGATTAGATAAAAATCTAAAAAAAACAAAGAAAAATTCAACTAAAAACGTGTTAAGCACAAATTCTGTATGCTTTATGGCTTATTTCCTCATCTTGCGAGCCCTCAGATTCATCATTGATCCATATTGCGTCTGGAGCCACAGGTTGGAAAACACAGAATGAACCCAGTGTGAACGTGGCTTTAGACTTTTCACACTCCTGAAAAACCAGGAAAAGTCATGATCCTGGGTGAAATGTGTAAAGAAGAAATCAGTTAAATTCAGTAAATTCGTATTTTAGCACTGAAGCGACTGAAGTCTCACATTTATGTTCCTAAAAAATGCTTTAAACCGTATTTCCTCAAATAAAAGACAGTAGCCCAAAAACAGGCTCGGGAAAAACAAGGGTGGGTAAACTACTGCGCACTAAAATATGAGCAAATATACGTATCAGACAGAGGGAATTAGAAATAAAGGCCTCACTCTAATATAAAGGCCTGATACCCTCTGCAGCTAAACGAAGGCCTCGGACACTATTTGAGGAAATAAAATATACAAAATAATCCAAGTTAACCCAGATGGACCCTCAAATTTAAACTAGTGTACAGTAAGTAACTAAGCATATACTGTGAGCTACCTCTAACAGCATGAAGCCACAGTCCCGGTCAAGTAAATAAAAAGTGACAAGTCTCTCCAGCGTCTCACCACATTTCACTAAGTGTGTGTGTACTTTCCTGTCAGAAACGGTTTCCCGAAGCAGACGGCGGCCCAGCTCATCCTTAAGGCCATCTCCACCTACTTCGTGGCCACCATGTCTTCCACCATCAAGACCGTCTACTTCGTGCTGTTCGACAGTGAGAGCATCGGGATCTACGTGCAGGAAATGGCCAAGCTGGAGACGAGCTAAAAGAGTCTGGAGTATTTGCCTCCTTGTCCCTTTTTCCCCCCCGACCATTTTTTTTTTCCTGCAAGGAAATAGGAAGGTGTTTACTAGTGATGAAGAAAAAGAAGAATCTTTCTTAAGGCCGGGAACTTGTTTTTGCATTATGTTTGTATTTTTCCTATATTGTTTTTAATTTCTTATTTACTTGTCACCTCTGGCATTTAAATGTAGAAGTACACTGTTCATTCTGCGGTCTTTTAATACAAACAGTGCCACACAAAACAGATTCAACAGAGTGAGAAGACTCACTTTAAGATTTAATTTTCATGATATATATAAAAGGTGTTATGAGAGATAGCTACTCCTCAATTACAAGGCTTCCAGAGAAGTCCGATGAATACGGGTTAATGCATGTAATGGCAGTAAAAGGCAGTAAAGATAGCTATTCTCTTTCTTTTGATCTCAGTAACACAAGACACTTAATTGAGTGTATTTTTGGTATGAATTCTGCATTTTGGAACATCTCTGTTGTTAATAGTACTGTATAATGAAAAGGTAAAGCATAAAGAAGAGTTCAGTTTGCTCTATTTTGGTCTTCTGGAGACTAATATGACAGAGTAGTGTTTTTGTTTTTGTGTTGTGTGTTGCATCTGTTTCCTTTGTGTCCTGCACAGACCTTGAATTTCCAAAAGAACTTCATCAACAGAAAAGAGAAAGAAAAAAAAAAAGTTATAAATGCCCGTATATAAGTACTCATCCTGGTACTAGCATTAAGAAACAGTTTACACTGTAGACTGAACGTTCTGTGGTTGTTATTTACAGCAAAGTAAATCAATTTATGACATAAAAATGTATAATTGGTGGTTTTTGCAGGGCACTAATGGTTTATATTGTGTGTTTCTATCAGTGTTTATATAGATGGAGTATTTGTGAAAAGTTATAGTAAAATATTGGACTGTAACAGAGATTTTTATTTTCTATTTTAATTTTCACACTGATTCTAAAAAGGCACAGTTGATTTGGGAAGAAAAAAAGAAAAATGTAAGAGGTTGTTTTGTCTTTGTTAAGCCATAAAACAGATGTACTCATTTTTGCTGGAAGTGGAGGCTCTCTGCTGCTGCTTTGGTTTGCTCTTTCATTCAGCTGCCACTAGATGGCTCCCTATTATCAAGAATTGGATTTTTTTTTTTTTTTTTTTATCTCAGCCATTTTCTGTGCAGCAGCAGGCCTCTTCACACAGACGCTGGTCGATTTGAGTTGGATTTGAATTGGGACTGACTGACGGACGCATACGAGGAACCTGACTGCTCTGCTGCATTTGGACTTTTCAGCAACCTAACTTTCTTATGAAAAAAAGAAAATTTCTAAAGAATTGCTATAATTGATGATTCTACAAAAAGTCTGTACACACTCCGGTAATAAAATACCTTTAAAAACATAATTCTGTTCCTCTTGATATTATGAGATCATTTCATGTTTCATGCAGACCTTTAGGATGCTGCCAGGAACTGTGGGCCTCCATATAATTAAAAAAAAAGTACGTGTGAAGTTTAATTGTGGGGGAAAACTTCATTGTCCCCCTAGGAAACAAGTGTGTCTTTAATGTAATAATAAATCCATCTCAACTGTAGTAAAGTGAGCATAATTTGAAGTGTTGCAGAACAAATGGCAGAAGGATGACATGCTACATTTATTTGATTTGACTGAGAGCCACATTCAAAGCCTGCAGGATCCCCAGCTCAACAAGCATGTGTGTGTTTCTGTACTGTACTTACGAGGGCCAAATGGTCTCACAATGAGGAAAAAGGGGGGAAAATGTCAGTGTGAGGACATTGTGAGGAGCTGTCGTTTCTGGTCAATTTTAGGGTCACCGGTTTGGAGAAGGTTGAAGTTGAGCGTCGAGCAGAGCGGCTTAAAGGTCGTTTGGAATGAGCGTGCCGTTATTGCTCAACTTTTACTTCCTCATTAATGACATTTTATGATTGTGACCATTTTTTTGGCCTCATTTCCAATGGCACAAAGATGGAACACAAGGCACGGTTCATCAACGTGTCATTATTAGACCAGAAAAACAAATGAGGAAGCAAGAAGAAGACTGAAATTTCTACACCCATCCAACACTCTGAAAGTCAGCAGAGTGGTGATTGAAGCAAAAAACATTCAATGTGTTGGAACAAAATTCTGGCATTAGAGCTTTGTCAGCAGTGGTTTCCACTGTTATCCTATACTTCACTTTCAATTACTCGTCTCCAGACGTGTGTTCATGTCATAAAGCAACTAAAGCAACATGAAATTTTTGAAATGACACGTAGGAGTTAGTGTTTGACAAAGGAAGTCAAATGCACAAGTGAGTGAGACACAACAGTCTTTGGTATCTGAGTTAAATTTGTGAGAACAGCATTACTTTGTACCTGGCTGTATGATTCCTCTCTTTCCCAAAATGGCGAAGAATTTTGTGTTCCTTGCCTGTTAGTGAGCTGCAGATTTAAAACAACCCATGTTTACATACAGTATATTTTCCTGATGTATTGGGCTCTTGTACTCGTTAATAATAACTGTCTTTGTGCAAAATGTCAGTGTTGGCTTTTTTTTAAACATGAAGAAAATCTTTCCCAAAACTTAAACCTGATTTTTTTGGCCAGTCGGGGCAGTGGAAATAAGACACAAACACATTACTGACATTACTGTGACATTACTGACTATTAAGCTCTGTAGAGCTGAGGGCTGAGGGTTATAGCTAAAAAAAATGTATCATGATAAAATGTTTAATTTCAGTCAATTATTGACAATTTTTAATGAGCTATTTTTAATAAAGACCAGGAGAAAAAAGGTTGAATTTAACCACTTTATTTATCAAGGCACACAGGTAATAATTTTAATTTTTTTAATTTCTTCACCATCTGCACTCATTTTCTCACTCCACGCTGTTTCTGTTGTTGTGTCACATGTCGATGGTGCAACTGAACAACACACGCGTTAAATGATTGGCTGGTTGCGTGTCACTCGTAGCACGCTCCATTATCAAGGGATATGATAGGCTCTTAACAAGCCAGGGAGGGAGCACACTTAGGGTTTGTTCATGCACCTGAACTTTGTGTATTTGTTATATGCTTTCATGGCGGTTTGCATTGAATACATTTAAGTTAATCTATCAAACAATTTTCTTATTGCTATTGATGAAGTGTCTGTTGCCGGTACATATCACTATCGTTTTATCGCCCGGGCCTAGTAGAGCTGAGATCAGGATTCACTACTGCGAGCAACACCTTTCACACACAAGTAGCCATGAGATCTATTGTTAATATAAAAATGTAAGTATAGTTTTACTTGGCTGAACATGGAAAAAGGATTGCTCGTGTGCCAAATCAGCAACACTCGCAAATAAGTCAAAAATGATTTATTTAGTTGTTTTGGTAAGAGGAAACATGGCTTCATAATGAAGGACTGGAACTATCTGTTTTATAAAAGTAAACAAATGACCAACTGTCATCTGATTCTTATTCAAATGTTGCTAAATCCTGATTGGTACGCGGAAATACGTGACTTCTCCTTTCTCCTTTCTCAAACTGAGCCCGCCCACTTCAAACCAATGAGATGAGCACAGAGAAAAAAAAGGAAATACAACAATCTCTAATGTGAAGGAACAAAACCATTCTAACTTTGTCAGAAAACTGTGTGTTCATATAGGATCATATCACTCACAGTAAGAAGCTGATTGAGAAAAAACGTTCAGGACCTTTAAGAAAAGAGTCGTAGCTTCTGCCAATTTAAAAATGTTACAATTTGAGAGCTTTGAGAAAATTGCTACTAACTTTCTACAATTACACTACAATTACTACAACTTTTCCAGAAGTTGTACAAAAAATGCGTCACACATACTGTATAGACTCTGATTGTGAAAAATGATCCCTTTAAAAGGCCAAATCTGTATTTTTTGGTACTATATACATTTGAGCTATATCCATGTTTTACTGTTGAGTTTAGAAACATTACTGATGTAAACAAATCTTAGCAAATATTGATGACTGAGGTGTAGTTGTCCAGGTTTCATCCCTGTATTAGAAGACCTTTCAGTTAGTTTTGGAGTTATAGACTCCACCCTGTGTTTTGGATTTCAGTGTTGGGACGGCCCTTTTGTTTACATTTAGATCATGAACTGGCCCTTTAAGGTTTGGATTATTAGTTAAAGTTGTTAAAGGATAATTGTAGTTTTTTTTTTTTTGTAAAACGTTAGTAGTTTTTGCCATTATTTCTCTCGGCTATGAGAAACGTGAACTCACCAGAGTTGTTGCAGAAATCAGGAAACATGGCAACATCAAACAAACCAGCAGTGAAGCCAGAATATCTAAACCACTTTATTTGGAGGTAAAACTGAGAGTGAAATGTTGGTAATAATCCCTCGTTGCACAAGAAGACTGAAAACAACTTGTCTAATCGTCAGACTGCTTGTGTTTCTTACTCTGTTGGACTTTACAGTGATGTCAAAGTGTTTCAAGATCTCAGTAATTAACTTGGTAAATACAATGTTATGTTATTATCGATAGAAATAATGACAAATACTGTGCAAAAAAAGATTTTAATAAACTGGAATAATCCAAAAGTAGTGTTAAATGTGTGTATGTCTGAAGCACAAATACAGCAGGTTCGGTCCACCATGCAGGCAGCAGTGAGTCCCGGACAGAGCCTCGGCCTTGGTCCCGTCCCGGGGCTACATGCTGGCAGGGCACAGGGAAGACCATGGAGTCAGATGGGGGTCAGTTTCCCAGCCATCCAGGGAGGCCGGGACCTGAGACCTCCTCTGAGGGCGCCCATCTGACGCCTAATCCCCAGGAAATACAGGCAGGTTTCACCCCCCCTTCAACCCCTCCCATCCCACCATCCATCTCTCCCTGCTTCTTCTTGCAGGCAGAAAAGCCCCTGTAAATTCAAAGCATCTGTACGGGCAAGGGCCAATCCGAGGGCCGCCTTTCCCAGAGCCCGCGCAGATGAAATTTTATTCTTTGCACGAAAAAATTACAGGGGGAGGGGGAGAAAAAACAGAAAATAAAGTAAAGCAAACAGTGGGGGAAGATCAAGGAGGAGAGGGGATGAGGGGTAAGGAGCTGGTCATCAGAGATCTGCCCCGCTTCGCAGTGTGTTCATAAGAAGAAAGTAATATTATGTTCTTTATGGCCATGAGTCCTGATTGGAGCCCGATAAGAACAACAATCTGCTTCCAGCGGCTACTGATTTCGGACATTTACTCTTCCAGTGTAAATGTTGGCGTTGAGCTCGTTGTTGAACACGAGAGACGTTCGGTGAATGTAAGAAAAAGCCAAGAAGCCTCGTGTTGTTTTGAAACGTATCACTTTCATTACTTCAGAAGATACATTTTTTTTGTGAGAATTTCAATTCTAATACTCAAAAATTCCACTAAAATGACCACGCATGACCTTACTCGGGGCATTGCACAGCCATGGATAGTATAATATTACAAATACCTTTGATTCAAAATACTTTCTAATATATTAAGATTTTAAGCTGTTACCTAACTAACCACGTTAAAGTACATACAGGTACCTCAGTTCTCAAGTAACCATCCAAATAGATTTGAAATAAAAACAACATATAAAGAATGTTTTGAAATGTGAGCACATCTTCACACACACTTCTGACTATTTTAGTTGAAGTAAAAGCGTTTTCTATATGTTACATATGCACTGATTTTCATAGTATATTGTTTTTGCAGTTAGTATAATAGAAATTAATGTGTTTTATCATTTGGTGTTGACAGGAACTTATGCAATACGTGCATGTTTAAATGTTTTCCAGCTCTTTTGTCCTTGTGCATTGCATTGTGAGAAAATAGTGTGCAGCAACAAAAAAGTCCAACATTTTTTTGTGTGCATACTGGCTTTTTTGTCACCTTTTCAGTTGTGACTACACCACAGACTAAAACATGCTTAGTATCAGTATTTTATGTGGAATTGGGACACAGCTTATGTCTCCTTTACTCCGCCTCTGACCCCAGAGGGTCCCTGGGCCTTACTTTGGGAAACCAGCGCACCAGACTACTCCTTATGTTAGAAGAATAAGTTAATGAAAACCTCCAAAACCCCTCTGCGGTAAGACAGGTTTTCAAGTCAAGCAGGAAATAAAGCCTCTGTGAAGTATATTTGTGAGCGTGGTTGGTGTTTTGTGCTTCACAGCGATGGTTAAACAGTAGCCTTTGGTTGTTTTTGGTCAGAGCCGGGTTTCATGTGGTCGGGGACCAAGTCGCAACGAGAAACTTGATAATTTCCAAGAACGCAAGAGATGGATTTACACGTGAGCAAAAAATATTGGATTTGACCTTGTGTGACCTAAATTGGTTATTTTGAGAATCTGTGGAATCATGTGCTCAAATTAGACCCAACTGAACTAGAAGGCATCATTTATAGTGTTAGTTTTAATTAGTTTAGAGTACTGGATGAGCCGGTTTAACCACATAAGGACATTTCAGATTGTGCCAAATATTTAAACAGAGAAAAACTAGAGGCTAAAACTTTTCACCTATCTCATTTTCCCTCCACAGCTGCCTGCCAACATGGCATCATGGGTGAATTTTATCCCAATCAAACCTAAATCTACAGCACTTTTCTTTGGGTTTCCACAAGCAGCCATAGTTATAGTCAAACTAGTTGTCTTTCTTCTCCTCAGGACCTGATTTGACATATTTTTATAACATTAGAAATGTTCCACAACATGTAGGGATGAATTCATACTGCATTAAAAAAAAAAAGCTCATCGCTTGAATCCCCCTACAACAGTAAAAGTAAATTTATAAACATCTGCGCGTCCCAGTTAGGAGAACGTGTCGACCAACTTTCTAAAATGTGAATGTAATTGCAGTTCTTGGCACCTAACATGCGATTTCTTTCTATTCTGCTTTTTGCAACCCTATCGCTAGACAGAGTGTTGATATTGGCTCATTCTGCAAAAGTAGGATCACGTTCAATGTTTCTTAACTTTCAAGGCCAACTTTTTTAGGCCCAGAAAACCAACTTTCTCACTCAGATTTTTACTAAAAGTGATGGCGTTCAACAAGAGCACACCCTCTGCCAAACTATTTTGTTTTTTTGTTTTTTTTTTTCACATGAGAGATTTCTGTATTTGTTTTTTTGAATGTGCTTTTTCTCTGGTTTGAAGTGGGCAGGACTCTGTTGGAAAAAGTCAGATGTTACAAATAAAAGGAATCAGAATGGCGGTTGCTCACTGCTCGCCGCCAGGAAGATGCTACTGTCAATCAAATGTGATCAAACCACACCCACACAGTCTGACTGTTCAACTCTTAATAAATAAATCATAACGTCTCCACCACACACGCCTGTGACTGCCACGATCTTTCAACATTTAAAAAGTCATTACAACTCATCTTTGTAATGTTTTTCTATCCAGTTCTAAACTCTTCTGTGCTGCTTTTTGTTGCATTGTATTGTTTTTTGTTTTTATTTACCTTGATTTTAATGTAACACATCTTATCTAGAAAAATTCTGTATCGATAATTGTATCATCATTATTATCAAGTTTAGCTTTAACTTATTTAGTTATGAATATGTAATGCCATCGAGAAATACTTAAAATTTGAAACCTGTACAGTATGGTTAAAGTTGAGAGAAGTTCATGGATATGGTAAACTATTGTTAAGGTTTGGGAAACATTGTGATTATGGTAAAAAAAAAAAAAAGAAAAAGAAAAAAAGAAAGCCAGCATAAATTGTTCATGCAAGTGCTCAATCTTTGGTGTCCTGCATGAAAGTCAGACGTGTTGTCCTATCACCAGACAACAATGCAGATATTGGATGATTCTGCAAAAGACCAGATTATGTTTAAGAACAAGGTTTTTTTCACGTCCGATGCCAAAGTCAAGTCAATTTATTTATAGAGCACTTTAAAAAACAACAAATGTTGACTTAAGTGCTTTACAGAGACTGAGAATTATACAATCAACTAAAAATGCAGACATAATTATGAGGAATAAGGAGAAAATTAATAAAAGTGTATAAAATGTAGATAAAATCCTGATAAAAACAACAGCATTGCACAAAGAACAAATAAAAAATAGGAAAAAACATTTTAAAAAAACCAGTGTGACCAGTCATGTCTGCATGACTATTAAAAGGCTAAAGAAAAGAGATGGGTCTTCACCGAGTTTTTAAAAATATCAGTGTAGGGGGAGGATCTAATGAAGAGTAGTGATCGGTGTGCAGATATGATGGTCCGGTGGTGGAACAGGAGGATTCGGATATATAATCTGGTGCCAGTTCATGCAGTTCTTTAAAAACAAATATAATAATCCTAAAATCAAAGTTTTCTACAATATCTGTGCTTATCAACTACAGTATGGTTAAAGTTAGGGAAAGATCACGATTACAGTTAATAAAAACGTGAATGTTTATCGCAGATCTGTGATGGAAAGCTACACACCAATCTACCACCCTGACCTCAGTGTCCTCACTTTTTCGCTTCACTATATGAAGTGCGTGCTACTTTCTGCGTTGTTACTTGTTGGCACTGGATGCAAAGCATGCGCTGCACAAAGCACCTGATGTGAACATAATTCCTATTGAGACTGGGCTGTTATTTCAACAGGTTACTAAAAAGAAGCTAGGCTGTACTCCTATGGCCTACCATGAGCCAGTGTCCCTTAATCCCATGATCCACAACCATTAAACCAGGCTATAGGAGGGATATGCAACATTGGGAGGGACTGCCACCCGTCCCCACCGTGTCACCTTCAAGTCCACAAGTCCTTACTGAGCCGGAGTGTTTCTGTGCCTGCAGCCTCCGAGCGCCAGGAGATAAATCAGTCCGGACAAGGAAGGCCGCTGCCTCTGTTGCTCGCCTGCCACCTCGAAAGGGTTAAGTCGGATCCCAGGCTGGCCACATCACACTGTTGGACCATTTAGTGCAGGAAACCTGATAGTTTGGTTCCTTTTGATGGCCTGATTCCCAGGCTTAGGAGAATAAATTAAATGCAATCCCCGTCTAGGCCTCAGCTGCAGCGGCAGGGCATACTGATTTAGGATTTTCATCTGGGGAGCTTTTCCCTCCCTTCCTGCTCTCCTCTTCCACAACCCCCCTCCATCCACCCACCGCCACCCCTGCCTCACTGAGGAAAATAGTGAAGTGTGGTTTAAAATATGGCTTATGTGCGGCCATAATGAAGTGCCAGTGCAGCTGTCAGTCACCGTGAGGAGTCAGAGAAGGAGAGGTGGCGTGTAACTGCTGCTCCTGTGGAAAAGGACAACAGAAGACGGGGATGGAGATGTGTCACCCAGCGGCTCAAGAGTCTGAGATTCAGAATATTCAATCCTGATCCCTGATGGCCTGTCGCAGTGTGAGGGGCTTTAGTAGAGCCACCAGTTTTATGGCCGAGGGGGGATGACAAGCCTGTAATGTGTATTTAGACTGCTGATCTGTGAGTCGATGTCGCCTGTATCTCTGACTGGCAGGGCTGTGCTGGGGTTTTTTGGGGATGATGGAACAAGAATGCATCTCTCTTGTTAAGTACAAGTACAGGTTTTAAAGCAGCAGAAGGCCACTGATGTAGCCCTGCAACGAGACTGAAACAGAGAGAACTGAGAGAATATAAGTTGAGAATATGAGGACTTTAGAATCACTAATGGGTTTAGTTAATATCCAGACGATCACCACAGTCATGACACAATGCTAAAACTGCACACTTAGGTCCAGCATAATTAACGATAAAGCCAAACTTTCTGTTACTAGATGTTCATCAGGGAAAATGTTTGACAAAAAGGAATCCCACAGCTTATAATGACATCAAGTAGAGCACAGCCGGTGCTTTGTCATGTAAGGGTAATGCAGTTCACAATCATAGTTCTCAAGGGCCAAATACATATAAAACTGTACAAAAAACCCCACCCAAGACACCAAAACAGTACAAAAACTGAGGAATAATCAGTACAGAAAAGAAACAGGAAATGCAAAACAATATAAATACATATAATAGTAATAAAAGGGAAGGAAATATTGCACAAACATCAGGGAAGCTGTCACAAAGCTCAAACTCCATCTAATAATCTCCATCTTGCATAATTCTCGTACTAAAGCCACATTTAAAGCCACAGATCTCTGACAGATCTCTTAAAGTTAAACCCTGATGATGTCATGTTGATGTCACTGGAGCGTTAGAGTTTGAAAGACAAAAGTCTAGTGAAAGATGAATTGAGTTGCATTATGGAAAATGTAGGATCCAGTGTTTTTGGGGCTTGGCCAATAGTAAGGAATAAAGATTGCAATATTTCAGCCTCTGCTGCTTCAATTTTGATCTTACTACTAAAAATCTTACTACTCACTTGCAAGCGTCCCAACTTTGTAAAATACTAACCTGCCCCTTTAATACACAATAATATAATAGTATAGGTTAATATACTAGAATACTAGAATATCCATCTGTTTACACACTTTTCCACTGAGAAATCTTGACCAAAAATAGAAAATAAATGCAACAAGCTCAAAAGTTTTGTACTTGCTGCTTGACAATAACAGCATTCTTCCCCAACGTCTCTGCTTTTTTGGTGGAATTTGAATATTATTTGTCATTGCCAAAGAAACCAAAACATACAAATTACAGCATTAATATTCAGAAATAAACCAATATAAATTAGTATAAGGTTGACCAACCTGTCAGTCTGTGATGTTTTATACCAGAAGACAAGAGAAGAGAAAGATTTTAACAAGAGGTGGAAATGTTTAACCTCTTACTTTCTGTGCAATTTCCAATCAGAATCAAAGTCACACACCAGGATGTTATTTTGGTAAGTAATGAAGTAGTAAATCTGGCTGGAATACGAATTCATGCAAGTAAGATGGATGTATTCAAAACTCTTAATGTGGCTTTCAAGAGGGGAATTTACAATGTAGGCCAAACCTGACAAATTGAATTATGAATTTAAATGAGTCATATAATGTCAATGTAATATCAATCTGTTTTCTTTCTTTCTTTCTTTCTTTCTTTCTTTCTTTCTCCATCTGTCATCAGCAGACAAACAGGGCCTGTGTGCTGCTCCTGTATGATACATGAGCAGCGGTGGGTGGTCGCTGCAGTATCTTCATCCACAGTTTGGTGAGCAGTCAAACCGGAACAGAATTTCATTACAGTGGAATAAAGAAAACCAGTTTCATCCACTGAGGACAGTGAGCCAGCGGGTTTTAGTAAAGTGAAAAGAACGCTGACCCTGCATATCCAGTCCTTTCGGTTTTTCCTGTTCTTTCTTACAGTGTTTTTTATGGGTACAAATTTAGAACCAAGGTCAATGAAATGCTTTAAAATTACACTGACTTATTTAAAAGGAAGTAAAGATTGAGGTGAATAAAATGTTCAATATATATGTTCTTCCTTTTTGGACGTACAGTTGCAGGTTTTTATTCAATAGAAGTGAAAATATCAATCTGCATTTGTCCAAAATAAAAACTTAACTGCACATTTGATAATAATCTGAGGACTATAAATCTTATCGCCCACTTAAATGTTGATGCACATCTACGACAAATCTGGTGCCTTCACTGAGCTTTCTCTGCCTGGCAAATTAGTGTAATCTTTCAGTTTTAGCACTTGTTTCAGCAGGTTATACTAATGACTGTCCCATTTAGATGTAATCCAGAACTGTTTTCACATACCAAAAACCTTACACATGCATGTTTTTCATGTGGTATTTTTTTTCTTGACATCCTGCTGGTTTTGAAACTGTAGCAGGTTTTTGAAACGGTTTTAAACACTGCAAGGATTTTGCAACCAAAGACTGGAGTAATTGACTGCATTTTAACAAGACCAACAATTACACCCTGAAAATGTCTAGTGATGGTTGGAACAAACTGATGTTTATGCTATTTGGAGAGCCTTAGTGGTAATGGGACTAAAGATGTCAAGTTTGTCCTGAGGGTGGCGCTACAGGAAAGACTGGGGGGTTGTTAAAATCAGAAGAGTTTACCTATGGAAACATAAAATCAAGTTTCATAGCAATCTACCCATCAGATTAGATTAGATAAAATATCTTGTGTGCAAAGTTAACATTTGGCCTGAGGGTGGTGATAAATGAAAGCTCAATGATTGTCCAAAATAGAAAGAGTTCATCATCTGGGCTGCTTGAATGTGCTCATTAAGTTTAATGGTAATCCTCCCAACACAATCAAAAGTCGGCCTGGTTATGGTGCTACAGTAAAGCTCAGGGAGACGCTAAAAACCATGAAGATTCATTCTCTGGATACCATGAATATCAACAGCAAATTTCACTTAAAGGAAAATTGAATTGAAATCCAATTTTTCAGATGAAAGTGGTGCAAGAGGAAGGATCGGGGGGTTACCAAAAAGATGCAGAGCAACCTCTGGAGAACATGGTTTTTCATTTTACAAAAGTTTGCTGCCAAATTAATTACTCTAAACCAAGTGGCAACTACCACAACTTGAGGCTGTAGCCAGTGTGGAAGAACCTTAAAGTGCAACGCCACCCACAGCTGCTGGCTGCTGGCTCCAATGGACTCTCATTCAAAAACTTCTCTCTAGAAATACTAAAGTCAATAATTATTATTATGTTCATTATGGTCTCAATCGCTAAATCATGGCCCTGTAATAAGTGATGATAAGTGTAATAAGTGATGAAACTGATGGTCATTTTGGAAATTATTGCTCTTAATAAGATTTGAAGACTTTGATGTCTGCCATGTGGGTGTTGGTTGACAGCTGTGATTGAAAGTTGTCTCACCTGCTGCTCCTCCAGGCTAATGTTACTTGATTATGATACCTGCCCTGTAGCTAATGTTAGCTCAAGTGTGCACCGCTGGGTGTTCCCAGTAAGTGAGCGTTCGCTTTGGTCGCAGGGTAGCAGGGCGTGTCTACAGAGTGTGAAAGGTAACATCCCTTACTCTTTATTTGGACTGCGGGAGTTGTTGATAAGCTGCAAGTCTGGTCTTCAAACTGGCTCCAGTGTGAACCAATGGGTGATGTCACACCTCGCTACATCCATCTTTAAATACAGTCTATACTCTAAGCCAACTTTGTTTTAACAGAATAAGATATTGCTGTTTTTGTTTTATATGTGTTGAGTTTTCACTGATGTAATATATGAAAATGGGCCGCTGTTCATTGCACTGCATTTTATGTCATTTTTGAATACATTTGCTGTATTGTGAACTATATTGTTATTGGAAAAATATCATAACTCATGATATTGATTTCAGCTATATTATCCATTACTCAAATTTAATGAGAATCATTCCAGTAGTTGTTGAGATACTGTATGTTTTTCTGGACCAAAGTACGATGTGGATGTGTCACTTTGAAACAATACTAAAATACAGATTGGGTGTTTCAATGATGAACAAGAATGATGGTGAATTTGTCCTCATGGGAACAGGACAACAGGGTCAGGTAATGCATCACTGGACCGTTGTAAATTGCTAAGACCATACAATTGCTTGCTTTATTGGTCTTAGGGTTATAGTGAGGTTATTCAAGGCTCAAACATCTCCAGGCACACACATATTCACACATGAGATATATGTGCACAAGATCTTTGTCACTTCTTGTACACACACACACACACACACACACACAGGCTCTATCTCTTTGTCTGCAGGGTTAATCTGTGGGCCAGATCAAAGGGTCAGGTCCAGCAGATAAACTCCGGCCCTGGAGGTTCCAGCCCCCTTCTCTCTGTATATCTGCAAATCATTAAGCTCAAGGTGATTCACGGCAGCTCACAGAGTAGCTCCAGAGGTTTTCTGGGCCAGATAGAGTAGGATTTGTCCGAGCCGTCGCTGTCGACCCCGCTGCCACTCATGCTGACGTTATTCTGTCGCTCAGCTTTGAGCCTCTGCATGCTCTGAAACAGACATGAGAGCCACTCAAGACACCCGCAGAGATAAAAGATCCTTCACCCCTGACAGGACGGGATCTCGCTGAAAACACACCACGCAAATTATACTCTCTCCTGGCTTTGCATGAGGGATCTCCAAAAAGGAATCCTTTTGAAAAGGCCAAATATTCAGCCGGTTGAATGTCTGGAGGCTTTATTGGGCAGAAAATTTTGAATGGGGAGCAAAAGGCCGTGCTTGTTGCTGCTTGATTTGGAATACGCTTCTAACAATATAGGCAGGGGTGGATGAATGGGTACATGTGTCATCGCTGCTGACATGCTAAATGAAGGGTATCAAAGCGTGGAGGGCAGGGCCCGAAAGAGCAAGAGAAGAGAAGAAAGAGGCAGAAGGAGAAGCATATAGGAGCGATAACTGCAGAAAAGAAAGTGCTAAAGACTGAAGAAAAGAGAATGAGCCAAAAGAAAAAGGTACATCTGTGAAGCACCTTTAAACAAACAAGCCGGAAAAATGTAAAGTTTCCATTAACGTGTTTTAAAAGGGGACTTATTGCCGGAGCCTCTTGGTTCTATGTCGGTATGTTTTCTTCATCACCTGTGTGGGCAGTGGGAGGTCGGCCTCCGGCTAATTGGGATCCCAACCTTCTTTAGAGGAGAGGAACATCAGCACCTCAGTGCTTTGACACCTTTAGAAAGAGACAGGTGACGCCAGGGTGCCCCCCACCCAAGAAGAGAGGAAGGGGGAGAGAGAGAGAAGGGTGGAGGTAAGATGAGGGTGTACCTCAGGGCGAGCTTTGACGCCGTGACTCAGGTTCGCCTCTGTGTTTCTGTGAATGTTGCTTTACCTGTGTCTCAATATGTGTGTGTGTGTGTGTGTGTGTGTGTGGGAATTTCTGCATATACATGTGGAAGCCTGCACACTCTGAACACAGAGAGGTGAGTGTATGTTCTGTGTCCGACTGTGGCGTTCATTCCAGGTATTCAGCAGGGTGTGTACAGGGTGTGTCCACTGCATGAAACACTAACAATGACAAACTGTTTCAAACATTTCTTACAGGCAAATTATAATTCCTGCTGATCTTGGTTTGATGAAAACATCAATGACACATCAATAAATAGTTTACTTAGACCCATTGTTAACAAGTGTGTCAAGTACACCAAACACAGAAATTAATATTCAAAAGTAATAAGCCAAAAAATACTATAACTTACTATACTTTTATTTGATGCAAACAGTTGTCAAATTACACTTTTTTCTTTTAAATTTTCCTTCTCATTAAGTCTTGTGTTCACCATTCATAAAATATGTTAATTTAATCAACATAACTCAAAAATACTGTGCAACATTTTCCAGGATAGAGTTGCCTTCACAAAATATCTATTATACTGTAATTCTTAAAGGGGATATATGCTTTTTGTGATTTTCTGTTACTTTATACTGTTAGGCTGTGGTCAAAGGTCAAAAAAATGAGGTGAACCTCTGTAAAAATGCTCCCTGAAAGTCAAAAGCCCAGAATTCAGTCTGCTCTGAATGCTTTCTTTAAAAATTACCTTCTACTTCCTCCTCATGATGACATCAGATTGCTCACACATGCCCACAAACAGCCGTCCGTTCTGTAGCCAGCCACTGAATTTGTTGAAGTAGCTTCCTGAGTCACCGGAAGTCTGCCGAGACTCAGCTTCTTGGAGCTGGCCAATCAGAACAGAGTGGGTTCATTGGGAAGGGGTCCTTAAAGAGACAGGAGCTAAAACGGCCTGTTTCAGACAGAGGCTGAACTGAGGGGCTGCATAAGGGGACAGTATAAGATAAATAAGGAGTTTTTTTAAACTGTAAATCATGCAAAGATATTCCAGTCGAGCCCCAGAATAAAAATATAGATCTGGAAATGTGCATGATATGTCCCCTTTAAATATGCTATCCTTAATAATCCACTTTACAAATAGCCAAAAGTATTAGCTGATCTGATTGTGTTAATGACAACATGTATAAAATATATTACATAAACACTTTTTGTTTTCATATTAAATTTCATTCTCATAAGAAAGGGATTTTTAAAAATATTTATTTAGTTCTTTTCCCCCGCCTTGAAATCATTTTTATGACAGAGGAGACAATATTAAAGGTTTTCCAAGTAGAACTGTCAGAAAGCTGGAGACCATTTGCGGATTACATCTATCAGCATTTGGTTGGTGTTAGGCCGGTGTTAATTTCAAGTGTTGGGTGTGACCCTAAATCCACTCAGGCTGGTCTGAGCCACGCAGCCCCTCCGACGCCACCGTCCTCAGCCAGCTGATTTCCTGAAACACCAGAGGCTTAAAGTCAGACGGCAACAGATGGAGATAAACATGGACAATACAGAGGCTTTGAAGTTGCATCACTGGGCTCCCGGCAACCATGTCAGCATTATAGAGATCCATTAGTAAAATTATACTGATAAGATAACATGCTCACATTAGCTATGCAAGCAGAAAATCTATTTTAATGTATCAGTGTTGAAGAGAACATATCTGATTTTTACCAAAAGAAAAGCAATCAGCAGTTCATACTTATTGTAAAAAAGTTGATTTTATATTTGTCAGCTGTGACATGTGGAGCTGTATTAATGTGAAGCAGAATGTGGCTGGAAGGGAAAAGCATAAAATACAAAAAGTACAAACGGGAAAATTCATCACATTGTAGAAGATGGACTTCTGTCCTCAAGAAGGACAGAAGGACACCTATTTGTAATCATCTCAGTAATCTTTATAGGATTTTCTTAACCTGAATTGGCAGCTTATTCTAATGTTTACATAATGCTCAGAAACTCCAAGAATTCAGACTTATACTTGACTTAAGGGACTGGTTCACAATTTTTCAAGTCTGTCTTAAAACAATGGTCAGATGCCCAAATGAACACTGAAACAGGTTTTCTTGCTGTGATCATTCCTTCTGTTCATAATAGACACTGAGATCCTTTCATAGTGTGCTTACAGTGTAAGTGATGGGAGACAAAATCCACAGCCCTCCTGTGCAAAAAGGGATCTAAAAGTTGGAGCTAATATGAAGCTTCAGCCGTCCACATTAGTCAAGTCAATGTCTTTCAAAGTTAGTTTGAAAGTCTTTTTAGTGCCAAATTCCCTCCTTCTGTTAGGGGCATTCACACATACGGACTCACAGTTTGGGACAGCGACCGCTGCTTTTCATTGTGAATGAGACCTGGCTTTACAGCCCAGCGTTCCCCGCTGAGCAAGAGATTTAGAAAGTGTCCAGCGAGAGCCAATCATACTTGTTTTGATTCCTGCGAAAACGGAAGCACAGAGTTGTTGACTACTCCACTCCGCTACATAAAATAACTTCAAACTAAACAGAGGAAAAGTGGATCGTCACAGTTTCTCTATGACGCTTTGTATCTGTGTGAACGCACCGTTACAGTCCTTCCACTGCAGCTCAACAGGGAAACACAAAGAGGCAATTTTATACTGAAAAGACAGTAACTTTGGAAGATATTCACTTGATTTTATTACTTTGGACAGCTGAAGCCTCATGTTATCTTGAGGAGGGGATCTTCTAATGGTCAGTATTAGCAGGAGGAATGATCACAGCAAGAAAAACCTCTTTAAAAAGAGGTTAACAGGGAGAACAGTAAGAGAAATAAGATTAATTTGTTTGATTATATTGTGGTGTTGAGTGATGAACACTTTTATTATCCCCTTGGGGAAAACACAAAAACAGCGGTTACATTTACATACTGTACATTAATTTGTCCCACCGTTTCCTTCAACACATAACTAGTTATTCTGTGGTTTACTTCAGGTGGAGGCAGATGACGTTTGGAATCCATCAAACGGCTGACAACAGCACTTTTCCAGAGCAGCTGAAGCTGGAGGGTTAAAATTCAGTCAGGGTGTGCACACTGAGAGGTGAAAATGTTCCACCAGAGTTCAATAATAAAGCACTCATCATTATATTACATCATAGATCAACCATAGTTGTGGGTAAACAACACCTGTTTTAAAAGCAAACAACAACAACAACAACAGCGGGCCGTGTGTGATCATCTCAGGCTGTGCTCTGTGTTTTGGTCTTACACCATCGTTAAAGCCACTAAAAGGCAGGACCATGATGGAAAAAATATTATTGGCCTCAAAGGAGTGTCGGGTTTATCTCCACATGGATCAGATGAGAGAGTCAGTAATCTGTAATGGGCTTCATATGGATCCAAAGCTGTTAAACCTGGCACTTTTACACTTTAATATCCCGAGTCTACTGGCTGTAACAGACACAAACATATGTACTGATGGGAAATTCAAATATTTGTAGACATGCTAGCTAACGAGATCATCCACCAGTTAGCCACAAGTACCTGTAGCGCCTGAACTACTATTTTTCAGCCATAGGTAGCAGGAATAATGATGGCCTTATTGTACATCATTATGCAGTATTCTTACAAATCCATGTTTTTCTCAACAAAATGTACAGCAAGTAAACTAATGGGACTGACTGTGTCACACAAAAAACAACAAACTGTAATGAAGACATCTATGAGGATTTTCTCCACTGTAACACCGACAGATGACGTCCACACAAAGAGAAAAAGCCTCTGCTTCCTCCGGATCCACACTGCGGTGTGTGAAAATAAATCCAACCCTGTGGGTACAGCAGACTTTTACAATGCACAACATCTCAGCCCGGCTTTGCCCTGATGCCACATGAGTCGTGACCTGTCAGCTCATTCATCCTCAGACATCCTGAGACGTGTCAGGCCTCACACAAACTGCCCCGATGACACACAACAGCAGGGAGGAATAACCCCTCCTCCAGTGTTGTATTTATGTGTCTGTATTTTGTTGCAAAAGAAATAGAATTATTTGAATGCCAAGAAATTCAATACGGAAATTCGTACCCAGAGGACGAAGCGTACTGACGTTGGAGTTCCCCTGGTTTTTTCTCTAGCGCCATCATGAGGTATAGATATTTGTGGTTTTAAGTGAAATGTTGGGTGGATTGCCATTAAAGTTACTACACACATTCATGTTCCCCTCAGGATGAATTGTAAAAACTTTGGTGACCCTTTAACTTCTCATCAAATCAAAATGTGTATTTGTCCAATACTTAAGTTTGTGACCAAATACCCGCAAAACTAATGACATCATTCTCAGGTATACAATTTCAGCTAATTAGCAAATGTTAGCATGCTAACACACTAAACATTATAGCCTACCTGCTAAATATCAGCATGTTAGCTTTGTCATCATGAGCATGTTAGCATGCTGATGTTAGCATTTAGCTAACTACGTACAGCTTTCACAGTGCGCTTTAGGCTAATTTTAAAGAACTCCATACTTCTACCTGGACTCCACTTTCAGAGGTATATTCACTACATGGCTGATCGATGTTACAGATTAATATGAATATGAAAAGCTCATAAAGCTCATAAAGCTCATGTGTTGTTAGAGGGGTACTCCAGCTATATAGTAGCAGAGGCGGAGATATCCTTCCTGCTAGTATGGGTCAAGCTCCAGACACAATGGATTCTCAATTCCCATAATGCAACTCAATAGTGTATTTCTTATTCTTATTATTGGTAAATGGCTACATCTTTCAAACTTCGTGAAATCAATTTTGTAAAAATGCTGTAAGTCATCTGCGCCTCAAAAATATGATCAAAACTACGTCCCTGCTTGTTGATGCATATTGTGGGTCAGACAAGAGTGAGGTAAGAAAACACCCCTGAAGATAGATTATGTCTGAGAAAAATCTTCCCAGGAAGATGGACAGGTGGAGCCAACCTGGTGGTCTTTGGCTCGGAAGGGAGGCTGAGAGAGGATGAATCTTGTGGGATGTGTGCATGTGAATGTGTATGCAAACATGTTCCTGTCTGAGTATTTTTGCGCAAGGCTGAGTATGCCTGTCTGCGTCGTGTTGTCTTTTTATGCTTGCTCAGGCCACACATGTACGTCTTTGTCTGTGTGTTTGGGGTGTCAGGGTCTTGACGATTTAAGCCTTTTCCCTTTATACCTTCAGGAAGACGGGACCTGAGGCCTTAACCCATCTTACACTCACACACACGCACACACAGCCCACAGAGACAGCAGGCCTGGGTGTCATCTATTCCCCCTTTGAGTTCAAAGTCCAGCCGAACAATGAGACACAATTAGGAGCTTACAGAGGGGATCTGAGCCTTTCGCTGCCGGGTTAACAGACACTGATGGTTGAGCACCCGCAAAATCTTTGTCAGTCTTTCTATTAATGTCTGCCTCTTGTCGCCTTTCTTTGAGTCTATATCCATTTCTCCTCTATGTGTCTGTATTTATCTTTCTCTCACTGTCTCTTTCTGTTCTTCGGCAAAGAGAAATGCTTTAAAAAAGAAATAAAGATGATTAGATTAGTCTTCATCAGAGTTAATGGAAGTTGTTGTAATTGTGTGGAGTGGCAGGGATCAGGAGAGTTCCTCACTAATTCCCATTAAGATGATTACTTTTAGGGGACTGATAATTGAGATTGTAAATTAAAAAAAAAAAAGATACATGCAGTATGTTTGGGGTAGGGTGAATGAAATGAGTAGAGAAGCAATAAAAAGCAGAAAGAAATCATGACTGCAGTTAGTATTTTTAGCTTTATTGGATGGATGGGCAGTGGAGAGGTAGACAGGAAACAAGGGGAGAGAGAGATGGGTATGACATGCAACAAGGGTCCCTGGCTTCAATCGAACCGGATATGTTGGGGTTATGTGTCATGTGCAGTAACCATTCAGCTACCAGGGTGTCTCAAAAAAAAAAGTGCTGCGCTGATGAAAGACATCTTTTATTACACTTTCATTACCGCCTTGATGACCACTGACATTACAGCTGCAACTAATGATTATTTCTATTAATAGTTTAGCTCCCTGCTATGAGAAGTCCTCTGATCCCTAGGTGATGCCTTCAAATGTTTGTTTTGTTCAACCAAAACCCCAAAATATTCAAATTACAATGATATAAAACCGACAATAGCAACAAATCCTCACATTTAAGAAGGTGGAACCAGAAAATGATTGGTGTTTTTGCTTGATATATGACAAATTTTCTGTTGATTGATAAATTAATTGAATGTCTGCATAATCCATGTATACACACACGTACACATACAGAATATATACTGTACACTCAAACACAAGTAAAGATGTATTGTCCATGGTGTCCCCTCTGTCTGCGTCCATGTGTCCCAGCCATTGTGTGCGTCCAGTGTAACTGGAGACCAGTCTAGACTGGCTGGCTACTGGCTCTAATCCTCAGAAACATGCAGCTGAATCAATCTGAAACCAGAGAGCTGCCTGCCTTCGCCCCTGTTAGCAGCCCGACAACACAAACACTCATTCATTAGGACAAACATACAAATAACAGACATTTACCAACACAGAGGAGCTGATAATATCACTGCTCTCTAACCAAATGAATGTGTTATTGTTATTAGTGTGTTATTGTGTTTATCAGTAGAGATAAAGCAGGTAGTGATGGTGGTAGGGTTGTAGTTATTGAGCCTTGACTTCTCAAAGTGTTGAACCACTGCCGCGCTACCAGAACCAGGTTAAAAAACAGCGTTACAGGCTGCCAATACAATTTTCTTCACATTTCGCATCATAGATCAATATCGTGACTTAAAAAAATGAAGCACTACTTTACAGTAGATGTCTGTGCTACAAAACATTTTAATTTAATTTTACTCTACATCAGGGAAGTTATGTTGTTAGAAGTCCATGTTAAATACTTGAATTGAAGATTCAATATAATATTTTAAGCTCTTATACAATTTTCCAAATTGTCACATGGTCAATGCATTCAATGTATGTCAAATATTAAAGATTAATGGAAAAAAAAACTGCCCCAAAACTGAGAATTTCCATTAGTGAGCAGTGACTTCTCATCATCTGTGAGCACACAGACTAATGTGGCTCCTGAAGTTACATTATGGTGTTCTGACTTTGTCCCCTGAGACCGAAAAATAAGTGTTTTTACAGTAGGTTTTATTTTGGGGGGGCATTTGATGTCTTTATTGGATAGTGATGGAGGAGACATGACAAAGATGCAACAAAGGTGCCTGGTCAGGTTCAAACTAGGGATGTAGTCCTAAGTCACGGAGGCACCCCGTGTTTTTAGATTTTCTATGAAGCTGTTTTAAGAGTTTCACACTACATACATACTGTAATCTGTGGTTTAGGTTTAGTACTCGCTGTAGCTCTATTGTGAAAACACTACACTGTAAAAGTCAGTTTTAGCCCAATTTCACATCATTTTACATGCATTTCACATTTTTGAAGAATATTGCTGAGTGTCTATAGATTTTAAGTTAATGGCTGTTTTTTGGATTTTCTGCAATCAATTTACAATTCAGTTCTATAATTTCCCCAAACTGTCAGTCTTTCTTGGATGGAAATGGAATATTATGAGTAAATCCTTTAATGCTACAAAAGTGACAGGTCTTTCTTTAAAAAAATAAGTTCAAATTATGGTGATTCTACAAAATTGCTGTATTTTTACGAGGTGACATGATCGTGTAACCCCTGAGAAAAACACTACATTACAGAACTTCCACAACTTTCACTAACACGGATTTATCTGCTTAAAGTTTTAGAAATCAGTCAATCACAGCAGATCCAGAGCGCACTTTTATTTGTATGTGAAACAACTGGGGAACAAACCACACCTCTAACAACTAGCCGTGATTTAGATGAAACCATGAGAGCACCGTTACTGATGATGTTTCTCTGAATTCACAGCTTCAAAGTTGCGGCGAGTGTCTACAAAGTGCCTCTGAAACATGACCGACACAGAGGAATGTGTCACTGCGAAAAGTATTTTCTAGTGGAGGAGGAGTGAGCGGTGCCATGTTGAACAGATGGCACCATGTCACCAACTTATGACAATTGATTTTGCCACTTCAAAGCAGCGGCCACTTTGCACGCATTCGTGAAACACAATGCAGTGGAATGTGTTGTCACGAGAAAAAAAAAAAAAAAAAAAAACGCGATTGAATGACGACTACAAATGTTGACGAACAGAAACATATGGTGAGGTGACTAGTTGGGAATGTCAACGATGCCTAGAGCCCGACAAACCTCAGATCATCTTTACATTCTACAACATGACACTGAGGGATGATGGGAGGAGAGGAGGGCAGTATGGTGAGGATGGTATGACAGTCAGACATGGCCAAATGACTCTCATAGCCATGTAACATGTATGTCATTTGTCTTGGATTTTCTCTCAGACTGTGTCTCTGAGTCTCTGTCTAAAGATGAATCTGTTACTGAGGAGGATCATTCGTCTGTAACTAAACCTCTGAACCGCAGACCTGCCGCCGCATTGAAAGAAAGGCTACTGTATGACAAGAAGAATGATTTCTTAGGAGATCAGAAAGACTAAAAACACATATTTTAATAAGGATTTGGAAATGAAAAAGGGACTGGTTATGTTATTTTAAAGCATGCAGTGAATTATCTTGATAAAACATAATACTAGTGTATTATATTACTCAGAGACAGGATTTTACAGCTCTGGAAAATTTTCAGTGGCAAGTACTTTCATCACAATGGTCATGAGGTAAATGGAAGAAATACAGTGTTCTCCTTACACTGTGTGGGTCTCATTGAAATGGGCTACATTTTGTTTGTGTGTTTGTTTATTTGCAAAATGTCAAAATAGAGAATAAAATGTAAAAAGTCAGATAAAAGGGTTAAATAATAGAAATGTAGTAAAAGTTAACAATGGGCAATTTCTTCACATTTTTTAAAGAACATCTGGGGACAAAATTACTGAGAATTAAGTTCCAGATTGTAGGACCGAAAATCTTGAAAATACAGGCCGAAGCTGATGAGTGGTTTCATAGTTGTGAATGGTGTTAAATGTAGTGATATAATCATCAAAGACAGATGGCAGAGTGTTATTGAAATAATGATAAACTCAACAACCTGAAGTTTATTAATTTGGAAAACACTGAGAATAGAAGACCTTGCAAAAACAGATTCTGTCTCTGTATCCTACAAGATATCTTTTCTGTTGTTGATAAATCTTTTGCTGTTTTGTATTGCGCAAACTTGCCGAAGCCCTGGTAACTTACATAAGAGTAAATAATGGAGTAATATAAACATAAGGACTCTTTTCACACAGAGCTAAAGTTGGTCTGAACGCCGCCTAAGAGTCTACAACCACGCATGCTTACAAGGACTAGCATGCAGATGTGTAGCTGGTATCAGTAGATAAGTGAACACTTTGGCCTGCTGGTGGTGCTAGATGAAAGGTCAGGGGACCACCAAAGATATTAGGATTCATCCTCGGGACACCACAGATATCTGCACCAAATTTTATGGCATTTCATCCAACAGTTGCTCAGATATTTCAGTCTGGACCAAAGTGGTGGACGGACCGCTAACGTGGCTAAAAAGCAATCATCTCATGAACACTCAGATTTGTCTTGCGACCACTTGGGAAGTCCTGACCCCCATCTTCAAACTAATTTTCAGTTTTTACACAGCCATCTGCCTGTGCTGCAGAGGCAAAAAATAAATACAGTAAATCAGTAAACAGTGAGCACTAATCTCCTGCGGCAGGCTGAAAACAGATCAGTAACAAGGTCTCATGGTTCACCAGTGCACCCAGATCCAGACACTCACATTTGTGTTTATCATGACTTGTTTATTTGTTACCCTGCATGATGTAAACAAGCACTGTAGACAGACAGAGGAGGTTTTTGTGTTGTGACGAAACGGGCCTGTCTGGAGACCGAATCATAGATCAAATCAAAACCAGATCACAGACAGAGTGGATGAACTCTGAAACACAGAACAGAGAATCCACAGTTTAACTCTGAAGCGTTTCCAATTAAAAACATTAAGCAACAAACTGGGCAAAATGTTTGTTTTTTTTTAGACATCTTATGAATAAAGGAGCATTGTTAAATGTGACTTTAAAACTGGTTATTTAGCTTTGACCGTTCACGTTTCACTGTGAGCAATGAAGGTGTGTTCTGTATTTATTTATTTTTGTCTTGTCAGTACCAGTCTGACTCTATTATACATTATACAAGTATGTCTTCATTTTGATGATTCACTTTTTCAGTCTCACTTCACATTCACACATGCTGACAGCACAGTTTGTCTACAGCTCCTCTATGTATTTGACCCCCTGTCATCCAAAGAGGGAGGGTCTATGATTGAATTTCTTCTGCTTAAGTTTCTTCCTTTGTCTCTTTATGTCCTAAATATTTAATTTTTTTCATTTTGGTGAGGAGTCATGTTGTTGTAAACAACTTGGGCTGACCTGTGCCTGTATAAAGTTTACTGAGACCACTGTATGTTATTTGAGCTACATAAATAAACTGGACTTTATTTGACTTGATTAATACAACAAGCCGCCAGCCATAAAAACATTTTCAGCGTATAAAATGAAGCTATTTGTTGTCTTATTTAACTTTTTGTGGCTGGTTTGTTACTAACTTGATACCTCAGTTAAGGCTACTTTACACTGTGTGATTTTGGGCCGTCTGAGATGAAAGTTGACAGTCGTGAGAGAAATGTGGTGAAATCTTTGGTCGCCAATCCACAACGCAGATCTCACTGTGCACTGACGACCGATTTGGAGCTTTGGCGACCAAAGACAGCCTGAGGCAAAATTAACGACTACAGACAAACCAATCAGGATACTCTGGCGTGGATGGAGGTTTCATATACTTTTTTTATATGTATGTTGTAGCTCTACAGTTCACCATGCATTCAGCGCAAAATCTGACACAATCTGATATCGCAACCAAATGCTTCTCTTGACCTGTAAGTGATGAGCTTCAGCAGGCAGGACAATCTCTCCCACTGTGCATGAACGACGACGAACCAGCAGGAGTTGGTGGTGCAGTGACGGAGGAAGGACGAGCTTCCAACCTGTGAATATGTGAATATGGCCAGTTGTGTTTGTTTGAATGCTGAGGTACCGTTACAGAGAGTTAAACCCTGCGATGGGAACATCAGAAATGTCTAAAACGTTTTCAGCGGAGGATCTAAGACTTGATACATGTTTGCCCAAGTCCTAACATTTCTGTGCTCCTCTTGGTAGTTTTTCATCTCGGGTGCGACATTAATTCTTGAGTTATTCCTCCACTCTGCAATGAAAATGTAACCCCTGCTAGTTTTAGATCTCTGTCCACTGAGCCAAATACGACCAAGTTAAACTCTCTGACAGCAGAGAAAACGCTAACACGCTGCACCCGGTTTGACTTCACAAAGAACACATCATGGCCTCAGAGGATTGAGTTGTGTTTACACTATGACACCCTCCCATCCCCCCCACCCCACCCCCCCCCCCCCCCTTCTCATGTCAGCCGGCCATCCCCGCCTGCTTTAGCTGAGGACAGCTTGTTTTTAACTGTATATCCTCCACCAGCAGCGCGGCTCCGTCTCTCTCCGTGAGGGGAGATGAAAGCGCCGGGGTCAGACGTGCATATTTGACTGAGGGGGCGACCACTCAGAGCCGGTCAAGATAAACCAACACTGCCTTCCTCCCTCTGCCCTCCCTGCTCTCCCTCCTTCATCCATCCATTCATCCTATTCTCATTTCCTTACCCCTCCCCCCCCTCCACTATCAAGTCAAGTCAGTTCAATTCATCTAAATAGGAAATGAACATTCAGTCTTTATATTCCCTTATGTTCACTACAACTTGCAGTTTCATGACAGTAGTTATGTTTACATGCTGTGAGAAAATTGTTCTTTACCCAAATTTTTGATTGACAAATATCACAAATAAGCTGGAAGTACCTGGGAAAAGCTATTTGGCATTTATAAAAATAGATAGATTATCAACTCCAATATTAAAAAGGCGTAAATGGAAACATGTCTTCTCACCTACACAGTCTCACAGCATTATGGGCCATTTTGATGTCAAAGAAGCAGTTGAACAGTTCACAAAATGATGTTTCCACAGTAATTACAAGTCAGTCAAAGATTGAAGCCGGTAGTGAAAGATTTTTGTAGATTTTGCTGATGGATATGGATATTTCTGCAGACAGCAAAAACTGATTTATATGTATAAACAGACACTCGGTTGCAGGGTGAAAGACCTTAACTGGAGAACTGTGTTCTTCCTTGTTGGTAATTTGTATAAACCTGGTGTTACAATCTTGGCTCAAAGAAGATAATTACTCTTTTTTCCTCTGTGGAGGTTTTGACAGGTTTGGATCTCTGTTTTGTTATTTATCTCGTGTTCTACTAACACACGCACAAGGACACCTGTATGTGCAGTAGTATGCGGTAGATAAAAAGGATGAGAATGTAAATGTGTGCAGGTCGCCCTGTTCAAAATATCGATAGCTGGTGATGGCAATGCCAAGAAATGTAGCAAAGGGTGTAAAGAATGTATATTTCAAAATATTGCTTAAAAAAAATCAACTTTGAATATGTTTTATGAGGAAGGAAATACATGCAGCACGTTTGTTAGGCCTCAAGGATACAGAGAATGTGTTTTGGTGTGAAACCCTGAAACAAACGTAACTGTTTGCTTGCAAGAAAATGCCACAGAGTTCCTTTCACCAGCAAATGATTTGTATTTATTGGTGCCGATTTCCCGCTTCATCTCCAGAGCTCAGGCACCCACAGGGAAATCCTACTGTGAGGCGACCATATTGGTAGAATAGTTACTTTGTCCAGAGAAGACAAATAGAAGAACGGATGTGATATAAAAATACAGATTTAACTGTGAAATAAACCTGTATCCTTTATTTCACATTTCACATAAAAACAGGTAAAGGTAGAAGGTGTAGAGATTTGCAGTGACCAGCCACCAGCAACAGTCGACACCTGTGGTGAGTCAGCCCATCATGAATAAGAGTGTAAGAGCGTCTGGATCAAATGTGCTTATGGGCTTAATGGGCATTTATTATTTGTTGTAATAGCTTCAAATGTACTGATCCAAGTAAATGTTTTTGTTGGTATTCATTTTACTCAGTAGGTGGTTGATTAGTTGTTGTTTTGACTGATAAAAATGTCTTTTCCACAGTTTAAATATTCATATATTTTGAGCACCTGGGGACTATGTATTTATTGTATTGTATTGTAGAGGATGGTGGTGGCTGAAGCAGAGAGATGGAGGGTGTGTGAGCCAGGTAAGGTTTGTAAGTGCTTCCAACAGGTGTTAGAAATCAGCTGCTGAAGAAATCCTAACAGAGATCCTCTCTCTGTTTGCTGCAGTGAATGTTCTACTAATGTCTGTTTGTCTTGACAGTGAGAGCTCATAAATCTATCCACAAAAAGCAAGTGGGCGCACACACACACACACACACACACACACATATACAGTATATACACAGATTCTTCTGTCCGCGACCCACTACAATTCAAACAGTTTCTGTCAAGTGGCTCTGGCCTTCACCACACACACACACACACACACACACATTTATATGTATACAATCAGAAATGTTTACAGTATCCACGCACACGCGCACACACAAACACAATGTTCAAATGTACAATACACACACTTTTCCTGTATGTATATTATGTGGGCACGCACACATCCAACATTTAACGCACATATGTACCCCTCTGCTGAAGACACACATACAGACACACTCACTATACAGCAGAGGTCCAGGTCAAGTGTTGTATTTGAAACAAACACTTGAAACAGCTGAGAAGAACAGGCTGATAAGAGCTGAATGTGTGTGTGTGTGTATGTGTGTGTGTGTGTAGTGCTCTGCAGGTTGGTGTATGTATTATTGAGCAGATACCTGATACAGTATCTCTGTAGCACAGCGCTGTCATATGACAAACCAAGAAACACACTGTTTTATAAATGTTGAATAGTGGATTAAATATAAGACGACCCGATTATAAGATAATATCACCACTTCTTCAGTTTGCACCACAGGTTTTTATAAGAAGAAGACTTTATGAAGAGAAGACATAAATATGCTCGCAAGTTGTATTTTTAGTGTTTTTTTAAATTCAATTTGCTTTTTAATATTCAAAATAAACACACAATTTCTTGATTTCGCTTTGGAAAAAAAGACAAAAAAGACAGAGAGACCTAACCACACCCAATGTAACCAGAGATCAGCAGAAGACCAACAGGAAGAAAGAGTGTGAGCGACCCCCCCCCAATCATGCGCCAGACCCATCTCGTTTGGAAATTGCGCTGTTTGTAATTAATGCTCAATTAAACTTGACATGGTCGCCCCAAATCCCCTGTAAGGTAACAGATTAATCTGCACAGCTGGTCCACATTGGCTGAGTTGAGGCGGCCTCTAGAGTTACCTTGTTAAGGTACATTCCCTTCCTCAATGATAGTATTTATGAGATTTGTTTCATCCCTCTCGGCCCCTGACGGGCCCACAGAGAGAGAGAGAGAGGAGTAGGAAGCTTTAAAGACTAAATACTGTGGTAACTTCACCATTTGATTACACCAGAGTAATCACTGACACTTTGTAAGCACACACACATAAAGAATCTAGAGGAATCCATCTGCAGATGTATTCATCTGAGTGTGTATTAACTTCTTATTAACAACACATGGCATCTGAGGAGAGTCACTGATCGCTCATTTTCAGCCGCAACGTTGACGATGAAATGCAGTGACGGAATCTGTGTTGTGATGCTGTGTGTGTTTCTGTGTACAGTGTGTGTGTGTGTGTGTGTGATGTTTGGTTAACAAAGGGCCTTACTAACGTCTAACAGGAAAGGATGTGTGGTGTGAAGGTGGTGAAGGTCTTTGTCCTCACTCACGCTGTTTGCTGTGGCATTAGGTGGGCAAACAGCGGGCGTGACACCACTGCTTTATCTGTGGTGTGATGACTCTTCAGTATCTCTGGATGTATAAAAACAAATTTAAGCATTTATAAATCTAGGCAGGTTGTATATATTGTACATAGACGTGTGTACGGTACATAACCACCTGCTGTATGTATATAAAGTGACTTATTACACATTCAATATTTATTCCAGTATTCTTTACACTCTTACACTCCTTTGCACTACTAATATCCTTATTTACAGTTCACAGAAACTGTCTGACTTATATAGACATTGTATGTTGTCCATTTCTTGTTTCTATAGTTATATATCTGTTTTTTCATCTACTTGCTTCTACATAACAGTCATATATTTATCTTTTTTATCTTTGTTCATCTTCATTGTTCTTGTTTTTGGCTGTGTGCAACTACACTGGGAGCCACTAGAAAGCTGAGTCAAATTCCTTGTATGCATAAACAGACTTGGCCAATAAAGCTGATTCTCACTGAAAAAATAAAGCAGATTCTGAAATTGGAGGATTTTTTGCAGAATTATCAGTGTAATGTAGTTCCTTAGATGTTCCTATATATATACTGGTTAATCTATCAATATAAAATGTTGAATTTCCAAAATTATATCCCAGTATATTTTATCTCTTTGGAGAGATGTTCTGAAACCAATGATGGTTTCAGAACCAAATTATAGAAAATTACAGACAGAAGTCAACAAGATGCCACAAACAAAATAAACATTAGTACAATAGTGCAGCAACAAAATCCACTATTTGGTACACGTAACCATGCAACGAAACACAACCAAGCAATGCTGATTATAACCATTTTTGGATGCATGCAGACATGCAGAGCAACAGTAAGCAATAAGACATGAATTAAATATGATTATCTTAATGTTAATCTGAATAAAATGTTAAAAAGACGCAGTAACAAGTTAGTAAAAAGGTAATATCATCATGCACCTAACATGTAGGCCAGAGTTGTAAGACACAACTATAGAATAAGAATATAGCTTACAATGAGCCCTTAGGGAGCGTGTCGTGTTCAACGGAGCCCGACATGTTGCACCACCATGTTTCTACAGTAGCCCAGAACAGACAACCCAAACACTGACTCTAGAGAGGGCCTTTCACAAATTTCGCAAGTTCTGTGGCCACCGTATGTTCTCCTACACGCTTGGAAGGGGAGGGTGAGGGGAGGGGTATTCAGTTGGTTGCAATCTGCAACCTCACAGCTAGATGCCACAAACTCCTACACACTGGTCCTTTAAAATGCTTAAGATTTCTTGCCCTCCTCTGCTTCATCTGTCACTCACTCATTTCAGGATCGACCTGCATTCACCTGCTCTCCGTCTCTCTGAGGACATTCCAGTGTGTAGTTTTATATGCATACCTGTGTGTGTTGTGTTTGTTGAGGGGTCTTGGGTGATGTTGACTCTTGGTGAATGGTTACCTCCTGGCGTTGTGTTGCGACAGGAACTGCAGCACCCAGATCCCGAAGCCGTGTGCTTATCAGACAGAAAGCCATCATGACAAACACCTCCGCTGTCGATTCAGGGGGGAATCTGCGGTGATCATTACTGACTTGCTGTGTTTATGTCAGTGGAGAGGTTACATGTGCTGGTTATTGATCAATTTAATGACCCGCATGTCAAGGGAGGAGGTCTTTAATCATTAATCACTCATGAGGGAAAAAAAAGAAGATATTTGTAAATTTCTGCTATAAAGAGTAAGAACAAAAATGTGTGTGTGTCTTCCTTTTGGCAGACGATGAGGTTTTCTCTCGTCACAGCGCGGCGTGGAACCTGCTCTCGTGTTTGCGCGGTGATGATGTTCAGTGTGTTTGCTTGTCATGAAAGATACAACAAACCCTGCATTTTCTAAACCAACAATCCCACACTCGGCTTGCAGAGAAGACCAAGGGTAAATTATGCTCGGCTGCATTCATGCAACCGGCTAAAAATGGCAACATGCATTACTGTCAGTTTAGTTCTGAAGTTTAATTAAAAGATGTAACGTTTGGATTACTAAAAATACAATAAAATTATACATTAAATATAAATGGCAATTTATACGGACTATTCCTGACTGTTGTGACTGGATATTTATTCAGATTTATATCCTTTGTGTCTATATGACACAAGGGATATAAAGGGATGATAAAGGTGAGACACAAACACAAAGCTGGACAGAAGAAAAGCTGTAAGCTGGACAATGAAGATTTCCCTCCACTGGATCCAAAGCAGGATATAAAGTCTCTTTATCTCTTAATCTCTTCAACAAGTGAGATAAAGGTGTGCATGGTTTTAAATAAGATATTAAGAAAATAAACAAATAAAGGCTATCCCAAATTACTTTTGGAGATTGGGGCCGGATGGGGACGGGATGATTTGGGGAGCAGGTGGGAGAAAAAAATCTGCAGTTGTGGTTACAGCATCCTTCAACATGCTCATGTGATATATTCACATGAACTGTTGTGCATCTACTTTCCATCTAACTTAATGAAGAAATAATCACCAAAAAAAGTCTCCAGATTGCTTGTTTAGTCTGATGAACAGTCCAAAATCAAAAGCAAACGTTTGTCATTTTTGCCTGATAAATTACTCAAATCTTTCCTGAATTTTCTCTTAATTATAAGCAATTAATTGACTAATGTAAACAACACAATGCAACATGTTACACTATCAATCAATAAAAGTTTTAAATAAGAGAATCTTGTCTCTCCTGATTTAACTAATGTTTCACTCAAAATATTGTTCGTTATTTTTTTCAGTGATTGCTCTTTGACCCTCAGTGGAGGACAACCGGCTGACGTGTTTTGTAATTCCTCTGCATCACTGCTTACAGCTACAATACCAACATCATGTTAACAAATCTTTTTTTTCCCCCTGTTGTGGGCAGCGTTCACATTGTTTCAATATTTTGCCCGTGTATCACAGCCTTTTACAGGAAGGTTAGCGGTGAAAGTCAGGTCAAGAGGAGGCTGTCTGTCAGCTGGGCTGCTGCTTTTCCATCCACATCCTCCCCAAGGTGTTAAAATGGAACTGACACAGGTGACATGTTAGTATGACATGTGTGGCGTCTGAAGGAGACACCGCTCCGGGGCGTCCGGCTGCCGCACCGTCTGAAAACTTAAAGACTGGAGTTATGTGTCATTATTCTGGAGTGACAGTGGGGATGTTGAAATGCTGTGTGTGTTTGTCCATCAAGTACAACAGTGTAAAAAATCTTTGCATTTTTTTAATGAATATTTAGTGCCCTGAAGCTACTGAGTCAGCCTTTAAGATCTGATCTGAGATCTGTGCATTTAATGGTCTGTGAGTCCTTTCAACTGTCTGAGAGATAATGTCACTGTGAGTTATGGTTCCTTGTGTCATTTCAAGCCAGTAGGTCTAAATTTACACCAACATTTAAACAAAATGGACTTTTCAGGTTATGGGTATAAAGATATTTTTACTGGACTTTTCAGACACTAAAAATAAAAAAAAATCTTAAATATCAAAGCAGAGTTTTCCCTGAAGTTATCATTCTTGGCAGTTTATCAGCACAAAAACTATCTAGGGACAATAAAACTGTCTTAGTGTTAACAGAGCTACACAGAAAACCTATTTAATTAGAATTTCTGGGATACATTACAGCAGTTGCGTGAAAAAGTGAAATAGTTTCAAGTATTTATACACTTGGGGAGAGAGTTGCATACAGTAAAGCCGGGCTCAGACTATAGCAGTTTCAAAATCCTAACCGTTTTTGAAATCGGGTTGCATCACACACATAAGGAGAAACTTCACAGATGTTCTACTCTTTAATCTCAAACATGCACACACTACAAGATTTGAAAATAATTGCACATCACTACAGGATATTATTGAGATTATCCTGCCAGATGGAGCAATGCACCGACTCACATGATCCCACGTGATCTCATGGGGAAGCAGATGTAAACAAAATGGAGACTGACATGGTGCAACAACTTGCTTTAGTAAAGCTCGTCTCCTCGTCCGTACGGTTATGATACGTCTTGGAAGACACGCTACATAGGCAGTCATGTTTTTGCCACATATCGGCAAGCCTTTTCTCAATCTCAGCTGTCCAACGCACCCGTACAACAGCTTGTTGTTGTTTCTTCACAGTCGCCATTTCAAAAGTGCTCTAAATCACTTCCCTCTCCTTGCAGACATGTCTCTCTCATTGGCTGTTCTGGTCCCGCTCGGAAAGTAGTGACGTAATCATCCGGATTTTATAAATATCAAACATGTTTGAAATGATCGGGGCGGTCCTGATGACTCTGCGAGCAGTTCTGGAGGTTTAAGACTGGATCTGTAAACCCTTCACATTACCAGATAATCTAGGCTGAACATCAGTACCGACCAAGGTCCCAGACCAGATTTCTCCTCCGATTGTCAGGAGGGGTGAATCAGGGATAAATTGGCCGAAAACTTCTGTAGTCTGAGCCCGGGTTTAAGTGTAAAGGCTGTGTTACACCAGAAAAGGACTAGTTTGTTCATCCGCTGTGTTGTCCGACCACGTCAGCAAGCGAAAGTGTTTACAGTTGTTTTCGAATGGCCGCACTTAAAAGCAGAGTTATATAGAGGAGGGGAGTAGTAATTATCGTTATGGGTATGTTGGCGCACACTTTCAAAAAGTCTCTTCTTGAAAACTTCCATAGTGTTGTACTGTGAAATGTAACAAATAGTTGTGTAATGAATGAGAAAAGAGAGGCAGAGAGAGTTGTTCAAACCCTGCATACTTTTTTTTTTTTTTTACTTCTGCATGCCTCATCAATCACAGTGTGAAGTGGGTGTGAATGTCCAAAAAGTCATAGTGGGAGGAGGGGTCTCTGACACTGTTTGACTATCTGACAAACAGATCTGATTAAGCACACTGGCAGCTTAATGCAGAATAGTGAATTTCCAGTGAGAGATACCAATCTACAATATACTGTATATAAACAGATCAATTCAATTCCAATTATGTAATTTAAAAATGACTTAAGTGTCAGTTTACATCACAGATGATCCAATATCCTGATTTTTAACAGTTTGTAACAAGACTCACATCTAAACTCAAACTAATAAAAAGCTGCAGGAGGCAAGTTTACACGCTGGCAGCTCCAAACAGCAGCACAGGGTAACTGAAAAAAATTGAATGAGTACCCAAAAATAAATTGAATGTGATGTCAGAGAGCTGCATTTCCAGCCAGAGGAAGATGCCCGCTCACATTTAAGGAGTCAGTCTGGAGCTCAGTCTGCATTTTATTCTTAAGGTTACTTCAGTATGAGGCTCACAAAGGTCTCTAAGGTCAGTTTCTGGGGATGGAGAAGTGACCAAAAGTGAAATTAACTGTCTAAAAATAAAACTTTCAACATGACATGATCATTAACTAATTTCCTTAACTTCTATGAAATCAACATTCTCAAAATAGTCCGTATCACCTCCGCTTATAGAAGCATTTTAAGATGCCATGTTGTAATGACACATCTTGAGTTGAAGTTGAGCTGGCAGATGTTGTCACTGTCTGAGTGGAAGGATTTGTAAGTTACTGTTTTCCAGAGTCTTAGCAAGGGCGGGAATGTTGTCCTTATCTGATCTACATGTTAACATGGAGGGAACAATCAACTGTCAGCGGCTGCTTGTGTAAACCAGGCGTGGAGCGCAGGACGAGAGGAGGTGTCAACTTGTGTTCAGAAGGGGCTTAAAGTGTATTTGGAATTCATGCTAAAAGGTTTCGGTAAAATCACCTCGGATTGCCGCTGAGAGGGCAGCTTCCTCACATTTGTGACATACAGTAAAGTCATTGAGTATGACTTTAAGGCTGAAGAAATTTTCTTCTTTTTTAAGCAAATACAAAACATATTTCTGTTATTTTCTGCGTGAAAAGCTTTTTCTAAATGCAGTTGATAGCTTGATGAAAAAATATGAAAAATCCTCACAGACTGTCCCTCGATCAACAACAAAATGAACAGATATGAACTTCATTAAAATATGACTATAGCTCAAGAGAAAAGAAAAGAAAAAAGGAGACGAATATGGTTGTAGCTCACTACAGTTACAATAAAATCAACAAGTCTGAGCCTGAGCTGGGTAAATGAGGACTTTTAAACATCTTGCTAAACTGAGCTGTCTGTGTATTTTACAAAGATGAGGATTGCATCACAGGACAATCTTTGTGTTCAGGCAATAGCAGGAAAGTACCTAGAAATTACAGTTTAGTGTAAATATGTGTAATCAACCTGTAATTGCGCATCTCAAAACAAGTCCCAATGATTGCTCAGTTTGTAGGAAACAAAGGATCTGAGTTTTAGCTCTTTAAAAGCACAGATCAGAATCTCTCAGACAGACATCACATTGATTCGGCTTTATCCCTCTTCTGAGATCCTTTAGGTGGCATCTGCTCCACAGATAGTTAAGTTTACCCTCTGATCCAGTGTAAATGTGGCCTAAAAACAGCACAGTCAGCGCCTACAGGTCTGTGCATGAGTCCAGAGCTGTGTGAGAAAGTGCTCTTTATATTTCTGCTGAGTGCCAGCCACCCATTACATATCATCTGTGAGAAGAGGCTTTCATCTGCCTGATTGTTACACTACAGTATGCAGCCTTAATATGTCCAATACTTATGTACAAGTGTTATATTGAGTGCCATTTAAAAAATATGTTGTTTGTGATTAAATTGGAAATGGTCATCTCATAAATTCCGCCACTATAGCTAAGCAACTAGCCAGTATTTTGTTTGCTTGGTTTATTTACAAGGACTATAAAAATGTCGAGGATAACATGATAAAGTCCAAGATTTATGTCCATTTTGGTCCTATGTAAAGATGGCAAAGATAAAAGTCTGTGACTAGGTGACAAGTCAAACCTCAAAAAGATAAATGATACAATTATGCTAGAATTATAAAATAACATACAAATTTTTATCCAGGATGGTAAGTTTACACAAATCACAACCAAGTAAACAGAGGCTGAATTGATATCTTTTGGCTGACTTTAAAATACCTATGTTACTATAAACATTTGTTTAAATTTGTTAACATTTTCTCCACATTTTTGCATGTTAGATGCAGTTTCTCATTGGTTAATTATCTAATGCTTATGTAAAGTACGTGTAGCAGTTGTAGACTAATAGGTGCAACGTACAAAACAAAAAATGAGACCAAATGCACCCCAAAATTCAACACAACCTCAGGAACAAGAGTAATAGTAATTTGTCATGTCTGGATTTGCCTCCACAACACAAGCGAGGTCGTGCCGTCAGGAGAAGGAGGAGGAGGGTGTGAAGATTGGCCTCCTCCCTCCTCATCCCTCGTTAGTTAGGAATTTGTTTATCCTCCGTCTAGAGCCGTGACCTGTAATGGACCACGAAGCCCTCTGGTCAACACAGGATTACCCAAGAGCCTCTACTCAGGGCGAGGACCACTCACACACACACAAACTTCACACTGGGTGATAGGCCACCTAAGCCCCACTGATAACGACCATTACTAATGGCAATTAGCCCATTAGATCCTTGTTAATGCCCAATGACTTGGAGATAGTTTGGGTGAATGAATCTGGGAGGATTCTGGTCTACATGGCCTATCTCTCTTTACCTCTTTGTCCTCTCTGTCTCTCTGGAGGAGATATGAATCCCTGTTCAAACAGCAGCAGATGACCATTTCCTCATAGTTTGCCTGCAGTGATCTGGTTTTAGGAAGTTGGTTGATGAGTGCTTTAAAATTTATGACGTGCAAGAATTCAGAAATGAGCAGAAAGAAGCCCTGACTTTGTGTTTGACTTTGAGAACGTGGATAATAAAGCAGCAGTTGTTTAAACAGCTTAAAAACCAGGCGCAGAATTGGCTAAATTCAGTATAAATATCTGGGATTAGAGCTGATTAGAAATTAGAAGAAAAAGACTCTTGACTTGTATTATATGCATCTAGAGAGTTTAGAAAACGCTCAATTAAACCATTACCAACCCAGCAACCCTGTAGCAGACTCTGACACTTGCCAACTCCTAATGCCAATTTCCATTTTTAACAATCACCATTTAGCCGTCAGAATACACAAACACTGACCGCGATGCTGAACACCAGGAGCCAGACTAGCCGAGTATCTAACCTAAGTACCTAAAGCTTAAGTGGTGATCTTTAAATTTTGTTGCTGTGTGCAGGGTCTCTCCACCTCGGGCTCCATTAGAGGACTTTGTGTTAATCCTGCAGGGATTCGGCTGTCCCCTCGCCGCCCCCGGGCCTCTGTGTGGGAGATAGGACGGCCCAGAGATGGTATGAAGGCTTGGAGGGAAGCCCAAACACTGCTAAAATAACTCACCGACCTTTTTTCTCTGCATCCCTCCTGTGAGCAAAGACAACACACACATACTTGTTTGATGAATGGGAGTTTCTGCCCGGTTTACTCTGCAGTGAAAACGCCTTGGAGTGACTCATTCTGCATACAAAAACTAAAAAACAGCAAAGCATAAATTGTGGAAATAGGGATGGTTTGTGTTCCCTGCCAGGAATACATCAAAAATGTTAGCTGTCTGCTTAATGCACGCCAAGCCGTTGTCATTTCAGCTTTTTTTTATATATTTTTTTAACATTTCAGCAGTAAAAAGTTTTCATTATCAGCAACTCTCCACAGACTTATTTTTGTACAAACCAGCATTGTTAGCAGAAAAATAGCTTTGTGTTGTAGTCATCCACTCCAGTTGATGTGTTTTTGGCCTGAAGGATAACAGAGGTGTGAGGCTTTAGTTTTTTTTCCCACTCTTAACCAGCGTCTCTGCTCCTCCTTGATCATAACTTGGACAGCTAACAGTAGGCTACACCTCTGGATAACTACTGTTTGTTTAATTTGCACCCTTCACTAACGATACAGTTTGGGTCCAAATTGAGAGCTATAAAGTTAATTAATTCAACACATTATATTAAACCAAACCAAATGACCAAAGACCGCTTTCTTGCAGCTAAAGCTTACGGTGATTATGTGATCGACCAACACATGACCTTTCTTTAAAGGGACGGTGCCAAAATTCTGCTGCAACAACAAAGCCGTTTGATGGGAAACTGCTTGGGTATCGTGTAAATAAGATGTATAATGAGGTTCAGTTATTTATCTGCTATTTAAACATGCACTGCGTTTCAGATAAAGGTCCCTCAATAAACATATATACATCGTCCAACAATAAGGCTTGCCTGATTGCCCGGGGCAAGTAAAATGCCACGTTGGGCTAGTAACTCACTAGCAAAGTGAGTAGTAAAAAAAAAAAAAAGTAAAAAAAAAAATGTTTCAATCATTTTTTTCGATCATCGTCATGTCATAACTTATGTTCTCGTTCTCTGGCACAAGGCAAGGCAATGCAAGTTTGTTTATATAGTACATTTCAGCAACAAGGCAATTCAAAGTGCTTTACATAAAACATTAAAAGCATCGAGATAAAGTGCAAAAGAAACACACCATAAAAAGACAGTTAAATACTACTAAAAAAACAGAAAAGTCTTCAGCCTTGATTTAAAAGAACAGAGAGTTGCAGCAGATCTGCAGTTTTCTGGGAGTTTGTTCCAGTTGTTGGTGCATAAAAACTGAACGCTGCTTCTCCATGTTTAGTTTTGATTGGGGACAGAAAGCAGACCTGTCCCAGACAACCTGAGAAGTCTGGATGGTTCATAATGTAGCAGCAGATCAGAAATGTATTTTGACCCTAAACCATTCAGTGCTTTATAAACCAACAGCAGTATTTTAAAATCAATTGTTTGACAGACAGGAAGCCAGTGTAAAGATCTGAAAACTGGAGTGATGTGATCTACTTTCTTGGTCTTAGTGAGGACTCGAGCAGCAGCGTTCTGAATCAGCTGCAGCTGTCTGATCAACTTTTTAGGGAGACGTGTAAAGACAAGTACAGTAGTAGAGTCTACTGAAGATAAATGCATGGACAAGTTTTTCCAAATCCTCCTGAGACATAAGTCCTTTAATTCTTGATATATTCTTAAGGTAGCTGACTTTGTAATTGTCCATGTCTACACCAAGATTTGGCTTGGTTTGTGGTTTTTAACATTACCACATGAAGCTGGTGACGTAGTTATGTAAATTTGTGTGTCGTCTGCATAATTATGGTAACATATTATGTTGTTTTCCATAATCTTAGCCAGTGGAAGCATGTAGATGTTGAACAGAATAGGCCCCAGAATGGAGCCTTGGGGAACTCCACAGGTCATTTTTGTTCACTCAGATGTGTAATAATTACACAAAGCAGTCCCTGTCCTTTAAATAGGATTCAAACCAGTTTAGTACTGTGCCAGAAAGTCCCATCCAGTTTTCCAGTCAGTCTAGTAATATGTTGTGGTCTACCGTGTCTAATGCAGCACTGAGATCCAGTAATACTAAGACTGTTTAAGTGGATGTCATTGAAGACCTTAACAAGAGCAGTCTCAGTGTTGTGGTCGAAATCCTGACTGGAAGACATCAAAACAGTTGTTAAGTGCCAAGAAGTTGTTCAGCTGTTGAAAAACACGTTTTTCAATGATTTTACTTAAAAACAGGAGGTTTGATAAGGCCTATTACTATTCATTAGTGAAGTGTCTAGATTGTTCTTTTTTAAGAGTGGCCTGTGGAAAGACACCTGAGAGAAGAGACGTGTTGACAATTTGTAGAAGATCTGAGGCCATGTAATTAGAAACATTTTTGAAAAAGCTTGTTGGCAGAATATCAAGGAAGCAGGAGGATTTCAGATGTTGTATAATGTCCGCAAGGTTTTTATGGTTGATCAGATAAAATTGTGTCATACTACTTTAATTGATTTTAGGTGAACACAGGGACAACACAATTCTGAATTTTGTTAGTGAAGAAGGAGGCAAAATCATTTTTTGTCTTAATGAGACAAAAACTTCAATCGGAGGCTGCATTTGAGTAGACAATGTGTGTTATGTTAGCGACGTTGTGTGGGAACATGTTCTGCATTATGAAACTAGAAGCACACAACATATAGAGGCGTATCCTCTGCAGACATAATGTAGTCTGGTTTCAACTTTGTGACCCAAGAAAGAGCAACTACATGTATAGCGAGTTGTGTGGGTATTGAGGGGGGTGACGGGTGAAACCTGTCAGATGACAGCAGCCCAATGACAGAGAGGAATTATGGGACTTTTACATCAAGACAGGTGGTATGGTTGCACAAAATCAGCTTCTAAGAGGGGAGTTTCCCTTTAAAGTGCGGCTCATTGGAAAAACAAACCGGGTCTAAAACAAAGAGTAAACAAATGCAGATGAATAGGTGGCCTACATGTCTGTTTGGCAGGGTGAGGAGTGGCAAGTGAAACGCGAGAGAAAAATGCAGTCTGCCATTTTCTACTGTGTACAAACTTTGCTGTCATTTCATGCCAAGCGGTGGTGATGTATCACATAATACTAGTCGCACAAAAAAAAAACTGTTTCAGAATGATCCAGTATTTAGGAGTTGCAGTGAGGATTGAAGTGAGATATTACTTTACAGAAAGGGCTGAAAGCAACATGTTTTGGAGGAAATGTAGGTACATAAAGCGATCATATTTTTCAAACTCTTGCACGGTGGCTTTGCCATTCAACCATCTACACTTAATACTAACACTTAAAGTCATGATCAAACTTACCTGTGTACACTCCTGAAATCAAACCAATGCTGAGGAGGGGAAAAATGGTTTTCGAACAAAGCCTACAGTATCTGTGAGCCGCTGTGGGTGCTGCTCTGTTTATTAAAGGACTCGGCTGTTGTCAAAAAGACAGATAGCTAGTCTTTGTCAACATGATTCTGCGTAATGACCCTCATTATTTACAGTATTTGCTTGCCACCATGACTACAGTTGGAGAGGCGTGATATATGGGGTTTCTTAGCGCTCTGACAACACCATTCTCTCTAATGACACATCCGGTGTTTCAGCAGGACTCTGCGCTGTATGAGAATTCAGGCATGAAACACGCTAAGGCAACAACGGCTAAGTAGGGCTCTGTGTGACACTTTGAAGTGCTTTTCATCAGGAGACTATCGGCAGGAGGAGGAGGAAAGAAAAAGATCGCCTTGAAATCGACCGAACTGTATTTTGACACCGTGTACAAACACAGAAATAGGAAATTAACGAAAAGGCAGACCATCATTGGTTTCTGCGACTTGAAAACAGTTTAGTGTGAGTGTAACAATAAAATGAAGTAGTCATCAACATGTGGGTTTATTTAACACTGAGATTAGATGGATTTGATAGCCTTAGATGGTTTAAATAGTTATTATTAATACAAAAATGTATGATATGTCGTGTGGATTCTTTCTGATCTTAGAACTGCTGCCAAATCCTAGTTGTACGTGGTTTCCCTCACAAAGCATATTCTTCTTTACATTTAGGTGAAATAGGTGAAAATTTTGACAAGACGAGAGCTGTGTCAGTTCTTCAAACACAGATTTCAAAAACTGGTGATGTCAGTTTTACTCTGTGAAGCTTAAAATGACAGATAGAAATCAACAAAGCTCCTCAGAAAACCCTAATTTATCTGTCACACTGCATGCATTCAGCCTATATACTCTCATCCAGAACACACACAACAGCAGAAATCAGTGAAATTCCCAGAATCACTGACATAACATGCAGCCAGTAGTAAGTTCAGAGGTCAAAGCCACAGCGCCCCCTGCTCTGCTCTGCTCTGACTCCGTGTATCTCGGAGCATATATTCTCATATCAGGCTGGACGTGACACACTGCGTTGTGGTGCTTCATCACTGCAATGTGAGGCAGAGATGTTTGTTTGAGCAGAAAACTCTGTTCTGAAGAGCAGCGAGTACTTTGATGTGAGCCTAATATGGCTTGTAAAAAGGGGGATCCTGCACTTTGAAGTGTTGCCTGACACTGTCCAGACACGAGTGTGTGTGTAGGTGTGTGTGTGTGTGTGTGTGTGCAGAGCTTGGGCTGTAGTAGGTCTGTGTCTGTCATCCCATAGTTATAAAAAGTGATGTAAACATTGCGAGAGGCCTGGAGAGAGAGAGAGAGAGAGAGAGAGAAAGAGAGAGAGAGAGAGAGGTCTGGCAGGAGAATATGTAACCGTCATCCTGTAGGACATTATTTGTGTAGAGCTTATTTTTTGTTTTTATTTATTTATTTAATTTAAATGAGATATTTGTATATTCCAAAATGCATAATCTGCCTATTAGTATGTGTTGGTATTTTCTGTTTTATGACACACACTGTTTTAAAGGATAATTTCAGATAATTACAACTTGGATCTTATTTTCACGGTTTTCACTGTAATGTATCAGCAACAGCATTGTTCTCACCGGGTTACAGTTCTTGCTAAGATCTGGGAATACAGCCAGATTGCTGAAAAGAAATTAGAAGCAGAAAAGTAACACAAGCAGTCAGATGATCAGACAGGTTGGAAACAAACCCCAGGGTCAGGCAAACTTACTTGGAAGAGAAAACAGACAAACGGTACAATTATTACCCAAACATACAGACATTTACAGACTTTCTGGTCCAACCTACCGTACTTACTTGTGCACACAGTTTTTTTGTGTAACGAGGGATTATTAATGGCATTTTGCGTGCGTTCACTTTTGTTTTACCACAAAATTAAGTGTTTTTCGAATAATCTGGCTAAACTGTTTTACAACCCATCCGACTGCTCGTGTTTCTTTCCTAGTAGTCAGAAGTTATTATAAACTGTAAATATTCTTTTTTTTGTGCAATCACGTATTTATTCATTTACCTCATGTTGCCACAGTGTTTATGCTTTTGATTGAAACACCACACCAATAGAGCTTGACTGCATTTGATTTAATTTGGGTGGTATTGGAGGAAGGGGGAGACAAAGATGGAGAAAGAGAGGGTAGGGGGAGATAACGAGAGAGAGGAAGACTTTAAAATAATTGAGTGTTGTTGTCTCACCTCCCAGTGCCACTGTGCTGCTCCTCTCTTCATACTCTGCCTGCACATTCGGGCTCTCAGTGAACTCATTCATACATCATTCTGAGTGATACATTTTTTCACTCCTTAAATCCATGTTTTGATTAAGAACACTTTGTAGGATTTCATTTCAAAGTAGGCTACCATATATCCTTTTTGTTAAAAAAAAAAAAAGAAAGAAAGAAAGAAAGAAAAGAAAACCTGTTACCTGAGTTTGGCTTTATGTCTACATCTGCAAAACATTTTGTAGGTTGAAAACATCTGGTTTTCTTACAATGTAAGGTCTCATTTAAGAATATATATTAATATAAAGTTTGCATTTGTATCTCTAATGAATACATTTTAAAAATATGCTTATATGTAAATTTATTATATTTGAAAGACACATTTCTAGTTCGATGACACATTTTTTGTGTGTTTTGACATTACTTAGTTTGTACTGAAAGGTTTCAATACGCTTAAAAGTGAAAAATACTTTTAATGTGTTTAAAACCATCACACAAAGTGAAAAAGGAAAAAACATGAAACACAGAAAATTTTTCAAAGTTTCTATACCTGTAAAGAGCTTTGGAGAATCTTTCAAAGGGCACATAAAATATTCTACACAAGTCTAAAAAAAAGAGTAAACCAAGTGCTATTTTTTTTTTTAACAGACTGAACGTGTTAAATACACCAAAGGGTCCTTTCACTGCGTAATCAGATCAAACAAAGATAAAGAGCCGTTACGACACACATAACAACCCAAAAGACCTTTAGCTAAGACATTAAGATGGGAGTAACTCGGCCTCTGCTCTGTATCTTTTGGGCGGGTTATACTCTGCATAAAAGAGACAAGACTTCGGACATGTACAGTATATCATACTGTAAAGTGACAAATATTCATAACAGTTTAGAAATTAAACAGAAGATGAAATACTTTCAGCTTGCAAAAGTGTTAAAAACTCAGCGTGAGGAAAAAGGGATAATAAAAACACTTTTAGGCAGCTTTTAGGCAGATTCCAGGCAGAGCATGGGAGTTGGTGTGTTTGGCGGGGTGTGGTGTATAAGAGCTGGGGCTGGAGTGTATAGATCATGGTGTTAGTGAGGAGGAGGTCAGGGCCAGTGCATCTAACTCTTCTACTGATTGTTATGAAGGGCCATGTGTCAGCATCCATCCGACCACTTTATAACTCTTGGCCGTTCCTTGTGCCTCTCCTGCAAAAGGCCTTAATGCATTCTCTTTGACCCCGCTGGTGTAAATCAAATATCTGCCCTCAGATCTTGTCGAGCTGCACGGTGCAGTGTGTGTGTGTGTGTGTGAGTGAGTGTGTGAGTGTGTGTGTGAGTGAGTGTGAGAGAGAGCATGGTAGAAGCTACAGTATGCAGGCCTGAGAGAGTAAAAGAGAATAAGTAAACATAAAGTCCAAACCTATTCATGTAAACAAATGTTAATTGATTACTAATAAAATACTTTTGTGATTCAACCTATATTCAGTTTGTGAAATCTTTTATAAACCCTCAGTGTCTGCCGTACCTTCTGTTTGTTATGTTCCTGTTTGTATGGTCTATAGTCTACAACCATGCTAGCAGCTCTGTGAGGCTGTATTTATAGGCATAGCCGTGCTTAGAGGTAATACTAACATCAGCATGCTAACACGCTAACAATGACATGTTGTTGTTAAGCTGGTATAATGTTTAGCATGGTCACCACCTCAGTTTAGGTCACCATCTTTACTTAAAGGGTATGTTCACAAATCTGTCCTCAAACAATATTCAGGTGCCTGAACATCGAAATCTTTTTCTTGCTGTAATCGTCCCTCCTGTTCATACTGATTTTGACTACATTTTGAATGATTACAGTGAGCAAAACTGTTTCAATGTTCATTTGGGCACCTGACTATGGTTTTAAGACAGACTTGAAATATTGTGAAATCTATCCTTTAATGTTAGCATGGTAACAGACCCTTACATACACTCCTTTCAGTATTGCAGCTTTGTTAAAAATTGATCAGCATTACAATGAATCAACAGATTCTTTAAAAGGAATAGTTCAACATTTTAGGAAATATACTTTTTGCTTTCTTGCCAAGAGTTAGAAGAAACAATTGATACCACTTTTATGTGTGTACAGTAAATATGAATCTACAGCCAGGAGACGGCTAGCTTAGCTTAGCATAAAGACCAGAAACAGCTAGCCAGGCTCTGTGCTTCACTTTGTAATGGACAGATACGAGAGTGGTATCAATTTTCTCATCAAATATTGAACTATTCCTGTAACGTTCAATGGTTCAACAGTTAATAGTTTACTACAGATATCAATGCTTCAGGAATGATGTATTTCCCACTTTCAACTTGCCGCCTCTGCCTATAAATGAACCCTGGATTAGCATGAGCAGTGGAGCCACCACAGAAAAGAGCAGCACTTTGAGAAGCCAGAGATTAAAGGAAAAAGAGCTTTTTGACTGACAGGTGATGTCATTGTGTGGCAAGAGCTGAAACACCACAACATGAGCCTTTTAAACTGCGATTTCTTTATTTTTGCTAATAGCAAAAATAAAGAAATCACAGTTCATGCTGGTCATCACTAAGACTTGCAGGGGGTCGAGTTGGGGGTCTGAGTTTGGTGTGTGTGAAATGCCACAAACAGAGGACAGTAGCCGGCTCCATGTGCAGCAGCAACAACACAGTTTGTTGCTTGTTTAATAAAACTAGTCCAACTTATCCTCTTTCTGTCCAAATTCTGACATCTGAGTCTGTCAAACTTAATGTGGCAAAAGAGTAAATTTCTTTTCTGTGACTTTCTTCTCGCCCTCTCTTTTTTTTAAACCATTCAACACCAAATGTATCCAGCATTGCAGTCAATTATTCATATACACATCAGAGCAATTGGCCATAATTTCTTGGTAGTTTGACCAAGTGAAACTTTTTTTTTTTTTTTTTTTTAAAGGAGCGGCTACCTGAGGTTTAGCAGTGCAAACAACAGATGGTTTTATCCTCAAAGAGATCAGTATTCTGTAGAAAAAGGTAATTAGAGGCAAGTGATGAAAGTAAAGTCAAGAGTTTTGGAAAAAAAAAACACAAAATAAAAATAAAACACAACATGCATGAATCCAGAGACTCATATCTTGGTGAATGTGGGTGTGTCTCATATATCTTGGTGAATTTCTGGACTCGTGGACAAACATGTTGTGCATGCAAAGAAACATACATCACATACAAGATTTACTCCTAAAATAGGAAGGTAGCAGCAAACACTGATATAAAATTGGATAAATATTCTTATAATAATAAAAACAATCTTTCCTGTGTAGATGGTTTCCATATCATTATGTCCGTTGCTGTGATTGCCAGAAACTCTGCTCTCAACATTCCCAGCATTCCCATGTAGCTCTTGACCCCTGACAGCCTTAAATTATTAACATTCCCATATGGGCTTAAACCCCCTGATCGCTGCTCGCAGCTACATTTTTCATGTGTTTTTCATATTACCACAAGAATCAACGCAGGAGATAAATATCTTATTCCTAATTCATGGCCTATGTGTGTGTTTGTGTTTTTGGTGTGTGTCTTCCTGTTTATCTGTCCTGAAGACATCACCGTCACGTACTAAATTTTACTTTTTGGAAACTTGCAGTCAAAAAAAACATCTTCCATGCCATGCCATGTTTTCTCAGTGAGTGCCGGAGGCCAACAGGGGGCAGTAGTTTGCCTTTTTCTGCTGTAAAAACAATGACGACTGTGCTGCTGCTTTTGTATCCAGCAGCACTGACAGCAGGGCCAACAGCACCCTGGGTTATGAATGAGCTCCCATTCATCACAATTAATCAGAGGGCCAAACCTATTAACTGTCAGACGAGGGACGAGTTTGTCATCGTAAGAATGACGGACTGCTCAACTGTTCAAATGCATCAGACGGCCTTGGGTGGCTGTGAAAAAGTGGGTTTTTGAATCAGAGCTGGACTGTGTTCGTTTATGAGTTTAGAATTACAGATGAAGAACTTTTAATGTTAAAAACTTTTTAAACAAAAGCTATTTTGTGGTTTAATTGAACAGTGTAAATTAATCACATGTTCACAAGAGCAGTTTGGTTTCAGTAGTGAGAGCAGTAGTTTCTTATTAATTCTACTGCCCCTAATGTCAGAAGGAAAAGTTTTACTTTTCACTCCAATCCATTCATCTGTAATTACCAAACAGTTTGTAGATTGATGTTACATAGTTAGATGCATATTTATAGATTAAACCCAAAATATATGTTAGCATTAGCTTTACTGCAGCTACCACTTACACATTAATGCATCAGTAATACATGTAGACACTAATATAGTACTCTAAAAGGGTTCGTCCTGCAAAATGAGCACTGCTAAATTCCATGTAAAAATACATTTGAATACACTGCACATGTTTAAATTCAGTAAACTTCTCTGAGCATTACGCCAACGGCTTTCTATGAATATTTTCATATCGGTGTGGTAGTTATTCTCCAGATAAAAGTGTGCTGTGAAGACATTTTTATACCATTTTGCATGCTGCATGCTTCTGATAATTCTTGAACACGTATTTTGTTTAAATATGTGATGCGGCAGCACTCGACCTCAGGCCGCTGATAACAGTTTAAAAGGGGAAGTTGAATGTAAACATCTCAGTCAAGTTTAAAAGGACATCTGTAACATGACTGAGTGACCAAACTCCAAAGTCTTCCTCAAACAAAAGTAAACCATTCTTTTCTTTTCTTTTCTTTTCTCCTCACTTTTTGCCCCCCTCCATAACAAACACCACATAATGATTTTGGGTATCTGGTAGATCAAGCTGGGTTTTGCCGGCAGCTGTGTGGTGGTTGCGGGGTTGCCAAACCAAACATAGAGGGGCTCCTGGAGTCACCTCTGCCCAAACATACACCTAATCCTCCAAGCACCGGCCAGATCGCAACTCTTGAACGCACAAGACAGTTTAAAAATAGAGGGGGGGGGGGGACAAAGGTCAAATCTACAGAGGGATTTAAGGCCTTATCATTATCACGGAACAGCAGAGCCGAGCTGCAGCCCTGAGAAAGTGCCTCTGTGTCTACCAGAGCTGCAGGCAGGACAGGAGGCCTCTGCATGACTAACAGCAGGCAGATAGACACACAGAGTAAACGTCCTTCTACACTGATTCAACTGTGTTCAGAGCTGTGTGGTGACTTTTTTTTCCTCAAAGTGAAAATCACAGTTTAAAGACCCAATCTGTAATATTTTTAGCGTATAAATTACAGGGATATTTGCTTACTCTGGATATTTTGAAGACATTTTGTTTGCTTAACTGATAATAATTTATAAAATATAGGCCCACTGCTGTATTCACAAAAAATACTGCTGCAAAAAAAAAACCTTTAACAGCATCAAAACATGAGATTAAGAAAAATCAAAGCATGTGTCATATGTGAACTGTTCAAAATTCATATGGGCTTATGATTGAATTCGTGTGTAAATTGTGTTTTCCAAAAACATGTCCCTAAATTATATACATTTATCACATTTGAAGCATCAGTAAGTTGTGTTCTTTGTTTTGTTTTGTTGGTGGAGTGACTCTTGTTTTCATTTTGTTCACGGATTGTTCCTTTAAGTAAATACATGAGGAGAATTTAATTAAAAATGTAAAATTTTGCTTCTTGAGCTGCATCAATGCTGCTTTTAAATTATTTTAAAGTATACAATATCTGTTTGGGGCAATATGATATTCAGATAATAATATTTAGCCCTGCAGAAATCAAATACAACAAGTCTGTTTGTGTTGTGTAATTAAAACCTGTATTTACCCATAAGGGCAACTTGACATGTGTGGAAAGATAAATTCATAAATGTACACAACAAAATATGGATTTATTCAAACAAAAGGCCTTTTTCCATCTTTACTATATACCCAACAAGTCCTCCAAGGTATTTACTTACTTCCCACAACAGCTGCCCGCTTTAAACCTCTCCAGAGGAGAAAAAGTGGAAGAAAGGGGAGAAAAAAAGGCTCTTAGAAGTGTGATAAAAATATTAACATTGTCTAGAAACTGATAAAAACACCTGCTGGGGCAAAAAAATGTGTGAAGCGAAAATAAAAATAGTAAAATGTTGTCAAAAATCACATATTTTATGTATGGTTAATTTATTTAAGTAAAATGACACACAGCATTATTAGAATTGGACTGATGAAGGCTGATACTGATGTTTTTAAAAGTCAAGTTAAAACTTTGTGTTGCGCCGTTGGATTTTAATTGTTGGCGGATAGAAAAGCCTCAGAAACAGCATGCAGACAATCATCTGATGTAAAAAAAAAAAAAAAAAACAACAACTACAGAACTAAGAAGGGGTTCAGGATGCCACACTAACTCTTCTCTACTACATATAAAGCACCTCGAGAGCTCTAACAGTCATGTTATAGTTTGTGGACCTTTCATCAGCCTTCAGCACCATACAGTCACATCTGCTAGTCCAGAAGCTCACAGGCAGGTTTGGCTTTGGCAGCAGTATTGTTGGCTGCAGTCTACACTTCCTCACATGCAGGACGCAGAGAGACAGTCAATGGTCAATTTTCCGAGCTGTCCGTAACATCCGCTGGCTCTTCCCAGGGATGCGTCCTCTCTCCTAATGACTGGCAGTCATTAGGGTACAACATGTATGAAAACCATCACATCTTGAAGTTTTCTAATGATATAGTCACAGTGAGCCTGCTAAACAGTGAGGAAATTTCTCATGCTCCCGTTGTTGACTATTTGTCAAATTGGTGTCATGAATCGTTTTTAGTGCTGAATGTGTCAAAGACTAAGGATATGCGTATTGATTTTAGACGTTCTCACCCCTCACCTGTCAGTACAGTTATTGATGGCCAGAATATAGAAATTGTGGAGTCCTACAAGTATTTTGGAACTATACTAGACAATAAACTGACATTTGGGAGTAACACTGACATGGTGTACAAGAAAAGCCAGCAGCGTCTCTTTTGACTCAGGAAACTCTCTAAGTTCCAGGTTGACAGGACGCTGATGACAATGTTTTACGATCTTTTACTGAGTCTATGCTCACTTTCTCCTTTATCTGCTTGTATCGATCTCTCACGGTAAAACACAAAAATGTACTCAATAAGGTGGTTGATGTCTGCATAAATGCCCCACTGGGAACAAATAAACGTATTGATTGATTAATTGATTGATTGAAACCCAGAATAATTAAATTATCTTTAAAGCAGGCTGACTCACCACAACTCCTCTATGGCAGCGACACTGTGGGAGATATTAAGTTAATGCGCTCAAACCTAATTCAGCGATTAAAAGAATAAATAAAAGGGAAATAAATATGTAATAGCAGGATTTTACGGGCTGATCTTCTGGAGCTGAACATAATCCATCACTGTGGCAGCAGGTGGATATCTGATATTTAGCAAAACACAAATATGTTGAGCCACACTCTTGATACCCAGTGTGAAGAGCACTTGAGTCCGGATGAAAAGCACTTGCACAGGCCATTGAGGCCTGGATAAGAGGGATCCCATTCGCCGGATCACATATAATCAGTCAGGGTGGTTCAAACACAGGCCCTGGTCCCAGAGGAGGGACACTGAGCTGCTGGTGGACGGATGTGTTGGAGGAACAAGAGTGGAGGTAAATTTAAACTTTTTTCCAAAAGGTAATTTATTTGGCTTTAACTGAATTCAATATTTTGGAAATGCATTAATAATTTGGAAAACTGCTGTAATAAATTCTCTGCAGGTGAGTTTTAGCGCTTCATCTCAAAGTGATACAGATACCAATAGAGTACTTTGGAAGCTTTCAGTTGCGTAAAACGGCACCACGCCTCCCCATCCAAATGATTTTTACACAAATACATTTTGAAAGTGTTCAAATTATTAAAATATTTATTTTTGTGGCATCTCGTCACGCTGAACTGCCAACTCCATCAAACACACCGTGCTCGACTTCGCCACCACAGACTGCGTGGGTTGTAGCTGCTGCGGTAGTGGGCCAATCACACGCTTGTTGGTGATTGGCTGCGACCAAAACCATACAAATAGTCTGTTTTTCTAGATCTGGGTACAACAATGATTGAATGCAGGTATATTTTGACTGGAGAAGTTTCGATACTACTTAAAAGTATCAAGCACCGATACCCAGTCTAGGTTTAAGTGAACTTTAATTTGAACCTCATATCTGAACCCAAATATCAGCAGTGAAAAGTAAATTAAAAGTACATCTCAGTGAACTTAAATTAAAGCATTATTGGCCTAAATGGTGTTTTTGGTACTTTACAAGCTAGCAAGTATTTAAAATTTACCTTTCAAGATCATTAAAGAGATGAAAAATTCAAGCACTGAACTGCAGACTGGAAAAAAATTAAGTGAGGTAAGACTGTGTTGCTGTAAACTAAGAATTTCTCCAGCATCAATCAGAGCTTTTTTCCATCTTGATGACAGTGAAATCCCTCACTGCTCCATTACAGTGAGACTGCAGCACAACTTCACCGAAACAAGTCGAAGGAATTTGATTAAAATTGTCTGGTTTTGTAACTGAGTCGACTAAACTGACCACAGCGATATTAAATCTAAACCTATTGACATGCTGTCAATTTCCCCCTTTCTTTTTTAAATAAAATGTATGGCAGGCCAGTGCTAATTCTACACGGCTTTAGCCTCACCATGAGCAGTTAGCAGCCAGTTTATTATCACCTTGTTGTAGCTTAGTGTGTATACATATACTGTATACAAAGTTATTACAGACATGAAAGCGCTTAAGCCCTCCGAAGGAAAAAGGGTGTTCAGAGGCTCGATAAAAATCTCTGTTATTTCAAGGGGAGTTGAGGGCTTTATTGTTAGCTTTTGGCCACAAAGCTGGAGTCAGAGATGCTTTAAAAGAAAAACTCCAAAGCTGACCTTTAGGCCTCAATCAAAAACAGACCGTTTGGTAAAAATGAAGGAGGCAAGAAGAAGGAGGGGAGAAGAATTTACCGCCCTTCAGAAAAAAAGGGGGGGGGACTTGGATCTATTTGTGGAAAGAGGAGAATATCATGAGGTTTGTTCAGCGAGTGAAATCTGCAACAGAAAACAACATTTAAACCTGCTGCACCTGAACGCATCAGAAGTTTGATTATTGCCAATTCTAACTCCTAATTGTTGCAGTGGTGGATTGAAACTAAGTACATTTATTCAAGTACTGTACTTAAGTGCAATTTTCAGGTACTTTTTCATTTTATGCTACTTTATACCTCCACTCCACTACACTTCAGGGGGAAATATTGTACTTTCTACTCCACTACATTGATTTGACAGCTTTAGTTACTTTTCACGTCAATATTTGACATGAAATAACATAATAAGCTTATAAATTTTTTTTTTTTTTTTTAAATGTTAAACCAGTAGTTCCCAAACGTTTTGGCTTGTAACCCCTGTGTGTAGTTGTGGCTCCTTGTCATGTTACAGATGTTTGAGTTGTTAGCAGCTCCACAAAAATAAATAATTGTTAGAGGCCAAAGAGGTAAAACTTTTCAATAGTTCACAAAAAAAGCAAAGTTTAGAGAAAAGTCAGAAAAAGTGATTAAAATTTGTGTGGCAGAACTTTATCACATCAGTCACAGCAGCCAACTACTTTTCCTTTTAACACTTCAAGTAAATTGAACTGATAATACTGTATTTTTACTTAAGTAGCATCTTAAATACAGGGTTTTACTGGTAATGGAGTTATTTTAGGTTGTGGTGTTGCCATTTTTACTCCACTACTGTACTGCTGATTTATAATTACATAGCATGGTGTAAGGTTAAGGGGAAATGTTTTGATGCAGCTTTTTGAGCAACATAAATACTTGTTTTTATACCAATAGTCCTTATTTCAATTTTTCAATTGATTTTTTGGGATGAGACTAATAAATATTGGTTAGTCTGTCTATTTCATTACATGCAGTCTGCCCGCAGAGCCTGTTAACTTCTCTGACAGTGCGCTTATTTCGGCTCTAATTATCAGCCTGAGAGCTGAAAACCATCAGAGATAAACGCGTCCTCATCCGTTTTAATGCCGGAACGTTTCCCACTTTAAAAAAAAAAGCCGCAGTCAACAGTGAACAGAGCTAAACAACCTTATATGAGCTCATTTGCTTTAAAATAATAAAAAAAAATCGGGTTTTAAATGAATGATTCAAACACACCAGAGGAGTGAAATCAGACGTTAATTGAACCTCTCTGACATTTACATCCCGATTAATATTATGTTAAGGCCGAGAGGCTTAAACACGGAGCTTTTATCAGAAAGAAACTTTCAGAAAAGACTTTATATGTGACCAAAGAAGATTTCAGAGTTAAGAATAAATTTAGGTTGATGTTTTAAAACAGTTTGAGGATGAAAAGGGATCAAAGCGCAATTAAAGATTAAAGACGAACAAAAAGGAAACTGAGATGATAAAAATGATGAAAAATGATTAAAAAAATGACGGTTTTTACGGTTAATTAGATCCGATTTATAATTTAACACTGAATATTCTGACGAATTATTATGTTTTATTTGCTACGTTTAATTTAAACAGGGTTTCTAATCTAGTAAACACAATCAATTGCAAACAGAACTTTAAACATGCGATCAGTCTATTTTTTAAAGGACGAAATGTTTCTTTATATTGGCTTATTATAATACATTAATGTGCTTATATCAAATCATTAAAAAAGTGTAATATTTTATAGATAGAAAAGTATACGGAGTTTATTAAATATACAGTTTTACATTGTAAAATAACCTGAACAATATCTGAACATGTATTTTGAAAATGAAAATGAAATATTCAACATGTAAATTATAATATATCGAATAAATATTAACAGAAATACAAAAAAGTGTGTGTGTGTGTGTGTGTGTGTGTGTGTGTGTGTGTTTTGTTATGTGGGGGTCCAGCTCTTTTTATTTCCCCCCTGAGGAAGAGGACTTACCCTCCTTATTGTTCCACACTTGAGCCTCTTAGAGACACATTTCTGATGAAACTGCTGTTTCTCAGCCTCCAGAGATCAGAAAGAATTACAACAACAACAGAAATACAGCAGTAAAAAAAATCTAAATGTCCACTTTCGTTTCTCAAGAAAAACACTGGATACACTTATTTTTTCTCCTTAAGATATCAGTCAATATTCTGAAAGACACAAACTTCCTCCTTCTTTATCAGGAGCAAAACAATACAAATCACTTAAGTTTGGGTGACAAACAACAAACACACACACACACACACACACACACACACACATTTTTGACTCTTTCTGATCCAACAATTACCAAAAAAAAGGGTAAATGCAGGAAAACAACATAAAAAATGTTAGAAAAGTGCAAATAATCCATCTGGAATATTCAAGGCTTTACAAGGTGAAACCTGTTATTTTTTTGGTTCTCACAGGGAGAAAAGGAAAGGACAGAGATCTCGGTGGGAAAACGTGACGCCAGAAAAACAAGGAAGATAAAAAGAGTGAAAAATATCAGAAGTGATCATCTAACAGGAGCCAGGAGAGGCAGAAAATGTCACCTGATCTGATGGACACAGATCAATTTCCAGCCTTTAGACCCCTGTCTCCAGCTGAGGACGCCCGATAGACATGAATCATCCCAGGATGCCTCCCACTGTGTGTGTGTGTGTGTGTGTGTGTGTGTGTGTGTGTGTGTGTGTGTGTGTGTGTGTGTGTGTGTTTGCTGCTTTAATATTTGGTTCCTCATAATGATGTTGACATCTGAATTTGAGCATCTTAACTGATGCTCTAAATATAATAAATGTGAAATTCTTCTGTTTGAGGTCTAAATTACGGATGTGTATGATGATGAGAAACATTATAAGTCTGCTGATGTTGAAGCTTCAAATGTATAATTTCAAAATGAATGAGGTTAAGAGAAAATACTGTCTGCAGCACTGCTAATGTCATGTTTTTAATTTTTTAAATCTGAGTTGTGAAACAAAAATATATTAAAAATGTATATTTTTTAAATTATTTGTCCAAACTGAAGTGGAATTAAGACCACAGTTATAACAATTATTAGTTTTTTCTTTTTATCCTTGATGTTTTCCAGCATTTGCATATGCATGTATGCAATAAAATATAATAAAATAAAAACATGTAGTAAATAAAAAGTTTTCATTTGGACCTGAAATATTTCACTCATTTGACTTATTATTATTATTATTAGTCATCACTCTGTTTTTTTCCTCTTTTTCCTCTTTCTTCAGTTGTTTTGTCTCCTTTCTTTTGTTTTCCTGTGTGCTACGTAAAGTTATCAATACTAACAATTTCTTAAAAAATATGAATTAAATGTAATAATGTTGTAATTATTTATACAGTATGAACATCTTTGCCCTTTGTTCATGTCTGACTCTGTTATTTTAAATGAAAGTTAGTTTAATTTGGATCTTAAACACTGTTAAGTGGAAACAAAAACACTCCAGTAGGTAAATACAAGCTTTAACAGTTCAGGCTTTTATAAATATGTCGACTACGTGTGACAGTACTGTGATAGTACTGTGGTGATAATTACTAGGATACACGATTTTATAGCAGATAATATGTTGGTAAAACCCTTCTCTAAACCCAAGGGTTTCACAAAATGCTTTACAGAGCAGTCATGAAATAAAAAAAAAATCAACAAACAAATAAAAAGTTAAATTTAAATGATGGAATATGGAGTTTAAAGTGATGCTGGACCCTCCTACAGCGAGAACACACACTGTTACCTCCAAACAGGCAGGCAGAGCACTTTATAATAGAGTCCTTACTGTCTTAAAAACCTTGGCAAGCTGTTTGGGCTCTTTGGGCCAGAAGAGCTATAAGCCCCCTCACACACAGACACAGACACACACACACACACTAAAGCCCTCCCCAGCCTCTATAGGGAGGCTTGTGCAGCAGATGTGGGGTCAGCGCTGCAGGGCCTTACGTAAGGCCTTGGTTGAGCCGAGCTGAGTCTTTTACTGCATTAAAGCCTCACCTAGGATCCTTTTATATCATTTAATTAGTTATAAATTAAAGCAACAATTATAAAGTCATTTAATTCAGCCAGATAATCTCAATGAGAAGTCTCAGAGTTTAGCAGATGTGTTCGTCCATCTTGGAAAAAGGCCATCAGATATGTGTGAAGAGGGAACATGTTTGTGCATTTTGACATGCTCAGCTTTTATGTATGAGGGCATAAAAATAAAAACCCTTTACTGGTTCAAAATACCACCACTTAAAACAGCATTTTTTGTCAGGACCGGCCTGAGCATTTTTTGGGGCCCTACAAAGGATTATCTCATCCTAACATTTGTTAAATCCTACTGTGAATTTTCATGAGCTTTCAGACTATAACAAAAAACCGTGAATGTGTCTTTAAATGCTTACATTTGACAAAAGCGACCAAACAAAGAATGAAAAGGTAAATATAATTTAGCAATTAAAGATAATTCACATATTCAGTGTTGTTTTTGAGGCCCCGTGGTGGCTGAAGGGCCCCTAATGATGCCACTTGCTTTGCTTGAAACCTCGAGCCGCTTCTTTGTCACATTTCAATCCTTTTCATCACAAGACTAAGATGTACGGGCACAATAAGTGCGAAAAGCGACCCCAGCAGCATGATGGCAAGCAAGTGTTGGATTGTAATGTTTATCTAAAGTTCACCAGTTTCCAAAACATATTCCCAGTCCTACATGCTGACTGTCGGCGGCGGGGCAAAGCCTTCAGTGTGTCTGACTCAGGGACGGGGCGTTTAAGATCACAGCTGCTGCAGAGCCGGGAGGGGGAGGCAGGCAGCTAATGCAGCCAATTAAAGTCTAATCCAGTGATGAAGCATTGTCTCAGGAAGATAACGGAGCTGCTAAGTGGTGCTGCTAATGACAAGGGAGAGGTGCAGATTACTGCTGGATAATGCTAAACACCCCGTCTTTATGGAGCATATGCAGAATAAAATTAGAGCACAGTGAGACAACAGATGTCTGAAGAACTGCTGGATGCTGTTAACACTACATGTAAAATGTGAGGGGGAAATATTTAGAAGTTACACTTTAGAAGGTATACCAAGTGCGCCCCACCTACTCTGAAAACCACTACTTTTTATATCATCTGACAAAATATGAGGTCCTACTTTTTCTTAATAGTCCTACAATTTCCTGTGTTTGCCAAAAAAAACAATAAATGTGCACCCCTACCTATTTAGTATATTTGGTTTGGCGTGCTTTTTTGCAGTCATGTTTAGGTTGAAATACTTAAAAGCAGTTGTGTTTGTTTCTGTTAAGAGTAGGTGAATTAGTTAAGGTTTTGATCAGTTTCATTTATTTTAAAGTAAAATAAAGTTTTTGAGCTTTTACTATGGAAAAGTGGGATTTTATTCCCATGAGATGAGATTTTTCCTTACAGTATAAACAGACCTGTAGTACTGATATTTTCTTATTTAAATGTATACATGAAAAGATGCACGATGACAGCAGGAGAGGTGGGTGCGTTCAATCTGTGCTATATGATCTTGCATTTTGTGAACGTCTGTGTTCTTCTGTGCATTTCAAGTTTGATTCAAATTAAGAAAGTACGATTTCACAGAGAAAAAAAAAACAAACTACCTTCAATACGTGACTCACTGTACATGTCATGTGGACTCACATAAAACACACACGGGCACACGAACACAAGCACACAACCTAAATATACACATCCACGCGTGCATGTAAACCTCATCCAGAGCATAACACTGACACCTCAATCATAATGTTGCTAATTCAACAGGCTTTATGAGGCTCAAGGGACCATTGTCATGCGGATCACAACGTAATGGCCATTTAGATGCATCAACACGATTAGCTGCAACATTTCCACACCTTCCTGCTGGTACAGAGCAGACAGGCAGCAACAGAGCGCTGCGTTTAAACACTGTTGGTTAATATGCTTACCAATTATTTACTTAACATCTAATATTATAGCTAATCAATGCGCTTTATAGGATAAATGTGGCTGTGGCAGCGGGAGTCGGAGTGTGTCTGTACAGAGAGTATCTATATTTTCAGGAATTATTTAAACATGTAACATTTAACAGGGAAGCTCTTTATGAAGATTTAACTGTGTAGCTCCATGAGTATACAGAAGTACAACACCCATACAGGAAATGTAGGCACTCCTTGTCCTGAAAAGATGGAATGTGCTGCTGGTAACACTTATAAATCGTCCCTTTTCTCAAATTATCTGTCCCTATTAGGAAAAGAGATTCCTAAACTTGAGGAAAACAGTGGTGTCAATCATCCGTAATTCCCAGCGTTGAACATGGAGAGAAGAAAATAAAGATCCATGTGTTTAGGTTTGTGGATTACAGTGAATTTCGTACTCATTATTCAGGACCCTCTAACAAATATTATGCTTGTGTGGATTTCGAGCGGTAACGGCATGCTGGGAAATTAAATATCTGAACTACAAAAAGCACCACATTTCCTACAATATACTGTTTGATAATCCTTCAGATTTCTCAATCATGTAATTACAATTAATCACAAACTATCTACTTTTGTACAATTATGAAATACACATCTGAAGTTTTATATTCTGATTATTTTCAGATTTGGATTATTTAATGCTCAGCCTTCATCTCTGATCCAAGCTTTAGTAAATAACATGCACATATATATTTATAGATATAAAAGAATAAACATGTATTCCTTATTTGTAGAACAGTTATGTTGCTGTGTAGTAAAGCTTTAGCACTGTAAGTATTTAATAGTCGGACTATTTAGTAATTAGTTAGTAATCCTGTTACTATTATTTTTTATTATAGAAGTTTCAAACCAACTGAGTAAAGTAAAGAATGCATGTTTAAGCTGAAAACAAAGATTTTCTCACTTAAAAAATGAGATCTTGGAGATACGACAGTTTTCCCCGACAGCGTTAATAACCACCTAAAGTTGTCTCATTATACTTGAAGAGATTTTGATTCCTGATGTCAGCCCATTGTTAATTGTTGTGTCCTCCCTACCATTTTGCCAGCCCTTGAGAGGTTAATCCTACTGTCTGAGTGGCTGTGTGTGCGTGTGTGTGTGTGTGTGTATCATACATACATTACATGTATCTATCTTTCTGTATGTGTCAGGAGTTGGGAAAAAAAAACCCAGTGATTTTAGTCAAGAAATCCAACTTGCAGAAAGAAAAAAAACCCTAAAAAACAGAGTGGAATCTCCCTTTAAACATGTAACACAAGCTCAGTAATCATCCCTAGAAGTGCTTACAGGCGCAGCACTGTACAATCAACTGAAATTTGTAGGAACGGAAAGCCCTGGCAGGGCCCAGGCTCCTGAGATCATGTCTGTTTTATTGGGGGATAAATGTTGCCATTGACATTGTGGAGGGGGATAACAGAGCGTGGCTGGCCCAGCTCTAATTGGCTGCATTAGCATCATCATTGCTGAGCGCCCGCCCCTCCCGCTCAGACTCCGTCTCCTGCGATTTGATTGGCTACGTCGGCATTCCAATGCAATTTACAAGCTACCTCGGGGATGTTTTTTTTTTTCTTTCCCCCCTTTTGCTACTTCAGTTTTTTTTCTCCTCTCTGCCAGGGCCTAACAAGCGAGTGTGTGTGTGTTTCATGTCATGAGTCTGCTCCAAATGTGTGCCAATACAAAGGGGCTGAGAGCAGCGGAAGATTTGATTGAAACCAAGAGAGAAAAGAAGATGTATTTATGTAACCTATGAAGGGGAGAGAAAAGCCTTCAGCTTTACATTTAAAACAAGTCTGGGAACGTTGCACCAGAAACCATTTACAGATTTACCTGAAAAAAAAAAAAAGCTGCATGAACAGAAAAGAGACAGATTGTCGAGCCTTTCCAAACTTTTCTACTGTAACTTATTCTGCATGGGTCAAGTGTAATTAAAAGCACAGCATGATTGCTATTTATGAACCAAGTGTGACACACTAAAAAGTGATGCCTTACTCATTTTGAATCTGATAATTTTACTCTAGAAAGAAACTTTTGGAAGCTATTTGAGCTACGCTACTTTTTTAAAAGATAGCTGGAAATTAGTCTGGCATCAAGACAAAAAGTAAACGACTTGTACCTCTTACCTTGCCTACTCTTGCATTCGGGTTGCTGACTGTTGCGTTTCAAAAGTCAACATTTTCCATAATGAGGATGTGTGAAAGCCACAAAGACATTGTTTTTACAAATCTGTGACGCTAGCGACGGTACACATTTCATATTTGAAAGGGCCTGAAGATACACCAGAAAATTGCCCGGAGAAGAAAGAGACACAAATAGAGGAATTTAGCTTAAAAGAAGACAGTTTACAGGCCTGGGTGTAATTAGGATGAATCCTTACCTCACAGAAAAAAATCTAGACTGTCCAGGTAATAATCAACAGGCTTAGAGGCTTGAACAATGTGCTACAATAGAAGAAAATTCCCATTCAGTATATTTTTCATATAATTAAGCTCTCTGAGTAAAGTTTTTTTTTCTCTCAACAAGCCTAATGAGTGCTTTGAGAGACTTTTCTCACTCTAACCAACAGTTGGGGCATATTTTACTCAATTTTTCATCTTTTCTGCTTTCACAGCATCTGTGTCGTGATGAACTTTACGGGTTAGATGATCCTTTGAAGTGCCAACCCTGGGGGTGTCGGTGTCACCCTCCACCAACGCAGCTCTATGGGAAATGGCGGGAGACGGAAGCTTTTAATGCTTGATGTGTGATAATGGCAGCTTTATGAATACATTATCTGTTTGTAAATGTAAATGATATTTGCTTGTAAATGTTATTTATTTGTAAATAAATGTGTGTAAAAACCAGCCTCAGCCTACATCGTTCAGGCCATTTCAGCAGGAAGAACAAATTACTTCAGTGCAGCCATTTTAGTGCCTCAAACCCATTGTGCATTAATACTTCCTTCTGGCAGTAACACACACACACACACCCACGCGCACACACAGACACACACAGCAGACAGACAGGAAAGAAAGGTTTAAAGCAGTACAATGTCAGCACACAGAGAAGGACAGAAATAGTCCGACTGACTCTCACAGTGACCCAGCTCAGTAATGCAACACAGAACGCCACATGCACAATAGGAAGTAAACAAAAAGACATACTGACAGACACACACACCTACATCCATCCCTCCCCCACTAACCCCACACCTACTCTCTCACACAAGAACAAAAAAGAGCAAGAAGCTTTGTGGATCATCTTTTTCTGCAGCCCAGCCAGCTTTAATCCCTGCACAGGGATTTGGGTAGTGAAGGGGAGGGAGAGGGAGGGAAGGGGGACGAAGGTTGTCTCCAGGGTGAGGGCCTCCCTCAGATGCTCTTACCCTAGGAGCAGGGGCCTAATTGGGGCCCTTGTAGCCACAGTTAGTGCTTTCAGCTGAGTTGTGCAGGGGGTCCGAGCTTCAACACCAGCAGACGGTACTGCAGGAGAACTGTTCCTCTGTTCAGTCCTATTCTAACTCGTTAGGTCACCAACCATTTTCTTGTTTTGTTTTTTTTTTTAATTTAAGAAAATGTAAAATTAATTCATGTCCTGTGACAGACAAGTGTCAATCCGTAAAATATGTTTTGACCTGTGACTTCATAAACTGTGATTCACAAATTCATGTTTAAGAAGATGATGACTGCTTTGAGTTTACTGCTGGCGACGTGTCTGAAGGGATTGTGATTCTCTGCAAAGCGGTTGCAGAAAGTGAAAGCTGTTGGGTCGTGTTTGGTGGCACTATGGGGACTTGCAGAATAAAGAGGTTTGTTTTCTAAGTCTCTCTACAGTGTAAAAGCAAACACAGTCATGTGAAACACATTAATACATAACCCATGATGAAAATGTGTGGTTTTGGCATTGTAGCTGGATATGATTAAGTGCAACAGAAAAACTAAAAACTTTAAGAAATTACATCCACATGAGGGACAAACAACAGACAACTAAAAATAGATTTTTATTTTTGCTGTCATTAAACTGAAAAATATGTATAAACTGTAGGCTTTAGTACATCAACCACATGAGGAAATATAATACTACTGAAGTCAGTTGTTACTTAAATTATTAGGAAGTTGATAAACAAGTTTTTCTTTCTGTCATTCTCCATTTCCCTGCCCTTTTCATCACATTTATGCACAATGTGGTTCTGACCTGATTTCACAACCTGCTGTGTGTGTGACAGATGATTCACCGTGTGACGAACGTCAGGATGACTCAGCACCCAGCCATTAAAGGATTAGATATAGATCAAAGCCTCATCAAAATATCTTGTCTGCTCCCGAATGTCGCCTTACCTGCTTCACATTGTTTTATGATGCGTCTGAAATGAAGTCAGTCCAAGGCAACAACAGGAGAACAATAACTGTCTAACACGTCAGTCCAAAATCTCCCATCGGTGTTCAGTTTGGTTGAGATCTGGTGACTGCGAAGGCCACAGCATATGATTGACATCATTTTTATACTCATCAAAACATTCAGGACCCCTCGTGCCCTATGGATGGGGGCATTGTCATCCTGGAAGAGACCACTCCCATCAGGATAGAAATGTTTCATCCCAGGATAAAGGTGATCACTCCGAACAACTTAGTATTGATTTGCAGTGACCCTTCTCTCTAAGGGGACAAGTGGACCCAAACTATGCAAAATGCTGCCACACATGCCACACATGCACTTGCTCACTTGTCGAGAATATGGTGGTTATGACTCATCTGACCATATCACTTTCTTCCACATCTCTGTAGACCAGTGTCGATGGTTTTTGCACCACTGAACTCTCAAATGTGCATTCATCTTTGTAATGAGGGGTTTATGCACTGTAAACCTACTATAATATCCCTCTCTATGTAATTGTCGACGGACTGTTCTTGCGGTCACCTGAGGAAGAGTTGCTCTTCTGTTTTTCCTTACATATCACACTAATGCACAAGCATCACGGTCATCAAATGTGCGCTGTCGACCACAATTTCCGACCCTATTTACTAATGTCTTTCCCATAGATCTAAATGCAAATGTCAATTTAGTCACTGTTTCAAAGTCACTTAGATTTTTTCCTCTTGCCATCTTGATACAAAATCAGAATCAACTGGACCTGCTCAGCATTTCTATACATGCCACAAAGTATGATTGGATGTTAACTGCTTAATTGTACCATGTAGTGCACCTGTGTGGAGGCTAGAGATGTGCAGAGAGCCCAGTATTTGTATCTGTATTTGTTGAGGCAGATAAATTATTCGTATTTGTATTCAAATAAAAGTGGAAATAGACGTAAAAATCCTGTTTTTGTTTTGATTACATTTCTAATTTTAGGATAATAAAGTGTTTATCAATAAACTATTTTGCGAAGGAGGTCAACTCTGGTGAGCTACAAAAAATGTAGCACTTCTTGTAATGGAGAAAAACATCGCCACTTAACATAATCCAGGCAGCAATTACGTTTATCTCAAAACTGGAGGTTATTTAGCAAAACAATTTAGTTCTACATAAATGCAATGTCGAGGAGACATGGAAGATAAGATAAGATAAAATATTCTGTGTGTACAAAACTCTAGAATATATACAGTTAAGTTGGAAAACAATCATAAATTGGTTGCTGTCCTCATCATTTATAGCAAACCATAAACTGACATTTGAACCAGAGACTGAAAAAAAAGTAGCTCATCCTCTCACATGAACCTATTTGTGGAAGCAGATGTCTCTTATTAGACTGTCCACTTTCACTTTAGGCATTACTGAATGGATTCACACCCACACCGTAACAGTGATCTCAATCCTTCTACACAGTAAGGACACTGTGCAACCTTATCATCAGACAAGATCCATCGATACTGGACTGAAAAAAAAACTGTGAAACTCTGGATTACGTTCAGTTGTTTTTTCATGTTCAATGCCAACGTTTCTTGCCTTCAGTTTGTCAACATTTTTTGGATTGTGCGGCTCTCTGAACACCAGCGTCTTTTTTTCTGTGTGCAATAGCTGCACTTGCCAACTAAGGTTAAGGTAAGGGAAAATATTGTGGAGAGAGGAGAGGAGGACGTGGTGGTTGGGATAAGAGTCAGGTAGAGAGGAGGGCAGGGAGTGTAAGGGTGAGTCAGTGAGATTATATGGGGGAGGAAGGGTGGGAGATGGAAGTCTGTAATTGGTTGCCTGAGGAGGATTAACCTGTCTGCCTTCAGCCTCTCCCTTCTACCTTAAACAATATACTATATACCTATGTTACTGTGGCAACTACCCTCTCTCCCTTGAACCCCCTATCGTGCCTCCTTGTAGCCTCATCATGCTAAAAAACTCAAAACAACGAAGTCACCAGCATTTTTTGACTTCTATTTATCCATCGTTATCGTGGCTCTCCCTACCTGAATCTCTACCGCCTCCCTCTCACTCTCCCTGTAAATCTAAATGATTAATTAAGCATGAAACTTAATTCCCAGTGAGGGAATTGTGTTGTCTACCTGACCAGGTAAGCGGAACAGTGGCTACTATACGCTACATTAGCATCTGAGTTTCCTGACTCCTTCACCGCAAACTCTATAATTAAAAGATAGGGAAGGGCATCCCCTTCCTTTTAACTCTGGATTTAAAATTTGATTGACGCTTTGAGACTCCATGCCACACACACACACACACACACTCACACTCCTAACCTCAGATGTAGCCGCAAGGCAAGCAGAAACTAGTTTATGTGAGAAACAGCAGCCAGCCAGACACACAGAAACACAGACAAACGCTCCTGTGAAAAGACAAGACAGCGTTTGCGAGGTTCCCACCACATCACTGTATGACAACACACAATAGAACAGGAAATAACACCCAGACTACACACACCTTCATCCTGTATTCTGTCTGAACAAACATTTCATTGAGAATAGTAAGATTAATGGATGAATGCTTTGCTCAATACCAGTGAAATATCTGACAATAGTGCTGCCAGGTATGAGAACAGGCTCATTAAAACCAAATGCACAAACATCATAATTATATAGTTTGTATTTCTAGGGATTTCAGACCAGGACTGTCTATGTAAATTTGTTAAATGTTGTCTATGCGCTGTGGGAAAAACAGTTCTTGAGTGGTGCTGCACAGTAAGGTTTTCAATTTTTCAAAAAGTTAAGTTTGAACAAATTCGAACAAACAGGTAATTCGTCAAATTAATTCAAACTGAACCGATATACCGTAATGTGTCAGAGATACAATTTACTGTGATTGTCATAAGCATATATGTCCAACCATCAGTGGTCAGAGAGCGTCTTACTGTTCAGTAAAGTCTTTAAATTTTCCAGTGTAGTGCTATACAGCTGAACTGTGTGTCTTTGATGTCTCTGCTGTCTCACTTGTGTGGTACGCTAGCTGGTAAATCCTCAGATTTGTTGTCGTTATAGAGAAAGTGTAGCCCCCAAAATACTTCCACACACTGTATCTCAGATACTTCGGTGCCGTGATTATCCGATCAGAACGGCTTTGCTCACTACTGTCCTTCTCCATTTTTATCTATTAGCTTAGTTTACTGATAGGTCAAAGAGCGTGCAATAAGTCAAGCTGATAGTGAATTTTAAGGAGGCCCTCTGCTGGATCACAAAGAAAACGATTTCAAAAAGGTCAGCTCACTTATAAGAAGACTGCACATTTTGAATTCGAACCGGTCATTTCCATTTAAATATTGAATTTTTCCCCACGTTTAAACCAAAGTTCGAATAAAAAGGTGACAGCCCTCCTGCACAGTGCTTAAAATTTTTCAAGATTGTCTTAAATCAGGTTTTGCTTGCTATAATCATTCCTCCTGTTCATACTGACCATTAGAAGACCCCCCTCTAAATGTGCTTACAGTGTAAGTGATTGGGGACAAAATCATTCAAATCAGTCCTCATTTGGGCAAAAAGTTTTCCATCACAAAAATACAGAAATCTGAATATCTGAGTAATCATGACTATGAGTGTAACTATGATGGACAGGGTAGAAAAAAATATAATGTCCTTTGTAAGGATTAAATATTTTGCTTCATTTGACCAAATCATTCAAGCCTTTAACGTTCCAACTAATGACAGAATGATGTATTAGACTGAATCATAAAAAAACCCAACTATACATCAGTAAAATCAAAATAAAACAGAGCATAAGAAACAAAAACAGCACTTTGCCATCCTGGATCCTGGGCTGGTCTTCCCTAAACCAAAGACTGCCCTACGAACACTCGTCTCTCCTTTTAGCATATAACACATCAGAACCTTTCTTATCTCCCATCTCAAAGTGTGGGTTGAATATCGTTATAGGACTCCTTTAGCAACACTATTACCTTTGCTACATGTTTATAAAGCAGATAAGTACATACAAGCTTAAGTGCCATCTAAAGCTTACAGTTGGAGACATTATCCTAAAAAAAAAACAAAAATAGGGTGAACAAAAGTAGGATAAGGATGAAATCAAAATAGAATCGTTTCACCAATTAGTGATGGATGTGACCATATAACTGCTTCCATGTCCATGTTTTATATGAACGGTTTCATACACTTTCTGTAATAAAACATCTAAAAGCATCTTATCAGATGGTGGACCCTGGGACAAACTCTTATCAAATGGGGTTCCGTGGTCTAAATTGTGTCAGTTTAGGGACATGAAAAAGTTGGAGAACCATTGGTCTATAGCATTGTATGGCTACATACTGTAGCTACAATAGTTCAGTATAGTATTATCTTTTACTCACACTCACAGGTCATAGAAGGATTTTTGCTCACCAGCTAATGTTGTGATCTTCAGTGTAGCTGGGTACAGGATATCGTATATGGACCTGGTCAAGCGTTGGAGTGTAGCTTAGGCCCAGTAGCAATTTAGCTATGGCTTTCTCTGGTCATATGTTCCCAAAAAATTTCCTCCACACCGATTATCCTTCAGTTATCTCTTCGCTGTCAGCATTCCAGGTCTTCGGTCTTGGCTATCACCCAAGTGACTTGTGAGGTGAGAGAGGTAACTTTTATTCTCGAGTTCCACGTCCAGGGTCAGTGTAGCAGTTAGCTCCTTCTTTCAGGCTTTTGGTCTGTGTAGCATATGATGTGTTTTCTTTTAGAATATCCTCGATTGCTTTAGATAGTTCTGTGCAAACGCTCCGATCACAAGTCGCTCAACAGGTTATCTATTTTCCTGTGCAATTCACCTGCTACCGCTGTCAGAGATGAGTCTATCTTGTTTAGCGCACACTGCTTGGTCTTTTTTAGGGCGGCCATTACTGTGTTGACATCTGATAGGGTTTCGATTTTTCCAGTGCTTCAGGGCCTGGTTTTGCTTTTGAATTCTTCAGCATTTTTTCAGTCAGTTTAACCTTCACATATGTCACCGTTTACCTTTGATGCAGTATCTTTGGCACTAAAAAGACTAATGTTGAAAGGTATCTAATCAATTTGGCTAATTTGGATGACTGAAGCTTCATATTAGCTTCAGATATGAACAGGAGGAATGCTTATGGCAAGAAAAACCTATTTCAATGTTCATTTGGACACCTGACTGTTGTTTTAGGACAGACTTGAAAATTGTGTACCCGTCCTTTAAATTGTAATATAAACATACTATATGACCTTTACTAAAATCAAGTTTTTCAAAAGGAATCCATTTTCTACGTCAAACACATACGTGTAAGTTGCATTTTTCCCCCCTGCTATTTGGCTATGTCCAATCTTTGCTCTAATTACCATTGTATACTCATTTTTCAGAATTGGTTATTGTTTGGAAGCATTATTTGTAAAGGACATAAACAATGCTTGATGGTCTGATAAACTTGAAAGATGATACATTGCCTAATTTATACAACTGTTTTAGGAGTTAGGAGTAGAGCATCTTTAGTTAAAGATTTTGCACATTGAAACTGCTGTGAAAAATAAGCCAAAACAATCATAAACTACTGTCAGTATAATAGACATTTCTTGAAATTGTTTTAGAAGATCATTTGAAATCTTCCAGTAAGCCTTTTGTGTTAAACAACAGTTTTGTAACTCCTATTTCATGTCTTATAAACCTTTACATGACTGCAGTAAATGCATTAGCTTTTCTGTTGTGATAATGGAAGCAGCTAAAGCTACACAGTGGCGAGTGACAACAACCCACCCATGAACTTCATGACTGATGTTGGATCAACTAAAGAGGCTGCTGATGATCCATGAAAGTCGGGCTTACTGGGATGAGTCTTAGGCCCTGTTCACACCTGGCATTAAAATGTGTTTTGGGTGATTCAATCATGGGTGGACAGCTCTAAGTACAGACTTGAATGCGCCCAAGACGCATTGAGGATACATTGAGATCTGATTGCTCAGACCACCTTCGGAGGTGATCGGGGCCGCATATAGCCAAATTCTTTTAGCAGTGTGTACGCGAATGTGTCCTGGGCAAAATGGATTCTCGTGGATGGAGTACACACGAAACACACTGATTTCCATTTGGGCCGAAGAGTTTTGATTTTGCCCGCGTACCAAGGTCTTTACAAACTTCTTTTAATTCTCCAGCAGACTAGGCACGGGAAGTGAATTGTTGCCTCCCGCCAGTTAAAAAACAACAACAACAACATTTGGTTTTTGAAAACGGAAATGTACATGTTTATTTGCATATAGAGTGGGGATCCAATCACAAGTGGATGCATGTAGAGACACATTCTAATGCCAGGTGTGAACAGGGCCATAGTCATAACTGATAGTAAGTCTCTTTGCTGTTTCGGAGTAGCATGTTTTACTCTCCTATGCTCTGAAGGAACGCCGAAGCTGCCAGCGGAGCGGCAAATATCAAATTAAACTCCTGTCTGAAATCAATTAGCAAAATTTTAAAAACAACTTAAAACATGTAGCTGTTTACTGATATACCAAAATGTATGTCAAACAAATTGATGATACAACATCTCAACTAGATATGTTTTTCAGCAAAAAATCATTGCAATATCACCACACTACACTGTCACAGGACTCAGATTCTCTCACTGTAAAATTTGTTCTGGGCAACTTATTCAAACTCTGATTTCATGAAGTAGTTTTAATGTATTATAATATATTATTTTCTATCTATAACATTCACAAGCTGCTATATTCTCCTTTTTGTTTGGGTGGTGTAGTTATATTCAGGCATCTATATACACACACACATACTGTACATGGGTGCATATGGGTTGGCTGTGTATTTAAAGGCATTTTATATTTTTAACTATTACTTTTATGATTTGCACTTTTGTTGCAGGGTGCTTAAGACAAATTTCTACTACATGTCATGTTGTGTAGAGTGAATGTTCATATCTTATCTCACAGTTAGTCATGTATTGATACAGCATGTCATAACTCTCACGCACAAGTGAAAAGGTGTAGTTTCAGCGATTTCTTGCTTTCTCTCCCCGTTTCAGTCTTATTCAGTCACTGTATGAACGCTACATGAACAAACATGTAAATACAATACAAGTTCTACAACAAAGAATAAAACCAAATAAAAAGATGTCTGTGGCTGAACCTCAATGAAGCTGCCACACATAGTTACAGCCTGAGCTAAGACACACAGCAGAGCCACATACCCCATCACAAACCTAAGGATTATACTTTTTAAACAACATCTGTCTTTCCTTGTCCTCCTTCTCTCTCTCTCTCGCTCGGTCTTCAGAATGGGATAAACAAGCCAATACGCATCCAGATCCTAAACCATTATCTTGATCCTTTGCTTGTCTCCTGTGTATGTTGACAGAGATTACAAATTACTGAGTTTGTGTATTATTTTGCTTGGCTGCTTATGGTTTGGTTTCCCTGTGTATAACCAGATGTGGTTCACATCACCAGGGCCAACTTTAACTTGTGTTTTAAAGTCGTTGTGCATGAGTGGTTGCCTGGAAGAAGTTGAGTTGTTGTCTGTGGTGATGCAGTCAATCAACCATCCAAAGAACCAACAGAATCACTAACCAGCCAACCAGTCTGCCTTATAGTCAACCAGACAGCGAGCCAAATGGCCAACTGGGCAGCAAAACAAACACTCGAGATAAACATGGGTGAAGTTGACGCCTGGAGTTTGGGTTTATGTTCACGGTGATTATTGGAGCCAGAAAATCTAAGTTGGGGCAACAAATTTAAATTTTTGGAACTGAGGTAGGGCAAGCGAGAGGAATCCACTGTGCCTGAGTGAGACCACCTTAGAGATCTGCAAATCATGGCACACAACCCAAACATACTCTTACCACTGGAGTATGTTATTTGTGTAAATTCCTGTAAAATTAACCTAAAATGCCTATCCCAGGCATACCCCAAGTAAACTGAAACCTGTTCTTGAACCATTTGGAGTACATGCATGGTTTTGGTCTCTTTTGAAAGGTAACACTCTGAAGTTTTTCCCCAACAGCAGAATCATTGTAAGTGTTACTGGCATTGAGTAATAGAAGTTTGAACACAGTGAAGTAGAAGGTTTTTATTTCCACTTGAATATTTTTTTTTTTGCAAACAGATGCCTGCAGATGACCCATAGCTGAGACTTATTAGCTGGAAAACACAATGGGGCCACAGCATTTAGCCTTAACTAGTCCAAGTTCAAATTTGATAACAATACCACAGAAAATAAATATTTTACCCATGCTTTCTAAGGGTATGTTTAGGTGTTCACCAAAAAGGCCATTTGGAGACTCCAAAGGACCCCTGCATCAGAGTAACTGAAGAATAAACACTTTATAGTGCTTTTTTCCCTTCTTGAAACTAAACTTTGTGCATATTAAAGAGTCAAAACAAGTGCTATGGTGGAAAAGCAGTTTATATAAAAAGCAACACCAAGATAACTATTTAAATTTACATAATTGCGTTGTGGCTTTATAGAACTCATTAAAACTGCATGTGGTCATTTTCAGAATTTCATTGGCTATACGAAGCGCCAGTCATCAACACAATCTTTTCCAACTGACTCTGTCTTTACATGAAAGAAGAGGGGCAGGCACTTCCTTTCAACATGGACTCTTGTTGGCTATTGTAGGCTGTGGACAGGACATGGAAGCTCCTATTGGGTTTGTTTGTTTGTTTGTTGGTGGTCTGACCGAGGCATTAATTGTACCTGCTGTTGTGATTGTACCTTGAAATGCTTTGCATAAGTCGAATCACAACAAGCTTTCCAAAGATATGTCGCATGAGTACCCACTTAAAGGACCAGTGTGTAAGATTTAGTGGCATCTAGCGGCGAGGTTGCAGATTGCAACCAAATGAATACCCCCCCCCCCCCCCCATATATTCCCTATATCCCCTGAATTCTTTCACCAAGTGACCCATTAGAGGAAGCCAAAGTAGCTATTAAGAATCTACATTGTGTTTAAAAAATGTTTTCCTCATTCAGCTCAGTATAATCATAGGTCTGTTTGGTTTGTTCCACTACAGGAGGCATCATAAAGTAAAACTGGTTATGGTAACATTTTATTCTCCAAGTTAATTGCTGAGGTAACAGGGAAGGAAATAAAAGTAGTCAGATGACAAACCAGTAAACCAGCCTACACATCTGCCAAAAAAAATCTGCCTTAACTACCATCAGCGAACGTGTCAACCAAACACTGAATTAAACAAGGAAAGAGCCAACCAAACAGTTATCACATCAAATTGTCAACCAACCAAACAGTCATCTGAGGCAGAAAGAAAGACAACAGGAACCCACCGAACAGTCAGTTCACTCAACAGACAACAAACAAGCCAACCAAACCATCAATCAGACAATCAAATTGTCAACAAACCAACCAAACAGCCATCTGAAGCGGAGGCAACCACACCAGGCAGCCACACCTTGGGGTTTGGCAGCATGTGGCCTTAGACAGAAACCACAGCGCCATGTTTGTCATTACAGTGCCACGGTGTGCAATCAAATGACGAAGATTAACGTTGTGCAGAACTGGGAGAGATTATGTCTTTGTTTGCCCCAGGAAAAGGCCATCCATCAAGTGCCAAGCCAGCAGACCAGCGCCTGTACAGTACAGTATAAGTACCTGCTGGGCATTCCTTGAAGCTACAGGACAGGTAACTGTCACACTGTTGACAGAGGTCAAAGGCTCACTTTGTTCACATAGTAGAAAAGATACAGGAATCTGTCACAATGGCAGGAATTTCAACAATTTACAGTGTGACAAAACAGCATATGAAGTATATTTGTGCAACACCATCTAGGTAAATAATCACCAGCTGCCACTGATTGTAATCCAACTCAAACGTGACTATGTTTTTAAAATGCCTCTATAAGTTGTTAATAATGTCAATAAATGGGTTCTGTGACCAAAAATCCATCTTGAACTACTGTAAAACTTAACTTTGTAACTTTAACCACCCATAAATATATAAACAAATACATATGTATAATGTATATTGTCTTGTTTATAAAATTGAAGGATTTTTTAGGCATTTTTATGTAATATGTCAAATGAAGAAGACTATATGTGCATGTAATATGGCCGGGGATCTCAGGTTACATTTAATGACAGAAAAGGAAAAGAAAATGGCATTACATTACACTGAGCTTATAAGTTTGTAAAAGAACTGTGAACCGTACCCTCAACCTGTACCTGTCAGCGTTTGGATCTACCAGTCTGAGCTGTGCAGCGCGGCGAGGTTTGAAGGGGGAGATTATCTGCACTGTCACACCCCCATTAAACAAACTGAGACACTGTTTGCATTGTCTTAAACTGCACAATAAAAAAAAAACAGACAATCAGATCAAAAACCTGCTGTTATTTCAGCATCTCCCTTCAGATGATGACTCACTCATCTTTCACTCGTTTTCTGAGGAGCCAGATCATAATCAATTTATCACAGCCTTCAAATGAGAGCGCGTTTTGCTTGAGAAGTTTTGTTACAGCCGGGCGTGACTGCCAGGCTCAGAGGGAGAAAATAAATGCCTCCTGTGTGATCTTTCACACCTGGTTAGCATCACTGACAAAACACCATATTTCACACAATCACCAGAGAGTTCTATCTCATAGCAAATGTGGAATCCAGGGAAGTGTGAGATACAGACTTTTGATGATAGTGTTAATGATGCGTCACTCTCCTGCTCTGTCAGTGGGTCAGGTGAGGTTTTGTGAGCGTTGTTGCTGTTTTGATTTAGGGTTAATTGTGTTGTGCATTGCTTTGGCTATGTTTGGTGTCATGTTTTAGGGGAGCAGAGAGCTGTGTGAGGTCTGCCCATGAAAAAACGTTTTTATGTATAACATCAACACTGTATCCTTTTGATTTCACATCTAACGTAAACCTAAAAAGTAAAACATGCTGCCCAAACACATTACATACCTATACCACAATAGCAATGGCTGCACATATACTGTACAGCATGTGCTGTTGATACACAGCAAAGCCAGAAATGGATGCATCATATCACAATATATGAAAATTTAACAGTAAACAGAGATTCCATCCCAAACATTGTCCATAAAAACAAGGCCTGTTTCTTCTTTTGTATGTATTTTTTAAACATCTGGCCGAGTACAACGTCTGCTGCTGCAGATGAGAACAAGTCTCTTCAGGTAAATCTGTTTCCATCAGTGGCAATTTGTCTGAATAGTAACCAGACCACTGAAAATGGTCTGAAAATGTTAAAAAAAAATAAGCAGTAACCTCATGATTTTAAATTAAAATGTTGCTGAAAATAATATCAGATTTTTTTAGCCTCAATAAATGGCACATTATTTCCTGCATACTGGAAATAAATAGTAAAGAATATTGTCCAGTTTGGATGTAAATTCTGGGGATACTCTTGTTCTTGTGGTAAGAAAAAAATGCTGCTACTACAAATAATAATACTATTAAATTAATAGTGCTACTACTGCAGAACTAGAGGGATTTTTATACTACAGCAGGGCATAGAAAAATAATGAAACACTGCATGAAAAGGGATATTACACTTAAATGAACTAAATCACAATTGCTACCGTCATTAATTAATATTATTGAAGAGTGTATATTCAGCAAATAGTATATTCTAGTTATGGTTATATCTAGTTTTTATTATAATTTATTTTTATACTTACATTTGTCCATTGTATATATTTTAGCATTTGATTGTAGTTATACCATTTACCGTCCTCATTAATTTTGTGCTTGATGTTAAGTTGCAACAGTGATGTACTTTTAGAAGCAAGATCCTTTGTGTTTGGGTTGTGTTGTCTATCCTCTGTATCAGCACCACTTTTACAACTTCTGTAGTTACTACTACTATAATCAAGGCTGTGTGAATTAGTCCTGTATGCCTTTATGGGTAGAGAATCATGTTATGAAAATAAAAAATGTCATATGTTGATAGTCAGTGTGGATACAAGACAAAGTGCTTGTCAAATGGATATTATGACGTTATTAAATACAACAATATTAATACTTGCTAACCTCTCCCTTGGTTCTTCCAGGAGGCCCTGCCCTGTTTGATGTTCTGGATGAGAGGTAGTGTTTGTTAATGCTGCCATCGCTGGCGGAGACCCATCAGGTCAGCGCTGCCGCAGGTTGGGTCATGTCTGTCTGACTGACTGACTGACTGACTCTGTGGCTGAATGTGGGTGGGAAGCATCGCTGAGGAAATACCTGCAGAGAGAAGGACAGTGGGAGAAGACAGGCGGATATTCTTTGTTTAGTGTTGTGTTCTTTTTTTGGCCACTGTGTGGTTTTGTTCAGTCAAACAGTTCAACTACGTCTGCTAACGAGGCTAATATTTCCACTATTACTATCATTACCATTCCTTCCTCTATTACTACCACTGGTACTGTTCAACTACCCATATTACATCTCTCACACTGCACATTTTGGTGCTACACTACGATACGGTTACAAAATACCATATTATCATTATTACGACCATTGAGGATATAGCATATTCTATTTTGAAACATAGCTCAATTCACTTAAGAAAAAATTAACTGGAAAAGTGCAAAGTGGCAGCAATATACATGACATATCGCCATCTTCCCCATACCTGCCCCTTCTCATTGTCCATAACCTCTTTATGTTATGTAGTCTTTGCCCCCCCAGGCAAGTAAAGACTACAAGAAAAATGGAAGACAAGTATATCAAAACTATTATGATTGTGATGATGATTATTTACAATAATTATTGGTATTATCATCATAAAAAATAAGAGAATTATATATATCCATGTTTCCATAATGTTAAAATACAGTAAGTGTACTAATTAATGCTTAATATATAACACAAATACCATGTTATTAATGCCAAGTATACCACATCATGTATCTCCAGATGTAATACGGCAGATCTGTCATATACAGTACATGTACAGTATATACATATGCACACAGAGGCACATTATAGTGCTTTTTGAAGAGGCTAACCCAAACCTTGAAAAACTTTCCACACATGGAGTTACAAATCTTTTCAAGACAAAAACATGATATTAAGTCATTGAAACAGTTAGAATATATGACAGGGGCAGCTTCCTTCCACCTTAACAGAACACATACTATTATGACTCCTCTACTAATGCGACTAATGCTGCTTAATTATTGTTAGTGCTCCACAGCCACTTCTATTACAACAAGTCATCCAAATTAAACGACCACATAGGTCGTTTGTACCTGCACTCCAGAACAACCCATTGGAGCGTAATATGCCACTTTTAAAACTGTTACAAATCACTGTTAAAAAAGAATTGAAATAACCTAATTTACAACCTATTTTTCATTTTTCTTGTTCTATTACTAGGACCAGGCAGTAAGCCATATTTATCATTTTACTGACATAAATACCAACCTGAATGTACTCACATTGCATTTTACTTTGAATAAATCCCAAATGATCCCAAATAAACAAAGCGTGAACAACTAATGACATCTGACCAGGAGTTCAACTGACCTAAGTCGCCCAAAGTCGAGTTCAGAAGAAGAAAACTGTTATAACTGGTCACACTGTAATTAATCAGGACAAACATATGAGTAGGGACCGAACAGGAAAAAAAGGAAAATCCTGCACTGATTATTATTATCTTTAAGCTAATTTTTACAATTTATTTATGATGTATAATGTCATATCATCCATCTATAATTACGGCTACTATTTATATCTCACTGCAGTGTAAAATCACACTTGCCTAGCATGACAAATAACTTCAGCTGCTGTGGCCTTATTTGCCCTCTTGCCCTTTACAGCGCAGCTAATCCGCAGATACACCAGAGATCTCTTTATGCATTCTCCATGAGTGGAGGTCCATGGCTCTGAGCGCAGGCAGTCTAACTGCCCCCCGTGAGACCGGACTAAACAAGGGAGTCTGAGCCTGTCAATTACCCCCAGGAGTCAGTACACCAAAGCATACTGGATGCTGCTAACATTCACATGCACACACCCAGTCTTGCATGTTGGCAGAAGAGCAGTGGCATCATGGATATGTATGACACATGCATTCACACAATCACACATCCAGACAGCTGTGATTTCCCCAGGTAGCTGCTCTAAGCCTGCAGAGGGAGGATTTGTCGGAGGCCTTGTTTAACACAGATGTCAAAATGAGAACGACGCGCAGCACGGCGGGAGGAGGACTGAGTTGATTTTTGACAGAGATGTTCGTCTCTCACTGCTTTGATTGACAGAGAGACAAGCTCTCAGTTTAACCCTCCATGTCTGACGGAGCATCTCCTGAATGATCAAGTGGTAACACAACTTAATTTAGCAGCTGTTCGTGTTCAAGAGGTTTGTGGGGTCAAAGGGGGTTTTGCATTTGAATTTGCCACAATTTGTTGGCATCCTGCTGGTTTTTTCTTGTGCAAAGCAGGACAAACACTTTTGTAATTGTTTAACTGTCAACCAACAACTACAAAAGGAAGTCATGTGAATTTACTTGCAAAATTACTGCATCTTTGTGATGTCAGGAATAGAATTAATGTTTTGCTGTTAAAATAAAATAAATGCTGGTGTGACTGAAGCTTTAGGGAAGAAAGAGGTCGAGGTAGGCGTATTGATTAGTATAAAGCGGTACACGTGCTATCTCCTACAGTCAATACTGGTTTATTTTCACATAAAGACTATCTTTAGTAGTTTTAGTTACCTAAAACTGAGAAAAAAAACCACCTGCATCACAGTGGACGTCAGTTACATTTAGTGCAGGAAGAAGATTTAGTGCTTCAAGGATTGGGCTGGCAATTTTTCTTTATTTTTTTTATTGTCAATAAATCTCATGTGCAGAGCCAAACCAACAATGAATTGATCCTACAAGTATTGTGTGTGTACCCAAAGCCTGATATATCGTTTTCCTCTGTGCCCTAGACTTCTGTTGTTGTCCAAAAACTATTAAAAACACATCAATGAGCCACACAGCTGCACTGGGGGACGTGTTCCTTCACCACTAAGAGTTTTGGGCATGTTAGTTTGTTTAGAAACAGCTCCAAAGACTAATAACAGTGAACGCATTTTTAGTTTCAGGAGAGTAGTTCCTTGTACGGCAGACGCCGCCATGCATGCGTTTGCAGAGCTTTGCTAGCTTGTCGTGCTACATATCACAACCTCTTGACTTTGTACTTTGAGGTTGTGATGTGTAGCACACGTGCGCTATTCTGGTGTTTGACTGTTGATGTTTTTGGTTGAAATAAGTTCCCACACAGAGTCTAAGAAATGTGATTTTGCTCCCATAATTCAAATGTTGCAAAACCATCTCAATGATTGTGACTTTGTTAAATAGGTAGACGCTGCTTGAGGGAAACTTTCTGACCTGTTACCAATCAGGCCCGAAGCACTGCTATGAGGAACTCCACCTTAATGAACTCCTCTAACTGTCTGGGGTGTGGGACGCATGAGAAATGTCAAAAAGGAAAGAAAACTTGAGAGATATAATCTCCTCTCCTGACCTGTCTGCTTCTTTTTGGTTACGCTTGCAAACAAATGGAGTGCCGAAGAAAAAAAAAAAAAAAACTCAGCCCCTCAGGAGGCGAAGACAACCCAGACAATGATTGGCAGCAGCTTAACAAAGCACCTGTCTGACAAAGACAGATAGACAACACACACGCAAACATGCGAACAAACACCAGAACCTGTCCTGTTTTGTTACGCCTCCACAAATGAGGCAGAAAGAGAAAAAGTCTTCACCTCACTGCTGCCCATCCAAATTGGTGTGAAAGGAGAAAAAGGTCGAGAAAGCAGCATAACAGCGTAACAAAATGAGTGTGGGAAATTATGCAGAGGCAAACAGTGAACGAAGAGGAGGAGGAGGAGGAGAAGATGTGGTGACGTCAGACTTAAAGCCCAGAGATGGGGCTTGTTAGCAGGAAGCTCTATTAGATTCGCCTCCTACCCGCTTCTCCGTTCTCCTTTGTCCTCCTCACCTCTCCCGCCAGGCCTAAATTGGCCTCCAGAACTCCACCTGACTCCCCTCCCAGCCTGCAGCACTCATGTATATGCATCGCAAATCCCCCCTAGACACGGACAGATAGGCAGGCCAGGCGTAGCGCTGGGTTCACCTAACAAAAGCAATTTGGTACAATACACCGTTTGGGTCAAGTACCCCGCGCGTTCCCCCTCAATTGTTTTAATCAGGCTGAGGTAGCAGCAAAGAGAGGGCTCGGAGGCACCTAAAGGCACCTTTCCTCCTGGCCATTATCCTCCAGTGGGTGAATTTTCGGATGCGGTTGTTAAGAGAGACAGACGTGACAGCCCATCTTGTAGACGAGTCAATTAAAGGAGACTGGAAGGGCCGAAAGATGCATATAGTCATATATGTTTTCGGGGGAAATTAAAAGGACAAGTTTGACACCAGAGACGTGGAAGTGAATGTCAGGAGGGAAAAGTACTTGTTAAAGGGAGACTTTGACATTTGTTACTGAAGTTGTTTCAGACTTCTGGACCAGACAAATGATCACACTGTGGAATAAAGTTTTCACATTTGTCCTTTGGTTCTGTTAAAGGACTATTACAACATCTTTACTGTTGACACTTTTGACTATTACATTATTGGCAGTGTGGCACATTGATAACCTTAGCCGTCGACTGAACATAGACAATGCAGGCATCCCTTGTAGATCAAGCTCCATGCTAACAGTTGATCATACACTGGCATTATCCTAAGACCTTGCACAACCACACAACCAAAGTACCGCAGCAATTTATTCCAATTATGTGGCAGTTTATTTGGACTGGATCTTCCCTCTCTCATTGCATGAGATTTGGACAGAATGAGCACAACATGATGACTAATACTCCACGACAAACTGACAATGAATTGACAATGGTATTACTGACCGCAAGCAAAATTTGGCAACTTGGTCAAAACATTTTTTTTAAAAATCTTGTCCATTGAGGGATATAAGTAAATAATCTCAAACTGTTCCAGTCTCTAATGAGGTCATATTTATAACTGCATGTTGGATTGTTGAACAGCGTCTGAAACCTCCTTCCCTTAAACACCTTTCCAATGTTGAAATCACAGGGGCTTAATCTTTGAGGAGAGACTGACAAAAGTGTGTGTTGTTATCCTTCTTTTATGATTCATCGTGTCTCTCACCTCTTTAAGACGGCACGCTTCTCATCTTCGTGTGTGTGTGTGTGTGTGTGTGTGTGTGTGTGTGAACAGGTTCACATTTTTTTGCTTTTAGAAGCAGTGGGAGAATATTTCATTTTGTTTTAAAAGAGTGTTACTCTAACACATCACGGCTCACGATATACAGGATTTTTTATATCCTTATAAGTATCCAAACTGATGCAGCAGAACAGGAGATATCTTTTTTTTTCTATGTATTCTTCTTCCATGTCAAGACCTGGCATCTACTTTACCCACAGTGCAATTTGACCGCTGACAGTTCAGTCGGAGAATTAGGTGTGTGCTATGCTAGTAGCAGCTAATGAAGCCTCGAGTCGCTAGCGTCAGGCAGAGATGTGGAGTGCGCAATTTATCAGACTTTGCGCAACTCCCTCTGGAGCCACAAAAGACTGTACACAACTTTTTTTCCTCAAATGTAGTAGTGCTCCCCAAGATGTGTAAACACACTTTAATTTGTAAAATCAGAGGAGTTCCCCTTTAAGAGCCACTAAACCAAAACTGCCAACTGCAATTTTGGGTTTCAGCAAAGAGAAACCAGAATCATTTTTGTGCCATTTTCTGCAGACAATATAAGAATTTCCTAAAAATAAAAGATATTATAGCTATATAGTTATAGCTACTATTTCACATTGCACATCATTTAGCTTCATAGCTTCATGTTATACTAAAGTTTTAGCAAATAATCCAACAAGGACTCATGAATAAAGTATGTCTGAATTCTCATAAAAAAATATTTTTGATGATTGAAAGAGTCATTATGGGTCAAACAAACAAACACACCACAGACAATGTTTCGTAGAACTCAAATAACATGTTTATTATAATATGTTTATTATTTGTCCTCCAGGATTGATTGTCAGACTTGAATGCAGTGCTGATTAGCAGCTAAACTGGAAGCCCCAGATGTGAGTTAGTGTTTTTTGATCCAGTGTGATAAGTGTCATTTGCTTGGCTCTCATCCTGAGTCAGTCATGTCAAGAGTGAATAAACAACAGCTGGCGAGACAAAAGAGGAAAAAATGAGGATAGATTCCACCAATCAAAAACCAAAACAAATGTTCATGTCCTGAGGCGGCTGTGTCAAAGATTCACCTTTACAAAGGCCGTAAATGTTTTGATATCGACTTGTTGTAACTGTCACAAGTTAATGTGTTTATTTTCTGCTATACTATTGAGACACTATTGATTGATGACCTTCATGTGTGTAGATTACGGAGCCATATTTCAACAATGACACAGTAGTTTGACAGAAACTAAATAATAAAAGAATTTGGACTAAATTCAATCCCAACATGTCACCTGACTGTTTGTGAGATTATAACGTCTCTACGACAAAAATACAAAAGCCACCCAGAATACTTTGTGCTCTCAGAATTAGTGTCTCTTTGTTATATTTATACCAAATATTATTGTCTGATTACACCACTCACAACCTTAACAAAAGTTACAAACGCATCAGAAAAGTATCTCCACAGCATGTCAAGGAGGTCAAATCGGTCTGAATCTACGTCCAACATTTATCTCTTAAATCATCAGGGTCTCTCTAAGACCCTGATGATGGATGTGATTTAACATTTTCTTTATTCAAACATGCATACTGTATCTGTCCTTGAGCAGATGATAGAAGATAGATGACGTAGCTGTGAGATAAAAACCCAAACTGTAATTTACCAGAAACACTAAACTGAGACTTCAAACTCAAACATGAAAAGTAGCAGCTCACAACAAACAATGAAAACATACAGTATGAACAACACGGTCGATGGCTGACCTTTAAAATGTATTTGGCTCTAGTTGTTAACACGCACGGGTGTTCAGCTGTGACAGTATGTACTGACAGACGTATGACTCACAAAGTATGAGAGGCAGACTTGGACCATTCATGTCCAGTGGAGCTGAACGTGATTTCACGGAACTGGCGTGAACCATTTTATATAGCGATGTGGGAGGGTTTTGTTTGGCGGCTAATGGACTGTATCAACTCTTACCATGGATTCTTATCTAACATTTTTAAAAGGCATCATATTAATCTTGCAAATTTTGTTATGCTGACAAGGGATTGGAACATGCAGCAAGTCAGAAAAAAAGGCTTACAAAGACAGTAGGATGTCAGCTGGTTTGCTCTGAATGTACTGAGCCATCCTGCAGTGCAGCATGCGGACACGTCATCGTCCATTTTTGTCAAATAGGAATGGTGGTGCCTTCAGGTTCCTCATGAAGGGCTGCACTGGTTCATGATGTCTGTGTTTGTGAAACATGCCATTGGTCATATAGTAAAAGATACTTTTGATATTTTTCTGTTAGTTTTCTTGTACTAGTGACAGGAATCATTATGCAACCATGCAACTCTTTTTATAGATGATTTCTCAGTGTATTTGTGTGTTTATGGATATAACAAATGCATTGCAGAATATATAGGAGTGTTATTTTATTTATACAAGCTAAATCCACAATCCACAATTAAGTGATTTCAACACAAGGTAACTGATGGGTGAGGATTAAAGATAAACTTTGCATACTTTTTGTGTCACTGACATTTTTTACTGATGCAGTTTGCCCCATCTAACTGTTTTCTTGTGTAGATTACACACAAAACTCAGACCTACACCTGCTTGCTGTGCTGTGTAAGCTGTGTAAGAGCAGCACGGTGTTATGTAAAAAAAGGAGGATGATATTTGAGAGGGGTTATTACAAGAATCTGTCTGTCTGATGAAGTGCAGATGGCGTCTCTGAATAGCCGACAGGCTACTGTCCATGTCACTGGCAGAAAACAGAAGCAGGTTAAACCTGTAGAGAAGCCTGCAGAGCAGAGTATACACGCAGTATGTATTGATTAAAAGACAAAAACTCAACATATCAAAAGATCAACATATCATAAAGAAAGGACAAATGATGGAAATGCTACATACACATTTTGGTAATAGTTCCCAAAGGACCATATCAGCTTTTTTGCACATAACTGCCGAACATTCTCGAAAATATATCTTAAATGCAATGGCTACCTTTACTTTTCCTGCAGCCACTGCTTTAAGTTCATGCTGGAATGATGTGAAAATCAGCTTACAAACATTTGATACATGTTTGAGAATACTTAAAACATTTAGTCTCTTTTTATAGCTGTCAAAGTATTAAAAAATAAGGTTACAATAATGTTAAAATAGTGTTGCAGTATTGTCATTGTAAAGCAGGAATGTATTGAAAATACGCCATTATGGAGCATCCAAGAATACTCCAACATCTAAGAAATAATGGTTGACAATGAAAAATAATTGCACTTTGATAGTTATGTTGTGGAGAACAACCCTGAAAAACAAATATTAGCATCATGAAAACGATAAAGTGAGTGAGTCCTAAATCCCAAATGCTGGAACATCCTTTAATTCTTTCTTGAAGAACAAGGAAAAGTTTAATGGTCCCTTCTGCTGACTACATCAAGATGATTGACAAGATGATAATGCCACATTGACCAATACTAAAGCAAATTCCTTCTTGTTGTAGTTGTATCTCAAGCATCCAGCTGCTACAGGTTGATACTAAAAGGAATGGAAACTATGACTGCCTGAAAGGTAGGGAATCTATCAAAAGCTGGCAAGTTTCCTGTCTTTATGCAAAATGCCAAAAAAAATAGTGTTTTTAAGAATAGTTTGAAATAATATAAAGTATGTGGTTTGTAGTTAATGGGGTAAAACAATTTGTATGATCCATTAACTTTCTCATGTTCAGTATTCGAGGAATATGGAACATTTCATCAAACTGAACTGAGTAAAGTTTTCTTAAGATCCTCATAAAATGGAAAATTCCTGGAAAACTCTCATTTCCTGCAAAACAAAGCATCTTCAAAGGTGACCTCATGCTGCAGCTTGAACAGTCCCACCGCTCTGCCCCTCCCATCGAATCAAACTGCCTCTCACTGTCTAACTGATGTTATTGGTTTAGACATGACATCCTTATGACTTTGTCTATTTTGCTCATTTGACTAATTTACATAATACATAGGAGGAGCATGGCAGACATCTGGAGACCGTTGAACTTCAGTTCAGCCTCCCATTGCTTCTAACAAACTTCCATTTCCAGCTACAATTGCAAACCCCCCCCCGGCAGCGCTCAACTGACAAAAGTGTATTTACAGTTTAATGACCATGTCACGATGAATCACTGGGGTGTGTTGTTATTTCCGTTGCTTCACAAAAAAGTTCAATGTGTGCACATGTGTGCTCTTGCACATGTCCATTTTGTGAGTTTGTGTTTATACTTTTCCCCAATATAATATGCAAAGTACTGAATTACTGTGTACCTGTGTGTATTATATGCAGGTGTGTTTACTTATACTACTCTGTCCAGAGTGTCACCAATCTTTAAGAGTAATGAATCTGAACTTGTCTTCCCACCTCTTTTCATGTTACACCATCACTTCTACTCACATGTGCACATTTGCACATATGTATGTATGTGTGTGTGTGTGTGTCTACTGTCACAGTGGTGATCGACTGGTGACCCTGCAGGGCATTCTGTCATGTTAAGAAAGGAAATGCAGACAGTGAGAGAGACAGTGAGGAGGACTGGAGGGGAAACCTGCTGGTGATAATTACACCGTCCTTCACCTCCTCCACTTAACCTCGACAAGATGTAGATCGAAATCATTCCTGTCACTTAACAGGAAATATTTTCTGAGAAATAATGATGGTTAAAACTAAATTATTGCAGGAGATTGACCCATTGACCATACTGGACTACACTGTTAAACATCATACTGGAAATGAGGAAAACTCATCTTTTATCATTGACACATGCAGATAAATACATGTTTTAGCACTTTCAAGTCAATTTAAAACCTTGACTTTTAACTTTGAGTTAATAAATAATTAAATTGAGAAAACACTCTTACTACAAGGTCCTTTTAGTCGCTGTTCAAGCCAAAAAGCTACAGAGCAGCTACTAAATGTTGTTGCTAATAAGTTATTTCGATTGCTGTTTACACGGCTAAGAATAAAATTTTAATCCAACATGGAAAAGGAATCTTTAAAGTGCTTAGAAAAAAGCAAAAACATCTACAATTTCATGACAACTGGACAAACTCCATTTGTTGATGAAGATAATGGGATTTGATCGAAAGCTCCACAACAGCTACCAAATGGACTGCGGTGATGTCTACAGTGAACATTTAACGTTAAATTATTTAAGTTTGGCTCAATTAACCCACATTTTTAAAGCAGCAAAGACTTGAGTTAGCTTAAAATGTTACAGCGCAAATTAAAAGTCCACATAACTCAGTAAATTACATTTGCATGATATCAAATCATGGGCATATCAACAGTTACATGCAGATTTTGGAGAGCTGTCAATATCAATTCAATTCTCCAGCATCTAACACAAGCACGCCCATTTTTATGATGCCAGATCTTTGCTCAAAGCTCTTCCAACCCAGCCAGTCCTCATTACCCTCCTCTGACTCATGCAGGCCATCATCGTCCCTCATTACATTCTTGCTGTGTGTAGTTTGCCGCGTGCAGCTCACCAAAGGGATATAGATTCATAAAACATTCACCAGCACGCTACATTTACACCCACTTTCCTAACGTAAACACAATGAGGGTGTAAAATATCCCTATGAATCTTTCAGAGTGGAAATTATGTGGGCTGCCTCTGGGGCAGATTTCTTCTAAAGGGTTTGTGTGAAACGGGGTGGAGCTAGTTTTGTGTTTTGACTTGTCAAGGGCAAGAAAACAAGATGGTGGCTGATTGAGGCAAACCACAAGCAAGAGTCAGTACAATTAGAGGTCGTAAATCTTTGCTGTTTAGAAAGAACAATGAAGAGACTGAACCTCAGGCTATGCTGTGCTTCCACAGAATAGAGGAGAACTGAAAAGCTACATGGGGACTTTCTACATTCAGCATCAAATTTGTTCCATGCAAATCTGTGTTCTTCTACTTGCAGCCAGAAATTGTGGAGGCTTACTGAGGATCATTTACCCTGATTTTATGCCTCTATATTTTATCCAGCTTTCTGTGCACTTGAGGAGAATCTAAAAAGCTTTGGCGACACCACACAGCCAAGATTTTGTTATATCAATTTCCCAAGATTGATTCAGAAAGCCCTTTTTAATCTCTCCTTGACTTAACTCTGGGCTTAAACCCAGATAAATAAATAAAAAAACACAGATACTCTGCTGTGAATTTACAAACTATTAAGACCATGTTTCTGATATTCACAGACCCCGTCCAAATCTTCTTAGGGTTTCGAAATCCTTTTGTAAACTTTATTTTTTGTCCCCTTCCCTTCACACTGGAAGTGGATTTAACAGGTGAAATCAATAGGAAATAAGAGCTTTCTCCTGGATTCATGGGGTCTTTTGATTTCATGAGAACAGCGTGTTGTTTCGGCGCTCTCTGTGTGGATACAACAAATAAGCATTGTGTGTGTGTAGAGGAGGAGAGCTTTTTTGTTACTGCAGAGTGTGTGAACGGTGCACTTTGTTTTGACTAGCGCCGTGAGAGAATTGTTGCCCTGCCAGTGAAGCAGTTCATGTGTGTTGATGGAGGCAGGTTAAGAGTGTCAGTCTTGCGTCTCGCTGATGCCCTGCCTTAACTGTTATTACTGCAGCTTTTCAAATGCTCCTCCTCTGACACTTTGACACTCCAATTGTGCCGGGATGAGAGAGAGAGAGAGAGAGAGAGAGAGTGTGTGTGTGTAAGCATGTGCGTATTCTGGGTCAATTTCTTTGCACATACCTGCACACCTGTATGATTATGGTGTGTCGTTGCAGGCTCTGTGTGTGTGTGTTTGTCAACGTGTTTTAAAAGCCGTCCTCGTCTGTGTGACTCTGTGACAAACGGGTGAAACATTTGACTCGAGGCTGTGATGTCACTGAGTGAAGACTCCATTGTTTTTGTCTCACTCGGATTTACCCGCCATTCGGAGGCACTGAACTTGTACTAAATAGTTTGGGAAGTTATTACTGGTTGTCTGTTTGGACTCCAGATTAGCTCTGCTGATACAAACAAGGGTCTAAAGGAGCTGTTTGATGTTGCTGTTTCTTTATTTTGTGTGAGCCTTGTTAGTTAATGTTAGTAAAGCAAAGCCACTGTGTGACCAACTTGTCAGGCCCAGCTGGGAAAATCAGAATGAGTAACACCACATCTCATTTCGCTTGTCTGAATGTTGATCTTTATTAAATCCTCTCTTGAGTCTAGCCCAAAAGCGTGTAACCACAGTCGCAGGCACTATGAAGCTGTAAACTTCATTATGCACCAGAAAATATTGTTGGTTGAGTGAAAAATGGAGCAACAACTTTGTTTTTATAATATCATTATCACTATAAAATTTACAACAAATAAAAGTACAATTTGTCTTTTTGGTGAGCAGAGTAGAGGTCATGTTGTTACCTAAGTCGCCTTGGGGCACCACAATAGCCGACTGATTAAGACGCATACCACAACACCACAACATCCGCAATTCAAACATCCAGTTTGTCTTTTGATGCATGTTACATCCGCTCTATCCATGTTATCTGTCTCTCTGGATCACTTTAATCTGTCAGATAAACTAAACGCCAAAAAATCTTTAAAAAAAAACCTGTTTATCCTCTGTATAGAGGCCATTTTAAAGCCCAACAGACAGTCATCACATCATGCACAGAAAAAGTAGTGCAGGTACAGTATCCAGGACGTACCAATCCATGGACCATGGAATCCATGGTGGCTTATCCTGATGAGTTGATGACACGTCAAGACGCCACCAGTGTGTTGCCTTACATAGAAAACAACCCAGTACCGGGTTGTACCAGTACCAGTACTCTACGTCCATACTCTTGCTGAGGCTAACGTTGTGTTCATGTCATATTGGAGTTAACGTAATTATACGTTTCAGGCTTGTAAATATCGTTCATGTCAACTTCCAAGTCGTACTTACAAACAGGAAACTGGGATTTTTTTTAAGCTCTGATATCCAACTTCTCAATAATGCAGAAGTGCCTGAAATCAAGCTAACATGGACACCTCACGCCGGCCAAAGTCCGTCAAATTTAATGAGTATAATGTAATTTTGTCAATGCACAGTTTTTTAAACCATCATATGACCAACCCCGTCATCATACAACCTTGTCTGATGATGTGAACACTCGCAAGTCCTTAACATGGGAATCTTTCTGCTCCGCCCCATTCATTCGATAGTGTAAAACGCTCTTAGTCAAACTTGACTCAAATCAGGCTAAGCTGTACGTTTTCAGCTTGTATTTTGAGCTAAATGCATTAGCATGCCTAAAGCTAGCACTTTAACATACCTGCACTTAGTGTGTAATTTGTCCATTTTTTTGTAATTTAACATGTTAATATGCTAAAATTTACTGCATGTTCTGAGTGTATATGTGTGTGTTTGACAACATGTCGGTCGAAGCAGATAAATGTCTGCATCCTTGTGTAGCCTACGTATGTTGATTTGTCATTTTCCATCAGTTTATATGTTTTCTGGTTCATATGTTTCCCAACATGTTGGGAAATTCTCTCATTTAAGATGTAAGATTTTCTCTACTCCGCTACCCATTTAACCTTTCTAACAAAATGAACCAAAACCTGTTCATCAACATTCTGTGTGCAGGGATACTGCAAACAGAACTATAACAAGGGATGGGACTGAGGCTGAACGACCTAAAATCACTTTAGCTAACTAACCACAAACCTTTACTGGCAAGAACTGAATCGCCTGTTTAGCCTGACGTGAACTTAAATGGTTTAAACTCATAACAAGTACCATAGTTGCAACTGTAGTATCAAACTAATAGATATTAGCTATATTACGATACGGTTTGCTTAGGAAAATGAGCATAAGTCAACATTTTTCTCTAAGTATGATTTATTTAATCACCTGGATGGCTCTTGAAATGTGAGGTAGTTCTGAATGAGACTTTTGACATCAGTGATAGTAAGTAATCGTCTTGTTGCAACCTATATTTTGAAAAACCCGGGACATGATGAGCAGGTATTACAGTGTAATACAGGCATCATTACTGTACTTTTAAAGTATGCAGATTTTGCAGAACATCATTATCTTAATGATAGTGCGTGATAAAAATGAATCAAGACAATTTTGTCTAAACACTAATTATTCTTTAAGCTGTTCAAATCTAGACAAAGAAGCCTAATAGCACTGCAGTTTCATCTAGCGATTGATCTAAAAATCCATCATCTAATTACAAACTAAAAAGCAGCTCAGTGTTGGTACAGTTGCAGTTAGGGAAACAGTGTTAATATATCATCTCAGGCACTTCTAAGGGTGGGCCATATTTACTATACCGCCATAATACCCTATCATCAATTCCCTTTGTACTGGCGGATTGTGGAGGCTCACAGGATTACAACAGGTAGTTTCAGTGAGGCACATTTACAGGTGTAAGCTCAGGATTTTGTCTGCAGTGTGTGAAGGCTGCTAAGACAGTGAAGCTGTGTGTTTGCTGCCGCTGCCGCCGCTTTAAACACACAGCCACGAGGTCAAGATGAGCAGTGAAGAAAACCAAAATGACCCGTTATCTCCACAGAGGGGGTTAGAAGGATTCGGCAGGGACACGGGTGTAAACTCTCTCTTCCGCAACACACTGTGTCACCGTCCTGTGGCAAATTGGCAGCATACAGTCTCTTCAAAGATGCTGCATCTCCAGGTTTGGTAGCAAATCTCAAAGTAGGTTCATAAACAGAGGTCAAATCTCAAGCAGCGAGGAGACAGGATTACATCTGCACTGCACCAAATCCAGTCAATCCCCACTTTAACCCCGCCATCCCCTCCTCTCCTGTATCTGCTTCCACCTCACTCACATGCTGACCAGGGTGGCTCCTAACGGACTAAATGAGGGCCACTTAGGTGACGGCATTAGGCTTAGATAGCAGAGTGACAGGGTGAGGACTTACAGTAAGTCCAAGTAAGTCCTTGCTCTCTCGCTGTCTCTCTCTGTCTTTCTATCTCTTTCTACTTTGCTTTTTTTGTGATTTTTCTGAACGCTCTTCACCATTTCTGTCTTTTTTTTCTTGATATTTTCATGTATTCTTCATTGAAATACTCTTTTTTTTTTCCTCTCTTCAGTCAGGGCTTACCAAGGACTCATATGGTGTCTGTGTGCAATGACTTCAGTTGCCACGTCTGAATAATTCAGGCGGGACTTTACCTTAAAATGCTGTCAAAACAATGGTATCACTGTCGGACTGTATCCCACCCCCCCGGACCCCCACCCCGGATTTACTTCACAATCATTCTGTCACAACATTCCTGAAATTGTTAATAAATAAGAAGCAGCACAAGAAGACAAAAGTTTGTCTTGTGGAATGACTGCATTATGGACAAAGAAATAATATATTTAAAATGTATTCAAAAACAGGCTCTTATATGATCACTTGTGCTGTGCAGTTAGGACGAGATCATTACAAATAAATCCACAACCGCCATGAAATGTGACGAACATTTGCTCATTTGCCTAAACGTCAATTACCAAGTTAAAACCTGTGTAAATGTATTCTGAGTAATGAATCAAAAATGCAGTTTCGCTGCCAGAATTAACTGTTGCAAGGAATCTCTAGTCCTAATAGTGTGAGATGTTGTTTAGCCACTTTTTTTAGATATAATTTCTTTTGTAGAGAAATCTTTTTAGATCATAATTTCTGTTTTTATTAGAGTACCTTTAATGCCCAAGATGTGGCACAAGGTTACCAGTTGGCAGCAAATGTTGACATTTCTCTTTAATCACTCGCAATTTTCTCTTTAGGAGAGAAAAGCAACCTAAGCAAGATCAAGTCACACACTCATGGTTCTCAAAAGCCTGCAGAGTGCAACATCAAAGGAAAGCGAGAAGTCACAAGGAAAGGCAGAGCTAATGATACAGGTTCATAATCGGTTTTAATTATATGTGCGGTGGGGAATAACTATCTCACGGCAACAACCTCCTACAGTCTGAAAACTGCCAGTGTTGGCACAGGGAATCAAAGTATAACCTTAATAAAGTTCATGTTTGGTGAGCAAGTTTAAGGTTATCCTTCCTTATTGGCACATAAACGCAGTGTGATTGGAAAGACCCAGATGACACCAATTTTCTGACGTAGGTAATTTGAGGTGTCATATGGGACAAAAGACCTCTTTCTAATTTTTGTAAGCCATGAAGAAAAACAAAGCGGTTATTCTCCTGCACACGCGACGTCAACCCTCAAACTGCTCAAAACTTCCAAGACGATTAAGCTTTCCTCCACGTTTTATTTTTCTTACCAAACCAAACCTGTCACAAACCGCATGTTGGCTCTTAGGTGTGACAAGTTTAGCCTTACACAAGCTACATACATGTCTCTCCAAGGCATGTGGTTTAGACTTTTGCTCGTATAACCCAAATGGTTCAGCAGAAATCCTGCAGAATGGATACAAATTTGCCCTTGAGTCGAATCTGTTGGCCTCTATACTGGAGAAACAAAGTTTCCTTCCTCTGGTGACTGGATTTCATGACAAATTACCTTTCAAATTCACTTCAGGCATGCAGACATATTTCACATGACATGGCCATCTCAAGTTGTTAAGGCTCATTAATCTTGATACTTATATAGAGGACAGATGCAGAACCATCTATCTATCACAAACTGGAGCCTTAATATTAACCATCCACAGGGACCCATGTGCAGAGGCAGTAAAAGTATAAATACTGCAAAGTAAAGTACTCTATTATTCGTGAAAGTCTTTCTGCTAAAATCTCATTATTTTACCCTCCAGACGCGACAAAAATACTCTTCTTTGAATAATCATGTGTCCGTTTAATTACTTTGTTAAAATTCTTAAAACATCTCCTGTTTCCCCTGATTGAAAAATATACACGTATTGTTCTTTTCAAAGTGTCCACATTACATTTGTGTAAGTTGGATACTGGACCACGACTGGCTGCCAACTAGTTGCATTGTCATAAATCATGCTTTCATGCCTTAAACTCTGATTTAAAGTGGGTACAGAGAAACTTTCCTTCTTCAGCAGATGAATGTGAAAACAGCCTTCTAGTTTCACCCTCTGCACATACAGTTCTCTCTACACAGTTTGTTAGTAGGCCAAAACCATCACAACCCAGAGTTGAGACCAGCAGGCAGAGTTGCGGTCCTACACGCTTCTCTGCACTTCCATTAGCACAGTTACCCACCCAAAGCCCCATAGAGACTGTGTCTGCCCCGACCACTTTAAATCAATTAAATCAAAAGTAAACAGAAGAGGAGGCATACATAAAAACCTAATAAAAATTAACAACCACCACTGCAATTGTACAACAAAATAGGATAATTAAATGAGATCTCTGATCTAAAGCTGTATTAGTAAATGATCTCATCTCAGATTATCATATTGATTTATTTTGTCTTACTGAAACCTGGCTGTGTCATGAAGAATATGTCAGTCTTAAAGAATCCAACCCCCCCCCCAGTCATATTAATACTCACATTCCTCAAGATACCAGCCGTGGAGGTGGAGTCAGCCATTTTCAACTCAAGCCTATTAATCAACCCTGGACTTAAACTTAATCATAACTCACTCGAAAGCCTCGTTCTTTCACACCCAACCTGTTTTTAATCAAACTTAGTCCTCAGTATAGATAAAGTAATTATAGTAGCTGACTTTAATATACATGTGGACATTGATAATGACATCCTTATCACTGCATTTATTTCATTATTAGACTCAATTGGCTTCTCTCAGTGTAAATAAACCCACTGACTGTTTTAACCACACCCTCATTTAATAGTCTTTCCACATAATTCTCTCTTATCAGACCATTATTTAATAACTTTTGAATTCCTGTTACTGGACTACACTCCATTGGGCAAAAATGTCTTCACTAGATGTCTATCTGATAGTGCTGCAGCTAAATTTAATTCAATGCCATGTCTCAATACAACATGCAAATGACACTCGACTACTCAACACCCTATTACAGAGACTGGATTGTTTAATTTGCATTAAAGGAGCCGCACTAAGCTGGTTTAAGTCCTATTTATCAGTTTTAAAATGATTTTGAAGCTGTTATTTTAAGGTAAAATAGTTGCATAATGTTGCTTTTAATAAGATTATTATTGATGTATTAAGGTGTAAGCGCTATTTTAATGTTGTAGCTGGTCAAAGTCAAATTAATTTAAACTACGTTATATACTGTTGGGTAGTTTAATCTATAACTAACTAACTACAAATAATCATGCTCTTTTGTCTGAGGCACAAACACACACATCCACAAAAGGGCAGAAACTGATTTCACGTACCCTCTTCCACTTCTAAATTGGGTGAATTTTTCTGATTCTGTCGAGGTTTTGTGGAGTGCAAAGAACAGCTTTGATGTCACCATATATCTTCCTGATCTCTCTGGCTCCACTCTGGCCTCCGCTACCTTCAGGTTTTACTTAAAGCACCACCAAATGTCTATTTTAGAGCCAGGCTTATGGAAATTGGACTTAATATACTGCTTACCCCTTTCTCCTGGAGTACCTTAACAGGCTCTCTGAGTTGGGGAACATAATTCACCAGTTAAAGTGTTTTGCCAAAACCAGGACTAAAAAATGTGTGTCGAAACAACATGTGATGTGACATCTGGCTCCAAAACATATGAGGACACATTTGAAAATATCACACTGCTGAGATCTAACGACAGAGAGCGAGCAAAGAGATAGTTCCACTTTTAACAACTTGCTTCAAAAAAGCTCTTAAATGTCTCCGATGGCTTTGATGTTATTACTTTTTTTGATGCGTTTCCTCTTGAAACGGGACGTTGGGGCGGAAATTAACAATGTGAAGGACTTCATTCGAGGGATTTGATCAAGGCTATTATTGAGGAACTGCACAGGTCATCAAACAATATATAATCATATTTATTTGATTACATTTAAGTGAGAAAAAACAAAAGCCTACACCGAGAGAACATGATTGTGACAGTGTGTGTACATCTGTATTTAAGTTATCAAGTTGACACTAGCAGCTACTGGGAAGTCCCACCAAGAGTCAGGAAAAGCAGTTAAGTAAAGAAAGTACAGTGGGGCTAAACCTGAAGCCAAAAATGCCAGTTCAAACACACAGGCAGAGTCATGTCTTTTCTGCGTGTGCACCATCTGAAACAGCTGATAGGGAAGAGAGCTACAGTGTTTGAGGCAAGAAAAGTGTGATGCTCTTTGTGACACATGGGCACAGTTTAGACAGCTCATAGGGATGAGCGGCAGGTGTCAGAGCCTGATCTTGGGGGGATGAGAACAGGCTGATACACTTAAAAACATGTAATAAATGGTATAAACGTATAATAAACATTATAACACACTGTATTAGTTGTAAGATATAAGGCTATATTTTAGTGTTTATGTATTTAAAAACGTACTCCTCCTTCAGAACTTCTACCTTTATAGTTAATGAATGCTTTATAATATAATAACATAATATGTAGTTTTAATTATAATGAAATGTCTACATGAATATAATAATAAATGTTTTATAACACTCTGCAAAAGTGCAACACACATTGGTAGCATGACTTCATGCCCAGTGTCATTTGATACATATCATTTGCCACCCATAGCACACACCAGACATGTCGTACATAAGTAGTCACGGTACTGAATCCAGGATGTGCTGATCCGGGGAGAGAATGAGATACAATTGCTGCTTTTCTAGAGAGTTAAAGCATGTCAACGCTGAGACATTGGACAGTGTATGTTTCCCTTAATGTTTTATTAATGTGTGTAATTTTCTATTTTTACAGCTATGTTATACTGTGTTGACAAGTATTCATCAACTGTTTATACATCAGTTGTAGATGCTTAAAGGAGGAGGAGTTATAAATGATGACTGATAAACAAATATATGGATATACATGTCTTTATATTTGTTTACAGCTACATTATAATGTGTTATAAATCTATTAAGTGTTTACACCTGTGGTTTTGTATCTTTTAGCCCATTTTCCACAATTCAATATACTTTTAGCAAACCAAATTGCTGTGTTTTCAAAAGGTGAATGTATGTTTTCACTGTTCTAGGGCTCCATTAGTTCCCATATATTTCTGTTTAATATGAAAATCAATCAGCAGAATTAACTTGCTTGAGTTTCCATCACAGCGAACACAAAGTCTGCATTTATTTTTTTCCCAAAGGTACATTGTTATGAGATAATGTCAGACTTTTACAATGATTCTGCACTATCATGACACAATAATGTAATATTCACAAAAGATAATGCAGGCTTGATGTTAACTGTGATGGATTGTGCAACTGAAAACCAACGACTGCCTGAACAGCAGAAAAAAATACATCCAAACAATATAAAGCTTTATATGGGATGCATTTGAAAATAGTCAGCACAAATGTAACGTATATATAATGGATGATGAGCTAAAACACAGACTGGTTTGATCGTTTAAAACACAGTTGACCAGTGGACGTGGAACTTCAAAGCCACACATTTAACATGTTATCATTGGTCGACTAATTCACGTTTCTTCAAACACACCATATTACCACATATCAGTATATCCATGAAGAGTGTAGCTATGACACTAATAGTACACCAGCCTTTGCAGAAACATCTGATACTGAAATGAAAGGAAGCTGAACATTAGTGATTGGAGAAGTGCGCTGTACATAAAATGCAAAAGACAACAATTTGTGGTTAATCATGGAGCTATGACCAACCTGCTTTCTTTGTGCATATCTACTGATCCACACCACAGCCCAGTTATGCAGAGGGCAATGTTTTGTATACACAGGCAACTGATAGAGGCAGATGCTTTAGTTTGCATTAAATCACCTTAACAAAACATGTGCACCAGGCCAACGGTCTCTCTCATCCTCCCTGCATTTGAATAAAAATGCACCTTGACGCTGAAAGAACAAGAGCGAAGAGGAAAAAAAGAGAAGCCCTGAAATGTAAGCTTGTCTCTCCTTGATATCCATGCCAATTTATTCCGCCTGTCTGTCAGCACTGCCATCCATCTGTAACATGAAGACAATGATGAAGCTGTCTCTCATTTGGCAGCTGTGGCCTCTTGTCAGGAGCCAACCAACTCCTTTGCATGCAATGCGGACGTCCCAGCATACCTTGCAGCAGGCCAGTCTTCATATTAAGCAGGTATAGCTGGTTGGAGACAATCAGTAATGGAGGTGTAAAGCTAGTTGCAGCAGTAGGAAGGGGAGGGGTGAGCATGAATTATTCCGACTGTGCTTCTGAGCAGCGTTGTCATCTGCATACGACAATGCAATCAGACCAGCCCCAAGCACCGAGCAGCTGCCAAGACTTGTAGGCAGTAACACAAGAGTGCAGATCTGAAAAATGCCCCGAAACCACTGGCAGTGCCAACGACTAGACACAACCTCCTGTAACCCAAAAAAAAAAAACCGCCATCAAGGTGACACCTTGTGTGTTCACAAAACAAAGGTCAGGTTTTGGAAAACTAACAAAAGAGCAGCAATTCATTACACCGTATAATGAATACGCCCAGAGGAAGAAAATCTGCACGCCTACTGTAGCAGTGTCTGAGAACAATCATCACATCCGCATGTGCTTAAATCAATTAGAGCGTGACGGCAACAAACAGGACATTTTCTCCCTGCGTCTGACAGCAGAAAGTGTGACCTTTTGTTAACTTTCATTTATTCCACACGACCCTGCTTCAACATTTATACAGTCAAACACATGCCTTCTACATAAAACCCTTGTTTTCTATTATTCAGTGCTGATATTTGAATTACACATGTCTATTGTGTTACTCGCATCAATACAACCACAACTGTGCGCTGCTGACCGCTGAGCACCCGGGGTGCTCAGGCTCTGCTCAAAGGCACCTTCACGCTGTTTACTGAAGGAGGAGAGAGATTTACACTTTGCCTTCTCCTGCCATGATTTTCCCTGTTGAGATGGGGATTCACATTCCTGCTTCCAATCACAACCCCACTTCTCAAACTCTCCAGCCGGCCCGTTGAAACGGCGCAAACATACTGACATAACACCTCATCTCATCTGCCCGGCGGAGGCTTCTCCCAGATAATTGTGGATGTACAACTTGCCCTCTGACACTTAAAAGGTGGAAGCAGTGATGGATGGACTCTGAGCAACTGACAAAACTGAAGAAGACACTTTCTAATGTTTTTGTGGTGTTGCTTTCATTAGCAACTGAAGAAGGTGTCTGACTGGACGATGGTAGCAGATATCAGAAGGGATAACAGGACTCTGGAGCTGAAATACTCTCTGGTGTGCAGTTCAGATGACACAGATCCATCACATACACACACAAAAAAACACACACACAGATATGCACATGAACAAATATTAGAGCAAATATGTCTTATGTAGACATACATGCCCGTGCATACACACTTAAACACTCAGACACATAAATCTTGTGCAATGACATTATAATCTTCTTGACTGAAGAGGGAACCTTCAAAACAGCATTTTGACGGACTTTTCAAGGTGTCTTCTTCTACTACTATTCATGACAGAACCAGTCTGAGTTCTGGACTAAAGAACAAAGAGATTTGTGGGAAACAGAGGACCTATTTAAGATCTATTTAGTTTGGGTTCAAAGAGGAAACAGATTCAGAGTAACCTTGGGTTGAGGGTTAAAGAGAGGCCAACACTGAGCAAGGTTAAACATCCACTATGAATCTTTGAAAAAAGACACGCCGATCCAGATACCTTTGGATTTGTTAATAATGGTGTAGTTTTAACGAATGTATTTAGTTCAAATGAAGGGAACACCTAATATTTTAATGTTACAGCATACAATAAGTTAGACAATAGTGTGCTTCCAATTTTTTGGCAGCAGTTTGGGGAAGGACTTTTCCTGTTTTAGCCCTGTGCCATGGATGTATTAAGAAAACTGGATACCATTTCCCCAAGATGGTGCCCCAATCGTTCCAGTGTATGTTGCTCATCAGGTGGTGGGTGAAAAAGTGAAAAAGCCTTCCTCAGGTTTCCACGTTTTGGGGCATTAGAGCCCATCTTTGGCAGAGCTTGCCAAGTTCCTGCTGGATACCCACACACATGAATGCCATGAAAATGATTATGTCGAGACTTTTAAAATTTTGTTTGCTGAATTGCTTAAATTCTGTTAATTTTTGATAGCTGTCATTTCAGAGTGGTTGTGATGCTCAGAAAAAAAAATGCATTTATCATTTTACAGCCATTACTTTTATAATGATTGTGCATGTGTGTCACATGACCTGCAATTCCAACTGTGTCCACTAGGCCAAAATCGCTGCAGCCCTGTTCCTGGCAGCTTACCCAACTCAAAGCCATGTCCATAAAGAAATAGTCTTTCCAGTTTGGTGTTGAAGAACTTGACTGGCCTGTACAGAGTATTAACCCCATGCAGCACCTTTGGGATGAACTGGATCACCTAACATTTCCAAAGAGGCTGTTATAGCAGCATATTGATGCCGATGGTTTTAAAAAGACATACTCAACTATCACGTACAGTATATGGGTGTAATGTTCTGGTGTCCACATACTTTGTTCAAGTGGACATGTAGTGTAGATAGATAGACAAAGATCTCTGACTAGGTCACAGATGAAAAGGCGAGGCAGAAACACAAAAGAGACAGAAGAGGCTGATTTATTGACAACAATGTGGAGAAGTGATGGATTTGGGCATCGAGGGAGCATTCCTCCCTGAACAGACGCAATGGAGAGACACAGAGAAACAGAGATGGAGAGAGAGGGGGGGAAGAAAGGAAAGGACACAGGAGAGATAGTCGGTAAGGAAAATCAGAGCAAATGTTTCAAAGTGAGAAAAAAATGGAAGGCAATACTAAGATGAGAGAAAATTGAAATAGATTGATGATAGATGAGATAAAGGGCAAACAAAAGAGAGGAAAAGTTACAAAAAGGAAAAAAAAGAAAGGATAGACAGCTAGGAACAGAGAGATGACTGAGAAAAGAGAGAAGGGATTAGTAAAGGATGGAGGGAGAGGGCAGAAAAAGTTGAAAAAGCAAAAGAAAGAAAGAAGAGACAGAGGGAGAAAGAAAGATCACAAGGGAGGCAGAAGTGAGACAAAATAGGACTGACACAGATAGAAGAGGGAGGGGGAGATAAAGAAAGAGGGTGTGGGGAGGGGGGGTACAGCTTTTCTAAGCCAGCCAGGAGGATGGTGCCAGCTGTGTTTATCTGACCTTCGACCTCAAGGCCACTCCAATCTCAACAAGACCTCAGTCTGACTAGCAGGCATACACACACACACACACACACACACACACACACACACACTCACATGTACCCCACCGCAGCATGGCTGCAAACAGTGGATTACTGAAACTCTACTTTACCTGATTAAAACAGAGCAAAGGTTAGACCCGCTGACCAGGCAGGAAACACAGACATTTGTCTGAGAGGAGAACACACCTGGTGGAAAACTAAACTATCCTCCTACTGAGTAACAGCACAGGTAGGCTGTCTGATTTTTAATTTATTCATTTACACTTCTATTTAATTTTGGAACATTATAGTTTACCCACTTTGCCAAGACTGCACACTGTTTCTCTCATTGTAATCTGGTAATTAAGGCTTTTTTCTCTCCTTCACTAGGACATCAGCACCAAAACCACTCCTCTTGATTGGATGCATGAACCGCTCACTGTGCTCTCATACTTTGCTTTCATTATTTCAAAATGGAAAATCATGGCTGCTGTTCTGGAAAAAGAAATTCTTACAGTTTCTGAATAGATTTGAGGTGAAAAATGAGGAACCAATTGGGAACCAGTGGGCACACGGCCGAGTGTCACATACAGGAAAGGAAAGGGAAGGAAGCATTTGAGAAAAATCAGAAAAATCATCATCATTAAGATTCAAAGAAACAAACAAGTGTGAAGTGGAAGGAAATCCAAAAGAGGGGAAGTTTTTCTGCTTTTTGTGCCAGAAGAGAAGAGATGCTCCCTAATCCTGCAGCCCTGGCCTCTGGCAATCAGTTCCTCTCACAGGCCAGACACACAAGAACACACTTACACACAAAGTGCAGGCCAGATCAAAGCCTGACAGCCCCCACAGACCCCCACTACAGCCTGAAATATGTCTCTAGGCCTCCATGCCTTGCCTCTTTTTCTAATTTTTCGCCATTGCTCCTCATCTTTCGTTCTCTCCCAAATTTCTTGCCCTCTTACCCTATATCTCGTCTGTCCCCAAAAATCTCTAGTTCTTTCTCTCCCCAATTTTCTCCCTCTTTCAGCTCTCTTTCTGTCCCTGTGAAATATGTCCAGCTGGATTTAGCTTCTTCCTCCTCAGCACTCAGCTCACCAACCCAGGAGAGAGAAAGAGAAGCAGCTGGTTTTGCACAGCAAGAGGAAGGGATGGATGGGGAGGTGCGGGGGTGGTGGGGGTGGGGGGGCAAAGGAGGTAGATGGGAAAAGAGATATGGGGAGTGAAAGATAGAGAGATATAGGAGAGGGTGACAGAAGAAGAATGGGAGATGGAGAGAGAGACAACGGACAGAGAGGGGAGAAGTAGAGAGATTCTTTGTAGGATCATTTAAAGATGTTTTTGTTTTACTCAGTATCGTATCAATTATATATTGAATTCCATATTGGATAAATCTGCATCCTGACATTTATGTCCAATACAGCCAATACAGGAATTATTTTGCCGTAATTGGCTGAAGCCAATACGGAAGTAAAATGCCTAGCTGCTGGCTCCAAAAAAAAATCTGTGGCTCTGAATTGACTCCCATTCAAAAAGTCAAACTTCTCTCTAGAAATACTAAGTCAAATTTTTTTCAACAAGTCATTATGGTCTCAATTGTTAAATTTGTGCCCTTAAATAAGTGTGCTTATGGTGGTCATTTTGGAAATTATTGCTCTGTTAATAAGATTAGAAGACTTATAGTAGCTTTGATGTCTGCCATGTGGGCGTTGACAGACAGCTATGATTGACAGTTCGTTCACCTGCTGCTCTTTGCAGCTCCAGGACATTTTTTCATTGTTTTGGGGATAGTGACACCGAGCCATGACTCAAGTTGAGCTGGCATGCTGTGAGTGTTTTTCCATTACACAACATGGCAAAGTAAGATAAGTTGTTTACCTGTTGGAGGTGTGCTGGTCATCTGCAGCTCTTCATCAAACATCATCATCACTGTGGCTGTTTCTGCTTGTACTGTTCCTCCCTGCATTATTTCTAACTGATCCGCTGAACAAATAGCTCCAAATATGTCCATATATTGTTTTGACCGTTTTTTAGCACCACTAATGAAGCTCCATTAATTTGATGAGGAACATGTTTAATTTCCTGTAAAATTTTCACCATAATAGTGTCCCATTATTTAGTAATTTAAAAGGCTTTAATTTGAAGCAGCAAAGCAGGAAATGCTGGGTTTGCATCGGCAGTAATTTAACACAACTCTGATACGGCTGCCCTTCGGCAGGCTTCCAGAAAGCTGGCCAATCAGAACAGAGTGGGCTCATTGGAAGGCGGGCCTTAAAGAGACAGGAACTAAAACTGCCTGTTAAGAGACAGAGGCTGAACTGAGGGGCTGTATAAAGGACCAATATAAGATAAATAATTTTTGAACTGTGAATCATGCAAAGCTAGTGGAGTCCAAAAATAAAAATACAGAGCTGGAAATGAGCATAATAGGTCCCCTTTAAAATATGTGGCATGTTTATATGTGTCTATTTAGGGTTAGGGTTAGCTAATCTCCTCTCTCTTTTGGTGTACCTGGTGTACCTGTGGCTGTTTCCCAGCTGCACAGGAAGTGATGCATTTTCCAGTTTGTTTTAAAACAAAGCTTCCAAAAGTCCCAGAGAGAAAGAGAAAATATTCATTAGAGCTCCTGATGTGCAGAAATCAAACACACACAGAACAAAAGATAAGTGGCTGAAATAGGCAAGAGGGTTCACTATCAGTGCTCTCCCTCTGAGAGCAGAGCAAGCAGTTTGTTTAGATTAAACAGAAGAAGTACATTGTTAGCGTTGCCAACAACAACCGCAATGGCTGAAGAGGAAAGAGCGCCACCTCTCATCAACATGAATTCCAAGAAAAGACACACCGCAGCATCGCCCACGCTGTCCTGAATGAAAGAAAAAGCAGAGATCTCTGGGATTACCACATTAAACTCACCCTCACTCACCGCAGATGAGAACACCAACTAAACATTTGGAGTTTACAGGCATCTTTCATATCATATAATTACACCTATACTTAACATATTAATTTGGCATTTGAGGATTAGTTTGGTAAATTACAGTGGTGACTGTTGATTTCTATGATAGATAGACTGCTCTGGATTTTAGCACACCCGTTCTAGGAATGAGTCATAGAATTATACTTCTCAGACTGAGACAAACAGAGATTAGTGGGCTTACCTACTGCCACACAGGTAGACACTCTGTCAAACACACATGCATGACACACAGGGACACACACACACCAGCAGACAGCGGCTAAAGCCTTAAGATACACACAATTAAACACAAGCACCAAATGCATGAAAACGGATCCAGTTCTGTTGCAATCACTTTGAACAGTTGCTCACTTTTGGCACAAACACACACACACACAAAAAAAAACAGGTAACCGCAAATCTGCTGTTTTACTGATCACATGTTGTTTGAGTTTGAGAGCCCGTTTTTGTATCTCTTCCAAAGATGCATCTGTGAAAAATGTGGCATTGTTTCATGAAAAGCAATTTGCAACTATGTGGTTTTCATCAACGCATCAGCTTGAGCAAGAGTTGTGTATTTCAAAATGTCTAAGCCATTAGTTTCTGTTGAATTGTTTCTGGGAAGCTGTTACATACAGTATAGCCAGAAAGATGTACCATAAGCAATCATGGATGTGTTACATTTGTTATAAACTGGTTTAGTTGCATAATTGATGTGGCAGTTTAAAAACTACCCATTGCTCAATGCTATTTGAACAAAGGACCGTCCTTAGCGAGTTTAAAGATGCCCATGTATTATTTGAATTATGAATGTGAGGCATGAAGAGAAAAAAACAAAAATTTGTTCTAATGAAGTTTGTTTTTTTTTTTTACTGTCAGAGAAACATCTGTTAGCCAGTGATGTTAGAGATTCCTAACGAACAGCTTCATAAAACAGTCTGTAAAAACTGGTGACATTACGATGAACATTTAATCTATTAATTTATTGCTGAGTAATGTCTTGTTAGTTATTTTCTTTAGAAGACAGCACTGTATCCCAGAGTTTATCCAGTTATTGGACAGGTGAGGTCACCCTGCCATACTGACAAGAATTTTATTAGTCTGGGTTTAAAAAAAAAAAAAAAGAGTCTTTGAATATCCCGAGATGATCTCCAGACAACAGACATGTGGAGGAAAAAATGACTCCCTGTAGAAAAATTTGCACTGATTATTTGGTACAAATTATTGTCAGCAGCTTTAATTGTATCGGCTGTGAAAACAATATTAGAAAATGTAATTAAAACTAAATTAATATGAGTGCAGCTTAAATTTTGTGTAATTACATTTAATTTAATGTATTGATTTAACTCTAAACTTTTACAGATGAACAGTATAAACAATTTGAGACTAATGCACACATTTTTTATTAAAATGCAATAAAACTAATAAAATCAATTTTAAATAAGAACTAGTGAAAAAACAGATAAAAGACAATGACAGATAAAATAGATATAGGGAGAGAATAAATATTTAATGTAATTACATTTGATTTGAAAATATTATAAAAATAATTAAATAAAAGTTGAACTTAGTGTGTACATTACTGAAGCTCTGTTGTTCTTGTAGTGTGTATTATACTGTATATATGTACTGTATATACAAAGATTACTATACTTGTAGGCTAATATACTTATGATATATTTCTTATGATATAGGATTTCTCATGATTCTTTCTTATGATGTTTACTGTGAACAGAACAAAAATATTAGATTTGATGAACTACAGCTATGCCTAGTTTATTTTTTAGTTTGTTACCACATGACCCAAGTATGTAACATCAGTCATGTGATAACAGGTGGTCTTTTATGTGTGGGAGATGGTAACCCCTGTCTCTGTTCAAACATGGTCTTCTTGATCTTTTTTCTGGACCGAAATTCCATACTTTGGTTGCGTGATAACAAAACTATCCCCATCCCAATTGAGCAACTCCTGTGGAAGGCTACAAGATGTGGTTAAAGGTTTTTTTTGTGAAACTGTTTACCAGTAAAACATATCTTCAGACCATTATGTCTGCATGACACTCCTATACTGCTGGCTACAGTCAGTCAATAGGAAGACTCCATATTAAATGTGCTTGTTTGAATGACACTGCTCAAATTACAACACACACATACCCCAACATATGTAGAGAGACAAAGAAACACACACACACACACACACACACACAGCTCACCTTAAACCCAATTCCACAGCCATCTACTGCGTACATTGTCTGCTGTTCCCAAAAACGAATTAGTCATATGTGTTTGCATTTGTACACAAACCCCTCCCAGCAACGCCCAGCTACAAACACAACATGCATTCATGGTCATACACGCATGTGCACACACACATGCATTAAACACGCAACACACACACGGGAACACGTGAGGACATTTAACATGAGCGAAGACGAACACACCAACATTTAACATGCGTAAAGACAAACACACCAACATGAGCGCACTCCTCTGTAACATGAACACACATAAGCGGACTCACACACCCACACTACACTGGTGGTCCTGCTTGGAGAAGAGCTAAAGCTCTGTCTCTTTTGTCTCTCGTGGGAGGCCCAGACAAAAGCAACAACCTGACAGGTAAACAAGCCGTCATGTTTGGGCAGACCTACCTGAGAAAGGCTCTCACCCTTCTCAGCCTCACCCGACACACCCTCCTCCCACTTCTCTCCCACCGCCACTGCCGGCTCCAGTCTGCGGTTTTTCTTCCACAACGTTCCTACCTGCATTTCATAGTCTCGGTCTCTCCGCCAACCTTTACCCTCGTCCATCCAGCGCTTCATCTTGCTCCTCTCATTAAACCTGAGCAGATACTTCAACCTCTTTTATGAAATCAGAGTTGGAGTGCAAATTAGACATAGCCTCCACTGTGGCAGCCGTATTCAAAGTCCATAGCTACAGAGCAACAAAAGATTGTATTTATGAACTTAAAACTTATAAACAAAATTCCACAAATGTGGAAAAATGTGCTATTTCTGAGTTAAAACAGGCAATTTGGTAGCTCAAAAATGTGACAGATTACTACTACTTGCTAAAGATATTTCCTAGCTAAAGCAAGAGCTAAAGGTCACTGTGTCTTGTACATCTGATTAGCACATTGAGTTATTCTGCAGCCATGTACATGTGGTGTCGGTGGCTTAAACTGGAGTGTAAAGCAATTTTTACTTTGTTTTGTATTTGTGACAAGCATGCAGAAGTAGTGATACCATTTTACTTTATTAATTGTGGAGATACTGAGCTTCTTATTGACTTTCTATTTATTTGGAAATGAAAAGGACATATACCGACATGTCCAGTATAAGCGTCCATTGCATTGTAAAACTGCATGCATGAAATATGAAAAATATGGTTGGTCATTGTTGAACAAGAAAGTAGCTTTGCATTTACCTTGACAGATGTAGCACCTTACAACTAGAATGATTGTCAAAACTATGAAAGTAACACTCAGGTCGAACATGGTTTTTAGTTTACTGAGGTAATTCTTCTAAAAAGGTACTTGTTATACATTCATAATGCATCAAGAACAACTTACTACAACCTGTTTTAGAAAAGAGACTAGGTTAAAGATAAGAAAGTTTGTGTCACAGTAGCCAAAATTTTAATGTAAACATGCTGTCCCAAAATATTCAATGTAAAATTAGTAAATGAAACTTCACTTACATCACAACAAAAATAGTTTCATTTGGTGCTTATGTGTTTTCTGCCTTTGTGCTTGAATGTGGTGTACCTCAAGGCTCTATTTTAGGTCCTCAACATGTTTCCTAGGATATAAAGAACCATTTGCCACCACCGGTTTGGGCAAGTTGCTTTATAAATGTAATCAATTACTTAGTACATATTACTACTCACTGAAAAAGCAGTTGCATTACTGTCATTACTAAACTACATCACATCTTCTGTATATAACACATGTAGAAATAGAAGACAAAACTTGGCGGTTTAACAAGCAGTCAGGCTAAAGTTTGGAGACATTAACTGACCATCGGCAGCTAGCTTAGCCCCACACACACCCTGCAGCCCTGAACTAAACCAGGTGATTCCTGATGTGGGTTTACCAGTGGCTAATGTTAGCAAACAGCTAAGAGGACACAGCATGTAAATAAGACAACTTTGGAGTTACACCTCCTTTGGAGACTAACTGCCTCCCCATTCCTTCAGCCTCTGCACCAAGCTAGCACATCCTGCAGTCTCTCCACCAATAGCACAGAGACCAAAGTGATCAAACCTCAAACTCCCAGTAAAAAGCACCAAAAATGCTGAAGTAACAGGGAGTTACTTACTGGAATTAGTAACTGTAATGTAATTATTGAATTTAAAATTGTAATCCCTTACTATACTCTTTTCTAAACATTATTATTATTATTATTATTATTATCATTATTATTATTATTATTACTGCATTACTGTAACGTGTTACACAGTAATTACTGTATTGCATACTACGTTACTGCCCAACACTGGTCACCACTCACCAGATCAGGCTGACCAAAAAAAACAAAATCATCCTTACAGGCTGCAATAAAACAGGAAATAAAGTTTCACAAGAGGGAATCAAAGCAGAAGATGTTAACCATTTTTCTGGCCAGGCTGACTTGCTACGCAGCCAGTATCTGTGCACACAAGCTGACTTCAACTTCAATCATGGTTGGTTTTGTAGTAGGGGTCAATAAATGTCATAGATGACATAATGCCTCACTTAAAATCAGGGTAAATTTGTTATATCTCTAATGCACCATAATGCACCTCTAGACCACAGAATATTTAAATGCTGTTTCAGAGGTTTTTCTACCCAAGAATGACATTTCCACTGCAATGCTGAATATGTGGATTTTTTTCCAGCAGCTTCAGTCCAAAAATAGCAGCATCACATTACCATATCAGTCAAATTATTTTTACTACAGTTGTGTTTCAAAATTCTGGGGAAAGACTGAATTCTTGTTAGTTTTGGCATGTATCATCCTAATTAACAAATTTAACAGAGAGTATCTGACCAATGGCATTCAGTTTAATATTTATATAATTCTCCCTCACACACGCTATCTAAGTGCACAGAGATGTGTGCACGCATACACTGAAAGAGCAAATCTCCGCCAAGTTCAGCCTTTCCAAACAATTCAAAACATTTGGGAATAAAGTCTTGCAGCGTAAGACAAGAGTCTAACAAAAGTGACCCACACCTGCTTTATCACTACAGTGTATTTCTAGTGTTTTCCCTCCAACTAAACACTGGGAATCAGTTTGTTCATTCTGCACAGCAGATGTCAGATGGTGGAAGATCATGACCACAGGGACAGAAAAGGAGGAAAAGAGAGAAACGGCCAGAAAGCAAGCAGCAAAAAATTAATGAGTGAAAAGAAAAAAGAAGCTTGGATAGAGAGACTGGTGAAAAGATGATATGATCAGGGATATAGTGGAGAGTAAACATATGCTACCTTAATTTAATTTACTCATGTTTTATTGACTATCATTTACACAATTTTAGTGATAGAGCTACTTTCTATTTGGGCAATACAATTTAACTTATAGCACATTTTACGGCAAGTAAACTCAATGTACTTTACATTAAAATGCATACAACAGGTTACATTCAGAAGAATATAAATGAACTACAACTACTAACTAATGAAGTAACTAATCATATTGTAGGCCTGAAAAAGAAGACACAGTTGTGACAGATCTCTGGTCATCAGTTTGTTCTAGAGAACAAAACCTAAAGTAACTAAAAGCACCCTCGCCAGCAAATCAATAATATACTCAGGAGCCAAACCATTAAGAAATGTAAATGCTATAAGCAGAATGTTGAAGTTGAGTGTATAAGGGCTGGAAGGGAGGAGCACAAGAAGTCCTCTAAATTAAACAAAATACGTAGTTTGTGATCTGGAGCCCCTGTCAGCAGGACGACATTGTTTATCAGTGCTTCCAAATCAATACAAATCACTGTTTTGTGAAAAAATAAATAATAAATAAATACAACACTATGGTTAAGATTTTGTTAGGTTAAGGCACAAACACGATTTGGCTGGCGCCAGGAAAAGAGCACGGTTTGGGTTAAAATAAGTAATAGGTTACAACTAGAAAAATATCTGTTTGGGTTGAAATCATTTATTTGTTAAGTGCTGAACTACTAAGTTAAAGGTAAAAAACAATCATGGTTTAAAAAAAAAAAAGTCCCAGATTTTATTGACCCAACCATCCACTCCGATAGTTTGTGGCTCTGTAATAACATCACCTGAATCCTCTACAGGACTTAATCACTTAATCACTTGAACGTAGATGTGAAAATGCTTTATGATGATCATCAGGAAGAGGTCATTATATTATTGAAAACTACATGATCAGATAAGACTGACAGAGGAAGAGCAGTAGAGACAGAAGACTTGAATGCTGTGTTACACGTGAAGACATGTGAAGCTGTTTGCGTGTGCTGCTGTGGGAAAACACTCTTTCGTGACTGAGTATAACCAGAGTCCCGGCAGTTCATCCTCCTCCTCCTTCTCCTCCTCCTCCCCAACTCCTCTTTAACCTGGCCTGCTGGGTCAGGCTACTGTGTGTATGTGTTTGCATTAGTGTATGTGTATATACCCGTGTTAATCCATACCTGTGTCTGCGTGTCTGGCTCAATACGCAACATGGGAAAGAATGAAGAAGTGAAGTTAGAGAGACGCATTAAAGCAGCTAAAATTTATAGAAGCTCCTCATGAACATTTGTGCTCAAGAGCAAATCTTAACCAAAGCGTTTGCATTGAAAAATATGATCTTAGTGCTTATTATCTTATTTCTAGTGTTTCAATCACCATCCAGAGTGTACAATGTGTGAAAATGATTGCTGAAAAATAAGCACCTGGCAGAAACACAGTCATAGATCAAACCTTCTTATAACCTATTATTTTAAATCAAGGTTTTTATCATTATAGTCCTAAATCTTCATGAATGGACAGTTTTATCTTTACTCTTACATAAGGATGCAGTGCAGATATTCAAAACACTTTATCTTGCTTTTTTAAAAACAGAGCAGCCAAACTGATATCACTTTCACAGAATAGAGTCTCTGTATTAAAACATTTTTGATTGATGAACTTGAAAGAAACGTTTTTATTTCTCCTCAAGTATGTTGCTGCTTTAAAGAGAAGTTTTCAGATGAAGCTCCAGGCCTCTGCACACTTTTATTGGCCTTGCTAATGACACAGTGTTTGTGCGATTTTTATAAGAAACCAGAACGTGAGAAGGAGCTAAAGTGCTTCTTGCTAAAGACTCTAATGTACAGCTTTAGAGCAGCAGATACTGTTTTATCTGACAATCGAGATAAAACTGCCAGCGTGAGTTCACTGCTCTGGCTTTTCCCATACCTGGATCATGTGGAATTCCCAGAGAAGGGCAGTAAATTGTCCGGCGGGGCCGTTGTCCTCTCCCTCCTGAATACCTTTCATTCTGAGAAAAAGAGACAAGAGAGGAGGCATGTTGAGTTTCACCTATGTGTCCTTTCTGAAAAACACATACATCACTTTTTTTAGGGGAGGATGTGAGCTTGAGGTGGAGCATGTGTATGTGCATGTAAATATGTGCTTGAATGCACTCAGTCCATGACTTTCTCAGGTCCAACAGCTTCCCAGATGACGTGAAAAGGGAGCACAGTGCTTTGTGAGAAATGAAATATGTGGTTGACCTTTTATTGATGTACAAACATGGCTGAGGTTCCTGAACAAATATGTAGAGAAGGCTTCTTCAACCTCGGTGGTTTCTCTTGATCAATATATGACGTTTACTTGCCGCAGAGAAATTCAAGCCTTGCCAAGAACATGTCGCCTCCATGCAGGATGCTGTTTTGATGTATCAACCTCTCAGAAAGAAATGAAATCCACAGGTGGTTTTATAAAGCAATGATGTGGTCAATTCAGGGCATGTTGTCAGCTCTCTGAAAGCTGAAGTGTAAGTCAATGCATTATTGCATTATTGGTCTGAGACCCACATTTGACATTCTTCATGAGTTGCAGACCCATTTTACCAGCACAAGGGTAGTCATTTGCAATTGAAAGTCTTCACTGACAAACTGCTGAACTAAATAAAAAAGTCCATTAATCTAACTTGACAGTGTTGCTGCAGTTTTTTCCATCATAATCCATGAAATAATGCAGAAAACCTGCAAAAAGTGGGAAATAATAATAATAGGAGGCAGATTTGAACATTTTGTCTATTAATCAGAACTGTAAGGCCTCCATCAATGTCCCCCCTGGTAAAGAAGAAGTTCGATATTTTAGGAAATATGTTTATTTGCTGTGACAGCAAGACTCCAGGAAGTCACTGCACCTGGACAAGAAATAGTTCCAGCACATAACTGCTCAAAAACTCTCAGTTTTGTACAGGTGAAACAAACAAAAGATATAAAAAGTTAATAAGTGAGCTTACCTTCGGACAGAGCCAGGCTAGCTGTTCTCACGGTTTCCAGTGTTTGTGCTAAGCTAAGCTAACTGTGCGTTACCTTTATATTTAACGGACAAACATTAATTTTCTTACCTAACTATTGACAAGAAAAATGTTGAACTTTTCCTTTAAGTAAGAAATGTTTTGCATTTTCAAAAGTGACATGATATTAAGTCAAACTGTAAAAAAAAAAAAAAACACAAATGAAGCATAAAAAGCCCATTTAGGTCACAATGAACTGAATGGAACCAGCTGTAAAGCCTGATATTTAGACTTTCTCCAATCGAACTAACTTCATCGATTTCTTCATCTAAACTATCAACCTGTCTCTTAGACCTCATCCCAACTAGGCTGCTTAAAGTTTTACCCTTAGTTAGCACTACTTTACTAGATATGATCTTTTTTAACAGGATATGGACCACAGTCCTGTAGCTGTAATTAAACTTCTTCTTAAAAAGCTTATTCTTGATCCAGCTGTTTTAGCCAACTATAGACCTACTGTATATTTAACCTTCCCTTTATCTCTAAGATCCTTGAGAAAGCAGTCGCCAATCAGTTGTGTGACTTTCTACATAATAGTTTCTTTGAGGATTTTCAGTCAGGATTTAGAGTGCACCATAGCACAGAGACAGCACTGGTGAAAGTTACAAATGACCTCCTGATTGCATCGGACAAAGGACTTCTCTCTGTACTCTACTACACTGTCCTGTTAAATCTTAGTGCTGCATTTGACTCCACTGACCATCACATTCTATTACAGAGACTGGAACATTAAATTGGCATTAAAGGAACTGTATAAAGCTGGTGTAAGTCCTATTTATCAGATCAATTTCAGTTTGTAGACGTTAACAATAAATCGTCCATGCACACAAAAGTTACACACGGAGTTCCACAAGGTTCTGTGCTTGGACCAATACTATTCACCTTATATATGCTTCCTTTAGGTAATATTAGGAAACACTCCATAAACTTCCATTGTTATGCAGACGATACCTAATTCTATTTATCAATGAAGCCAGATGAAACCAATCAGACAAAACTGAAGTTATTGTGCTTGGCCCTAAACACCTCAGAAACACATCACCTAATGTTATAGCTCTGGATGGCATTGCCCTGGCCTTCAGCACCACCATAAGGAATCTGGGAGTTATCTTTGATCAGAATATGTCCTTTAACTCCCACATAAAACCAGTTTCAAGGACTGCCATTTTTCACTTACGTAATATCAACATCCTGTCTCAAAAAGATGCAGAAAAACTAGTCCACGCTTTTGTTAGTTCTAGGCTGGATTATTGCCAAGATGCAGAAAAACTAGTCATGCTTTTGTTAGTTCTAGGCTGGATTATTGCCATTCCTTATTATCAGGCTGCCCTAACAAGTCTCTAAAAACTCTCCAGCTGATCCAGAATGCTGCTGCACATGTACTGACAAAAACTAGAAAAAAGAGATCATATTTCTCCCATTTTAACTTCTCTGCATTGGCTTCCTGTAAAATGTAGAATAGAATTTAAAATCCTTCTCCTCATCTACAAAGCCCTTAATGGTACCTTATTACCCCACTAGAACACTGCGCTCCCAGAATGAAGGTTTACTTGTGGTTGCTAAAGTCTCCAAAAGTAGAATGGGAGGCAGAGCCTTCAGCTATCAGGCTCCTCTCCTGTGGAACCATCTTCCAGTTTGGGTCCGGGAGGCAGACACTCTCTCTATGTTTAAGAGTAGGCTTAAAACTTTCCTTTTTGATTAAGCTTATAGTTAGGGCCAGCCCAGGCTTGCCCTGGACCATCCCCTAGTTATGGTGCTATAGGCCTAGACTGCCAGGGGACTTCCCATGATGCACTGAGCTCCTCTCCTCCTCCTCTCTCTCTCCATCTGTATGCATTCATGTCCCATTAATGCATGTTACTAACTCGGCATCTTCTCTCTCCCGTGGTTTTGTGTTTATTCATCTCGCAGGTATTTCTGCCTCTGGAGCTGTAGAATCTGGATCTGTGATTGCAAGCCACCCACCGTCCCTGTGATCTTGCTCTACCCCCACTGCTACAATTATTACAATTAGTATTAGTCTTATTATTACTATACATCTCTCTGTGGAACTTGCATTGTGCTATGCTCTCTTTCCTCCTGCCCCCACCCCCCACCCACTCTCTCTTTCTCTCTCAACCCAAGTGGTCGAAGCAGATGGCCGCCCACCCAGAGCCCGGTTCTGCTCAAGGTTTCTTCCTGCTAAAAGGAGTTTTTCCTTGCCACTGTCGCCAAATGCTTGCTCATAGGGGAATATTGGGTCTATGTAAATATTGTAAAGAGTATAGTGTAGACCTGCTCTCTATGAAAAGTGCCCTGAGATAACTTCTGTTATGATTTGGCGCCTTATAAATAAAACAGACTTGACTCGAAATTGACTTGAATGTGACAGAACACAGAAGAATTGATTATGATGAAAACATTTCTTTCCCAAAACACAAAAGAAAAGTGACTAAACCTCATCTGTTGTGAGCAAGTTCTGAAGATTCAGGTTGAGATGAGCAGTTAAAGGATTTGATATCAGCCTTAATTATATTTCTGCACTGAACTGAGGTGAGGTGTGAGAATGAGTCATTTGTACTTCTACAACTTTCATTGTCTCACAGCATGGTATTGATGGTGGCAAAGAGGTGGTTTGCACTGGAAATTACTTTGATAGATTTGGAAGAGCTAATTTGTCCAGCATTATGAATGAGACAACATTAGAAAAAAATCTACTAATTTCACTCCAAATACAATTAATTTGAACAAAATTGTTGTGACTCACAGCAGCAGAGTAAATTTGAGGTTTAGCGCCAAAGTTTAGCAAAAATTTGCAATTGTAAACTGTCTTGACACTGGGAGAAGACCCCGGGGCCAACAAAAAACTGGAGGTTTTATATATCACATCTGTCCTCAGGATCCCCCCAGGAGTAGCTGGAAGACATGGCAAGGGAGGATGATGTCTGGGCTACCTCATTTAGTCTGCTGGCACCACAACCAGACACAAATAAGCAGCAGAAAATAAGATACTAGATGGATGAATTCACATCTTGGTTGGCGGTCCCACTGAAGAGCACAAAATGGCAGAAGCTCTCTTTGTAGCTTATTGTTTTACACAATTCTTCTCTGGCAAAATAAAAATTATAATGTATGAAATGGTTTGCTATCAGCCATGACAGAGTTGAGCACTTATGTTCTTACATGGGCTTTGTTTCCAATTGTGCGCTAGCTTGCTTTTCAATTTCTATTAATGTAGCTAGCAAGCTAACTAGCTTTAAGTACCATCTATTTTGCAACGATATCTGAAGGAATTTCACTCTTACTTCACGGTGTGACCAATGTAGGAAGCAGGGGGTAACACAGGTAACCACAGGCACCTGTGGAAAAGGTACTCAATTGTCATGACAAAGATTAGTCAGTGAATGACCTCAAAGTTTTACATACATGTGTGAGTGCATGTGCTCTGAGGACATACAGCTGTATGAGTGTGTGTGATCTGTGCACACGTACATGGGAGTGTGTTTATAACTGTTTACACTCTCAGGGTTCCTTTGCTCAGCCTGGCTCCACTGAGCAGGCAGGTACACCGACTGGCAGGGAGGCCGTGGCAGCTTCTTAATCATTTCTCCCTCCTTTTTGTTTCTCTTTTGACAGTCCTTCGCTCTTGTGTGACGGCTCACATCGCCGCCCGGCCTGCTTACCTTTTCAGGGCTCCTGAAGCGAGACTACTAATGCACTTGCTGCTCACCTCACCACCTCGCTGGCCCACCCTGAGCTCCAAACTCCCGTGACAGCGCAGGACGCTCACTTTGTCTCCCGTGTTTGTCCAAAAATTGTTTCAATATGTATTTTTGGGAACGGTAATGTTTGCATAATAAATCTTTGTGTCAGGGGAATACAAAGAAAGCTATAGGTCGAAACCTGGGCGGGTCGGATTGGACTCTCTCTCTCTCTCTCTCTCTCTTCCTTGTTTACTTTCCACTCTACTTTCCATTCTCTCTTTCTGCCAGGTTGTTTTTCCAGCCTGCTGTCAGTAGGTTTATATAGACACGTATCAGGCCCAGTACAGAGGCTGGAGCCGCCTTACTCTGCATAACCTTTGTCAGTTCTCATGCCCCAAGCTTTGTTACCTTCACATGCCCAGTTACAGCAAGGTGCTGAGAATCTGCAGAGATATACAACATCCTACAGAGAACATCCACACACTATAAACATTTTGTTGCCATACAGATTTCTAACATAATCCAAGGACTGTGAATCTGACATTAGAGGTGGTGGGCCAGGTGCCAAAAAATCCAATTATCAAGCTATGTGCTGAGTAAGCTTCAGGCTATTGGCCCTTATGCCAAAAACAACTTATCTAGGAATCACTCAAGTACAATTTCATTGTATTTAAACAGATCTCTTATGGGAACCCACTGAAAGGGCCAAAAGGATTTTTACAGATACTCTGGGCAGTCCTGGTGAAGTTGAGTTTAGAGAGAAAGAAGAGAGGGGAAATAATGCACCTCATATGATGGAAAATTGGACGCACTCCCCTTCTCTTAGCCCAAAAATGAGGAAGTGGAGCAGCAACAATTGTCACAGGCCAGAGAAACAAAGATTTCAGCCAGAGAGCAAGCAAAAGATTCTCAAAAACTCACAATGACCTCCAGTACTAATATAAACATAACTCAATTTTACTGAAATAAGCTTAAATAAATATTAATTTGAGATTTTTTTTTCTTGAAAAAAATCCTTGTTTCATCAGATGTCCATTAAATTTTGAAACTCGGTTGTAATGGAATATGAACACGAGGTAAAAGTTTGTCCAATATAAAAACTCTGCATCCGGTGGAGTCTTTTCAAAATGAACTAGCACCAAGTCCTCCAACCTAAATCATAAATAGGTTGTTTGTCATTGCCTTCCAAGATTCTTCCCTTCCCCTCTGATTAAATGTTTTCTGATCTCGTGAAAAGATTGGGGTCATGATTAATAGAAACCAACACTGACTGTTGGTAGGAAATGGGATCAGAACATGATGACAGTGATTTTATGTTTTGTGGTAAGGATCGTGGGGTATACAATACAGATATAATGACGACATCACAAAGTAATCTACCAGAAATATGCACAGACTTGTATATTTTGCACATATTTGATCGGCCAGTGCAGCACCTTGGCAGATGATGTCGTATTGTGTCGCAGCAAAAATGAGGTCAGGTTAATCTTTTTTGCTTCAAAGTGTGGTCACATTACATTTCCGTTCAATGAAATTTCCCCTCACTCTGCCCCCAAAAAGGATGTGATGTCACATTTCTGATGCAGTTTGGTAGTGCGATAAAGTACTAAAAATGGTGCTGAAGCACACTTGAATAATAACTTCTTCATTTCCAAACAGTGCAGCAGTGTTACTATTGGCTGAATAAGCACATCCGCTGGGTCAAAATTAAAGAAAGGGGAACTCATCAAACATCAAACCAAAATAGGAAGCGCATGCTTGAATCTGTCCATCATCCAGGCTTCAAACGGAGCGAGTGGGAAATGGAGTGAATATTCATAGGACGGAAGTGTAATGTCACCATATCTTCAGATGTTTTGCAGCCACTATAACAACATCAGGCTACTTCTGCCTTTGCTCTTGCTCATTTTGGAATGATTCTTGAACAATTGTAGGATGTTTCAGGATTTGTCAAAAAGATCATCAACATTTAGGTTTGGTGAAGAAATCCATCTATTTTACTGTTTTTATAGCATAAAGATCATTTGAAGAACCACACAGCCTTGCTGAGCCTCTTTGCTACAAACTGAACAGTCAAAATCCTCCTGTAATCAGAGCAGCCACATGACCTTGTGGTTTTTATTGTCCCTCGCTGGTGACAGAAACAGACAGAGAGGGGAAGAAGGGGGCAGACAGTTTCCCTCGATGAGCCAGAGGCTGGCTTGAGAGCGGCGAAGGGGAGGGGGGGGTATAGTGATCTTAGTGGGACGGCGCAGGGCAACGCTATCCCAAACACAGCAGAGTGCTATAAGCCTCCGCCATAAATCTCCGAGCTCGCCGAGCCACAGCCAAGCTTGTTCAGTGCTGTGTGCCGCTCGAAAGGCCAGAATCCAGATGTTGGAGAGAGACGATAAATAAAACAATCTATCAAAACTGAAGAACAAAAAAAAAAAAAAAGAGATTTTTTCCCTCTTTTTTAAAAAGACTCATTTTCATGCAACTGATATTGGAAAGAAAAAACTCTCTACTTGTTTTAAGTGATTATCAGTGAGGTTGTGTGGGATATACAGCACCAACCAGACACATCATGTCCAATACAAACTCCCTCAGTGAGTGAAATCAGTACTTTAATCCCATTTGGGACAACACAGATATTATAGCACCATGCGCTCCATGTAGCTCAAGGTGTTTCTGAATACAAAACAGACCTGTTCCTCTGGATTAGTTTTTATCATTTATAGATGCAGGTGGATTGAAGGGATAAACAGATATGGAACCCTCATTGTGGAATAAATATCCACGGCTTAAAATCTTAGCGTGCAGAGCATAGTGATGGTTTATTTTTTAAGACCTCTGCCTCTGGACATGAATGCCTGCTGGCCTGGGACTGAATCCTGAAGGAGCCATTTGTATTCTGCATCCTCACTGCTGCTGTTGTGTCTTTCTCATCTTTCAGTTGGCTTGATAAACAAAACATGACAAAAGGGGGCGGACAACTCCTGCAAAACATTAAGATATTTAAGATTTCCATGCTGTACCACAAAGGCAGCAGGGCTTTTGGGGATTTACAGCTACTGCAGGAAAGATTTTAATACAAAAACACACTCCTAACAGATTCAATTAATCTGCCCAAATGGAATTCTGATGTCAGGTCTGAGCACTTGAAGGCAATCGAGTCACAGGAAGTGGAAAATTGACACTTGAAAGCGCTCGTCTCTGCAATGTCAGATCTAATCTCTTTGATCTAAACGGATCCCTGATTTGTCAGATTGATGAACATGAGAGCGCCGTGTGTGCGGTTAAAAGAAGAAGATGTCACTTTCAAGGACTTTAGGATTTCTGGGTGTTGAGGTTCACACTGTTTTCAAACAGTACACCAACGTACAGAAGAGCTTTGGTTCTTTACCCACGTTTGATGTGTTTAGGAATTTTGGGTCGTCAGCTAAAACTCCAAATATTGAGCCACAAATGGGTCCACAGTGCTGAAGAGATGAATGGAGATGATAAAAACATGAATTTATCTTCAAACAATAATTATTTTAAGATCAAATGTCTTCAGATGACAAACCAACTCCAACCCAGCATGTGTTACATTTCACACTAGCAGTCAGTAATGGAGGAGTGAGTCTTTTTTTTTAAGTGACACTTAATTTTGTGGGTCATTTTAACATTGTTAAAAGTTCAGTAGTGTTCAACCTCCATCAGCGGGCGCAGAGATCAGATCATCATTCAGGATTTATCCAAATCTGAAAACAGGAAAGATTTCTTGCCTGGAATGGAAGAAGATGCCCTTATATTTATTATTGCCTGTATTTACTTATTAATCCAAAGAAAATGATGGAGAGATGTTTTAGACAAGCTGCTCAAAGTGTGGTGCTGACTAAAGGTTGCTAGAGCAGCCAGTTTTGGTGGTCGACCATTTAAACATTCTACCAAGAGGAAATATCACTTTAGCCAGCATTAGGTTTATGCTCAGATGAAAAACTGGAAACTGGACGTCCGATTCTCATCAGCACTAAGCCAACGAGACCCGCTGAGTTTGGATAAAGTGGAAAAAAGGGATGATGCCTCCTCTTGAAATGATGATCTATGCACCAGACCTGTTTACGTTGGTAATCTCTGAACCCTGCGTAATCAAAACATCACTAATTTCACTGCCGATTGGAAACTGTGACATCTGTGTTTTCAACACACTTCAAGGGGGGACTGCTTTAAAGAAGAAAAAAAAAAAAAAAAAGGCGACTGGGAAGCATCCATTCTTCATAATAACCCCAGTGATGAGAGGGTGACTTCATCCTCGTCCGCTCACATGTTTCAAAGTGGATAGATATCCATAGTAGTGGAAACTTTATGCAGTAAATATCCCTACATGATTTGCTGGCTGTCTGTCTAACAGACTGTTGTGTATCTGTCTGAGTGTCTGGGCAGGCTGGCTGGTTGGGTGTTTGGCTTGTTGACATGCAGGCGGACTCTCCGGCTCTGCTGCGAGTTAGAAAAACGGCTGCAACGTTACAAAAGGCTTTCCATCCTGTCGAGCTGCCCAGCGTCAAGCTCACAAAACCCTGCTGATTGATTCTACAGAGTCTGGATGACACACGGTTCAAAAGCACTTCTCTGCTCCTCGCTCAGCGGAAACAGGCCTTACATACTAATGCCAATGGCTCTGCTTTATTATGATTGTCCTGGATGGGGGAGCTCGCTGGTTGAAGGGCCACAGTGAAGAGAAAGAACAGCAAAAGAAGAGCTGTGGGTTTGTCCAGATTAACAAAAAAACACCCAACGCTGCTGTGAAACTGATTCAGAAAAACACACACGACTCGGCATGTGCTCGTGATGCTTCTTGTGTGTTGTTAAATGTATCATGAACACACACACTTACACATCCAACCTCCTTCAAACTCAAACCCGCTGGTAACAACGGGGTGTGAGCTTGTTTTCCACCTTTCCAGTGTGCATCAGCCCTTCTGTTATTTAGGAATAACTATTTACGCTGCGGAGGTGACCATCAGACAGGCCTTGGCCACAGACACACACCTCCTCCCCCTTCACACACACTCCAAACGGGCTAAATAATCCCTCCACCTATTTACACAGGAGAGATGAGGCCACAGCCTCACCTTCAGGGTACTACTTAACTCCTCGAGTCACTCGTTGAGTAATCACAGCATTCTCCTACCTGCCTGCCTGCCTGCCTACTGCCTAATTACAGAGAATTCATGTGTGTGTGTGTGTGTGAGTGAATGAAAGACTCATTATTTAGCAATGCAGGCCTCACAGGTAGACAATTACACAGGCTGATACTGCCTATTATTACTATTTTCTGGATACAGTTGCATGCTGAGGAGCAGGGGTCAGTGTTGTCATATGGAGGTGGAATGGGAGACATGCGTGTTTGAGGCATGACATGCAGAGTTTTAGTTGCATTGATGGACTAACTTTAGATAATTTGGCCAAATTCAACTGTGGATGTTAAATTTCAGGTGGACAAGTGGTTTTAAGCTCATTATTATTGTCTTCTAACAATGAATCTTTTGATTCATTTGACATGAAAATCAAGCAAAATCTGCTCCTAAACCCAAACTGTCTGGATTTTCCTGCACAGATTCAGGCCTGAGCGTTGCATCACTGCATCTCACCTGTACGTGCAGGACAAATATTGACACGTCCATTTTGATGCAGGAGTAACCTGGTGTGCTCCTGAGAAAGAAAAAAAAAAGAAAAAACAGCTGACGTGAGGAGAGGTGAGAGAGCCTTTGGTGTTTTGGAGAGGCACCATTGGGAAGGAGGCCTGTCCGTGTCCCGGAGGGAGGCCCGCAGCTCCCCTTTAATCCCTCCAGGATCCCTCTCTCAGAGCCGGGCTTTGCTTCGTGCGCAGCTCTTGGCCGAGTTAAAAAGGAAAGTGTAAGGGTGGGACAAATTTCACACTTTCTCCCATGTCTCAGGCCAAAAGTGGGAGCTTGTAAACCAAGTATGTGGGGCTGGGAATAGTCTTTGCCACACAGACGCAGCGGCGGTTCAAGTGGCGGGACTGGCTGTGCGTGAGCAGCAGATCTTCACTCTGGACGTTTAAACCCAACATGAACGTGTGTTTTTGTCTCAGCTATGAGATCAACAATAAAAAAAAAATCTAAGTCATTTGTAACGTGTCTCAGATACTGTAAATTAAATTAAATGTTTTTTTGTATATTCTATTGTATTTATTTCATTGTCACTTTCATGGATTTATTAAAAGTATTCAGTGATCCTGTCGGTCCACGGCTTACAGTCTAAATCTACTTTAATCTCGGTCTCGGCTACTTGTGGCCTCCTACCTTACTTTGCCTTTTTAGGCCTTTTGTCTATTAATACAACTGTGCTGCGAGCTAAATACCTGAATCATCACTTTATTTGCTTTTCGTCGTTTTCTTTGTGTTTTGTCTTTTTTACTCTGCGCCGCTGCGCTGCTGCAGCTCACAGACATGAATGTTTCCATCTGAGCATGATCCTTTTTTTCTGGGTTATTTTATGGTCAACAAAAGGATGCAAAAACTCTATTGTAAAAACTTCTGTAATAAATAAATAATAAAGAAAGAAATCCAGCATTCGAGTCAAAAAAACAGATATTAAAATATACAATTAAAATGTTCTGATTAATGTAAAACCAACAACAGAACAAAACTGCGATTAAATCTGCGTGTAAATATTAGGATATGAACAACTAATTGTTTAAATAACCATCCTTTAACAAAGGCTTCAGGCCATAATTATCAGACGGCTTATTGCTTGTCGAATCCATTAATTACAGAGAAGACAAACATTATTAGTGTCCGCAACCAAACACAATGTAAAGAAGGCCTGCTGTAATTAGAGAAATGAACCGCTGCCAGCTGAGTAAAATATCCTGATTTTTCGTGTTTAACAAGAAAAGTAACACAATGAAAATACAACAGTAAATGGTAGCTGTGTGATCTGTTAAGTTTAAATCGCTGCCTGTGTTTGATCTTTGTAAAATAAATAAATAGTTTAAGCGCAGTAAAAATTAAAACATCTGCCGGGTCTGTTTGAGTCAGACTGTTATAGGCCTAATGTTGAACTTTCTGCAGTCTAATAGTTTTGTTTAACCTGCACCTACAGTGTGACTTTACAGAAACGCTCTTTAAGAATGTGGATTGCACGTGATGTTCAGTTAATGCGCATCATAAAAATACTCTTAAGCATAATCTTTTCCCGCCGAAATTGTTTTTTGTCACAGCTCTCACACATAAATAATACAGAGGAAACTATAAGAGTGTACACACGTTTTTTTTTAATTCTATATTTAAATGAAATCGGTACGTCACACAACAATATTAACAATAATAATAATATGAACGATAATAATAATAATAATAATAAGTTTTAAAATGAGGATGACAATTACATTTGAGATGGAGATGAAGATTAGGAAGTGAGGATGAGCATAGGTATGAAGATGATGATGGTGAGTGTAAAGAATCAGAAGAAGATGAGGATAAATTGATAAAGATGAAGAAGCTGAGATGAGGAGGAGAATGAAGGAGAATGAAGGTACAGGGGGATGAAGATGAGGACGACGGGGGAGGTGGGAGGCGGCGGAGGGGAGAGGAGGAGGGGGGAGGGGGGAGGGGGGTGTTGCGGTCTCATGACGTCATCGCGAGGCGTGCTGCAGAGTGCTGGCGAAGAAAACCAAGGCAGCGCCGCGGACACGCAACCAAAGCGCTGATTACCGCGGACGCAGCGTTTACGCTAAAGTGGATTTACTGAACATCTGCATGGGGAAACTCTGAGGCTTTATTCCTTTTTTTTGTCGTCTGCCTCTACTGGGAACCAAATGGTGAGTAGAACATGCACCTTGTCTGTCAGGTCATTGAATTTCGGCTTTGGGGGTCGGTCAGAAAGTTGGTAGGCATCTCGCTCCTCGGTCGTTTTACGCTTCAGATGTTTCAAATACGAGTCAGACATGACTCAGGGTTAAACATGATGTACAAAATTAAATGTTGACAAGTGCTGACTCCACTGAGCACTGCTTGTTGTCAGATAGTTGGGGTCAGAGAGGCAATTGGCCGTAGAGAGGCCGGAGAGTGAGTGGAGCTTTACGCACAGCAACGGCAACTATTTCTGGAATCAAACAGCAGCAGCAGCAACATTTTATTCATTCAGCAGCAAAAATAGATTCAGCGATACTCGGAGTGCCTGAGCATCACTGTCAGCATTTAGCCTACTCTGTGCTCCAGCCAAAATCTGCGTTAATCTCTGAATGACGCCTTAAATGAACCAAATGAAAATAAGAGCAGGCGTGTGCGCTCACTGGAGCGTGTGACCTCTGAGGGACAGAAGAGAGATGAGTGAAGATTTACTGTGGACATAAAAGCAGCTAAGGGATTCCTGTAGATAAGAGCTGTGTGTGTGTGTGTGTGTGTGTGTGTGTGTGTGTGTGTGTGTGTGTGTGTGTTCATCATGGCATGGATAAACTTTTGCCATGTTGTGTTAGGGATGTCACTGAAGGCCCAAAACATGAAGAACTGCGTTTTATATTAAACATATTAAAGTATAATAAATAACAGTTTTATATGTGTGAGGGAATGTTGCTGTTTGATTTAATATTGCTGCTTTAGTAATGTTATTTTTTATTATTTTGTAGTGGCTGTAGAATTTTCCTCATTTTACAATAATTATTTGTTTTTTCATTTTGTGAAAAGCAGGTGTTTGACAATTCAGACATGGACGCAGAAAATAGTCCAACATGAATATGAAGTTTCTTGTGTTGTGTAGTTTATTATTGCATGACTTAAATAAAAAAGTTTTGCACTAACTTACAGCAGCAAAAAATAGTAGATTATAACACAAACACTATTTAATTAGGAGAGGAAAAGACGTGTATTTGACTGTTTTAACGTCTTTAATATGCAGGAAATTTTCTCCTGATGCAAACTTCTTGTTCTGTGTTTTCAGGCAACTGGAATGGAACTGAATCTGTCGAAGAATGTGATTTCTTGCGGGGATCCAGGTATGACTTGTTCTCTGCTCGGTTTGATAATTAAATTTCCCCTGAGAGAAGTTGAGTTTTTTATTGTTTGTGTAAAAAAGCTAAAAAAAAAAAAAACTATCATGTAAAGTAAAAGGATGCTGTAGTCTTGCTTTGCAGCGTAAACCTCACAGTACACAGGGCTGTGCGTGTTCACAGGCATCTGCTTTTAGATACAATATGAGTGACATGTAGTAAATTAATGCGCGCGGCATTTACAACATGCTGAGATGTAAGTGGGAGCGCGCGGAAATCAAATGAAAGCACGCAGAGACGAGCCTACGACATTTTCAACAACGTATCCTACAGCTCGGGTTTTACACACAGCAATCTATTTTTTTGTGTGTCTGGTTTCTTATTAGATGATTTCCTGGTGAGTTGTTTTGCCTTTGAAAAGCAAAAAAAAAAAAAAAGAGGGTTAAAATTTCAAGCCAGATGGGCTGCAAACATCAAAAAGCTCTATTCAGGAGGAAAATAGTTTCCTAAAGCAAAATATTTTTCTTATAGCATCCAATGAAGTTTTAGATCAGAAATAAAAGAGGGGGGTTTCTTTAAGCCTGGGTTTAATCACAGACCAAAAGAAAGAGCTGTGCGTAAAATGGAGACTGTGAAAACCTTGGAAAATATCTGGGGGTTTTAGGCATTTAAATGCCAGACACGCGAGGAGGAAACTGGTTGTGCACAATCTATTTAAACCTAATTTTCTGTCAGGAAATAATCATTTATACTACTAATAAATTTGCTTTAACTTAAAAGCCTGGGTGCTAAATTAAAACAGCAACAACACAAAGTGGACACAATTATTATGAAGATAAACTGGCTGATGGAGATTAATATTAGTACTAGGTGTTAATATTTTGCTCTTTATTAAGGTGCTATTTTGCAAAAGACATATATACAATTTATTGATTTTTGGAAGTCAAACCTCTCAGTTTTTCGTGTTACAAATTTATATTTTCACATATTGAGAACTAATTCCACTTCAGCTCAAGTTATGAACCTTTTTTTATAAATATATATATAACCCCACAGTAAACAGCTGCTGTGCTGGGAGTAAACAGACCGTATGTAGAACTGCCTCACAGGGAGAGTAATTTAAAGGACATGAAAAAACATGACATTTGGCATTTTAATATATTTTTCTTATGGGTGTTTTCACTGTGATGACCATTAGAGGTGTTGTTTTATTTACACCTGTCAGGTTGTTTGTTGGTTGTCAGGCTCCAGGTCAAACAGACCTTGGACCAAGCAGAGAAACCATCACCAAGGCAATAATCAGCTCTGTCCTTCTCCAGTTACCCACCGTGTCCAGTTACATCTCCACTGCTGCCCTTCCCTTGAATCTGCTCGCCAGCTTTAATTTTCGATATGCTTTGTTTTTGGCCCCGTGGTTAGCTTTACTTTACTTTGCTTGGTTGCCTTACAGTGAAGAGAGGGGAAAAAATACACCAGGCGTATATTTTGTGTGTGTTTGGTGTGTGATTAACGGCGTTCGCCGAGTTTATTTTCACTTCTTGGAGGAAAATATGAGTGTTTGCATTGCCACTGGCCTTTAACCTGTCCTGCCGGATGGAAAGGCTTTTTCACTCATCCATCACACGCAAGTGCCCTCCAGAGCAGAAGAGGAGCAGGACGCAGGCAGGGATGCAGGCTGAGGAGGCTGGGTATTTAGATTACCTCCATCTATCAGCCTGTAATATCTGCTGGAGGACAGAGGAAGGTAGAATCACAGGAACTATCAACTCCTCCATGGAAAATCTCCATGTGTTGTAAATCCTAGGCTATATTCCGGTGGGGACTTAAAGGGTCACTGGGTTTACTGCGATCTGATTGTATTTTAGTTTACTGTAGTGCTGCTGTGATATTCCTATAACAGGGAAACCTTTTCAACTACAGTATTTTTAAACCGTGTAATAAGCCTGTTTGATTTCTTTTTAAATTTACAATATTGTATCTTTCTTAAATGTATTGTAGATTGATTTCAGCTCTTCTTTAAGAATAGGTTACAACTGCACTACTGCCTCTAAATCACCGTATATTGGGCCACCCAGAGTCGTGCGCACTTACGCAATACCATACGCAATGCACCCATTAACCCCCCACACTAACTAACACGCACCAATTCCGACTTCCAGTCCATTCAGCCTTCAAACCTGCATAGTAAATAGCACCTGCTGACACAATGGGATGACCAGGTCCTCGAGGTCACTTATTAAAAAATGCATCATCACGTCTCCTACACGGTGCTGCGCATGCTCTGCTGGTTACTCCCGTGTTTTCTGCCCCAAATATCTCCTCAAAACCATTTTACGCAGTTGGCTGCAGCTCAGAGTGTCAGTAAGGCAGGTGGGGGATAGTAGAGTCCAGCCCAAGGACACTTAGGAAGGCTGTGTGTGAGGGTCGAACTTGTTACAGGACTGACTGTACACAGATGATTCTGCTTTAAAAACCCAAAACATGTGGATTGGTTAATAAAATGTCTACATATGCAGATCATTTCATTAAAATGAACGCATACAGCGACCCTGTAATGTGTAGAAATATAATAGACCCTTATATGAGCCCCTCTCTCTTTAGCACTCTCTCTGTGCAGACAGAGGGTGAACAAATATAGATGGAAAAGGCAAGTGATTGTTGAGAGCTTGCACAATTGTCTCCTGAAAAGGCCTTCGGGGGAGTTTTCCGGTCGGACGGGGATCTCATGTCAAAAGTCACCGTCACACAATGGCCGAAAACGCTCGAGACTGGCGCCGGGGACAGTCCGAGTCAGACTGTGAGGCCTGAGCCGGTGCACATTTACCTGACACATGTAGGCTACAGGCCGGTGAAACAACAAGTCAGCAGCCATGCAGCCCGTAGTCACCCAAGAAAATGACACTTGTAAATTGACGTAATCTGGGTTTTCAGTCTACGCGTAGCCTAATTGACACAATACAATGGGCTGTATTTTCTTAACAAATTTTTAAAAAGGAAGTGCTGAATTCGAGAAAAACTGAAATAAATTGGGAAACTGGGCAAACTAGTAATGGTTTCTCAGTCGAGTGTTTGTTTTTCATTTGAGGAAAATAAGATTTTAAGACTCTAAAGGCTTAAAACAGGCTAGTAAAAGAGGACTTAGCGCGGACCTATTGATCTTGCTCATTCGTTGTTACATGTGTGAAAATGGGGCCTCTAAATGGGCAGATTGCATGAGAAAGAAACAAAAAGGAAAACAAAATCACTGTTCAAAATTAAAATAAAATAAAACCCCATCTCTGACTTCCCTAGATAAAGAACTGGCCTATGATAAGGCCTCATCTGGCGCCATTCTGACGTCAAACTAATTGACATGAAGAAGTTTGTGGGCAGCAGCTGCGTTTTTTTAAAACCGAGAAAGTTTTGCTTTAAAAAAAAAAAGTCTCTTTTTTTTACTGCAGCTTCGGCATTGCTGCAATACATTAAAGCATATATCAGTTCAGTGCAGCACACACAGATCAGCAAGACAACATCTGGACGAAGCTCTTTAGTTCTGCACACCGGCTCACCAGTGTTCAGGGGGGGTTACAGTTCACTTGGCTGTGAGGCAATGCAAACACTGTGCGTGCGTGTCAGGGATGACAGATTATAATCCAACCAGAGGACACTCTGGGATTAACAATTCATTTGCATTTTTTTTCTTGATTTTCACATTTAGTTCTTTCTCAGCTTTATCTAAAATATGTCACAGGATTTAATTGGGTTTGGACACTGTCAGTCTCCACAGGGAGATAACACGCAAACCTCTTTATATGCCGTCATCACATCAGTAGCTAATGACTGCATTTTTAGCTCGTCTGTAATCGCATCATATCAGCGGGCCGCCAGTCATAATGGGATTTGTGCTGAAAGTTTGGGATCCAGCAGTGCAGTCAGAGTAGGATGTTAGGACACTGAAGTGCATGTTGTCGGAGTTTCAACTAAGTTTCTATTTATGTTTGATTACAAACCGGCGGCTGTGCAGCGCAGACAGATCTACTGCTGTCAACAGATTATTATTCACCGAGTTATTTGGTAGAAAGCAGCCTGGTGCTGGCCCTGCTGCAGAAAGCACACAGCGCAGGTACAAAACACAGCGTGTGTTAAGTAATGAGATAGAGAGAGAGAGAGAGCTCTGATCTGCCTGCCTTTTATTAGTCCTGATTGTTTATTTGTCAGAGAAAAAGACAAGAGAACCAAGGAGCTGATACAGCGACGCTTGTCAGTTTACAGTCTCTCATTTAAAAAACTCACAATAATCATGATGTCACCGTGCACTTTTCATTCTGAGGAAACAGTAACTGGGCAGGCCCGCGTAGATAGCAAATGTTTATTCAGCTCAGTACATATCCGAGATACAGTCTACATCGTGTGAGAGTGTGTGTATAAGCGCACCCAGCTGCGTTACAGCGGACAACATTTCAAACATGCCTGCACGAATAAAAAGGCCCATTTTACTCGGAAAGAGCAAAGCAGTTGCCCTGCGCGCTCCCGATAGATAACCCCGCTGCAGAAAAGCGAGTGAACGCTGCAAAACATAACCAGACATCCAGTCTAATACTGAGCCTATGCTCAGGTAACAAACCCACCAGCAGGGTATAAATTCACTTGGTAGGAATAGCCTGTTTTGTTTTTTTGTTTTTAACTTTTTCTTCCATCCAAACTTGATTAAATACATTTGCATGTGACGAAAAACAAACTTCCAATTAATTAATCGCACGTTTTTCATTCGTTTTAGCCTGACGTCAGACTAAATATCTTGTCTGGGTGGATGTGTTTTCTTGCAGCGGGCAGTGGGTGGGACTCGCTCGTTTTGGGGAGGTTAAACGCAGCAGATGGGTGGGTCTCATGTGTGGGTTGGAAAGACGGAGCTTCCTCTTGGTCACAGCGGGCAGAAGCTTTTCTCTGCAGCGGATAGAAGGAGTGCGCACTGGGCCGTCACTGCTGCAGTGGAGGGAAAGGGGGGCTGGCTGTGTGATTTTTTTTTCTTCTTCTTCTTCTTCTTCTTCTTTCGTGGAAGGACAAAACTCTCGTGGAAATTCTCCCTGCATGCTTAATTCTCTCATGTCGCTGTGTGTGTCTAGCAGCGGGTGGATTTTTTGTAGAGTAGCTGTTGAGGAAAGCTTTGTGCAGCCCAGGATTCACCCCGTTTCCTCTTTGTACGCATCCTTCTCTTCAAGGTGGGATGAATTTGGACAGAATCGCTGAGGCAGTGAGAGCACCGCCGCCCCGCGACGTGGCGCCCGCGTTTCATTTACCCAGAACTTCAAACAGCAGTCGGGAAACTTTAGAGAACTCAAGCAGCGAGTCTTCAGACACAGAGTTGGCAGGTACACAGTCAGAGTGCTTTTAGCAACTCGATTCCTTCTTCTAACAGCTTATTTAACGTCTCCAAAGCACGTTTACGGTGGGTTGTCACAGCTTAAAGCTGCGGAAAAGAGAGACTGAATATTTTAGTAAACTTGCAGTTCCAGTGTTGCTTATTCTTACTGCAATGACGAGTTATTTCCGTATGTGACGATGTAACATCCACATGGATAAATTACATCAAAACACATTTACATTAAATTTGATCTGTTTCTGCTCTCCAGTTTAATGCGCACAAATACAACAGAATAAAAGCAATAGTCCAGTTTTGTTACACCCCATTTTCTGTTTACTGCGCTGGATGAAGCAAACACTTGGCAGGATCCCGAGGTCTGTCAGGGAAAAATGTGCAGAACAGCCTGGCCTGCTGTCAGTAAATGCATTAAAACAAACTATAAATATTGAGCCCATCCACCAATCTAAACTTGAAAGCCAGAAGGTCTGAATTAACAATTCTCAAGAAAGCTTTTTGCTCTTCAGCTGTGCAACATTTTTAGAAACAGATTTTTTTTTGTCTCAGTCGTCAAAGTCTATATGAGAAAGAAATAGTTAATATGGGTGAATGTCAATAATTCCTCCTTTCCTAGTTTGAAATTATTTATAGGGCTTAAATTATAAACGATGTTTTGGCTTCAAGTTTTAAGTTGCTTGTTTTATATTTGGTGAACATTCAAGGGAGTATTCTGTTTTTGTGATTAACCTTTGCACGTGCTGACCTTTCAGATTAACGAGGCACTCTTGTTAGAACACGAATACAAGGTAGCCGTTGGGAGATAAGAGTGTAGTAATATTGATCTATCAATGTAAACCGAGGCAGATCCAAGTGTGTGTTTGAAAGAATCGATGCAGAACTCCCTTACATATTTGTAAATATTTGGCTTTAATCGGTCACTTCTCTTCTCTGGCTTATTTTGAAGAACTTTGTAAATAATTTGTATAGTTCTGGCTTTTCTTATTGCATTCTGACAGGCCTTTTCATTGACCAAGAGCTTTACTTGCACGTCGCTGCATTTAATTCCACTCTGAAATGTTTGGGTGCAGATACTAACATTTTAAATGCAAAAAAAAAAATCCCCTATTTGCATGCTATTCCAAGTAACCTAAAGCTGCATCATACTGTAATTTCACCCCGATTTATGATCCACAGAAAAGGAGAGGAGCGCTGAACACAGGAGCGATGACGGGAACGCGGACGATCCCAAGAAGAAGAAGCAGCGGCGGCAGCGGACTCACTTCACCAGCCAGCAGCTGCAGGAACTGGAAGCCACTTTCCAGAGGAACCGATACCCAGATATGAGCACCAGGGAGGAAATCGCCGTGTGGACCAACCTGACCGAGGCCAGAGTCCGGGTAAGAAGCCAGCAGGCAGGCCTCCGGCCGTGCGTAAAGTGTGCGTAATGCGTGCGTAAAGAAGATTTGACAAATAAATTAAAGCATTCTTGGGTGATCCTTTCGGGCAGGAGAATTCTCAGTTACCTAAATAAATGAAATAACTCAACACATGAGCCAAATAAATAATAAAATGCTGAGCCAAAGACCTCAAAATAAACAATTTTAAGAAAACTAACAAACAACAATTCACCAAAAAAATAAATAAATAAAAAATAACTAAAACTTTAAATTAATGGATTAAAATAAAAGTCGTATGGGAGCGCTAAGTGTTCCCACCATTACTACGGGAGGCTCTGGGGTCTGTACTGCAGACACAGTGTCGTAACTTTGTCCTGTGCTCTTAATGAATGAAAGAGTGAAAATCCAGCCTTTTCTATGTAAATTACTGCGCTGAGTTTACATTTCATCTGTGATATAATTCAGAGACGCTCTAAAGAAAATCCGTTGACAAAAAACTGGGAGACTTTCAAGAAAAAAAGCAGTGTTAACAGATATTAAGTTCCACTCATCCCTGACTGTCAGCTACAGTGCATCCAAAAAGTCTTCCATTATTAAAGCACGTGTAATTCCCAACACATTTCTGACACAAGCGGGACCAAAACTGCACATTTAAAAAAAAAACAACAACACTCATTTCATGTTGAAAAATTTGCAGAAAATGCAAGATGTCTTAAACTATTTGTATGTTTTGGAAATTAAACCCTTTTTAAGGGTGTATCCGCGCTGCTAATGGAGCGTTTGTCTTTTGATGACATCACCACCAGTCTGGACCCCCATTTCTCTCCGCGAGGAGACTGTTCGTGCAGCCAAATCTACCTGGAACTGTGCAATGAATAGAACCAGCATGTGATTATATTTATTCAGCAGGAGGATGATAAATTTACCAACTTGAGGGGGAAAAAATCACATTTGAACAATATCGTATTTAATCAACTTTAAGAGATTTGAATTCTTTTAACTCTATGGTCCATTTAAAGTAGAAAATAACTGACACACTACGTTGCTTTTTACTTTGAGTGGCTTAAGAAATGTTGGACTCATCGGTATATTCCGTTTTTATACAGGTACTCGCGCAGGTTGCTCTTTTCTGGACAAAAAAAAAACTTGACGTAAGAAACGTGCGCTAAACACGAACAATAGCAGTTGGTTTTCATTTACAGCAACTGGCGCCTGGCGGCCTGTCCTTGCAAAATCCACCGTCTCAAATTGCATAAAAATGTTAAAATTGAAGTGCAGAGAAACAGTAAAAAAAAAAAAAAAAAAAAAAAAAAAGTCTCAGAAGTAGTTTAGAGTGCTGGATGTTTCATTTCTGGAGCCAAGAAGTGCCGAATTATACAAACAGCGCAGCCTTTTATTTGGGCGGAATAAAAAGAAAACATTGTACTGGGTGACACAGCGCAGTCTGAATATTTCACCCTCATATTTGGGCTTTTAGTGAAATATGTTTTGCCAGTGAAGTGTTTGGACTTGACCTATGAATGCCATTTAATCAGGAGAAACATATATTTAGTGGGCCCAACTATTTTGAATGTTGCCAACTATTCGTCTAATTGACTTTAATTAGGTTTTTGCTTGTCAACATAACATTAAACACCCAAAGTATTTTATTTAATTTCGTTTTTTTGGCTGAAGCCTCACACGAGCCGAGGCAGCGCTGTGAAACGCAGCCTGCGTGTTTCCTGCGCAGCTCTCCTGTCACATCGCTCATGTCTTTTGTGGACAATTTGTCCGCAGCACCCTGTTCCTCGCTGGACTATAAATAGCCGCCGTGGGCCCTCTCTGATGATACCACTTGTAAACTGTTTCTACTATGAATTAAAAATGACTCGCAGAGTGCCGACTAACGGATATTTTGTCAGGTTTTGATAAGGCGTGAGGATATCCAGAGACCCGTTTCTGATTCATTTACAGTCGGCCGCCTGTGCGCGCGTGATTCATGTTGTAAACATGTTGGTTTTATTTTGGGGGAGTCTGACCTACATACTGATATATACACCGAGGCCTTCACTTTACCGGGCATACAACGCAGAAATAAGTCATTGCATTGTTAGATATGGTGCAATAAAAATTATTGTCATAACAGGAGTTAAAACACATTTTCTTTACAGGATTTTCAGTAAAAATATATTAAACATTCTTAAATATTAAGACTCACACGAAATGTTTCATTTAAAAAAAGCTTCCAGGACTTTTGTTGATCATTTAAATATTTTTCTATCCAGAGCACATTTAACACCTCCTGCGCAAACACAACTGAATATAAATGTGGCTTAAAAATAGAATAAGGCTTTAATAAATAACCTACTATAAACAACACAAACAAAAAGCAGCAGTTTGGAACTGACAGCTGCTCCTTAGGCTAACTGTCGCCACTGTTTCACTTTAAACACTAAAGTCTTTGTTTTCAAAACACACTATTATTTGATTTTACTGAATGATTTTGAAGGCTGGACTAATTTAAATTAAGGTTCAGCTGCTGAAATCTGTGGAGATTTTAGTCAAGTGTTTAATGCTGGAAATATTTTTTAGTTTTAAATGCAGCACTGAAGCAGCGTCCATCTTAAACATGTTTATCATTATTTCATTAAACAGACCAAACTGATTTTTGTGACCATATGTAATAATAATAATAATAATATCTAATAACTGTTGTATTTATAGACAGTAACTTAAAGGATTTGACCATGATGCAAATGAGCCTTTGTGTGTTTCTCAAATGATCACAACTGAAAATTACAGAAATATAGTCCGGGCCTTTTTTTTTAAATGTGTTTACAAACTAATGTAAACGGAGCTGTCCGAGTCAAATCTGGAGACGTCAGAGAATATTAAACAGATGCAGTTATATTAAAGAGCTGTCAGTCAGCTTTGGGAGGGGACGCTGCTTCAAATTGTTGAGTTTCGCTGCGGGCTTTTGATTTGTGCCTGTAAAATCTTTAACCCCAAAAAGAATCATTTTAAAAATGAAATGTAGCTGCACAAGTTTAGACAAACAAGATCATTCATTTAGGAGTTTTTAAAAAAGGTACACACACAATTTTGTTATCGACTGTGACCTGAACACAAACCCTAAAGGCAGCAGCACAACAAGGGTTTGATCCTCTCTGGCCAAGTAAATGTTCACAGAAATATGACTTCATTATTATTACATGTTCTACAATTTATGATATTTAAGGAAAAGCCAGTGCGGCGTCATTTCTAATGGAAAGTCAGATTTTATGACTTGATATTACAACATTATACGTCTTTAACATACTGCAGGCTCCGGTTTAGTGCCACATACTTGTGACATTTGTAGATTTTGGGGCTATATAGTGTATACTTCATTTTTTGGGAGAAAAAACAGGAATACAAAGAAATTTACATTTTTGACTGTTTCTTGGTGACTCTGCTCCGCTGCTGTCTGTTCATATCCACATGTACTAACCGTGTGTGTCTCCTCCAGGTGTGGTTCAAAAACCGCCGGGCCAAGTGGAGGAAGCGGGAGCGGAACCAGCAGATGGACCTGTGCAAGAACAGCTACCTGCCGCAGTTCAGCGGCCTGATGCAGCCCTACGACGACATGTACCCGGCTTACACCTACAACAACTGGACAAACAAGGGCCTGACTCCGGCGCCGCTGACCACCAAGAACTTCACCTTCTTCAACTCCATGAGCCCCCTCACCTCACAGTCCATGTTCTCGGCGCCGAACTCCATCTCCTCCATGACCATGGCCTCCGGGATGGGCCACTCCGCCGTGCCGGGCATGCCCACCCCGGGTCTCAACAACATCAGCAACCTGAACGGGATCGGCACGTCCGGCATCAACTCGGCCATGTCGTCATCCGCGTGTCCGTACGGGCCTCCCGGCTCTCCGTACAGTGTTTACCGGGACACTTGCAACTCCAGCCTGGCCACCCTCAGACTCAAATCCAAACAGCACCCAACCTTTGGATACAGCGGCCTGCAGAGCCCCGGATCGAGCCTGAACGCCTGTCAGTACAACAGCTGACGGGCCAAAAACGGGGCCTAAATATAAATAAATATATATGTGATGAACGGACACGGTGTAAGAGCTTATAGGCTACCTGCGGATGAAAAAAAAAATCAAAGACAACTAAACTGGATTAGTTGCAATCATTTTTCAAAAAAATGGAGTATGCGGGTTATGTGTTTACCATTGAACTTGCACAGCAATTGAAATGTCCAGGTTTTTCGGATTTTTTTTTTATGATGAAGACGTGTTACATTGCTGCATTGTACATACATACATGTAAATATATACAGGCCTAACATATGAAACAGACGATGGGATTTTTTTTTTTTTTTTTTGTGCTTACTTGCTTTTGAAGACTGGCTGGGGGAGGGTGTGGGGAGGGGGGGGGGGTCTCGACCAAAAACAAGGATTTGCAAGAAAAAATAAACTGTGTGAGCATATCATGAATCCAGACTCGATGAAAAAAAAAGAAATATAGCCTTTATTGTACATATTTTATACTGCTTCTGTGTGCTTTCTATTTACCGTCTATGCAGGGTGCCACCGGCCCGTTACTTTCAAATGTTTTTTTTTTCCATTTTGTTTGCTGAAATCTAGAAAATCCACGCATGTTTAACTTGAGTGCAACGTGTTTTGTACGATACTGTAAGACTTTGCAGAAGTGAGTTCATTAGCCTAAACTGTATACAAAAAAAAGGTGATTCAAAGTCCTCATGTGTTTATGGTAACATGTTTGTTTGAATAAACTCCAGGAAAAGAGAGGTTCATTTCAAGTATGTTTTAGAGGAGCCGAAGTGGTCCAGTCCCCCCCAACCCCACCACCACCACCACCCCACCCCCCCACCCCCACCCCAAGAGGAGCAAAATAAATAACTTGGCTAAAAATCCACAGCCTATTGATCCACACAGTTTAAAAGGATTATCTCAGAAATATGAAGATTTACGGATTAAAGGGACTAGTTATCTGGGTTTTACGCACGATATTTCATTTTTTCTTTTGTTCATTTTGAAGCTTATTTTTGCATTATTGTCTATTTATTTATTTATTGCACATCAAATTACACTTTCTTTGTGGATGGAAATAAATCCACCGGAGTTTATTCGCATCTTTCAAGCTTCCAGACCTTAATATTGTCTAAATTAATCGGATTTAATAGGATCATTGTCTAAACCCTTATTATGGACTATTGTATGCTACTATTATTTGGTGAGGTTTGATACGGAACACAGTCCTATATGCGCTATTTCATACTACACAGTGTGGAAGTAGATTTATATTCTACTTGATCTTTGCTCTCATCACACTATAATAACACACGAGATTAAATTTGGATTCATTCAGGTTGAGGTTTGGCACCTTTTCGCAGGGCCGACTTCCATTTTAAAGAAACATACTGTAGGTGGTTTGGTGCGTCTCAGCCTCATGATTATATCCAACCTGCGTATTTTACACCAGATGGAAAAACAGCTTGTATGTGAGTCGAAGTCGTTTCTGTTCTCAGTTTATTTGAGCTGCAGAAAATACGAAACTCTGAAAACAGACTCGAGTCTGTCTCAAAATGTGTGAAACACCTCCTAGAAAATATGTAGATTTTTTTAAAGCAGCATCTTAGTCCTCATTTAGCGACAATGCAAACAAAATGAATTCAATATCATATCTTGTTTTCTGACACTTGCAGAAATCCCCATATCTATATTACTCACCATTAGCGCGCAGAACAAGTGTAGCAGCAATGATTGTGTGCTTTAACTGATAGTGCACTGTGAAGGACGGATGTTAGGATTAGAGGCCACCCTTTAATAAACCGTCACATGTACAACAGGCTCAATGACTAATAAAAAGGCCTTTGATATCTGCAGAATTATCACAAGATTTATACGATACTGACTTAGATCCACAGCGGTGCAAGTCAAACTTTCTAATGTAAACCAGTGTCTAAAGTAATAATAGTGAAGTTCAATTTCTTTTTTCTTCTTCTTATTAGGAACTTGTTCTTAGTACATATTACTTCAGGCTTTCTATTTCCTACTTTTTGCCATTTTAATTTTACATACTAATATTCCTGTATTGTGCCTATAATTGTTATATAGGATACTAAAAATTCAGTCAGTACTTACAGTCCTAAAATAATATTTTACCATAAACTGAAGTGTGTCTGTGACACTCAAAAGTGAGTTTATCTTGACTTCATGGTTGCTTTTGGGAATTACCTTCCAGTAGTATTTCTATTATATTCCTATAATATTTTATCTCGACTTGTTTGTTGACGTGTGTCTGTAATACTCAAAAGTGAGTTTATGGTGGCTTTTTGGTAATTAGCCATCTCCTCTAGTACTTTTATTATATTCCTATAATATTTTATCTTGACTTGTGAGCGTGATACTCAAAACTGAGTTTATGTTGACCTTAAAGTGCCTTTTTGGAAAATGTATCTCCTAGTGACCATTTTATTTCTCTAATATTTTACCTTAACATGTAGCTGTGATATGAGTTTATGAATCTAAGGTTCCTTTTTGGCATTTTTTTAATCTCCTATTGTGTATTTAATATTCCTATAATATTCTATCTGAACATGTAGTGAGTCTGTCACACTTAAAAGTGAGTTTGTGTAGATCTTTGCAGCGTTTTGATGATTTTATCTTCAATAATATTTCTATAATATTCTACCTTAACGTGAAGTGAGTGAGGTGATTTTATGTCTATTCCTATAAAATCATATGCTAGTGATTCTTTCACACTTTAATTGACTTTATGTGGATCTTAAGGTGGCTTTTTGGTAATTTTATCTACAATTCCTATAATTAATCTTACCTTAACATGTAGCGAGTCTGCCACACTTTATGTAGACCTTAAGGTGCATTTTTGACAATTTTATTTCCTATAATATTTCACTTTAATAGGCAGTGAATTTATGACACTTTCAGGTGAGTTTATGTGAGTTTGTGTAGATCTTAGGAGCGTTTTGGTGATTTTATCTTCCATAATATTCCTATAATATCTTCTCTGAACATAAAGGCTAATGAGTCTGTCACACTTAATTGTTTATGTACATCTTGAGGTGCCTTCTTGGTAATTTTACCTCCTATAATATTTCACTTTAATATGTAGTGAATCTATGGCACGTTCAGGTGAGTTTATGTAGACTTACTGTAGGTGCGTTTTATCTCCTATAGACAGATACGACTGGTCACGTTTAAAGTAACATATATATATATATTAGACACACTGTGTTGTTTCTATTTCTGTAACCCTTTCTATCTACTGTCACAGGTTCACTGAAGCTCTTGTCGTTGACGTTTACCATTTATAACAAGTCGCAACAGCAAAATCAGCAGCGCGCGCGCCTTCAAATTCTTTCCTTGGGCGCGCCCGCGTGCACGCGGTAGGCAGCAGAACATTTACTCAGGGCGGGTATGCGCACTAACCCTGATTTGGAAATGTTTGACGGGAGTACAAAGCGCACTCGAGGCTCATGGTGATTCGCAACAAAAACAAAGCATGCACGCAGTTGTAAATGTAAACCATAATAGTTATAGTTATGGCCTCGCGGCACCGTGAACGCGCCTCAACCCGGAGGCCAAAGTTCAACGATACTTTAAAGCCAGTAAATATTTGCACTAGTCTGGTAATGGGAACTCCCCACTTTCTCTGAATTATAAGACGTACTACAAAGGGATAGAATAGAATAGATTGTGTCTATACTGTGTGCTGTAGGTGTGTGTTCTCAAGAGTATTAGATCTCACATACAAAAATGACACAAAAATGACTTGATTGTACACACAGTGATAACCTGAGGTAATATCACGAGTGTGTTGTCTGTGCTCTTACTCACACACACACATTACACTGGCACAGAGTGTAAAATATAGCCTACTACTGTATATATGTACACATTTGGGTTTTGGACTCTTTAGTAGGACAAAACAAGCAATTTAAAGACATCCCCTTGTTATTATGGGCCTTTTCTGACATTTAATTGGCAAAATGATTAATAGACTAATTGAGAAATAAATCAGCAGATTAATCGTGAATGAAAAATAATAGTTGCAGCCCAACAAGTGAAGGTCAAAGCATCAAAAAAGGGGAGCACTGCAGCCAAACTGGACTCAACATTTTCACTTTTAACACTCACTGCAAATTAACTTCAACACAAAAACAGGATGAATGGACTTTAAAATGTCGTCACAGACCTTTTGCAGTTAGTCGTATAGCTGCTTACTCAAGAAGAACTCACCCAAACAAATTTTGGTTTTTAAAATACATCATTATGTTTCATTCTATGCTTTTACTTGAATATCTAAATAATACTGGCTTTCCATAAGGCCCCTTTAGTATTTAACTGCTCTCAGCTTGGCCACATTGAGGCAAGTCTAAATTACCAGCTGGACAACTTCCCCAGGGCCTCCAGATCCCAGGGACATTCCCAAAAATTAACTGCACATCATTTGTTTTTGTTATTTGCAAATATTAACTAAGGTGTTCCCTGCATCAAAATCTGGTCTTAAGACTTTTATAATTTTAAATGTCATTGAGTTCACATGGTCAATTTTCCTTGATAAAGTTGTGTTTAATCACATTATTGCTAAATGACTGACATAAAGATCTGAGGTCAGGTACTATTCAACAGGAGTTTATCTGAATGTCATGTATATCCTGCTGTGTGCACTGTATTTAATGGCCACTTGAAGGTGACAGGGTACATACATAATAAACATAACATGGAGGAGGTTAAACTGTAGCAGACTATAAAGGAAACAGAGTAAACAAGGAGACAAGAGTCAAACAGGATTTGAAAATGTGCTGAATGGTTGCACAAAGGTTGCACGCTTTCCTTTTCATTTACATATTTCATCTAACTTTCTGACATACTGCAAAGTAACAAGAGGCAGTATGTAGTATTTTTTAGATACTATGTCAATGTCACACTTCTCTGACATCTAAATAGTTCCTACAACCTCGCCCATCTGGTGTACCCTAACAAAACAAGCACCTTTAAACCGAGGCCTCCCCTCAACTATGACTACAATGCTGCTCAGCTTCTGTTAGTTGTCTGATGCCAGCTCCCTGCAGCAGCTCATCTGATCCTGAACCTACACTGCAGCTGCTGCATCCTATAAACACACCGAGTTCCTGTTTAGAACCAAACCTATAGTTTATTCAGTAGCCTTCCCGGGCTCTATAATAAAACACTGACCCTGTAATCAAACAATAGCAGCAGGGGTCTATTAGGACGACACTGTACCACCAGCCTTCATCTTTTTTAATGAGTGTGACATTTATCTCTCGGGGTGCAAGGCAGCTGCTGCAACCCAAAAACAACACATCAGTCCTTTGTTACTGCAGACCGTTTTCTAAAACATGCCATATCTTAAAAGCTTTTTAAGTGTTTTTCCGATCTTCCAGGAAGTTTTAGATTTACGTTCATTTTCATATGGTATGAAAATCAAATTGCAAAGACCCGAAAAATGCATGAGATGGAAAATCCATCACAATGAACATCTTGTCTGCTTTTATTAATGTCAAAGTTATATTGTGTTATAATGCAATGCAGAACCTCCCATCAATGGAAGTGGCCACTCGCCGTGATACGTGACTTATCTATAGGCACATTTCAAATGTGTCTGCATGTTGACTTGATACAATACTAAAATTAATCAAAAGTAATGGCTGATTGGAAAGTAGGAAAAAATGCACACAGTCAAAAAAAAAGTGTGGTATGCTTTGAAAAATGTGTTGATAGAGATGTAAAATATGCATGATTTGTAGTAAATGGGCTAAAACCTGCAAAACACACAGTGTGGTCCTTTAGCTGCATGACATCGTCCTGGAGGAAAAAAATCTTTTCTTTTACAATTACATGAAGCTTTTTCAGATCTCGGAGAACAAAACAGGAGTGAAGCAACAGGCTGGATCCTGAATTTCTGTTCACATTTGATTGCTTTTGGGTTACTGTTGCCATGAAACAGTAACTCAAGATGTTTTGCTCTTGCTTGTTTTAAATGCACTTTGGGTTATTGTATCCCTCTTTTTTAGTGTACATAGTGTACACTAACACACAGCAGTTAAGTCACTGTTTGTCTTTCTGTCACTTGTTATATATCATTGTGGTGCAAACTAACCACAGCTCAGCCACACTGTCATGGCTAATAAACTTATACCAACTGCCACAGGTGAGCGACACAAGACTCGTTGTGCAGAGCAGACCAGTTTTGACTTAAATATTAAATTGCAAGCTGCATGTACAGAAAGCCGCAGGCCCCTAGATCCATTTTTCTTAATACATATGCTGTTCAAACTGAAATGAAATGAAGGGAAATCTTAATGCTACAGCTTGAAATGATATTTTAAACAACAGTGTGCCAACCCCATCCAACACCTTCGGGATAAGCTGTGAGTCAGGCTTTATCACCCAAATCAGTGCCCAAACTCACTAATGTTCTAGTGGCAGAATGTGAACAAATCTCTGCAGCCAGGTTCCAAAATGTGGTAGAAAGCCCTCACAGAAGAGTTATAGCTGCATATTAATGCTCATGGTTGTGGAATGAGATGTTCAACAGTCGCATATAGGTGTAATGTTCAGGTGTCCACAAACTTATATAATGTGTATAATATTAATATCATGACAGTAGACAAAGCAGTTCCCTGGTTATAATAACATGAAAGCTTAAATCGTACCTGCACAATAAAGTGATACCATTTTCCTTATCAGACTTTTCTGGCTGAGTGAACTTAACATTTAAAGCCACTATTTCTTAAGTCATCATATTGATATACTGTGTAAACAATTTCTTGAGTATAAATATCTTTACATTTGACATTCTGAATAGCTGGTTTTGGTACCATTGATTATTGATGATACATTTCCCAGGAAAAATCCTTCAAATGCAGTATAAGAATGATTAATTTTACCTGTTCAGCTGCAGCAACAGGACTTTTCCACATTTCCACACGCACGAGGTGGGGCCTTCCATCACTCTGCATGATACATGTCTTCTGCACATGCTCCAGTCAAACTCAACCCTTGGACTCTCTCTGAATTTTGTCTTCCATCCTGTGAACACAGATTAATTATTTTACTTTGAGAGGTGAAGTCTTTGATTTCTGTGCTTGTTGCAAGTCACAGTTGGATGAATTTGACCATACAAGTCAACAAATTAAACTGATTAAAACTACTCCTTGTGTGCAGACATTATCACACCAAGCTCCATTTATAAATGTAACAATTTAATGTGGCTTACTTTCTGACTAGACCGACTAGTAGCACAAGACTTCAAGCATGCACCAAATGAATAAATTTAACATTTTTCAATTCAGCCTTAATCCAATCCACAAAGCAGTTCTCATGTCAGCAGAATCTCTATTTTTACAATAAGTGTGTTATGATCCTCTCAGGCAAAAGACAACAGAGCACATCTGGTGTGGCCTACATGACTTGTGAGGGCAAAACAGTCTCACAAAACAGTCTCACCCTTAAATTTGACAGAAACCCTCATGGTTTCAAGATAAATGTCCATAACCTTCTCATTAACAGTGTGTTTCAGCGTCACCATCACTTAATATCACACGGTAGGCACAAGTTGGGCAGGTTTGAGCACACTGGCATAAAAAAAGAAAATGCTACATGTGACACTCTGGGAATACAGGCTAATGGCAAAAAAAACATGGGCAGGCCCATGTGCAGTGCAATGCTAACAGCTGATTAATGTTATTCAGTTAGCACTTTAGAAAATGTTGCTATGTTAAGGAACAAATATGATCACATTTTTTCCAATATCTACAGATCCAGAACTTTATATCTACATTTGCAGACAGAACACAACATCATGCGCTTGAAATAATAATTTATCTTAGACCAGGATGTAGAAGAGCAGTGTCAATACTATACCAGACACTTGTTAGTCAGGAAATAGTCGGAACAGAAAGGTATAGAACCGAGTGGGAGACTGAAATGGGCATACCCCTCACTGAGGCGTTTTGGGAAACATCTTACAGTAATATATAGGTTGCACCACTCAAAAGTCCAAGTAAACAAGATGTATCCCAGTGTATCAGCATTGTGTAATAAATGTAAGAATCAAGCTGGCACCCTTACACACCAGTTCTGGACATGCTCCAACCTCCACTCATTCTGGACTTCTGTATTTGATTTTTACTTAAAAGCAATTGGCAAGCAATGGGAGTCTGACCCCCTTGTGGCCATTCTGGGGTCTACAAAGGACACTGAATTCTGGCCTTGACAAATGGCCGGTGTTGAAACACTTTAAAGGTCTGAGGGAGTTTGAAGGTGTGGGATGAATGATTGATTATATTAATCCTGTAACAGTGGTAGCTGTATACATGTTTATTTATTTGGTTTATACACTTTTTTTCTTGTTTTGCTCTCTTGGTTTGTCCTCTTGTTTTCTAGCATGAGTCTTTTAGCTTTTAGCTTTAGCTTTTTAGCTACCTTGCCCATTGATGTGTATAAAGTCTTCCAAATGATTATAATTGTGCGTTGTTTTACACCACTATAATGTTGTTTTTGAAAGAAAAACTTAGCTTAGGCACAGCTAACACAAAGCTAACACACTTGCAATTTTCTTACCTTTGTTTGTCACCTGCCTTCAGGTTCTTGGGCAAAAGGATCTGCTAGGGTCTGCTATCTATTTATACTTCCTGGTTATACCATGTTTGAAGAAAGGAGGGGGGGGGTCATGTTTTTGATGAAAGGTGTCTTTTCAGAAGCTGGTGGTTACATAAATGTTTGGCACTAATTTTTTCTGTCAACAAATCCCATTAAAAGGCCAAAACTAGCAATGAATTTAGTCTAGTAACAAGTTTAGCTTGTGTAGTCAAATCCTGATTCCTATGTGCCATAGACCTTTATTATTAAAAACACATCAGTGTCATTAAAAGCTTTTAAAAACACATCAGCTTGCCACACCGTTGTGCTGGGTGACATGTACAATCTAAAAGTGTTTAAAAGGTGAACAACTGCACAGATGAGAGGCTGAAAGCTCACAGGAATGATCCATGTGACTCTCATTGCCACATTTCCAACAAAAAGTCCTTGAACAAGACACTCTGCTTAAAATCTGTGTGGATAGGAGCATCAGCCAAATGTCTCAAATGGTCCAATGGTGGCTTATTTTACTTCCTTCCTCCAATATTTCATTGAATTTCCAACATTAATGATATAATACATCCACTTACAGCATGATCCAAAAGTTAAATGTGTTATCTTAATGAATGTATTTTAATTAAATTAGCCTAAGGCCAACCTGATGACTGTAATACTCCCTGATATGAAAAGCCAACATTTATGCTGTGCTGCTAAGAGATACAATTTGATTAATTGAGCAGAGGTTTGATTACAAAATATTGGATCACATGTAGTCAGAAGAGCATTTGGCCAATAACTGCATGCTGTTGCAAGCCCAAGTACAACAGCATCAATTACTATAATTATATGTGTCCTGAGAAAATGATTCAATTACCGCCAAGACTCCATCTCTGTACCGCAGTAATTCTGACAGAGCTGACACATGACAGTCATTTTGGGATTAGTGACCGTGCTGAGTTGAGCTGCAGTGACTTCACAGCCTAGTCTTTTGCGTGTCATGTGCTTAAAACGCACCAAAGAGAGCTGTGGGTGGCTGAGTAAAGTATGAAGTCTACTGTATGAGGGAAGATACTTTATTTGTTTTAAAGAAGTGCTTTGCTGTTATCACTGTTGCTCTCTTTGAGTTGCAAGTTCACAGCCGTATATCAGGAATTCTGGGAGATGTAGGAAATCACTACTTGAAGCAGATTGGGCATGGCAGAGAAAAGTAACAAAACACTTTATGGTCACAACACTATATAATCAAAAGTATGTGGACACACAAACATTACACCCATATGTGATTTCTGAACATCTCATTTCAAAACCACGGGCATTAATGTGCTGCAATAACAGCCTCCACTCTTCTGGGAAAAAATTCCACATGACTTTGGAAGCTGCTTGCAGATTTGCTCCCATTCAGCCACAAGAGCATTAGTGAGGTCCGACGCTGATGTTGTGTGATAAGGCCTGGCTCGCAGTCGACGTTCCAGTTCATTCAGAGGTGTGGGATGAGGTTGAGGTCATGGCTCCGTGCAGGCCAGTAAAGTTCTACCACACCAAACCAGGAAAACCATTACATTTTGGACGTCACTTTTGTTATGTTGAAACTATAAAGTTGTAAGCTCCACATTGTCTAAAATGTAAGTGTGTGCTCTAGCATTTAGAACAACAGGCACACACCAAAAGTAGACAAAAGTATATGGACACATACTATGTTTTATATGTATTGATGTTTTATTTATAATGCAATATATCCAAACCTACAATTTTTATTTATAGCTTCTTTATATGTTATTTTTTTTGTATGCCCACACAGCAAATACTGTACATAATAAACACATAGTTTTCTGTAACAGTGTTATGCAACAACTGCGCAGTGTCAAATAGCCACACTTGCTGCATGGCTATACAGATGGCAATGTTAGTTGGTCCACCACTTTGGTCCAGACTGAAATATCTCAGCAACAACTGGATGGATTGCCATGAGATTTTGTACAGACATTCATGACCCCCACAGGATGAAGCCTACCGACTTTGGTCATCCCCTGACATTTCCTGTAGCACCACCATGAGGATGAGATTTTTGGTTTTTAATGTCTTGACAACTATTCCCATTTCCATGACATTTGGTACAGCCATTCATGCTCCCCACAGGATGATTTGAAGTAACTTTGATGATCCCCAAACATTTCAACTAGTGCCGTCATAGTCATTTTTTATTTATCCAATATTTTGGTTTATGACCATTCCCATCATTTACATATTAAGATTGGCTCCTTATCATAAAAAACAAATTAACCCCATTTGACACTACTAGACAGCAACTGCTTTCCAGTGAAATAATGTAACTTTGGGGATTTTACATTTTTTAGATAAACTAATGAATTAAACATTCCTTTTATTGGCTGAGAAAATTCCTCCTACTTTTCATGTTACATAAACCATAAAAAAAAACCACTGGACTCACAAGTACATTATAATTAGCTTTAATTAGCTCATGAAAAGTTGGCAATTTGGAGACACATGATTTTCACAAGACAGCGACCACTGTAATGCATGTCTGTATTAAGGAGTTGCTGTTGCTGATACTTCACTCTGGTATAAATGTGACATCTATTACAGCTATCCTTCATAAGAAAATGTGTTTTTAACAAAACAAAATTGCACTGATGTATCTTTTAAATGGAAGAAGACAGCATGAAATTGCCACTCATCGGCAAAAAATCACCAAAACAGACAACAATATGTTTCTGTTCACACAGATGAGAACAGCCAGTGATCATCCAGTAGTTACTGCCGCACCACATGGGAAATGTACAAACGGGGTGCATTTGATCAAATAACAAATGCCGTACAAATGTCTCTACAAATGTTAAGCTCCTGGTTGCTTTTTGGCATCAAGCACACACTGTGATTACTATCAGCGGTGTGTCTGCAGCAAAGCCCACAACAGACGAGCCTACATGCTAAACATTGGCCTGTGCACTCCCTTGGAGACTCCAAAAGCAGACTTAAGTCAAGATTGACTTTCTATGACCTTGTTATCTTTATTTGGTAGTATCAGATTGCAGCTACCGGTCTCCCACGCCATCCCCACATGGCCAGGGAGTGAAACTGGTATTCATACGCTAGTGGAGAAATATGGACCACTATCACGTACAGCAGGAAAAAGCCCAGAAAGCCTCTCTCCTGCTCGCGGTTTCTTCTCTCACTCACTGATGAAACCTCCACCTCATCTCTCTCCCCTGCTCTCGCTCTCAGGGGCACTAGACATTTATGCTGGGGAGAATTATTATTTTTCCATCTCAAGGTCTGCACCAAAAAAAAAGGAAAAAAAGCATCCCCCACCTGGCTTGTCCCACTCATCTGTTCTCGACTCTATTCCTTTCCACTCTTCTCTCTCCGTTTGTCATTTACTCCCCTCCACCTCTACAATCTCTTAACCCCCTCCCCACTTTCTCTGCTTCTTTCTTCCTCATTCCTTCCCCTGTCTGTCTCCCTCTTGTTCTGCTGGGTGTGTGTGTGTGTGTGTGTGTGTGTGTAGGCAGGACTGCTGGCGGTGCAGAATTAGTAGGTGAAACTGAAAACGGATTAAGGAGCCAGAATCCAGGGAGTTCACTAATGGGAGGGCTGGCTTGGCTGCCTGCTGCGTCTGGCCATCAGCTGAGGCCAATTATCTAAAGGGGCCACATCTGGCCTGGTCTGGTCCGGTTTGGCCTTGTAGAAATGGCTGTCTGGTCATTTAGAAAGTCCCCCTCCTCAGAGGAGACAGGGTGGCCTAGCAGAGAGGCTTGCAGTGCTGAAATTAGTTGATTAATTGATAAGTTGATTATTAAATCAACAAAAATTTTGATAGCCCAACCATCAAAGGAAAACTGCCAAAAATGCAAGTTCAAGCATCTAAAATGTGAGGATTTGCTGTTTTCTGTAAATTAGAAATTATGATTGGCATTTTTTTACTCTTTTGTAACAGTTTGTACACTAAAAAATCAATACAAATAATCAACAGATTAGTCAGTAATGAAAATAATCTTTGTTTGCATATGTAGAGGCTTGAAATAAAAGGTCATAAGTTGAAATGAGCAAGACACTGGAGCCTTAAGCTCTTACTTAAAGCTGCATTTGGTGACTTTATGAAAACACTATATAGTATTGACTGTATTTCATCCTTTCTTAGACCCTGTAGATTCAATTATTTGCTCAAGTAAAAGTCTTGAGACATGCGTCACAAAGCATAATTTCTTATAATTTCGAGGGGGCGGGGCGGGGGTCAATTGTGTACAAAGTCTGAGGTTTTTATGCATTTTATGTGGATACTCTGACAGCCCATCATCCGAGACGAATTCCCTTAAAAGCGATAAAGATTTGGATTTATTCATAACTGCTCTAACCTGGCTTTACTTCAGAGAATGTTCTCAAATTTTGCTGGGTTTCAGGTTTTCCTCAGCACAGCTATCCAGCTAACAATCCTGCTTCATGAGACAGGCCCGTGGTTTTGAGAATGGACAGCCCTCCATCCACAGGAAGTATTGGATACAAACATGAGAGTGAAATCCAAACGTTCTGTTTAACAGCGCTGACTGAGAGCTCTTTGACAGAAAACTGGACTCATGATGTTACATCTTTTGGCTGCATCGTTCCTTTTGCTTAGCGTAAATGATGAGTTGAGTTGGATATGAATTTCCTCACTGACATGACCTTTCTAAATATTGAAATCACAACACAAGTTAAGAAAATTGGCAAGTTCAGGTTCTATGCAAGAAATTCCTGTCTGTGTACAAACTGAGCCATTATCGTTAATAATCTGTATTTTACAGTTAAAGCTTTTACTTCAGCTTTTAAGTTACTACAGCCTGGAGCAACATAATACAGCAGAAAATGTCAGCATGTATCTCAGAGTAAGAGGTATAAATGCAATGCCATGAAATGAAGCTCTTGGCACAAGTTCAAGCATGAAGACACTCATCTGCCTGTGCCAGCACACATTACTCGCAACTCTTCTGCGCTATAAAAGTGTCCCACTGTCACGGTGAGTTTTCCTGCTCAACTTATCACAACCTTACTCCAGCGTCTATAGTTCTCAGGATCTCAAGAGTCCTGGTGTGTCAGTGTGGATCCAGGTAACAGGGCCAACACAAAACCTCCTGTGCTAAATGAATTCATAGTTCATGCCATTGTCTCCAGTCTTTCTGGATTGAACCAGAGTTTAAATATTACTGACTAAATATTACTTACATGCAGTGGTGGAAAGTAACCAAGTACATTTACTCAAGTACTGTACTTACAATTTAAAAAACTTGTATTTTATGCTACTTTATACTTTTACTCCACTACATTTTGGCAAATATTATATATTTTTAATTCCAAAACTACATTGATTTGACAGCTATAGTTACTTTTCAGAATACCTTTAAGAAATGATATATGATAAGTTTATAAAAATCATTGTTAACCCCTTTACAAAAAGCAGCGTCTCGTTCAGGCTCATTATCACGTTTATGAGTTGTTAGCACTTCCACCAAAGTTTGATTTCTGCTCTAAACTAATTAAAAGATTGTTTTCATTTAAATAACTTTTTGGAGACCAAAGAGGTAAAATTATTACTAATTATCAACATTAAAGGTCCAGTGTGTAGGATTTAGTTGCACCTAGCGGTGAAGTTGCAGATTGCAACCAAGTGAATACCCCTCCCCTTATCCTGCCCTTCCAAGCGTGTAGGAGAACCTACGGTGGCTGCAAAACTGAAAAACGTGAAAGGCCCTCTCTAGAGCCAGTGTTTGGTTTGTCCATTCTGGGCTACTGTAGAAACATGGCGGTGCAACATGGCGGGCTACATGGAAGAGGACCCGCTTCCTATGTAGATATAAAGGGCTCATTATAAGGCATCGAAAACACGATTCTTATTTTCAGGTGATTATACACTAATTAAAAGATACTTATGAATATTATATTCCATTTCTGCCAAGTCCGTTCCGCTAGATGCCACTAAATCCTACACACTGCACAGAACTTTTCTCTCCCATTTATCAGATTTATCTTGTGACTTGGGGGGGGGGGGGTCACAATAATAGCGTCATTTATTATAATATATCAGGCATAGGGATGGTTTTTCTGCAGAACCAGTGCTTTTAATTCTGATCTTTAAGTACATTTTGCTGATAATAGTTGTGCTGATAATTGTTGTACTGGCACTTTTACTCAACTTAAGACTTCAACTTCTTACATAATTCCTACACACAACCTATAAACATTAAAGAAGGAGCTGTTTCAGATGCAAGTGTTGTCATGCTGGTGTCCATCTCAGACAGTACAAATGAGATACACACTGCAGTACAAACAGAGGCAAGTTGGTTTCATTACAAAGACTTGAATTGTCTGGTATTGTTTCCAGGCCTTTCAGTTGCCTTCCTGTACAAAAAGCAGTTTGAGGGTTGGCTGCATGGGTCAGTGTTGTGCGAGTTAATACACAACAGATGCAATGGTTGCCTAATGTTGGTCAGAACTTGCCTATACAGGTGAATGAATAGGGGGTTAAGTGCTCACAAATCATGTATGCAATATGATATATATCTAACTTTGGCCATGTGCTTTATCCTCACTAACATGTGTGTGGGCCTGGATGGCCTTCACTGCGAAAAGGAAAAACAAAGTGAAGATTTGACAAATTATCTAATCTAATGTAAATACAGCCCATGTAGAGCACATAAGATTCAAGTTACCATGTTAGCCAAAGCCTGGAAGAGGATAAAATACAGAAACTGAACTTAACATCCAACGGCAACATTACTACAGAGTTCATGGTTTTGAAGAGAGCTGGGATACAGCACTGCCATCCAAAAAAACACGCACATACAGTATTATGCACCAGCTTTTCAACATGACCAACCCAAATGAGAGGTCACTTAAGAAGCATGAATGACTGGAAATCAAGTGAAACATTGACAGTGAACAGCACACAATGCACACATCCAGCCCAGGCAATCTGTGATGCTTTACATTTACACGTTTAAATTCAATCACTTCTTATGGGTGTAGATTTTCCCACCAATATCCACATCCGACACCTGTTATGATTTGAACAAATAGAATAAATCTGCACCAACTCACGTGGAAAGAATGGGATCCTCTTTTTCTCCTTCAGCTGCATATGATCCTAATAAACATTTTGGTTGCCACATTTTGGAAATTACAAATGCATTTAAATTTGACATTTCCACAGTGCGTTGGTCGATTGAGTGTAGATTTTTTTTCTCTTTCTGGCCTCGACACAATCATCGATGACGAGATGCCCCGTCCTGTCCTGCAGGAGCTAGGCAATTTGCAGTAATTTTGATGACCTTGGCTTCTCAGTAATTGCTTACTTACCTGTTACTTGCAAGTCTGCCCCTGATTGTGGTGGAGGCACCTCTCATCCTTCATGCCGTCACGCCCAAGACATCACCCCCGAAGGGACTGTCAAAATGCAATCTCACCACCTTTTCAACACCTGGCATATCAAGCGTTTACAGGATGCTAACAAGACACTAATTCTTTGATGATGTGCCCCACAAAGGCTCTACTGCCTGTTGAGTTTCCCATGGTTCCTGGGAGGAGCACTTTAAAAATCAGCCCTAACGTCTAAAAGGACTGCAGCTTAGTTTTTTGTTTATTCCTAGCACATACTACACTGTTGGAGACAAATGAAGATCCAGTAGTGCTAGAAGTAATGCAGGGAATAGTTTTGATATTTTGGGATATACAGTTATTTGTTTTCTTGCTGAGAGCATAGTGCCGGACAATTTCTTGGGAAAATCCAGGCTAAAAACTCAGAGTACGAGAGGACAGAAAAAGGCTTTTTCAGCATAGACTGGAAGCATGAACACAGTCCTACTGATTTGGCTTTTATTACACTCTTTTCTCTTAGCTGATCTCCTCCTGATGGCGACCCAGTCAGGAAAACACAGCAGCACTATCTGACTCATCCCTTACCAAATCGTAAATCAAATAAATCCCCCTTCCTACTGACTTTGACCCCTTTCTCATTGTGCTCCACTCTCCAGCGCCAAAAGGAGAACATGTGGTCTGGTGGAGGACTGACAGGGAAAAGTATTCTCTGGATCCTTGCTGGACAGAGTACAGCAGAACAATTACACTCTTTTCTAATTCCATGTGTGAAAACCACAGTGACACACACAATGAAACGAAATCTGCCAGAATCAGTTAGTAAAAGAATTCTGAATCTAAACCACAGAGTAAGATCTTCTACAAAGCCTTTGAAAGTCCATCTAATTCTGGAGTCAGCGCAGGGTTACATCATTGTAAATCAATTACAGACAATATATAACTTCACAAAATCAAACTTTTATTCTCATAGACAGCTTATACAAAATATGCTGTAAACAACAAAAATAAAATATCTTTTTCAGATTTTATTTGAGACAAACACAGAGGCCTCCAGAATATGGACTGAAAATGTACTTTTTTGTGAGGAATATTTCTTTTAATGTGTGGCTGAAAGTGAGGAAACTAGGAAAGCTGAAGAAGAGGAATTAAACTTAACAAAAACATTACATGGAAAGTGCAATTTTGTCGATAAATTTGGCCATTTTGATGTCCCGTTTTGACAGTCCTCCACAGTCATGTGTAGTCAGGGTAATCTGGACCTGTGAAGACATAAAAACATTGTTTGCAATCACAAAGTAACCACAGGTCAGCCAGAACAAAGTATGTTGTTATTTTTGTAGTTTTAGTAAAAAATAAAGAGTTAAAATTTTTTGGTGAAATCCAATTTTTTTTTTATAGAGTATGTTATCTAATTGTCAAATTTAGGATATTAGGATTGTAAAATTGGCATTTTATTGGTTGAAAATGGCTCAACAAATTTTTTTTTTTTTTTTTTTTTTTTTAAAATCAGCCCTGAACCTTGCAGGGCCAATGCTGACACAGAGTCGACCGTTTGGGACTCATGTTCGTCATGAAATACCTTGTGTCAGACACAACGTAGCCACGAGGCCGCGCCCCCTACAGTCATTGCCCTGCGGTCCTCTGCTGCATTTTTTAAAATATGCTGGAAGAGGAGGAAGCCTGCAGAATTTGGGTGTGTCGTTACTCTTTGAAGGGCTCCTTGGTTCACTTTGATTAGTCACATTTTCGTTGAAAGCTAACTTTTATGTCGGAGCTATTTCTTGACAAACATTAGTTTATCCATCAGCCCGGTCCTTCTGTGTGCGTCTCTGGGTAAAGCGCGGGTTGTCAGATACTGTCAGTGAGCGCAGGTTTTGGTTTTGGTCTCGGTGTGACCTCACTGTGACAACAAGACCCCAAGTAGTTCTAGCACTTAACTCTTCCTAAAACCACAAATTGCCATTTTTATATTTCTGTTTCGTGAGCTTTAGAGGTGTTTGTAGGTGTACTTTTTTAACTTAGAACAGAGCTAGGCTAGCTGTTTCCCCCCATTTTCAGGCCTTATGCTAAGCTAGGCTAGCCACATCCTGACTCCAGCTCTGTACCTAACACACAGACCTGAGATTGATATCAATCTTCCGATCTAACTCTTGGAAAGACAGCAAATAATCATACATCCCAAAATATCAAACTATTACTTTAAGCCTTTATCTAGAAAGAGTGACAGATATTCCAGTAATTTGGCTGTAATTGTGATAAGTTCAGTGCACGTCCAACTCCGCCTCCAGCAGGCTGCTTTTAGGATTTGAGTGGAAGTTTTTGGCTCCACCTTTGAGATTTCCCTAAACCAATGAGGTTACTCTCTGGAGAGCAGTAAAAATGTTAATAAACTCTGATTTTAATATTGACAGCCAAGAAAACAGAACAGAACATGATTGAATATTAATAGAATATTAGCAGCAGCTCAGTGTACAGCATCTATTTTGTTGAGGCTGAACCTCAGTCAGCGTGGGATTTATGTGTAAGTGTCTGGTGGAAAGTGCTGAGGGGGCCCAGAGACCTGTAGCACCATTCTACAGCCACTTTAATAAAGAGTGGATTAGGAGCAGCATTCCTCTCAGAGCAGCCCGGTCCACCACACAGTAACTCAGTGGCTACAGCCTAATGCTGAGAGATTTTCAGGGACTGGGTTTGTCATATCAACCACTACTTTATTTCTGAGGCAGAGTGAGAGAGTGTGTGTGAACGTTGGGGTTGTGGGGGCTTCGTGGAGGGGAGGCAGAGATATTTGCAGAGCTTTTCACAAGAAAAACGATGGGATTACAGTGTGAAGCTACTGCGTTTTTTTTGTCACTCTGACTAACGGAGTGTGTTTCAGACCTTTCAGTGGAGAGCTCTCCAGAACCAGCGAGGATTGTTTGACATGAAAAAATCTGACTTTATCCATTGTTGATTGATCTCGGTGTGTCTGTAATTTGTTATAAACCAACCGTAGCATTGCAAACATGGCAGTAAGTCAAACACGTAGTCGTGATAACAGTTTGATTATACAAGGCGTGATTTCTGTAATGGATACTAAGCAAATGCAGCACTGAAAGTGACTCTTCGACCACTATTACAAAGTGTGATTTGGGCCATAACGTAGACAAAGTTATTACCTTATTATAAACATTGAACCATTCTGGGTGATGGTTCAACTTCTCTGCCTGCAGCGCCACCCGTGACATGAAGCCAAACGCCTGGTTGAAGGAGAAACAATCAACAATCAATCATATCAGGAAGTGGATTTATCTTCTAAAATACTGCAAAGTTATTACCAAAAAAGGTTTTTATGCAATTGTTTGTTTGACTTTTTAGTTTAGTCTACTAATGTTTATGTAAACGGGGTGGACAAAATATTAGAAACACTTCTCAGTATAATGTAATACAGTTTAACAGCACCACAAACTACAGCCCCCCAAATCATAAAGTTATTAAAAAAATCACATTAAATCAACACCTCTGTAAAGGTGTTTCAACACAAACTGAGCATTATAACCCTCATAAAGGTAAGACTTATTGTAAGGCAACTGTATTAGACTGCATTAGTTTAATGAACAGTAGGTGCACCTAATTAACTGGCAACTGAGTGTATACACAAATACAGACATTACACACATCAGACGTCTTAAACTACAGCTCCAGAGGGCCAGAGCAGGAGACAAACAAGACAATTTCACATGATTATGATTTATTATTTGTTATATATTCAGCATACATATTTATTTATTTCTTTTGCATTTCTCCAGTTTTTGGCTGCAAAATTGAAGTAAAATTGACTCTTTATTTTAAAGCTGCAACGATCAGTCGATTAATCAATGAATTGCTCAAAGGAAAATTAATCAGAAACTATTTATACTATTTATACTATACTAATTTTTTAAGCAAATATGCCCAAAAGTTTGCTGGTTTCAACTTCTCAAATATGATGATTTAATGCTACAGTAAATTGAATATTTTGGGGTTTAGGTCTGTTAAATCATACAAAAGATGTCACTTTTGACTCTGGGTAATGGGTATTTCCACTATTTTCTGACATTTTATAGACAATTAATTGATTAATCAGCAGATTAATGAGTATTGAAAATAATTGTTGGTTGCAGCCCTACTAAATTTCACATTTAACATTTAGCAAGCTGTACAACCTGTCAACATAAACATTTAAGCTATGACCAAATACACTCTGATTTACCACAGTGCACTTGACACTAAACAAATCCATTTCTAAACCTAAAAGAAAAGGTTGGGCTGAAGCACAGACAGATTCAGGTGGACAACAGGTTATATTGTGTATATATAGTTTAATGCCAGAATTTCAAATCTTAGCTGCAAGGGGAAAGCTGTCGTTCTCCAAGAATACAATTTAAAGCACCGATGTTACTACTAAACATGGCAGGAAGTATGCAGGAGAGGAGAGGAGAGGGAAAGATGAGTTGCTCAGCTCTGGAGTGTATATAGGATTTGAAATGTATTATTTAAGAAACATAAAAACACTGGAGGTTTTTTTGTCCAAGTGTCCAAGCGGCCCCTCTGAGAGACAACAACCTGGTAAGTCGCCCCCAGGTCACTGATGGTAAAAATGCACGCTTACCATAAACACATAGTAATTTAGTGAAACTATTCAATTATTATTATTGATTTGATTTGACAAAATTTTCCTTAAAGAAATTCTGGATCTTACAAATTTAAAACATTAATTCATAACAAATGCCACTTTATCCAAAACAGTGTTGAAGCACTTTTGCTTATAAAAGGTCTGAATCAATTAATTAAAAAAAAACACAAGGATGATAAAAATATAGGGGCAGACACCCACGGCACAAGGAGCAATGCTGCCATCTGAGGCACAGAGAAGCACAAGTCAGCATCTCGGTGTATGTAGAAAACCCTCATGAAGGCATGTGTGCATACTTCCACACCCACGTAAGAACCAATGCATGGACACACTCAAAAACATACACACTCTTCATATTTCGGGTTTGGCATGTGGCTCTCTCCAATCACATGCCATCCAGGGAGTGATTATGGTTATTCTAATTATCTACAAAGAGGAGAGTGAAATCCCTCGTCATGCCCACTGTGAAAAGAGGGGGAAAAAAAATCAGGTAGACCTATTTCAGAGCAATTTCCCACTGCAATCTCAATTAAGCCCCTAAATACTTCCTCCCTGACTAATTAAATCAACTGAAACGCCATTGTTTACAGGCCATGGCTGCGGCCCTGTCCACCACCTGACATGACGAAACAGAATTACTCTCGCAGAGGAAATTGCGTTTAGCCTTTTTAGTGCATTGTAACCAATTTCTGAGACGTCCTGTTCGGTGCTCGTGCAGCGCGGTGCGTGTAATACGATCGGCAGCTTGATCAAATTGGTTATCAAGAAAACCGTCTCCTGATCAATTTAAGTAATTGGCATATTCCTGCAACTTGACCCCACTGGCACCAATTTGGAGTCCGAGGCGGTCTGCTTATTCTCACTTCTCATTGGCTCTAATGGAGATGGTTAAGCAGCCTGTCATGTCAGGTGTTGTTCAAACATGTCCTCTCTCTCTCTCTCTCTCTCTCTCTCTCTTAGGCTAATCTGCTGCTGGGGAACATTGATTGACAGGTAAAAGGATTCTGTGTGGGTTCCTGCACATTGTCCCATTTCAAAACACGATGTACTTTCTACAACTCACTTCCCAGCCTGGACTCTGTTACGAAACAAAAACTCACCCCTTGGCATTTTAAGACACTCCCGATCTCGTCCACAACGTTTCTATCCACACTTGGGCGATGCATTTCTACATTTTCATTTTTTTAATTTTTTTTGCTCAAAATGTTACTGTTGAATCTCTGGTGCAAACAGTTAGTTTATTTGTGTCCACGTGAAAACAGATATTATTTGCCAATTTTGGCTTATCACAGATACACAGTATATATCTTGGTCCCGCCCTGCGTCTAAAATGAATTAGTCTGGCTCTACTTAATGCCTATTTCATTTTTTGACAGCTAAATTTGAGGATTTTGTCACAGGTCCAAATGCTTCAAAATAGGGTTGCATTTTATGTGAATCACTTTATTTCCGCCGGAGACAAAACGTTTTTCAGCATCCTGTCCTTGATCAGCATGTGTGACTCATGGGTATATTTCCCTTTTTTTATACAGGGAGGATCCCTTTGAGCGCTACATGGTTGCCAATTGGGTCACACCACTCCAAAGTAACATTATCACAGTAACACAGTTGTGAAAATTCACCGACATTGCGACGTGCATGCAACTGCAAACATCTGCAGTCGCATGTGTATGATACGCTTCCATTGATATCCAAACTTGGCAGAAAACTTCTGAGTCTGCACCAACAATTGGTCACTTCAATTCAGTTTTAATTCAAGAAGCATATTTTTCTTCCGAAGCCAGCCATGGTGAAGCTCGCCAGTGATTAAGAACAAATGCTGCATTAGTATCCAAATAAGTGTGTTTTCTATTCGCATTTTGACTCAATTGGATTGACAGTGAACCAACTCCCACCAGAGTTTAGACTCATTATCCAAACTTCAAAGTGCTGAACAATAACGCGGGCCGCACCGCTTTTATCAAGCGAAGTGTCACACTTCCCAAAAAATTACATGTCCCCGTTCAGACCTCATTGATGTGCAAACGAACCACAGAGCAAAATGCAGTTTGGAATGTGAAACAGAAGATGACAAGTTCGGCCTGTATGCAACATGAACCCTGAGAAAAAGACTTCATGTCTCCGGAGGACAAAAATGAGGAGAGAAAAAGGCAAGGAAAGCGGTAATCTCCCACTACAAATAAATTGGAGTTGAATGTCCAAGAAACCTGAAATCCTGAAAAGGCCTGAAAAATCGTGCCCCACATCACCCTTCTCTCACAGGTGGTGGTCCCTCGGGGGCAGTAAGGAGAGTAGCAGGACACAATACTGGCGAAGTGCTGGTGCTACGCCTGCCTGTCACCCGTAGGTCATCTCAACGCCCTCCACTTGGGCCCAACAAGAAAATAAAACCAACTCTCAACTCCCAGCTGAGGTCTTATGTCAACAGAGGTCAAGGACTCTCCCTCTCAAAGTGCTTTGTTTACCCCATTTGTATTGTACGGGCCACACTTCTCGAGCCAACAGGTCAGCCAGCCAGTCGGCTATCCATCCTTCCAGCCCGCCAGCCGCTCTCTCCAACTGGCCCAACAAGTTGTAGCTGTCAGAGTCAGATAATTTGACATGACATTATGCAGGCCCCCATCTCAAATAATCAGAAACACCCGACAGCAGACCCCCGCTATGCCCCTTTCCTCTCGCGCCCGCTTTTGAGGAGCCATTTTGGTGCTATTACAGCATGATTGTCATACAACACTGGATGAGACAATTTGACGTCGGAGCAGAGTGGTGTTCTCTCTCTCATTGCGGCCGAGGGCTGGAATACAGGACTCAGTTTCAAACACATGTGTCTGTTATTTACAGATCGGTTTTCCACCGCCGCGCGGTCCAGGGGCTTAGAAACGCCTGCTCTGCCTTGCCAGGACTAAGTGCATGCAGATTGCGCCTACTCTCGCTAGCCTCTGACAGACACACATGCACACTGATGCATGTACGAATGCACATAGGCGAAAACCTCTCAGCGTACACACAAGTATGTGCCGACACACACATGAAGACAAGCATTCTTGTTCCGCAGCCGCTCTCCTCCATTACACACCACCGTGACTACCCGATGATTACCCTGCGAGCCCCATCATCACCCGCATCAGCGTCAGCCTCCTGGAAAACCGGCGCTCCTCTGCAGTGAAAGGCAAGAACACTGTGAACAGTGGTGGTGGCGGTGATGATGATGATGATGATGATGACCACACCTCTTATGTCTCATTTCTCTTCTTTCCCAAACAGCTCCTCAGAAGCTTCCAGCTGGCTGGACAAGGCTTCCCGCTAAGTTGACATGTAACTTAAAGCAAAATATCGAATAATTATGAAGCGAGCTGCCAAGTGCTGGAGTTCTTTCATGTAGAAGAGAGAGCTCTGCTGGGCATGTGTAACTTCAGCGGTATTAATCTTCTCTAATTAAGGTTCTTTAAGTTGAGAAACACATAGAGGAGCTTCAATTTGACACTCTGACAAAGGTGATGCACACTGCCCTGCTGTGAATACTCATTAAGTGACTAATATCCTGTGTAACAAATGTTCACACATGTCAGCTCCTATTTATGTAAAGAGCGTCATGTAATGCTCAACCGTGGCGTAAAGGCCAACTTATGCAAACCCCTCATTAACTGCAGGGTTACCAGCAAGGGCTTAAAAAGACATTGGGCTCGTCAAAAGACAGGAGACGTCAGGGCCATCTTAGCTTACCCAAGGACTGATAGGCAGATTATCCAACCACCTCCGCTTGGGTGCCACACCTCGCGGCTTCCCTCCAGCCATTTTTCACGAGATGAATGCAGGACGCCTCCAGTTCCCAGGGAAAGTTCCATTTTGGAGACGGAGGTGGGAACTGAACACCGCTGAGCCAATTACTGGCCTCCTGCTCTGAATAAGGGATATGGCATGAGCGCTTGTGTAGGGTGAGTATGTATACGTGTGTGTGTGTGTGTGTGTGTATACATACTGGGTTTAGATAACAACTTTTTGAGGCTAATAGACTGAAATTTATGACATTTTCATCACAAATGTGTGTGGGGACTCGTCTCTCTTATGGGGACAAAAAGCAAGTCCCCTTAACATTAATTAATTAATTTTAGAGTGAAGACTTGGTTTAAAGTTAAGGTAAGTTTAGGGTTATGTAAAGGTTAGGGTTAGTGTTGTGGTGGTTATGGTTAAGGTTAGGATAAATCTCCAGGAAATGAATGTAAGTCAATGTAATGTCCTCTGAAGTGATGGAGACACAACTGTGTGTGTGTGTGTGTGTGTGTGTGTGTGTGTGTGTGTGTGTGTGTGTGTGTCAGGAGGGGGATGGCTCAGAGTTTGGTTTACCCAGGGGCTCAGTTTTAGTTGTAGGACAACTTATTCAACACAAGCAGAGCAAGGCCCATAACGAGAGGCAGAGGCTTGAGGGAGATTTGGTGGAGAGGGAGCCCCTGACTGAATATAAAAAGGGGGATCAAGCCTCCGAGAACGTAGCGGAGGGAGCAGAGGGAGCTGTCTGAACACAGCGCCGCTCTCCTCAAAAATCACAGCAGCTGCCTCCGTCTCAAAATTGGAACTTAAGTCCAGAGGCTGTGTGGAAACTTTTTTCCGGTGCTTCTTGTCTGCGGTGAACCGCAACTTTAGCGTGTTGTTTGTCTCGTATGTGTCATATTTTTTGTTTTTGTCATATTATTTTGAGCACAAATATGATATGTAAATGTCATGAGTGTTTTTTTTTCCAGCAAACATTTCGACATGGAACAGCTTTCTGTTATGACCTCAGAAACATTTCTAATGAAGCTTTGTGGAGTTTTACTGCCTCTTGGCATCAGTCTGTGACGTGTATGCTCATTGTGAGATTTAATGTGGCCACCTTACACACTTCACTGTCTATTAAATATTTAAAGGTCTGGTTGCTGATCCGTCCAAACTGAATTTCAACAATTCTACAGCCCGGTGAGCAGACGCCACAGAGTGAATGAATGAATTTAAAGAGTATAAGAATATCTTGCATAATATTGTTCAGTACAGCAACATATCAAACCATGAATTTTGTGAACCCTTTCACTTAAACACTTTCACATGTACTCCATCAATGCTAATTTGCAAGGAAATGCTGTTTAATATCTTATTTTTGGTGCATGAAGCCAACATTTAAGATGTATGTTAGCGGAAACAGTCAAAAATTTCAACTTTGTTTATTATTGACTCTTTACTAGTCATTGTAGCTGAACCGTTGGAGCTGAGGTTTAATTATTGAAACATTTAAACTCACCCTCACTAGATAGCCGTATCTCAGCTAAATTAACTAGGTAAACTCATAAGTATCCTAATAATATGTTGATTAATCAATTTATCATTGAGTCTATAAAATGCCGTAAAATAGTGAAAAACCTTCAGTTTCCCATAATCCAAGGTGATGTCTTCACATTAGTTGTTTTGTCTGAAAAACAGTCCAAACCCCAAAGATATTCAATTTACTATGACACAATTATTTTTTGAACTACTAACTGATTGATTCAAAAGAATTTTTGAATGTCTGGAAAATGGATGGTTGGCTGTTTAAGCGATAAATAAAACAATCTTGAACTTTGCACGCACATATTTACAGGGCTAAAAGTTTCCCTTCCTTAGTTAAAAGGACCAGTGCGTAGGATTTAGTGGCATCTAGTGGTGAACCTACGGTGACCACGAAACTCACAAAAAAAGTGAAAGGCCCTCTCTAGAGCCAGTGTTTGGTTTGTCCGTTCTGGGCTACTGTAGAAACATGGCGGTGCAACATGGCAGCCTCCGTGAAAGGGGACCCGCTCTCTATATAGCTCATTCTAAAGTAATGAAAACACAACAATTCTTATTTTCAGGTGATTATACACTAATTAAAACATATTTATGAATATTATATTCCATTTCTGCCAAGTCCGTTCTGCTAGATGCCACTAAAGTCTACACACTGCACCTTTAAGGAAGGGTTTGTTCACTTTGCAAGAGACACTCGAGATAATAATCAGCCATTTTTCCATCCCGAATGCAGCCTTTGAGTGATTTTTTCCCATCGCTGTACGATGTCTGAATATTTGTGGGGAACTATGGAATGCCGTCATTGTCAACCTCATCTAACTTAATGCAACAGTTGAGCATGCACAGCTCACCTCTCCTATACAAACTGCATCTTAAGGCTACCCATTTCAGTTGTGTCACATGAATGTTTCCACTTCATCCAACCAAAATGTAAAGCAGATGGTCATCTGTAAACATTCATAACATAAAGCTCAATGCGTAAACAATATCAGACTACAACTTAAAAACATGCACAATTCCAACCAAAATGTACAGTATTAAAAAAAAACACACACACACACAGACAGACAGATGTTTCAACATATGATTACAAGGATTCTCACTGACCAAAGCAACTCCAGAAAGAGGATTTCACCTCTCAAACCCGATTAGATACTACCGGACTTGACGAGGAAAATAACTCAGTTACTTTTCAGACTACTGCCACTAACAGTGCACTGTATACCCACATGCCGCAGATAAATTGCTAAGGCGGTTACAACAGCATCATAACACTTTCCACTTGCCGTAATCAAAGAAAAATAAACTAAAAAAAAAGCGAGTCCAGCTGTCTTTTTTAGTTCATTTGCAGCTCTGTGCCTCATGTATTCAGCTCCACTTCAACAGACTGCCATTGTGGTTTTACAGTCTTGGGTTTAGCTCTGCCGCCCCCTAGAGACCACAAGGGGGGAGCGTTTCAACTCACAGAGAGGGGATTTGTTATTCTCATTATAAACTCTAGGGGATCTGATTTCCTCAAGCCCATCACTCGGAGATAAGTGGCGAATGGAAATCAGCCAGCATGTCGCTCCTCATCTCCATTCCCCGCCGGTAAAAGCCCTTTAAGAACAGCCATGAAAAATGAGCTAGAGAATTTGTGAAAATGCATCAGAGCATTGGGGGGTGGCTGGAGAGAGAATAAAAAGAGAAAAAGAAGGACAGAGAGACAGACAGAAAGAGTTGCCAACAAGTGAAATTAGAACAACATGAGCTCATTCCCCAATATGGGGCACAAACTGGGAATGAGAGACAGACAAAGACAGACAGACGGAGATGGGAAAGGGGAAGGGAGGGTGGCAACGACCAAGAAAAAAAAAGAAAGCCCATCTACCAGAAGGAATGATGGGGTTGTTAGTGGTTTGTGAACCAGATGAAACATTTTAACCAATTTGATTGTTTGTGAAAGAAATCATTCTGATCGAAACCCCAATTGCTGCCAACTGGCCGCCTGGCGTGTCTCAAGGTAATGCAGCCTGACATGTTGGGGTAAGAGGAGAGGCTTTAGAGCCAGGAGGAGCAGATGGGGGAGGTCAACGCTCACCCCCCAACTTCAAACGCGGGGAAGTGTAAAAACAGACTATTTTAGGGGCTAAAACAACTAACGACAGGATTAGAGGAAGTCCGCTAAGTGGCCTTGAGATGTTGCAGTTTACTTTGTGCAATACAGGGCTAAAGCAAAGTAGCAAACTGCAGTGCTGTGGCAAAAAACATCAACATCTAACTTGTTTTTCTGTGTTTCTTTTACCACCAGAAGAGCTATGGATTGCCACATAGGAAACAATAAGTGTGATTTTGTTGAGACAGTCAATGGAAGCTGCAAATCATTGTTTTCTGATACCGTCTGACTTATCCTGATGGGATAAACCCCACCCGTCTGGCACAACAAGCATGTCAAATTAAACACTTTGTGGTGTTTGTAGCACTACTTAAGGCAGGGGTATGTACTCACTTACTAGCTTTTCCCGCAGCTTTTGATTGCGTCCCATGGCCTAACGAGCGGTCATATCACAACCCCTGTCTCTGACCAAGGACGTATACATGACACCTTGTTATCACAGGACTCATGTTACCTTTTTGGGTCACGATGACACCTGAGTAAGGTCCATTCGCTGACGAATGCCGTGTAAAGAATTGTCAAAAACTGTCAAGTAATGAAATTGGGCTTCAGTGCTTGGTCAGATTTATAATCGTGTTTGATTAAATATTTCCTGATATAAATCATAACATTTTTTATGGTAATAGGAGTCGCGTGGCTCAGGTCCTATCTGTTTGGTGGCACCTCCTACTCAGATTTTTCATATATGTTATCAATCCATCTATAATGTTGTCATAATGTTTTTCCATGCTGTATTAGGGCATTAATAAAGGGTCTAAGGACAGAGGATGTTGTATTGCTTTAAAGATTGTGAAGCCCCCTGAGGCAAATTTGTGATATCAGGCTACACAAATAAAACTTGACTTTAGATTAGACTATTTTATTTGGGCCAAACACTGATGCAGTGAAAGTCTGGCATGTTTTGTAAAATGGAAAAAAGGGATGATTTTTGTATTGAGGTCTGAGAAACAAGTTATTCAGCTGAATGAAAAAAATACTGAGATTACTTTTTGTTGAAATAATGAAAAGATTGTAAAATACATAAATAAAATAATAATTCTTTCAGATTATCTGATCAATACACAAACAATAAATGTGTATAAGTAGCTTTCTTATTGTAGGTCTCTATTCAGTTTTCTGTGTAAATGATATTTTCTATTCTTTTGTGTTGTTTATGAACATAATTGAATAATATGTTATATACCTACCCATTATTTGTTTTTCTTTGAAACATAGAAGTCAACTGTGGGAATTTTTATTTATATGTGGTATTAATCTACGTAATCCCATGTAGGATAGGCCACCTCAGTTGTTGTTCAAACAGTCATTCATTCATTGTAGAAAATGTTTATATTCCTCAGAGAAAGGGATTATAATAGTCATTTGTGTGTGTGTGTAATATAATACTAATTTGGTTCTTTGCATGCTTTAAATAAGCAATACTTATATATTATATATATTCAAAAACTTGACTTTTATGTCTCATAACAACATGAAGCTTCACAAGCAGCAACACAACTTGTTACTGCTTTCAGTTTCCCTACTCGCCACAATTTTTCCTATGTGGTGCCTATTTACGTTCTGTCTTAGTTAACACACAGACAATGTAGGAATGACGCCATCTCTCATGAACAACAACCTTTCAATTATCATCAGTGCTTCCCCTTGCAGGTAGGAACAAAAAACAAACCAGGAACCAAACGAAACCACAGAATGCAACGGAGGAACCTGCCCCCTGCTACACCTGCAACCAATCAGCGCATAAACACAGATGAATTTATGTGTTTCCGATGGTTAGAGAGCTGGCTGTGTGTTTGGCGGTCTGCGTCCTGATCCCCATCAAACCTCCAGCCAGCGTACAACAGTCCCTGAAGACCACAGCACAACGCAGAGGCAGACAGATTTACACCGCTAGGAAAAATTTGACTGCAAAGTCTACTGGCCGTCTGGAAATAAAAAACAACAAAGACTGAAACTGCTGTGTGAAAATATAATGAAAAAAAAACTATATATTCACTCTCACCAGCTGGACAGTGATGGCTGATGTGATTAACACAATTATTTTGTCCGATACTGTCATCTCGGTCATTAGTTATGAGAGATTCAAGAGGTTTTATTGTCACGTGCACAGCAACACAGCAGATGGCAACATAGAAGGCAGTGAAATTTGGCTTCTTCGAGCTCTAGTTCCAATTAGAGTATATATTAAAATGAGAGAAAATATACAAACATAAATTATATTGCACAAAATTGTTTTACTCACTCATACTGTTTAAAGACCTTCAATTCGACAATCTGTCCTTCTTGTATTTTTAAAAGATGGATTTTTTGGTGTCTGTTTCTTTAATTTTATTACAGTGGCAATTAAAGAGAGAACCAGTGGGGAAAACGCTTCTCCTGCCTGGGTCAGGCTAGTTTGAGAGATTAAGTTTCCATGGTAACTTAGATCAGAGACACAAGTCTGAACCCAAAACTAACCTGAAAGAAATTGTAAAAAACATGACTTTACGAAAATGTCTTTAACTCAAAGATCTAACATGGTCAGGAGAACATAAATACACACAAACACACACACACACACACCTGATTAAAGGTTTTAAAGTGAAGCTCTTTGAAGATGGCATCACGGTCCTCCACCTCCACCCAGCCCGTGGCCCTCAGCTCCATCACTTGCTGATCCCGGTCTGCCGGGGAGAGCCAATGGGAGTCCGATGACTGGAGACACATACACATAACACACAACTCAGAATGTGTACACTTATTACATTGGAATAAGCACTAACTGTGAGTTTATTTTCTTATCTACAACTGCTGTGCAGTGCACGATATGCCTTACTTAACGTGAACAGACTAGTCAACAATATCATATACCCGTGGTCACTTTAATCCAAACTTGCTGATTCAGCCTTTTCAGTTAGAAAAATGCCTTTATTGCATTTATTCATGTCACCTGTAATTTAACAGTTACCTGAGTGCTATGACGGCTGCGTCCGCAAGATGGCAGCCTAACATCAATAATGAGTAATGATGCTGACCTAATTAGGAACCAATCAGTCATTATATTCATATTGATGTAATATTTATATTTGACTCTGTTTTTTTTTTAAATTATTGAGCCTGAATTCTTCATCTGGGCATATTAAAAAAAACACAAAAAGCCTCATTAAAAATTCTTTATCTTTTTATTATTGGCATACTTATTAACAAACGCACACTGGTGTGATTTGGTATGGCTCGCTCTTCAATTCGGCATGTATACAATCTATAAATAAGAACCTCAAGTCGAAATCAACAACTTTTAAGACATCGCAAAGTGCTCCCAAAACTACAACCCAGATTGGCGGAATATCAGCAGGGAAACGGGCAAATTCATTCATAAAGTTAAAATTGCAAGTGAATGTTGTCCGGTGAGTTGTGATTATTCATGCCGATTTGAAGAATGGCTCCGGAGCGAGTCAAAAAATGTAACAAATTCTGCTCATGAAGTGTGTCCGTAAACAGGTTTGCATGTTGACATTTAATTAATAGTTTTTCTAATGGAGTTTGACGTGCGCTTTTTTTCCCCTCATACGACAACGGCGCGGGTTGTGTAGATCTAGCGATGACTGCTATTCTGGAGTTACTACAGTGCTTGGCTTGTCTCATGAGATGACACTCACGCCAACATGACTACAGCTTAGCATGCAATACATACATAAGGTGCTTATAGGTGCTAATGCTAAAACACCGACTGTCAACGCGGCACTCACCATTTTAGACGCGTTGGTTGTGGACAGCGGAGGCAGGAACAGGCTGCTCAGCCTGAACAGGCGGCTGCAGGGCCATGAGCTGCTCGGCCTCAGGCTAAACATTAACCCAGACATCTGCTGTCCTCCTCCTTTATTGCCAGACTACTACCTCTACTGGGTGTCCTGCTCTGTCGGTTGTCCTCTCAGTTTACCGTGGCTGTTCAGTTTATTGCCTGATTAAAATCTCATATTTACTAACGGGGTCTGGTTATGCCAAAGTGACATGCAGTGATATGGTGAATAAAACAACCTGCAAACCAGAACAAAATGAATGAAAACTCAATTATATTTCTAGTGCAGTATTACCACATTTTCTGAAAACACCCTGTGCATAAATTGAATTATATATATAAGTATAAAATGTGGACAAACAAGTAAATTATGGGTGACTTTCCTCTTCACTGTAGCCTTTGCTTGATGTAATCCACCTTCTACCTTATAGAGTTGCAGCTTTTTTGTACTTTGTACTGCAGGATAATGGCTGAAAATGATCTAATACAAGGCACAGAAGAAAATCCACAAAAAAAGAAACACAAGCCTTTAGATTAGTCTTCAACATAACCAGTACAAATCATGATATTCTTTAATATAAATCAAGTAATTCATTTTATTCATCAAACAATTGAAACATAAGCAAATTAGCAACTGTTAGTTTTAATAACAAACACAATCGGTTATCAAATAATTGTTTACATCCAGTGAATTTTAGTCTGTATGTTTCAGTCCTGATGCTCATGCTCCTGTCCCGGTATGAGCCAGCGGATGCTGTCTGTCCGCAGGATGGCGTACGTAGTGAAGCCCATGATGAAGAGGATAGAGAAGACCAGCAACCAGTCAATGCTCCTCACCGGGACACTGGGGAGGGGGCCCAGGCGGTCTGCGTCTGTCACATTTCTGTTGGCGTCAGCTTCAAACCCTGGAGCACATAAACGGTTTATCAGAAAACGATTCTTGATGAGCAACATTGGAACACTATTTACACTATTGTCACCCAAATTATCTTGCAACCACCTAGAGGGCCCACTGCAGAGCCCCGGACCAAGAGGTGGCAACATAACAAACAAACAAAAATTTCTTCAAGTCTACGTGTTAATGTTCACCAAATTTCATGAAGGATTCTGAGAAGTCAGGTGCCAGATATTCAGATGTAGCAGCAAAAAGAGGCTTTTTTTTTTACCGCAAGAAGTGTATGAAGCAAACTTTGAGAAATTAAATAAAGAGATCACTTTGAATTACATGTGATCCACAAGAAACTTCCAACTTTTCTCTACTGTCAATATTATTATTTCATCAAGTGTGGTCACTAATAGGAAGTGACCAATCAAAACCTAGACAGCAGCAAGTGAGCGCTCTATCCAGTTTATGTTGCAGTCTTAAACATAAAAACTGGCATTATTTTCGGACAGTTTCTAGACCGATTGTACCTGTCTGGTTAGTGATGAAGGAGGTGAGCGTGTCCAGCGTTCTGTCTGTGTGGTTGAAGCGAGCCATGGGTTTGGCCCCCTGGAACAGCAGGATGTTGGGCACCGCCACCGTCCCAAACCTCGTGGAGAGGCTGGTGGAAGACGTGACACGAGAATGACATGACAATTCAGTTTTAGATATTCAGCTGTGTCATTGATCTGATCTAATATAGAAAATTATCAATCTAAAGGCTGCAAAAATCATCTTAATGAACCTTATAATGTCCAGTTTTGGTTGAGACTTTTTCAAAAGGGTGTTGATTCAAGTCTATGGTTTGTTTTTGAGGCTGTAGTTAGTAGTGATGTACATACATGAGGAGGACAGAATATTACAAACACCTCTCAATATAATTAAATCCAATACAACATCACCACTAATTATGGCCTTAAATATTACCGTAGAATGGAATCAAAACATTTAACACAGTCTCTATCATTTTGCAATTTTGTATGCAAAAATGCCAAACACTGGTTTCCAGATTCTCAAATGTAAGGATTTTTTTTCTGTTTTATATCATTGTAAACACAATATCTTTGGGTTTGGGACTGTTGGTCGAACAAAACAAGACATCTGAAGATGTCACCTTCAATGGGCAATTATACTGAGAATTTTTCAGTATTTTCTGACATTTTAAAGATAAAACAATTAATTGATTAATCATTAATGAAAATAATTGCAAAATTGCAGCCCTAATTGGATCCCTAATCTAATTAGTTAGTTTGCTAGTTGCTTATAAAAATATGTTATATTTCTACCAGTTAATGGCTGAAGTTACCCGAGCCACAGAGAGAAGGGAATAAAAATCAGAAAATCACTTGATGCCCTTACAAAGAGGCCTGAGTTTCACTGAGGAAGAGATCACACATGTAAATCCCAGAAAATGTGAGAATTAACCTGCTGTGCTGTGAGGCATCCAGTGCCAGGAAATGCATGCTGGGAAAGACTCGAGGCAGGGCGTTGAAGTGAGGTGCAAGGCTGGCTGAGAATTGGCACCAGGTGGTGAAGAAAAGCACCACAGAGCACTCTGTGCTGTTAGCATTCAGGTACTCCATCAGGTCCTGAGAGAAATAAGGAACAATGACACACATTTAGCTTCCTCCCTATGAAAGAAACAGGAAACCTCCCACTCCAACATTTTAATTTGAGGAATAAAAACAGAGGGATGTCTGGACGTTTTTCAGTGTCAAGCTGTAAAGTACTGAGTAAAAAATGTCCTCTATGGTATTATGGTGGAACATCCATATCAAACACACATTACTGTTTCATGCAGAGTATTTTTGTATATCTTGATACATGTCTGGAGGGGATCTTTAATGGAATCCTGCAACCAGTGAGCCTCAGAGAGCAGCATGAATACCTGTGAAGCGTTGAGGACCTGCACAGTGAAGTTGTCCATTCCTGTGATGTTCCTCTTATCACAGTTGACCTTGTACGTCTTGGCGGTCTCTGTGGAGTTCTGCTCCTCTGTTGCCGTGACGTCCGCATGCACCATGTCAAGAGTGACCTGCGAGTCAAAATTGAAGAAGTCAACTATTGGGTACTGTACTCATCAATGAGTTTATTGTGTTAATTGAGGGCTTGCTTCTACAGAATTAATGCTCAGATGACACCCAAATATAAAATCTAAACCCAAACAAAGCTTAAAGGGAGACTTCACCAATTTTACTCATCAAGTTCAGTTTACTCGGGAAGGAGCTTTCTAAAGTGCGAGAACATCTCGGCTTGGAGTTGAGACTTTTGTGATTTTTAACAAACCCTCTGTTACAAATTGAGGGCAGGGAAGGGTCTAGGAGGCAGCTACTCATATTCACGTCTTTTTGTCATAGTGGTTCTAGTCAGTAACCTGCTGTGACGTTTCAATGCTCCTCTCCTCCAGTGATGCTCCTTTAGCAGCCACAGCAGGTGAACCACACAGGGCACTGTTCTCGTCACAAGGCGGGGAGAAGCCTGACTGGAAGTCTTTCACATTTTTGGGGAAGAGAGACTCGATGTCAGATGGATCGATGGGGGCTTCAGTCCCCATCACAGCATCTGCAATCTCAGCTGTCTTGAACTGCCTCTTCGGTAGAGAGTCCAGGTCTTCTGACTCCACAAACTTGGGGCTGTTCTCCAAGTCGGACACTGCATCCTCTGACAGCATGAGCTCCAGTGACTCGTCATTCTCTGAAAAGTAAATTATAAATCAAGCTCAGTATGCAAGACATTTCTTTCATGGATGTCCTAACTGTTTGCCTTTTACGGTGCTAAAAAATAGCTTTTGGCAGTTTCTCTGAAGATAATCTCTTACTTCTCATAACAGCTCTCTTTTTATTTTATTATTGTTTGGAGTATTGGACATTGTCCGTTTAGTTGAGTCGACATCTCGCTAAAACGCGAACACCACACGGAGACAGCTATCTTCTTGAAATTAGTAGAACCAGTTAGTTAAAAGTTGACATTAGTCCTCTGTCTAACCGCAGTGTTTTGCTAGCACTGTCTAGCTAACGAGCGGCTGTCTGTCTCTTACCTTGTGCTGTCACGGCCGAAAACGTCTGAACGTTAGAGTGATACAACGTAAATAATAAAACATACGAGATGTGAAGTTTGTTCAAAAACCCCGTCATAATTTTCAAATGAAGCTAGATGTAAATGTGAACGGTTATCACGACATTTTGAGATGTGATGTGATGCTGTTGTTGGTCGGCTCATAGGAACGAATGTTTCTACGCTGCGGCGGACGACTAATATTGTTACACCTCCAAATTCAGCTTCCGGACCAGATAGACAGCAAATCGCTGTTATGCAGCGGTGGAAAATAACTAAGTACATTTACTCAAGTAACTGTACTTAAGTAAAATTTTGAGGTACTTGTACTTTACTTGAGTATTTCCTTGATGATACTTTATACTTCCACTCCACTACATTTCAGATGGAAATATTGTACTTTCTACACTACATTCATTTGAGAGCTTTAGTTACTTTAGTTACTTTTCAGATGAAGATTTGACACATTGGATAATATGAAACCAGTGTTTTCCAACCTTTTTGGCTTTTGACGTCTTACAAAAAGCAGTGTGTAGTCGGGGTCACATTTCAGATGTCTATGAGTTGTTAACAGCTCCACCAAATAGTGATTTTTCCCTCTAAACTTCTCACATGGTTTCATTTCAATATCAGTCAGAGGGACGAAATGAGTACTTTTACTTAAATACTTTATGTACATTTAGCTGCTAATACTTATGTACTTTTACTTAAGTAGGATTTTTCATGCAGGACTTTTACTTGTAATGGAGTGTTTTTACATTGCTGTGGTACTTTTACTTAAGTAAAGGATCTGAGTACTTCTTTCACCACTGCTGTTATGTGTTTTTGATATATAAAGAATTACACACCCTTATGCTATATGTTTCTCTGTAATTAAACGGAAGCTAAAAAAATAACCTGTACTTATAATGTGTATGTAAAAATACACATTAGTAAAGCTGCCATTTGCCATTTCTGGACCCAAAATGTGAAATTCTCTGCGGCTGGATCTGAGCAGAGCAATATCAACTGAGGCTTGAAAACATTTATTTAAAACTTTTATTTATTACTATTTTATCCTCTTCCCTCAGTTTTGGATGTATTTTGAAGTTTTAATTGTTTGCTCTTTATTTTATTTCATTTTCAGCCATTACTCTTTATGTAAAGCACTTTGAGCTGCATGGTGTATTGTATAAGTTCCCAGTGTATGTAGTCCATTTTTATTCTGTAGTTATCTGAACTGTATAAAGGACGTCTAAAGACACACTGCAGTTCTCAAGCCACTCCTCTTCCTGGAATTTAGCCCAAGTCCACCCCCCATAGAAACTTCATTCAGAGTCTATTCAGTTGAGATATTTTAGTTCCCTCCCCTTTCACAGATCTGCCAGTTTAAAGATGGGTGTAAACACCATGTGATGAAATGCAAGAGCTGAAAAGCCCATACACTGCAGATCAGCGAATGAATATCTAGGAAGTGAGCACAGCTCTTATCTGGTAAAAGAAAGTGAAACTCACTGACATTCATTGTCGTCTAAAGAAGAAATGGCACAGCAAATTATTCAGATGGACCGAGAAAAACTGAGCTGTTCGATCTGTCTGGATCTTCTGAAGGATCCAGTGACTATTCCTTGTGGGCACAACTACTGCATGAGCTGTATTCAAGACTGCTGGGATGTGGAAGATCAGAAGAAAATCTACAACTGCCCTCAGTGCAGGCAGAGCTTTGCACCGAGGCCTGTCCTGGTGAAAAACACCATGTTTGCAGATTTAGTGGAGGAAATAAAGAAAGTAGGACTCAAAGCTGCTTCAACTGATCTGTGCTATGCAGGACCTGGAAACGTGGCCTGTGATTTCTGCACTGAGAGGAAGCTAAAAGCTGTCAAGTCCTGTCTGGCATGTATGGCCTCTTACTGTGAGCAACACCTCCAGCCTCACTACAATGTAGCACCATTAAAGAAACAAACTGGTTGAAGCCACTTTAAAGCTTCAGGAGAACATCTGCTCTCGCCATGATGAGGTGATGAAGATTTTCTGCCGCACTGATCAGCACTGTATCTGTTATCTCTGCTCCATGGATGAACATAAAGGCCACGACACAGTCTCAGCTGCAGCAGAAAGGGCCGAAAGGCAGACACAGCTGGGAGTGAGTCAGCAAAAGATCCAACAGAGAATCCAGGACAGAGTGAAAGTTGTGAAAGTGCTTCAACAAGAGGTGGAGGCTATCAATCTTTCTGCTGATAAGGCTGTGAATGACAGCGAGAATATCTTCAAGGAGTTGATCCGTCTCATTGAGAAGAGAAGCTCTGAAGTGAAGCAGCAGATCAGATCTCAGCAGAAAACTGAAGTAAGTTGTGTTAAAGAGCTGGAGGAGAAGATGCAGGAGGAGATAATTGAGCTGAGGAGGAAAGATGATGAGCTTCAACAGCTCTTGCACACAGAAGATCACCTTCATTTTCTAAACAACTACCCCTCGCTCTCTCATGTGAGTGAATCTACAGACTTACCCAGCATCAATATCTGTCCTCTCCGGTACTTTGAGGATGTGACTACAGCTGTGTCAGAGGCCACAGATAAACTGCAGGCTGTTCTGAGTGAAGAATGGCCAAAAATCTCACAGACAGTGATTGAAGTGGATGTTTTACTGGCACAAGTTGAGCCCAAGACCAGAGCTGGGTTCTTGAGATATTCACATCAAATCACGTTGGATCCTAATACAGCACACACACGTTTGTCACTGTGTAAGAGCAACAGAAAAGCAACATTAATGGCAGTAGAACAGTTATATTTGGGTCACCCAGACAGATTCTTAGAAAGGTGGCAGGTCCTTAGTAGAGAGGGTCTGATTGGACGTTGTTACTGGGAGGTGGAGTGGAGCGGGGAGGTTGACATTGCAGTCGCATACAAGGATATTAGCAGAACAGGGCCCGGTAGCAAATGTGGATTTGGATACAATGAAAAGTCATGGGTATTACAATGTAGAAGGGGAGGTTATGAATTCAGACATAATAAAATCTTCACTCCCATCTCAGGCCCTCTGTCCTCCAGAGTCGGAGTGTACCTGGATCACAGGGCAGGTATTCTGTCTTTCTACAGTGTCTCTGAAACCATGACTCTCCTACACAGAGTCCAGACCACGTTCACTCAGCCACTCTATCCCGGATTTTGGCTTCCAGCTACTGCTGGAGACACTGCTGAGTTGTATGAGCTCAAGTACAAATGAGTTATTACACAGTTTATCTCTGGTGCTATGTGGTATTTGTTAGGGTGTGTCTACACTGCACCTCTTAGAGATTGAACATCGTGGGTGGCACTATAATGAACTGTGAATTTTCTACATATTGATTACGCTTATTGCTTGATCTTTACATTATATTTTCATTGTACTGTATACTGCGCATGAAAAATATTGCATATGCAAATGTATGACAATTCAGTTTTCGTCCTACTTAAAATTGAATTTGGTGATTATATAAATTGGCTTAATTAAAACTACAAAATAAGCAATGTACCATATGTAAAAAAATATAAGTGTATTTGGATTTTTGTTTGTCACTTTTAGATGAAAGCATCTGTCAAATTATTGTAATAATATTGTAATAATAAATTATCATTACAAAAAATATAATTTTAGTCCTTCATGAACATAATTTGTAAAATTTAACATTTACTTTTTAGTCTACTGCTGTCTGTGCTACATACTAGCTCCTAATATATATTGCAAAATTGCATTTCTGTTTTTTATTATTTTTTAAATTATGTATAACATTACCCACGAAAAACATGGATAAACATTTGTAAAAGTTGGTACTCTGTGGTAGCTTATATCATTTTTAATTTTAAAAAATCATCTTTTTAAGTGTGACTTTAAGTATTTTTACATGTTAACACTTTTTAGGAAGATTCTATGTTCAAGATCCTACAAATAAACGACCAGTCACCATTTTAACAACAAACCTCTGATCTTTAATGAAATTGCACAGACAACATGTTTTAGATTCAATCTCAAATGCTCCATATTGCTACTTTCACTGTCATATATTACAAAAATCAATAGTATTTGTACTAAATTTCTTGAATCTTGCCTGATGAAGGTCTGAGGACTGAAACATTGTTAATTGTAAGTGATTACAAGTGATCGACAGTGTGCAGGATGTTTTGGCCCTTTAGTACTTTTAGTTTATGATCTGACACACCTGCCCATAAGATTTTATGGAGTGCAAAAACATTGCGGTACTTGTTACATAATAAATTTCGTTCCAACCAATCCATTTTTTAAAATATTTTGGTACCAGACAAACACTCAGAGAGATCAATCAAGGCAATCAACTAACCTCCACTTTATGGTGAAGGTGACATGTAATTTCACCAGAAATACCATAATCATGATATTGATTATAAGTTTGTGAAATGTTTGCAAAGGAAACATTTCAAAACAACTTGTCAACAGACGGTGTTACTTTCAGATTTATTACACAACTTTTGAACATTCCACAACAATCATGCAGGAATAAAATGGGAATCATACAAAGCTTTACAGGCTTCGCCAATCACACTTTAGTAATAACTGGGCATCACGTCTCCTCAAAAACGCTCACAATGTGAAGTAATATTTTTTTAAATCATCATTTACTGACAGACCATGTGTTGATTTAATGCTGAAGATGGTGAGAGAAAAAACAATGAAAATAGCAAATATAACACAAACTATTAATATCTGTGTCTTTTGTCAGCACTGATTTAACTTGAAGTATTACAGGTAAAAGTGACAGGACTGTCAATAAATTAACCATTAATTGATTATTTACTCTATTTAAGGTGATCCACGTTCCATAATTGTTCCTTTAATTGCTTTTTATCAACACCATCTTTCATTTTAGTCCTCCTTAAGAGTCAAGATCCAAAATGTCAGTGCCCTCCATCAGATAAACGAAATTAGGAAAATAAATTGTTTTCAGTAACATATAATTTCTTACAACAGATTCTTAGATTTAACAAAGTATTTTACATAAGAACTCAAAACTACATAGTGAAACGGATTAACACGGCCCTTCAGTGTGTTAAAATGCTGGCAAATTCAACCAGTCATCACCCTGTTAACATTACATGGTCTTTAACCTTTTAGAAGTCTGTTAACAATGTGGAAAGCCAAACATCTGGGATACCATGACAGGCTAACAAAAATACAAAATGATTATGTTGTTCAGACGTTCTTATGGAGAAGGAAGTTCCGCTAAAATTTTTACCCAAGCCCAAGGATGGATTATCAACCGAGCAAAGCAGACAACTGCCTCAGGTTTCTGTGTACCACGAACACAATCTGTCGTGTAAGGCTTCCTTGTATAAAAATCTATTTTTAATTCTTATATTTCAGTAGATATTATGCTTAAATAGTGCCATTCCAAAGGATATGGACAGTAACCCCCAGCAACACATTTCACTCTTTTTAGGAAGGCCGAAGAAAGAAACCCTCAATCAGAGATTGCAATGAGTCACAGAAGCCGCTGCTCCACTAACACGCTGTCAAAGGCTCGTGTAAGCTCTGGCTGTTCAAGAGTAACAAAAAGAAATAATTCTTTAGCCTAGATAATGGACACAAAAACACCCAAGAACATGTTTCAGCTTTTCAAAAAGAAAAACCCATTAAGTTGCAGAAGCTGGTAGCTACCTAGGAGATGGAGCAGGACAGACACTTTTCACAGCATTTTGACTTGGAGGAAAAGCACAGGTGCTACTAATAACATTAATGATGGCTCTGTTCTATTCAAGTGTCCCAGTAAGCCCAACAGTGTGACAGTGAGCCAGTATGCACAATAGCTGGACCCTGAAGCTGAAGCAGCTAAATGGCTTTCAGCCATCAGTAATTTGATTATTTACACCTGTTTTTCATGCTGTGACATGTAAAACTATCTCCTGTGAAAAGGGATTTCTAGCTAACTTTGCTTCCCGCCAGCGTGTTAGGTTCCACCTCCCTGTGCACACTTAAAGCCTTAAATATGAGTAAAAAAAAAAAGAATAAATATAACTTAATAATCATGCTGTGTACAAAAATGTGAGACAGTCAGGCACCCAGTCAGTCAACAAAAAAAAAATCAATTTCAAACATGACTACATAAGAATTATATATAAAAAGAGAATTACTTTCAAAGTAGAATAGCAGATGGGAATAAAAACAATGAAATGTAAGGAATTGCTTTACATCGTCAACGTACAGCAATTTACAATGCACTCAAGAAACTGTCATTTTAATCGTCTGAACCATGAAACATGTTTGAGCTTCAGATGCGACAAGTTTCTTTTTACTAATCCAAACAATCATACTATCTTTTATGGGATAGTGGTCTCCAAGTGCTTTTTTCATTTACATTTTACACAAAAACTTTCATGCTATGGTTATTTTGTGAGATGTTGGAATTATTTTTTTTTATCAAATTGCATTAATGCCTACAGTTAGAGAACATAATAGTCTTTGGTAAAGGAGGGTGATGTTTTCAATGTGACGTTTCAGTAACTTCTGATAACACTACACACATCAACAAAACAAGTGATAGAAGGCCTTGTACACAAGTATCAAAATACAACAATAATAAAAATTGATAGTATCAAAGTTACCACAGTACAATACATACGACAGATTATTGCACCAAATGTAATCATTTTAAGTTTTGTCATTTGTTATTTCGATTTAAGTTGTTCACACCAGAGAGCGACTCAGTGAAGCGATGGTATTTCTTTCTCTCAGGATTTGAATTCCTCATGTATGAATAATAACCAAAAACTGAATGTTCATGAGGGAAAGTTGTAAAATTTATAGTTTGCGCAAAACCTCTTTTGCTAAACAATAAAAACTTTAATACAAATAGCCAATCAGTTATTCTGGATCAAAATCATATTTGCCTAGACAGTTTATGATCTATTTACGGTGCATAAAGCATGTTGTGAAATATTAAACCAAGAATGCATCTCTTCATTTCTGTCTGAATCCTGTTTTAAATTACGTCGTGTAATTTTACATCAGCATTTCACAAAAACACAAGCTTCCCCAGCAGTCAGATTCAAGTGTCCTACAGGGCTATGGTTAAAAAAAACAAAAAAAAACATTAATAAATATCAACATTAAAAAAACACATGACTTCGCCTTGCTATTGTTTAAAACTTGATTGATAAGACATACCATACAATTTCTTTTTTTAACGATTGGCTGTGCAATTTAAGAAGCAATTAAAATGTCAACACATAATTGTCAAATTCTTACACCTTGGTGTGACCATTGTAAACAAATAAGACCATGAATGAGATGATTGATAGTCTCTTGTCTCACACCAGTGCTAGTGGTTAGAAATGCTCCATAAGCTTTCACAAACGTGGCTACGAGTTGTTTTTTTTTCTGGCGTGTATTGAAGAGGATGAACATGCTGGAAGTGATTTTTTCTAATCTAACAAGGTAGTTCACAGTGTAAAATCGCAGAATAGAGTCTCAACTGGTCACGACTCAACTGACTAAAATGAGCACCAAAATATCTGTGGGGAAGAATACCAATATTTGAGGCTTCAGTTGAGTAAATGTCTGTCACACAAATATCAAATATAGCTTTTCTAAACATTTTATAACTACAATGGAACTGCCATATCAATCATAGTCAGTGCATTCAGTGACACATCCATGTTACAGAAGCTGATATTTAGAATATCAATCTGCTCATTTTCTTGGGACAAATGTAACATTAAAGCGACAAACATAATAAATTATCTGTACTTGAATTTTGCTTATTAGCCAAGTTTGCATCCATGTTTACTCCAGATAATGCAGGCAGTGATTTTGGCGGATAACACAAAAGACACAGTAATTCTTTGGGTGACAGACTTTCCCTTCAATGTGACAAGACATTACATTACAAAGTGTTCCTTTTAAAAGTAAAGCAAGGGATATATGCTGTATATATATATATATATATGTATTAAAATAGTCACAATGATACAAAACTGAGCTGATAAGGCCAGATTTTATTGTAGAAGTTGAGAATGTAAAATAAATGCACAACTTTTGGTCAGATTTGATAATAACTACAAGAGCGACCTTTTAGAAACAACGCCGAGAGACGTTTTCAGGATGATTTTAGTTTAAAAATTGTGAAGGTGTATGAGAAGGTGAGTAAGGGTCACTCTCCTCTCCTTTTACATCTGTCTTTGAAGTGCCATTGACCAAGGCACTTGACTCCCAACCACTTCGCTAAAGCTGCTCCAATTAAAGCAGTCACTCAAAATAAAAGAGGTTGAATCCAAAGTGAGATGCCTCCCATTTTACAGCTGTGACACATAAAGGAGCTACATATAACATTTTTTATCCCCCCACAAACCCACTTCCTTTCTGCTGCAAAGACAATGAGGTCACTCCTCTGGCTTCTTACCCTTCATGTGTCCGATGACAGTAGCTAATATGACATTGAAACTGCAGTGTGGTTAACGTGCATAAAATGTGAAGTCCAGGCTTGTTTTGGGCTGTAAAGCAACATAATATGGAATGCAAATAACCTGATAATCAAACTGAACTGTCTTTATTTTGCCCGAACCAAGATGTATTTGTCCTGTAGATGTCTTTTTTTGGTTGATACAGTAGCGGTGAAAAGAGCATTTAACGTGTTTCACGGTTGTTTTTTTTATCTGTAAATCAATCTTTTTCAGTCACTATTTTTCTGGCTCTGGCAAAAGAAGAGAAAGATCCCATTCTCAATCCCTCCTATACATTTCCTATCATCTGTTGTTTTCCCAACAGGGGAAACAGCCATCAGAGTAACATCAGATCATTTGAATAGCTGAACAAATCAAAGATGTGGCCAAAGTAGTTGCTATCAATTTTCTCAACAATGGTCTCCTTTGTTTATGGTCATTATACCAGTGTTTAAAATAAATGTTAGGATAATTTAATGAGTTAAATGCTACATATAGCACACTAAAAATGATACTTATCATGAACTACCACTACAGTTATTAGTCAACCCCTTGCGCAATGAACATCTGGTATTATTTTTTTTCCAGGAAAACAGATACAGTAATGTGTAGTGAAACCTTTCATACGCTATAGACCTCCAGGAGTAGCACTGTAATACTAACAGTATTATATCAGGTGGCAGGCACACAGATGACACCAACACGAATATAGAAAATCTCCTCCGCTCAGCCTCGCAGCAGACTGGGAAAGATTACAATCACCCCCGATATGTGCCAGGAAACCTGTACACATGTGTCTCTCATTCCAGCGATGGAGGGTGCGTAGAAACAGAGCAGAGACTTTACTCATTAGCTGTCTTCTCTTTGCAGGAGGGTTCACAGAGGATCTCTTTGTGCGGTAGCGGATAGGGAAAAGCCGCTCCGCTGCAGGTGCTACCGTAAGCCAGTTTGTTGAGGCGAGAGAGGCCCTTGATGCTGCCGGGAGGCCGTCCAGGGCTGACTTTGTATCCCGCCGCTCTGGTTGTACCTAGCGGCCTTCCCGGGCTCGTCTTGAACCCAGCAGCTCTGGTGGTGCCGAGGGGTCGTCCCGTGCTGGTTCTGTATCCGGCTAGCTTGGTAGTTCCCAAGGGCCTTCCACGTCTGCCCGTCTTCCCGACAGCCTTGTTCTTCTTCTTGGCATCATCTGCTGCTTGATCAGTGCTTTTAATGCCTGGTATTTCTCCAGGTGAGCGGGGGTCGCCCCCAAGTACTTCCTGTCTCTGGCACACCATGGGTTTGTGGCTCTGGGCGGGTAAAGCCATGGGAGCCAGCGTCATCTGGAGGGACGATGGAGGAGGTGGAGGGTAGAACTTGTTCGACTGTGAGGTGCACAGATCAAAATGGGAGGCGGGGTGGTGGCCGTCCTCTGCTAGGCACGACGGCCTGCTGTTCATGCAGAAGTCGCTGCTTGTCACCTGGCGCATCATCTTCTGCTAGGGGTCGGAAATAAGTTGCAAGTGTATTATTATCACACACAGATGCAGTAAAAGAGCAAATATCTCTTAGTAGAGTCAGTGCACTTGTCTGCATACTATGATACCATAAAATGAATATGATGGATACAGTTTCTTCCTTTTTAAGAACTGAAAAACTAAATTACAGTACTGAAAAAAGAATTGAGATGAGCAGAGAATCATTTCTTTGGCAAGATCCCCACCAGACATGTTTTAAGACATACAAAAATAATTTGTGTCTGATGTGTCCCTCAAAATAGGTTAAAATAGGCGCCTCACCACGGAAAAATGTGTTTTGCTTATGGTAACTTTTCTTGGATGTTTGAGCTTCACTGTGCAGAGTTTAGAAGGCTGTTTTCACTTTCATCTGCTGAACGGGGGAAAGTTTCTCTGTGCTCACTTCAAATCTGAGTGTTAAGACGTGTACCTACAAGCATGATTTGTGACATCACAACTAGTCCGGAGCCAATCATGGTACAGTATGCAACCTGGATGTGGAAACGTGAAGCCTAGAGTGCACGTACACTTGGTGACACCTTGTGTCCAGCAGTTAAACTTTTTTAAATGAACAATATTTGCATATTCATAGACTCTGGATTTCAGGGCAAAGGGGTGGATGGGGTGAATTTCTAACTAGATAACTGAACTTTTTTGTGGAATAGACATATTATACAAATTATTATTCAAAGCAGAGTATCTTTCTATGTCTTAAAATATGTCTGGAGGGGATCTTTAAAGAATAGGTTCGCAGTTTTTCAAGTCTGTCTTAAAACAATAGTCAGGTCCCCATATGAGCAATGAAACAGGTTTTTCTTGCTGTAATCATTCCTCCTGTTCATACTGAAGTTTATCTGAAGCTAATATGAAGCTTCAGCTGTCCAAATTAGTCAAATGCAGTGGATATCTGCCACATTAAAGTCTTTCCCTCTTTGTGTTTCCAATGTTTCTCTATTAAGGTGCAGTGGAAGAATAGTAACAAAAAGTAGGAATTTGGCACTAAAATTAAAATTAAAATCTCTCGATGGTCAGTATGGACAGGTGGAATGATTACAGCAAGATAAACATGTGTCAATGTTCATTTGGGCACCTGACTATTGTTTTTGAGACAAGACTTGAACTTTAAAGTTCACCTCCTTTCAAAAATATGTTTTTTCTTCTTGTTCCTACAGTTGGATGTTTGAGCTTCACTGTACAGAATGACGTATGTGCAGAGTTTGACACTAGAAGGCCGTTTTCACATTCATCTGCTGAAGGTGGAAAATTTCTCTGCGCTCACCGAAAATCTGAGTGCAGAAACATATTTACATATTTATAGATTGTGGATGAGGGTGAGGGTTAATGAGGGTGAAGGAGTAGATGCCATTTTGAGGAGTTTAACAAGATGATTGAACTTCCTTTGTGGAAAAAAACACATCAGACACAAAATATTATTCAAAGTACAGTATTTTATATACACGTACAGTACCAGTCAAAAGTTTGGACACACTTTCTCATTCAAGTGAAAGGGAAGGTCCAGACGTTTGGCCGGTACTGTATATCATATATATAACATATCTAAAAACATGCCTGGGGGGGGATCTTTCATCCACCTTGTAGAAGTGCTGCTTAAAATGCCATTGAGCAAGAAGCTGAATGCCCACCAGCTGTTGACCCTGACCTCTCTGTAGACGGAGCAGTGAACTCTCTCTTTCACTAATAGTGTCATAAACACAACAGCCTTGCGATTACAAGTAGTTCTGACTGCTTACACACATTACTGCTCTTTAGTTTCAGCGGCACACTGCTCACAACCAATATGAGGCTATAAATAGTTTTAAAAAGCAAAACAACAGACTGCTGCTGATGAGATTTCGGTCTTCTCTCTTCTGCAGAGGACACAGGATGCTAGGAGGTGTGGACTTACTACACACACACTTCACTGTCAGTAGTAATATTCATTCACAAAAAAAAAAAAAAAAAAAAAATGCACATGGATTGCTCATCTTTGCGTCCAGACGACAAAACCTCCTGCTCTCTGAGTCACTTTGCCCCTGTGTGTACAACAGCAACGACTGAATTTAGCCTCATTTGGAATAACGGTTTTGTAGATAACGATTTAAAATCTTGGGAAAACAGCGGAAAAAAAGGTGCGCACATATCTGATTTATGTGCGTACGTCGAGCCTAAATAATGAATCTAAATACACCCTCCGGCCACCAACATTGGCACTAACGTTACTGTACCTCGATTGTTCGCAGATCTCGGAGCAGAAAGGGTTAAGGAGAAAAATGCTCTTTCATCCCTCAAAGCGTGAGTCGATCCATTTTCCCAAATATTTTTGCACCACAGGACATCGGCTAGCTGGCGTACGGTCACCACATCGGATCGTTTCGGTGTGAACGTTGACGAGACGCGAGCTGCTTCAGTCTGACGGGTTTTTATCTCCGAGCTCCAGAGGTTTGGATAAGAAACGCAGCCATTTTCCATTAAAAATTAATAAGACGGGAGCGCAGTCTGAGCATGCGCAGAGCACCGAACCGTGGACGCGAAGAGGGGTTTTCTCCTTCCTCTCCTGAACCACTTTCACATCCAAATGCTTTTTCTTAAACCATCAAACAGTTAATTTGCACCCTACAAGCAGAAATAAAGCTTTTAAAACCTACTTGTTTTTTTAATTCATTGTCCTGAATTAGTCATAGTCCAGTTTTAATGCTTACCAAGCATGCGCTTCCCACTACTGATGAATAATATACAAACGAAAGCCTAATGAATAATTTAAACTGTAAGAATTCACTGTATACCAGATTTGTTAAAGCAAACAAATAGACACATCAAGTTTTTTTTTTCCTTAGCAACACCTTGTTTTATTGTGAGGAAAAGTAAAAACATTGTTCATCTGATGATTTCTTCATAAAGATTATGTTGCTTGTACATATAACAGGGTGAAATCTGACAAAAATAACGGCAAACAAAATTTTCCTATATTTAAAGACATACTGCAATAGCTCAATGTTCAATTATGAAGGTTCAATGACACAGGAGGTCAAAACAACATCAGACATTTGGAGATTTATGGTTTTGTTGGTATAAAAATCACTTGAAACTCAAGTGAAGCACATAGGAAACTAAGGAAAAAAAGAGAAAAATAAAGACAAAACCATATGCTAAACTTAAGGTAATTAAAGGGAACATTATTAAAAATATAGACTAAAATATTCTTTAACCAATGTGATGAAACTGCAGAGATGACAGGAGACTGCTGAGAGATGGAAACTCCTCCAGCCAGTCTTGGTTCCTCCTCTACAACACTTTGTATCGGCCTTTGCTCGTCGGCTGGTAGGAATTTTGCTGCAAAGAGAAAATGAAGAAGATGAAAAAAAAAGCAATAAGTGACATTTTTCAAAGATATTTGCTGAATAACAACATGTCATGTTTCTTGCTCTAAATATCTACTGTATAGGTTATTGATTTTAAGAAAGAAAAGATACTTACTAATCTGATGAGCTCCTCCTTGATTAGCCGTGTAATCTCCGTTTTGGCTTTCTGCACAGCCAGTTCATTTGCACCTTGAAAACAAACTCAACATTAATACGCTGTATAAGCAATTCTATCAAACACAGGAAAAGAGCGTGAGTAGCATTTTGAAAGTGTAAAAATATCTGAAAATCAACCCTGAAATAATTTTCCTGACACATACTTTCAATAGCCAGGTAGATCTTGCGTTCTCCCTCCTTGGGCTCTTTGCCTGGAGGGAAATAGGTTCCTCTGATGGTGATGGCGGCTTCAGAGTATTCACCGATCCTCTGCAGAGCTTCTTTCGACGTCACCTTCCACCTGGCCGTCTGGGAAAGAACAGAGGAAGCAACGTTTTTTTAAGACTTTAGTTCGATACTCTCTTTCTCTGTTTGCACTTGTTTCACTTGTAGAAAACAGTTAGATGATACAAATTTCTCTGACTTAAACCTGCAGCCGGTGGACCGTCAAAACAAATCCATTTTTACCAGCTCCCTTTGTGTGCCTGTTCATCCGGGAGTGCATGAGAGTGTGCTACATGCCTGTGTCCGGCAATCACAGCCAAGCACCCCCCTTTACCCTCACTGCCAGAAGGGGGAGACAAAAGTCCCGCACTCCAGCTTTTGAATTTTGAATTTTTTTCAAGACGTTAGAGGAGGAAAACAAACACATACACACACAAGTCTATCAGCTTTAAAAGAAAGCCTAAAACTGTCAATAAACACAGATGACAGTCAAAAATCACAGCCCTGCGCTGTGTGCTGCTGACCTGGGGGAAGTCGTTGATCTCCAGCTCCTCTTCGTATCTCTTGACGGTCTCGGCCTGTTCAGCCGCCTGCCGCTCCTCCTCCAGCTTCTCCACAGGGGTGTAGTTCAGCTTGGCATTGATCTTCTCCGCCAGCTGCTCAGCGATGGTCTTGGCTGACACAGAGGGTGTCATGATGGTGCCGCCCCGCAGGATAGCGTTGGTGGCCTGCTGCATCACATCCTGCACAGGAAGAGAAACAAAGTTTGACTTTATTTGGTACATGTGGGGAAATAACACAATACATGAAACACACCACGAACTAACCAGAAAACAAAGAAAAAATATAAGAAACATGAAATAAATGACAGAAAACAGCATAAAGAAAAGATTTTCACTTTAAGCCAAATAAAAAAGAACTTAGCATCACTTTTAATTAAGTTTATAATTAACTTGACCAACAACCTGATGGCAGAAACAGAAATTTCACATTTTCTATTAATATTAGTATTTGAAAACTTAAGGGTTTTTTGTGTTAAAAAGGAGAGAATATTTTGATAATAAGAATTTGCATCTTCAGTATTTGAGATGTTTAAATATAAATGGTTAAAATGAATGAGTGAATTAAATTAATTAAATGTTTTTATATTGGCTCATGTCTAGGAGTGAACAGAGGTGGCTAATCTAATGTGCTGATTAGTGAAAACAGACACACTGTAATATTTCATCTCTGCCTGTCGTACCTGAGCCTCGGCACCCAGGTTCTTCTGAGCGTTGATCTTGAGAGCCAACCTCTTGGCCATCTCCAGTTTCTGGATGTTTCCAGCAGACGTGGGTCCAAGACCTGGCAGCCCTCCGGGGGCAGCTGCTGTGGTGGTAACTGCTCCTGCAGGACCCGTAGCCGCCCCGGGAGCAGACAGATCCTTCACCCTCTTCTTGGAGTTGAACATGCTTTCGATTTGCTCCTCAATCTGAGGAGAGGGCAAGGTAGGGGAGATGATTGAGATGGGTTGGGAGGGTGACACGACTAATTAGTAATGATAATGTAACCAGAAGGATGGCATACTTAACATATCAACAAGTAAATCATTTTTTGATGATCCAGTTTCATATGAATGTATGAAAATTATGCTCAGAAACAGTTAGGTTCTGCATTTTGTTCCGCTAATATGTTGCCAATGAAATGACAATCATAAAATGAACAGTGAAAATTTAACACCACTCACATCCAGGGCTCCATCCTCATCATCAGAGTCCTGCAGCCCGAGTGCAGCTTTTTGCAGCTTCTTTCTCTCATTGGCCAGAGCATGTTCTGTCTCGTCAAACTTGAAGCCTTTTCCTGAGAAGCCGCTGCTGCTCTTAATGGTCTTACCCTCCTGAAAGGATGAAAGAGCGAAGAGGAAAAAAAAAAAAAAAAAAAGGAGGAAATGTAGATTTAATTCTCACATATGCATTTCTAGATGGGTCTACTTGCTAATTGCGACACCACAGACTGAACCTATTTACCCTGAATAATTTCAGGTATTGATAGTTATTCTTAGCAAATCTTCTTAATACAAGGTGAGTGATAATTGAATGATGAGTGAAATATAAGACAGCAAGCTAGAACGGTGGCGAAGTGTGAAGACAGCTTGACTTTCCAGCAATGCTTGAAACACACAACAAACTAAGAAGCGATACATGATTTCTGCGTAATGACATCCTTTAAAATTTCAGGAATTCAAATAGTTATATCCTGCTACCTCTAAGTGCTGCCTAGTGCAGCTTTAAGATTGAATGCAGGCTTGATGCACATACACTAAATGTTTCATATGACCCTTTCTCTCATCTTACCGCTTTCTGTTGGTCTTTGAAGGAGGCCCAAAGCTGCTCCAGTTCGGGTGGGACAGGAGAGCCGGACAGCTCCAAAGCTTTGATGATATCACCAGCATAGCGTACCTGATCCTCTGTGATGAAGGTGTAGGCATAGCCCTGGGAGAAGGAACAAGATATAGATGTTGTACATGGCAAGATTTAAACTTTAATAAAAGAAAAAATTACACAAGTAATTCCACAGAATTTCAGAATTGGAACCAAAAACGCACTCAACATAACACAAATTCAGCTTTAAATAACTGACCTTGTTTCCAGCTCTGCCTGTGCGTCCAGCCCTGTGGACATAGTCCTCGTAGTGGTTTGGACAGTTGTAGTTGACCACCAGGATCAGCTGCTTGACATCCAGGCCTCTGGCAGCCACCGAGGTGGCCACCATCAGACGACAAGCTCCATTCTTAAAGTCGTTGATGATGCTGTCTCTGTCGTACTGGTCAATTCCTAACAAGAGCACAGGAAAGGAATATGAAAGATCAAATACTAAACATGTCCATCATAGAAAGCAGTCAACAGATGCTCTTCAGAATGGGTTATTCAATCTACAGATTTAAAACTGACCGACACATTTCAGGTTTTTCCAAGTTCTGGAAAGACAGGAATCAGAGCCTGTTTGACAGTGAAAATATTTATTCCCAGTGTAAATGTGACCCAGTACCTCCGTGCAGGGACATGCAGGGGTACGAGGCTTTCATCAGGTCTTTGAGAAGTCCGTCTGCGTGCTCCTGTTTGTCCACAAAGATGATGACTGATCCCTTTTCCTGGTAGTGGCCAAGGATCTCCAGAAGCTTCAGGAACTTCTTGTCCTCATCAATCACCAACTACAGAAACAAATATGAAAAGAAATGGGAACAGGGAGACAGTGAGAGATGTGAGGCCTAATTTGAACTGGATTACCAATATATACCAGAAAAAAAAAAAATCAGCTAGCCCTAGAGTCTGTCTAGATACAGGACAAAGTAACCAAATGTTGCCTTATTAATGAATCCTTTCTAATGAGATAGAGATGAAACATAGATGATTTACCACGTGTTGTTCCACGTCAGAACAGACCACACTGCGGCCTCCCACCTGGACCTCAAGGGGCTTTGACAGGATCCTACGAGCCAGCGCCTCCATGGCTCTAGGGAAGGTGGCAGAGAACATCACTGTCTGACGGTCTGGACGCACGTTGTCCACGATACGCATTACCTGGCAGAAGAACCAGACAACACTCGGAGGTTAGCAAATACTGTTTACACATGTGCATTATTGATCTTACTGACCCCATGTTTCTCTGCTTTAGTAACTAAGTATTTCATAATTAGTGCCAGATTTAAATATGGTAATGGTGACACCTACCTGCGGCTCGAAGCCCATGTCAAACATCCTGTCTGCTTCATCCAGCACCACATACGTCACTCTGCGTAGGTTGGTGACACGACCTAAACACCAAGGAAGAGGAGCATGGGGAAAACATTTAACTTCAAGAAAAGTCTGTCTTCACACGCATCCTGCCTTCTTCAAAACATATTAAACTAATCTTTCAAACACAGCAAACCGTTTCCATCTTGAGACTATCTGACATTACTTGAGAGTAAAACAAGGCATCCTAACTTCAGCACATTCCTCTAAGGATTAGTTTCAAGTGGCCAGGGTTTAATTTTATTTGCATTTTAAAATGTTCATTTTTTGGTTGTCTCTGGTCTTGCGTACCATCTCATGGGCATGAGGGACCTGTAAAAGTCAGAAAACAGCCTCAAGATACAATACAAGAGATGGAGCCCCATCAAGCATTATCTGACCAAGCGCCTTTTCACCTACAAGGGAAACATATTACAGATTACCTCGCATGTGTGGAAACAATAAAGCCCCTTCAATTATAATAACCGCTCAGAAAAGATTTACATAATGCACAATTTACTATTCTAAAAAACATTTCCAGTATTTATTCACATTTTTATGCAAATGCTCAGTTCTGTACAGGGCTCTACAATGATAGTTATTCTCAGAAGCCACATGAGCTCCTAATTAAAAATAATTAGGGAGACCGAGGATGCGTGATCTGTGAAATCAACAGGAAAATCTCTCTGTGTGCTTTGAATCTCGAAATGCACATGTGCCTTTTATCTCTTTTAGGCAGTTTGAATTTATTCATGAGAGTATATGCTTGTTAAACAGCAACACTGTAGAACCCTGGTTGAGCATTCTGGCTACTCTTATTTAATATAATAAGTTACAGATGCTGACCAACCAACATTCATGTAACAGTACAGTCATCAAACATTTTGATCATCTGTGGCTTGTAGATTGAGGAACTGCGGAGGCAGCACCAGATCCACCTACCTGTACTTGCCCTGATCTTCAGGAAACACATCACTGTCTTGTAGATATGACTCCCAAAAGGTGCTCAGATAATGTCAACAGTTTAGTAAGTGGTACTGACTTGGTTTATCATGTATTTTATCACACTAGAGCATTTATTCCATGCAAGGTAATTAACAAAAATCTCTCAAGGCATCAAAAAAAGCTTAGCTGCATCCACTTATTATCAGAGTAAAAAAGTGGGACAGTCAAAGTCTCCAAAACTCACCGCTGTTGGCACCCAACATGTCAATCATTCTTCCAGGTGTGCACACGATGATCTCAGCTCCTCGCTTCAGCTCAGCAATCTGGAACAAATAATAACCATTGTGTATTATTGTGCAGTATTTCCGTCTACTTTGCTGCTGTGTTAGATGGACTTTAATTGAACAATCAGACCACTATAAGCCAATTAAAGCTATTTGGAAATAAAATGAGCAGGAAACTTCAGTGTGAGTGTGTTTACCTGTTCACTGATACCCGTGCCTCCATAAACACACACCACCCTGAGTCCCAGCGGTTTAGAGAACTTCTTGCACTCCTTGGTGATCTGCAGAGCCAACTCTCTGGTCGGAGTCATGATTACAGCTGTGGGAAAAGGAGAAAAAAAAGAATGAGAGAATATGTTTTGTATCTTTTACCACTTTGAACACTCCTTAACCAAGTCTTTGAAAAGAACAGGGGTGGGACAATTTAACCCACTTCAGTTTTACAATTTTACATTTTAATACATTCAAAAGAAAATTTTTTCTTTATTTTTTTTTTATTAAATGTTCAAGTGAAAAATAAAGTATAAATGATCTGTTCCTTACAGATGGGTCCCTCAGCCTCCTCCAGGGGCCTCTGGTCCATGATGTGTCGGAACATGGGCAGCAGGAAAGCTATGGTTTTCCCGCTGCCGGTCTTAGCAATGCCAATGAGGTCTCGGCCCGACATGATGGCAGGGATGGCCTGGGCCTGAATGGGGGTGGGCTTCTCATAGCTGTGCCTGGGTACATTTGGGAGAAAACAGTATGATGATGTGTTGAACACTTGACATAATTATAAAGAAACTATAAGTGTCATTTAACAATCTGAAACACTGTCTCACAATGGCAGACCTGGGAGAGGAAAAATGCTTTTTAGTTTTATATACAGTACATTTCAAAGGGCAGTAAATTGAATATGAGTGATTAGAATCTTAAAGGCCAGCAGATCTTTAGAAATTCTCCTCATTTGTATGAAGATAACATGTTTTTTTGTTATGACACAAACACACGGGGCAAATACTTTGTTAATAACGTTTTAACAAAGATATTTCTCTGCATTACCTGCAGCTTCACGTGCAGCTGAATGTGAATGTATTTCACATAACAAAAGGGGAACTGTTCTCTGCACATTAATCTAAATCAGCTATTGACCTATTTACACATAAGCTGACTGCAGTCTTTCTGAATTTTCCATTGGCAAGATAATTCCCAAATTACTATATTGCCCAAAAGAAGTTGCCTAGTTCATCACATTACTTTCACCCTCAGTCAGACTCACTTCTTCAGAGCGTTGAGGATCTTCATAGACACCCCACACTGCACCCAGGTCTTGATGGGTTTGGGAGAGCCCTTCCCTTTAACAGTAATGCCCTCCATTTCCAACCGGTACGTGTTCACATCTGAATTGATTAAACAGTCACAAAGAGGTGTTAGACAGGTAGTGAGGGATTACAAAGAGATATATTCTGTGCTAAAAAGCAGCAATAAAACTTTACCAAGGAATATATACGCACATACAGTATTTGCAAGTTTAATGCAGTTTATATTTTGATTTCTGGCCGATTGCCACGGTATAACTGACATCACCATCTATTCCAAATAACCTGTTACTCCTACCTTCTGGAGTCATCCTGGCAAGCTCAGGCACCTCCACGTAGAAGTTTTTGCGGTATGACTCATACTGGATCTTCCCATGGTCAACAGGCTCCAGGATCTTCCTCTGTTTGGTCTGGAAGCCTGTCAGAGCTGTCTGCAGATCCACCTCCTCCTCCTCTGATGAGTACTGTCACACACACCAGTCAGATTTTAGATAGTTAGCAGTGTTTTCCCTCAAGAGACACTTCATGAAATTGTCAGGCTTCTTGCCTGATAAATATTATGAATTTGATAGACACATAATTTGGGAAAAGAGGAACACTTTGAAAGAAAGGCAATTAGTATTGAATAAATGCAGGTGAACGTGTGAGTTACCTCACAAACAAAACATTGATGGGGGAAAAAAAACTCACCTCCATGGCATCCTGGTCATTCTCCATCAGCTCACCTTTCTTCTTGTGAGTGTGAGGTCCTTTCTTTGTTTTAACAACTGTCACAACTTTGGTTACTGTCATCGCTCCCTTCTGTTGAAGACAGAAAAAACATACTTAACACCCAGCAAAACAGAAGAGGAAAACATCCACAAAGACGACATCTAGTGCAACACAAGTAGACACAAACTGATGATGACAACCAACATTAGACAATAAAAATGACATAACACCACAAATGGGCCATCCATTTGCAAACTAAATGGGCAAGTTTTTAAAGCTAATGCTAATGGTTTATTGACAGCGTGGCTAACACCGCAGAAAAAAATCTAACATATGGCAATAAGTACGATGTCTACTGACTTCTATTATATGTAGTACACATTTACAAGATGTTTCTGTCTGATCTGGGTTCTAATTGTGAAAGTGATCTTACTTACATTTTTTACAACTTACAGTTTTAAAAATAGTACTTTGTGACAACAGTAATTCAGGTGGATGGGAGGTGGTTGCCAATGTTGTACTTCCCTCTAGAATCAATCTGATAAAAGCCAACTATATTCTCATTAAACCCCCTTTAATGATTGACAGCTACTTATGGCAGGAGGGTGAAATTGTCCTTTAACACAGTTCCAAAATAATGTTTCATAACTCTGCATTAAACATCAGATGATTTGGCTCCAGGCTAAAGTGAAGCAGAACTCCCTGCTCACCTTATCATTTCCTTTCATGGCTCCCATGTTGAACTTCTTCACCTCCTGTTTGACCTCCTCCATGTAGGCGTCCAGAGGATCCACGTCGTCCTCCTCAGCCTGCTGCTCCATGGGAGTCTCCTGCTCTTTCTCGCCCTCCTCTCTCTTCTCCTCCTTAATCTCCTTCTCTTTCCTCTCCCCCTTCCCTTCCCCATCTTCGTCATCGTCTGCCTCCATTGGAGCTGACCCATCCTCGTCATCATCTGAAAGGAAGAGTCAATTATAAGGCTCTGCGGTGCCAAAGCTAAGGTCTGTACTGTAAGTTAGCAGTAGTTAGCACTGAAATGGTTGGTGAAGTGATTGTTTAGCTGATGAAAGTATATTAATCATATATAACTATAAATATATATATTTATAGTATCATATCAATACTGATCAAGCACAAACTCAACTCAAACCCAAGACCTTCCACACACATCATAATTTCTCCACTCACAAAATAAATCTGCCAATTTAAACTTCATTTAAGTTACCTTGGCTCTCTTACAGTAGGTTACACTTTTGTCGGGCAGGTTTAAATGAAAGCGTTGCTGAATATTTTTAACATTTCTTCCTCACCATCATCATCCTCCAGGCTCCACTTCTTGCCCTGCTTCATCTCCTCCAGTTCTTTCTTGATCTCTCCGATGTTTTCGATTGCCTTCTTCCTCTGCTCCTCCCTCCATTTTTCCACCCGCTCCTTCCTCTTCCTCATCTCCTCCTCCAGCTTGTTCTGGTCAAAGTCTTGCTGCATTGACACAAAAGGAAAGACCACAAGTCAGCAGCAATAAGTTATGTTTTTTTCCCAGTAACTAATGTTATGTCTTTTATTATAATCTTATTTACTCCAAGTCCATTCCATTTTCCATCTAATATGTGGCGACCTTTTAGAGATAAGCAAGAACTGAATACATGGAACTTACATCCTCAACCTTCTCATCTTCTTTCTCCTCTTTAGTCTTTTTCTTTTCTGATAAAGGATCAATACTGTCTTTCTCCTTGCTCCTTGACCTGTAGGGAATTTAAAAAAAAATTTTCCTTGAGTTATTTAAAGGTATTGTGAACACTGACGTAATCAGTGTACTTCAAACAACGTGCTTGTTGGATCAACAAAGTTTTCAATGTGGGAATTGAGAGGGGTTATGTATTGAGATGATTATTAAAGAAGCCTCACTTTTCATCTGTTCTCCTGCTCTTGCTGGGGCTGCCAGATCGGGACCTCCGGGCTCGGCTCCTGCTGCCCGACCTCCTCCTGTCTCGGCTTCTGGACCTCCTCCTGTCTCTGCTCCTGGAGCGCCTGGACCACAAAAAGCATTATATGCAATCAGAATCACGGGAGAGAGTTAACACAGTTCCCTTTCAGTTCTCAGGCTTTCTACACTTGGAAAATCTTGAACCATGAATTTATTGAGCATGTGTTAACGGACAAAACAATATTTTGTATTCTTTATTGGCTCTGTGTTAGGAGTTTGTATTGCCTTGTGTTTTGTCAAACACGTTATTTATCCATGTGTCCAGTGTTGTCTTTCAGACTAATTTAGCTATTTTAACCTGGTTTTGATTGTCTTTTGTTTTGGTGTTCTTTCCTTTTGTCGTATGTGTTAGAATGTTGTGACAATTGTGGTTTCCCTCTTGAGGATCAATAAACTATATATATCTATCTATCTATTAGCATTGAAGAAACTGTGGAGTGAACAACAAGTGGTCTGAGATCTTGTGAATGTGGCTTACGTGGACCAAAAAGAGAACTAAGTCCTCTTTACAGCTGTAAAGTTGATCCTGTACAGCACAGAATCAACTTCTAAATTCTGCTGACAGTCTATGAAGCAATGGTTTGGCTCCCCAGTATATTACCAACCTACTCACCGACTACAGTCCAACCAGACCCCTCAGGTCAATTGGTAGTTGTCATCTAACTGTACCCAGAATAAGATCCAGGTCTTCAGAGGGAGCTTCTAGTTACTTTGGTCCTGCTCTCTGGGACAAACTACCAGATGACCTGAGATTAGTCACTACTGTTTCCTACTTTAAAAGAACTTAAAACCTTTGTTTTCTCAGGCTCATGACTAGCCAATTTCTTACCTGAGTGTGTGTGACTGGACAACTGTTTTTCAACTTTTATATCATTTTTATTTTTATTATTATTGTTTGTGTCAATGTGTGCATGCTTGATGTGGTGTTTAATTTTAACTGTTGTACTTCTGTATTTTTAAACTTTGCTTTAATCATATTGATCAATTGCTTTTATGCTGATGTTAAGCACCTTGAACTGCCATTGTGTATGAAAGGTGCTATACAAATAAAGTTGATTTGACTTTTGAGTTTTAATAACTGTGGATACAAATAGACCGAAATCCACTTACTTAGTTGGTTTACTGAGAACGTCTAGTTCCTTTAAATGTTAACAGCTTTCTCTTTAACACTCACACACAATAACGTACAACACTCACCTGGCTCGCTTTCTGTCTCTGGACCGGGACCTGCGGCGGTCCCGGCTCCGTGATCTCTCCCTCCTGCTTCGGTCCCGGTCGTCTTTCTTGGAGCGTTTGTCCGGGGAGCGACTCTTTGATCGGCTACCTGAACGTCCACGAGACGCAGAGCGCTTCCTGTAGTGTCTGAGGGAACAAACGCCACAATAATCATGTTACTAAAACTGTAAATGGAAAACTACGTTGTTTTTAAAAAGAACCACATTTCAAAGCCATATGCGATTAAGTGTTGTTTGATTTCCATTAATGTCTGGACGTGTTAGCTAGCATGCTAATGTTAGCTATCGAAATTAAGAAGTAAAGTATACGAGGATAGAAACAGCAAATTAAACCCAAAAATTCGGACATACCTCGACTCACGCCCCATTGATATTGCACGAAGTTTGGCGTTGTAAAAATTCAAATTGGTTCACAATTAATAACGACACTAGTGTGACTGTTTCATGGACGATTGTTTGTGTCTTTGAACCTGCACGTAAGAAAACTGCGACACTACGTTCTTAAAAAAAACTTATTGCGTCAATTGCGTAGTGCGCCCCCACTGGTGGGAGGTCAGACAGACAGGCGACTACAAATATGTCACATATATGAGAATGTGAACACATTTCAACCACAAACCTTTTTTTAATATGATCGTGTAGTAGTGACTTTATAATTATATATAGTATATATATTATTGTAATACCTAATAACAGTGGTGGAATGTAACTAAGTACAATTAACTGCAATAACCCTGGAAATCTATAATACCCACAGTAGCTACAAATTATACATATTTATTTAATTTAAAATACAAAATGTGTAATACATTTCACTCTTTACTGTATATTTGAACAGGCTGTATATACTGTACATAACCACCTACTATATGTATATAAAGTAACAGATCTCTGATCAATATAACACTCCAAATTGGGCCATTATGCATAATGAAAGCTTACTTTTGATGCTCATTTTGCTGACAATACTTTTACTTGTAATAAGTGTCTTTTTTAATTGTGGTATTGCTACTTTTACTTACATAAAACATCTGAGTACTTCTTCCACCACTGCTTAATAGTTACATTTTACTTAATAGTGGCAACTAATACATACAGAGAAGTAAAAGGGGGGGGGTTTAAATTTGGAGCAGAATTAAATGTACCTGATCTGATGTCTTTCATTGTGGCATTGCTATTATTATGCCAAAGTGATATCATTTATTAATATTAAATTTTTATCATATTAGCCAAACCTCAATTCAAAAGCAGTACATTTTATTTTTTAATTATTTTTTAGGGTAGATAGATAGATAGATACCTTTATTTACTCAGGGGAAACCAATTGAGAGCAATGCTCTCATTTACAATGGTGCCCTGCAAATATACAACCAAACAAATCATATAACAAAAAGTGTAAAACTATCTCATACCAAATATAAATACAACACAAACACATGACAAATTATTTATAAAATACAAAAGAACAAAAAGTAAATGACAGTAATATCAGTACATTACACAGGTCCAACATTGTCCAACAGAATCTTAAAATGCTCAGGGGATAAAACTTTGTCTAATTTAAGGGAGACCTGAAGCTTATTCCACCTGTGAGGAGCATAATAGGTGAATGCAGTTTTTCCCAATTCTGTATTCATATAAGAGATATCCAAGGTAATGCATTCTTGTGAATCCCATATTTCTAAGTCTTAAAAGTGACAACAAATAAAATGGTAGCTTATTCAGGACGGTTTTATAAATAAAAACAAGACAGTGTTGTTCCCTTCGAGTGGTAAGTGATGTCCACCCCACTTTCTCATAGAGGATACAATGCAGGGTTGTAAAACTGTCACCTGTAATAAATCTAAGAGAAGTGTGATACACAGCATCAAGGGGTTTGAGGGTATGTGCAGCAGCATGCATGTAACACCTGTCCAGGTTTATTAATGTGTACTGTCCCTGTTAAATAAATAAATCAATAAATAAAATAAAATAAATATTGCACATTAAGAAGGTGGGAGTCAAAACAGAATGTGTCACACAAGTAGTATTTATTTGGTATGAACTGTTATTCATTCCTGTGTATGTTTTTAAGCAGAGACTCTTTACATCATGTCAACACTAAATTTGTTACTGAAGTTCAACTACGTCAGATATGGTAAGAGCCATTAAAAACAGTTATTCTGTAAACATTATCGAAAAAAACAATCAAGTAATTCAGACGAGTCTTAGGATAAATCACACCAATCCATTTACATGAGAAAAAATATTCACATTAATAAATTAATTTGGATGAAATTAAAACGGAGGAGCAAGAAAATAACAGCACAGAAATAGAGTGTATATATGTATATATATATATATATGTATATATATAAAGTATGTTTGAATGAGGCTTGAACAAAGCAAAGCGGGACATGTCACCAGAATTACTCGAAAAACAAATAAAACTCCCACTGCCTCACACTGAACTGTGGTGACGGTACCTTCCAGTGAAACCCGAAACATTCCCATCAATCGCACATTACACGTACATATATGAATGAAGTTTACTGCGTTTGTAAGCTCATAGCCGTGCAAAACATACACTCCACATTCAAGGACGAAATGCTTCTTCTGAAGCGGCTTAAACAAAGGAGGAAAACTTGTTTGTAATATAGGTGGACCCTTTCTGAACACTGGATGACAGATCACGACAGAAAATATAACTTTATATAACTAAAAGCACGGTCTATGCGGAAATCTGTCACAACACAAACGTGTGTGATTCATATCTACCGATTAAAGGAGAGTTCAAGTTTTTAAAGACACCAATTGGAGCCAGCAGGAACTGACTTCTGTTGCTCTATTGAAAAAGTTCAGTTTTTCAGTTGATCTACAAATCTACAAAAAAAATGTTCTTAAATACTCAAAGTTTTTAATCCTTAACTAACCAGAAGGCTGGAGGGCCAAGTGTGTTACTCTTCCTCATGTTTTGTAACCTCAAATTAACATTGAGTTTGATCCAGAGGAGTCTCACCCTCTCTAGCCTTCTGCTACCACTATCTCAAGATATTAAGACTGCAATCAAAGCTGTTGATCTCAGTTTTATTTTTATATTTAGTTGACAGCACTTTCTGATGGACCTCAATGGATCTCACGGCTGTTTCTCCTAAAATTAGATCAACAGTGTGTTAAATAAATGCTGACTGCTGGGCTGTCTGTGCATTTCCTACCAGAACTTCTTGTTGTGGACAGAAAGTTTTAAAAGGTGACTGTGCAGCCATGTTGGAGGTCCTTGTGCAGCTGTGGCTTATGGCAGAGAAAAAGGGCTAAATGTGAAAAATTTAATCACAGAATCAAACTTTAAAGGTAAAATCCTGAGAATGAAGTCAGAAATCCAATTTTCAGAATCTTGAAACTGATCTCAGAACACTTTTTTTTCCCAAATAGCCCTAATCCTCTTCTGTAATGAATCCTTTGTTTATAGGAAACTTGTTGTTGTAACCTCACCGCTGGCACCCAGTGGTTCAATAGCTGCCATTTGTGACACAATTGCAAAGCCGCAATGCAGCCTACAGCTCGGGGGGGGCAGACGTAACAAATCAGCGGAGGCGATGATAATCTGTATGAGGGAAAAGGGAGCCACCTGCTTCTGTCAGTTCTGATGATACTCTGTCTTAAGCCTTCTGCTTAATTCAGCTGTCAATCATAATGGATCAAGAACCTCAATAAACCTCTTTGCTACAAAGGTTGTGGGCAGTTCATTTACCTTTCAGTCAATTCAAGAGCTGGATTATTTACAAAAATCATAAACTGGTTTTCTCTCAATGTTCTGTGAAGTTTATATTCAGGATTTGAATGTCATGAACTGAAAATGCGCTGACCCCCAACCCTGCCTGTCAGAAAGGCATTCATAGCTTTGTATACTAGTTAGGAGATCGACTACCTCCAAATTTCAGTTTTCATTATTTTACCGGCAGATTTGGTTTCACAGCAGTCCCACAAAAGAGACTGACACCAGCTGAGAATATGACACCCTGCCCAGCTTATGCACTATCTTTGGAGATCGTTAGTATATAGAAGCACTCAAGGCTGGGCGATAACTGTTGTCTGCTTTCGGTGAAATCTTGACACAATATGAACAGTTTGTGTCGTCTTTTTACAAAATTCTGCTGTTTAAAGCAAGGCTGTGTAATTTTTAAACATCACATTCTCCCTCTTACAAATAAAAAGCTGAATTCACATAGACATAAAACACATCACTGGTCAGTTCAATACACTCAGCGGTTTTGCAGCTATAGTCCTATTTGGACTGGTGCGACCACTAGCTTATGGTGGCTAATGCTAGCAAACTTTAGATAGATATTTCTCTATAAACAGGTTTTAGTGAGTGAGTTTGCTGACTTTATGATTCTTCTCTCCCTGTGCTACTGTTACACTGTTTTCACATTTACCACTATCCTACAATTGCCACTTGAGGCCACAGTGTCGGCTGGTCAGTTTCATAACCAATGACCCAAGTTGTTAAGGTTTTTGTTTTATATGCAAAAAGGTTTTCTGATGTAATGCTGTGGAGGACAGTCCATTGCACTGAACATCAGTTTCATTATTTTCTGTGTAATATGAAATATATTTGCTCACAGCTGTAGACTTGAGACTCAGACTTAGATGTTGCGAGACTCAACTTTTACCTTTTGGAGCGCTGCTGAACTCGTTGGAATATTTAATATCATAATGGAGATGTGAGCAACGCAACATCCATAACCTTTGCCATATCGCAATATGCATCAATATCGGAATTTCTTTTATCAATAATATGAGACTGAAAGTTCAGAAACGTCGCCCAGCCCTTGAGGAGTTCCAGTGTTTCCTGTTCATAAGTCAAATGGAATCTGTGGCTGCCCAGTGTAATGTCAAACTGATAATGAACTGTACTATAGTCCACTCTTCAGTATGACATTTACAATTTTCTGTGCTAGACCTGACAAAAGAATATCTCTCAACATGATAAATGCCACTGTACATTCTTCACACACAAACACATACTGTCATTCTGTTTCTTAGCTTCTGTCCAGAGTAAAAGTAACATGGAGATCTGTAACAAACACTGGACGCTCTGGTCACATGAAGCTTTTGTAGAATCCTGAAGCGCTGAAGTAATGAGCACAAGTCCTGCTGACGCGCGAACCTGATCATGAAGGCAGCAAGGATTCATTTCCAGACGGTCATAAACAAACCCAACGTCAGCCGACGTAGATGAACATGCCTTGTTGTGGTGGGAGGCAGAGGGAGGGGACAACAAGGAGAGGGGCGGGGTTACTGAGGTCCTGCTGGTCCATCAGGGAGTCTCTGAACCAATAAGCAGCAGGATCTCGTGCGAGAGGATGAAGGTGAAGAAGTAAACGCAGAGGTCAGCGAAGACGTCGCCCATCCTCCTGTAGGTGTCCATGGAGCGGTTGATGACCTCAGCGGGGATGCCGGAGAGCAACAGGGCAGCAGTAAGCACAGTGGTCTTGGTCTTCTTCTCTACCTGGAAGAAAAGGAGTATATGCAAAAACACTATGATGTGTGGCTGCTACTAATTACTTTCTCATTTTTGATTAATCAAAGTTTAAGTGGTAATTGTTCAGTCAATAAAAATATCCATCACAAGTTCTGCATTATTCAGTTTACAATTGTATAATTGAGAGAAAGGCAGAAAATATTCACATTCGAGAAGCTGGAAACATTTTTGCTGATTGATACCACAAGTAATACATTGTTTAATATAACTATTATAGTTATATTAAACAATATATTACTTTTGGTATCAGTCTTCTTATCTCTCAGCAAGAAGGTGATTAAGCATATTTCCCAAAATGTTTGTATACTTTTAGATGATTAAGCTTTCAAAATTGTTGTCAGTTATTTTTCTCTCGATCAACTAATCCTTCCATCGCTAGAAGTCTTACAGAGGGCAATGCTCATTTTTTTAAAGCTGCAACTGGTAACTATCACATTTAAATAAAGCACTCTGAGCCCCAGGTTGCAGTAACTTCATTGATATTCACTGTGGGTGTGGCCAGCAATGATATGGTTGTGACTACCAAGACTGGGCTGTCAGCCGTAGCACAAGAAAGTCAGAACAACAGAAATGGGTCATATCTAGAAGGAACCCAGCAAAAGTGTCAAAAGTAATGCCAAATCTGAGAAACTGTGCACTGACAAACAAGTAAAAAGTGGGAAATTAAACGAACCATTACAACAAAACCTTAATTAACATCAGTTAAAATCATGCATGTTGCTTTTTTAAAATTTCCACACTGACACTTACAAAGTGGCTGTTCACATCAATCATTACAATATTTCTTCTTGAAAAGTGTGTCTCAAGTATTCTGAGACTGCATTCACACTGTCTGCATATTATTTACATTCTGTACATACAACATGTGTTAAAACTTTCATCTATAACAAGGAGAAAGAGGTTGTAAAAATATCTAGAGCAAACTCACCTTTGGAAAGTATTTGGACAACCCCATGTAGGCCAGTTCGAGAGTCAGAAATGGAGCAAATATTGACTAGAATGAAAGAATATGAGAGTCACGTCACCATAGCAACGTCATGTCTCTGGTAGTAAGATGCATTATTAAGGAGACATCAACATTATGTCACATTACCACAAAATAAATATCTGACACAAAAGGTAATATGTAAAACCTCTGTAATTCTCATGCAATGTCAAAACCTGTAATCTATGTGTGGCATGTTGGTTAGTTGAGCTGGTAGTTGAGCTGGTAAAATGACCAAAGCAAATCTCACAGAAACACTGTGTCTATAGTGAGTCTCACCAAATACTTGCAGACAAAAACCCTGACAAAGACAGCGAGGAGGATGCTGCCGATGAGCCTGAAGACTCTGAAGGCATCAAACTCCTCTGAGTCAGACCCTCCGTCCTGGGCCGGCTTCTCATTGGCCAGCTGACCCCGCAGTTTCATGGCATCGTCAAAACGGGACAGGTACTTATGGAGGCCTCGGCGCGGGGAGCCGCTGAGGTCATCTGACGCCCGCTCCCCCCTGGGTCTCTGTCGGATCCCTCCAATGTCGTCCTCCAGGGCGCTGCCGAGAGGCTCGCTGCAGTCTGGCAGGGGCGAGCCCCTCCTCTCTGGGGTGGCACTACGGGAGTGGCTGCCAAACCCCGAAGCCTCCGACAGGAAGGGAGATGGTCTTGGGGAAGATGAGGATGATGACCATGTCTCTGTCCTGTCGAGATCGAGGTGGAAGCGGGGTTCTGTTGGACGTCGGGACGCTGCTGCTGCGGACAAGATCAGTGACATCACATTTAACTAGTGCTGAAACGATTAGTCGATTAATTAGGTAAATAAGTAATTTAGTAGGTAAATAAACAAGGTGAGGTTGGTTGTGACAAAACAAAACATTTGAGGACGTCACCAGATTAATCAATAATGAAAATAATTGTCGGTTGCATCCCTATAAGCTACTCCTGTATTATCACACTTACAAGGAACCTGAATGGACGCTTTAATCGTTGCCATTTGCTGCTCTTATAGTAGCTGTCAATCATCTGGCATTGATCCTTGCAAGCGTGAAATTAGGGCTGAAACGAATCATTTATTTCCATATTGATTAAAATGCTGATTATTTGCTGGATGAATACATTTAGTTTAAAAAATGTCAGACTAGTGAAAAATGGCCATCACAATTTGTCAGATCACTTTGTCTGACCAACAGTCCAAAGCCCAACAATATTGAATTTGCTATCATAGAAAGACTAAAACCAACAAATATTTACATTTTAGAAGCTGGAACCAGACCCCGACTACACACTGCTTTTTGTAAGACGTCAAAAGCCAAAAAGGTTGGAAACCACTGGATTCATCTTTAACAATGTGTTGTATTTTAAAAGCTTGTTATATTATCCATTGTGTCAAATCTTCATCTGAATAGTAACTAAAGCTGTCAAATGAATGTAGTGTAGAAAGTACAATATATGAAATGTAGTGAACTGGAAGAATAAAGTAGCATCAAATGGAAATACTCAAGTCAAGCGCAAGTACGTCAAGATTGCACTTAAGCACAGTACCTGAGTAAATGTACTTAGTTACTTTCAACCACTGCTGCAGTTAGGACCAGGTGGTTCATTTGTATGAATATGGATAGTGATAGCGTGACGTTATAACGTGCAGCAGGTAATAGTCAGACAGTTATCGCAGCATACCGTTGTTTTCAGACTCGTTTTTGGAGAAGCCCACGATCCTGTTCATCCTGTCCTCTGAATTCATCAGCAGCTTTCTCCTCCGGATCTCTGCTCTCCTCTGCGCCGCCGACAGCGAGCCCGTCTTCTCCTCGCTGGCCTCCCCAGACTCCATATTGAAATAAATTAGACTCAACCTAGTTACAAACTATATATTCGCAGTTTATTCAAGCCACAACACAAACAGCCTCAGGTCTGTGTGTTAAACGGTAGTGGTAAACATGACGGAGTGGACCCGACCGAGCGTTGTCTGAACAGAGAGCGCACAGCGATGATGTCACCTCTGGGAAAGAAAGGACGCACAGCGATGATGTCACTTGAGAATGACAAAGAGGTTTTGTATGTTTTCCAGCCCTCAGCGCTGACTTGCAGGAAACAGACGCTTTAAATATAAGTTCACAATTTGATTTACAATTACTACAATTTACTTGCTGTAATCATTTCCTCCTGTTCATACTGACCATTAGGAAACCCATTCATCATGCACTTACAATGTACAGTACAAGTGATGGGGGAAAAAATCCACAGCCGTCATTAGATACAAAAAATGTATTTAAAAGATTATTTGAAGCTAGAATGAGGCTTCAGCCAACAAAATTATTCAAATCAAGTTAATATCTTTCAAAGGTCTTTTTGGAGCCAGATTCCCTCTTTTTTGTTACAATCCTTCCACTGTGTTTAAAAAGAAGATTCTGACAGAAAAACAATCAATCAATAATCAGATTCACTCTAAAGAAATTTTAAAAAGAGCAGCTTAAAATCTTGCTACAGATCAAACCCAGTGGTGTTTTTATCTTTTCATCATGTTTCCATTTATCTCAATGGGGCAACATTGGAAAACACTCTGTCAAGACAACAATGTATAATAAGGTATAGTTGTCTGGTTACTTACTATCTACCTGAAATCTAAACAAAACAAACAAACAAAAAGTCTTAGTGGGTAGACTTAGTGATTTGGGGATGTATATGTATTGTGCACATGCATGCACCAAGTTTCACAATGTTTGAGATGTTGTCTCAAGAAAATAGTACTTTACTTACTCTGAGTGTCAAAGTGCACTCAAAGTAACATAAAGTAAACCTTAACCAGGATGCGTCTGTGCCCTAAAATGATTCATTTGAAATTTGAGGGCAAAAATGAATCCTAACTGTAACCTGGAATGCAGGAGACGTGCTCCTTTTTCTATTTTCAGCCCTGTCCATTAATTAAGTCCAAGTGAAGTCACAGATCCTAACTTACTTAAATTTTTTGGGGAATTCATTCCCTCTCTTGTGGACGGGTGAAGCCACAAGTTGCTGGTGTTAAAAGTCCAAGTCAAGCTGCAAGTCTGTTTTGATTTTGTCAGGTGTAAAGTTAAAGATTTTTAACTTGAGTCTGACTCTAGTCAAAGTCATGTGACTTGAGCCCACACCTCCGCAATTTACTATGTACAAACACACTATTTTTATTTTCATCAGTTTTATATGAAAGACAATTGTGTGCATGAAGACCAAAACATATTTGTCTGTTTCTAAATACATCTTGCTTATATAATACATAGATTACAAACTGTGTGAAATCAGACCAAATCAAAAAGCTTGATTGAAATTCAGTCAATAGAAAAACTGACTAAATTGGTCCATATCCTGTTCTGTAGTCTTTGTTTTCACTGAATAAACACTGTCCACTCACCAAAACACAAACTACATTTAAAAAGTCCCAAACATTTTATTTTCTTAGTCATTTCACCTTAATGTTTATACTAAAATTATCAGCATTTCTTCACCTTTATATAACGCATTCTGTTCAATATACAAGTATCAATAAGCATGATTAAAAGATCACAATGGCTTTGTTATGTCTGTGTTAAAGAATTTCCCATATCCTATTATATTAAAATATTTCATATATAGAGTCTGTATTTAAACAGAGGCTTAATAATAAAAAGTGAGTTCCCATACAAGGCAATTATCGAATTTAATCAGATTGGGAGTCTCATAAATTAAACAGAGAAAAAAAAAAAAGTTAAACAGAACAGCGATGGTGTCAGAGGTGTTCTGAATGTCCAGAAGGAGAAAGGATGACAGTTTCTGAAGGACAGATCAGACCAATGAAACGACTTTCCGCTGCCGAGTCCGCACATTCAAGGCAGCGGATGACGGCGAGGTCGTCCACCTTCAAACACTTTTTAACATTTCTGCCTTTTACAACAGAGTCTCAGATTTGTTCGACACACACAGATATAATGACTGAGAAATTAAAATCACACATTCTGTCCTTCAGGTACGATATTAGAGTGTTGTTAGAGCGCAGGTGTTCTGTATACAAATACTCCAGGTGACACCCAATAACAGTCTTTGAGCGCAGAAATACTAGCCTTCCTCATGAACCTAGACTTAAGCATACATACATACATTTGACTTGTTTTTAGTAAAGACGACTGTGCTTTGTGAACAAACACACTTCACACAACCATTTGCCTGGACTGTATCTGAACGATACCTCGGTTACACAGCATTGTTCTATGAGAATAAACACTGATTCATTTAATCATCGACATACATAATTATCATCATCATCATCGTGGATTTCTTGATTCTTTTTTCCTTCCAATGCATTGCTTCAGCTGGGTAAAAAGTGCCAAATAAGCATCAGAATGGATTTCTCGTCTCTCCATCCTCGCCCTGTCCGTCACATCGCTTGATTTGAGTGACGCTTTACATCAGTTCAGTTCAGAAAAGGTTTTCTCAGAGAGACAGTGAACCACAGCTGGAGATGGAGCAAGAGGCAACCTCAGCCTCCCACTGCTTTCACTCACACGTACACACACACACACACACACACACACACACAGATGCACATCCTTGCTTCAGTGTTCCCCCGTCTCCACAGTCCCACTGAAGGTTATTTGGAGATTTGCTGTTGGAGGTGCAGCAGGAACTCGTAGTATGACAGGGCCGACTCTGTTCGGTCCTCGATCATGTTCTGCATAAAGCTGGCTTTCAGCTGGCTCTCGTCCCTGAGAAAGTCAAATGACAAAATGTAAAAAAAACAAAAAGTCAAGAGACATAAGTTGCTATTTTATATCAAAATGCTGATGAAGGTAGTTCAATACTTGTGTTTTATTATGAAACTTATTTTTTCTTTTAAATGTACTGAATTCTCATTCACAGAAACAAAACCTCATAAGTAACTGAGTGTAAATTGATCGATTAACCCACAACTTTCAAGGTTTTACCTGCCACCAACAGGGTTTTGCCACTCAGCGGAAAAGCAGGGAATTTAAATGACCAGTGTGTAAGATTTAGTTGCATCTAGCGATGAGGTTGCAGACTGCAACCAAATGAATACCCCTCCCCTCCACCTCCCCTTCCCCTTCCAAGTGTGTAGGAGAACCTACGGTGGTGGCGAAACTTGTGAAAACCGTGAAAGGCCCTCTCTAATGCCAGTGTTTGGTTTGTTCATTCTGGGCTACTGTAGAAACATGGCAGTGCAACACTGTTGGTTCTGTGGAAGGGAACCTGCTCCCTATGTAGATATAAAGGGCTCATTCAAAGGTAAGGAAAACATGATTCTTATTTTCAGGTGATTATACACTAATTAAAACATTTATGAATATTATATTCAATTTTCTGCAAAGTCTGTTCCGTTAGATGCCACTAAATTCTACACACTGGTCCTTTAAAATACCAGTAGATTACCTGTCATAGAGGCTGGAAGACAAGATTAACTTTACAACAGAAAAACTGAACTACCAGCAGTTGTTGGTGGATTTTAACTTCCCCACACTCTTGCTACTTGATTCTTTCCTTTCTTTTCCAGAATGTTGTCTGTCTGTTGCCCACCTGACGACATGCAGGGAGGGGTAGAACGGCCTCTGTTCCCTCAGCCAACTGATGAAAGCTCTGGTTCTCTGCGACTCGGCGGTGTCCAGCTCTGGGAGCAGATACTATGTGAGGAGAGAGCGACAGTAAAGTTCTCATTAGCAGGGTGGAGGACGGCATGAATGTGGATCACATATACAAAATAAAGGCAAAGTGGGGGGATGACCACAGCAGAGGGTGGAAGTAATTTGATGGTGTTTTGGTGGTTATTGGAGTTAAACTGGTGTTATAAATGTGACTGCTGAAACATTCCTACCAGGTTTTCAGGCACGGCAGCGTAGTTGGGAACTCCCAGGACTTGTGTGAGGAAGGTGGGGTTGCAGTTCCGTCCAATCCACAGATACATCACCTTTTGGAACAGAATACACATATAAATACAATTAAAAATACATTTTAAGTATTGTATCGAGAGCTATTGCTGTGAATACTTGCACACCTCGTTACTGCTTATATTTAAGATTTAACTGAGAAATATTTCTTAAAACAACAGAAGCTTGTACTGATGTTTTAATTCAAAGCCACACTGGATACCTCTGCTACCTTATTATGTAACATGTTATGTTTACATACTTCTCATGTGTTGCATTTTTCACTATTTTCTTACATTTTATAGACAAAGAAATTAATAGATTAACCAAGAAAATAATCAACAGATTAACCAATAATAAAAGTAATTATGAGCCTTTGTTATGAGTGCTAATTTTAAAACTGGGGTTGAATGCTCCGCACCATTCCAGCATCCATGAGGAAAGCTCCCTCCCTGCTGAGCTTTTCCACAGACAGCTGCAGCAGTCTCGGCTGAGGGATGGTCCGATCGCTGATGTTCAAAGCTCCCTGAGGATGCAGGAAAGAGAAGAATTATTATTCAACACCAGCACTTAATAACTGGAAAATATTGGAATAAAAAACAAAAAACAAAAAAAAAAAACACCTAGACCCTGAGACAGTGAATTAGATCTTTACAATAAAAATGTCTAATTTATAAACCAAACACTAAAAGATAAAAGAAAAATGTAAATGTCTCTTTTGCCTCCTCTGAAACATCTGCCTTCAAGGAAACTTTATCCAGGGTCACTACTTTTTTCGCTGCTGCATCTCTATCCACTAGCTGAGATGTGCAGGCGCTGAAGGGAAATTTCACCCTTCTCACCTCATCGGTCAGGTCATCGATGCGGTACAAAGCAGGGTGGATCATCAGCATGGAGTAGGCCAACGGCTGGTACTTCAGCTGACACATGGCAAACACCCGGTCATCTAGCCTGGTGCTGGTGCCTGTCCTAAAAGCTTTCTGTAAGGTGCACACACAAACACACGAAACCAGATCAATAAAGCCCTGATGGTGTTGGAGTGCAGTTGCTGTGTAATGACCGGATCTTGTGAAAACACAGACCTGTTTGAGTAGAGCAAGGATGAAGAGGGGGAAGAGTCTGAGACAGGCCGGGGCCAGCAGACCAGGCTGCTGGATGGTCAACACAGACTGCCGGTACGACATCAACGAGTCAATGGCGGCGTTGGTCATCGCATCTCTGGCGTCACTCAGACTGGCCGTCACCGAGCGGTCCACAGCTGCAGAGAAAGGGAGGACTCATTTCCAGTCATCAAGAAGAGGATTTTATTTAGAATGACTATACATTTGCATCGGTAGTGTTCAATAAATGTTGACGGCTTCAAACACATCAGCTCTCCTCCAGCTGATGTTCATGATGAAATTAAAATGTACCAAATGTCAAACTTGTTGGTACCATATTTTAAAGAGTAGAAAATATCAGCGTCTGTTTTGTAATTGAACGTGAGCTGAGCCCGCACAGATCTGAGTGCTCAGTATGTGACGGTTGCTAGGCTACCACAGCTGTCGCCACTCACCACCATCTGTCAGTGCTAATAACAGTGAAGTGGATGAAAACTTTGCAATGATTTTGTATCAAGCCAATCAAAAAACTATTTACTGCAACAATGAAGAATAATTTCAGAGTGTTGCCTCATCCAAATCCAGGTTTGTCCAAACACACACAACCCAAACTGATGCTTCTCTTTTGAAATAAAATATTCATGTTGAAAACATTCTGATGATCTGATGTAATCAAGTGTCCACAAAATTATTACTGGCATAAAGACAAACTCCTTGAACACTGCATGTTTTAAAATGCCTTCATACTCCTGCTTGAAGTTACTATAAACAGGGATGGAAACAGCTGAAAATCATAAATTGTGAACTTAATATTTGTTATAATTTAATATTTAAGAAGGTAAGAAATAAAGATGCATCAATTGACTAAACAAATTAGAGAATGAGTTGTGATACATGGACAACTGCAAAATAAATTGGGGGTAATAAAAATACTATTACAGGTTTTCCCAACCTGGATAAAAGCAAATTATCTGATGTGACATTTAACCATCATGCGCAGCACTAGAACATGTTGCTCCTCCAGTTTTAAACTTAAGAATCCAATCATTCAATATTGTGAGTTTAATATGTATTTAACAACCCCAGTGACAATGTCCTTCTAAAAAAGTAATCCGATGTGCTCCCTTTAAAGTGTCACATTACGTACCCATGCAAGCCAGCAGTCCAGTGATGGCTTGAACATCGGCCCCAGCAAAGATATCTGACAGAGAATTAACCACAGGGAGACACAAGGTGTGGACACGGATCCTTCTCTCTCCTAAAAGAGAAAAGACACATTATTTCAACAGAACAGACAGAGACTTTCACAATAGCTTTGACCAAACCTCTAATCCTGTGTGCGTATGTGTTACCTTTGCTGGAGGTGTAAAGCAGTGCAGCCTGGAAAGAGACCACCTGCATGTCGTCCAGGTTTTCCTCGATGGACATCTGAACTGCAAAGCCAGCGTCTGGGTTCACGTTGGGGAGAGACAACAGATCTGTCGAGCGCACAAAGAAGTTTCCATGGAACGTGTGGATGGAGAGACCTGCAGAGACACAGAGAGAGACAAACTGTAACACTCAACTGCAAAACAGTTATCCCCAACAACAACAAAAATCAATTGTGCCTGCATTCTAGAGAGATTATGTTCAAACTATAAGCTCAAATATCCATCAACAACATTTTAATGCCTTTGGGGCAGGTAGAGGCTGTACTGCATCAAAAAATATTTAAATCATAAAAGAATTTACTAATCACATCTGGGATATGTAATTAAGTCACTGCTCAACCAAACAAATCTCGTGCCAACAGACCTTTGGTGCAGCGTATCCTCATGACGGCCTCGAAGCCGATCTTCCTGGTTAAGTATCTCTTCAGCTCCTTCTGGAAGCGCTCCACCTGAGCGGGGTTGTGCTGGTGGTGGTAGGAGGGGAAGTAGTAAACGCTCCCTGCTGAGTATCTGGATATGCAGCCTGGGAGAGAAAGGGCAGACAAGAGGAGAAATAAAAAGATGAGATGCTAACAGTCTTCTATTTGTCATGATTGAAATAGATTCACACACAGTTACCCATCTCTCTCCTGCTGTGCTCGCATCTGGTATTGTGGAAAAGAAAAGCTGATACCTCTTGTGTCTGTATCTGGCTTTTTTTACTGATGGTAAATAAATGTGTTGTGAAATACAAAACGTTTTTCACTTATTCTACTGTCTGATGTTTTTAGTACTTGGGTTGGTATTTTGAAGCCTTCACTTTCCAATGCTTTTCTTTCCATTTATTTGGTGGTTGCTATGAGCCTAAAATAAGCATAAAGGCATTCTATCATATAAATCATAATTCCATTAACTTTACATGTAAAATAATTTACCCCTGCAGCTTCATATAACCAAAATGAAACAACCAGAAGGTAAATTATAAATCTGAGGTTGCTGGCAAAATCTGGATAAGGAATGTCAGGTCAAAGTATCCTGTGTTGAGCACTAGACATGTAAACAAACCAGTAAAGCCTCCTTCCTTCTTTTCATCTATCCTCCACCTCCCATCCATTCAGTCCAGGACTCACCGAGCGATGCCAGGTCGCAGTACTGAGCGCTGAGCAGGAACAGGTCAACGGCAACCTGCTGGCCAGAGCAGTCCAGAGCCAGCTTCTTGTAGAAGTCTGTCGCTGGGGATAAGTGCTGGATGTCCTGAAAGCAAAACACACCAGGTAGGACAATGAGCTCAAAATATGAAGAGAAATTGACCATCCAAAAGAAGTCAAAATCAGAAATTTGACATGTTTTCAAGATCTAATTATAGCTGAAAAGCTAAAAAAAACAAATATACAAATGCTACTACAATATGCTGCTGCTGTAGGGTACAAAGCTCTTTAATCTCATGTCCAACACACATCTGATTGATGTCCTGGAGAAACCCCATCATCCCTCAGATCTCTTACCTTGGCAGATGCCCGCTGGTTGGGGTCCTCTCTGGACTGGAGTGCCCCCACACCGAGGTTAGGCAGTTGGGTCTGAAAAACAGACATGCGCCCTCCGGTGGGCGACAGCAGCTTGAAGGCTGCTTGCAGAGCTGAACCCAGGGCGGACTGGGTCTCCATTGTCTTTTCAAATAAAGTTGGCAGGCTCTTCAGGAGATCCTGCACAAGCTGAAAGACAAATATAGGGAGGGAGTCTTATTTTTGTGACACTTCTGATCCCTGAGGGGAGACTTTAGCTTTGTCATTTCATCTTTCTTCCATCTGCAAAGAGGGTCAGAGACCAAGGTCAGGGAGATTTCAGTTGCCTCTCACTCAGCAGTGTGGCTGCAATGGTTCTAAACAAAATGAAATCTTATGAAATATATATATATATATATATATATATATATATATATATATATATATATATATATATATATATATATATATGAAATATACAGTAGTTGTCAATTTCTATAAAGTGAAGAAACAGAAAACACGACTGAAATTAAGCTTAAGAGGTTTTGGACTATTGAATGTTCATGTTCACAACAAGCTTTAATCAAGGTAAAGTTTCTTACCTCTTTGCATTCATTGAGGTTTACTAGAAGGCTGTCTGGTGTTGGTAAAAAGATATCTGTGTAGAACAAAAATGTATCATTTAGACGCATAAAATACAGTCATAAACACACTGATATAATAGTGATGAAACTAATTTTTAAAAGCGCAGCTATCATAAAGTGATTCATTTCAAGAACATAAAGGGTCATTGTTTGTGGTGACATCAATAATTAAATAAACAGAAAAATTAAAAGTCATGTTGATCATATTCTTGATACCTTTTGAATTTGAATTTTAGCACAAGATTTAGAAATTTGGATCAGAGTTTCAACTATGGCAGAAAGCAACAGTTCCCAAAAACGCCAGTTATGAAGTTTGGTGACACAAGCAGTCTGTGATCTCGTAATACCTTATATAGTTATTAGCTCTACATTTTTGCAAACAGCTGTCAAGTTGCTGTAATATATCTCACCTTCAATGTCAGAAACGATGAGCATCTGAGGCTGGGAAAGCCCCTCCTGGAGGTTGTAGAAGTGGATGGTGCTGTCAAAGGTGATGAAGCCTACCTTTGTCCGCGAGTCTCCAGGAAGCCTAGGACACACACACGCTTCAATAAACTAGCACTTAGGTGATGAGGATGCCCTATTTCAGCTATATTTATAGAGCTCCATTTCAACCTGGCAGTCAGAAGTTATGCTACTGCTGCTGAATCCTCAAACGTTTACACCATGTGTGTGTATTTTCCCTCCTTACAGTTTTAAAGCACCAGTAGAATTATTAAAAAGTGTTAAATGTTAAATGTTGTACATACGCATTGATGTTGTCCAGCAGTGACTGACAGATCACATTCAGGTAGCCCGTCTCCACTGCATTGTGGGATACGTCCAAAACGAAGAGGTAAACAGCAGGCTGTGGTGGCCTCAGCTGGATAAATCAGGGCAAATACATGTAACTTAACACAAGGTCAATAGAAACACACAATCACACACACAGATTACTGTACAATTTGTTAAGTCCACACAAGATTTAGTAAGTAATTGTCAAATTTAGTACTAATTTAGAACTAATACTTTTATGGAAATGAGCTATTTATTTACAGTCGACTGGGCACATAGATAACTATTCACATCTTTAACAGGTACAAATGTGTAAATAGTGTGTGTTGAAACCTACCATGTATTCTGAAGGAGCAATGAACTCGATGGTGGCGTTCTGGACCTCGGGTCTTTTGTGTGGCTCTCCGTACGATCTGATGACTGGGTTGTACATAAACTCCTCTGGAACTAGAGATAGACACACAACCAGACACCATCTAGTGAGGTTATAGTGTTAAATAGTGTAATTTGTAACTTTGTAATTCAGTGGTGAGTATGAAGGTCAACAGCATAGACTGTATACAAAGATGCTCCACAGTCACAAAGGTAAAACTATGTACTGAAGCTGTGGAGTACATGAGTCTACATAATGTATGCAAACTTTAGTTATTTATACATGCTAAAGACTTTTATCCACTTCACGTGTAGGTATTTATTATGATATAGTCATTACATAATCACTGTAATAAATAATGATACAGCAAAGTGGCTGTCTCTATCATTCCTCCCCCCATTCTTACCATCATTGACCCGATAGCACAGATTGCATTTCCACCTCCTCTGGTCCAGGAAGGAGACGAAGGGGTTGATGTATGTTCTGCAGGACCGACACCTGACGATGGTGCTGGATGTCACCACGGGAAGTTGCTGCAAAGAAAACCACAGAACAAAACCAACCCCTGTGTGAGAAGTGCCTCCGGGCAAACTCATTTTCTTGTTTGTAGCTCATTGTAACTGGCATTTCAATAAAGACTTTCTTGTTGCTGTCCAAGTTGTGCAACGTCTCTGTTGTCTGTGTCCTCAATTACCACGGAAACAAACGGCAATTCATTCTGACAGATTTTGCCAAGGGGTGCATTTAGTCAAATCCTATCCTCGCCGGGTTACACACCAACCAAATGTAGTTTTGTTTACCATGTTCCTCCTAATCCCTTACCCCAACTTAATAAACCAGGTTTAATGTTTACACGATATTTAAGAAATAAGTTTATTACAGAGAGTTGGCAATAACAAAGTCATTTAAGTTAATACTGAACTGAGTGTAGTTGAAGCTTTTTTTACCGAGAGGTCTTTGAAGGGGTGGAGCAGCAGGCCCAGTGGCATCTTGGCTTTATTGAGCAGAGACTGGGTCTGAGGGATGCTGGTCAGCGTACAACGGAAAACCCTAGAGAGACAAAAACACGCGGTACTTGAACTGCATGCAGAGATCATGTTATCTCTGGTATTTTACGTGTACCAATGTGATATGTGGGTGACTGGGTTAGATGAATGGATGAACATATCATTTTTTGCCATGCCTCAAAAATGTTGTCCTGGAACAACGTAGTCAAGAAATAATGTACTGTATGCAGAGACAAAGTCGTGCTTATGTACAGTGCATGCACAGACACAACCTAACCACAGCCACTATTTTGTTATTCACTGTAAGCACTTATACAGTCACTTACGAGGCAAAAATAGACACAATAGACACATGCTTCTGATATTAGTCCACCATGGCTTACTCTGGGTGGCAGTTAACCTTCTGCAGATCTTGGGGCAGGCAGGGCGTTGGGGCGGGGACTGGAGTTGGTGGCAGCAGGTTCCTCTCCTGCAGCAGGTTGACCACTCTCAGGGCCTCTGGGGTGCTGGACTGGAGGCTCATGGCCGCCAAGGACGGGCTCAGCTGGGCTGGCCCTGGACCACCAGGAGGCTAAGAGAAGGAAAAACAACAAGCATTCAACCAAAACCTGTGACAGCCAAATTATTTAGCATGAAAAGCAACTCATGCTTTGATTTAAAGATGAATGACCGTCTTAAAACCTTACCATTAAATCAAAGATATTATGTTTCCTCCAGAATATTTTTCTTGTAGTGCACCCAAAATAAAATTCAATATTATTATTGTTTATAGTGGTGGATGACACTGGCTACCATCCTATGTGCAAGAAAAATATTTAAAGGAGAAATAAAATAAACTCTGTTCCTTCATACTGTGCTACTTGTCTGTCAACTTTGATTCTACAAATGCACAGAAGTTTTATATTAACGTTTCCATATAGCCTGCACAGACAGAAGGGTTTTGCATGTGTGCTAAGTGAAAAGCAAATGCATGACAGAAGTGGCAGAGCATGTCATTACACTGGTACACAGTCAGTGAGCTGCTGGGACATGCCTCTCACCTGCTGGTATGGCTGAGGTGCTTGAGTGTAAGGCTGCGTGGCGGCCTGCATCGCAGGGTGCATGGAGGAGGTGGCGTTGTGGGGAGCAGAGGTCTGCTGGTACCCAGGGGGAAGGGAGGGGTAGTGGCCCAAGTGCCGACCAGGTGGTCCAGGCTGAGGTGGGCCAGCTGGGGAAGAAAAGGGAACAAAAAGTTTAGTTTACACAAGAAATCAAACCCTCTGAGCAGCAGAAATCAGTGAAAAAACTAAACATGAACCTCTTTACAGGATTTTTTTTATAGTCAACAAATACCATGAAAAAAACAACAACAATGTGCTTCACAATACTTTCTGACTTCCCTTCTCTGTCTGTGGTACTTCGAGCCAATCTTTAAAAATGAGTCTCATTTGAAAAATTAGTTTAATTTTTAACATGGCTCAGTAATTTCTGAAACAGCTGGGCAGTGTAGTTTTTAAGCAAACATTACTCAAACATGTGTAAGAAGTGCATTTGGTGGAGACTACTGTCAGCTGCAGATGAATACACATTTGGTGCTCTGATAAGTGTAATACTGTATGTGTGATTTACTCAAAATAAACTTCAGTAACCGTGCTGATGGTAATGACACCAAGCAGAGTGGCTCAATGATGTGTTTTGAACAGTTTTTGGACAATAAAGCAGCTCAATGGCACAGAGGAATAAGCTATATCAGGTCGATACACAGGAAATTGTTGATTTTGATCTTTTTTTGGATTTGTTGATAATAAGAAAACTATAGAATATTGCCAAAACTATCCTTTAAACCTAAAAAACTTAAAAGGCAATTGGTTACTGCATGACAGCAGTTACTCTTGTGACATTGTGTATTTAGTCATTTGTACAAAAAAACCAATGCAACAGGTCATGATTTTTAAGATTTTGAACAGTACTGAAGAAGGGATTTAATGTTAAAGACTGTAAAATAAAAGAGACTAAGACGCTTTTTTTTTTAGAAATGCTTTGCCTCCTCCAAGAGATGATTCTCATTTACTTTAAGAGTCTATAGTTGCTCTACTTAGTAAACCTAGACTGCACATGTGGTTGGTGTGAAAAGATTCCAAGACGTGGCAGAAAATGGCCTTACCCATTTTGTTGTCAACATGATTATAGCTGTTTGATGCTTGTGGGCCATTTCCAGCCACAGTTCCTGTTTCAAAGCAAACACATGTGATATGAATAATTTCAGTGACACTTTTTGCTCTTTCTATCTCAGTGTGCTAACCACAGGCGATGGATATGGAATGATCCGAACTACAGTACAAGATACGCATGAGACGGAGACAAAGGGATAATTTTACAAGACATTAACAATGGTAATGATGGAAATTGTTGTATAGTGTTTAAAGAAACTTCATTATCTAGTCACATTAAACATTTATTCAGTTTATTCAGAGGTCATATGAGAGATACAGTGACAATGGATGACAAGAGGAAGATAAACTACCGACAAGAAATATATGTCACCAGGGATGCACTGACACTAAGAAATTCCTGGGGTAAAGCAGCATACTTGACAGATTCCTCACTACTAACACCCAGCTACATAAGCACAAGGCATAGAGATCAAAGCAAAGCGTCTTGTCCAATATCTCTCGACTCATTTTCTTATTTTCTGCAATGTTCTCTACAAGTAGCAATACTGGAGCTCCATATTTGCCATCAAATTAAGGGATGAAAAAAAGAATTTGTGCATCCCTAGATACAATGAACAGCAGCACAGAGAGGACAGGATGGACACAACAACACGGAAACAACATCTAACAGCTATAGACAGATTTAGCCACACCTGGACATTCAATATCCCCCTCCTGGCAGTTGGGCTCAGTGGGGGACAGAGTGCTGTTGACAGCCCCCCCACACTGAGCTGGCATGTAGAAGAAGGAGGGGAGGGAGGGAAACAACAGAAGCTGATCAGAACAAAAATGGATGGCTTGTAAAAAGGACATACAGTTCCGGCCCAAAGTGATACAATATCTGTTACCACTGACCGTGTGCTCACATGACACAGACCCACAAAATGTTTGTACAACAAACATACCCGTAACATCACATTATACTTGCTTAATTTGTGGGGAAAATGTGCTGCACTGACTTCCAACATTTCACCAAGCTTGCTAACCCAGTTAAAACAAAACTGTCTGACCCTCTGCAATCAGTCTGAAATACTCAAGGTGGATTTATTTAAGCATAGGTTCTGTAGCTACGCCATAACCCCTTAACACAGACCTATAAATCCACCTCAAGTGACTGGTTATATTGTCTCATGGACCTGTGGCTCCATTTCCTTTTCTTGTCCAGCGCAATTGATTTCAACTGCAATGCTCTAAAAATAAATCGCTAGTCTCAGCTTGCTAAGAAGCTCATACCAGGCTGTTAACACCATATCAGCTGAAGCGACGTGTAAATGAATACACAAAGTAATGCAACAAAACAAGTATAAAGAAATTTGCCTCCACAGGTTGTCATACCTGAGGACAAAGCACAAAAATGAAATGTTCCACGATTAAAAAGAAAAGAAAACAAAGAAAACAAAAAAAACTTACCATCTGCCTTTGGGGGGGGAGGTGTGGCATTGGCCAGTGGGGGTCCTGTTGGAGGCGGTGTGGGTTTCATGGTTGGTGGTGGGCCTGTAGGTGGGGGTCCTGTAGGTGGGAGCCCATAGGAAACTCTGCTAGGCTGATATGTGTGGGGAGGCATGGGATTCATTGGTGGGGGTGCCGTGCCTGGTGAAACACACCAACAACAGGGATTATTGTTATTGTTATTAATGATTCTTTTCATTATAGATTAATTTCTAGATTTTTCTTTTTGATTAGGCAATTACTCACTTAGTATATAAAATGTTGCAAAACAGTGGGCAGCAAATTTCAAAAGCTACAACCAGCAACTGTTTGGCATTTTTGTTTGATGAATGGCTCAAAGTTGTTGAGTAATTAGCTTTCATTGTATTACTCACTACATGAGAGGAACATCCCCGCTGAAACCGTGGGAATTTAGAGTGATGACTTCTAAAATGATGTCAACATTACTGTGTCATGTAAGACACAAGCGTGTTGTTGCCACATATCATATAGACAACAGATATGATGCATCACAGAAGTGCTCTGACACTATAAGCTCTGACTAGAGGTGACAACAACTGGTGGAAATACTGCCCCACAGCCAACTAATGTCAGCAACAGAGCCATATCCATCTCTACTAACAAACCAGTCAGTTCAGATGTGTCTGAATCCAAATAAACTCTGATCAACTTACTGATCAGTGAAGGCGGCAAATGTTTACTTTTGAGTATGAGGTGTACACCTTGCTGTTGTTTTTCTAAGTGATACATGCCCCTTGTGAACGGTGTAAGTAATTGTGTAATACCATGCACAGCTCAGTTATTCTTAGAGCAGTGACAGAAAATGGCAACTGCCAATTATAAGGACAAATAATTAGAAATCTATAATACCAGGGACGGAAGACAGCATAGTCCTAATTAGATTAGAGATTAGACTGAGATAAGGCTGCGTGATTATGATTAAAATGATAATCCTCTTTACAGCACACTGTTGACTGTGCTTTTTTGATTAATTTATCAGCACCCTGACAGCTCACTCATACTCATTAATAAGGCCAGCGGTGAAATGTGTGACATTTCATTGCACACAACAGAGTCCACAATAATCAACTAATAATTTCGCCAGTTAGACATTACTTTCACTGATTTGTCCCGATGGTGCCGCTGGGGGAAAGGTCTCTAAAAATCAAGCAGACTCTTCTTGTTGCGAGTGTGAATGTGAACAGTGACATTCAAGCCAATCCGACAATAAGATTGAGAGATATGTCGGTAACAGACAAACAGCCACAGGCGATTATGTGACCTCTGCTTCTGTGCAAAAGTACTCCACTAAAGATAGCTTTAAAAAAAAAATAAAAAAATCAAGGTTAATTCACATAATGCTTTGACAAATCATTCAGACACTGTGGCCAGAGAAAATGTTCATGACTAGTTGACAAAGTTACTGAGATTCACTCTGAGCAGCCTTTTGTTTTTGACAGTGCAAGCTAAGTGCTTCTCCATGGAGACAACTGTTGAACTCTCTGCCCTCTTGGAATATTTTGCAATCAAAGCAAGAAATCAAACTACTATGGGAATCTACTGAAATGGCACAGAGAGAGCCCGTGAGACAGTTGTGTGCATTTCTGCCAATATCCCCAGCAAAAAGCAGTAATTTTAAGAATACAACCTGTGCCAGAAACTGAAATTGAAATTTTGATTTGCCCTAACAGCCACGTCATGCTGCGACAGAAGAGTCACATTGGAAACAATAAAATTCTTCTTTGAACTTTGTACAAATTCAGAGTGAATGAGTTTCTGTGCCTGGGAGGAATCCAGAGGCGGCATCCAGCCAACATGTTCAGTGTATGAGCAGAGGGCAATGTTCAGCTCCAACATATCAGCATTCTAGATACTCATATCTGCAGCACATGTCAGTCTTTTATTTAAGACAATGAACAGAAAAGAGACAAGACACATTCATCGTGCTACAGTAAAGTTATTGGGAGAGGAGCATGGTGGATACACAGTGTATGTTTTAAAGAAATGACAGTGATTAGGCGATGGAGACCCTTGAGTTAATAGGCTGAAGTTCACTGGTCTGATTTGAAACTTGAAAAGATGATTCATCTTTTTATTGATTTGGCCCAAGGTGTGCCTGCATCATTGGTGTATCATTTACTATAACCGTGAACTGTCCGTTCTTCTCCATGTAATCATTTCATCCTAAAAATAAAATTGTATTGTGTATCTTTCAACTTTAGTGTCCCCAAGGAAAATGTTGTCTCGCAGCCAGGTAAAACACAGACTTAAACATATAACATAATAAATACACCAAAGATATATGTTTTAGCATGTAGAGACACATTTTAAAACCCTCGCCATCAACCATCTGGATGGTACAGTAGCTGATACAAGTGCTGCTTTCAGTGGAGCTTTCGTGTTCGTACCTGGCTGGATGTATCCGTGCAAAGAGGTGGGGGGCATCCCTGGGCCCGGTGGCTGGGTGGCACTCTGGGACACAAGGGCTGGTGGTGCAGAGCTGTAAGGCGCCGATGACGGCGGTGGTGCTCTCAAGCTTGCAGCTGGGCTCACATGATTTGCCACAGGGCCGCGGGGCGATGCGCTCATAGAAGTGGGTGGCCCCATTGGTGGGGGCGATGTGTTGTACTGCCATGTTGGAGCCTGGGGCGGCTGCTGCTGCTGCTGCTGCTGGGGGTTTGGGTAGTAGTTACTAGAAGACACAGCAGGAGGGGGAGGTGTGGCCTGTGCAGGGGGAAGCCTTGGACCAGGGCTGGGGCTGGCAGACTGAGGAGGAGTATGCGATGGACCAACTCCCATTGGAGGCCTGGTCAATAGCGGCTGGCCTGGAGCTGCTGGGTAGGAAGTGAGTGGTGGGCCCGGTTGGTAGGAGCTGACTGGGGGAACAGGCTGGTATGGCCCAGAGGGATAGAGTCCAGGGCCGGGGGGTGCGGGAGCTTTGGCCTGCATTGGATTATAGGTTGGTTGGTGAGTCATGCCATAGCTGACCCCTGGTAGCTGCTGCATGGCAACTGGATTCTGTGACGGACCTGGAGACCAGAGGAAGCAAAATACAGGCATGTTAGAGAATCTAGGTCAAAAACAACAGGTTGATGTTTGTTCAGTTATTACATATTTCAATTCCCAAACCAACACACACTGATCCATTAAAATGACACTAAAGCTCCTTCAGACATGCAGTTCACTTTGTACATGTTCTGGCAATTTTACATGTTGAACACTTTTTTCTTAGTATCATTACTTTCAAACTGTTCTCCAGCATTACTGCCACTGTGGCAAGAAGAAAAAGGGCTGTTGGACTCCCTCTTGTGTACCAGATGCCAAAATTTGCACAGGGATTGCAGCTCTCTCGGTTACGGTTCTGTCATGCTTGACCAGAACCATTATGGACCATTACTGTAAGGTAGCCTTATGTGAAAGCTCAAAGGCCAAGCCATTAGCTTAACAGAGAGATGAAGGCAGCAATGTTACAGATTCAGAGTCTAAAAGAGCTCTTGTTTGTGACTTAAGTGTATTTTGATTAAAGCGAATCCTTGGGTTTAAATCTGAAGCACAGTAGGTATATGAAAAGCAGGTGACACGGTACTGGTAGTGACGACAGTGAGTGAAAACCACTCAGATACACCAAATGACCAATGAACTGACAGCCCACGGTGTAATCTCTTTACCTTAATCATGATCTGCTCTGTAACAGTGAGTGTGGATCTGTGAGCCAAGTCTGGCCTTTCTTTTACTGAACACAGCAGTAAAACATTGCAGACACAAAAGCAGGGCTTTGCTTTTTCTGATAAGAAATACAAATACGTGTTACTTTTAAATTTTTTTCAGATACCAGACTAAAATTTTGCATTTGCTTCTCAATTTCCTAAATGCCACACATCAATACCAAGAACCATGGTATTATACTGAAAATCAAAGCAGGAATTGATTTACTCTTTTTGAAATAGTACATAATCTTGCATTATCTTGCTTACAGCAAAAATAATCTTAAATACGTACCTAATAGTCAGCAGAGAAAAAGAAGAAGCGGTTAGAGTGGCAATTCATATCAATAAATGTGTTAACTAAATAAGAACCTAATAGGCATCAGTGCTTAAATTGCAACATCAGTGAGTGTATCCGTCTCTACACTCTAAATGATTACATAATGCCAACAGATTCACTACTATCCACTTAGTCCTGCACTACACCACCGGAGGTAGAGCTAAGTCAGCAGAGTGAGAAGGGATTAGGGAACAACTCTTCTCACTGAGCAAAGATAGATGAAGGCACATAATCCACCTCAAATCTTTGTCCTTCCTGAGAGCAGGGAAATTTTAAGAACTAAAGCTTCTGGTCAGTCACAGCTCTTGTCCAATCAGAAAGAATACGGAACCAGACCTATCCACCAATCGCAACATCTAAAATCATTTAGCTCAGTTAGTGTAAAAATTAGCAATGAAAATGAATGAATGAAAATCCAGAATTGAGGGAACCAATCAGCATAAGTTAAAGAGAAAATAAGGACCTTTACAAGACATTTTTGTTACGACATTCATAAACACATCTTCAAATAACACTGTAGAATTTTATCTCCAACACTTATAATTCCTGTTCAGATGGAAGCACTTTGCTCAATGCTCAAGTGTGAAGTTTACAGCGGGTTACTGTATGTTCATCAGTTACAGAAACTACATATGACATGTGGAAATATTTCGGTGTGACAACATATAAATGGCATGGACATTAATTATTTCTGAGGTACGAAGATACTTAATCTCATCTGAATTGGTCATTCACATTACAGATATCCCATGATAATTACTTTACACACATTGTACCGAAAATCCTGTTTTCATGGTTTGTTTCTTCTGTCAGAAAGACACTGTTTTCAGATTGATCAGAGCTCTAAATAACAGAGCTGGATTAGCATCCTTTAGTGACCCATCTGATTCAAGTAAGATAGGAATAATATTAAGGGAAAATGTAATGAATATAAGACATTCAGACAGTTTATCTACAGCTTTAGAAAAGCAGGATTATAAACTCGAGCTACAATTGCTTAATCTGCACAGTATAAGAAAGCTCCTTCAAATGCATTGACAAGGAAAGCTAATGAAGGCTGCACTCAGTTGCACTTTTGTCAGCTGTCACTGTGTGCTTTAGATTGTTGTTCCTCAGCATTCATGGAAACCCCACAGCAATGTGTAAGTAACTTTAAACTTAGGTAGAGTAGTCTGAAGAAGCATCTCCAGCAACATATTTGGATCATCCCCAATGTGCCACATGTACAGTAAAACGTAGAATGACAACACGCTAGAGTTATTTACTCTGCTGAAAATGCGTGAGGAGACTAACAAACCTGGAGACGGGACTGTTCACTGGCAATGAAACTACGAGACAAGTCAAAACTCATTACATGTTTTAATTAATGTGACAGGTTCGGGCTAAGTTCTGGCTAACCGAGTAGGTGAAGCATAATTGCAAAGTTGTCGCTACGATCAGAACATCACCGTTTATGTTTACAGGAGGACGAGAAGGGAGGGGGGTGGGACAGCCCAATACCTGGCTTAAAGGTTTATAAGTGCCTGTTGGCCCTTCAGTTTGTCACCCTGTTGGGTTTGCCACCTCGACAAACCAAAGTTAGCAAACACTGGCTAAATCCAGGTATCAAGATAGTTATAGTTAGTTTGCCTTAGCGATATAAATTCTTTTGCCAACTTAAAATCAGTAACGTGGCAAGATTAACAGTCGTCAGTCTTGGCGTAGCTATACTTGACAGCTCACTCTTGCCTTGTTACGTTAAGTTACAACGTTTCTTAGCAAGCTAAGTAGCTCACAGTTAGCAAACGGCCATAGAGGCAACGTTAACCGATTAAGCTAATATTAGTGTTAAGTTTACGTAAATGTATGTTTTACTCACCATTCGCATATGCCTGTCCTGTCCCATTCTGAGAGTTAAATCCCGCGCTTGACATCTTGAAATATACACCAGGTTCTAATTTAGAGGTTTGCTTGGTTGGCGAATAGCTAGCTGCGTCTTTACCTAGCGAGCTAACTAGCTGGCAGTCGCGCTGTAACGTTCAAACTCGACGACGTGTCTTTAAGTCAAAGCGGCGTCTTGTAGCTGCTTAAAAAGTTAATTAGCTGACTTTTTGGCGATCACAGGGCCATGGCCGTTATCGAAACCCCCGTTCACAACTACCCACGGGTGAGTAACGACGGGCCTTGTCAGAGTTAATCGTATGTGTGAGACACTTCTCCTCTTTCACCGGAAGTTGGGATCACCCAGCAGGAGCGACGTAAAAATCGTCGGGCATGCGCAGTATGTACACGTGGCATTTCCTCCTGTGCTCTCGACTAATACAGCGTACTGGAAACAGGAGGAGAGAGAGCCCAGATTTTATGTACAATCACTGTCCTTTTTAAGTATTTGGTCATTTAGTTTGATGTCGTGAAAACCGGTAGAATATCATTGAATGAATGAACATTGCCAGAATTCGTTCAATTTTGAGTTTTAAACATACTGAATCTATCATACATGCCTTCCTTTCCTTAGATTATTGCAATGGCCTCCTAACTGCATAAATAAAAAATCAATTCACAGATTCCAAATTGTACAAAATGCAGCAGCCAGACTTTTAAGACAAACCAAGAAAAGAGACCATATTACTCCTGTTTTAATGTCCTTACACTAGCTGTCAGTTGGTTTTAGAATTGATTTTAAGATCCGACTTATTACACTTAAAGCACTTCATGACCTATCAGATATCTTAGAGCTTCTCTCCTCTTATCAACCTGCATGCAGTTTGAGGTCCTCTGGCAGGAACCTCCTAGCTATGCCTAATGCAATGTTAAGGACTAAAGGAGACAGAGCCTTTTCTGTCAGGGCACCACTATTGTGGAATGAGAATCTCAGACTTGCAAATTCAATATCTTCTTTTAAGTCACTTTTGAAAACTCACTTTTATCCTAAGGCATTTTTTCTAATCTTTATTGATTTATTTTACTAGATATCATAATTTATTTTATATTTGTTTTTAATTATATATATGTGGGAATGTGTGTGTATCTGGCATTTTATTCTATCTTTGGTCTTTTTATCTCTGCCTTGTAAAGCACTTTGTAATTGCTTGTTTTGATAAGTGCTATATGAATAAACTTTATTATAATTATATAGATTTCTTTATCTCTATCTTTATAAGTTATATTTAAGTGAAAAACAAGATGATTTCTATGACTTTTACAGATAGCAATTAGCTAATAAAATTGTGGTTGGTTGTTAAATTCTATATTTAAAGCAATCACAGCTGTCTCCTTTGAAATATTTTACGAAATATTTTATTATTATTTTTAATCATATGTGGAGATTGTATAAAATAAGAACATCATATTATCGGTTAGTTTCTGTTTTCCGGCCGGAAAGGTGATTGTGAAACATAAACAGGAAGCGGCCGGGCAGAGTTTTTGGGGAGTTGTTGGACAGCCATTGCAGTGTCGTGGCTCAGTAACAAAACACGAAAAAAACGGAAAGGAGGACCTGGCATTTTTTCTTTGGACCAGGGGGAAACCAATTTACATGATTAGAAGAGCGAACACACTCGGTAAATTAATCTACACCTAAATAACGGGTAAGTGTTTGGATACATTTCCTCCCCAATGATCAGAAAATCATCTTTTATGTGAACGTTTCGGCAACTCGGCTAAGTAAAATTATCCCGGCTGCTAACGATGCTACGTTAGCATTGGCTAACTTGACTACTATCTTAAAGGCTTAAGATGGATATAAACTGGAGCTGACTCGCTTTTTAAATTCATTTTAACACCCATGTTTATTACTGGAAGGAAAATACTCATTCTATCACAGTTGCCCGGCGAAATATTTCTGATATTAGCTGATTAGCTAAGGCAGCTAGTGCAACGTCGCCGGTTGGAGAGTATGACACGTAACTAGTGGCTTCCTGCTAGCCAGCCTGTTAGCCGGCCTCACCCAATCTTTTTTATAAAATTAGACTTCACGGGTATGTTTAACTTTGATATGACTCGTTGATAGTCTGACATTACCAACATCTGGGGCATGGACATTTTTTTATTTTCTGGCAGTGCTGTAGACTTTTAATATCCACGTAACGTGTAAAGGTTAGCTGACTTCGTTGCTGCGTTGACAGTCAATATGATAACTGGATTTAGTTTGACAGTCGAGTGTCTCTTTCACTCTACCATGGATTCACTAGTCATCACATCTGTATTTATTCACAGCACCTGACTTAAATCTTAACTTAGATGGGATTTAATAGACACCACTTCTCCTCCAGGGAGACACGTGTCTATACTATTACTTTTCATCTTAATTTGTGAGCTAATACACATTTTATCTCAAGTATAACTCTCATAATGTTCACATAATTAACATATTTTCAAGTCTTCCTTATTTTTAGTTTGATAACACTATAAGCAGACACTGAAGACATAGTTCAGAGGGTGAATAGTAACAAGAGCAAAATGTCAAAACGTGTAACTTGGTGGTGTTTGAGTTAGTACCCCTCCTATTAGCTCTTAAAAATCATGTGCTGAAAGTGTTAGCGTGAAATGATGGTTATTTATTCATTTGGTGGGTTTATTTCGTCACATATGCTTCAATGATGGTGAACTTAGCTCCGGAGGAATCTCTGTAATGATCTTTTTATTAGTGTCAATTTGTTGTCATGCTCATTGATCAGTTTGCACAGTTAAACCCTGTAAATCAACAACCCCGGATCCTTTGAAACAGGTTAAGGCTGCTGCCTTAAAGCAATTTTTATTTTCATTGCAACAGGCTTTATTGTCACGTATCAGTCTTTTAAGAGCCCATATTTGATTGTGGTTGCTGCCTGTAACTGTCACACTGTTTTACATTCACAGCTGCATCACGCCACACGCGGGAGCATCCGTCTGTAACGTAGTCCACAGTGTCATAACAGCCAGTGGGGGCGGGCGTGGGACCATAAGGGACTGGAGTATAGAAACAGCTGACGTGTAGTTCAGCTGTATTTGCGTGGTCTTGACCTTTGGCTACCTTATACTTTAGCCCTAGAGTTGTTTGCATGTTACGTAACTAGGGCTAGAGGTCGGCACAAGCATACCTTGTTCTGATGCCTCTGTAACTGTCACAGACATAAGAAATTTGACAAAAGATGAGATGAAATTTCAAAGCAGAGTTTGTGTCTAATGTAGCAATCAGCATGGTTTCATTGGGGGGAAAAAAAACTTTGACGTAATCAAAAGCAGCTCCTCTGGTCACAGAGAGAGGAAGTTTGTTTTTCTAATCCCTTTTTCACAGATTTTCATAATCATGACACTTACGGCTGAAACATTCGATCACATGTTACTAAGAAGAGGGGGGGGGGGGGGGGCATGTGTGAATGAGAATGACAAATTAACAACATAGGAGCTTTTCTTATGTAGAAACAACAAACTGTTGCATGTAGTCAGTCAGGGAGCTGATGATTTCACACAGTCACAGCAGATCTCAGATCCATTTTGTTTTGATTGAAATACAATCTGGCTAGTTTATCTCAAAAGGCTGAGTCTAGGCTTAATTTCCATGGCTTGTTTAACAAAACCGTCATGTTGCCTGTTGAGGAGATGATGGTGTTTGATCATTGCTCTGACTCTCCTTGCCTGCTTTCCAAAGACTCATACTGGAACAAGCTAATCATTTGCTGTAGAAGCCAGTCATTGTTCTTATCAGCAGTTGCCAATATCTATCTGATAGCGTGATTGCATATTTTATAGAACTGATTTCCGTCACTTTTATTACGTTTGTGGTGATGCGTGCTGATTGGTTCTTACTGATCGGACTGCCTGATGTTGTCTGATACTTTTAATTATGTTCTATTTGTCTCTTGGTGTTTTCAGGTACTCTCACTTGTAGGCTTTAGGCATGTAATAAATATGAATATTAAACCATAATTTATTCCAACAATGTGCCTCTGAAATGAATAACTGTATTACTGTTGAAAATGTTGTGTTTTTATGCTTATATTGCAGTAATTTGTCAATTTATCTTCATTAAAACATTTTAACCTTCGCATTATATATTGTACGATGAGTTTAATGTTACACCTTTCCCTGCTATCCGGTGTTTGTCTGTGGAGAATTTACAGGAGTGTCATGCCCATACCCCCACAGAGTGCTGCTACTGTGAAAACTATTTCAACTTCAGTATTTTATCCATGCTGGGGATGAAGGGAAGAGGCTGTCCAAATCCCCTCCAAACTTTCTCTCCACCTCAAATTAATGCTGACACTCATTTCTTGATGTACACTGCACAGTATAGGTAAAAAGTCTGTCCAAGGGAATGGAAACTCGGTGGATAACATCACCGAACACATACGTACAAAAATAAACACAACTTAATGTTACTAAATTATATTTAGAGGGAATGTTAAGAAAAAGGGACAAAAATTAGGTGACTTTTATCAGGTCACATGGTCTTGCTTAGATTTTGGTCACTCGCTGTAGGTTAATGATGAATGTTACAGCCAAAATAACGTCCCAGCTATTTTGTTTCTCCTTGTATCTGGATTTCTGTGTGAATTCATGTCTTTGCTTACCTCTTTTTCTTTCTTTTTTATTTGTTGTTTTTCAGGATTGAACAGCTCCGGATATGGCTTTCATATTTGATTGGATTTATAGCGGTTTCAATAGTGTACTACAGTTTTTAGGTGAGTACTGTTGATCAACAACAACCTAACTCATAGTAAATTACTTCAATTTTGAAAGCTTTAGAAAGGTTTGACTGCTTTGGTATTTAAGTCATTAATCAAAATGGTGTTACCCTATTGTGAACCAATAAGTCAAAAATGTTAAAGGGGACATATCATGCTTTTTGGGATTTTCTGTTATTTATATACTGTTATGATGTTGGATGTCTTTGCTAAACATGGTCAATGTTCCAAAACTTGAGGTGAAGCTATGCAGAAATGCTCCCTGCAAATCAAACGCCAGGACTTTAACCTGCTCTGAATGCTTCGTTTGCGACGTATTTTTCTACCTTGCTGACAATCCGATGTCAGATCGTCGTGCACGCCCATAGACATCCTAGCCTTGGTTGCTAAGGTTTTTCCATGTGTTGTTTGCACTGTCCACTCGCATATTTCGGATCGGATTTCGGCTCAATCATGTATGGATGTCATTTTAGAAGTTGACCTTTCAAGTAAAGAACGAGAAAAGAGTAGTGAAATCCTACTACTATAACTTGTTTCATAGTTTGTTGACGTAGCCTCCCGAGTGGCCGGATGTCGGCCTTGACACAGCTAACCTATGAGAAGCTAACCAATCAGAACAGAGTGGGCTCATCAGGAGGGAGGCCTTAAAGAGACGGGAGCTAAAACAACCTGTTTCAGACAGAGGCTGAACTGAGGGGCTGCATAAAGGGACAGTATGAGTTAAATAAGGAGTTTTTTGAACTGTAAATCATGCAAAGATATTCCAGTACAGCCCCAGAATATAAATATAGACCTGGAAATGTCCTCTTATGTCCTCTTTAAGTAACATGATGAACTTAGTTGATAATGTGAGAGTCTGATTTAATGTCTTTTTAATGATCACAAGAACAACTTTAATTGTTCCAACTACTGGTCTGTCCTACACCTCGGTCTTTGAGTGTTCAGTGAAAAGCGGGGCTCAGAGTATTATGCACAATAGTAGGCTTTGTTCCTAGAAATCCATCTTAGTTGTGGTACAAGTTGATAGAAAGAAGCCGAGTTTCTCTACAAGCGTTGGTTTACTTTGTGACCCACAGACACAAATCTGAAACACAAATACTCTTGACGGTTCAGCAGGCACCACTCCTTAATGGCTGATCCACGCTACATGATTTCATATAATTTTCAGCAAATGTTGCCTTCTCAGCTAAACACTTTGCAGGGCAAAATACATTTGTTTATTTCATAATCAAAGGCATCACAAGGCCCTTTTCACAGTTTCTAGTAGTGTGGTCCATGTAGTAAGAAATGAATGAATCAGCATCATCGCTGGTGGCCACCATTCCTTTAAATGTTTCTGTGTAGCTTGAAATGGATGTTTACAGCTCCTTGGTTAGAGCACTAACACGTGCTGTCTTATGAGTTTGATTACCACTGGGCCCACACAAGCTACTGATGTATGCAGTCATTCTCCTGTAAAGTGACTCAACTAAAGGCATCCACCAAATGGCATATGTTATGTGAACATGAAAGACACACAAAGGAAGTGTGTCTCAGGAACATGATTTCTCACCCTGACCTTTTAAATGTGTCTTTATTCAATGTGTCCATTTGAAATCTAGTGGAAAATCTTATGTGTACCAGCTGCCCTTCTCCCCAGAGTGTACTGTTCTAGTTTCTATGTTTGAGCTGCTCCTGTGAAGCTGTCGTTCCTGTTCTCCCTGTCAGACAGGTAGCATAGTGCTGTGAGTAATAGTGACGTCTAGTAGAGCTGACTCAGTCAAAAAATTCACAAATCCGCTGGGTATCACTACGCTGACTCAAAGGGGGGTAAACACAAAGCCTTATAATCTTGTCTTTCTAGGTACAGGAAGGTTGAGGAAGGTGTTACCTTAGTTTCACCTTTTCTTCTGTATTCAGTCAATTGGTACAACCATCTGAGAGAAATGAAAAGTATAGAATCGTGTCTGTTTCCCTTTGAAGCAGAAAGCACTTTAAATAAGTAGTTTTATTGTGAAGATTTGTTTTTTATCAATGTGACCAAACGCCACTCCTCCATGGAATTACAAATCAATCACTATGTATTTTTCCAACAAGACATAATAGAGAATATGAGAGCATAAGTTAGCTTGGGCAAGGGTTGTTTTTTTGTTGTTTTTTTTTTCACTCAAAATTCATGTGTAGTAGATATTGGAGCATATCAAAATCAGTAGGTGGAGCACACCACTTGTGCAATTGTGTGTGTGTGTGTGAATTGAATATCTAGTGCATGCCTGACAACAAGTCTGAGCTTGACAGTTCAGTCAAGTGTCACCTTTATGCTGTAAAGATTGAAGTTTTTAAGCCATGACAGACCTTCAATACCAGACGGTTTACCTGAGGCCAAATGTGGTGACGTTTTCTTATGTGTGAAATGTCCAAAGCCTAATCGAATATTTTGATGCAGCTCATCTAAACAAGATCTCGAGTGTCCAAGCTTCCTTTCTGAAATTCTTCTGGCTTCCTTTCAGGACTGTACAAGAAATCCGGCAAGTTAGTATTTCTTGGCCTGGACAATGCTGGCAAAACAACACTACTGCACATGCTCAAAGATGACAGATTGGGACAGCATGTGCCAACTTTACATCCAAGTGAGTTGGTGCTACTCTGTCACACACATACACATCCACACATGCTTACTCAGTTATGTGTTCAAAGCCATCCATGCTGATTATTCCTAGACATGTATGTTTGCCATTTTTAAACAAAGCACTGTTGATGTGATATTATCCATGATCCTTTTTTTTCCCTTCCTCCTCCAGCCTCGGAAGAGTTGACAATTGCTGGCATGACTTTCACCACCTTCGACCTTGGAGGCCACGCACAAGGTGTGTGTTGGGTATACTAATGTTTCTGAGTTTTATTCATCAACGTATGTTTTAGTGAAGCTCTGATACCACTCTCTCACTGCTGGAAATAACATGATTGAGATATTAGCAGTTTTCATTCTGGCAAGTTCCACATGTGGGAAAATGCAGAAATTCGTGCAGCGCATAAAGTAAATTCCTTCCTTCCAACACTCTTGCTAACATAAGGTCAATAAGATATAGCATTGTGGTGTGAGTGAATGCATAGTGTGTATTATAAGTAGACAGACCTGACAGTAAGAAACTCATGTTTGTTTTTGTGTTTGTTTGTGTTCACACAGCCCGCAGAGTGTGGAAAAACTACCTCCCTGCCATTAATGGTATTGTCTTCCTTGTGGATTGTGCAGACCACACCAGATTGGCTGAATCAAAAGCAGAACTTGATGTAAGTACCTGCTACCTGCCTGGTCACAGTTATGTTATAGAGCAGTGTTTTTGGCAGCAGAAATCTCCTAAATGTTCACAACACGCATTTTGGGTCAAATGTCAGTTTGCTGGTGTCTACAGCACCAGCACAGTTGAGATAGAGGCAGGTTAGTTGGTAATTCACAATCAATTTGAAAATTGTTGTCGGTCTTGTTAATTCTTTTAAATCTGTGGCTTTTTTTTTTTGTTGAAGAAATGCTCTTGATTTTTTCCTTTTATCTTTCCTTAATCTTGAGGATAAAAATAAAAGCGTCATGGTAATACCTTGTCTACCCTCCCAGGCATTAATGACAGACGAGACCATTGGAAACGTGCCTATCCTGATCCTGGGCAACAAGATCGACAGACCAGAAGCCATCAGTGAGGAGAGGCTGAGGGAAATTTTTGGATTGTATGGACAGACGACAGGCAAGGTAAGTAGACGTTCATCTCTCAGGACAGTGAGTTACACCCTTTTTCAGGTGTCTGATCCTAATTATTATAAGTAAGACAAGTGTATGTAAAACAAATATCACCTTGAAAGAAATGTCACTTTCAATCAAGACACTAGACCAGAGAACTGTGTCTCCCAAAAGACTGGATGAAGGTCTACGTTAAAGATGTGCCCTGATGTTGTCAAAGCAGACTCAAGTCCCTCCATCTCTGGTGAAATAAAATACTGCTGGCTGGTCTATTTGTAAGCATTTCTCTGTAATGTTAAATATTATGACTAAATAAGCAACAGTCAAAACCACAACCGATCTCTGTAGAAATTACAACTCCAGGCTCACCACACGACTAGAGTTGATGTCTCTTCTTAAATGTCTTTATAACGAAGGATACAACGTGGACGTAGTGTAACGTTTTCCTGCTTTTCTCTCAGGGCAACATTCCCATGAAGGAGCTGAACACGAGACCACTGGAAGTGTTCATGTGCAGTGTGTTGAAGAGGCAGGGCTACGGCGAGGGCTTCCGCTGGCTCTCCCAGTACATCGACTAAAGCGGCCAACCCCGTAACACACCAACGACACCACCACCACCACCATCGGGGAGGGCGCTAAACCCAACCACTCAAGACGCCCACCGTTGCCACCAGTACCATCATACTCAGCCCCATGTTTGGTTAAACAAGTTTGCCTCCACCTTCAGAGAAACCAGTACAACTTGATCCCAATAGACTTTTATTGGTCGAACATTTGGTTCCGCACATACAACATTCATACCTGTACGCGCGCGCGCACGCACACACAAACACACACACACACACACACACACACACACACACACACACACACACACACACAGACATACACACTCGTTTCCATCTCTCTTTCTTTTTCTAAGAGAGTAACATAGCATTGGTTCCACAGCAAAGGGTGTTCAAATTCAAACGGATGAATCTTTTCTATATTGTGTCTGTCGTTTGCTGCCCTCTCTCTCTCCCTCCCTTCCTGCCATCTGTTGAGTGTGATGATAGATGCATTTAACTGTAAATCTGTACATGATTCTGTTGGTATATCAACAATCCCTGATGCCTGCCCCCCCTCCCCCCTCCCCTTCAACTCACTTTGAGCAAAGACAGAGCAACATAGTTGTATACATTGGGGTACACTTTTTTAACAGTAGAGACATTCATTCATCGTTGTATTTAATCACCACATTTTGGTTTGTCCTGTTTTTTTGTTTTGTTTTTTTTTTACATGATTTCAATAAATACGTATACATATACAGCCCCCATTATAGACATGTGGCTGTATTACCCATTTATTAAAATCGACCAGTGCATTTATCTTAGTGTAACAGAAATTAGATCCATTTCTTTAGGTTACTTGGAAGTTAAAATACTTTTTGTTCCAGACTTCTATCTCGTGGGCACAGTAGCACTGAGTGGATCCAAATAGTTGTGGGCTCCCTTTTTTTAAGAGAAGCATGGGGTGGTAGTATAGCAAATGGGAAGAGATTTTTAATAGAGAATAATACTGGCTATAACCCCAGCGAGATAGATAGCACAATGGTCAGTTGCTGCAAAGAAAACTATTTAAGTAAATGACAATTTGGAATAACTAGCTTGAATATAACATGCAGTGAAAGATGAAGGGAGAATAAGCGGATGGTTGTAACATCTAGTATTCGCCAATATTAGGAGTCCATCTACAGATGTATTTTCCAGCGCAGACTTTTTTACAGGGTGAATCTAGTGACCAAGCGTAGATAACGGCGGACACAGTCCCACAGTGGGAACAGGTAGATAGTCCTACAACACCTATAAGAAAGGGACCATATATATGAAATGTACATGAACACCGTACATGGATTTTGTATTTATAGGTGGTATCCTTTTATCTATGTGCATTACCAGAAACTATTATGCATGCCTTGTTCTTTTTGATTTTTAATGACCATTATTCCAGAGTACAAGTTGGAAGAAGATGCCAAAATTTACAATAAGAGCTGATTGTCATGTTTTTTTTTTCGTTTTTTTTTTTTTTTTTAAAGGAAACGATGGAATTGCGCGTAATACACACTTTTTCTGTCCCTGTCCCTTTGTGTCTCTTTCATTCCCTCATGACAACGTGATGAGCTGTTCCAACAAGGGTGGGACTTGCTGTTGTTTGCATCATTAAAAAAAAAAAAAAACTGTAATAAATGTTTGCAATGAATAACAGTCTTTAACATTGATCCACAACACAGGCTGTTCTTTGTTTTTTTGGTCACATTTCTTTGCTGAGATGACTATATTTAATTCTTTGACATTACATTGACAGTTACTGATATATCTTTGTTAGACAGTTTGTATATGGAGTAGGCTTACAAAGCAGCACGTACACAGTTAACTGTGAAAGTTATGTAAAAAGCAAACTAGCTCTATATTTGGCCTCACTACAAGCACTGTACTATCAGGCCACTAGATGGTGCACATGACATGAAAAGCTTCATTCTTTACACAGATGACAGTGGCTCATATTTAGTATGAATGACAACAAAGAAGTTCTTTAAAACAGACGAACAATATTGCTGAACAGGAAACATTTAGTTTTACAGGTGTGCCAATGAAAGGCCCACATCATTGGTTTTATCCCAATAATGAAATTGATGAAGTCAGTTTTCTAAAGCATCACGTGTTTTCTTTTAGATTACATTACAAGTAGCCAATGGTTTCATTTTAGTACTGTACAAAAATCACAACTTCACCGCAAATGCATACTTCTTATACACTTGTTTATTGCAGTGATGCAGTTGATTGAGTTTATATAACAGGATGCAGCCACATACTCATACTTACATAAAAAATGAGTTATTTGCTGAACAGGAACCTTTATTACACATGAATTGAGCAAAAGCAGCATATTATTTACACAGTGTGTTGCATAGTGGTGTTACTGTTTGTCTACTAGGTTTCCTTTCCCAGCAACAAAACTTCATTCAACTATCAATACTTGAATGTTGGAGGTTCATTGAACGCATCAAGGAGAGTTTTTAAAAATTGTCCCTGCTCCTAACTGCAGCACAGGTCGTTGCTGCATTGTTGCATTAAAAATAGGACATCCGTCTAAAAATGTGTTATGAAAAATGGTTATTAGTAATGTGTACACAATTCATAAATAATTTACACACAACGCCCATGTAGCTCCTCACTTTCACATTAGATCATCTGCAAAGTCTGTGTCTTTTCCGTGCGCATTACAGCACTCTCCAGTCAGGATATCAGCCATGCAGACTCCCACAGCTACCAGCGGGGAGAAGACAACCAGGACAACAGCCAGCAGCAGATGCCCACACACCCCACAGTGATGCTTCCCAGTCTGAGCTGCTCCATCACCCTTGCCTCTGTCTCCTCCCCCCTCCAGGGCTGCGCTCACAGTGGGGACTGGGGCTCCGCTTTGCGGCTGAGCTCTGAGACTTTGATGGTGGGTGTCTGAACAGGTTTGTGACCTGTGTGGCTGCCCGGGCTGAAGCACAATCTGGATGGATTTACTACTGCCCGTGTGACTCAGGAAAATGTCCTGCAGGCTTGATGGATCTGAGGGGGTCGTGGAGTCTTGAGCATCCATAAATGGAGCCCCTTGACTTGGATGGAGTGCTGGGGGTGTCTGTAAGCAGGCTCGCTGGGTGCAGGGCAGAGTTTCTGTTCCCAGTCCAGGTGGAGACTGACATGGCATGATGCAAGAAGATGTAATGAGGAGAAGATTCAGCTGGTTGGACTGTTGTGATAGAAAAGATGGAAGAATTTTATTATGGTTGGAGAAAAACAAGAAACTGAAATATAATGTAATAATACATTTAAAAAAAAACAAACAAAAAACAGACGTACTCAATATGTGGCTGTGCTGACTGTATATTAGAATTTATAATATTAGTGGTAGTAGTGGTATTAATAGCAGTATTTAGTAAGTAATTAATTGGACAGCTGTATAAAGCAGTACTGTCATCATGTCGTACCTCACAGTGAAGTCTTGTGTCGGCTCTGCAGTGGAAACTGATGCTGCTTGTCCTCCCTCACAGGGATTTTTAGGATATTAGACACAGGAGCAGGTGACTTCCCATTAGCAGGTACTTTGACACCCATGTCCCGTCTTCCCTCCAATCAGCATTCAAGACATGCCTCAGCCAAGTCACAACAATAAACAAGTTCACAAGAAGGGGTTGGACATCTACGGTACATGCATCATACATTAAGAGGGAAATGCCACCTGATATTTTTTTTAAAAAGAAACTAATCCTCTTAAGATGTGCTGTATTATAAAATAAGAGATGCTGGATAGCTTAAAGGGTGCAACCTTATCTTACAACTGGAGCTCTTATAAGTGATGAATTTATTGGTTTTTGCTAATGAAATGATGGCTAGGAGGCATAATAGGAGGTTATAATAAAAAAATTAGTAGACTAAAATCAGCATTTTCTTATAGTTGTTAAAACACCAAACAATAAATGCTGAAAGACAACGTGTGGAGTCTTCTTATGATTATTTAGCTGGTTTAACCGCTTACACATCACAACCAAACGCATTTCTACTGAAAATAAGAGACTGAACTTTATCTTGATCAATCTGTAGATCTTAAACGAGTCAGAACAATCAAAAATGAGTTAGTGACATAAAAGCAGAAGAGTTTCGCCCTGAGATGCCAAACATGCACTGTGATGTATGATGAGATACAGAGCTTTAACAGTCATGAACTTAAGACGTGTTTTCTTTGCTCCGTGTTCATGTAGTTCTGCCTTTTTGCAGTACAACACGCCAACACACAGCTAACACTGGTGAAAGTCAGGTCACAAACAATATGATTACATGTGACACGCACACACACACACACACACACACACACACACTTTTGCGGGTGTACAGTAGTACCAGCAATGTGAAAGCAACAGGAAATATTCAATGTCTTCAGTTTGCAAGTTTTTCAAGATGAGATAAGATGGGGGGAATTTTCAGCACGCAAACACAGATGCACATGCACACCCACACACACGCACACACACAGTTTGCGGAAGTCATCATGGGAACTTTGATATCATATTTGGACCTCACATCAAAACATCAAACCCACAACCTGCCTTATATAAACACCTTTGTTTTGCATTTATGTGGATTTTCCTTTGACTATTTATTTACTTACTCATTATATCAGTCAACATAGCTGCATTTAACCCTTAAACTAGCCTTCAACCTAATCCTAACGCTACTCTTAATCTTTAATCCACGTTTAATTATTGAAGAAAAATGACATCACTTTGTCTAGAGCTCAAAATAGTGACAGCACAAATACACATATGCACACACACAGACATGCACTCGTGCTAGGTTTGTTTGTGGAAGTTTTCCTGAAAATTTAATTGACAAACTTAGCACATGTGTTTTTTTACTGCCTAATAACTACTGACAACAGCTCCCAGTGGTCAGTAGGTCTCTGCTGTTTGGATTTTGTTACATCTAAAAGCAACAGAGAGGAGCGAAAGAGATATTTAATTATATGAAAATGTCAAGTTCTTAGTTTGAATGTCAGAGAAGAAGGTTTGTGACTGTAAGGTGCTGAAAACAGCCGACTGAAAAGTACTTAAACACGACAGAGGAATAATATTCACCTGAATCAGTTTACAATTTTTTCTATGTGTAAATATACTGTAGCCATGGCAACGCAGGCACATCTAGAAATGAAAATGCTCCTCAAAATGTGAGTGAGCGGAAACATTAATACCTTTATTTATAGTGCTTGAACTTGACATAAGAAATTTTCCCCGTGGGAGCTGAGGCCCACACACTCCGGAGGCGCTTTCAATCTATGAACTGAAAGTTGCGAGCGCAGCTTTATTCATTTAAAGCCGTTCTAATAAATCAGGTGAATGTACAACTTCAAAAAAATATATACTGAGATGAAGTGAAAAATTTCAATCACAGGACATTTCAGCATATGAGGCCCACGGGCCCTGTGCCTGCAGTCATTAGGTTCACTTTGTCAAGACTCTCAGTGTAGCTGTAATGATTTAAGAATATTGAACACTGGAAACTGAACACTCTCACTCATACAAGATGGAACTGTCACACGTGTCATTATTGGTCTTTAAGACAAATCTCTGTCCCTTTCTTCCTGATAGTATGTGCGGGAAATGAAGGAGGCAAAATCTTAAATAAAAATACATTTTAGAGCCTGCAGCAGAAGTCAGTGTCCTTCATTTTAATCAAGACACTGTAGACTAGAATCACCTTATGTCAAAACTATAACTATTGATGTCAAAAACAGTCAAATGTCTTGTGATCATTACCTCAGAATTCATACAGTTTCTTTGCCAGGTGCCACCAGTATGGGGATGTGGATTTAGCTGTTGCAGATGTATGGGGAAAAAAACTAAATGACTAAATTCTGAATTGACTGAATGACACCCTTAAATACACATAAAAACACTCTGCTTTGAATAATAGTTTCAGATGCCAGAATCTCTGAATATGCAAATAAAGAAGATGAACCTGCATATAATTATTGGTGGCAGCACTGTCAGTAGTAACGGCAGTAGTAGTCTTTCCATAAGCAGTACCAGTCGTAGTGGAAGCAGTCGTGGTAAGGATGAAATATCTGACAGAAATAAAATAAAATGCAGTGACAGAGATCTCACTGATGAGGACGCAAAGAGAAAGAAAACAAAAGACAAAAACACAAACAGGTGACGTAATAAACAAATTCTTTTTTTGTTTGGGATCTAAAAATAAAAACCCGGATCAGATAATTTGAGTGAGGAAGGACGTCAGAAACAAAGCATGTACACGTACTTCCTTGTTACTGAGAAAAGAGTGTGTGTGGGCATGTAAACAGCCATTACAAACAGAGGAGGCAGATAAAATAATGGAAACACTTTATAAAGGGGAGGCAACTAAATGACTAAAGCAGCAGCGACAGTATACCAGCAGCGTGACAATCAGCGTTCATTCAACAAGTTTAAAGCAAACATGAAGCAGAGAACAGACTGTCCTGCTCACTGATATGACCAGAGGACACTGAGGCTGAGGGGGCGGGTCCCAGCGGGGCCACTGCCCCTGTGACAACAAGTCTGGACCACATGTGCCCTCCCCGTAAAATGTAGTGGTGCTTTTTCTGAGAAAGCAAGATTATTGAACTTTTTTTGTGGAAAAGCCATATCAGACACTAATTATTAGTCAATGCAGAGTATTTTTTATGTGTCTTAAAACGTATCTGCAGGGGATCTTTAATGTGAAAAGTAACTAGAAGAATTTTATATCTTGAATTTCATCGTCTGAATTTGAGCAACCACACTTTTTAAATTGACTTTTTAAATCTGAATTGAGCTTATTGAAATAAAGTGACTTGAATATAGCTTTTGAATATTACGCAGGTGAATTTTCTATCTGCGTTTGAGAACCCTAAAATAAACACATACTGGAAATAGTGGAAAAGTTTTTGAAACTGCACAATTTGACAGTGACTATTGAGAATTTCTCAAAGTGAATAAATCAGAATGGTGGTTTTCAAAGGCAGATATTTATATTACAACTGATAGAAACAGAGAAGAGTTTATAGAAGAGTTAGCTTGTTTTGGCGATGGAGGGGCTACATCTGGAGTTAAGATGCAAAACCAAAGCAGTGAGAAATTATTTGACATAGAGACTGAATGTACCACTTTGCCTCCATGAAGGAAAGAAGAATGGCCTTCATCTTCAAATAACATAGGTCAAATATATCTCTTCTCTCTGTTCCTGTTTGCTCTCTTGTGGCTGCACTTATGGTTGTTGTTTGCCCAGCGTGGATAGATGTGTGTGTGTGTGCTGTGTGGTTTATATTGGTTAAATGTACTGTGCCTTGTTTGCCTGAACACTGAAGTCGCTTTGTGTGCTGTCTGACACTATAAAGTCATCATTTCAAATTCATTTTGCATTGGTTAACAGTCAAGTTACCTTTACTTGATTATTTGTACTCTGTGCAGATGGTCTGCTAGTTTCTTGTTTGAACTTTTTTCATCCTTGTTTAGTTTTTAAGCTGCTCTGTAATCATTAACTAAGATGTGTAAATACTAGTGTAGACAAATGTATAGGCTAACTGTTAACTACAAAGGTAACAGGGGTGTGTAAATCATATATTTGATACATGCACTGATATTTTTGGATGCTAATTTTGACTTTTCTGTGAAATGAATGAATACTGCAGGGCTGCAACTAATGATTGTCATTACAAATTCATCCTCTGAATATTTTCTTGATTAATCAATTACTCATTTGCTCAGAAAATAGTGACAAATACTTGTCACAATGCCAGCCTCATTTTCTCTCAGTCCAGGGCTTTGCCAAACCAAAGATATTCAATTTAATGATATACAACAGAGAAAAGCAGAAAAACCTCAAAGTTGCAACCGAGAATTGTCGGTGGTTCTGCTTTAAAAATGAATTAAAATATAAATCGTTCATCAAAGTCGTCGCCTATCTTTTCTACTGTGTGTTATTTGGTGTTACAGGTCTGTACTAGAGTATAAGCTTTGCACACTGTTTAGGCTACCAATATATTTTTATATGCTAAGTAGATGCAACGTGGTTTCTTGTATTCTACCACCACACAGTCTGAATATGTTAACTTTGTTGATTTCCTTTTTAGAGGACCTGACTTTTCAATCTAACAAACCTTTCATAACAAACATATGCCACAGCTAAAAGTTTCAGGGTTCATTAAACTCGTCCCTCTAAAAGCACCAGTTATGGCCCCTGTGAGTTTAAATGGGCCAAAACTGCCACATTATACGGGAGCTTCAAGGTGAAAAAAACTTGATGCCAGACAATCACTGCTCCTCCATAATGCTTCCTTATACCATCTGCTGGAATAATACACTTCTAAACAAATTCACGACTAGTGTCACGGATAAAGACAAGGTCAAAAAAACATGAGGTCCTGGTTCTGCTCCAATAAAGTTTTTAGATGACAATGCTAATGCTAAAGTGATTTGAACATGCTATGAAGAAAAATGGCCTTTCTTAAAGTTATTATTCGTATGTGATCAAGTGTTCAGTCTGTTTGTTTCGTTTAACCACCTCTCCCTCCATCTCTCATTTTCTCCCTCAAATTCTTCCGTCCTCTCTCTGTGTCTCTTTCACCTTCCTCAACAGTCTGGTAAATATCTCTGAAAATGAGGGCACACACATATAAACACACGCACACACACAAACACACACACACACTAAAAACATTGGAAGCTATTTATAGTTGTAGGCAGGGAGGGAAAGGTACACAGGCCATGGAGATGTGTCCTTCACTGCTGCTGTGAACAATGCTGCCTGCCAGACTCTGAACACACACAAACACACACACACACACACACACACACACACACACACGTATGCCCACGCTCAACACGGACATGCAGGAAGCTCAGTTAATATCATGTCATTTACAGACTCACATACAAACCAGCAAACATAGCTACATATACACACGTAAGAAACAGAAATAAGACAAGAGACAGAAGAGAGAGTTAAGTTAACTCTGTTAACATGACACAAAACACGTCCAAGAAACCCAGAGGGGAAGGGGAAAGGGGAAGGGGCGAGGGAGGGTTAACTTTCATTCTCTGATGTATAAAAGCAGATCAGCTACTGAATAAAATTTCTATAAGATTTGGCCGTGGTCTAGTTTCCATTTAAATCATAAGATGTAAACATAACAATGTGTCCCTGGTTGATTATTCTCTATGATGCTATCATGCTAACACATTAGCTGTTACACCTGCAATAACAGGGGAATGCAGTTAAAATAACTGGTATGACAGAAATCCAGCAGGAATGGAGGACAGCTGTTGTAGCATTACTGTTGTTGTTGTTTATTTTATATACAGTAACCTCAAAGTTGAGAAAATAAGATCTTTTAGTGCGGTTAATCTTGACCATGTGCGACTAGGTTTGGCAGTTTTGGCCGGCAGATTGGTAAAATATGGTGCCATACTTTACCAAATAATTTAAAAGGAAGCTGATATGTAACTGTAAATTCTTAGGAAGGGTCTTCGAGTGCCAACTTACATAGCTCTTTTTAGGGACACTTCCTAGGAAATTAAATGTCTGAGGAAACTATTCAGAATTTACGGGACCAGTAAAATCAAGCATTACTACAATAAAAAAATAAATGTATCATAGGCTTTTGAACTGCTGGGAGCTATAAATACATGGCTGCTTACCTGAAAAAACGTATCAGTCAATTGGTCTTTAGTTGGACAACATGTTTTGTACAATTTAATGTGTTCACATTAGAGGATGAAAATTACATTTAAAAAAATCTGGAGTACACATCAAAATAATTATAACTTTTTCTAGTATTGATGACTATGTCGTCAATATAGTATGAAATATTTGTTAGTGATCTATTATTGAAATGTAATTTGCAAATCTCCCCTTTATGTCCCAAATCTCTTTGCAGTAAAAACATGTAAATATGTATGTGTATATAATAATGCATTGTTTTCCTTGCAAGATAAATTGTTTTCGGTTTATTGGGGGAGTTTTGGTGTTTGCTGATTGCTCTGTGAAAGTGTTGTTTAATTATTAAGTCATATTATATGATGCCACCAGAGGGCAGTACAGGAGGGCAGTTACAGATTTCTGTCACCATCTCCATCCTTGAACTTTAAATTTTTTTTTTCTTTTTTTTTTTTTTTTGCTGTGACTGAGAAAAAGCTGTTGGTTGTCCAAAATATTCCCGCAGCTGCCTGGGATGGAAACAGGATCAATAATTTCATCATAATTCTTTAAGAACTTTTCTTCTCTCTCCAGCGTGGAGGTTGAATTTTTACCTGTATATGTGAAATCCAGACTATTAGGAAAGCAAGAGAGGGTTTCCCCCCAGAATATAGTTTATCTGAGGTAATAAACCACTCAGACCTTGATTCTGATGTGTCTCATGATCAATTTAGTTAGTAGATGATGGCCTGAGTGAGTCTCATTAAATATACATATGGCATTTTCTGTGTGAAGTAAAGGTTAATGTGTTATTTCATTAAAAGTGTATTTATTTTTTCAGAGGTCCACCTCGCCTGAAATTAAGACCACCACTGCTATAAAACACTACGGAAAACCCTACAAAAGTGGTAGGAAAATGGTGGCCTGTGGGCCAAATCTGGTCCTCCAACACAAATATTTGGCTCCCCTAACCACGGCTGAATATTTCCCTTTTATAGATTACATCAAATCGTTTACATTACTCCTCATAAATGTACAGTAGATAACAGTGTAAACACAAGGCTCATATAAATGCCAAAAAATATGATCTTGTAATATATAAACTTACAAGATGTATAAGACAGGTACATAACATGATATGGCCTATCTGACCAGGATAGATCTGTGTCAATAACAGTACTTTACTTCAAACATAACTGTGTGAATAAGATATCAATTACATGTGTAAAGGATATCTTCATGTTTATGAGTCTTTTTTTTTGCCGAATGAGTATTAACATAAGCTGCTGTAACTCTTATTAGCCCTCACATATTAATGGGAATTATCTGCTCTCAGATACAATCCTAAAACTGGGTAAAACGCATCAATTTTATTCTTGAATGAATCAAAAGACACCAAAAGACCTGAGCAACGTCGGCCTCCCAGTAAGCAGCGCTGGGAAAAACTGGCCCATGTTTGGACCTAATTGCTGACCCATTGCCATTTTGATTGTTGTTGTCCACTGTATTCAGCTCAGTATATGTTTATGAGCTGGAAAGACACTACGCCCCTATTTCTGTAGCACCACCCCCTTTTCAAACACTATGATGTCATCGGAGTTAAACTGAGGCCAGAGCCAGTGTAGACCTACTGTCTAATATCTCTTTTCAAATACTCATCATTACTAAACTGTTCGCTACACACAGAGATAACCTCGCTAATGGCCATGGCCAAGTTTAGCCAAAAGATTCACTAAGATTAAGACTTGTTGTAGTTTAATATTTTCTTCTTCTCTACTCTGCTTTGTACGTTTCTGTTGATAGAACAACAAAGCTCACACTGTAGAGATAACATTATCGGCCATCAGTTATGGAAGATTATTCTGCTCTGTTTGTGACTGTCGTGTGGCCTTTACTCAAACAAACTGCCGACATGCATGACAAATTTGATCTGCCTTATCACAAAAATCATTAACCATGATGATAATGTTTTGCTCACAAGCTCTTAGCGTGTAACTACAGTGATCTCCAGCCATTATGTTTCTTGTGTTATGTTAAATTTTGGATGGTGTTTCATGCAACAATGCCAGGACTCTTTTCTCTACATGCTACTATAATAGAAATACACAACTCCTGACTGACTTACATTATTTAAAGTTATTGTAATCAGTTTTTAATTGAGAGTATTGCATTTGTTTGGTATCAGGGTTGTGTTTGGTGCTGTGGGCTGCGGAGGCAGATTTTATTTTCTCTTTGTTATGATTTAGATTCGTCAGTCAACATTATGCCTGCAGGGAAAGAGCTATTTTATATACATGTGCATCTTTAAAACTAGATTTCACTTGAATTATTTACCAGAGGGAAACAATCATCTGCCGGATTACAAATGAGGTTCAGGTGCATATTCTTCTGTCCTCCTCTTCCTCAATTATAACAGTACACTGACTGTAGGCAGCATTAGATGGCTGGCTCCTGTCTTTCACACTGTATCTGAGGTGATTGCCTCTCTTAGGATAAGGAATATGGCAAGAAAATAACTATTATAGAAAGAAGACCTGAGAGGGCATTTTATACTGTGATATTGTCTACAGAGGTGAGGCAATACCTGCAATGTGCAACTGAGTACACATAATCACAGCAAGGAATATTCTTAAGGGCATGATTGCTTTTATACAATAGTAACAGATGCATTGATTGGAAATCTTTCCTCAGTGCTGGTGCGCACTAAACAAAAAACAGAAGAAACTAGACTTTAGAAGCAGATACACTGGGGTCCAAGCATCCAATGCAACTTGGAAACAACACTTTTCTCAATTAATCTTTGTGTGCCAAAGTGTTAAACTGTCTCTGTTTGGGTATGATTCACTGCTGTTCACTTATTCGTTATACACTGTTGTACACATGTAATCTACAAACTAGAACATCATATTATGTGTACAATGAGATGTGATGATGAAATAAGCTTAAACTCCTCATTCAGAGGATGAAGAGGACACTGTAAAATGACTCGAACCATTGAAATTGCTCTCCTATGACAGATCAGGCAGTTTCTTACTGGCCACTTACTGACTATATGTTGCAACCTGTTCTCGTCACCTGTTGAGAGATTACTGAACCACGTAATAATAACAGAGAAAGTGATGATCTACCATGGAGTTGAATCAAAAAGTTGATTATGCCAATCAAAGTATACAAACACAGCAAAGACTATCCCCAAGTCTTCTTATTCCTATGTGCTAGTGTATGTTTGTAAACCTTGTTGTAAACATTTTTACAGACATTGCATGTGTACAGTATCAGTGACTGCTGTGTAAACAGCACTGATGATGTTCTTTCCTGAGTCTGAAGGTACTTCTTTGTGCTGATGTTACTTGGCTGTCAGAGCCACTCTCACTTTGAAAAATGCTCTGTTGAAGATTTTTCTTAAGTGAAGAAACCTACTGGAGGAGAAGATAGTTAGTTTTAGGAGGTGGCTGGCATGGACTGAGACGCAGCGCATTCAGCCTGAGTCAGTAGATTCACAAAAACACAGTTTGCATCCTGTGACTGTATTGTTATATAATGAGGGCCACCCACTTCTGTGTCACAACTCGCATGTGCGTATCACTCATAATTTCTAAACAGATGGAAGTGTCTTAATTTTTTAGCATGTTTTGGTGCATTTAACGATGAAAAAGCTAATAAAGATAACATTTGCAAGTAAGTATGCAGATGTTTTGATCTTGTTCATTGCCGTTTTTCACATCCAGCACCTTCTTGTTTTATAGTCGTGTGCAGTAGTTTTGGGAAAGCTTTTTTTAATTTTATGAGCACATTTAGTTCAAACCAGAGCTGTAAATGTCAGTTGTGTACAGAAGCAAACAGGGGGAGGACCCAACTACACACACCAGGGCAGTACAGGTTGAAGAAAAGAGGCTGTAATAAATAAATAAATAAATAAATAAATAAATAAATAAATAAATAAATAAATAAATAAATTAACAGGTTTACAGTCCGGCAATGAGAAGGCAGTCCAAACTAGCAAACAAATCCAAAGGGGCAATGCAAGCAGTCAGTTTGTAAACAGGCCGAAGGTCTAAATCACAGGTGAAGGCAGGAACAGGTAACAGACAGGGACATAATAACAGAATAACTGGTACAGGTGGCTGGAACGCAAGTATAAAACATCGACGATCTGGCAGGGAATGGATGGGATAAGACTGGTATATAAGCTACTGGGGCTGATGAGATAATGAGCAGCAGGAAGGAATTGTAACAGTAAATTTGAGTCTTGGACTCTGGTCAGACTGAAGTCACAAAAAAATGTCTTAAGACTTGACTTGTTGGTGGTGGTCGCTGTATAACTTGACTTAACTTGAGACTCAATTACAAAACCATTCAAGTTTAAGGTTTTGACCCAGTAAAATTCCTGGAACAATGAAAAAATGAGACAGCCATAGACAGGCCTTGCATATTCACACAGCTTGAATATTTTATTATTAAACCTATACATTGAAACAACCAGCTGTCAGTTCATGTATAAAAACACTAATGACACAGCTTTGAAAGGCAAATGTTCAAATGCTGTTATTTTAATGGTTAGTGCTCAGGTACCAAAGAGACTTGCAACTACTTAGTAGAGCTTGACCAGTTAAAGCCTTTCATAGATATGTTGGCATAAGCAGCAAATAAATTGATTCACTAAGAAAGACCACGCCAACAAAGATATGAGTTTGAAATGTTTTATTGGATAGAATTGGAAGGGAGCTGGGATGATGTAGGAGAGATGGATGAAGGGATGAAGGGTTGAGTGTAAGGGTCGAGGGATGGACGGATGGGGGTTGTAGGGTGATGGATGAAGGGATGATGGGTGTAGGGTAAGGGATGAGGGTGAGAATCAGGGTTGAGGATAGATAGATGAAGGTGTATGGTGATGTACCAATGCTGGTGGTGGAAGAAAAGAGGGAACCAAGGGGAGTTGAGACTCTGAGTGGGGGAGCCGTCTCTTCAAGCTATTCCGCTTGGATGGAGCCCCCAAAAATAGGATATAAGTGAGGTATGCAGGAGAAGACCAGTGACCAAAGATTTTAATGATGTGGTCAGGGATTACTTGCCTCGAAGCTGTGGAAGCAGCTCCGACACAGAGTATTGCTCAGGGGGTACTCCGGATCTGGATAGTACAGCCACTTTGCCTGTCTCTGTGACAAACAGAGGATCTTGGGGGGAAGCTTGACTGGCTTGTCTTAAGTTTATGAAGTTGAGTATGGGTTCGTAAGGACTTAAATACGAGTCTAATCAAAATAGGTAGATGGGTTAGGGTAGACTAGATTGGTCTTGCTTCGTTTTGAGGTGGTAGATGAGAGTGTCAGATGAATGAATGGAAATGTCGGATATTGTTGCGTGTCGAGATGGATCATGGTTGGGGGAAGAAGCGGTGAACTCGGAGCTGCACAGCAAGCCGAAGAACGTGAGTAGGAATATGGATTCCAAGTTGTTGTCGAAACAGGGGGACAGGTAACCTGCGCGGAGAGTTCTGATGCAGTCGGAAAGGAAGTGAGGGGCAAATGTTTTGGCGTGGGATGTGGTTCAGCCTTACGGAGACCTTCGATCAACATGCTGATGTGTGAGTGTGACAAAGCTGGACAGTTTTACGACAAAGTTGATTCTGCTGATGTAGACCTGTATGGTGGAAGATTTAATCTTAAGAATAGAATGGGCGAATGTGATAAAGCTGGAGAGGGTCAGGACATCGAGTGATGGGAAAGAAAGACTATGGGAAGCATGGAAAGCTTTGAAGCAGTTCCATCCGGTCAGATACGACGAGAGTGTTTGGGGAGCGATGCTGTTGAGGATTGGAGTGGAGGCAGCTTTGAAACAGGAAGAGCTTGTGTAGGGTGTGATACGACCTGTCCCTCTGAGAGGGCTGATGTGGATGGCTGTGCTTGTTCGGCTGTATGACGCACCGTGACGTCATCGTAAATTGTAAATGCTTTGATTAAAAGAATAACCACATTCAGGAATTGTACGCACCTGTCCGCACACAGGAGGGGACTGACTCTGCTCCCCCAGAACTCTGCAACCCCTGGGATTGGCCAGGATGCACCTTCTGGGCGGGCAAACTTTAAAAACAGTCTCCTATCTGAGACTCCTGACTGCTTGTTTTTTCTGGTTGTTTTTTTCTGGCAAGCTGGCTGTTTTTTCTTGCTGGCTTCTTCCTGCTTTTGCCTTTGTCTTCTTGCTTTCTGCCATGACAGTGGAAAGCTTTCATTTTGCCAGTCTGAAGATGTGATTCAGAACAATAGGAGGTGAAACCTCAGAATCTAGAGTCATGAGTTAAAGATCAAGACTAGGCGAGCCTAAACCATGAGCTCTCCTCTAATGGGAACTTTTCAAATCTGGACCGGCCGACTTACTCATCATTACAAAATCCAGACTCCAGCTTCTCACCCCAGCACATTGAACACCATTCTCCGTGAGAAGCCACCCCAGGGAGCAAGCAAGTATAAGTAACTTGCTTAAACCCTGCTGCTTTCATAATTTGTAACTTTAATTGGTAATTCAGAACTAAGCTGTTGTACCCTTGATTTTGCTTCTCAGGTAACAGTCATCTCATGTGTTTATCAGGTCTCTCATACAAACTACACAATAGATATTCACTAGCCATAGCCTTGTGTACCAGTTTCCCTTTCCCTCTTGTGTCTTGTTTGTAAAATGTTGTAGTGTTTAGTACTTGTAGCTGTAGAATTAGTAACACATGTGTATGTAACTAAAGTTAATTTGTTGGTATTTCCTTGTGCTTGCATCTCAGTCACTTAACCTTCAAAGACATATACCCTCGCAAAGCCATAATTAAGATTAATAACGATAATAATTCTAATTGACATCTTGTGTGGCCAAGGAGGAGGAATATTTCCCTATTATTATACCTACTCTAATATGAGTTATGTCGCTGGATAAGTAATTTCATGTTGTGCACAATAATAACTCATAATTTCCCCATAAAATAAAAAAATAAAACTATTTGAGTGCACAAATTCCTACACAGGTCATGTGAAAACTGAGACAACGGGAAAAGAAATGGATAAGGTATGCCTAAATACTCCCTGTGCGGAAATAGGGAAGGTACAAGGCATGGTCTTTGTTCCTGAATTTAGTTATAAAACTTCATTTGGAGTTAAATCTGCATTCCTCAGTTTTCTCAGTTCAGTCTTTTCCTGTCGCATCACATGGAAACAAAAATTACATACATTTTTAGTAATAGTTCAATATAGTTTATCATAGGTTTTTTTTTACATATTTTTCGTATCTACATTCAAATACATTTATAGTTAAGGAACTAAAACTTGCAGACACACACATCCGACTTTGCTCTCTCTGTCTGCTGTTATTTTTTCATAGCCGTCCCTCTTTCCCACCTCACCCCCACCCCCCTTTGACTCTACTAAGTATTTAAAAGGAATCTCGTACGGGAAACACTGCGTCACTTACTGAGTGGTCTGGACTTGGAAAAAAGCAACAAAAACAAACTATCTTTCATGTCCACAGGGTCTGGCGTCTTTTTTTAACTTTTTCTTTTCAAGCCAAGCCCATTGTTTGTTGCTTTAGAGGAACTAGATGACTTATAATTCACCAGAAACACACTAAACCCCAGTGGCCTCTTGACATTTCAGCCTGCTGTTGTACTGGATGGTTTTAACACCTGACGTGAAAATACGGGTCTGGTGTGGATGTGTTTCTGTAGTCGATAAGGATCTCCTGGGAGCAGGGAATGAAAAAGAGAGAGAAGAGAGTTCAAGTGTTTGTGTCAAGACCATGATGATCTGCTGGTGTGTATATGGAGTCACCGTGCGTGTGTGTGTGTGTGTGTGAAGGACAGTATATCAGATTGTAACAGATAGAATTGTTCAAACCCCCCGGGGCAGAGCCGCCCACCTCCTTCCTCTGTCGTTTGCTGGACGTCCTGAAACTGATGTGGATTTCACGGTTTCACAGTGGTGAATGTCAGCTGCCAACAGTTTATCCAAACAGCTTTCTGTTCTCTATTGATTCTTCAACAATGTGTCAGATTAACTGGCTGCCAGCATGAAAAGGCTGTTAAATGGATGCCTTGACATTTTGAATTTTCATCTGCCATTTTTCTTTGCCAGCCACTTGTCACATCGTGGAGGAAACTAGTTCCTGCCATGTATCGTTTGGACTAGTACAAAGCTTATTAGCATTCCTCATTGACCCTGTGTGTTTTCTAGAAGGCTAATGAGCTATCTGATGACCCATAATACTTTGCATTCCTCACTGACAAATGTGAAGACAGCTGTAAGTATAATATGATGACAGGAACCAAAAAAAATACTGAAATTCCCTTTTTAAGGTCAGGAAACAGAAGTGATTCACCAGTGAAATACACATATTACAACCAATTTCTGGTGAAGAAAAAATATCTCACTGAAACCAGAAATGTTGCGGTATCCTGTTAGCCTTCAATGGGTCAAATAAGGGAAGTGACTGTGCAGGAAGCAGGTCAGTTTTTTTTTTAAATTAAATACACCATCTTCAGAGTTTAAGAGACTTAATCAATCTTCAGTTATCAGCCGCTGATCCCAGTGGATTCTCTCATGGGTTTCTGGCACTTCAGTCAATCAAGCTTAAATTTCTGCACCATGGGGATAAAAGATCAGTCGCCAGACTGTGTGAGACCTGCAAAATTACTTGGTATTGCCACGTTTCTCCATTTCAAATAAGAGGAGAGGTTCACATGATCTGTCTAGATTTTAAAAAAATTAACTAAACAACTGCAACTAAATCAAGATTTTTCCTGAAGATGATTCTGTTAGATTTAAATGTTTTATAATACAAGTTTTAGCTAAAAGGTTGAGGTGAGTGTGCAGACACACTGTTCCTTAAATGGTCAGTTTAAACTAATTAAAAAAAAAACTGCCTTCACCCCAATACAGTGGAGTGAATGGACTCTTGTTTGTGGTGCTCACAGCATTAAAAAAAACTTGACAGCTGTGTTTGTTTCCAGAAACGGTGCCCCTATTACAACAGATAATCCATAATCCTTGCTGCCAGGAGTTTTCAGAGGGACTACTCCTTCAGTAGAAGTAGTTCCAACTGATTTTGTTAAGAGATGTTGCTGTTAAATATTTTTAATGTCATTTTGTAATCACAAAATAAAATGCCAAATAAAACCAAAACTACCTGCATGGCTACACACCACTAGAGCTAGGTAATAAAATCTGTTTTTTGAAACTATGGCTGAGCTGTCTGTGTCACATATTTATTTCTTGCAAGTGGGAATTTTTGTGTGGCAAAATGATCTTTGAGTTCAGTACAATACTGTACCAGTTTCAGTGTTGCTCTGATGCCTGTGATGTAATGAGCTAGATGTCAAAAGGTCCCGGCGCACAGCATGTTCATGTTAAAAACCTACAGTATTTCTTATATTGTTTTATATCAAAATGCCAAAGAAACCCAAAGGGACTGAAGAGGCAAAAGGTTAAATGTGATAACTGCTATAGGAGATAGTTTGACTTAGTTTCATTCCTTCACTTCCTGTGGGGGAACAAATGCTCACAGCAGACACCAGAGAGTGTGTGGTATCGGGGAAGATGTGACGTTCTTCTGTATTGCAGCCTTACTGTGTGATTTACGCTGATAACACAGGTGCATTTTCACATTAAAAAAATGTGCCTACCGCAGCTTAAATAACTGCTGCTCGTAGAAACACCAGGCACTGTGGCAGGTGGATGAAAAAGTACTCCTGAGTCCCCGTGGCAAACTCGACTCTGAAACTTCATCCTGCTGTTTCCCAAACACCATCTGAGGATGTAAAGCTGGAAAACCTCAAATTTATGCAAGAGAAAATGGAATCCAAAGCTCCATTTTGAGGTCCCCGAAGTTGCGGTCGGATAGTGGGTTAGTAGTGTAACTGTGCAGCAGATTTAGCCCGTTAAGCCTCGACAATAGCCTGGAAAAATAACATTTAGATTGCAAAACAAAATGATTTTCAAAAGCTCCCCAGAGGAAAAGAACGAAAATGAGAGCTTTGTGAGGAGAGCCAGGTGCATGAAGTCTATCCAGGTGCTTTTGCTTTGTGCTGCTAAATTTACCTCCATTATTTTGAATATGTCTGTTTGTATGGCTTGTTTCCAGGGTGTGTTTGTGGGAATCGATGACAGATGGGAGAGTTGAGGTCTATCTGAAAACAATGGAAGGTTTTAGATTATAAGGCAGGCAGAAGTGAGAGAGAAAGAATCAGGAGATGGTCAGACTATGAGAGAAAATGGAGCTTTAGTAAATAAACAAGAACAAGAGTCTGAAGACATGCTGACCGCTCTGTGAGTCTGTACAGAAGTGCTTTGAGGTAAATGAAAATTCTAGCATGCTAACATGCTGATGTTAAAAGATTTGGCTGGCAATTTTCTATATTTTTCTTATTGCCAACAAATCATGTACAGAGCAAACAAAACCAACAATGAACTCATTCTTCTTATGGGATTAAGTATTGTGTGTGTATCCAAAGCTTGATATATTGTATTCTTCTGTGCTGTAGACCTCCGTTGTTGTCCAAAAACGATTTAAAACACATCAGTGAGCTGCACCGCTGCACCGGCTGACATGTTCCTTCACGACAAAGAGTTTGGACACGGTGGTTTGTTTAGAAACGGCTCCAAAGACTAATAACAGTGATCACATTTTCATTCTCAGGAGAGTGGTTCCGTGTAAGGCAGACACCACTGCACATGTGCAGGAACGTGTTACGCATACAGTGCTTAGCTAGCTTCTTGTGCTACATATCACAACCGCTTGACTTTATACTGAAGTTCTCTGAGAAATTTACAATTCAGTACAAAGTCAAGTCAACCATTTTTGTGGCAAAGGAACAGTGCAGCGGAGTGGCTCATTGAAATGTTTTTAATAGTTTAAACAACGGAAGTCTATGGCACACAGGAATACAGGAAGAAGAATATCAGGCTCTGGATACACACACAATACTTGTAAGTAGGATGAGTTCATTAATGGTTTGGCTCTGCACATGAGATTTGTTGACAATAAGAAAAATATAGAAAATCACCAGCCTTATTCTTTAAGGAGGTATAATGTTTACTATTATTAATTAGTAATAGTAGTAGTAAAAGTATTGGACAAATTGAAATTCTGACCTGATGATGGCACTAGATGAAAAGTCGAGGGATAACCAAAAAAAATTCATCCTCTGGTGTAAAAAAAATTCATGACAATCCATCCAGTAGTTGTTGAGATATTTCAGTCTAGATGTGGTTGACCAAGCGTTTGACATCCCTCGAGCTGTTCCGCTAACATGGCTAAAAAGAAGACTAAAACAGAAAAGGAAGAAGAAAAGTTGATTAATCAACCCTTGTTTTTCGCTTTTAGGCCCTGAAGGAAACCCACAAGAGTAGTGTCTGTGTTTAATGGGTCTTCATAAAGTATTTAACGCCCCAGCCTTTTCCCTGCATTTTATAATGCTACAGCCTGGATTCAAAAATAATTTAAAATGCATCTACCTACTTTGAATATTCCTTGATGTAATATGGTTTTGGAAATGAGACAAAAAATGTAAAGCAGTATTGATTCACAGCTTCAACTCTTCTTGGGAACATCTGCACCAGCTTGGCACATTTGGATTTTGCCAATATGGCTCGAGCTTCAAGTCATTCCACAGATTTTCTCTGGGATTCAAGTCTGGGCTTTGAGGCTGCTGAAGGACTTGCACATTCTTGTTGTGAAGCCACTCCAGCGTTGATTTGGCAGCATGTTAGAGTCCTGTTGGAGCAGAGATGCTTGGCCTCACTCTCAGGCCTTTGGCACTTAGAAACATGCTCTCTCCTCGAGATTTGCCTGTTTGGATTCCCACATTGTTCCTCTGGACCTCTGTCCAAGTCTGATCATGCTTTGAGGTACGGATGGTGTTAGAGGATTGATAAGCTCTGTCCGGTTCGCAGACACACTTTGCATTATGGCTGAATCGTCTTGAATTTTCTTTCATCAGATCTAAGAACCTTTTGTGTCAGGCTCTCAGTCTTTCACACGTCTTTCGACAAACTCTAGGCTGCTGCCATGTGTTGTTTTTCCAGAGAGGCTGACTTCTGAAATTTGCAAAGGGCGGTTCTGTTCTGGTAAAGTTACTCTAATATAATAAAAAAGAAAGAAAATCACAGGAGTCCTGTCAAAGTGGTTTTGAGGTTCTTGGCAGCCTTCCTGATCAAGCTCTTTCTTGGCAGTTTGTTTATTTCAGTCAAAAACCAGCTCTAGAGAGTCCTGGTAATTCAATTTTTGTTCATGTTTTAACTTTTCCATACTGTTCAGGTCAAATGTGACCCATTTTATATTTGAGAGCAGTAAAAACACCCTAAACACCATTCATTTAGCCTGAAATCTTATGACTTATATTCCTACTTTCAGTTTGTGAATATGGAAAAATCTGTAGAAGTTTTACAGATGAACTGTCAGAAAACACAGAAATATTACCTTACACACACACACACACACACACACACACAGTGTATTGTCCCCAAACCCATAGAACAAAAATCCTTTGCTGCATGAAAACTTCATGCATTTTTTTCTGCTGAATTTACAAAGATGTTTATTATTAAGATAATTCAGATCTATTTATGAATTTATGTGTATGTCAGTCTAAGTGTTTTCTTTTCTTTAAATCAGTGAGAAAAGACCAGCGAGACTTCAGCTTGTATGTTTGTGTGATGAACAGAGGCAGAGAGTTTTGGGTACACAGAAAGCACTGCTTTATTGACTGCACTGGACTGGACTGGATTGGTCTGGACTGGATCAGATGGGACTGGGACTCCACCAGATGAGGGTGGGAGTTAGGGGGGGGGGGGGTGTGTGGTCAGAGTTGGGGAGGGGGGGTGGGGGGGCAGACAGGTTGTGGGTGGGAGGGGTCATAGTGGGATGCAGCCATCATTAAGGCAACACAAACAGCATGCAGATACAGTCACAGGAAACATCGTCATCATCATCATATTGCTTTTCAAAGTCTCGCTTAAAACATCGAAATTGTACAAAAAGGAAGAAAATAGGTTTTTCGCACTAATGAAAAATACATTTTTTGATTTTTCCCTCCTACAAAGAAGATTCTAATACAAGAAAATAAATATAGCAAAAAAAGCCAAAAAATAATTTAAAATAGCTCTTCTTTTTCATATATGTTCAATAGTTCTCTTTGCTATTAACAAATGGCACAACATTCTTTGAAACAAAGAATACAGAAGGATAAACTCCTGCAACATTCATATTATTGTATTGAAGAACTGATGCAGAGTGGAGGAGAAACTGGACACGACAGCAGAGATTTTAACACCTTTTTATAAGGACAAATAAGACAGGAGGAGGAGGAGGAGGAGAAGCCTGTGTCCAGCTCTGCTTTGATTGGACGATGCTCATTGGTATTCAAATAGTGCCTAAACAATTTGGTGTTGCAGAATGAGACCCAATAATGTTTAAAAATTGTCGTGAGAGAGCAGAGAGAAGGGAGAGACTGTTCAAACAAGAAGCAGCTCAATTAATTAACCTTATTTCAACGAACAAGGACATATAAGTGCTTAAAATAACAGATTAACATAAAAATAGGATATTCATAAGTGCTTATAGGAGAAAGTACTGAGGAGAAGTTATAACAAAAAGTTGCTTGTTAAAAGTTGCTGAGATTTTGCAAACCAAAACTCCACTGAAATCTTGTTTTCTAATGTTTTTTAAACCTGAGGGAGAAAACTTTGTGAATTGCAGATCAGGAGAGGGGAGCGAGAATTTTATTTGTTATTAATGAGCGTCAGAAACTGCCTGCTCTGCACGGAGGAGAGATGAATGAAGGGAGGAGAGAGTGAAAGAAAAACGTGAAGAGACATTAAATGGAGCAGAAAATACAAAAGCATCAGAGGTAAGGAAAGTTGGTGGAAAGATGGAGGAGAGAGGGAAACATCCACAGTAAACCGGCTAAATCTGAAAACACGTATAGCTTTCTCTCCGTTTTGGCTCCTCGTCCACTCTAAACTGGTGGTTCACGCAACCGAAAAGGGTCACCAGAGTGGATGAACGCTTCGGACGGGGAAAACTGAACTTTTGGATAACGATGATCTGAGCCTGGTTAGGAGCTGTGTGGCAACAAAGTTTGTGTCAATATATCCAATCACTCCACACAGCTGTCGTTATTAGCCTGTACTTTGTCAGAGGACTTTGCAATCATAAAGTTGTTATTGTGGCAATTATATATTTTATTATTTAATCATTTATACTGTATTCATGTTTTAAAATGTTTTATTCTCTTACCCATTTCATTTGTCACTGTCTTATCTGTTTTATCTGGTTTTTATTTTAAATCTATTTTGTTGGTTTAATTACTTTGCAACCATTTTATTTCTTGTGTGCATTAAATTGTTTTATCAGCTTGTCAGTCATCTGTAAAGCACTTTGATTTTGCACTAACCTGTAGGGAAGGTGCTATAAAAATAGTCTGAGTTTGATTGATGTCTTCAACAGAAGCAGAAAAATATTTAAATGAGAATAACTGTGACTTTGTCTGTATTGAAACACAGTCTAAGTGTTAATGTAGAGAAAGAAGGGACAGAACAGAGGCTTAACCAGACTGTCTGCCCCACTGCTCACCAGATGTTGGCCGGGATGCGCAGTTTTATTCTTTGCCGACTGAAAGAGGATGACGAAGAGGCGATTTAGCCGATTTCCTATTTTTTGTCAGTTGTTTCATCGTGGATGCAGATCTAGAGGACCTAAACATGTAAACAGTGTTTTCAAAATTTAGCCGGGGTAGCATGGACAAAGTCTCAGAGGTAAATGAGGGAGAGGAGGAGGAGGAGGAGGAAGAAAAGGAGGTTAGGAGGACAAAGGTCGGCCACCTCACTGAGAGAGCAGATGAACTGCTGTGCAGTTTTTAACTACATTTAACCCAGAGTCACTCTCGCCACACACACACACAAAACCATGGTAATTGTTAGTGTGCATTCACTCATTCCTCTGCCTCCTGCAAGCACACACAACATACACACCTACCTGCATACACACAGCCGGTATTATCAGAGAAAGACACACAAACATACAGAGGGACTGCACTTTCCCCAATTTATATAATCAAAACACATAATCCTTCCCTGCTTGAATCAATGACTGGACAGTGGAGGCAAATAAATACATATTTGCCACAGAGGAAGAAGATAAACGTTTGTTTTGTATGTGAGAGAGAAGAACTGAGTTCATGAAAGCAGCAAAGAAGACCTCTAAGGGGAGGGAGACAGATATGGGTAAAAAAATAACAAATCAGGAGAGAGAAACAAATCAGGGGCAGAAAGAGCGCTGAAATTACAAATGGGAGAGAGCGGAGACAGAAATACAGCACAGATGGTCTTAACATGCATCTTAAATCCAGACTGTGTCTAGACGTGATTTATCCAGATTACATTTACACCTGGAAGTAAAGTGTCTCCAGTGCATGCACTGAAATCACTCTTTCCGTCTTAAAACACATTTCCACCCACGACCTTTTGTTATATTTACATCCTGCAGCAGGATGACAAGCGGCACTAAAGTATGGCTTTCAAACTGTGAAACATGTGAACTGTTCACTTTGCGTAGCTCTAGCAGGATTTAAATTTAATGTGACCAAATGTAGCTTTGACCAGCAGTGGGAGAGGGGGGTTTTGGCTCTTCAGTGGGTCTTGGTTGCATTTATACCTCAATTTGTCTGCAATGATATACATCTGAGCAGAGTCTGAACCTCCCAGGAGCCTAATGGTAAAACCAGATGTAAAGCGCACTTGAATAAATTGCCCAGTTTGTGAGGGAGGCACCGTAAATGGGTGGAAAAAAAACAGAAATTGGACTGATTATGTTGTGAGAGAATGAAAGAGGAGAAAAAGAGCAGAGTCAAGCTATGTTTCCATCCAGGTTTCACGTTAGATAGCCAAAAACTTGCTTGGATGGATTGATTTTTAAAGGGTAAGGCTGAGGATAGTTCATAATTTTCTTACTGTCAACATATTTTAATAAAAGATGTGTTTCTTGTCTGTGGCACTCTGTCTGTGGGATTGACTCAAAATAAACTATAGTGGCCATGTTCATTATAATGAAAGAACATGTCGCCCACAAGGAAAAATAAAGAATATTGCCAGCCTTCTCTTTTAAGACTTGTCACTTGATCTTTGCTGTTGCTCTTGTATGAATACAAATAAGAGGGTTATTTATATCGAAAGTCATGGTAGATATTAAAATATTTCTACACCAAAATTGAATTGTTTTCTGGGCTGTCCATGCCATTTCATGCAAATTTGACCTGTTTCCGTTCTGCTTTCCTGATTCGATTGTTACAGTTTGTAAAGGAAATATTTGGATGGAGACCCCGGCTGCGGAGAGATGGAGAGAAAGAGAGAGAGAGAGGGAGATGAGGAGGCGAGAGACGGCGAAGGAGAAGGGAAGGGCCTGGTGTTGTTTATATTAGCTGCTTGTTAACTTGACTGTGCGGACAAGCTGCAAACAGAACGCAGGGGAAAGAACAAGTTGTACTCTTTCTCTGTCTGCCTCTCTGGCTTCGGTTCAGTAAACATCTCCCTCCTCTCCTCTCTTTCTATCCATCTCTCTTCTCTCGCTCTCTCTCTCTCACTCACTCCAGGCCAGAGCAAAGCAGAGTGCAACGTTTTCCCTCCTCACACATACTTCCACAACATGTGCCTGTCATTATTTGTCCTTAAAGCTACAGACATCCCTTTTTCTTCTTTGACTTTTTTTTTTCTTTTCTTTTTTTTTTTTTGGATCGTCTTATGCTTCAAAAGCAATTTGAAAAGAGCCACGTGCCGGCCAAGGAGGCTGATCACCGGACAGGAGAGGAGAAAGGAGGAGTTGTGGGCAGGAGGGACACAACAGGAGGGGAGATTTTAGGGATTCTGGATGGAGCAGAAGAGGATATTTTGCTGCTGGTGGAAGGAGGAGGAAGATGTTAGATGGCGGAGGCAGAGTAAGGTGCGCAGTTTGTGCAGACGGGAGCTTTAGTCTTAAAAACATTTCTTGGAGCGGCTCAGGAGGCTGAAGGAATCTCACTGGTTGTGTTGAACCTTAGTGGGTGAAGCCAGAGACACTCTAAAAATTGACAGATTAACTGATATTGAAAATTATTGGTAGTTGCAGCCCTAATCTCATTTATTTCTTAGAATTCGAGTGTCAGGTGGTGAAATTAGTGGTTTAGCAAATATTGCCAAATAATCTCTGGGGTTTCCTGGTGGCCTAGAGGTAGAGGAGGTGCCGATCAAGAGGCGCAGCATCCCTGCTTCAGGAGATCTTAGTCGCTTAGTTGGCATTCCCCATCTCTTTTTCCTCTCATTTCCTGTCATCTTTCCACTGTTGCTGTTCAATAAAGCCATTAATAGCCCAACAAAATGATTTAAAAAAGAAAAAAAAAGATCAACAAGCAACTCAAGTGTTGTTCCAACAGAAGCGTGTAATCTCTGCAGGGCTGCAACTACTTCATTAATCGTTTGGTTTATAAAATATCAGAAAATAGTAGAAAGCTAGTTTTCCTAACTGACCTTCTAGGTTCAAACTGGCTGTACCTGCGTCTGTTAAATCTTTGTGTGCCAGTTAGCTACCCTGCAACTTCATGAATGAATGGGGGGAGAAAAAAGCCCTCTGATTCAAATCACTTTCTCTGATTGAGATTTAACTCAACAACTGAGTTTGTTTTGCCCCCACAGCAGCTCTGCCTGCGAGAAGTGTTTGCATGACTAAACCTCCGATCTGTGCAGTGTGTCTGGGTTGTGGATGTTGAGACCTTGAAGCCATAACTTTGCTGTAACGGAGAGGAGAGCAAAGCGCCAGTAAAAACAGAGGAAGCAGATAATGAGTCAGCTTTCTAGATTGATACGAGCCACGACGGCCAGCTAAAGCGTTACCAAAAAAAAAACAAAAAAACAAAACAAACAAAAAAAAGAAAAAACAGCTTGCAAAGGCTTTTTCAAAACACGGAAAAGGAAAATGTCTAGTAGTAGTAGTAGTTGAACAGTATTATACATTATTGTAAATGTGTATAAACTCCAGTGGTCGGTAGGTGGGTGGGTTTGTATGGCTGGCGTAGGACAATAAAGCAAGGACTAGACAATGATATCACAAACAGGAAGCGCTGAGCAGTCAGTGGATCTCACTCTGACATGACTAAAAGTCAGTCTGCGTTTCCAAATGGATTAAACAGTGAAAGTCATTTTGAGCCATCTATAAATTCAACTTCAGTCAAGAATTAGAGATTTCCCTTCTAGATACATTTAAAAATATCAAAATCGAAAGTACATCATCTAGTATTATTAATAATCCCACTGGCCTTTGTTACAGGGATAACGACTGCTGTCACTTGAGCCCAGCAGGAATTTTATGTCATCACACTTGTTTAATTGAACGCACACTTTGTGGGGGGGAAAAAAAAAAACATGGTCTGAGCGAGAAAGCATTGGCCAATCCTGGCTTCACTGACCTGACGACAGCCTCAAACCACTTTCTTATTGGACGAAGGAGCAACCACAGAGAAAAAGAGACAGCCTATGAACAGCATCCTGATGCCCTTCTGGTTCCTCAAAACCACCTGAGCGCAATAATCACGTTTTGCCTTAAAACTGTGGTTTCATTCATCAGGTGCAACATCTGGAATTGAGGAGCTGTTTTTTTTCTGGCTTGTACAACAAAATTTAACAGTGTTTTGTCAGTGGATGGTCCTAACTTGCCTTCCTACTTTAAACGTGATCTTTGCCCAGCTGAGGAAGTTCTGAGGAACCCAGCCCTACTTGTGCAGTGATGTCTTTCCAAGGAGTTTTACAACAGCGTCGGTACAGTAGACAGCAGCTGTGTGAATTGTAGGCGAGGTTCCAATTACCTGCAGCAATCAGTGTTGGCCTTTCACCAGCTTTTCAGCAGCAGTCTAGGTGGAACGCAGCGCTCCGCTGGTTGTGTGTGTAGGTGTGTTTCTGACCTACCATTACATTTACGATGCCCACCAGCTTATTTCTCTGGTGTAGGATTCATGCCAACACCTGGAGGAGAGGGTTTTGCTCTGACACATGCACCAGCTCACCACTTAGAAAACTGTATAGTTGTATATTTATCCATTACGCATAATGTCTTACCCATGCACTCTTAATTGCGCAGTAAGCTGGTGCAGAAGAACAAAACCCTCCAATATTCCACCAGATCTTCTGCTGATAATGACACTGATGCTGCGCTCATGACTGATATTACAGATTAAACCCTGAAAAGAGAAAAAGGAAAAAAAAAAAACAGCTAATCCTGATCACATATCATGTGGATATCTGACCTGACAGAGTTGCAAAATTCAAAGATCATCAGAGCACATTTCGGGCTGTCAGCCAACACCCACACCAGCGTACCACACAGAGGACAGCGATGCTTTGAAGTTGTATTCTAGTGGATATTGATAAAAAGAACCTGCAAAAGACTCCAGTCTACAGTATCTACGAAGCGGAAGGAGAGGGCATTGAAGCCACACTGTAAATATAGAATAATAACCAGTTTGTGTTTACTAAGGCTGCACAGTAACTAGGGGGGAAAAAAAATTCGAATTTTCCAATCATCAAAATGGCAATTTTCCTGACAAGGTACCACGGTGCTGGATTAAAAAGCGACATAAAACAGGAGATAATCTTCAGAATCTCACTTAACCACCTCCACAAATTTCTATGGAGGAAAATCAGCTTTTTTCTGCCAGTACTGTGCAGCCTTAGCATTTGCTACTACATGTTAAGGCCATACATGTGAGGCCTTGTCTAATACCACTGTCTACAAAGTCAGGCTACTCTGAACATTGAATATTGAAACCAACATTACATTTTTCTGTCTTAGCAACACATGAATGGTAACAACCACCCGGTGGAGGATTTTGTGGGATGTATTGACAACTTCACCACATCCTCGCCTCAAAACACAAGCTTTGTTGCTGTTATTGTTGTTGTATGTGTCGTTATGGTCAGTTTCCATGGGGGTTGTAATAGCGGTAGCCAACATAGAAGTCCAGGATCCTCCACCTGTCCTGTATTTATGCTGTTTTACAAATTCAGCTTTAATACTCTGCGCACTTCCTTTCAAAAGAGGGACTTTTCCAGACTTTGCCTCTCTATGGCGAAAAAGAGAAGGAAGTCTCGTGTGTGGAGGACCAACAATGTGAATCTTCTACGATGGCTACACCTGAAGGACAAAGGAGACAGAGACGCTTCGCTGTCACCAGTAACAATACTCTCCTGCTGTTAGAGGGCATTTCACTCTGAGTAAGCTCATACTTCCTGATGCAGTCAGGACCGCACATATACATAAAAAACTAGTCATCTTGTACATTATAACCCTGTTATACCAGCTCTGGTTTGTGTGTGTGTGTGTGTTTGTGTGTGTGAGCTGTATGTCGCAAGTTCAGTTCAGCAGCATTTGGCTTTTTCTGAAGGGGGTTAATATGTGTGTGTTTAATGACCATCGCCAGCCTGTTGCTGAGGCGACAGGTTATTTCCTAAGTGAGCCCCAGTGAATGCAGATCTGGGAGAATCCAGGTTGGGTTTATTGGTGGTGTAGTTTAATTAACGGTGCCCCCTGCAGTAGAGGAGGTCACATAACGTTGCGCCACCGTGCCTGAGCTTACGGTGTTTCTGACTGAACCGTATCGAGCTGGGTCGACCCAGGTTCAGGAACCGGATTAAACCGAGCTGACCTGGGCAGCGCTGGCAGAGTTCCTTGTCTAACATTCCTCATCTTGAAAACCCGAGACGGAGTGTGTGTGTAGATAAGATGTAAATATGCTGCCTTGATTACACGGATCTGTTCTTTGGCGTGGTCACTTCAGGCAGGTTAGAAGCTGTCCGTACAGAAAAAACAGAGGAAGTAGATTGGACCTGCACCTCTCTTTAAGTGTCTGTTCATCAGGCCTGCGCCAAAGCAGCCCTTAAAGATCACTTTTTGATGCTTCATTTCACCCTAATTTGGGTCCAGATGGGTGGGGTCTTGGCTCCAAGAAGGCTGAGAGAATGAAAGGAAAGTCCCTTCTTGTAGTTAATACAAGAAGGGACTAATATTATCCGACCTGTCCCACTCATCTGGTAACTTAAAGAAGTTTAAATGAGCATTCATTATTGGTAGAGACTATTAAACCCAGTGCTGATGGTCATATGGTCATACTGAGAGAAGAAACATGCTCAGTAGTAGTCATGTAGGATTTCAAACAGTGAAGTTTGCCAAATAAGGAAGTTTCTAGACATACACACATCACTATATATATATATATATATATATATATACTGTATGATATAAAATATGTATATATATATGTATCTACGTCTTGCGTCGCTTTTTCGATAAATCTTTTAAGCCTTTTATTCTTTTTTAAAAGTTTTTTTAAACCCCTGAGAATACCACGGACTGCTTTAGGTACAAAATACAACTCTCTGAGAGAACAAAAAGTATTAAAAAAAAAACAAAAAAAAACAAACAAATTTACAAACAACTCAATTCAAGAACTTAAGAGCGCAGGCCTCTGAAGCTGATCATTACATTGTCATCATTCATCTAAGAAGAAGAACAGTTGCAGCAGAGCCATCAGTTACAGGAGCGTGGCCACGTCAAACTTCACCCGCAGCCATGTTTGTGCCATAAACCTGCTCGATGTACGACTAAATAAAACAATGTTGGGCATCTTACTAAACCAGTGTCATGAATAGAATAGACGGGAGAGCCAAAGTATGACTGACTAATTTCTCTTGATGCCTGAAATAGCAAACAAAAAAAATAACTGAGACTTTTGAGGACTTTACTACCTAGAAATCATTTAGCAATGTGGATAAACTGCACACTGGACACTGATGTTAACCAACGCAGTGATTGTGTTTCATGAACGAGACAAGAGACGCAAAGGGTCATTTTTAAGACACTTAGAAAACATATTTTTATAAACATGCCAGCCAATGTAGTTGAAAGCTCAGAAAAAGCTCGTGGGTAGACCTTTGCGTTGAGATTATTTTGTCAAATGCTTTCTCATCACTGAAGAAGGATCTTGACCATATTTTACACTGGACTCACGTTATTGATTCATACCACTAAACTGACCACTGACAATTACATTTATCTTTTTCTCGAGCAGAGGCAGTGACATGGTGCTCATAGTGCGACCTGGCCAAACTCTTGTTTATCAATGGCTCTGGACTGCAGTGATCTAGTCACAGGTGGGGGCGGGGGGGGTGGGGGAACAGAAAAGTAGGCAGCTCTTTTGCGCTGATAGTACGTTGTGGCTCTGCTTTGCTAACTGTTGCAGATGCTTTGTTGATTAATGGCAAACGCTGCATTTACATCCTTATTTCAGGCACTAGACAATTGTTAAGGTGACGAGGAGCCCGATGCTGGCTACACTCTGGAACCAATCCAACGGGATTTCCTTTCAGTTTGATTGTTACAAATCCGATTGAGAAACGACTGATTGATCTACTTACTGATTGTTTGGTTGATTGAGAAGAAGGTTGGGGGGGTGGGGGTGGGTTTGAGGGGTGGGAGGCAGGGGCACAGGGCGAGCGACAGAAGGCACAGAGTTTCTACGATGATTTTTCTCCAAAAATTCAGGAAAAAAAGAACTCAGAATTAGGAAGAATTTAAAAGCAGCTGAAAAAAGTCAGATCAAATATTTCAACAACGGCTGTGAGCAAAGGGATTTGCTTATAGTAGTATGTGTGTCAGTATGTGTGTGTTTGTGTCTCTGTGTGACAATCAGAATGAGCACCAGGGTTGGGGTCAATTGTTCTGCTATTCAAAAACTGGAAAATCTGGAGATCTGGATTTTTTTTTTTATTTTAGTCTGTGAAGATAAATTTGAGAATGAAGGCTTTAGTGTACATTTTGAGTCGACGTGATGATAATTGACCCCAACCCTGCATGAACATGTATTATACACACAATTGCTTACGTTACAGCTCTTATGACTAGCTAGTTGTGCTTTTCAAGGCTGAATACATGTTGTCCCATGTCACACTCTGTACATATTCAGACCAACTCTGGTGTGAAATTGTCTTTCCACTGAACATATTCAAGAAAACAAGGACTCATTGGATGCATCTCAGGCCATATAGACCAGGAGTGAAGCAGACCCTGAAACCAGCTTGAATAATAATAATAATAATGCCCCGAAGTGTTTGTTCCCAAGTCTGGCAGATACCACAGACATGAGGCCAGAACTGGGTACTTCAACGCCCAGAAAAAAAAATTAATCTGAAATACAAAACAAACAAACAAACAAACAAAAAAAAAAACAAGACTAAATGTAATGTTCATTTCCTATTTGTTGAACGTATCGCATCTTGTGGTGAGCTAACAACAAACTACGGTCCGGTGGAGAAGCTTTACTGTACGACAGACAAACAGCTACATTCAAATTCCCCCAAAAAACAAAGCAGGTAAGAGCTGAAGAGATTTTCCACTGGTAAACGTGACAGGGATTTGGTTGAACAAAGCCATCCAGCCATGTTTTGTATATTGTATACTGGGCACAGATAGAGAAACATTTAGCCAGCGGGACTCAAAGACTGGGACTCTGCTTGGATAATTGTGTGTGTGTGTGTGTGTGTGTGTGTGTGTGTGTGTGTGTGTGTGTGTGTTTGTTTGAGTCTCAGTTCTCTAGGATGCCAGCACGCTCCTTCTCAGCAGGTCCTCGTTCCCAGAATGCAACTGTGGCAAGCGGAGTTTGCGCCCACCGGAGCGCGTGTCCAAGTCGCTCTGCTCGCCATCAGAGAAATACCCATCAGTCTCAGCCGTGTCCAGCAGGGACGCGTCCTTTGCTGTGAAGGGCAGGTCCATGGACTCTGCTACACCTCCACTGATGCCCCTCCCTCTGGATTTACCCTGGCGGGACAGACGGAGCCGCGGGGCCCCGCCGGGCATCGTGACCCCTGGGCTAGACGCCGGATATGGGGACGAGCTCGCGCTGAAACCAGGTCCAGCTCCTGATAGAACACCATTCCCGGCATGGACGCTGTCCCACGGGCCGCGGTCCTCCGAGATGTGACAGGAATCCATTTTGGAGATGGGTGGCTGCGGCGCCGGGTCCCTGTGCAGGTCAGAGCTCCTGGTCTGGTGGTGATGAAGGTGGTGGTGATGTAGGGTCTTGGAGGAGCTCCTGGGCCTTTCCCCTTTGCGGGCCGCTTGACTGGGCTTTTCCTCCGCCACGCTCGCCCAGAGGCTCTTTGCAGTGGAAGGGCTGCTAGCGGCGGAGGCGGCTGCAGGAGACAGTAGCGCGTCCGGCTGGGCGGGGGCAGTGGATTGCGGGTGTCCACGAGCACGGGGCTTGTTGCTCCCTCGTGGTTTGCGGCCCAGCTGGGGTGTTTTCCATGTGGACTGCATGGAGTTCTCCATCATCAGATTCAGCAGGCTCTCCTCGCCCTGCAGGAGCTGCATCAGAGGAGGAGAACAAGAGAGGAGGCAGGTTAACAGAAAGAAAAGAAAAGAGAGAGGGAAGGAGAGGGAAGGAAAGAGCAAACAGGAGATAAGAGGATAAGAAGGGCCGATAAGAATAAATCAGAGGGGAAGAAAAGAGAGCAGTTAATGTTTTAAGGTGCAATAAATAAGAGTTTTACACTAAATGTTCAGGCTATATTTGGAAATCTGGTTGTAGATCAATACAACAATTAACTCGCCTGTTACTCGGGTTTCTGGTTTTGAAACCTCACATTCTTGCCTGTAATATTTTGGAACAGAAACTCCCCACCCACAACCACCTACCCACATTTCCAACTGCTCAACAGTAGAAGATGTGAGCAACTGCTGTTGAAACAAAAGAGCAAATGACAAAGCTGAGGTATTTTAAAATCATTTTACATTGTAATCTATTGCTTTGTGTTTATTATTATTATTACAATAAGATCTCTAACTTGCTCTGTTGTATTGTGATAAAAGAGCTGAATTATTGTGAATGCCCTTTTACACTTTTCTCTTCTTAAGGATATCGTGTTTTCATATCAAGATCTCATTCTGTTTTATTGAAAAATGATCATGTTCCTGTTATTTTCTTGTCCCTAAACAATGGAGTTATATCATGCATTCTGGTTGGAGCCCCCTGCCAATTAATACAAAAACAGCACATTCCTCAGGAGAACAGCAGGTCAGCCACAGTGCAGCTCTGCTCTGACCATCAGCTCTCTCGCTGAACTGATCAACCCACAATGAGAAGTGAGCAAAACTTAAAAACCTCCACTCATATAAAGATTCAACCTAAAAGTCTTGATCCAGACGTATCCTTTAAACTGTTAGAATGATCTGATTAGTTCAGCAAACTACTGTACATCATGCACCATATCCTGGCTAACATCACTAACATTCAAAGTGCATTATGAAGATTATCAGTGTGAACAGGAGGTATGATTACAGCAAGAAAAACATGTTTCAATGTTCATTTTGGCATCTGACTATTGTTTTAAGACAGACTTGAAAAATTGTGAATCCATCCTTTAAGGTTATTGTGTTATTATCAAAGAGTGGTGCACAGCTATGACTGGTTGTAGCCGTGCTCCATTTTACTCCACTGTAAACACTGACAAGATAAGTTAGAGGGAAATTAATTTTGGATTAGCACATCAAGTCAAGTTTTTCTTGGTTAACATTGAAGCTTCATGCTAGATTTTGGTGCATCAACGGCCAAAAAAATACTTCTCTGTGTAATTTATTGCAATTAATGGGCAGAAAGAGCTGATACAGTTGATTATGATAGTAAATTGGTTTAAAACAGTTTACTTCTTGCAAAGATGCATCCACCTAACTTTGGATGTCCGTCTCAGTCAGGTCTGCAGGCAGGATATTTCCTTATTTGGCTCCTTTCACCAGTGAAGTAGACTGGGATTCAGTTCAAGAGGTGATGGACTGTTTGACTGTGCTGCTGATTTTGAATTTTGCCATGTGCGCTGTCGTTCACTGCCAAGAGCTGGACTGCAGCTCTGTCAAATATAATCCTACTCCTGCATGCTGTCTGCATGCACTGGCCCGCTTAATATTGAAAGTTCAGCTTGCAGTCCGCTTTTTAAAAAATCCACAACTGAATTTAATCTATTGCTGCTTTTATCAAAGTAGTATCTACAGTATGTAAGTTATCACAACATTACAATCAATGCATCACTCTCCAGGCCTCCTGCTACAGAAGCCCTACCTGATCGGAGAGCAGGCTGCCACTCTTGTCCCGATGTTGGGCACCCAGAGCCCACTGGCTGAGCATGTCATCAGCGGTGATCTGGACCGACTGGGCGAGCCAGCTGTCGAACAAAGGGTTGTCCAATGGGAAGGACTTTGACAAACCTAGTGGAGGTGGAAAGGACATAAGCAGGGGGGAGAGAGGAGGATGCAGGGAGAAAGATAGATTATATCAAGACAGAGACAGAGGGAGAGATTGAGCAGTGGTGGCAAGGTGAGAAAAAAAGAGACAATTGGTAGGGATGAGGGGAAGAAAGAGATGTGGAGAGAAGGGGGAGAGAGACAAAGCAGACAGGTAAGGGGCGCTGAACATTTTTCATACAAAAAATACAGATAAAGGTGCTCTAAAAGTGAATGAGGAGATGATAGGAATTGTCTTTCAAATGAAGTCAAGAAGTAAAAAGGCACAAATAGAGCTCCGATGCCTGAATATCCCACAACTCTGTTAAATACAGGGTTAGCTTCAATTTACTGTTGGTTCACTCCATTCAAAAGTGACACTTCAATTCAAATAGCAATAATTGGGCTTTGATTTTTTTCATTAATTCACTTCATTGCGCGGCTATGAAACACATTCCCAGTTTTTGAATGTTAAAAAGAAGCAAATGGGACGACTTTGCCTAAGTTTAACAGTCAAAGCACTAATCTAAAACGAAATAATGCAAAACCTGCAAAGTCTCCTTGCCAAAAAAAAAAAGGATGCATATGACGACGTGTGTGTGAGTGTTCAGAAAGTAAAAACAGCATAACGCATTCACACAGCGACCATCTATGCAGCACAGAACCTCTTCATACTTTGTGCCATACAGCAATTTCACAGGTTCCTCAGTTGAATCAGTTGGTGGAAGACAAAATTCAAAGGCAAGTGAAGGCTGCGTCTGTGATATTCTTGTTTATGTTAATTATACCAACATCTCCAAATGAATGTAATCAAAATTGTTATGTAACATCTCAAAATCTCTCACACGGCACCTCTAAATGTTATTTATTGTATTTCGGTTTCATTGCATTACAAACAGAAACACAGAGCTCACTGTAAGTTTGTCAAAAAGACAAAAAAAAACATATCAGAGTGACTGAATGCAGCTGGTAAGCTCCAAATCCAAACTTGCCATTTCTGTGGCTTCATCAATAATGAAGATATAAACCCATTCTACAGCAGAAATCCTGTTTCCTGTCTCCTTCCCAACACCGCTTTCTCCACACTCTGTGTACAGGACTGTGTGCAGCATGAGTGTGTGTTCAGTTTGTGTGTGTGTGTGTGTATGTGGGAGGCTACAGACAAAGCTCCCTCCTTTTAAGTGTGTGTGTGTGTCTGTATAATTAGGAGATTTTCATGGCTCCTTTTCTATCATTGTGGGCTGTGAAAGTGCTGCCAAAGCACTGTGTGTCTGTCTGTGGCGTTTTAGTCTTTCTTACTCTGACACACACTGACACACACACACACACACACACACACACACACAAACTCATACACAATGCAGTAAAGACAGTGACGCTCGAAGAGAAGAGAACAGAGGGTGGGGGTGGGATCCATCGGCTCATGCGCTTCTTCTCTCCTGTTCCCACAGAAGAGGGTGCCCACATTTTGGCTCGCCCGTCTTTTACTCCTCACATCCTTCCATTTGATAGTTTTTCCATCAAATCTGAATCCTGTGTCAAATCCCATTTTTGAACAGGAGGGAAATGCTCTAAAATCATTTAATTTTTGACCATTTTTAGTAACAAAAGTTATAAATAACTTCATATTTTTACCCAAATTTGAGATGGAACCAGCTATAAGCTCCTCTTATGGATGACAAAACTCTCCAAACATTGTTTATGTGTTGGAAGCCCAGATAGATGCAACTAAGACACGAACCCTGATTTGATAAGAATCTGGTTTTTTACAAAGTGGGTACCTATCACCCATAAAACATAGAAACAATCGCAGAAAACCTTTTGAAACCGCCTAAAAATTCAGTACATAGTTCATAGAACAACTGGAGCTACTACCTCTGGTGAAGATTCTGTATTTTGTATAAAATCTTAAGAAAAACAACCTTTAATTATTTTAGACCAATCAGAAAAAGAGCTGTGTGCTCATACTGTAACTGCAGGCATATTTTTATGTGCAGCAAAATCAAAATCCAGAGGGTGTATCATCTAGTGAATGGAAAAATAATGAAATTTAGCTTTCTTGTTTAGCCAGGAACAACCATTAACCTCTGCACAAGAACACCGGGAGTCTGTCATATCCACCTTGGGAAACAACTGCCTCTTAACAACCCACAGGAGAGCTGCCGATAATGTTGACAACAAACCTGCAGAAAAACACATTATAAAATGTACTGCGCGCATGCAGATTTATCCGGTCTGAGCCTCTTTCTCTCTCCTTTTCTCGACTGTCTTTCCAGTCTACCAGTAAATCTTCAGTGCCTATAATGATCTGCCAAGCAGGACAGCAGGAGGTGCTGTTAGGGTGGCTTTAACACCAGCTATCCACACACACACACACACACACACACACACGCACGCACGCTCGCACACACACAGCCGGTCGTTTCCATGACGCAGCATGTCTCTGCAGGAGTCAGTCGAGCGCTGAGGGAGGGAATAGGTGACGGAGGGAAAAAAAAAAAGGGAGACAGTGAAGAAGTGTGAAGAAGGGAGGAGGGGGTGACAGAGGGGAGGAGAGAGGAGCAGAGTTCAGAGAGAGAAAGGTAGCAAACTGTGTAGTCTGTGGCTTTGTTCAAATTCTATCACATACTGGACATCCTGACATTATTTTCACTATACACTAACATTTGGAAAAATATAGAACCAAGACTAAGAATCTGCAGCCACACTAGCAGCTTGTAAATGCTAACAGCAGCACTGTAACATGCTCACAGTGACAATGCTAACATGTTGATGTTTAGAATGTAATGTTTACCATTATTTCTGTCCCCTGGATCATAACATGGCTAAAAAAAAACTACTTTTTCAACATCCCATATTAAAAAACATCATGGTATCACTTTATTGTTGCTGCTGTTTCCCCACTTTACTGTCAAGGGGTGTATTACAGCATAATGGCTATTTATGTGTGGGATATACTACAAAGAGATGATGGTATGTCACGCATCTTCAACGCATCTTTAAGATCGACACTCTCACTAACCCTGGACGATTAAAGACTATGATCACTTCACCTCAGTGTGCAATTGTTTTCACACTATTGTCCTCTTTTGATTTATTTAACTCTGTGTATTTTTCTTTATAACTATGTATCTCAACATCATTGCAAATGAGGGAAACCTCATTGATTTTCAAGGCTTAAATAAAGGTTTGAATGAATGAATGAATCAGTAAATAATGATAATAATAAATGTCACATGCTGGAGGACAAAACATCCCTAAGAGGGTTAATCTGATATTAAACTTTCCATCTAAACGATATTTATTTGCAGAGGGAGCCTACTGATAGAGGAGCTGTGTCTTTTAAACCAGATGACGACACTGGCTCCTCCTTCTTGTTTGGCTACAGCTAACACATCTGATGCTAAACTGGACGCTACACCTGTTAGCCATGCGAGTGCTACTGTAGGCTAATGCTATTCAGCCAAATGTCCCGGCGCAGTTAAAGCCATCTAAAGCCCTTTTCAAGGCTATATTGCATGACGACAACAGTTTGGGGAACAGCTGGCCTTGGTGCGAGTGCACATTAAACCTCCTCACAGCTACAAAAAGCCCTAGGGTGGCATTAGAGAACAGCTGATGTTGTAGCAGCAAGCAATGATCTGCTAGCCAGCACTGCTAAAGCAGTGCAGGGTAAGGAATTCACTAACAGCAGGACAGGGCCAAGACCAGGCCTGTGCATGAGTGTGAGTGCGTGTGTGTGTGTGTGTGTGTGTTGCGAGGTCTAAAGCCCTCACTACAGTCTGATGATTGTTCTCGGGTGCCAACCGTTTCTCTGGAAACTCCACGAGAAAGACAGAGAGACATAGTAAAGGAGGAGCAACAGAGCGATCTAAAGCCCCATCAGAGCGATGAAGGAAAGATAAGAAGTGCAATAGAAAGAAAAGAGCGAACTAAGTACTTGAAAAAAAAAAAAAAAAAGGGGGTGAAATCACAGACGAGGACACAATAATGACGCAGGCAGAATAAAAAGCTCAGCATGTATCAACTGAAATGAACCTGTCAGAGTTGTTCTCCACAACAAAAGCGACATTTTACTTTACTTTAACTGTCTCTTAACCTATTGTGTCAGACAGTATAATGATGTCTCTCTATTTTAATGTGTAATTTGACCTCATTATTTATGACCACCTGAAGGAAATGTTACATTTTCAGTGTGTCTTTGCATTACTTCAACTCAATGCCAAAGAACCTTTAAAAGCTCCTAAAAGAAGCAGGATGAAAATGGCTACTAAAACGATGCAACCTTGAATTTTTGAGCCTGTTATGCTTTCAGTCAGAATGAAAGAGCACAAGTTTCTTTAGAGAGATACTATCCTGCACTGAAATTCAACAATAATACAGAGAAAAAGCCATCATGCAGGACACAGAGATACCAATATTCTCAGTAACAGCAGCCAGAAAATATCAGAATGTAGTGCAGCCAAGACTTCGTATTTTGAGCGAGGGGCACTTTTCTTATTTATTAAGAACTGAAGGCTCTGTTGCTTTTACAGTCACACACACAGAAAACAGGTTGGAAAAAAAGGTGGTCACAACAACCAGGGAGATCATCACTTTTGATGTCTGTGAAACCTCGAGGAAATTATACTAACAATGCTTTTTTTGTCAAGTAAAATGTTAAAAAGTATCATTTGTGATGTGGGTTGTACTTTCAACGCTGTCATGTCAGCATGCTAAGATACTCACAATGACAATGTTAACATGCTGATGTTTAGCAGGTATAATGTTTACCACGTTCATCGTCTTAGCCATGGATTTATAATAGGAACTGGATACCGGACTCAAAGATGGCGCCTATTCAATCAAATGAAAATGACTCGCCTGGCGCATGAGCCAAAAAAGTTTTCTCGCTTCTGGGTTTGCTTCTGCATTGTGCGGCCCATTAAATTTTGTGAAGACCTTTTCCCACTGCTGGCACCGTCCGCGAGTTCCCGCTCAGCTCATTGACTTTACGTTGGGATGACATCACAAATTTTAAAATAGCTTTTATAGGCTCTAAGAGAGTTTTACAAATATGACAGCTTCATGGTTTAAAAAAATCATCATACAAAGAGTAATAATTGACCTTATTTGCAGTTTGAGGTGTCCTGTTGACAGTTTTATCGACATCTCTTTTATAATGGTGGTCTATGGGTAAATTGCTTTTTTGGGCTAGGGGACTGTTTCGTTGCAATACTGCAAATGGCCACTAGGAAAAATTGGCAGCCAGGGTGAGCAGTGGCACTGTATCCAGCTCTCTCAATACATCCATGATCTTAGCTCAGTGCATTAGCATGCTAACATTTGCTAATTAGCACAAAACACAAAGTACAGCTGAGGCTGATGGGAATTTTACTAGTTTTTCAGGTATTTTGCCATAAACGACTAATTAAAATTTGATGCCACCAGATAAAAAGTTCATCAAAGTTATTAGAATTGATCCTGAGGGAAACATGAATGTGTGTATTAAATTTCACGACAATCCATCCAACAGTTGTTAAAATATTTCACTCAAAACAACAAATGTCAACCGCTAGAGGAAAAGTCAGAGGATCAACAAAGTTGGTAGGTTTCATCCTCTGGGGACCATGAATATCTGTACAAAATCTACTGGCAAACCATCTGATGGTTGTTGAGGTACATTGAGTGACATTGCCATCCCTAGAGCCACGGTTGAAAGCATGACTAAAAACAAAAAAGTTTCAGTAAGATTTAATGCCACAGTCCATTTAGATTTTAGTCTCACTATAAGCACAGTGGGTTGCTGCAGCCCTCAGTGTGTTTTTGGGGGGTCAGGCTGCAGTGTGATTCAACATAACCCCAGAACACAGCTTGATCAGACCCTAATATTTCACATCTGAATCCGGGATGGAGCTGCTTTGTTGGGGAAGGGCACCTTGGAAAGCATGTGGTGAACGTTCACACTGGAATAAAAGCATGTAATCTGTTTAGGACACTCAGTGGTCATTCAGTTTGAAATCAGACCCATGTAATCTCCTTTTAAAAATCACTCCTTTAAAGTCAGATTTGAAGGGATTTTACTGTATCTACACGGCTAAACTTGTGTCTTAGCTCACGTAGTTTTTATCTGATTTGTGTTTTTATATTGTTCTGATATGTCTCTGTTTGTTTTTAATCATTATATTTCATCGTATCATATCAGTCTGGCAGGGCTCAAAGGGTATTTGCTTGGGTTAGGGTTGTCATCAGTATGACGCAGACCAGATTTACTTTGCAGGTGATTTGCTTACTTCTCTCACAGGCATCATGTCAACCAAAGTTTGATTGCTGACGAATAAACTTGCTGGAATGTACTTTGAGTTTTGCCTCCTATTCTCAAAGTGGAATAACATAACAGCTGCTCAGACAATTAGATTTCTGTTAAATGATCCACTGAAATCAGTTAAACCTTCAGCAGGTATTGGGAGTCATGCTACATTTAATTTCTACAATGGCTGGTTTAAAGAAATTGTGCACCAGGTTTGGGAGACTGGGATGCAATAGGTCACGTCATCATTAAAAAAAAACTGAATTTTAACGTCTAACAAAACTCAAACATTCAGATTAGTTTTGGATTCTATTTTTGAAACTGAAATTTATGGATCTCAACTTTCAGGATGAAACTCACTCTGCGTCTATGAGGGTGTCACCAATAAAATTTCAAAACAATCTTCCCTTCCAATCACCACTGGCATATGGGCCCCACTAATAAACAGTGGGGATAGGGGACAGTACATCTGAGAAGGAGTTATGGTACATGTCTGTCTTCTTGATCCCAGAACACAGAGAGGAAGACAAAGCCCTGGGAGTCAGGACCAGACCCGACAGAGAACAGATGGCCTGACACACACACACACACACACACACACACACACACACACACACACACACACACACACACACACACACACACACACACACACACACACACACACACACACACACACACACACACACACACACACACACACACACACACACACACACACACACACACACACTGAGAGATGAACACATACGGCATGCAAAGACAAACACACAGATGACGCACCGAGACAGGAACGATATATCTATATAACACACTGAGAGAGGAAAGCATACATGCACACACACACACACACAAACACACACAAATGATACGGTCGCACACAACAAAAGTACGCCATATAAACAGAAGGGCTTGTTTGTCATGGAAACGCAGTGTGAGTGATGATTCCCCAGCATCTATTCAACATCAAGTTGCAGTCCTTATCCCTCAGCAGTCAGGTGGAAACACAGAGACAGAGGAAGAAAGATGAAAGGATAAACAGAAAGAGGGAGTGTTATAACGCAGAGACAGAAAGAGAGAGGAAAAAAAAAAGAGACATGCTCCGTGAAAAATGGAGAAATGGAGGGGGGGAAACTGAAAGAGATAAATAGAAAAGGAGAAGGAGATAAAATCAGAACAGGAAGCAAGTGAGGCAGAGCCAAACTACTCTCCTGTCTGCTCTGTACATCTCCTGTCCTGCGTAATAGTTTCTCTGTTTAGTGATCATATTCACTTTGAAAGGAAAACGGTGTTGGCTCTGCGACTCTCAGCTCAGCTTAAATAAGGAAATAAGAGAGAGCCCTGCGTCACAGCTCATAGTCACTGCGTGTGGGAGGGTGAAAAGCTCAAAACCTCTCTATAAGATACAAATGCAGATAGAATTTTGGACATATAAAATTTTGTATAATGTATTATAATTATTATACAAATAACTAGGGTCTGTACAGATCAGATGTATGATGACTGACACTGATACGTACAAAGTTGACCATTTTACTTCGTATTACTCCTATCAAGATGAAATACAATCTAAACCTCATTCAGACCATCGCAGAGCACAAAAACTCTCTATCAAACCATTATAATATCATTTTTTAATGTGGGTTTGCAACTTTAAACAGGGAAATTACATTTTTGGGGGGCTTATTTTGGTAGTTTTGATCATTCCTGTTGGTAATGGTAACATTTTACTCACCAACCTAATTGCTGAGATCTGTTAACGCACTGACTGGGACCATTAGAGGGAGTAACATGAGTCATCAGGAGGTCAGACAGGTCTCAGTTTAAACTGGGCTAAATTACATTTAATAGTGAAAGGTCCTGACATGATGTTTGTTATATATAATATTGTTATCAGAATGCTGTTGAAACTACGGTTATATGTATTGTGAGATACAGTAAACACATATGAAACTTTCAATTTTACGAAACTTTCACCCAACTCAGATCAGGTGAAGAAAATAACACAGATCATATTTTCATTTCAAAAGACTTGTGTCAGGTGCTCCTTTGTCTGCTGGGGACTTACATTAGTAACAGCACAGCAGAGCACTCTTCTTATTTTCCTTTCTCCAGTACACGTAGACCAACTTCTGTTTCTACCAAATACATTAACTCAGTAGGGGTGGTCAGTGAAGTACATGTTCATTTTTTGGCAGTTTAAATAAAAATGCTGCATACTCACTTTACTCTGCTGCTAAAACTAAATAGATGAGGGATTGGCCTGGCACCCTTTTCTGAATCAAAAATCTTTTTTTGAATCAAGTCAAATCAAATTGTGAGATTCCCACCACTAATAGCCAATAAGTAAGATGGCCAAAACTACAAATCTAAACTCCTGGTTGCTAAAAAAATGGAATTACCTTTCGAGGCAAGGTAAGGCAGCAGGACCAACTTAAAGCCGCTGAGTAAAATCTGCCAATAAACAGGTCTAACCCCAGAAACATACACAACTTCCACTTACAAACCTCTCTCCTTTAAAACTCGAGGCCGCAGCTGACACACAAAACCAAAACTGAGAGTATAAACTGAAGCTTTCTGGATGTATGGATGGATTTCGTGTTGCAGAAATGTTTACAACAGCGTGAGGTTAAGTTTAACTGTATATAATTCCTACCGAAGTGCTATAATCCCACAAAGTTAAAGCCCATTCCGGTATCAACAGAGCGGCTCCAGGTTTCGTCCTTTGATGACAGCGTGGAGTCTTTGTTGGGTGTTTTTTTTTTTTTGCTTTGAGCAACGTTCTGTCATGTTCATTTTCTGAGATCACAGGAAGAGACCGGGCTCGTCACACTTTACATGTCACTCTGCTGCTGCTGTATCCAAGATGTCCTGTTTATGTATTTTTAATGCTTTTCATGCATCTTATGGGTTGTATGTTGACGTGTCTGTTCTGCATGTCGCAATTCCCCATCATGGATAGACAAATGAGTGTTTAGCTGCAGGACTCTGCTGACTCCTCAGTGGAGGAGACGATAATTTACCCTTTGAGTATCTATACAGAATTAAATTACAACAAGTGTTATCCATCATATATATATATATATATATATATATATATATATAGGTGAACAGCTGTTACTCATGCACATAAAGACTGAAGGATAAATTATATCAGAGAGCACAATTAGTCATCAGAACTCATTTTCATTTAGGCTCTCAGATATTAATCATGTTCTTTAATTGTCTGTGCAGCCCACAGCGTTTTACAGACTGTCATAGCAAGAATATTCATAACTTATTAGATCTGGATTCATACAGTATAAACAAGGATTATGTAATGATACACATCCACCCACTTGATGTCCTACATATAGAGGCTATTCACAGCGGAGGAGCTTGTTTTTAGAGGAAGCCTGAAGATATGGAGGACTTTGTTTTCCATTTTATGCACCCACACAAACATACAGTATATATCACTACTTGAGTGTTTCTTTCCTATGGAACAACTTCATTGTTTGCAGGTTAATTATTGTTTTGTTTTCTGGCAAAATAAAAAAAAAAAATTCTTTCTCTACAAGTTTTTCACTACTTAAAGTGTCACTATTTGGGCAAAAAGTTTCCTTAGATGCTTTTTAAAGGGGAACAAACTGCCAGTGAAGCTAATAATTCAATATCTTGAGTGCGAAGGCGGTATTTTGTTAACCATGAGGTTTCCTACTTCCTCAAAAAGCACCGCTGTTTATTTTATCTTTGCACTATCAATCATTTCACATGCGTGGTTGTCACCTTTTCAGAATGGCTTCGAATGCTTATGTAATTCTGGAGTGAAACATTTCCAAAAAAACAAAGAAAAAAACAAAACAAAACAAACAAACAAAAAAAAAAAAAAACCATCGCCTGAAAGATATAACCTGAAAGGAGAGGAAACACTGTGTTTGATCCTGACAGCACGCTCTGGTTCTGCCATGACCGACAGCACCAGCTCTCATCAAACTGTCACAGCTCTACTGTCCCATGAAGCAGCCGCATCTGAGAAAATAAACTGAGGATGTTTTCAGGATGTCAGGAAATATGACTTTACAGGCGCTGCAGAGACAACGGTGAGGGCCAACTTTCAAAAACAAGCCCGTCTACCTAAACGAATACAGATGGAGTTGTAAATAGATGGACATGAACAGATGAATAGATGTTCAATTTCAAAGCTGAAACTCCCATGTTTCTGAAGAGGCTTTGGTATCTGCGCCTGATTTAACACATCAGTCAACACGTTTCTACACTCGCTAACGTGAACTTGGATTATTTCCTGAGAAACTCAACCTCTCAGCCATAAAAAATAGTTCCTCCTGGTTTTCTCCAGGCCAAACATGTCACTTCTCCTCTGGAATATAAAGAATAAACTTCTTGCCCTGCTTAGTGATGGACATACTGCTTCAGAGTGGAGTATCTTTTTGACTTTTATGAGCATGGCTGAGCACTGAAATGTTAATTTGCACCTCAATAGTCAGGCATGTGGCTTGTCTCATGTTGACAACTTAAAAGCCACAAATTCAATCGCCACAGCCGCCAATGTGTGTCCATCAACAGGCTGTCCTCGACTGAGCCTTTATCTCCTTGCTCTCTTCAAGTCATCGTGGATGTGAGTGTCTGCTAAATTGTCAATGTTACGAAAAAATATCTACATACATATAATCTGCATGCTCAATTTCCATTTAATATCTGTCTTCTCAGTGCTGAGCGTCATACGTAGCTGTAAGGATCGGTAGCGGGGGAACGGATCACCTTCTAGGGGACAGACAACCATTACCATCCATCCTCATCTCACCAGTGATTAGGATTGGCAGCGACAAGCCTCCTGCTCCCTTATTCTGTCTGTGTCGGTCTCCCAGTCACTCATTAATGACAAAGATTAGCACGGACAGAGCCGCTCTCCCTCCCTCTTTTCAGTTTTACTGTCATTTCTTTGCCAGTTTTCTCTCCCTCGCGCTCTAATTTCTCTTCCCAACTCTTTCGCTCTGTCACCCGTGAAAAAGTTTGGATTATGGGTGTCACTTGTTTCACATTTTTAGCCTTTTAAGGAGGGAATGATCCATTTAAGCAACATCGTAGTTTTACAAAAATGATGCCGATTGGGCCAGTGGACACAACACGACATTGTGTGAATTTGTCTTGTGTGGTTACATTCCCCCATACGTGAATGTATAATTGTGCTAACCTGTGCTGTGTTGCTCCTCAGGCTCTGTGGGCCTCAACTATCGCTCCTCCTCCTCCTTTTGGATAGTTTAATTAGTATTGTGGTTTTATTTCTACTCAGGGCTGGTTTGTTTATTATTTTGGCCTGACGATGCATTTAAGATTACTCATTTGGCAATAAAAGATTTCAAGACTGAACACATTGACTCTTCAGATTCTTCAGCAAGTTTTATGTTATTCTCTTCCCCCTGTTAGAGCAGTTTGGGGTTGTAACAGTGATATTTCACCACTGACTGTTTTTTTTACAAATTAATTTTAAATTAACTCTGGAAAGTAAAAAAGTGGATGAAGGCCACTGGTTCTGGAAGTAAGCTGTTGTAGAGTCTTTTGTTGACAATAACATCAATATCGCTTAACACCAAAACAAGAAAATCTCCTGCCGGCGGATTTATTGGTAACAAATACAAATCCCACAAGAAATTGATTGTACTAACAAGCATTTTTCTGTGTATCCAAAACTAAATACTAGAGAGCCCAGCTATTTTAGGAAATGATTTAACCTTTTAAAAAAAAAAAAAAAAACTATATATTTGTGACCCATCTTTAGTAGAAACCAATGGAGCTTGAGGCCCACAGAGCCACAGACAGGCAGGGGAAATTACTGTTTTGGTTTAATAGGATTTGTAGACAATAAGAAAAATGTAGAGTAATGCCAAACCTGTCCTTTAAATATACTATAGGTTTATGTTGTGGCCAAATGTTTCCCATAAATCATACTTTTTCTGTCAGTAGTATGTTGTAATGAAATATATACTACAATACCCACAAGTCTTATCAGCTGCTGCTATGGAGAGGCTGCAAGCCAGAGCCAAAAATATTCAGAACTCTTTGTTGTTGTACGTCACAGCAAGTGGTCGGATATCTGCCTGACTAGCTTTTCCTACTGTTTGATAAGGTGTTTTGAAAATGTTCACCAGGCTAAAGCGAGGCGATTTATTTGTTACAGAAAATTTGAGGATGTCTGCATCATTTACAGGGGATGACATTTTTATTGTTGCCTTGTTGGCCTTGATGTCCAATCTCTCTGTATCTCCCCTGTCCCGCTCAGGGAGAACATTAAACTGCGAACAAAATGATCAGATTGTATCAGATCAGACCTGCTGAGCTGAGCTGCAGTCAACTCCTATCAAAGACTTTACCATCACGTCTGACACTTCAGCAACACACAGAAAATGTATGACAACATCGATGATGGAGGCATGAAGCCTGTGGAACAGAAAATGGAAGATGTACACCGGTACTGAAAGGATGCTGACCACAGAAGGATGAAACAGTATTTTGTTAAAGGTTGCAGCACTCTTAATGCATCAATTACTTCTTTAAGCCAGAGTTTCCACATATAAAGTCTTTATCATAGCAAAATAAATGAGATTTCCAACTTTTATAATGTCTTGCTGTTTTGTTATTGCATTTTGTCCTTACAAAAAGATATCTCATAAGACTACTTCACATAAATTATTGATGCGTCAAGGCTACGAATGTGCTGCAACCTTTTGTCAGCAGGATCTTTCAAAAGGACACACAAACACACACATAGGCATATGTTCAGCCAATGAGGTGCATTTGATCAGTTTGGAAACACTGCAAACACTGCAGGGCGTACACCCACTCACTCTCACTCTCACACACACACACACACACACACAAACACACACACGCACACGATGTACCTAGCTCTTTAAGCAGGGAGCCGCTCTCTGACTTCCATCTCTCCTTTTTCTTCTCAGGGCTACTCTTCCTTCTCTCCTTCCCTTTCTCCTTCACTCCATTCTGCTTCCTCTTTTCTCCCTTTTGGGTTTTCTCTGCAGGGGAGACACAGAAGATGGGCTCAGGTTAAGGATTTTGGTTGATTTATTTACTTTAATTAAGCGTGATTTAGCTGCAAAGCGTCACTGAGACACTTCTTTTCAGGTGGAATTAGTCAGAAAGCATCATACAATGAATATTAAAGTTGGAGAAATACAAAAAATGCAAAAAAGTTCATAGTTATATTCATGTTTTTCCTTATTTGGACAATGGGATGAATCAGTAGCTGGGTCTTGTGTTACCACTTATCACTTAAAAAAATACTGTATGACTCAAAAACTAACTTGGGTTAGATTATTTGTTGTCAGGAAGTTGTTTTATTTGCTACAACTCAGCTGATGGACCTGAGTTTAGTTTTGCAAGATGACATCAGTTTAACAGCTGGATGTACACACAGCGTAGCAGAAGGACAGTTTGGGGAAAAGTCTTTGGTGGACTTGAATTTAAAGGTACTCAGTGGAGGTTTTTTTTTTTAACATTAGTAATGTTACAGAGCACTTAATGTTTGTGTCAAGTACATGCAAAGGGGTGACTTGATACGCATTCTGTTGTTGGTTTCATGCTGTTCTGCTGATCAACAGTTGGCAGCGGTAACAAGCAAAAAAACAGCAATCCGCCATCAAAGTCAGGGAAGAAGAAGATTGCTAGCTGCTAAACATGGATTAAAACTGTACAGGATTTAAAATATGTTTAAAAAAATGGCTTTGCAAAAGTTTTATGAAGAAGGAAATGCATTCAACATGTATGTCAGGCCTCAAGGATATACACAATGTGTTTTGGTGAATAGCACTGAGTGTAAACATTACATTTCTTTACAAGAAAACTCCAGAGGGCACCTTTAAGGCCTGAAGAAGTACAGTTTGCACACGTTAAAGATACTCTCCTTGTTTGCGTTGTATTGTATTACAGCACCACCAAAACTTACTCTTCATGTTTGGATTGAAAAGTGTTTTCATACACACATCATCCTTGGTGAATCATCATCCTAATTCTAAAAGTTCCAAACCAGTTTGTGGTTGCACAAGAGGGAACGCCACCTGGTGCTATAGGTGTCGTTGACCTGCGGAGGGTGTAAACTGCCACGCTGCTCCTCAGACACACATGGAGTCAGCAACTCATTCTAACTGCCCGAAAATCATGAGATTTACTAGGAAAAAGTGACATGAAGAGGTTTACTCTGTCGCTCTGAGTCAAAGATTTATATCTGCAGGAATGCCCTTTAAAAAAAATGTTTTGAATGTTTTCCATGTAGCTTTGAAAAGTTGAGCAAAGTGTGGATCTTTAAGATGTCTATCAGATAAGAACAAAATTTTTACTTCTCAATCTGAAAACTTCTTAATCACAAAGACATAAAAGAATAAGGAATCAATTCGTTTTTTTAGTATTCTAATTAAAGTTTGTGGTTAATGCTGTCAGATTCAATAGCTCAGTTAACCTCAGAGTAAAAACAAGACACACACTTATGTGTGTGTGTGTGAATGTATGTTTGTGTGTCACTCTTTTGCATGCTCTTGCATCCCTGTCAGTAAAAATGAAAAAGTCTTGTCCAGCTCTCTGACTTTCTGGAAAGAAAAACAAAAAACAAAAAAACGCAACACCGTCAGATAAACTGTCAGAATCCGACTTTTAGTCAAAAGACTATGCACATATTACATATACACAAACACACACACATGCATCAGTTGCGTGTTGGTATTCAGGTCTGTGAGCATGCTGACACACACGCTGTATGACATGTAACAAACCCCTGCTGAGCGCCTCCCCACTGCGAGCTGTCCTCTCACTCCAGGATACCTCACCCGCTCCTTCCAGCTGGGAGTGTGGCAGGTAACACAACAAACACTGATATGTACACATGATACGGTACAAAATATTAACAATGACAGTATAATACAGTCCAACACACTGGTCCTACTAACTTGGCAAAGATTTGAATGTTACTGTATGTTCAAGCTGTGTGAGAGATCAACATACTGTACATATTATGTTGTATTATGTATTATATTGTGTATATAGCTACAATATCTCCCAGTTGGCAAAAATAACAAGAGAAGCATCCACAAACTGATGGTCAGTGTAAATGAAATCCAATATTGACATTTATAAAATTAATGTAGCTATTTATTAAGGGGTTATACACCTTATACAGATTTTAAAAAGTACGTACGTACGTATCACCAAACTTTAAAATGTAATAATTTAATTATATATACTGACATGATAAATCACAGTGACTATTCAAATTGCCTGGAATTATAACGTACAGTCAAACTAGGGCTGGGCGATGTATAGAATTGAATTTGAGTTTTTGTTTTGTCCCGTAAACTGTTCGACTACGTACACACCTGCCGGGACTGTCGTGACTCCAGGTGGCGAGCTGTCTCTGGCTATCTCGCAGTGAATTTAACGGTCGCATCTACGTGAAGGACAGACTGAAAGCGACTCTGCGCACTGATCTCGGTTTGTGTTAGCTGACGAAGTATCGTCTTTGGTTACAAGAGTCGACGTGCTGGTAGTCGACTGAACAGTTTCCAGATTCTACACTGTAAAGTTTGTCCCTACCCGCCAGGTATCAAACTATATCAAGCTGATGTCTTGTAAAGAAACACAAACAGCAGCAGATCGATTAGTGAACAAAACTTTTTTTTTTTTTTTATCTCCCAGCCCTTAAGTCAAACTCACATTTTTAGATAACTCCTATAATACAATTCAATACCATTATTATTTATGGCACAATTCTACTCAAAGGTAAAATAAAACAGATTATTGCTCAACTCTGCATTTAACAGATACACACAAACACATGCATGCTGCACACACAGACACACACACAGCATGTAAGGAAACGGAGCAGACACACATGCAGTCACACTCTGCTGACTCTCACATAAACAATCATTCTCTCTCTCATTCTATAACATGGGAAGCCCGTATTGTTGGGAGGTCTTGTTGTAACAGGCTCCTGCTGTTTACACAAACACAGAGTCCTGACTGTACGGCTCACTAACTCTCCTGCTGCTGTGTATCATGTTTATATGTGTGTGTGTGTGTGTGTGTTTGTACAGCAGGTGGCACATGCAGGTTCATTACAGCTATACTGGGGTTTAGGAAAGCGGGATTTATTTGTTTCAGTGTACATTTGTGTGTATTGTTCAGCAGTCACTGTAGGGTGAAATAGTCGACAGGGACGATCTGACACTTAAAGGATAACTTCACGGTTCTTCAAGTCTATCTTAAACCAATAATCAGGTGCCCATACAAACTTTGAAAGTGTTTTTCTTCTCTGTAATCATTCACTCATTCATACTGGCCAATAAAAGATCCTTTCTAAATGTGCTTACAATGTAAGTGATGGGGGACAAAATCCACAGTGCTCGTTTGGAGCAAAAATGTATCTAAAAGTTTATCTGCAGATGGTGGATGTCTTCTAAAGTTTAGTATAAAATTCCCTCTTTGTATTCCCCCAGACAGTGTTTGTTGAGCTGCAGTAGACGAACAGTATCAAAAAGAGGGAATTTGGCACTAAAAAGACTTGAACTTTGAAAGATATCCACTTGATTTACTCATTTGGATGGCTGAAGTTTCCATTTATTGTTTTTAAATCAGTCGGATGTCTGAGCGCAATCCGTCTTGGTTTTCACGTGCTACCTGCAAATCAGGGCTGGTCCTACTCCAGTCCAGAGGGTGGTGGTAATGCACCTGAGGCTGTTTGGTAACTACCAAAAAACACCAGAATAGGAATAACATGTCGATTTTAGGAGTTTAGTTACAATAATTAACAATTACCTAGCTTACAATTATCCAAAAACTAACACACATATATGAACTACGAGTGAGACAAATGTTTTATCGTCTTCACAGGCTCTCTCATTGCATGCTTTCACACCTTTTACTGTAAATATAATATTCAAGGTGAAGCTTTTGAAAATTTGTTTCTCCTGTTAGATCAGTGAAAATCTTTAAAAAAAACAAAAAACTTTAAGTAAAAGCTGCAGTGCTGTTCTGTACTGTACAAAATAGACTAGTGTGTGTGTTGGTCAGTATAACATGCCTATACGCCTACTAAATGTGTGTATGTGTGTGTGTGGCTGTCATAGCCAGCAGTGGGCTGTCCTCATGCTTGCTTTAGCACGGAGGAGCAGGACATGCATGAATGAAGCTGAGAGAGACCAGAGAGAGATTTCACACTGAGACGACCCTTGTGTGTTTGTGTGTGTGTGTGTGTGTGTGTGTGTGTGTGTGTGTGTGTGTGTGTGTGTGTGTGTGTGTGAGAGAGGACTGAGGGAGCAAAAGAGAAGAGAGATAGTGTGAAAGTATAGTTCAGTAGGGGTACAATACTTGCGTTTAAAACGTTTACAAAGAAAGAAAAGTAAAAGAATAAAGAAAAGGAAATTTGTGATGTACAGTATTTTCATGGCTGAAAAAGTTCCCATTTATGTGTGTGACAAGTTTCATGCTGTTACTCCACTTCGGCAATCAAATGTAAGGTGAAGTGGAAGAATAAACCATGTGGAGACATCATGGAAACTGACAGCATGAATGCTGATCAGGGAGATGAAATGGGATGGAGATGTGAAAAAAGTGGAGGAGTTTTATTTCCAGGTCCATGCCGGATCATCGCTGGGGTTAAAAGGAAGGTAAAAAGGAAATGTCTTCTTGTTAGAAGTTATGTGGAGTGAAAACTGCAGCAGTTTGTAAAGGTTTTATGAGCTTGACATACTGTTCTGAGCCTCAAAACATGCACCTGCACAAAGATGTGACTGTGACCCATTTCAAACTAAAGTGGGAAGAAGAGGGAGATGGAGTAGAAAATTAGACATTTTACGTTTGTTTGAGGGAAGTTTGGCAGAGTTGGCATTTTTATTCATGTTAATTGCGTTAAAGTCCTGAGCTTTGATAGGTCAATAGATTTTTGATTCATTTCTATATTTGTTTGCCAAGATGCTTGCAATCAAACTTGTTCCGTAAAGTAAAAACTGACACTTTCATAGGGAGGTCAGAGGTTGACACAGTATCCACACAGCTTCTCAATTCCTTTCAAGGAAACTACAGTGATGTAAAGGGATGGAAGAATGGCGGAAAGGTGTTTCACCTAGAGCAGCTGCCACCTGCAGCTTCCCTAACCTTAGCTGCAGCTGTGCACCAGACACAAAGCTAACATCCTTCCTGTCTTCAGTGTTCAGAGCCTCAACACAACTTTGTAATTTGCTAAAAATTGTACCAGATTAAGAGAAACAGCTTTCTGAAATACGTATTTACAACAAGATTTACAAGGTTTATCTCTTCACATAAGAGAAAATATCACTCCACATAATTTAAAAATGATTTTATTTCATCATGATAGAAATTATGACAGGAAATCTCATGCTAACCTTGAATTCTAACAAAAATCTTGACTCTGGCTCACCTTTAGATGAAAGGATTTCTCTGGCTGCACAGCAGAATAAAGCTGCAGGTTTGCTCAGTGAGATGGTGCTGTGACTAAGGCACATTTATATCAGATCTTGTACTATAGCAGTACGTTTTCAGGGTTAGGCTTTGCACTTGTGATTGCCAGAAGAATTTTCTTTGCATTTCAACATTTTACAAACACCAGGATCAAAATCCAGTCCCTGGTATGTATTTCTGGCATCTTCAATCTCCTTTTCTCCGCTTGTTTCCTTTCCACCACTCATTCAAACATCACAGTTGTGCAGAAGCAAATTACAATGAACAATAAAATGATTATGTGAATGAATATAGCGCAAAGCTTACAGTTTACAGTGAATCTGTGCTATGGTGGCTTCAAGATAACAAAATGCTACAGAGACAATAGAGTCAGTGGTAAATTTCCAAAAAGCTGCACAGATCAGTTCATTGGATCATGCACCTGAGAAGACCAGACCAGACCAGCTTTTAGCCTGGCTCAAAATCTCCACCATTGCTGCCGCGGTGGTTCGGGGCAGCGTTACTTCCTCTTTCTCTCATGCTGGACTGAGGGCAGACTGGATGCTACAGTGACTCACTATTGCCCTCAAGGTGCAAAGTGGTATTACAAGACAGGACGGGCCGGGGCTAGCTGGTTAGCATGCTAACTTCAGCAGCTATCTCTGTAACACAATACATAGACGTCTTTGACATGACATCAAAACTGTTATTTCTTCACATTCTGTTGATAATTTTAGTTAATTTTTGAATGTTTTAAACTAAAATTCTGGCCAAATCTGACATAGTGCAACTTTAAGCTTTACAGTTTTTAAGATGCGGTGTGAGCACAAACAAGAATGCACTTTGTAGTTCTTGATTTAGTTCCTGATCCTCTTAATTCATGGTACTATTGGGACGAAAAGGGTCTCTACAAGGCAATAATGAACCCCTGCTGTCAGAGTTTAAAGCCTTTCATTCAATAAAACTGCCCCGCACAAAGTCTAAAAAGGGACGTGATGTCATGGTTCTGATGCAAGTAATAAATACTGAAATTGTAAACAGTGTATGAGAGTGACGCTACAGTTTGTAGTCTGGTGGTGTGATTTTGTACTAAACATAGTGACGAAAAACACTAGAATAATGACAGTCCATTGCCAAACGGTGCATCAGTGTTTATATTGGCCATCTGTGCACATTCGCAAGTTAAAAAGAATGAACTGTGAAGTGTGAGTCAGATGGAGATCGCACCAAAACAGAAAATGCATGCTTAAGTTTGTTTGTTGTGTGGGCTTCAATATAAGTTAATGTGAGACAAATATGCAAATATTCCAAGGATTTAAGTGTAATATGATCATACCTTAACACGGTAAAACTAAACTCTGACATGTGGAATTAGTGTAAAGGTAGCAAACTTTTTTTATGAGGAGGATTTATAAAAGAGTGCAGGTACATCTAACAGACATTTCTCCCCCTTTTTCCAATTTATTTTATGGCAGTTGCAGAAATTGCAGAGGCCATTAGCACCAGGGGATCTTTAAGGGAGCTCCCAGAGGGAACGCTTCTTCACAGAACTCCTAAATTGTAATTTCTTTCTTTTTTTGTTTTGACAGGAGGACCATCTTATCCTCTAATCTCCCAGGGACCATTTTACAATATTTTTCCCATTTTTTCCCCCTAATCTGATCTTGTTCTTTTGTATGTTCTACAGCTTGGAAAAAGAGGAAAACTAGTCTTTGGGTTTTCAAGGACGCCTGCAGGCTCTGCTTGAATGTGTGGAAGCTTTCCCCCTGCAGGTTGTAATCTCAGCACAAATCCAACTATCAGCAGCGGAAACCATTTTAAACACTTTTTTTTTGTCAGATCTAAGCTTTTTTTCCCCTCTTTTGTCTTTACATTCTGCTGTCACCTTTCTCTCCATCTCTGCAATATTATCCCTCCCTCCCTCCTTCCCTCCAAACCTCTTCCCTCTCTTGTTTAGAAGGTGCAAAAGCACCAGGGGATTCGTCTTTTTGAAGTGTGTGATTAATTTCCCCTCTTTCTAGGTGCACTGAACTGCAGCGTGAGTCTATGTGTGTGTAGCTGCTGTGTCCCATTTCTTACCTGAGCTCATTAGTGCAATGTGAAAAGGTTTTTTTTTCTCTCCCCTACTGTCTTTTCCTCCCTCTCTCCTCCCTTTCTTCTGTCCTTTCACATACACTCTCTCCTCCTTTCTCTCTCATCGTTACTACTCCTGTTCCTCTCTTCTTCCACTCTTCCTCTTATCCTATTACCTTCTTGTCCCTTCTCATCCTCCTCTTCCTCCATCCTTATTTTATCTGTCTTCCTTATACTCACATACGCACATACATACACACACACACTTGCTGAGAGCAGATCAGAGAGGCCAATACTAACCACTGTCAGCTTGTCACGGTTCAGTTTGAGCCAGAATGTAAATGTGGTGCACTTCCTGCATAACAATAATAGTGTGTGTGTGTGTGTGTGTGTGTGTGTGTAGGGATGACAATGTCGGTCTGTTGGTCCAGACTGAAATATCTCAACAACTGCTGGATGAAGTGCCACTTAATTTGGTACACACATTTATGTTCCCCCTTAGGATGAATGTAATCTATTTGGTGATTCCCTGACTCTTCCTCTCCGTTTGTCCAATAAAAAAAGGTTTATAGTTCGGTTTATGATCAGAACATGAAGCAAATTTTTGCCTTGCGTCATTTGTGTGATTTTGCCCACAGCTGTGCTTTGTGTTTGTGCTAATTAGCAAATATTAGCACGATAACATTCTAAACTAAGACGCCAAACGTGGCGAACAATATACCTGCTACACATAAAAGGTAGCATGCTCATTGTAGCATTAAGCTCAAAGCATTGTTGTGTCAAAGTACAGCCTCACAGAGCTGCTAGCATGGCCGTACACTGGCTGCAGTCTTATTTATGTGTTTCAGTGTCTTTCCTTCAAAGACAAAGAAGCGTCTGCAGAATACTGTGCGATGATGTGCATATAAATGTGTGTGCACACAGGTGTGTATGAACAAAAAGAACTGGCCGGCAGTAGAAAAAGAATCAAATGCATTAAATAGGGACAAATCTAACAAAATCTACTAACAACAGAAACAAGGTTTCACCATCATGTCCCACCTTTGTGATAAAGGGGAAATCCTGTTATCTTAAGGGCCAGAGAGGAGGTTTACACTGTAAACAGAGGTGTGATAAGGGTTCCTGTTGAGCCAATAAGACTTAATGCTTTCTTTTAAAGTGAGTCAACTTTTTACAAAAAAAAGAAACAACCAAAAAACAAGCAAATCAAGGTTTTTCAAATTGGAATTTGAACTGAATTTCTGTCAGGGTGGAAAAGCCTGTCAAAAAACTGATAAGTGTTTTAGACAGGATGAAGCAGGTATCACCACAAGTTTAAAGGACAAGTACACCCTCAAATTCTGCTGGGACCCTGTCGACCAGCATATTCCAAAAAAATACAAAAGGAGTGGTAGATATGTGAGGGCGGGGGGGGCAAATGCCTGTGTGAGGTGGGGCCTCATGGCTACGTAATGTGTGATGACGCAGGTGGGGTGTAACCATAGATAACCTCCAGTGAAAAGACAGGGAGGCCAGCCTTTGGCCTTTGAGAGAGCGTGTTTAGGTTAATGTTATTGTTTGTTAGCGTTGAATACCCTGTGAAGCTCTGACTGAAGTACAGGTATCAGCGTGCCTATGTGTTGTATTTACTGCCACAGAAGAGAAAAAAAAACAAAGCTTGTGTTATGACGGGTCTCTCCACCAACATCTATGAAGGTTAACATTAACATTACCAACCACAATACCGTTACAAGTCACACTGAATCAGCTTAGAACCAGAAGTTTCCAACCATGGTTCAAAGCTGCAGTTCAGGCAAGGTAGTTGTACAAAAGCCTTGCAGAACTGATAAATTATGAATGGAAAACAGCTTGTCTCCTGCTCAAAGTCTGGTTCCACTTAGTGTGAAATTTAAAAAACAAGAGCAGATCATGGTCTTGCCAAATCATTGTCCACGCCTTCAACAATCTGTGTTTATACTGCACATATAACCTTTCCTTGCCTGATGACAAGTGTTATTACAGCCGTCCTTGAATGGGTTTTATTCTATGCATCATGAGTATTCAATAGACGTTTATTAGGGATAGTTATACTCTTTTAACAGACTGTCGTTCCTGATGCTGACGGAGCAAAATCAAATCCTAATCTCGGTCATATAAGTGGTGATGAACACTGACTGGAAGATATTCAAATTCTAATATTCTCCCTTCATCTACAGGCTTTTAGCGTGCCATATATTATTATATCATATGTTCTTTTCAGGATAATACTCAGAAATACCATCAATTGGATATGGGAATGGTACTACACATTTTCTAGGACGATATTTAGAAAGTTTTGACAGTTTCAAGCAATTTGAAATAGTTTTAGTTTTTTGGCTAAATGTCCACAAGCTTTTAACACACTGCAAATACACTGGATGCTGGATGCATTTCACTTCTTCTGTGCTTTAAGCATTTATGTAGCTTCTCTGTCTGCATGTGGGACAACAGGGATATCGCCCACCTGCCTGTTCGCCCCGCTGATAACATGCTAGCATTCACAAAGCATGACGAGAGCAGCCCCCGACATGACAGACAGGCAGATAAACATGACAGACAGACAGGCGGACTGGCAGACAGAGCGTGGAACATGACAGATGAACTATGAGAGACAGACAGGTGGACAGAGGTTAGTGGTTCTGTTTCAGATGGGTTAAGAAGAGAGACGTGTGTGTGTTTTTCACATGGAAACGAGCCCGGAGGGGAAAACGAGGGGAGGAAAAATAGCGGTGCTGGTGGAGGGTAAGCTCGGGGTATCTGCAGGTTTCAGAAAATCGGATTTTACAGTTGTAAAACATTTCTGTGCTGCCTAGAATTGAATGTCTTTTAAGAGCCAAAAAAGTTTGACGCTGGCCAATGTTGATCTCAAACCTGATCTCAAACCTGGTTTTGGGATTAAAATCAGTTTGAGAAGCCAGAAGGACAAAAAAAAAAAAAGAACAAACGGAGGAGACAACTGATGGACTGACTGAAACAGGGTGTCAGGCGAGACAAGCCAAAATAAGATAGAGGAGAAAGAAAGACAAGGAATATATAAGCCTTGGAGGACACCCCAAATGAGAGACAGAGAGAGAAAGAAACAGATGGAGGAGAAAATTGATTAAAGAAGAGGATAAAGAGAAATGGAGAGTGGAAAATAAGATAAAAGAGGCAGAGAAAAGAGGTAGATACAAGGTGAGGGACACAACAAATCATTATGGAAGACAACCTCATTCTTCACTCTCTGGTGCTCTCTTTCTCTCTCTCTCTGTCTCACACACACACACACACACACACACACACACACAGTATTCTCTCTAATCTAACTCCTGTGGCAGTGTGAATAGATATGGCTGTTTAGTGCCAGCAGCACAGCTCCCAGTACCTGATGGCAGCAATCTGCTGAGTCAGGAGCCCTGCACTGTGTGTGTGTGTGTGTGTGTGTGTGTGTGTGTGCGCGCGCATGCATTTGGGAGTGTGTATATGAGTGTGTTAGTGAGAGACACAGAGGGAGTGAAAGTGTTTGTAAGATTTAGTTGAGAGCATAGATGTGTGTGCAGCCTTCCTTGGGAATGATGAGCACTGCAAATTGAGCACTCCCTCTACACACACACACACACACACACACACACACGCACGCACGCACACACACAGAGTTCACCATCATTACCCTGCCAGCGAGACATCACTGGTATTACCATGACAACAAGCTTTCACTGTCATCATCATGACAGCCGCAGGTCACGACTACTATAACTAATAGGCATCTTGTTTTTTTTTTATCCAAGACAGATACAGGTCACTATCATTTCTTAACAACTATACTTAACCATCATCTCCATAACTAGGGTTCACCATTACACTACAGTTCACCATCATTATCATAACAACAACAGCTTGGAAGTCTGGCAGCCAATGTGAAACTGGCAGCTAAAAATCTGTGCATGTAATTCGACTCAAACTTTTGTTTTAATGATCAAGTTTAGACAGTTGTTCAATCTTGCTTAATTCAGTCGACGTAAATTTCCACGATAAGGTTCTGTCTATCTACTGATGACCTAAACCTGCATTAACTGTTGCTTATTTACAAATCCAGCAGTTACGGAGCAACATTATCATTCAGTTGGAGTTTGGTGTTTCTGTCCTGATGAATGTAAGTCCAATATTCACTCTCTTTTAGCTGTTTTTGGTCTCTCTATCTATCTTTAGCTGCTAAATGCTCCACTATGTTCACCAGCTAGTTAACTGTAGCAGCTGTTAACTGTGTCTGGTTGCTGTGTGGTGCTGAGCAGGTAGTGTACAGTGGATTTTTAGAGCATTTTCTCTGAAAACAGCTGGTGTGGCCGAAAACATGAGAGCGGTGAGAGTGAAGCAACACAGTGAAGTTGCAGCCTGACAGCTAAACAATGAGCTGATACTCGTTATAAAGCTCATGAAGTCGAGGGGAGCTGCAGAGTCGGGTGATAATTCTCTGTAGGTTCATTACTACGAGCAACGCCTCTGATATTACACACTGTTGTATATTGTTATCATAAAAATTGATTGATTATAGCTGCTTTAAAAAAATTTGTTGTTGATGCCTTTATCAGTTCCAGACTTGACAACTCAGTTCACTCTACTCAGCCACAGCTCCCGTCATCGACTTTAGCTGGTACAAAATGCAGCTGCCAGGCAAATAACAGGTTCAAAGACATACGACAATTTCACACCAGCTTTTGATGACCTACATCTCAGTCTGTTGGAGAATTGATTTTAAGATTTTATTGAGACATTTTTAGGCTCTTCACAGTTCAGCCTCTGATTACGTCAATGAGCTACTGATCCAACGTATATTAGAGCCTGGCCTAAGGTTCTTACAGTCAATGCAATCTTACTAGATGAACTAGATGAAGGTCCAAATGTGAGGAGTCCCCAGGCTCTTAAATACTCTACCCAAGAGGCATCAATCAGTCAGTGGAACTATGCTTTTTTTTTTTTAAATAAAAAGGCCCTAATTGTTTATAATTCTATTGTTTATATATCATTTTAAGTTTATTGTTTTACTATTACTGATCATCTTCTTGCCTCTGTTTAGCCTCTGCTTTGTATAGTTGGTTCATTATTTGTATAGCACTTTGTAACACTGTTAGATAGGTGCGACATAAATAAAGTATTTTAAATCATTGTTATTATCATTAAAAACAATGAGGTTACAATGACCACAACTGCCACAAGCTAATTTATTAGATATATTGTTGTTTCCATGAGAAATGGAAATAATGCTAATAATCCAGGGAGGTGAAAAACAAATTTAGAGGACTATAAAAAGTAATAGAAACACTACACAGGTGAAATTCTTCAAATAATAAATCCTAAAAACTTAATCTATTTAACCCAGTGGTCCCACTACTCTTTTTGAGAATAAATCGAGCCAACACAGCAGCATCAACTCAAACAGCCAGCTTCATACTCCCTGTTCTCCATCACAGAGCAGCTGCATGAAATGCAACAAGATCAATCACCTGTGCAGAGCGGATGGGAAATCGAGCTCCATTTCTGTGGATGGTGCGCGACAGTGTTCTTTGCTGTGCAGATGTCAAGTGTGGCCTACTGTGCAAAAGTGATGACAGACCATTTCCAAAACTGTCCACCCACTACACTCAGTTAGCAAGGGTTTGGATGTAACAGTTATGCACTTGAGCTTTCCAAATTGTGCTTTTATTTAGGGTGAACAGAGTGTGTGTTGGGCAGCCTTGACTACAGTGCCGGAGTGGGTGAAAGGTAACAGGGTTTACATTGGTGTGTTAAGGTGATTGGAATTAGAAAATCATCACAGAAAACAACTTTACATACACATTCACGTTTTCCCTCCTTCTTACCTCCAGCCATGTCCTCTTCTAGTAGTTGTATCTGCAGGAGGAAGATCTTCTCCTGGAGGTCACACAGGGTGTGTTTCATCTTCTCCCTCCGTGTCACCATGTAGCACAGGTTACGCACCTGAAACACATTTACATCGTCGTTACAAATAACAGGACAGAGGGCAGCACGTTTCATCTTGTTGCATTGCATCATGATTTAGTGCCGGCACCTGACAGTGAGCTTTACAGGTGCATAAACATTATGACCAGTGGACATGTGTATAAAAATACACACAAGGCATGCATCTTGTCCAGTGGCATTGCTGTGACACAAACATAAATACACACACACTTTCAGCTAGAACAGTGGTAATTCATATTTTCTCTTTTGAAAATGGATCAAATGTTTAATTTGTGGGGAGCTGCTGGTAGTGACAATTTACTTCTAGCACTGCAACTGATGATTCTCTTCATAATTGATTAATCGTTTGGTTTATAAAATGTTAGAAAAGAGTGAGTGAAAGGGGACGTCTTCAGATGTCCTGTTTTTGTCCGACCAGCAGTCCAGAACCCCAAAATATTCTGTTTTCTATCACGTATCACAAAGAAAAGCCTTAAATCCTCACATTTGAGAAGTTAAAAACAGCCAAATTAGTTGCAGACCCAAGTTCTGATAGCCCTACTGTACTCTACTGTGCTGCTTTAATATTGTTTTTCATAAATAACTGTATGAGTAAATTAATAATTATTTAGTCCCATGAGTCACAACACTGTCTCGTCCAAAGCTCTGCTCTAAGAGGAGAAAATCTTAAGGTTTAAAAAAGATCAGAGCAACAATATATAACATCAGAGATTTATGTGCATCCAGTAATGAGATGAGAAGGCGACTCCCTGTTTCCTGCCAGTAAACTGGATCTCAGACTCTTCTTCCACTTAGGCACAAACTCCAGCTGAGCCCTCCTGCTCCTCCATACTGCCAAATTACTATCATATGCTGCTATAAGCAGTATATGAGTGTGTATGTGTGTGGATAGAGAGTATAGAGCTGGGAGATGAATGGGTGTGTGTGTGTGTGCATGTTTATGTGAAGCACATATGGATGTTCAAAGAAAAGCTGTGGTTGTAAATGTGTGTGTGTTCTGAACTGGCAACATATAAGAGAAGCAGTCAGAGCAAGTACAGCCTCAGAATGAGACTGCAATAAGAAGACAGAAATAGATAAATGGAGAGACAGGTAGGGAGAGAGAGTCAAACAGTGCAGAAGCTTCGGCAAACAAGACTGAAAGATACCGTCCCCTGTCACACCTGTGGTCGTTAAATGCTTACACAACAATTTTATCTACAGATAAAGCGACAATTACAGAGAGTAGATACACATGTTAGCTTAGCGTACTGACAGAAAACTGTTCCACTAGTTCCTGTAGTTCATCAGAAGCTCGTGGAACAGGGGGGTAAAGGACAGAAAGTGATGGAAAGAGGCAGCCATAAGGAGAGGGGTGAGAGTCAAGGTGCTGTCACACCGAAATTCGCTCCCCATTCATTTCAATGTGTCTCATTCAGGAAATATTAATTGTTGTTTATATCCTTGTTTATGTAACTGCCCGGCAAAATAATACTAGAAGGAGGAGGAATGCTCCTTCTATCAGTTTTATAATCTTGTCCAAGTTATAGCAATTAACTACTGATAATGTTTTTTAATCATTATATATACTGTATATATGTACCTTTCTATTTTGTCCAAATTCTGTCCAAACCTTTGACTCCTACTGTATATCTTGTAAGTTTAAGAAGTAACAAAGTCATATTTATTGGCATTTACGTTGGTATTGTGTTTGCATTGTTATCTACTGTAGATTTCAGAGTCATGTATATGATTTTATGTAATCTATAAAGTGAAAAATTCAGCTTTTTCGTTTGTTGGTGGGCCAGATTTGGCCCACGGGCCGCCATTTGCCTACCGCTGCTGTACAATGTGTGGCCTTACTGTTCTGTAAATGTTTTTGTAACACCATGTACAAAACAGCACAGGTTTGTAGCTGCTTAATGTCCTCATGGGTGCTGCTGTATGTTGGTTTCAATGCAAACAGCTACAGTAAGAGCTATAACAGACACATATGTTTATGTGCAACACAAATATTTCATCGTCTCAGTTTTGTTTCAATGCACAGAACATAGTGTTGTTTGTGAAGATTTACAGTCTGTGTACAGCTGTGGATATACTGCACAAATCATATCCAACACACAGCCATGACAATAAAGTAACTGGAAAGAGAGGGAGGTGCTAATTGGGTCCAAGCCAGAACATTTGAGCCCCAAACTAACAAGTCAGAACCTGGATCTCTGCCAACTGGATCTCTCGCACAACAGCAAATCAGTAATCATGTGTTTTTAACCACATCTGTGTGTGTGTAGCAGCGTCTTGTGTGTGTGAGCCAGAGGATCTGCCATGGTGCTAATGGGACAGGACAGACCGCATGTGTGTGTGGATGTGTGTGTGTGTGTGTGTGTAGGCGGGCATGGATTCAGGTATTAAAGAGGCAGAACAAACAAGGAAATACAGATATAAACACAACATGAAAACACATTACAGACTGAAACTACCTGTGTGTGTGCATGCATGTGTGTGTGTGTGTGTGTGTGTGAGTGTGTGTCACCAAGTGAGAGATAAAGAGACAGGAAGAGAAGACGGGCTGTAGGAGTTTGCACTCGTGAGTAAGAAAAAGAATTAGCTTATGTGTTTACTTGAGCAGTAAATGTGTGTGTGTGCGTGTATATTAAGTGTGTATTGGCTGTCCTGCAGGCTGACCGTTTATCTGTTGGTCTTGATGGATTCGTCAGCTTGGCCTATCTGACCCATTCCATCCCTGTTAGAGCGCTGCAGATAAAAATAGCCGCTCAACTGGGACACAATGTGCAGAGCCTGGCTTTGATTAGGACACTCTGTATGTGTGTGTGTGTGTGTGTGTGTGTTTTCAAAAACAAATACCTCTGCCTGAACGCATGACAGGGGAGTGGAGAGCAAGATGGGAAGAGGAGGAAGAGCGATGAGAGAGGAGGAGAGTTGGGAGGACAATGCCAACTCTGTTAAACCTGTTTTTGTTTACTTTCTCCATTTTTTTCTCTCACCTTTTACCTCCACTTTTCACTGACTCCTCCAAACTCTGGATATCACAGACGGCTGACCTAAGAGCTGAGCAGCAACGCAGACTTTTTTTTTTCATATGAGAAGACTGAAAATCAATCAAAACTACTGTAAATTTAAAAAATGATGAATCTCAAATGCTGTAAAATCTGTTAGCTGGTGGAAATTTACTTTTATAATTCAGCAAAAGCATAAGTAAATTTAATCTGTTCAATAAGAATTTTTCTACTTGACTTTTTTAATGACTTTCTGTAACTCACGGGTATTGTTCATCCAACATAATTTATATCTTCCACTACATTTTTTTTGGATACTTATAAGTTGTGATAAAAAAAAAAAGCCCCAAAAGATTTAATTAACTTCCAAGCTTCGCTGTTTTAAATACAACCCAAACATATTTATACCAAATGATAAGTTCACTTTTAAGACATTCTTAACTTTGTTTGCTGCGAACAAATTTTAAGTCGAGCACAAACTTTGAGAGGCATGAAAGGTACTACTAGATACTGTTAGAAAGGCATTTTACACAATCAAATGTATATTTCATTTCTGAGTTATGGTAAGAAGTGATTACTTCTTGAACTAATTTTGCAGAAAATTATACACTATACAGGAAATTGTGGAAAGGTCAGTGTGGTGAACAGTGTGTATGTTGTGCTTATTTGTTCCATACTTAACTGGCATTTTTAATGTTAACACCTCTCTTTAAAGCAAATTTTTGTCACAAGAAAGGAATGAAATTGAAATGAAATGACCTGAATTGAATTTCTTGCTTCTTTGGCACAAACAGCCTGTGACATTTGCTCACGCTGTCTCCTCTGTCTGTTAGAGCCTCTTGCCCTTTACAAATGCTCTCCTCTGTCATTCTTTCCTCCACAATTTAATCCGTCATCCTCCCTCCCATCCATCCACCCATCTGTACTTCAGTCCAACTATTCACTTTCTCTTTAACCCCATCTGTCTTTTCCCCATCTCTGTCTGAGTCGCTTCATTTATCCTGAGCAGCTATCCGTCGCAGCACTTCTCCCCTTTAGACATATTCACCTTCAGACACAAATCTGAGAACATGTACTGGGGGGGTTGAAGTTGTTTTAATAGAAGATTCCACACAGTCTGCACTTGGGAGACTCTGCACCAAAGGCACTTAAATCAGTCCTCTGGTGGATAAGTCAGCAAAGATCACTCAGTCTCACTAACTTTTCAACAAAAATATTTGAAAGCCTCAGTTACGTACGGTGTCTCTCCGACAGAGAGCCAACGAAAGGAAAAGAGCACTTTTGTGTCAAGAAAGAGGAGCGGATGAGATTTCATTGTTTTCCTTCTGATAAAGTGAGATGTTATGGTGGTTGCTGCTTATAAAAGTATCAATATTTTTACAAGTCTGGTTATCAGGGAAGACTATTTGTCTTAGGATATCTCCACCAGCCTGAAATGAAATACTAACATTCCCTTTTTTTTATATATATATTGAGAGGGTCAGGAAAATGATCATGCAGACAACTTCTCCAATGATATTGCCTGCAGACTTGCAAAGTCATCCATGTTGTCACATACTCTAATAAATTCATGTCTCCTTTTACCTATTTTGTCCTTTTTCTTGCCCGATCAGGTGACATGTTGTCGCTGTTGACATGCTTGTTAATGGCCATTTGCTGTACCGTCTGGTTATGACAAAGTCAACATGACATATTTGTGAAAAATGGACATTAGTAATTTTGGCTGGCGTAAATTAAACTTGACAGGTAATTTGCCTTTTGTCAGGTGAGCCAAAGAGCTCATTTAAAACACTGGTTGTGACAGAAGTAATAAAATAAAAACAGCAAAGTTCATTTATGGACGCAATGTGGAACATTTACTGTTATATACACACTAATAACTAATTAAACTAACGTAACAGAAAAAAGCTCAATGATGCATCCCTCCTTTACTCCACTCTCTCCATCCATCTACTACTTCTGGTATTGGTTCATCCATCCTCCCTCCTCTCTTAATCCCTCAACGACTGAACCCACCTCCTCTGTTTCTCATCCATCCATGACACGACAGGCTGGAGATAATCAGCATTACAAGTGTATTAACTGTGCTAAGCAAAGCCAGTGCCTCTCATACCACACCGTCCGTCGATATCGCTCACCCTCTCTCTCTCTCTCTCTCTCTCTCTAGGTTAGCGTGTGTTATCACCTCTCTGCGCTCATTATGTCTCTCCTGTTCTGACAATCAATGCTCACAAGTTAATAACCAAACACATGAGCATTCACAATCACTTGAAAGTTTATCTATTCAATTTCAATTCATTTCAAATTTCTATGTATTTGCGTGTGTGTGTGTGTGTGTGTCTAGGTCATTCACTGTCCCTCAGGTTGTGGCATGTTGATACATATTAGGCAGCACACACACTGTCTGTCTCACACACACACACACACACACACACACACACACACACACACACACACACACACACACACACAGAGCGGTCAGCAGAGCACTGGCTGTCATCAACCACTAATTACGTTAACAGGTGTCTGGCAGGAGGGTACCGAGCCCTTTGTGTGTGTGTGTGAGAGAGAGAGAAGTGGAAATTTGGTACTTTTCTATCTACATTTAGCATAAATTTTAAGCGCATTTTCAAGAGGTCAGCAATCCCAATTTAGACTGTTTGACTATTTGGGTACACAAACAAAAGTTTCTGGTCAATATTTGGTTTTACACACAAATGTGACTGTTTGTGAGTTGTATTTAAGTATTGTGATATACTGAGGCCAGGAAATTTTACAGTTGAGTTGTTTGTGAAAACAATGCAAGGAGCTGCGTTGGTGGGACGTGTTGTTTAAGGTACCGGTTAAACAATGAACTACAATCCAGGAAGTCCAGTTGGAGCTACAGATTAACGCAGGGCCTCGCCAGATGACGCCGTGTTGCATTGCAGCAAAAGTTGAGCCAGGTTCCACTCTTTCGCCGGACGACCCTGTGTTGTTTTCCCGGAGCCCCCCTGAGTCAACGCACTGCCCCTCTTCAAATGAGTGAGAGGGCTGCGTTTTTTTCACGCAGAGCTGAAGTCGGTCTGAACGCCACCTAAACCTTACTGTCAAAGATGAGTGTTACAGTAAGTCTAACAGTCCATTTTCAACAGTACACTCTCTTGGAAACTCATTATAAATAAAATCTCTACAAAAACACAAGTAAGAGGAAACAATATATTAAACTTAAGGAAAATGAAGTGATTTATTGCTGTATTGGTGCATCTGCAATAAGTCAATATTGGCCGACAATATTGATCCTACCAATACATTGATCAGGTTCTATAGAACTGTCATGTCAAGGCGTTTCATTGCTTTACATCACATGACATAAGCTACTTCATTTATTTCCCCTATCCACACAAACCTAATGATGTTTTTGTCTGCCATGTGGCAACAATATGTCAGTGTTGTGTTTACACTGACATATTTATTCATTTATTAGACACATTTAACGATTAAAACTCTGATATTCAGGATTTTGGTTTAAATTTTGACATTTCCACTCAAGATTGTTTACTGCACAATTTCAAAACATGCATAAAAAAACAGGTGGAAATATAAAGTAGTTAATAAGTGTTTCTGTCAATCTTTCCATTCAGAGGTGATGTGTAAGTGACTTTTTCTGTGAAAAAAAAGAGTGTGTGCAGGAGGTGTGTGTGTGTGTGTGTGTGTGTGTGTGTGTGTGTGCTGCTCCGGGCAGAAAGGCAGGAGGTGCGTCAGAACTAATTCCTGAACTGATCTCTGAGATAGAGATAAACCCAGAGCGGCCAGAGAAAGAATGCGTGTGTGCGTGTGTGTGCGGAGAAAAGAGGAACATGTGTCAGTATGTTGAGGCAAATGCGTGTGTGTGTGTGTGTGATTCTGAGAAACAGAGAAATACCAGAACGTACAAGTGTGTGAGTGTGCGTTTAAGTGTGTGTGACTACAAATGGATTTCATGGTATTGACTTAAGTGAAATGACGCACATGTGGTAAATTACTATGAAGACATACTGACCGGAGGGAGAAAATGAGGAAGAGATACTGTAAAGACTGAGAGACAAAAAAAGACATTTTAAATTATACCAATGAGAAGAGAGGAGCAAAAAACAGAAATAAAGGAGATAACAGTCTCTTTCTTTCGTTCTTTACTTCTCAAACCAACTTCAAGCTCCAGATCTATATTGCCTTGACCCCCTCAGCTCTCAGCATATTGACTTTAAAAGCTGTGCTGCTTACTAATGAGCACCATCGACTTTTCACTGGCCCTGAATTACACAGACGCAACAGTGAGGAAGCAGCCAGCTAAAGATCAGGATTATTGATCTTTAATTGGCCCAATATCACCCCAAACCCAATATGGAGAGGCCTGGGTTAATTACTAACAAGAGAATCCTAACTGGAATAATTAAACTGGAGTGTGCACTTAAATGCAGACAGCTTGTTATAGCAGCAGCTCTGCTGTGATTACAAGTCCAAACAGTTAATCAATTTGTCACATGTTGCTCAAGTGGGTTTCATCTATTAGTTACACTGTTGGAATTAGTGGGAGTGTGTTGCTATTCGCATCTGCATTATATTATTAATTATAAAGACAACTATATAAAAAAAAAGTTTGAATCATTCAATCAAAGCAAACTGTGTGTCGTTATCTCACCGCTAAACATCACAGAGGTGACGTCAACACATCTAAATGTAAAGGGTTAAAAACTTGCTAAAAGTGGTTGAAAGTTTTAAGTTGAAGGTTCAAAGTTGAAATATATATTTCAATGTGTAGTTGGGACCTGAAATATAGTCAATTAAATGCTTTTGAAACAACAGTCAGAACTTTTCTAAGATTACTTTCACACCTGAAGTTCAGCTCAGTTCGTCTGAACTAAAAGGAAAAAAAAAAAAAGATTCATTGCTGCCTTTTAATACTTATCTGTTTCATGTTCAACTGACCTTTAACAAACGAAGCGGGAGCTGTACAGTGAGCTTGAAGTCAAATGCATTGACAGGTAACTCATTAGCCGGACATTTCAGGCGACTGTCATCCTGCATCATCAGCAGCAGCGATACGTGGACTCGTGGGGAAATTCAATTCTGATGGCTGACAGTGAGTCTTGCTGCACTTTTCTGAACCTGATGTGTTTATCTTCTCTGGCAACTTGACCACTTATGTCACGAATAATGAGAGACCACTAGAGGCAGAAAAGAAAGACTTTCTCTTTGCTGTGCGACTGTTAAGTTTCATTCACTTTTTAATGAGGAGCTGCCAAAATACATGAATGATCAGGGAAAACTCCAGCATTCACACGGTGTATACATTTTACCATGGTTACCAGATTATCTTATGTTATTATACAGGTCGACAGTTCCCATGTAATTGAAGTTTAGAATTTGCTAAAAATCCTTTGTTGTGCTCTGCTTTGCTTTCACGTTTTTTTGACTTTTGCCTCTTTCTGGGATCCAAAATGGTGCCTATTTTTTTGGCTCAATTTTTTTGCCTATATGATACAGCATCAAGTAACATTTTGCTTTTGACTGTCGTTTAGCAAAGATTTCTCCATTAGACTTTGCCTGACATGTCAAACAAAATCAGAATACCTGCAACCAACTTACAGTAAGAGTCCATCTCTAACCGTTGAGCAGCACATCTGTGTAAAAAGATGCCTTGAAAGGTTTTCCTTCATAGTCCTCACTCAAAAATACTACACCCCTGTGACCTGTACTGTCAAAGCAAAAGGCCTGTGCAGCACCTCATAAATACTTTTCATGATCCTGCAGAGACAGTTAGATAACTCCCACACCTAGCATCCTCATCTGTCACAACATTACAAATTTATGAGTGAAAATAAAAACCTGTCTAAGAGACGTAAATTTGGTGAATCTGCTGCCGCCTCAGAGGCAAAAAAGAGCCCATCTAGGGATGGGGATTGCAAACTAGCTTAGGCCATAAATGCTGTGGTATGTGGCATAAGTTCATGCTATATACCTGTCCCTATACAAATAAACATGAAATAAATAAATAAGAAAGTGAAGTTTAGTTCGTGGTTGTCAAATATCGCGACCTTGAAGCACATTTAGAAACACACTATGTTTTAATCATAGGTGGTGGACATGCAAACCTACTGAACATGTATTGGTGTCATATGACACAGGCCTGTGGTGAAGAACTTATTCATTATTGATCAGGTCTATCGATCTGCTTCAGCAGTTTATCGTTGATGACATGAAGTGAGAGCAAATTTGAGATGAAAGACGCTGACTAGTTTCTAGAGTATCAAACATACCGTATGCAGTTGATTATGTACAGTGTATTGTACTCATTTGGTTTCTAAATAAGCGCTAAAGAGAAGCCCATCAGTAAGAAGAAAGACTGAAATGATCATTTTGGTGCCAAAGAAGAAAGATCAAAAGTAACCACCCACAACCAAATTTTAAAATCTTGGTGAAGCTATGGCCTCAGACCTAAATATAAACATTCATTTTAACATTTTAATAACCACCTTAAAGGATCTACGTGCAACAGGACCTTGAGAAGCGTTTTCATTTTGTTAGGCTGAACTAAGTGGATATCAGACTGCTATCAGCTGATTCACAACACTGCACAGAAGCGTAACACAATACTCCAGTTCTCAAATCGCTGCTTTGGCTACCTGTGTGTAAAAGGATTAACTTTAAATACTATTACTTGTTTATAAAGCACAAAACGGTTTAGGGACAAAATACATCTCTGATTTGTTTCTGTGTTACAGACCTATCGGGTCCTCTGGGACCGGTTTAGTTACTGTTCTGAGAGTTAAAACAAAACACAGTGAAGCAGCCTTTAACCTTTAACACATATCTGGAACAAACTCATAATAAGTGTCGTCTGCTAACATGAACTTTTTAAAATCAAGGCTAAAGACCTTTCTCTTTATCACAGCTGTGTATTGATTCCTGCACTGTGTTTTCATTCTGTTGTATTTTAATTCATTTTCCTTCTCATACTCTTTTCACTGTTGTCTCATTGCCATATGTAAAGCTCTTTGAAACGTCTTTGTGTTTGAAAGGTGCTATAGAAATAAGCTTGCCTTGACTTGCTTTGCCTTGCCAAAGTTTCCACAAGCCCCTGCAACATAAACAGACTGTATAAAATACTGTGGGCTGAAATAATCACTGCCATAAAAGCAGATCTTGGCAGCGGGAACACAAATATCCGTGTTGTGAATCGTAAAGACCTTCAGATAATATCAGCTACCTGAGGATAAAGTAGCTTGGTGTGAATTTGTTATTTTCCCCGTGTAGTGCCCTTCAGAGGACCCTAAAACAGTCTGTGACTCGATTTCACCTGTGAGAGCACTGAACAATAACACTGCTCACAGTAGGGAACATTGGCCAATGTGCATTATCTTGGTTCTTTAACTACTGGTCACGACCTAAAATAGATCATAAGCATGTACAGCGAGTGGATGCCCACAATGGGGGTAGAGAGTAGCAATATCTTGATTCAATAAGTCATTTCTATCTCAGGTCCTGTGCACAGACTCCTTTAGTGTTTTTGCTCTACATTGCATAGAAAGAAATGCAGCTATTATCCTGTTACTTCTGTGTTTATTTCAATCTTACCTCTGCTGCTGGAAACATAAAACCCATCACTTCTTATTCTCCAGTAGAGCTGAACTTGATTAGAAGAAAAACAGATTGTATTCATTTCCTAATGCTTACTAAAACATGTTTTTCATGAGCAAACTTTCCTGACAGACAAATTCATGGTGTGGTCAGGAGGGTCTTTTGCACCTTTTTAAAATATTTTCCAGCAGACAGTATGAAAGTGGCCTAGTTACAGCTGACATTTATGTGCAACTGCTAAACAGTTGTTTATTCCATCTTGTGAAGGGGCTCATTGCATGGGAGAAATATGGTCTCAATCAAAAGTGTAAAACGCAAATCTCCTTCAAAGCTATCCAAAGCACACTGTAGGGTTTGTGCAAAATCAAAATGCCTTTATTTTACATGGCAATACGTATTTTAATATTATAGCTTCTGTACAGAGAACGTGCCTGTTTTGGAACAGGATTTGGACTCCTAATCCCCAGCATACATAAAAATGTTGAAGTCCAAATGCAATTTTGAACCAATAGCAGCACTTACAGGCATTGTGCACCTGTAAAATGTCACTGAAAGCAACAGATTTAAGCCACAATGACTGTTCAGTTTGTTTGCAGCATTTACGGTCAAGCTTGGATACCTTTATTATCAATGCTTTAACTTAAACTATCAGGTGAGACCTAAAAATAGGTTGTGGGTCTGTTTCTTATGATGTTTCCGCCCTGCAACAGCAGGACTAGTTTTTATTGGACCTGAAGCTAAAGGTGAGAATGTATTTAGATCTTGGGTTGATAAAAGTTTAAAAACAGAAGATGGGTAACTCATGAATAGCATATGAGAAAATCTATATAGGCAAAGACAGATCAGCTAGAAGGCAGGTAGACATTCAGAGAGAAACAGACGGGCAGCGAAACACAAATAAACCAAGAAAAGAGAAAGAGGAGGGAGTGAGTAATAAGGGAGATACAAGTCACAGGTAGAGAAAGGAATAAACACAAGGGGAAATGAATGCCGTGGCAGTTATCCAAATTACAAGACATACAAAAGGAGTCAATGATAGAAGGAGGAGGGATGCAGGGACAGAAGAAAGGGCTGAAGGATGGAGGGAGGGGGGGGGAAGGAAGAAAGGACTGAAGGAGGGAACAAAAAAAAAAGGAAGACAAGGAAGGAGAGAGGAGAAAGTGGGTCAGACAGGGAGACAGACAGGGGAGGCTGCTGCAGCTGGATTCGGCAGACTGAAGCTTTGTGAAACCCTCCCTGATGTGCAGCGCTCGCAGCCGTCACACACACACTCACACACACACACCAAAGTCTATCACTTCCACACACATCCACACGCACAAACTACATGATTTATTAGCTCCTGCTAGTCAGTCACAGACACTGTAGCCACGCCCATCTGGGATCCATGGCAACATGGTTCTCCAGTCAGAGCTCAGATGTTCAGTTTTTGGCTGTGTTTAAGTGTGTGTGTGTGTGTGTGTGTGTTTTCCTCACATGTATTCATGCATTCATGGCTCTTACTCTGTGTGTTTTCCATATAACTTTCTTTTTATCTGCGTTTGTGTAAAACAGCTTTTCAGAGACACATACTGTATATTGTATGCACACACTGACACACTGACATGTCTGCTGGAGGAGTATAGGGAGGGTGTCTGGAGATGTGCCAAAGCAATAAACTCTAAATAAACCTTGTGACACCAACACTCTGCTCCTCTCATTCCTCTACAATCACGTACTCCCCTTTTCCTTTCCATGTGCACTCCCTTTCTCTCTCTTTCCTCTTCTTTTCATCTACACCCATCCTCTCTTTGCTCTCCTGTGTCTTCCTCCTCCCTCCCTGCTTGCACTCCCCTTTATCTATCTCACCTCTTTTTCATCCTCTCCTTTTTCAGCCTTTTTTTTTTCTTTCTCCTGTCTTTCATTCCCCTCCCTCCTCCCTTTTTCTACAGATTCCTCATGCATTCTGTCCATGCAGAGATAAAGGGGGGGGGCACATGAAGAGGCAGGAAAATAGAGGAAGCAACAGACAGGCAGACACACACACACACTCACAGAGTTTAATTAAACTGAAAGGAAACCATGTACACACCACACCATGTCTAATAGCAAATATTTAAAGATCAAATCCTGGTTATGAAAACCTTATTACTCCAAAGCCCTCGTCTCCATTGGATTGAGGTTTTATTGGACAAACTGTTTCATGTCAGCAAACAAAACAGGATTTGGGGAGGGATTAAATTGCCTCCAAAATCTCACTTGACAATGTATCCAGACAGCATGGATCGGCTGTCTTGCATGCGGCATGCATAAGCCCTGACAGGATTAAAGAAGAGACTGGTCTGAGCTTTTGGAAATTTCTAGTCCTTCCTGCCATAGCTCCTTAAGGAATCCCCAGTACTGTTCAACATAAATACATTCTTCTACCGGTGGCCAACAGCACTTTCCTCACAACTGTACTACTAAATAATGTTTATCTGCACCCACCACAAACAAATGAGACCATGACTACATTTTGTATTTGGAAGTCATCAGGTCAGATTTGACCCAAACTCCCAAATGGATGGATGCAAATTTCATGCAACTTTATTATCTATATTGTTTCTTCTTATTGTTTTATTGTTTCATTGTATAGAGTGCAGATCTGAAGTGAAAAGAAACGATTCCAAATGCACTGCTTTGTTTCATGGAACATGCATTTGCTGTAATTATGGATGACAAGCAGCAACAGCGTCTTTGGAATGAAAATCAACTGAGTTCATGAGAAACGCAACTCTGTGTTTTACAAAATGCTTCACTTTGTACAAGGTATGCAAGGGATCTAACAGATAGAACAATATACTTAAAATAGGTACAAGAGGCCTAAAAAGGTCTTAGCACATCTCCACTTGTAGTTAAGAAGTTATGTGTTACAGTCATGGCCTCATTATAACTTACAGACTGATCCCAATGAATTTATCGCAGTGGGGGGTCGTGACCAGTAGGTATTGGAGAAAAATAGTTGGATCGGTGGATCTTTATTTTGTACCATTCAAAGTTCCCAGGAAATTGGCTTTTGAACCTCCTGAAAAACAGTGCTTCTTCACCTCATGCTGCACTAGTAGGTGTAATCAAGAGGTAAAGCCAAAAATGGCCAAAAATATCACAATATTCTTCAAACTTGGTTGGTCCAATGTTTTGCTGTCTAGGAGTTGTTGTTTTTTGTTTTAGAAAGTTGCAACATTAGCTATTATAGGACGGCAACAATAGACAGAGGAACCTACTACATATTCAAAAAGTGGAAAATGAAAAATACAGGATGATGAGATTTGAAACAAGAGGTAATACTGGACAGCACTAATGAACAGATATGATGGTGGTGCTACCTCCAGAGAAGTTTCAGAAAATTTGACAGGTAGGGTAGAGAGGTTCTTCTCCACCCACCTCTTCTCAGGAGGGGAAGTCAAGAAGGAAGTTATTCAGACTCAAATAACACCCAGCAGCAGGAGAAGGGCTTCACACAGCGAGGAGTAAAGCCTAATTGGCTATGTTTTATTGCCCGGCCAGCCAGGGGTAAGTGGAGGTCTGAGAAATGTGTTTGCAGATGCTACAGGGGGCTCAGCAGGGAAGCTTTATTCCATAATGGCTGGGACAAAATTATAGCATGCGGGAGCATTGGCAAAATTGTGTTCAGAGCTTTACAGAGAAACTCAGTTAGGGAAGTGATGGATTTTTTGGCACTGACAGGGTGTGCCCAGCTGACTGTAATCTTTGTAACCTCCCAATTAGTTTCAATTTATTGTACTCTGGATTTGCAGACTGAGGACAAGCCTCCCTGCTGGAAGAGATCAGGGTGGATACTGTACTGTATGCTGGAAGATAGTTTGTTCTGCTCTGACCATAAAAGCAAGTTAAACAGGTGATCATATTAAAACACTAACCAGTCTGCTCACATCAGTGCTGATATTTACTACCTCTATTGGCATCAGATCATCACTGCCCACCTAAAACCAGATTGAAGGCCTCATTAAAAAACCTGAAGATGCATGTTCAAACTACGAGGAAACCCCAACCCCCGTCAGTGAAATTGTGCTGATCGACCACGTGACACAAATATAAATGTCAAATGATAAAGTTACGCAGCACTGACATATCTAGAAAAGATCTAGTCAAGCAAACCTCATTATGGCTGATTTATGGTACATCTCTCTGTCTTACAGCACCTTTGTACCCACTTCAATTGCCAATCAGAGATCTGACAATAACAGATAATAGGTTCGAAAACTCTGTGAGTTATATCAATAGTTTTGTACTGCAGTTTGTTTGAGATGTTATTTCCTGTACCTGGTTTTTCTTTTGACTTTTTTCTTTTGACTCACTGCAGGCCACTGCAAGACTGTAAGAAGGGTCATATAGCACCCTTCCATCTACATTACAAAAAATGAGACCACAAATGTGCATGACAGCATGCAGAACTAGGTCACTGGAAACCACTTCTTACCTTATGCTTCTGTACGGACTGAACAAACACTAGTGAAACTAAAAAAAGTTTGGTTTTTTGGTTTATTGCAAACTGTATGATTCTAATCTGTCATCCTGAGCTAACTGCAAAGACACCTGCTCTAAAAAAACACTCTAAATAGAAATAGTGTGAGCCATCTTATAAATGCTTGCCTTAATGTGCTTCATATTCCAGAAAATAAACACCTGTCTCCAATAAATGCCTGGTCAAGAGACTGTTTGCCTTACAGGTCATAAAACCACTCACAAAAACCACTAAAATGTGCCTGAGGTTGTCATCATAACATCACTGAAGTATGTTGCCAATGCTATTTAGGTCTCTAATATTTAAACTGGACACAGTATGCAGTTAAACTCTAAAATTTAAAATAAAAAGTTTGTTATTGAGAAAAGTTTGTTTATAACATAACAACAGACAGTGAAAAATATCAGTCTGTGTTTGGTTATGAGATCTAAAGTGGTTAATTCCATGGCTGAAACAATTATAAGAACTCTTACTTAAAAAAAACTATAAAAACAGCCAATGGGGAACAGATTCTATGTTCAAATCTAATAAATTCTGTTCCTCGCCTGTATAATACTGGCCTTACTGGAAGTTTTGCTTTTACAACAAGCTGTGTAGGCAGTGGTTTCGTTGTGTGCCATGTAGAAGACAAAAACCACACACACACACACACCAAGTATGTAAATCAATAAGGCAGATTGCTCCCGACTGGCTGCCTGCTGAGCTGATCTACACTAAGCAGTAGCATTGAAACTTCTGCAAAATTTGCACCTCCCCAGTATTTGTTTGTGGTGCTAAACCAAAGACAAAAGGTAAAAAGGCAGCACACACACACACAAAGTTAACTAATCTTCACCTCCTCCAATGTACTCTGACCATGTCAACATACATGCTAACGTCTGCAAAATTTCCCTTCGGTTTCTCTGCTGTCTGCATAGTTAGCAACACATTGGGATTTGAAGATGAAGGCTTGTAATATACTCTTGTAATTGTGAATTAAGTTGCACTTATTGCATTGTGAATAGGAGAGAACGCAAGAAGCAAGAATGTTTGCACAGCGAAGCCTGATTGAGATGGACTGTGTGCTTGTACGCAGTCAATTAATAAATATTCATCCTTTCAGCTGCTTCCAGCAAAATATCCAAAGACTCAGGTTAACTGGGGACAAGATGTGTTGATGCTGTACTAAACCTATTCTTCTTGTCTTATTATCAGTCATGTAATCGCTCTTCAGAAAACTTGGGATCTGTTTTTGTTTGTGTCTTCTGATATAATTAAAGTACTTGAGAGTACTTGAGCCATTAAATGTTCTGTTGAAGGAGTAATTGAGGACCCAAAAACAGTACATCAAGGTCCACTCTCTGGTGACTAATTATTATAATATTTTGCACATTTCACTGTGGTCCAGCAGGTAATGTTACTGCCATATTTATTATAAACTTTAGGCCTGACTGGTGGGGCAGCGGCAGCCTAAATCTAAGTAAGCTTGTGAGAGAGATGCGTGTACAATCTCTGAAGTGGCAGGATAACTCTGGGCGGGCAAGTGAAACACTGGGACTTGCCCCTCCCTCAGTACAATTGCTGAGGTGCCCCTGGGCAAGGCACTTAAGTCTGAATTGCTCCAGTGAAGCGGCTCAACAGATTAGACTGTGGCTGTACTCACCAGCATCCATGTGCGAATGTGTGTAACTGTGTGAGTGTGGAGCAGGGTGTTCCTGCAAAAAGCATTCATGCTCACCAAACCTTCCTTTTATAAGAGAAAATAGAATAAAAAGTCAAAGAGAAGTAGCCGACAGATGAACCAGCAGAGAGGTATTCAGTTTCTTGATTGCCAACATTACAAGGAGCCAATATTCATACAGCAAAATGCAAATACAGTACAAAAAGTATCAATAGAGCTCACAGCTCAAGTCAGATTAGAACCTAAAGTCCAAAAGCAAGTCCTATTTCCCCAAAGGCTCCATGCTTACACTTTCACACAAACCTCATACAGTAGCTTTTAATCTTAAATATATAGGAGAGTTCTACAAAGCGCTATTTAAGTTGACTGCATTGAGAGGCTTTCAGAGGATGTCATTAAATTGGACGACGCTTTCTGTCGGGCCCTGTGAAGTGAGATTTTACGGTTGAGCTACAGCAGTGTGTCGGCTGGTACCGTCTGAGAGACCCTACTGTAAAATATTAAAGGCCCAGGTCAACTGGGGGGCCCTCATATCGCTCTCATTACTTATTAATGTACCCCGATCCGTGTGTAACGCAGCTCGTGAGCCTGTAGGAGTGTGTTGTGAGAGAGCGGACATGGTTGACATGAGGAAACAGTCGCCGCCACACAAAAGTACACGTGTGCTCATGCAGGCACACGAGCAGAAATAGACTTGTATGGTAACTTTAAACGCACACAAGCATGGACGCACACACACAGGATGGTGCAGCAGTTACGTACAGTAGTAATATACTTAATAGAAGCTGTTTTTTACAGTTACTGAAGTGTGTGCATCAGTGTTGTGAGTTCAGTATATTACTGAGCCAGTTTGCATGTGTTTATATTTGTATGTGTGTGTTAAAGTTGCATGTAAGCTTATCAGTGTGTGCCAGTGTGTGCATTTAATTTCATGCATGTACATGTTTATAAGCATGCATGTGTTTTCATGCATCATTGTGACACAGTATCTGTGTCAAGCATGTGTATAAACAGGGATGTGCTCTTGCAGGCATTTATTTCTACATGTGTGAGGGCACATATGCTCAGTGCCAGGTGGTATATGCGTGTGTGTGTGTGCTGCCATAGTGCTCCTATTGTCTTATCAAAGTGATGTGAATTTAAGTTTTAACTTCCAGTGAATTATTTATCCCTGCAGTGGCCTTGGCACCTGGACTGGCCAAGGGTTTGAAAACATATACCATACACACACCTCACATGTATGTATGCTTGCACACACACACACACACACACGCAGTGCAACGACGCACTGCCGCGCAGAATTATACAGCTGAAGCAGCTATAAATATTTATACCTCCTGCCTCATATTTATTTCATCCAACAGAGCTCATATCAGAGGGGCAGCGGGATGGTGAGGATATCAGAGAGAAAGAGGGAGAGAGGAGGAGGTGATAGAGAGAGAAAAAAAAATGCAGAGATGGAGGAGGAACAAAAAGAGAAAAAAAGTGAGACAGCAGGTGGATATCTAAGTTTTACAAATGAAAATAAAGAAGCAGGTGAAAAAAGAGAAGGTGTTAAAACAGAAGAGGTGGGGAACAAAACAAAAATAAAAATGAGGCATAATGAAAGGAAAATATTAACTAAAAGTTCTGTATGAGTCGATAGATGATGAAAAGAGAAACAGGTAGGCAGAGGGAAGACTCAGGATAAAGATGCTAACAAAAAAAAAAGGTTTAGAGAAGATAAAAAGAGGTTAGAGGCGGAGTAGTAGGAGGTGGGTGGAGAATTGAAATCACTCTGGAGTGTCACTGTTAATACTATCGAGCAATCTAAATCGCAGCCATTGAGGTGCACAATTGAAGCTGGCCTACCAAGTCACTTAGCTGGGATAAAAGGCTGTGCGGCCTGGCCTTTCACTCTGACTGGAAAAGACCAGGCGCTGGGTTGCAGCAGCAGCCAGTCGGGAAATGTCAGGAAAATATCACTCTGACTCTAAAAATAAAAGTAGAAAAGTAAACGAAGTCCATCAGCAGATGTTTTGTTTCCAAAGAGTTGAAGAAAAAGTTTCATGTTCAGTCTCATGCTGACAGCTTTATGCCTCTCCTCCACCACCTGATCAATGTCTATCAATCAATCTCTAACCAATTAAACAACCATCGTTTCCACTCTACCTGATCAATCATGTCTGCATTATTATTATTAACTGAACAAATACATACTTCGTTCAAGAAAGGTCATGTTACTGGAGTCCTTTTTATTGATTTTCGTAAAGCCTTTGATACAGTGAATCATCAAATTCTGCTGAACAAACTCAGCTCATTTCAACTTTCCTCTTCTGTGGTAATGATGCTGTCCTCATATCTATCTAACAGGTGCCAAGTGGTTAAAATCAATCATGTAACATCTCCTCCTATAACTTGTGATATGGGAGTTCCACAAGGCAGCATTTTGGGTCTTTTACTCTTTCTTCTGTATATCAATGATTTCCCAGTGTGTGTAAATATTCCAATACTCTACCATATGCCGATGACACTGTCATTTTTCCTTCTGATTCAAACCCTGATGTCATAAACTCAAAACTCTCTTCTGATCGTCACTATTTACATGACTGGTGGAAATCTAATCATCTAACTATCAATGTCAAGAAAACAGAATGTATGTATTTTCATTCATCTATGTCTGACCCCATTCTTTTTGCAAATCAAACACTAACCATCACAGAAACCTGCAGATATCTTGGAGTATTCCTCAACATCTCACTTATCAAAACCACATTCATAATTTAACGGAGAAGCTCAAGCAGAAATTGTATGTTTATAACAAGATCAGACCATATCTCACCCGTACTGTCTCAGACACATATCTACATGCAAGCATTCTTTCAACAATATCCTACTGTCTGCCAATTTGGTCCCTCACCACAAAGGAAACCATTGTACCAATAGCAAGATTATACAATAGAGCTTTAACACTGTAATGCCCTGACTTTTCAGAACTACACGAATAATCTAGCCATTAAATTTTACTTTCAGATCCAGAATAATAACTCTCAACACTTACTGCTCTACTTCCAAGACACAACACAAGACAGGAACGCATCACTAGATCAATTTCACATGCACTTATTCCAGTACCAGCCTACAAAAACAACTAGAGATCATTTTTTCACACATATGCTTAAATCTGGAATGAGACCCCATATTACATTAGAGCAATAACCTCTGTTTTTTATTTTGTGTTTCTGTCTTTTATGTGCTGCAGAACAGGAACCTGCTGAGTCAGGCCAGTTTAAATTTAACACATTTTAACATCTATAATGTTACTTTTAATAAATAAATGAAAAATGAAGTGAAATGTTGCACATGGCTGTTTAATTGCAAAAAAAAAGAATTGTGTTACATTATGGCAACAGAAATGTTGTTGTTGTGAATCTTTGTGGATTTTCGTCACGTCTTGTCCTAACATGTCAGTATGTTTTATGAATCCCTAACTTGTAGATCTAGTTCTTCACAATGTAAATTCATTGAAGTTGGCATAATTAAGTGTTTCTGATCTCTCCTTGTGCCCTCGAAGGCAGTTCAGTGACCTTGTGGCAGAGCATTAGCAAAGGCCAGAGCCAAAGGAGTGGCTCTCTGTAAGCTTCGAAGCCTTAGGGCTGTGTTACACAGTCAAGCTTAGCATGCAGAATTTTAAACAGCAGTGAATCTCAACAGGCGCTTTCTAGCAGAGTGGATGCAGCTTGAGGGTACCTGAAGGTGTAAAGCCTGTTCTCGCCTTCAGCTCATACAGAATGATGTAGCCAGATTCATAAGCAGGTCCTGAGAGAGCAAAGGAGCATCTTCTCATTTACATTGGATTTTAGAATGGATTTAACTTATTATTTTTAACCTTTTAAAATGCCATAATTTGACTTCTGCTTATATTTGTGAGCTTTTACACCCTTAGATATCCAATGTTCCAAAGACATCCTCCGCTTTTAGTCTCTTGGTCCAAACTGAAGACTAAATGTGAATCTGTGTTTGCTGTCAAGGCTCCCAAGTCTGAACTTTTGGCAGTAAGTGGTGATTACCTATAATGTTTCCCTCTTTAACTTTACCTGTCTCTTCTTACTTAATTTGGTCTTTTCTGTTTTACTCTTTCTGGCATGTAGTCCATCTCTTATGTTCTTTTGCCAGTGAATCACTAACAAATTAATGTCATAATTATTGAGCATCAGTGCCAAATAATTATACAGTTTCTTCTAAACCAAATATTCAAGTTGCTTTTTCATAATAGCTGCAGTAACTGGCTCTATATGGCATGCAAAGAAATAAAAATCTTAGGTTTAATGGTTTTATGTAGCTTTATAACACAAATATTGGCTCCTGATTGAAGTTTCAGTGTTCATTACAAAGCAGTAAAAAGTGCATTTATGGCACCAAACAAACCTTGGACAAGGCGGCTCAAAATTTAAACGAAAAACTGAAATGTGAGATGCATAATGGGCAGGCATGTATCATGATCAGAGAACCCATTAGTCCCATTCAAAATCCAACATATCATCCAACAAACATTATACCCTGTGAAGTTGTGATCTACCTATTAAAAACTAAACAGGGTACAGTATTTCCTGACCTGGGTGGGTGAGGAAGCTTTCACCAAATGACCAAATGTGAGCGAGTGTGGAAAGCAACATCCACAACCTATAATCACATCATTTAAAAACACAAAGCAGCCCTGATGTTTTTCCCAATTAGGTTGATTTACAATGTGACACAATATGAAATGTACTGATGAATCCTCTGGATTAGTACAATCTGAATGAGCTAAGACAAAGCAAGTAAGGTGTTGTTTTTGATCATTCCTCAAAAACTATACATCCGTACCCCATCAATCAAAGTTTTGTGATGTCTAGAGGTCTCTGGAGAATCCATCAGCACGAACGAACATAGGCCAAAATCCTGCAGCAGAGAGCTCGTAAACTACAGCAAGAACCAGACTACTTCCCCTGTGAGTCTACTGGTCACTTTGGGAGCAAGCCAACCATGATTTCCAGGTCCTTCCTAAATCTACCAACGAGACCTGCTTGGCTGGTTAAACACTTAAAGTGGCTGTTGAATGTTGAGATATAACAGTAACCATTGCTGGTGGACAGAAAAGACCCTTGTCTTAGATGACTCTTAGTACCTTGAAGCATCTTGGAAACAGACAGCAGCCTAAGAAGAAAAAGAAGAAAGGATTGTGTGTAGCGACCCAGTATTAGGTTTGGAGCAGAGCTGTGTGTGGGGAGCCAGGTTGACGCTGATCCAACAGGGTGGGTCTGTCTGCTGCAAGACTCGGCCCGTCTGGCCCGCAGCTAGAACTCCCCCCTGCAGCTATGTGTGTTTAAGTGTGTAGGTGTAAGAGTGTGTGTGTGTGCAAGCGATGCGTGTGTGCATGCCTCTGTCGGTACGCGTGGGCGATGAATGAGTTTGTATGTGTGCTGTGTGCGTGAATGTGTCTACATGTAAGTGGCAGTGAAGCATGTAAGACGACATTAACGTGCGGGTATGTGTATATATATATGTGTGTGTGTGTGTGTGTGTGTGTGAGCAAGAGAGAGAGAGGGATCTTATAACCAAGTAGGCAGAGCACCAGAGTTGGTGTGTCGCTCTTTCCATGTCTCTGTCCTCTCCCTGACCCTACCTTTCATTGCATAACAGTTGAGACGGTTTCATGCTAAATGAGTGACTGGATGGGTGTGCAATGCTCAGTGGCTGGGGGGTGCTGGAAAGGTGTCAGGAGGGTGCGGATGGTTACGTCTAAAACAATCAGATGAATGTAATGGCAAAAAACGAACTAAAAAAGAAAGAGAGTCGAATTACATATCCCTCAACACCTGCAACTCTCTCCTCCTCTGTCTTTCTTTCTTTGTTGCCTGTTCTCTTTTCTTCAGCTCGTACTGAACTGGGTGTGCTGACTATGAAAAGAAACTGCAGCTAGAAGGAAAGGTCATCCAGTACACAACACAAACTAACATGCAGGCAATCACATCTGAGATGTGACACAGCTGCATTTTACTGTAGATGAAGTGCTTTCCTAAACAATGTTTGGGGTCATTTTTGCAATTCTGCTTCACATTTGCAAGAGCCTCTTTCTTTTTTAAACTTATATCTTATATCCATATCTTTAAACTTTTTTATATTAAAAGGGGCACTCAACTGACTTTACATATCAAAATCAGTTTAATTGTCATGCAGAGTACTACTCAGCCTGTACTATACATTTATAAAAGAAACCTTACAAACTCGGGGCGTAAAGTTTGAAGGACACGAGTGTTTACCTGGCAAGAAAGGTCTAAAAAAAAAAAGATGCTACTACGCTGCATTAAGGGAAATGTAGGCTCTAGTGTTTTTGTGGTTTGACCCAGATTAGATTAAACTCAGAATATATCAGCCTCTACTGCTTTGACTTTGACCAAATCAAATAATTTAATCATTTTTGAGTCCATCAACTTAATAAAACAGGTAGGTTCAGTGGAGTTTTTTTTAAAGATGAAGGTGGAATGTACATGAAGGTCAATCAACTGAATTTGAACCTTTAAAGAACAGACAGAAGTTGTAAAAAATGCTCATATATTAAGGAAAATCTCAAGAATTAAAACAAGTGACTGAAGGGATCCTGAGATTATGTTAAGGAACTATGAGATCAAGAAGGCATTGTTAAGTTTTTATGACATGTTTAACATTAGTGATTGGGCTTGGCTTTTGTGCCCAGCTGTTTCATTTCAACACAAACTCAACTATAATTCTGCTTTATTATTTTGGTTAAATGTCACCAGCCTGGTAAATGTACTTAAGATTTGCATTTTGCACTTTTTTTTTTAAATTCCTTTTTTATCAAACAAAAATCAAGTATGACAAAAATATTGTTTTTCAGGTTTTTCAAAGTTTTTCTTGGTATGACAAGATTTTATTAGGACTTTAGGATCTGCACATGTTGAACTGATTCATGACATGAAGCTTTTATTGTAAGCCAGCATTTCAGAGAGTTAATGAAAACTACAAGTTTACCAGTAGTAGAATGAAGGGTCAGACCCATAAAAAACTGACAAATGACAATAAATAACCCTTCGTTCCTTGGATGATGGTATAGAAAAGATATGAAAAGAAATAAAAGTCAGGAAAAGAGTCCAAGGCTTTTTTGTGGTTCCTTCCAAGTACAATCTTCTGTTAAAAATGAAATAGAAGATATTGGAGAAGTTGGAAGATTTATTTGGTGGGTTGTGTGGATCTTCAACTTGGCATTTATGAATTGTGGATGTGAGTCAACACAGGCCGCAAAAACTGCAGCACATCCATAGATGTTGGCAGTCTGAGATAATAAAGATACAAGAAATACTTCTCATGAAAAGCAAGCCTCATCTGCCAAGTAAGTTTTTGGTCTTTAGCTTCTTCTGATATGAAAAGTTCTTCTCTTTAACCTTTCCCTGCGCAGATCCTTGCAAACTCCTGATCACATGTTTGTGTATACTTATATTTTCCCCTCATTCTTTACTTTGCTTCCGAACTTCCTCTCTACTCTGTTCAAACAGAATGGAGCACTGAGGGGGGTTTGTGGAAAGAAAACAAACTGTGAAACTGTAACCTGTAGCCAAGGAAAACTAGCTAATGGGCCCCCCCCGCACCCCCCTCGTCTCAGCACAGAATGTACCAACAGAGCTTACCTGACAGATATCAGTCTTCAACCACCCTGCTGCTTCCAAACCTAAAGGCCTGAAGTGCTGCCCTCTGTCCGGGTTTGGCTCTCTACAGCTCTCTACAGCAGGACTGCCGAAAAACATCCCTCCAAATACCTACCTTCTCCATCTCAGGTCCTGCCCTTTCCTTTCTTTGACTCCCTGCCCCTTCTCATGTCATACCATTTCCCTTCTCTTGCCCTCCTGCACTCCCTGCTTGTGAATGTTCAGTAGTGAAAGACGATATATAAAACATATGCTATCTACTCAGAATCAAAACTTTCCCTCACTCTCTCCCTTTCCTTAAGTGGACTGTTTCATAAGTGTTCTGTTCTGCTCTGAGGGCCTCCTGGGTGTGGGACTGCTGACCTGCTGGACCGAGTGTGCTGCCAAGTTTTTACCGTGAGAGAGCCAGGGAGAGCAGAGGGCAGGGCACAGAACGGCACTGTGCCATCAGACGCTTTGCCAGCCTTGGCTGGAGAACTGATGTACTGACGGGAGGGGAAAGACTAACTGCAATTGTTCGCCTCAAGTAGTTATAGATGTGAAAACATACAAGAGGAAATGAGCAAGGAAAAGGGATTCTTTCACACCTGCTTTCCCTCCGTTAGCCCCAGCTCTGCCCTGTCTCCTGTCCCGGGCTGAGCCCTGGCATTTTCCCTTGATTCATCCACCTCCTCCCCAGGCTCTAGCTCCTCTTCTCCAGTCTTTAGCCCTTTCCTTAAACTTTAAAGCCCAGTCCTGCTCCTTTCACTCTGTGCTTCCAGAGCTTGAGCCTCCACCCTGCAGCCCTCCTCTTCTCTGGCACTGACCCATTTTCACCCAGCTCCAGCTCTCTCCCCGTCCTCCTCAACCTCTGCAGACTTCTACAGCAAAAGCTCCGACCATTACCACTGACTTTTCATCCTCCCCTGACCCGTTCCCCTTGGACTTCAACTCGAATACTCTCTCCAAAACCCAGCAACCTCTCCCAGAATACTATGAATTTACTGGCGGCTTTATTCCTCTGTGGAGGATCCAGTAAGGAGTAAATGTCTGCAAGTGAACTTGATGAGGCAGCAATCCAAAATGCATCAGTTATGAATTTCAGTGCCCTAACATTGATAGAGTATAATAAGAATTAACTGCTACAATAAGATTTAAATTTTACCTTACACCAACACATATCAAAAGTGGAAGTAAAGCGTTGATTGCTACATGATAGCTCTCGATCCTCAGTGCTGCAGACTCATTTAAGCACTGAGGGTTGACACATAACGATACTAACCGCAATTTCACTTTTTCACTTTCTATCACTAGCTTGTCTTTTGTACTTTGATTTAAACATCCGCCCATGTTATGTTAAAGGAATCGTTTGACATTTTGGGAAATATGCTTATTCACTTTCTTGCTGAGACCATTAGTTAAGCATGGAGCCAGAACGGGCTATTTTAGCTTAGGTGTAAATTTGTACACAAACAGAAATGTAAAACAACAATTTGTGGTTTTAGAGGGAGCTATTCTGCTATTCTAATAAGCTGCCTGAAGCTGACTGAGTCAATTTAACAAGTCTAATATACAAAACTACCAATTTTTGCACTTTTTTAACATGAATTACATGTAAAATTTCAAATTTGGCTCACTTCTTACAAATTAAGGTCTACTTGCTACATATTTAGATGGATGATTTAATATTTTTTTACCAGCAGGTACAGTAGAAGCAGGTAAGTCTGCCCCAATGTGAACTATGGTTCCTGACATAAGGGGCACTCCCAGCTGGTGCAGGGATTTGCACTAATGACCTTCTCAACACAAGCAGCCTCTAACTTGGTCCAGAAGCATCACCGTGATCTTGCTGCACCTCCACTGCACGTTCGCCTGATCCAAAAGACACCGCACAAGCCAAAAAAAGAAAGAAGCAATATTTAGCAGCTAACTTACACTACCCAATCAGAGTGCCACACATTGCTAAGACATGTTGCATGCTGATTGGATGAGTGATGTGGGGGAAAGGGGAGGAGGAGGGGGGGGTTTGGGCCGGCACTCAGGAGAGGAGTACAGAAATGGAGAAAGCTCACCAGTGCATTAGGGACAGCACGGTGCAATTCGTTCCATTGGCAGCACTTCAAAGAGGAAGAGGAGGGGGATAATCCACCCCAACATTAGCCCCCAGAATCTTCCACACCACCAACATGCGCACACACACACACACACACACATACACACATTTATTCACAAAAGCAGCAGGCTGGAGGGTTTGGTCGTGGGGTCTGATTGGGTTGGGGTCTAGGGATGACGGGATGGAAGGATGGAGGGGATTTTTCAATTTACCAGCAAATCAGAGATGATTGGAATACTCTCTCGTGCACAGATACACACACTCGCCCTGATACACACACAAACACAATGCTATACACACAATCCATCTCCACGGAAAAGACCTCACGCCTGAAAGGGGGAAAAAAAACAAACAAAAAACAGGCAGAACATTTGCCCAAAAACACTAAATAGAGGCCAAATACAGGAATATGGGTTTTAAATATGGGTTAGCAATGTGCGATAAGGCTCTGTATATATTTTTTTTTTTTACAGGTGGTAAATCTGTTATCTGTGTGAGAGAGAGTAGCAGAGATCAGGGGAAAGAAAAGAGAAGGTAAAAGAGGGGGGAGTGCAGGGGGAAGGAAAGTGAAGGAGACAGATGGAGAGAAAAAGAGCTTGTATATCAACAGCCACTAGCATCAGTAGCGGGGAGCTGTCAGCGCTCACTCTGCCAATACGTGACCAGTAGATGATCAATCCTCCTCAGGGGCAACCTGCCAGCAGCAGACAATCAATCCTCCTTTCTCCATCAGACCTTCGAACGATGTTAAAGAGCAACGCCGCTCAATTACGTAGGAGCAGCCTGAGATTGGACAACTTATTGTCATCTCCTCAGTTCAAATCACGTCTGAACATAGTAAACATGTCGTCACCCACTGATGACACAGTCCTCCCTGTGGAACTGTCAGTAACAAATGTCACCACGTTTTCATCTGCAATTGTAGCCCCCGCTTTTGGGCTAATAAGTGCTACTTTCAAAATGCCTTAACACAATTATGTGACGCACGGTGTTATTGGAGGCACTGGTTTTACACCTAGTGTGTGGCCCGATACCCACCGTTGCGGCATTTGCAAGTAGTCAAGTGCCTACTTGAGTGATATATTTCCAGTAACTGCCGACGGTGCCCGAGTGCCCAGTGCAAGTGTGGGAACATTTATCAGAGCTCACTGGGACAAACTTGATTAATGAGACTATCACTCATGTGAAAACATGGCTAACATGGTTGAATTTATTTCATTTCCCCATAATGAACAAAAAAGTAGGACCGTACAGCATTACAGTTACAATCAAATGATAGTGAAAAACAAATGCATATTCAGGGGTTGATATGACCATTACAATTGATAAAGCAATTGAATTGAATTGAATTGAATCTTCCATTGTTTCACCATGTACTGTTGGGATAAACAGGGTTAACCTTAAAGAAATGGTCCACTTCTATGGGCGGTCTAGAGGGAGAAGAGTTATGAGTCCACAGATACACTGACTGGCCAGGAGGTTAGCAAAGCCCAGCAACAATCGATAAACCCTGACCACTGGACACCACTGTGGTATAGCTACAGTTACACAAGTCTATAGGAAACAGACACCTCTGTAGAAGTAATGTTTCCATCACAGAAAATACTATATATTGAAAGTAATTTGCACTGCTACAGACTCATAACCCAATGTATACAACGGTATATAATTAGGTCTTTCCATTATCTTGCCCACCCCCGGAGAAAGTGGTGTACATAACAGGAAAAAATAACCAAAAACACATACATGTAGATTGATGGCACCCTCAGCCACTTGTAAACTGTTAAAACCCACTTGTTGAGGGGTGGCTGCCTGCTTTGTGGGAAGTGATTCTGCACTCCAGCATTTTAAGTTAACAGGTGAGAAATTGTTATCTAAAAGCCAAATTAACCCTTTGGGGGTCCTGGGCGAATCACACTGGTTGGTTGGCGTAATCAGAACTCCTTAAGTCCACTCAACTGGTTTTACCAGCTGAGGCTAAGTGGGAAAACCACAGAGCAATTAAAAATACCTTATTCCATTATTTCTTGTGTGTGTATTTTATTCTTTTGGTTTGTTACAGAATAGTGGGTCATTTGGTTAATATGCAGCCACATAATTGGCAAAAGTTTGTCCTACTGTGAGCCAAATTAAATCAACCAAGTTGAACCAAACGAAGGCAAGCATCGTATCAAATCGCATGCCAAAGAAAGAAAGGAAAGAAGTATTTAGGACACCAGATTTATCTTACAGTCTCCAGAAAGAAAATACACTTAAACTGGTTGTTAACAGGCTTTCCCGGGGGAAATTTTTCAACATTAATTATTTTATGGTGGATTTAGTATCAGAAAGTAAGCAATACCATAGGATACCATGTTTTTTTAGATTGCGGTAAAGATATAAAACATTTTTTTTCAAACATAAGAAGCGACATAGCAGTCTAGCCGCCTGTCCTTGGCAAACCAGATATAACTGTATCCCCCTAAACTCGGGTTGCAGTAGATGTTTGGCTGCTGGCTGCCTGTTGTCATTCAGATTCTGCAGGGTAGATTGCAGGGTCAGAAAGAGGTTTTGAGAGCACCGCTGCAGTGAATGCCAATCAACTATCAGAGCACTGCGAATATAAGCCTGAAGTGAGGTTATGGGTATGGGCACAACCAATCCAAGAAACCGAACAAGGAAATTTACATAGTGGTTAGCATTCAGCTGCCAAGTGTGAGCTATGATACTGAAGGCAATGGGGGAATACTTCACCATTCTGACTGACCTCAAAATGTGCTACTATAGTTCAGGTTTAGACTGAAGTACTGGGTGAATAGCAAGCATTTATTAAATACCTGATACTGTATGTGTGTTTATGACGATAAAATTTTCTGCCTGATCACAGCTGCAGAAAACAGACTACAAGCTCCACGAAAGCGTCTCATATTATTTCCATTAAATTATTCAAAATTTCTGTATAAAGTAATTCTAGTTGTTTTAATGGTAGTATGTCCCCAGTGAATGTGTGAGGTAGGTCACCCTACAGTAAAGAACTGCTTAACCTAAAAGCCTAAAAGAGTTGCAATGGCTAGTATAGGGCGAAACACATCTGATAACATGGAAGATTTGTGTTAACCAAGACATCCCAACATATCTACAGCAATCTCATCAATCCTTGCCACCTTGTTACCTTGATGACCTCCACCAGAGGGATGGACAAAGGTCTTCCCTTTCAATCAGATTTAAGAGATCCTCAAAGTCTATGTCTTCTCCATGGCCTCCCTGAACTCCTCCAAGGCTCCAACACATGAGTTTGTGTTTTCACCACCGCAGAGGCTGCTGTCCTGTCCACTATTTCCACAGTTTTTTGGGCTAGCCAAGCCTGAAAGACCTCCTTCTTGAGCTTGACAGCTTCCTTCACCACTGGTGTCCACCAGCTGGCTCTTGGGTTGCCACCACAACAGGCACACATGACCACAAGTCTAAGCAGCTGTTCTGCAGGTTTTGAACATGACTGACTTGGATTTCAAGTCTTCATCCAAAATTTTCACACACAAACTGCACATTTGGGTTAACCAGGTCTGTCTGGCGGCCACCCCTACCACCTGATCCAGCTCACCAACAGGTGGTGACCAGCTGACACATACACAGAAAGCTAAAGATCTGAGGATATGACTACATAATGGATCATCAGATCTTTGGCCCATTGTCTTCTGGTACCTTATGCTCGAACATGGTGGTCATTATGAACAGTCCATGACTAAGACTGAAGTTCAAAATTAAAGCCCCACAGGCCGTTTCTTCCAAAGACCCCAGTGCATTGTCATAACTATGTAGTCCCTCAGCAGCACCCTCTCTAGAACTGACCCACAGCCTCCAAGAAGGTCAGACACAGTAGTCCGAACTGCTGTTTGGTGCTTAGACACAATTATTGTACAGATATTCCCATCTCATTATCTGGGGATCTCCAACACAGTGGTGCTAAGCAGGGGATTCATGAGTATCTCCAATTATACCCCGAGCCTCTCAGAAAAAAAAGAAAAGTTTGGTTGCACAGCTTGTGCCGTTTTAGAGGTGAGCCCAACTACATGTGGTTGATACCACTCCACCTCCAACACTTTCCCATTAGAGAGGTAACATTCTATGTCCCAAGAGACATAAAGGTGCCATTTCTGTGCTCCGGGTCACTTGAGATCAATTTTTCTTTCCAAAAGCCAGAGGCACGAGAACCATTACACTCCTGATGATTTCATTGTAAAAAAACACAGGTCTGAGAGAATTCCTCAAGGTCTGCTGCGAGAGTGCTCCGTGCCCACTGGCTTTTATTTATAGTGACCCAACTGTTGCAGTGAACACAGATCACAGGAAAAACCAAATTAATTCTGTGCGGTGGGTGGATTTTCACTTTCATTTTCAACACTATCATTCTATCACTCATTATATCATTCAGCCATTTCATTATGCCTTCAACCCTCAGGTTATTCATTCATTTAACATTAATATTCATAAAAGCAAAAATAAACTTTGTATGATACCGTCAATAATCTTTTTAATTAACATTCTGAAATATGTAAATTACCCCTTGAATATTACTGTAGCAACAGTGGCTGGATCAAGCATACACACACACACACACACACACACACACACGATTTTCTGACTCACCCTCTCCAGGTCTTGTCGGAGGTGTGTGAAGAGTTTGAGGCGTCTGTAGAGGACGTCCTGCTCCTGCTGCGCCAGGTTGTCCACCTCATCCCTCTTTAAGGTCACCAGAGGTCGATTAAAGTTGGCCTTTCTCTTCAACTTCCAGAACTGATAGAGGAAGTCCACCTCGAAGAAAAAACAACATATTCCCAATTTAAAAAAAATAAAATGTGTATGATATATAAAATCCTTCTCAGCATCGTCACTATATTGGTATCTTGTCTAAAATTTATGAATCCGGTGGGGATTTTATGTTGTGCCTGTTGTAATTGTTGACCAGGGACATCGTACATCATTTTCTTTCTGCATTCATGCTTCAAATGTCTAGTTTCACCTCATACCAAAGGGTGCTTCTACTTGGACGGATGGCATGATTAGAGCCAATATGATTTTTTTTCGCACAATATTGAAATGGAAATCATTAATATATATCACTCTTCCATCATTGAGAACATCATAGTTTTATTGCACTTGATATTTTTAATTTACTTTTCGATTGTATTTAATAAATAGATAAATAAAACTGAATGTGAAAAGTTTTAATAATACACACATTTCTGTAACTATTCCATAAAAGGATACCACAAAGTATCTTTCCCTGAGTACATAAGAAGCTGTTAGCTTACAGTCTGCAGCCTTCCTTTAAAGTAAGAACAGTTCTAGTCTGCGGCCACAACCATGTTTGGAAAGCAGAGAGCAGTTAATCACAGCACGTTCTAAACAAATGCCTGTGACTCATCAGACAGTTTACCTGTGAATAGGCAGCACTTTATTTAATGCACTAGAGCCAGCACTCTAAATGCAACTCATCAGTACCACATCTGATTAGACTTAATTAATTGTGGAGGCCAAAGTCTTGACTGAAATATGATTAACTGTGCAGTCGAAATATCAGAATATATCAGAATAACGCTATGCAGGCAAAGGGAGTGAACTTATCATTTTTAATTCAACATTATTCATTTTTTATTACTATGATTTGAACATTAGTCCATGACAACTGAGCGACTCCATCTGCTGATGAAGGTCATGTGACATGATTGAAAGCTCCAGAACAGTTCCTAAATGGACTTTTTTGTGAGATGAATCCAATCCAAGGGAGACCAATGTTTAGGGAGGCTGTGAAGTTTAAAGTTGGTATTTTGCTGTTAAATCCAGATGTGTATCCATGTATTTATGCTGTTTACACCAAAAAAATTTGTTAGATCGAGTCTTCACTTGTCCTGTGTTGCCAATCAAAAGAAGCATCTTGTTTTTTAGCGGATAGAAATGTAACTTTCCATTTGCTGCCCAGCTGTATGTCACTGTTGTACAGAGCAGTTACAGTATTTGTATACTTGCTATTTATACTGTATAGTTGCTATTCTCTTATCAGCAAGCTGTTTTCACCCACAGAACCTGTCAGCCCTGGCTGCGTGCTTCATACTTAAAACCTTTTTGTACCTGACTCACTGTCTGGAGGAGCATGGACATGTGTTTGGTATCATTTGCCAACATTATCTTATCATCTCATATGACAAATTCTGGAGTCTTAATTCTGTGGCTTAACATACCTGGGTGACGGGCAGTGCCAGTTTTTCAGCCACCTCTCTGGGGTCCACCAGTCGGTAAAACTCATCCTCCAGCTCCTGGAGCTTCTGTTTCCTCTGGCTCACCTTCTCTCTCTCCAGCTGGTCCCGCTCAGCTCGCTCTGATGCCGAAATCGCGTACGGTACCACTGACCTCTGCTCTGGGTCACTGCAGCCGTTTGGCTGATGCTGCTGGTCTGGCCGGAGCTCAGAACTGACAGCGGTAGTGGCCCAGTCAGGTCTGGCTGTGCTGTGTGCTCCGTTGGTGGTGGAAGCGGTGGTGTGGTTACCGTTGCTGGTAACACTGGTTGAACTGGAGGTGTTTGTTGGTGGTTGTACTGCTGTTGCTGGCGGTGCAGCTGTGCTCCAGACAGAAGGACTTGAAGCGCACCTCGTCGTTCTCGGCCAGGATGGTCCTCATCTCCAGGCCGTGGTCGAAGGCGCACGTCACATGGAAGGCCACGATGCAGGAGGGCATGGAGCACTAGGAGGGGAAGAGAAAGAGTGAATGGTGTGGTGCGAGTCTCCCCTGTGTGCATGTGTAGTCTGTCTCCATGGTGATGGAGGTTGCATGGCTCAGGTCCTACTCTGTTCTGGTGGCACATGGAAGCTGCTTGGCATCCTCTTCATCAAATTCTTCATATATATTATAAATCCATTATAACTTTTTTTCCCTCCCTTTTCCCTCCCTATTCTGTATACACATCTATTGCATGTCTGTCTGTCCTGGAGGGGGGGATCCCTCCTCTATTGCTCTTCCTGAGGCTTTTTCCATTTTTTTCCCCATTAAAGGGGTTTTTCGGGTTTTCGAGTTTTTCCTTATTTGAATCACGGGTCTAAGGACAGGGGATGTTGTATTGCAGTACAGACTGTAAAGCCCCCTGAGACAAATTTGTGATTTGTGATATTGGGCTATACAAATAAAATTGACTTGACTTGAGGAAATACAGTTAAGGGCAGAGACATAATAACAGAGGGAATATGAGAGTGACAACTGGTGAGCATGAGGATGCAAAAAAAAGAAATGAGGAAGGCGGAACAGGAGAGAGAGTGGATGAGGGATGAGAAGGAAGTGAGGAGTAACAGAGATATAGCACAGGAACTACAGGAGAGAAGTCTTTGTCTCTGTTTGGCTTAAAAAGACAAGCGGAGTGAAGTGTTTGAATGGAAAACAGTTTTTTGTTATTAGCTTGGAAACACTTAACTCTGGCTCTCTCTCTCTCTCTCTCTCTCTCTCACACACACACACACACACACACAAAATTGTCCTCAATTTCTCAGACACTTTGTCACAACTATTTGTCTTAAAGTGTCATTTTCAGTCCATTTCTTGTGTTATCAAGGCTCCAATACGAGTGCAGCAAAGCAGAAAAGACAAGCCAAGTCACAACAAACACAGTTCCCCCCATTTCTGCTGACATTTTGGTAACATGGGATGGTGTGTGTGTGTGTGTGTGTGTGGTGTGTGTGTGTGTGTGTGTGTGTGTGTGTGTGTGTATCTCAGTGCTATCCATTACAGGTCATACTAAGAGGCAGCCTCCAACAGAGTCCCTCCAGGCGTGGTGTGATTTTGTGTGTGTGTGTGAGCCCTTGTGGCTATGTGTTGCTGTCACTGTGTGTGTGTGTGTGCGTGTGTGCGTACATTTGTAAACGTGTGTGTGCGCAGGTCGGTGCTTGTACTTTTCGGAAGAGTTCAGCGTTAAACAGAAGGGTTCATCGTGACTCTCTGTTTATGACCATGGTGACAAAACCCTGACTGATCCTGCTGACTCCACCGTGTGGAAAACAACTTCTAATGTGTTCACACACAACCTTTCCTCTCTCTCGTTCGGCAACTCATTCTTTAAAGCAAAATATACAGCAGCTCCTTTTGGTAATAGTCAAGTTTACTGTATTCTTACAAATAAATCCCAGGAGAGGCAAATCTTGCATTGAAAACTTGAAGCTTTTAGCTGATGTTACACCCAAAAATAATAAAAGTAGGAGGTTAAGCTGATGCTTTTCTCCCGCTCTCTACTCTTATTTACATCTTACATTGCTGTGAAAAGTTAATTACTACTACTTTTCAGCGTGTTCTGTAGATCAGAGTTCACGCTTGTGTCTTAAAATACATTTCAAGGAGAAAAACTGTCTTCAAGCCACTAAATCACTGAGTAAACTAAGTCAGCGATGGAGGGGCAGAAGGCGTGATCCAATAATCACATCGCTGTCCTGTGTGCTATAGTTAAAAAGTTAAAAAGTGGAGTTATAGTCAAAGGTCTAACCTGTAGACCCGTTTTATTACCGACTTCCCCAAATGTGAAAGTGAGCCCTCTGCAGCTGCTCCCACTTATTTGGTGTCAAAATGCAAAAGGTTGAACACAGCGTTGAGTCCGCTAGATGTGTTGTTTGGTGCGAGCCGAGTCATCGCAAAATATACTCATCTGGCCTTTTCGACGGCGCCTGCTCTGTTCCAGCAGGGATTCATTAATAATGTTTTATCAGTGCCCACGCTGACTCTGAGTACTTTAAGGTGTTGGTGGATAATAACATGTTTGTTTGACTGAGGAGTCATTTTCACCTTTTGATTTAATCACATTCTATATATTATCCCACAGTTTCTTCTAATGTAGCTCATCTACAGCAGACTTTACTCCCTGCTCCAGTTCTCTTTTTGTTCCCAGTTCAGCCATCGTCCAATTATTTCGTCCTTATTTATATATTTATGTTATAAATATATGAGATTGCTTTTAATTTCCTGTGTTAATTACTACATTAAGTCTTCACAGAAATAAGATTAATTTTTAAAAACAATTATACAGGCTTCTGCAGAATAACATCACAGAGAAAATGCTTTTTAAAGACGGAACAATGGGGCAGTTGTAGGGTAAATCCTTGCGTCTAATTGGCAATTTCTCTGTTTAATCATGTGATCACTTAGAGCTGCTCTTAAATGTTTCTCCTACACTTCGCTGTAAGGAGGAGTAAAACTAATTCTTTACTTTTAGTGTAAAACTTTTTACTCCTAGGCCAGAAAGCCCTTCCTGATTCCTATTCTTGATTTCTATTAACAGTTTTGTCCTCAAAAGCAAACACCTACGACCGTTACTTCCCACAAGCATCTGTTCAGCACTACTAGATAATTAAGAGGTGGCCACTCGACAAAGGCTTACGAGGACAGCAGCAATTTCAAGGAATTTTTGATTATTCCAAATATCCCGTTTGGTAGAATTTAAGAACTCAAAGTGGCAAGTTTTGGGGTGAGACATTCGTCATAAACAGAGGCTTAGCTTTTCATTTCTAACCTTGTTAAGTTAAGAAAAGCGTGATGAAATCATGACTTTTATGTGAAGTCTCGATCCTTAGATGGAGAGAGAGCCTGATACCTGAAGAATATAGATGATTTTGGGTGGGATATGTTAGTTATTCATTTTCAAAGCCTTTGATAATCCTCAAATACACAAACATTCAAGGATTTTTGTGCCCAGTAGGAATACAGATTTCTCTATTTTCATTTTAAAACTTCTTTTTTACCCAGACATTGATTTGTCTGAGTTTAAGCCTTTCATGTGGTGTCCTACATGATGTACACTAACGGTGCGCCTTCGTCAGCGAAGCCAAATCATTGACTCTCATTGGCTAAGCAGGAGTCAGTACTTTTTCCACAGAAGACATTTTGACACGTCACAGTACGAAAAGCACAGGTGTAGATTATGAAATTAACAATGGCTGAATTCCATCTAGCTGCTTCATTTCAGGGTTCCTGGTATTGTGCATGCTGGCTCACTGTCACATCGTCATGGTTTACCAGAACGCCTCGTTAATGTTATTAGTAACACCTGTGCTTTTTCTGCTACGACAAGTCAAAAAGCTGTTTTAGCTTCAGTATTGTTTCTTACATATTCACCTGCTGTTCTTATGGCGCAGCTGCAAGTTATTTAAATCTAAAGGGCTGCCGTGTTCCTCTGAAATCTGTGAAGAAGACAAACTAACCATGAAGCAGAAGTACTTTCTTAATTAGCTGAGCATGCTGCCCTATTACTGAAGACTGTTACAGCACAGACTGACTCTCTATGAGCTTTAACAAATACAGTACAGGCTTGACTGGCTGACCTTTCCAATTCAACTTCCATTAATAATGCACTAATTAAGAGTCTGATTACACTTGAGGAACTTGCCAATTAATACAGCGGGTCATTAAATGCAAATATTTAGGCCTGGACACTCCGAGACAGTCGACTATCATTATGATAACATTAAATGACCGCAGATTTGAAGTATCTTTGTGGTCTAGAGAGAAGAACTGAAAGGTCTGAACTGTCTGACCATCTGTACATTAAAAAACACACATTAGTGGTAAGACACAAATACTCAAGTGTGTTCAGAAACTTCTGACTCGACAGCCCACAGTTAAAGTATGAAAATCAAGACTGACAATATATATACTCTCCTCTACTGTACATTAAGGCCTAAACAGGACTCCTGCTGTTGGCGGTGCCGTGTGGCGCTGCATCTCTTCCTTCTGTGTGAGGTGGCAGCTGATCAGTGAGTGTGTTTGTACAGCCGGCTGCCTCCAGCTATGGAAACAGGAGAGAGAGACTCCCCCCCCCCCCTCCCTCGAGTGACTCCGGTTCAAGGACTCACTGTTAATCTACAGCATCGATACTGTGACAGCAAACGCCGCTACACAAACAAGCATGTGGACATTCTTACATGTACGCACATTTATACACATCCAGCACACATGTATATACACAGCATGCGTGCACACACAGATGGAGCGTGGGTCTTTAGGAATCCAGTTCACCTTGGGAGCGACTTTAACACTGAATAGTGTGCAGGCTAATAGCTGTAAAGTGGGTTAGTGTTAGCGTGTCAGCGGGGGTTTTGTTTGCGGACTCAGCAGCATGTTAAAGAGGCGCCGGGTTCAAATAGATCCACCCTCACCCAGCGGGAGGCTAAGAACTATTATAATCTGTGTTGTTGACATTGTGTGTGTGTGTGTGTGTGTGTGTGTGTGTGTGTGTGTGTGTGCTGAGTTTACATGTTAAAACAGTTCTACACATGCTTTGCTGTGCGTTTATAAAACAAAACACAATAATAAGATGATAAGATGATTACTTTCCTCTTCAATCAATGAAATTAGTGACAATATCAACATTTGGACAATTCATTTTAAAATGATGAAAGGCAAAGCCAACAAGCACAAGCTCCTTAAGTTAAGATTATTGTTTAAGCAGTGGTTAAGAGCAGGCGACTACATGTGTTTTATTAGTGTTCAGTTATGGTTTTGGCTGGAACAACACGTCGTAAATACGTCGATTTGCGTGGAATGCGTCGATGATGGCTGACTGGGGAGGACACGTGATTGGCAGTAGAGGTGGGGAAGATGGCGAGGGAACAAGGGAAATAGAATTTTTAATTTAGAAGCAGGAGAGCCTCAGAGAAGAGAAAGGAAAAGAAAGTTGATTCATCGAGTCATAGTGAGAGTGAACATGAAAAAGAAAGCTACATGGCTGGAATGAAGATGCAGGGTTTGAAAGACGGTGCTGGATGTGGAGCTTTGTCAGAAAAGTACACCGTGGCAAGATGGATTAAGGATAAAGTGGGCGAAGTTAAACTGATCAACATAAAATGATCCAGCTTGATAGTCGCTGAGTGTATGTCAAAGACACAGATGGAAAAAAAGCCTTGAATATCTTGGCGTTGGGTGCTGGGATGGATATCTACCCAGTGGCATGTTTTCTGCTTAGCAAGAAAGCTCCAGTACGAGGTGTCATTGATGGAGTCTCACGCAGAGTGGATGCAAGATTTAAAGAGTGTAAAGGGTTGACAGACAGCTATAGAATGAAGAGGTTTGATGAAGTAGTTAATGAAAAGTATGAGACTAAATCTGTTATGCTTCACTTTGAGTTGGAGTACTTGCCTGATCGAGTGTTCTTGGACATTGTGCCATACCCAGTAAGGCAGTATGTTCCCAAACCATTGTAGTCTAAGAATTGTTGGAAGTTTGGTCATAGTTTGTTTGTATGTAGGAGTGACTTTGCCACATGTGGTAAATGTGGGGAGAATGATTGTGAAGGAGACTGTGAGAAAGATCCAGACTGTCTTCAATGCAGCATGGGAGGCTGACTGTCCAAAAAGAGTAAGGGAGGCAGAAATAATCAGGGTCTCAGACTTAAGCATGCAGAAGTAGGTAAGAAATATTATGATGTGAGACAAGAAGCTAAGAAGGACAAATCAGTCAGGAAGCACGCTGAGTTTTGCTTTTGTAAGGATCAGGTGAAGTCTTTGGCCTTTTTGGCAGTGGTAATTAACTGTACTGCTGGAGTAGAAAGAAAATCTGAGAAAATTGACATAATTGTAGATGCAGCGAGGAGATTTCTGGGTGTTGTGGGAGTTTCTGGAGAAGGTGTGCGGCAGCTGCTGAGAGAAGCTTTTAGGAAGCTGAAAAATAGAGAAGTTATAGCAGAGTTGGAAATGGGTGGGAAGGGGTTATTATTATTTTATTTAGTCAGTGGAGATTTTAGCTTAAATCCAGTAGATGGTGTTAATGCGCTTATAGACCTATAAAACTAAACAACGTAGATTTCCTTTAATGTTACGCTAAGTTGGTGTAAACAAGTGCATTTCTGATTATAATCGGCACCAAGTATTGAAGTAAATCATACTCAACACTATCTACAGTAATTAATGGCAGAATATAGTAAACAACACCTTTCCTAATTAGGCCTACGCTGCATAAATCTTAACTTTTGTGATGAATAGTATCATTAGGTAAAAATTAAAGTTTGAAATGTTTCCTTCATTCATAGATTTCATATAAAAATATGTCACTGATTTTATTTTGTGTGTCTTCTTGTGTCTCAGGAAGAGGCGCAGCTGTGTGCAGATGTCACCGTGCGCTCGCCCCACATGGCCGCCGGACTCTCTGACAGCATTCTCAGCACGACTGTCAGGGATATGAGACCCCTTTCTATTGTGGAGGGTCAGGGCTTCCGTGTGATGGTCAACACAGGGTACACACTTCCCTCCAGGGCCCACTTGACTAAGCTGACGGAGAGAAAATATGAGGAGACTCTTGAGAAAGTGAAAGCGTCGCTCAAAGAAGTCAAAACATAAATCCCTCTCGCCACAGATGCATGGACAAGTACTGCCACTGAGGCATTACTTAGGCGTCACCTGCCACTTTATTAATGAAGAGCGGGAGCTGACTTCATACAGCCTGACCACAATGCCACTTGAAGAGCGACATACAGCTGAAAATATTTCTGCTTGGGTGGAAAAAGCAGCTGAGAAATTAGGTATATCCATGACTAAAGTAATGGTTGTACATGACAATGCTGCTAATGTTGTTGCTGCTCTAAGAATGTTGGAAGAGAGGCATGGGGTTACTTCTCCCGAGTGTGCTGGCCTTACACACTACAGTTAGTTGCTCTGAAGGATGCCAAGATCAGTAAGGCACTCGGAGCTGCAAGATGCCTTGTAAAACATTTCAAGGAGATTCAAGAAGAGTGAGATAGCCGGCACCAAGCTGAAAGCAAAGCAGCAACAAATGGCTACTGAGCACAAACTGATAGATGCAAGACAGACACGCGAGGAAGAGACGCGAGGAAGAGACGCGAGGAAGAGACGCGAGGACTCCAGCGTCATTTCGAGGAGACGGCAACTATTCATGACGCACATCACCTTAAATGTCAAATTTAAGTCAGCTATCAATATGTAGAAATGATTAGGTAACAGTTTCAAGTTTAAAATTAAAATTCATTTACAATCACTTTCACAATCATCATTTCTACATATTGATAGATGGAAGGAAAACACCTAATTTTTTGATTATAGATGTATAGCAGCGTCTGGCTGTCACACAATAAGACACAAATAGACAATTTAAACCCATTAATTACTTAAACAACAGAACTAACAAAAAGGAGCAATAAAAATAGCTGTAGTCTGCAGAATATGTTTAAATAAAATATAGCTTGTTTAGTTTGTGAAAGTCTGAAAGTCGTTTTCTTTTATAGGAGACACGCAGCTGTGCGGCGTCATATTTTCCTGAAGGAGATGAGATGTACTTGAAACGGAAAATAAGAGAAGAAGCTTTTTGGCTTATGAAGAAAATAAAGTTACAAGAGTTTTGTGATTGATTCATGATTCAGTCATTTTTATTTTATGAATAAATATGAAAAGCAGCTGTTGGTGCCGTCATGTCGGTTTCACGGGTAGTTTTCCTGATTTGCTGTATTACAACAACAGCCCGACTGTTTACTGTCCTGTCAGATCAGCTGACCACTCAATAAAGACATTTGGTCAAAGGGGTGTTCCCGTCTGGTAAAAAAAAACTTCCGTGTAAGACACACCTGTGCTCCTCCAGGAGCCTCCACTCACCACGAGGTGCATTTAAGGGACTGGAAGATCCTCGACAATGGCGGAGGGGGAACGAATTCCGAGTCACGGGAGGAGAGAGGACGCGAGGAAGCATAAATTAGCCTAATGAAAAGCACCCAGTGTGGAACAGGATGACTCAGCAAGAGCCAAACCACCAGTTTCAGAGAGGAGGCCGGTGTCTCTGCTGGACACTTTGCTTGGCTCAGATTCACATGAGCACAGCAACAGTGAGGAAGACAATGGACGTGTTCAAGATGATGATACCAACAGTGAAATGGTGAGGAATGAGGTACTATTGAGAACCGCCTGTCCCAAAGGATGAGAACCCACTCAAATGGTGGAAGCAAAATAAAGCAAAGTTTCCCACCTTGTCATACTTAATTTTACGACGCTGGGGTCACTGTGGTATAATTTCTAAGAGCTGTGAGGTGCTGAAACATTGTATTATTCATATCTCATGTATACTTCACAAGACCTCATGTGATTTAATGTAAGGGCACATATGTTGAAGATAATCACACTCATTGCACTTGATCAAACTTAAAGTGTGTTTGTATTAAACTTTATTATTTTTTAAAAATAACCTCAAGAGAGGGTTAAGAAATAGGGGTGTAAAACAGGCAAGAATAACTTAAAAAAAAAAGGCAAAAGGTTAAATAATAGTGAAAAATAAACCAGAATAGCCTTTTTTAAAAAGAGCTGGGCCTAGACACAGCACAGGTAAGTTCTGATATGTTCAGACTTGCCCGAGATCTCAGGCCCAGTAACAGCAGATGTAAGATATTTCTAATAGTGTAATTTGCCAGTATAAGGAGTTGGTCAAGAGGTGTAACCTATGAATAATATAAATAAAGGAGCACAGGCTCTTACCAACTCAGTGTTTTTGGTGAACCTTGGGAACACTTCAAACCTGCTCTCCTTTATTGCCTGGCATTAAAGTTAACAGATTATTAATTTCATTATTAAGATCATTAAAAGATGATTTTTTGGACACCAAAGAGAAGTTTTTCCTGAGCTGATTTTTGGGATATCTAAAACTTCTTCAAACTGAGATCCAGAGATTTATTACTTCAAAATCGCTTCATTGTATTTTGTAAGGCGGCGCAGTGAGAAGAGTGTATCTGACGTACCTGTATGCAGGTTCCTGTGTGTTCTCGACACAGGCTGCAGGACAGAGCCCATCGGCTGGCGGGGATGTGGGACACCTTGGTAATGGGCTCCATCTTCTCTGGACAGCCTATACTCACCTGCAGGGAACACATAACAGGTAAAGATACATTCTGAAATTATTAGTTAATTAACTGATTAGTCCTTCGACTGAAAATATTGTTAACACAAATTTTGAGAATAAATGAATCCTTTAACTCGTTTATTAAGAAAAAATGCCAAACACATGCTGGTTCCAGCTTCTCTAATATGAGGGTTCGCTTCTTTTTTTAATATCACAACTGATGCAACAATTTGAAGATGTCTCCCCGGGTTCTGAGAAGCCTGTGATGGGTATTTTCACTATTTTCTAGACCAAATGATTAATCAATAAATGTTATGATGCCAAGTAGTTATTTCATTACAGTTATTTGCTGATTACCAGCTGGAGATCACGCGTCACCCATACAGTATTTTTATTTTACACCAAATTCTGGATTAACCTTGTTCCACATTTGATTTAAAAAAAAAAAAAAAAAAAGACCAAATCTTCCACCTTTATTCTCTTTGGGAAACCATTATTGTTAAAGCCCAGTGTGACTGGCTTTCTCTGAGCAGCCTATTCAAAACAGCTTTGGCCCCCGAACCTCGCTGCACCGAATACAACCAAAAAGTTATTGACCTGTGCCAACCAGCCACGCAGAATAGAGCGGAGAGCACTCATCACTAAAGTGCCATCCCTTCCTTCCTTCCTCCGCCGCTTATTTCTTTCCAAAAACCATTCCACCTCTTTCGCATTCACTTATTCTCATATTTGCAGAATGGTCTTCTCTTGCTTGTCCTTCACACTCGCATTAACAAGCTGAACGCACCCCTCCCTCTTTGTCCACTTGTCCTTCTGTCTGATTTTCTTTTTCTCTTCTCATCTGCTCATCCACAGAACAAGCCCACGGCCTTGTTTTTTTTTTTCTGCTTTTATTGATGTTTTTTTTTTGTACAACCACTCAATCAGAGTAGGGGTCAATTTTCACTCCAATGAGGATGTCAATAGAAAGTGCTATTCAGACAATGATGCCACAACAGGCACCGTCAATGTTTGCTTCTTTTATACAATTGATGTAAGAACTGATCCATAGCAAAAGGATCTCCAGCTTTTAAATGCTGTAGTTAATTGATTGGTTGCTCTTAACCCTGATTCCCACACACACAACACACACAATCAGGGAGGTTACACTTTACACAATTCCTCCACTTTCTCCTCTTCTGTTGGACTGTGGGACACATATACGGAAGCTTCCCATGTGTGTGTGTGTGTGTGATTAATATGCTCATTCCCCGATATTTTAGCCCCAATTACTTCACTTTTCAAAGCTGGTAGATGAAAAACTGACGACATTTGAAATCACTTGAGTGGAAATGGGAGAAAATCACAGTGTTAAATGAAAAGGCATTTTAAAAGAGGGGCCCCACGTCTTTGTGTATGTGTGTGTGTGTGCGTGTGTGTTATGAAAAGCCATTTAAAGAGAGACCTCTCTCTTGGGGTTGAAGGCTGAGGGCAGCTACACACACAGCGCTGCAGGGGGGCTGTATCGTTTGAAGGCTGGGTGGCTTGTTCACGCACACAAACAAACACACACACACACACACACACAAACCAGCACTTTCTATAAATTACACTCTCGCACATGGAGCCTCTTTCCTGGAAATTTCCACTACTATCATTCTACAAAAATCTACTAGCCAGTGTTGTGATGTGTGTGTCCTGTTAGCGTGTGCGGTAATTTGCGTGCACGTCTGGTATTAACACCTCTTTAGCTCATGCAAGCACACACAACTGAGGACATGTGCACAAACGCACGTATAGCACTGACATGCAAATTATCTTTTTTTCCCCCCTCCACGGTAGGAAGAGAAAACAAAAGCGAACTGAGCAGTGAAAACAATTAGCCCAATCAAGGGTGACAGAAGGCAATTAGAAGTAAAAGGTTTGAGGTGCCAAAAGCCACTCCATTACTGGGAAATCTGCTGGTGGCGTGTGTTGCTGAATAGGCTGAAGACACATGACTGACTGTCTTAAAGTTTAAAGATGTGTGCAAGGCGTGAAGCAACATCCGTCCCTGAACCTCTGTAAATGAGCGGCTGCTTTATGCCCATTTGGAGCCGTTTTTCCAGAAAGGTATCATCAAGACACACCAAGTCAAAATGAGCGGCTGCTTGGCTGCACGCTTGACAAACAGATTCCTCATGAAACAATTCGCATTATCTGCAGACTAGACTGGTCTAGACTGAAGAAGCTACATGAAGTATTTTAAGCATTTACTGTAAACAAGGAAACCACAGAGGGAAAAAAAAAAAAACTGGAAGGTGCAAGTGTTTCTTAAAATCAAGGCCACATTTTCCAGTAAAACTCTATTGTTCCAGATTTCTTTCAAGTGCACTCACTTGACATATGAATGCTTAAAGAGTTATGGGTCGCTGTAGTCATTCCTCCTCTCTGCACTGATTGCGAAGTGATACCTGTTTAGCAGAGTGACACTCTAATTCACAGCCCCTGTGCAAGAATGCATTTCCATGTCAGGCTTTACCAGTTTTTTTTTTTTTTAAATCAAGTTGGCATTTTCCAACACTTTTGGTTTGAAATTCCATCTTTGTGTTTTTATGTTCCTTGATGAGTTGCAGCATTGTATGTAGGCTTGTTGCTGGGACAAAACAACACCGATAAATAAACCTGCACACCACCGTCAGGATGAAGAGACTCATTTGATTTGTCAAGTTCAGACTGCTGGCGCCTCATATTACTTACAGAACGCGGGCTGTGGTGTTTGTCCAGAATAAAGAGGAGGGATGATTACAGCAACACATTACCCTTTCAACGCACATATCAGCAAGTGAGTGTTGTATGAAGATAAACTCACCGACATTACAAATGTTTCTCACTGACATAAAGAGCATGGATCCCATTATGCATGCAGAGAGCATAACACAGTTTATTTGTATGTATGTTTGCATGCAGAATGTTTGCCTAATTAAGCGAGTGACCGCGGACAAAACGGCTCTCATTGTCAAATCTTACAGTGAGCTGTGCTACTACTTTATTTCTGCGGCGTCCTTAATGGGAGAGCTTGTCTTTAAATAGATATAAGGAAAAGGTTTCGTGAGCAGCCTTTTGAGAAACATGAGTAGTGGGTTACAGCATGTTTCTGTTGTTTGAAAATGGCGGAAAAGAAAAATCACCGTCCTTGTAAGAGTGTGCAGTGAAGTGTTTCTTTAGAAGGATGCAGTCCGGTATGGGAGGAGGATGAGAGAAGTACAATTCAGTCAAAACAGCTTTTCCATGTCCGAAAGCCATTTATTTACGTTCATGTTTTACAAACATTCACCACACCACAAGTTTTTTTTTGCCTCTTGGTGTTTGTGCAGTTTCTGACTCCATTGACCACTAAGCTAATGCAGGATAGATGGATTTTGCACTAATTTGGACAACAGCTGTATGCACTCATGCAAATGTAAACAACAGCCACTCATGTTCTAGAGTCACGCTGAACCAATGGTCACCCCTCACAGGGACAGGGATACAGATTTCTGTATGTGTGTGTGACTGGGATCATAAACACAAACACGCAGGAGCTCCCATAGCTAAATGAAAACACTTTGAACCTACTGATGTGCAACAATTACAGGACCTTAAGCACAAAAACACGAAGAAGTGCATGAAAATCCTCAAATTTGCAGTTTCAAGATTGCAAAAAATAATTTGCATCAGACTGTATTTGGACCTTTCGACCATCTTGACCCCCGTACTGTATGTTCCCACGAATCTCACCTCAGGGATCCATAAGGCACAGCTGACGTGGACCCACTTGGTTCCACTGCGGGTGGGCTTGAGGGCTCCACCTCTTTTAGGGCAGAGCAGACATTTGGGCTGGACACCCAGAGCGCAGGTCCGACACAGCCAGTTCCCCTGGGGTACCTTCAGGATGCCATAACATGCCTGCAGCAGGGAGAAAGAGACTTTTTAACATTAATTTCCTGATTTAAAGCAGTATTTAGACAATACACTCATTTGCTGTCTTGCCAAGAGTAGAAATAGATGAGAAGATTTCTGCCAAAGTCTGCTAAAACATGCAAAAACATTTGTATGGTCTTAAAATTAAATTTAATTCACATACATTTTGGGATTGTAAAATACATGAAAATACCATTAGTTTCAATTTCTTTATGATTTTGAGATACATTCCTCCCTTTATTGAACTTCTTCAACACAATAGTAAGAGAAGAGGGCAGACTGGAGGAGAGAAGGACCGATGATTTATAACAGGCCGGATTTAAACTCATGATTTTAATCAGCTACGCCACAAGGCCACCCAGTCATCTTGTTTTTATGTCAGAGTCCCATTACTTTCATTTTTGGAAACAGCAGACTGTTAGTGGTTGCTGCTTCTAAAAGTAAAAATCTGCTGCTTATTTCTCCTGTCAGATAAAACCAGCAAATTCACACATTTCAAAGTGACACATGGCAAAACATTTATCACTCCTTCCTTTGCCTCATCTCACACCTCACAAAGGTCATGCGACAATAACACATACAAAATACACGCCAAAAAAATACCCTTAAACAATCCCCTCCTCACATTACTGTCCCGCCCCAAAACTTTTGTTTCAACCGGAATCAACTTACGGAAGCAAAACATTTTCAAAACGCCATTTGTTGTTGTCTTAAAAACACAGCAGGTTATTATACCATCTGCACTCCACCCATTTCCCTTTTCCGCTAACACACGGAGGTGTCTTGAAAGTTTTTTTTTTTACGCCAACATAATTGCATAATAATATTTGATAAAATTCAGTCCCCACTGTCACTAACGAAGATTGATTTTATTGTCAGATAACTGAACTCTCTACAGTACTATGGGGAGTGAAGAAAAGGAGAGAGTCATTCTTAAAGCCTCTTCTTTTTTTTTTTCCAATGTGAGATTAATCAAATCTAATTTCTAAAGAGTCAAATCAAACCAGGACTTTTTTTTTTTTTTTGACTTGAAACCCAAATGAAATTCCCCAGCCGAAACCCCCAGAGATTTCCCCGCCATAACTTCAGGAGCCACTGCTGCTACATTCAGAACAGGCCTCAGTATGCAGTCCCGAAAAATACAGCACGATCACTTATAAGTAGATTAAAAAAAAAAAAAAAACCCACAAACTTCACACTAACAGGATGATGTCAGGAGTGACAGGAGCACAGGAGGAAACAAAATGAGACATCAAAGACTCTGTCTTCATTAAAAGCAATTAAAGCATTTTATTGATCAAAGGATTTTATTGATCAAACAAAACGCTTCAGTAAGCGGGGCCTGTTTTTTCCCCCGCTGAAGGTTATGCAGACCGCCTTACAACAGAAGCAACAGACAGTGCTGGATGTTTACAGTATTATCTGAAAGCAATAATATTACTTAATACTCCCCAGGAGCAGCAGCAGCTTCGTTCACTGCCCGTTACGTTTTGTTTCCATGACACCTCCATGTTCTACTTAACAAAAACTGGGAAGACACTGAGGAGGCTGAGGACACACATACACGCACCAGAAACAGGCAGAGGTGACATCATGCACACTTCTGCCAAATGGAGAGAGCAGTGAAGGTGGTTTAAACACTGGAGGTTTCAAAATATTGACAGCAAAGGCTTAAATAAATGGAAATGTTTCATGAGGTGGCAAATGCGTCAGTCCATCCATGTTTCTAGACCCCAAGAATATGACAATATGCTGTGGTGAGAAGCTTTGTGTACATTCAAAACTGATTGCAGCTTCTGAAATGTGAATATTTTCTGGTTTATTTAGTCCTCTATGACAGTAAACTGAATATCTTTGGACTTCCAGTTGGGACAAAGCAAAAACATCTGAGGACGTCACCTTCAGCTTTGGGAAACTGATTTTTTTCACCATTTTTGGGCATTTTATAGACCAAACGACTAATTGATTAATCAAGAAAATAATAAATGGAAAAAAAGACGTTAGTTGCTGCTCTACTTTTTTTGCTTGCTTCAGTAATTGGCAGACTAAAGAGCTACACAACAAAAATTGTCTTTTTTTTCACCTGAATGCTTGCTGAAATGATCCTGTTTTCCCTTTTTTCCCCTCAAAATAATTTCACTTCGATTTCATATATAAAAGGAATGAAGATAAATCTAACAAGCGTCTCCTGAAGGCAGCAGATAATATTTGGCACCAGGTGTCAGAGGCAATGAGCACGGTTTTTCTTTTTTTTTTTTTTTTTACACATTGTGAGTGAAATGTTAGTTGACAGACCGACATGAGATTTGGTCTGCAGTCGGAGGAAACTATTTCCAGAGGCAGAGATGCTACGATGACACTGAAGGTGTGTTAGTGCCACCGGTGCCAACAGAATAATTAACACTGTGTCACTGTGTAACAAATACAGCAGAGTCCCTCAAGCCTCAGGTTGTCACAGGCACCAGTTGTGAAATTGCGACTGTACGTGTTCTTTCATGTTGTTGTTAAATGAAGTCAGGGGGAGAAAAATACCATATGTAAGGTATGAAGAAAACAGCTAAACCTCATATTTGAACAACCTTGATTTTGTGTTTTACTTCTTCAGCATTTAGAAGTTATTTTCTTTTCCTTCCTGACCTGATGAACGCAGACGTTGCACTTGTCGCAGAAGACCATCTCGTTGCCGTCCTCTCCCTCCGGCGAGCGGCACACGTCGCACACCACGTCCTCGTCGTACTCGATGCCCAGGCCTTCCTCTGTCTCGATGGCCTGCCGCATCTTCTCCTCACACACGCTCTCCAGCTCCACCAGAACATACTCCATCGTCAGCTCGTCCAGCTCTGGTAAGGCTGCGGGGTGAGAAGACAGAAAGTAAAACGTGATTAGTGTTCACATGCTCGGCCAGTAAAGCCGATTCTGATAGAACACAAAGTTGTAGCCGTGACAGCAGATGTTGCTCCAGATGTGGATGCTGCCGCGAAGAAGCTACAAATTCTAAAACGTGGATGCTTCACACACATCTTCAACCCGGCAGCACAGAAGATCTTTACAGTCACCACAGTTTCAAGGTGGACACCCAAGATTAGTGTCACCAAATTAGGATCCAACCAAATGTGAAATATGGTCACAATCTCCCCTTCTGTCCCTGAGTCATGGTGTTGAATAATGGCCAGAAAAGTGTTTTTGCAGAACATGATGATGTGACAGTGAAGCTGAACTTTGCCTTTTTTGGATATAAAATGTCATCACTTCATCATTTTATCCTATTAGACATTTGTGTGAAACTTTTTTCATAATTAGCGTATGAATTCATGCGTTTTGTGAGGTCACAGTGACCTTGAAATTTGACCAGCATATTCTAATCAGTTCATCCTTGATTCCAAGTGGATGTTTGTGCCAAATTTGAAGAAATTCCCTCGTGGCGTTCCTGAGACGCCACGTTCACGAGAATGGGACGGATGGCCACGGCTGTCGCAAAGCGCGGAGGCATAAAAATGTAAAAAAGTGTTGAAAGCATGAATTGACATGACCAGTGGGAGGAAGGATGAATATTTGAGAAAATACAAAGCCTGTACACAGCAATTAAAACTGAGAGTGCAGTAACAGGGTCAACACTCAGAGGTTTCTTTCAGTTCTTGTTATCGACAAGGAAACTCAAATTGAGCGAGCCAATTTAATAAATTCAACTCATTTTTGGCAAAAAAAAAAAAAAAACACTTTGTCTCACAATTTAATTGGAAATGCAAACATCTTTCCTTTGCTTCTGCACCTCACAAGGTCACTTTCTGTTTTCTTTGGGCCAGCTTAGGATGAAATGTGCTGAAAATTAGCTGCAGGATGTAGGAGTATGTGGAGTCGTACTTCACTCTTTGCTAACCAGAGAGAAGCAGAGAAATGCTACACGTGCTCTACTACGGGCGCATTTGCAATCAAAGCCAAGAGAAACGACGAAATTTGCCGTTAAGCCCTTCTTGCTGACAGCTCAGTTCACTTTGCAAGTATATGTCTGCATTAGCATTAGTATTCCTGCTCCATTTGCATCTCAAAGTAATGCCTTGCTCTAAGGCTGGTTAATAGTTGATGAAAACTGATTTAACTGGCAAATGCGAGCTTTCGTCCCCATAAAAAATACAAGATTTGAGAGCAAGAAAGTAAACAGTATGGTTTCCAGGACGGTGGCAAACAGATGTGGTATATTATTATCTCATTCCATGCAATAAGATTACAATGATTATACAAAATGGTTAATAACAAGGCATTAAATCTAGTGTGAAAAGAGTCTTTTTTTCTGAAATGAAGATGATTATTTGGATAACTGTTCAAAAGCAGGAAAAAAAGCCTTTTAAATAATGTTACTTTGACACTGACTGCTGGCTGTAAATGAAGACCGTGCTCACATGAATCAAATTAGTCAGCCAGTAAAGCCAAATCATCTGCTCTGCCACCATCTCTGGATGTTGGATTTAAAGTTATAGAAAACATTTGCAGCAAGGTGATCAGTATTCCAGAGGACTCCTTCCCCACTAATAAATAAAATACATCTAATCAATGCACATTTTCTGTCACGTTACTGTTCATCTCAAAAAGTGGTGTTGCCCGACTCGTGCAGCAATAAAGAAACTTTTGCTGTCCTAGATTCTATAGCTGAAAATTATTTATTGATTTATTTGAAGGATTCAGCACTCAGTTGGGATTTTTTTTTTTTTTAAGTGGAGATGAGCATCCTGTTTCACTATCTATTATTTATGTCACTCAATCCCTGCCCACCCAAAACTAAATGAAAAATACAGAAACAACTTTATTTACAGATTCTTCAGCATCTTCTTAGCAACAGTTTCACATAAATGAGTGGAGCTCAGACTCACACAAATCCAACAAAAACACCTTTATCCTTGAGTATTATTTTGGATTTTTATCACCAACTTTAATACGAAAAATCAATCACACAATCACATATTAATTTTGGATTTAGTCATAAGCACAAACGCCCTAAATGAAGAACGAAAAGGAGACTATGTGATGGTGGTTGTCGAGGATTTAGAAGCTGCTTGTGGAGCAGCTAAGAAAAAGGAGGCAGAGTTAGATATTAACCTGCTGTGACATTTACATCATGAACTGAGCACACAGGAGGGAGGGAAGCGGCACCATTATTCACACGTTTGAGGAGGATGTGTACAGCATGTGTCTGTACTCTGTACTGTGTGTGCTTCACTGTATTTATCTTCTGTGTGTTTCTGTGTTTGTACATGTGGCGGCTGTGTGCACAAATTTATCATTATGTGTGCGTGCGTGTGTGTGTCTCATGACTGCATTTATCTGTTTCTGCATTCAACATGCACACACACACACACAGATTTCAATGAATGTATTATAATGCTATAATGCATGATCTTTAAAGGATAGGTTCACAATTTTCCCAAGTCTGTCCTAAAACAACAGTCAGGTGCCCAAATGAACACTGAAAGAGGTTTTGCTCGCTGTCATCTTTCCTCCTGTTCATACTGACTATAAGATCCCCTCCAAAAGTGCTTACAATGCAACTGATGGGAGACTAAATCCACAGTCCTCATTTTGAGACAAAAAAAATGTATTTAAAAGTTTTGTGAAGATAATATGAGGCTTCAGCCGCCTGAGTTAGTCAAATAAAGTGGATCAGTATCTTCCACAGTTAGTCTTTTTTAGTGAAAAGTTCCTTCTTTGTGACAGACCGTGTTTTACTGTTCAGCTGCAGTGGAAGGATCGTGACAGAAAGAAGGAATCTGGCACTAAACAGACTGTAACTTTAAAAGATATTGACTTGATTTGACTCATTTGGACGGCTGAAGCTTCACATTAGCTTCAAATAAACTTTTAAATTGATTTTTTGCACAGAAGGAGGACTGTGGATTTTGTCCCCCATCACCTACATTAAAGTGCACTATGAAGGCATCTCTTAATGGTCAGTATGAACAGGAGGAATGATTACAGCAAGAAAAACATGTTTCAATTTTAATTTGGGCACCTGGCTATTGTTTTAAGACTGACTTGAAAAATTGTGAACCTGTCCTTTAATACCAGGGGTTTTCTCTGTTACTACTGACTGTTTTTCCTTACTAAGTTTTCTGCAAGAGATCAAGTTTCCTCTAAGCTGAATAATCAGAAAATCAAATTAACACCATCTCTAAACCCAACTAAAAATGTTAAAATAAACAAAATTACAGCAGGTCCAGTATCAGTAACACTCAGTCCTCCAAGTGCACATTTTGAATACACACACGTATACATGTACAGAATACAGTACGTGGAAGACTGGGACAGAAAGTGATGAATCATCCTAAAAGATGTTTATTATGTGTTATGCGGCATGTACTGTAACCATTTGGCTACCAGGACGCTTGTGCTGAGTCATCCTATCATGACTCCACAGACATACAGCCTCGCCCAGCAGAACCAATCAACCATCTGTTTGTTTGTTCTAGCATTGAAGGTTATGAGAAACAACCCGCCTCAGCTCCAGGAAGAGTGTGTGTGTGTGTGTGTGTGTGATTTAGGGAGAATGAATCCCAGAAATAAGGCCTGAAACCCCAGCGGGGATTTATAAACACAATTACTACGCTTTATCTGAAAGGACCCGATCAGATATTGAATAAAATGGTGGAGATGGGAGAGATGCTCGGGGTCAGCAGTTGTCACCATGGCAAAATGGAGGATGTAGCAAAGCAGGGGAGGGGGAAGTGACAGGAAACTGCAGAAGAAAATAAAATAGAGAAGACAGAAGAAGCAGGGGATGACAAAGGAGGAGAGGAGGGAGGAAAACAGGAAAGCAGTGAGTCAGAAACCAAATTTTTTAAAAATGTAACTTGGAGGTGAGTTTTCAATTTAGAAATTGAGAGAAACAGCTGGAAATGCTTTCTTTTTGATGGAACATATCTAATATAGCACTCAGGGGTGGAAAAGGGGAAAAAAACAGACATGAAGCTAAAAGAAAACTGTCCTTAGGTAACATTTTGTAATAAAATACACAGTCTCATTTGGCTGAAAACCACCCTTTGCTAGTGTCATTCCTCTGGGAGCCTTTCATATGAAGGCAGTTTATATAACTTAAAGTCATTTTTCAATACCTACGTCCTGTAAAAGAATCAAACAATCCCCGTTTCTCCTGAAGCCAGCTGAGCCTGTCAATGTGCAAACCTCTGCAGCTTCAATCATTAAGTTTTCATGAGAGAAACGGTGGCATTTCTGTGCGGCATCAGCCATGTTTGTGGCTACCGGTTTATGTGTTACCCCAATTTAATAGTGCTGAAACAAGTGGTCGATAAATCAATCAGTTTGAAAATTAAACAACTTTGATAACTGATTCATCTTTAAAGTGATTTATAAGGTAAAAATTTGCTGGTTAAAGATTCTGGGATTTTTAAGTTTTTGTTGCTTTTCTTTGATTTGTATCATTGTACGTTGAATATAATCAGATAATCAGAAAAATAATCATCAGATTATTGGAAACGTAAAAAAAATAATCAGTTGCAGCCCTACCCAAGAATATGTCTGTTTAATGTCAAAATGTTTACTGGGTATTATCATCAATTTATGCAGTTTGCACTCACCCATCTGTCTGAACTCGTTGTTGACCAGCTCCAGCCAGGCAACGTCCAGGTCGTCCAGGTCATAGCAGCTGTAGAGCTGTGTGGTGGGAGGCTGGGTGTCGCCCTCCCTCTCCTGCCTGCTGTGGGATTGACCACCTGTTGACTCCGGCAGTAACCTGGAACAAACGCAAAGAGGTGTACAGACAGTTTAATATGCGGTCTGGAAACACAACAACACCTTAAAAAATTTGCTCCATGTTTCGTTCCAAAATGCCTCAGCTGCCACAGCTCAACTTACATAATGACTGGCAACAGAAAGTGAATAAGCCCAATTGTTGAACCTGTTTATGGGTTTTGTTGACCTGTTTATTTCCATTCTTTGACAGATTGACATTTATGAAGCAATTACATACAACATAGAGTGCTGCGTGTTAATGGCACCTGCAGTCACGTATCTGCACACTGTTAACACTTACAGCACAACCTCATGTTTCTTCTAGTATATTGCAGAGCATCGATAGCTTTGACTGTTTTTATTTTCAACCTTGGGGGCTAGACAAAATAATTTGAACTCTGAAGTAGAGCTGCAACAATCGTCAGAAAATTAATCAGCAACCATTTTGATAATCAAATAATTGTTCCAGTCATTTTTCAAGCAAAAAGGCCAAATATTTGATGGTTCCAGCCTCTTAAATGTGAAAATTTGCTGTTTTTCCTCGTCATATATGACAGTTAACTGAATATCTTTTTAGACTGCTACAGCTTAGTCATATTAGACTTAATGCATATCAGCAGCATTTAGCAGCTATAAAAGAAGTCTAGAAAACAACACTTTGATATGCGAGTTTTTAAGAAACATGGAATAGAGAGGTCAAATAATTTAATCCCAAATGTTAGGTATATCAGTCAAATAATAAATGCATCAAATAAAAGTGTTAAATGTTTGGAATAGTCTGGAAAATCATGACAACATAAGCCAAACACAGAGAAACTGCATCAAGAAAGACTAATAAGAGGAACCCTTGTTTCAGCATTTACAGTGATAATCCAGTCACTTTCAAGTCTTTAACCATGAAGTGTTCATTATATTTTGCCCAAACTGCATTTGCATAATTGTGTGGTAATTGTTCAAAGCTGTACATGCTCTGTGACAGACTGCAAAATCCTGCACCGCTCATGACAACAGGAAATAATGGGAGCCGCTTTTCATGTCTGAGGCTCTCCCTAACAGTCAGGTCCTCCTGACCTGATGGTCCAGAAAGACTGAATCAGACTTTGGCCAAAAAAATAGAAAAAAAAAAAAAAAAAAGGCTATTGAAACAATGACAAATCGAGTGGTTGCAGCAGTGACAGGAAGCTCCTCCAGGCAGTGTCTGGTCTCCGGAGCCTCGGGCCTGAATGTCTCTCATGTCAACAACAGCAGGAAATGGGGTCAGGAACTCTGCTCGACCCACTGGGAACCAATAAAGACTCAAACACACTTACACACACACACACACACACACATACAGGCACGAATAAAACATCTGGATACTCCACGAGCTAATAAACACATATAGACAAAAAAAAAGCACAAAATATGGCATATATACACACATACACCTAAAACTCACCATCAGGCAGGGAGACACCACACCCATGTAATCAGAGAAAAACCAACACACTGTGCAGATCACACACACCATCTCTCAGCTCTGTGTTTTGCATAGGAACACACACACACACACACACACACACACACACACACACACACACACACACACACACACACACACACACACACACACACACACACACACACACACACACACACACACACACACACACACACACACACACACACACACACACACACACACACACACACACACAACCATTATTCCCGCACGCTGAACTCGTGACCTTTGTGTGAAAAGGTGAAGTACATCAGCGATCACAACAACAAAACAAAATAACCTTTTCGATCTCCATTTGACTCACATCTTCAGTGGCTCATTATCATACCTCTCAGTTACTATCATCATCATCATCCTCTGTCACTGCCGTTGCCCTCACATCGAGCAGCACTGCGATCATCATCATCCTCATCATTATCATTATCATTATCATCGCCCCTACTGCCGTCATCCTCACAACAGCTGCCCCAGTTTAATTCAGTGAGCTTCACTAGAATTACATTTCACGTGTTGCTGGCACAGTAACAATATGAAGTCATATTCATAGTTATTAATAGACTGAAACAAGGAGAAGAGACAAATATAAACACATACATTAATATTGGTGCAATTGTACTGTGATTGTCAGTAAAGTAAAAACTCAATCCTCACTTTTGCATCCTCTTCTTGTCTTTCCTCATTTCTCTCCTACTTCTTTCACGTCTTTGCGCCTTTCTGTTCATCCACTCTTCTTACCATCCCTCTCCTCATCCTCAGTCACTTCTAGTTCAACCCACATCTCTTCCTCTTCCCCATCCATTCTTCTTCTTCCTATTTGATGTTTGACACCGAAAACATGCAGAAAATGTCCCTGCTGACATACGGTATGAACTGCACGTGCTCCACTGGGATCAACTCATTTGCAGATCAGTCACTGTCACCATCACGGTCATACGCGCATCAGCGATTTACAGCATTTTCTCTGCTGATACTGCATCAATTAATCTGCTAAAAAGCACAGATCTGTTCAATTTATGTCTGCAAATGGCTACTTCAGACCACCAGTACAGGATCCATTGAGGCAAATGTGTAAACATTGATAAATCCAAATATCTAACTTTCTGCGAGGACATAAAAAGGCAGAAAATTGAACCCTGTTTTGGCCAAGGATCAGGCTGATATCTGATACTGGACAAACAGGCCTGGCCAGTCAAGGGGCAGGGGAGAAGGGAGCGAAAAAAGAGAGAGACAAAGACACACAAGAGAGACACACACATACGCAGGGAGAGACAAGAATAGGTTTCATACTGGAGACACTGGGCTGGTTGTTTCGGTTATGTAACGTTAAAAGCAGCTTCAGTGTCTTATTACATTAGCGGGTGGTGTTATTGCATTATTAAAGGATAAGGCTGGCAATATTCTATAGTTTTTGTTATTGTCAACAAATCCCATGTCTTTCAATACTACATTTCATCTATAAAATGTCAGACGTTGAGAAATGCTTCCTAAAGCCTAATGTGACATCCTCAAATATCTTGTTTTGTCCTGACCAACAGTCAACAACTCAAAGATATTCAGTTTACCATCATTGAAGATGAGAGACAAGAAGAAAGAAACCAGAAAATATTCACATTTGAGAGCTGGAAGGAGAGAATTTCTGCAGTTTGAATGATTAATCAATTATCAGAAGGAGTTTCCGATTAATTTTGTGTCAATCAACTAATCGTTGTGGCTCTATACAAAAGCAATACTTTTAATACTTGTAGGATCAATTCATTGTTGGTTTTGGTCTTTTCATGGGATTTGTTGTCAGTAAGAAAAATATAGATATCACCAAGCAAAAACTGATTACCAATTCAATAATGTGTAGAAGTGGTGTAATACACTGAGAAGTGAAAAGGAGAAAAAGATAATGACAAGAACAAGACCATGAAAAGAAGACAGAGGAGGCTCAGGAGACAAGAGATTCCCTGCCAAACATTTTGACACCGAGTAGATGATACCTGTAACAAAACTGAGAACCTGTGTAAATTTAGAGCAAAAATAAAAGTTGATACCATATCTGAAGTCACCCAAGCTGTCCATTTGTGAGATTAGACCCTTTCCGACTCACTGATATCAGTTCAAAACAGTTGGAACAACCTTTCAAAAAAGTTTTAAAGAGACGTGAGATCATGTCATGTCAATTTAGTGCCTCTTTCTACCCTGTCTGTCAGATTTCTAGGTATCGTCTTTCTATTACCAGTGTGGTGACATTTGAGGTGAGCTGGTTTGGATGTCAGAGGTAAAGGAGAAGAAACATGAAGAGGAAACATGAAAGGGACGCGTCGCCTCATAATAATGCTAAGTCATCCCAGTGAATAGGAAGCAAGTGAATAGGAGGTCAGAGTACAATGTGTTCTTCCACTGGTGAGTATCATGTATCCCATAAATAAATGTACAGTGCGAGCACACACACATGCGCGCACACAGACACACACACACAGAGGACACACACACACACACAGACACAAACACAGATCTTACATAATGTAGGCAAACAAAACCATTTGCGAAAGGTCTCCTATTTGTCCAGGCTTTATCATGACAACAAAGGCAGAGATAAAGTGCAGAGTTGTCTGTCAATACTGAAAACAATTGCAGCTCTGTGTGAAACTGTAAATAGATGTTCTGTCTTTTTATGGGGTTTAGACCAATCCTGAGAAGTTTAGATGAGCCAAAAGCCTCTAAAACTGCATTTTATAGCATTAGCATTTTGAAAATCTGCTGAAGACTTTTTTAAACTTCATATAAACACACTTGTATTAGCAATTAAGGCTGCAGCTAACGACTATTTTCAATATTGATTAATCTGTCGATTATTTTCTAATTTAGTTGATAAGTCGTTTGGTTTATAAAATGATAGATGCAACCTAAAATGTCTTGTTTTGTCTCAACAAACAGTCCACAACTCAAAGATATTCAGTTTACTATCATAGACCAAAGACACCAGAAAATATTCACTTTAAAGAAGCTGAAACCAGATAACTGTAGCGCTTTTTCTTAAAAAATTACTCAAAACAATTAATAGATTAATCAACTAATCGTTGCAGCTCTACGCTCAATATTTGCATTTTAATAATATAAATGCATTTTAAAGCTGCACTAGGGCAATTGTGTACTGTATTGTGCTTGTAATTATTTAAAACGTCCCTTTTTATCCACAGATTTCGCAACATCGCCGATAACAGACTTCATTGGACAGAGCTTCTCAATTTATTTGTTCTTAATTTAGATTGATGTACTTGTACAGGTTTATCTGTTTTTCTAACTTTCAAAAGCCATTACCAGGATATGGAAAGAATGTTTTTAGCTGAAAATAATAATAAAGAAACCTTAGAAATCCCTTCTGTTTACATTTGAGGAGTCTAATGAGGAGAGCAGCAGAGGAGGAATATTTAGATGTTCCCTCCTTGGAATCATGACGATACAACAGCAGAGTTTGCTTTGATCTTAATGGTGCGTCCCATGAAATATTTATCAGGAAGAACTACACACGGTGGGGCTCTGATTCTTAAAACAATGAAACCCAAACACCCCCACATCCCTCTGCCAGCTCTGAGGCCCTGAGCAGAAGTGTCTTTGGTTTACTATACGCGATGTGCCTCTGGGGAGCAGAGGAGTGGGAACTGTAAAGTATATCTTGTGGCGTAACACTGCTGAATAGGATGTTATACGAGCTTGGCCAGGGAGGACAGGTGATTTATATGTTTGTGTGTGTGAGAGAGAGAAAGAGAAAGAAAGAGAGGCGAAGAGAGAGGTCAAATAACTGATGCAAATAATTCTTCAGACTTGGATTCAGTGGAAGATTTTGGTTGATTTACCTGAAAAAAAGCGTCGATTATCAAAATAGTTCCCAATTAATTTACTGCCGATCACTATCCTCAATATTACTCAACATGGAAACTCAGGACTCTGTTGGATGATGTAACGATCCTATAGGTTTAAGTTATGGCCTTCAGTTTTAATTGTTTCAACTTCATTTCTGAGAAATCATGTTTTGTCCCTTATTTTGGCATGGCTCAAAATACTACAAGACCCATGAGCCATGGCTGCCATTTCTGTGGAGGAGAGACCGGTCAGTGGTGCAAATCAGAATGATCGTGCATTCAGAACGTTTCGCCACCATAGTTGCTGAATTAATCCACAATTGAGTCAAAATTTGATTTAAGCGTCAGATTGTGTTTTCAGTTTGATGTTCACGTTTCAGTTTCATGTTGTAATCTTGACCTTCCGCCCGCTGGTAACATCGCATGTAAACAAATTTTACACTCATTTATTGGCTGTTTGTTGACTTCTGCCCCAAAATTTGTATGCACACAGTCTTTTACCCTCGACTTCTTATCAAACAACCAGATATTTTCTAATGCAGTTGTTCATCTTTTGTGCTGATGATCTAACCTGGAGAGTTTCATGCCAATAGAAGCCGCAGAAGAGCTCCAACTGTGAGTCACCTAACATCGTCTATGGGGGAAAAACAAATAGGACTTTCACTACTGGAACCAGGGGCGCCCAAAATAGCTCCTCCCACTTCACACTAATCACTAATCACTGTCACATGAAGGCAAAATGCCAAAAGAAAAAATCTTTCACAAAAAAAAAGAAAAGAAAAAGAAAAATAAGTGCCATATAAGTGAAACTTTCTGAGACTGGTCCTGTCTCATATATACTTGGGTGAGAGGTGATATTTGTGAGACTGCATTAGTTTTAGCCAGGTTGACCTAATAAACTGAGCCCTGAATGTGTAATTCAAAGCATGCAACAGGAGCAGAGAAAAATATACAGCTTGATTAAAAATGTAGATCGATCAAATAAAAAATAAAGAAAGAGTAAGAAAACGCCAGCCTGGCCTTGCAAACCCTGTTCCCTCTCCTCGCTCCCATATGTTTCTCACCACTGTGTAAATCTCACTTTCCTCTTTTTCATAAAACGTCAATAATAATCTTTTCTCAAGGAGGGATGAAGTGGATGGTGTTTACATAAGACATTTCCAGTGTGGGCAGAGCGACAGCGGCTGAGCTCAGCTCTGTCTGACTCTGCCCACACAGGACACGTCTAGTTTAAACAGACTTCCACTCCTGACAGATCATTTATGAAGAGCAGGAAGTCCCGCTTAAACATGGCTGGAAACCTATCTGAGGCTAAACAGATAAACGGGAGGGCATGGACGGCAGGTAGAAAGTCAGAAACGGAGAAAGAAAGAATGAAAATGAAAGAAAATGAGAGATTAGGGATTTAAGGGGAAAGGAGAAAAGGAAGGAATGTAGGATGGAAGGAATTAAGAAATGATCTCAAGAAAGAAAGAAAGAAAGACAAAAGAAAATTTTAACTTCCAAGAGATACTGACTACGGATCACAATCTGCCAGTTGTCCTTCATTTACACTCAAAAACAACCTTGTTAGCATCTACCTCTCAGTGAGAGCAAACAATCCTTAATTTTTTTAACCAACTCAGAAATACTCTTAATTAGTTACAGCTGATCAAATTTGCCAGCAACTACTGTATACGATTAAAATTGCAACATTTGCAGGTTCAGGATTCCCCACAGTGTTTTATAGTGAGAAGAAAGTCAGAAGAAATTATTTCAAATGAAAAATGTCCACACATTTAATCAGTGAGGCGACTGTTTAACCTTCATCTTGTAACAAAATTGATGATGAGATGCGTCAGGATCTGTCTGATTCAGCTCAGCAGGTGACTGATTGATCGATCACATTGTGCGTTCACGTCGCAGGGGAAGGAAAAAGAGAGATGCTGCGAAAAGTAAAGACAAACAGCTCAATCAGTCTGTGCTGATGTGTGAGAAGAAAAAACAACTCACCACTGGACTGCAAGTCAGACACCAGGACATCAACAATCAGACACTTTTTACCCACAGGAGTCTGCTTTGAGTTGAAGTTATTTTAAAGTTTATATTAACCAGCTGGACTTGGATCATATCAGCAATTCCTTGGAAAAAACTCTTTAAAAAAAAAAAAATTCAATTTCAACAAACGTAAAAACGATAAAGCAATCAGCCATGAAAGGGAGGGCGGAAAACAAGAGGGAATCATAACAATACAAATAAATGGAGAAGCCCTAGCAGGAGCAAAGGAAGACCAAAGTTAAGGAGTGATGGAGAGAAAAGGAGGAGAAAAAGAAGAAGAAAGTTGAAAGAGTACAGCTGGGAAAGCAGAGATGGAAGAAATTGGAAGAAGAGAGAAAAGGAGAGATGGAAGGATTCTTTTCCTCTGTCTCAGTATTTGATTTTGACTTGAAGTCAAGACTTAAAATCATTTCAAGAAGCTCCTCTCTTCTCTTAAATTCTTCCAACGAGATACAATAACCTTTCACACATGTTAAGTTAATGTAAAAGCTGCTAACAAAGCTGCAGAGCACATTAGCGGCACAATAACAGCACCTCAGCCAACATCACAGAGGAGGAAGTTTCTTTTAATAAAAACCTGGAACATGTCCTCATGCTTAAAAAACTTGAAGGTAAGGCTGTTACTCTGAATACAAGATAAAACCACTTGTTCAAACATACCATTCTTGTCAGATTCAAACAATCGCTTCCCTGTGTGTACACACACTGTCTCTGTGTATGTGTGTGTGGTTTAAATAATCTCTCATTCTTGAAATACCTCACTGTCACAGTACAGCTATTCCCTTTTCTTCCCTGTAATCCCCCTCTTTCTTCCCCTAGTTTTCACACCAGACTCTGTGTGTGTGTGTGTGTGTGTGTGCATGCGTCTGTGTGCTTTGTGCCAACAGCCCCTATCCTTGGGCAACCCCTACAAAATCCCCTACTCTAAAACACACTCCCCATATCAGCGTGCAGACTGGAGCAAGAAAATCAGGCCAGCATCCAACAGGGAACAGGGTTACCCACCCCAGGGTCCAGGGGCAACCCTGTGTGGTGCTGGAGGGTGTGTGTGTGTGTGTGTGTGTGTGTGTGTGTGTACACAAAACAGGCTACTGATAAAACTATCAGTAGTAAACCATTTGCTCTTCAGTGAATGAACTGAACGAACAGAACGCATCAAACCTGCAATAACTGATTTTTTGGCTACTTGGGGGCAGCGGACACAAGCTGTGAGTGCGCTCACAGACACTGATATGGTGGCCCAAAGTTAAATATTCACTGCTGAGTGAAATATCTAGCTTTTTTGTGGCTAGTTTTTTTTTTTTTCCCCCACTGAAAACAGCTGCCAGCTGCGGTTAAAAATGACACTGTAAGAGTGTGTGATTGAACCAAAAAAGCAAAGATGCAGGACATTTATTACAGAACCAGACGGATGTTAATAAAATGTTTATATGTGTACACACATATTCCGGGATTGAGAAGTGAGTCATCTTCATGTGTAAAAAGTCCCTCAGTGTAAAGAGTCATCTTTGTTGTATCTAATAAATAATGTAATTATATCTCAAATGCACAGACAGACAGACACACACACACACACAAATTAGTGTGCAGTGATGGTCGGGAGCAGTGAGTCATCTTCATGTCATATTCATGTCAATGAAATCAATCATCTTCCCAAACACACAAACATCATTTGCACAGTGACCTTTCAGAGATGACTCACCCCTGTGTTGTTTTTATAGCAATCAGCTCGAGTACCCCCCCCCCACACACACACACACACACACACACACAAACACAAACACACATACACACAATCATGTAAAGCAGACTTTTTTTTTTTAAACCACCCGTTTGCATCCCTCTCCCAATTTTTTGCATCAATTTAAAACCTTTTCTTCTTTACAACTTTAAAGATGTTCAATAAAACAGTTATCAAAACAGATCTGATGACCACATTTAATGAAATATTAATGAACCCTGTGGAAGTGGGGGGGGGGGGGGATCATAAACAACAGGCAGCAGAAGACAGAACAGGTTGTTAATATGAATAACTGAAATACAGAAAATATACTGAAACCAAGTTTCCTTGCGGCAGAAACAGAAGTTCTCTTGGGGGATTAAAAGAGGGAAATCAGAATAGTTAGTATGACGAACTCTTCTAACTTTCCTCAACAGAAAACCCAAAGAGAGGATGTTACAGAGCTGTCCGCACTGTTTGACTGACAGCTGATCTCTGCGAGGTGCAGCGTAGAAACACCACAGTAATGAGTGCTGAGCACTAAATCTAGAGAATCTAGAGAATTATCATTTTAAGTAGGAGCTCATGAATGACAAATGGGACTTCATTACGGCCTCTCCTCTCTCACCGCCTTTCTCTCTCTTTCTCTTGATGTCACTGCCACTCGCTCTCTCTCTCTCTCTCTCTCTCCACCTCCTACTCGTGTTTTTGTACGCATTTAAAAATATCCGTCCAGCACGACCGGAAATATCATACTGTAGTTGCTATCACTCTCAGGTCTTAGTCTATGTAGAGGCTGTGTAATTAATTGAAATTTGCAGTATTACACAGTAGTAGTATACTATACTTTTAAGTTTAAGAGAAGTTACAGGAAATACTTATCGAGAATACTAAATTTAAGAGGTTTTATGTAAAGTTTAAGACAAGTCACAAGGTTTTTTTTTTTTAGATTTAAGAAATAAATAAAAAATAATAAATCGTTAAGAAATTATGCTAAAGCCTGTGGTTGGATATCACTAACGCCTAGATAAAATTTGTGAATTTAAATAGTTAAATATTTGATTCTAAGTCTTTTCAGCCCATGAAGTTGACCATCTAGGTCAAAGTTTAAAGGAATTAACGTCCACTCATGGAGCTAAGGGGACTGTTTTTCAGGGATTCTCTGTACACAGGAAAAGTACTGTGTGTTTTACAGTGAGCATTGTGGTCTGTGGTTCAGATGCCAGTACAGTCTGCCCGTTGTCATGGATATGACTCAGACTTATTAACACCACTACTCTAAAGCACTGCAGGCTACCGCGCACACACAAACACTACATTTGCACACAGATACTGCCAAGTGCACAAACAGATACTGACAGGCGCGCACACACGCACACACACACACACACACAATCTAAACTTATCAACAACGAACACACATGACCACACACATTCCTAAGGAAATGCTGACACAAATAAACACACAGAAACACACACACACACACACCCCTCTTGGTTTGTCGCCCTGTTTGCCTTCCCTCTCCCCTCTCCAAACTCCCACAGTTCCTCCACAAACAGTACAAAAAAAAAAAAAACACAAAACTAACCCCCCCCCCAACCCCCAAGCTCCTTTCTTTCAGTCCTGTCCTCAGAAATGTGCAAACAATGTTAAACAAAAGAGACGAGGCCCGTAATAAAAAGAGGAAGAAATGAAGGGGGCAGTGGAGGGAGAGAGAGAGAGAGAGAGGGATGGAGTAGTGTGTTTGTGCCTGGAGCAGGGGGCAAACGAGGCAGGGGGGGAATGTTTTCATTCATATTTTCCACTCAGTTAGTTGGGAGCCAGAGAGGCACAGAAGTGAGAGACAGAGACGGTGAGAGGGGCAAGGCACACAGAAAGAGAGGATAAAAAGTGGAAGCGAGAGCTTCTTCCACCTCAGCTGTTCCCAGCTCTCCTTCAGTGTTTCTCTCTAACCTGCTGACTCCTTTACCCCCATCACCGTCTTCTCAAATCAGAATCTGGTATCTCATGCAAGTAAAAATGAACTTGACTAAAATTCAGATTCAGGCATATTGGCCCAGAAGGCTGAAACACTGGTAGCAGAATAAATTAGATGAGCAGCAGAAGATATTAAATGTGTATTAAATATGAATCTGACACATTAGAATATCAGGTGTTGCTTCCTTACTTTTACACACCTTATTTTTTACGCTCCAAATACTAGAGTTTCACGGGTATTGCAGAGCCAGTTTTGGAAGATTTTGAAACCTACATTGTTTCCATCCATGTTCGTTTGCAAGAAGTGGATCTCGTGTCCGTGCATGCATGAGCATCCTTGCAGGTTTGCAAGATACTAATTAAATGGGGACCCGTTCTTAAAAGCATTGCTCCAAAGCGCTACTCGACAAAAATTATCATCAAACCTTGTGCAATAAAATCTAAATTCAAATCTCCTGGAAAAAGAGACTTTCTCAGCGTGTTCATTGGCAGGAAAAAGGAGCTGCCAAGTGCTCGGTTACTGCACAAGCTGTTCAAGAGAAATTACATTATCACTTTATTCCTTTTTTGGAACCAGACCCCTTTCGCTTCAATAGTTTAAGAGAAAGCAGTGAGAGGCTGAAATGCATTAGCACATTTGTCGCGTATGGTGGCCATATGAATTTCAATTGACTTCCCATTACCGGGAGGCGGGGGGGGGGGGGTGCACGTAAAAAAATGCCAGAACTTTCCTTCAAGGCGTGGACTGTTCCTTTAAGAGGGTTGCAGGCACTTTCCAGGGGAAATCAGGAACACATTACATCACTTTAATGTCATTATGTACAACTTATTGAATCACAATATGAATATCTACTTGAGTGCCCACTTTAATCACCCCCACGAATTGCAATATCTAGAATTCTAGGAACAAAAAAGTTTAAAGCCGCACTTCATTGTGTAAAGAGTGGACTGTATATTTTGAGGCTTCTTGATGTGAACAAGTTTAAGAAACCAACAGCTTAACAAGCTTTCCACAATCTGTCAATCTGTTCTAGAGGCAGGACAGGAATGTCATTCAACTGAGTCACAGTGTTCTCTATGCTCCTTTTAGAAGGAAACACTAATACCTCTTTATATAAATGATTACACAATGCTCAGTGTGTGTGTGTGTGTGTGTGTGTGTGTGTGTGTGTGCGTGCGCGCGCGTCTGAGTGTGCTAGGAAGTGGGGTAGCTGGCCCGAAACACACCCAGACAGGCAAACACACACACACACACACACTCATTCACACAGCAAAACACATGAAAAGGCAGAAAAACAAACACAGACAACCACGCACGAAAACACAGACAGACAAGGAAACACACAAAATGCAGACACAAGTAAACACAAACTGACAGCAACACGCACACGCAGACACAATGAATGAGACAGATACACTGACGGGAGACGCCTTCATTGTGCAGCTGTCAACAGGAACTCCTCCCCGGTTCTCTGCTCTACAGACACACCGGCTCATTTAAAACCCTAAACTGAAAATAATATTATTAATGTTAACATCGGGCACATCGATTAATATATTGGCTTGTAAGAAAATGTGTTTCATTCCAGGAAATCTTTGGATTATTATTGCTGGGGTAGTGGGTTTCTATGTGTCCAACTACAGTGTGTCTGCAAGACTTGGTGGGTAATCAGACAAAGAAGAGCACTACATTTTTTTTAAAAAAATGTCTGCGTTGGTGGAGGAGTACTGCTACAGGACCTGGTGAGAAGATAAAATATGATGGAAGAAAACGAGATTAAAGAGTTTCAGACACCAACAAAGCTACATAGCAGTTTACACCACAATAAGATAACATTTACGCCTCTGAAAAGTTATCGAGGCTGCGGTTATTTTATCCTCTGTGTTGACAATCGTAATGTAATTGTTACAAAATAGTCTACCAGGAACGTGCATGTATTTGATCAGCAAACACAGCGCACTGCTTCCAAGTTGGCACCCCGGCTGTGCCAATTCAATCTTTTTTTTTTTTTTCCACACAGTTCAAATGGCAATCTGAACATCACTTAAAGGCTGAGTCACACCAAACGCCATAATTCATTTAAATGGAATCAATGGGTTTGCATGCTGGCACGAAGTTAATCTGTGCAAATGTTTGCGCCAAGTTTAACATTGGTCAACTTTGACACACAAAATTGTACCGTTGACCAATACCATAAACTGCTCCACAAAAGAGGAATGTTTTGCATACAGTTGTAGGAGGCGATAATACAAATACATCCTTTTGAATCAACTGTGTGAACTTATTGTCCTGTTAGCGACCGAGCTAACGAGCTGGCTGACAGTTAGCCAGCTCGCTTCACTTCAATGACTCTTTATTGAATGAAATGATGTACAATACTGAGAACAACATGCTAGGGGGGAGTAAACGGTCCAGCGCAGAGAAAATAGAAAGAAGCTGGGAGAGCTATTGTTCCCGACAGGCTAGCGTGATAGCGGTTAGCTCAACCGCTACAGTCCTGTGAGTAGTCCCTCCATCACCAAGCATCTACAACCACCTATTTTGTGCATGTGAATTTTGCTGTGCCTCCTTCTGGTGTGACCAGGCTTTGAGTCAGCCATCAAATTGCACAGTTTCAACACAGTTTAACCCACAGGCATTTTCTGATGGCTGATTTTGAATGTTTGGCTGGAATTCCCTTATGAGTGAAATGTCCAGACATTTTTACCACAGAGATGATGCAGACAAAGATATCTATCAAGCAGCAAAGAAACAGGGTGTCACAGTCTAAAAATCTCTAAAACTGTCAGAGACTCACAAACAGCCACTTCAGAGAACTTGACTGGAGAATGTGTGAGTAATTTGACTGAAAACCAGAAGAAAGGACTCACTGTTCAGCCAATATTCAGCTGAAAGTACAGCTACTTCCACTGGTTATTCTCCTCGAGTACATTTTAATTACTTTTGCTGATTACTTTGTTATTATTGACTTAAGGAGGGGTTTCATAATCAGTGTCATCTTATTTTCAAGCCAATATGGCCCAAGTATAACATAACTCCTCAAACTTGTTGAGATGAAAATGGAAAAATAGCTTTCTGGAGTCTTCCATCATTTTCCCACAACTGAAACTACATGTCTGTTACATATTAATGGCATTTTTACAGCTGAACACCACATAAAAAAAAAAACACACACACACTGGACTGTCACATGCTATCTGAGGATGCACTAAAGTCCCAAGATCAATGTGTGAATGATGAAAACAAGAAGATTGCTATGCCATATTTTGACAGCTTTAGCTGCCCTTTAGTTCACTCTGAGATTACGGCCTGGGGTTTAAAAATGTGACTCCTCATTCAGATCCAATAAAACGCTGGAGAAAAATAGACTGCGGAGCAAATAAAAGGTCTTGTGGAAAAACATGTTGACAGGCTTTCCGTCTGATAGCACTGCCTCGCCTCTGTTCTTCTGTCTGTCTGTGCCTGTGTGTGTGTTTAATATCGCAGTGTTTATGAATATGAAATCGTGTCTGCTTATGCAAGTTTCCCTAAAAGCAAAAATGCATCTGCAGTGTAGGTCTTAGTGAGTATAGGTGTCTGTGTGTATAAGCAAGCTCTGTTTTGTTTCTAAGGGCTTGGGCCCTCATTACATGCATGAGACAAAGTGCAACTAGTGTGTGCGTGTGCGTGCGTGTGCGTGTTTTTCTTCTGTGCTTTTGTAAGACAGATCCGACTAAGCGTGTGGGAGTTGTTTTAAAAAGCTCCCTTGAAAGATAAGAGACCAGAGAGAAAGGGAAAAGAGATAGGGGGCTACTGAGTGAGAGATAGAAAAAAGAAAGGAGCGTAAAATGCAGTGAGATGAAGGAGAGATGAGAAAAACAAGACAGACAATGAAAAAGAGAAGAAAAAAAAAGAGAGGTCACAGAGAGAGAGGCTGGTAATTTCACCCCTGAAATGCCGTCCTGTTTTGGATGATGTCATGAAAGTTACGATTTTACATGCTCTGTGTGTGTGTGTGTGTGTGTGTGTGTTAGTGTGTGTAAATTGCTTTTCACCCGCTGTGGGATAAGGATGAGTCAATTTTCTCTCAGGAACAAATGCAATCTACTGTGTGTATATGCTAGATGTGTGTATGTGCACGCGCGCACACACACACACACACACACACACACACACACACACACACACACACACACACACACACACACACACACACACACACACACACACACACACACACCAACACTAAGCCCTTCCTACACTGACTTGATAGCGAGGATTACATTTCTATACGAGGCATCAATATACAGACACACGCACACACGCAGACAGAGCTGTGTTTTCGTCACCTCTCTGCCCCACAATCCATCAGTTACACACTATCACACCTCTGACCTTGTCATACAGTTGGAGTTCAATAGCATTTTATCGAAACTGAATTCAGTATCGAATTCACTCATCAAATCAGCGCTCAACATTTGTAATTAACTATAATTGAAAATAGCTAAAACCCCAAAATTGACCTGATATCTGTAACCAGCTGCTGTTGTCCGAATAGCCAGAAACTTGTCGAGGAGAAACAGTCGCGCCCAATTTCACTACTTATGAACAAATATGCACAAGAGACTATGAGATCCTGGTGGTATCATCCAGACCGGGACCCAGTAACAAAGAAGCAGCTGTTTTAACAGTGTGATCGCACAACCAGCTGACCAACCAGTGTTCATTCTGGGGTACTTCAACACGCTCTCCTTAGCGGCACACCTGCCAATTTTGCAACAATATGTCAACTGTCCAACTTGTTCACCACCAGGCAATATGCAGGCCTCCGATTGGCAAATCAGACCATAACATCGTCCACTTATTGCCGAAGTACAGACAACGAGTAAAGACCCCCGTGAGCTGACAGACTGTATCACTTCATATGTACAATTCTGTGAGGAATCTGTAACCAACACCAAGGAAGTCAAAGTGTTCCCTAATAACAAGCCCTGGCTGTTAAAGACTTGGAAAGATGCCTTAATGACAAAAAGATGGCATTCCTCAGGGGTGACACTGAAGGTGTCAAAGACAAAAGAAAGGAGCTCAGGGCCAAGATACACAAAGCCAAAATTGATTTCTGCACAGAGAACCCCAGACAAGCATTGGGGGGACACAATGATGGGTAGAAGACAAGAGGATACCTCTATGGGCAGCCTCTCCTTCATGAATGAATTTCATTTTTCTGGAAGATTTTGGCACCACAGGCTGTAAAGACAGGAGCAACGCCATCTGTACCAATATACCCAGAAACCCCACAATCCAGCTGTCTGAGGAGGTGGTTGGCACCTGTCTCTCTCTGATTAAGCCCCCTAAAGCACCCGGACCTGATGGCCTACATGGGCATGTTTTGAAAGCATGCTCCATCCAGCTAAGGTCAGTTTTAACCAAACTATTCCAGTTCTTACTGCACACCTGCACTGAGTCTAATACATGGAAGGCATCTATTATCAGACCTGTACCCAAAAAGCCAGGGTCCAAAGATTTGAATGACATCCGCTCTGTGGCCCTAACCCCTGTACTGGCCAAGTGCATGGTTAAATTCAAGTTAAACTCCCCATTCCCACCCAAACACCCTCCCACCCACAGGGTCACAAGTTACAAAATACATTTACCATATAATCAAATAATTGTATTAACTAAAAAAAATAAAAAATAAAAAAACTTCTGCAACAGCTTCTGGACTGGTGCACTGGGTCAAGGATTTTCTAACTGACCGGCCACAAAGAGTCCGTGTTAAAGAAACACTCTCTGATGAGGTTGTTTTAAACAAGCACTATTATCTGTGTACATCAATGAAATGACACCACACAACAGCAATTTCAAGCTATTTAAATATGCTGATGACATGGCTTTAGTGGGTCTTTTCCATAGAAATGATAATGTCTGTGATTATTTTGCTTGTGTTTCCAAGTTAAAACAGTGGTGTAAGTCCAGCTCAGTTACTGTTGGAAAAACCAAGGAACTCATTCTAAACCAAGCAGACTGACTCTCATCACTGATACTGTGTGACCAAACTGTGGAAACTGTCAGCTGTTTTAAGGATCTGGGAACACACATAGATGACAAACTGAGTTTCACAGTCAATGTTGATTTTATATGTAAGAAAGCTAGTCAGAGACTGTTTTTAATTAGGAAACTGAAGGGGTTTGGGGCCAGTCTTGATGGTTTGGAAAAGTGTATCCTTGTTTTTAATGTCTGGCATGCCACTTGACTTTAGTAAATAGAAACAAGCTGACCAGGATTGTTAAGACAGCAGGGAAGATAGTAGGCTGCCAACAAAAGCCATTAGATGACCTTTACAGCACAGCTGTACACAGGAAATCCCCGTCAATCATCAATGACAAAACACATCCTCGCCACCCTGAGTTTGAGTTGCTCCCCTCAGGGCGACGCTATAGTTTACCCCTGGCAAAGAAAAAGACCTACAAGGGTTCTTTTATCTCAAATGCAATTAATGTGGTCAACAAACTACAGTAATATGGGAATGCAGGCTGTACACCATGGGTATGAATACACTGATGTTGTACAATTGAGAGATCTTTGTTCTGTTAATGTGATGTTTTTATCTTGTGGACATGTTTGTGTTTATATTTTCCTGGGTGAGACCAAGGACAATTTTTAATAAAGTTTATTCTATTCTGTTTACAACCTGTAGCTGCAACCTAAACCTGAGATGAGCAGGAGAAGCTATAAAATGTTAATTAAATATGAAATTGACACATTGAGGCACTGTAACGGGTGTGGAATATATTTGCAGACCATATTTTTCACAAGTTACACATGTTTTACTAGGAGACTCCAAAATATAGAAATCGACATGACAAAGTTGACTTGATTGTTCCACTCGCAATTGTACAGTCTTGTTGGATAGCGGTGCCTCTTTCTCTAAGTTAGTTATCTTTAGCCGAGTATAGACATCAGCTTGTAGAGAGCACTTTAACCAGACAACAACCAAAAGTTGCATTTTGGCCTTTTGTCAAGTTACTAAGCCATTAACATTAATTAGCCATGGCTGATACAATCTGCTAGCTGCTGCGCTTCTCATTATCATTTAACTGGCGAAAATGACGGTCAGCAGCTGCTAAAAATGAGAAAGCCTGCAGCATCCTGGTGGCCCGGTGGGGAAGATGCAAAGTCTGCCGTTCGATTCCGGCCGGGGATCTACATTGCATGATGCGGCCGCCATGTGTCCTGTTTGTATCTCTACTGTCACTAACAAATGAAGCAAAAATGCCAAAACAAACATCTCCTGCTACCAGATTGAAACAAAAGATTCAAAAGGAAATTTGTCAGCCTGAGTTTAGCGAATCTGGCTACTTTAGCATCCTGGGTCCAAATCTGAAATAGAACCAACTGTTAGAGCACAACTCTATTATGTAATGATGTAGATGCTCTTATGGGCACATCAATCCATCAACTCTCCATCCATCAATCCTCCATTTGCACTCTTTTCATTTGCATGCTTTTGTTTTTGTTTTTATTTTCTGCTGCGGGCAGCTATCTGCTCCAGAAATGACCCGATTTCCCCACAGGGATGATTTAATCAAGGTTAATCTAATCAGATCTAATCTAATCTAGTCTGTGATTTATAATACCACTATCTACTATTTCAGAAGAACAGCCAGCAGACTCTCCTAACTCCCTCCTTCTCCCTGTCAAAGCCCGGTGTGCTGCCTTGAATACAGACAAAAACGGGTATAAATACAGAATGAAGAATTGTCGCTCCCCTGGCGCCTTAAACGCCACCACCACCACACGCACACACACACACACACACACACACACACACACACACACAGACTCTCTCTCTCTTCTTGCTTGACAACATGACAGCAGAACCACATCTCTCTCGCTCTTTCTCTCTCCCTCAGCCACCAACTGGTTTGTGTTAATATTCATGACCTGTATATGTTTCACAGAACTGAAAACACTTGGCTGTCTGCTCCCATCATTTTCTCTCACTGGGTGTGTGTGTGTGTATGTGTGTGTATGTGTGTGAATGAGAGAGAGAGAGAGAGACAGAGTGAGATAGTTTCTGGGAAGGAATATACAACCAATTAGCCGCAATAAACTGTCCTGAACTGGTTCATTGTCAACATTCTTAACAAGTGGAAGAAAAAAAAAAAAAAACACTAGAGAGACAGAGTCATGAGCTCTGCATTTTAACACACCCATAGTGCTAATCAGCAGACGAATAACCTCTAGGCTTGACTTTCCACACCACTCACACACACAAACTGACAAGTGTACACATTTAAGTACACAAAGATATAGACACACGCGCGCAGTTTGTCTATAAACTGTACGAGTCAATTTGTCTAATAGAATGTGAGAGAGGTGAGATGGATTGGGGCAAAGAGTGAGAGAAAGAGAGAGCGAGGGTTAAAGATGGAGGGAAGGAGTAGGAGAGAAGAGGTAAAAGAAAAGGGAGGAAGAGTGGCGTAAGAGGGTGACACGTGAACAAACACAGAGGGGACAAACAAATGAAAGTAAGGCCTCGCGCTGACCAGGATGCCACTTATATACCAGAAAATCAGAACATCATGTGACACCAGTGTGGTTGTGGGTACATACACAATATGGCAAAAATATCATATCATATACTTTAGTGTACTTTTGAACTGCGGCTGTTTTTCATTGTTTGGGTAAGGGTTCTACTTCACACAATATCTGAGACAATAGCGTGCCTCCCACTTTGTGGCAACAGTTTGGGGAAGGCCCTTTCCTGTTTCAACTTGACAATGCCCCGTGCACAAAGTCACGTTCATGACGAAATGGTTTTCCCGGTTTAGTGTGGAAGAACACGACTGTCATGTCTGCACAAAGTCCTGAACTCAGCTCCATCCGACATCTTTGCGGTGAACTGTTGTGCTGACTGAGAGCCAACATCAACTGATCCAACATCAACTGATCCAACATCAACTGATCCAACATCAACTGATCCAACATCAGTGCCTGACCTCACCTCTGAATGTAGGGCTGCAACTAAGAATTATTTCCATTATCGATTAGTCTGTCGATTATTGTCTTGATTAATTGATTAGTCGTTTGGTCTTTAAAATGTCAGAAAATGGTAGAAAATGTTGATCACCATTTCCCAAAGCCCATATGTAACCTAAACTCAACCTGAAGATATTCAGTTTACTATTATAGAAGAATGAAGAAAATGTGAGAAACTCTTTATAATGAGGTGTTCAACTATCATACAGTACCAGTCAAACATTTGGACGCACTTTCTTATTTAAGTGAATGGGAAGGTGTGTCCAAACTTTTGACTGGTACTGTATACGGATGTAATCTGGTGTCCGCATACTTTTTTTTGCTTTTTCAAGAATCATTTACATGTTGGTTAAGGAGTGACTTCTCTCTCTCTCTTCTCACCTGACACACAGTTACCTGGGTGAAACTAGCACGATAAAGAAAAAGTGCGAAAGATAGACAGTAAATGAGAAAGCAAAACTAAACAGGAACTTTATTTTTCTTTATTTTGTTGTTGATACATAGCAAATTAAAACAGATAAAATTCTCAGTGACACTCTGGTTTAGTGCTGGTGGTAATTTTAGTGGCCCGAGTGACACACATGGTGATATCAAGCACTGATATGGACACTGAAGACGTAACGGAAACAGCGGGGCATCAACGTTGTCACAGCAGGATGCCGACGAGGTCCTGCCAAATTCATATTCTGACAATCTGATTTGAGCTCATCTTGAACCCGACCTGAACCAGTCCCGTCTGTTGGTTAATTGTAACTAATCCTACCAGAGACGAGAGAAGGAAAGAGAAGTACGGACGTCGCATGGAAGATGAAGAGAGAATGAAAAGAAAGAGAGAGAGAGAGAACAGGACGGGTGATTAAAACAGAGAGTGAGAGCACTTACTCCCACCTCTCTTCATGTCTGCTCTTCTGTGTCACCCCAAGACAAAAGTTAATAGGCCAAATTTCTGCCTCTGCTCCTCCGGCAGCCTGATACTGAGACCCGCTTCACTGCAGAGCCTCCAGCAACCCTGACGGCAATTTGTCTTTTTGCCAACGCATGGGGTTTTTTTCTCCTCACTTTTTTTTTTCTTTTGCTAAATCAACATTTCTCAAGCAAATACAGCCCAAACCTGCAATCTGGTATATTCAAGGTGCTAAGTATAACATTTTTAACATCACTAAAGCATTAGCATATTCATTTTGAGAGATTAGTCTAATTACCATAAATAAACAAGGCCCTCGTGGTCGCCTCTACTGGCTTTTACATTGTTTGCCACTGAGACAAATGTCACACACAAAAAAAAAACAAACAGTATTATTGTATTACAGCACAAAACAGGAAGTGGTGCACAGCTAGCTAGCCACCTAGCAACATTCACGAAAAATGGTGACAAATGTGGATGAGATTGACGCAGCCGAACAACTTGTATGTCAAATTAGAGAAGAAACTCTTGAATTGACACATTTTTTTGATTGATATCAAAAACATTAACTGCTCCTAGCAACTAAAATTGACGTCGGTAGTCTAGATACATCAATGGCAACTGATTGGTTGGGCAAAAAACAAAACAAAAAAGGGTTTTAATATTGGATTGCATTATCTTGCGTGATGTCTCTAATTTTCATGTATGTAAACAGCAATGGAAGAAACCTCACAAGTGTCGTTTAATATAATACTATCCAAAAGATTTAATAGATTACATTTATAATACATTTCAGAGTGCTGCCCTGCTGATAAATTGTCTTTAATGGTCACAGGTATCAAAATAAATCCGAACAAATAAAACATTGTGGCTTTTCGTAGTCCTTTAATTTAATGTCTTTTATTTTAATGTCAGTTCCTCATTAACCTTCCTCCCCTGTTAATTACAAAAGAGACCACAGTGGAGTTGCAGCCAAATGTGTGAAAGGCTGAGTGGTTGCAGTTTTCTGTTTGTACCTCACCTCCTTCTCTGCAGCTGCCAGAGCACACACACACACACTCACACGCACAAACACTCACACACCTGGCCTGTGGTTAAAGGATAAGAGGGGGGTTGATGAAACTTGCAGTAAAATGTTGGAGGTTTGGAAGTTGGCTGGAGGGAGCAGTAAAGCAGAAATCACTCCAAGAAAGAGAAAAACATTTTGCCAATCTCAGCGTGATACTTTGATTTATAAAACACATATTTGTTACTGGAAAGAGGAAACTGAGTTTTGTCCCACAACAACTTGAGTTTCCACTCCTGTCCGAACATCAACGCAGCCAGAATTGTCGTTATTGATATATTGACCCCAGTTCCCTCTGATCCGCGAAGAATCACCGACACTGTGAACTAAGACAGGGTTTCTTCTCTGAGACTGGCACAGGTCCAACTTGTTGGTGACTGATTGACATGAAGGTTGAAAACTCTCCTGTAATCATTTCTAACCATTGTTAGACGCTATGTGCGTTAGAAAAAAAATGTTTCTGTGATCGTATTACTTTTTTCCCCCGTAACAGTATAAAGGAAGACACGACTCTTCCAATTTCAGTAATCTAATCACAGCTGCTCGTAGATAGGATTGGTATTCCAGTTACAGTACATTCACAAACTTCTTTAACCTCATTACTGTCACACTATATGTTCACGACTTCCCTCTGCCTTATGCTGTCTTCAAGTTCTGTCACAAATTAATGGATTAGACCGAGGGTAGAACGCACGCAAATACAGCGGCAGAAACAACTTAGAAAGTCAGAATTTAAAAACTAAAGTAAAATAATGTTTCTGAGTAATACGCACTTTCAGATTACAGAGTAACAGTTAGATTTTGGGGGGTACTTTTTGAAATCTTTGGAATATTTCTATAATTTATGTATGTTGTGACTGAAATATTCGATTGTACTAAACTTTAAAATCACACCTGGAACAGGGTTCAACTATTGGAGGTTCCCTAGAATATGTGTTCATGTTTTGAATGTGTCCATTTATGCTTTACTTTGTGTCTGTTTCCAATTACAAGATGCTAGTTAGAATTGTAGCGTTGATGTTTTTATAATGCAAGAGAAAGATGTGCCTCAGTAGATTTAGTTAAAGATCCCCTGCACTCAAAAATATGTTTTTTCTTCTTATTCCTACAGTCGGATGTTTGAGCTTCACTGTGCAGAATGACGCAGTTTTCACACCAGAAGGCTGTTTTCACTTTCATCTGCTGAAGGTGGAAAGTTTCTCTGAGCTTACTGAAAATCCGGTTTTAAGGGGCGGGCCTACGAGCACGATTTGTGACATCACAACTAGTTTGGAGCCAGTGCACGTACACTGAGAGTGAACTTTACAGTGAAGTAGGAGACATTTGGCAGTTAAACTTCTGAAACGCTATATATTTGCATATTCAAAGATTCTTAATGAGGGAGAAGGAGTAGATGCCATTTTAAGGCTTTTAAAGTTTAAAATTTACTTTGTTGTGGAATATCAGACACACAGTGTTTTTTTATATGACAAATCTTTAAACAGTAACTCAATACCTTTAAATATGATTAAACAGAGCTACTTTTATTTAAAATGACATGTAATTTTACTTCTACTTGAATGAAAATACTGCAAAGTAGGAGTACTTTTAATTTAGCAGGATTAGCCAGAATCCTTTGTGGCACTCTTGATAACTGCTGTTTTAACGTCTTGAATTTCTTCAGCGTAAAGAAGGCTTTATAGAATAGTATTAATTGGCAGCTTTATGCGTTTGGTAGAACATACCTCTCTACTCCTGCAAGGGTTTGGGAAGAGTATGAAACAGCTGAAAGGAAAGTCATTTCTTATAAACGGCTTTGCTGAACAGTCCAATAATTGGATTGGATTCTGAGATAAACTCGATTCTCCCCAGAGAAGAAAGTGTCAACCCGACCAGACTGAGGAAAGATTAGAAACGATCTGCTAATAATCTGTACAAGCTTTGATTCTTTTGATGCCATCGACTGTGATGCTTCAAATTTTAAGGGAGTTGATCCAAATCTGAGCCGCAGGGGGGCGACGCTGGATGCTGCAGCTTACCGGCTTTTTGGTAACATGTATATTAAGACATCACTCTTTTTTTTTTTCTTTTTTTTTTGGCACAGGGGAGGCCAGGATGTTTACATACCAAGTTATGAACGGGACTGATATCAGTTGTTGTGGTGTGTTTGCTATTGTCTGTCTTCCTTTTCTTCTTGTCCCTGCAAAACTAATTTCCTCTCAAGGGACAGTAAGGATGACCTGGGGTTTTTTTTTTTTTAATTTAATTGAGATTGTCAGGGGGAAAATTCTCCTTTTTGCCATGTAGAAACCTTTCAGATACTTTCGTAGACTACACTTTCTTTTTATTCAACGGCTCCAAAATTCATAGCTGTGTTTAGAACAAACTTTTTCTTTATATCCTGAAAATATTGCTCTATCTCGGCACTAAAACCACCCCAGTGTCAACTTTATTACAAGAGACATTGTGGGAAACCCCTGTGGGCTTTGAAACTGAGACAAGGGGGGTGGAATAATGGGTTGAAGCAATGAAGCCTTGCATGCACACGCATGCACGCACACACACACACGCACGCACATGTTCAAACACACATACTAAACATATGAACACATCAAAAGTAAAGGGCTACCCCGGCCCTGTCTCCATACATCGCACACACACACACACACACACACAGACTCCCACCCTCTTCCTGCATTCCTCCCCTTCCAGTAAGCCCACCAGCACTTCAATAACAGCCCACCGCCAGCACCAGCCCTCCAGACGACAGCGCCTGCTAAAAACATGCGCTGCTCTGTCGCACACAAAGACGCAAACACCACCTTTTTTATTGGGAACAAGGAGAAAAACAGGCCACAGGTGCAGCCAAACCCTTGGTTGGGTTTAGTACATCTGTCAGCCCTTCCAGCCACTATGGCATCAGCGAGAGTTTACTTTCTATTAATCAAGTTGTAAAAGTAGTTATAGTGTCAGGTGAAACTGGCTGTACTTTCCTTTCTGCAAAAAAGAATGTTTTATTGTAAACATTAGAGCTGAAACAATTAGTTGATCTACAGAAAATTGATCAGTAACTATTTTGATAATCGATTTTCCAGAAAAAATGACAAACATTCCCTAAATCTAGCTTCTAAACTGTGAGAATTTGCTGCTTTTCTTTGTCTGATGTGATTACAAATTTCCAAATTAGGAAATTGTGATAAGTATTTTTCACATTTTAATTCTGAAAATAAAGGGAAGACTAACCAATGATGAAAATCATTAGTTGCAACCCTAATGAACATTATGCCATGGACTTTTAAAGTGAAACAAGTCTACAACCATGCTAGCGGCTAACATCAGCACTGCTAAAAACCAAAGTATTGGACAAACTGAAATTTTGCTTTGATTATAAATCAGCCTGAGGGGACATGAATGTCTGCATTAAATGTCACGACAATCCATCCAATAGCTGTGAAGACATTTCACTCAAAACCATAAATGTCGACCTTATGGTGGCACTGAAGGAAAACAGGTGATCATCAAAGTTGGTAGGTTAAACAGCTGACCGTCATTGCCATCCGTAGAGGGTAAAAACACATCAGTGATTCCTAAAAGGGTCAACTGTAAACTGTGTTGCTGAATCTTTATTGAGGCACTCCCAACAAGAGATGAGAATAAGGTGCTACAACTTCATTTTGCTTGCTTGTGAGAAAATTAAGGATTTTTTTTTTTTTTTATTGTAGTAGAAAATACCAACCTGTGTTCTTAAAAATCATCCTCGTCTGCTGCAGGGCTATTTTGATTAGCATTGTTTCAATTTCTCCTCTGCATTAGCAGAGTACAGTGCTTCATGTCTGCTCCTCAGAGGTACATTCCCACTTGCTTTAATTCTGTGCCTGAAAGCTTTGATTAAACCCACATACACAGACAACAGTGGACAGGCAACACAAGGGAGGAGAGGAGAGAGAGGGATGAGGGGACTACTGTTATTTGTTAAAGCAATGGCAAAGCTCTGTTGTTTGTCCATCTCTCTTTTTCCCCTCTCTTTGTCATTCCCAGCAGATCTGCAGTCGTACCGCTCCACTCAACCGCCGCATCTACCTGTTTGTTTACTTATTCCCTCAGTTCCTCCACCATCAACATCCCTCCTGCCCGCAGTGTCTCTATCTACGCCTCCTTCTCTGGATAATTCACTCCATCCTCACTCTATCTGTCACTATCCCTCCATTTTGCCCCCCTCTATCTTCCCCCCATTCATCTCCCTCCCAGTCTGGCTCTTTCTCTCTCAATCTCTCCATCACTTCCTCTTTTTCTCCCTCACTTCCTCCTCCCTTTTGTTTATCCTTATGACAATGAAAATCAGACAGTTAGAGGCCATTCAAAAGGTCATCTTTAACACTAGTGTTAGATAAGGGAAAGAGGACAGACAAGGCAGTTAGTTCATATCTATCTGAGGATTTTCCCCTGCTTAAAAATGGGTATTGTGCAAAGCTGCTGTCTCAGGGGACATCATATGCTAATTTGTGAATTAGTGAAACCACTTGTACCAAAATTTGTACACCTTTGTACAAGTAAATCAAGAACTTTAAAAGAAAGGTTCAACGTTTTTGGAAATACGCTTCATCACTTTCTTGTTGAGAGTTAGATTAGAAGATCTGGAGTCTTGTCGTCGCTGTGAGGTTGCCAAGCAACACGTTGAGACTCCAGGAAGCCATTGCACCCGGCCAAAAAAAAGAAGTCAAGCAGATACATAATCCCCTGTAAAACCAGACTTTTTGTTTTTACACTTTTTTTGTACAGATTTTCAAAAAAAGGGGATGTAACATATTAGTTAGTGAGCTGGTAGGTGGATTTTGTTATCATCGGACACAGCTAGGTTAGCAGTTTTTCCCCCCGTGCTTCCAGTCTTTATGCTAAACCATGCTAACCTGCTGCACGTTGTAGCTTAATGTTGATTGTACAGACATGGGAGTGGTATCAAGCTTCTCATATGCATTTTGCAGGTCTCAGTAAGTGTGTATTTCTCAAATTTTTCTTTTAGAGATCTTTTAATGCAGATTGAAACAAATACGCACACTTTAAAAAGTACAGTAACAATCCTATCTATAGACTTAAAAGCTGCACTTTACTTGTGACGACCCTAACTTGTTTTAGTCTACTATTGGTCTGTGCCTTCAGAGGTAAACCCCTTTTGTAGCTGTAATGTGGTGTAATACATCTTGAATGTGCATTCAGGGTCAGTATGTTCTCGCTTTGAGTAATGTAACTTTTTTCCATAGGTCATTTTATGGAACTTATTTTGCTTTTGAATTGTTTTCTCATTTTTCGCATTATGAACTAAACTGAACTTGGCTTGAGGGTTTTTTCTGTGTTTGTTTTCTTTTTTTGCTAGACTGAGTTTATTTGCGGGGCTCAACTTCCTCAGATGTTGGGGTGAATGAAGAGTATAATGTCTGCATCCTTTGTACTGAATGACTGTTGTCTCAATTAAATAACTTAATAACTTGTCAGACTGGCACCCACAGAAATAAATAATCACAAACTATGTTTAGGGACTTTCAAGCTCTTTATTTGAGGTAATCCGTTTTTACATATTAACATTGTCCCACCACTGCCTACAAGTAGCTGTATGTGTGGATTGATCTTTTGAGAATAAGTTGCGGTCAGAAAAGTTGCTATATCATGGAAAAGAGTTACCACTTTGGTCACATCTGTTCCTTTTTAGCCAAACAGAAGTGAGGAATGATTTTTCCAAAACCAAAATTCAAAAGACATATGCTGCAGTTTGTTCTGCTTAACAAGTTACCAACTTCTATTACCGGCGTCTGCTGCTGCTGCTCCTCTTTAGCTGCACTGTGCCAAGTCAAGAGTTTTGCTGCTTATTTAATAAGACTAATATTCTTAAGTTTGTCTTTCACTTTGGAGCTAAAGTAAAACACCTGCAGGGAAAGCCTGACTGCATTTGAACAACCAGAAAAAACACATTTACAAACCTTCCTTTATGCTGTATCTCCACTGTCAACATAAAATCAGATCACTGTTTGAGTGAGATTTCTGCACAGTTCACTTCCTCTCCTGAAGTCTTCGCCATTTAGATAAACGGCAAGGAAGTCACATTATCAGATGCACTTTTGTCTTACTGTTCAAAACCGACAGAGAAAATGTCTTGTGTGTCAATCAATTTCCATCTATTCATTTGTTGGTTTATCTACTTTTTTTTTTTTTTATATCCATCCATCTAAACCCAGGGAGGAGATTTTATGTGAGGCCTGGGCCTCAGGGCTCCGCTGGGAGACAAAGCAGCAGTAAAATGTGTTTACTCTCCTGGAGGCGGTTGGGTTTAAGTGGCCAGCCAGGGTGCACCAGCCTCCCTTATGTGACCGTTAGGGAGGGGCAGGGAGGTGAGGTTAAAGAGAGGCACAAATATAAGAAGCTGGTATAGACAACAAGGGGACCCACGCGCAAAACCCCTATCAACGCCGCTGAAGTGTCTTTGACCAGGACAAAGAAAGAAAAGGAAGTGATACAGATACAAAGGAGAGTGTGACATGGTTAGTCAAATTTAGCGCGCACACAGAAGCACACGAGGGATCAGTGGAAGAAAGAAGGTGGACTTCACTATCTATCTACTATCGTTTCCTGTGTCTCTCTCTCTCTCTCTCTGTCGCCGTTACACACACACACACACACACACACACACACACACACACACACACACACACACACAAGTCAAGTGAAGCTGGCAGATGGTAGATTGGTAAAAGGCGGACGGCGTGGTCCAGATGTTGCCGAACCCACAGTGCAGAAGGCAAAGGACTTTGATCTGCCATACCACAGAGGAACTACTGGAACTGGATATGTAGACGAGGAGAGAGGAATGGATGCTAACCAAGGCTTTAAAACGAAGGAGGGAAGAAAGGAAGTGAAGTGGAGCGAAAATGTGGGTGTTTGTGCGAGTGTGTGCGTCTAAATAAGAGAGAGTGTTTGTGTAGAGGAGCAAGAGAAGCGGTGGATGATATTCAAGCGTTTACGAGAAAATACCCGAGGGATAACTCACACATGTATCACACACACACACACACACACACACAGAAACACGCGTACATAAACTTACTGTGCATCCACGAACGCAGGCACCTAAACACACACACACACACACACACACACACACACGCAGTCCAGACTCCCACACATGGCTCTTGGGTTTACTCACATGACATTCATGTGGGGAACAACAAAGACACACACACACACACACACACACACCGAACACACAAAACCAACCCACACTGAGCCCGGGGGTAGCCTGCACCACCAGTCTAACCTAAACACCACCAGCCACACACACCACACATGCTGGGTTGTGAACTGGGGAATTGCTTTTTTACACACAAGTACACACACAGAATTGTTTTTCTCCCGATGTAATTTAGGAAAGCCGCATTCATTTATCAACTCGGACCAGTCCTCCTCTTCATACTTTTTCCCAGCACAAGCATCAGCTACTTGCTTTTACGGTCAAGTCTCCAAATTAGTTTCTTTTTGTCAATGGCACTTAATAAAAGGTACCCTGGCTAAATAAAGGTTAAATAAATCAAAAACTGCCAACTGAATCTCTGGGTGGGGAATTTGGAGTAGGCACATGCCAGCACATTTAGGTTTTGGCAGGCTGCTTTGCCAGCCCCAACACACACACACACACCTCAGCAGGTTAACAAGTATTGTTTGGAGGTGAAATGTTTAAATTTCACAGGTTCCAGTCCCCAAGCTGAAGCCAGTCTTCGCCCGCAAGCCTCCAGAGGTGAATGGGTTTAGCTGGAGTCTGACTCACCCGCTGGAACCAGAAAACCGGCTCGGTTCTGGCCAACACTCAGTCACTGTGGTCAGAGAGTCAGCCTGCCAGCCGGGCAGGCAGGCAACCAGTCATTCAGTTAGCCTGCCAGTTCAGACTTCTCTGTCATTTCTGTAAGGTCAGCCAACCGTCACCAAGCCAGCCGGTCAGTCAATACAGTCAGGCAGCCAGCCTAAAATGTGTTAAAAGATGGACCACTCAAACAGTCATTGTGCTTTTTGGTTGGATAATGGCCAACAGTAGAAGAGAAAAGTTCTTCTGTAGGGGTGTGAATCTTTGGGAATCTCACGATTTGATTCAGAATCGATTCTCAACTGAATGAATAGAAAAGGGGGCACTATTTTCAGTCTCTCGCTCCAGTATACTGTATGCCAAACCATTCACTGGTGTCCTTATTTCACTGAAATACAATATGAAACATAACTGGCAATTAAGATAAATGGTGCGCAGGCTTTTTATTTTAAAACGTTAACTGCGTTAATTCATTTATCAATTAATTTGAAAACATCTTACAGTCTCCTGCCTGTATGAGAATAACAAAATGAGGGGAGGCGGAGTGCTCTGCTGTGTTGTTATTAACATCATGTCTCCAGCAGTCGAGAGCAGCCTCTCTGCTGCGCTGTTAGTTCCGGGGAAAGCCATCGCTGTCCAAGAAGCTGAGCAGCCGCAGGGTTTTTGAGGTGAAACTGACTGAGCACTGAGTTATTTTTTTCACCACAGTTGGTTTAAGTTATTTAAGTGCTGCAGTGTGTGTTGGTCAGCTGGTCTTGTTTGTTACTGCTGGAGTTCGCTGCTCCGCTCCGCTAACGTTAGTCTCTGAGTGATGGCGTAGAAAGGCAATTATTTAGTCATTAAATCAAAAAATGCCTGCAACCGCTGCCTTTTTTGAAGATGAACTACAAGATACTGTAACTCTAGTGTGCGCGTGCTGTAGACTGTCCTCGCAGTTGAGTTCTGCCTTTTTCATTCCGTCAACATCACATTAACTAACATTTAGAAAATCGATTTTTGACATTTGTAAATCGATTCAGAATCATAGGAGATAAGAATCAAGATTCTTATGTGAATCAATTTTTGTCACCCACCCCTACTGTTGTGTCCTTCCCGTCACTCAAAAGGTCAGATGTCCATTGAGCAAACCAGTCAAGTAGTCACTGCAATTTGTCATCAAACAAGGCAGCTTTTCTTTTATGCGATTAATAAAGCACCCGGCGACCAAACCACAAACTGGCGGTGATGAGAGGGCAGAGAATTTTGCTCTTATTTTCATTCAACCCCTCATTGACCCTTTACTCATCCATTCAGTCAGTCAGGGAAAAGGCTGTTCTGCCAGGCAGTCAGCAAGTGAGCCACCCAGGCAAGCGGTCACTGTGGTCGGTCAGCCAGTCAAGGCAGCGGGCCTGAAATGTGGTAAGCGACAGCCCCACTGACCCAGTCAAGTAGTAAGGAGGAAGAAAATTTGTGCTTGGATAATGTCAAGGACTATACAGAGACTGTAACAGCACACAGTTTCTCATGAAGTCATTAAAAACGTCAGCTAATCAGCCAGGAAGGCAACCAGTCGCCAAAATGGCAAGCAGTTCCATCAATGGTCAGCTGGTCAACCGTTCAGTAAATAAGCTAGTCAGTCACTGAGCCAATTAATGACTCAATCAACCAGGCATGGTTCAGTCAAAAAAGTTGTCTCCGTTAACTGTGGTTAAAGATGTACCCAGTGACTCGGTGAACCCAGCCAGAAATGGAAATGTATTATTATCTTGCTTTATTTGCCATTACGGTTCTCCTCCAGCCTGACTGAGAAGTTTATTAAGCCCCTTCCCCCGAGGAAAGAGATCAAAAGCTATTCCTCACTGAAAAATGTTATTAGTTTTGTCATGGGGACCTACCAGATACAAGCACAAGGGCCCAATTTGGCTCCCTTAGCCCGTATTTTAAAAAATACAGTTCTCATATTCACCCACTCATCCAGCCAAAAGCAACCAAATCAGCTTGTGGTCAGAAATACACCCGCTGACCCTGCATAGCAATGTAGTGATCAGTTAATATGGGTGAATTTGGCTTTTGTTGTACTGTAGCTCTGACTGTCCATCAACAGGTCAAGTCTTCCATCCAAATCATCTCTCTACTTAGCAAGCCATCTCTTCATTCATCCAGTAAACAGACAATTAATCCATTCACTCAGCAGTTCTTCCAGTCTGGCTGCCATTCACATCATCAAGGAATCCAGTTTGTACTTATAAAGTCGTTAAGTTATCCCATCAGTCACTCAGCAAATCGGTAAGACGCCTAGGGAAGCAGTTAGAAATTCAGCTAAACCTTTTTTCTAACGAGGCCATAATCACTCCCTCTTTACTATATATTTACTATACAAAGTGGTAGGGGTCAAGCAATCAGGAGGGACACGAAAGAGGGAACCAAATACTGTCATACAGTCCAGGGCCATCACAGTTAGGGTCACAAAAATTAAAAAATATATGTCCTATGTATAGTGCCCTAAAAAATTCCCACAGTGGAGCGAAACACAGTGGTGTTCATGGCATGTATATTACATGTCGTGGACTTCTTGACATCTCAAACTGTGATAATTACAGTCGGGCAACTCTACACCTGTCAGATATGATGCAAAATCAAGTGCCTGGAATTTCAATTTACTGCTCACTACAGAGCAAACTAGACTGCTTATTATATAGTTAGTGGTGAATTAGTGAACGAGGGAGTGATTTCAGACACGGCCTCAGAGTGGGAAACTCCACTAGAAAGGTTGGCATATACAGTATTAACAGTACACAGCAAATGTGTATACTTCTAAACAAAGAATAGTAAAAGTAAAAACGTAAACTAAAGCCTATTAAAAGTGTAGAAAACCTATTCAATTGTCTGTTTTAATAAAAAAAAATTTAAATGACCACTTCAGGAAAACCAAAAACCTCCATGACAAGCTGGACGTCTGGAGAAAGTCAACCACAAAATAATCATAATAATTTAAAAACCCCTACCTTGGTTGTACTCAACCAAAAACTAACTAAAGCTAAAGAGCATGATGAGATGGAGGTCTGGCCACACGAGTTTCCAGTTTCTAGCTGCAGCGGGACAAAATTCATTAACACATCAACCCATACTGCTTCAGATTCTGCAGCTCGATTTACGCTTTTTGACGGTTAAATAATCGTTTTTTTAAGCAGAATGCCAAATATTTGCTGGTTTCAGCTTCTCAAATGTGATGATTTTATGCTTTTCTTTGTCATATATGATAGTAAACTCTTTATCTTTGTGTTTTGGACTGTTGGTTGGACAAAACAAGACATTTAAAGACATGACCTTTGACTCTGGGAAATTATAACAGGCATTTTTTTTTTACTACTTTCTGACATTTTATAGACAAAACGATTAATCGAGAAAATAATCGTGAGACTAATTGATAGTGAAAAGGCAGCAATTCTCAGTGCAACAGGTTGAAATACTGTTTGTGCCTGTTAGTCATTCATTCATCCATGTAACTTAGGGCACTCAGACATTTATAAAGGGCGGTACATTAAATTACCAACAAACATGAGTAGTGTGTGTGGAAGCTATTAGTCCATGTGAACCCACTGACCCTGTACATTATGAGGCTGATGATGCTGCTCTTAGTCATCTTAGTATTTGATGAAAAGCCATTTTGGAAAGAGCACAGGGTATCTTTGGGGAATTTCCAGATGTTGTTGTGGACATTCTGATACATACAAACACACACACACACACACACACAGATTAAACGTGTACATACAGTAAACACTTAGGAACTTGTGCTGGTGGACGGAGCTGCAGCTGGAACAGGCAGTTTAATTCCATGAGGAGCTTTTCAGTCATCTAACCACCACTCTTTTCCGCTTTCCTTCCTTGCTTTCCTTTTGTTTTACGTGTGTCATTGATGTACTGTGCTCTGTCATGACCTTTAGCCGGCTGTTTATCTACATCAGATATATTAAGGAAGAAAAAACAATGTCACTTTTATCCGGGGCGTTTTTAACTCTCTTTCTTTCAGACACGAAAAGTTAGAGAATTTGGTCAATTTCTCCAAGCAAGTGACAGAATATCAGAGATTTTTTTTAATAATTGCTGACTATGAAGGAATGTACTACTGTCTTTTAAATCTACTTGCACACATTGACTGTATTAGACTGTGGTTTTGAGTTGTTGTTTTTTCTCCACTGAAGCTTAACGGCAGACATTTTTGAGCTGAAATTTACATTTAACAATCAGCAGGGGCCATTTTTGTGTCATGCTAGTGTTCAGACTTAGTTATGAAAACTCACGGAAAGTCTTCTCAAAACAGATAATAAAAATGCAATATGACTGTCCTCTTAGCATTCCTCACTAAAACCACACTAACACACTAATGAGCTAACTTGTGGCTAGCTGTGTCCCATGATTTCAATGAAGAATGTTAACAATTCCAAAAAGCTATTTTAGGCAAACAGGCGAACACATAAAGTTTATTAAAATCGCAATGTGACAAGAGCCATGGTGCAGAAAAATAACCGGCAATGACTGGAAATGTCGAGGTTTTAAGCTTTAAAATGTAGCTGAAGCTTTGCAGTACATGACATTTAGACGGTTCTCCATCTTCACTATCCAGCCATTTCTCTCCGTCTTACTGCTCTCAGGTCATTATCTGTGTGTGTGTGTGTGTGTGTACGTGTGTGCAAAGGTCACTGAGTTATTAGCAGCCGATTAGCCTTCTGACCCACTGCAACACTGTCTGACTTATCCAGTGAAAGGATGTGCTCTGTGTGTGTTTTTGTGTATATGCGTACATGCGCTCAAACCAATGCATTTGTATAAATAAACAGACACTGCCTGTTTAATTAATAGCAACCCATGGTTTTTACATATGATATGATGCTCCACAGGAGTGAATCTATTCAAATTGTGTTGGCTGGCGCTTCCTCTCTGTAGCTGCACCTGAATGCAAAGCTTGACATATGTGCCTCCTCTCTCTAAAGCCCTATTCCAACTCCATCAGTCTTACTGGGGAAGGTCCAGAGCAATTATAAGTTTCATCCAGTCCGAACCTGCCAAGTCCACAGTTCTTAGTCCAGCACAGAAAAAATCTTAACAAATTACCTAATGTTTTCTCAGCAGCACTCAGTTTAAACTGACATCCCTGTAATGTAATAATGCGTTCAGTGTTTGGCAGCTGTCAGATTGGAATAACACATGCGGGCTAATAGTCGAAATGGACTTTGAATCCTGCCTTTCAGTTGTGTTTAACGGAGTTGCTTTATTTTCTGCTATTTTTCTTGTACCAAGAACCAAACACATCTGCAGGTGGCAGCTTTTAAAATCTCCGGCCAGCAGTTTAACCAAAACAGATATCTTTTTTTTTTTTTTTTTTTATACTAAAAGGTCATGGTGCCTTATCAAGCAACAGTATCTGGATTCTCTCTCAGTGTTTGCACCTTCCATCCTCTCTGGGCAGGGCTTAAAGCTTGTTGACTTAGGGTTTTACATAGCATCCATGCGTATCTGACCTATGCTTTGCATCTGATGACAGCTGCCAGAAACCTGAACTACAGATACTCCATGACTGGCAACCACATGATGTTTCCCCATTGTCCTGCTACAGCAACGTAAGCTTTACATCTCATGAGTGCCATGCATTCCTGAAGTTTGCCAACCAATCAATCAATCAACACCTTTAAAATATCACTAGTCTGTCAAAAAAAAATTGTGATGTTCCATGATGAGTGATGTTCCAAAAAAGTCCCCTTTTGTTTTTGTTTTTTTTCAATCTGCACAGTTAATCTTTTTGTCCAGTGGTACATAAACCACTTTGGTAAGGAGTCTCTCCATATGACGCTCCTAGTGGCCGCAGCTTTACACGCCATTCAGAAAACCAACGTGTTTAGCCAAGCCACAAACAACGGGTTCCCATTCACCAACTCGGCCGCCAGTCCGAGGGGGAAAAAAATGAAGCAATAAATAAAATAACAGGTATCTCATTTCTTTCGTTTTGTGAAAAGGTGCAGATCTTCTCATGTGTATGTGTAATTATTTCCCTCTCCAGCTCGCCATTGTCACTGGGGACCGAGGCTGTTGAGTCGCTGCCAAAGCCCCGTTCACTGTCTGCACATAGCTGGTGTTACGCAACGGCTAATTACTTCCACTCGGCCCCGACAAAACCATAGAGAGAGAGAAAGACAGAGAGAAAGGAAAAGGGGGGGGGTGATAAAAAATAAAATAGAGGGCAGGAGAGATGGCCAGAAAGGGGGACAAGCAAGAGGAAAGTCAGCGAGGGAAAGAGAGAAACTATAAAGGAGATGAAGGGCAGAGATACAGGAGAGGAAAAAGAGACAGAGGAGGAGGAGGAGGAAGGCGGATAGAAAGTAAAGGACAGAAAGAAAGGGAGTGGAGAAGGACAGGGAAACAGAGACGGAAAGAGAGATAAAGACTATCTTCTTCTTCTGGGTCTCTCCTTCAGTGTTTTGGTAGGGAGAGACGCACACACACAAAAAAAAAAACATCAAACCATAATGACCTCTTCACCATCCGCAACAACAGTTTTACCGAAAATCATGCCGCAGCAGCCAAATTTGGTCCAAAGAGAGCGAGAGTGAAGAGGAGTGTTGTCAAAGCCAGACGGGGCCCGCAGCCCTTTTCCTCTCCAACAATTTTTGGAGATGATGTCATTATTCATAAAAAAAAAAATAAAAAAAATAGAGAAAGAAAAATGTGTCTGCGCCTCCGGCTCGACTAGAGCAAAGGGAAGAGGGGAAGGTGGGAGAGAAAAGGAGGGGAGGCAGAGAGAGGGAGAGATGTAGAGATGAAGACGTAGAGAAGAGGGAGGAAGAAAAAGGAAGAAAGAGATGAGAGGAAACACGAGAGTTGGATGAGGATGAAAATATGTAATAAAAAAAAGTTAGGAAACATGACATAAATAGAAAAGAGTGGGAGCGGAAGAGAAGGACAACTACCTCAATTCATACTTTTACTGCTCTTATTTTAAGGTTAACAAAAAGCAACATTTAGAATAAAAGCTTCTTCCTCTCCACATTTCCTGCTTCAACTTGCTTCCCCTTTTTTCAACTGTCCAAAAAATAGACATCATACTAAGTTCAATGAGAGTATCTAAGAGAGAGAGAAAAAATGTTGTCAACACTTATGGGCGCAGGTGGCAGCTAAACACATCCTGTCATTTCTTAGGCAGCGTTCTGACCAACTTTAGTGTGAGACTCTGGCAAAAAAAAAACAAACAAACAGTGTCACATCATCCGGCAAGATGCTGTGTTGGACAGTCGAATACATGAAAGTCCACATTCATGCCAGGTGACTTTGTCACTTCAGTTTACTTTGTGAGGTAAACTGTTATTTCTACAGTTTACCTCACAATCGCTGTGCCGCAAGATAAATATTTGCTGCCGAAGCGACTTTCCAGAGATGTAAAATCCCACTAATACCTGAAACACATCGTCCCCCACAAACGCAGCAGCCACTTGCGTAGTCTTAAAGCAGGCAGCTGTTTTCGGTCTGAACGGCAGCTTAGTTTTGCCCCATTTGCCTGTATCCTGGGGATTCTCCCACAGCTTCCCCTCAATTTTAACAAAGTCCAGTTGCTTAAAATTCTTTTGTTCTCTGCTACATGATGTATACTTTTACAGCAGATATCCAAACATCCTGTTATAACACCATGGATCAAAACTACTCCTCTGTAATTTATGCCCACAGAGGCCTTTAAGGTTTTTCCTTAAAGGACGAGTTGTTTCAGTTCTATTAAATATGGGACCCTTTTCTTTCTTACTCTGGAGAAAACGTGATGCAGACTCTTAAAAGGAGGACTTGAGTGAATGACTGGAGCAGATAGCTGTGGACTCATCAACATCACTTCTGTCTTTGTTACTCTGGAAAACATGTCCTCATTGTCATGTTATGACCAGAGGCAGTTTTTAAATTTTTACTAGCCTTTCTGTTAACTTTGTTCTTTGTTTCTGTTAACATGTTTTAAAAAAAGATTCATTTTAATTCAGTCTCTGTATTTCAGAGTTTCCAGAACTATATAACACCACCTTAAAATTAGACCCAGAACAATAAAATTGGCTGGGCAGATACATCAGTATAGGGAAAAAAGCCAAGCAGCTTTGCTATATTTTAAAGATTTTTAAGATCCTTAATTTATAATCTAGCTTAAACATGTCTTCTTCTTCCTTGTACATTTCTTGCTTGTAGACCTTTTTTTTACCCAATACTGTAAAGAAACCGCTTCCTGTGTGTGAATTAAGTTTCCTACCGCTGATTCTGCCCGACCACACGGGCTCATATGGGTAAAAACCATGGAAGTCTGAAACACTGCAGATGATTTCAGCCCAAACATAACAAATAACAGAGTGAGTAGGAGAGGAAAAGGAGGAAACCGAGAGAGAAAAAGAGCGGTGACAAGATGACAGACGAGAGAAAAAAGATGAACAAACCGCTGTCAGAGACTCTGACATAGACCATCAGCTCAGTCACACTTACACTCACCCCTCTTCTCCTCTATCTCCCCATCTATCCATCATCACCCCATTTCAACATCATTGTATATCACTTCATCATTTTATCTATCACATATAAGATAATAGGCAAGCACTCATTCATCCGTCTATCCTTATCTATCTATGCCATTTCTCCTTCTCTCCCAATCTGCTCGTCCATCTCTCTGCCTTCAGGCTGTCTTCAATCTGTTAGCTCCATAATGTTTCTGTGTGTGTGTGTGTGTGTGTGTCTACTGAGATATTAACCAATCAGACAATGTAAACAGTTTTTATCCTTTCAAATCTTTAAAACATAAAAGATAATCCAAATCTTTTTCTTTTTGTATTTTTATCACCTTTGTCTTCTGCCCTCATTAAGACTCTGAAGGACTGATTCATTCTTTACATGTGGAAATTCGTCAGTGTTTATTTTCTGTTTTGGAAACTCGGCTCCTCTTCACAAGCCAAAACTGCTCATGTGCTCGATTTCACTTGTCAAAGATTCAGATGTGCCATTTTATTTGGCAACACAAGATTTGATTTATGTTTCGTATATTGTTTGTCTGAAGCTTTTCTTTTATGTTATTTGATCTGACTGCGCTTTCTTATTTTCTCCAATTGCCCAGTCAAAGTTGGTATTAAACAGACACAGTTACCAGCCAAACCCTTTACCCTCAAAAATCAAAAAGAAAAAGGATTTTCTTTTCTTTGTTATTCAAACTCTATTCAACTTTTTGCAACACAGTGGCTCTTTTCCACTCCAGTCCTTGAATTGATTGAGAAAAAAAGACTGATGGGACGCCTTCAAGCCTGAACCTGAAACATCAGCGCCAAGGCCCAAAAACTCCAATGAAGAGGAGCTCACACATCATCTCCGACACAGTATTAATCAGCAGTTTTATTTCCAGCTCTTCAATAGCTTTTGGGTGTTACACATGCATAAGAAAAATCTAAGTTTACTATGAAATCTTTCTGATCAATACAGCTGTCTACACAGGCAGCAGCTCGCCTTTTACTCTGTCTATACGCTCGTAACTGCAACCCGAAGTGTATTTTCTACCGTTTTACACACATAACTACTGTGACTGTGCGCTGAGCTCTGAGCGCTGCCAACTCGTGGGTGACCTACACTGAATACTGCGCCTGAACGCATCCTGTGTAGACAGAGAGTTAGGACTGAAGCTGCTGCTTTCGCTACGCAGCCTGTGTAAACATTGTGTTACTTGTCTTCTATCTGCACGAGTCAGTTCCCTCCGCATCTGGTTGTCTTGAGGCAGGAAAAAAAAAAAAAATGTTCATGGATACAAAACATTTAACCGAATCTCACATGACCGGGTAATTTCCCTTTCTCCTGATGAGAATGCATGGATATTGTGTATGTGTGTATGTGGGTGTGTGTGTGTGTGTGTGTGGCCTCCCAGTATGACATGTCTGTCTAACGGGTATTACCAGGCAGTCTGAGCATTTTCATTAGTTTCCTCGAACGCCAAACAAACCACATGGGTATGTGAAGCAGCTGCAGCAGTACTAGAGATCCACAACACCCTACTGGGATGAGCGAGCGAGAGAGAGAGAAAAAGAGAGAGAGAGAGAGAGAGAGAGAGAGAGAGAGAGAGAGAGAGAGAGAGCAAGCCCAGACTAATCTACAGTATGTGAGTATAAGTGGGTCGAAGTGCATGCCTGCACACATCTGCCTACCAGCTTGCTTCTGTGTGTGTGTGTGTGTGTGTGTGTGTGCGTTTCATTGCCTGCATGCGCATCCCAACCTTCTTCCCATAGTGTGTGTGTGTGGGTGTGTTTGTGTGCGAATGAGAGTAGAAGGCAGAGGCTCCGTTTCTGAGCTTGTGCATTTGTGCCTTTAGTTGTGCATGTTCTCGATTAACAGAAATATAATGTTTTTAAGTATAATAAGTATAATTCAATTTTACAGCAATTGTTTCCAGAATATTTAATGTATAATGTAAGAGAGCTGTGTAACTCAAACATTTTTCAAAAATACTTCAAGAAATGTGATTTTAAACTTTGTACCAGAATGTAACATTTCACAAGTGCTGATAAAGTTCATTGACAATTTGACAATTTTCCAAAACTACTTGTAGTCACGGAAAACAAATGTTCATGACTTTTCTAAGATCTTTGTGACCGTGGGAACTCTGCCAGTGTTTAGATGACATAATGTCTATGTGAACTACAGCACACTGCAGCCAAAGGATGAACTGGCAGTGAATCGCTATTAAACAGATAACAATACCTTCTGTGTTATTGTGCAGCGATTACTGCCAGCTTTTTTAAAGAACAACGTGTGTTGACTCTCCTCTCCATGACATGAAAATGGAGACCAAAAGAACAAACACCTGTGGTCATTTACTTGACATCAAACCTTTATATGAGTTGATGGTTGTGTGTGTGACTGTGCGTTTGGTGTGTGTCCTACCTGACCACAGGTTCTGGTATGGCCTCTAGGTTGGCAGGGACCTGTACTCCCTTCTCCCACTCTTGTCTCCAGGGGTCCGACAGCACGTAGAAGTCGTCCGGGCCGAGCTGGGCCGAGTCCGGCAGCTTCATGGCCGTGATGAAGTCGGTACGAAACACCTGCGCGGAGAGGAAAGGAGGGAAGAAAAATTGAGCAAAATGGTCAAAAATAGCGAAGGCATATACTTGACGTGCTCGTTTTGGGGGGTTCACAGGGCAAAATTCTGCCTCTGAGCATCGGGAGGAAGGAGGGAGTAAGGTAAAGAGGAAGGAAGGGAGGAAGGAGGGAAGAGATGGGAGAGAAGGGAAACGAGAAAAGGGGGAGTAGGAAGGAGAATGAGAGGAAATACGACAAATTTCATGTTCTTGCTGCCTGTCGGCTTTCAGAAAATATCACATTTTAATTGTCCATCAGTATAATTTCCATTCATTCACCTGTGATGTTGTAAATCAGCGCATGTCAGGTTAAAACTATTTGGATATGAGCCATAATTCACCTAATCTATTCCATTATCCATAAAAAGTTTAGGCAACTAAATTATTTCTACACATTATTAAACATTCTCATCAAAATCTGGTTCATAAATTGGTGAATTAATAAATGCACTGCTGCCAAAAAGTTCGGGATCATTCGTTACGTGAGCAGCGAAGTACAGCGACAAACTGTGGTTGTAGATGTGTGAATGCTTGTCAGACAGTTCGTTTTAAGAGACGACGCGCAGACGCTAATATTTTACGCTCTGTTTTGTCATAAAAAGCACTTGTGTTGTTACTGTGCTGGCTGTTGTAACTGTGCACCCTTATTACTGTAAGGACAGAACATTACATTATATGTTCAAATACAAAGTTCAAAGGAACAACATCTGTGTTTACAGGTAATCCAGCTGTGCCACCCTCATCAGAAATCACAGTTTCCTTACTACCGGCCCTTACCTAGGAGAGACAAAAAGACAAATGAGACGCACCTACTGACATTAAACACATCTGTGTGTGTGTGTGTGTGTGTATGTGTGTGTGCTTGTGTGTAAAGTATGTAGGATAATTCTATAAAAACAAAGACGTGTGTGTGTGTGTGTGTGTGTGTGTGTGTGTGTGTGAGGTTGTGTTTAGAGGACCTGAGGGAGTGGATGTTATTCAAGCAGACACAATCATTCTCACACATAATGTGAACACACACACACACACACACACACACACACACACACACACACACACAGTCTCTCTCTCTGTCTGCTCCTGAAGCAATGATATTATCAGTCATATAGTCAAGGACATCAGCCGAGAACACACACACATAAACACACTAACCCACACAGGAAAACAAGCCAAACACACACACACACACACACACACACACACAGCGGTGCCAAATCAACCGTATGACTTCACTCTACATTTTATCATTACTTTCTAAGCCTCCTTATCCCTGCTTTATTAGCTCTTCTCCTCCAACCTACTCCCTTGCTCCCCCTTCCATCTCTCCATTAACCTCTCCATTTTCCCTCCCTCCTTCCCTCATTTAATCCACTAATGTGGATTTTTCACCTTATTTATTTTTTACCTAAGAGACTCAAAGAAGAAAATTTGTCAAAAAGAGACTAGTGAGAGGAAAAGTGTGGTTAAATGCGAGAAAAAGAATAAATATTATATAATCTAGTAAGAGAGAGAGAGATTGACAGAGTTTCTCCTTTAAGTTTCCATTTTACAATTAGGGCTGCAACTATTGATCATTTTTTCCTAGATTGAATAGTTGATGGCTCCATAAAATATCAGAAAATGGTGAAAAATGTCGATCACTGTTTCCCAAAGCCCAAGCTGACATCCTCAAATGTCTCGCTTTGTCCCAACCAACAGTCCACAACCCAAAGATATTAAGTTTACTATCATATAGGACTATAGAAACCAGAAAATGGCTCATGGCGATCAATTTAAAGGAGCAGTGTGTAAGATTTAGTGGCGTCTAACAGTGACAGTATTTTTGTAAATAAAGACATTATGTGACATATAGCAAGCTAAACAATAAATAAGCAATGATACAAAAGGTTCTGTTTCACTGAGTCCTCTGTAACCTCTAAATATCTCTCTCACAGAAGTGGGCTTGAGCAAGGCCCTTAACCCCCCAACTGCTCCAGTGGAGCTGCTCAGTGGCCAGCAGGTCAGGTTGTACTGGCAGCTTCAGGTGTGAATGTGTGATCAGGCCATTCCTGCAAATTAGCTTGGCTCCCCTAAATAACGTAACCTGACGCGCCAGATGGTTTGTTACACAGAACCATCTGAGAAGTCGTACATGGAAACTGTTTGGAAAAGGGCAGGCGCTTTCAAAAAATACTTGGCAGGTGATTGGATGAAATATCCGTCTATCACCGTCTATCACTGTCTTACCTTGCGAGGCAGCTGGATTCATGACACTGATTAGTCCGAACCGTCGGTGGTTCAGACTAATCATCACCAATCAACATGAGCGATCACCAAAAGTTTTAAAGAAACCTGAAAGAAGCTGGAATCCGAGAATTTGGAAATGTCCTTCTTCAAACAAAGGACTCAAAATGATTAATCTATTATCAAAATAGTTAGTAATTTAATTTAATAGTTGGCAAATAATCAATTATTCGCTGCAGCTCTAAACACAAGCAGTCAAGACAAGATCATTAGATTATGAGTTTCCTCATTCAGGTCAGGAAACATCTGACTAAGACTAAGTAAACAAGACTAAGGTTCAACATCATGTCCCATTCATGACACTTCAAACTTTGCATATTATTTGCTTAAGAGCCGGAAAAAAAACTTGCAATATGGAGAAAAAGAGACAGTCATGGAGAGGAGAGGATGATAGTGATGTAGGGGGACAGAGGGAGATGAGGAAGAGGAGACTGATGGTTAACTAAATGAAGAGAGGAGAGAAGGAACAAGAGCAGGAGGAAGGAGAAAGAGAAGACAAATCGCCAAGTATGAGAGGAATGAGAGAGTGAGCGGGAGAGAAAGAGAGGAAAGGGGAGTGATATTAATTTAAGTGGGAAGAGAGATGAAAGACAAGGACAGACGAGGTTGAAACTGGTGTGTGTGTGTGTGTGTGTGTGTGTGTGTGTGTGTGTCACAGAGCAGTATATGAAAAGGCCATATGTAAAAAGCAGGATACTTGCTTCTGCTGCTTGGCTGCCTCTACTGTCTGCCAGCCAGCATAAATAAATAATGCAATGGAGCAAGAGGCCGCGTGTGTGTACAACTGCGAGCGGCGGGTTTAACCGTGTGTGCGTGCACGTTTGTTCAGCGCAGTGGGGATTTTTTTTGTGTGTGTGTGTGTGTGTGTGTCACGCTTTTTTCCTGTGCACGTTCCTCTGCAACTGTATACATTTCAGTGTGTGTTTGTGAGCACGCAACTGCATGTTTTTACGCGCGTGAATAAGAGTGTGTGCGCGTGTTTAAAAAATGCGTGTGCGTTAGCCAGTGAGCCAAGGCCATGATGAATCTCGCCTTCGCCTTCAGCGATACGAGAGGAGGACAGACAGAGACTGAGGGCGAACCACTGCTCCTTAATCTTTCTCTCTTTTTTTTTTCTTTTTCTGTCTCTTTCTCCCCTCCCGACTACATTCTCTCACTTTTTCTTCTTACTTCTCACCAGAAGAGAGGAGAGGAGAGGAGAGGAGAGGAGAGGAGAGGAGAGGAGAGGAGAGGAGAGAAGGGAGGAAAAAGGAGAAGACAGGTCAAAACCTTGTATATGGCTGGACTGTGTCTGGTCAGTTGCAGTTGGAAGAACAGTACTTTCCACTCATATCTTGGGATGTTTGATTTGAAAGAGAACTTATTTTAATTCTAATTATGACTATTCTAATTACCCCATCTGTTAACTCCCCCTGCTCATCATCTGTTTCACTCTGAGGACGTCTCTCGTTTCTCACTATGCATTGAGTGTTTTGTCAGACTGATGGTTATTTAGGGTGCTTTTACTGTGTGCTCTCCCTCATGCCTCTGCGCGCCTTTTTTTCTGTCTCTTTCAGGCTCGATGATCACGGACGCTGCGGTGGAAATTGTAAATGAAAGTTCTGACTTATCTCCACCCAGTGACCACAGTTACAGTCAAATCAAGCGCACCTGCAGAGCAGCTGCCCCACACTAAACTGATATAACAGCTACATGAGTCACATGTTTTAATGCCGCTGTTTATCGTTTTGCGATGTGAAAACATCAGAAGTACAAAGCTTGCGTCCTGGTGTTTAGTTCAGTTATAAAATCCAAAAGCCCCGTGGAGAGTCTCTCCTGCCGGCTGCTGACGGCGCTGTCAGCTGAAGAGTTGATCATACTGGACAGTAGAGGAGGAGACAGCAGAGACGCTGGTATGGGTCTGTTTAAACAGGAGTTTAGCCGACTTCACTGCATTTGACACCTGAGCTGAGAGCATCAGAGCAGGAAACACAGTCGCTCTGTGTCGCTCTGCTGTCCTCCGCTTCCATCATCTCGTGCCGATTCATTTTAAAAGAGCAGCGGCCAATGAGGAAACTGCAACACTCAGCCGGCCCGACCAATGGTGTAACTTCATCACTCACTCACGGACAACCACGGTTATAGGGCTGGCTCCGTAGCCGGTCCCGCCAAAAAGAAGAGAAGAGGGGGAGAAAAAATGAGTAAATGAGAGGGTAAAAATGAGAGGTAAAAGGAGAAGAGGGGAGAAGAAGTGAGGAAAAAGGAGAAGAGGAAAGGAAAGGAAAAGGAAGGAGATTGAGAAAAACTAGGAGAGGAGAGAGAGGAAAAGGGAGGAGCGAAGACAGGGGGAAAAATAGCAGCACTTAAGAAGTGAAAAAAGGAGAGGAAAGGGGAGAAAATGAGGGAGGTGAGGGAAAAGGAAAAGAAAAGAGGAGAAGAGAGGGGAAACGAAGTGAGGAGAGAGAAAAGGGAGGAATGAGGAGAGGAGAGAAAAAGGAAGGAAAAGGGAGAAGGGAGTAAAATATGTAGGAGAGAGGGAAAAGAAGAGGGGAGAAGAGGGAAGAAATTGGAGGAGAGGAAAAGAGGAGGAGAGGATCTCAGTATATCAGTTTTATTACTGTGTGTTTTTACAGGAATGACTGCAGCTAATTAATGTCTAGGAAACACTATTACAAGCTCCTGCAGTTTTATGTTCTGCCTTGTTTCTCTCTCTGCCTCTCCCTCTCCATCCCTCTTTTCCTTTCATCCTCCGCCCGCCCTCTTTGTCCTCTTTACTCTTTTTGTGACAGACAGCTGGGAGTCACCCAGCCTCGATGATGGATGATAGACAAACAGATGGAAAAGGGGCATTATAAAAAAAGATGCGAAGGCCAGTTAGACAGGCGGAAAGTCGGCGCGGACGAGGAGTCGCCGTTACCAAACTATCACGCAGATTTTACGCACAATGTAAAACAAATTCTGAGCATTTCCCTCAGCGTTCAGAGAGTCAAAAAACATCGAGCAGAAAATGGAAAACCAGAGTCCTTAAAAAGCTGATTAGATTTAAGTAACTTGTTTATCTTCTACAGAGTCAGTTAATGTCTGCTGTGGTTCATGCAAAGACAAAAACAAAGAAATGCACTTGGCTGTATTATAATGGAGCCACTAATGAAGAGTTATGTTGCGAGTGACAGAAGAATGTCATTTCTGCTGCTTTCGGTGGACAGAGACTGTTGTGCAATGAGCCCCGGAGCGGCCAAGGAAACTCTGTCAGTAATTACTCAAAAGTGCATTTCTTTTTCCATTTATCACATGATTTATTATCGCTGGAAAGATTTTCCGCATCAATCATCCGTAATAACTTTGTTTCCGAGGACATGTGATTGAATTTTGCCATTTCCACTCAGCTTTCCAAAATACGATAAATCATAATTTGCAAATGAAAATATTGAGTGGATGCCCGACTCTTGCAGAGGAGGGAATGAAACTGTAAATTTCCAACAGATAGAAAAAGAAAATCCCCCTCAGCTAGCAATTAATTCATATGTCATCACCATCATCCATCTGTTTTCAGCCGCTTGTGGCCATTTCAGCCCATTGCTCATCAAGTTTGTTTCTTCCTTCTGCTGCGACACGGTGAAAACAGCTAATTATTTGCTAAAAATGTCACAGTGAGGTTAGCTGAAAGGCAATTACTTATTTAGTCTTTCTACACACCAGAGACGTCATCAACATCTGCCGCTCTCCTCTGTGCAGCTTCTGTATGTCTCAAGAGCTGGATGCTTTAAAAATCCTTATTAACCACGATTCAGCAACAATCAGATGATCTACTTTCTTGCCTACGCTTCCTCGTTTAGCCGAATGTGACAGGTTGTCACGCTGCAAACGTCACACCCGTTCGCATCTCAATAACTCAAGTTTAATTTTTTTGTTCAGTCATCAGTTTGGTTTGCATCACAAGCTATCCAATCATGCAGTGCAGGGTGATCGATGGCCTCTCACAGAAACCCAACGGATGAGATTTATGGGGCTTTTTCCCCCCCCCCTATCTTTATTCAAGAGCGCGGTCTTTCAATTTGAGAGCATGATTTATTGATTTCACGTTCATATTTTGTCATTCTTTCCCTCAAACCCCTGCCCTCGCACTCAAATAGCCCCCTGCTTGCGTGCAGATTTGCTCTGCTTCTGTTCAAACTGTATGCTTGCACTCAGATGTATTTCCTGCTCTCCAGCTGCAGCCCTTCTCTTCGCACTCAGGCTGCTTCTGTTGCGCTCGTGAAACATCTGCTCTCAGATTTCTGCTCTGCTCTCGGGTTTTTTGTGCAATAACCCCGTCAGAGTTCCCCAACCAATAGAAGGCCAGGTGTAGTGTTGACCCTGCCTCTTTGCGGGCGCGTCCGCTTTACTTCTTAGAGCGTCCCGTACAGGCTGTTACTCTCTAACCAGGTTCCCATCCTTTGGCTTTCAAGTGTTGTACGTTACGTGAACACTGTTGCTAGGCAACTAACAACAAAATAGACGCCACTGTGTTTCTTTTTTTAATCTGTATTTCATTGTTAAGGAATGGGGAAAGTACCAACAGCAAAAGTAACTAGCTAACACAAAACAGTAGAAAACAAAAGCAACTTCAACAAGTAATAGCAACATTAAGATAAAAAAAACTTAATTCATGAAGGTGACGTCGTTTTCTCTTCTAGCACACCAACAGGAGGCCGGTGTGCTATACGGCTACTATTATATGTAGCTATTATAATAAAAAGTACAGGCGCTGGTATATATATTAACTGTCCTTGATACTGCTGTACAAGAAAAGAAGGGAAGTATATTTAATAAAGCCCTGGAGGGCGGGAGTGGACGAATCCGGTTAAAGAGTAACTGCCCGTACGGGACGCTCTAAGAAGTGAAGCCAACACACCTGCAAGGAGGCAGGGATCATTTCATTGGTCAACACTACACCTGGCCGTCTATTGGTTGGGGGATTTTGACAGGGTTATTGCACAAAAGATCCGAGAGCAGAGCAGGAATCTGAGAGCAGACGTTTCACGAGCGCACGGAAGCAACCTGAGCGCGAGGAGAAGGGCTGCAGCTGGAGAGCAGGAAATCTGTGCAAGTAACAATATATCTGAGTGCAAACATACAGTTTGAGCAGAAGCAGAGCAAATCTGCGCAAAAGCAGGGGCTATTTGAGTGCGAGGGCAGGGGTTTGAGGGAAAGAATTACGAAATATGAACGTGAAATCAATAAATCACGCTCTCAAATTGAAAAACCACGCTCTTGAATAATGATAGGAAAAAAGCCCCATAGAGATTCAGCTGCTCTGATAAAGGCTGCTTAGAAACTCTACAGTAATTCAGCAATGCTGTGAGAGCACACACACACACACACACACACACACACACACGCACACGCACACAGCAACTGTTGCACACACACACACACACACACACACACACACACACACACAGAGCCTCATACAGATACAAGTGACATGCAAGCAGCCACGGTCAAACAAACACAACAGTTTTACAGATATACACACACACACACACACACACACACACACACACACAGGGTTACTTTTGGGGTATTTACATAGACTTACATTCATTTCCTGGAGACTCACCCTAACCCTAACCATAACTACTACTTGCCTAAACCTAACCCTAACTTTAACTACTGACCCAAGAATAGACACACACACACACACACACACACACACACACACGCACACACACACATTCCTCTGGACAGTCTGTCAGTAGGTCAGTATGCTGTGTTGAGTTACGGGCTGTATGCAAGCAGAGCTCTCATTAAGTCCAATCTAGATCTGGACTGATGACATGAGCAGGGTCTATGGAGTGTGTGTTTGTGTGCGTTTGTGTGCGTGTGTGTGTGTGTGTGTGTGTGTGACAGGCATCAATAATGCCACTCAAAAACATGGGCACACATGGGACAGCACATGTACTGTATGTGTATGAAGTCCTGAACTCCCAGTACTAACACCACCAGGTATTGCTCATGTTTTAATGAAGACAGTTCAAAGAGGACGTATGACTATGCTGCTAATATTATGACAACCATGACAACCACTGCTAATACTTCTACCACTATTATTACAATTACACCCACTATTATCTCTATAATCTGCCAGTTATTTTCCTGATTAATCGATGAATTCTACGTCTTTAAATGTCTTGTTTTGTCTGATGAAAAGCTTAAACAATTACAAAATGATTATTAAAACTGTTGACGAACAACTACTACTACAGCTGCTCCCAGCAGTACTACAAAGACTGTGGCAGCTGGTGGTGCAACTGGTACAAAACGGATGCATGCTACCACTATGACTATTGCCACTGCTAATATCAGTAACAGTATACTTTTAAGTAATAGTAAGATTATAATAGCAATAATTACTTTATTTATGTAGTTTTGAACAAAATTACAAAGAACTTTACAGTAAAACAACACAGTAAATAATAAAATAGGCTTCAAGAGACTTTAAGGAACATTTAAGAGTTTAACATTAACAAACTACTGATGCTATTTCTACTTTTCCTTACACAAGCAGAAGTACTTCTGCTACTACTAATAGTGTAACTAGTGTTATTTCTGCCACTATTGGTGCTTGAATTACCACTACTCAACTTGACACAAATACTTATACTGGGCGGGCAACACTACTACTGTTCCCAGAGTACCACTACTGCTGTTATATATGACTATAACTGCTGCTGCTGCTGCTGCTGCTGCTGCTGCTGCTGCTGCTGCTGCTCCACTACCACAAGTGCAATTATGCAACTATATTTCCGTACTTTATTATCGAGCCACAAAGGAAAAATAAATTGCCAACACAGATACAAAATACAAAACCCATGAGAGCTTTTCCAAACTTGCAACCTGCAATCTTCCAGGAACAATCCGCACCTTGTTCTGTAAACTACAAGCTTCTGCGCTGCTCTGATTCAGCTCGTCTGTACGCTGTATGAGGCCGTTTGCTTGTCTGTCTTATTTTGTGGACTAACTTTTATCTCTGACCATCTGTGGAGCGGTGATAGATTAACACTGTCTGCTTCCCCCTGAGCCAAACAGAAAAGAAACCGCAGATGACGACTGTTGAAAGTTGACATTTCAAACCAGGAAACACACAGTCAGGCAGGCAGATAAGAGAGCTACACACAGACACGTTCACACTGACGCGACGCAGAAACACGCGTCCACATAAACACAGATGCGAAACACGCAGAGATACACAGCACTAACACAACTAAACACACCCACAACAGGGGGGAGAAACAGAGTTATACACATGGATGTGTACATGTTAACACACAAATGCTTTTAACCCCCCCAAAAAAACACACACTCCACACACACACATACATCCATATACAGCACACTGCACACACTCAAACAGGTGCACACCCAGCCTCCCACCTACACAAACAATAGACCTTGTTATTACTGTGTTGCTGAGCCAGTTTCCCTGAAGCACAGTGACAAAGTGCTTTAAGTGCTTTTAAAGGCCAGCTGACATCACACACTATCGTTTGACTCCCTGGTTATCTTGAAAAACAATCAGCCTTGTTCATGTGTGACTTTGAAAGGGATGAGAGCACTGATAGAAAGCGAGGGAGGATGCTCTGCCCTTCACTTCCCATTCCGCTGTTATTATTTGACTGCTTAACTCTGCCAGAGCCTTCTTTACTGCAGTAATGGACGGTATAGTTATAGCACCCTGTAAGGTGCGAAGGACCCTTAAGGACAGCAGGGTGGCATGATGAGACATGGACATACTGACTATACAAGGAACTTTGCCAAGTTCTTGACCAAAAAAAAAAAACAACTTTATAGTCAGTTTTAAAGAAAATAAAACCAAATTATAGTGAAAAACAACAAAATCAAGCAACATAGCTTAACATAAGCTAGTACACCAACAGTTTAGTGCAAAACTAAAAATAAGCCTTAACTTGAGATAATGAAAACGATTATTTTCCTTATCGATTAATTTGCTGATTATTTTCTCAACAATAAATGAATCATCTCGTCTATAAAATGTCAAAAAAATAGCGAATATGCCCGTTATAATTTCCCAGAGTCGATGGTTATGTCTTTAAATGTCTTATTTTGTCTGAACAACAGTCTAAAACACAAAGATATTCAGTTTACTATCATGAATGACAAAGAAAATCATTAAATCATCACGTTTCAGAAGCTAAAAGCAGCGATTCTTTTGGCATACTTGCTTAATAAATGATTAAAATGATTCAGTTATCAAAATAGTTGCTGATTACTTTCCTGTCGATCGACTAATTGTTGCAGCTTTACTCTAAACTGAATTGAATAGACATTGATGTAATATGTACTGAAAATATACATATTTTTCTAATGATGACAAACGGAGCTAATCTGAGAAAAGGTATAATGTCATGTGTTGGTCGAGGTATTCCAGTTGTCTTAGTGGGAAGAATATATTAAACGCCAAGGATAAAAAAAAATCTAATTTTTCAGGAAGGAAATGTAATATTGAATGTTCACATACTTTTTAAATCACCGCTGGCAAAGTTTACTGCTGCAGCTGGCCGACATCCGACAACCAACATGTTTTTCTGTTTTTCTTAATTAGGCCACCATGTGAACAGAATGAGTTCATGTTTACAGAGTGGGAGGTCACAGTGGAAACCGAGCTTCTACCCATGACGATATTTGCAGGTTTCACAAAGTCAAATTCAAGACTTTTAACAGAACCTGTAGTGTGATACAGGAACAACACGTCGGGCAAATAACTCATTCCTCATAAAACATGTCAAATGAAGGTTCAAAAAATATAAATCAGTGGTTCCCAAAGGGGGGTGCCTTAAGGGTGGGCCAAAGGTGTCGCAGGATGTGATGAAAATTAGTTTTACTTGATATATTTTTTATGAGGTTTCATCACTTAAAAAAACAAGAAAAAATATTAGATTTTCTAACATTTCAAAACATGGAAATCATCATATTACAAACCCTGCTAAATATGCATTTATGCCACAGCTAATGACATGACAGCTCACAGTTGCTGGTTGTCATAGTAACACAGCCCACTTTCCGGCATGTGAGTTTTCCATGAGCACAGCACTCAGAAACAGCCACTATCAGAGCAGTGATGGAAAGATCCGTCACCGTAAATATGCTGATACATCTCAGCCGTCAACACGGTCTGTGCAGCCTGAACCTCAGCCGACCAAAAGAGCTGAAATCAGGCCAGACAGCGAACGCTACTCAGCTTACGGCTTTTAGGGAATGAGGGGAAACTAGCTGTCCAACACCAGAACACCTCATCTGAAACATCTCAAAACTGTCAAATAAGGCAATGATGTCAGGTCAAGTTTTATAATAATCACTCTGCACAAAAAGTAATGAAAGCAGAACCAACAACAGCGTACAGTGAGTCAGACCTCATACCTGAGCCTCAAACGGGTTCAAGAAAGAGACATTAAACTGTTGACTTAATAAACTGAAATATTAATAAAAGTGTCCACATCTATATAGACTAGAAATTAAAGAGAAGAAACTGAGGTAAAGTATCAAACATGCCACAGAGAAGGAGGGACGAAAGCAGTTACTGAAACACATTCCAGATGAGTACCTTAATTTGAGATATGTAAAACATTCATTACAAAATCTTTCATGAAACAAAACGTCAAATTTTTCCATGCATCACTGTTTAATGTTGTCTTAACACGAGCAGTCGAGACAAGATCATGAGCAAAGTTTCCTCATTTGAATTATACATATAGATTAAAGACCAAGTAAATAAGACTAAGGTTTGATATCGAGCCCCCTTATCGTGACACTTCCAAACCGTGCAGACTATTTGCTTGCATCTATTTTGCAGTAGAGGAGAGGAGAAGAGAGGAGAGAAGAGGAGGGAAGAGGAGAGGAGAGGAGAGGAGAGGAGAGGCGAAGCGAGGTGAGGCGAGGCGAGGCGAGGTAAGGACAAGAGAGGAGAGGAGAGGAAAAGGAAGGAGCAGAAAAGGGATGGAAGGAAAATAAAGGAAAGGAGGAATAGAGAGGCAAAGGAGTGAGCAGAAGAGGAGTTTTTTCTCCTCTGGGCATCATGGCTACCTGGCTCTCCAGTGCGTCATGGCAGATGTCGACTCACGGAGAGAGGAGGCTAATTTTAGCAGCCACATCACAGCACAGGGACTGGCTTCTAATGATTGGCTGCTTGGAAGGTCCACAGGACTCGGAGAGACGTGTGTGTGTGTGTGTGTGTGTGTGTGTGTGTGTGTGTGTGTGTGTGTGTGTGTGAGTGAGAGAGAGAGTATTGAGTGGGTGATTAAGAGTGAGAAAAAGACAGACAAAGAGAAAAAGGGGTTGATGAGAGAATGACAATGAGAGAGAGGAGTGATCAGTGCATTAATACAGTGACTCAATGATTTCAGTGAGCACACACACACACACACACACACACACACACACACACACACACACACTCTGTCTCTTTAACCTGCACAAAGACAGGAATCTGGTACCTCGATACCAACAGAGTGTCATGAATATAACTAATTATAGCCTTCAACCAAAGAAAATACAGCACAAGTGCACATATGGCCTGTCAGCTCTGATACAGTACATCATTCTGCTACAGAATCTGTGTTGTCTGTATGGAAACAAGGAATATTGCTCTCTTGCAAAAGGATGAACACAATAAATTAACATCAGAGCAGCATTTTTAACACTTTGTTCCCTCAAGAAACCCGAAGCCACGTTTCTATTTTACGATGAATAAAATCTAATATCAACAATGAAAATAAAATGCACACACAGGAATAAAATGTGTGTGTGCACAAAATATGAAATCAACACAAAACAAAAAACATAGTTGGAGCTGGCTTATTTTTATATTGTTATGTTGTCGGGTGTCTGTTAAACACGATCAAAGGTCCTAAACTTGAGGTGAATGTATGTAAAAAGGCTCCCTGAAAGTCAAAAGCCAGAGTTTCAGTCTGCTCTGAACGCTCCGTTTGAAAGGTTACCTCTATTTCCTCCTCATGATGACATCAGATTGTTTGTGCATGCCCACAAACAGCCGTCCCTTCCGTAGCCTTTGTTGCTAAGTTTGTTCCACGAGTTATTTGCAATTTCCGCTCGCACACGTCAGCTCGAACATGTACGGATATATTTGAGGAGTTTCCATTTCAAGGAAAGAACGAGAAAAAGAGGTGAAATCCTACTACTACTGTTTGTATAAATGGCCTCCAGAACAGTCTGCGAAGAGGCAGCTTCTGGGAGCTGACCAATCAGAGCGGAGTGGGCTCATCAGGAGGGGGGTCTTAAAGAGACAGGAGCTGAAACGGCCTGTTTGTGACACTGACGGGCTGCATATAGGGCCAGTATAAGATAAGAATACTGAAATAACAAATCCATTCTCCATCCTCATCCTCCTCTCTGCCCTTCACCCTCTTCTCCTTGTTTGTTTTCTGCTACAACAGCAATGTTTTCCCGTGTTTTTCCTCCATCACAGAGCCACAGGCCTCTGAAAAATGGCTGCCTCGCTCCTATTTGTTTCTCCTCTCACCGAGCTTGACGGGGAGGAGGAGAGAGGGAGGAGAGCTCGTTGCGAGAAAAGGCAAAGATATATATTTAAAAGACGGACAGGATGAAATGGGATCAAAGCATTGGAGAAAAGAGAAAACATTTGGCTCGTCTGTCGCAGTAGTCATAGCAGGAGAAAGAGGGAGGGAGAAGAAAAAAAAAGTGTAAATTCAACTGGATAGCACTCTTTCCTGATGTTCTTCCAGTAGAAGCGTTTTATTCTGGATCTTCAATTTTATCCTCCATTTTTTTCACTCTCATCTTCTCTTCATTTCACTGTCTGGAGAACTAAGTTTTCAACAGTGGACAAGGTGGTCTGAGAAATATATACAATGCAAAAGTAAAACAACAGAGAAGGAAGAAAGGCACCTTTAGAGTCAGATAGGATATCTACAAGACAAATATGCACGGAGAGAAACTGTCGGAGTCACATATCAGCCAAGAAACTGTCCCGGGAATGTAATCAAGGCTGGATTAGCACACAGCTCAGGTGTTCTTACAGTAAATATCCATGACTTTTTTTACCCAGTTCACTAAAGCATCTACATTTGTTGTCAGGTCTTTCTCAGGACAAACACTTTGCATTTCAGGCAGCAGCACCCAGCAACTTGTTTTTTAATAAAATGACAAACTCCACACTCACTGAGCTCGGTATCTCAGGATCTGCCCTCCGCTGGTTCATATCCTGCCTCTCGGGGAGATATTTTAGAGTATCTTGGAGGGGAGAAGTGTCCAAACCACACGGCTTGGATCTCGTCATGCAAGAACGCCACCTTCAACTTAACCTCTCTAAGACCGAGCTCCTTGTCATCCCAGCCAGTCCCTTTATACAACAGATCAGTATCCAGCTCGAATCAACCCAACTCATGCCCACGCAGTCTGATCGAAACGTGGGCGTCACGACTGATGACCCACTAACCTTTAAAGTTCACGTTGCCTCAATTGCTCGGTCGTGTCGATTTGCCCTGTACAACATCAGGAAGATCAGACCCTACCTGTCTGAGCATGCAGCACAACTCCTGCTACAGACTCTCATAATATCACACACTGACTACTGCAGCTCCTTACTGGCAGGCCTCCCCCGTATGTACGTCCAAACCTCTGCAGATGATCCAGAACGCGGCAGCCTCCACTGGCTCCCAGTTGCTGCCCACAACCAATTCAAAACCCTGACACTCGCTTACAAAACAGCAACCAAAACAGCTCCCGCCTACCTGAACTCCCTCATTCAGATGTACGCTCACTGTAGTAACTGCAATTTCTCATTAAAACACCAAAAAGTCTTACTGAATGGTTGTGAGCATGTAAATATATCAACTTGATAACATTACACAAACTTTTCATATTGCAAATGGTTATATTCATGCAAACTCTTTGACAGCCCACCTGTCTTTTTTTTTTGAGCCTTTTTTTTTTTTTCTCTTTTCCACCATTTAGGGCATCAGACATAGTTCAGATGGCAGCTTGTTCTTTGTGTGAGCGCTGCAGAACAGGCACCATGCGGGGCAAAGTGAGCGCAGGCCTGGAGAAACCTTTCAGGGCGCTCGCTGCACCCTGCTTCAGCTCAGGACGGATGAGAGCGAGGAAAGAGGCGCAAAAAGCAACAGTGAGGGAAGTCACCGTTATTACACAGAAACCTTACGTCTCGCTAAACTGAATCCCTCACATCAGCAGCCTTTACCCACTTGCTACTTTTCAAATAACACATAAAAGATTTGATAGGAATGTGAATAGGATTTCCTCTTGCTCTTTTTTTACAGTCCCCTCTCCCCTCCTAGATCTGAAATGTCACATCCGCAGCTCTTAGCCTAGCTTCGTCCTGCCGAGCTCTGAAAAGGCACTCAGCCTACAATTTATGCCCCTCATTAGCGTGAGACGAGACAGTGAACAAGTCCTTTTGAGACTTCTCTGAACGCTGGCTCCTCATCACAAGCCCCTGGCCTGAATGATGTGTGGAGCGACGACGCTCCCCTCCACGCCAAGGGCAGGCTGATTGCCAAGGCTTCACTCAAAGGTCACGCAATTAAGCTTTGTTCCCGCTTGAATAAGGCTTTGACTGACTGACTGCGCTCCTCCGTTGGAACAGATGTGATTTTTGGCCGCTAGCAAGCTAAGATTCTGCCCTCCGTTCATGTTCACAATCATGTATTCAAAGAACCGAGTCACAGACGGAAGAGTTCTTAAGAAAAATTAAAGGAAAAAATGATCCGTGCAGCTAGTTCACAAAGGTCAATTCAAATATCAATATTCAGGACTGCAGTAGCTTAGAAGTTAAGTAAATTGGATTTTGAGCCAGAACCTGCTTGGACTGGAGTCTGAATGTCCTTGGGCAAGGCATTTAACCTCCAGTCTACTTCAATAGAGCTACTAAATGGCCATATGTCAAAGACTAACTGTACTGGGTAGCTTGCATGTGCTAAATCATGCAACAGCATGAAATTTAAGCAAAACATTGCTGATAGATAGCAGATAATTGCATGGATTATTAAAAGCTGTGAAAGAAAAAAAAAAAGTTTTGATTCCATATAAAAATTCAAGCTTTTTACACAACTGGCTTGAGCGAGGCATGGAGCAAACCAAAGCGCTCCGGCAGAACTGCTCAGCAGACGCTGCGCTTGTACTCTGCAGCTCCCAGGTGTGACTGTGTGTAAAAATCATGAATATGAAGCGAGATGTTTCTGAAAGAGGAAACGAGAGCGAGCGAACGCACTCAGAAAACCTTCCTTCAATGAATAAAAAGGTTAAAAAAACTGGGTCACTGACAAGGAAGAGTGAAGGAGACTTAAGAGGCAGCAGCGATGAGTCAACTTCCCCCCACAGAGTCCGATGCAAATATCATTCTTCGTATGGCGGGCTCAGGCACACGATCTGGTAAAAAGGCAAACAAAAGGCTGGGGGGAGATGTGACCTAGTTTTGGATATGCATGGCTGAAAAACAACCAAAACAACTACATGATTAATGCTGCGTCGCATGTGTGCGTGTACTGCAACTTGAGTCTGTCGTCACACTTTTTTAGCAGCAGAATTTATTATAAATAATGAATTAACTGAATAATGAATTAACTAATAAACGGCTGGCGAATAGGAATCGGTTTGCAGAGTTCAATAATAACACACCTACTCGAACGCTAAGAGGGTCTGAATCATTCTAAGTCACAAGCACTCATCAAAAGACCCTTTTTTTTTTTGTTTAAAGACCCACCATCGCTTACTCTGGCAGTAATATATCATCAATCTGTGATGTTCACACGTTCTGGAGGTCATTTTATTTTCAACTGTGGTCCCTCAACCCGTCTCATCTGCTTCTACTCCAATGCACTACAATACACTCAGAAGAATTACTTTTCACAGCCCCTAGGAACATGTTCATGAACGTTTTGTATTCAATATGTGAGAGATTATCTTCTGATAGACAAAAGTGAGAGTCTGTTGCTCAGAACTCAACATGTCGTGTGGATGGATCGCACGCTGGTGTACTGAAGCTTTTCTCAGTTTCATTGCCGAGTCTCAGTGCAGCTTTGGGGATAAAATGAAGCCTTCGCTCTTTTGATTCTGAGGGACTGACGTCAAAAACCTGACATTTAATGATGATGATGAGATTGCTGAACTTTTGCTGAACAGTCAGTTATCCGTGGAGATAAGAAGAATGACATGAAATGAGCAAAAACATGATCTACAAGTGGCTGTAATGTCCCAAGAAACACAGCGTTGCTCTAGCATAGGCAGGGCAGAAGACGACTGCAAGCTTGTAAACATGATGTAAACAATACAGGATTTAAGATAGAAATTTTTTTATGAGGAAGGAAAACTCAACAGGTTTGTTAGACCTCAAGGATACATACACGTTTCAGTGCTAAATGTAAGCTGAAACTTGCTACAATAAAACTCCACAGGGCACCTAATCTATAGTTTTATAATAATGTATCAAATGACAATATGTAATGTGAGAGGTGTCATTGTAGTGATTAACCTACAGAGATTTGTCACCTGGCTCCTCTCAGCTTCACGGAGCTTTATAGTGAGTTTCAGCTCATTGTTTAGCTGTTCGGCTCACAACTTCACTGTTTTGTTTCACTCTCATCGCTCTCATAGTGTAGTTTTCAGCCACAGCAGGCAGCTGCAAAATAAAACAGTTAGTGCAGGTTTAAGCAAACAATATCCAAAAGAGTTTGATTAAGTGATCAGTTTCGCTGCATTTGAATACTTCCCGCTCCCCCTCTGTCTGTGTTACTATAGTGAGGATGGTGATGTTGTGTGTCTGTGTTAGTGCAGGGCAGCAGAGGTAACGCGGAGCTGGCTGCCGCAGCCTGATTTGCACTCGTCTTTTAGAAGAAACACCTTGAGCAGCACAGAGACTGAAGCCAGTGCAGGTCACACTTCAAAACCACCACTTTGAAGTGTAGTACAGCTGAGAAAAAAACTGTAGAAAAACTGTTTTTGTGCAACAATTTACTTTTACAGTACTTTTCTATGACTTATTTATGCTTTTTGCACCGTCTTCCCCCCCTAACTTGCATATCTTGCATATCTCCATTTATTCCTCCCATGCAATATATTTTCCATATTAATTTCTCTCTCTGTAGATTCCACCACACCACCACAGCCAGGTACAGTACAGTATCCAGCCCTCTGATGTGCTGCCATGAACCCATCACACATGACTTGAAGGGGAAATATGGGCAAATTTACCCATGAAAGACAAACACACACACACACACACACACACACATATATATATACTGGTGTTAGCTTACTAGAAACCAACAGGCAGATAGAGAAGACGCACAAATGATACAAGCAAAAAGAAAAATGCTCATGGGTGCACAAATATTCACTACCCTCCCCAGATAACATACACGCCATCTGATTATTATTCATTTTTCCCCCCAAAGTGTTTTTTGCTTCTGTTAGTTTATGTGTCAACAACAAACATTAGAGCCTGGAGAGAGAAGCACAAAAAAAAAAAAAAAAAGTTTAAAGCCACAGAGCCAACTGACAAAAAAGCTTTAAACACTCAATGAACAATTTTGATAAGTTTATCAGTGTTCAATACTGTTTAATTAAATCTGTACAAAAGCTATATGACTGATTTGCGGCAGCTACAACTAAAATATCTCACTCAATCATTCACCAAGTGGACAATCAGACGTCAAGAACTGGACTGTGACCACATTAAGACAGAGAAGGGCTTTAACTTTTACAACACACACAGAAAAGGAGGACAGATGATGAGAAAGATTCAGGGTGTTTAGATTACATTTCTTTTAGGTTGAATCATACATGACTGTAATGCTTGATGTAAGAGATTTTATCCAAAGAAAGCGATGACGCGCCTTACATGTACTTAAAAATACTCAAAACTGGTATTCTCCATCCACTTATAAATGTCTAGTTTCCTCCAGCTGTCATTGGGCTGTTCATTTAATCATCATCCAGTCCTTCATCCTTGCACTTTTCTGTCCCTCACTCATCACTCCATCTACCTATTTCTAACTCCCCATACATCTTTTCACCTCTTTATCCCTCACTGTATCACTTCCTCATCTTTATATCCATCATTCCCTCCAATCACCTCTCTCTCACTCCATCTGCCCACCTAAGTCATCTTTTCAACATCCATACTTCCTGATCCATCCTTATTTCCTTTGCCCTCTAAGTATTACTTCTTTTTTCTTTTTTTTTTGAGCACCTGGCAGGTGAGCAACCGGAGCAATACTGACAGTTTAATACAACGGCTGGTTCTGTGAGTGCGTGCATGTGTGTGTGTGCGAACATACGTTTATTTGCACTCATCACCGGCTGGTATGTGTCGACATGCAAAGCTCTCCACCATCCATCCAGGCTGCTCATCCATTCACTGGGCTTGGCACACGGAGTGAGAGTGCGTGCGTGTGTGTGTGTGTGTGTGTGTGTGCGCGAGTGTGAGAGACAGAGAGAGAAACTGAAACATCAACTCCATGCATTCCTGTAGCTGTTTTCATCTGGTTACCATGGAGTTTCACAGCTGTTTCGACCAGACCTTAATGAGCTACAGCAGCTGTTAGCCTGCAAACACACATACATACACACACGCGTGTTCTGGCATTCATGTATCTGATTACTTAACCATTAATACATATGGCCTTGGAAGACCAGCAGTATCCCAGCGAATTAGAACTTGTGGCGCTCAACATGTTGATGAGTTTACACAACAAATATCACCACTGACCTTGATCCACCAATAACATCTGCACATCTGGATGCATATACAGCTGCCTTGGAACAATGACTCTTAGCTTAACATACAAGTGGTTGAAAAAAAAGAAAGAAAACACTTGAGAATGGTTCAAAGAGCATGTCAGTACCCCCGGGGAAATTTCAGATGTTCTAATTTGATTTTGCAATATTACCTCAACAAATGCAAGCAGAGAGGACGACAATATCAACAGGCTCGCTGTGTTTTCCATCATTTGGCTGCTGTTTTGAATTTCAGTCTCCCATGACTTTTCTAGAGCTTACGTTCAGTAAAAACTACTGTACTTATGTTTAATGATGATTAACCATAAGTGATTAACCTATCGTATTATTACTGATAACCTCTGTTAAACCCACAGCACAATAATTTTCATCTGTTGTGATTTTCTCAAATTGGTTGTTTTCAGTGTTTTCAACTTCTCTCCGTTTGATCTTTTCACCACACAATGTGCTATGCTTTTTAAACTAGGCTAGGTATGACTATTCTGTAGTTACCACAGAAACGACACTAATGATTGACACATTATTGGTGAAACCTATTACTGCACAGAGGCAATAATACAATCCACAGGAGGTCTGCTACTTAGAATAATTCATTTGGAGGAAAAAACATCACAACGCAATGCAGTTATTTGTACATCAGGACATCTCGTCATGTATTATCACTCACACTCTGACCGTTTTCGTAATAAATCTAGCCAGGTAGCAGCAGAGTTTAGTTTTCCAAAGCCAATTATATATGAACACAATATAAACATTACAGATACATGTATGACCAGCAGAATACCAACACATCGTGCATTTATCATGATCTTGTCGGGGTCTGATTGACTTTTACAAGCTACAAACTCTCCAACACAGTTTCAACCTCAGATTACAATGGTTACAGTTGCATATACACACTTGCCTTGCACCTGCACACGCATACACATATACACACTCTTATGTAATGAAGTAAACAGTGATATAGAGAGAGTTTCACACATGCTCAGCCATCTCCATTGATCGATACCACTTCCTTCCTCCCATGGTGCATCTGGAGTAGCTTGTTCTCCTTGTAGCACTGCTTGTATAAACTCCTCTTCTGGGCTGCAGAAGAACTGTAAAGTCTGCTCAAGAAACGTTTTGCGTAGCCTCTTAGCTGCCAGAGCAGAGCTACGGAGGCTGTTCGAGGCTCGGTCTCGGTACTTGTGTAACTACGACATCTGATTCGACGTAAGACCTTCATCATGTCATTGTCGTTCTACCGCACCTCTGAAGAGCAATATGCCTTAAAGCTGGAGTGCAGGACATTTGTCTCCCCCTTCTGGCAGTGAGAGTAATTACAAAAACACTGTCGTCGTGCTTACGTTAACCTCCATTGCTACTGTTGCGGCTGTTAAGTGGTGGATAAATTGCTTTGAGCATCGCACAACCCCCACAACATGACTCGTTTCACTATCAGAATTTGATCCATTCGGTCCGATAAAATTTGGAAAGTCTAGAAGAGCTGCACTATTTTATCCCCCTTCAAGTTAGCAGAGAGCTAACCGGAAGTTAGCCAGCTCAGCCGGCGGAAGTCTGCATTCATGCATTCATCCAGCATCCAGCACGGGAATGTCAAACCCGACACCAGAATTAAAAACTCAGGTATACTGAGAAATACAGAGAGATTTATCTGGCTTCATCAGCGTTGTGTGAACTCGTTTGGCGGGGGCTTCAATATAACAGACGTTCCTTTATATGTAAAAGTTCTGCACAGCAGGGTTAAATAAAGTCACAATAAACAGTTTGACATCACCCTTGATGTCAAACAAATTCCAGCAAACAAATCAAACTCACAATACTGGGCAGTAACCAACAGAGAAGGCCTGTGATACCAAAACCTTGGAAGGAAGTGAGTTCTGCTTTTGTTTTTAACGAGACACTTAACACCTACATGCTCAACCTCCCTGTTGTGACCGTGAGTTCTTGTACATGCTCACTTATTAAATGTTGCCCTAATTGCAAGTCACAGCTTTTTGCTAAATTGACAAGTTGTAAATTGTGAACTGAATAATGACGGAAATTAGTGTTGAGCTTGTGATATATGTCAGAAGATGCCAGCAGATCATTAGAACTAGATTTTGGCATCAAGACAAATGTTTCATAAATACCAGCTCTGGTTTAGATTCTGTACTTAAAACCACAAAAATCATTTGGTCTGTCCAATCCCATCCTAGGGTTCAGGAAATTACCCATTTTGCATCACCATCATTATAAAATTAAAAGCTCCAATCTGGCCAACAACAACTGATGCTCATAAATAATTCTATGAAACTCACAGAAAGGCCTGAATGTTTCACAGATTTACGCTAAATTGTCTTAACTTTTGTCTGGCAATTTTTCTGAATAGTGACAAATGATGGAATTATTGTTTTATTTACTTTATGATTCAAATAATTTACCTGTATTTATTTATTTAGTTATGCTTCAAATCCTGATTCACTTGTGTTGTGCTACAAAACCGGACCATGTCAACTGTTTAAACGAAACCCTCATCAAGGAAAAACATGTATTTTCTATCTTTTAAACCTTAATTTATCAATAACTGACAAGCTATAAAGGATATTCCTAAAAACTCACATTCAATGTGGCAGAAATAGCAAAGAAAAAGAGGTGCAGATAGCACAGTGATGCTGGTTGCTACTATTGCTGTTAATTCTGCAGCCCCTTTTTTCCCCACTATCTAGTGTCGTATGTGAAAAAGAAGAAACACAACAACACATATAAACATAAACACTTGCTGGCATCTCCATATAAATTGCCTCGTCATGACTGGACTGATTTACAGACTAAAAAGCAACAGATCACCAGACAGAAATAGATTCTAATGAAACACGGAATTTGAATACAGACAGCCCCCCCCAACACCCGTTTGTGTGCGCGGTACAAATTTCAAAAGCACAAGCCTGGAAGAAGAAACCCCCAGAGTGCAAGTGTATGTGTGTGCGTGCGTGTGTGTTCATGTTTCTGTCTCAATATAGAGTCTGACAAGCGCCCTCCAACAAATGTGTGTGCGTGTGGGTGGGTGTGTATCCTCTGGCCATGTTGTTGCAGTGTTTTGACAAGTGTCACACAATCCCCTGGGGTAGAGCAGGGGGATTTCTCTGAAGAAGGGGAGCTTTGCTTTTGTCAGAAGATATGAGGCCAAGAGATGCTGCAGAAAGAGTTCTCACCCTGACTGGTGACTCAGTGACACTGCAGCTACATTAAAATGCATTTTATTTAAAGTACTTTTTTTTTTTTTTTTAAATGTTTGCATCGTGCAGGAACGCACTCTTTGTTTACTGCCTCCATCTTTTTTTTTCTTGTTCTCAAACGCTGCCACTAACCATTAACCACAAGACCAAATATGTGCTGTTTGTGTGTGTATACAGTATGTCATAATGGCTTCCTGTTTGTCTACAAAATTTTCAAAATCCTCAATCTCTACCCTCATCTAAACTGAGATAAAAACAGCTGTACAAAAAAAGGAAGCATTTGACTGTGTCCTCCTTCCGCCAAGTAAAGCCCTCTAAGCCACATCTAAGAGAAGGCAAAGCTGGAGTGAAAGACTTGCAAAGGCGCAAATAGAGCCGGCTCATTTTTAGAAAAGAGCTACGTTGTCATTACAAGTCCATAGTGTTTACCATTCGCCACACCTCCCTTAACCGAGGGTGAGTATCATTCCATAAACGTGTCCGCTTTGTGAGCCACTGTTCAGTTTCCTTCTCAGCGGGGTTGCATTGATGAGGATTTTTTTTTACTGCCTGAAAATGACACCCTTCCTCGAGCCTTCTTGCATTTTTTGTCGATAACTTTAAAAAGCTGGTCTGCGGTTGCAAACTTAGCTTCAGTGATGACGGGCTGCCACTGTCAACAAACAACATTTACGTCCAAACGTGTCTCAAACACTTACAAGGAAAATCCACAATGACAGCTAATACGCTCCATGCCAAGTTCCCATTCAACATCGGTATTTATGTTAAAAAAACTATCCCATGTTTTTCAATGAGACCAGTGTGATAATAAACATCGCCGATGGATGGGTAAGTCAGCAAAGTTAAAAGTTTTGTCAGAGCACTGATAAGCATCATTTGCTAACAGGCAACCAATGAAACATCTGGATGTTTATTCTTCCTTATAGCAAATTCCACATGCAAACGTGGCATTTGTTATTGGTCTCTGATCTATATTAGTCTAATTTATCGGCTTCTTAGATACAAAGAGAGCCTCTTCATCCCTTTGATTAGTCAGGTAAAAACAGTCTGTGTCACGCTTGCTCACACAGAAGAGCTTCCTCCCACTCTCCTTTAAAAGCTGCTGTGGTTAAACCTTTCCAGAGTGTCTGTTTTCTGTTTGTGTCACAGCCGCTGCCTATTCTCTTTTAAGTATAAAAAAAAAAAAAAGCTGGCAGGTTGAACAAAGCAAAACAGTGTCAGTGTTGAAGTGGTGAGATGCTGGCACTTGGCAGGTGAGCAAAGGAAGCAACACTCCTTCCTGCAAATCTCAAGATAGTAAATTGCAAGTGAAAATTACAAAAATGACCTACTGCCAGTCTGCTCCAACTTAAGTATTGTTAGTAAGACGAATGCCATTTAATCAGGGGTCATGACCTTTGACCTGTAAAACATACAAGTTGTTAAAGCCGTTTGCCTCGGGACACTCACTGACAGCAGTTACCAACGTCTTTGGTTGAAGTGCTGAAATACCACCAGTAGTTTTTAAAGGGTTTAAGTCTTACACTCTGGCAGAAGGACAGTTCCTTTGTCACTACATTATAAACTGCTGTCAAAAGAAGAGCCGCCCTTCAGGAATAAGAGCAGTTACCCAATTAACGTACAAATGGATTCAGAGCACTGACTGCACATACAGTCAAAGAGTTTCCTCAGTCGACTAAAGGTTTCAATGTGATTCAAACGAACAAGGCTGTAGGACGGGTCACCTGACCACGTCTAAACCGCTTACATCTGTTCTGAATGGCTACGCTCGAAGGACACCAAAGCTAAACGTATCTTTGGAATCTCGACACAATCAATCGCAACAAACGCACATTTCCAGACAGTCGTCTATGAAACAAGTGAACAAACTTAACTAAGCTGCTGTCCTGCTGTACCAATGCTCCAATGACTTAATGTACAACAGCTAATATATTTATTGTATAATGGGCTTCCAAAATTACTCAGTAGATTGGTAAATGTACAGTATTTAATCTCTTGCTCTTGATTAAGAAAACCTGACAATGGCATCCTCTAAAATAATGTTTTTTCTTTGCCAACGGATGAACAAAGCAATGAATCAAGCAACATGACATGGACAACACATCAAAACAGACAAAAGAGTCAAGTAAGCAAGCCCCCCAAGAAGTACAAGTGTGGCTGTAATGATATAAAATATATTAAACAGTGTCATCTGTCAATATCTCTCCAGCAGCACCAAGATCAATGCACACTTTTCATGTTCAACAAGTTAAGCTTTTCTTACACCAGCTCAAATGCACTCCCGACATTCTCAACTTCAAAACTTTGCACTGAACATTTGTCAGATGTCACCCGCCCTCTTCCCTCGGCTCAACCTTCCCTTGTCACTCACTGCTACCGAAAAAGCAGAGATGTTACTGCAAAACATCACCCTTTTACGAAAGAGCACTGCACCCTGGAGCGAGGCAAGTAGGCAGCGGTATGAAAGGGAACGTGGCCCATGGCTCTTCAGCTGAGGCCCCGGTCAGAGCAGAGAGCTACAGTAGTAATTACTGAGAGACTGATTGCTGACAGGACCTTCCAACAGCCTGTGGTTAACTGGATGGAGATGAGGGGGAGGAAGCTTCCAATGCACAGCCATGACAGATGCTCTACTGATGACTTGTACTTCAGGGTGGTTCGGGGGCATGCATGCCATTTTACTTAATGCATTTTCCTTTCAGATTTTTAAAAAAGAATCATTTGTGCTCTTACAATTTAAACAGCTTTTGACAGTGTGGGGAGAAATCATAGCAGTGGAGGGTGCAAATTATCCTCTAAAATGGTATTAATTCACTCTGTAAAAAGAAAGATCTTTGTTTAAAATGTTTCACTGAACATCTTGAGATTTTGAGAAGTGCCATCACAGAATATTACCTACTCCTCTTTATTTAAAAATCACCCCGGCTAATTTTTAAGAGGAGATGTAATTTGTTCCAAATGGCAGATAGTTATTTTTGGAGTGAAACTCTTCCAACAGCAAGAGACAAGTTCTCCTTAAACAGATTTGAACCCACTTCACTGACAGAGTGGGAGGAATGTGTGATTGTGGCAGGCAATGCATTGCCACAACTGGTACAGTGCACCATTTTCCAACCGGATTATGCCAGTTTCTTCCCCAGGGTGGTCATTTGAGAGCCCTTGGGATCGTTCATCATGACCATATGGATGTTCCAACGTGGTATTTTAGCCAACCGATCTGTGCCATCCGTGCGCCTGGTTGATTTAGCTGTGGTGATGAAGATGGCTGTATTTACATTGGACAGGAGTGTTTGTCCCAGTTAAGAACCGATACATAGCTGCACTGGCTGGATAAGGGATTTCACAGTCTTAAAACAAGGTAGGGAACTGGTCTCTATTCATCTGGTTTTGAGTAACTTAATTTTGTCTCGTCACTGTGCGCACTCTGGCAGGACAATGAGCCTGTTTTTGCACGTTATGGTGCGCAGGATTTTGTTGCCTCTTACAAAGCTTGAACATGACAGCAACCGACTCTGCAGAAGAAGACACGCCCAAGTAGCAACTCAGCCACCTGAGTCCAGAAACCAAACAAAGCCCTAACTTAAAGATCCCCTCCAGACATGTTGTAACATGCATAAAAAAATACTCCGCTTGGAATAATATGTGTCTAATATGTTTTTTCCATAAAAAACAGGCCAATTACCTCATTAAAATCCTTAAAATGACACCTCATTCTTCTCCCTCGCTGAAAAATCCGGACTAATATGCAAACACTGTCAAAGTCTAACAGAGAACAAAAGATGTCTCCTACGTCACTGAAAGGTCCCGTCTCAGTGTATGTGCACAGAAGGCTTCAAGTTTCCGCATCACGCTTAAGTTGCATGTTGGACCGCGATTAGCTTCCAAACTAATTGTGATGTCACAAATCATCACAATTACAGACCAACTTTCCACTTTTGTCAGATGAATGTGAAAACAGCCTTCTAGTGTCAAACTCTGCACATGTATCATTCTGCACAGTGAAGCTCAAACATCCGACTGAAGTAACAATAAGCAAAACACAGTTCAGAGCGGGGGGGGGGGGCTTACAGGATTTACATGAGCTACTTATCCACTTTCTTTGTCTGGTATATTTCATGAATAAGGATCACATAAAAGATCATGCCAGCGTTGTACAGCGCCATCAACCAAACAAAATGTTCAGCGAAGCCACGACAGATAACAGACAGCAGTGAAGTGGAGCAAAACTGTGAGCTCATAACGGCCAAACAGAGATTGTGTTGCATTAAACACTTTTTTGTGTACGGTTTGTGCCCGAGTCACTGAACCAAGCTGCCACACTAACTTACCTCTGATGGTTTCTTGTGCTGGTGGCGGACCCATGTGCTGCTGGTGCCTGTATTCTTGGATGACCTGGACCATGACGTCACCTGACCTGCAGCAATAAAAACCACGATCAGTATAATCAAGACTAACAAACATCTTTTACTAAATACAACGAGTGTTAATAAGTTCGATAAGTATAGACAAAGTGTTTCAAATATTCAGTCATCTGGAGCATTCTCTGGTAAAAAAAAAAAAAAATCTTAATCTGTGTTTTGTTTGTCAAGAGCGTGCATTATTGAGTGTGAATGTTGATTTAAAGAGGGGAAAATAAAGAACAGGTCCCTGGCTGTGGATCAGACTTCATGTGCACAGCGTGCGTTCCAGTTCACTCCAAAGAAACTTTATTGTCCCACTGGAGAAATTTGTTTTGCAGAGAGGGTTTACAATACAAACACAATAAAAAACACTGCAGTCATCATGGACCGCCAGAGAATCGGTTACTTATTAGAGAGCAAAAAGCTGCTCATCAAAAGTTCTTAAATGAGCATGAGATGGAGTTCAAGACCTTCTGCAATTTGCACTCATGGAGGTGATTCAAACAGTTCAGAGAAGAACTAAAGAAAAGCCGCTAAACAAAAATCTTTCTTGTGACTTTTCCGACAGCTGTAGCATTACTACCACTCTGTGTCAGGCCTTTAATTGAAGCAGACTGATGATAATCTATTAGGAGGTTTAATACGTAATGACAGTATAAATAGCATCTTGTTAAGCAGTTAGTCCACTGCGGTCCTTTACAACCTCATTAATACACAACCTAATGGCAATTAACGAGACGCTGGAGCCAATATCCCACCCACCGCTTCAATCAGCGGCCCTGTGTGTGTGTGTGCGTGTGTGCGCCTGTGCCCATGTATGTGAACAGAGGCCATGCTGATATGAAGAGAAGAGAGAGGGGCATGAGTGTGTGTATAATTTCATGTATGCTATATCTTATATTTGAATTTAAATTACAAAACCATTGCAACACATATAGCCGAAAGCTTATTTTCATATGTGCGCTGTGAAGAAGCCTGTCGTTAAAAATTGCATCACATTGGCAATTAAATTACATCACAAGGCCATAATGGAAAACACAAATTTGCCAATACTGTGTAATATAGCACATTTTGACCGTGACTATATGTGTGCGCTTGTGTGTGTGTGTGTGTGTGTGTGTGTGTGTGTGTGTTTGTGTGCGCTGCCTCCCACTCAACATATTTCCCTTGCCACCACAGTAGCACTGCCACCATGCTAATTTTACTTGTGACATCTGAACGACTAACACTGAGGGCAGAACTGCAGTCAGACATGTCTTGAAAATTACTGACTTCCTCACACACACACACACACGCACGCACACAAACATATATTGTATATAGAGCTGTTAACACATACATGTATTTGCCACATATTCATTTAGTCACATACACACGCTGCCACTGTCACAGAGGGACACGTAATATGGTGTGAATTGACAGCCATGAGTGGGTTGTAATCAGAAGACTTCAATTCAATCCGTCACTCAGCTTTTCTGAGTGATGGTGTCAAAGTGTACCACCTAACAGTGTGTGTGTATGTGTGTGTGTGTGTGTGTAAGAGAGAGAGAGAGAGACAGTGTGTGCTGTAAGTGTATATGTGTGTGAGACCCTGTCTTTATCCTTTAAAAGTACGCTGGGCCAAAGAGAGTCTAGTCTGTCCAAGAACAAACACATCACAACCACAAAAACACACTGACACGGTGAAAGGGGTGTGCGTTTGTGTGCATCTGTGCTTCTGTATGAGGGTGTGCTCATTATTTTCATTTTTCAACGCGGCTGAACATCTATAGGAGATTTTGGAGTGACGAGTTAGACAGCACACTCCACCACCGTCATCAAAACGCTAAAGAGACTTGGAGAATCTCTGCCGAGGAGGACTGAAGCTGCTCTGGAGGTTCGAGGTGGAAGAACACCTTACTGAAAAACAATATGTCGTTTTTTTTCCCTTTCATTTGTCACCGATCTGTGTGTGTGTGTTCAACCACAAGTCTGTGTGTGTGTGTGTGTGTGGTAGGTATAAAAAATATTCAGTATTTAGTGGAACATTTGAGTGTAGTCATGCATCTGCACTGCACAAGAGAGAGAGACGGTGTGTGTGTGTGTGTGTGTGTGTGTGTGTGTGTGTGTGTGTGCGCGTGCGTGCAGGTTATATCCATATGAGGCAGCTGCACCACTCCATCACTGAGGCCAGATAACCAAAAGGACCGCAGCGCAGTTGGAGGTTACCATCATGGCTGTGTGTTAATTAAAAGCCCCGCTCGGTGCACGGCGGCCAAAATTATCATGGGCATCCTTCAATTAGAAACCTGATAACCTCCAGTCAACAGATGCAGCTGGAGCCCACGGAAGCTAACGGCTAACGGCTAATTTTATGGCCTTCAGCACAGGGTGGCACAGTCAGGTCTGAAAAACAGCCCGTTTAAGCCGTTGTAAAAATACAATACACATACAGACCTGTGACACATAACAGTTAAACCTGTATGAGGTAATTTCAACCTGCACTGGTTGAAATGCAGTAAACAACTACAATACCCAGAATTCACCTCTCCCTAGATCTAGATTAGTTAAAAACACTGTTCCATCTGATTATTTATTATTTTATTGTTGGAAACTTTATCCTATTCCATTCTCTGCACTTTTAGTGGCCTGATTTTATTCAAATTGTATTGTGCTGATTTGTTTTATCTCGATTATTCCATGTAAAAGCTCTCTGTAGCTCTGTTTTGAAAAGTGCTTTATAAATAAAGTGTGTAATTACCACATTATATATTCCTCCTCATGATAACCTGCAGTTTATTTTTGGACTGTTTGAGACAAACGAACACGACTCCCTTTTCTATCTATTCTTTTTTATTACTGAGGTACCATCTTATTGGATTTTTCTTACACTGTTACACAGGAGGAAAATCCCAAGTAAAAATATTTCATTAAAATCTTTTATAAGTAAATGTTTTTTAGGTAAAGAAAACTGTACCAAAAGTCAACTGATGAAACTTTGCTTTTTTTATTTTAGGCATCTAGATGGAGAACTAATCAAGAGTGACTTTTGAGCGTGTGCAACAGTAAAAAAACAAACACACTGATGTGTATGAGAAGGCAAAAAAAAAGACAGTTCAATAAAGAAAGAAAGAAGAAAGAAAAATCACTAGAGAAGTCATAAAATGAAGCCATGTTGCTTTGGTTTCTTATGTTTCCCAGGGTTCCTACACACAGAATAATTAGTTGCCATTTAAACCAGTTTAGCCTGGCATCAACATATCTTACACTCCATCAGCGCTGCAGCTTTTATGGAGACACAAAACCAAAAGTGAGATCCACTCTTGACCTCAACAGTTTGTTTTGCAGTTCACTGATGTATCTAATTTTCTGTCTATGCTAGCCTGACAGCGTCATGGGAATGGCCAAACAAATGCATTTGCTTGTTATTGCAAAATGCACGCCGCACAATTCCAAGAATTAGTCATGTTGAACTGCCAAAAGCCATGAAGAATGACATTTACAATTAAAGTGGCAATTAAATTAAGCTGTCTTCAGTGACTAAACCTCCACATTTTGTAGACAGTGATCAGCTCTGAGAGCCAAGTGTGCTTGTACACTGTACCGCTGTTTAACGGCTGTTTATTATAAAGATGATTTTCCAGCAGAAGCCGCCAGTGTCAGTGATGTGTTAGACTGGCCAGATGTTCCCACCAGCATGCAGTGTTTCTCTCCATGGCTGTCTGTCTGTCTGATTGGCTGTTTGAGTTTGTGTCACGACACTGGGTTAGAAATGCATCTGCCAGTCTACCAATCTGTGCAGCCATCGCGTAAAATCCATTTATCAATCAGTCCATTTTTATTCCACAAACACGCACTCATTTCATTTTTGCCACTTTGGCCTACATATTGCATATGCTTAACATTACTTCCAAAGCACATGGGTTCAGATTTATTAAGAAGATGGCAGAGCTCAAAAGTGCGATGCAAGTTTTATTGAATTTGCAGCCACAATCTGCGTGTATTTAGCTCCTAATTTAGTAAAGCAGCAGCTCATTATGCTGTCAGCTCCTGGACTACACGCATTCGGCAAGTGAGCTCAGGAAAAAAGATCAGGTAGTGTGATCTTCCAAAACATATACTTTGTTGCATTTCAAGATATCAAAAGGTCTAATTATTTAATTAAAGATATGCGAGTTAGACACTCTTCATGGGAAATGATAAGATTGAAAAGATATTTAATAAGAACACAGAAAAGGCAACACAAGCTGGTGAGCTGGAGTGGCAGCAGGTGGAGATGGGGTGATAAAGTTGATGTCTCACTACAATACTGAGGTAAATGCAGCGAAACACACAATATGAATGTGTTATATAAAGAAAGAAGAGCGCAGCTGCGGCCTGTGATGATCTCACAGACACTGGTGGTCAAGTTCAATTTCGAGTTTAGGTGACAGAGCCTGCAGACACAGACCAGAGCTGTTTATCAGTCATAGAAAGTGACAAACAAAACCAACAAAAAAGTAACTATACACTTTATGGACAGTCAGGAAATGCTGAAACATGCAACATTTACAACATTTTGCTCTCAACGCAACCTTTTTTTGACTTCATTGAGAACAGTGTTTAATATTTTAATGTGCGTAATGTTTATACACGAGCAGATGAGGGACAGGAAAGAAGTCAATTTGGAGAGTAAATATGAGAAATACCCTGCGAGAGTTGACTAAAACCAGGCAGCTCACCGTACAACAGCAACACAGGAACTCACTTTTCTGACACTTCCAGGTTTCTTACTACCTCACACGCACACACGCACACACACACACACACACACACACACACCCTCCCTCCCTCCCTCCCCATCCCTGAATCTCTCTGTCCAACTTACTATCAGTGGTGTCGGAGTCGTTGCTGCTCGTGGAGTATTTTCTCCTCTTCTTCTCGCTCTCCATCTGTCAGGGGGTTGGCAGGGAGGGAGGGAGGGAGGGAGGGAGGGGGGGGCAAGAAAGAGAGAGAGAGAGAAAAATGACGAGTGAGAAGATGTTCACCATGAAAACACAAGTGTTAATGAAATAATGCGCTGATGGCACCAATCTGTCAGAGCCTCCAGCAGGCAGCCAGCCAGAATAAACTGACTTGATCACCGTTACACATTAGCGCTTTGGACTCACTGGGAACTTCACAATGATTCAGTTGTTCTGTTTCTCCACATACACTGGGAGTCCTTGTACAAGTTGACTGTGAATTCATCCTGCATTAGTGAAGTATTCACTGGGGGCTATTGTACAAGTCCCCCTTTATGTGTCGACCCTGCTTTAATAGTGTAGGTGCCTCTTTCTGTATTATAATAGAGTGAAACCAAACCAACAAATGGCAACACAAAGCACGAGCCTCTCTCAACCAGCTAATAACTAGGCCACTTTTTGAAGCTTTAAGCAGCAGACAAGAGGGTTTTTTTATACAGCGATAGGGGACATTTTAAAAAAAAGCAACTTCTGCATAGATAGCATCTGTATTTAATATACATTTTTAATGCATTTGTTGCCTTACAAGTTGCTATTTATGAGATAATTCCTGTGAAAATTAAATAAATCAGGCTTGTGCTGCAACGATTAGTCAATTAATCAGAATCATGACAAATTATTTTTCTTGCAAACTGTGTGCAAAGTTTTAAGCACAGGCTACAGTGGGCTGTAATGTAAACTTTCCTCTAACAAACAAACCCTCTTTTATAACCTTAAAGCAGTACTCCACCAATTCAGTATTGCACTACTAAAAGTGACGGTGAGTGCGAGTGGAGCAGAGGAAAAGGTTAGCAGTGAGCTGTCAGTCTGGCTGTAAATGTACAGTACAGGTTAGAGTGTGTCAGTTAATAAATGCAGCAGCTTCTCAAGACCAAGAAAAGACTCGTCTGTTGTTTCCCCGACTGCTGGAAAAGTGAAGAGAGGTTAGCCCCGAAGTTAGCGACAATGGGTTAGCCTAACCTGACCAGGCTCACTTAAGGTGGACTGACATTTAAGGTGGACCAGCCATTCTCATTTTAGTGTCAATCTCAGCTGCTCCTGTTGTAGGACAGACTTGAAAAAAATTGTGAACCTATCCTTTAAGCAGCAAACAGGAACACTCTGATCAGCAAACAATCAAATTCACCTTGCTAATAGGATGCTACATTATTATTCAAAATTGAATAAATCTTACAAAGTGATGGTTTATTATAAAAGTGTCGCTGACAAGGATTAAATTGGAGAAAAAAACCTGAAGAAAATTTTAATCTCATGCCCTTGAGGGCCAAATGAAAGAAAATATATAGAGTGCCAGAAAGAAGAAGAAAGGAGGGCATAGGTCAAGAGAGTCTGAAAGAGAAAGAAATGAAGCAAAAGAGACAGTGGCATATAGAGTCAAGAAGTCAAAAGGAGGTTTTAGCGTATGCTACACCAAGGCAGGAAAGCCAAAAGGGAGGAGGTGGGTTACAACCTTCAGCGTGGGGAACAGAGATTTATGTGGCCGTAAAACTAGGCTATTCCCTCTTATATGGGGCTCTTCCTGTACCCCAGCCTCCCCGCCCGCCCTGCACACACTTAACTACTCTGACATTTATGCTGACAGAAAAACACACCGCTTCTTCGCTGCCGCTGCCTATTTCCATTCCAGAGCCCTGCCATCGTACTCTCTCCCTCTTTCCCATTTTCCTCCCTCTTCCCGTCCTCCCTGCCTTACAATAACAGGGACACGGGGAGTCTGCAGAGTAAGGTTAAGTACATTATTGACTTCCTCGGCCTCCTTCGGTTCTCTCTCCATCTCTCCAGCTCTTCCCATCTGTCTAGCTCTCCCTCGACTTCCTGCCTTTGAGGAGAACGATTAACTCATTGACTTCCTCCAGCTACGTCTGTCTGACTTCAAGTCTGCACGCCTGTATCCATCTCAGGGTTTCCCCTCGCCTATTAAACTCTCAGGCGACCCACTTAAACCACACTCAGGCTAACTCCTTAACGCGGCCCAACGAGTTTTTGTTTCCCGACCACCCAAAAAAAAATGTGAACTCTCACGAAAACTGTCATATAAAATAGTTTTGAGGATCTATTCTTTACATTAGACTTTGGTTCACTTTGGTGTTGTTTGAAGCATTACATCAACAGGGGTTATTTGTGGTGCAAATTTAAGAACTTTTGGGTCCTCGTTTGTGATTTTAGCTAACCCGTTGACTGAATGAGCATGAAAAAAAAGGACCATTTTGGCCCGAAATGTTTACTCAGGTGTCTCCTACGTATTTGGCAGCTATCTGTGGCTACAGCTGTGCAGGGTTATTTTTCATTATAAGTTTAACTGAGTGGGACACCATCCATCAATGTGATGGTTTTGATTTGTTGCATGAGATACAAGAAGCTCCTACACCATTTTAAATGGATAGGTCAGGTTTATAAAAGGCATTTATCATGACCTGAGAGTAACTTTATTTCCAACATCGAGTGTTTTGGTTTATGAGACAGGTGGGGCATGCAGAGATTTGCTAGAAATTTTAGCTACGCTAGTCCCACGGTTGCTCTGAGGGTAAAACTTGTCTCCTTTCCTCCCCTCACCCGCCAACACAACGATCCGGGTTCAGTCCCCACTGACTGACTGCAATACAGACTCAAACTGGTTGGTCGGGTGTTTGTGCGATCACACCCATTACACTGTCCTGGTGAAACTGCTTGGTGAAAGGAGGCAGCTGGTGACTCTATGTATTAGGGAGGAAACACACTACACTATGGATGTATTAACTGCAGTCCGACAAGTGCATATATAGGTTTATTTACAGCCCACAACACATGCGCATTAGCATCTCTTGGCCTATGTGCCTAAATATACACAATGACAAAGAAAAAAAGAAATCTATTCAAATTGACAGGTATGAGGAATTTTCTTTTTCTAAGTGCTAACACAAAGGGTTTTACTCTCAGTAAAATATGCCAAAATGAGTGTGATATTGCTATAATGCATGGGCAAGATAAACGGCACAAACCAATTTATTACACACACAAAGCTTTTAAAATCTCAATCTTTATACTCCCAAGGTTGGCAGATCTGACTGTCAAATGCTAATATATTTTGCTTCAAACATCTCAGTATCTAAGGTTCAAGTGCTATTGAATAGAATGAAAAGATAAATCCATTAAGCCTTTCAGTTTTGCATTTGCAGTTTTTATTTTCAAAACACCACTTTAGGAAAAACATTACCATAAGTGCATCATTCACTTTCTGCTCACCAAGGCCAGCGCCAAGTTAGCTAGCCAGTTAGCCTGTTAGCATTGGCGCGTTAACCCGGAGAGCTGTGAGTTTGTTCAAACGGCAGCCAGAAATCATCGGTTTCCTGCTCACAGTGAATAATTCGTGACTAGTAACAGTTTAACTTTCCGCCAACTCTTAAGTGGTATTCTAGTGAGCTTGTGGCTAGCTGCTAACATTTGGCTTTCATTTGGTTTGCTGATAGCGCTAACCAGCCGTTGTTTGGTTTAGTGCAAAACTCTAGAAATCTGTAGTATGAAGACAGCCCTCAGTGTTACTCCCTGTAATATTACAGCAGCGGTTGGGGAGTAATTTTGATTTCGGTTCCACGTCTGTGCCTGTGTTGGTTCCACTTTCAGTATCTTAACTATAAACCTGTCCTTGTGTATGCCTGTTATGGTAGACACACTACTTCCAAGCAGGAGCCAAACATTTGCTTGATTGTATACTTACTTAGAAGAGAAAATTGGACAGAATTATAATGATTTACTCGCAGTACTGCACTGCTTGTTTTGCAGTGCTTCCACTTTTCTCACTGTATTCATCATAGTGGGAAACCATCACCTGCCACTTTGGCAAATTTTGGCTGCTAAAGTTGTTTAGTCTACCAGCTTTCACAACACAAAACAATGAGATCTGTTTCCAATCCATTTATTGGCTTCATTCTGGCTAATTGATGTACAGTACGCCCTTTTTAGGAATTTAGTGGTATCTATAGCGACCAGACGAGGGGTTCAGTGTCTTCAGTGACATGGAGCTGTCATGGGGACCCAACCTGTGATCGTAAGCTGACAGGACAGTCTCTTTAACTTCTTGTCCTGGTGGCAGACCGGCATTTCTAAATGCATATGTAAGAGGGGAACTGCTGGCCCGTTAAAGTTAAAAGAAGTGACGGTAATTGGAAATGTCACTGTATCTTCTTAAAATCCACCGCTCTTCTTTTTTGGAGCGGGATCACCTGCGACATGAGGCAGACTTGTAGCTCTGCAACTGCCAAGACAAAGTTTCTAATTTGATTTCCTCGCTCTCTCCATCACTCACTGTGTCTCCCTTATTCTTTCTCTCCGCCTGATATTCTTCTTTTTTCCTTCCACTCTATCTCTCATCCTTAGTTTCCATGTCTTCCATGTATGGCTCTCCGTCTCTCATGCAGTACACACAACCCCTGTCTCAATCAATCCAGTGAACCAGAGCCCAGAGTGTAGATTGAGATATTTCTTGTTCTCTGGAGAGATGGAGTGGCTGAAAGGAGGGAAAGAAAGGGAGAGAACTGATTGAGATGTACAAGTTCATCTCAATCAGTTCAGCGAACCAGACTCCAGGTCTGCACTAGGCATGAGTACTCGAGTACTTGATTTGGACGTCAGTATTTGTTGAACGTATAAAGTAATCGCAGGGGGGGATACAAATGCTTTAAGTCACTTTTTCTTTTAGAATTTTGACTTCTACGCACTAAGACTGCTGACTTAAGTAACAATTAATTCTACTTTCAACCACATCTTTTACATTTGTCTCAATTTAAAAATGCTCCGTGTCAGGTAGAAAATCCTCTTTAGTGCACAGGAAGTGATGCCTTTTTCATTTCCAGCAGCACCTGGCTCAATTCAAAAGGAGGAATCCCATTTAGAGAATGACAACAATGAATATTACATTATATTATAGGTTTCCAACACACCAGTTATCTGTGCAAAAGACGCCCTTCAAGAAGTGTGTAATTGTTTCTCTTCCAACATGACCACCTGTAACTATTAGTAACAACTTTTTTGCAGCAACGATTTGTCGATTAGTCAATCCAAAGAAAATCAGTCAGGAACTATTTTGATAATAGATTTCAGTCATTTTTTTAGGCATAAATGCAAAACGTTCTTTGATTCTAGATTCTCAAATGTGACGATTTGCTGTTTTTCTTTTTAATAAAAGACAAATTTTTCACTATTTTTAAAATTTTTATCAACTAAACAATTAATCAGGAAAATAATCGGTAGGTTAATCGCTTTTAATTAAACGTTTTTCAAGCAAAAATTATTTTATCCCCCCGGTGTTTCATTTTATGATCTCTGTGTTTGCTTTTATTTGTTGTTTCTTTGCTGTTTCTTTCTTCTTTTTCTGTAAAGCACTTTGGTTTTGGAGTCTTGGTTGGGCAAAGCAAGCAATGTCATGTCAAATTTTATAGACCAAAAAATTAAACGATGAATGGAGAAAATAATCAGCAGATTAATCCATAATGCAAACAAATATTAGCTGCAGCCCTAATTACAATGTATAAGTAAAATATTGCTGTGTATCAGTGCAGCATTGTGTTGCTTTGTCATGCTATTGGTTTTTTGTTGCATTACAGTCCCAAACTGTAACAGCACCGTCTAAATCTGCAGTTTGTCAGAGTTGAAGCAGGACAATAGCTGGAGGCAACCAGCTGTCAGAGTCAATGAAACCATGTTGTGTGAGGGAAAGAACACTATTAAAACAGAATGAAATACAATCATATCGTAAAAAATAATGTGGTTTTGGTGGGGCAGAACATCTCTGACAAATAAAAAAAATGGGACTGCTGGCTAAATGAAGGAAGAAAGTTTGGAAAGCAGCAGAGAGGAGGGAGGAGGAATCAGAGATTTGGAGATCAATACAGGAGTACGGAGACAGATCATCAGTCAAAGAAAAAACAGAGTGATGTCCCAAAAGATGAAGGCAGACAGAAAGATGAGAGTTCGACTGGAAAAACATCCAGACAGGGGGACTATATAATCCTAACAAAGACAAACAAGCCAGAGAAAGAAAGCAGAAAGCCCAGAGAGTTACAGAGGCAGACAAAAATGCTCTTCTCCCCACACAAACAAATTACATTTCAGCACACAAATGCACAGTATATATCAATATACACCCACCCACACATTGGAAAACAAGCAGACATGTGCACAACTGACACTAAAAACGTGAACCACCTCAACCTTTAAGCTCCCTACACCCTGCTGTAATCGCCATGCTATAACAGAACTAGCTTTGCTAATGAACTCATTAATTTAAATAATAAGCTAATGGTGTGAATATGAACTCTGTGTCTTAAAGCAACGAGAAGAAACGGCTAAATCAGGATTTCCTTGTTAAAATGCAAATTTAATAGGGGGAACCGGTAGTACAAGCATCAAGTTTGTCTGATATCATGTGTTGTATTGTTCAAGGATGTGTAAACACACAGAGACAGGCAGACGCCACCATGGGGAGAGAACGTCCTGCCTAACGTGAGCGTGGCGGCGGGGGTATAAAAATAGAAGAATCAAGCATGCAGGCATATACAGTACATTCTGTACAGGCATACACAGACAAACACAAACACGCTGCCCTGTGGCCAAGCAGTGTTACATTAAAGTGCTATGTGACGAGCTGTGTCCTCCTTTTTATGTGTGGCTCACATCAGCCAGGGGGCAACGAGTGGCAGCCAGACAAGTGCAACAAGTGCAACAAGTGCATACCCCCCCCCCCCCACCCCCCCACACACACACACACACACACACAATCACATGTGCAAACAAAACAGAGGATATGTCCAACAGCATGGCTTATAACTGAAGCAGCAGGATTTTCTATGATTAATCTAAAGGTAATCGTCACTCTGCTTTGAGCTAAGACGTGAACATCAGCCCAGAATAGGACTGCAACTAATGATTATTTTCATTATCTATTAATCTGTTTATTTTCTTGATTAATCGATTAGTCCTTTAGTCTTTAAAATGTCTGAAAATGGTGAAAAAAGTCTATCAGGCCCACAATGCAGCCTAAAATGTTTTGTTTTGTCCCGACCAACAGTCCACAATCCAAAGATATTCAGTTTACGGTCAATGAGGACTAAAGAAAACAGAAAATATTCACATTTAAGAAGCTGGAACCAGAAAATGTCGGCATTTGTTCTTAAAAAATGGCGCAAAATGATTACTCAGTTATCACAATAGTTGCAGATTAATTTTCTGTCGATCGACTAATCTATTAAATCGACTAATCGTTGCGGCTGTAGCCCAGAACACTTGTGTGTCTCATTGTTCAAAGACCAGTCTGGTCCAGAATCCAATCCAGATTAGTTGGTTGTAATTTAATCTAATCTAGATTATACTGGCACAGTCCATGTGTGTGTTTAATTTCAATAATTTCGATAATACTTTGGATTATTAATGATATCAAACAGGCCTGAACATTTTTATCCAATCAAATTGTAGCCTGGCCATATTATGTCCAAACCCAAACAGAACCAAGCTTGGTAATCAGATTGAACTGCCATTTCATTTCACTTCATCCTTTCAGTTTAATGTACATGATAGACGATTACTTGTGGAAAGGGGGTTGAGATTAGATTTTGTTTTGCCTTTAACAATCAGTACTGAAGCACACATCTGTCCCTGTTGTGTCCCTCTGAGTGGACACGGAGGCTGTGGTAGCAGATGCTCGGAGCAGTTAATGTTCTGACAGTGACTGAAGAAATATGAAATATGCCAAAATTAAGAGTTATTCTGTAAGTCGACTTACAACATCCATGCTTGTTGCCATTTTTATGGCCATATTTGTTGCTGTTTTAGCTTGGTAGCTACCTAGCAGTGGAAGATGAAATCCTTAATCCTACCTACAAAACTCAGATTGCTCAATTGTTTCTCCAATCCATGGAAACAGCCATCAATGAGCGCGACGCTAAATCTGAATCACTGAACTAATTGAAGATGACTGAACTGAAATCAGGCTAAACAGAAACCACCACCAGCACCTAAATTTTAAACCAATTTCCACCGTAGCAGAAACAAAAGCAGGTGTTTCTTATGTGTATACCACCCATCAGCATTTCAATCATAGAAATTAGCCAAATCCATCCAAAACATCAACCACAATAATATTCAAATTCCACATTCTCAATCGATTCCTATGGACAATATTTCAGCAGATTTAACTTAACATACCACAACACCGGTGTCTAAACCTGACACAGACTACAGGATCCTTTTCAGTTTTAGACAGCTCCAGCTGCAGCTCTCTGTTGAACGCTATCAGCCGCTATAAGCCACATTTTGTGTGCATAGTTTAGTGTCAGCCCAAAACATTTACAATAAGACAAACAGTGAGAAGGTTGACTAATGCATGCTGGGAAAGCCAAGTCGCCTGGGGAGCCAATTAATTGGCTGACTATGACACTGCCGGGAGCACTATGTCTGACTGAACGATTAAAGGAGGCCGCTCTCTGAAAACGTGCAGCAGATCAGGCCTGAGCAAACAGCAGCGTCTGGACAACAAACTGCAGGTGGGAAAGGAAATCATGTGTCAGCTTTTTTACCAGTTCACTATTCAACTAAGGTAAGCTTCCGCACAGAAACCCAGTATGGATGTTGGGAGGAAAACATCAGGTGTGAGCAACTGTTACTGCTCAAAGATAAATGGTGTATACTTGATACATGACTGTTTCAGGGTAGGCTCACTAGCAGCATGTGCACAGCATCTTATTTGCACTCTGGAGCATTTTTTCCTTTTAGTTTTGCTCATTTGAGCAGGTGATAACAATGTCAGTCAAGCTGAGCGGAAAGCACGTGAAAATCTAAAAATTCATTTCATATACCGATAAGCAGCACAATGGTCAGTATTGTCACCTCAGAACAAGAAAGCAAGAAAGGCTGGTGTTTGTTTTCCTGAGCTGGCTCCTCCTGAATGGAGTTTACCTGTAAACCAGTGCAGGTCAGATGGCTGTAAGTCTCTAACACGATGTGATAGACTGGTGCCCTGTCCACCGAGGGTACGCCAGGCTTTGTTTTGGCATACATAGAAATTCTGGGCTTAGACGGTGTTAGTGATGTACCAATTTTGAATAATCTGTTTTCTACAACATATCACAGGAACACGTTTGTCATTTTAGCTGCACTAGTGCAGCCGTTGAAGCTTCATCAGTGTAATTATCAAGTGAGCAGATGCCACCGCAGATGAAAACGAGAAATAAAGTGTCATAAAAAGTACGTGTGTTTGGGTTTTAAACATCCTGACAGCTTCACACGCTCTACCTGAGGCAAGAATAAATGTGTTGAGAAGTATTGCACTTCAGTCAGATCATGCTGTCAATCAAACTGTGTGACTGGGACTGTGACATCTTTATTAGTAAGTTATGACACGGTAGCTATCACTTCTCTTGCTAGCCACTCGTCTAACCGGTTCTTGTGGTTTCTGTTGTGAACAAACCTTACTGCTGCTGAAAAACACTAAGAGGGTGTAAATGAAGAAATGAAATGAAAACGAAGATGGTGCAGAACTCAAAAATGAGTTCGCAATGATGAAAAGAGGCCTGAACTCAGCGCAGAAGAGGACCCGCTGGCATGGTGGAGCACAAATGAGAAAACTTTACCTCAACTTGCCGAGTTTGCTGAGAAGCATTTGTGCGTCGCTGCTTCAAGCTCAGTTTCAGAACGTGTATTTAGTAGGTCAGAGCTCGTTTGCAGTCCAAGAAGGGCACGACTTACAACTTAGCAAAAAAATCTGAAAGTTGCAAAGAAACTTTTAGGCTACAGTAAAGGGTGTCACTCTCACTCATATCTGCAGAGCATGTCTGTATATATAAGAACAGTAATTACTTCCATTTGATTTTTTTTTTCCTCATTTGTTACTTAAAAATGCATAAGATTGCACTGCTTGGGTAAGGGGGGCGGGGGGGGCTTAAAATAGTCTATGAAAGATATTCATTTTTATTTGACTGACCTACCTTTTATTCCTTTGATTTTCAGTCTGGTTAATTTTAGAAGTTTAGACTTTGTGCTGCTGGTGTTCCTTGCAAAAAAATGTGGATGTTACAAAGAAACTTATAATGGGTTTCTGTAGAGCATGTCTGCATGTAGCCTATAAGGATAGTAATTACCTCCATGTGATTTTTTTTACTCATTTGTTACTTGAAATTACATAAGTTTGCACTGTTTTGTTTTTTTTTTACTTGAACTTTATTGCCTTTTGAATGTGTGACGATCTCAGAGGTTTTTGAACTTGTGCACTACCTCAAGAACAATATTGTTTTCATTAATGTAAATAAGCTTTAATTATTGCTAATATTTACTACAGTCATTCTGCTGTTCTCTGCTACTAGCCAAGAAAAGAAAAGTCGTACCTCGTCATGTTATAGAGTTGTTTTATTTATCTTTCAATAAAAATATAAACTTTTATGCCCTCAATGGGCAATTTTTCCCCGTGACAACCGCAGTTATAGTGCGGATCCGTGTAAAACACAAGCCAGAGACAGTCGACAGATTAGTCTTTCTTGTAAGAAACTTGTAGTGAAGTTGCCAAGACTGTGTAATAATCAAAGAATCTACAGTGGCATAATGATCCTCAACAGTTCAGTTCATTTAAGTTCATTGTTCAGTATACTACCTCTAAAATGTTGGAGAGGCGTTTGAAACAAGACATTTCATGTGATGGGAATCACAGCAGTTGTTTATATATTTATTTTATTTAATTTATTCAGTGTTTAAATGTTTGTCACCTATTTGTTGAGAAAATAAATAACTGAATATTATAAACCATAATTAACCGTCTGGTTTCTTTAGGGTTCTGTCCTAAGGAGAATACTCTTAAAACTGTAAATTGAGCATTCATATTATTATTGTCAAATATATATTGTGATAATTAGACATCAATCAATATAAAAAAACATATCATGATAGCATTTTTGGCTATATCGCCCAGCTGTAGGTGAAAGTAAGTGAAAATGCAGCCTTCAAGTCAAAAGCCAGGGCTTCAGTCTGCTCTGAATGATTCCCCATGGAGCTGATGTCAGATTGTTCGGGCATGCCCAGAAACAGCTCAAACATGTACGGATGTATGTGAGTAGTTTATATTTCAAGTAAAGAACAGGAAAAGGAAGTGAAATCAGACAACTACTGTTTGTTAATGTAGCCTACAGACTAAGAACAGTCGGCTCATCGGGAGGGGGGCCTTAAAGAGACAGGAGCTAAAACGGCCTGTTTCAGACAGAGGCTGAACTGAGGGGCTGCATAAAGAGCCAGTATAAGATAAATAAGGAGTTTTTCGAACTGTAAGACCAAGAATATAAATATGTCCCCTTTAATAGATCAATTGTGTATAAAATGTCAGAAAATTGTGAAAATGTGTGAAAAGAGCCATTTTCAGAATTGCTTCTGTCCAGATAGTCTTGTCTGATCAACAGTCCAAAACCCAAAAAGTATTCAACTTACAATTGTATAAAAGAGAAAGAAAAGCAGCAAATTCTCACATTTGAGAAGCTGGACCACAGAGTGTGTGATGGAAATTTTTACTCTTATGTTCTATTGAATTTATGATTCACGTGTTTATACTTAGATGTGCATGTGCAGTATAAACGTCTTTTACTTGCATAAACCTTGTGTGAGAAAGTGCAGAAATGTTATCAAAAGTGAAACTGTGTGGTCCGACCTTCAACTTTTAGTTATGTTGTGCACTCCCCATCCTCCCGGCAGATTGATGGGGAGACAGAATTCCTCCGGGAAGAGACCGTAATAAGGGATGCACAACGAACCAACTACAGCACATTTATTAACTGCCAAGGTTGTATATTCTAAGGGTCACCGATTGTTCTTTAACATTCTGCGGCGGGCGTGGCTACAGCTATAAAATATGAGGGTTTGACTTCCCCTTTGTCTCCCTGTCTAACTCAGACTATGATTCCCATATGCATTGGAATAAAACTCTGCAGCCACACATTTCTCCGTTTTCTGTTTAGCATCATCAGGTTAGGCTAACCCATTGTTGCTAACTTTGTGGCTAACCCCTCTTCACTTTTCCAGCAGTTGGGGAAACAACAGACGAGACTTTTTCTTGGTCTTGAGAAGCTGCAGCATTTATTAACTGACACACTGTAACCTGTACTGTACATTTACTGCCAGACTGACAACTTACTGCTTACAGCTCGCATTCAGCATCACTTTTCTGCTGCTCGCTCTCTCCACTCACTCGCTACGCACACATTACGCACTGCCCTATTCCTTAAAGGAGCTACGCTACCAAGAGTTTCCCAGGCAACAACACAGAGGTCGACTCATGTTTCAGAACAGCGCTACACAGAGTGGCCCCCAAATGCTATTGATTTCCGAATTAATGGATTTTTTTTTTTTTGGCTTTAAAAAAAGATTTTTTTGGCCCGGCAGGAGTTTCTCGTTGGCCTGTACAATTATAGGGGAAACACTAAACTGGCTGCAGATCATATCATGACTGGTTTATCAATCAGAGAAACATACAAATAGAGACAAAGTACAAAATGTCAAAGATTATTCAGGTTAACAATCTTCTTGATTCTTGAGATGAATAATGCAGATATTTGTGAGACTTTTTGTCCGTCTCTCCGTTTGTCTTCTAGCTTCCAAATCTGTCTGACTGGCTGCGTCCCATTTGTCATTCTGTCCACCCGTCTGTCTGCCTGTAAGCTTGCCATCTGTCTTTCTGTCTGTCTGACTGCTTGACTCTTTGCCTTTCTGCCCGTCTACCCATTTGCCTGCCATCTGTTTGTCTGTCTGCAAGTATGTCATCCCTCTGCTTGGCTGGGTGTCTGTCTGTCTGTCTGTCTGTCTGTCTATCTGTCTGTCTATCTGTCTGTCTGTCTGTCCTCTCCCTCAGTCAGCCCTGTAGATGACAGTGCAGAAACAGTGTTGTGGTCCATAGTCTTTTTGCAGCACTTTGCAGCACTTAAGGTCAGCACACAACACCAGTTGCCATGATGGTGATCTATTATTAAGAGACTGTAGCTGCTGAGGCCCAGCGGGCAACATGCACACACACACACACACACACACACACACACACACACATACACACACAAAGACACAGACAGCACTCTCTGGAGATGAGTAGGCAGTCTGGCTGTCAGGAGAAGCAGACAGATCCATCAACAATAAACAGACATTAAGTGACTGCTGGAACATCTGGATACACGCATGCACACAAACACTGATAGTGACTAAGATACACATTTCAGTTTGTTTTTTAAGCATAAAGCACAACAAGCATATAAAAAGGGTATCGGCTGATAAAGGTGCTCTGTTGCTGCAGTGCATTCTCGCACACAAATACACCAAAATAATACAACAACCACAAGCTGTTTGCCAATCATCACACGCGCACGCACGCACGCGCAGCTGGCTGACGCTCAGAGCTCCTTGAGGAGCCAGAGGTCAGTCAGTTTGATAAAGAATCCTTGCATATAAATTGCTTCATAACACGTCATCTCTCTGAGGCAGTGCTGCGTCTGTGTGTGTGCATGTAGATGTGTGTTTGTGTGCGTCCAGGGAGGAGGTTTGAATATCAGTGCATTTAACGTGTGTGTTTGTTCATGTGTCCATGTGTGTGTGTTTCTTTCTTTCTCTGTGATCCTGATCTGATAGATGTGTATGTGTTGATTGAACAGAGTAAGATCTGTCTGTCTGGGGAACAAAAAGCCTAAAAAAAAAAAAAAAAAAGTCTAAAAAGCCTTTGGCAACAACTAAACCAAAGAAATGCAGAGCTGCTGCTCCATCACTCACTTTTCCATCTTCATCCTCACGCTGTCTTCCTTATCAACTTTCTATCACCAGTCTCACCGATTTTCTCCTTCGCCTCTACTCTCTTCACATCCTCCAGTCATCCGTCCATCATTTCTCATCCACCTCTCTCACCTGTCATCCCCCCTCCCTCCCTCTCTTCCTCTCTGTTTGTTCTCATCTCGCTGACATTGAATATTTACTCTTCTTCATACGGAACGAAAATGACAGAAAGGATGAGGTGGGATGGTCAGCGTGAGCGTGAGTGTTGAGCACCACTTGCCTGTGCAGTGCTAATGCTGTGTGTACAAGCAAGACAGCAATAGCTAAAAGGCATGCAGGGAAGACTGCAACACACACACACACACATCCAAGCCTATTTTCACACACACACACACAAACACACAGCTATTTTTGGACAGAGCCACTAGAGTGAAGGTAGGCAAAAGAGCAGTGGTGGAAGAAGTATTCAGATCCTTTACTTAAAGGGAAATTCTGGTCTTTTTCAACCTGAGCCCTATTTTTCCATCATTTTGGGTCTAAGTGACTAATGGGGACAAACATTTTTGGAATTGGTCCAGTATTGAGCAAGAGTGCTTCACCCGGCAGCTGCGAAATGCAATATGATCCTTGGGGGCAATTGCGCCCGTCAAAGTACATCCAATAAAAGTGCTTGTTTATGCCACTGACATGCTCAGATTGTTATTGTAAGTGTTTCACAACGGACGTAAACACAGGAACTAGCCGCCTGTAGCAGCATTATGGCTAACTTTTTCCTTACAGTCCAACCACGGCGAAAGTCAGCCTCATACACGTAAACAAGCCGGCATGTACGGATGAATATATGGGTGACTTACATACTGTAATTCCGCACACAGTTACATGTTCAAAATCACATTTTTCTTACCATATGGAACGTTTGGTCCAGCCTCTTTTCATCTAGTAGATTCTGTGGAGGTGAAACCGTCTCCAGGACGACAATAGTGACAAACACTGTAAATCCATTTTTGTAGTAGTTGCACAGCTGGGATCACACTCTCATCCGCGGACAATTCTAGATGTTCTGAGTCTGGCAGCGACAGGTCCCACTCTGCACAAAGAGTTTTCCCCTTCACTCGTCAGGAGAGCAGTGACTGCAGGAACGGCAGCAGTTTCTCTGCAGTAACCTTTACTGTACGTCGACTTTCCCGACGGTCCTGTTGCACTTCTGCCCGTCTACCCATTCTTCGTTTTTCTTCTTTCAGTTGTTTTATCTCCTCTCTGTGTACTCCGGCTCAAATAAATACGCTTGGCCAGTCAAAGTGAGATGACTCACTATCGTCCTCATGACAGTCCACGGGATAATCCGTCATTGCACTTTGTTTCTTTAGTTTCCTTACAGTCAGCGGTGAAAGTCAGCCTCATCCATGTAAACAAACCGCACGAATGAATATGTGGGTGGTTCGGCAAACTTTCCCAGGTACAGATCCCTGCGCAGTTAGCCATAATGCTGCTACAGGCGGCTAGTTCCTGTGTTTACTTTCATTGTCAAACACTTGTAATAACAATCTGAGCCTGTCAGTGGCAAAAACAAGCGCTGTTAGTGGACATACTCAAAATTGTACAGTACTTAAGTAAATGTACTTAGTTACTTTCCACCACCGAAAAAAGAGAGTCCACACAAACACGTTTGACAGGTATAGAGGGAGAAAGAGCACAAAAAAAAAGAATCACAAAGATTTATAAAGTGAGGTTGAGAGACCATGGAGAGAAAAGACAGAAAAGGCAGAAAGAGAACAGAGAGAAAGAGAGAGAGACGGGGAGAAATAGGCCAACTATTATGAATGAGCTGAAAGAATCAAAATGTCAAGGTGTGCGTGTGTGTGTTGGTGTGCGTGTCTTTGAATTCCTGTGTGTGTGTGTGTGTGAATGTGTGATGTCAGGTATCAAATATTTACCTCAACATCAAGCACTGTAAACACGCACGCGCTCGCCAAGAAGAAAAAGAGAAACACGTTTGACACACATCACACACATCAAACATCCTCATCAGTGCCGTGCTAACAGGTGTGCAAAAGCAACCTACTCACACAGCCAAACATGAAAGATACATACAGAAACACACACACACACACACACACACACTTCTCTCAGTCAGTGGATGGATAAAGTAGGCACAGATCTGTCAGTTCAAGAGGAAGATTTTATTTTTTTTTAGTGTGTTATCGAGATGAAACAGGAGGTTTGGGGACAGGTTTCATATGCAGTTCTCCGATTTAGACTTGTCACTTAAAGTCACTTCGGTTCCAGTGCAGGCGAAAGTCCAGTGAAATGTGTTAGTGCTTATATAATTAGTCAATTAATGGATCAGTCAATTAATTAAATTAGTTGTGAGCAATTTTTAGAATTGATTAATCGTTTAAGTCCTTTATCAAGCAACAAGACAAAGACTGTGTCCCAAATCCACACTACATGACTACAAAGCCCTTCATTTTTCAATGTGCTGTTGATGGACACTATTCTCCCACATTGCAATGCACAACAGAGATGGAGGAGGTGCTCACAGCTGAGCAAAGGTGGTCAAACAGCTCCAGGAACACCTCAGAAAACAAAAAATAACTATTCATTTTTTTTTAAAGTGGTTTGTTTGGTTTAACTGGTGGTGACATTCATACAAGTCACTAAGTTGGACAGTACATGCATATATCGCATCCTTTCCTGCTAGCATAAAACGATCCGGTATGTTCATTTCTTGTACACTTTCTGCAAAAAAAAAGTATACTATGAAGGTAGAGGTAGAGAGTTTATAAGAGTCTACAGCTACGCTAGCAGCTCTGTGAGGAGCTTATAGCTAAATGCTAACATCAGCATGCTAAGACGCTCAAAACACTAAACTGCTGATATTTAGCAGGTATAATGGGTACCATTTCACCATGTTAGTGTTTTTAGCATGCTAACACACATTTGCTTAAACAGTGACAGCAACACTAGATGGAAATGTAAGAGATCACAAAAGTTCAAAAGTTCCATCACTAGCTGTCGACACATTTCACTCAAAACCATAAATGCCAACGTCACGGTGGTGCTAGAGGAAGTCAGGGGATCACCAAAGTCTAGTCAAGTCAAAATTAGGATTCATCATCTGGGAACCATGAATGGATAAAAGCGGTGGACCAACCGACAGGTCCCTGCTTCTCAATTGTGAGGATTTGCTACTTTTCTCTGGTTTGCATTAGGCTACTGTAAATTGAGTATCTTTAGGGTTTTGGGACTGTTGGTCAGGTAAAACAAGTAATGTGAAGATGTTATCCTGGGCTCTGAGACATTGTGATAGCAATTTGTCATCATTTTTTCACACTGGAGAGCCCAAACAATGAATCAATAAATCGAAAAATAATCCACAGATGGATAAGTAATGAAAGTATTCATCAGTTGAGACCTAAAATGTGTGCAATGCTCTGCTCTTGGAGTGAGAAAATGGCACAAGAAAGCAGAATAGAGCCGCTCTCTGCTGGACCCTTGATTGAATACATTTCAACATGAGTTGTTGTGCATCAGAACCCACCGACACAGCTTCAGCTGCAACATAAAGGTGTAAAACCACAAATAAAACTGTGCAAAGACAAAAACCGCCGCATACATCTGTGTTCAACTTCTCAGCCAGCAACTTTAATGTTGTGCTAACGACCTCACTCAATAACACACACACACACACACACACACACACACACACATGCACCAACATCTTCCAACTGACTGGAAGACTCAGAGCCACTTAGGAACAGTCATGAGTCACTCTCTGATGCTGATATCACCATCACCATTCCCATCAGCACTCTTCCCCGTGGTCCCCCCCGCTGAACACTCCGCGGGGATCCGCTGGATGGAAGGAAGCTCGCTCCTCATGTCAAATACAGAAGACTGTTGTCTCTGTAAAGTGAATTAGTTTTCTGGTATAGCTCTCAGGGGAGCGAAGCTTCCTTAAGTGAAGTGTAAAATAACACAGAAACACAAAAATAAATGCCCCCTGCTAGCTGTAGTGTGATTTAAGGAGGAACACTTACGATGACAAGAACCTAGTTTGGGTCCTTGAGGGTTTGAGATTATTCCCAAATGAAACATCTTGTACATGTCAGTGTTTCCCCACAGGTGCTCTATTTAGGCAGGGAGGGGGTTAAATACAGGAGGCTGATTAGTAACTTTGGATTTTTTGTTTTCAGCCTCCACTGACATGACAGTCAGGAGTCACACCCTAATAGTTTTATTTAGGTGGTGTTTGTGTTGACATTTCAATCAGGAAGCCTAAAAATGTCCCATTTTTGTTCAGGCACTTAAATCTTTCATTAAAAAAAAAAACAGCAAATGAGACGAGTGTTAGCTTGGTGTTGCAACAACAGCTGAATATTTGGCTTCCACCTCATTAGAAAATTAAACCATTAACAAGCGGTTCACTTCTGCATACCATGTGGGCTAAACGAACCGTCTCTGTATTGAGTTTGCCTTCAGTGCTTGTAGTTGTTTAAGTACCTGAAACCTTACTCCCATGGGTCCTTCATGGACATGCGTCCAATCAGAATGTAATAATATGATCGTCACAATCAAAACAGGTGGCTGTTTTCTTATGCTGCCGGGGAAGGCCGCCACAAAGTTTTTGGAGACACTCTTAATTTGTTGTTTTCTTATAAACTTGATACTTGAATATGTTACAGAGAAATAGGTCAAATTTTCAAGTTCAGGTCGTTTCCATACGTTTTAACCTTTTTATATCTATCATATTTTACAACAGCTAGAGGTGGCAGGTATCAACACCAACCTACTGAATCACAGCTAAATGTCAAAGCATAAAAACCATGAATGAGGATATGATATAGACGTCCTTATCCAACCACGATGCAAAACATTCAAACATACCTGCCTTTTAAAGAGCACTGAAGGCGTCAGTATGCTTCAACCGAAGTGCTTGTCAGATGGTCAAAGAGCATCTGAGACCAGGATCGCTTTTATAACCACCACCACACGGTCACGCCCACTTGACACAACGACACAAAATGCACACTGTTATCTCGATTTAAACAATCACTTTTATTGAACGTCGCTATGACAGGAGGCTTCACCTTCGGCCGGGACTGTAAACACTTTTACCGTCAGACGTTGTCACACCGCATGTCATACAAACCAGTTTGTTTCCTGCATAACACGGCCCTACAGTAAGCAGCTTCCTTGTATTGTGCTTCGAGGAACTATAACAGGACTATCATTTTACAGTATCTGGCTCTCAATATTGTGAAGGAGTGTCCTCGTGCTGCTGAGCATAAAGAATAAGAACTGGGTCCTTTAGGGAATTTGTCACAATACAACAGTGAGAGCAACTTCAGGAAGAGATCAAGTCAGTGGAAGGACAGAGGAGGGAACAAGGTAGGGAAGGACGAGTGAATAGATGGCAGGAAAATAAAAAAGAAATAAGGAAGACACTGTGTCCTACACCTGACACGCACATATTGTATATTGGTACGCAATATGTACACACACACATATGCACACCAACCGGAGAGGCGTCGGGCCAAACAAACGAGCCACAGAAATCAAATAGATTTCCTTTATCACCTTGCTGGCTCCAGCCACCAGAACATTAACACAATATTTATTGATGCTGCCACTGCTCCTGCTGCTGCCGCTGCATTATGGGAGCAGGGATGAGAGAGTGGAAAACAGAAAAAAAAGGAGAGAGAGAGAGAGAAAGAGAGAGAGAGAGGGAGAAGAAACGAATAAAAAAGAAAAAAAAGAAGAAAGAGGCTGAGGTCCAAATAATTTTCTTACTAAGCCTCCTGCTCCATCTCCTGAAATCTGCTGACAAACAATGAAGGAGGTGAGTCGGAGCCAGCAAGGCTGGGGCCCTGCCAAAAACCCGGGAGGAGAGAGAGAGAGAGAGATGGAGAGAGAGAGAGAGAGAAGAGGGGAGGACAGGTGGGAGGAGGGAGGCAGGGAGAAAGAAACACAGACAGAGATGGAGGATTGATCCATCCCTCCCGTCTCCACTGCCATCAGGAGTTCATTAGCTCCTGGAAGGGAGGAAAGGAGGGGATGAAAAGGACAGAGAGATGGAGGATGAGCACTCTGCCCTCCACTCCCAGCGACCCCGACTGCCACCCCCGTTTGTCTACCGGCACCTCCCTTCCTCCACCCCTCCTGTCATCCTTCATCCTGCCCTCCCTACACCTCCTCCTCTCCTCTACCTCACTCCCTCCTGTCCCTGCTGGCTTCACCTTCTTCGGCTTCTCCTTTGTTGCTTTTCTTCTGCTCCTACCGTCTCCCCTCCACACCTCATCGTCACCATCTTCCCCATTTCTTCCTTTCCACAGTTGCACTTCTCTACAATATCAGACTGTATTATTTATTATCCATCAGCAAACTTTGTCTCTAAGCTCTTTTTCCAGATCTTAAAACTCAAACAAACACTCATTTTTGATATGAGAAAAGGCAAAATATGTAAACCCGCCCCTACCCACGTCCCTCTGAAAGCTTTCCTGGCTTCTTTTATTCATTTTGATATATCTGATGGCTTTAAGTATATATTAAGCGCAAATGAAATCTTCAAGGATGGCACAGTGAATCAGAGGCTCATTTCCATCCTGGTTTGCCGGATGTTCAAACAGCAAAGAAAGGTCTGACATACTGTTTCTGTCTGTTGTTTACTCGCCCTCTCTCTCTCTCCCCCCACAAAACACACACACCCCTGAAACCCTTCCCATCAGGAGCTTAGGCAGGATCTGTCAGCCTGTCCATCAATGTGCTTACAGCCTTCAGACTTTTTATTTCTCCACGACAGCAGAGTAGGAGGAAGCAGGCAGAGAGAGAAGAGTCCGACATTTAAGTGTCTGTCTAAAGGATAATAACAAATTTTAACCAGTGTTTCTGGAGCATAGCCTACACTTTAATATGACACATTTGACAAAGTCAGATTTCTCTCAGACTGATTTAGAGCTGCAACGATTAGTTGAGTAATCGTTAGTTGCCAACTATTAAATTAATTGCCAACGATTTTGATAATTGATTAATACTTTGGAGTAATTTCTGAAGAAAAACATCCAAAGACTCGGATTCCAGTTTCTCCAATATTTTCTGGTTTCTTTAGTCTTCTGTGATAGTACACTGGATATATTTGGGTTGTGGACTGTTGGTCGGGACCAAAGAAAACATTTGAGGACGTCATCTTGGGTTCTGGAAAACAGTGATCAACATTTTTCACCATTTTCTGACATTTTATGGACCAAACAACTAACTGATTAATTGAGAATAATGAAAATAGTCTGTTAGTTGCAGCCCTAGACTGATGAGACGATGAACACCTACACAGTTTTCAGTTGAGTAGACATCTACACAGGTTGATGCTGGGTGGAGATATGCTGGGAATTACATGGAGGTCACCAGACTCAATGTACCAATTAGAAAGATAAATGTGTTAAGTTGTCCCACTCCGAGAGGTGCAACAAAACAGGAGAGTCAAGGAGATGCCAGTCGAGCACAGTCTGTACTCACTCACACAGTCCTGAGAAGAGATCTTATCAGGTAGATTAAGAGGAAAACACCTTGTGTGGCTGGCTTTAACAATGGGAGAATTAAAAATCAAAACAGTATGTTTCACATACTGACAGTTTCATCAAACTACGGCAGTTTATATCCAGCAGAGATTCATTTAGCCACATTCTGGCAAAATGATGACACATTTAAGATGGAGCAGCTACCACCTTAACACTAAAGCTGATTTGATATATATATATTTTGGTATTCAAATCACAAAAAAGTCAGCAGTCCAAAAAAAAAAAAAAAAAAAAAAAAAGCAGTTTTTCCAAACAGTTGACATTTAAAGAACAACAGTTTCTGTCAAGACAAACAGACTGATAAATCCATGTTATTTCATCCAGGCATCAGCATCCACTGTGTTGTCAAAGCTAGTTTCCTTATTCTGTCCCTCAATGGAAGCAACAAAACTTTGATGTTTAAAAAAAATTGTCCATCACAATTTCCCAGAACGTCTTCAAGCTCAAGTTTAGTCGGATCAGGAGTCCGAAAGCTAAAGATATTCAACTTACAATTCTATAAAACACAGAAAAGCAGTGAACCCTCACATTTGAAAAGCTGGAACCAGAAAAGTTGGCATTTGTGCTTGATGACTAACTTGAAATAATAAATTGAAACACACATGTGTCCGAGGACTGCTGTTAATATCTCACTTAATAAGGGGAAATGAAAATGCATAAAGTAAGAATAAGGGAAACAAAACATAAGCTTGGTGAGCTTGGCGCACTAATAATATCGACTTTGTGGTAACAACACAGACTTTTCTATGAACTATGACAAAAAATAGATCATCACAAAAACCATCTGCAGCACCAGAACAGTCAGTGCTCTTATTCGTTTAGCGAGGGAGAGGTTTTGCAGGACGAAGAGTTATGAAGCACATTCCAATTACTCCTGAAAAATCTTTCTTTGAAATATGTGTTCTATTTCCCTTCCTTAAACAGTGATGTGTGCAGGTGTGCATACTTTGCGATTATCCTTTACAAACAAGGCTGAGTCACAGTGGCAAAAAAAAAAAAAAAAAAAAAATGTACAAATTAAAACATTCTCTCTCCCCTTGAAGTCTGACGTCATCCGTTGCCCGCTGAACAGCAGGTTAGCATGCACACACTCAAGAACCCGCTAATGAGGTTCTAAGGCCACAGCAGGGTCATCCACTGAGAGCAAACACTGACAAAACACACACAGGCTACTGCAAAAAAAGCCTGCCTGGAGTAGGGCCGCACAATATATCGTTTCAGCTTCGACGCTGCAATGTGCACAAGTGCAACAGTCACATTGCAGGATGCACAATGTCAACTAAGGCAAATAAACTCAAACACGTCGTGCTACGACTATTTTGCTGCTTAATACAAGAGAAAAACTCACAAGGTTCTCATTTTCCATGAGTAATCGACAAGAAAAGTCTGTCTGATATTACATCATTTAGCCACAACATGAGAACGAGCGCTGCCTGTTTAGGTTGTTTGATTAACTGATCAAGTGCACACCGCTTGATCACCAGAGCACATAGCAACCTGATCGCTGTGCGTGAAGAGTCTGCCTGTAAACATGTACGCAACACGGCTACTGGATGCTAGAAGCAGGTGTTCAGTTACACGAGGCGGCTTTTGAATCCATGTATTCCTGTTATCAGTGGCACCTCGTCCCAGTGCTGGTTAAAAGTTAAAAAGTTACTGTCCCAGGCTGGTCTGCGCCCTAATGTAAGAAACACTTAAAACACACACACACACACACACACACACACACACACACACAAAACTTGATTTTGTCCAGATCCATCTGTATTTACATCTTGGCAGCATATATATATATATATAAATCTGTTTTGAGGCCTGTTTATCTTCCACTACACAGATTCAGCACACATCTGAACATCATTAGAAATGGTAGATTACATGTAAAATAACACAACTGCGACACATAAATCCATTTGTAAAGTTTATTAAGAAACATGAGTTGTTTGTCCCAAATACCTCTCCACCTGTTCTCTCCCCACTCGTCCACGCTGGTGTCAGAGTCGCATACATGAAACCAAAAGTGGAGGAGTCCAAGCTGATTTCTGGAGGGGTGGCAGAGGGCTGAACCAAGTGTGGTCGAAGTAGGAGGGGGGGTTTTGTTAGAAAAGGAATAAAATAAAAACAAAGATATTCAGTCTAGCATCATGTATGACAAAGAGAAGCGTCAAATCCTCACATTTGAGAAACTGGAAGCAGCAAATGTTTGAGATTTTAACTTAGAATGACTCAAATGACTCAAATGATTATTCGATTATCAAAATAGTTGCAGATTAATTTGCTGTCGATCAAGTAGTTGATCAACTAATCGTTGCAGCTCTATTTAAAACACATACTGTATGTAAGTGTAATAATAATTAAGTTCTCACACTCTTTAAACTTAAAAATAAGAACAGCTGTTCTGTTAAAGTACAAGTAACTGTAACGTCCTTTATTAAAGATAATCAATCAAGTCTAAGAAAACATTTTTCATGCTTATTTTTGTCTCTTATTCTGTCTTGATCAATATCATTTTCTTGTCATTCAAGACATTCTTACAGAGGAGAAAAGTCTGAAAGAATTTTTGAAAAAAGACAATATGTAATATGGTAAATATATCTACCATATTAAGTATTGATATCAGACATCCAATATCAGGCTGTTCTTAACACAAAAAAAAAAAAAAAAAAAAAAATCACAGCACATAGGATACTACACACCAGCAACAGAACACACACACACACACACACACACACACACACACACACAATCCTCCTCAGCTAGTAGTAATACCCTTGTGGCCGACATGCTGGTTAGTTAGTTAGTAAGCAGAGCACAGCAGAGAGCTGGTGACATGACAGCTAGCCAACACGCCTGCAGGCAGCCACACACACACACACACACACACACACACACGCACAGAAATCCCTCAGCTCAGTTGGTTCCTATCCTTATCTGACACATATTTCTGAATCACACACACACTCATTTGCCCTGCAGCCCTCTTTAGCTATGTGTGTAAAAACATGTATGTGCACATGGGAAGTCATGCATGCGTGTGCATGTGAAGGATTGAGGCTAGTTTGCGTGACGTCGGCGGTCCATTCATGAACAACACCCCTCCTCTTCCTCCTCCTCCTCTTCACTACGTAGCTGCTAATGCGATGTAACGCACCACGTGGGGGTCCTTACCCCCTTTTCCATCCAATCAGGGCTTAGCGCTTAACGCAGCACACATAAATACACGTTCTTACACACACACACACACACACGCTAAGCTAGGCCCCCGCCCACACACACACGTGTGTGTATGTACACATGTGAGGCTTGAAATGTCTGCATGCTTAGGTTTCACATGACATACTGTATATATGGCCACACACACACACACACACACACACACATACACACACATTCCTCCTGGCTGTGCTCTTAAGTAAGACTTGACAGAGAAATCAGTGAAATGTTGATTGCGAGATGATGAGGAGATGATGAGGGAAAAGATGGAGGGATGGATAAAAGGGGAGGCACAGCGCAGTGGATGGATGGAAAGGAAGGAAGGAAAGAAGGTTAAAGAAGGCGAGCGGCAGATGAGATGAAGGGAGGAGGGACTGAAAGATGGACGACTGGCCGGATGGATGTTGAAAATGAAAACAGCTCTCATCCCTGTTCACTCGCCTTGTAAACAACCACTGTCTATAGGCAAGAGAAGCAAGCCTCAAGGGAGGGGAGGGAGAGAGAGATAGAGAGATACAGATAGAGAGAGAGAGAGGAAAAAAAGATAGCACTGCATCAGGGAAGATATGAAAGACAGAGAGGGGGATAGAGGGATAGAGAGTTGTTATGCCCCCACACACCATGACTCATCTCCGGTTTCATACCCAGCGGGAGAAGGGTTGTGTGTGTGTGTGTGTGTGTGTGTGTGTAAGAGAGAGAGAGAGAGAGTTTGACGAGCATGGTTCGCGCATCTCGAATATGTGTTCAGAGTGAGCGAGAGGCACACAGAGAGTTTTTGGTACTTGTGTGATGATGATGATGATGATGCTGATGATGCTGATGATGATGAGGATGATGATGATGCTGTGCGTGATGGTGGGGGAGAGTCGGGTGGAGGGTGGGTTTGCTGTCACAACTGGGAACATTTAACAAGTCCCCAGACGATTCCAGCTTAATTGATTCAAGACTGGAGCCAGCTCAGCCTCACATGTGCCATCAAAAAATTAAAAAAGAAAATCTGGATAAATTGCACCATCCGTTAATGATCAGCACTAATTGGCAGACGGAATATTCTTTAGAGGATCTCCAGGCAATTATGAAGAGTAGGTGGCCACAACGCGCCGCTGAAAAATCACACTGGAGGCAAATGCCCCACTTACACCCCATTAATACTGCTCACATCTGACGTCTGGCACCAGCATCTGCATCCACCGTCAAGTCCTGGGTGTTGTTGTTGTTGCTGGGGTTTTTTGGGGTTTTTTTCCCCCCCTCAGGTAAGGATGCAACCGCCACTCTCATCCAAGCCAGGGATACAGATAGACAGAGCTCTGACTTTGAGGAGGTAAACAACAGCCACTCCCCCCTCTTCTAAAGCCAGCTAGATCTGCACAGCACGAAGCAGGAGGGGGAGGAGGAGGAGGAGAGGGAGGAGAGGGAGGCAGAGAGGAGTTGCTCTAATTCCTTGATGTGTGTATGTGTGTGGTTGCGTGCTCAGCCTTCCTAAAAGCAATGCTGCTGCTCCCCCTGGTTTCCTTCCCCCCCCAAATTTGCTGAGGACTGAAGGAGCCTGCGATTCCTCCAGGAACTGCAAACGTTTGGTGCCAGCACCTTGCACCCAAACCTGCAGCACAACCAAACCCTCACACAACTTCACCTCATATCCTCCCATATGTGTCTATACATGTACGTGAGAGTGTGTGTGGGTGTGTGTGTGTGTGTGTGTGTGTTCCAGCTTTCCTGCCTTCACGTACGCCTGCAAGTTACAACTCACATTCCTCGCTGCACTGTTGCAAATGAGCCTATTTGTTGCAATTACGCGCAAAAATAGCCACGCTTGGACACTCTCCAACTGCCCGCTCGCACACTTGATTCCCACCGGGGCGCGTTCACGTTACGTTTGCAGCACAACATGGCCAAGTTTACCCGGTTTATTTCATCTCTCTGCGTGCACAGGCGTTGACTCGAACCGGGTTATTTGTCTTTTTCCATCACCGCAAAACACATAACGACGCGCACCCTCCTCGGCTTGACCCACATGCACCATCCAGGGCTACTGACAAGCCCGCTGCAAAAGTGCGTACAGTGCCGCTGCCCTGCTGCTAGCCTAGCACTGATATAGCACTAGCAGCAGCAGCAAAGTAGACTTCAGAGGTCCTGCAACACTCCCACTTTTAGGTTTTATCATTTTCATCCGTTTATTAGTAGTATTTTTAGCAGGGATTTTTTTTTTACCTTGATCGCAGTCAGCTTCGGGTGCAGAGACGTCCTCAGTCCTGGACGGCGGGCGATTCCCAGAGATTAGGAGATCATTGGGAGCCAGGCACATGTAGTTTTACCAGTGGTGGGTTTAGCACTAGTTCAGTTTGCCAAGTCAGTGCCCTGACAGGCTGCTAGCAGTGCTGCTAAACACTGTGGATCCACGTTGGGTGACAGGACTGTCCCTTCCCCTCGGCTTCACGGTGCGTGTTGACAGCGCGTCAGCTCTGCAAAGACCGACGGCCGAGTCCAAATCCGAAATAAAATCCAAAAGTGGCAGCCAGACTTGAGTTGCAGCCTTTTACAAGTCAATGCCAACAAACGGAGCGGTGCCGCCGCTGGTCCTGCTGCTGTTCACGGTGTAGCAGCAGGCTGCGAGGTGCGCACAACATTACCGTTCACGGGAAAGCATGTCGCATTTTGCAAAAGCAGCCACAAACGTGGTGTCAAAAATCCGACTGTTTTCCTCTCCAGTGCCAGCGGACGGAAGAATCAGCAAGAGGCGGAGGCCAAAAAAAACAGAAAAGGATGCTTTATTTCCAAACGATGAGTCAGAAAAGACTGCAAGCCAGTTTCGCAACGTCCCTCCCTCACAAATAAAACATTGAGCTCTCCGCCGTCTTCACTTGCTGCCTCGCCTCGCTTCCACTCCTCTGCCCGGTGCACACCGCTCTGCACAAATGCACAGGCGGGTCTTGTCTTGCAACCTCTCCCCCCACCCCCAGAAGAAAAGACAACACGGAGGAAAAAATCTCTCAGCTCTTATCATCAGCTTGAAAACTCTTTTGGCGCCATATTTATGGCGTACTTTCAATTCACTGTTACCGCAAGCTGCACTTCCTACTCTGAAATGCAAGATTACTGCGCCTCGGAGAGGAGAGGATGGGGATTGAACCTTCACCTGCCAATTCTCTGCCAGGCACACAGGCTCACTGAGGGGAGAAGTGTTGACATTAAAAAGCTTAATCTGGTGTCTGACTGCTTACCAGCAATTATCAAAAAAAAAAACCCACCAGTTTAACAGAAGCATGATGTTCTAAACTTCTAAAAGAGTGAATTTAACTGCACAAATAGAAATATGGATGGATTTTAGCAATATCTGCACATGATAGAAAGTGGATTTCTTTATGTCTGAAGAATTTTGTTTAGAATTCAAACTTGCAATTGTAGCAGCCACCTTTTCCATTTCAATTTCAATCCCTCTCGCCATTTTTTTAAAAAAAAGGCGATGCTTCAACCTCATCATCGTCATTATCACTGCTGTCAAGATAATTGGCAGCAGGGGCTTCAGTTCAAAGTGAAGGCCTGTAGTTGCACTTTACTGTAAGTGATAATATCTCTCCACCAGTGATTGATTTGCTCACAGTGATCCAAAGGGGAATGGTTGGCAAGTAAATTACCTTCTCTCACATTTTCTCTAAAATCTATATTTAAAGAGGAGGAGGGTGCTTGATCAATGTGTAATCTACTACCCTCCGCTGCCTCTAAATCACTGTCCTTTGCCTGTTATCAAGCAGAACAACATTTTCTTATATTTTCTCCACAGAAGTTTGAATTAATAACGAGCGGAGTGCATGCAAACAAATCCATCTTCCGTGAAAACTCCCCGTCTCATTAAGTATGTGCAGCCTTTAACTCTGCATCTCTGCAGCGGCAGACAGCAGTCTCGACTGTTGTTATTCATCCTCGCCCATGCTTTTTGGGTTTTTCTAAAATGTCTGCAGAGCCAGGAGGCATGCTGAAATTAAGGTCACTCAGATGAGCAAATGGGACAATTCTACCCTTATCAAACACACAGACCTGCACGCACATGGACGCACACGCAGGCAAAGGATGTCAGGTGCACAAAATGCTCATATCAGCCGTATCAGGTGTCACTCAGAAAGTGGAGGGGGTGAGGGGGTGTAGAGAGGAAACGAGGGTGTGATGCTGTTTTGCACAAAGTGAAATGAGGCGGTGAAGGACACAGAGGAGGGATTTCTCTGGCACACATTCAAATGCAACAGCAGCATCCCACAGTGTGTCCTCCCCTCCTTCTCCTCCACATAACGCAGGTAGGTAGTGTCCCCCGAGGAAACAGCCTGTGACCCTCTCCGTGATCGTTTTTAATGTGCGCTAATGCAATTTCCTGGCTGATGAGATGCACCCATTGTTTATTTAGGAAGCAGATCCGCCCAGATCTGGGTCAAATAGTAGTTGTAGTTTGTTTAATCTGCTGGGTACACCAGATGGGTGAGGTTTACAACAGCAGGGCATTACTGATACATGGTTAAAGGTGCCACGTGTAGCACATCAATTAATCATTAAACACACCAATTTTAAGATATTAGTATTAGTAACTAATATAGAGTTGCAACGATTAGTCGATTAGTCGATCAATAGAGAATTAATCTGCAACTATTTTGATAATCGTTTAAGTCATTTTTTTAAGCAAAAATTCCAACTATTTGCTGGTTTCAGCTACTCAAATGTGATGATTTAATGCTTTTCTTTGTCAAACATGATGGTTGAACAAAAGAAGACATATTTACATTTTGTTTTAGTGTGTTCATTGTTTTATGATCCTTATTAACTTATGCAAAGGGTCTTTGAGTACCTTGAAAAGCGCTCTATAAATAAAATGTGCTATCATTAATATTATTATTATATGAAGGCTTAGTAAAATGTTTTATGACTGCCATAAAATGGACAATTCACCACTGACATTAAGTAAATAATTAGCTTGTGCCTGATGTCGATCAGTAAGGTCCTCTGTGCAGTGAAGTTTTGAATAGTTTGGTTATACATGCTCCAAAATGTTAAGAAAATTTGCTTTCTTGGGATATAATTTGTCTTTTTCCATCTCTGAATTCCTTCAACAACTTTTCCTTCGAGATACTTTTGATTTTAGACCAAAAAAAGCCAGGATGTTAGCCAGGAGTCTATTTGGTTTGGAGTTCTCCCGTCTACTTAATTAGTTTCAAATGTTTTTTGTCTTTTTATTTTCCTTCTTTTGTTGCTCACTGGACACAAAATCTTCAACAAAATTGGTCAACTTGCTGGTAATGTCAGTCATGTAGTTTAGTTATAAAGCAGATGCTATTCATGCCATTTTCTTTAAGCTAAAATGTTTATAACTGCCATTAAAATGGACAATTCACCACTAACATTAACTAAATAACATAACTCACCATGTTTGTTGTGCATGCTGCAGGTCAGTAATCAATTGATTGGTTGTAAGTGCTTCAAAATGTTCAGAAAATTTAGGATGTAATTAATCTTTTTCCATCTCTGGATTCCTTCAACAACTTTCTCTTTAGCCAGGATGTTATCAATAAAACATTGTGATTCATAGTTCCTATATGTCAAAAAGCACAAAGGACAAATACAGAATTTGTGATTCTTCTGAAGTTTAATTCCCTTCATCACTGAAACTTTAGAGTCTGTTTGGTTTGGAGTTCTCCCGTCTAGTTAATTAGTTTCAAACGTTTATGTCTTTTCATTTTTTTTCTTCTTTTGTTACTCAATCGACACAAAATCTGTCAGTTAACTTGTTGGTAATGTCAATCATGAACACCCTCCCACCACACACACACACACACACACACACACACACACACACACACACGCACACAGCTGCCAACATTACACTATTTTTCCATGACATACGTAGGTTGCATTTGATTTTCATAACCACACATTCCAGGAAATAAGATCAATATGTGAACAACAGAGATGACAGTATTCCTCTAGAGGCAGCTGTACAGTATGTTGGTGATACAATGGAGGGGGTGTACGGATATTACTGACTTGAGGAGGTGCATTCACTGCATCATGGCCCCAATATCCATGTCAACTGCAATTAGGCCAATAGACGGGTATATATCCTAGTTTTTTAAACAATGGGTCAGGATTCAGGACCTGAAATAGCTGGCAGGCCCTACCGCCCCAGCATCCCTACATGTCAAGAGCACTAGTTTTAATTAGTCTGGGTCCCAGGGTGACAGACTACATTTATCACTTGGGTCCCAAGCCTAAAATGTTGAAGCACCCCTCCTTTGTGGGAGCTAAAGTCAATGCAATGTCAAGTGTAGCCTAATTCTCATAGTCCTGCGCCAAACTACAATGCATTTCCCAACAAGTTTCATAAATTCTCATCCTGCTTTAGTGATATATAAAATACATTTTCAATTCAAAAGATTTGCTATTGATCAATTTTGCAATGATTAGCTTTTAAAAACTTTAACTAGGATAGTCTCTAGAGTTTGAAATTCTTCATATATCAATGCAAAACCAACCTTCACAAAGGGAAGAAAAGTAGAAAAAATAGGAAAAATGTAAAAAATGAAACATAAAAGTAGTTTGTTGAAACTAGTGATGCTGTCATTTGACCTCAAAAATATGCACAGAGGACAAAAGCAGCAAATATGACTGCAGGAAAACAAAAAACAAAACAAAACAAACAAAAAAAAAACGGATCATCTCATATGACACAGGGTTATAATGATCTAACAAGCTTCTTTCCTGCCCGTCCTATTCTTCTCACAGTGACCTTGGTATCCACAGACACTTCACAGAGTGGGTTAATCCCTTCTCACTGGTGCTCCCCAAGTACTCCGGCTGAAAGGGCTACCTGTTGTCTGTGTGCTTCCCAATTATAATTTTCTCCTGAGTAAGGATACATTAGGTGACTCATCAAGAGCGGCTGTCTGCCAAAGCAGGCTGGAACGCAGTGTATTATTTCAGCATCAGTGTATATTTCAGGCTGAGTGAGAGGGAGAGAGTGAGGCCATAAACTTAATGGGTTAGTTCACTCAATAAAGCAGCAACTTGTATGACTTGGAAGCGGCCCAAAAAATAACATACCCGAGAGTGCCACTGGTGCTTTTCCTTGGGGGAATTTGAGAGGAGGTGAAAGTGCATTTTTATGTGTGCTTACTTGTGTGTTTTCCTTTGTTTTTTCTTCTTTCCTCTCCCATTAATCATCTCACAACCCCTCAGATTTATCTGGTGACCCTTCGGAGGGGTCCGACCCCTCGGTTGGGAACCACAGCAGTAAACTAGCTAACTGTATATAAAGTAGCTGAACTGCTGCTTACACACTGATGCTTCAGGATTAATAACCTAATGATATCATATGCACATGCAGGAGTTTTACTTGTATCTGAGTACTTCTTCCACCACTAGCAATATAAGTATCAAATTGCAAATGTGTGTGTGCACATATATGCATATATGTGCACCTAACATATTCATGTCTGAGAAATATTGTGTTGTAAGGTACACAGAGGTTGTGTGTCTGTGTGTAGCGTGCAGAGGGGAGATTCATGTTCCTGTGTTAAGTGAGTTTGTTCATGTCTCTCTGCTCTGTGGTGCTGGATAGTAAAACACTCGATTCAGAGCATCAGGAGAGTACGGCCTGTTGGGAAGAAGTTTTGTAACCACTTATAGTAAACTGACACTGCGTGGAAATAGAATTACAACGCTTGGTGCTCCATGGAAAACAGGGTGAAGCTGAAACATCTGTTCACGAGGCAGAGAGGGAATAATGTTGAAAATCAACAGGATTTTTCAACTTAGTTATTCTTCAGACGAAGCCAACAGAAACACTCAAGGTTACAGTCTGACTGATTAATCATAAAGTGCTTCTTTTTTAAAAATTTTTAAAGACACAAATATATCTCCCGCAGTGTTTTGTTTGCTTGAGTATTAGCCTTTGTCACAGCAGACATTATCGATTTGTCATAGTAGGAAAAGCGCAGGTGTTGCGTACAACATTAACAGTGGCATTCCCAGTAAGTTATGACAGTGAGCCAGCATGCACAAGCAGCTAAATGCTGTTCAGCCATCATTCATTTTATTATTTACACCTTTTTTTTTTCCTACTGTGACATGTTAAAATGTCTCCCATGGAAAAAAAAGCCTATTGAAAACAGAAAGTGTTGTTAAACTAGAGAAAATCTATTAACCTGAGATTCAGACTGTTTGGGCAAGTTTTAAAAAAGGGTTAAAATTGATGATTAGATGCTTAAAAGTCACAGTAACACAAATTCACTCCTGGATATCCATGTCTGGAGCTCACCAGTGAAATCACACCTGTCTACTAGCGGACACTTTACAATAGCAGTCTGTTGTCTGGAGTTTGGTGTCTGGATATACCTTTCAGTGTCACTTCTTAAACTCCTTCGCTTTTACTGTATGTGCAGAGAATGAATGCAGCAGAGGTATAAAAGGTAAAACAGCCCTCTGATCTGCTCTTGATCTTTACTGAATCTGTTAGGTTGCACATTCAAGAAATCCTGTCATGATCTGCCCAGACATTATTTCATCACTGCATGTCTGACCGTTGTTCCAACCTGCTGAGTCTCTCTTTGGCTTCGTCTCCACTCTTCCTTTGAAATCGCTGTGAAACGAAGGTGTCAGGGGTGAAACCGTGTGAGATTGTGAGCCTCCTGTTTTTCTTTTTTAAACCAGATGTGATTACATAATCTATTTTGTATGTAGGAGGTTACCTTTGCTATGTATGTGTCTAATTTAACCACCTCCGTGCTTATTATGCACAGCTCCTTTAAATTACTGCAATAAGGATAACAATGAAAAACAAATGTATGATTTTAATCGTCTTCTCAATAGACTGCGTGTGGAAACTTTGGTTTCCATTCTGCCAGTTTAAAATATAAATAAGTCTTTCTCTTTGACCTTCTGTTTTTATTTATTTATTTCAACGCAGAATATAAAGATGAATGTTAATGTAACTTGGCAACGCTGTTTTTGTTAATACAGAAAACCATCTTCCTAATTCTTTCAATTTAATGCCAAGTGAATTTATTTTGAGTTTACAGCACATCACTGAGGCCGAGCCCTTTATTCTATTCCTTTTTCATGTATCTGGTTGTTGTAATGGCAGTCTTCAGATATTTTGACAGTCATTTACAGTGAAATCAGTTCTTACTCCACTGTGGAAACAAAACCAGCAGCAGAGCAATGAGCTGGTCTGCCTCTCTGTCTCTCTGTCTGTCTGTCCGTCAGGCTTCATGTTGGCTTGCCTCCTCTGAAATCCCTCTGCATATCAATGACTTCATGTCAAAACAAGCCCCAAATCCTCCGCTCTGCTGTGTGTGCGTGAATGAGTGAAAGTTAGAAGGAAAAGAAAATCTTGCAGGGGTTTGTGCACACATCTGTGAAGAGAAGCATGGAGAGAGACTGCATGTGTGTGTGTGTGTGTGTTCATGTGTTTGTGCATATCTGTGAGCTTGACTGACTGTCTGTAAGCCTCTTTACATAGACTGGAGGTTAAAAGTCCAGTGTTTCTCACTGATCATATTCCTGGCAGGCTGGACAAGTGCAGAGAAAGCTGCCGGTCAAAGGAGAAGAAGGCAGAAAAATAAAAGTATGAGTGTGTGTGTGTGTGTGTGTGTGTGTGTGTGTGTGTGTGTGTGTGTGTGTGTGTGTGTGTGTGTGTGTGCGCCAGAGACATTTCAACATCTCAGTACCTGCTCTGTGAATTTTATATCTTCTGGCAAAGCAAAAAACACAGATAGATGAAGCTAGAGGAGGAGGCAGAAACCTCAGAAAGTCTAAAGCTGTGTTAGCCCACCGACAGTCTACAGTTAGTCAGCATTAAAGGCAGTGAGGGGCGACTGTTTCAGTTTGAAAAGACTATTACATCCCAATGTTTAATTCATATTTTTTTTTTTTTCTTCTAAGTAGCTATGACACTACCACCTCAACATATTTTTATTATTATTATTGTTTCATTTCATTGATTATTTAACAACATAATACATTTATGGCACCTGATTTTAAGACTTTTTTTAAACCTGTATTCCCTTGTAGCTGCCTGTATATGACCTATCATAAGTCATTTATCATAACATATCACAAAGAATTTGCAGATTTGTTGAATAAACACAAACGTTTTCTTAAAGTCGGGGTATGTTGCCATGGTTAAATTTAGTGTAATGTCAAAGGGCTGTGCACATTTCAGCACTATGATATCAAACAAACAAAGATACAGTCATTGTTTTGTTACAATAACTTCAAATTTTCCATGAGATCAGGGTTATATTATCATCCACCACAGATACAACAAAAATGTCAAGTTAAAAGATTACTTGTCTCCATAAAAATACCACTTTCCCTTTTTTTGGGGGGGGGGGGGGGGGGTGCACATACTCGCACTGCACCATATGTGCTCTACTGAAAACCTGAAATGATCAGCAGCAGGCCATTGTGCAATTAGTGGTATTGTCAAACATTTGCAGATGTATTGTGCTCACTTTTATATTTTGCTTTTGTGGTAATAAAGATCACACCCACTGTGTGCCTGTACTGAACATACAAAATCAATTGATTCAATTATCATTATTCGTCACTCAGTCATTCTTACAGCTTCACCTCTTGTGATTAATGCCCCACTGATGGTCTCTTACAGGGGTCAGCAATTAGGTTCAACCACGGGCCAGATTTCTTCAGCACTGTGGTGAAAACACATGTTTTTATATGTTTTTGTTTGTATAAAACAGTTTAAGGGTTGTATCTGAGGGCAGATTTCACAATTTCCATTAATAGGCTAATTCACACACAATAAACAGTGTCCTGCTTCATTTATGATTGAAGCTGAGATGCTGTTATTGACAAAAATCTGTTCTGGTCAGATAAAACAAATTATGTTATGAGCCTTGTGTTTACATTTTTTCTACTGCTGATTTATGAGGAGTCATGTAAAAGATTTGATGCAGTCTTTAAAAGGGAAAACCTCAGCTTTTGTTAGGGGGCCAGATATTTTTGTTGGAGGGCCAGATTTGGCCCACGGGCCACTATTTGCCTGCCACTGGTCTATTATGTTATATAAGTTTATGGGCCAAATCTGGCTCTCCAACAAATTATATTATATACTATTATGTTATATACATTTCTGTGCAGGCAGCACAGTAGTGCAGAGGTTAGCACTGTTGCCTCACAGCAGGAGCGTTCTGGGTTCAAACCCACTGGCTGGGTCCTTTCTGTGTGGAGTATGTGGATGCTCTGCCTGTGCCTGCTTGGGGGCTCCAGCTTCCTCCCACAGTCCGAAAACATGTAGGTTGAGTTAACTGGTGACTCTAAATTGCTTGTAGGTGCGGATGGTAGTCTGTCTCTATACTGTATGTTAGCCCTGTCATTGATGGTGGTGATTGATTGAGGAAAAAGGATGGATGTGCATGTATTAATGTGATGGATTAACATGTTGCACCTTTACTGAATTTAATCCAACTGACTATGACCCAGTAACAACCAGCCAGACGCCTCTGTGCAGAGGGCGTTTCAGGTCAGCTGTAGCTCTCAGCTCCACCACTGTGCGGCGCTGTTGAAAACACTCGGAGCTTAAAACTCAGACTTCCTGTGCTTCGAAGACAGGAAACCGCCTTTGTTGACTCGGCTGCTGGGAAAGAGCAACATGTCTTCCATGGACGTGGAGGATTTCATTCAGCAAAACAGAGCTCTGGCCGAGCAGGTAGAAAAGTTTCGGGGCTACTGGGAGAGTGACAAACACTGGAAGCCCAGGAGGGAGTTCATCCTGCGGAACATTAACGACTTTGAGTTCCAGCAGCTGGACCACCTGCTCTCTCTGTCCATGGTCTGGGCCAACAACGTCTTCCTCGGCTGTCGGTACGTAAACACAACGTGTTTTCACGACCACTACACTGCGGTGCATGTTTGTTAGTAAGTTTATTTAGTATAACGTTAGCTCCGTTTACAGAGCAAAGTCACAAAGTACTTCAGAGGAGTACAATTGTTTTAAAAAAAATACAAAAGACCTTAAAAACACACACAAAATTACAAACATTAGACAGCACGAGGCGAGACAAAAGCCCGTTTGAATAAATGAGTCTTCAGCTGCTTTTTAACGTCGAGATGAAATGAAAAATACCCTTTTAACCCTTTTAGATCACCTCCCCGGTCATATTGTGCACGTATTTAACAATATATGACAAAAAGTGCAATTTCTTTGTGTTTTTATATCAAAATCCAACCATGTTTTCTTCCTGTAAAACAAAATATGACTGCTGTATGCTTACGTAGGCTTGAACCAACCAATAATATCGTGATATCTACTCAATCAATGTTCAACTTTTAGCAGCACAGAGCTGAGATTAATTATGACACACCATCTTTTCAACGTTATGTCCCGCCTGTCTGGTTCACTTGGAAATACGTCACGACACGGAAGTTAGATACTCTTGGAAATGCAGTTTCATCTGGACTTTAAAGCATGGATGTATAATAAGAGCTCTTATAATACATCTATGCTTTAAAGGCGTCACCAGAGACCTCAGATCGTATATCTACAGGGAGACTGTTCCACAGTGTCGGAGCCACCACTTCAAAGGCACGATCACCTTTTTGTTTTCAGTCGAGCACGAGGGACAACCAGTAAGCCTTGGTCAGAAGACCTAAGTGACCTACTGGTGATAAAAGGATGGAGCAGGTCAGAGATGTACACAGGTGCCTGACCATGCAGGGCTCTATATGTGAATATAAAAACCTTAAAATGAATCCTAAACTTGATGGGAAGCCAGTGTGAAGAAGATGAGATGGGTGTGATGTGAGTTGTCCTGCTGGACCTGGTCAACAGCCCTGTGCTATGCTTTCTGAAGCAATGATAAGGATCTCAGTCTTATCTGCGTTTAGCTGCACAAAGTTGTTAGTCGTCCAGTCCTTTATGGCAGTCAGACAGTTGTGCAAAACAGATCAGTCTCATCAGGCTTAAAAGAGACATACAGCTGAATATCATCAGCGTGACAGTGATATGAGATACCTTTAAATTTGCTAATAATATGACTTAAGGGAAACATACAGAGCAAATGGTATAGGACCCAAGACAGAACCCTGAGGCACACCACAGGAAAGAGTTTTAGTTTCAGACATGTAGGGACCAAGTGACACAGAAAAAATCCTGTCTGAGAGACGGGAGGAGAACCAGACCAGGGCGCTCCCAGAGACACCCACCCACTGCCTACGCCTGATCTACAGTGTCAGAACCTGCACTAAGATCCAGCAGCACCAAAACAGAGCGTTCACCCACATCATGATGTCATTGGAGAGCTGTTTGAGTGTACTGCTCCAGATCGGATGGAAGTGTATCTGAATTTATCTAAAATGTTGTGTGCAGTCAAGACAGCAGTGAGCTGTTTGGCAACAACTTTCATTAAAATTTGAGATGAAGGCAGCTTAGATAGAAACGGCTCCCTCAGTCTACAATCATTATGACTTTAATGACTTTCATCAAGGCATTTAAGTTTAACTGAGATACATTTACCAAACTAATTAGTTAGTCCTCACCACTGAAGCCCTTTCTCGTCTAAAAGTGAAACATATTGTTTGAAATTACTTCTAATAAATCTGGCTTCTTCTTCAAGAGAAACGAGCAACCAGGTCTGTGAAAACAAGCCCAAAAGAAACTACTAATTTTACGTTTTTCTATTTAACTCTAAAGAAGTTAAAGAAAACCAACTGGCCAACAAAAATGAGGAATGAATGGATGAAAATGAAAGTTATGAAGTTACATATAACAAACTGGCCAAATAATTATATCAGTGAAGGCAGAACAAAGACATCTTGTTGGCCTTTTAAACAATCTTAAAAAAAAATTACACATACTGGGCCTTTGACTGGCCATCTCAGTTAGTGTATGGAAAAAACTTCTCTAGTCCAAAAACTCCTGTCCTCCTGGTTTTGTCATCAGCTCCGTTCCTCTGTAACACAGAAAACACACACACACACACACACACACTTCCTCTGAACTTTTAGCCTAGTTCTGTTCCTGTTTGTTTAATCCAAAAAAAGCCAAACATTACGTGGTACGTGCACTAACCGGTGAACCACCGGGGCACAGCTAAGGATTTTAATGTCGGCTAGTACATGCACAGTTCTGACAGCAGGCAGCGATATTTGACAACTTAGATGGAGTTCAAACTTTATTTAACGTTAGACATATAGGGGGCAAGCCCAAATAAGCAACTACAGTTTAGAAACAAGCCCAAAAAAAATGCAACCAGCGATTACCAATATTTGTTATTGACTTTATAGAAGAACAAGCCCAAAGTCGCTTGCAGACTTGGCAACTGTGCTTGTCATTGGTTCACTGCTGCCTCCTGTGTGCTTAAAGTGATTAACAAATTGGTGCTGTTAAAGGACTGGTTCACAACTTTTCAAGTCTGTCTTAAAACAATATTCAGGAGCCTAAATGACCATTGAAATGGGTTTTTCTTGCCATAATCATCCCTCCTGTTCATACTGGCCATTACCTTCATAATGCACTTACAATGTAAGTGATGGGAGACGAAATCCACAGTCCTCCTTCTGTGCAAAAATGTATTTAAATTTTTATCTGAAGCTAATATGAAGCTTCAGCGTCCAAATTAGTCAAATCAAGTCAAAATCTTAGAAAGTTGAAATCTTTTTAGTGCCAAATTCCCTCCTTTTGTTCCACTGCAGCTGAACAGGAAAACACTGTCTGTCGAGAACGAGGGAATTTTATACTACAAAGGCTGTAACTATAGAAGATATCCACTTTGACCATCTCAGACGACTGAAGCCTCAAGATAAATTTTTTAATACATTTTTGTTCAAAATGAGGACTGGATTTTGTCCCCTTACAGTGTAAGCACATTTGGAGAGGATCTTCTAATGCCCAGTATGATCAGGAGGGATGATTACTGCAAGCTAAACCCGTTTGAATGTTCATATGGGCACCTGACTATTGTTTTAAGAAAGATTTTAAAGCTCTGTTCAGGGTTTTGGCTTTAAAAAAGTACTACTTTTTTTTTTTTCTTTCTTTCCCTCAAAAATAATTGTGCGTCACTGTATTGACATAATATTTCTCGTCTCTGACGGCAGGTATAGCACAGAGCTCGTGGAGAAAGTGAAGGAAATGGCAGACGGCATCGTGGTGGAGGATGCGCCGGTCTTCAAGACGAGAGATGAGATTATGAAAAAGCAACAGGTACATTTGTGGACACACACACACACACACACACACACAGGCACACAATACTGTATATGTTAACATGTTGAGACAGTTCTTCATGTATTCCTCTCTTACATCGCAGGGTCGATGACCGGCTCAGACGACTCGTCTCTTCTGGTTTTATCTGATCAGTGACTGAAGACTGGAACGTACAGGCTGTGCTTGTAACAAAGCTGACCACATTTCTATGGTTTATCACCATCCTACATGGTTGAATACAGATGTGACGAGAGTGACTAAATGATACTGAGATTTTTCAGCGTTTATTTGTATCATGACGTCACAAGAAGCTGTTGGCAGTGTGGGAACTTCACTGCTCACCCATCTCTACGCGTGATTGTTTTACAGTTTTTTTAAAGTGTACTCATTGTTTTTAGAACTGTTTTTTTAAATAAATTCAGATGAATGATGACACTGTCTGAAGCAGAATAAAGGACTTGTGTTTTCTTCCTATGGGATTATTTTTTTCCTTTTTTCTTTAAAAACAATGAGTGGATAAACTATGAAGGGCGTAACTTTGGTTATGTTGCTTCACAATTCTCAGACAAATAGTAGCTGTGGGAAAAAAACTAGGGTGCTGGTTCCAAAAGAGGTGACAAAATTGGAACATAACACTTCTGTTATTTTCTCAGTTTAGGGTTGTTTTTTTTTTTTACACCTTTATATAAAACTTAATCTTCCATTATTGTACTATTGGAAGAAGTACAGCGATAATGTTGAAACAGATTGAGCTGCTTATTTAATCGGAGGACAAAACTGGATAAGTAAAACAAAAAGAGCAAGACCTGTCTCAAAGTCTGAAAAATGTGTTTTATTATGTTTATACAGCATATTGTTATAAGTATACACTTTTTTTAAATTCACAAAATTTTGTAACATATCCCTTCTGCTTATTAGGTGAAATAAATCACGTCACAATATGACCTTTACTGTCTCAGAAAAGAACTCTGTTTTATGATGACTGTCTTCTGTGGATTATTTAGCTGTAGTTGGGCAGCGTTAAGTCATAAATTTATCATCAAGTGGTCTTAACTGGGTATCACATACAAATAAAATAAAAAGACAAAACGCAGGCATGAAAACAACCTGGGCCTTTGGGAAGACAGTTGATGTCGCGCAACCTGCATTCGAGTGTGGACTCCTCTGCAGCAGTTTGCTCTGTCAATCCTATTTTAACTGCGGTCATTTACAGCTGAGAACAGGGACCGCTTTCATCCTCTGCTTCTTTGTTAATTTAGATGTCGGCTGTATCATTTTAAGAGAAGGATCAAAAGCGCTGTCACACGTCACAGGGAACAGAGTCTTTTGCTTTCTGTGGCGGGTGAAATTAGAAAAAAAAGCATGTGGGCGCGAGCCTACGATGAGCTGTCAGAGAGAGAGAGAGGGAGCTGATAACAGTTTTGATTTTAAATGCAGTCTTTAACTTGTGTATTCAGGTTAAATTATGAGCTGTGACAAGTAATAAAATGTGTATTATAGAAAAAGAGCAGAATATAAACAGCATTGTGTTCTGTAAAACTAAATAAGCAGGCAGCTCCGTAATACTAGAGGAGAACATGATGCAGAAGTACACCCAACTTCTAGGTATTTTTAACCAACTTCATGCTGATTGTAGATGTCTTTAAGGCTGACTTGTGGAAAATTAGATGATTGAAATGAATACAGTATTTCCTCAGTTTAGCCGGGGGATTCCCAGAGCATTTTCCAACAACCCTGCTCCCCACTTTGGGATTCACAGTCCAAGCTTATCCTGTTCCATCCTGGTATAATATTTGCTTTCTCACAGCGCTCCCTCTCCTCTCTAACGTCTTCTACCTTGGAGCAGAAATGATTAAAATAAAAAGCTCAGAACCAGCTTGCCAGGGAGCCATGATTCATCAGTGCAAGGGAGACTTGGCGCTGCTGCAGCCTGTGATGTCTGTAAGCCTAAAATTACAGTGTCTCTTAAAATAACAGATATGCTGGGACAGATCAGGAATTGTTCTTTATCAGCAGCGTATGTTGGCCGATTTGAACAACAAAGATGATACCTGCTTCCGTGACTTTCATAAATTTGCTGATTTGGTCATCAACCTGTCCTTTTTCCAAACAGCCAAGTTGTGTGCACACCAGCAGACATAAAAAAACAAAACAAAAAAAAAAACAAAAAAGAAATTTACAAAAGGAAAAAGAATCCGTAAAACTCAAACACTAACAGCATCAATCCAACCAAACAACAAAGATATATTACAAATTCTGTTAGCAATAACTTATTTCACATCATGCAATAAAAAAAGTAAAATTAAGGACAAGAAACACAAATATAAGATTGATTTCCCCTCCCTCGTTTTCCTCAAATATGTTGGCAAGCAAGTTAATGTCCATTCTGGTTTGGTTTTTCTCTGGAACTTTTTTTTTTCCTCTTCTTCAGGGTGGCACTTGAGTTCTTCTGATATAGTTGCTGTTTTTCTTCTTGATGAGGTAAAAATGAGAGACTGGAGTACTGGGATGATGAAGAGAGGGTGATGGAGAGGAGGGAGTAGAGAGCGAGAGGAGCTCAGACGTCCACCCAGCTCTGCTCCACGATGGCCGTCACCCTCTTCTCGTACTCCCTCTTGTTTTCCTGATAGAGCTGTGCGGCCTGACTGTTGGCCGGGCTGTTGGGATTTGGCTCGTCCAGCAACGACTGTGGAGGGAAAAAAAAAAAAAAAGTGATGAAAATATCCTCCATTCAGCATTAAATAACCAGGACAGATTCTCTGAATGAGGTGAAGTATTGAAAAATGTATCTGTATGCAATGAAATACATACACAAAATTCATGAGGGCATACAGATCTGTGCAAATACTATTCAGGAATATTATTTCTCTTTTTTTATGATCTCTGATGTCTTTTCCCTTCCTTGGGTCTATTAAAAAGAACAGAAAACAGAATTCGACCTCTTGTTCAAGAACTTACATCTATCACTCACATTTTAGATGCATCAAATAACAGATAATATTCCTTGTATTTCAATCAGGCCATTGTATTCATAGATGGCCGGGGGGACACTGTAGATGTGCTTTGTGTATAGGCACAGGCAGTTAAAACAACCAACCTGGATGGAGGTGAGTATGGACGAGACATCATACGTGGGGCTCCAGCGATTCTGAAGGATGTCTAAACATATACTGCCATCTGCATAAACTGGTAAACAGACAGAGAGCACGGTAAAGCTTCAGAGCACAGAGATCAGCATCACAACACAATGTCACCGAGATCAATTTCACTACATTTAGTTAAGACTGAGTGTATAAAATATCTGGGAACAGATGCTCTTTAAAAACAGACACTGCCTCGACTTTCTATAGATACATTTCATCATTAACTGTGGATGGAGATGAATGGGGAGGAAAGAAGGAACTTTAAACCTTGATAATGGAAGCACAAATATCAATTCCAACATTTTTTGAAAAAGTTTTAGAAAAAAAAAGGGGGGGGGGCGCCAACACTTTTTTCTATTTTCAATTCATGGCTTGAATGAGTGAACGTGTGTGTGTGTGTGTTTCTTACCATTTGGGTGAAACATTCTGGAGACAAACCGAACTGTGGGAGGCTTGTTTGGGTACTCCTCTGAAAACTCTATCAGAAGCTTAAACGTTCCTGCACACAAAGACCCAGATGGGGAAAGAAGAAGGGGGCGGGGGTGGAGTGGGGAGAGGCAGAGAGAACGACAGAGAGAGAGAGAGAGAGAGAGAGGGAGAGAGGGTGTTGAGGGGTGCACACGAGTAATTTTGTGAGGAGAATACAGATGTGGAGGCTTGAGGAGGTCAGAGAAAGCGGGAGAAACAATTACGTTACTAAAAATACCAGCGGCTCGAGTAGAAGGAGAAGCTAATCCTTCACAGAGGCAGAGATGTCGACTCTGCAGGCTAAAAGGAGAATGAAGGAGGGAGATGACTAACGAGAGAAAACAATAAACCCTGAGTCAGCACTTCTCGTGCCTGACCTAAGTCATAATTACAAGCAGAAAAAGTGTGTGTGTGTGTGTGTGTGTGTGAGGAAAAAAAACAAAAAAACAATGTGTGTCTGTGCACCACTGTGTGAATGTCCCTGAACTGTACTCTATGTATTTTTCAGCAGAACTGCGAGTTTGATACCAACTAAACCCTAACCCCATCTAATCATTATTCAGCTAATTAATTACTGGACTTCATGTCAGTTATTTATTTAAAGAAGCGATTAAAACATAATTGTGAGATGCACAGATTGCACACACTACAACTTGATAAATTATAAGTGCATGTCATTATTTTAGAAAATTAAAAACAAACAGAACAGCCGGCGCTGTCCATTTGTCTTCATTCCCTACATCACTTTGCCAAATATAAAAAGAAATCTGTCTTTAACTTTGTTTCAAACATCTTGAAAATACTGTGGAAGTGTGTATTTGGACAGTGAAACACTTTGTTGTGTGAGCTCATTCAACAGTCAATAAAGTAAACCAGTGATTATGATGTTAAAGAGCAGATTTAAAGCTTTAATTTGAGTGTTAAATCCAGATTTGGTGAAAATTGTAGGAATTGTGGATTATTCAGTACTATTGTTCAACCAAACTGCCCAACCCTGTATCACTGTATGTACTGTACACAAATTAGGGGGGCCATGTTTTTTCCCTGTAAAACATTAAAATATTTTGATGACTCATCTTGAACTCGGGGAGCGTACACATACATTCATCCAATCAAATGTGACACGGGTGACCAGCTAACCCCGCCCTTGTATTAAACCACACCTGAGTGCTAGCAAAGTGATGTCAAAGGAGGAGGTGTGTTTGGGTGTATAAAAAAGTGGAATAAAACTTTTTTTTACATTTCCAAAGAATGTGGTTGCGGTCTAATTTATTAATTTCTCCCTCATCCTCCGCCTCCTGATGTAACAGCGTGTCATAAGGCCAACAGCCCTCTACAGCTCTGTATGTATCACTGCTGTATTTGCCAAACCCACCTTTGATCAATCCAATCAAATTTGAAGGATTTGATTTAAAGCCGTCTCATAACGATGCCCCGCTCACATATTCCGTGTCACTCAGAAATACATGACATTACTCAACCTGAAGGCTGAAACTGATGTTTCACAGCTCTTTAAACTCACTGTCATTGCAAATCAGATGTGTTTGAGTACAGAGCCAAAACCTCTGGAAACATATCGCTGTTCACACATACTCACAAATTGCACTTTAAGTTAATTTAATGCGAGTCAACTTGTTATTACATGGAGGAAAAACTGCAACTCACTTTATCTGTATAGTATGTTGTTAAAAACATCCATTTCAAGGTTTGGGGATATTTTGAGTGTGTAATTTTGTGCTCAGTGAGACTGATTACTTGTATTTGTAAACCACCATCACTCTTTTCCCATCCATATTTTTTTTTTTTTTTTTTTTTTTACATCACACTGTTCAGAAGGCTGTAATAGATGGGCTGGATAACGAAACTCTACAATAATAACAGTGCAGGAGAACGTTAAATCAAACCCAGAAGGAGTTTTGGATAAATGTGCTCCCACTGAGCCTGCACGTTATGGACAAGATAAATCAAAATGGAGAACTTACCATCTTCAAATGGTGTTCCCACAGGCCTGCAGAAGGCAGAAAGAGAGAGAGAGACAGAAAACCAGAGAAATAAAATTATTTTCAACTTTCAAAACATCCCCACTGCTACCAACAAGGCCTTGGCTTGTAGAAAACATTACTGTCTATCCTTCAAGGACTTGCTCTACGGAGACACCAAAGTCTGTATTTACTCAGCTCTTCACACTCACACAGTCTCTGTAAAAGGAGCCAATTAAAACAGTTGGCTCCATGTTTTACATTTCTGGCAGCTTCTCCTTTGACTTTGAATTAGGTGAGGTACTATTAGCGAGTCTATTTTTACTTTAAACCCGTGTGTTTTGCTCTGGGTTTGCTTTGTTACACCTTGTTGCTCCTTGTTGATTTCAATTACTTTTGGCTACCCAGTTTGTATTCTTGATGTTCATTTCTTTTTAACCTTAATTAAACTAGGAAAACCTCATTGAGATTATTTGAGACTGAGATTATACTGAGAAAAACTCATATGAGTACTTCATGTTCCTTCCTGCTTTTTCATGAGTCATTCTCCTTTCAATTTCACCTTCCACTTGGGAGATATCTTTATACTTCTCCCCCTTCCCTGACCCATCAACTCCAGCCCCAACAGGGTCTCCCCCGCCCGTCCTGCCATTAAACACCTGCTGATTCTCTACATGCTGATTTTCCAGACTGCTCTGTGCCGCAATCAGAGCTGTAATCAGAAATATATATTTTTTTCCTTAAAAAGTAGGAGAACGTGAATGCAAAAGGGTGTGCTGAGGGAATCTGTGCATCACAATCACATTGGTACAGTTGGATTTAGAGCATGACTCACCCAAAAATAACAGCGTTCCAAAGCATGATGTTGTTCTCTGACGGCGCTCCGCTCACACCGGTAGGAGGGTCTTCTTGAAGTCTGGATAAGACAGAGAGAAAGGGACACGAGGGAAAAGAAGGGCAGGGAGATGGAAGGACATGCAGCAAGAAAGAGAGAGACAGAAAAATGAAGACAGCAGTAAGCAAGGCAGAGAGAGAGGGATAGAAAAACAGAAAAAAAAGGGAGACAAAGAGAAAAATGGGAGAACAAAAGGAAAGATGGGGAGCCAAAAGAGACAAACAGGGACAGAAAAAGATGAAATGGAGACGGCAAGGGGGAAAAAAAAGGAACAGACACAAGGGAGAGAAAGGCAAAAAGAAGAGGGAAGGATGGGAGAGAGCGTGAGGATTTTAATTAACACCTTGACTGCAGGATAATTATCAGTCATAACACGAACTGCTGTATCAACATGACTTCAGTAGACAGCCAGGCTCGCAGGATCAACTGCACACTGCCCATCCTGCTGTCACATGTCAGTTTACATAAGCTATACCATTAACACTTGTCTCAAGCACTACTGTACTGCGACTGTATCCTCAGCGAGCATCACAGCCCTGGTGGAGCTGACCCTGAGAGCCACTGAGCTACACAAGTCGACCTTCACCTGAAATAACTACCTGGATGAAGCACAGACACATATACAAACCCCTCATATTTTCTATCAATAAAATGTTTGTTTTGTTGCTCTCCATTGCTGATCTATACGACACACTGATGACCCAACTGAAGCCCGGTGTTCATGAAAGGTTCTGGGTCTGTGATTTTTTATTTTAACCATGAAAAATCTGGTGCAGAGGAAGTGATGTTTTACATTTGCAGCAGCAGTAACACTGGTGTGCTGGAAATACATAGAGGAACTGGGTGTTAGCAGGAAATATCACCTACTGTATAGAAACTCAACATGAAATAGTGATGACATGTGTAACTGATATGTTGATTCACAGAAAGTTATTAATTTTCTGTCTATCGACTACATGACTAATCCATTAAATCTACAAATATTTTCAGGTCGACCTAAAAGTTAAATAGTTGCTACTGTTTCAAATGGATTCATCTGTTGATTATTTTCTTGATTAACAGATTAGTTGTTCAGTCTATAAAAAAGGTAGAAAACGGTGAAAAGGGTCGATAACTGTTGTCTATAAGAATATACAAGAAAGACTAAGACATGACGTATGAAGACGTCACTTTGGGCTCTTGGAACTCTTGTTGAGCATTTATCTTTATTTTTGGATATTTTGCAGCCCAAGTGATTCATCAGACAACCCAAAATAATCATAGATGGATTAATCATTAATGGAAGGTATCATTAATGGATACCTTAATCATTACTTGCAGCTCTACAGAGAAAAACTGCCCAAAGCTGTTTGACAAGTGATCCCTACAAAGTACAGCGCAACGACGCCACAGCAACAACTGCCTAGCAACAAAGGAGGTCAACAAATCAAAACACATAGATGGTGCACGTCAACATTTTAAAATAAGTTTCCCACAACAGCCTCTGGTTTGGTCAATTACTGATCAGTGTAGGGTTTAAAGCAGGTTTCCAGTGGATCGGGCCCACGTGACAAATAAAGGAAGTGTGCTGAAATGAGCCTTACACCTCAGAGCAGACTGTCAGATCCCTTGCTGAAACTCAGGATGCATTATTGTGTCACAGTAAAGGTCTTGCATCAAATCGCCAGTGCATGTAGGCCAAGTTCAGGATCACCACAGACAGACTATTTAGGCCTACAATCCCACGCCTAGTATAAAAGCTGGTTTAATAAGAGCTTACAGCTATAAAACAAGGTAGGCTGATTTGTGCGTCTGTGTGTGGATCCATGTCTAAGTCCCTAGCTGCAGACAGACCCACTGCAATTAACCTCATTTACCGTAATCTGCCTGAGCTCTCTGCTGGTGGAGGGATGCTCCGCTGAACTTCTCCTCTAGACAGCCTGATAGTTACTTTACTTTACTCGTAACCTGGGGATTACTGACCAGTTTGCGGACAGCAGATTAGGGGAACTGGTGGTTAAGCGTAATGGTTTTTTTGGTATGATTTAGAGATTAAACAATTAGTTGATTAATAAATAAGGCAATAGGCAGAAAATTAATTGGCAACTGTTTGATATTTGATTAAGTCGTTTAAAAAGAAAAACTCCAAGCTTTCTTTTCTCTATTTTCTATCTTTATAAAGTGAATATCTTTGGGGTTTTGGACTTTTTGGTCAGACAAAACAAGACATTTAAGGACATCTTGGACTGAAATGGACATTTTTTCACTATTTTCTGACATTTTACAGGCCAAACAACTGATCGATTAATCGAAAATATAATTGGCATAATAATATTATCAAACTGTGTGGTCAAGGAAACCCTTTCACATCATACAGTCAGTTCATTAACTGACGTAGCCTACTCCCATTTCTGCAAAAACTTTTCTCATTTAGTGAAATCAAACATCCAAGCTGACAGAGTGACAAGAGACACACACAAACACTCGATGCCAGCAAGCCATAAAATGTGCATAAAATAAATCTAAGATTGGGTAAATGTTGAAGTATCTAATTATCAACCTAAACCAGTCTATCTTAGTAACTGCTGTAAGCTACTATAAAAGCTGAATCCTCACTAAAATACTGTTAAGAGCAATAAGACTGAAAAAAAAAAGAGTAAGATGATAAAAAAAAGGGGGGGGAAGCGATTGTTTACTCACTATAATCTCTGGAAATGCTTTACCAAAAAAGGAGTACAGTTCAACTGTTAATTCAACAGAGCTACAAAAAAAATCATCTTATTAGTGCTGCACTTTAAACTAAGTGTCATTTCATATCTAAAAGTATTGAGCCAAAACATCACACAACAGTGTTGCTGTTAAAATAATTACACAGCTCAGTTTCAAGACACATATTGTGCAAATAATTTGACTTACAGATCAAACAAGAGAGGTTAGGTAATATCACGCTAGGCTGAATTCAATCAGCCAGCCTTGGCGTGGACACGTCAGGCTGATCCAGGAATGTGCCATTGTTTTTTCCTTGCCTCAGTGTGTTACAGTTTACCACCTGGGGACTGCCACAGCAGAGTAGAGTTACACTGACACCTTATCCGCCCTGCTTCAACGGCTGTTCTCAGCAGAATAGCTTAGCATCTTTTTTTTCCACTGACTGGTGTGTGTGTGTGTGTGTGTGTGTGTGTGTGTGTGTGTGTGAATAACACACAAACACACATACAGTAGGATGCCATATGGAGCAAGGCAACAGATTGGGGATAGCAGGTAGTACAAGGTGTGACTCTGCCAGGAAAACCTAAACATGCTCTTCACAGCAGGAGCTTGATAATAACCACACATGAGAAGAATATAGAGATTGATTTAATATACTGATTTAAAAAGAGAAGCACTAAGAAGAGGTGGCATGCACAAATCTAGCCATCCTAAATATTAAGGTGGATCACCCCCTAACCACACACACACACATACACAGGGAGTTGTGCAACACCTGCAAGCCACGTTGCTGCCAAGGGAGTATTGAAACCATAATGTTAGCTGGCCGGTTAAATGTGGTGCTTTTTTAGCAGCAGAACCCACAGTTTGCAGATTGTGCAGAGTAGTTAAGATAAATCATATCATATTTAGCGTCTAATCAGGGGAAGACAAAGGGTTTCATGAATTGTCCAGCCCACCTCAGGTAACGTCAGCTAGCTGAAGTTACACCAAACAACAATAACATACAAACTAGCCAGAGAAAGAACAGAAAGACTAACCTAACGTATTCCCTGGGTACAAAACACTGCACACAACAAAACTGCCTTATTCAGATATCGTCTAGTAACATTTAAAATACCCAACTGCGTATTGTCAATCCCATAGACACCGGCTGCAGAGGCAAAACACCCAAATTAACAATTTTTTTCCACAGTAGCTCCAGTCTGTCTTTATATTCAGTTTCTTTTCACCAGCGGCTAAAGCTAAAGCTAAGCTAAGCTACCGACAAGCTTCATCGGCTAACGCTGCTAACAGTTAGCAACACACAAACACAGGAGATGACTGCCAAAACGTAGCCGTACCTTTTAAAATCTCTCATAAGCCGTCTCCTCGCCGGGGTCGACATTATTCAAAATGTTTTTTTTCTTAAACTAAACCAGGACCATAAACCGAATACGATCCGAAACCAAATCCGGTGTTTCTTCCGCCTGTAAGCCCCTTTTCTTCTTCTCTCAAAACAACTGGCTAGCTCGCTATTTATGGTGACGTCGGTTGCTTACAGCGTTGGCCAGCAGAGGTACAGCCCCTTTTATGCCACAGACAGGATGTTAGGCTTGTCAGATGAAAACCAAATATATTTCTGTTGGTATCAGGTATGAAAAACCTGTAACTGTGTTTAACCTTGCACAATATCTGAATAAAACACTATTTTATCAGAACCAGAAACAGGTTTAGTGCCATGTAGGTTTTCATATACAAGGAATTTGCAAGACAGACAAGTACTGCAAAATACAAGAAGCATAAGTGACAAATTAACACTAGAAGATATGAAAAAGCGTTATAAGAATAAGTATGATATGTCTACTTTTTTTAAATAATAGAGCTGTGCAGGTTTGTGCAAAATGCGCTATTACATGCTGAAAGTCAAGGTAACCCACAGTCTGGTATCATCCCAACGAGACTGTGACATATCCAAGCCCTGAATTTATAAAAAATGCAGTCATTATAATTTCTGAAAACCTGTTGTGTAAAATCCAAACATAAAGGCTCTACATTGCTTCAGTATTCTTATGGAAACTGAAAGTGTTTCAGTGATACTTCTAAAGGTATGCAGCTAGTATCATTGTAACATTCCTTTATAACAGTGTTAGTGTCTGTATAATATGATGCTTAATGGTACATTTTTGCATCTCCTATGCTTCACGGACAGATTATGACATATTATGAGCTCCTGGCCTCTGCTTCATTTTAAAATATTGATCGTTGCACAACTCTCCTCCAGTACACCATGCGTTATTCACCTCACCAAACGTTTGCAGCTATATTGCCCTGATGAAAGCATCATTCATGTCATCCATCTCCTGATGTGGGTAGAGGAGAGGATGCGACCTGTTATCCACCTACTGTAATACAATCGCCTCACTCTGACTTCTGGAGGGAGGACAGGTGAAAATAAAAATTAATGTGCAGCAGTTTAATAATCTACTCAGTAGTAAGTGGCTTACCTTAAATCTACATAATCCATCTGCAGCTAATGGACCCTGCCTGCATGGTCCTGCCTGTGAAGTGATTAATATCAAGTCAGTGAAAATATGGACTGACTTTTAAATCAAGCACTGTGACTTCACTGGTTGATGTCATGCTGCAAACCTTTGTATTAAAGGGAAAAATACAACTATTTTTCAGTGGGAACAAATCAAGAGTGACTCACCAAAAGATAGTAAATGGTAAAGAAGAACGCACAGAGGAAGTAGAATCATAATAAAATAATACATTAAATAATAATAAAATAATCAGAATAAAAATAACCTGCTGTCATTTCAGATAATCTGATATCAGGAAAAATGTTTCTATGTTTAGGAAACAACAAATACTAACTCAACCTGCGTAACCTTTCTCTCCATCATACTTGCTGATGTTTGATCAAGACCTGTGTGTGTTTATACAGCAGTGTTCCATGAAAATGAGATACATGAGATAATACAACGATTAGGGGAATACTGCAAATACAACAGGCTCCATGTAAACACAACACTCTGTTAGTGTGATTATGCCCGCACTCAGGGAGAAACAGAGTAAAATATTTGTCTGCCAATGCCGTCGTAAAGTTTTTGCCATGTGTTTTAATTGGTCGCTTCTTATTTTTGATGTTGTTGCATTACAATTATTTGAGTTTTTATTGTTCTGTTTCCCTCACATCTTCATGTAATTATTTTCTTTCCTTTTTTATCTTTTCTATTTTTACTTATTTCATCCCCCCTCAGCGTCCCTCCTCGTCTCTTGTTCTCTTACTTACAGTGATGCCTGGGTGTTTTAATTGACTTAACTGGTAGGTTAAATCCGTAATAACATGTTGAGTGTAATTTTATAGATTACACTGTTGTCGTAATGTGATCATTGGCAGTCACATCATAGTATATGCATGTAAAGTATCTGGTAAAGTTACTGCAGGCTTTTGTGTAACATCATTGTCATTGTTCATTGTCTCTTCTCCTTGGGGGGAAAAAAATCCAGCTTTTACTGGACTTTTGGCAGAAATTGTCCAAGATCATATGACACAGCTCAACACTGTGAGTCACACTTTGAGTTAGTTTGCGCACCACCAGGCCCACTGCAGAGCTTCAGTGAAATCCCACTCAAAGCTCCAGCAAATATAACTGTCTATTTAATCTAGCTTAATCATTCTCCTGACCATTTCCCTGGGGCGAGTCCAGATTGCAGCTATCAATAGACCCACAGCCCTGTTAGCATTTCACTATTGTGAGAATGTAGGTCACACACACACAAAAGGGCCTGGTCACAAAATCTTTTCTGGCTCCCCCAAGAGCCAGGAATGAAAAGCATGTTCTTTATGTGATGCGAAACACATTCACATCATCACATGTTGCTATCTGGGCTCTTGGAAGAGGAAACTGGTTTTCTTTATGAGATTTCATCACTTGTAAAAATTTGATTTTATCTGCTGGTAAATGGTCACAGCGTATTTAATAAGGAAGACTGATGAGGACTGAGAAAGGTTCGACTTATTTTGGGGACATAATCTTTTTTAATATGGTTTGTTTTAATAATTCTCTGTCTGACTGCTTTATGGAGAAAAGGCTGACCCTCTGTCTATCTGTCTGTCTGTCTGTCTGCCAGAGGCTGGACAAAGGCCTGGATTCAGCCGAAATAGGCAGGAAGAGAGAGAGAGAGAGTCACTGTTGAGCTCAGGTGCTTTTAATAGAAAGGGCATAGAAATGGTGCTGAGAGAGAGTGTTTCTCTTGATCTGTGCCTCTCATAATATACCAACAAATACGGTATATTTTAAAAACAGGGTTATAATAGTGTATGAGCTGTTAAATACTTTAACAACAGGCTTATTATAGATGCTTCCTCTTTATTCTGTTTACCAGATTGGAAAATATTCATGATATTGAAAATCATTATTTATTTTGTGCATGAATAACTACCCTCACAGTGAGGTTTAAGTAATACATTGAGGATTATTTTTAATAAGTTATTTAACAATAATATCTTTTTCTAGCCTAAAAACAGCCACAAACAGAGGCTGCTATAATTTCTACCTGATGATATATAACATTTGAAACCCTCTCTGAATCTTTTGGCCGAAGTTATTACAGATTTTCCAGCTCTATTATGATGGAGGTTCATCTCCAATCATAGCTACAGTACCTTAACATGGTCTATGGATTTTAAATGAATGTTCTTTTAATTTAAATGGTAGGTCTACCTTTTATTTATGCAGTCAAATGTTTCATTATGTCTTCCCTACATCTGAACAGGTGTAGTCCTAAAACTATCTGTGTTTCTACTGGATTCAAGAACTGGTTGAACCTCAGCGTGCCTCGAATTATGTTTCTCTCCCTTTATCTTGCTCATGTTCTGTGAACATAGAGGTCACTCAGGGTTTTTACCTCACTCATCAGTCTCGCTCTAATGACCCATTAGTCTCCACAGAAACCTGCTGGCGGCGGCTCCAGTCTGAGTGTTAGGGTGGGACCGGGATGGAGCCATCAACCTGTACAGCGGCAATCAGCCCTAATGAGGAGTGAAGCTTTAAGATGGTACAAGTTAATTGTCTCATTAGAGCTGCAATGTCTCGTTCCATCTGCATGGGCGATGGTGTTAATTAAATTACACAGCGGACTGGGTGAGTGTTCGGGTAGCCGGTCAAGCCAGCAGCCTATCAGAGTGTCTCGGTCAGATTTTAGGATCTGTGAAGGGCACCGGTGCTTTCAGTGGCGGTGACGAAGTTTAAATTAATTAAAATTATGCCTTGTCATAATATACAACATCTTCTCATAAGATGACATGAGAAGCACTTATCCAATGTTGAGCTATTCAGCACCTGCTAGCAGTGTTGTAGTCGAGTCACTAAATCTCGAGTCTGGGTCGAGTCTCGAGTCCCCAGTGTTCGAGTCCGAGTCTGAGTCACCAAAGAAGAGTCCGAGTTGAGTACGAGATTATTAGAGCCTGTTATAAAAAAAAACTAACAAAAACATTAAAAAACAGTCTTAATCAATTAACAAGTCAGAGTCCGAGTCTCCAATTTCCGAGTCTGAATGCAGTCAATGCTTGAGTCCAAGTCAAGTTACGAGTCCTGAAAATCAGAACTCGAGTCCAAGTCCTGGACTCGAGCAATAAAACACTGCATGGAGGTGAACATGTTCACAAGAGACTGTATGATCTGCGATATTATCAAGTGCTTTATACTCAACTGTCTCCGTAATTTCTGGTTTATGCTATTCTTTGGCTTTGGGGAGGGCAATGTCGGTCAGTCAGTTGGTCAGTTGACTACTTTGGTCCAGACTGAAATATCTAAACAAATATTAGATGGATAGCCATGAAATTTGCTACAGACATTCATGGTACCCAGAGGATGAATCCTAATTACTTTGGCGATCTCACTTTTCATCTGGCACCATCAGTAGATCACAGTTTTTACTTATCCAATGTTGAGCTGTTCAACATCTGCTAGATGGATTGGCACCAAATTTTGTGCTGACATTAACAGTTCCCAGATGAAGTATCTTTAAGCCTTTGGCAATCCCCACACTTTTCCTCTAGTGCCATCATCGGGTTCATGTGTAGTTTTGAGTGAAATGTCAACTATGACAATGACAACTATAGGATGAGTTGCCATAAAATGTAGTTCAGATATTCATAACCTCCACAGGATGAATTACTCTAATAACTCTGGTGATCTGTTCACTTTTATCTTGCGGCAGGTTTGTTTGTCTAATACCTTGCAGGTACTTTGTTTATGACCAAATACCCTTTGCACTAATGTTTTTAGTGCTAATTAGCTAGATGCTGAACATGGTAAATATTACAAACATCAGCATTATCATTCATTTAGCTCAAAGCACCACTATGCCTAAGTACAGCTTCACAGAGGTACTAGCGTGGCTGTAGACTCCTGGTTTTGTTATTGTGTACTTTATCTCGGTCATGCTGGATGTCTTAATTTCTGTGTTCCTGTACAAAACATTGTGTTCCATGGAGGAACACAGGAAAAGAGATAGAAAGTGAATACGGTCTCCTAGTCATCAAAGAAATCATGTACAAGCTTTTTTTCAGACACCGCAATACAATTGCTGATGACTCTGCCCTACTGTAACCAGTGGATCTGTTCAACCTCATGGTGAGGGACAGATATAGTCCTTTTTCACGGAAGACATTTCGACATGTGTCAGTAGGAAAAGCACAGGTGTAATAAATAAAACTAATGATGGTTGAATAGCTGCTTCAGTTTCAGGGTCCTGGTATTGCTGGATCACTGTCACACTGTCCTGGCTTACTGGGACACCTGAAAAGAACAGATTGTTAATTTTATTAGTAACACCTGTGCTTTTCCTGCTATAACAAGTCAAAACATCTACTTGGAAAAGTGCCTACTAAGCTGTTTTATGCAGCACATCCTCATAATTAAACGACTCTACCGGTCTAAAATTCAGCCAACCGTAGTAAGAATGATCAGAGAACCTTCAGAACAACCCATAGGACTGTAATGTGCTGCTTTCCAAAACCGTTACAAATCACTGTTAACAAATAATGATGTTTTATGGTGTGACAACACTGTGGTTAAGGTCTGGTTAGGTTTAGGCACAAAAACCACTTGGTTAGGGTTAAGGAAAGATCATGGTTTGGGTTAAAATGAAAAGTAAATGATGAAAAGTATCATGGCAACAGTAAACACCACAACATTATGGTTTTTAAAAAATGTCCCGACTCATGGTTGGAAACATGACACCTGCGGTTGGAAGCGGGAAGTGAACGGTGGTCTTCTGCTCTACTGGAATGATGGACACCATTCTCCCAAAACATAGTCCCTCATTTGGTGTTTTGATGGTGGTGGTGGGAGAGTGATGTCTAACATGTCGGTCCAATATCTCCCAGTTTGTTCACAGACCTCAGTGGGTTTTTATTGCGGAACAAACATGTCGAAATAATGAAAAATGTTTTGCTAGTTTTTTGTTTCTGCAATGGCAGTGTAATTTTTCAATGGTTTGATCACCGCTAACAAAATGCCTTCATCTGTATTATACAGTTTGGGGTGCTGGCAGAAGTCTCAGCAGTGGAGATCTGCATGGCAACAATATGTTTTTTATGATTTGACTGGGTTGATTCTTTTAAACAAAGCATTGGTGAGTGGAACAAATGCTGATTGTTGGGAAGATCAGAGAGGAGAAGGAGGGAATGTGGTTGGTCCTGTTTTTATATTTTTACTGTTATAAAAGCTTCTCACAGTCTCCACAGTTAGGAAACGTGAAACTCTGAAGATGCACAAAACCAAATACAAATATATTCCTGTGGATTATTATGAGTCGTGGTTCATTATTCATTACTGATGCAACAACAGGGTTTTTGTAGCAATAGGTTCATACGGTATCTGTAAGACCAATCCAGGGTGGCAACAGGGTATCAGAAGCAGAGAATGATATTCAATTTTAATACGCACAAATAAGTTCACTGTTGTCATAGCAACGGGCAACAAATACAAACTGCAGGTTGCACCTTTGTTGCCTTCTGTCAACTTTCTTTCTCGTTAAATCGAGTTTTAATAAAGATTTTGGGCTGTCCACATTCAGATTATTGTTCTCCTCATGAAAAAGGAAGTGTTTGTTTGTCTGACTCACCACCAAGTTATGCGATGGTTTCATTTTCTTCTCCACCAGCAAAGATCGCTCTGGAAAAAAAAAAACAGGGTACAAGGTGGCTCTGAGCAGGAGTAAACAAGGCAGGACAAGACAGAATTTTGAAGACGCATCATATAAAAAATGTTGGGAGCTACTTGCCTGGAAAACTGAAAATCTTTCTTACAGCTTCTGATGTGCTGAAATACACAGACCAACAGTCAGAAGTGGCTGAAATATGCAGGCAGGGACAGGCAACACATTTCTGACTCGGTGCTTTTCCCCAGGCAGCAATGATTCAAAGCTTATTTAATGAGAATGTGGCCTGAGTAAGAGCACTGAGCTCTGGGTAGTCAGGGTATCTGTATTTTTTCTTCAATCGTATGCTAAATTTGTGCTTTCGGGGCTGTAACCGTGGGCTTGGATCTGATGACTCCCACAAATTTACCATAAACTAACAAAACATACTCAAGTAAATAAAAAGCAAAGTTACTGACTTAACAAACAGTCAAAATAAAGCACTATTAGGCTTTGAGTTACATTAATTAGTGTATGAGTAGGCTACTTCTTTACTGCTATCCAAGCTCTCAGTTAACAAAACACACAGTATAATTATGAATATAACTGCCTATACACTGGTTGGGAAAAGCTTTTTTTTTTTTGGCTCTAACAAAGCTTCTTACACTTGTTTTCCAAAGTCTGATCTTAAAAGTGACAGAGGACTTCCTCTTTGTCTACAGCAGATGGTGCTCAAGATCTCAGATGGGAACGGTAACCTGCTGTTGTCATGGTTTCAGGTATCCTGGAGACACAATACTGGATGCTAATTGGCGGAAAGAGAAAGAGAGAGAGGTAGAGGTTTGTCGCTCCCTCTCTTTCTTTTTGTTTTATGTCTGTATCTCTATATTTAGTCTGAGATGTGAAAACATCACCAACATTAATGCAAAACACAAATCTCAACACTCAGTTAGATGGAGGAATAATGTGAAAAAAACATCTGGTAATAACTGAATGAAACTAAAAAGAGTGAACATGAGATAACATTTATGTACTATATTGCTTTTTTACATGTTTCTGGTATTATCTATGCTTTTTTTCTGTATTGATTTCTGTTATTCATGTGGCTGCAATAAGGTAATATTCTGAAACAGTTCATCAAAACGTATCTTGAAAATACATTCATATTAGAAATTTCTATGCTCATTACACATTTTGTATCTAAAAGTACTACTGAGCAAACTGTCAGTTTCCTCTCCGTATCTGTATGTTTCTGTCTCTGCCAGTCAATCTGTCTTCCTCTCCTTATTAGGCATTTTTCAAGGTTATGCAGAGGGTAATCATCACATGATGTCACAATGTAATGCTGTAATTTTATATACGCCTGATGAGCAACTATAATACAAAAAGTGGTTGATTTTATGGGGATGCACGCTGCCACTCTGTCCCACCTCCCTCCAGGGTTTTGACTGGTTCTGCTCTCTTTCTGTCTCTCCTCTGATGTCACAAACCCAACTATCCAAAACAACCCATTTATCATTTTTCCTCTGCCACATCGCAGACAAACACATATCTCTGATAGTGTTGCTTACAAGAGAGTCCAGCCATTTTAATCCTGATAGCTTGGCATCAGCTGCATCAAACATGAGGTCTGCATCTGCTCGCCTGGAATTAAAAGGGCTTTTATCCAAACCTCCTTGGCACACACAGAGAATTTAAATTTAGATGTTGAGCAGCAGCAGCAGCAGCAGCAGCAGGTACCTGGGTAGTTTTTATAACAATACAGGCACAACAACAGAAGCTAAGGCCCACTTCAAAATTGCAGCCATTTGATTGATGGTGATAAGAACTATGTATTCTTAATGACGTCCTGGAGCTCGCAGTGGCTCCGGACCACCACAGTGCAGCTGAGAGTTGTGTTACTCTGGATTAAGCTGCTGTACTGTGTTGCCTGCCTTTGTCTCCTGTCTCGTTATGTAATAATAGTCAACATGTCAACACTCCAAAATCTAGAAACAAACCTTTGGGTCACTCTGTCATCGCTGGAGACATGCATGGCTTTGGATAAAGCTAACCAATGAAAGTCAAGCTATTATAATCCACATGTTGGTGTATTTTCCTATTATTCAGTCTTATTTACATTTTGCAAAGTGATGCCATTCTGTTGTGTAGTGTGAGTCATTCACTTACAAGAATAAATAATATCATGAGTATAGATCTGCATAAACTCAGGAAGAAAATCTAAAGTAAAACTTAATTTAGTCTATTCCCACTTTTCAAAGTGACACGTGCATTTTTGTTACACAAGGTTTTCCTGATGTATCTTCAAATCAAATTCAGATCCAAGAAAGACAAAATAAACTTGGTGTTTCATAAGAGCTGTGGCTCTTTTCTTTATTTTTTGACTTGCAATGGGGTTTCAGCTAAAAACCTCCACAGAGTGAGAGATACTAAATAAAGGCAGACTGGTCACATGAGAAGGGTAAATGAACTGCTGGGGTGTGCCAGGTTGGACGCCTGCCCAGTCTGCTGGCCGATGGACAGCAGGGCCACAACAATCAGACAGCCCGGACAAGCTTGTTTCCAAAGTGATCGATGAAATGTTAATGTGGAAAACAATGATCCACAGAATGCTTATCATGATCTAAAATAGGCTACAGGGTCAGTGTTAAAAAGCTTGATGAAGTGAATGCTTATCATGAATCAGATAATAGTTGAATATAATGTGGGAAAAGAACACAAACATGATTGAAAATGCAGATAATAAAAAGAATTATCTGAAATGTGAGACTGACACTGATTATCAAGACCCAAAGGAGATAGTTTTTTTTATTTCAAGGATGCAGCTGATGCCTTTGTTTCTAGCATGTGCGAAGCACAAAATGGTTGCCTGTTTTCATTGTGAACCTGCAAACAGAGATTTTCAATTATGAGGAGAGCGCTCTCAAAAATGTGGATGATTACATGGTTTGTTGTTGCAGAAGAGGCTCAATCAGGAAAACAGAAAAACCACAGTGGCGCCTGGTTCTGCCTGGCACATTTTAATCTGTTTTTTTAATAAAGAACGTATTGAGAGATACAACATTACAGCACACACATCCTCTACGGGACTGTGTGATTGCTGTCAGAAGAAAATAGATTTGATTTCTTTTAATATAGAGCTGAAGCCGAATCGATGATGTATTCACTTTGATTCATGGGGACAGAGATAACATCCCCCTCACTGATGCTGAAGAGGAACAGTTTAAAAATGTTGATTACAAAGTTGATGAGTGTAACCTGCAAGAAGTTGTGGTTATAACTGAACTAACGTAACTGTTTTAGGTATTTTTTTCTAATGGTTGATGGTTGTAATGATGATAAGAGTAAAATGCTTGTATAACAATAATTCATAGATTTCTGCAAGTAATCAGTATTCTGCATAATTTAGGTAACCTGCTTATCATAGGTTATGTGCCAGCAGTGGAACATTAAAATAAAGGCACCTTCCCCTCTCTCCTGTTTAATTTGAGCATATTGCCTACCGCCTCTGCCATGCACCCTTTCATCTTGCCCTGTGATTCATCGTGTTTACAAAGGAACCTACCAGGTCTAATTTAAGACACGATGATTATTAATTAACGCGCTAGTTGTCTCAGCGAGTGGCCCTGAAAGGAAGAGCAGATTCAGCCTTTGATCGCTGCTTTTGTTTGATGTGTGGCGTCTTTTTTTGAGCCAGAGACTACAGAGGTTTGCGTTTTGAACGGAGGGCCGAATGGATGAGAAAATATGTGTTTAGCAAAGGTTTATGTCACTTCAGAGGACATTACATTGACTTACATTCATTTCCTGGAGGCCTATCATATTCCTAACCCTAATCACCACATGCCTAACCCCCTACTCCTATGGATTTTGTTCCCAATCATTTACATTGTAGAAGAAGAAAGAAGAAACTGATGAGTGGTTAGAAATGATCAACCAATGAGGGAGCAGATGAAAACAGATATAGAGTCTGTGATTTTTTTTAGGTTAAGAGGACAGTTACTAGTGTTCATAAATATTAACTGAACTAGTGCTGTCATGTAATATTCACTGTGAATTATACACTTGAGAATCATTCCCGATTTAAATTGCTGATATGGAAACTTGTAGATGCAGTGCACAGGCATTTTTTTAGATTGCAGCCTGCTGAGGTAGAGAACAAGACATTTTCTTAAAAGAACGTAACTCTAACATTCCCTTGCAGTGTCAGACATGTCCTGCCCGCATTATGGAGTCGAGACAACAGTAAAATTATGGTGTCAGTATTTTTATTTGCCCCTGGAGGGGTTTTATGAAAAATGATTATCTCTGAATCATAATTTGAAGCTTGTGTGAATCTCTTATATTCAAAATATAAAAACAAATTGCTGACAAATACTATGTTTTCAAAGCTCTGTTTAATATTTGATAACACTGCCCCAACAGAACATCCTCCTAAAATGATTTGGTTTGTTATATAATCAATTTAACAGGAATTTAAAGGAGGAGTGTTCCTTAAACATAGCCGTATACATATACATATGTTTTATAATTTTATAAAGGAGTCTAGACTTATACAGAGAGTTTTGTGCCCTATAGTGAGTTTTTACGGCAGCAGGAAGATGTTGAATCGACTAAAAAAATAAACAAAAGCTGTGATCTTAATGAATTTAAATGTTTTTAATAGTTTATAGACAGCAGTGGAGGTATATGGAGTGGTCATGTCATGTTTTGGCTAAACACACCAAACAATACTTGTTAGTGGGATCAATTACACATTAATAATAAGTATATACAATAAAATAATAAGAAATGATAAACCATGTTGAGTTGTGATTGAATAACTGAATAAACTGAATCTTTTGGACACACTGTATCAGTTAAAGGTACGCTATTAGTTGTTCTCTTTTGTTTTGTTTACCTGCTGTTGTCTATATAAACAGTGACATCATGGCCACACCATCAGATTCACAACATGCTTTCCAGAGAGATGATGTATTCTCTCTGGTGCATGTTGGTAACTTCTCTATTAAACGGTGAGCCAATAAAACTGCAGAGGTAGCAGCGCGCTGAACCAATGGCGGAGCCGCATTCATACAGCAAGTTTGTGGTTGTTGTGTATGTCTGGTGGCGCTCTGCTGCTGCGCCAAGCTGGACACAATCAACCAGAGTCACGCCGGAAGTAGGCTGATCCACAAAAACTCCTGCTCCAATTTTGGCTGCTTTAAAAGTCCACTTACAGAAAAGTATAAGGGTTTTACTCATTTTTCCACTTGGAGGAAATGTTAACCCCACAGCTAGGTGTATACCCACTGCCCAAAGGTTGACGCCCAGAAACGTCCCGAACACAGCAAAAATAATAATAAGAAAATTAAAAAAAAAAAAACAGGCAGAGGGCAGGGTCTCTACCAAACAGGTAGTTCTGGGTCTGAATGGTGAAGCCGATTCCACTGGCTCCAAAAAGAAGTCCGATTGTATGGAAGTCTATGAGAAAATGACCCTACTTCTCACTTCGTTTATTACCTCAGTAAACAGTTTCCTAATGAGTTTATGGTCTCGGTCGCTAGTTTCAAGTCGTCTTCAATACGGCATGATGTTCATTTTGTAAATTATGGTCTCATTTAATTTAAATTTGACAATAAAGCAGGATATGCTTTAGGGCGTGGCTACGTTGTGATTGACAAGTCGCTACCATCGACAGCGACAGTGTTGGTTAGGTAACGTAATCATGGCGTAACCCCAGATTCACAGAGTATGGGCGTAGCCGTAGCCGTTGCTATTTCAGTGTGTTTTTTAGCTCATGAAGGTTAATTGTAACATTTTGGTCACCTAAAAAAATCTTGTTCAGTGTTTGGTTGTACTAAAAGACCCTCTGAGGAGTCAGTTTTCTGGTAAGTACATTTTGTTATAATGGTTTTAAGCCTGTTTTTCGCTAGCAAAATTTGCATTAGCATTAGCATTATCACAGTTAACCATTGACTGTAAATGCAACATGCTAACCAAGCTAGCAGCTTGTATTAGCGTCAGCGCCACCCTCTCGTCCAAATATGGTCACTTCTGGCTCCAAAAATCCAATGTGGTGATGGTCAAAAACTCGAGGCTTCAAAACGGGAACCCACAAAGCAATGAGTGACGGTGGCTACGTCCGTTATTTTTTTATAGTCTATAGTAGAAACATACACCGCCACACACATCTAGTGGGTCAAAGTGATGATTGAGAGGGATTACTTTTGTGTGAGTCTATACATTGTTTTTTTAGGAAAATCCTGCATAGTATACCTGAATCGCTTCTAATCAGACGTGCTTTAATGTAGAAGGTCACGGCAGGAAGTGTGGTATTTCATTACGTACAGCTCGACGGAGACTCATTTCCAGGGTGGATCACCAACTGACGTCTCTCTCCCTCCCTCTCCTCACTTTCAATTCAGCCGAATCATAGCCATCTGACAGCCAGAGGTACATGCGTCGTTTCACTAGACTGCCGCAGTTCAGTAAAGCTCTGGAAAAGACAAGAACATCTGAGGAGTCATCGCCTGACTAAAAAAAGAGTAGCTAACGGCTAAAACGGCAAAACAAACAGCGGCGACCCTGAAAACACACAGAAATGGACGAAAAGGCGTTTACGAAAGAACTTGATCAGTGGATCGAGCAGCTCAACGAGTGCAAGCAGCTGACGGAGGGACAAGTGAAAAGTCTGTGTGAAAAGGTGAGATATTTTAAAAATGTATCCCCCCCTTTCAACCGCAAGTTCCTGTCAACGTCTTCCCTCTCCTTACCGCCGCCTTCCAGACATTCTTAAAATGGCGTCTATAGTGTAACACTGCGCGGTGCGTATGTTTGCCATCATTATGAGTGGTTAGCCACTTATTATTAGTACGTTTGAACGGTTACCTGTTAGAAATGTCTGGAAATGTTGAATTACGAGCACATGTTGTCGGTTACTGAGGGGTTTTACCAGCCAGAGCAGGGGGCAGCCAAACTGTGAATTCAAGTCACATACCACATTTACAGCCCTCATCATCCAGACTGTCAGTGTGACCTGTAGCATCTCTTTTAGCAAGCTGAGGCAGTTATAAAAAAGTCCACTCAAGTTTAAAATGCTGTTGACTGACAGCTTAATTCCCTCACATTAATTATATGTAAGCAGTTAAAAGTGTTAGAAAAGGGAGACATAGCTGAATGTGTGACAACAGCAGAATCTGTTATTCTTAAAAAATACAAACAAAACAACTAGTTTTGAGCCTTTGAACCATGTCAAGTTAGGTGCAGCCGTTTGAAGCCCTAGAAAGGTGGGTAAAAGTTGGTTTGTTATCCTCTGAATGTTATGTCTTGTGATTTGATGACTGCATTTCTCGGAGGTAGTCAAGAAAGTTGCAGTTAACCTCTGACCCCTGTCCTTCATGTAGCTTCTGATTTACTTCTCTAGTCAATAAGTAGTGAGACTGTCCTGTTTACAAGGCAGTAAAGTTGCCCATTTTCAAACTTGAACATGACAACACACTGCTTAATTGGTCAAAGATACAATTAAAGATTACAGACAAATTAAAGGAAAAGCCAACATAAAGTGTCTCAGTAAGGTGTTGGGCCACCACGTGCCACCAGAACAGCTTCAATGCGCCTTGGCATTGATTCTATCAATCCTGAAGTCTACTGGAGGGATGAACACTGTTCTTCCAAAGATATTCCCTCATTTGGTGTTTTGATGATGGTGGTTGAGAACGCTGTCTAACCATTCAGGACCCCTCGTGCCCTATGGATGGGGGCATTGTCATCCTGGAAGAGACCACTCCCATCAGGATAGAAATGTTTCATCGCAGGATAAAAGTGATCGCTCAGAATAACTTAGTATTGATTTGCAGTGACCCTTCTCTCTAAGGGGACAAGTGGACCCAAACTATGCCAGCAAAATGCCGCCCACAGCATAACAGAGCCACCGGATCCCCTCACTGTAGGGGTAAAGCATTCAGGCCTGTATTGTTCTCTCGGTGTACGCTACACATGCATTTGCCCGCTTGTCGAGAATATGGTGGTTATGACTCATCTGACCATATCACTTTCTTCCACATCTCTGTAGACCAGTGCCTGCGGTTTTTGCACCACTGAACTCTCAAATCTGCATTCATCTTCATAATGTGGGGTTTATGCACTGTCATCCTACTATAATATCCCTCTCTGTGTAATTGTCGACAGACTGTTCTTGCTGACACAGTCTGATCACATCCTGCATTGACATTCTCAGTCACCTGAGGAAGAGTTGCTCTTCTGTTTTTCCCCTTACATATCACACTAATGCATGAGCATCATGTTCATCAAATGTGTGCTGTCGACCACAATTTCTGGCCCTATTTACTGATGTCTTTCCCATTGATCTAAATGCAGATGTCACTTTAGTCACACTGTTCTTATTGAAACACTAGCCAGTTAAGCAATCTTTGTGACTGAAGCTCCTGCTATTCGTGCCCCAACAATGAACCCTTTTTTCAAAGTCACTTAGATCTTTTCCTCTTGCCATCTTGATACAAAATCAGAATCAACTGGACCTGCTCAACATTTTTATACATGCCACAGAGCATGATTGGATGTTTACTGCTGATATACATGCAAATGTTGCATCTGACACATTCATGTTTGTGTTGTTGTCAGTGCAGTGTGGGGTTGACCTTTTAGCTTGTTCTTGCTTGTTGCAAAGCCAGGAACTTGATCTTATCCAACTGTTAACTTATTGTAACTCATACTAATAAGAGCTGTGAATACACAACATGTACAATGTTTTCAGTAACTATTCACATTCTTGCTCTGCTCAGCTTCCTTCGGCCGATAACTGGCCAACAGATTCGGCAGACTTCTTTGATCTGAGCTTGAACTTAACTCCAATCTCTCCTCAACATCTTTTCTGCTCAGACCACCTGCTGACTTCCGACTCGAGATGTCTGGACTATAAAGGAAAATTTCGCTCTTAGACTCTTTTTTTTCTGGTATCCTGGTTCTCTTCAAATTCATATTTGCTGTTAAACGTAACCCTTATAACAGTCACTAAATTTGGATGGATGTTTTTATTGCAATTTGCCAGATCTGTGTTCACTCTATAGTGAGGTTGATCCCTCTCAGCTCTTAAAAGGACTGAGAGATGAGGCCCACGACCATACTTGGAGTGTTCTTCGTTTAAGTTTAAGGCCACGCTATTCTCAAGTGGCTCGTTAATCCCAGCATTTGTTTTCTTTTATCGGTCCTCTCTGATATGGTCTGTACCAGTGTTTAAACTGCATTATTTTACCGTTTTTTTCACTGTAGGTCAAGATCCCAAAAATGGTACATGGACTCGGGAGGGTGGTGGGGGTCCGTGCTGTGGCAGTCTTGTCAGCTCAAAAAGTTAAACTAGCTTAGCTGTAGATATGTATTTGGCTTTGTTATTTTCCAGATTTATACTTTTTTTGTGTCATCTTTTAGTCTAGGCAGGAAACGGAAGAAGAATGTCAGTTTTTACTTTTTACTCGACTTAACAGGCTTTTCCCTCAGCTGATATGATTTGACATATCTCTGCATACGTCTGTCTTGCAAAGCTAGACATTCAGGAAAACAGATTTGTAGGCCCTGTGAACAGTTGTGTTATAAAATGAACACAATGCACAAAGACTGCACAAATAATGTTGTCTTTCTCTTTCCTGTTGCTCTCCGCCGTTTCCTCCCTAATGCAGCAAAGATGCCATAAAAGCAGTCGAGAGGAAAGAGGAAAGCTACACAGTTTCCTCACCCTGAGGCTGTATCCCTGTTACAGCTCATAAGAACTCAACAGCTCCCAACTACTGTCTACCTGCATCTGTCCATCCCTCTGCGTCCTGTGTTAATATATTCAGCAGAATGCACCTACACAACATCCTCCCTCATTTAAAAATAACAGTATACGATGGATTGTGAGTTGCATCACTAACACTATCAAAGCCTTTGTTGCTAAGGGGATCAAAGTGTGTGACTCAGGATAACACTGTTTCATTGTGACTCAGAGAGCAGCTGTCTCTGTTTTGGGATGTATGGGGGTGTGGAGGAATGAGATGTGCTGTGTAATCCGTCCTCACTTGTTTTTCATTTCTGCTTTCCAAAGATCTCCGCACATACCAAAGTTTCTGTGTGGTGTATATGAGAGGAGGAAATAGTTATAAGCAGATTTTTCTGTTTTCAGCATCGCAGTTACTCCCGTCTCTCAAGGCTCTAGATGAGTTTTTCAAATGGCATTTGTTTACAGAGTAGTGAGGTCATCTGTTTGATCATTTCTTCGTATTAAATCTAGTTGCCAGGATTAAATTAGGTGATTGCAGACGATGCTCCGTTCACTGGAAATTGATTTTATTTCACAGAATAAATGTAATTAAATGCTTAACACATGCTTCAGGCAGAGAGACATGTCCTTTCCGTGACGTTTTTCTTTTTCCTCTGTTCAAAAATAAGCCTTTTGAGAATTACATAACCATTCAAAGAATGTTTTTGCCCTTAATTTTGAAGCCATGCGTTTGTTTACATCTTTGCTCTTTTGATTCTCTTATGAGGCAGCATTTGAGAAACATTTAGGCAAGGTCTAATTCATTTGTTTTGTCTTGACTTGGTAAATCATCTTCAAGTGGAGATAACAAAGTGCTTTACACACGATTTCTAAAGGGCAGGAAAAGATACAGCTGTGTAAATGGCAAATGTTTGTAAAAGTTGGGTAAGTTCTGATAAAGTTTTCATCAAACATTAGTATATGACATCATCTAAAGTGTGTTAGATGATGTAATGTGGTTATTTGGTGATAGTTGCCCCACTTCCTGAAGCTGAAGTCTTCTGTGTGACCTCTGTTAATGTTTTTTAAAAAAACAGTTTGATGCAGCTAGTCAGGGTAGCAAATAAAACTTTGTTTGCTAACTGATGTCACTGTTGTACTCATACAAGTGAATTAGTCAGAAGCACTGTTGAAAAGGATTTTTCTACAGCTGATACAGTGATACTAAATTAGTAGAAATCCCATAATAGTGTAACAATAATATCATTAAAAACAGGACAAATGGATATCAAAAACATGGATGAAGTATGCAACAATACCCAACAACACACTCAAGCCAAAATGACTGATGCTGACATAAGGTTGTTAAAGTCATCTCAGCAAAATTCACAAACAGTCATAGTAGAAAAGCTGACTTAGGCCCTGTTGACACCTGGCATTAACATGTGTTGGGTGATCCGATCACAAGTGGACAGCTCTTAAGTACATCAGTTCACACCTGACATTAGAATGCGTCTCCACATGCGTCTCAAGTGACCACTTGTGATCGGATCTCACCTCCCCGCTCTACATGCAGATAAACACGTATATCATTTCCGTTTGCAATGCAGTAGAGACTCTAACACTGAGCTGAAATTAAACGAGTGCACATAAATTATGTACATAACATAAATGAACATCTCTCTACTGCGTTTTGCTGTCATTTATGGTCGCGCTAGGTTTCTCTCCTCTCCTCTGCTCTCTGTGTTTCACCGAGGGCGGGTCTCAGCCCTTCAACACACACACGGAGCAGAGGAGAGGAGAGATAGACAGTGACAACTACACTCCTTACGTTACTGTAAGCGCAATAAAAGCTTTGCGAGGAAAAAGCCAATAACAGTAATTTATTAATGTAATCCGCGCAAAAGATGGACAGACGGCCCGGGTGAGGGTTTAAATCACAATGTTATGATGGTAGAGGCCTCAGTGGTAGATGACTGTCAGCCATCGGCAACGCAACCCTATTTTGCACTTTAATATGACGCTGTTGGTGTGCGAACGAGTACGTACCTCTGCCTACTCAACCGTCAGTTGAGTAGACAGTCCTTCAATGTGGCAAAGGACACATTGCGTACACACTGCCAAAAGCAGCCCAGACCACCTCTGAATGTGGTCTGAGCGATGGGATCTCAATGTGTCCTCAATGCGTCTTGGGTGCATTCACACCTGTACTTAAAGCTGTCCACTTGTGATCGGATCACCCAAGACGCATTTTAATGCCAGGTGTGAACAAAGCCAAAGCTAACAATCTGCCATCGTTTTGCTGCTGGTGGTGCTGATTTCCTCACTGATTATAGTGCTGGTGTCAGTAAGACGTTTAACTTTTAATTACCATAAACATCTTGAGTGAGGTCACTTTTTCTGGTTGTTGTTGGACCTAGTTGCGAAGCTCAATTTGCCCTAAGTTGTATCCAGGAGAACCTTTGGCCGTGTTTAACTCTCTTTAATGGGATTATATTGCGGCAGCCGGGAAAATGCTGACTTCACTTCTCAGCACTCGGCTAAGCAGTTTGTTAACTGTGTGGCCTCTGACGTCTTGGGGCATAGCTGTAATCTGGGCCGAGGAATCCCTCCCTGCAGCCTCTCTGAGGCATTTCAGGTGTGGTCTGTACTTTGGAGCGAGGCAATTCGTCACCTCTGGCGTCATCCTTTTCCTTCACAGCTGGGCTGGAACAAGCTGTGACCCGCCGTCTCATGGATAAACAGTTCTCTCACACAAAGTTTTCGGTCATCACTAAATCCAAGCTTAAAACGGGAGTTATGAAAAAGTTTTCCTAGTACCAGAAGCAGCAGGTCACATTGCATTAGTTTATGTAATTTATCAGGTAGAACTTAATCCTGTTTGATGTTTTATACTGATTTGTCATACTTTTGTTGCATTGTTTTGTTACATGATTATAAAAATAAATCTGGTAAAGGATGTTTGCAAGATTTTTAAAAATAAAATGTAGGTGGTAGATGTTGCTGATGATGGCAGTTTGAAATTGTTGGCCGCAGAAATGAACAACTTACTCTGTACAACAAGCTATAAAGGCCGATAATGAGATGTACTTACAACTGTAGGGTTTTGATTAAAGACTGAACGAGGTTAAAAACAGGATAAAAATAAAATCAGTGGTTCTATACAGCATACAGCGAGGGAATATAACTTGTGTCTGTTGTACGACCCAAGTTGTAAATGTGTTAGCCTCATACAAATTGCACATTAACCCATTTCTAATCACTTGAGCCAGTGTAGGACAAATGTAGGACATGTGTCATTAAACATATTACTCATACAGTTCAGTGTAAGGTTACAGAGCTGTAGGACATATACTGTGTCATGTATTGGCAAAGTAAAGGATAGTAGAGGATGTCTGAATGAATTGTGGGCAGAAGGAATAACACTTAAGTATTTTTTGAGGGGGACTGGGTAGTTCTACTTTTGTTTAAACCCAGTGTCTGGTATGTTATTACAAGGGATCTGAATTTAGAGTAAAATGAGATCAGACCGAGGTTTCTGTATATTTCCAGCAGAAGAAACAGATTTGTTTAAAACAGAGGAGGAACTGGATGGTTAGCTTCATCAGTGATTCTTGGCTGAACAAAACTAAAAACGCTGCAGCTTTCACACAAGCAAGATGCCAACAAAACTCTTTAATTGGATTCCCAATTAAAATTACTATGGTAATTATATCTGAGTACATTTATGTCCCTGTAGAAGTACTATTTGCTTTTTAGCTGGCTAGTAGATTAGTAGCCCAATCTAGAGTCTTTGATTTACTCTACTCTGTAGTCCAAAAGTGCTAGTACTAGGCAGGATAGTGACACAAAGTTCACTGATTAAAAAACTTTTCTTTATCTTTACAACACATATTTCATTTCATTTCTACCCAGTCATACAGCACTTAATGAAACTGAAACTGCTACTAAAGGAAATTAAATGTGGATTTCAGAACAGCAAACAGCATAGAGGATAACAGACAGACTGACTGACTGACCTGGCCCACTTAAAATGCACGTTTGTTTGTTTATTTCTCTCATCTCTGCTTTTTCCACTCAGAGTAATTAGTGAGGTGGTGAAAATATATTGCTGCTCCACTTAATACAGGCATCTAGAATATTCTCTCTGGCTTAACAATTCAATTGCTTTAGAGTCAGAAGCCCTGGTCAATCTGTCATCCCAGAGCCCAGTGATTGAAAGGCCTCCTGCCACATGGTAGTATGGGCACGTGGAGTGTGTCTATGTGTGTAATATAGGTCAGCATTGTGCAGCGCTGCAGTCCCGTCCTGTCCTGGTCACTATGAGTCTGTCTGTCTGTCTGTCTCTCTCTCTCTCTCTCTCTCTCTCTGTACCATCTGCTGGGGTGACAGGTCAACTTCAGCACTCTGTCAGCATCAATTTGCTCTTTCTCTCACCCTGGTCCCATTTGTTGTTTAAAAGGAACAGTATGAATGATGGGGGGCTCAAAATGTGCCATCGACAACCCACCAGACATTTAGAAAACCAAATTGGAAGTTTCTTTTAAAAAGTCTGTCATGTTATAACAATCTTATGAAACACACACAACACAACAACCCCTGCTCTCAAGCCTATTGCGGATGCATAGTGACCTTTTCACCGGAATCACATCTCAAAAATCGCTTGGGCTTTGGCTGGTGTATGTAACTCCCCCTCCCCTCCTTGTTTCCGTTGTCCATCTTACTGTGATTCTGCAGATGCCTCACTCCGTCTCTCTTCTTGCTCCACATCTCTCATGCGGCTCAGTGCGTCAGACATGTCTAGCGGTCATTCGGCTCAGAGAATTTTACTCTCGGCTTGAGGATTTGTTTGCTCCAAAGCTCCTTAAAACAGCTCATCCAGCTGACCGACCCCTTAGTCAGAGCCTGCCTGCCAAGCTAGACTGACTCCAGGAATAGGCCTTGTTGTGGGTCTCCAGATTTAGTATTGATACTGTTTAAAGCTTTCTTCTATTTTTGGTTTTGTTCTAATCTGGTAACGTCCGGTAAAGGCATTAATATCAGGCACCTGCTTAGTGAAAATTACTAACAGAATGTTTGTTTACCTTTTGAAAATATTAATTTTACCATAAACTTTCCTTTACGTCAATAAGAATTGGCACAATGCTAGAAGTGGATGTCTAAATGAAGCCAAATAATGCCAAGTAACCTTTTTTCCTGAATCAGCTGATGTGCAAAAAAGAAAATCCTCTGCATATTTTGATTGTTTCGTCAGTGTGTGAGTTGTTTGCAGTGAATCAACAGACAACAGCATTCAAGTGTTTCCTCTAAAACACTAGCTCAGGCACACATACTGAGTCATACACTGGTGTAGCAATTTTTAAACTACGTCTTAATGAATTCTGGGTAGACTGTCCAAGAAAAATATTTTTGACAGTTCCATTTTTGGGTGCAGTGGCTGACTGTTGTGTTGCCTTAGCTCTCCTAGCCATTGCTGAGTCCTCTTGAAGAAATAATCTGAGTAAACCAAGACTAGCGACCGTTTTCCACTGTCCTCGGCTTTTGCAGCATTGATTTTTAGGAACTGCTGCCGTGAAGCCAGAGCTGTCTTTTCCAAGCGTTGCAAGGCAGGCCCACAGGAAACTGGAGACACACACACACACACACACACACAGCGTAGGGGCTTATTTCCTTGGAGAGATTTATGGTGGTGATGTTGGGAGTTGTGTTGTAATCACTGTGTAGCATCTCGATGCAGACCCCACTGGAGACTGATGTGGAAATTGTGCAGCGAGGTTGGCAGGAAATTGTCCGTTCCTGAAATAAAGATGGAGAACAAATAATGACATCGAAAATTGCAGTGCACAGAGCATGTGATTACAGTGCAGGATCACATGGATCTTGCATATAAACAAACAAAACACAGTGCAAAATATATAAAGTGGTTACTTGATTTCCTTGGTGCCTAAATATACATCAATGTAGCAGGATTTGATTCATATTATGGATCTTCTTGACTTTTGAGATCTTTTTAAGCCCCTTTAGGTTTGTTTGTCTCATTTGCAGTTTTTGTGTCTCACTTTACCTGGTTTTATTTCATTATTTTCAATCCATGAATTACAGTTAAACGTTTTGTTGTTGTTTTTTTTTTTTTTTTTCTCCAGGCAAAGGAGATCCTGACAAAAGAGTCAAACGTCCAGGAGGTGAGATGTCCGGTGACGGTGTGTGGCGATGTGCACGGGCAGTTCCACGACCTCATGGAGTTGTTCAAGATAGGAGGAAAATCTCCAGACACAAACTACTTGTTCATGGGAGACTACGTGGACAGAGGGTACTACTCTGTAGAAACCGTCACTTTACTAGTAGCACTTAAGGTAAGTGCAGTGTGCCGCATTAATAAGTCCTCACACATTTGACTCGTTACAAAAACTGAAATGAACTTTTTAGCAAAGAAAGTTAACACACAGCTCTGTTCTGTGCTCGTGTTTCAGGTACGCTACCGGGAGCGCATCACAATCCTCAGAGGGAACCACGAGAGCAGACAGATCACACAAGTGTACGGCTTCTATGACGAGTGCCTAAGGAAATATGGTAACGCCAACGTTTGGAAGTTCTTCACAGACCTGTTCGATTACCTCCCCCTCACTGCCTTGGTAGACTCTCAGGTGAGAATACGCGTGGGTTGTTTTCACAGATATGATATATATAACCTGACGTTGCGACCAGATGGTTTGTTACACAGAACCATCTGAGAAGTCGTCCTTGGAAACTGTTTGGAAAAGGGCAGGTGCTTTCAAAAAATACCTGGCAGGTTATTGGATGAACGATCTCTCAATCATCGTCTATCACCATCTTACCTTGCGAGGCATTCGCAAGATCACGAGATCACACAAGAATCCTCATAGGATGCTGATTGGTCCGAACCGCTTGTGGTTTGGACACAAGCGCATAACTTGAAGCCTGACAAGATGGATTCCCGCATGATGTCGTGATCTTGCGAATCCAGCTGCCTCGCAACGTAATGATATATATGGACTGAGCTACTCTGAGAAGTACAGGACTTTATGTTTTGACAGAGTTTAATGTTGCTCTGTGGAAATCATATTAGTTTAAGAAATAGAAATGTTGTGTGATGGATACAGAAGTTGATGGCCAGAGAGAAGTTCTTGTATCTTCTATTAATACTCAAACATTCCTCTCTTCCTTCCAGATTTTCTGTCTTCATGGAGGCCTGTCACCGTCCATAGATACGTTGGATCACATCCGAGCACTGGACCGTTTACAGGAAGTGCCACATGAGGTAAAGATAACTACAAAATTGTGTCTTTAATTTTCAAGAGCAGAGTTATAAGCTGCCTCATGGTCAGGAAAGTCAAAATTAAGAACATGAGTTAAACCTGCCCCTCTTCCGCGTCCTCCGCAGGGTCCCATGTGTGACCTGCTGTGGTCAGACCCCGACGACCGCGGTGGCTGGGGCATCTCCCCCCGAGGAGCTGGCTACACTTTCGGTCAGGACATCTCTGAGACTTTCAACCACGCCAACCGCCTCACACTGGTGTCCCGTGCCCACCAGCTGGTTATGGAGGTATGTGTCTGTAATAAAGATGAAAGTAGAATTAAAAAAACATCCCGACCATCTCTACTGCAAAAAACAGTAGAACAAGCAGTTATATCACCAGCTAGCCATCTTATACCAAGTTCAAGAACATGTTGTTCAATTCGATTTGTATTATATTAGCACTTTATCCTTAATTATACATCTCCAGTGAATAATACATCTGTTTCCCCACAGGGTTACAACTGGTGCCATGAGAGGAATGTGGTGACAATATTTAGCGCTCCAAACTACTGCTACCGCTGTGGCAACCAGGCAGCTATCATGGAACTAGACGACACCCTCCAATACTCGTTGTAAGTACAAAAAAAAGAACTGAAAACTGGAGCTGATAAGTGTAATTCAGTTGAACTCTAAAATCTAAAAGAAGCTCTTCATGATTGTTGAGTAATTTGTTTTTCAAATGATACGGTGCAAAGCCTTTTAAAACTCTAATTATGTGGCTTTAATGGATTTTCATACTTTTTATTCCTCCTCCTACCAGCTTGCAGTTTGATCCCGCGCCTCGCAGAGGGGAGCCTCATGTCACTCGCCGCACCCCAGACTACTTCCTGTAAACTCTGACCTTTGACCATTGTACAGTCAAGTCCAGTATTGCCATGATATATGACCTTCAACTGAAAACAACATGAATGAGGAAGGGGAGGGTGGGAGCCTGGGGGCGGGGGCTACACAGCAGTGCACATTGTATATTCACACAAAGACCTATTTAAGCATTTAGCAAAAACAAAGTCTGTGTGTAGATGGATGGACCAAAAGGTGTGTGCCATAATCATTACAATATTCATTGCTGAGGACATGTATTTAAAAAAAATCTCCCACAACAAATATCTCCTCCTGTACCTGTGTAGCTGGACTGATGGCACCGAGGTCCAAGATGAAAGTTTGCTATGTCAAATATGGCGGTTTGAATCCCACATGCCATGGCTTATGTCTAGGAGATCTGAGCATGATCTGTTTGCACTTTTGTAAATCTAAAGAAATGTAACATATGTCAAAAGATAAAAAGATTTCACACTACAGATGCTTTTTTTTTTCTTTCTTTTTGATTTTTTTAAAAATTACAAATAAAGCCCCCATCAGGCAGGTTTTACACAAGGTTTCTTTGTCCTGTGTAACTTTTAAGGAAAACTCTTCTTATACAGTCGCCCAGCTTGGTGTATATGATCGACAGATGATGGAGTGTTCATCCACATCAACTCACTGACTCCCTCTGAACTGCAGAGTCTGTATTAACCAAACCATTTGAATAATAAAGATGAAGGTGGCTCCTTGATGTGACTGCTGTTTTCTTGTTTTATTATACAGAAAAACTTTGCCCTGAAATGATGTGACAACTGGTGTTATGGTCTAGCTTACAAGGTCCCTTTGGATTTAGCCAATTGGAAGTCTGCCACCTCACCAACCAGTGAGTGGATCAGCCATCTGGGCAGCAGGTTGGCTGGCAGTGCAACATTTGAGGAATTAGTTCAGGATGTGTGTTTTGGAGACGTCTGCACACTGATGACCTTCTTGGAGAGTGTCACTGTCGTGTCTGATAACAACATGGCTTATCCGGACATCTGGACACTGAAAGCTGAGAAATGTATGTTTACCATGTACCGTAATGTAGGAATGTCAGTGTGAACACAATTATGAGCTTTGACACCAAATATTTTATTATTGAAGTGTAATTATTTAAGGACTAGATGTTTCTGAAAGGAGACATTTGCATTATCAAATTCATTTTTCACATTTATTAAATCATCTCTATTAGGCTTCTGTAGTCTTTACCTTGGAACAGTTGCTTTCATGCACCACCAAAAATATTGTAATAATGAGTAAAAACATAAATGAACGACAAGATCATAACACTGAATTCTCAATTTTAAGATGTGTGAAATTATCGAGAGGACAAAGTCGGTCAACTTATGATAAATATTATGATTGTTATTTTATTTAGGGTCAGATAATATGTATGTTCCTATTGTGTCATTTACCACATATAAGTTATGCCTAATGTGCATTTTCTTTCTTTCATTTTGTCACTGAAGCAAATCTAAAAAAAAAAATAACCACAAAAAACCAACAAAATGTTCTTAATTTATAATTCATGAAAAAAGCAGTAGTGATGCAACGTTAAGAAATAGATTAAGTGTTATTTATGAACTCTAAACTAGGGAATGAAAGCTTTCGAGGAGCCCTTGAAAGCACCAGTGAATGGGCTCAAATGGATCTGTAATGAGGAGAAAGCGCCACTCTGTGGTAGCTTAAATCACTACATTACACTACTACTACTGGATGGATAATAATGTTGTGTTTTCAGGTCTGCCACGTGCCGGTACTAAAAGTCTTCAGATGGTTCAAAAATGCTGCAGCAAGAATCTTAACTAAAACAAGAAAATATGACCATATTACACCAATTTTAGCATTCCTTCATTGGCTTCCTATCCATGTTAGATCAGACTTGAAGGTGCTTCTGATGACCTATAAAAGCCTAAAGAGGTCAACAGGTGGCAGGCCCTTTTCTTATCGGGCCCCGTTCTTATGGAATAACCTACCTGCTGACGTCAGACGATCCCAGTCTGTTGAGTCCTTTTAAACTTAACCTTAACCGACAATTAGTTGCCTTTAATCGATTGTTTCATGACCTTGTATTGCATGGCTTGTCAGTTTCTGTCTCAATGAATTTACTGAGGGCTTTCCTGCCGATGAGATTATTGATTATTGCAACTGTTATGATAACCATTGCATCTCTCTAACTTTCTGTTTTTTTTGTTCCACAAGCACACGAGCGTCCGAGCTGTGTGTCCCTCTCTCTTCTCTCCCTGATGCCTCTCTCTCTCTCTGAATGATGTCAATTCAATTCAGTTTTTTCAGTTCATTTGGCTTTATTGGCATGAAAGTTTCAAGAACATTTTTGCCAAAGCATCAAAATACAATTTGTCCAAATATTTGAACAGTACAAAACAACAATAATATAAACATTAACACAACATTAAGATTGATATACACTAATTATACATATACAGTATATTCTATGCATGTGTGTGTGTATGTGTGTGTGTTCCTCAGGTTGTGGCAGGTTGATACATATATTTTTAATTCTGAGAGATTGCTAAACTCTTTGAAATCTGAGATTACAGAGTTAGGGACAGTTTCAGTTAAGTGCATCTCTGTCTCAGCCTCACCTGTGTCACAGTGATCACATATTCTGTTTTCTTTTGGTTGCCATGATTTTTTTGTGTCCTCCTTTTTTGATTGCCAGTTTGTGGTCACTGAGCGAGTCCTTGGTTAGGATCTGTCTCTGCTTTCTGTCTCTGACAGTACAGAGATATTCTGCCAAGTCATAATCTCTTTTCAGGACCAGATAACAGTCTAATCTACTTTGGCTTTTAGTTTAGTTTAGTCTTTCCAATGTTCCAAATAGGTTTCTTTACATTGTGTAATAATTTGGTTTACTCTGATTGGTGTTTGGAAAGCAGTGCTGGTGTGAGACTGGTCAGAGTGTGTCTGAGAGGGCACAGTTAATCTAGGCACCGGCTGACATAGGGGACGCTCTGGGCTCAGCTCTTGGGTTTGGAGAGAAATTATAAAATTTTCTCTTGCATTTAGAGCCCCTCGAGCTTTTTCTTTTAGTGCTTTCACTGCCATGTTGAAACTCCCTGATGCTGTTATGGTTATACCAAGCTAGGTATAACTCATACTATGTTCAATGATATGGTTATTTATAGTAAACTGGTATTTGTTCTCCTGACATCTGGGGCGTTTTTGAAAAATCATGATATTGCATGTCTCTAACTTTCTGTTTGTTTGTTCCACAAGCACATGAGTGTCCGAGCTGTGTGCCCCTCTCTCTCTTCTCTCCCTATTTTCTCCTCCTGTCCTCTCTTGTCTCTTAGGCATCTCTTGCTGGACCAGCACCCATCCTGGAACCGCTCTGCTTCCTTCTTCTTTATGGACATAAAACAAACAAAAACAAAAAAAAAAAACAGTTACAAATTCCCTCTTCCACAAAGTCATCATATACAGAATATCAAAATATTCATTTTACATTTTGCAGAAGAAAAGTAAAACAAAAAACAAAAACTGGATTTACAGTTCATATAAAGATTTTAAACAAAAAAGCAGGCATTCATAATTTTTACAGACTTTGTATTAGAGGAAAATAGAAATTAATCAATGTGCTGTTTGACCTCCTTTGTGAAAACCAAGAAGTTAGGCTTTTTTACCTGCAAATTTGCTTTTATGAATATGAAATTTAGCCAATAAAATTAAAAGATTTGTAATATGTAGCTGGTAATTCATCTTCTAGTTTTCCAAACAGTACATGTTTCCAAAATAATAATATTGAATATTCATCAATATGGCTGTTGATAAAAATACACGTTATTCCAAAAGGGCGCAGTACTCCCCCTCCCCTCTCCTCCCCTCCCCTCCCCAGCATCCGACAAAGCGATCGTCAGCCTCCGGACAGCAGGCTCAGGTCCATCCAGAGACTTCTAGCGACTGCTCGGTGCCGCCGCGTCTGTCAGGCCCTGCTGCTGTTGACTACAGAGGAATATTTCACCTCTGGATTTGAGTAAAAACAACATTCACGGTACGTAGCTTCGCAAAGAGGAATGTGCTGTTATGCATATTTGTTCACCTGACGGGAAATTTGGGGTCAAATCCATTTTTCTACAATTTGTTTACATCTTTATCTTGAATAGCCTGAATGCGGTTGCTACGAGGCCTCGCTGTCAGCGCAAGGTGCTAGCGTAAGAGGCTAGCATTGTGCATGGTAATGCTAGCTTCGGGGTTAGCGTACTATTTAAGCTATAGTTGAGGGTTGTTTTGCTTGTGAAAACACACGAGGCAGATATTATAGCCAGCATTCAACACACTAACCATGTTCTTATGCATTAACGAGCACCCGTTAAAGTCAAGTTTTCAAAGCAAACCAATAGCAAGCTAGCTGCTTGGTTAGCCTTATTGGTTAGCCTGGAGAGAGCGCTCTAATGCTAACCACTTGTCGATTGAGTTGATCTCGCTAATAACGGCGTTAAATTATCTTTACACTTGCACCATGCTTATTGTTAATGCTGCAGTTAAATATTATTGATGTGAACCTATAGCTGTCTATAGTGGGATAACGGACAAGTTGTTATCTCGCCATCACGTCAATTAGCTAGCGGTAGCGTTAGCAATATACCGACGTAGAATAAACGCTTCAGTTAGTGTCCGTTTGTGTAGTGTGAGTTTAGTGTGTTGGCTAATCAGATTGTGTACATATTTGTTAATGTAGCGTTGCTGCGGTCTTAATGTGTTTTAATTATGTATTGTTTCACTTTTACAGATAATGCCCACAATAAAACTACAGAGCTCAGATGGGGAAATCTTCGAGGTGGACGTTGAGATAGCCAAACAGTCTGTCACCATCAAGACAATGTTAGAAGGTATAACTTTCAAATCCTCACAAAGTCCATTGTTTGACCTCACGGCACGACTTAAAGCACGGGTTCACAATTTTTCATGTCTGTCTTAAAACGATAGTCAGTTGCCCAACCCAAATGAACGTTAAAACATGTTTTTCTTGCTATAGTCATTCCTCCTGTTCATTCTGACCATTAGAAGACCCCCTTCATAATGCACTTACATTGTAAGTGATGGGGGGGCAAAATCCACAAGCCTCCTTCTGTGCAAAAATGTATTTAAAAGTTTATTTGAAGCTAATATGAAGCTTCAGCTGCCCAAATTAGTCAAATCAAGTAGAAATCTTTCAACGTTACAGTATTTTAAATTTTGGATGAAATCTGTTTCTGTGAAGCCATTCACGTCACGATCCCACCGCTCCTGGCTTCCGACTCGCATCCACACATACACACCTCCGTACAGAAGTAGCAGCCATTGCTCCACAAAAAGCCATAATTAAAAATTTGGCTCTTTCTCCTCATCCCCATCCTCGTAATCATCTGTTCCCGAATTCGCTGGCTTCCACTGCACATCAATTTATAAATGAAATTGTAAACGCTGACTCCAGTGGCCTCCATGTTTACTTCTCTATGACAGCGTGCTGCGTGTGACGTCTTTATCGTCTTTTGTGCATGCGGATCAGTTCAGGTTTCGGTTCAGTTCAAAAATTGTGAACCCCTCCTTTTTAAATGTCAAATCTGTTTTTTGTTGTTGTGTTTTTTCCCCTTTAACGGTACCAGTTTAACGGTTATACATTTATTAAAACATTTGCACTTTTTGGTAAACACTATGTAGTGCAGACTCTTTTATGATATTGATTGATTTCTGGACAGATTTGGGAATGGATGATGAAGGAGATGATGACCCAGTTCCCCTCCCTAATGTTAACGCTGCCATTCTCAAGAAGGTACAGAACACACACACACACACACACACACACACACACCACACATGCACACACCTGTGATGATCATCAGTGTACAGAAGATGGTTGTTTTTATTGATGTGGTGTTACAATAGAATTCACTTTAGCTTTATTAAACAGCACATTGAGGGCTGAAATATGTTTAGATATTGAGGTTTCCTGCAAAAAGAATGAACGTTAGATTTTGTTATGAATGTTTTTAATTTCATTTGTGCATTGAGTTGTATTGTGTTATATTGAAAGGGTGTTTCTAATGTTGCTAATAGTTCCTTCTTGATATAAATGGGGTGCACAAACTATCAGAAAAAACATCCCAGATTCAACAGAAACTGTTGTTTTATAGTTTTAGCTTGGTGGACCTAAAAACTGGCTACTGAATGTGTATGTGCTTTGTTTTACTGTATTTTCACTGTTCATCTATCACATGCAGAAGCACAAACTACTTGTTTGTTCCCTTTTGCCGTTGCTAAATTGTTTGCCGGTCCATCTAATCAATCACTATCTAATCACATTACTGGGAGCAGAAGGCTGCGTCTTACAAGTTCATGCTTGAGCTGCAGTTTAAACAAGAAGGTTCTTAAGATTCTTCTGCTCATAACCCAGAACATATGCTGATTAATCAGCATCATTTTCACAAACGTATATTTCTAAAATCAAAGTTTACAAGGCACACAGTGATACCAGACAGAGCAACAATTCTGTTGTGGCGTAAAAATCTTTGTGTTCCAGTCTGAAAATGCAGAGCTAATGGATGATGCCATACATATTTGACTGGTTGTGACCTCTGTAAAGTGTTATCTTGGTTAAAGTTGTGTGTGTGTGTCTCTCAGGTGATTCAGTGGTGCACTCATCACAAAGATGACCCTCCTCCTCCCGAGGATGATGAGAACAAGGAGAAGAGGACAGATGACATTCCTGTATGGGACCAGGAGTTCCTCAAAGTGGACCAAGGCACCTTGTTTGAACTCATTCTGGTAAATACTTCAGTTTACAACATCCTGTAAACAATCTTCCATTGACATTGCATTGACGTACATTGTTTCCCTGGAGGTTGATAATAATTGAACCACAACCATCACCATTACATGCCAAACCCCAACCCTCACCTGATCTTTAACCAAAACTTTTAATGATTAACATGGGAGTCCTCACAGTGTTAATTTGTAAACAGATTTTTGTCCTCGCAGCATAATGACAAATCAACAACCACATGATGAATACAGTACAGATAAGATACAGGATCATTAATAGTTTTTCTCAGTGCGAGTGTTGTCATGAAAATAGAAAATACAAGTTTAATAGTGACTTTAAAGACACTACTTTAGTCATTTTTAAGTACATTGCTCCTGTCTGTTAGCCAGCTGTCTGGGGTCAAAACCTTTCAGATGGGTCATACAAAATGTCTGTGCAGGCAGGGATCAAATTATTAGCTGCTTATAGAAATTATTAGTTTAGGTGGCCAACCAGTAACCCCTCACATACTTGAGCTGGGTCTCTGGAGCTCTGTCTGATCCCAGGTTACCCCTGAAGTTGTTGACTGTGTAAGGAAGCATCATGTGTCAGTAACTCATGTAACACCATTGAAAGCCATGTGGCGTTCTATAATTTGATTTTCTTAGTACATTTCCTATGATTTACACACGCATATAAAGTTATAATTGCGGATATCCTTTATGCTTTATTACCTCATTTGGTCATCCGCTTGTAAAACTAAATATCTGTATTTACTCTGTGACCCTCCTTTCATGTGGTCTGTTTATTTCATTCACTGCTGTGGCAGAGCACCGAGTGTTTTCATTTGGTTAGCACAGTCACAAAAGTTGCTTAGCAACAGCGTGAAGATTGGTGGTTTGGGCAACTGCCATAGAAGAGGCAGGGATGTGAAGAGATTGTTTTTAAGGTGAAAGACTACAGGAGTGCTCTTGGATTTAAATGGATTTTCTGGGCAGTATGTGAAGCGAAGCCGGGCAGAGCCTGTGAAAGGTAACCTCAGCATTCCCTGGGAGAGATTGGGAAATAGGTGTGGGCTTCCAGGAAGTGAAACACAAGTCGGCGTGTCCGTCACTTGAGTTTATTAGCCCCCCTCGGGCTGCGTGTGCGTGTGTGTGTGTGTGTGTGTGTGTGTTTACACGCTTAAAGAGATGCTAAAGAGAGCAGTGGTGTCGAAGTAGCTCAGCAGTGGCCAGCAAATTGCGCAGGCAAGGTTCAGTGATTCCTACAGGATGTGAGTTTACTAGGTCACAGCAGGGTGGAGTTGACTTGTTTTTTTAAATCTCAGTCTTGTGTATAAGCTCTGCAGGCCTGGGAGATGAGACTGAAATCAATTTCATTGTATTGATAATTGCAAATGTATACAAAATCATTATCAGTGACCTGCGTGTCATTATCTGTTACATCAGACAAAACTCTAAATATATATTAAGGCCTGACCGATACTGAATGTTTGGGGCCGATACCGATATTAGGGAGTAAAAAAGATTCAGATATCGATATATCTGATAATATAGCTGATAATCTTATATTTACAGAATATATACATAAATGTACATTTTTTGCCATGATCCCTCAAATATCTTTATCCAACAATTGGACAAAGATGTAATGGAGGAATGATATATTTACAGTTTAACAATAAACTAAAAATGACATCAGCACACTGAAACAGTAAACTTCACTGGGAATTTAATCTTCCGTCATTCAGTTTGTGTCGGACTCACTGGAGTTAAAAGGAAGACGTGTGTTGTAATGAATTTCGGTCGTTGTAATTCACTAAGAGAAGCGGGAGAATTGCATTTCATTCATTTCAGTGGGACGACTGCGTTGGCACAGCGAGGGTGCTGACATGAAGGACTCCGCTGTAAAAAAACAAAACAAAATGCAGGGTCGTCTGGCAAAATTTGAGCTGTTAAGATAATGTCTTCCGGCAAAGTGCTGCATCAGCCCAAAAAAAAGCATACAAGCTCACATTCCTAGCAGATCACTTTCTGTTTACCTCGAGATTAATGATTGTCGTCTAGAACTCTCCAGAGTTGTAAAAACTTGTCTAATCACTACACAGCTGTTTATAATACTAATGAGTGTCTTATTAGCCTCACCGCTACCTGAAACAACATGCCCCCCCCCCCCCCCCCCCCCTTTGTCAATGCAGGGCTGTTTTTGCTCTGAACGCCTGGTGACATGCTTTTAACTCTCATCAGCATTAAACCTTGACAGTCAGAATAAAGCTCTGGTAGCTCCTCAGTCAGTCCACGAGTCCTTACGAGTTTCTTCCTCACTGCCACCCCTCTCCGCACACATGTCATGTGTTGTTTTTCTGTTTAGGCCGCCAACTATTTGGACATCAAAGGCCTGTTAGATGTCACCTGCAAGACGGTGGCCAACATGATCAAAGGCAAAACCCCGGAGGAGATCAGGAAGACATTCAACATCAAAAATGATTTCACAGAGGAGGAAGAAGCCCAGGTAATTATTCCATCTGTCTTCTGTCTGTCGGAGAACAAAGTCTTATGAGTTAAGAAAAACGAATGATTACCAAAGAAGGAAGGAAGGAAGGAAAAGCCCAAAAATGAACCCTTTTCATGCTGTATGACTGTTGTGATTATTTTTATAAAACAAATGAATCCACTCCAAGGAGGGGTCGCAGTTTTGACAGTTGCCTTCCACATATGTTTTTACGATCTCATCCCGTTTTTCTCTCCTCGTCCACAGGTACGCAAAGAGAACCAGTGGTGTGAAGAGAAGTAAATGGGAAGATCCTGCCAACACTAACACACTGAAAAGGATTGTCCCTGTTAACTGGTTGCACTGGCGTTGTTCATACTTGTTAATATTTACATTTAGTATATTTAGAGCCACATTCCCCCCTCCCATCCCTCCCATCAATTTCTGTATACCAATAGCATGACCATTTTAACTTGCCTGTGTGGTGTCATTAATTTAAATAAAGCTCTTTTTCTGTTTCCACACACTCATGTTGCGTATTCACATAAAATAAATAGTCCCGGTTTCATGGCTTTGTAACCTCAAAGATTAGAAGACAGTCCTTTCATATTTCCCCTATTATTAATTGCTATGGTTGTCTTTTTTACTGGACGTGTTTTCTTTTAGGTTAACTGATTAAATAAAATGGCTTTTTTGACAATGGAAATGAGAGGGTGAATATTTTATTTTTGCTCTGTAAATGCATCTGTTCTGTGGAACCGTGTTAAGAGAGAATGGGGTTGTTTTAAAGGAAAAGAAGATGTTTTTTTTTTTTTCTTTTGCAGTCCTTTGGACTTGAAGTACTTGTGTGTTGTCACACAGCGTTGGGTAACTCCATTCCTAATTCATGTATTGAATTGGAAACTTCTCAGATAAGCTGATGCCGGCTTTTTGGATGATCAAACATTTGAAGGAGTAAATAAAACATATAAAAAGGTTTGCGTCTGTCATTTTTGTTTTGAAGCTGCCAGGTGCCGAGGTGCATTTTACTAATGTACAAACTCTTTTGTCTCATTGAAATCACACTTATTGAAATGTCCTTTTGTTCATTTCACAACCACAGTAGACATGGATAAGATATTTAAACCGCTTTAATAACATCAAACAAAAAAAACAGGTAATACATCAGTGGCGTTTGAGGCATAAAAAATACAAAAGACATCTTTGATTTGTGCCCACTACTGACGTGAACATCCTCAAATTAAAACAAGCTATTTCTAGCACAAGAGCTCTCTCTGCTGGAGGAAAACAGTTTTGCTGTACAAAAGTTCAACCTACAGTTTGTCCACGGTGCTGTAAGCTGAGTTTAAAGCTGCAAGCAGAACAGTAAATTTAAAGCTTTTTTTTTTTTTTTTTTTTTTTTTTAGTCAAAATGTATTTTTGTTACATCTATGTTGGAACATGCACAGATTGAGAACATTAGATATCATTTGAACGCTGCTGCAGTAACACTTGACCCAAAAATCAAAGTAAAAATCTGCACAAGAGGACAAACGCAAAATGTATTGCTTTCAGAAATGGTAGAAACTAACAATCTTTTTTTTTTGTTTTGTCATTTCGCTTTTTTTTTTTTTTTTACATAAAAACATATAAAAGTTTATAATAGGGAATTCCAACATTTATAAAACTTTACAACACAATGTTATATAATAGTACCCATTTGGTCTCAGATTAGTTTACAGAGCTGCAAAATGTTCAGTCAAAGAAAAAACAGCCAAGAGACAAAAAAAAAAAAATCCCTCGTCTCTTTCTGAGGGTTTCCCCACCAGCAAAACATCTGACCTTAAAAAAAACAAACATGAGAACATGAGATTCATACAAAAATACCAAAAATGAGGAGGAAATGTAATAAAAATGTAACGGTTGATATAGTGAGAGACTTGACAGCCTGAAAGTGCCTAAAAGAAATAATGTAACTTGAATTGGAAATATGCCGTCATATAATTCTTAGACTTTTTTTTTTTTACCGGCTGTAAATATTTTTTTTGTCAAAGGAGCTGCACAGGTAGATATAAAAATGTTTGAAAATGGAATGAAACTGAAGTCTGTTCAGAAAATAGCAGTTTAAAAAAACAAAAAACAAAAAGTGAATGCGTCCCTCTCCTCAGAGCTGACGTTCTGCTGGTCGGGCTGGCTGCTTGTTGGTCTCTGCTCCCCTCTGATGGTTTAACGGTTTGGTCTGAGAGAGTAATGGATGCTGGACAATGTATGTCAAAGTGATAGCTGTGGTGGTGATGCTGTATGCAGAGGAGGAAAGAGCATGGTCTTTGTTACTATGGACCCTTAAATTTGGTGAAAGGTGTATATGTAACAACACTGTGACCTCTGAAGAAGGGTCTTCTCACCTTGATGCCAAGTAAACTCTTAGAACTTATCTCTGCACGGCACATTTTTTAGTTTTTAGTTCATCTAACAAACTTAATTTGCAAAACATTTTGATTGTCATGGAGCTGAAAGCACAGGGTGTGCTGCACATTAAAAAAAAAAGCAGGAGCTGAAGAGTTTTTTTTTTTTTTAATTATTTCTCAGAGGCGGAAGTAAACGCATTACATGAGTTTAACTTCTCCTTCAGTGCAGGTCTGCCTCTGTATAACCAGAACTCTGTGGTCTGGAGCTTTGCGAAGTTTCAGTCACTAAATTCAGCGGCTGGATCCTCTGAAGGATGCGGCTCAAAAAAGTAGATCCTTCAGTGGACCTGCAGGCCAGACTAAGCCAGTGCCTTCTCCTTCTGCCTCACACACAAATACTCTGCTGCATTCAGGTGCTCCTTCTCAACTTCTAAATCAATCATTTCCAAATTCATCACCAAGAAGTTGTCTCCACATTGGACACCACCTGAAACAAATAGCAGGTAAATATGACGTGTAGAGCTGCAACGATTAATTGATTGGTCGACACACAAAAAAATGAATCGCCAATTGCCATTTTGATAATCGATTTTTCTCTGATTCCAGCTTCTCAAATGTGAATATTTTCTGGTTTCTTTAGTCCTCTATGACAGTAAACTGAATATCTTTGGGTTATGGACTGTTTGCTCGGGACAAAACAAGACCTTCGAGGATGTCACCGATATTTTACAGACCAAACGATTAATAGAGAAAATAAATCAACAGATTAAATGATAATGAAAAGTGTTAATCGCAGCCCTAGTGACGTGGTTATGTGATATTTTCAGACTTTCAGGTTGACAAGGATTGCCTGAATACTTAATTAAAGAAGTGAGCGTTGCAGAGGAGAAGGAAGAGGCCTTGTTGACCTGTTAATGATGTATTTGGTCTAGATTAACGCAGACTTTGGAGGATCCAGTCTCGGAAGTGAGACACAGCTAGTATCTTTCTCTGGAACAATCCAGCAGGGTGGATGCTCGCTGTCACCTTCACTACGACCCCCCTGCCACCCTCAGTCACATTTGTGTTTTTAATCTGACAGAAGGACCACAGGCTATAGATGAATGTGAGAATGAAGGCATGTGAGGAAGATGATCTTCATGGTTCTGCAGGAAGCTGAGGTGAACAGGGTCAGGGATGTTGAGTGGACCGGCGCGATCACTGAGTCTCTGTTAGCACTTTGAGAGAAAGTCCTGCGGCCTTGGCGGCCGACAGCGCCGTCGTCGAGCTGTGTGTCTGCTTGCCGGACAGTTCCAGGTGTGTGTGGGTGTGTTTGCTCGCGGCCTGATGGAGGTCGCTGCGTTTGCCAGCAGACTGCTCCAGGGGTAAGCGTGTGTGCGTTGGCGGAGACAAGGGGAGGCGTGTTGATGGGGAGGTGGGCTGTGAGGAGCAGACCGGGGAGAGGGGGCGCTGGTGCTGGTACAGACGGTGGCGGGCAGGGGAAGGGGAGGGGGGAGAGTCTATAGCACTTAAATCTGAAGAAGTTGGGCTGGGGCAGCCTCCTCCTTGAAGGTAGCGAATGCACTTCTTTTTCCTCCTAAGGACAGTCAGAGAGAGTTATCTGTGAATAAAGTGTGGATGGTAAACGTCAGCAAGCTTCAGTAGGGATGCATCATTCACACTGAGGTCATCAGCAATGAACAGGGAGACATGGTCATAATGAACAACAGAGAAGTATTACTGTCAGTCTGTGAACATCTGAATATGAGGAATTAATTTCCAAAAAAACACAAATCCATGTTAGGATTAGTTTTAGGATAGGAAGTTGTTTTTTTAAATTGCTATTGTGCTAAATTAGTGCACTTCTAAGTTACTATATTTTAAAAAATAATGAGTAACAACGTTCTACGATTGGTGTCAGTCTGAAGTAACATTTTAGAGCTTTGCCTTAAAGTTATTTTGTGAGTTATTCGCTTTCTTGCAGAGAGTTAGATGAGAAGATTGATTAGTATTGCTAAGCGTGGAGCTGAAGCCAGAAGGAGATTAGCTTAGCTTAGCATAAAGACTGGAATCAGAGGGAAACCACTAGCCTGGCTCTTTACAAATTAAAAAATACGACCACGAACACGTCAAAAGCTCACTGTTTGACACGTTACATCTTGTTAGTTTGATCCGTACACAAACATATGTAAAAGCGACAAATGTAGTGACTTCCTGGAGTCTCGTTGTTACCGTGAAGCTGCCGGACAAACCTGCGGAGATTGATCAACCGTTCCTAAATACAGTTAACAGTTACACTACATAACTTGTGTGTTCCCATTAAACAAAAACGACATATAATGTGTTAATTAGTGAGCTTTAGAGGTGTTAGTAGGTGTATTTTTGAACTGGAGAGAGGCAGACTTTATGCTAAGCTAAAGCTAATCGCTTCCTGGCACTAACTCCGTAGTTAACACAGAAACACAAGAGTGGTATCGATCTTCTCGTCTAACTCTCGGCAAGACAGTGAATAATAATTTCCCAAAATGTCAAACTATTTCTCTAAAGAACTTTTACAGTTACGTCGGTTAATGGAAATATCACTGTACAGGTTTAATGATTCGTTGTTTGAGAGCAGGGAATACCACAACTTTATAATTAATATAATATATTACTGTTATTTTTTATTTTGAGTGTTAGGGTTTTTTTTACTATGAGTGTTAAATAAAGAACACCTAATGGAGTTGAGAGTGTTATATTTATAGAAATTGCGTTAAACAGTCAGGTGTCTTGTCTTGTCCATGTGTCCTATTCTCCTGGTCTGGACCAAACATAACTGCATCTGTTTAATAGTCAAACAGCAGTGACTGTACTTTGTGAGGTGTTGTACTTAAAAGCAGACTTGTGTACCGCTGAGTGCAGCATCAAAGCAGTTAACAGGATCCCATGATCATTACCAGAATATGATATGAGTCACCAGGTTTAACCGCAAGGAAAGGCGCTAGGCCATATTTAGAGAGGGAAAGGGAGGAAGAGTGCAATAGAAAGTGATTTCTAAATGTCAGAGTTCACCATCAAAAGGCGCCTGTTACCACATCGCATGAATGGAGAAAGTTGAAAGCAGATGGGCATGAGAACGGCGTCAAAATGCAAAGCTGCAGGGAGAGTGTGTGTGTGTGTGTGTTGAGCTGTGGTGATAAGGATTTGCTCTAACCACATTCAACCCCCTTTGTTGTCTCAAACCGAAACACACACACACACACACACACACACACAAAGAGTCAGATTTCCATGACGTGATGGTAGGGAAGACGACGGGGTTGCTACACTGCTGTGGTGGTAAAAGCTTTTTCTGCAGAACCAGACAGATTCCTGACTCCTGTAACGACACCGGCGACTGTTGTGTACTGTAATTCCTGCTGCGACTGAAACTGAGCAGTCTGAGTCGGTAACAGGCCTGCTTCTCGTGATTCACATCATACTGTTACCATTTTCTGCTTTATTACAGAGAAAGGGAACAAAGTTTGGTTGTCACAATGCTGTAAAAATGAACATGAAAAACACTTGGATCAGCGTTGTAGCTGTTGATCACTACATTAATACTAAACTCTGTAAACCAAGTTTCCTGTTGTAATTTTATGACTTATAACGTATTATTATTCCAGCTGGCTCAGACTAACCCTGTGCTTAAAGTGGGGAAACTGGGAAATTCCCAGCTTTAGTTCATAATTACAGGATAGCAAGAGAGAAACGTGGCTGCTAGCAATATCTAATGATGCATCACTTTTCAATTCGGCAACCAGGAGTTTAAATATTTTGTTAAGTCAAGATAAGTTGGACATTTCCAGCACAGCGGTTGCGAATTGGTTTTAATTCCAGTTATTAAATAACCAGTTATTATGTAAGCGATAATACCCGACAAGTTGTAATGGCTTCACGTTGGGTGGTTCTTTGCCTCTGCAGAACTAGTCTTGTAACTTGAAAGGCTCTTTTTTTTCCACTTGTAGGAATTTCTGACTTTTATTTTATGGCTTAAACTCATGTTAATTCATAAATCTGCCAGAAAGTGTTGGAGATGCCAGGAACAAAATAAAAAGGCTTCATTTTACGGCAGTAATGATTTGAAAATCTGTAATAAAAAAGGTTAAAAGAAAGAGTGAAGAAGTAGAGACACATTTGAATGTTTTTTACATTTTTTCTCAGGTCCACAATCACCAGCTAACCACTCTGACACCTTTATCAAGTGGTATTCCCTTTTAACCACATTAACTCTATACGGCATGTTTGATGTAATGCGTTATAACAGCAGTGTGTAGAGCCCGAACCACCTGTGACCTTTCAGATGAGACATCACAGGGGAAAATGAACTTTTGGTCACACGTGGTGGCTTCATCTTAAGTCGAAGGAAAGGTTGTTTCGGCATGACCTTTGACCCTGGAACAGTAATCCCTTCATAATGTTCAGCCTGATGTTACTGACTTAAAATCAGCACAGAAGTAGATTATTCGGCAGGAGTTTTTTTGATGTTTTATTTCACCTGTGAAAATATCTGAACTGAATTAATTCAAACCGACATTACTTCAAGATGACTGAGGCCACCTTCGAAGTCTACATAGATTTAACTGCTATATTCCACCATGTAAACACTTCCTTGATCACATATGTGCAGTCCAATTCCCATTGTTTCACATTAAAATTGTCGATTTTGTAATTTATAATTGCAAATTAATGGCAATAAAGCTTCTCTGTGCAGAGCAGCGAGTTAGTGACAGAAGGGCATGCAGAGCTCAGACTGGATTCTCAATCGCTCTTTGGAGGCGGAGCTCCTCTTAAAGGAGACGTAATCTCATTGGTTGAGTTAATTGTCCGTGGGTAAGTAACGTTGAAGACCAATGAAAAGGCGGAAAGGTGAGAGGAAACTAAAATTATGACAGCGAGTAACCAGATTGATGAGATTACGACTACCTCCAGAGCAGCTCCGCCTCGGAGAAATGTTTGGATAACTACGACTCCATCAGGGGGAAGTGATGCGCTGATGGTGAGAGGGTTAGATGTGAGGAGAGGTGAGGGGTTTGTTGGGAACGGCAGCAGTGCGGGGGGCTATGGAGTGGGTGGGGGTGGATGTTTGGTACACACCTGCAGGGACCGCACCAGTCCGTTTGTTGGTTGAGGCCGAAGCGAGCCCGGCATTTCTTAGGAGAGCCCGGGTCTGAGCACAATGCACAGCATGCACAAAACAAGGAGGAGGAAAAGCAACAATAGAGAGGAGCAGAAGACGAAGACACAGGTTAGAGAAGGCAAAGACAAAGACAGAGAAGGAAGGGGAAGAAATAAGAAAGAGACAAGAGCTTGTCATGACAGGAAAAAAGCACCAACAGGGCTGTCCGTTCAGAGAAGGCAATCAAGTCAAACTGTTAGTAGCAGGTTACAGCACTGCAAAACATCAACATCCACCAGAATAACCACCCAGCACAGACACCACACTTTGTTAAACAAGTCATACATCCTGGAAACAAGCTGTTAAGACGTAGAGAGAGATACAGACAGAGAGGGCAGCCGTGCTGTGACACTCTGTTAGTACAGGATTTTAAAAGCTCTTCAGTTTCTGGAAAAGACACCGTCATAAACTGCTTTTTCTTTGGAGGTCAGCGCCCCCGAAATCCAGAAATACACATGTCTCTGTTTGAGGGCCTGATTTGGAAAATATTGGAATTCTCATCAAATCTTTAGCTGAAAATTCTGGCGTGTTCCAGATTTGTTTGATACATTTTTCATCAGCTGCATTTTTAAATGAAGGATTACATTAGTGATGCTGCACTTGCATTAACTGCATCAGTGGCTCATTAATCAGCTGCTTTGCTGACTACAAACATCCATGTTTTTCTACCGATCTCTTACATGAAATACCAGAGAAAACATTTAGCTTTGGAAAAGCAACAAGTTATTTTCTCACTTTTGATGCTACCTGCTAGTTGCTGTCACTCAAACATGAGAGTTCACATATAATAAGTCTACTCTACTCAGGACCTGTGGAGTCTCTTTTTCATCACTTTTTTTGTTGTATTGTGCAAAAATGTATTTAGAAACTAGGCTAATATGAAGCTAATATGAGCCTGCAGCAATCCAAATTAGTCAAATAAAGTGAATATCTTCCAAAGTTACATTTTTTTTAGTACAAAATGTCCTTTCTGTTTCTCTGGACAGTGTTTGCTTGCTGAGCTGCAGTGGAAGATTGTATCAAAAAGAGGAAATTTGTCCAAAAAAGGCTGTAACTTTGGAAGATATCTACTTGATTTGACTAATTTGGACGACTGAAGCTTCATATTATCTTCAGATAAACTTTTAAATACATTTTTGCTCAGAAGGACTGTGGATTTTGTCCCCCATCTCTTACATTGCAAGTGCATTAGTAATGAATCTTTTAATGGCCAGTATGAACAGAAGGAATGATCACAGCAAGTGAAACCTGTTTCAGTCTTCATACAGGCACCTGACTATTGTTTTAAGACAGAAAAATTGTGAACATATCCTTTATGATCATATTTTTGATTGCTGTAATATGGTGACAGAAAGGGAACACTCATTGATGTCTGACTGACATTTTGAATTTGAACCAGGTAAGATCAGGCCATCAGGTTTTGTACACCGGGTACTAAAATGTTTATAATTCAGGTTACGTGGAAAGCTGAGTGGGTGGGTGGTTTGACGTTAGAGACACATCCTGCCTCAAAGACACCAAGATGTTGTGTGCTACAGAGCGCCAACGCAAATTCAAGCTCAAGCTCAACAGAATTCTCTCCAATACTGTAGAGTTGATGCAGGTCATTTGTTTTGTTATTCTGAAACATGGTATAAAAAGTATCTCACAAGAGAAAGATGAGAGATTTTGACAGTGGGTGTTTACCTGTGTTGGAGTCCTGCTGCTTCTCCCTTTTTCTCCTCTTCTTCTTGCCCTGTAGGACAAAAAAAAAAAAAAAAAAAAGAATCCCCCCCGAGACATGAGTGTGGCTCAGCTGTTGAAATGACTGAATTGCTATAAATTCTCCATCAGGGCTGTTAAATGATCTGCAGGCTTTTTGCTGTGGCTAATAAATCCACTTCCTTAACATACTCAGATTAGTTATCAGCCATCATTTGTAAAGATAATGGGATTGTGCAGGAGTGCTTATGAATAATTTTGTCTTATTTGTCCTCTATGTCTGGATTCCTCTCTGCTTTCCTGATGAGCTTAAAATGTTTGTTTTCTACTCTCCTGTCTTTGCCTGGGTTCAGACTCCATATCTCCTGTCTGTATTGAGACCTGGTCCCAAACTGTGTTCTTTTATCAACACAAATCTGCACCATGTGAAAAGTTAAGGGTTCTTATGTGACATATAAAATCAATTTGAAGTACAAAAGTGCAAAAGTTAAGAGCAGCAACCAGCAACCAGGTCAGGCAACCATCGTCAATGCTTAACAAAAGCAAGAAAAAAGCAAGAAAGATTTGAAAAAAACAAAGGAGAACACTTTGCATTACTAATATTGTAAACACAATTCATGCAAAACCTGATGTGTCATTGCCAAAGGTAATCATTGAAAAGGAGATCTGAGACACTCCAAAAAAAAATCTGCTTAAAAAGGCTTTTAAAAGTTTTTGGATCACCTCAGATCCAAAAATCTTGTGTTCATATTTCACTGTATCTTCAGGCTGACTGTACTGTGCGACTGTTGAGGTAAACATCAGAGTTGTTCACACAGATCCGGTGATGGTGAAGTGAGGCCTCATATTTGGGTGAGATGAAGGATGTGGGTACAGAGATCTACCGCCTACGCTACAATGTCTGCCCTCCACGGCTCGCTGTCAGCATTGTCTGTGTGGTTACAACAAGTTCTACTGCAACTGCAACTTTCTGAAGCTTTATTTCTGTGGGTGTACGTGTGTATGTATGGGTCTCTGCGTGTGTGCGCATATATATATACTATATGTAGGTTGTATGAGGATTTAGAGGAGAAACCCTTCACAGCTGCGTGGGCGATAGGTGGAACTTCACTTCCTGTTTTGCTACTGGGTCCAGTGACTGCTCTGTTTTTTGTTTTTTTTTGTTTATAACCTCAGGAAGAGAGCAGAGTGTAGAGGGTGAGGGGAGTCAGGGGGTTTCTTGAAATGCAGTAGACAATATTTTAAGCACGGCCCAGAAGCGCTGAATGTTGTAGCAGACTCTGTTGCTCTATAACATTATTACTTTTATTTGTTTTTTTCTCTCTTTACACTCACATGAAGTTGTGATGACTGTTGCTGAACTGTTGTAACGAGTGATGCATCCCTGTCACTAAAAGTAATTCTTGGAAAAAGGCTCAGCTTAGTGATATGCAGAATAAAGTTACCTGCCCAGTGCCCCTATAGTTAAATACTATAAAAACAAACACTGTAAGTGTCAGTAGGCCACCATTTGTGGGTGACATTTACACATAAATATACTGTAGTAGAACTACAAGTCGTGACATTTGTCCATGTGAACTGGGAGCAAACAGCATCCAAACCTTTCTGATCTGCTTAGAAAATGCTCAAAGCTCCATGCATACAGCAGCTCCTACACCTATGATCACAGTTTACTAGTGCTCTGGTTTATAACATAACAGAACCTCGTGAGCTTGCTTTTGAACACTGAGATTAGAAATAAACCTCTAAAAGGCAAGGCTAGCACTTTCATTTTGAAAATATCTGCTCAATAACTGGCGTTGTCTTGTGCTATCCTGTCAGCTACGGCCTTAAAATGAGATAAAACACCAAATGAAGGATGACAAACTGAATCAGCGTGCGCGTTTAAACATGCTTCATAATGTCGGAAGTGCTCGTTCAGATGTTATAAACCACAGCCCAGTTAAAGTGTGACCATAACTCGTGTGCCATGCCTGCCTGTCTGCAGAGTTCAGCTCAGTCAGATAGAGAGAAACAAGAGAGTAGAGCAGAGAAAAGCGTATACAGGTCACCACTCTGCCAGGTGTCTAATGTGACTGGAAAGCAGCCTCTGTCACAACCAAGGCCTTTAATTCACCTGAATATGAATAAACATACCATGTGTCATTGCTGTCTAGCTATACTAGTAAAAAAAATGAAGGTGCTCTACTTTAAAGGGTTGCCCCCCCCTCCAAATAAAAAAAAAAATTGTAATAATAAACTATGGCAGCGAGGCAGTGAGGCCAGCCATGCGGCCCTGCTCTCTGTTAGTTGAGCAAAACGGGTTGATTTATACCTCTGTGTGATTCAGTGTTAAACTGACTAGTCGTCGTAACCATGGCAACGTGCAAGCCGTGGTGAAAAGGTATCCATAACTGACCAAACAGATCTCCTTTTGCAGCTGCTGTTGCTTACGTTTTTTCTTTCTAATATTCTTTGTGAGGCCGATGCGTGTGAGTCATTAAGATTGTTGGAAGGTGCATGCAAAACGTTGCACAGGAATACCCACAACCCCTTTCATGCAGCTCTTCACATACTCATTTTTTTCCACCACAGAGGCATAAATCCACCATAAGACGTGTCCCTACCCAATCAGCTTTACTCTTTTCCCCTGCGACCCCGCTAAGGCCCGCCTCCTGCAAGAGTTCAACAGCAAACTGACAAGTCAGAGGCACACAGCAGCCCAGATACAGCACATCCCCCAACACATTAGACTGATGCAGATACTCTCAAACACATGCAGCCCACAGGTTTGATTTCCTCCTTTACTGTGGGAAACGTATTTAATCATTTCATGCCATAAATGTGTGTTGTAATGTTTTATGACTTTTGACTGACAGGTCTGAGAGCCAATGATCATGCAGGTTGTTGAGGCAGTAGCCGGTGAGTAAAGTAAGTAATTTCTTCAGCTCCGAGGTGAGAACAACAATGATGATCAGTCTCGGTTTACTCAGTTCTGGTTTATTGAATTCTGTGTTTTTTAAATTTTGGTTTCATTTACAGGAAAAACAAACCAGAGAGCAAAGAAGTCGAGTGGTTGGAGCGGTTCCTGGTGTTTGTGTCATCAAATGTTTTGTACTTCTCGCAGCTTTTGACATTTTATCATTTTCTCAAATGCAGCTTTCTGCTTCCAACTCATTATTGATGAAATAATAACTTAGGAGTAGAAATAACTCATTGCTTTCTTAATCCTATTTCAAAGTGATCTGAAAATTAAAATCTGATCAAAACTAAAATCAATAATAGAATGAACGAATTAAGGAAACTGGAAACTGTTCTCACCACAAGAAAACCTAGTTTACTGTGAACTGCTGTGAATCAATATTAATGGAAAATGAAGTTATTTAAGTGCAGTAAAACATCCCCTGACATGAGGCGACATTTAATGAAAACTTACAAGTGTAGGTGATTGTTTATAATCTAATATCTTTTCATTAATATAATAATTAAAATACACGCCTTTCTAGTAGTAATGATTGTCAATTAATGTAATAATATATATCATCAAAAACACAACACTACAAATTTATTACACTATTCTACTCATATTACATTTTTAGTTGATACAAGGTCAGTATTTTAACCAAAGCAACCACATGACTTCTTTATTCTGGTAATGCTTCCCACTGCAGTCCAGGTTTAAAAATCATTACAAGTGAGAGAGCTTTCATGACGTAAAACTTACATCTTCCTGGTTATGTTTTTTTTTTTTAATGATGAACAGAACAGTCAGTGTGGAGAAAGAGGAGAAAACAGTAAGAGGAGGAAGTCCTTACGTAGTTGTCCCGGGCAGACCAGGTTGGGTAGAGCTGCATGTGGAGTTGTCTCTCCTTTCGGGCCAACTCGTAGTACTTGGCCTGTTCCTCCCGGGTCAGTGCGTGCCACTGCAGACACACACAAAGAGTGAGAGACACTCAGTGTTTGGATTTAGCTACAACACATTAGGTACTTACTGTATACTGTCAAGTCATCAAGCTAAAAACTATGCTTTTTGGAGACATTATGGAGAATAAAAAGGAAAAGAGAAAACACCAAAATATCAGCTACATTTAAAATTATCAACACTGCAAGAAGAAACTTTTCTTTTACCTTCACATTCTGAGAGCTTTTATCACGATAAGATCTGTATCTGAACTGTTCAAACTGTACAATTTATTTCATTCTCTTATCATTCTTCAGGATCCCAGTACCAGCAGCCAGTGTGTTGTTGTGATCTCAGTAGCACCAGTATGTGAGGAGAACAGAGTTCACGTTACCAAAGTCCTCTCATGTTCCTCATGTGTGAAATTACAGACTGACCTGGAAACAGGATTAGTCTGCGTTATGTGTGTGTGTGTGCATCCCTCACCCTCCGTCCCAGAATCTGGTTGATGGCGGCGCTCTCCTTTAACGTGCACTCTGCGATGACCTTCGCCCTCATCTCCTTCATGTAGAGCATGAAGGCGTTCAGGGGTTTCTTGATGACCGGCTTCTTGGGCTCCTTCTCCCGCTTGGCTTCCACCTGCGGCTTCCTGAAGGTGGGGGAAGAGGGGGAGGAAGGGGGGAGATGAGCTGTTTGTCTATACTGGTCATTATCAGTTTGTCTATACAAGGAATTAGAGTTGGTGTGAAGGATAGATGTGACAGAGAGGAGAAACAGTGAAGGAAAATGCACCAAAAGAAAACAAGCGAGTGTGGCATGAAGTCAGTGCGGTTCGATACTTACACGTACATGCCCCTGTCATACTGTTCGTGCTCCTGTTTGCCTGAAGGGGGCACTATTGCTGGGTGGGGGATCCCTGTGGGATGCATGCCTGATGGGCCCAGCATCAGAGAGTGAGGGAACCTGGTGGAGGGGGAAGAGAAGGGGCGGAGGAGGACAGAAAAACAAGAGATAGAGAGTGACAGAAAAGCTTTAGTCAGTTCAGAGAAACGTGTTGAGTTGGGGGCAGAGAGGACGGTGAGCGTCGAAGCAAGCAATGAGCCTGAAAGCACGAAAAGCCGGGAACAAATCTGCATTTTCTGTCAAGTGTCCACAACAGGCTGATAATCAAACTTTCAACAGCAATTTGACTGACTGAAAATAAGATGCCTGCCTGTATAAACAAATAGGGGGACAAGCTCTAAGCTTTTTAAAAGCTACAAATATGAGGCTGGTGTTCATGTCAAGCACTGAGCTTAAAAATGTGTGAATTTGACTTTTATGCAGCCATGATGTAAACATTTGTCACCACTAGAGGGCGTCCCTGCCTTACAGAGAGAGGGAAATACTCCTTTACATTTCAAACCTTTTCTTGTGTCTAAACTCAGTCAGTGCACTCATTAATATCTTAATCGTCAATAAATAATTTCACCATCCACCGTATGATACACATCTATTAATGAGTCTCAAACAGCCATTTGGGGGATTTTACTTCCAGATATTTTTTCCCTTATAAAGGAAAGAACAATCGATGTTTTATGAGTTTTAAAAAAAAAACAGGTTTGTTTCAGCACCCTCACAGACAGTGAAGATTTTGTTTAGGCGACACAAAGTCTGACCGACAAGGAAGCAGCATTAAGCGTCAGCTGCTGGCAGCTGAGGGAACATCTGGGTAAAAAAGATTATCCCAAAAATATTCATATGTGTTTGTTTTAACCTGCATTAAGTGTCAGCTCATGGGTGGGGTTTACTGCAGTGGGCAAATTCAGGAACCGCCAACAGAAAATACAAAGTTAACAACATGCATAAATAAAGACTTAGGCAATGCTTGCTGCTCCGAAACAGTGAATACAGAGGATGCATTCCCCACTGGGACTCTGGTTAAAAGGTGTGATCATGTGATCAATGCTCATGCAAAAAAGTAGATCAAGAGATGAGTTTTGGTGTGCAGCAATTTACCTTTTTTCAAAATTTGGATCCATTTTGGATTCTTAAACTTACACAAACTTAAACTTAGATTGTTGGGTTTATCTTAACTATTAAACAATCAATAATGAAACCCCAACACTTATCATACAGGTCTAAAACAAACCATATGAGAGGTTGGTTACCTCTACATGACCGGGGATCTTGTGTTTAAGACCCAGCAGACGACCTGGCGAACAGGTAAAGCGCTGTGGCAAGAAAGCACCTGTCTGTTGCAAGCATATGTCCTGTGTGTTGTGTGTGAGTGTGTACAGGGGGTCTGTAACAGTGGTTCAGAATCACATGACTTAAATTAGAGTTACAGCTTAAGCAAATGCACAAAAAAAAAAAAAAACACTTGGCTGTAAAACGTGAAGAAACTCACAGCGGGGTCATGAGGCTCGCACTCATGTGTTCATGTTTTTCCATTTAGTTTTATTAGTGAGTGTCATGGATACGATCAGCAACAAAAGAAATAAAAAGGCAGCGTGTGTGTGTGTGTGTGTGTGTGTGTGTGTGCATGTCAGTGTATTCTGCAACAGCGGCTAGCTTGGCTCGGCTACGTTTGCCTTGACTCAGCTTGTTTTGGCGAAACACTGAACTCGTCCTGTTTACAGCACACTGCCTCCAGCAGGACTTTTACAGCAGCTGCCCGATGAAAGCGGACACAGAAGCCGACGGTGAATGGAAAACTCCGGCTCAGGCGTTTTTTGAATGTGCTATAAACAGGATTTGTTGATGCAGAGCGTTGCTTGTTTTTTTTTTCTCTTTCTCTCTCTTTCTCTCTCTCTCTCAGCTCGGTCCAGCCAGCCGGCTACGGTACCTGGAGTAGGAGGAGGCGCTGGGGAGGTTGGAGGAGTAGGGTTGCCTGAATCCACAGGAGGACAGGGCAGGATAGACTGGCTGGCTCTGCCTGCCACAGCACAGCAGAAGGGAGAGACGCCAAAAGCTTTACAAATACACGTTTGTTGATCCCCGTGGGGACGTTCAGTCCTTCAGCTCATTTTATTCTACTCAAATCTTAATCAGCAACATTTCTAAAAGTCCTTCTAAAATATAACAGAGGAAGAGGAGTCCACCATTTAGTGTTTGAAAACATCTTAAACAATCAGTGGTTACAGTGCTGATTTTCATAGCTGGAATGAGAAAATAATGGTCAATATTCTTCTAATTCCTTTGTTATTTTTTTGTGTTGTAATTGCTGCTTCATCCCTAATTCACATAGTAATTTCATATAATTTGTTTATTTTCAGACAGTAAGTATGTGGACAGTTATACGTTTTTTTGTTCTTCAGCACATTCAATTTGAAATAAAATATCGGATACTACACTGAAGTGCCAAGTCTCAGCTTTCATTTGAGTAGAGTTACATCAACATACAAAGAGCTGTGTGGGAGAAAAAAAATGCGCAACTGCCCAAATACTTACGGTCTGGAATGTATCTGTGAATATATCTTAGATTGGTATTTTTTTTGTTATACACAAAACCCCCCAAAAAAACCCAAAAACAAACAACCAAAAAAAGAAAAAACAGAAGCACTATGTTTGCTCATTGTTCTATAAAGTGAAATCTTGTGGATTCTTTTTTTTAAGGTATCCAGAAGACACTTCACATCTACAGAAGTATCTGTTGTAGAACCTCTTGTGATGCTGTGATGCATGGCGATCCCCCGGAGAGTCTGGATCAGCACTGTTGACAGCTGTGTGTCAATACTAGGCTTACCGGGAGCAGAAACACAAACACACACACACACACACACACACACCATGGGAGGTAGAGGGTGGGGATGGGATGTAAGCAAGAGCCTTTGATATGTAGAAAACCACACTTCTACCTCCTGAGAGCCAATACAACCCCACCCCCCCACCCCTCCATCCCCCTTCACTGATTCATCCTCATGTTTCAGTGAATGCACACACACGCACACACACACACACACAGATTTCCTCGTCTCATCTCCCCCTCTTCTTCTCAACTGTGTCCATTTGTCAGCCCACAGGAGGCAGCGCAACAGTAAAGCCCAGGAGCGGAGGCCCTCGGCTGGGAAGAGATCCAGAGATCACTGGGCTCAGTTCCCTGGACTAGAGGACCATTCACGCCGTAATCCTGTTTTAACTGAGGTCACAGCTACAAAACAGGTCAAGTGTTGTACAGATAAAGGCAGTTCAACCTTAAACTGCTTTTCGTCTCGTCAGGAGTCTCAGAATCTATAAATCTGTCAATCAATTTTGCTTTATTTTGGACAGTCAGTCCGTGGCACCACCACACACGTCACTAACGTCAAAATCCTTACAAGCAGCCGCTCCCGAGTGACGGTGACACCACACTCAAACAGAAAAATACCTCCCGTGTGAAAGGCATGGCTGAACAGAGGTATGCTGGGAATGAAATCTAAGTGACCTTCTCTATTGTGCGAGTCAGCAGCTTGTGAATTTTCTTTGTTACCCTTTGACTACAAGTGACAACAAAGTAATTACATCCCTACAGACTGATGGTAGCGCCATTCAAAAGGTGGTGAGTTTGACAATGTCGGTGAATGGCGGCAAAAGGGGGACAGCTTTCATGCTTTGTTTAACCTGTTTCTTCTGTCACGTAACACTACAGGCCTCAAAAAGACGTCGGTCTGCTCTCCTGCTCTATAGGTATTTATATAAAGCACCAATAAGTACAATTTTACTGCCTCTGAGAACAAAAGTGACCATAAAACGTGGATTTTGGCTTCATTTTCTAACTTTTTGGCCTGTACTTGAACTTTATTTCTGTCAACTGACATTTTAGGCACAGCCAATTTTCTACCTCCCACATACTTGCAATTTCAGCTGCTCGATCATGGGGAACGGAGAGATATTTCAGCAACAAAGGCTCAAAATGTAGTTCTTTATGTCTCTTTTTTTATGGTGATGTGTTTTCTTTACACTAGACTTCTCTGTTTTGATTGCCAAGCTGTAAAAATGCAACATTAATAATTGCTTGTGTCACTTACAGGCAGAGGCGGGGCACGTGCTCCTTCAAATATTTGAGACTGGATGGCTTTAGAAATTGTTAAATTCTATTCTCACAAGAAGTGTTTTTAATTAGCCATAATAATATAGTATATAAACAAAAGTTGCTTTTTTGTATGTTTTATTCGTATTTAACTGTGCCTGTTACACAAAGTCCACCCCTACTGTTTAGGCTACTTGGTTCCTTCCAGCTAGAAAACACCGGAGGTTCTGTAGAAACAACCAATCTCAGCTCACGCCATAAAATACTGTGACTTTAATGAATTTGTCAGTTACTTAAAGCTTCAAAAGTGACATTTAAAGTGACTTTAGCATCAGACGTTTTAACTATAACCCGCAGATAATTAACATTAGTGTTAGCTTGTTGTCCTTTGCTATTATTAGTAGCTAAATTACTGTTTTTGTCACAACAAATTTGCAGATCTGAAATGTGTCCTACAAAAATAGGCAGTGGACATAAGGAGATTTTTTTTTTTTACAAAGAGTCACACAGTGTAAGTAGAAAGTAGCTACATGTTTGTGAGCTTTCTTTACCTTACAGCCATTAAATAATCAGAAAAAAAACAGTGCTGGCTAGCTAACCAGCTAACGTTACGGCTGGGTTTAAAGCCTTTTTCGCTAACATTTTCTTGTTCAATATTACTATTAAATGTAATATAGTGTTAATAAGTGTCATTCAATTATAGTTGTAGATACTTAGTGATAAGGGGTCAGTTCGATCACAAACATAGAAGCCAAAGCAGATTATTACTGGTAACAACTTGGTTTGGTGTGAACATTAACATATGCAATGTGAAACTGTGCCCCCTCATACATGACGCCTTTGCTTACAGGCCACTGTACGTTAAGAGGACTTTGCTTTAGTTGATAGAGGTTAAAGAGTCTTTATAACATCCGCTTCAGCTCTCACTGTATTTAATAAAGCGACATGTTTGTGAGACTCATGCTCCCATCACAGCGGCCGCCGCTGCAAAGCTGCATCCTTACAAACAACAAAATAATTCCTGACGGCCTCCTGACCCGGGGCAACTAACCAATCAGCCAACAAACCCGGGGGACATATGGAGGTGGTCGAGGAGGGACAGGAGGCTAATTGTCAAAACAACAGAAAACAAAAGTTTGACATTTAAACAATCATTCTCTATGTTCCCCCTGCTCCTCCTTCAGCGAGTAAAGCACACTACAAGTGGCCAAAACAAGCAGATAATCTGGGTTAAAGGAGATTAGCTGTTAATAAGACTTGTGAAAATCCATAGTGAAGTGTCTGAAAAAGATAAAACATCTGACGTCAGACTTGAGAGGTGTCTGGGGGGACGGACAGCTCGTCCTACAGAAACACCAAAATCTGACATAAACACACATGTGGAGCAAATGCACACAAAGTTTTAAGCTTCGGCTCCAAATCTCCGTGACATTTTGATGTAAGCCTTTAACTGTTCCTGCAGGGGATTTGTCCAGGCACAGATACTGTAGGTTGTAATAAATGGATTTGTGTTGATCCATAAATCAATGGAAGCCTGACTTAAGACATTCACAATCAACCGGCGTGACATTGCAAGCTCATAATCGACGCTTAATTCAACTGATGAAAAATGAAATGGCTGCTTATGGAACAGATGTGGCCATTATAGAGAGCTTTCTTCATCAGTGCTGCTGCTGCTGCTGCTGCTCCGTCCCCATAAAGACCTATTGTAAAAATCTAATCCAGGATAGACAGACGCTGAGAGGAGTTCTACTACTGTAAACCAAACATGATGTAGTGGATATAAGCCAAGAACACACTAATTTTGATGTATCATTTGTTAGTTTATTTAAGTTTATAATCTACCTGTACCTGCCAACTTTTCCCAGAATCCACTACATCTTGAAGGAGTTGCATATTTAGATGTGAAGGTAATAATTATTACATGTCAAGTCAAGTCAATTTTATTTATATAGCGCCAAAACATAACAGAAGTTATCTTAGGGCACTTTTCATGTATTTACAGAGACCCAACATTCCCCCATGAGCAAGCACTTGGCGACAGCGGCGAGGAAAAACTCCCTTTTAACGGGAAGAAACCTCGAGCAGAACCGGGCTCTGGGTGGGCGGCCATCTGCCTCGGCCGCTTGGGAACATGACTTGTGCTTACTGCCGTCTCTTGTTTCTCCTTTACAAGATGATTTCTTGGCAACAATATTCAGTTTGAAACCACATAAAGTCTCTTTATTGATAATTTGATTTTTACTCAGTAAACATGTCAAAGGATTCTCTTGTGACTAGTTACACACAGACCTTTAGTGTCTGTAATGCAGTTTAGTAACAGAGTTTGAGATGTCATTCAACTTTATTTGGTTGACATTTAATTTAAATTTCAGCAGTTGTCTGCATTCCTTTAGTTTTGGCCAGAGGTCGAGAGGTCGAAATAAGAGTCCTAAACACAGGGGATCAAAGAAGGTGGTTGCCATGCCAACGGGACCTCGGGTTATCTGCTCTGACAGCAGGTGAGGCAGTGATGTATGGACCACTGCCCTAGGTCAGAGTGTGTATGTGTATAGGTGATGCTGTGAAGTAGTGATAATGATTGTAGAGATTAACAAATGACTTTTCTGGGAAAATGACAGCTTGGTAAATCAATTTGAAAAGAGAATATTTTAGGATTAGGGGTTAATGGTGAGAGTTGTGTTACAGAAAAATAAACACTTTTGGGAGTTTTGGGAGTTTAGACTAAACTGCAGAAGCATATTTGTGTCTCAAAGAGATTTTCTTTCCTTCAGTCGTCCACGCTAACACTTTGGCAGTAATATAGTAATAATTCATGTTATTAGAAGCAACACGCAGTATTTGTTTCCAATTTTGTGCAATGTTTTACTAATCTAAGATACAATCATTTATAATAACAGCTGCTGCATTTTTTATTCCCTCACATATGATGTAATTTCACTCAGTTCACTCAATCAGTTCTCGTCATCCCAATCCTCAAAAAAAAAAAAAACTACCTGGTACACTCCTTTAATGATAGGCAATGAATGTGAGTTATTACAAGGTCATCACAAGTACACAAAGCACTGAGTGAGTCACAGCGTTTACAGCTATGTGTGTGTGTGTGTGTGTGTCTGTGTGAGACTCACCAGCCCATGGAGGGAGTGATCTGGCCGACGCTGCCTGGAGGGAGGGAGTAGTACCCTGAGAGGTCCTGGGACTGGTGCCTGTGAACGCCTGGAGGACACACACACACACACAAACACACATATTAACGGCATTGTTCTATCTTTTCTGTCTAGTATATTGTTGCTTAAGAAGTTCACACACGCACTTATAAATAATAAATGCTGCAATTTCTCTGTCTTCTAAACACGTACACACTCATTAGGTTGGGTCAGCGGCCCCTGGCCCCGAGTCCATTAGGCTATTAGCACTATTAGTAGTCTGGGAACCTGGTATTAAGCACTTAACACAGGTCACACACTCCTGTGTGTGTGTGTGTGGGACCCTCCTCTGGCATCTACACTGGGAGCTGATGTAGCCAGTTGGTTTGACTGGTTTATTTTACACAAGTTAGGGGCTGCGGTAAAAGTTCCCACATTTTAAAACACACACACACACAGATACGGGTAGACACAAACCCAAACATGGATACAAACAAACCGTCTCACATTCCCCATCTCTACTTTTAGCAGAAATGTTTTCCAACAAAAGAAACACAGACAGCTTGACTCTGTGTCCTCACACAGTAAATATCCAGTCTGTCTCTCCCTCGGTCTCTCTCTTTGTGCCCTTCAAAGGAAGTCATTTGTCAACAGGCAGCACCTAGCACTTAGCGCAGCCCAGCTGCTAACCTGTGTTTGCAGCAGAGGAATGCTGTAGATGACTGTAATTTGGCCGCGGCTCCGGGCCTGCTTCAGGACCCTGAGCCGCTATAAATCTGGACGACAGGAATGTGACTGAGTCAGTAGACCTGTCTCACCGCTCTGATCCTTCCTCCCCTCCCTCTGTCTGTCCCACCACACCCTTCCTCCCTTCCCCTTCTCCTGTCCTCTACCTTCTTTATCACAGTTATCTTCCTCTAAGTCTCTTCCCAGAATCTATCCTCCCATATTACTTTTATGGTCTTCCCCTCATTTATTCTCACCCTCTCCTCTGCCTCCCCTCCTTTATTTCCATCTCTGTGCTTTTTTTGTTGTCTATTTGACGACTTTTCTCGCAGAAGCTCCACTGTATTACAAAAACATGTAAACAAGGTGAAAAAAACCCTATACTGTGGTATTATATAAATTTGTAAGGTAAATACCCAGTAAAGTATCAGGCTAATTGAGCAAAACAATAAATATATATAAAATTAGAAGCATAAGATTGGTTTACAACAAATATTTGAGTAAAATGTGTCTACAGTAATGGTTAGCTGACCAGATATCACACTTGTTAACAGGTATTTAAAAACAGATTCAATGAGACTTTTTTGTGGTAAAAATCTTTTAAAAAGTTACTCCCTCAATGTTCACAACCATAACCGTATACATCGCTATATAGACATATGATAAATGCATGTGAAAAGAGAGTTGAAGAGGCAGAAGGGACTTTTTCTCAGCAGCGTATATGTAATTCAGACATGTAAACAAGGTTCAACATTTGACTTTATCAGGGTAAACTCCACTTATTGTAAACAAGGGGCTTTACCCTCGGCCTGTGTGTGCACTGTGTCTGTGCGGTAGAGCGCCCTGTAGCACGTAGCTTACAGTTTAGCTTGCAAGCACTGAAGCGGAGAATTGTAGAGAGTCGTTCAGTCCTGCCTCAGACACAAAATATAAACAGCTGCCTTTAAAGGACGGCTGCACAATTGTTCAAGTCTGTCTTTAAACAATTGTCAGGTGCCCATATGAACACTGAAACAGGTTTAGCTCGCTGTAGCCAGCAGTGCAGAAGATCCCCTCCAAATGCACTTTCAATGTAAGTGATGGGGGACAAAAACTACAGTGCTCGTTTTGAGCAAAACTGATTTTAAAGTTTATCTGGAGATAATATTGAGGCTTCAGCCGTCTGAGTTAGTCAAACAAAGTCTGTAACTTTAAAAGATATTGAATTGACTTGACTCATTTTTACAGGAGGAATGATTACAGCAAGAAAAACGTGTCAATGCGTGTTTGGGAGCTATCCTTTAAAGTGGACGCGACCAACATGGGCTATTTTGTTGCTTTACCAGAGGTTGAGACTACTGATGAATAACGGGATTAATAACAATGAATGTTTATACTTTAGGTATTGAGATAGCGGACTTTACATCTTTTTGTTTTTAACACCCATGTTCCCTGAAATGACTGTATGGCTAACATCAAAACAGAAATCCTAAACAAAGCATGGACACGTTTTACTTTAGCTATTAGTCTGTCACATGTGAAGGAAACATGACGTTGGTTTCTGTAAGTCACGTTTCTGCCACAGCATTGACACCATCAGCTCTGTTTGTTGTTGGGAAACCTGAAGGGGAAAATTAACAGCAGTAATGGGGCAGTTTTCTTTGGAATGCCCCTTTTAAAGCGGCCGTCTAATAACAACTGCAGCAACTATCTCACGGTCTCCATGTCAGCATCTCGGGAAACACTTCAAAGGGAAACCATTTGAGTCAAACTGGCTCTGCGTGAGCTCGGTATCAGAACGCGTGCATGTTAAACCGAGAGTCAAGGAGCTGAAAATAGTATTCCTACACTGATAATGTGCTGTGGTGGTTATAACCACTGAGAGTGAAAGCGCTGCAGCATCTGAGCCTTTAAATGACTTGACAACCAGCCTGTGTGGTGTACATAAAAGAGCCCAAGACCAGAAGAAACTTTGTAGTGTTTTGTTACAGTAAGGGCGGTAATGAGCACTGACAAATTTTTACTGAAGTACAGGAACAGTAGAGAAAACATCAAAAGTCAGAGTAATTGTAAAAGTCATTTATTACAGTGGAAAAGTACAGTATTTAAAATCCAGGTTTAATATGACTTGGCTCTCGTTTTATTATCATATTTCATTTCCGAATACACAGTTTTTCTCATGTTTTCTCATGCAGTGAGGTGACTCTAGTCTAGACACTCTAGTCATCATTTATCATCACTTCATCATTTTCTCACATGTACTGTACCCGTTTGAACTTTTTTTTATGCAAGACAGTTACTTATAATTTTACTTATTCATTAACTGTTGTAGCTTGTGGACTTTATGACGTTTTCTACTCGTTTTTATTGCATTCTTATAATGTGCTTTTTGTTTTGTCCTTCTTTCTGTCTGCAAAACAACTAATTGCCACTTGGGAACACATAAAGTGATTAACTTATAAAGAAAACAAAACATATAAAGATGACAAAAGCAAAAAGTCTAAATTAGATTTCATATAATTAAAAGGCAACAAGTTGCTCCAAGAGCAAGTTACTTTAATGTAATTATAATTGCATAATCTATTGTCCTACATGCTGTTACGATTAGAAACAAAACTCAAAAGAAATAACTTGGAAAATTTGACTTAAGTAAAGGCTGCCAGTATTCTGTACTTGTCTTATTGTACAAAAACAATGATGCATTAGCCTCTAAATGCACTAAGCCCATTGGTTCCTACTGAAGATGTAAATCTTTAAAAATGGGTAACAAATATATAATTTAATTTAAAAAAAGACAAATTCCAACATAGCAGACATTAATTAAACAGTAGCAAATAATGTATTTGTTTATTCCCATATGACACATTTGGTGCTTTAGTTATAGCAGCTGTGTATTAAAGTCCTGCTAAAGAAGGAACATGTCACCCAGTGCAACAGACCTCCTCTGTGCAACAGTGGAGGTCTGTTGCACACAGGAGGTTATTATCAGCCTTTGACAACACATGTAATACCTTAAGACCATGCGAAACCATATAGTAAGCGTTAATCTTCAACACATGACAGTGTGACAGCAAGCAGACGTGTTTCATTTCTGCTTTTCCCCCGTTTCACTGTATTATACGCTCTATTGTCTGAGCCAACAGTCATATGTGAGAAACAGTCAAAGCAATGTGACGCCGCTGGATTGACTACGAACAGGTCGACTTTTGAATCACACGTTGAACGCAGCGTTAAGGTCGACTGAACTGACCAGCTGGGTCACAGAGTGTCAAACACAAGCCGACAGGAGGATACTACAGCCTGACACAGACTTAGTCATAATTCTGTTGTCTGCTCTTTCTTTTTATTTTGTGACTTTTGTGTGCAATTTTGTATATGAAGGGTGTTATATGAATACTGTTTGTTAATATTATTATTTCATAATACAACTCCCTTAAAACTACAAGTGACTTTAATTGATTGAAAATGTAAACCTAGTTTGGCAGAGAATTATAAATTCTTTAAACGAATTAAACAAAAACATGACAAGGAGGCCATTAAAAAAATGATAAAAATGAATTATAATTAATTAATTATTAATTAATGTCAACACAAATTAGTGAATGTCCACTGTTACATTTTAACAGAACATTTTAACTGGGATTGTTTCATCTTTCAGACATCTGCTCAAATGTGACAGACGTGATCAGTGGCTACACTGACGTTTTGGTGCCCTGGAATTAATAATAAACTGTGATTTTAAAGAGGAAACAGAAACCTTCTTCTTGTTTGTCTCAACTGAGCCTTTTGCACGACACTTCAGCAGAACAGACGCTTACTGTCATGAGGGTTTGAAGCTTTCCATCCTGTACAACTTTCCACTCTGCTGTTGTCAGATATAACAGCGATATCAGAGCTAGGTTTTACTTTGCTGTGATCGAACAAGTGTGAAGGCAGAAGAACACACACACACACTAACACACAAAAAATGCCGCAACAACAAGCTCTCTGGTTGCCACGGAAACTGGCATTCTTGCATCCCTATCATTTTCACTGCAAGTCTTTTATTTTTAAGTCTCTTGCAGTATCGGTGTGAGGTGATGACGTAAAGCGGGGCTTAGGTGTGACTAAGTCTGTACCTCCACTGTCATGTTTTGAAACTGCACTGCGGCTAAATTTAGAGCTTGGATTAGGAAATATTTATTTTACCCCAAAATGCTGCAAACATATTTCCACTGGGCTCCACTTCAACTGACAATTTCAAGTAAGAGAAGAGATTTTAATGAGTCTGATAAATCAAGTGCACCCTGCTAGAGGGATGTTACAGTCCGTCATTAAGACAGAGTGCTGACATAAGACACATACAGTACAGAGTTTTTCTTCTTCTGACTATAAATTAAGCCCTTTAACTGCAGTAGCTGTTTTCAGCCTATTTCTGCCTGATTTAACCTACCTCTGTTCAATGATTAATGGTTAATGGCTGAATTTGAAGAAGATACCATTTGTACCATTAAATATAAGCATAGATTACTAAATGTTTCCATGAAAATATAAGACACTGAATACACAATTTAAAAAATACAACTAAAACACACTTGAATTGAATTGAACCGATTTAAATTGGACATTTTCTGGTTTCCACACTTCTTGTCCACAAGTGTACAGAATTTCAGGTTGAAATGTAAAAGCACTAAAGTTTTACAGGGCAGTCAGTAGGCAGTGTACCTACAGTAGGCGTCCTTTTGTGTGCCAAACCTCTTCAAAACCTCTTCACTATGGCTAAAATTGACAGATAATTAACAGATAATCGCTTACAGCTAATGATAAACATTTTTGCAAGTACTAACAACAACAAAAGGAGGGAATTTTTAATTGGTGTAGAAAAAGTAGCGGTATGTGTCCAAAAAAACTATCCACAGTGTAGACAAACCTATCCAAACAATCTGCCAAATTGAAGTGAGAGAAGAGATTTTAATGTGTCTGATAAATCAAGCGGACCGTGCTAGGAGGGGGATGTTACAGTCAGTCACGCAGACAGACAGACAGCACTATTATAAGACATACTGTAAGGAGTTTTTCTTACTTTTGACTATAAGGGGAAATTAAAGGGAAAATCAGGGGTTTTAAAAAGCTGAATTACTACTGAAGGAGAGGCGGTAATGTTTAGATAGTGAAAACAGACAGTGGGTGCTGATGGAAACTACACAGGAAGTAAACTGTGCTGAGAGAATAAAGTGAGAGCTGGGAGCTCAACATGTAATAAAGGAAGACAGGTATCAACACTAAGCAGAAGTATAACCAAAGACTTTCCCCGTTCACAAACAATGCATGATTACTATGGTCTGAGGCTGTCAGCAGCAGTGACAGGAACTGTCACCAGCTGTCACCGGCATGACGTCATGAAGGGAAGGACGAACACGTGAATGCTCTGAAAGCAGAGCCACAGGAATTAAATTATGAGTTTTCACGCTGATGGTCGACCCTGATATTTCACACATTGTTGGTTGCGATGATTCACAAAGAGGGACGAGGCCACAAAAAAAGGTTTGAAAGAAATGGATTAAAAAAATAAAAAAAAAACCCCGAAAAAAAGCCCCCAAAACAAACAAAAACGGTAACCTTTAAATGTAAGTGACCACTCATGCATCACTTACATGTGAGTGATATAATTATAGGCCTGGAGGGTGAGAGCACAGTGGTGCACAAAAGAACTGGCAGAGCAAAGATATTAAATGAGATAAATATGGGGCTTTTTTCCCTATTTTTATTCTTTCAATTTGAGAGCATGATTTACTTCACGTTCAGATTTAATTCTTTCCCTCAAACCCCTGCGATCGCACTCAAACAGCCCCCTGCTTGCGTGCAGATTTGCTCTGCTTCTGCTCAAACTGTATGCTTGCACTCAGATATATTATTATATTATTATTGATAAAGAGGATAAGAAAGCAAGAAAAATCTATTTCTGCTATGCAAAATTATATTTATTTTTCGGACTTTTCTCAAATCTTTGCTCTGTTCTTGTGACTTCATGGATGATTTTAATTCTTCAGAACCACCAAATTATTCAAATATAGAAATGGTAGGAAAATCCCTCTTTTAGGGGAACTGGTCACAACTGGTACACATTGCTTCATTTTAAAAGGTTCAAAACGCTTGGTAACTGGTGCTCTAAAGCTGCAAAAAGCTGTGACTTTCTATGAAAATTGCATTTTAATTATTTTGGCTTGCAGGAATGTCAATGGGCCCTTTTATTGACATAATAAAAAATGTATATATTTTCAGTTCATCTACTTCAGAGTCCCAGTACTCAGGAGCTGTGTCTTGGATCAGCCCTCCACAATTTAAAGGGGACATATGCTTTTTATGATCTTCAGTTATTTTTATACTGTTATGATTTTAGGTCTCTATGTTAAACATGGTCAAAGTTCCAAAACATGAGGTGAACATATGTTAAAATGCTCCCTGCAAGTCAAAACCCAGGGCTTCAACCTGCTCTGAACACTCTGTTTGCAATGTTCCCTCTACTTCCTCTTCGTGATGACATCAGATTTTTTTCGTGCATGCCCACAAACAGCTGTGCGCGTTGTCCACTTGCATATTTTGGATCAGATTCGGGCTCGAAACATGGACAACGGGTGTATTTAAGAAGTTTCTATTTTGAGTAAAGCACGGGAAAAATAGGTGAAATCCTACAACTCCTGTTTGTTTACGTAGCCTCTGGAAGCTGGCCAATCAGAACAGAGTGGGCTCCTCGGGAAGGGGGAGCCTTAAAGAGACAGGAGCTAAAACGGCCTGTTTCAGACGGAGGCTGAACTAAGGGGCTGCATAAAGAGCCAGTATAAGATAAATAAGGAGTTTTTTAAAACTGTGATTCATGCAAAGATATTCCAGTAGAGCCACAAAATATAAACACAGATATAGAGTGAGTCTCTGGATTTATGTCAGCAGCTGTAAAACTATATTGATATAAGCTGTGTTGAGCAGTTTGAGGACAGAGTAGTAAGTAGGTGAGCTGAAAAATGACATCACCGATGAGGTAACCCCTACCTTGGACAAGGTGACGAGTGATATGAGGAATGAGGTGAGGTGGTGTGTGTGTGTGTGTGTGTGTGTGTGTGTGTGTGTTTGTGCACTTCATGATGTTCCTGAGTGGAAGCGTAGTCAGAATTCAGGTGAGATGGTGTGAGAAAGGTTATATGCAGCAGCCAGGTGTGTGTGTGTAAGTGGCTAGAAGCAGGTGGCTCAGTCTGTCATTAAGAGCTGAGTCACTTTGCTAGCGTCAGCCACACACACACACACACACATACACGCACACACAGTCTTCAACAAGGAGAGCGTGTTTGTAGGAAAAGGGGGGATTTCCAGACAGAGACGGCAGGAGATTGCCTGAGGTCTGTCTAATATCCAATCAGAGCTGAGAAAAGACTTTTGTTCATCTGATGTTTCTGTTTTTTTCTTCACTCTGTTCTCGACCTCCTGTTTCCTCCTTTTCCCTGAACAGGAGACCATTTCGTCATCACCGTCACTGTCAAAACCCCTTGAATTATTTCGTTCAGACTCGGAAACTTCAGAGGGTTTTTGACGTGGCGGCCCCTGAGGAAAATCCAGGCAGTGTTAGGTGACCAGTGAATCTCACCTCATCATATCAGGAAGCGATTTCATGGTTGTCGGCAGTATTAAACAAAAGTTTTCTGACACCACAGAGTTACTAAACTCTGCCGACCTCTGCCTGCACTCTGATATACAGTATCTAGTCTGTTTTTCCGTTTCAGCGCTGCACCTTTTGTAGTATACTTGTGTTTAATGTTTTCTACAAATAAAGTTTTAATGGCTTGGATCAAATCATCCTCATTATTAGAGTTTTTATTATCAAAACATCACCGTTATAGTTGTTTTCATCATCGTTCAGTTTGTAATCCATCATGTTTACTGGAGGAGCAACTTTTGACTGCGTAGAGGATTTCTGTCTAATAAGCTTTAGACTGATGAAATGTGTGTGTTGCTGAGCATGATTATGTGTATATCCATAAACACAACTGGTCCCTAGAGCTGCTCATTACACTGTTCATTACACACAAAAACATGAAAGTGTTGGTGGAATAAACAGCACGGAAATGATTTAGGGCTTCTTATGCATACATTTCATAGAGGAGATGTTCATTTAAACAGAGAATTGTACTTAATTACACAGAATAATTACAAAATACAAGTTATCTTTTAGTTTCACCTCTCCTCTCTTTACACTCCCTCAATCCCTCGCTTGCTCACACATGGACGATTTTTATTTCCCTCCTTCCTTTTCTCTTTCCATCTTTATTTCTTTTCTCTTTTTCTTTCTTTCTGTCTTTTTTCCGGGAGTCACGATAAATGAATACATGTACATGTTGGTATCACTGAATTCATTTCTATCCCTGACGGAAACGCCAGTTCACCAAAGCCAAAAAGAGTCGAATCCATCGCTGCGACCCAACGCGGGTCACAGTGTCGGCCTGAGTGGGACAATAGAGCCTTATCATTAGTGGAGCTACAAATGTTGAGTTTGGCCACTACAGCACACATACTCGACAGGCAGACTCCGGTCTGGATCCAGACTGAATAACATTTTAATCTGGACCAGGAAAAAAATGTAACCACAGCCTCACCTGGACCACTTCTGAATAACACATCTCTATCGTGTCACCTCGGCTGTCATCATTCAGCCGCACACTAGTCACCAAAGTTAGCGAGGTTATTGTGTAATGTAAGATTCACGAACGAAGGTTCAAAACTAACCGATACATTAAAAAAAAAAGGTTGACAGTGAAAAACATGCACATAAAAATGACTGGACTGAGAAATACGCATTTGTTTTGCTCGAGGGAAGTACGAGCGCATTACTGAGCTAAAAAACAAAAACACGGAAATAAGGACAACAAAACTGAATCAGTTGAAGTGTGATATCAAAACTCCAGCTGAGCAATTTTTTAAGCACTTTGTAACACAACCGAGGTGTCACATCTCCCATTAATACAGAAATGCTGTTCAGTTCTGGAGCTTTTGTACTCATCATGTAATGCACCCTTACTGGACCTTTGATGTGGTGGAAATTTATTAAGTGGAACAGTAAGACTTGTATTTGAGTAGCCCTGCACTAGAGGCATTAAAGGGGCTCAGAGGGCTTAAATGTGCTCGGTAAATTTAATGGCAAACCTCATGGAGTGTCCAAAATAAAAAAGTTTAGTCTCCAAGATGGCGCCCAATGAAACGTTGCTCATCCTGCACATTTTTTTGCTTCCTGGTTTGCTTCCTGGAGTAAAATGATGTCCCGGAAAACAAATAAACAACAACAAAAAAGCAAAAAAACAAAAAAAGGACACTTCGACATGTGGATAGGAGGAGCCTGGACTCAGACCACCAACCCTACTGTTAATAGACAACACACTGTGCCTCCTGAGTGACAGCCGCTTGTAAAAAAAAAAAAAAAAAGTACCACGTTTGAACACGGGGAAATCCAAACCTACCACATCGTATCCAGCTCTTGTATTACTTCACGTAACAAGAGGGAGTTTGGATTGTATGTTTGGGAACTTTGGCTCGTTAGTTGCTTAGGTTTTGAAATAGACAGATGCCAAAATCATCTAACTCATCTTTTGAGGATTATAATTCAGTAAAATTCAACAGTCAAGAGGCCAGTGAGTGAGATATCTTCCACTGGAGCAAAGTGTGAGACAGACGGACAGATGGATGGACCAACCAGCACTAAGCCCCGCCTCTTGCAGGGCAAAACCCCTACAGTGTTTAAATGTCAGGGTGTGTTTGTTTGTGACTTCCAAACAGAGTACAGTGTGTGTTTGTATGCTCGCTAAGGAGAACCTTGTGTGTGCTGCTGAGATGGCTTGTGCGATTGTCACCCTAATTGTTTCCATCTTGTGTGTGCATGTGTGTGTGTGTGTGTGTGTGTGTGTGTGTGGCTGGCGGTCCCTTCAGAGGAGCAGGCCACTTCAGAGCAGCCATGGGACCGCCACAGTCTGACGGAGCCGGTGCTGCCACTTCACACACTGTGTGCGTGCCTGAATGTGTGTGTGTGTGTCCATGTGTGAGGGAGGAAGGGGACAGGAGTGGGGGGGGGTTTCAACAAATATTGTGTGTGTGTGTGTGTATGTGTGTAAGAGAGAGAATGAAAAATAAAAAGAGAGAATATGAATGTATTACATTTATTACGTTACATTTCTTGTGTGTGTGTTCCTGGTAAAAAGAGACAATGCTCATTGTGTGTGTGTGTGTGTGTGTGTGCGTGTGTGTGCGCATAGATGTGATGAATGATGTGTCGACAGCACAAACACATCGCAGTGTGTATGTGGACGAGGATCTCAGCAACAATTCAGCAGCTGTCTGGAGTATGTTTATTTGAGTGTGTGTGTGTGTGTGTGTGTGTGTGTAAGACTGACCACTGAAATGTGTATAATTCAGTATTTCAACAAGAATTCAACATCAGTAATGACGTGTGCGTGTGTCTATTGGGTCTCCATGTCACCAAAAGTATGTGTGTAAATAAACTTGTCTTTTGTGTGCCTATAAATATGTATGTATGTGTGTGTGTGTGTGTGTGTGTGTGTGTGTGTGTGTGAGTGTGTGTTCTCACCTGTCTTCTGACTCATGTCTGTGGGCAGGTGTGGGGGACTCGGGCTGAAGTGCTCGTTGCTGTAGGGCAGGAGGGACGTCAGCGGGTGCATCCCGTGAGACTGCTGCACCACCGACACTTTGTTGGACTGTTAATGAGACACAAAAAATACAAAATTGATTTAGATAATTAAAAATGTATGTGATTGTTGAGATACGGGGTTGCAGGGACTGAAATAGATTTTCAAACAAGTTTCTATAGCTCTATAGCTCGCTGAAATTTCCCCACCCTTTGGTGCCCACACTTTTTTTGCGTTATTATTTACATTATTGATTAATCCATCGATTATTTTCTTGATTAATTGATTAGCTTGGTCCATGAAATGTCAGAATGGTAAAAAATGTCGCTGATCACTGTTTCCCAAAGCCCAAGGTGACGTCTTGTTTTGTCCCAACCAACAGTCCCAAACATATTCAGTTTACTGTCACAGACGACTAAATAAACCAGAAAATATTCACATCTAAGAAGCTGGGTTTTTTTTTCTTAAAGAATGACTCCAAACGATTGATCAACCAATTGTTGCATCTCTAAATAAGAATAAGAAGAAATAAGAAATAATCTTAATTTTCACCAGGGGGACTGGTCTGACATACAGTAATAAAGCAATAAAGGTGTTGAGTGAAATGTTATATGTGACAGGAAAAATGGCTAAAATGATCAAACTAAGATCCAGGTTGAGATATTCCAGGATGCAGGAATGATTAAATAAAATAAGCAAAAATAAAAAGAAATCGGCGCCTAAACCATTGAAAATTTCGAGAAAAGAACTAATTAAAAAAGAACTTTTGTATAATTGGAATTATTAATCACGTTGGCAACATACTGTATTTCAAGATGTCAAGATTCAGGATCAGTCATGTAGGCTGCTGAACATGATCAAAGAACATCACAATAATGCAGGTTTGCCTTTATTTCATTTGCTTTAAGAAGTTATTACAAGATTCATACAAACAAAATAATTTAGAAGAAAATCTCAATTGTTTTATTAGGTTTGTAATTAAGGCTGTTGCAAGATTACACACAAAGATGCGAATGTCACTCTCAGAATACTTCCCTCATTTATCTACATGTGTGAGGACGATATGAAAAAATCATTTATACACATGCACAAGAAAGAAAGGTGAAAGTGAATGAGAGAGAGAGAGAAAGAAAGAAAGAAAGAAAGAAAGCTGGACATTTTAAACACGGTTTGGAACAAAACAGATGGGCTATACTTCGCTCCCATTGGTTTTCAGAGGAGCAGGGAGGAGGAGGCGGAGGCTCATTTGATCGATAAGCCTTTGATGATCAAGTGAGGCTGCGTGTGAGCTTGTTTGCTTTCATGTTTCTGTTTACAAATGGCTTTCAATAACTTACGTGAAATCCAGTTATTGCTAATGCTCACAGCATGCTGGCTGACATACGATATGTCACAGCGGTTTGCAATGTTGGAGGCGGCTAATCAGGCAACCTTGGACAGAGTTTAACTGCATGTGTTTGAAACAGGCCGTGTGTGTGTGTGTGTGTGTGTGTGTGTGTGCGGACTGGGCACTGGAACAGTTTTCTGTGGTAGGACAGTATAAATATGCATCTTTCTGTGTGAGTGTGAATGTGTTTTTGTGTGTGGGCGGATACGTGTATGGATGGATGTATTTGTGTGTGTGTGTGTGTGTGTGTGTGTGTGTGTCTGCGAGCTCTATGAAGCCTTTGAGACGCTGATTTTCATTTCTGAGAAAAGTTTTTAAGTTAGTTCATTTTGTACACTGCGATGGACAAGCCTGTGTGTGTGTGTGTGGGGGGGGGGGGGGGGGGGGGGAGGGTCCATTTGCATGAGTGTCTGCGTGTGAAGTGTGTAACATCAGCTCTACAGAGGGGCAGATATGGTGCTACTTGCTGGGCCTCCCGCTGAGTTACAAAGTGAATACCTTATCACTTAAAGGCAGAGCTTTCACGCGCTACACTCCGCATTAACACACGCATACACGCGCGCACACTTTCAACAGCTCCTTTCCTATCCATCAACATCTTAAAATCTCTCTCTCTCACTGGCCACACACACACACACACACACACACACACACACACACACACACGCACGCACGCGCACACACAGGCCCTCATGTGTATGCTACACGGCTAGCAGCGGAGCTAAGATCAAACTGCTAAACCGCTTTTAATGTCAAGACACATGAAAACAAAACGCACTGCCTCTGTATCAGAGAGCCGAAGGGTGGGAGGTTTGAGGGAGTGGGGGGAGGTGGGGGGAGGTGGGGGGGTGGAGGTGGTGGTGAGGTTCAGATAAGGTGGTCTGCATTCATAAAAACCCCAAATAAGTACTTGGAGATGGAGGAGAAGTTGTTTAAAGAATGTACAAAGATTTTCGGCAGAATGGCCCGTTGGTCACCGTACAGGAGGAGAACAAAGGCAACAACATCATCCAAATGCCCCTGTAGACACATGTTGTCATGGTAACACTTAATTAAACGCTATGTTAAGTGACAGTAGGGGTTTAAGGTAAGGTTAGGGGTCGATAGTGTTTTATTGCATCAGAAACAAGAATGAAATATGCAAATCCAAATCCTTTCCAATCCCTCATTATAAGTCAAACTTAATTTAACTTATAAATAACCACAACTCAACTACAGTTTTGAGTGGACGCCTAATTAATGTTAACAAACTGTAGCTACAACCTGAAAATGAGATGTGCTGATTTATTGGCACTTTTTGAGGTTTGGATGTTGAAGGAGGTCAGAAACTGATAATTAAGACCATTACAGGGAAATGTGCACAGAATTATGTGCAACACATGCAGGTTTTTTTTTTTTTTACATCTCATGTAACTGTGCAGCCATAAAAATGCTGTCTTTTATTTGAGTGCTTGGCTCAGTGTGATTGTGACGCAAGTTTAGCATTCTTTTAAAATGCGCCTGACGTGACTTTTAAGACGAGGCGGATCGTTCTGTAATCTTCAACACAGCATGAACAACCAGTGTAAATCATCTACTGGGGAAACACGGACGACTTTTGCTGTTCTTATCACTTAATATCTAAATTGACCTACAATCCACGCTGCCTCTTTTCTATCTGTCCTCCTTTGAAACAGCTTTTATCTGCTGTTTCTCTTCTATCTGTCGCTTAATGACTCTGCTGCCTTTGTAACTACTGTTTATCACCACTTGATACACACAAAAGGTTTTTCACTCACTTCTCTTTACATCTGGAGTCACATTGCTCTGTTTTGGGAAAACGAAATGGGGAAATTTTATATTTTCAGCAGCAGCAATGACATTTTGCAGGGAAAATCCCAAAACTGGGTAGTTACATGACAATACAAAAGTAAAGCATCACGGTATCCACAGCTAAAAGCAAAGAGTGCAGGAGTCTAAATGAAAAAAATACACTGATTAGAAAAGCAATGAGTACAACATCTGGCCAGTACAGTAAGAGACACACACACAGTCCAGCAGATGTGAGTACTCACATCGACACAGTCACGGCTCAACCAGAATATACAAAAAGTGTGAATGGTTGCACACAAATGGCACTCACTTAACACATTCTACGTACAGTGCATGTAGACACACGTGCTTCCTCGATACCTTTTGTACATATGGATGCAAACACACACACACACACACACACACACGCAACACATCTGTGCAGGGCTGCTAGGAGCCTTCAAAAGTAGCTGTGGCTCCGTTTCACGTGCTGAGGTTGATGTAGCCGTTTTGCTGTAACATTATAGCCGCAAAATCGTCCATTTATGTTTCCTCTCTTCCTCGGGGTAATTAGCTGGCCTTGAAGTGGCTTTCGCTGCGCCTTCCTTTTTTTACACACACTCAGGGAGGCTGACTGAGAGCACTCATTTAACCCATAATTATCAACCCCTCTGTATTTAAAAAAAATCCCCCCCCTCTCCTCTCCTCTCCTCACCCCACCACACACACACACACACACACACACACACACTCACACAAAACTTACACATAATTACCTTCGCTGAAACAGACAAGTTTGTACATGCATGTGTAAGGACACACACACACACACACTTGAAAAAGATGGAATAACACTTATGGCATCTTTGAATCGCTATAGCAGATATGTTACTAGTAAAAAAGAAACCAGAGGAGTTACACACGTGTTCAGGTGTACACACACACACACACACACACACACACACATACAGTGAAACACAGACAGATGCAATGGAAGGAAAAGTGCACTCACCCTTTAATTTACAGGAGTACATTTACAGGAGTTACCCACCCTTGCAGACTGACATAAATCGTCAGAAAATAAATTTATAGTACCAATTAATAATAAATACAGGGTTTTTTTTTTCTGCGTACCTCAACTGTCACCAACTGAGCCTTGATTTATTTATGTTTTAGTATGAAAATAATATGCACAAAGGCTCATCTGCATATAGGAAGCACTGGTTATGACTCAAGGCCAGATCATGCTCTTTCAGAAGTGTTGTTAGGACAGTCTGAAAGGACTGAAAACGTTCTGATGGAGAAGCTGCGTCACCGAAACAACAGTCACACTCACTTTCTGCAGTGATTGGCCGATAGGTGTGAAAACAGGCAGAGCTCGTAAGGCTACATATTCTTATGTCTCTAAAGTCCCCCTCACATTCCTGCTTCTTCCGCTGCGCGCGCTCACTATGAATCACACCCGAAAATCTGGATTTACACGACCATATGCTTGTTGCGGCGGCTGCGTTGTTTTCCCTAAATGTCTCGTTTGTCCATTGCGTGCAAACTTCCAGAGAAGGGGAAAGAACCGAGAAGCTCAAAGCGATCTGTTGAGTCAACACAAGCAACCACTGATGATCTCTTCATTGCATCTAGTGATGTGCATTCTGCTTTCAATGACCAGCATGTGTATCATCCTGCTACGTTCTCCTTTCACAACAGTGATCTTGAAACATTTAAAGCGACGCTCTCAAGTTTTTGCCTGCGATGGATGATGTTTTGGTAAAGGCGAGGTAGCAGCTTTAAAATCCCTCTGTGGGGGAAAAAATGCTTTTTTTAATAGTGTCAAACTGATGTCTTGGATTCTTTTAAAGGGTACACTGTGGAGTTTCTGACCACTAGTCGTGCTATGTGTCAATGTTTTTATGAGCTTTTGTTTCTACATGCACAGAAATGTAGCAGAGACTGCGAGCTGGTAAACACTGGTGTAACAATACACTATTTAAATATTTTTGCAGATGTTTTGTGAAAAAGGAAACGCATTCAACACATTTGCAAGAACTCAAATATGCACACAGTGTCTTTTAGTGAGAAAATGTAAATATAACAGGAAAGCTCTGCAGGGTTCCTTTAACTGAAGTTACACAATGTCTTTAAAAGTGAAGAAAAACACAACTTTATATTTCACACATATTGGTGCATATTTGTTGCTGTTTGACACTTTTATAGTAGAGCTGATATTTCTTTGTATCGCTGTACATACATTAGTCATGTAAGCAGTCATACACAGGAAGAAACCCCAGCGCCAAACACCAACAGCGGCCGCGCTGAATAATAAATCTCCTGTTGGTTGATTACATCAAAGATGTAATTACCTCAAAGACGCGATCACTTTAATTTCCCAATTTTTATTCCATTTTTATAATTCCAATTAGATATCAACACCTTTTTAAGTGCGTCAGGAAATCGTAAATGTAGCCCTCAGTCTCTCTGTAGTCTCATTTCACTTGAAAGGCCTTTGATTTATCAGCATATTGTTGCTGCCTTTTATCTCCACTCTATTTGAACAGAAATCTGCTGCTGAATACAAGAGTTAATAGGATCTAAGACATCACTTGTTTGTAACGACGGCCCTCCACCTTGACCCTGACACGCACACACGCGTATGTATGCATTTCACATACACATGCGTGCAAAGAAACGCAATTGCAAGCTCACGAGTGCGCGCACACAAACACACCTTCATTTAGAGAACCTTACGCCTCTAATGTATTCTTTAGTTTTCAGATGACACACTAAGTAGATCCGTCTCTTTTTATATTTGAAGCGGAAATTAAAGCATCCTCTCCTTTGTCCCCCCCCCCTCCCCCCTCCCCCCTCCCTTCCAGAGTGCTTTTGATTCTGTCTTTAATCTCACATTTCACGGAGATAGCACATTAAAAACACTCATTCACTCTCTTTCTCTGACGATCACTTTGCCTCAGTGTGGCAGAAATGAAAAAAAAGCAAAAAAAACAAAAAAACAAAACAAAAAACATGTCGCTGGGAATTAATGGTGGATTCACCTTGCTCTCAGCAATCCTTTCAAGTGTCTGCAATCAAACCGCCTTGCAGGAAAGAGCTTTCTCACAAGAGATCTGAGCATGACAGCGCCATGTTTTGTCATCAAATGAATCGCGCTTAGTACTTAATAAACAGTGCGACAAAGACAAATGAAAACAACCATTTATAAAATCATGTTTTAGTTTGTGCATCACTGTGGATCTTTGAATTAACTATCACAACAGATGTGCCTGATGGCTCCTTTAAGGGAATAATTGCGTTGGTTGTGGTGCAACTTGAGAAAAAAAAATGCCATTTGGAGATATAAAGTATCCACATTCTTTATGTAGTACATTCAGGGCTGTTTCTACTGTTTGCTGTTTTTGATGACTAAATAAATGAAAGTGAAGTAAAATAGTAACTTGAAGAAATGAAATATGTTTTCCCACTTTGACAGTTTGAATAGCAGCTTGTTTGCAGCCACATTCAGTAACCAGGTTGCAGTCGGCACGTTCAGACTGACATTAGCCATTCATGAAAAAAACGCAGCCTGCTTATTCATTTGAGGCCAGTCTGGCGTAGATTTCCTCAGCTTAAGAACGCTGTTTCTTGGCCATTTATATGAGAAACCAGGTTTCTAATTGGCTTTTTACAGGTTTGCATGTCCAAGACTTCAGTAAGGGAAAGTAACAGCAGAGCAGCTGGATGAAACAATGAGTCCTTGTATATAAAATAAATCCATCCAAAGTCAGGCTAAAACTGAAACTAACAAAAAGTAGCCAAAAGTAAACGCTGAACATTTGGCTATTTGTTAAATTCAGACACATTTTCACTGTGCTCTGCTCCGACACACACAGCAAAGAAAAAGACAGTAAACAAACTGACCCTGCTGACCAGACAGAACGATTCAGCAGACAAGTGCTCGCAATAAATATTTACCAAAGTGGACATTTTAATTGTATTTGTAATGCTGAAAAAACTAACTTACATATAAAACAGAAAACTGTAGCTGTGTCCAGAACAATCGATGCAGTCAGCTATTCAGTGGAGAAAACCCTTTATCAATGATTATTTCACACAATGTAGATGGATTTTTTTGCAGTACAGTGAGAGAGCATGTCACATGTCAAGGTAATTGGAAGTGGATCTTTTTTTTTTGCACCTCATCAGTGTCCTTTAAAGACACAAATGCTTTGCTCTCTGCTTCCTCTGAGAGGTCAAAAGTTAGGGTCAGTGCTTGAGTGATGAATAGCCAGACACACACACACACACACACACACACACACACGTACACACACAGTACACGAGTGTTGGGGTTTGTGGGTGAACAGGAGGGGGAAAAAACCTGTGAGTCTAAAAGCTCGGTAAAATTCCCCACACCTGCATGCAGAGAGAAAGTGCAAAAGAGAAAGAAACACAGAAAGAGAAAGAAAAGATAACAGCTGAAGGGGAAAACGAGGTGGCAACTCCTCACAACCTGAGAATCTCACAGAGCATTTGATCCCATGGGAACTCCTGGCCTAGCTTTGATATTAGATTAGATTGGTTTAAGATTAAATTCGAGGCAATTTGATCAAAAAAGCACCTCTGTGTGAAATACCTGAGCTGCTTTACACTGAGTAGAACAATTTTGAACTGTCCTGTATGACTAAGGTTTCAGTCTTTAGCTGAAAGGAGAGACTCTACAGTATGTCATTTGATTTCTGAGGGTGAAAATGTTGATTACTTGCCAGAAAATCTCTTCAGTTGTCCAGAGAGAGAGAGAAAAATGATGTTTATGGAAAACAAACATATACAGGAAAGAGAAATATAGATTTTCCATAATCTTTAAACAACTGAGACATTTAATTCAACTTTTATAATTATCTAAGCAACTCCTTTTACCTGGTATGTTACACTTGATAAATACATAAACCTGCACTTTTACATGAGCAAAGGTTGAAATAGAAACAGTCTCAAACTCTTCAGCCAGAGTACTTTTACCATTTTTTATGACTCTATGAATGGCAAAGTCAGTCTATCTGTCGGCCGGTCGACATGTTACGTCGTTAGGTTTTTTTTTTTTTAACTGATACACCGAAGAAACGTTTATATCGAGCATATTTGCAAATTGTTCTCTGCCAACACAAAATGTTCATATGGAAAAGTTGTCATGGTTACGTTAAGGCAACTCAAAGCACTCGGTTAAGCTTAGAGATAGACTGCGGTCGTGGCAGAATATAGAAAAGTCGACGCCGGCTTGAAGCATGATGCAAGACGCATTAACATTTTCAAAAGCAGTAACTTTTTGTGTTGATCAAAACAGGGAGTGGGATGTGGGATGTGAGCCCTGGTCTCCGGCGTCCTTATACATTTACACTTGTGTGCAGTACATCCACCGCTGCTCCACACCCTACATTGCCCCCAGTACCACCAGGGTGACCTGCTCTGCCCCTCATGACCCCCCACAGCCTGTCCCACCCCAGCAGCCAGTCTCAGCGAGTAGGTCTCCCAATCTGGAAGTCATTGCCTTCTCCAGACTCAGGAGCCCAAAATGAGAGCCTCTTAGTTGGAGGTTTGGGCAACATCAAAGCCCAGGCAACCATAACAACGCAGCTATGTTTAAAAAAGGGCCAAACACCCCCCCCAACAAGCCCGCCCACTCCCCAATTACTTACACACACACACACAAACACACACACACACAAATGCTCATATGCATGCATGAATGCATGTATGCAAAGACACGCCCAGTGGTGTGCATGCAGATACACACACAAACACACACACACACACACACACACACACCATCGTCCACTGCTGCCACACACCACTGGAACATCTGGGCCGTGGCCATGATGAATCAGTAACCACCACTTGTAACTAACAGACAGAACAGCTTTGTGTGTGTGTGTGTGTGTGTGTGTGTGTGTGTGTTACTAAACATACTACAACAAGAATTAATGTTCAGAGACGTTAATGATTGCAGTTTTTACTCAGCATCACGTTTTTAGCCTCTTTTTTTCTGTTTATCACAGCAGATTTATCTTACATGTGAATGGTTTATTTGCAGGATCAAGAAGGATGTAACAGCATGAATTTGTGCTTTCTTGGGTACTTTTTTAGTTTTGACATATTAATCTGGATCAAAATAGTTACGACGCATATAAAATCTGATCTCCACTCATAACATTCTCATTATTTAGACCATTAGGATCAAGGACACCAAATTTAATCACCACTTTTCCTTCTACTTCAATTATTTTTGATGACACAGAGGTCAGAGACTCTGTACTGTATCTCTGGGGGGATTTTGAGGGACTTATCCTCTGTGAAGTTTCTACTATTATAGGAAAGAATATATAAGAAAAATGGTGGATATTTAAATGTGGCTACTTTTAGGGTAACGGTAAATAAATCACAGGGGGATTCGACATTTCCTCACCAGAATTTTGTTCCTGGAGTGTGAAGAGGGCTTTCAAACTACATCCAAATGTTACAAAACAACCTTGACAGAAAACAAATCCAAACACATTTTACAGACTTTATTTTTGGTGTCTGGTCAAAGTCCTCTGGCGAGGTGGGATGGGCGGATTTGGACTCATGGAGTATTTCTAAAATCCTGGCTACAGCCCTGACTTTTACGTGCATTCGTGCATTTGCACTGCTGCTACTATTACTACAACTACTAATGCAGCTTCTGCTACTGAAACTACTACTACTATTTATAATAATGTTTACATAGTATCAGCAGTAGAAGAGATAGTAGTGGTATAATTATCAGTAGTAGAAGTAGTCATAGCAACAGTCGAAATGGTTGTTTGTCTTGCAGACTTGCAGTTGAAAGGCTAAAGTGTGAAACCTTTAGCTTTTTTTGTATTTTTTTTCATATTTTATCCTGTAATTGCTTTTCTATTCTTTCTTATTCATAATTAATTCATTTTTTTAGGAGAGATCTTTATACAAGCCTTCAGCTTCTCATCTCTACTGTTTTTTATGTATTATTTAAGCGTATGAGGATACTATCTTTCATCCTTCCATTATCAACATTACTAGTGCAAATAATAATAATAGAGTTGCAGCAGTAGCAGAGGATGCAGTACTGATGCTAGTAATAGTAGTGGTTGTAATAGAAGCTCTAGTATTGATCAGACTTGAGTGAAAGAGAGAAAAGAAACAGGAAGGAGTGCAGAGAGATTCACTTTTCACACTTAATCTGACATCACAGCTCAGGTTCACTTCAGTGAGAGAAACCTCTATGAGAGGCGACGCTCGGCTCTGCTGCAGCTGGCTCCAGGCCATGGATATGACTGGGTGCAAAATCAAATCCAACCAGTGCGATGGCATTTAGAGATGAGTTATCACTCTCTTAATGAGTGGACAGAGACAGCCAAACAGACAACTTTCCCTTCTGAGTGCGAGACAGCGGTGGCGCTTTCGCTCGGCAGAAGTGACCTCTAATGATTGGTCCTGAAGAGAGCTAATTAATGGTGTACTTGTTTATTTCCATCAGAAAGTTCCACAATTAACAACTTGTCGTGACATCTTTGCAATCATCCGCAACAAAAATATTGACACAGGGAGTCGGGAGGAAATGAGCCGACCACAGAGGACGTAAATCCTCTTTGAGACACACTTCCTCCAGGGTTTGGTTTCTCTCAAACAATACTGTAGATACGACTACTTCAGGCCACAGCCATATTTGTCTGTCTTGTGGGAGCCGTTAGCAGACACATTAAAAAAAAATCTAGCGGTTTGATAACAGCATTGTCAAAATGGCACAGAGGGCTCGCCGTGGCGGAAAAGGCGTCTGTGTTTGCATTTATTCTCAGAAAAGCCAGTCAGGATTGTTTCCAGTGCGAAATGTCAAACTTCCACAACTGTGTTTATCTGACCTGATTTATATGGTGGCTGCGGTCTGGGATGAAAGATTTACCCAATCATCAAGAAAAAATAAAAGTGACCTTTTGGTGGATCTCCTCCTACCTACTGTACTGTATGAGGGAAGGAAATGCAGAGCCTCAGAGCTTTTGGTTTTTTTTTTTTTTTTTCTTCTCAAAGATCCCCGGTGTGATTGCGATCCCATCCGCAGGTTATGCGGTCCCGTCCCATGCTGAGATGACTGAGCGTGTCTATCTCTCACTCATAGTGAAACTGTTCCTCTACGGCTGCCGAGGACAGCTTTCACTCACAGCTCACCCTAAATACCAGACCATGTCCCCAAATGGGAAATGCCGCTACACATAAAAAAAAAAAAAAAAAAAAAAAAAAAAACCCTGCAGTGACGCGTTTCCGATGTGCCAGTATCTATTTATGACACAAACATGGCCACCAAATAGCACAAGAAAAAACTGGCACAGTTCACGGTTACAGCTTTTTTTTTTTTTTTTTTTTTGTAAAGATATATAGATAACTGATTCACAAAGTCACATGAAGAGGCAGGTTCTGAAAGAAATACATCTCACATTCAATCCAATTATGTAAAGCAAAGGATTTGAAAGAAAAAGAAGGTGAATGAAAGGGCATAAAAGATTTTTAAGTGTGCTGTTGATGGGATACAATTATTATACAACACTACTAAAACAATTTAAACAATTTATCCAGAAATAACTTGAAAAACACCAAAAAAAGTATTAAACATGGAGACACATTACGTTTCTTCATCTTTAAATCATCATTTTATGAGAGATTCTAATAAATGTTTGTGTATTTTTATGAAACATTTAAAACAGTACATGTGATTTTGTCTCTTTTTATGCACATGCAGGTTTGTACCTACACGTACTTTACAACGCGTATGTGTATTTCTAACAAAACATGTGACCTTCATGTGCTGCGCGTGTTTGCGGCGGTCGAGGCGTTGACGAGGCGGATGTACATGGCTGACTCTACATGTAGGCTAACTGTTGTTGAGTGAAGTTTTTGGGGGAAGCAGACAACTCAATCAGCTTACATGCTTCCTGCCCTCCGGGGCCACCGGTTCACTTCACGTGCACGGTGCTTTTCTGTCTGATCTGCTGCTTTGATGTTTGTATCAAAATAATCTCATCCCTGGGCGTTTGCGTGATATGGGAGCATTGAAGGCCATGCAAAAGAAACACCTGGGGGGGGGCAGAGTGTGCTGAATGGCCTTAACATCCCTGAACCCAAACGGGAATATTTTTTGGATACGCCTTTTTTTTAAAAATTTGAGCACACACACACACACACACACACACACACACACACTATATGGTGCCATAAGAAAAGGACATCTATTTTTTGATAAGTGAGATGCAAATTTGCATTTCATTTATTTAAATTTATTTCACTCTCCAGAACTCCACATAAAATCAAACAAAAAACCAAATTAAATGAAACATAAATCTAAACTGTTTCATATGAAAAAAAAACTGACAAGTGCTGACAGTAGAGCTGGTCATGAGGTCACTGCTGTGTAAACTTTATTCAGCGTGTTGACCTCTCGCTCTGTGTCACTACAATACCACACAGCAACTGTTTCTTACTCAACACTCATGCAGGCCGCTACAGTTTTGACATCAAAGGACAGTTGAAGTCCATCTTCATTACATAACCGTGCACGATGACGCGGCCGAGTCTGCTGCTGAAAAAAAAGTTTGAATGAATTGAATATTTTCATTCCTGTGTCAAACCCTATTAAGTCATGGCCTCGTGGGGAAACTGCTAGAGGATCAACTTGGAGCACATTTATACCATCGTGTTCAGACTTTTTAAAAAACTGAGTTAAAGGGCTGAACTGTTCCTTTAAATCAAAAGCTTTGTTGGTAAAGCTAAACTGAAGCCTGCATTCGTCAGTCATGTACAGCAGGCTGGAGCATCTGCAGACATTTTCAGGAAAAGCTTTTTTAATGGACAACATAATATGAAAAGCACTTATTTAATGCCTCATCAAGATGACGGACTTTTTCCTTTTTCCAGTTTCCACATTCAGGCAGCCTGAATTTGTCTCTGTGTTCTGGCCAGGTGAAAGGTGATATAAAGTTCTGGATGGTAAATTTGCTCAACAACACTGCACATTCTCACTTTAGGTTTATCACTCTCAAATAAAATGAAGTGTGTTATTTGTCTGACTAACTCTACAGGACAATTCAGGAGGAAAGGGTGGGGACAAAGCAGGAATTTCAAACTCAAACGCAGCCAGAAAACACACAAACCAACAGCAGACTCTGTGTGGAAGAGGCGAGTCATCAGATGACATCAGTGACAAACCAGAGCCCCGGGGCCGCTGCCCAATCAGCTCATTCCTTTCATCGTCTCTCAGGAAGATCAAGCAGTCCCAACTCAGGACCATTTAAAGAGCTATCCTTCACCAAAGATTACGGTTGTTGTAACAAGAAGCGGTTATTTATCAGCGCTGATGACCAGTGTCCGCACTGAGCGCTGACACGCTACACTTCAAAGTTCTTCTCAGAAGTCTCGATGCACGCCGACACCATTCTTCATCTCGGAGGGAAGAGCAAAGGTCCAAAGTGGCGATCTTTGACCTTTGTAGACTTCAAACTGACTAAAGACCAGGATTCAGGACAACAACTGTACTGTTTTTCTGGTTTTAATTCTCACAGTGCTTCAGATGTGCTTTAAATATTTGTGCTCACATCGTACTAAGTGATTTATTCATTTATTTCTGAATCAAATGTTGTTTTTACTTTGGCAACAAGTACTTTTCCTGCCAATAAAGCACATTTGAATTGAAACTGACTAAAAGAGGGGATCACTAGAAATAGGAAATGCAGAGATAAGAGATGAAAGAAGGGGAATTAATTATAGTTTATTCCGCCAATTAATCATCTGCTCTATAAAATTGTCAAATGTCCACCACAGTTTCTCAGAGCCCCAAAAAGTTGCTTTTTGTTCGACCAACACAAAACCACAAAGATATTCAATTTATCGCAGACGACTAACAAAACCAGCAAATAGTGATGTTTGCAACCAGAACAAAAGCTGGAGCCAGTTTCATTTCTGCTTTAAAAACAATCAAAACTGTTGCACATTCATTGTCTGTTTGTTGACTTATCAGCTAATTGATTAAATGTTTCAGCTGTAGACTGAAAAACAAAAAGGGAGACAGGAAGAAAACCAGAAGAGAAGAAGAGATGGCTGGACATTCAGATGGATCATGTGGGGGGAAAAAAGGAGAAGATAGAGGTAATGACAGAGTGATGGATGGATGGATGGATGAAAGTGTAGAGGGAGGGGTGGATGCTGCTCTCTCTCTCCTTTCATGTTCTAATTTATTCTGTCTGATTAATTCCTTTTACCCCAGCGGCTGGAGCGATTCCTCTGGATGTGCAGTGCGCCCCACCTCCCAGCAGCCCCTGCTCTCCCTCTCTCTCTCTCTCTCTCTCTACTGTACCTCTTTTCCTCTCTCGCTCTCTCAGCCCACCTGCTGGGCTGGTCCCCTCTCTGCACGCCAGCGGTGCGGCAGTGAGGAAACAGAGCAGGCATGCCGTAACCATGGCGACCATAACACTGCTTCAACCGCAGGCCGCAAAAAGTCCCAGCTCTGATCTAAGATCAGTCACTCTACTTATTTCATTTTGTGCGTACAAAACACAGATAAATGCAGGTTTTAGTCATTAAAGGGTCAGTTTATTCAAAATTTCTCACATCCACTTTCATCTATATAGGTAGTTTTGGTTTTATGTGCCATGGTTTTGATTTGTCATTACTGGGAATGAGTGAGAAAATACTTGACTTAATAATTGATTTTAGGGAATTGGCCCTTTAAAACAGCTCTTTCTACAAACAGTCTACAATGTTGGTAATTTTCCGCTGACCGCATGAGGTTTCTTTTTTTAGTTGTCCATAAAAACTCAACCCTGACTGACTGGATCAGAAGGCAAGAGGTTAAATATGTTAAGCATGACGCACTAAAACATTATCTGTGACCATGGTGACCTGTCCAAACAGGCGATCAAACTGCGATCACAAAGCTGTGGCTATAATGAGCCTGAATGTTACACTGCGTTTACTCAACCAAGAAAAAAAAAAAAACTGATTTCACAGTTAAACTCGAAGAAATTATAAGGACACAGACTTTACTGCTTCTGTGAGTGTGTACAGTCGTGTGTTTGAACAGCTTAAGAAAATAAATTGAATGTTACAAGACTCCTTTCACCAGAAGTGAACAGTTTCAGCCAAAGAATATCAAATGGACTTGAAAACTCTACGCTGGAGTTTCGTCCAAACACCTGGAAAAACAGCTTTGGTTTTCCTCTCTACTCTCATTTATCGTTATAAGTTGTTGTTACCACAAGTGGTTTGGCTCGGTCTCAGGGGGATATGATGCTTTTCTGTATGATGGATAACGCCTGCAGTCAGTTACTGTTACGCAGCTGCATCTGCCCTGCTGGAGTGTCCTTGAGCAAGACACAGAAGCTCTGATCTGTCAAGTAGAAATATGACTAAATTATGGCTTTAAGCATATTCTTACACATTACATTACACTCCAGGTTGTTTCTTCAGTTATTTTCTCCATGCTATGACTATGTACTGTTTGACTGCTGGAGCATTTCATTCTAAAAGAAGCTCATCTCATCTTTAAAATGAGAAAAACTGTTAAAATTCAGAGTTGAAATGCATTTCACCCCGTGCTCACACATCTGATCACATATTATCCTCCCTCTTCTATCATCCCTGCCTCTCCCTGGTGTGTATCGAGTCCAAACCATGATGGTAAAACATATTCCTCTTTTTTTTTCTTCCGCTTTCTCTCTCTTTCTACAATGCCGAGATGCACTTCATGTGTTTGGCAAACATCCTCGCTGTAGTTTGACTGGCTTGAATTATAGATAGGAGACGCGAGCCACCCGCTGCTTGTTTGTTTGTTCAAGACTTTGAGTAAGCAGAGGGAACGCATGACGGAGCGAGGGAGAGAGAGATGAAATGGGACGGACAGTGCAGAGGGAGATGAATAAAAAAAAAAAAAAAAGAAGGAAAGAAAGAAAGAAAGAGGGCGAATGCATGAAAGACAAAAAAGACGAAGAGGGAGGAAGATGGAAAAAAATTGCTGGAGAGACAGATTAAGGTGAAGGAATCAAATCCATGAGAGCTTGTTGAGCACATCGGAGTTTTAATCCTATACAGAATGAAAGTGTTCATGGTACTGCGATCCAACCCAGGAAACATTTTGACACAGAACAGATGATACGACCAAAATCAAAGTTAAAACGTCTGTATTTATCCTTAGCGGCCTACAACATGCACTGTTTGGCGGAGTATCTGTTTGTTATCAGCTCAAACAGCTCCCGCTGTGATTGTAAGATGGTATTTAGTGTGCTGTAGCAACATTTTGAAAAAGTTTTGAGGTTGATGTTGAACTTGGCCTCGTAGACAGCACCGTCCATCATGTTCTTGCTGTGATCACACAAGAAAAAACAAGAACGAAAAACACAAGAAACAAGAAAAGATTAAAAGGGGACATATATTTTTGTGTTTTTATGTTATATTTATACTTTTATGATGTCCAGGGTCAAAAACTAAAAGTCAGCCTGCTCTGAACGCTTCGCTTGCAATGTTACGCCTACTTCCTCCTCGTGATGACGTCAGATTGTTCGCACATGCCCACACACGCCCATCCGTTCCGTAGCCTTTGTTGCTAAGGTTGTTCCGTGGGTTGTTCATGTTGTCCACTCGCATATTTCCGATCGGATTTGGACCTGAACATGTACGGATGTATTTAAGAAGTTTCGATTTTGAGTGAAGAACGAGAAAAAGAAGTGAAATCCTCCTATTACTACTCTTTGTTTACGTGGCCTCCGGAACTGGCCAATCAGAACAGAGTGGGCTCATCAGAAGTGGGGTCTTAAAAAGACAAAAACTGCCTGTTTGAGACAGAGGCTGAACTGAGGGGCTGCATAAAGGACCAGTACAAGATAAATAAGGTATTTTTAACTGTAAATCATGCAAAGTTATTCTAGAGCCCCAGAAGATAAATATAGATCTGGACATGTGCATGACACGTGCCTTTTAAGAAAAATAATGAAAAAAACAGAAAACAATAGAAGAAAATCAAAAAGAGAAGTGAGTGACACACACGCCGCCATCGCCATCATGGTGGCAGAAAACAACCCGTTAAAAAGTCACTGCACCCGAAGCCATAATTGTTTGTTACCGAGTGCGGCCTTACATCACTGACCACCCGTCCCTGCTCTGCAACTCAGCGGCGGTTCCTCTGAATCCAAGGGGGAACCCTCCTCTGCCCATCCAGATCACATTACACAGGGCTCAGGGCTCTGATGTGGCTTCAGAGAGAGAGAGCGTACAAACCCCGGCCCACAACCACACAGACCAGCTCAGTGCAGGCCTCGTCCTGCGGTCTTCTTGCTATGAAAGAATATTTTTGAATGCCTTGTACATTCCCTAACTGTACCCCCCCACACACATGCTGCTCTCATTTAGATGGGCTTTTTATGATGGGGGGCAGGGGGGTGGGGGGTGGGGGGGGTGCAAAGAATGCCGGTGGTTGTGACAAGTTATTCTGAAGGGTTGCACACAGCATCGGTTTTCACTTTTGGACAGAAGGTTCTGGTGAGTTCTGGTAGGAGCTGGGAAGAACCGAGGATAACTAATCACTGTCAGAGGGTGAGGGCGGTGAGCAGACTGTAGCTTTAGTGTTTCTTGAAGGCAGGAATAAAGTTATTGTTGCAGACCCACAGTCTTCTTCTTTTCGGATGGTAAGCTATCTCAAAAACTATTGATTATTCTGTCAGTTATATTCTCAATTAATTGATCAGTCGTTTGGTCGTTATAAACTGTCCGTAAAAGGGGAGAAAAGTCGATCACTGTTTCCCCACAGTGCCCAACAGTCCATAACCCAAATATATTAAGTTTACTATCATAGAAGAAACCAAAAAAGAGACTTTTCTGTCAACTGACTAATCGATTAATCGACTTTTAGTTGCAGCTGAAGAGAAAACTTGAGAAAAACTGGTCAAAAAAGGACTCGTATATCACAAAGACTGAGGGCAGCACTCTGTCCAACTACCTTACCTAAACAGGAAGAGATTCTTTCCAAAATGAAATAACCATCAATTAAAAAATATCTATCCCATTAAAGGGCAGGTCCATTATTTTTTGTTTTATTAAGGTTTTTATATCATTCTGTAGCCAGTAGTGTTCCATATGTATTCAAATTTCTGGTTTCTGACGTTGCTACATATAAACCGATATAAACCCTCTAGCCTGCCTACACAGTAGCCACAGAGACGGCCTGACCGCTCACTGTGTGTCGCTGCTCTAAGTTTAAGAAAATAAATAAACTCTGAGCTCTCCTCCCGCCAGTAAACGGCTCCAGATCAGAGCAGAATCCGGTGCGACTCGCAGGTGTTATTTGTCCCGAAGCTCCAGCTCTGCTCCCGGCTCTCTCCTCCAGAGCTCCCGGCTCTCAGCAGCTGTCTGTCCCTCCGCTCCGTTCTGGTGCGTTCATAAACATCTCACACACTCAGACTCAACACTGCGACATCGCTCGTAGTTTATCTTGACTGAGTGGGCGTTTCCATTTAAACAACCCGAAAAAAAAAAAAACGCAGACGCAGTCGTCCTCCTTTAAATATACCTAAATGGAGTCGTGATGAATGTTAACACCTGTGTTTCACAAGTTAAAAGGACAATAAACACATAAATCTGAATCTCCTCCATAACAAATATTTAAGCAAAGTCTGTGGTAAGAATTCACAGACTCACATGTCTTTATGTGGCTACTACTGTGCTTGATGCCTTATAATGGATCACACACACAGCAGATAAACAGGACAAAGACAGAACTGGATGTGGAGGGAGTGAAAACCAAAAACTACAAAGGAGAGCTGAAGACGGAGGAGAGGATACACACATTAATGTACAGATGCGCGGGTAAATATAGTGTTGAATGGATGTCTAAGAACATGGATAAATAATTGAGATGTTATAACTGATAAATAAACAAATGGACTAATGGATGAATAAAAAGAAGAAAACTGATTACAAAAGGAACCTCCACACACACACACACACACACACACACACACACACACACACACATCACCCCATTACTACATCGTCAGCCCTCACCTTTTCATCCATCTCCCTTCTACACATCAATTAAATCCCTTTCCATCAGCTGGGTCTTGTACTGTATTAGCACCCAGCCTTCCCTCTCTGTCTGTGAGTGAGTTTCTCTTTAATCTTCAGGAGATGTTCCCATTGATGGGCCTATTGATTTGATGTTGCGCCAGCTGCTTTTATCTCCAGGAACTCAAAGAGGTGTTGGAGAGAGAAGACGCACTCTCCACCAGGTTTAACCACGCAGCCTCTGTTTTATGCCGTAGGACAGTTGGTTTTAACTTGGGGTGGTTGGTGCCCTGTGGACAGGCCGACAGATGATTTACTGACGTTGGGGCTCGTATTTGTCGGATCTGTCACAGTGACTGACAATGCTTTTGCTTTTTTCTTCGCAAATAACACCTAATAGTTGTTAGATCTTTCCAAAAAAGTAAAAATATCATTGAGAGAATTATGGGCTCAAGAGTTAGAGTAAAGAGTTCACCATTTGGCTCAGTTAATCCTACATGAGGTCAGGAGTTCACATGTTTTTTTTGTGTGTGGATACTGCAGGCCAAACTGTCTAAAAAGCACGTTTTTCGATGTTGTGTCCATTAGAAGCCACATATGTCTTTAAATATAAAGACGCAGGAATGAAGAAAATTGCACAACTGCCTATTTGCATCTAAAGTTTTTTTTTAAAACAGAAGAAAGAGAAAGAGAAAGACGTTGCTCTCAGTTTGGGGCATAAACTGCGTTGAGGATTTTGATATGGCGCAACTCCGATGGAGTCATCTGTGTACGTTGGGAGAGTGAAGCGAGGGCGCTTCCATCCAGCTGACCACATGTGGAGCCTGTCCAAAACCCTCGGAGGGCCAGTGCTGCTGCGTCCCACCACAGAGCTGCATGCACAGGCCCAAAAGACCTCGCTGTGCAGCAGCATCAGAGAGACCGTCTGTCACCACTCACTGGGGCACTATGTTCTCCCCGTGTGTGTGTGTGTGTATTTATATATTTGTACCATATGTGCATGGTCATGTGTGTATATGTATTTCCATTTATTTCCTTTTTGTCTATTTAGGAATCTGCGTATCCATGATCTTGTAAGAAAATTAAGTATGAGTGTCTCTTCATGTCTTTATGCATGTTGCGAGTGTGTGTGTGTGTGTGTGTGTGTGTGTATGAGGGTCCCCTAGAGAGCACGGCAGGTCTGTGGTTTATGGAGCGCTTGCCAAGCTGCCCAGTTGGCTCGCAGAGGGGGTTGATATTCTGCTATCGATCATCTGTACTAATAACATGGTGACTTGCCCACAGTGTAATTATCACCCCAAAATAAAGTGGCTGGCTCTACTCAGGGACCTCTACGTTTAAATCAGCTTTTGTCATCTGCTCACTCCTTCGCTCTTTTTTTTTTTGTTCTCCTCAAACAGCTTCTCTTTATGCACCTTAGACTATTTTCCCTGTGGGCGTCACGTGGGAACGTAGCCTGCACGCCGTTTTCTGTGTCAGACGCTCCCGCTATTTTCCGTATCAGGACCTTGTAAGATTTCTGCAAATCTTCCTCCACAGCTGTGGTGGGAACAAAAGAAGCAGCACCGCAATATTTTACAATGCTGTAATGTATGACGTCTCTTTAACCAAGTTTCCCACAAAGACTGCCTGATCTATCCATAACCATGATGCTATATGGGATAAAGAACTTTCTTCACAACCCTTGTGACTGATAAAAAACAAAAAAAAAATTAAAAAATTAATGTGTCCCCCCCCCTTGTTATCTCAACGAGGTACAGAGATCAGTCAAGTTAGATTATCATTTAGAGGTAATGAAGAGCAACTTTTTCAAACAACGTGCACTTAAACTGCTTTACTGAACAACAGTAATGTAACTTGACAGAAACCAATGTAGAGATGAAAGGATAAGTCAGTTAACTGAGTGACAGAAAATTCATTGGCAACAATTCTGATGCAAAAATGCCAAAAACAGCGGTTCCAACCTCTAAAATGTGAATATTTGCTGGCTCTTAGTTTTCCATGATAGCAAATTGAATAACTTTGGGTTTTGGACTGTTGGTCAGGCAAAACAAGCAATTTAAAATGTTCTCAGTGTGATTACAAAACTCAAGTTATGTTTCAAGAGTCGGCTAATTGATTTTCATATTGTACAGAAACAAGTGAAAACCATAATGGTTGCCTGTAAAAGTAGGAACACTGATACTGTCCTTTTGTCCTTTGAATCTATTTCATTTGTGTCTCTCATCCACCCACCCATCCATCCATCCATCCACCCATCCATCCATCCATCCATCCATCCATCCCCACCTCTCTAGTTTTTGTGCCCTCGTCCCTGCATTCTTCTGCCCATCCCTCCATCATTCTTATCCATCCATCCCATCTATAAAAACATCTGATGTTTGTGTCTGAGGTCGGCTGAATTGTTTAGTCGTGATTTGTAATGTAAATATGTGGCTGCGTATGAGAGTACCGCTCCCTCTGGAACACACACACACACACACACACCCCCACACACACACACACACTGCGTATTCAGAGAACAACCAGCAGCTGCCTGGCTCAGCTCCGTTACTCCTACTAAGCCATAATTGTTCCCGGGCCTCTTCTCTCTCAGTGCTGGTCCATCCAAGCCAAGCGGCTAACCATCAGCAGCCCTTATGGCTCACTTCGCCTCCAGGCTCCAACCGCCCTGCGATGGAGCCGATTAGTCTCCGCACAACATACAGCACACAGCACGGACAACGCTTCAAAACAAGGATGTATGTTCCATTTTTACATGATTTAATCATTCACGGACGAGAGAGATTTCAGGTGATGTAACATGTTGCCGCCTCTAGCGGCACTATTGGAGGTCCTCTGCTTTTTTGGCAACCACGACCTCAAAAGTAGATTCTCTAACTTTGCTGTCAATGTTTCATTCTAGGGCTGCAACAAAGGACTTTTTTGTCTTTGATTACTGCTTCAATAATAGACTGTGTCAAACAAAAAGGACAGCTGACCGTCGTTCTTAAAGACCAAGAGGACATGTTCAGTCACATGCTAATTTAGTCTAAAATGAGACAAAGAAATTACAAATTACTCCTAATAACAAATTGATTGTTGATTAATTTTCCGTTGATCGAATCATTAATCAACACCATTAGGCGCTCTGCTAAATACTGAATATATGATTCTGAGACCAGTTTAGTAAAAACGCTTGTTATCAAACTATTCACACATTCAGACAATATCAGTAGAACATCACGTTGGTGGCAAACGCAGCTGTAAAACTTCTACGTGTATTTGGAGTTTTGAAGTTGATTCGTGAAGACAGCGGTCGACAAAACAATCTCGCCTCATGGTCAATTTAGTCCTGCAGCATTCAATCATAAATGATCGTCAGCAGATGGCCGACTGTAGTGTTGGCTTAAAATTTGAAACATGAAAATCATTTGATATGATCGAAAGGTCAAGAACAGCCGCTTAATTGACCTTGAAGTGAGACTGTTTTGTTAGCCTCTACAGACATACAACACTGGAGTTTATTTAAATGTAACTGGGAAGTTAGTTAGTCAGCTGGTATTTCTAGTAGAAACCAGTTGAGGAATCAAGAAAAGTAACAATAAGTGAGTCTACAGTGCACGTTTTGGAGATTATTAATCCAGTAAAATTCCCTATAAAAGAAGCTGCCTGCCATCCTCTCTTTCATTAAATCCTCAAACATCTCTATATCTTCTTTACTCTCATGATGTCGCTCCCTTCATCTGCATTTGTCTCTTTCTCAGTGTAAAATTCCCTTCCTATCTCTCTCCCTCCCTCCTTCCCTCCCTCCCTCACTCGTTTAATCTCAGTCCAAAAGAAACATGGTGGGAAACCAGAAAACCAAGCAAAGTCCCAGCAGCTCGACGAAGGCCAAACCAGAGATCACTGCTCCCATCCTGGACTCCTTCCCTCCTCTCCTCCCTCCAGCTACTGCATGTGATGCCACTAACATGTGATGCCACTCATATATGCGCGCCGTGATTCTATCGCATCTCTCCTATTGTGTAACCCGTCTGGGGCCAGGCAACCCAATCCGCAAAGAAACCTGTAATGTCATTATACAAACAAGCTTTGAAAATATTGGATCAGAAGCCAATAAAATGGCACCATTGTAAAATTCAGGAGACTGCAAACCAGCAAAACATTTGGTCAATCCTCTTTTCCAGTTAGAGGCCCACAGACTTGGAATACTCTGCCATCAGAAATAAAAACATTAACTGATTTTAAAGAGTTCAATACTGAGACAAAACTGTGGCTTCAACAAAGGCAAATCTGTGAACCCTGAGATTGATTATATAGCATACATACTTTCTTTCCCTTTTGTTTTTCTTAATCATCGTTTTCATTCTTCTTAATTGTTGTTTGTAGTCTTTGTTGTCTCAATTACTGTTTGCAGTGGTTGTTTGTCTATGTTTGTTTTACTGTTAGTCTCTACGCCTGTATTAGACTGTTGTATTATGTGTTTTACCCCTTAAAAGCCCAAACAGGGACAAAGACTGCAAGTTAGCTATGGCTAACTTTTATTTAACAATGCCTACATGTATGACCCCTGTCAAATAAATTAATAAATATATAAATAACAGGCTTTCAACCCATAACTTCACTGATCAAATTCTGTGATTCTTCCACGACTGGTTCGCGACGAAGCTCGGCATCCACAGCCAACAAATTATAGATAACGTCATATCGTGCGACGAAGGTTTTTGACTTTGCAAGACTTCTGCTCCGCTCTTCTTCTTCTCTGCTCTTTCATGCAACACCCAGGAAATGTAGCCTTAAGTCCTTTTTCCATGACAAGAGGTGACAAATGTGCTAATTTTGGACTTTTTGACTTTCCTCTGCCTTCGTTCTCTGGTTGATAAGCCTGCAAAGGAACTGATGCATCCACGACAAGAACAAAAATAATCTTGAAATTAAAATTGAAATAATTTATGATAAAATCCTTGCTGCAGGTTAAAAAAATATTATTATGAATATATACAGTGTTTAAAGGCTACTGGTTCAAGTAATTCAGTATCTTATATTTGATATTCCCCATAAAAATGGTTCTTTTAATGCTGGTTCACGTCAGAATGGTGTCTCATCATATGTATAAAACATATGTCTGCAAAAACTGTGTTGTCTATATTTTTTCGTTATAAATTCTTTTCCATTGTAGGTCAGATGTGTTTACAGACAGTAACTTCTCCATTTAAAGCGTCAATAGGAAAAAAGGAGATGCAGTTGAGCAAGTAAACCTTTAAAATTTTCCACCAACACAAGAGCAGCACAGTTAGGGAGGAGCAGCATGTGTGTGTGTGTGTGTGTGTGTGTGTGTGTGTGTGTGTGTGTGTTTGCGTGTGCTGTTCAGGTGACAATGCGACTGAAGGCCTTTATTTTCCATGGTAAACCACAACAAGCTTAACCTCGCCTAACTGTACACAACAAACACAGACACACACACACACACACACACACACACACACACACACACACACACAGGCACACATACACACACACACACAGGCACACATACACACACACAGCTGCACTTCAGAGAAGACCCTTATTGTCAAAATGCAGTAAAGATTTTGCCCTCAGTACAGTTTTTGTATTGCAAATATAAAATAGAAGCCTTGCTTCTCTCACTGAACTTCAAATAACACCTAAACACACTCTTTAGCTCTTCTTAAGTTATAGCAATAATGTTTCTCTTGCCATAAGCAAAAAAAAGTGATGACTGTAATATCCAGATGACATTTTATGCAACAGCATCTCAATCATTCGGCCTGTCTTTAAGGCGTTAGGCAAGAAGTTACTTCCCTAAAAAGCTACAGATCACTCTGGATAATATACAACAAGATCATCCAACCATCATCTGAAGGAAAAAAGAAAATTCACAGTACCATTTACTGGTTTACTGTGTTCAATTTTTGGGTAATCTTACCACCTCTGCTTGTAAAACAACCTTAAATTATTTTGTTTTTTAAAAAAATGTCATCTGTATTTTTAAGCATCTAATACATTTCAAAATGGACACGGTTTCATTTTCATGTTCAAAAACATGAATCCGCCCCCTTATACATGCTGCATATTTGCCTTTGTTAATAAACTTCATTGCTTCATATATTTCTCATGCTAATAATCGCTGATTACTGAAGGTTTGACTCTTTTTAATGAGGATGTTTCATCTTGGAATCAAACTAAGAGGCAGTAGGGAGTCTCCAGGGACGTTTGGGGACTTTCTCTCCCTGTGGTGACATTCATAAGGAAAAAAAAAAGAAAGAGGAAAATAAAATCAACAGTCTTCTTCCTTGCTTCCTCTAATCAAAACAAAATACCACTGACTTGATGTTTAGCTAATGGATGCTTAATTGAAACCAGTGTTCCCTAAACTGGCCTCGGATTAATGCGACTCTGCGGGGGGATCGACTGGAGCCTGGATGGCACTCACGCTGCGCTGCTTGTTTGTGACAGTGTCAGAGTTATAGCTGTCTTTAATTGGCAGCATTAAGACGCCGGGCGCATTTTTAAAGAGAAGCAGAAAAGCAGTTAGAGCGAGAGATGGGGTGAAGGAGGGAGATGGAGGGCGAGAGAGCGAATGCGAGACAGAAAGAGAGCCGGGGCGGGGTGACAGTCGGCTCGCTCTGCAGCGCAGTGGGGGAGCCAACGAGTCCTCTGGGGTCCTGACAATGGCCCTGACTGTGCCTGCTGTAAATCTGCTTCTTACTAGGGGGGAGATTCAGCAAGGGGGCCATAAAAACATCATTGATGGAGTCTGTTTGTCTGAATGCGTGTCTGTCTGTCAAATCCTCTCCCGTTCCCTCTGAATGGGAAGAAAACGCTTATCAATGGCGCCTGTTGCGCAAGAATTATAGTGCGACGTCTGCAGCTTGATGCTGATGGATGCAAAGTTTGATCAAAACAACTTTTTTCTTCCTCAGTAACTTTTCTTTGATTTATTTTGCTGTTTCGACAATCATCAGAGTTCATTTGGCCAAACAACGTGAGCTGAAAATTGTTCCGGCAATGTTACAGAGATGCACTGAAAACTTATTTAATGACATACAGACACTCACATACATAATGTTTTCCTTTAGAATTAGCGCTTCCTAGCTCAGCACTTACAAGCTGCTTTTCATTCTGTACTTTCCCTCTCGATTTCTAGTAACCCTGAGGGACAAGTAGAAACTGTAAGGCAACTCTTCCTCTATGTAGAAACTGAAACCTGGGATTTGATCAATATGACTGTTATGTTTATTTTCAATTGTAATTAGAGTGAAATTTCAATACGCTTAAATTTCATTGTTTTTTTTTCCTCTGAGTGAATCTGGTGCTTTGCTAAAGTAAAAACCACTTAAAAAAAAAAAAAAACTGGGACAGCTGCACAAAACAACACACAACAATTCTCTATACTGTGACCTCGGTTTACCATTGTTAATGGTGTTTTGATGTGAGCCAGTGTGCAAAACACACGTACATCTCGTCCATGTGCTGAGTCCAAAACAGTAATTGTGAGTTCTGCCTCTCAAGGACTCGCAGCACTGCTGAACGACCCCTTTAAATTTTCTTTTATATTATATTAGAAAAGATGCAGCCTTTCAAGCACAGATTGAGTCTTTGTGAGGCACAGAGGGCTCGAAATGTTGTACTTTTTCTAAAGGTAATAAAGCAGATATTTTAAAAAGAAGCATTAAACAGTGACGCAAGAGGCTGATATTTCACAAAAGCCTGATATTAATTTAATACGTAAAAGAACCTATAAGAGAGAGGTGTTGTGTCTCTCTGTGGAGACCAGAAAATAACATCTATCAAGAACACACACTCTGTGGCAACTCTGCTGCCCACTTTGATTTCCTCTATCAACATCCACTTCCTAGTGTTGAAAGTAAAACAAAAAAAAAAAGACTTTCAAGATTCAAATTAGCACTGGATTTGTGTTGCTTTTCCTTGAGTGCGGTGGTGAAACGGTTAAAGGTGTTCTTAAGGTGTCAGAGTCTGTTTCAACTGAGGCTGTGGTTTTGTTTTACCAGGTGCACAACGCGGTTACAAGCTTCTCACTGTTTACTGCTAACTCCCTTCCGCTACTGCAGATATCTTCTCTTCCTCCATTGTTGTCTCTCTCACTCGATCACTTTTCGCTGCCGCTTTCAATTTCTCTTCGACTGTTTTTACAACCACTTTCTCCTCTATCCCCATCATCTTTCCCTCCATCTGATCAGCCCAATCTGTACCCGTCTGATAAATCAGATGAAGTGTTTCTTTTGTTCTTCACTTCCTGCCCGCCCACCCACCTCTTCCCTTTCATCTGTCCTTGCGTGTGCATACAGTGTTTCCCACATACATGTCCTGTACTATGTGCAACACCTACACCGTCACACGCCCACAAACCGTCACACACACACACACACATACGCGCTCATAATACACATCCACCAGAGCAGAGCGCTCATCACAGTTGCTCTAGTTTTTCCTCTGGCCCTGAAAAATGCTCACACGATACACTGCAACACCTTCTCACACACCTAAACACTCCCAAAACACTAATTACAAATGCTTTATGAGCTCCATATTCTTCCTGAAACTAGACATATTAATTGCTGTCTGTCAGTGACTTTGACTCTGTTTACATTTCACTCCTCCCTCAGCCTCCTCCCTCGACCCCTCCCTTCCTGTCGAGACTACACCCCCCCCCCCCCCCCCCTCCTCTTTTCCTCAAGGCCACCTCTTGTTCCTCGCCTCTCGTTTCCATCAGCTCTGAAATCCTGACGCAATTACCAGGAGCAAACATTTTCTCCACGTCTTTTGTCTTCTTTCTGCATCATAAGATGAAGGCCGGCGGAACAAATACGCTCTCATCGCGTGTCCGTCCGTGTCCGTGCATCTCTTGAAATCCTGAGAGGTTTCTGTCTGTAGACCAATGGAAAAGGTTCCCAGGACCACAAAATATGTGGATGGGTGTCTTCCCCCACTCTACAAAAGGGGAGAAACAAAGGTAGGAAATCTATTTGACGCATGGCTGAGCTCCTTTTGAGGAAACCTGTTGAAGAGGGAATTCCTCCCTCTCCTTTTTCTGGCTTAAAAATGACACACGGACACAGTGCCAAAACATATGAGCTTACACAAAATAAAGAAATCATAGCGCACACACCTCTGGCAGTAAGCTGCCACACGTTCACCTCTGGACTAATTTCCTTCCTTCTGTGCTGTCCTTCCAAGGCACAACACGGTCATTTTAACATAACCGATGTAACTGCTTTAAACTAATAACACCGTCTGCGACAAGCTTAGCATTGCCACGCTAAGCGGTTGCTGGAGTGCATTGTGGGAGATCTGCTTTACAGCACAAACCAGGAAGAGGTTGCTGGTGTTTCCTGTGTAGTTAAGATTTCCTTGTTTTGACGTTTTTGCCAGACTTCAATATCTCCAGTTGTGTTAGGCTGTTGCAGTCAATGGTGAAGTGTTGATTTACAGAATTTTTGAGTCTGAATGTGAGTATCTCGTTATTTCAGGTATTTAAATTACGTTACAGTCATGCGATTACTTTTTCCAGTAACGTGTAGTGTAAGGGATTACAATTTGAAATTCAGTAATTACAGTTAGAGCTGCAACGATGAGTCGATTAGTCGATAAACATAAAATTAACCTGCAACTATTTTGATAGTCGATTAATCGTTTGGAGTCATTTATGAAGAAAAGATGATTAAGATATCTGGTTCCAGCTTTTTAAATGTGAATATTTTCTGGTTTCTTTCAACATCTTTGGGTTGTAGACTGCTGGTCGGGACAGAACGAGACATTTTGGGTTGCCTCTTCGTCTTTGGGAAAAGGTGATCGACATTTTTCATCATTTTCTGACATTTTATAGACCAAACAACTAATCAATTAATCAAGAAAATCATCAGCAGATTAATCGATAATGAAAATGCTTGTTAAAGCAGCCCTAATTACAGTGACTAATCACAGTAACGCTCTGTTACTTTAACACTGTTGGGTGGGCTTGTTTGCTCTGTTTTTGGGAGTTTGACAGGAGGTTGATATCACATTTCCACACTGTTTGAACAGACTGGTTTGAGGCATGCTCAGTGTAGCTCAGTGTAGCTCAGTGTAGCTCAGTGTAGCTCAGTGTAGCTCAGTGTAGCTCAGTGAGGGGCTTCAGGTGTTGGTGGTAGATTAGATTCTACCAAAAGAAGAGAAATGCACCTGGTAACCCCACAGTTGTCCAATTTACACGTTGTGTCTTTTTGCTGTAAGCTAGACACAGGCGGCTTTGTCTATATTTGGTTTACTACAGTCACCTTGTTTTGTTCAGAGTGTATGAACCCCACAGCTTCACGGTGACGGTCACGTCAGGAACACCATTCTTCCTAAAGATATTCCCTTCCCTGGTGTGGTGGTGGAGAACGCTCCACAATCGCTCCAAAATCGCTCCAAAATCTCCCTTAGATGTGAGATCTGGTGACTGTGAAGGGGCATAGCATATGATTCACATCATTTTCATCCTCATCAAACCATTCAGTGAGCCCACGTGCCCTCTATGGAAGCCATTTTGCACGTATCACTATACTGTAAAATTACATATTTCACAAGAGAAGCTTTTATCTCCATCACTCACCCCTATCACCAAGACACACTACCAAATATCTCAAACTTGTTACAGCTCTTAAGCCAAGGACTCGTAATTAAATTGATTCCTTTAAAACAACTAGAAGTACTGCCTCGCGGTTGTATGCCTCCACCAACCAGTCGACTTTGAAGGAATTTAATAAAAAGGTATTAAGTGTATTTTCCTTGTATGTGTTCACATGCTCGGTCAGTAAAGCTGATTCTGATATAATACAAAGTTGTAGCCGCGACAGCAGACGATGCTTCAGATGTGGATGCTGCTGCAATGAAGCAGCATCCACATGAAGAAATTCTAAAAATGTGGATGCTTCACACACACATCTTCAACCCGGCAGCACAGAAGATCTTTACAGTCACCACAGTTTCAAGGTGGACACCCAAGATTAGTGTCACCAAATTAGGATCCAACCAAATGTGAAATATGGTCACAATCTCCCCTTCTGTCCCTGAGTCATGGTGTTGAGTAATGGCCAGAAAAGTGTTTTTTTCAGAACATTATGATGTCACAGTGAAGTTGACCTTTGACCTTTTGGATATAAAATGTCATCACTTCATCATTTTATTAGATTCTATTAGACTTTTGTGTGAAACTTTGTCATAATTAGCGTATCAGTTCTTGAGTTATGGCCAAAAACGTGTTTTGCGAGGTCACAGTGACCTTGACCTTTGACCACCAAATTCTCATCAGTTCATCCTTGAGTCCAATTAGATGTTTGTGAAGAAATTCCCTCAAGGTGTTTTATAGCGCTCCTGTGTTGTGTGTATGCACGGTGTATGTTAGTGCTTGCATGACGAGGAGGAAGGAAGTGAAGCAGCACAGTATAGCCTTTACCAGCCTTTACGAGTGTATGTGAGGATGGGAGTATTTATTATATGAGTGGGCTTTCTGTGTGGTAGGTGTGTGTGCGATGTCAGTATGTGTCTAAGTACAGTATTAGTGGTGAGTTGTACTTTTGTGTGTATATATATATATATATATATATATATATATATATATATGAATAGTGTACGAAGGCTGCTTCCTTCCCTCACCAGATGAGTATCATATGAGGGAGGATTAGACTACTGTTCCTGTGTGTGTGTGTGTGTGTGTGTGCATATGTGTGTGATCACAGCCATGTGTGCTGGGCTGCTTCATGCGGCTGTGGAGGCTCCAGCTGGTCTGGGCAGAGCCACGGGCACGGGGTGGAGAGGGGCGGAGGAGGAGGAGGAGGACGGGGTTTGGGTTTCATTTAGTTGACTATTTTTATGCGCACTATTTTAATAAAGTGCACATTAACATAATGATAAAGGTCAGCTGCAGAGGCTGAGGTTTGGAGGGTGAGATGAGTGATCACAGGATATTATCAATTACTAACAACACACCAAATAAGGCTGTTTTACTCACACAGGATGATTAAATGTTATCTACCAAATGATTTTGTTGTCTGTTTTTGAGTCAGTGATCAGCAAAACACCTCTGTTTGTTACCATGACACTGAGATCATTAACAAACCTGTAAGAAAAGACAGGCTTTGGTGCTGTGTAAAGGTGCTACCAGTGTTACACGGTGTTCTGGCATACACCGATTACATTACTTGCCCACCACTGTTACTTTAAGTCTGACCTGTTAAAGATTCAGACTCGACTTTAGACTGGAAATTGTGCTGATTGGTTGGTTGAACATCTGCTTAAACATCACTGGGTGTATATATATATATATATATATAGCTACTACAGTCTAACTACATGGGATTCAAACCGTTTTTGAAAGCTGATGAAAGTAAAGTACTTTGGTTTTCTATTCTAAATTAGATTTATGAAAATAAAGAACATTTCAAAGTCTATTTGATTAATATTAATAGTCTTACAAATCTCCCATGACCCCGCCTGCATATGAAGAGGCCTCATGTGGTGCTCTGACCCCAAGGTTGACAAACTGCTCGCATCACTACAACACGTTGAATCAAAATTATAAGTCAATTGAAAGCAGATTTTGAGAATATCTGCTGCATAACCAAAATATTTTCATGGCTGCTTCATAAAGGACAGATTCATTTGTAGACAGCTCCTTCCTCATATTTATATATGTAAATTATATTATTAAAGTCAATTCCCAGATTGCTGATATTACAAGCAGAGTGAGAAACATTAGACACAAGTTAGAAAGCCACAGTGCCTGCTCAGCCCCCCTGTGACTGCTAGTTATAATTTAAAGGACATTGGGGAATAAGGAAATTAAGAGCTGAAATGCATCACTATGTCTAAGTTTGAAATTACTGTTGATACACACATAATAAAAAACAATTCCAGTATAAGTGGACCACGATGATGTTCCACTCAGCCAACGGCACAAAATGGAACAAGACGTTCCCACCAACTGAACAACACACATAGCTGCACACACACACACACACACACACACACACAAGAAGTGCCATCTTGTTCCAGATCTGCACTCATAAATAACACATAAATGCACACGAACCCACGACAAGATGTGAAGTTAGTTACATTCGCTCTAAGAACACACACATCTCTGAGTGTAAACAGGTTGTAAATTTCCTTACAGGGACAGATGAAAGAGGTAGAGCACATGGCAAATTGACATGTACGATCACATATGGTCGTCACACTGACTGTGTTTGCCAACAGTAGAGGTGGCAGACGCTGCAGGCTTATAAAACGTTAAAGTCAACACGAGTGGAGGCGACTGACAAATACTTTGTTTTCGTATCTGCTGTTTTTATTCTAGTAGAGGAATACACGGATGTCCCGTCCAGTCTGAAGTGTCATAATAAAATCCACGAGGAAAACTGAAACCGCTGAGTTGTACGTTTTTCAAAAATACTTTAACATATTTTGCTTTTCTTCTGTTAAATATTTTTAGCTGCTCTGCTGCGTCGATGTCATAACAAAAAAAAAAACAGCTTTGTATAATGAAAGTCATACTAGCTCGCTAGAAGAACAAGCAGAAATGTGGCGCCATGACCAAAGTTAAGTGTAGAGCAACAACGTTTAGGCGAATAATCGTTAAATTGATCGACAGAAAATGGTTATACAACTATTTTGATCATCGATTAATCGTTTAGGTCCAAAAATGCTTTGCAACATTTGAGGCTTTTGCTTGTCTTACATTACAGAAAATCTCATATCTTTGGGTTTTGGACTGTTGTTCGGACAAAATAAAGACATTTGGTGACATTTTTCACTGTTTTGATGATTTATTGAGTAAAAGTAATTGATTAATTGATATAATCATCAGAAGATTAACTGATTCTCTGCCACTACTCTGTGGATTGTGTACGGTGCATATTTTGAACTGCGCCTCTTTATGCCAAATTAATTTGAATTATGTGACATTCAAATCATCGAGACGAATTCCTGGTTATGTAAATGTACCTGACATTATTCTTGTGATTCTAGTATTACACATAATTTGGTCTCCTTTTTTGGAAAGTACAGTTTGATTATGTGTGTGTGTGTTGCTATATGTGGCGTGTAAACCACTAATCTTGAGAGGTAGTGACTGTTTTGTGAAACTGTTTAACGGGCTGATAATTGACAGTAATGAAGAGGAAATGAAACAAAACTTTAATTCCCATAGGTCACATGATGTCTTTAAAAAAAAACTCTCTCAGAAAGAGTATTAGAGTATTTATTCGCCTGAATATCACTTGATTTCCCACAAAAACAACTGTAGACCTTTAAGGAACTGAATTTCCCATTTTATGTCAAACATTGGATCTTCCCTGGTTTTATTTCAATCAAAACAAACATTTTTAAAACACTGGGGTTGTTTTAAAGAAGACTCCCTCAGGATTAAAAAAAAAATTGGAATCCATGTAGACACACTGTTAAAGAACAAAAAAGATCTAACCACTTCAGATGCCATTAAACCTGCTCTTTATCTACACACGCACGCTGGCGGGCAGACGGTTGGAGCCGTTTATTTGACAGTGCACTTTGAAACTCGCACTGACCAGGAGACACAGGAGGGCGGAGGGATTCAAACATGTTTACAGGTTGTGAGTGTGGCCCACTAACCTACAAACTTTGCGACGTGGGTCTGTGTGTCTTTTTTTTAAATGACAAGCTAAACAATGTCGCCGCTTGTCCTGGGGAGCTGCTGGAATAACAGAATGTCACAAACAGTCATTTATTACTGATAAGGTTTGTTTTTTTTTAATGCTGTATAGCTACAAATTAATGAAAAATATCAGAGGACACTTGTAAAACCTTTCTGGATGTGCGTGCTCTACACTTTGTTTATATTCTCTACACTGCCACAGCAAGTTGAAATATTGCTGTTTTCCACTTGTTTTTACTTGAGCCAGACTCGCTACCATTAGCTGATTGTGGAGCATTATAGCAACAACTGAGGACATAAAACATGTGGATTTCTAAACATGAAACAGGAAATGATTTGTCATGTACGGCGAGCTTCCTGCATGAAATAACTTTTGTGCAGTGATTACATTTTGATGCATCACTACTGTCTTTTTGAAGTTTAGCCGCGTTTTTTTTTTTTAACTAGCCCTACTGAGGCGATGCTTTGCTTCGTCAGGAGTCAATCAGCTGAATTTCAGCCCCAGAGGTATCAAGAGTGATTTAGTGGAGCTACTAATTTTGCAGACTGTGTCATTGTTTTCCTATTCTCACACGATCAACAAAGCATGTGTGCAGTACGAGTGAGTAGACACAATGCTGTCGTTGATTAACTACGAGCTGAGAACACACATCTGGGAGCCCTGGACAGCTCTGGTTGTAAACTCTGCACTGTAAACAACAATACAGGAGAAACCCTGTTTGGTTTCGCTCCACAGGCCAATGACTCACCTGTGTGCAAAATTCTGCAACACACACACACACACACACACACACACACACGTGCACACACACAGTCCTCATGAAGACCTGAGAGACACTCACTCACACTCAGGCCAAAACAAAGAGTTGCTTCTCAAAACAGGCCTTCTTCTGTCTCTCCCCTTTTATAAGAATCTGCATGTCTAACTCATTTAACTGAAAGTGCCTGTTGAAGTAAATTCAAATCACCCTCGAAAAGCAGATATGCAACAGTTAAAACCTACTTTTTCTCCCTTTGATTGTCTCTCTTGGACAATTAATTAATATGAAACAAAGGCTGACTCAATTCTCAACAAGCCACTTGTTCTTCTTCTTCACATCCTCCCATCCCGGCAGTAAAACGACTTGTATACACACCATATGAAGAGAGAGGGACAGCGGTCTGAATAAAAAGAACCCATAAAAATGCCCTGCAGACGCTATGGCACCGCTCTTCCTCAAACATGCTTCTTTTAAAATTAATTTTTAACTTTTGAAATAAGTTTTAGCTCCGTTTTAGTGGCTGTCTTCCAGTCTCATGCTGTAAAGTAATCTCCTGCTGTGCCGTAAAGCAGCGGAGAATATGCTGCATTTAACTTGATAAATGACTTAAAAGATTAACTAACTATCAAAACCATTGTCTGTATTTTCTGTTCATCCACATATCGATTCATCAAAGAATAAATTGCTGCTTTACAGCACAACAACAACAACAACAGCAACATTACTTTGCAGCATGAAAATGGAAGGTGACCACTAAAATGTGAGCTGAAGGTGATTTCAGCGGCTGATGGCGGCAAAAATGAAAGGCTGATAAAAAAAAACAAAAAACACATCCTCCAACATTTTTGACCTCTAGCATCCTCTTGGTGACAGGAAGCGTGGGAGGGATTATGAGAAATGTGGTCTTAATTTAGAGAAACACTAGCATTAACAATAACACATGAGGCTACCAACCGTCTCCATCCTTGTTCCTCCGTCTCCTCATTTTTGTTTTATACTAACTGCAGCAAAGTAGCACAATTAATTTAATGTTCTGCTCAGAGTAAACAAATGAGTAGACGCACATTTTTGACTGGATGTATACAAAGAGAAAAACAGAGCTAATAATACCAATCAAACAAACCCACACTTCCTCTGCCAACACCTGTCTTTTACTGCTCTACGGTTTCCCCCTGGTTGCACCTTCCCTCTCTGCCGGAAAGAAATAAGTGGATGAATAATTACAGGTATAAACACCTCGGGGCCATCTGAAAGGATTTTTTCTTCTTCTTCTGATATTCTTTTAAACATTTCCGCCTCTTGAAATAGTCCTCTGAACAGTTTCTCCTTAGGTGCCTTCACAGCCCGCTACTTCAAAGCCAGCGGGGCGATGAGGACTCTCTTATGGTCATTTGTATTTTAATCTTTCCCCCCTCCCTTTCCCCTCCCTCTATAATACTCTCTTTACCTCTCTGGCCCTCCCTCTTCAAACTCTCTCCATACAGTCTACATATCTGTCTTCATCCACATCTATTTTGATCTATTACTCATATTTCCTGTCCCTCCTTGAAGCAGCAGGGGCCCCAGTCTACCTAAGACTGACTGAACATGCCAACCTGTGACTAAAAAGCCCGCGCACACACACACATGCACACACACACACACACAGATACCCGGTTATTTAGTAATTATTTGTACATTCGTGATGTTCCTCACTGCAGCAAAAAGCCTTGATTTAGGATTTTCCCTCAATGGAAATAAATTCAATGACTTGTCAACGGTTTTCCATGTCCTCCTTCATGTCAAGGACTAAACTTGGCATGTTTTGGAGTGACATGAGTTAAATGTAAAACATCAGAGGCCTCGTTGTGTTTTTCTTCCTGATCTCATCAGGTCAGGAAATCATTGAGCAATTTTATATTAAAAAAAAAACAAAAAAACAAAGACAAAAAAAGGATTTTTGCATGTTTGGCTGAGACCATCATGGAGATTTGCCGTCCAATCATCATCCTCATTTCACTCTATAATCTTAGACTTTATACATCTATAATCTTGCACTTACATACATTTCAACAATGGCAAGTTAAGACTCTGCCAGTTCCTCCATCCCATAGCGCTCTTACTCGTAACTCCACCATTAATAGCTTTTTAAATAACTTGTTTTGACTCGGACAACATGAAGAAGAACACGAGCGTTACTCGACACTTCTGAATTCTTCATATATATTTAAAGAAAAAACAGTCCTAAAACAACACCTTTGGAGATGCAAAGTTTCCATCCGACAGCAGCTTTGCTGCCTGCTAGTGAAAGCTGCTTTTCTTTTAGGCCTCTTAAATCCGAGCGGCGGGGTCCTTATCGTAGCCAGTCAGAGGCAGGGAGGCCCCAGCGCTGCTCATCCCAGCCCCTGGGTCTGTATGAAGGGGGGATTATGGAGGCCTCAGCCTGTGTTGTTGCCATTGTTTACCAAGAGACTAGGGGCTGGCTGAACAACCCCCCTGTCAACACTGCAATACAATGGGAAACAAGGAAGTGGCAAGATCCTAGAGACTTGCACACACACATGCCATTCCCTTGATCTTGGAGGATCGAACTCGTATTATTTGGGAGATACAAGGAGGAGGAAAAGGGGAAGGGGAGGGGAGCTTGTTAGCGACAGCGGCTGATTTTTGAATGGATACAAGGAGGAGGCATAATGAAAAAGTTTATAGGCTGAAGGCATTAAACTTTTTTTTATCCCCCCCCCCCCCAAAAAAAACAACAGGCTGTCAGTATGAGTGGGTAAATTAAACTGCTATTTGTTTGCATGATCTGGAAATTCTAACATCACTGGTTTGGTTTAGTGAAAGTCATGGAGGCACATTCTGAAAGCTGAGATGCTTAAAATTTTCAAAACACACTGTGGCTGAGCCTGTAGAGTCTTAGAAATGACGAAGTTTCACTCCTACCTTTCCCAAACATGTAAACTGCCACTCAGTCTTCCTGTCAATTTTCAATTTTAGTCTGTGAAATGAAATGTGAAATGAGCAGGAAATTCCCCCAAACTAGTCAATGACACTGCTCTTCAAACATTCAGCTGTTGAACTTGTAAATTCCAGTGACTAAGTTTACGTGTTTTCAAACGTTGTTTTTTTTTTTTTACTGCTATCCCAAATGAAGTGTTTAATACAGTAAGCCTGTCAGTCGGTGTCCAGGAACAGTGAGCGGGAAAGAGTTTTAGAGCGGCATGTTGTCTTCGGAGCTTGCTGACGTCTTCGTGTGACCACAGCTTCCACATCATAGGTAGTTTCTCAGCTCCTCTGACAATGAATAAAACTGCACGCAGCCAAAAAATCAGATGAGAGCTTCATCTCTACTTATCACATTAAGTGTAAGTTTATTTGTCGTTTTCAGGCTTTCAACGGCAACATCTGCTTCGGTTGCAGCAAGTTAAAGCTGCTCTAAAGCCAAACTTACATCCGAGAACTAAACACAAGACACAAACAGACACACTGAAGAGAGGTTTGGTAAAGGTTATTGATTGAAATCTAGTCTAAATACTTGGCTTATTAAAATTTAACCACTAACCACCAGTAACTTCTTTTCTGTGAGTCATTGGCCACTTCAGAAATATTTGCAGCCCCTGTTTTTGTTTTAGTGGATGGGCCACCCACTAATTTCAACCAAACACCCACCAATCTCCATTAACAAACTGGCAACACCGACTTCTTCTACCACTCCCCCCCCCCTGTTTTTACTTTAACCTGCAGTTATTTTGCTATAAGCGCTGAAATCTTCACATTAAAAGCCTTCCACCAGCACCAACTTTGAAAGGCTTTTATTGTGACGCAGGTGCAGAACATGCAGCTTTAGTTCTGGAGGTGAACTCGCTCCATAGATATGGAAATATTTCTACACTTCTTGTTCGTCTGATTAAGTTTTAAATACTGCAGTGGAGGAAGAGTAAAAGACGTTTGATGAAGAGGTGCAGGAGGCAGACAGGAGCCCACACAGAATGCACTCTTGTATTAAGTTTGATCTTTTACAAACTGACAATTTCTAGAAAATACCACCTCCTATTAATACGCAATGCCACCCACTAACATCAGAAATTGAAGGGGAAACACTGCTCTTAGTCATTTCTGGAAATGCAAAGATCTTCATTTGTCTGGTCATGGATGAAATGAATGCAAAAAGACCACAACACAGCAATAACACATCACTTCTTCATCCCTCTTTTCCCAGCTCTCACATCCTTTTGTCTTCTCCTTCTTCTATCTAAAAGCAGCTCATAACGCTGTAATAATGTTACAGAAGAGCAGCATATTGAAATATATATTTTCTCAGCACTCCTGACGATGGTAGAGATTCAGCAAGTTGCTCAAAACACATCAGCAGGAGGGATTTTTCCCGACAACTACGTTCTCCATCCACCCTGTGACTCCAACTCAATGGGAACTCTTGAGCTTTGTCACTTTTAAATCCTATTTATGGCTCAAAAGTACCTTAAAATGATCTCACAGAGTAAAAACAAATGATGAAGCGGCAACAGAAGGTTGTTTGGCGCCACACATATGCAGAACCAGCTAAGATGTTGAGGACAAACCACATAAAAAAAAAAAGTAAAAGTAAAGAGATGGATAGATGGAAAAGGAACAGAGCAAAGGAATCTGGGAGAAAGACGAGTGGATGCTGAAGAGAGAAAAATACTCCAGTTTTTATTGCCAATCTCTCCTCCGCTGGGGTTTGACTCCTCAAGACGACAAAGACTCATGATCCCTTCAAAAACAGTCTGCTAGTAATCCACAGCATTATACGCACAGCCAGCAAAAGGTCTCACACACTGGCTACACACACACACACACACACAGTAAACATTAGCGCACAAAACACACCATGAACCCTGCATAAAAACACAAGCCTGAGGCAACAAACTTGAGGAGAAAACATGCAGATGAAGACACACAAAGCACGCCAAAACCTTAGATACATACAAATTACTTAGTGTAATGAACTTGAACAGCAACCACACACACACACACACACACACACACACACACAAACACAATATGCACTGTCTTACACACTCCGGATAAAGCTTTATCCAAAGACAACAAGCTGAGGGAGTTTAGTCCTATCTCTGAATCCCACAAATCTCCTTCTTTGGCCACTTCCTCTGAAAGGACGGCTGATATCTACATTAATATAACAACAGTGAAATGTCCCATGAAATGCTGTAATAGGAGCATTATCGCTGAATGGGATAAGGAGAATATGTGCTGAAAATGTGCAGTCGCTTTGTAAAAAAATGACATCTCAACAGAGATTAGAAGCCTTTTTTTTTTCTACATGAGATGTTAACAATAATACCAGAACAATAAGAGATTTGATTTATCCATCTGGAGAGGAGAAGATTGTCCCATTAGTCAATCCGGTTGGTGTGAAATGGAAGAATATGTAAATCTTTTCAGAACAACAAGCGCTTTGGGTATTTGCTCCTGTTCTATGAAATACAATGTGACCTCCGAGCGTCGGGGTCGGCCAGGTTATCATTCAAACCTCCTGCCTAGGAGGCCAAAGCAAAAGTTATACTCACCATATTCAAAAGGCAGGAATAATCTAATATTAAAACACTGAGAGAAATTTAAAAAATACTAGATTACTAGTCTTACTAGTCTTGCACAGTGAGAGATAAACCCACATGGTTTACCCTGGGGAGGAGTGGGAAAGATACAGAAAGACAAATATTACGATTAACATGTGACTTTCAGTCACTTAGCTGATGCTCTCGCAATGACTTTTACAATGACAGTTTACAGGAGTTTACAGGAACACACAAAGGTTTTCAGTAATTGCTCTTATTGTTGTTTGATCAACTTAACTGGTGAAAGCTGACAACATGAAGTCTCCCACCGACTTACAGACAATCACCGTCAGTGCCTCTCAACAAACTGCATGCAGCAATAACTTCAAGTTCTGGACTGCCAAGAGCAATTTTCCTTTTTTCCAAAGAAACTGATAAAAATAACAAAATGGGAGCCGCATCTGTTTTCATTATCGATGATCTGATTGTTCATCGATCAAACAGTCAATCATTTGGCCAACAAAACATCAAAACAAGAAAACAGTCCCCTTCAGTGTCCCGTGGCCAAAGGTGACGTCTTTAAATGTCTTGTTTTGTTTGACCAACAGTCCAAAATCCAAAGATATTAGATTTACAATCATATAAAACAGAAAAAACAGCAAATCCTCACATTTGAGAAGCTGGAGAATGCCTGGCTTTTTCAAAGTAGTTTTCTGTCAGTCAGCTTATATTTACCTACTAATTATTTCAACTTTAAACAGAGTAAAACACCTTCCTGCAGTGGTGGAATACACGTTTCCTCATCTGAAAAAGCTTGACTAGGTCAAAATAAAGTTATATCTCACTTTTTATGTGTATCAAACTTCAGGACATTACAATAAAACTCAGTGGTTGCTTTCTAAATAAAGAAATATGAGTCTTTTTATCTTAAAAAAAATGCTATTCACCTACTGTCAAGTGTACACTGCAGCATGACACACAGAGAGAAAATCATCTGCCAAGGACAGATAGATGATTTAGTGTCTTCGTTCTTATTACTGAATAGATTCGTTGTCCGAGAAGGTTGACAAACTCGCTATTACTGCTGAAACAATGAGGTGAATCATCACAATGCCAAACATTCATTGCTTTCAGCTCCTCCAATGCAAGTATTTGCTGCTTTTTTCTGTTTTACATTTAGCGTTAAATGTAATATCTTTGTACTGTTTGTCAGATGAAAAAAAAAAAGAAAAGAAAAAAAAGACAGACATCTCCTTGGGCTGTGGGAAAATTGTGACGCATTTTTCACTGACATTTTATAAACTAAATGATTGCTCAAAATAAAATAATCAACAGGCTACGTCACTTCCAAGAATTGCCATTACTAGAAGGAACGAGCAGTAAAGAGTGAAACTTTTGAAAGTCATAATGCCAACACAGAAGGACAGCAAACAGTCAGACACACACACAGACACGTAACATGTGTCGCCTTGTCCCACATTAACACCATAACACTAGGAAAACACCAAACACCCTTCTTTTTTCTGTCAGTCTCCCAGACCTGTAGTTTCCGATCCATCTCTTCTATCCATAATCACCCCCCCCCCCTCCCTCCATCCCTCCTCTACCCCCTAAACCACTATTCTCAGCCCTTTCAAGTGGCAGGTAGACGGGGGCCTGATGCGCCGCTACCGCCTCACAACCAGCGGGCTAATTACAAGGGAAGCAGCAACAAGTGAGCATTGTGTGGAGTCTCCAAGACACACGGGGAGGGGGGGAAAGAAAGTGCTCTTTATCTTGCCACCACCAACCCCCCCCCCCCCCCCCCCCCCCCCCCACTCTTCTCCACCCCACCCTCAACAAAAACAATCTCTGAGAGGCTTTGCGGTTGGCACTCCAGGGTTGGGAGAAGAGAAAAAGAAGAGAAGAGAAGAGAAGAGAAGAGAAGAGATGGTGAGAGAAGTGGGGGCACATCGATGAGCGACACATACCATCACACTTGCTCACTTGTGTTTGTCTAACACGATGCCGGATGCGCTGTATTATGCAATGATGAGTATTAAGATGTTTAAGGAAATATGAGTACACACTCCTGTATGAGTGCTTCATTCAACAATATACTAAATCACTGTGTAGGTTTATGAAATACGGTGTCCTGTGAGATGCTAATGTACATGTTGTATGTATGGGCCTCTCTCATACACCTTAAGTGTAAGTAAAGCTACTGTTGTGTCAGATTTTCTTTCCAAGAAAAAACAAAATTACTGTAACACCATCATTTTTTCCACGCGACACATTTTTTCTAAAAGTCTTTCGAAAAAGTTTTCTAAAAGTTTCTAAAAAAGTATGGGGGAACAATTATGTCAAAACAAGCCCATAAACGGTTTCCCCTACTTTTGTTTTTAAGCTCTATTAGATAACATTTAACTTTCCCGAGACTGTGCAACTGTGGCGGAGCAAAGAGGCGACTTTCACAGAAGCCACGACATTACAATGAAAGTTTATTTTACCATCAACTACAAAGAAAATGTGGGAGCTTGGGGTATTTCAAAGGCATCATTTCACAAGTAGATCGCCTGTAACAACAGTCAGCTTTTTTTTTTTGACCTTCCACTGACCCTTTTAAAATCCCCCTTGACCACCTAGATGTAAAACACTTAAGGTGTCATTAGAAAATCCAAAATCTGGCCATAAAGCAGATTTTGTGATACAGCAGATTCCTCACTGTGCCTCAGCCTGCAGCACATGTGATCTCACAAACAGGCATCACTGCTGTTTAGCAACGTCTTGTCTGCTAGAGCAGGGGGTTAATTCAGGCAACAGGATTACACAGCACGTGAAAAATGAATTAGGCACAACCACTCATGTTTGGTGCAATTAGTCAGCCTATCCATGGATATTGGTTCTTATGGGTGACTTGAAGGGATTTTCTGATTAATTTTTTAGGGCTGTCTGGCTGGATGAGTGATACTACATACTTGAAATCCCTCCACGAGCCTTTCTGATGTTTGTTTTAGCGGTTTAACACTCAGAACAGCTATTAAGGCAGCGACTAACCTCTTGTCATTCATGCGCGGCACAAACTGATGGAAAGCGTCATGTGAAGCGGCTCGCGATGACGACATCAATCGTATTCCAACTTCAGCAAAGGCGTAAACAAAAAACAAGCTCCGTTTCTGCGTTCCCTCGTGAGGCTGCAGCGCTTTGATTTCATTTCGCTCTGTTTTAAATACCGATTTATTTTATAAGGGAGTTGGGGAAGAGGTGGGGGGGGGGCAGTGGAGGGGGGCTTAGTTCAAAGCCAAATCAGAACACATGTAAAGTTTGTGACTGATTTGCAGTGCTGCGACTGTGATCTCACACTGAAGGAGCCTCTTTTTTTCTTCCTGAACCTAAATCGAACTCGACTGCATCAGACTACAGGCACGTTCATGTATTGTGCTGGAATAAAGTGATTATTTCTGCTTTGCAATTTGAAGGAAAGAGGGAGGCGTTTCTTGGGCTTAATTGACAGAGGTGTACGTCATGTAACTATTATAGATCTGTCTCATGGCTGCTGCTGATAGTTTGTTTTTTTTAGACAGTATCAATCACTTATTACTACATTTAAAGAAGCATAACTGCAAAAAACACAAATATAAATACAGTATAAAAAATATGGGGGGGAAAAAACAACAGTGCTTCTTTGCAGGCAGGTAACTGAGATAATCTACTTTTAATTCAAATCTGATTTAACAACAGAGGAGCCATTGAAAAAACAGCATATAGTGCTACAAATGCTATTATATTTGAGTGAAATAGTAAGTAAAATGTTTAAGACTGTAGTTGAGGCCATAGTATGTCAATCGCATCTAATACGGAAACACACCGCTGATTGTTTGGCTGTTTTAAGTGGAAATTGACTAGTTTGCAAGACAACATGCGCAAAAAAATAAATACCAATTATGAGAAAAAAAAGCAGAAATACCCAGAAGAAATTTTCATGTCTTTATCCAAAAAGACCTGAAAAATCACTACGACTTTAACCGTCCGTCACCACCTTATTCAAACTCTTAATTCTTATCTCTCCTGCAGTTACTATTGCAACAGCATCACCACCAACACTGACAATTATTAAAAAAGAACATCAAATAAAACCCAGTATCCCTCCAGAAGCAACCAAAGATTACAAATAGCATCTGAAGTGCACAAACTTTGCACTCAAGTCCAAAGAGAGACTTTTACTGGGGTGGATTTGAAGACCTCAAATTGCCCTCAGCTACTGACACAAGAAACCATTAGGAGAGAAACAGTGACCAGTGCACTGCAGCCAGCAGCAGAACTGAAACAGAAGTGGACTTACAGATGGTGAAACCGAGCTGTTGGGGAGGTAGGGGTCAGGCAGCATCAGGAACGGATACCCCGGGTACGCCGGCGTCTTATACATGCCTCCATCTTGCTGCTTCGACACTGAGGTCACACATGAAAAAACAAGAAACATGAGTTACAAACGCAATAACTTCACAAATGTTTTCATTTTCAATGTCAGTTTGTAGGAGTTGAAACTTTTTAGTCTTAATTTTCTAACCAAACTCTTCTGGTGTGGAGAGGACGGGTATCAATAAGGATTCAACAGATAATTTAAAATTTGATTTAAATTCGTATAAAAGGGAGGGCTGTAGAGGAAACATTATTCACACCCTGTTCTGTAAAGATTAAAAAAAAATGAATAAACAAAACACAAAAAAATTCTGATACTTACTCCCACAGTGTCGCAAGAGGTTTAATCTGTGTATCTCAGAACAAAAAGGAAAACCTGAGATCCAAAATAAACGTGCATAGGAAGTAGGTCAACTATTTACAAGTGTTCTAGTTACTACATGTTATATCCTTGTATGAGTGCAGACTACAATAGACAAAAGCGTTACAACCGTCACCTTGCCTGAGAGGCGTGAACTCCTGTAGCCTATGTGTTAATTTATCTCTCACCACCACTCATATTAAGCGTCACAGGCCTCTCTGTTGGTCAGCTATAACAAGGTTATACCTGCTCTGTATGACACACACACACAGACACACACTGGCCTTTTTTTTTTTCATTTACTTTTTACTCTTTCAGTCTAATCACTTGTCATTGCTGAGCTCTTCCGAAGTTGCCAATACTTTTAACGTGGCCGTAACCCGACTGACAGAATATGAAATCACACAATCAGCATCAGAGTGAAAGATTCTTTTTTCTGTGGGCTTCATTTTTTTCTCGAAGACCCCCAAATAAATGAATCTGAAACCGCAAAATCTACATTTGATGGAGATTTTTGCTCAAACGAAGACCATGCCAGAACATTTTTTTTTCCTTTTATAAGTGATTGAAATGAGTTGCAGTTGTGTGCAGTCTGCAGCACAGCACCTATAATTAAAAGTGCCGTGTATACATTCTCTAAATGTGCCTTCTTCTAGGGAGGAAAAGAGAAATTGCTCTGTTCTTTTTGGGTGGCAACCCTAAAAAAAAAAGAAGCTTGACCCCACTTTTAGCAAAGTCTGGCAAAAAGCTACACTGCAAAAAAAAAGCCTCAAAAAAATATCTGTTAATCCAAAATGTATTCAAACACAACTGCACAGTATCAAGACATTTGATTCAAGCTGCTTTGTACTGTATAAAGGTGGATTTGCCACATTTAAGGCCGAAAAACTCCCAGAGACCATGTTTCACAAGCTAACCTGTTAAGCTGGACATTTAAAGAAGCAAGTTATTGCCACCTAAATCTCTTGAAAATCTCTTGAGCTAGTTTGAAACAGAAACAGAGGAAACCCTCCCTACCAAGTGATAGATGTTGAGAGATAAACCAGACAACACGACGAACGCACGATGGGCATTTTTTTGCAGTGTGCACCTGAAAACAACTCTTTGAAGTTGGCTTTAATGCAGCAGCACGTGTCCCCGTGACCGAAATGCTCCTTACTTTGACACAGTTGGGAGGGGGGGTGGGTGGGGGGGTTATCGCTTCTCAGCTGTTTTCAGAGATAATATTGGCTACTCAAACCGGGTGAGAGCGAGTGTGAGGTGTGTTTTTCTTCTTACCACCGTCGAGATGCTCCCGGTGTTTCTCTGGGAAGCCCCTCTGCTCGCCTTGCTGTCCCCGTCTGACCGCCTGGAAGGGACCGAAAACACAAATGATCCCCCCAAAAAAAATAAAGAAAGAAAAATAAAAAAAAGGGGCGATGTACCCCTATGAAAATGAACTACACAAGTGTCCTAGAGTGTGTCTGAGAGTGAGGGTGAGTTTATAGCAACCTTGTCGTACTTTATGGTGTGTTTCTGCTCACCTATGATATGGCATCCCTGTCCTGTCCTGCAGTAAACCTCTGGGAAACATCTGGGAAACTGTAACCCTGAAGGCTTTTTTTTTGTTTCATTCAACGCTTGTCAGCAGCGTGTAAAATAAAACAAGCTTTCTCTCTCTCTCTCTCTCACACACACACACACACACACTCTCTCTCTCTCTCTGTGTTATATACACAGTACACTCACACACACTCCGTGCAACCTACCGCTGTGTTCGGACTTTGATTTATTTCCGACTCGTTCACCAGAGAGGACTTGAGGTCGGCCAGGTCTCTCTCCGTGAACGCGTTTTCTTGGATTTTCTCCTCTTGCTCTCCTTCGTCTTTGAAGGATATCATCTCATCATTCGCTCCCAGGTCGTCCCCGCCGCCGCTGCTGAGCTGAGGCATGTCGACTTCCCCCCGCGATATTATACACTTTTAAAAAATATATATATGTATAACCAAAAAAAAAAAAGTATAAATAAAGAAAAGAAAGACTTTTCTGTTAAATCTCCTCAGCGTGCGGCGCCTCCAAAGTGCAGAAACCTCCACCGCATGCAACAAAAAAAAAAAAAAAAGTTGAGCTGTGGCGTCCCCCGGCTGGCTGGTAGAGGACTAATGTTTCCCTACAACAGCAAACAGCTCATTTGAGCCCAAGACAAGGCGAGGACTCCCAACTTCAAAGGGCGCCGACCGGATGATTGACAGGTCCGATGACTTGTTGTGGGGGTTGTACGATTGTTTCGGCAGTGGGCTGAGCCTCTTAAAGAGACATTACCTCCCTGAGCTCAGCTGCACAGGCATTATTCATGACTTCCAGGGGCGAGTTCACACCATCCGCGGTCCCCTGGCTGCAAGAGTCTGCAGCGTTTGGCCACCACAACTTCACAAAAGTGAAATATTCTCAACAATTCAGATGTGTAGATTAGCAAAAATGTTACTCCTGACTTTTGTTCAATGGTTTAAGACTTTTGTTTATGTGCTCTGGTTTCAGGAAGCAGACTGTGCACCATTTTCTTCATCATTTCTCAAAGCAGTTGCAGTTTTTCATCCATTGCACTTAGTTTATCTCACACACATTTTACTTTTTATTTACCATATTGAAATGATAATTACTTTGGAGCTCAGTTATAATCTTAAAGCCAAGTTTGCACATAATCTGCACTTTTTTTTTATTTGCCATCAACCAAATGACAACGATCCACTTTGAGGAGCTAAAACCAATTTTTACATTCAAATGTGGGAAAATGCTTTTCTCTCTCTCTCTAATGTGGAGCCAGCTCATTATTTTCCATGATGCCCTTTTCCAACTTTTTTTTTTTTCTTTCCAAAGTTGGTTTAGTTGCGGTTTCCCTGCATGCCTCTCCAACTGAACTTTTAGTCATGTGAGCGCACATTCACAAGGATTTTAATTGAAAGTATAACACTTAAAGTTACATGAATATCAATTGTGGGAATTTATAAATAATAGATTCATTTTTCTCACTAGTTCCCATCGGAGGCTCATCTAGGGACGAGAATTGCAAACTCGACAGGCTGTAAATGCTGTGGAATGTGGCACCGGTCCATGCTCGTCTCTATAAAAATGAGTATTAAATAATTAAAGAAAGAAGGGAACCTTTTTTTGACCTTTTACGTCTTTCATCCTGATTGCTTCTATTTCGCAATCATACTTTGGATGTGGAATATTATCAGCACGCACGCATGAAATATTAAATATATCAATAAACATCAAATAAAAAAAGCACATGGGGCGATAAACTGCAAATCTATTCAACATGTATTCGCTTCGACGCTTGCATCAAATGTTTTAGAGCTCGTGACGACGTGCAACGTTTTGTTTTCTGTGTCACACCGATGTAGATTAAAATGCAACACGGCACAACTTTACTTTCACTTTTCGTGTGGCTTGTTTACTGAAGAGTGTAGAGAGGACTGCCTGCGCCGGCTGCTGTGATGGAGACAGCTTCCTCTTGTGAGTGAAACCTGTCTTGTCTTTTGTTCTTTTGTCTGTGATTCATTCACATAAAACACATTAAAATATGTGTCTTGACACCTTCTCCAGTTTAAAAAAAAAACACACACACACTTCTACAGAAAACAAATGCAGCCTAGCCTCATTTTTATTGTTTAAAATGTCAAAGATGTAACTGCTATCATAAAATGTGTCTGTTTTTTAAGTTAGTTAATAGCTTTTAGATATTATGCATTGTGAGTTTTACTTCCATCCCAGCAGTCCTTTTGTGGCGGCTGTTGTCACACTGTTCAGTTGGTAGTTTTCACATTTTGGAACAAAACTCCTCATTTGCACTGACAGAAAAAGTGGCAGCTCAGGCAAGAAACAGCAAAATGTAGGACATTCTGTGAAAAACATCAGAAGGCACGGCATACTCATCAATAACAGAGGCACAGCATGTTTTTGGCTGGTCCTTACATCCCCCAGATTTTGTAACAGTCTCCAAAACAGCAAAAAGTGCTAGCTATTGCAACTACTTGATTGGAGGAGGGAAAGAAGAAGAAGAAAAAAAAAACATAGTTCAAAGATGTAGACTTGAAGTTGTGATGGCTTATCAAACTCGTAACTTGCCTTCCCCTATTTTCCTCCCAATGCCAATGCATTTTTAATGCTGATACAGTAGCATATCTGGTCTTCAGAGTTTTTAATTGAGAAATATTTATACACTCCCATGCTGTGACTTAATATTTGACTTAATCTGAGTCGGTTGCCTTGAATGAAAATGATGATCCACAGCTGGGAAACAGAATTAAATACAAACAGAAAATGGGCCTGGTATTTGCATAAAACTGCATATTTATACAATATCGTCAATGCATATTAATAAAAAGATTAAAATGAGCGGTTTTAATGTATGCAAATCTAAATTATAAATGAGTTGTTTAAACTCCTTGTTTATTCGCCTTGATTAAATATAGACAGCTGTTTTTCCAGAGAGACAGCACCTCTCCTGTGCCGGCCATGTTGCCTTGTGAGCTCGCCACACTCTGATCTTAACGCAGTTTCCCGTGAATATATGTGGCGATAGTTACGCACAATCATCACATGGGTCCACAGGTTCACATAAGGTTATAGGCGATAGTCAGCCCACCTTTCTCACTCGCGCACACACACACACACACACACACGCACAAAACAAATCCAGAAATCAACTCACTCTACACATGCACTCTCTTGAAATACTTTGAGGTGCTCTGACCTACAAAGACTTTCTCTCTCTTTATCTCTCACTCTCTCTCTCTCCCTTTTACACACACACACACTCTTTTGCTATGAGCGGTTTGATAATTTTGTCAGATCAGAGTCATATTTTAAGTTCACACCATCCTACCTTATCAGGGTGGTGTTTTTGCGTGCAGACACACACACACACACACACACACCGTGCAACCTATCTCGCAATCTTTTATCTTGAACTCTAATGGCAGTCGTGACATCAGACCTCATCTGTTGGCAGGAAAGGCCAAATAAGGAAACATGAGATGATAGAAAAGATAAGCAGCCCACACAGAAAACAAAAGGATGCATTGCTGCTGTGACCCCATAAGGCGAGCTTTTCACATGCAGACACACAGATATGACTTGTATCTCTGAGAAAGACAAAGACTGTGGTTTTATGATAAACGAAAATGTGTTTGATGCAAAGATGTTTGCGTTTTTATTTATCTAAATCTTATGGAAATGTCGCGGTGCAAAATGTAACCAGACTCTGTGCAATAATGCAAAAAGTTTAAGACATTAGAAAAGAAATGGGGCATGCTCCTGTTAGAAATATGTGTTCATTCAGAATGCAGAGCAAGCATTAAGTCTCAATTGGAACCACAAATATTAAAGAAAAAGCTGTTGTAGTGAGCAGTGGTTCTCAAACTGGGGGTCACAGTATAAATCTTAGGATAGGATGACAGAAAAACACACTTCTGTTACACAAATTTCCTTATTTTTCTCAGGCTCTAAAAGTTATGTCTACCAGTCACAACTGATATGCAATCTGCGTCAAGGGGTCCCAGTTTGCTTCAATTTGAGGGGCCACAAGCCAAACAGATTGGGAACTTCTGTATCAGACAACACACAGAAGTGACAGGAAATATAAGAAGAAACAGGATAACATCTTGCGGTCTCCAACTGAACACAAACATCATTTTTTTAAAGAAAGGTAACGCGTGCAAACGAGCGATGCACACTTTACTGTCAGTGTGTAAAGGACTTATTTAATATGAGGAGATCAGTTTCTTTCCATTACTTAATCATCGGTGGGGGGAAATGCTCTTTCTTTAACGTGTTTTTTTTTTTTTTTCAAAGATGAATCACAGTCGGTTCAAAAAAAGATTATATACTGTGCTTTCTAAAGAAACATCAGGCGCATTAAAGCAGCAGAGTAATTAAATCATGTCCTTTCATTGGGGTTAAGCCACATCCAAGCGAACAGCTCTTAACTGGAACCACTTGTGTGCTTTTTATTGGTAGTTCTCCTACAATCAAAACCATGTCCTTGAAGGCAACATCCAGCCAGCAATGTGGAACCTTGACAAATCTTTTCAGCAGTTTTATTTTATTTCTGTGCCTCTGCTATGAAACTAATCTCTTTACATTAAATATTCGGCAATAATGTGGTTTTAGTGAGATGAAAGGTTATGACTGACTTATGTTAAATTGTTTTTAAATGTTATGTGGACCAAGATAGCCATCGATCTGCATGCAAAATGCATTAAAAGGTTAAAGTAGATGATGTTTAGGGGGTTTGTGCTCACGTCTTAAAGCCCACTTATCCTGTTATTTTAATCACTTCTTTATCTTCTGAGATATGTCATCCGACACACCCTGTATTTCTAAATTTGTTTGGGACGCTACATAACCCCTGTGAAGGTGGGTTTGATATCTGTAGGAGTGAATAACCTTTGAATCAAGTAGCACACAGAGATGGAAACATTAGAAACAACAACTACATGCTGTTTCCCACCAATAAAGGTTACAGAAGCCTTGTTAAGACCAGGATTGGTTTGACAATCAGCACCTTCTGGACAGCAATAAAATACTGGTTTTAAGCTCTGAAGGGTGAACATGTCGCTGTGTGGATATCCTGAAAAGAGAAAAAAAAACTTGAATAAATAACAGCACAAATAAAAAACAAAGAGAGAGAACTTGTGCTGGATAATGAGGCCTGTTCAAGTTCTAGTTAGCTGAATGTTTGCTAATTTGAATGTCTGTCTCTTTTGATTTAGCAGAATGCAGTCCCTTTACCTCTTCGTTAGCTCCTTATCAAACATTTATGAGTTGATATCACAGATCAGATCCGAGGAGGGCTTTGGGGGTGAAATCAACAAACATAAACAGAGGAGGAAAAAAAAAAAAAAAGCTTTGAAAACACATCGCTGGTCTTCACCAGAGGATCAGTGGACGAAGTTGCAAACACTTTATTTGTGACTTTGAGGATCTAAAATTGAATAAATGTACATTTTATCTTTAACATTAAAGTGTCAAGCAGTGATGAAGCTCAGCCACTATGTCAAAAATATCAAATTAATACAGAGGATCCAAACACTGAAGCTGCTCTTTTCTTTGGCAGCTGAGGACTTGATTGCTAACTTCCAAGGACTGTCTTCTAAAGTGCCATCCATTTTTTCATATAGTGCTATCCGTCACTGTGTAAGAGGAGATACCCCTTTTTTAAAAAATGTTTCAACCGTCTACATCTGTGTTTAACACAAAACCCTTCAAATGTGTGCACGCAGCCTGCTCTTCTCCCTGTGTGCTCAGAGGAAAGAACAAGCAAGCTGTGGTTGGAACAGCTCCATCTTCACTCAGGCCCGCTTCAGTTCATGAACTTTTTAAAGACGCGCATTAACAAATCATGCCCCAGCTTATGAAAAACAAGTCTGATAGTGACTGGAAATAGCAGCAAAAAGAGCTTCTGCGTCACGCCGTGTCACCACACCCGCACAGACTGCAAGGTTTTGTTTGTGTGTGTCGCTGAGCTGATTGAGGTGAGGTGAGGTGATTTGCAGGTTTAGGCATCAGGTTTTTTTTTTTTTAAAGGCAGGTCTGGAAGTTGGGAGATAACTTTAGCAATATATTCCACAAGAGGTTTCTAGTGGCTTTCGCTCTTCTTGCAAATTGCGTTTAATTTGTTCAAGCTCCAACTTAACGTCACAAACTCAAAACTGACACTGAGCAGCCAGGAAAGACAACACAGTGTCCTCAATATATACATGTGAATCTGGAATTATCATCAGACCAAAGTGAGATAAAGGTTACCAAACCATGCAGCTTATATACTGAGACTTTGTGCATTCTTTCAGATTAATTCTGAGCAATCCAGAAAACAAAGTAAATCCTGTTATTGTATTTTTTCAGTAGGCTAACTGTTACTAAATACAATCTCTCAATGAAAACACACCCTGTTCCCCATTTATCCCCTTTTCCTTCTAACATCCAAGTGAGGATTCGACATATGGCTTCCTCTAAGTAAGGCACAGTTACATTAGATGCTAATCATTGATAGTTCTCAAATGTCTAATCGCCATTGGTTTTCTGCTGTTTTTATTCAATACATATACTAGTTTGAAGAAAGTTTTTCACACCGTAATAGTTTACTTCATTTTGCATGTGTTGCGTAAGAGCCGAAGCACCCGCAAGAACATTTTCTGTGATAGTGAAGCAGATACAGACAATTACTGTACTGTCTGTACAGCTAAAATCAGGAGATACATAAATATATGCATGAATAACTAAGGGGGGAATTACAAAATACAGAAAAAACATGACAATAAAGCAGCAGCGATACAAATATTAAAAGTTTTTAAGTATAACTAAAGAAATTAAGCTAATTCATGAAGTTGACTGAAAAACTGTAGTCGCCTTGGATTAGTTTGGTTTTGGTTATATTACATGAGGAAGATGAGGAGGAGGATCAGACCTTGGCCTTTGGTCTACAGGTTACCGTGCCCTCTGCACGCTCACATACACACATAGACATATGCACACACACACACACACACACACACACACACACACACACACACACCGCTCACTGGCAGCACAGGGAGAGACGTGCTGTAATCTGGGAGGCAGGAAACAAAGGGCCTCGTTAATGCAGAGACTTGCAGGGGCCTTTGATGTGGAGCCAAGCCATTCACTCCTCGCTCCTCACACACACACACACACACACACACACACACACGTATTTACAGAAAGACAGAAACATGCGTATGTGCACACAGACACACACACACACACACAAGAACGTGCACATGCAGCCTTTTACCACAGAACGCCTCAAACACACACTTTTGCAAAAGAAAAAGGAAAACGCTGAAAAGAATGTAATCTCCTTGAGTTGAGGCAACGTGCCTGCTATTTAAAGCTTGATACATTAGATTTGAATCAGCCGACACTACATGCTCACACACTGATGAACCACAAAGCTGCAGCTTGGCTCAATGGAAACAGACTTTTTTCCACTGCACATTTTCACCCCTGTGTGGTGATATCAATTTCTACTATTGCCACAGATAAGTAGGCTGCGGGGTCCATCAGAGCTCCACAAAGTTCAAAACACACTGCGAAATAAAAAAAAAAAAACATCCAGAAAGCACAGCATATAATCCTTCAAAAATGCTCACAATACTCCCACAACTTCAAATAGTCTCCTCTAAAGTGGTTTTGTTTCATGAATTCTGCATAAAAACTAAAACTAAATGTGAAATGTGTTAGAGCCACACAAGATGCATACTATACAGCAGGCCAGTGTGAAAAAAAAATGCTTTTACTCGTCTTTAATCAAAGCCTTACACAATTTCAAATCGGCAGAAACATCAGTGATTTAAAAAAATAGAAGTTAATATAATATAGACTTCTGTTTCAGTCGTTCTCTGTCAATTCAAAGTAGCAGAACCAGGTCGTTAAAATGATAAGAAGAGAATCATTATTCCAGGCGAGCCTTGTGATAAACAAGCTTCCACAGAAGAAAAGGGATGTTAGTGGGAATCACTGGAACAATAATAGTGACGCAGTGATAGTTTTGGTCATTAAAAATAGCAGTAACAGGAGTCGGTGTGATAGAGGGACTAGCATTGTGTCTTCAACTGTTTTCTATTGTATTGCATTGTCTTTTATTGTATCCATTTTCTGTATTTTTTTTATTTGTAAAAAATGCCATCCAAATACAGTTTACTGTGGTCAACTATACTCCTTTTACTCATTTTATAGGTCTATATAATACTGTTCTGTACAAATCAGACATGTGATGACACACATCACATTCAGTTTATATTCAAATTGAGCAATTAACATGTACAGACTGTACAAAATGTGCATATATCTACATGTATATACTGTACATAACCCACTGTATATACTGAAAGTAAGACTATTTGCACAGCTGTATAGTTTAAAATGACAGTTTAACCTGTGTATACACATTGTATGTATGTTTTTGTCCATATATATTTATTGTTTCTTCTTTTTCGTGCCTGTACATAACTATATGTTTACGTCTGCTTATCTCTGTTTAGCTGTATGTCTTCTGTATGTGTATCTTTCAGTACATCGGGAGCCACTGGAAACGGTCGAATTCCCCGTGTGTTCAAACATACTTGGCCAATAAATTCTGATTCTGATATATCATATTTCCATGGTTACAGACAGTGGCAGCTGCGTCTGTAGTAGTATAGTGATCTTAGTGTAATTATGATAATTATTTGTACTATTGTTATCGGTATTGTTGTTATGCTAGCTGAGTGGCTAATCCCTCTTCCAGCATATTGTGATGCAGGAAGCTGCAGCTGTCTGGTTAGTGTGGCCGTGCTGTTGTTCTCCTCTGCTGAACAACCTGATATTAGTGGTTAGTGTGTTGCCACAGCCAGAGAGGCCCGACTCTGTCTCTGATGAAGTTTCTGCCCAGAGCTTCATCTAACAGCACTCAACACGCTGCACGAAGCACGGCGTTAATAACCGAAGTCTTATTCTGTTCTTCTGTTGAGTTTTCTCTTCTCTTCTCTACATTTGCTCTTGTTTATTTACTGTTTGATGTCAGAAATCTGCTTAATTTTTAATTCTGTTTTTCATCTTGAATTGCTTCTGCATAATATGCCTCTCATGGATTTAACGGAAAAGTACACCAACTGCTTTCAATGGTAAGACAACACTGAAATGTACAAAATTATTGATGGGGGTGGCATAGTTTATAATATGATTGCTTTTTTCTGATACACTCATCCTCTGTAGCTGTAACATAAAAACAAGTGTCAACCCCTGCTTTTGTTATTGGAATATAAATAATCTACTTTGCAGCTTAGCTGTTTTTCTAACTTTTCAGCTGCGATAGCCTTCAAGAACAGCTGATTTTCTTTCGTACATTTTGTTCTTCTTACTGTAGTTTACCCACCGTGGAAGAGGTGTAACGTTACAACAGATTTATAATCCTATAAGAATGAACTCACTAGCGGGCCTCACTCTCGCTCCCTGTTCATGGATTCCCATGAAAACCATGTTGTTTAAAATTGTCACTGAACCAAATCTCAACATTTATCTTAACTGTGTCCACCTTTACATGTTGGCCAACCAAGCTGCTAAGAGGCTGGAAAATGGTTTAAAAAAATCACTTTGTAACTGGCACAAAAAGGAACTTGTGGTGATGCTAATGGGTTAACCATACAGAGTCCCCAGATGGTCCATTATGTAAAGTTTGATATAAATGTTAGAGCAGGGCAGAGTGTGTGGGTGGCCATATCCATACTGAAGCAGTGGGCAGCTCAAGGGTAGTGGTGGCTCATCACCGAACACGCACGCATGCACGTGCTCAGACAGACACACACACACTGCATCCATTGATTTTAAGAATAAAATAACCCTTTAACCCTTTACATGTAATATTTTACATCCGATTTGTACGTTCACCTTTTTCCTTATCAAATCAGGTCTCGAGCCTTTTCTCATCACTCAAACTGAACATTAATTTGCTTTAATTTTGTGCAATGGATTTGAAACCAGGTGGCATTTTTTTTCCCCAAGTGGTGGTATCTCTATTTGAAACAAAAGTCACTGAATGTTTGCCAACAGCCAGTTCTAATGGATGCATAAGTTCAGAAGACAGAAAAAAAGGGAACGCAAATACACACACAAACCTTGATGACAGCTGCGACATGCCAGACAATTCACCTACAATGACAAGGAACAAAACTAAAATCACAATTACAGCCTTGACAAGTCCACCATTGTGTTTGCTCCCCTTGGGGTTTTACAAAAAAGAGGAGCGTCACAAATCCAGAGAGAGATCAGAGCGCTCTCAAACTAAGCCTCCATTTACTCTGATGGCAGGCCTATTAAATGCGTGCGTCCACAGTGGTCTCTTTCTAGTGGTGAGTGGGCGGCTCAGAGTCCTGCAGTTGACAGTTAGCAGCCGATTCTGGGATCAGTTTTTCCGCAGCAAAGGGACTGATGTGGCCCAGAGGAGGATGTGGACTCATATGATGGATCATTGTTTAGGTTTGGGGAGTGGGTGTGTGAGCCTATGTATGTGTGTGTGTGTGTGTGTGTGTGTGAGTGTTTCCATGCCAGTCCATGCAGTTGGAGATCAAGGATTCAGGATTGGTCCCACAGTACGTGCATACATGTGTGCAGGCAAACATCTGCATGAGGCAGCAAACACATGTACTTGGGTGTGTACTACACATATGTGCATGTACACACACATACATGGCTTACATTTAAGTATGAAGTAGTAATTACTGTAAAAAAGTAGAAAAAGAGTCATTTCTAGATCCTCAGTCCAAACACCACTGGTAAAAACAGTTTATTATATATATTATATATATTCCACAAAGCCCTCCAATGAGCCCTCCTGTCCAATTAAAACCACATAGTTCCATATTTGGTGATTTTTAAGTTTTAAGATACACTTAAGGAAAATGTCAATGTTCTTTATGGAGTAAGAAAGTTCTCCAGCTTCTACAAAATGCATTTTCACAAAGCTTAACTTATTTCATGAAGCTGATATTTTGGAGATACAGTAGTTCATGCTTTTCATTTACAGTAATACAACCTGTTGTGGTATATACTAGGAGTGCAACCCAAAGTTATTGTTTTATCTGTATCTGTTTACTTCACAAAAAATGTCTGTGTTTGGATTTACACTGGAAGAGGGTGGAATATAAAGTTGGTCTTAAAGGTGCAGTGTGTAGAATTTAGTGGCATCTAGCAGAACGGACTGGGCAGAAATGGAATATAATATTCATAAGTATGTTTTGATTAGTGTATAATCACCTGAAAATAAGAATTGTTGTGTTTTTGTTACCTTAGAATGAGCCCTTTATATCCAAATAGGGAGTGGGTCCTCTTCTATGGAGCCCGCCATGTTGCACCGCCATGTTTCTACAGTAGCCCAGAACACTGGCTCTAGAGAGGGCCTTTGGCATTTTTCGTGAGTTTCGCGGCCACCGTAGGTTCTCCTACATGCTTGGAAGGGGAGGAGTTATCAGTTGGTTGCAATCTACAACCTCACTGCTAGATGTCACTGCTAGATGAATCTTACACACTGCACCTTTAAGTTTTATGATGAAAAATGAGAAGGCCATTGAAAAAAAACATGCCATAATAGATCATTTGGCCATTCTGCAAAGTTTTAAAAGTTGCAGGTTGTACGTGATGAGAGGAGGTCCAGATGCTGTCCACTGCTGCACAAAAAATCTGGTGAAAATTGAAACTCAATGAGATAAGATCTAAAGTTATACGGAGTGCCTTTCTTTCTAAAGGAAACTGATTTATGGATGTTTATTGTCCATGTTGAGGAGAAATACGACTGAGAAGAAGGGGTGTAACGTGGAAAAACTTGTCAGTCATGTGACAAGGCGAAAAATTAAATAATTGGATGCTTTTGGTATCTTTTCAGAGTGCATTATTTGTTCATATAGGAATTATGTATCATAGGTAACATCCCTCTTATATACTATCAGTGAAAGTTTAAAAAAAGGATCTTTTCAAGCACTTTCAAAACAACATTGGACAGATACGACAAGTGGCTCGTAGAAATGCATATTTTCTTATGTTGATTGACACTTCACGCTGTCTCCAATATGCAGAAAATATTTCATGAGTCATTCTACTGATAAAGTGTTGTAAAATGTCAAAATCTATGGGTGTCAAAAGGGAAAAATCAACCTGTTTCTCCCATATCCTGAGAAACTGACATTTGGAGATGCAAAGGACTCTGCAGGACTGTGATGATATGAGTATAAGCTTTGAGCAGAGAATGAACAGAGAGTGTTTATATGAACAAAGAAACCAATCAAGGAGTTGATCCTGCTGATTAGGACGTGATTCTCATACTCCTGTGAAACACTCCTGTGAAACACTTTTTTAAATAAAATATTATATATATATGTATATATTATCCATCTCTATGTACTCTATGCATTGCCTGTTGGCACCTACATCCTATTGGACTTGAACTTAGCTTAATGGCACTTACTCATGTTGTTTTCTCCTGACTAGATCCTTGCTTGTGTTGTATTAACAAATGAAATTGAAATTGTAACATTGTAACATGCAACAGGGGAAAGCCAAGACTGAAATAAGGAAAATATGATGCTTACATTAAGCAGAGCCAGGAGCCGGAGCTGCCACTGTTTCTACTGTTTCTAATGTGGTTCAAAAGAGTCTTCAAAATCCTGTAATCCTGGTAAAAGTAAGGACCATATTTACTTCAAAATCTAATTAGAGATTAAACCCCTTGAGATGCACCACTCCGTTTTCGAGGGGGTCCTCATATAGGTTAGTTTTCTGGCTGCACAAAGGCTTCTGGGACACGTTATGTGCTCAGTTTTGTCAATGCTTTTTCTTCATGTTTTCTGTGATCATCCACTGTGTGTTTTCTGATAAAGTAAAACTTTCTGCAGATTGCTTCTATGATGAAAATAAAAGTTTTGGGTATTTTTTAATTTGCAGGAAACACACAAAGTTTGAAGGAACAATAACGTCAGCTTTGGCTTTTTTCTTGCTAATATCAAGATTTAAGAGATAGACACAAATGGGATGAATACTGGAATTTTCTGGCCTGCACGTACAGCATACACGATAAATGGGAAAGGAAACACAATACTGAGAATCACAGTAGGCAGAGAATACTCATATCTAAAAAAGTAATTCATCCTCTGGCTCTGTGATGTTAAATTTCACAGCGAGTCCAAACAGCCTCATCTGAAGCCAAGGTCAAATGTAGGCAGTGTCGTGCAGGACAAAGAAAACATCCTGGCAATTTTTTCTTTCTTCAGCAAACTGGCAGCAGCCATGGAAACAGGAGGGAAGACTCAAAGAGACGACTTCTTGTATGGTTTTCCTTCACAAAAGCACTGAAAGCATGCAGTGCGTTTTTATGGCTCATTTGAGAAATAACTTTTTTAAGTGCATGATGTGTGTGTAATATATCTGGTGAGGTTGGTTTTACTCATCAACAGAAACACTTCTTTTCAAGGTCGAGACAAATCCACAGGTAAGGACTGCAGTAATGTCACAATTTACATGCAAAGAACTCCCATCAAGTAGAGTGAATTTCATTTCATTATTTAATCTCGCTCTTAAGATTTTAACCACATTCTGGTTTAGTGGAGGTGGTGACCCAGAGTAGTACTAACAGAGGGGTACTACTGCTCAAAGTCACTAAATTAAAGAAAAATTCCACCCTCAGATCATTGTGCACCAAGGATTTCCTACATTTCCCAGCATGCTTTTTGTATACCTGTATAGAATTGCATAGACGTTGAGATCAAGCAAATCAGAGCAAAAGAAGAGCAGATTCTTTGGCAAAAATAAGCAGGTACAACAGCTTTCATCCCAAACAGTCACATGTCATTTGGCTGCATCGCGTCTTCGTCTTTCAAAGACGCTGTGGGTGGAAACGTGTTTTGTGCTTTTTTTTTTGATGGATTTCTCCTTGTACATTTGTTGGACATCACAAGAAAAATAGCTTTTATTTCTCATTGTACTGGGTTAATTCCAAAAATAATTGTTTCTACTATTAAGATTGAAATGTTCTGCTATCAACTCAATTAAAGTTGTGATCTGCTGGTTTCTTCACTTGGCCAGTTATACAGGAATACAAAAATACATCAGACAACAACACAAAACCATGAAATACATCATATATGTACTTAAACGGCAGGCGTTTTAGAATTTTTTCTTTAAGTGTTATTCTTTTGTTTAGGCGTCAGGTTGTCAAAGGACGATGGTTTAGCTTAGGACAGTAACTCTCCTGCTGAAATGTCCTGAATCAAAACACACAATTCTTACTTTTTAGGAGTTGATTTTGCAATCAAGGGAATGGAGATCAATAAGTCTCATCATATTGTACTGTGCAGCCACTAATTTAGCGAAGAAGAGTGCAATACTGGAATGATGTGCACTGCCAAAAATTCACAGCTTTTCTGTTTCCTCACCTTGACACACGCACTGAAATTTTGATTACTATCACTGTAACAGAAGAAGAGTTTCAGGTTTCTGTTCTGCCTCTTCTGAAAACAGCCTCTTTTCTCAGGCTTCAGTGTTGGCCATCAGTTCAGATGGTCAGCCACTGCTGGCACAGGGAGCTAGACTGACCTCTTGAGGTACAAAATGGGAAGTAATCTGAATGAAGGGACCTCAGCAGAAGGTGTGAGCCCCACCACATCATTATAGCCGGAGGAGGAAAGGAGGTTTGTGTAGTTTGTGTCTGTGAAAAGGAAAGGCAGCAGTGGTTCTGGCGTTATTCTCTGATGAAGGTTTAAGTTGCTCTTTGACTATTGAAGCGTACCTCACTGAACATGAAATACCATATGTACTTAACAGATGAAGACAACACCAAACTATAGATGCTGACAAGCTAGTGACATTGCATGTTGACACATCAACTAATACTGTATTTTTTAAAATTCAAAAAGACTTTAAGAAAGTGTCTGTATTATGATAAAAATAAAAATAACATGGTTCTTTCTGAGTTCCCCTCATGTAAATGATTGTTAAAATGGTCAAACCATAACTTGCATCCTTGTTCTCCCAGCCTGAAGAAAAACCTCTCATTATTCTTACTTATGTAAAAGCTGACAGCACATTATTAATTTTAGCAGACTTTGAAAAATGATTTGGTCCCATCTGGGTCTGATCACCAAATCTTCACAATAATATTCAGATTTTTTTCTCTTCCCCCTTTTCGTCCATGAAGGGAGATGTAGCGTATGAAACAGAAAACCCTGACGATTTATGGGACATTTTACTATGGCTGGAACACTAATGTATTACATACTCACACATCATTTTTACTGTGACTTCTGTCGCATGAAAAAATATCGACGCCAGAAGAGTTATGGCTCTGGGCTGCTTCGGAGAGGCCGATGAATTGGTTTGTGAAAGCCTGGTTTTTTACTTGAAATTAAGTTTTATACAGGCCGTTATTGACCGAGTAAGTTTTATGATCCAAGTAAACGACCTTTTAAAGCCACTTAAAACACACTGCATGATTTCAGAATTTGCTTTAGGGTCAGTGACAGACGTTAGCAGGGCTTTCTTAGGTTTTGAAGAGTTAAAGATTTGGATTTTTTTCACAAGACTCAACACTGCACGATTGCTGTAACTAGTTTGTGAGCCCACACATAATACTGTATGTTTGCTTTTTGTATTTGGGTAGAAAATAACAGTCTCCATATTAGAATAAGTTTGGGGTATGACATAAAGTAAAAGTAAGCAGGTACTGTGTGTGACTGAGAAAATAGCTCTAAAAATGAGTCAGCAACAACAAAATTAATTTCATTCTTACATGCATTTTATTATTCTATCGTTGAACCTTTATTTGCACCAGATGAAGAAAAAAGAGTTTTTAAAAAAATGTAAACTATTTAACAGCTGCTATTTGAGCTGTAACACAGGACAAACGATTCTTCAATAAACATCTATAAATTCCAAATAACTGTCTAGTTTGCAGAAGTACTCTTCATTCCTACGCTGCAATTTGTCCTTTTACTGCATGGACTGCAAAGCGTTTGCTGATGTGCTTATGAGAACTGTCAGAGGGCGATTTACATGTCAAGCTGAAGCAAAATATAATCCACTGATATGAAATCTCCGAGCCACTGTGATGGTTTGGTCGCGCTGGATGTATGAGAAGCAGAGGCCTTGTAATCTTTTCACTGTGACTCGCTTCTTCTGTGCGACACCGGGAGAGGGGGGGTTAATTACATTAATCCAAAACAAATAAACGTTTGGCAGCCGTTAAAAGGCTGTGGGAAATGGCTGGAGATTGAACCGTCTTTTGAGTCCCCAAACCTCAGGCTTTGATGGTTTTTTACTTGACTCAGAGACTTAGAACGCAGATTTGATATCCAACTGGAGCTGAACTGCTCTTCTCTGGCTCTCAGTATTTTTCTTTCCTCTCCTCTTCACCACTTTTTCTCTTTTTGCTGCTCTCTACTTCCGTCTGATTTTCTCACTTTTTATCTCTTTCTTTCTTTCTTTCTTTCTTTCTTTCTCACTCTTACTTTCTCTTTTGTCAGATCTACTTTAACTGATATTAAAGTACACATTTTTACTTTAAATTTCACCTCTCCTATATGTTAATGTATGGAAGAGGATTAGGGCCACGTAAAACATTTATTTGAGTTCTGAGTTTAATCTTATTTGCAATTCTGAGAATAAAGTCAGAATTCTTTAAACTCAGAGCTCAAATACATTTTTCACATGTGGCCCTAATCCTCTTCTGTATGAAACAAAGAAACAGATGCCTGAAAACAGCATGAGTTGAATGAAGCTGAATTCTCTTTTTGTTGCTGTTCATCTTTCCTACTTAACTGCAATTATTGAAAACAGACCTGACACTGATCTGGAGATTATGGAATGATTTCTTTGGCTGAAATTCTCTAATCTCCTAAACCCTCCCCTTGTAACAGAGGTGCATATTAATACAAATTTGTTCTAAATTACCCTAAATTTGTTTACTGCCAGCTTTAAAACAAGTATTTGCAATAGCAACAAAAGTGGCTGCATAGGAACAGATCTGCATCATTTTTTAAGTCCTTGAGACACTTTTTTATTATTTTAATGACTTTCACTGTCAGAGTTTTCAATCACACAGATTTGCCAATGCTTGTTCACAGCCAACAAACCCGGTAATGAAAAAGGACCAGGACCAAACCCAAACCCTGCAGATCCCATAACCTATGGTTGGGGAAATACTTTCACTCCACCATACAATAAGTGTGTGAGAAATGGATGTGAATGGACCTCTTCTCACAGTATATCATCATATACTTGTGGAGTAATCTTGGGAACAAACATTATTCTCACAGGCTCTGTTGTTGTAGAGTACATGTTCAGGGTCATGATGCTGATTTATAGTGATGGCACACTGGAAGCGCTGCACAAGCTAATTTGTTCTGGTTTTCCTGATTGGGAAGATTACAGGGCCCTTGTTGCGATGGCGACAAATGTGTCACCACACATATCTCCACATGCCCTCTGTCTCCTCGTTGTTATAAACACACACAGAAAACAATCGGAAACATTTCCTGATGCATGATTTCTGGTGAGATTTAGTCGGTATGGCACTAATTTGAGTGTCGTGGTGATGTATCGCTGTTAAGGGGTTTTTAACATTTTTGCGTCAAAACTTTATTTGGGGTTTTGGTGCTGTGGATGTCTCGTTTTGTGATTGACAAAACGTATTTGTCTGGTAAGAGTGACTGAACTGAAATAAAGTCAGTGGGATCAAGGAAAAACAGAGCTGGTCTTTAAGCTGAAAGATAATAATGTACTACATCACGGCTAACGAAGCCTGACTGAATGGAGATGTGACTTTGACTGTATGAATTACATCTGTCATAACATGTAATTAAAGTAACCTTTTGCTATGATATATGAAACTGGCTTGATTAAAAAAAAAGATAAATAACTGGTTTGTTTTTGCCCTGGGAAAACATCAGAAGGAGTAATATACTCTTATATAACTGTTTTTGTATTTTATGTACTCTTTTTTTTTTATAATTTATTTAATTTGCTTTATTTTTGTTTGGCAGTTTTTGAAGCTTTTAGAAAGCTTATTTGAACAACATGACTTATAAATGAAACTTTTTTTTTTTTTAAATAAAAATTTGCCTTAAGGAGGACTGTTTCTGGATGCAGTTAGGATGTTTGTGAGTAAAGATAAATAAGATGGAAAAGTTTAGACAGGAATCAAAACTCCAGACTTAAATGATTTAGGTAGATTTGGTCTGTGGGTCAAATTACCTGTTAAATGATAAGAACATAGACACATAAGTCACAGAGAGAGTAGCTGGCTCCAACACCTGCTATAAAGTATAAAGTATGAAAATAAAATGAAATGTAATCACATATGTAAAACACACAAATGATTGTATATACATTGCATATGAACATATATTTCTACTCCAGTTCCCACAAGTCTTTGAAGTTAAAATCTTAGTTGGAGATACCTATTTGGTCCCTAATTTGAGTGGAATACTGCAATCTCATATTTATGCTGTTTCAGAAAACTTGATGAAATCCTCTCCTCAAAAATGAGCTTCGGAACAGTTTTCAAAAGTTGAAATATCGTCTCTGTATTGCCCATTTTTGTCATTTGTTTTTTTAAAAAGGAAAACAACTAAAAAAAAAGTATAAACACTGGAAACTTCTCCATGCCAGTTCAAAACAATCAGTTCAATCTGTATTACATTATTTATAAAACTTCAATATTATTTACATTTGATTACAATTGACCAGAGGGAGAGAGCACACTGCACCCATTTTAAAGTCTTTACATTTGTTGCATGTCAGTTGCGCTGCACTACACTATTTGTCTGACATGCTTGCCGTGTAAAGTATGAACCAGGACGGCCCCCCTGACTTCTGGCACCAGTCTTTTAGTTGTTTCAGAGTTCAGGTCAAAAACATTTACATATACTGTATATTTTTCACTAACATGCTCTCTTCTCCATTTATTCTTGCTCTGCATGCGTATAAATATTATAAATAACTTTGTCATGTTAAATCTTATATTGTTATATTATTTTTTAGGGTGACTTTGTAACGTCTGTCCAGGGGTTACAGGTGAAAAATAGCCTCTTGGCTAACTCTGGCACATTTACAGCAGTGTTTATTAATGCGCACTGTCCCTGTTGAATGAACCAGTAAATAAAATAAATAAATAAATAAATAAAATTTGGTGAGGCAGCTTTTAGTTTTTATGCTCCGAGCCGCAGGAACAACTTGCACAATGATCTGAGAGGGGCTGAGTGTGTTTGTATGTGTGTTTGTATCTTTGAACAGAAACTCTTTAGCATGGCTTTCATTAAAATGTTTTATGGCCACTTATTGTATTTAAATGTATCTATCTATTTTATCTTTTTACTCTTTTATCTACGTGGACATTGGATTTCTTATTTTAATTTTAGCACTTCTAATTTTCAATGCATCACTCTCTAATGGTTTTACTGTTTATAATTTGCCTTATTCTCAGCTCCACCTCTAAACCACCATTAGTTGCACTTACCCGAATGAAGGGTGCGATACAAAAGCTTGATAGACTGATTAATTAATTGCTTACTTTAGATCACATCCCCACTAAGTTGACTTAATCTGAAAACGCATCTTTTTCTCTTGTTTTGGCCTTTGTCAGCCTTAAGTGATGACATTTTTGCACAGAAAAACTTTCCGAAACACTCTCTTGTGGTCGAGGAAAACCGAGCGTTTTCAAATTAGTGATGTACGGTATGTTTGCTCAGTGCTGAGACACATTTGGTTTTGTGCTTAGCGGCTGACAGACCAGACTGAAGTTGTACTGGGCAGCTTCCTGGTATGAATGTATGTAACTGTTAGTGTGAACAAGGTGTGAACACTGCAACATTTGTTCTCAGTGCACAACCACAAAAGGTAAAAGTAAATTGAAAAAAAAGAAACTGTTTGTTGTATCTAAATTTCTCTGAGACTACACACTTTAAATCTTACAGTAATACAGTGGATCACACAATAAATGTGTCATCATTGATTACGAGCATTAAATAACAATTGAAATTCTGCTTGCTGTTTACTTTTAGTCACTTTTCAGACAGTTAACTGTTACCCACCAACAGAATGTTTGATAAAGTGATCTTGGATTTCATATCCTCATTTTTTAAAGGAGGGGTTCTGACTTAAAACAATAGTCAGGTGCCCATATAAACACTGAAAGAGGTTTTTATCTCCTGTTCATACTGACCATTAGAACATCACCTCCAAATGCACTAACAAAGTAAGTGATGAGGGACAAAATCCACGGTCCACGTCTTGAGCAAAATTGTATTTAATCTGTTGTAATAATATGCTGTTGTAGTTAGTCAAATAAAGTGGATATCTTCAACAGTCACAGTCTTTGTGTTTCAACAGACAGTGTTTTTACTGTTCAGCTTCAGCAGAAGAATCGTAACAAAAATAGGGAAAATTGGCGCTAAAAAACAGTAACTTTGGAAGATATTGACTTGATTTGAGTGATGTGGGCAGCTGAAACCTCATATTTGATTCAAATAAACTTTTAAATACATTTTTGCACAGAAGGAGGGCTGTGGACTTTCTGGTATTGAAAAAGGTAGACAGAGAGACAGTACTCTGTGTGTGTGTGTGACTGTTGATGTAAGGTGTGTGTACATGTATCTGTGTCTATGCATATGTGCCTCGGTGTGTGTGTGTGTGTGTGTGTGTGTGTGTGTGTGAGGGGCTTATTCTTGTGTGCCTGTGTGTGGCTGTTGGTACGTTAGCTTGAGGTGGGCCTGGCATTTAGACTTAACCGGCAGCATCTACACAAACAGAACGTTTGCGCCCAGACAACAGTTTTTTTTTTCTGATTTCTTCACATCTCCTTCAGTTGAAAGAGCCCCTCAGATGTACAGTAGATGCTTTGTGGAGACAGAAAAGCGTGTTTCTCAAGGTCATACAATACAGCGTTACACAACAACTGAAAGATCTCAGCGCTGATCAGACGCCTCTATGGAAAATGTCTTTTTACTACTTCAATATCACAAACTGTAACTTCCTCTCAGGTAGCTGGTGAATGGTGAATGGAATTGATTTTGAAGTTTAAGGTGAATTTCCAACACTTAACGTTGCATTTGAAATTTTACAAAACTAACTTTAAAAATCATGGCTGCCTAAGGATCTTATAGCATCGCTACAAACCAGTAACATTAGTGAATTGAGATCAATGCAACTGTTAAATTTAATGCAGAATACTGAATTTATTTATCTGCATTACAAAAATTTACATTTACATTTTTTACCAAATCTAGTAACGTACTGTACATCATTACAGATAAAAATGTCCAATTATCTCTAAGAAGAAAAGGTGCAATGATTGAAATCAAATGATATCACTCCTGGAAATTCAATATACTTATACACAAATTGATGTAACCTAAAATGAATACAAGAGACTATATTGCTTAAACAAACTTGGGTAAACTGAATAAAGCTGAAAGCACAAATCCAGAGGAATGGATCAAGGGGGGACTTTCATTTAGGGAGGGTTGTGTTCAGGCGTGATTTGAAAACCAATTACAGAACCTTAAAATCTAAAACTAATGTGTAACCATTGAAACATCTGCTTCTGCCGGTGCCGTTCATGTAGGGTTTTCTAGAAAAAGACTATTACAGTCATCAAGACTGCTGGTGATAAAAGCATTTCTGCCTTTCAGTAGCCTATCTGCCCAAGAGAGAAATGGCTGTACTCCTGAGAAGATAAAAGGCAGTTTTGGTGATTTTTCTGATGTGAAGCTCAAGTCAGGATCAAAAGCACACCAAGGTTACAAGCTTGGGGCTTGGTGTTCAGTGCCAGGGATTTTTAGTTTTTGTGCACAGCTTCTCTCTCCCTCCCTCTCTCTCTCTATCTGGGCCCTAATTAACCCCAGTAACTTTAAAATGTTTGAGCAAAGTGTCAAAGAGCCACGAAGATCATTCAGAACACCACACTGTCGAAAAACAATATAAATCAAACAGAACACAACTGAAAATGTGATATTATTGATATTGATAGTTGATATTATTTGATATTAATATCAAATTTGTAGAGTGCCTTTAAAGTACTTTACCTTAACAATTTCATCTACTTATCCTCAGCTGCTGCATGATTTATAACACCTATATTTTTTTGGTATGAAGTTATTCTAATAGTCATTTAGGAATAGTTTAAGAATACATACATTGGTATCTAGAGTTGGAGAAAACAATATAACATGAATACCATATAATCCTATTCCTATTTCATCAGAAATAAAGTGTAATAATCACTTGTTCTTGTGCACTTACAACTGTCAGTCATAACGAGACGAGAAAAGTAATCTCACTTTAAATAATTCACTTGATTTTGAAAGTTTGTTAATCAAAATAATATTGTTTAAATTAGTCTATGTGTAGATGTACAGTATGTATATGCTTCATTTCATGGGAAAGATCAAATGCAATTTGTATTTTTTAAAAGATCACTCAGTAATTTTTACTGTCAGTAAATCTTGCTCGTATGTAGGAAAGGTTTTACACTTGTAATTTCGCAAATTTCCACTCAAGTAACGGTCCAAGTGACATTTTGGTACTTTTTCCCACCTCTGCTCCGTACAGAATCATAAAAACTTGGATCTTTGGTACAGGGATTTTCATATCTGATCCTGCGCTTTAAAGAGCTGTGATCAGCTCTTAAACAGGTGCAGGCAAAACCTACAAAACACATGAACCACAGCCCTACCTGCCAGGTAGCAACGTGGTAGTCATGAAATTAAATTTCCTCGGCTGCTCCCTGCCTGTGTCTTGGGGCTGAAAGCCGGGCTGTTTTATACAGTAGAAGGCACAGGCACACAGAGATACCACACCATCCTTTACCTCCTTTGATGTTGGCGAGGCACCTGAGGGGGAGAATATGGAGAATTTGTTGATTACAGGATCCTGTATTCAGAACACACATTGGTGCAGTGTATAGCAGGAAGCTCAGCGTGGCAGTTTGATAGTTTGTGGTAAAAGTGCTGGCAGGGCCACAGCTCCCCTCTCTCTGCCAAGCCTGTGGTTTCATATTGTGATTATCAACGGCAGATGTGAATCAGAATATAAGCTTTCCTGATCAATGTGGCAAAACATATAGGCTTTACTTTTACTGTTTTGGAGTATTATATGTCCGTCGATGAACACTTTTATCCAAAGTGCCTTAAACAACCATGGATGGTGGCCCAGCTCTCTCCTCTCTCCTCTCACCGGCAGAGCTCTGTCATTATTTACACAGGAGCGTTGCCTTAAAGGTGTCATCTTTAAAGGCCCATCAACAAAGCAAAAGCGTCAGTGTTCACTTGTCTCAGAGTGTCACAATTAGCACTATACCTGTGTTTATAAGTTCAGTTCACATTTACGCAGATAGTCTTGAACAAAGCTGGATCAGGGGAGTACAAACTCTTGAGTCATTTTATTACAATTCGGATAAAAAAGAGGAAAAACTCTGGTAAACACTTATAAAAGAGAAAGTTTATATAAAGTTTAGCTCATTTGTAAAGTTTTTTATTGTGGAATAGTGTTAGGTTGTATTTTGTACATGCCCAAATAGGCAATTTAATTGCTTGTACTAACTATGAATCGATACAGTACATAAATTAATAAAGTGTATGTCACTGAACCATTAAGTTGCACTAGGTTTGCCCTGCATTGCATCCCTATTGGGTAAGACTGTTTGCACAGAGTAACATTTAAAAGGCAATCAATGAACTGAGCAGCATGTGGGCCACGCAAGCGCGATTGGGCAATGCTGTAGCATCACCTCAGTTTCCACAGAACAAGGCGGCAGGTGGCTGCATGAGCGACATGGCTGTGATTATCAGCACATCTCTGCCAGGCAGATACTGAGAAAATGACTGTTAACCAGCTTACGCTACATTTCCTTGGACGCCATGAATGGGAGATAAAGATCGCTGCATCTGCTACGTAAAATGCGCCACACACTAACACTGCCTCTCTCTGTGTCTCTCTATGTCACATACACACATATGCACAGTGAGAATGAGTCACTGCTTCACAGCAGCGCTCTGACCACAGTTGAGCCTTGACATTTTCTCATGCCTCCAATCTATTTACCAAAGTTCAGACAGGAAGGACGCATCTCTCACTTTTCCTATATCAACCACCTATAAACAGTGATGCTAATCAAAACAAAAACACAGGAATTTTTAAGTTGTGTTAACTGAACTGAACTAAAAAACTGCTTGTTTCCACTTTCAAGTAAGCCTTTGTAACTGAGCAAACACCTGACTTCATTGCATTTAGAGAACTTTAAATTTGGATGTGTTTACAGAGGAATTTAATACATGAGATAAAGTTTCACATTGTTTTTAATTCATTTTGTGATTTTCACATGAGAACAATGCCTCACTGATACCACTCACAACACTGTGAAGGGGAAGAAATACTGAAAGCCAACAGATCTTTATTGTTTTGAGAAACACATTCACATTGTTTCTGTTTCTAGACATTACATCACCGGACTTGGACAAGTTGTGGTTGGTTATTTATACGGAGCAAAGTCGAATAAGCACATTATCAGATACATTTAACTCACTGACTGTCTGATTGAATTCATTTAATAAATAAAAACACAATATACCAACAAACATGCTATCCATAAAGACAGAACACAGATGTTCATGGGTTATTCTAAATCTAACCCTTCAATGAATGCTTGTTTATATTTTAGACAATTAAAATTATACTTTTCAAGTTCAATAGACATTTCTTTTATTCCTTTCAGCGGTTTTATACAATGATGGTCCTGTTGGAGATTTTGCTGCAATATTTTATGACTCCTGACCTACACAAATATTTCATGCGTCTCACAATGAAAGATGTCAGTTCATTACGTGAAAACCAAATAGCTTTGCATCATTCGTTTTCTTTTTGATACTTTTGGAATGCGCCCAACGACTGAGCGTGTGATTTTATTTATCCATTTGGTCCTGTCATCTCTTTCACCATATCATTTGATGGCAGACGTCCCTCCAAATTTGAGGGAGTGGAAACTTTGAACCATTAAATCTTTTACAAAAACCTTTTAAGCGTGCTGAATGTTGCATTTGATCCTGCAGAGACGAAGGTAAAAAGGTTACTGGTCTCGGACTATTTGAACAGAGGAACATGAGCAAAGTGATTTATACCCTTGTATTAACCAGATGCTGGGTTATAGACTTCCACTCCGGGCTGGAAAAAGCAGCAGCATGCAGTGAAGTCACTGACTCATACAGTAAGATGGGGTTTGGGATGGATGGATGGATGGATGGATGGAAGTGGAAGAGAAGGGTTTGGACTCAGTGTGAACCACTGAATTAAAAAAAAGAAAAATAAAGATGACATACTGCCTTATTTATCCATATGTTGCAAATCATAGCATCTGTTTACAATTTATTTTATTTACTTTGGTGATGCTTGGCCCGGGTTGATTAACATTTTCTGTAGTGTTTGTTGTCTTCTGGAGCGGGATTTGATTGGCACTCGGTGACGGCTGTTTGAAGTGAGCGTAGCGTTGGCTTTGAAGCTCGGGGGATGAAAGGAGAGCATCCAGATATGACTTGAGGATAATCTAGAAATGAATTTTGGCTGCCTCTGAAGGCGACCGACAGGCGACAAACATGTTACTAGTTGTTGATTAAATGTTACTTGAGATTTCAGTGATGCAAGAACATAAAACAGAGATGGAAACTTCGAAATACGCATCAGGAAATAAGTTAAATATGTTTGTTTAATGGCAACAAGCTGTGGATGTTGGTGAACGAGTGAAGAATGAGCTGTCTCTTCTAATCCATCATGAGACAGCTCCTTTTATTTACGAGTCATGCTGTTTGCAATTGTGACTTTAATTAATGTTATTAATCACTGCTTCTCATCATAGCTGGCTTCAGTGTATCTTGAGAACATTAAATTCATCAAAATTAACATCAAAACATTTTCTAATGATGCTGCATCAAAATGTGTCAAAAGACACAGTCCTTTAAGAAAAGCTAAAAAGTACTAGATGGCATTTTTAACATTCCTGAAGTTTTTAAAGTTTTTTAAAAAGCAGATGAGTCTGTCTGCTGCAGCTCAGTATTACTTAAGGTCAATAGTTTAGTGACAGGAGAAATACACTAATCCCTTAGTTAAGCAAAGAGGTATTTAATATTCAATACATATATATATATATAAATACATTTTCAATATAAAGTCCTCCTGGCAAGTGATAACACGTGTTTGGCTTTGGCTTTTCTCTCCAAGTTAATCTTATAAACTAAATGTTTTGCATGTTAATCCTTTTCCATAAAGAATCAAGTTAATGCAGCCTCTTAGAGAAATGTTTTTGAGCAGAATATTGTGTTTGCAGTTGAGTCTTTACTAGATAAATTGGAAACACTTGAGTAAAGCAAAAACTAATGAAATACAATACTTTGCAAGAACTTTGTAAACATATTCAGTGTGTTTCATGCATGTGGGAGAAAAAACATTACAGAATGTTACTTTTCAGTTAATTATGACAATTTTACGAGAGGGAAAACAATGTTTATGTACAGCTAGAGCAATTTTTTTTTAATAGAATGAAATGTGAAACAGATTATTGTATTAATCTATAAATTTATAAAAAGAAACGACACACGGAAACACGGTTTTGTCACTGCCCAGTAAACATGTATGTCCATATTTTGGTATTTTCACATTTTCCAGATACATTGAATGATTATGTTTGAGAAAGTTGTCTAACCTCTTAAGATATATAAATATATATTAAATACAATATTTAAAAACCCTTTGGATTATCTGAAAATGCATTGTCACATTGTCATAAAGGACAAAACTGGGCTGTTTTTCTTTGCTCATGAAAAGTTGTTGTTTTGGAGATACATGGTTGTCACAGGGACAAAATACTGTTTTGGGTATAATAATAACAATAAAATAATAAACTCATTAAAACATTAAGGTTTGCAAAACAATCTTTACCAACAAAACAATTTAAAATGTTTGAGCATTTCATTTAAAATGTTGTTGAAAGATTTCACAGATAACCGATTTAATTAAAACTGGACTGTTTAAACAGACAGACAGTGTCTGCTGCTGAGCCACAGTGCATTCATGTGTGAAATACACAGAACTGAAGGATTTACAGACTGTTACCAACACTGACATCTACTGGCCAAAACTGATCAAGTCCTCTTTCATAATCAACCCAGTCAGATTCCTGTTTTCTTGACAGAACAGACAGATAAACCGGCTAAAGACGCATTCAAGTGTTTGGTTGGTGGATGATTGTAATTTTCTGAAAGTTCTTAACTTGCTTTCATATCAGGGGATTTCAGTGACCTCGCTGATATCATGCAGGGGAACTTTTGTTTTTCAGCGGGTGGAGAATTTAGTCATTTTGATTCTGCTGTGGTAAACATGCTACAATCTACAGTTCATTGGTGTACAAAAAAAAAAGAAGAAATATAAGTGAGCATATATAAAATAAGAAAAAAGAAACCAATTAAAAATGATGTATAGGTAAAAAATGTAAAATGTGAGCTGTGTCTTTCTGACCTTTACCATTTGCTGTAGTCATTGCAAAGGAAGTGCCTTTAGAGTTTTGGCAACGTTCCCTTAACTCAACCACACTGCTGTGTTTCTGCAAAATCCTGCACAGAAAATTAAACAAAACTGCAAAACATTTTACCGCCCAGCTTTGCATCCACAACCAGGAGGGTGAGGCGAGACGAGAAGTTGCTTTTTATTGTGACAAAACTACTCACTTGCCTTTTAAATCAGATATTTTGGCAATAATGTCAGTATTAGAATCTGACTGGAATAATTTAAATAAAGTAAAACCAAATGGATGTCATTCTGATGAAATGATTGTCATCTGGTTAACAAGTCAGTATCCATAATGCTCAGTGACAAAGATTCAGATTATCAAAAAAACATAAAGAGCAATATGTATTAACATTTTCTGCTGTGGTGACCCCTGGTGTCATCTTTGTTTTGCTGTGTAATTCACCTGCCTGTTTATTTTTGCTCATACACATCACACATCACTGACTCTACTGATTTCACTCCATATTGTGAATATTTAGTTAGCTTTTTAATTTGGTCTAATTTGGTTAATAACCTTATCTTCTGTTAAAATTAAGCATGGTGTGTCTCCTACTTTGTTGTGGCCAAATAGCTGGTTCATAACAAATGGGGGGTACTCCCACAACTAAATATTTACAATATGGAGTGTGGAAATCAGTAGAGTCAGTGCTGTGTGATGTGTATGAGTGGAGGATGTGTGTGTGGGTCTTCTAGGGTGCAAAATGAAACATAAGAGTGGCAGGGAGTCTGAGAGAGAGTGATCTGTGCTGCAGCCAGGACTTAAATAACCTGGAAACACCCTCAGGTGTTCCCAGTTGCACTAACAGTCACCTGCAAAAATAAACATGCAGGTGAATCACACAGCAAAACAAAGATGACACCAGGGGTCATCACACTGCATAGTTATATAAAGAGAAAGATTTGTCTTGTGGTAATGCAGTTGTAATCTTAATATTATATGATACATAAGTATAAATCAGACAGTGGTGAAAGATTTATTAATATTTTACTTAAGCAAAAGTAGCAACACTACAATGTAAAAATACTCGGGTTCAAGTAAAAGTCTTGAATTCAAAATCAAGCAAAAGTATTACAAGAAAAAGTATTCAAAAAGTCTCAAATTCAAAATGACTAATTATGCAGCAGAATGTCCTGCCTCATTATATTATATTATATTATATTATATTATATTATATTATATTATATTATATTATATTATATTATATTATATTATATTATATTATATTATATTATATTATATTATATTATATTATGGGATAATGATTAATGAATTAAAGTGTAAGCAGCATTTTCATGGTGGAGGTGAAGCTATTATTAATTACCTTTTATGTTAAATCCTGTTAGGTAGTTACATCATAATTTATTAACTAAACACGGTGGAGTAAAAAGGTACAATATTTGCCTCAAAACTGTGGTAAAGTATAAATATAAAGTAGATAAATCTAAATACTCAAATACAGAAAACGTTACTCAAAATTGTACTTAAGAACAGTACCTGAATAAATGTACTTTCAACCACTGAAATCAGGTAACAGTTTTTTACACTATAGGAACATGAATATGGGTCAGTAAGAGGCAGAGATCCCATTAGATGGTTTATGCTCTGGCATTTATCTTGCTATTGCTATTTATCACTGCTCAACTGAGAGGATACAACAGCATCTGTCACAGCCAAACTCTCTTTGTAGTCACAGGTTTCATCACATAACAGCAGAGGTCAAATATGAGATCTATGAGCGCTTAACAGCTCTCATCCTGTCCTCCTGCACAGATGTGATGTAACATTACAGCTGCTGAGATGTTTCCTCTGCCCCGGGACAGTTTGTATGAACTGCATAATGGGATGAGATTTGCAGTGAAGATGCAGAAAGCTGATCTCCAGTCAGCTGTTAACACCACTTTTTTTTTTTTCCAGTGATGCTGCGGGAGTTGCGTGCCGCCTCAGTGTAACTGCGCGTGCGTCAAGGTAATACACGGCCGATACCAGAGAGGGTGCTGCAAAGCGAGAGAATTAACGTTTTCTATTTCCGTTTTCGGCTGTTATAACTTGTGGCAAAGGATGAAGTGGTGAAAATTAAGATAATGCCTATTTTCTTTATTGTTGCTTAATTGAGAAGCCTTTTTTATGTGTATTTGATATGTGTACTTTGTTATTTTGTATTTTTCTCCAGGCTTTTGCTTTGCTGGGCTTTAAACCACTTCTATAAATGTTCAAGCTTTTCCTAAATTAGCTAAATTAAACTGGCCAGATGTAAAGTCCTTCACACTGAATTAACAATGAATAAATAACATCCAATCAAATATAAAACTAGGCTACTCATTATACATTATGAGCTGTCATTCCTATTATAGCCTATTATTGGAGTATTATTGTGATGTATTAATGCGTTAGCAGCATTTTAATGTTGCAGTTGGTCAATCTGGAGCTGATGTTACCTTCTCTTTATAGGTTAATATTGGGCTTTTAGATCCATAATATATTTCGCAAACTGATCATACCTTGTGACATACCAAATGTCTTCAAAATAAGTGGTAGGGTTACAACATCTGGCTTTTTACTCGACTGCATTTAAATGTAGTCGAGTAAAAAGTACAATATTCCCCTCTGAAATGTAGTAAAGTAGAAGTATAAAGGAGGAAAGTACACCACTAAAGTACTGCTAACAAGAAAAAAGCAAACTACCTTCATTATTTTCCCCCACAGATGCCACTCAGGAAGGACCGCTGGAGTAGGGTGTGAACCATCTTGCTGTTCGATTGAATGTTGTATCTTTGGCGATGACAGGAGGCTGCTGCTGCTGCTCGTACGTGACGCCGCACCACCTCCCTCCTCTCTCTCCTCCCTTTGTGCAGTTGACAAGCTCCTTCTCGGGCAGGACTGGCAACCAGAGACAGAGGTACGATTTTAACGTTGAATTGGTTGGTTTCTTTACAGTACAGCTTTGTCACAGCTGCTAGCCGGCGGACTCTGACCTCCGCAGCCTGAAGATAATCATCCATCCATCCATTTTTTTGCGGGGTGCAGCTCGGCGTGCAGCAGAGATGCTAAGTCAGGCCTGCTGCTTCTGCTGTTAGCATGACGGCTAACGTCTTGCGGTGCGGTCATTTGACACTGCAGGGGGGCCCTGGTCAGCAGATATTCCAGCCAGATAGAAACAAAGGAGCTTATCTAGCTTACAGTTTTACCCTCTTGACTCGTTACGGCCTCCCTGCCTGTCAACCTGCCATAAGTTACTCAGTGGGGACACTTGCCCGCTGTCCACCTTGACAGCTGGCTAGTGCTACTCTTGTTAGCAGGCGAGGGCAGGATGATGCTGCCTTCACTGCATTCACAACCTCTTTGTCTGAGTCAAGTGGATACTGTGTTTCACACTTGACTTTTCAAGTTAACTGTTTGTATGTCTCACATCTGACTTCCCTGAATCCACCACTAAAGGTGGTGCTGAAGGGCAGTGACAGACCCCCAAACTTGTTGAGTTGTTAACGGTAAAGTCTAGGGTAAGATTTAATGAATGGTTTCCAGAAGGCTATGGGAAGGCGGCTCTTATTATTTTGTAAACTAATTTGGTGATTACATGAAGATCTAGCCCTTCTCATCCTCAAGTCATTGTACCCCAGGACACTTCAGTCACAAGACTTTGGAGGATGTCATGCACACAACGTTGTCCTCGTCATACGTCCTCTAAAGGGCCTCTGACATTTCTGCCTGTAACCATCTGTGAAAGCCATAAAACTACTCACACGCAGTGGGCTGTGTAGGTGTGTAAGCATGGCTTGAATGGCTTAGTGGGGAAGCTATTTGTGTGTGTGTGTGTGTGTGTGTGTGTGTGTGTATTAACAGGCATTGCAGATACATGATAGTCATCCACTTAATGTCATGAGTGCTTTTTTATGACCACAGTAAGTTACACCATGGGTTCAGAGGGCTGTGTGGGGGGTATTCTGAACTCTTAAGGAGGCTGTCAGAGGTGATATTGAACAGTTGTTGGGGAAGCCAAAGTTGGAGTAGAAAGTGGTGGGTACAGTGCTACATGTACATGTAATATTAAAGTGCACAGAGATGCTGTGCTGTTGATGTGTTAGTCATGATATGATTGGAGTTGTTGTTGTTAAAAGGTGAGGCTACTCATAACCTTTATCGAACAGGCTTGAAGGAAATAATTAGGCCGGAACGTTGAACCGGGAATATTATTTTAGTGATGAAGTGAGCAAGCCTTGGTTAGACAGAGTTCATGTCATTGTAATTTTTCTGTCTAACTTTATGTTGAGAAATATTGCCTAATTGTTCGGTGTGGCGATAAACCACAGTAAATCATGCAATACTTAACAATAGCCGTAGTTCTTGGGATTCAAGAAATGTTAATTGAGAAATTGCAAAGCCTGAGGTTGCTATTCACCTGGTAAACTGTTCAAATTCCTGTTCTATCTACTATCAATATGCACATGTATGTTATGAATAGGCCTGCGTAACTGCTGTACCTCGATATCTGTTGTACTATTGAAAAATGCCTGAAATAGAACCTACATCTGTTCTAATGTTGAAATAGAAATGTCTTGCACAAGGTTCAGGAAAATGTTAGGACAAAAAGGTGCACATGTGCGTGAGAGCAGCCAATCCAGAGGTTAGTACAGGGTCTGCTTTGTGCTTCAGTCTGTGGCATTCACTGACCTGTATAATTTTGCTTGAGCACACTTTATGCTTTATAATGTCTAAAATACAAAACGGTTATACACATGTAATTTGTTTAGTAAATGAACATAACCCAAAATTGACTTTTTAAACAGAAAAGGCACAGAGTTTTTAAGCTTTTAATTTTAACATCCCATAACAGTTGATGCTCATTGTGACACCTGCATACAATTTGGCCTCTGTGCTTTCAGGAATGCAAGTTTGAAGGAATGTGAGAGTGTGAGTCATTGCGTTGCTGGGTGTAGCTCATGTAAGCCAATAAATTCGTCAGATTTGTACCTTTCCGATCCAGCTGCTCCCGCCTTGCTCTTTCAGCAGCACCGCTCTCTCCCCAAGCACATCACATCTGATCAGTCAGTCTGTTCCTCTGCTCCAGTGTGGTTACTGTGTGTTTCTCCCTCTGTTGTTTCCTTCCTAAACCTGTAACACAGAGGGAGGGACCAAAGGGAGGGAGATTGTTCCATCTTTTTTTTGTTTTCTGCCTTCATAGCCACAACCTTCATCCTCTTTTTCTTTGCAGATAATGGCTGTACCTCCCACCTACGTTGACCTTGGAAAGTCTGCCAGGGATGTTTTTACCAAGGGATACGGTAAGCACCAAGCAGCCCACTATGCTAATTTATTTCACCAACGTTTACAGCAGTATGGTGAAAAAGGTTAGAATCACAATAAAATACTGCCATGATGTGCGGTTAACGACGACTGTAGTAGTGCGAGTTATCAGTATCGTGAAACTGGAGAAACGAAACATACCTCTGATATAGTAAAAAACACATTTTCAGAAAGCAGAAATCAGTCATGCACTTAGCATTATGAAACACTTTCAGTTTCACAGACTTTAAGAGACAGCTGAGCAGAATCCATATAACAAAGTACAGCATGTAGTACAGTATGTACACGTGTGAGAGTATACCTCAGCTTCATAGTGAGGTACACTATAGTTAATTAAGTTTAAATCAATAAATTATCACTATAAGTGCTTTGGTGCCAATTTGGCCATAACATATTACTCGGGCAGTTGTATGTATTGATGATTTGTTCCGCCATTAAGGGTACTAGCGATTTGGTATTGCTTTTTCCATAAAGTTGGGGGACATGTGAGAGAGGGAGAGATTAAAAAGTGAGGATCAAAATTGATTCAGCAGTGTTTGAGATATCCTTACTTTTATTCCCTAACATGATTCAAGCTCCAAAAACACTGGATCCTACACTTTCTGTAACTCCATAGTGTCTTTTAATAGGCCTCCACTGCCTGGTTAATGCCTGTGCCCCTAATTTGTAACAAAGACTCTCTGTTAAACATTTGTAGTGTCATAGCCAAAGTCGACATACTCAAGTGATGTCACTTGAATAATTGTCTCAGACTTGGCAAATATTCTCCAGAGCCACAGAAGACATTACACAACTGTTTTCACGGGCTGTGTGGTGCTACCTGTGACTAGTAAATTGACATTGGTGGGTAAAATCTGTGGAGTGCACCTTTTTTAATAGGCAACCATGTATCAATATGTCATTGTCAGATTGCAATACCTTGGTAAAAGTTCTTGTACCGTGGTGGCGACCATTCGTAATCTCTACCAGCTGACTGGAGTATTACCTTGTTGGTGCAAATGCTTCTCTAATTAAAAAAACATGTTAAAGAAATAAAACATGAGGCCTTCTTCGTACAATTCTTTAAAATACTTTTTGCTGCTGGTAGAAATATTTAATGGTTTACACACTAGAAGAATAGTACCGTCTTCCCATAATGTGCTGTGAAGTAATAAAGCAGGTTTATTGCAAGATTCAATGCGACACTTCCTTTTTGGAGTGAAAAATCCAGCCTCTGCATGCAATGCAATGTTCACTGTGATGCCAAATCAAAGAAATTATTCAAACCGGTTACTGTACTATATATAGCTTAACCCTGGCTGAACATGTGGTGAGAAGTACAGATCCTGCAGTTAGACTGGAAGTCCTTGGGGTGTGGTTTGTGTATTCACACAACTGTGCTCCAAGGGTAACTGCATGATGTCCACCCAGTAATGTGGGAAATCCCGTATGTTGCAGCAGACTAATTCATATGTACATCAAGGCTGAATCACTGCAACTTTGGCAGTGATGTTTGGAGTTTGTCACCTTCAGAGAAATGTTCAGGGGGAAGCCTCAAAACTGCCTCAAAAATATATATATATGTTAGCTGGACTGTGTTGCAATCATCAAATCCCTCCTAGTAGTGCAAGAATAGTGCATATGAAATAATGTAGATTAGAAACAATTTTGGAGAATGTACCTGGATGAAAACATACTGCGCATGCTCTATGGACCCAATCACCCACAGAGTATGCTCATTAGAGACGTCCACCGGCCGAGACGGCTAACTTCTGGTTTACCCCTTTGACTAACTTGAATGGGGATAAAACAATTCAATCGTGCGGCTCTTCTAGACTTTCCAAATGTTATTGGACCAAATGGATCTTCCTGGGGGCTTGATGTATAGAGAGTTTAATGAAGGGTAAGGTTTGAAGAGCAAGGAATCGTACCAGGTCAGAAAGTACATATAGATCTTGAGGTCATGGGGAAGTGTGGTTGGATGAATCAATAGATGGATATAATGCTGAGTAGGACCAGGAATGATGCTTCAAGCTTGACCCAGGATCTGTTTAACCATCTTTCTAGTTGTTATTCATAACAGACAGCACTAATGCTCACAGAATCTACATCAAATCAATACACACATTCAGTCAGTGGCATATAAATAACTTTAAATGTACTCTGGAGGCTGATAAATGGGTATTTCACATACACTAATCAATGACTTGATGTGTTTTGAAATCTCTAAAGGGACTCCTTAAATGTGTATTAATAGAAGATTTTGCAGGGTTAGGACTAATAGTGTTGGCATTAAAGTAGTGCTCGTTTTGAGAGCTAGCCAACACTTGTAAACAATGTAGAGTTTTATGACACCTTTTTCACTTTTAATAATGAAATGTTTCAGGGTGGTTACTGTGAGATGTTATATTTATATTGCCATGCCAGACATCATTTTGATCTTTTTCTTTAATATTGTCTCTTCCAGGCTTCGGGCTCATCAAGCTGGACTTGAAAACAAAGTCTGAGAATGGACTGGTAAGTCGTCGCCAGTCATTATCAGATTACCGGAGCTGCCACTCCAGACTGCAGCTATCCTATCATAGCTTTGGAGGCTCTTGGCTGATAATTAAGTGGCTGGTTATCTGATCTTCTAAACGGTGCCAAGACACCTTGACCTCCGCTACCTGAATGATATGGATTCAAAAAGAGTTTGAGAAGATGCTGTGTTTAAACAATTAAAACGTAATGTATGTCTTACTATTATTACTATAAAAGTAAATTATTTAACATCCCATTGCATGTGTATTACATCAAATACTACTTTCCATCCCACTTTTTTCAGGATTGGAAATTTGTCATCTTCTATTTGCATACTGAGAAATACCTTCATGTCAAACAGGACTGCAGGAGGCAAAAATAAACATTGAACATTGAATTGATTTCCTGACTTCAGGATTTTGAATCTAGTTTCTGTTTAATGGTTGAGGTGAAAATCAGAGATCAAGATAAACACCAAGATCTAGTTAGGCCTTGGACCAAAGAATGACTGTCTGTCAACTGAATTTCTCAAGTTTGTTCAAAGGTTTTTTTAACTCCTCATATTATTGATTAATAATAGTAGATGTTGAATGCAGACACAGTGTTGGTGGGAGGTTTGCAGGACTACATCACTGTCAATTTTGGTGCAAGAAATTAACAATAAGATGGTTTTAACATGATAATGTACCTGGTTAGTTAACCCGTCTCTGACTCTGACACCGATGCTGTCATGTGCAGGAGTTCACCAGCACAGGCTCTGCCAACACTGAGACCAGCAAGGTTGCTGGATCCCTGGAGACCAAGTATAAGTGGGTGGAGCACGGACTGACCTTCACAGAGAAGTGGAACACTGACAACACCCTAGGGACCGAGATCACCCTTGAGGACCAGGTCAGTAATGGGCTGTGGGGGCCAAGAAAATCAAAGAAGTGTTTAAAAAAAAAAAAAGTAATCTATATTTAAAAAAAATGTGACTTAGGTTTCTGCTGGCCAAATAATTTGTGAATTATAATGAGTCTATAATTAAAGTCTGAGAGGTGCACAGAAGTTTTAGGCCAAATTTTAAACAGGTTTATCTCCAACTTTAAGATTTTGCCTTTGTTTATCGACATCCCAGTCACTCAAGTAGTGGGTGTACTGCCATTTACAGTTTCATGTTGTAAATTGGACTGTAATTTTATCAAATGAATCAGCAATACTAAATAATTAATTAAACCAAATCATTATTTTTGTTTGCTTTAACTGTCTTACCTTCTCCACAGTTGGCTAAGGGGCTGAAGCTGACGTTTGATTCCTCCTTCTCACCAAACACCGGGTAAGGACAACTGAATGAGAACCCTGAACATGGAGATAAAATCTGTGAGAAGTCAAGTATTTCTTATTAATCTTAACACGCTGTTTGAGCCACAGTGAATAGGTACAAATAGCTGATTGCAAAATAGAACTTGAAGTTGTGGTGGAAACTGTCCAGTAGCCTCATTTTACCTGTGATCATTCTGTTCTCTCTGCCAGTGTGAATGTGTGCATGTCCTCAGGTTACATATGAGGGAAATCCATGGGCAGAGGCTGCTGTAGAAAAAACAGATGCTGTTCACTATTTAGCTGGCACAATTGATGATACAGATCAAATAAACAACAAATAACAACAAATAAACATGTAAGCTAGTTAAAAAATAATGTTACAACTCAGCTGAAAATAGCTGCAAGGTGAAACGGGTTCACAGAAACAATATCTAGGTAACATTCAGTAAAACAACATGTTTTTAAATCACTGCACCAGTGAGCTACCACAGTTGCACAACTAGCTGACTTGTCATTAATGTTACGGCAACAGTGACAGTGCCGGCTGGTTGTGGTGCGTCCACTAGTCTTCATGAAGGAACTATGCTCTTAAATGTGGGTAAATAAATAATGTGCACATTTCAGACAGAACTAGTATTAGATATTTTTGGCACATTGTCTCTAAAAATGGATGGAAGTGTAACTAAGTGCAGTCTGGAGCACTGAACTGTACATCTTTTTTTTTTTATTTAAGAGTCACAGCAGTGTGATGTTTCTCGCTCTGGGAAACTTCTGACATTAACAGCTTGTCCTCTCTCCCTACCATCCTGCCAGCAAAAAGAGTGGCAAGATCAAGACAGGCTACAAATGCGATCACATCAACCTTGGCTGTGACGTTCACTATGACATCAATGGTACAGCTATCCATGGCGCAGGAGTGGTGGGCTACGAGGGCTGGCTGGCCGGTTACCAGATGACCTTCGAGGCCGGCAGGAACAGGATCACCCAGAGCAACTTCGCGGTTGGATACAAGACTGATGAGTTCCAGCTCCATACGAATGTGTAAGACTTCAAGAAGCAGCAGACAGACATAAGTAGTATGCTAGCATGAATCCTTCCATTGTCCTGCACACAATGCATCTCTAATTGACTCTTGAGCCAGTATGGCTTCTCCTAATCTTTGTATAGTATTGCAGTTACATTATGAACAATCTTATTATACTCTAACCACCGTGCTGTGGATTTTGTGCAGTAGCGAGGGAAATGAGTGTACACTACCCTGATGCTTGATTGTAAAGCTTCTGGTAAGAGAAAAAAATATTAGTAAAACAGCAGAGTGCATGATGAAAAGAAGCAGCATTTAAATGTTGCTGAATAAGCACCTTGACATCCTGAAGCCGTTAAGCATGCATGTTTTTTTTTTAGGTTTAACCCTAAACTAACTGGTAATTATATTGTGATATTAGGTTAATGTTTCTGTCCTGTGGTACTTGAATATAAGTTGCAGGTTAAAAGTTCTAGCTGTAACTAAGTCGAGATGCTTGATCTTGACCAGACGGAAGCCATTTTCTTGTCCTTCTCTGGCTGCCTGTTTGGCTCTCTGCCGGGCATCCAGGTGCCTGCCGGTTATTTTTACACCCAGGTGATGGGATTTACTATATTGCAACTGAGATACAGTGAATGTTTGGCAGGCATAAAAGACCGGTGAAAAGGCACAGCGAGATAATGCCAGAGAGAGAGAGAGAGTGAGAGAGAGAGAGAGAGGGACAGGGCAGTGTTAGTTTTCCTGCTGTGCCCCCGGTAAAGCCTGTCTGTTTCAGTACAGCTGAAGCGGTTATGTGAGGTCAGATGAAGTGCAACGTAGGCTTTACACCAGTGACAGTGCAGTCTGATGAGGTCTTAAACAGACATGCAAGATACTAAATAAGGTATTCTTTGTTTACAAAACACAAAAACATAATTTATCCCTTTGAGGGGGAAATATCTCCTGTAGGGAAACAGTATTAGCATTGCTGACATTTAAATATATCATATTCTGTTTTCCCTTTAGAAATGATGGTACTGAATTTGGTGGCTCCATCTACCAGAAGGTGAATGACCAGTTGGAGACAGCTGTCAACCTGGCCTGGACTGCCGGAAACAGCAACACCCGCTTTGGCATCGCTGCCAAGTATCAGATTGATGCTGACGCATCCTTCTCTGTGAGTACTGTGTAACCTGAAGTAGTAGTAGTAGTAGTAGTAGTAGTGGTAGTAGATGACGTTACTTTATTGATCCCTTTTTAGGAAATCCTGTTTTCACCTACAACCCGTCATTCACAAGGAATTCACAGTCCAGGGTCAGCTACTAACACTTACCTCTAAAACTGGACGTTAGTCATACTCACTCAGGTGTCATGCAGTGCAGAGACAAACACCAGCCTCTTCAACCCAGGCTCTCCCCTTTTTGGCTGTCCAGTTTTTCTTTTCTAGCTTTACAGGAACATTCTTGATATGAACAGAGATGCACCATGACCAGTCATTATGTTGCTCCATTCAAATCTGAGTCCTACCTAGCTGACCAACTTGGATGGATAGATGCAAGTCAATGTCATTGACAATGTCACAGACATTAGTCTTTATATCCCACTTGCAGCAGAGCCAGTTAGTGTGAATGGTTGGTTGTTAGTTTAATTATATGTATTTAACAACTGGTCTAACAACTATTATTAACATATTAATAACATGGCCAACATGCCATTCTGAAGTGAATCTTTTAGTGGTAGGAATTGCACTTGCTTGGAGCAGGTGATAAATTAGCAATGGCATAAGGTATTATTATTATTTTATTAGTAATCTGTGTGGTGATCTGTGATTTTCATCTGTGGTTCTCACACAGGCCAAGGTGAACAACTCCAGCCTCGTGGGCCTGGGATACACTCAGACTCTGAAGCCAGGTGAGTGCAGTCTGTTAGGTGTATAAATGTGCTTTTAAATGGGCAAAAACTGACCATGTTTTCAAAGAACACAAGATTAAGGGAGGATTAGGAGCCAAAGAATGTGTAATATATAAACTTAATAAAGAATGCATGGCTCCCAAAGAAAAACAGCCATATCTTCAAATGCAAACATAATTTTACTTAAATTTGTTTAAGTTGATGTAGGCATTTGTCTTTCCTAAAGCATACATTTCCTTGTCTGTGCGTGACTTATTCTGATGTCTGTTTCTGCAGGCATCAAGCTGACACTCTCTGCTCTCCTCGATGGCAAGAACATCAACGCTGGTGGCCACAAGCTTGGTCTCGGCCTCGAGTTCCAGGCGTAGGAGGATGAAGGCAGACGTCCTTCCAGTCCTCCCAGCACACACGCATTCCCCACCAAATAAAAGAAAAATGTCCAAATCCTTTGTTGATTAGCTAGCCCTCACAAAACCCCCGTTTCCCCTAGATGTGCTACAGCTGGAGGTGAGACAGCAGAAAGGTCAAATCATTCTTGCGACAATGTGTCACTCTGAAAGGACCACTTTAAGGGAACAACATATTTTCAAAATACAGAGCCCAGTTCAGAACAAAACTACAACATTTTAACAAAAAGTTTGATTTTGAATTGTGTAGCTTGCAAGGGAAAAGTAGCCTTGAGTACATTCATGTTGGCCTCACTCTTTGTCATTTCACTCCATTCATACACAATGCTTTAATTTGTGTGTCTCTGCTTACCAATGCAGAAAAAGGGAAGTTATAACTAGATCAGCCCAAAATGCAGAAAGGGGCTTGACACAGTTAATATACAGTTAAGTAGTTACACCACAAGATGGTGCTGTTGCATAGCACCAGTAAGCACTCCGCGCTCAGAAGGTGTAGTGGTGAAATAACTGTTTTATTCTTATACATCTGCACTGGAGAGCTCTAGTGTCTGTCTTGATAAATTAAACTATGGGAAGGGTAAGTTGTCCCTGACGTAAGCAGCTGTCAGTAGCTCAGAGACACTACACCCCAATGTGTACATTCTGTGTTTTCGTCTCACTTGTCTTTTGTGTCTGTGCATTTGGTGTGAATCCTGTCTTTTGTTACATATAGCAAAAAGAATATTATTTTATTGACAGTCTTACATAATTTAATCCACCTGTGAAGTCTTACGAAGGCAAAGATCTGTCAATTCTTTCTGGTCGAGCAAACAAAAGGAAACCTATCGTGCACACAGTTGAGCTTCTCTGGATAAGAGTTATAGTACTTCTTTGAAGGAGGATGAACATAAGTGGACAGGAAATGGTAGTCTTCCACAACTGGTTATGGGAATTATGCTTAGTGTTTTTGACAGTATTGTCATTCCCTGAATTAAATAAAGAACATCTTGAACCAGTTTCTGAGTGTGTTTGTTCTTCTGTCTTTTGTCACATTATGACCAGCATGTTGTGATGATAGCTTCAACCCACGATTATTTAAAAAGCTGTGAAAACACTTAAATGACATTTGAAGATTTAAAAAGTGTCTTTAAGAAGAGAATGACATCGTAACGAGATAAATTGGTTTTGGTTTTCACTATCAGAAAGTAGTGAAATAGACATGTCACAATTTCCCAGAGCCCACATTTCTTAAATTACTTATTTTGTTAGATTTACAATGTTATGAAATAAAAACAGCAAATCTGGAAGCAGAGAATGTTTGACATTCTTGTTTGATAAATGACTGAAATCATTAAAACTGTTTATTTTTCTGTGTTGATGGACTAATCATATACTCAGCTAGTTATTTCTGCTTCACTCACTAAAATGTAGCCTTCCAAGTGTGAGGATTTGAGAAAGACTAAAGACTTCTCTTTAAACATGTTTGAAAACATTAACATGATAAGGATCTGTGTAGGTGTGATAACTACACTGATAGACTTAACTCTGGACCTGCAGAGGTCTATAGCATCACTACTTCCCTCACATCCGAAAGAAAACACAGTGATATTTGGTTTCACCATGCATGATTGGAATTGGCAGGTATGAATAGTGCATTATTGAATGATTCGATAATATTTTGACTAGATCAGGAGTGAAAAACTGAGGCCATAACTGAGTTGAGCAGTTCCTGGTGTAACTTCTGTTCCAAATCATAGTTCCACCAAACAAGTGATCGAAAAGACCTTTAAACTGACGGAATGAGAACAATACCCATCATAAGTCATTTTGGATTTCTGTTATTTGAGTTTTATACCAGTTTATTCATAAGAAGTCTAAGTCTCTCTGGGGTCTAATAAATCCTTTTTCACAGCTGACATTTTGACTTGTCAAAGCAGGAAAAGCACAGGTGAAACTGAAGCTGCATTACATTTAGGTGAGCCAGTTCCAGGGCTCTGGTGTTGTGCATGCTCATTCACTAACATGGCTTACTTGGACAATTAATGGAATGGAGCCATCGTTAATATCACCTGTGCTTTTCCTACTTTTACAAGTCAAAATGCCATGAAAAGGGTCTATTGACCCCAAATATAGGTAAGGGCACTATTTAGGAGAACATATTAGCCTACATTTCTTTGTCTGTAAATTACTTTTTGGTAAACAAAAGGAATATATATTTGTTAATGCATATCCTGTGCTGTATAACATATAAAACGTGAAATATTTCCTTATTTGGTGTAATAACAATGCTTTATGGTCAGATTTATGGTCCATTTGCCAAGTTGTAGCAAATGTAAGGCATAAGTACTTTTCTTCATTTTGGGTTTTAATATGGTCATAAAAAGGGAAAAATCTTGGTTGATTTTGGGGGGTTCTGTGGGACCCCAAACAATGAGAAGTAAAGCCAGTGTCATGAAAACAGTGATAGTGACCAGCTGATAAACATTATACAAGGTGTTTGGAGGGTGGCAACATTAGCAGCAACTGACATAAATTACACAGAATGACTCAGATCTCATGCATTCATGTTTCATGAAAGTGACTCATTCACTCACTCTGACACACTCACTCAGTCATACTGCTAAACCCTATGGCTAAACCACACCTCCTCACTTACTCACACATCAACATGGCGACGTGCAGGAAGATGGGGCGAAGCTGGAGAAATATTTGTGCTCTTTCTCTGGTTATTTTCCTCCAGCTGCTGGTCAGCGGTTGCCTGTCAGCTCCGGCAAATGCCACTAAGGGAGGTATGTCGTACTTTCATAAAATATCTGAGAAGATTACCGGTTTGTAGCGAGCCAACAGGACTGCTAGTTTGTTAGCCAGTGTCAGGTAGCTACTGGAGCTAGCTGGCTAGTACGTCATGCTAGCAACCACCACGGTGTCATGTGAGAGGGGCGATGACAGGCTGGAGGTCTTTTTTAAAAAAGTTGAGTATAGTTCAGTAAAGTAAATTACTAAATAAGTGAGTTTTGTGAGGCTTAAAATGCGACGGCTCCATGTTGTTTAGATATGTATATTCGTCACGAGACTGTCAGTTGAAACAACAACGCTGACGTCTACACGTTAGACGTTGTTATCTTTATGTCAAAGCGAAACTTGCATTTACTTCCCATAATAATGTCTTAAAGGACGGGTTCGTGATTTTTCAACACTAGTTAGGTGACCAAATGAACACTGAAATAGGTTTTTCTTGCCACAATCATTCCTCCTGTTCATTCTGGCCAATAGAAGATCCCTTCATAATGCATTTACAATGTAATTTATTGGGGGCAAAATCCACAAGCCGCCTCCTTCTATTTAAAAATGGTATTTAAAAGTTTATCTGAAGCTAATATGAAGCTTCAGCTGTCCAAATGGGTCAAATCAAGTCGGTCTCTTTCAACGTTACAGTCTTTTTAGTGCTAAAGTCCCTCTTTTTGTGAATATACTTCCACCGCAGCTCAACAGGGAAACACTGTCAGAGGAAACACAAAGAGGGAATTTGATGCTAAAAAGACTGTAAATGTGGCAGATATCCACTTGATATGACTAACACAAACTGCTGAAGCCTCATAGAAGCTTCACATAAACTTTTAAATGCATTTGTGCACAAAATGACTGTGTGGACACACTGTGGATTTTGGCCCCTATCACTTGCACTGAAAGCGCATTTGAAGGGGATCTTTTAATAGCCGGTATGAACAGGAGGGATGATTAAATTGTGAACCCCTCCTTTTTAAGGAATGAGGACCTGAAATCCATAATCATTCACATGTCCACTATAGATATTTTGCTTCCCTTTTCATGAAATCACTTTATCAAACGTTCTGTTGGTGGGTAACAGTTAACTGTCTGAAAAGTGAGTAAATGGTACAAGTAGAAAACAGGCAGAATTTCAATATTTCTGCTTTGCTGCCCTGAGGAGTTGATAAAATTACTATTTAATGCTCGTAAACCCTTTTTAACAAGACAACAACATAAATACAGATCAATGATGACACACGTATTGTGTGATCCACTTTATTTCTGCAAGATTCAAAGTGTGTGATCTCAGAGAAATTTTGATACAACAAAAGGTTTCTGTTTTTCAATTTACTTTTACCTTTTGTGGTTGTACACTGAGAACAAAATGCTCTCTTGCAGTGTTCACACCTTGTTGCACACATTCATACCAGAAAGCTTTAAGTAAACAAAGTCTACCCTAGAGTCGTAACCAACAAGCGTTTCGAAACCATCAAACAGGAAGTCACATTTTTCAAATCAAAACTCAAGCATGACAATCTCACAACCGCCGTAGCTAAACCCATAACGTTAGGCACTGGATATAACGCTTAGTTTGACCAGTTAACTTAAATGTTTGTTACATAATAACACCACTAAAATGTCATTGTAATTAAATGGTCTGCTTTGTGCTGCCCCCCCCCCCCGGGCTCTGGCTGATTTGTGGCGGTCAGATAGGGTGACTTGGTCCAGATGTCCCTGTCATATATTTGAGCTGTTAAGTAACCCCCTGTCAGTCCAGTTGCAAGCCCCAGCACTAATTAACGTTAAATAAAAACCTTTTGAAGTTTACCATCAATGAGCTGGAACCACAGTCAAGGCTGTAAAATTGCTCTGAATGGCAGACTCTGTCTTGCATAAATGGACTTTGGATGTGCGGCGTAATTTATTGGCTTAAATCAGTTGCGAAAAGGGCGGTGATATTGATTTCTTGGCCTGTGTTCTTTTATATTTCAAGATTGTATGTAGTGTTACTGCATGTTTGGCCCTCGGTCAGGTTGCAGTATCGTTTTCGCTGTGGAAAAAAACAAACCTCTGGCCTGTTTCTTTTATATAATATGACTGTGCCATGCCATCACTCTGACCATACAAACGGATTATTTGTAGATGTATTTGTGTGACAAAGATGCACTGATACAACAAAAATAGACGCAAACATGTTATTTCAACACAGACTATATTAATAGAGCTATTTCCTACAATATCCCTTTCTAGTCTGGAATCACATAAGTGAAATCAGATCTTGACATGTCATTTATGTGCTGTCCTTGTACTGTGGATGTCCTTATGGGTTTCATCCTTGTGTGTTTTATTACTGGAAAGCAGGTTAGGGTTAGGTTAACAAAAAAATGTTTGTACAGAGGGAGGATGACCTTAACTTGATCAGGCACCAACCTGCTTGATATTTATTTAACTTGAAATACAAACACTTAGAGCTGCAAGTCAACTATTTTGATAATCGATTAATCGTTTGGAGTCATTTTTAAAGAAATAAAAGTTCAAATTCTCTGATTCCAGCCCCTCAAACTTGAATATTTTCTGGTTTCTTCAGTGCTCCATGACACAACAAGACGTTTTAGGACATCGTTTTGGGCTTTGGGAAACAGTGATCAACATGTTCTCCATTTTCTGACATTTTATAGACCAAACAATTAATGGATTAACCAAGAAAATAATCGACAGATTCATCGATAATAAAAAATTGTTAGTTGCAGCTCTACAAACATGAAATGACTGGCCGGTTAGACTGTTCAGCCAGTCTTAGCCTAAATAAACCAGCATTAAGATAGCGGCTAAATTAAGTATTATCAGGGTTTAATCTAAATAAAACTGACCCATGAGTGTAAGAAGATGCCCCATTACTTGTTGATGAGATGTGTGATTTGAGGAATTCTTCTAAACATACTTTCCCATAAAAATAAGTGTGTGACCAAGCTGCTCAGCCTTAAAGGCTGAATTGCTTACATGCTGTTTCGTGCTGCAAAGCTTATAACCGTCGCTGCCACAAAGATCTCCTGTTCAGTGATTATTTATGCTGGCCGTGACCCATGTGTATGAATAGTCCCTTTCTTCTCTTGGGGACGTCTTATTCCGTGCTTCAAATCCCTAGTGTTCTCCCCCCGTCCCTTCCCAAGCAACGCCTCCTAGTCCCACAGGATGAAATATCGTTGACACTTGTTGGGTAAATGGTGTCATTGATACAAGAAGGCAGAGCAAGCTCTCATTTAATGCTACAGTCTGGAACTGTTTTAGCTAAAGGGATTCTTGAAAATTAAGGTACTTAATGTTTTATTATGAAACTGAAAATGTTATGTCCATTATACTGCCAGTCTCAAAAAATTGGAGAACCTGGCTGACGTTGACATATTTTTAAACCTGTTAAAAGCTGTCGGTCTAGTTGAGAGAAATGAATGGGGTGACAAAGGCATAATAGCATAGTACAAAAGGCAGTGACACATCACATTGTGTCTTAAAGGAGGTTAGTTGTCTGAAAAGACAATCTCTCATTGTCAGCAGTGGTCATGGGTAGGGCAACCACACACAAACAAGCTGCTGTTCAGTACAAATGTCCTGTAAGCAGCGTTTCTGTGGCAGCTGGAGGGTTAACTGCCTTGCCCAAGGGCATTTATAGATGGCAGTCTCTGAGGAGGAAGATGGGGCTTATGTTCCCAGTCCCAGCTGCTGGTGTGATCACACAGTGTGGTTGTATGAATATCTGTAGCAAGAGTACAAAGTGCATTCAGCTGTTGATGAAAGAACATGAGTTTTCAGCAGTTTCCTAAATTGACTCAGTGTGATGAAGTTATCAGAATGTCACTTTAGATTAATTGAAAATTTTAAGTACTTAATGGCTTAAGTGCATATCAAATATTATGATTTCATGACTATTTAAAACATCATAACAATGTTTTTGCTCAGATAGAATATATACTCAATAACAGGCAGGCCTAGACAGTGGCTAGTAAAGTACCTCTCCTTGATTGAAAATACTATTTTGTTTACTATGTAAATATTTCAACTTGATATGTCCAAGTGTTTTAAGGAATGTTTTGTCATTAACCTTTCATTAATAACCCTCATTAATGTGATGTCTCGTGTTGTTTCCTCTTATCTGACAGTGAGTCAAGGGGGAAATGTGCCTGCAAATCTTTCTTTGACCACTGTGGAAGCAGGTGAGACAAAGCCTTCGTCAGCTGAGCAGAGTACAGCAGCTTTACCAGATCCCAAGAATCCTCCAACACCCTCTGGCAATAACTCCACAACCACAGAAGCGGCGACTCATGAAGACAACCACACAGCAGCAATTGAACCAAAAACATCTCAAGGGAATCAGGATAAAAATCCAGTCACCATCATTGATACCTCTGATAATAACACGCAGCAGGGATCTCTCGGCAATGGGGTTACAAAACCAGACCATGTTGAGGCAACAGATGAACCTGCTGCTTCTGAAAACACGCCAGCCTCTACCCCAGAAGCTCCCACCACCTTACTCAAAACCTCCGAACCAACCAAACCTGTAACGGAAGAGCCAGAAACACCTGGCTCTGACTCCAAACCCTCCAACGCACAGGACCTGTCCATAGAGGAGGACATTGACTCAGACCTGCTGCAGACGAAGGACAAAGGACCAGTGCTTGACACTGATCCGGACGAGTTCCTAGAAGATGAAAACTACGACGAGAGCGAAGACGGTGACGACCGTACGGATATACAAACCAACGGCAAAGACCAGACCGAGCCGGACGGGTTGGATGTGATCCATTTGAAGGGGGTTGACAGCTACAACACAGAGGACGAGGACTCCCACTTCTTCTTTCATCTGGTCATCCTGGCTTTCCTGGTGGCCATCGTCTACATCACCTATCACAACAAGAGGAAGGTGAGTTATGATATAACTTTGGATTTTACAGCTGAAGAAAAATTCTAACTATGTAGTCTTTCATCTTTTCTGCAAGTTGCTTCATTTTTTTTTTCCTGCTTTTCAGATCTTCCTCCTGGCTCAGAGCCGTCGCTGGAAGGACAGCCTGTGTTCCCGCAACACCGTGGAGTATCACCGCCTGGACCAGAACGTCAACGAGGCCATGCCGTCCCTCAAGATGACCCGAGATTACATTTTTTAATCCACGCTCAGAAGAACAATATGTCCAGACGTGGACTAAGCCAGTTGGCCTTCCTGCCTGGCCGGTCACATTGTCGAGATGCTGTGCTTTGTTGTGGGGCTTGATTGACGCTTTCTCTTGCTTTACAGGCCAATTGGAGAGCAGGGGGTGTTCTGTCTTTGGGATAGAATTATGTTTGTTCAATACCTCTTTGTCTCCGCGTAGAGAGATTTTTGATGTTATTCCTATTTGTTATATTATTTTAATGTTATTTGTCATATTTTTTCTAAATTAATAACTTCTTGGGATAATATTTTGGTTTTAGAGGTGTTATATCTGTTTTTTTGGGTGAGTGTTTCAGCCTTACTCTCCCTCTACACCTGCTTTTGTTTTCCCTCTTGCATACAGTCTTAATATGTTCAGTACTTACTGTAAGAGTAGGAAGAATTACATGTAAATGTAACTTTTAGGTCTATAATATTATGCTTAATTATATCAGTTTATTGTTTAACCCAAGATTACCGTAACATTTGTCTCTCAGCAGTTTGCCAAGATACGAATTGTCACACAAAGCCTTTGCTTTTCAAAGCATTTGTGGTAAACGTGCAAGTATGCAAACAAAGCAGCAATGTAGGAGAAGACGTATATATATATATAGACGTAAGACACGTATATATATGCAGTCATTCCAAAAACTGTTCACCCCTCATGTTGAAATGGTCTCTGTTTATCATAGATGTACTGTAAGTAAACTTCTGTACACTATAAATAATGAAATGTTGGGAAATTTGATTTAAATACATAAAGTCGATAGATTCCTTATTGTTTCATATCAAATTAATCAGACTGGAATAGATTCTTTTTAATCACATTTTCACTGGAATTTGAAAATGTCCATTTTTTTTTCCAACTGGTTCATTATCACCTATCATTTCTGTTAGTTTTGCAGAAATGCATAATAGCCTTTTCATTTTGTTTTTATATTATTTGAGGGATGTTAAATCCCTATTAAATGTTGGGAAAGTAAGCATCATGTCAAGGAGGGTGAATACTCTTCAGGTGAGGGGTCTGTTCATGAGCATACAGATGCTGAATATTGTTCAGGTTAGAATTAGAATGTACTAATATAATGTATGGGAGAAGCTTTTATTGCCAGACTTTTTCCTTGTTCATCAGTTTATATTTAACTTGACTAATACGATATCTTGTCTACTTCTTTCTACTGCCCAGATTTTGCTATGCAGAAATCCTGGGGCTGGCCCTCTTTGTTTTATGACTTCGGTGAAGTCTCTATTAATCATTTTATGATCTTCATTGTGGCAAAATGTAACGGCTGTGTTCCCTCATGCTCACTAAAACTTTATTTTTCAGTTACGTCCTTGTCAGAGGCTTGGTGAAGTTTTCATCAGAAATTTTGCACGTTCTGTGTGGCCTGATGTTCACATGACTACTGAAAAACAGACCACAAACTTTTTTTTTTTTTTTGGTCAGCCACAGCTCTTTCCTATTCATCACAGCCACATGTTTATTTCTTACTGCTGCCGTCTCATGCCTTCTATTGAAATGCCACAATTGCCACGATTTCACATTTTTGTTCAATCTCTTCTCGCCTTCTGCCAGTTGTCTTCAGCTGTCTTGTCCATTTACAAGGTACACAGTGGGTAGATAAAAAAAATGCGATTTGCACTGTGCCGTTCAGTCATGCTAGTTAGAATATGATGGGAGGTGTCCTGTGTAGAGGTGCTGGATCAACACTGCTCTTGCAATCAACAGTAGAAACTGTACAATCTGTTTTTTGTCAATAAAGCACAAATTGTGTAAGGAGCCGCCCCTCTGTCTGTCATTTCTGTGATTAATACACTTGTGTTTGAGTCAGATTAAGAATAATCTTCATATGGTATCACATAGCCTTCTGTGATGAAGCTCTTTATGCAGTAAATGCCCAGTTCGCTAATTAGACTGGACACATTCACTTGATCTCTTTTTGCTCTGAGGTTGTGTCCTTTCATTATGAGTCACACACTGAGCTGGAAATTGTGGTTCTATATAGTTTTATATAGTGGTTTTTATATTTAACAGCTTTTATATAGTTACAGAGCTTAAAGCAGCTGAAAGTGTTCAGATTTCAGAGACAAATATACATTTAGAAAAAGTGAAAGTACTTTTTCTGCAAAGACCCAGGTTTTCTACATTAGATGCATATCTTTAATTAACTTTTGATACTAAATGATGAAATGAAACAAAAAGCAACTGCTGCAGTGTGACAGGCTGAAGCATCAGTTTAGTTTTCATCTGACGCTGTCATGTAATCGAGATGAACTGACGTACAGAGACTTCAATACCAGGACTGCTACAAGGAGAAATAAGTAGCTTCACCACAAGGAGGCAGCATGCACACACAAATAACTGGATTAGGCAAATTTGTGTGTTGCAGTTGTCAGATTTCCTGCTGTGTCCTTTTAACAAATTGAATGATGGCAGAGTGGCACCTCATACTGTGTAAGAGACAAGGGAGCAAGCATGTGTGTAACTGACTCCACATCAGAAGGCTTCCTGGGCAAAAACCCCCCAAAACAACTACATGAGTTTTTTTCTGCAATTGGTTTTCTCTGCTTTTCTTCTCAGTGTGACACAAATAACATCAGCATAATGCGGGTGAATTTCAAGTTTATATACTTTTTCTACACCACATGTGCCACGACTACCCAGAATCTCACCAAAACACCAAAGGGAGAGAAGCTGATCCTCCATTTCTCTCCCAAACACCACTGAGATGGATTTTCAGGACAGCAGAAAGTGTAAAATGTTGCACGTTGTCTGTTTTTTTTTTAAGGTAGTAAACAGCAGAGAATGACAGATGGAGGCTGAGTGGAAAAAAAATACACACCGAGTTGGACATTCATATCTTTGACTGTCTAGTTTTGATTAACTGCTGCCACAGTCTGTTCCTGCAGCAGAATTAGTCTTAATGTACTACATACCTGCACTGAAACATATCGCCCGCTCAGAAACCAACCAATCCCTTAAATCATTCACCTGCAGCACAACATAAATGTATTCATTCCAACAAGTTATATATATATATATATATATATATATACACACACACACACACACACAAGTTTCCTTTTCTCACCTCTCACAGTTTCAGGTGAAATTACATTCCACAGACAGTTTTATCTCCCAGCTTGCAGTCATTTTGTCAGAGCAAAAATGTTCAAAGAGGGGAAAATATTATTTTGAAATGAAACTATTCAAAAGTGACTAAAGCAACCGAGAGGTGTGTCAGAAACAAGAAATATTCATGATTTGAATCCTACTGAGCACGATTTTGCAGTAATATTAGGCAGAAAAAAAAGCCTCATTCCTCATTATTTAAAAAAAAAAAAAGATTATTCTGCAGTTTGAACAATGACAAGTTGTATGAAAACTGAACAGAATTCAAATTAGACTGAAAAATGCAGTTTTAGAGCTGAATATATCAGAAAATGACTCTAACCAGCTTAGTTTGGTGTGATGATATAAACTGATTTTGGGTTTGGTTGTAAGCACACATTTAGTGCATGTTAACCTTTTTTAAATGGCATCTCTGTTTGTGGTAGAGGTGATAAACTCTACAGGTGGTGTGATCACTGATGCAGTGATGAAAAGTCACAGGTTTGACCCCTTTTGTGTGCCATCAAACCTGCTTATTCATCATACACTACACAGGATAACCGCATCTGCCAAGCACCCAAAGCAGAATGTGATGGCTGCCGGGTGCGTGTCATCAGCAGATAAGATAACCAGGCTTTGTGGATATTTGTATAAAGTTATGCCAGGCGAATCTATCTGAAAGACAGGAGCAAATGAAATCTGCCAGCCGGAAAATCTCCCAACTACTTTTGATCCCTGGAGGGTGAAAATCTTGACAATTGTTATCCAGTGGTTTTTGAAAGAAGGGTTTTTTTCTAACTTTCATAAGACATTTCTCAAGAGATCAACATCCTTCAGTTGAGAATCCCGAAGAGTAAAAACTCAATTTAGAACCTGATCAGCATGCTTTGTTATGACATTATTTTCACTGAAAAGAGGCACCAATCATCATTGTAAATAGTATTTCTTTAATGATCTTCAGGTATTAACTTGCTTTCAAAATGGGTGTTTTATAGTTTAAAGAAATCCAATCTGACACTTTCACAAGAAAAATACTAAAAATGCTCTAAAATAATCTGTTAAAACACTTGGTGGATTCTCTAATTTATTCCAACCAACAGAATAAAATGATTAATTAATGACTTTTTAAATAAAAATACACAAAATGAGGCCCACACACACTATTCACCTGCTAAAAATTCTGACTAATGAGAGGTGTCAAAGTGGTTGACTATTGTAAACCAAGAGAAGAAAACAGTTTTTTGTGGTTTATGATTTAAAGAAGGACAAATAATTATGATATTGTTTTTCATATTGAGGGGATAATGATGTATTTTAATTTTCCATGTTGCAAATCATCTCAAATTCATGGGTGCTAGCCTTTGCTTGAATTAATTGAGGCAAAAAATATCTCGGAGGGTGTTCCTTATGACAGACAAGTATGGGCATCTCCAAACAACTCATTATTATACAGTAATGGCTTAAACACCAGCAGGTTTACTGTCTGAATGTTTTTCATTGCAGGAAGAAGACAGATCATTTACTTCTTCCTGCGGTGACGTGGAAAGAAAACTGGAAAAACAATCAAAGCCACCTAAAGCACAGCTAGCTTTTTGCAGCTTCATGGGAATAATTCGCACAGCTGGAATTCATCTTTGACCAATTGGATTGCTTGTGTGAAACTATCCATCAAGGACAATTCTGACGGCTATTGACTATTTTGGCCTCTCTGTAATAATTTCTGTATTTTCAGCATTGGTTGGATTAGGTTGGCCCGCTTTTTATAACCCCACTCCAGCAGGTATCCGTTTTTCAAAGAGACGTCAATATACTGAGCAGCAGGAGACCAGGAGGTATAACAGATAAAACAGTTGGGTTGAGGCCAGAGCTTATCAAAGCACATGCTGTAGTGATCAGATCATGTGGTCTGGCCTATTAGCTACCTCCTCAATGGGAGAGGTCAAGGGGAGGGCTCACACTGACGAGTCCTGCTCGGGAAAAGGGTTTCGGTATAGCATTGAACTTCAAAATCAACCCTCTGATCGCCAAATAGTGTGTGTAAACACACAAAGAAAGATGGAAACTGAAAAATTTAACAGCCCAGGTATGGGACGGTGCAATAAAGTCAATTCAGCAAGTGGATATCCATTAAAAAGTTTATTGTATCAAACCTTGCATAAGATATTGAGGCTGTCACTGCAGTGTCTGATGTTATTGTTGGAAGATTTTTATAGTAGAAAAGGAAGAAATATAATCATGTTGGTCTCAATCGCTTAATCCTGGCCCTCTAATAAGTGTGCTAGTGGTCATTTTGGAAATTATTACTCCGTTAATGAGATTTGAAGACTTATAGTAGGCCTTGATGTTTGCTGTGTGGGTGTTGATTGACAGTTCACTTGCCTGCTGCTCTCCCCCGACTCGCAATGAGTCAGACTATTGTCACAATATTTCAGTAATTTTGCTACTTGATTACGATACCTGCCCCGTTAGCTCAATTTAGCTAAAGTAGCTAACGTTAGCCCAAGTGTGCACCGCTTGGTGTTCGCAGTAAGCTAGCGTTTGCTTCAGTCCGAGGTAGCGGGGCATGTTTCCAGAGCGTGAAAGGCAACACCCTGCGCTCCTTATTCAGAAGGTCCTGGCTCCAAACGGACTGCATCTCTGGGCTTCAAACCGGCTCCAACGCAAACCAATGGGTGACGTCACACCTTACTTCATCCATCTTTATATACAGTCTATAGTTGTGCATCATCTTGAGGCCTTGTCTTGTAGGGGGGTCCAGTGTCAAAATCTTTTAAAGTTTTAGTTTGGTTTATAATGTGCTTTCGCAGTGCATTTTATTTAATAGAATTACCACAAACTACATGATACAAAGCAAAACCGGGGCCACGCATAGGGCTGGTTTAAGGGAGTTCTTTTTCCAAAATGAGACAAGGACACCAGGTGTAGTCTGTTGTGCGCATTGTACTTGATAGGTACTTGAAGTTGTCAGGATATATATACATAATCCACAGACAGTGGAAATGTGGGGGTAAGCTGCATGGATGCCTGGAGTTCATTTCGCCCCGGGGCCCCTTAGTTGGTGAATGTAGCCATGACTTTCACAAAAGAGCCTGAACTTTGCTGGATGAGCCAACACAATAAAAGTTCTCAGTTCTGAGTTGCAAGAACAAAAAATTTAAATGTCTCCATCTTCAAAACAGTCATTTGAAGTGCACCTGTCCCTTCCAGCAATAAACTCAAACCTGCACTTAAAAGCGTTGATGTTTCTTTTTTTTCCCCTCCATGTTAGATCCTTCATTATGCCGCCTGTTTTAAGTCCTCTTCAAAGTTCTTGTCACAGTCTACCTCACACTGCTTTTTTCCCCGTTTTCCTCCCTCTGCACTCCGAACATTTTATCAGCCCTTGTCATTTGTCTTTTTTATCTGAATCTTTTCTCCACTCAAGGGAGTTATTCTATCCATCAAACCAAGATCCAAAAACTCTCGCTTTTAAATCTTTGACTGTGTCTGCCTTCCTCTCATACGGTTTGGATCTGAGCATTTCATTTCTGTCTCATTTTGCCTCTCTGTCTCTTTCTCTTCCTCTCCTTTCTGTATCAATCTTCCTCTCGTTCTTTTGCCTCTCCTCCATTCTTGATCCTCATCTCTCTCTCTCCTTCACATCATGCATCGTGTCTCAATCTCATACCCTCCCTCGCCACGCTTTCCTGTTGCCACTTTGATCTAATTCTCCCAGCCTCTGATAAGCAGCCTGTTTGGTTGGGCGCAAGTTATGTGTATGTGTGTGTATTTTTAGGTATGTCTCCTTTGCATTAATTGGCCAGTCTGTATTTGGCTTGCTCACCACAGTATTTCTCGGCTTTGGAGAAAACATTCTCATCCTGTTATCCTCTGGCTATAAGAGATTTCTGTCTGGAGGCTTTTATAACATTGATTTCAATTTTCTGACAGAGAGAGAAGAAGCAATGACTGAGTCCTTGCTGAGGGTGATAAAATTATTTTTAAGATTGTTCTGTGGGAGATTTGACATGTTATTCTTAGATAATTAGAAGAATAATGTTAGTTATGTGACCAATTTCTCTCTCCAGCAGGATTTTAATTAGCATAAATTTGATAAAGAACCAGGTTAGTCATGATTTTTTGATCATTATGTTGACACTCATACTGTCCTGTATATGCATGAATGCAGATTTTTAACAATGCAATCTCATAAATGATTTGTCAGTGAGGCTGAAAACTTGAGTGAAGTTTCGAGCTGCTGACTGACAAAGACCTTTTGGTTTAGACTAATCATTTTAACTCAGGTTTGTTTTTCTTTACATATTTTGGGACCTTGGTGTTTGAATGCAGGCGCCTTTACTGTTAAGTTGTTGACAGCATTCTTTAAGGCTGAACTTCAGACTGTTAATTTACATATTACATCAATCTGCCGTGAAAGACTAACAGATGCTGCATTTACAGAGGCTGCAGATGCTCTGCATACTCTGCAACTGATAGTGATCAGGCTTGTCAGGTTGTACTTGCGTTATTGACGATGTGAAAGCCATCTGACTTCATTGCTAAATAAAATATTTATGTTCATGCTGCCTGCTCTGTCGATTATATGACTTCATAAACACAGTAGGATTTGCCCCCTATTGACGCCAAAATAACTGCTAACTGCAGGTGCTCTGTATTACAGGCACCCTGTTGAGTGTTTGACCATTAGTGGTGCTGTCCAGCAATGCCTCTATGCACAGTTTGTTTGCAATTTTTTAAAATGCACAAGGACACTAATGTGTGCACAGGAGCACACGGGCCGTACACATTCCTGCCACTGGTTACATGTTATTCTACTGACTGACAGACAGAAACATAGTTTGTTAGGTCTCAAGGATACGCCCAATTTGGGTGATAAACACTAAGTGCCCTTTGGAAAACTCCAAAGGGCACAAGTTTGTTAAGCACAAGTCTTCTGCCATGAGGATGAACGCTTATTATTTAAATGACCCTTCCTCTGGCGCCAACCTCAGGACAAACTTAACATTTTAGCTCCACAGCTGGTTCAGCTAGATACAAAACATCAGGATGTTGTTGGTTCTAAAAGTTTTACATTGAGAGCTAGCAGGACTTTAGACTTTTAGTCTTATTTTTTTATGTTTTCCTTTGATTGCTTTGCTCAGTGACATTGTGCATTTAACCTTAATACAATGACCCAAATCATACTGACATTTGACCTATAACCCAGATAAGACCCTCAGTAAATAGGCCTTGGTAGACGCGGTTATGTTCATTTAGCACTCTGTATAATTCTGCATAATTTAGTGAATCTATGAAGACCTAAATACTCAAACTGACACGGGGAAAAGTGACCTTTATTTCTCTTTCATTGCCTTACAGGATGTGCAGCAGTCAATGGTAGCACTTTGGAAATCCTGGACCATGCATGTTGGATTGGGTTTGTGCATTTTGTGAACTCACTGCAGGTTTTAGAGAGAGAGGAAGAGAGAGAGAGAGTTAATTGTTTTTGAAAGGGAAGATCACCTTGTCACTCAGGTGTTAAATTTCCACTGTGAGGTTTGCAGACATTCAGCCTGCACTTGATGTTTAGTCACACCTTCCACTAAATGTGAAAAGGGAGGTAAGTTTCAGGGGAATTGATTAGTGGAAAAACAAAACAAAAGGCACAATTAAAGCATTTTTAAAAATGAAAACTGCATCAACCTGATTTACTGACATATCAACATCTGACACCACTTTTAAATTTGTCACTGTATAGGTAACAACAAATGTCACCTATAACTCAAGAAATATATTACTCAAACAGAAACACTGCACATAATCCTTTCACCCAGTCTATCACATATATTATTAGATGCTATGAAGTATTTTCATGTCTATAAATCGTTGCTGCATCGATTTTAAGACAAGTATAATTACCAAAAGCAAATATGTAAATCAAACATAGTTTCTTTTCCTATTTTCTGCTTTGTTGCAATCTTGTTTTGTTTTTTTATTGCTTCTATTTGTTTTTGCTTTGGTTTTTATTGATCGTGTTGCGTGTTTGTCTTCCAAGTGAAGCACTTCATAACTTCATTGAGAACAGTTCTGTATACATAAAGCATATTATAATTATAAATGAAGGCTGACTGCATGAAGAAAAACAAAGGGAGTCTCAATCAGCCATTTGGGGGCTGTCAGACTGAAACACACACACACACACACACACACACACACACACACACACGCATGCACACACGCACGCACGTACACACAAAATGTTGCAGTGTCTATTCTTTGTATTGCATGCTGAACCCTCTCCTCGCCCTTTTGCTTCACTTTGATGAGGGCACCGTTGCTGCACAATAGAACAGAAGGTACAGAGGATAAAACTGCTCTGGAGCAGGAGAAGACATAGAAAAGAGTCAGAGAGAGGGGAAAGAGAGAGAGAGAGAGCGCTATTGATGTTCACTGTGCAAGCTTGAAAAAACACATTTTTCACCCTTAAAATGGAAGAATACTTAGAGCTCTATGAGCCTCTGTGAGGCTGTATTGCTCATTGTAAAGAGCATCAATTTGTGAGATGGTTAAAAGTCCAAAAGTTTGTTTTTGATCCTTAGCAGTGGTGGTGAATTAAAAATTGGCCAGAGGGTGGTGTCAGAGTAAAGGTCTGTGGTAACAGAATACAGTAAGTACAGTATTGGTCATTTTGGAGTTTGGCTCTGTCTTGGTTCTTTTGGGTCCAGAAGGCGTTTTAGTTATGTCTTTTGTAATTGTTATTAGTGCTGTTAGCTGCTGTCAGAGAAATAGAGATTTGATAAAATGTTGGATTTTGCAATACATTTTGCATTTTCTCTGAACCAAATTTTGTGCTATAGGATTAAGTAGATATTAAAATATGGAGAAGCTAAATGAAAAGTCAGCGGATCACCAAAGTCATTAGGATTCCTCCTCTAGGTTAGATAAATGTCTGCACAACAATTTCATGGCAATCCATTCAATATTTGAAGATATTTGACTCAAAACCAAAAAAGTCAACCTCATGGTGGTGCTAAATGAAAAGCCAGGGGATCACCAAACTCACTATGATACATCGTCTGGAGAACATGAATCCCTCCAATAATTAGTGAGGTATAATTTACACTGGACGAGTGATGGACCAACCAACTAACCAACCATAGTGCCCCACCGCACGGCTGAAAAGGACATTTATTACCTCTCTTCTACAAGCAGTATTATCAATTCTCTATATATCTGTGTGCATGTATGCATTAATACCAACTTGCACACAATCCATGTCTGATATTGCCTTTTTCACTCCTGAAGAGCCCTTAATTGAAATGCAGCAAGCGATTTGGCATGAGAGTGACAGGCCTATTAGATATAGCTCTCTGTCATCCGGGGTTAGCCAACGATGCTTTATCGCTCTGCTAAAACCCAAACACTAAAACAACTGCCAGGCCCCGCTCTGGTCAAGGAAACCATTTCATCACCTGACGGCAGCCATATAGCAGGAGGAATTATGAGAGAGGTGTCGTGGCAGCCAGTAGCGGGGGAGAGAAGTGGGGGAGACAGGGATAAGTGGGGGTGTAGGGGGTGGTGTAATTTTCATAATGGAAACGACGGCAGTGCAGGAGCAGAGGGATGGACGAGTTTTCTGCCGCAGCAAAAACGCAAAGAGAGAAAATGAAGTTTGAATTCTAAAATGGGGTTTTCATTATTACACACACTTGAAACCTGCCTTTACTAAATGAGAGTTTCAGAGTTAAAGTGAAAGTTATTACCCTTAATTACCCTTGGTTTCAAAATAGTAACATAAGAGATGATTGTACTTTTAAAATATTAAACAGTGAACAGTGATTCGTTTTTAAAGGGACTGAAGCTCTCTCTTCTCTCTTTTTCTCAATTTACTTTTTTCTATTTTTCTTTTTTCAACAGATACCATCATCTTATCAGTCGGGATTTCTAAAAAACTAAACTTCAGTACAATGATTTATTGTCTAATATCAACATTTGGACATGTTTAACAATTTAACAATCTTGCTGGACTCCAATTAGACAAAACTGCCCTTTAAAGCTACATAATTGTTTTTTTGGCCACTTGGGGGCAGCAGAATAAGCCTTAAACCCAACAATAACATATTATCACCCTAGAAAGTGGTATGGTGCAAAAAATTGCTCATATACACATTTAGCAGATACAGACTGTTCATCTGGAGTGACATTCCTGGCCATCTTATGAATGTATGTCCAAATATAAACCAAAACAATGAGCTAAAAGATGCTAAAACGCTCTGTAGGTCTGAGGGGAACTGCAGAGTTGGGTGATAATTCTCTGTGGGTTTGTCACTTTGAGTGCCACCTTTCACATTACACACGGTCATTTGATCTGTTGATAATATAAAGATATTGATTACTGTGATTACAGCAGCTTTCAACTTTCATATTCAGAATTATATTCTTGCAGCTGAAATTTGATTCATTATTTATGTTTTTGGCAGCAGCTTTGATGTTTGTGATGGATTCTGCTTTTCTTTGCCACATATCAGATGGAAACGAGATTAATTGCTGTGGAACATCCTAGTTTAGGAGACTCTACATAAAAAAAACCAAACCAAAACAAAACATACATATAATGAACAGGAATATTGACACAAACATAATGGGGGAAAACCTCTGGAAGTGGTCCGGTGACTCTTAGTGGCCTTATGTTCACAGAGATCAGTTAAAAGCCACCCGTACATGAGCACAATTTATCAAGCTCCCTCGATTCATGCCCAAAGGGAAACATTTAGCAAGAGTCTGTGATGTGCGAAGAGGTGAGGAGGAAGCAGAGTTAGATAAATCTATAATCACCCAAAGCAGTGGTTAGCCGACTCTATTGAAAAAACAATAGTGTGGCCAATTGGTTCTCTGTGCTGTAATGAACCTCTGTCTCCTGCTTTGTTTTTTTTATTTCTGGCCTTTGCTTCACTGAGGCCTTTTCTTTCTGCTGAACTCCTCCAAATGATTTGAGAAGTCAAGTATCAGATCTGACAGATAAAGTCTAAAGTCAGCTCTCAAGCTGTGTTAAAAGTGTTTTTACATAACTAACACTAATCCTTTAAAGGAGCTATATGTACTAAAAAAATTAGACCTTCCTCGACTTTCATAGTTGCCTAGAAGTGAGTGAGTGTTTTGCCTCTAATGTCAACAAATGACTGGACTGACTGACTGGGAGTGAGAGATGCTCGGTGCAAAACACAAGGTTAGAGATCTTTTATGTTATTATGAGAAGTATAAGCAAGGAAAAAAACTGCAATAGTCTTGCGCCGCTGCTCGCTGGCGCTGATGGAGTGCGAGCAGGTGCGCGAGTGCGAGCAACAGGATGCTGACTGCAGCTCACTTAACGGCCACATGTGTCACCAATGAGAAGGAAGTTCTGATTCTCACATATAGAACCTTTAATTGCATTGGCCTAATGATTAAATATTCAAGCTGTAAGGCTTGCTTGCTTGTCTTTTATATTTTTTAAATTTATTTTGACAGAAAAGTAGAGCTTCAAAGTTTTTGCTTTCAAGTCTCAAACAAGTCAAGACTCAAGTCTTAATTTATGTGTCTAAACTCTCGAGTCCAACTTTCAAGTCTTAAGTCTGCAGCACTGTTCGGAGGCACGTAACAGTGAGAAATGATGAAGAGAAGTTATTTTCTCTTTCACTTTCTAGTTTGTGTGATATTCAAACCTACATATACACCTATGACGCACCCACACGTTTTCAATCATTTTGGCTGATTAGACCTCTCCTCACATCTGAGGTCTTTTGAGGCCATCTCTTTCCTGTTCCTTTTGTTGCATCATTCATGTGAGTAGTATAATTCACCTTTTTTTGTTCATTCCATTTCCACTTATGTCTCTTCTGGTTTTCTGGAGCTTTTTCACAGTGGACATTTTGACTTGTCATAGCAGGAAAAGCACAGGTGGAACTGATAACATTAACAAAGGCTCTGTTCCATTGAAGTGTCCAAGTCATACTGGTGAAGCATCATGCTCTATGACAAGGCCATGAATTTAGAAAAAATAAATACGATCCATCATTAATGTTATTAAACGCACAGAACATATGTTCCCAACTTACTTTGCTTTTGCGTTTCAATATGTAGTCATAACCATTACTAACACAGTCTACACAGGCATGGTATTAGCCAATGTCTCAATTTTGTGAAGTCCTTTGACATTGTAAATTTGATTAAGGCCTCTGAGAGTAAATTTCAGAGATGGAAACTGGAACTGTGGAGGAAGTCTCCTCCACACTCCTTCGTTTTTCTTTTTTCATCGTCTTTCTGATTCTTTGTGGATCCACAGGCTGACAGACTGCAGAGAGGTCAGCGCGGCGGGTTGGCTACAGAGCAGCATCTCTGAGGTTTGGCAGTGCTGCAGGGATTCGGCATCTCTCTCAGGAAAACCTGGACACTCTGGGTCACAGCGAATCAAAGCTGAGGAGTTACTGTCTGACCTGCTGCGGCTGATAAAAGACACACGCACACAAAGATGCACATCATCACAACACATGGCACTACACTGAACAGAGCACAACCTTCTTTTCTGTGCACATTTAGTCCGGCCCTGAACATCCTATCTATCTTTACGTCCTTAATTACCACGTATCAGAATATATATCAGAATTGAGTCGAGGCCATTCAGCACCATCCCTGATTGCACTGATTGCATGTGTGACTGCAGACTTAATCACAGTGTGTTCTTAACTTGTGCCGTAAGATAAATTGCTTCTGGAAAGAAGTTAACGTTTCTGTAATCTGTGACCAGTCTCAGACAGCTGGTCCAGGCTGTAATTTTGAATTATTATTGTCATTATATCACTGTCACTAATCTTACATTCTGATCTTTTCTCCTTATAACCTTTTGCAGTATTTAACAAGTAATTATCTATTTTTTTTAAAAGGACCTGACTCAGGTTTTGCAATGACTATGATTTTTTTAATAATGAGATTATTCCCTCTCCATGTAATTACTTACTCCCTGACCCTGAGAGCAGCACAGCTCTAACATCACTATTATTATTCTGTCCAGCTTTCCCATTTCATCCACAGCCCGGAGGAGAAGTGCCTGGCTCGCAATATTCCTACACTTGTGAGTTTTCAGTGGTAAATTCCTTAAGAATCATCATTTTCATTTCATTTTTTTTTCTTATTAGACCTCTTCTCTGTGAACCGTTTTTGTTATTTTCTGTTATGGTGGAACAACTTACACTTATATCATCTAATTCTCAGCATAGCTCCACTCAACGCAGCCTGAGCAAAGCTGTAATCAGGCAGATTAAGTGAATACACCTGTGTGGGTGTGCAAATTTAATTTGAATCAAATCCTGCCTCTACAAGTCCTTGCTAATACTTTGTTTAGTATACTTGCTTAAAATCAGACTTTAAGTGCTGTTTGTATGAAAACAGTTAATTTCTCCCTGAATTGGCAACAACTTATCTTTTAAACAACTGCAACTGCATAAATCGAAAAGAAAAAAAGGAGCTCAGTAGAGGTCAAAGTGGACTTATTTGGTTTTGCAGGTTGGTAGTGGCACCTAGAACAAATGTTGGTGATTTGTTTCTTCGGTTTACTCAGCAGTTCACTTTCTTAATCAAACTTAAAGTGGTGTTTGTATGGAAACTATTAATTTTGAGTCAAATTAACCAATTCTTAATTGCACCACAGCCTGAAAATGGTTAATTAAAAATTGTTGCTTCCTCCACTAACAACTGCCACTTCGTTAAAGTAAGGAAAAAAATCTAAACTGTTAAATGAAACCAATGTTCATAAGCAAGGGTCATTTAAGCTGTTTCAACAAACAAATAATACTGTTTTCTGCTGAGGATAGACACTTTTCAAAAGCATCCAGTTAGCACAAAAGTATAAACATACTGAATCATTTCTTGACGTTAATATTACAACCAGTAAATAGAAATACAAGAGCCAAAGCTGCAGCAATACAAATACATCTAACAAAAAATCCTCTTTGAGCACATGCACAAGGAAAGTAAATAAACCTCTTGGAAAAAGGAACAGATTTAGGTGCAGACTTAAACTCATGATATCATGATAAACACATAGAAATCTTGGCCACAACACACAATCATCCCAAGTTAGCGGGCAGAGCAAGGCGATGGACTGTATTTTGACTGACACTCTTTCAAAGATGCCAGATTAAATTTTTAAGCACTGACACTGAAGAACTGACGCTCAAGGCTTTTTTCTGCAACTCCCTCTCACTGAGCTGGCTGATCAGAGTGCAGTCGACCTTACGGTTGTTCTGCAGTCCTGTTAAAAAGCAACTTAAATACAAGCAGCGTATTTAGCTACTCTCTTGCCTTTTATCCCTCTAGTGTGGGCTACAGATGCCATAATTTGCTAAGTGAGTGAAAGGAAGAGAGAAAACTGAGAGGAAGAGGAAAAATATGAGCTAACGGAAAGATGTTTATCAGGTGGAGAGCTTGAATGATATAACATGTTATTGTTGATGAGGTGGAGGAGTAGGATAGTTAAGGAGAATAATGCAGGATAGCCACGAAAAAGAAAAAACACAAAATGAACAAAAAGAACAAAACCTTCTGAATGTCAGAAAACAAGTGAGTCATCCAGAGAAAGCTGCTCTCAACAGTGATGGCTAAGCTACTAATCTATCTCCACTTCTAGGAAGACATTTAGATCAAAGACGTTTGTAGTTCACTGATCTTAGGGTAAGGCTGCATTCAGATTGGCATTAGAGGCATTGTATGAAAAATGTCTGGCAAAAAAAAAAAACAAAATGTGGGGGTAGTCTGTCAAAAAAGTTGAACCTGGCAAAAGTTTTGACATTGGCCAAGCAAATATGTGCCAGTACACGTTCCTGGTACTGTAGATTGCTTTGTAATGTGAACCAGGTCTACTATTTACCTTGTAATAGTGGCAGTGAAAGATAAAATTATTTCCACCGTGAGTTGTGAAATCCTTACACATAATAATATAAACCTCTGTGCAGTGTTTTGGTCTCTAATAAACCTTCAAACTCTCAGATCTTTTACTCCAACTGGACTTACTGGATTGTATTTTATTGTCCCACAGGCACCTCAGGCAACATGCCCACACCAACACAGCCCCTTGCATTTTTTGTATGCAGACCTGCTTTAGGTCTGAAGGCCCACTAACCCATAACAAAACACACAGGTATTGTAGGCGTATTTTCTGTTAGGAGTGTGGATCAGTGTTGATGTTACAAATCTCTCATGAGAGGTACAGGGCCCTGAAATTTCAGTATTTTTATTCATTTTTAAAAAAGATGTGAGGAATTGGCTAGTTGGGAACTCATGAAAAGTTTTTTCATGTTCCCAAGCTCAAAGTTAAGGGCTAAAAACAATTTTTTTAAAATGAATAAATCTAAAGGCAAATCCATCCTCTGCCCTCATGCCATGGCATATTTTTGAGACATCTCTGTATTTCTATGTATTTAACCATTAATGAACCCCAGTTCTTCAGATGACCTCCATCACAGTGCCAGCTGTGAGACCTGTAAAAAGCCACTCCAGAGACGTTGGTGTCAGATAGAGGGCACACAAATCCCCCTGAGAGTTTGACTACTGGTTTCCACTTTAACACGGCAGCTGTTCTGGTGGCATCACGTGTGGCGCCAGCTTCCCTTTGACTGGCGTCCAACAGATGCTAATAAGGAAAATAAACAGTGGGAGCAGGGGGTGGACATTTTCAGAGCTGTGTGAAGGCAGTCACCTGAGGCAGGTCAGAGGCAGGAATGGAGCCAGGCATTAGCTTCATAAGGACAGGTATATTAGAAGCAGCCAGCTAAATGGCAGCCTGTAAATGTGTTCAGACAGTGGCTTAAAATCGAGGCATTAATGTGTTATTGCTTATTAGACTGGCCATGTGTTCCAGCCTCGGGGACTGGGGCTCAGCTATTTTTGTGAGGATAATTTAAAAGCAAAAGGGAAATACAAATTTTATCATCATCAGTGGTTGAAACACAGTGCTGGTGGTTATACAGGGAAAATATATCAAGAATTAGCAATGGTTTGTAGCTCTGTGCAATCTGTGCAATAGCAAAATTCACTGCAAATAGCAAACACCCTCCTCACTGAAATATGTGTATTTAACCAAATTTTAGTGATTCAGATGTGGTGCATCTTTAGTCCTTTTTCAGATTTTATCACTCTTGACCTTGAAAACAGTACATCTGTAAATCTGAAATCAAAGTCTACTACTAGCTTATTTCCTCGGCTGTTATAGGTTCATCTTTTAATAATATTTTTCAGATCATGATTATAAATGTATCCTCACAAAAACAGTGCAAAAACAAACAGTATGTTTATTGTTGACTTTTTTGGGGAAGCAAGTTTCAAATACTTGAAATTTAATTAACAGACTGGGACCAATCATGTATAATGCAATGAGCTCAGTCATAGATTAGTTTTCCAGTAACAGTGCCAGTGAAGAACACTGTCCGTGTGTGTGTGTGTGTGTGTGTGTGTGTGTGGTGAACTTGTATATTTGTCTCTCCCATCAGGCTGTTTTGATCTTGCTGTTTAGAGTGGGTGACGCGAAGGGCTCAGGTGGCTTTGTTTTCACTTTTTGAACTGTGTGCTGATCAAAGCAGCCTGCAGAGAAACAATGTTTCAAACAAAATCCAAAGTTGTTTGTTAATAGGAACAAGCTGGAGACCTGAATGACTAAGGAAGCTAATGAGAGACCATTATATGAGCCAATTAACTCAAAAAAACTAATAATAATAATCTCACAAGGAGCAACTTTACCACCACCTACGCTGGAATTGTAGTTTGTATCAAGGGCCAGAGCACATTAAAGTGCAGGGAAAATTGACTGCTTTCATTTAATTTGCGCACACAATAGTGCATGTAATTAGGGCTTGATCTATAGAGGCAAGCTGCCCTCCAGGTGCATTCTACATGTGAGGGTGACCTCAGTGGGTGCAGTTCATCAGAAGGATTTATTGGAGCTCACCAAGCTCAGAAAAGGCATGATTATGTAGTGATGCTGCGTAGACATAGACTCGTTATGAGGTAACACGATTGTAAAACATCTACACAGGCTGCAGTCCAGCTCCAGCTGAGAAAAAAACGCTATTACTCCAAAAATATAACATGATAAATATAAAATAAAAAAATTCATTGAATGGCAAGTCTGTGTTTCATGATGTTATAAAATTAGAGTTATGGAATACAGATAATGTGTTCATTCGAGTGCTTTCTACTACTGTCTACTTCACCCATAGGTTAGGCAGCGCATACACATGTGATACCTGTGCTATTACATTTGGTAGTGATAAGTGATACAGATTTTTAAAGTTTGCAGTCCCCCCCCCCCCCACTGCATTTGAAGTTACAGAGAAAAATCCAATAATAACCAAAGGTCAACGCAGTTTACCCTGACTTTTGTCACAGAAGTCGAGATGTCAGGATGATGTGGATGTTTCAATTAAAGGGTTAATGAAGTCAAGAGGACTGTGGAAACAACAAAGCTACTGTTTGTGGCTTACGTTGCTATGGCATCACAAACATGCCACAAGTTTGTGCTGAACACCGACAGAGTATCAATTCACTGGCTTATGTCTTACACACACATCAAATCGATTTAACAACTCCAAACAAGTTAACAATGTTGACAAGTTGTTACATGTTTAACATTATGTTGTACATGTGCAACAGCCGTAACAGTAAAATATACGAAGGTACCAAATATATATTGCTGCCATTTCACACATAGGAAAAATCTAATTCTGATGAAATAGACATTTCTTTTAACTTCGAATAAACTCTGAGGAAGTTTTCTTGTTTAATCAGCCGAACGTACCAGTTTTCCAAACAGTTTTCCAACCCAGCATCCAAACCAGGAAATAGACACAGTTAAGCAAAGAAACAACAGGGGACTAATTAACAGCAACTGATGATACTGTATTTTTAGGAGCTGAAGGCAAGACAACAATAATCTACCCAATTAATTCGATAATCACATATTTAGCTACAAATTCATGCTTTTGAGTTCCAGAACAGCAGCTGTGTTAAACTTTAGTTCATTCAGAGAATATTTTCAAACCTTGTGTACTTTTTGAGAAGTCGCTGTTAGGAAAATCCTTCAGCCTGTCTTCCAGTGTGTCACCACACAGTAACAACACCTGCTAAAACAGACCTACATCAGACTACAGCTGATTAGACTTTTGAGCTCTTTGCGGCATAAATTTGCACAACAAATTTCTTTAAACTACCATAATGCTTTAATATATGGAGATGACATTAACAGGACCTGTGCGATGTGAAGACACACACACACACACACACATAGAATACTGGCTAATTAATGCATTATTTAGCTGAATTAATGACCTCATTAGGATACCTGGTTATATTTAATGGTGATTATGGTAGGACATTAGTCAGCTCAATTGCATCTTGTTTCTGGTTGTGAGGTAAATTGACCTACAGGACATAAAGGACAAATGCTACAATTTCTAAACACATGTTTACTGATCAGATTCTGGGACTTGGAAGTGGCAACTATGGACATATTGATGCAGTATTGATAATTATCTGGTAGCAATATTAATATCAGGTATCTCTGACAAGTAATGCAAATGTTTTATGAAACCGAATGTGCAGCTGATGAAGTATTTGCTATTGGATATTACCCACTGCTACTGGCAACATTTAGGTAACAACTTGACTTTCTGTCTTCTAGGCCACCTCCAACACCCCAAAATAGATGTGGAATAAAACAAAGGGAATGGTAAAGGAGAGTGTAGATGAGGTAGTTAAACCAAGAAGAACAAGACTAGGAGACAGAGAGGAACAGAACACGAGTGGAAAAAGGAGATAGGAGAGGTTGGGACTGACTGTCAAGCAGGTATGAAGATGTAACTGTGGAGAAAAATGAGTGAGAGAAACGGCTGCAAGGATGCTGGAGAAAAAAAAAACCCAGGCAAAGACAGAATGTGAAGATGAAGTGTGTATGAGCATATGTGTGTGTGTGTGTGTGTGTGTGTGTGTGTGAGATCTCTGCGGTATTTGAAACACCAGGCAACTGCGTGTTTCTGTGTTCCAGTCTGCTGTTGTCAAACCCTGCTGGGGCTGCTGGGTGAGAGAAGCATGGGATGGCAGCTGTAGATGTGACTGTAAACTGTGTGTGTGTGTTTGTGTGTGTGTGTGTGTTCATGAAGAGGATATAAATACATCCTTGTGGACATGTGTCTCTCTGCATGTGTGTTGGCAACTGTGTCTATTAGAAATTACATTAATATACTACAAATTTTACACACCGATGTCTCTTTATCAACATGAGAAAATGTGTTTTAGTTAAGGTTTTGCAAAAATGTTGAATGTATATGTAAATTTATAAAGGGGACATATGTTTTTTTGTGGTTTTCTGTTATTTTTATACTGTTATGATGTCGGATTTTAAACATGGCCAGAGGTCCAAAACTTGAGGTGTACGTATGTAAAAATGCCCCCTGAAAGTCAGTCAGGCTTGAACATGTGCAGATGTATTTGACAAGTTTACATTTTGCGTAAAGAACAAGAAGAGGAGGGAAATCCTACTAATGTTTGTTTACATAGCCTCTGAAACCGCCTAGCTTCTGGAAACTAACCAATCAGAACAGAGTGGACTCATCGGGAGGGGGGCCTTAAAGAGACAGGAGCTAAAACAGCCTGTTTCAGACAGAGGCTGAACTGAGGGGCTGCATGAAGGACTAGTATAAGATAACATGACCTGTAAATCATGCAAAGATATTCCAGTAGAGCCCCAGAATATGAATTTAGACCTAGAAATGTGCTTGATACGTCCCCTTTAAGTAGAGCATTTCATGTGTATTTGTCAAAATATCTGCTTATGGCAGCTTAAGTATAATTAATCTTTTGGTTTAGGCACTCACAGCACTTGGTTAAGAGGTTAGGGGAAGATTTTGGTGTGCTTTTGAAAAGGTTAACAGTGACTCTGCACTGAGAAAGGAGGTTTTTGCTCTATTAACATTCAACTGAAACTACGTTGTTTGCCTAAACTTAACCAAAGTGCTTTTTTCTTAACCTAAACCTAACCAACATGCAGGGCTCTGGTCTCATCATCAAAGTCCTAGTCATTGTATGTATACTATCCACTCCATACAAAAAAGTAACACTCTCTTCAGTTGAAAAAACGTTGCAGCTGAACATAATCCAGGCAGCGGTTATATTTTAACTCAGTGTAATTGCCAACTCTTAGCAGCATATAAACATAATCCCGCAGAGACAGGGTTGGTATTAGAGAATCTGTGTGTATGTCGTGTATGTATCCACTGAAATATTGCCTTCATCTCCAGCATTCACTTGTAGTTTACTCCTTTGTGGAATAAGCATTAACAAGGATGAAATAACCAATTATGTCCAATGGTGGAGCGTAATAAGTACATTTACTCAAGTACTGTACTTAAATGAAATTGTTTTTGCTGACCTCCAGTGGTTTAACTTCTCACCTTGCTGAAGTGATGTAAAAGTGTACCTCAGGGTGTGCCAACACACCATGACATCACCAGAGAGGGCAGTGAAACGCTGCCTTTCTTACTCTAAGGTTTTATGATGACTTTTTAATAGTAAATTATTAACTTTTAATTTTTTACCAGCGTTGTAGAGAACACCTACAGAATGCATCAAAGCATTCAGCTCATTTTCTGAATCGCTTGTGCGCTGAAGCACTGAATAGTACACAGGAACTGTAGTGTCCCATAGGAGATGATAAAAACATTTTTTTGGTTTACCATTCTGCATGTGTTTCTCAGTTTACTCTGATCTCCAAGCAACAGACAGCACACGCCTTTGATATTTATCTAACATCATCAGAAAGTGCAACATACTGCAGTTGCCAATTCTTCAAAGCTTTAACAATTATAGCATTATAGGCACAGTATGTATTGTGTTGGAGCTTTTGTTGGGCTGTTTTCTAGGATTTTTCAGCAGCAAACTACTACTTGGCGCAGATGAGAAAAATGGAGCTGCTTTAGAAAACAATCAAGAATGGGTCCTGAAAGAAACTGTGGAAAATGTTGCCATCACACAGCCAGATGATAAAAAAAAAAGTAGTCTTACACAAATAACTACAGTACAAAAATAGCCAATAAAATATTTTTAAAACCTTAAAACTTGGAGGTGTGAAATGTCCTGTGAAGCTTTCACATAGTTTCTAGTAGGAAACATTTTAAAGCTGAAGTCTAAGTTATTTTCTGCTGGTTTCTGTGCCACAACTTTGAAAGAGTGTATTCTTGTTGCTGTAATGTCAAGTGACTGTGAAAGTGAATATTTTATCAGGTGACAAAATAAAATATTCATGTTCATTGTCAACCAGGACAGGTAAACATAAAATTCATTAGAACTATTGCTGTTAGGTACCAAAATGCACCAAGAATCACATCAACTTGGGACAAATGCCCTGTAGAGAAATGTTGTTTACCCGGATAGGTAAAATTTGCATACATGTGTTCATGACACATTTGAATGTCTCCAGGTGTATCCAGGTGTTTTTTTTTTAATCCCTCTGTGTGTATTTCACCGTGATAGACGGTGCTAGACAGATGGTTCATCCAATCACATTTTTTTTGTGCCTGCCCTTTTCCAAACCGTTTCCAAGGATGACTTCTTAGATGGTTCTGTGTAACAAACCATCTGGCATGTCAGGTTACTCCTCTCCATCCCCTTCTCCTCTTTATTCCTTCCTCATTTTCTTCTTCTTCTCTACTTTGTTTCCTGGAAATCTAGCATCACCGCCTCATCCCTATTCCTTTCCTCCTCCCTTCCTTTCTCTCCCTCCCTCCCTCGCCTTCTCTACTTCTTCCTTCCATCCTTCTTCATTTCCTCTCTCTGCCTTCCTCCTCTTTCATTTACAGCTCCTCTGGGGCACTGTTCAGTTTTTTCCTCCCTCCCTCTCACTCTTGTCATCTCCTGCAAATAGAAAAAGGGGAGGAGAGGCAGGGGAGGGACACAGCTAAAATGAGACAGAGAAAAGAGAGAGAGAGAGAGAGCAGGATAACTGTGATTAAGCTATTAGAACAGAAGGCTAATTGGATTGACAAGCTGTTAAGTAATTGTCTCTATTTGTTCCCATCCATTATTCAGTTCTTGACTGCTGTTATGACAGCAGCCTGATGCTTGGTAAAAGTCTGCATGTGTGTTAAGTGCGTGTAGGTATGCACACTGTGTGCGTATTTACTTGAGTTATACTTTTTGAATTTAGCTGGATGACACATACGTAGAAAACATGAAAACACAAATAACAAATTCAAGAAATACATTGATTCTCTGATCAAATTATGTGTTAACGCTTTGAAACAAAAGCTTGTTTTATCAGTGTTTTCACTCACTGTACTTCCTGATATTTTGCACTCACAGCAATATTTTGTACATAATAGAAATGGAGGCCTGGGAAGTTAGAGAAAATGCAATTTATAAAACACATGTAGCATAGTTTGCTAAATAGTTGGATTTAAAACCTACAAAACCACTGATATGTCCCTCAATCCAAATCTACTTTTTAAATCACTGAGGGGGAAGGGAGAAAATGCTCATATGATAATAAGGTCATTCTACAACTGAGGGGCCTGAACAGAAAAGGCCAGGAATGACCTACCAGAGGATCTCAGGTTGCATTCAGGCTCGTAGGAGGTTAGGAGGTCAGCTATATGTTCTGGAGCTAACCCCTTAAAAGTGATCATTAAAATGTTTAAATCCACACTAAGACGGACTGGGAGCCAATGAAGTCATTTTAAAACCGGTGCGATGTGTTCTCTCCTATTGGACCTGGTTATTGAATAAGCTGAACTTTATTTAGATTTTGTTGGGTGAGGCATGAGAAGAGTGTATTGCAGTAATCTAACCGGGATGAAATGAATGCATGCATGTGTGAAGGGAGTACCCTTTCCTTTTTAAAGTCAAGGGTAATGTTAACAGATAAATGTCTGAGTTTAGAAGATAGCAATGAATTTCAAAAACACAAATATTCAAATATTCATAGCAATTTAATGAAATCCTTCCACTTAATTCTGTGCATATTATCGATTAATTCAATGGAATGTATTTCAAATCACAATGGCAAAGGAGAGAAATAAGACAGAGAACACAGAGAGAGGCAGGCAAAAAAATCAGGGAACTGAATCAGTGGAGGCAGGACAGGATGAGGGGAGCCATAGAAGAGTATAGATAGATCGTTGATGATGGTGGGGTCCCTCAGCTGAGGCTGTGGGCCAGGACCTGGAACGTTCCTAAATCCACTCTCCAGTGCAGGGCAAAAGGTGATGGTCACTATCATCATATGACTGGAAGAAAGCCATTAATTTGTGTGGAGGATGTTGTAATCATCTCCCCCAGTTCTGCGTCATGGAGGACATTCAAACACTGGCCTACCAGTTTGCTGAGAAAAAAAGGAATAAAAGGCTTCAGTGAAATTATGAAAAAGCTATTAATGGTTTCAGGGGTTTCTGAGACAAAACACCAACCTGAGCATATGCAAACCAGAGGTGCTCTCAGCTGCAAGAGCAGCAGGGTTCAACCTGACTGTTGTGAAGAAGTAGTTTAAAAAATATATGACATGATTGAGTCCCTGGGGTTGGAAAATGTCCCAGACCACATCTTGAATTGTGACGAAACAGGGCTCCAGGATCACTTCTGTCCACCAAGGACCCACCGCTGAAGTTGTGTCACCCTGTTTTGAGGTCACTGGTGGAGAGAAAGGTGAAACCACCACCTGTCTGGCCAGGATCAATGGTGCTGGTGGGTATGGACCCACAGTGATAATACTCAAAGGCAAGCGGATAAGGCAGATTGGCTCTTTGGGGCTCCCAAGAATACCTTTGTGAAGATGTCAGATAATGCGTGGATACATGCTGAAGAATGGGGGAAGTGGTTTCTGCGAAGCCTTTCAAAAAGTGATCCACGGCCCCATCTGCTCCTTGTGGATGGTCACACCTCTCAAGTGTACAACATGTGTACAATATCTGAAGCCAGCAGACAGAGTGCTGGTTCAAGAGCTTAAAACACTACTGGAAGCTCGAGTGATGAAGGATAGGGGAGGGAAACAGCTTGACGGGGCATTGTTCATGCCACTTTTTTTAAAGGCCTGGGTGAAAGCTGCTACACCATCGAATGCCCAGGCTGGCTTTTGAGGGTCAGGGATATACCCATTCAACCCAGCCAAGATCAATGAGAATCTTTACATGCCATCTCAAACAACTGAGAGATCCTTTCAAGATACTCCAGTGGACCCAGTGGACCCCATTTCATCCTCCATTTGATAATGGTGAGGATGATGAGGATGTCTGCCATCCACAAACGTGGTATCTTCTGGAGCAGACCCCATGCCACCCCTCTGCGGGATACCCCTCCTCAGCGCTCTCCACCCCACCTTCTTCTTTAGCACAAAATTAGTTTGTGTGTACACTAAATGTTGGAAAATGAAAGCCTAACAGTATAATATAAACAAATTGATATTTCACTTAACAGACTTTAGCTTTATGATTGCCAGTGCGCTTCAGTTGTGTTTGCTCATGTGTGAAAGACAAATACCCTACGTAAGCCTAAGTGTGATATAGTACAAAGTAATCAGAAACTGATTTGATGTGCTGTGTTGTTTGGCTTTATGGCAAGCTCGGCTCTATTGTCTTCTGTTACTGTATGTATATGTGTACTGACGCCAGTTAAAAAATGTTTGCCCCCCCAGCGCAAATGTCAAACTCGGCCTATTTGCACAACCCCTCGTATCATATCAAAAATCTATTACATGACCTCTTGCATCATATCATGAATCTATTACACAACTCCTTGCATCATACTACGAAGCTATTGCACAACCCTGCAGCCTCAAGCAACATTTAAAATTTTAATTGAGGTAGGCACAAATGAGTTTTTAAAATGGTTGAGTTTACATTGGGGTACTCTATATCGTCTGCCAGAGGGTAAGAGCTCATACTTGGCGTGGAGAATATGAGATGGATCAGACACTGTTCTCTGCTTGCCTGAGAACAGACTGCTCATATATTGACTGGAGGGACCGGTGTTCATTCCTCCCCATAACCTTCATGGCAGTCTGTACCAGACGGCCAAGCTTAGATTTTAACTGTACAGAGAGTTTGCCATACCATACTGACATCCCATACCTGACTATGCTCTCTAATACAGCCTGATAGAATAAAAACATAATCCTCTGATCCACCCCGTACACCTTGAGTCTGCGTAAAAATTATAATCTCTGCTGTAAACGAGAACACAAACTTTCAACATGGGCCTTCCAGCTGAAGGTGTTCTCCAAGTGAATGCCAAGGTACTTGTAGGAGCAGACCTGATTGATTGGTTCATCATGTATGACCACTGGACTACGATCTCCCACTTAGATAGGGTCCAGTACCATCTCCTCAGTTTTTAAAATGAGATGGTTGGCATTGCACCACTGCACAAAACTCTATTTCAATGAAATAGGCTGAAGGACTTACATCTTTGTGCAGTAGGCCGAGGAAAGCAGTGTCATCTGAAAATTTTAGAATGTGGTTTCTAGTTTCTAGTGTTGCTGCTTGTACACTAATTTATGTATAATGTGAAAGGAACTATGAGATTACACAACCCTCTGGGGCACCTGTGCTGATTGATCTGGGTTCTGAAAGGGTACTGTCGACCCTGACATGCTGGATTCGATTAGTCAAAAAGGAAAAATACCACTTAATTATAAAAAGATTGACACTCATCTGTTTCAGTTTCGGGATTAGCAGATGGGGCTGAAGCGTATTAAAAGCAGAGCTAAAATCAGCAAAAGGCAGGTGTGCACAGGCCTTGGGGTCTTCTAAGTGCTTAATAGTCAAATGGGTGATACTGTTAATGGCATCACCTGTGACCTGCCCGAGCTTGTAAGCAGATTGGAATGGATCTAGTACAGAATTGACCTCTGCTTTGACTACAGACACCACATATTTTTCAAAGCATTTTGTCACAATTGAAGTCAGAGCCACAGGTCCATAATCATTATTTTCAATTGGACAAGGTTTTTTTGGAACTGGAATAATGATTTTTTCCAGGGGGCAGGGACAGTGTGTGAGTCCACAGGCTGCTGGAAAACAGGGCACCATGCTGGGGTGAGATCTTCTGCACAGGTCATTAACAGAAGAGCAGAGGTGCCATCTGGGCCTGTGTATTTCTTTCTGCATACATGTCTAAAAAGTGACTGAATCTTGTGTGGGTCAACCAACAGACTGAAGCTCGAATCAGTAGTTGAGATGCTCTCCAGCACATTATTACAGTCCAAAGAAAAATTCTGCATTTCAAACCTAAGATAAAAATCATTCAGTTCTTTGGCTTTTTGCAGATCATGATTAGTGATTAGGCACTTCCTATTTGTGTTCATATTGGTTACAACTTTCATAGAGTCCCACAATTTTTTTTTTGTTTCAGTGGCCTCATCAATTTCCAAATCATGAAAAAGGTCCCAGTTTGTGCAAAGGAAAGATCCCTTAAGTGTCTCTATGCTACCTCTCGACGATACGGTCACTGTCTACGTCTGTAGTTTACTAGTCTTAAACACCATCTTGTAGGTTGGAATTAGCTGGACTGTGTTGTGGTTGGAATTTGATAAAGGGGGCTTTGGTTTAACGATGTAAGCATTTTTGATGTTTTCATAACATATGTCTAAAACTTTGTTGTCTCGTGTGTCACACTTAACATATTGTTCAAAACCAAGGAGAGACAGATCTAATTTAGTGATTAAAATCCTCTAAAATGAAAATAGGGGCTCTGGGTGTATGTTGCAGTTGCTGGTGAACACAGCAGCGCCACCATTACGTATACATGCGTCACTTTTTTGCCTGTTCTATAGTGTTATTTATGCTGTCTTTGCAAAGCTTGTAAAGTTTTGTGACTGTTATGTGTGACTAATTGTACAGTTCTGTTCCTCTTATTTGTATTTATTTATTCATATTTATTTATTTAATTTTAACAACATCTGTAACATTGTTAATGAGAATATAATTCTTCAGTTTATTTTAGAAGAAGGTAGCTGTAGCTGTCAGTGACACAAGGTTGTGTTTGTCAACATCAACGGCTCAGCGGTGAGAAATCCCAAATGGCAGCAGCAGTAGCAGCCAAGGAGCAGATAAAATCAAACAGAAGATCAATGAGCATCTTGATTCCTGCCTCTCCTGAATGAGGAGGAGCAGTTTGCAAGGAGGACTGATAAAAGGGATGCTGCAATAAAAAAACAGCTTCAAAAAGGTCAGGACAAGTTTCAAGGAGTTTGCTGTGTGGAGTTTTAGTAGTTTCATCTGACCTTCCACTAAATCTCCTTTTCAATCTCTCACCTTAATTTTGAGGTCTTGGATATTTAGCAAAATTACATCACTGTTGGTTTGAAAAGAAATGACCTCTCTTAAGTTTTACTGCCAGGTTGATTTGTTTTCTTTGAGGTTGTCCATATCACTTAACTCTTATAAAGATAATTATTTTCTCACTTGCACCTGTTTGGCCGTTTGTGCCTTAGTATGCTGAGGGAACAGCAAGGTTTTACTGATAATGTAAGCTAACAGATTTATACTTGAATTAATTAATTTGTATGAATTATATGTCATTTTCACCTGACACCAACAAAATTCCAGTAAGGTTTGTGCATAATTTTAATAGGATGATATTTTCCTGTTATTTTATATTTTTTTTATTTTATAAATTTAGACGCTGCTGTGTTATGTGTGTTATTTTAGCCCCCTCTGAGGGGGGGATGAGTTGTGTGGTTCCGGCAGTCAGATATATCCTCCACATCAGATCTGCATCTGCCGTCCTTCAGACAGCAGGAGACACTGACTGACCTCTGCTGATTGTGGGAATCAGATTTCAGACTTGCCAGCTATTTGTTTCTGCACGTCTTCACATTCACGCTACACCCAAGTGCAGGGTCAGGCAGTGCAAAGGTATCTGATTGTTCTTTAGGCTAAGTAATTCAGTAATGCGCTGATATTACTAGAGAGAGCTGCAATTTCTATTTCATTCAATACAGAAAACATTTTTTGTATATTTTTCATTTGAGTCAACTTAAGTTTATGATTTACTCATTTGTGGAGGTTTGAGTTTTTTTCTTCTTGGGGAAGGAATCTCCTAATGACTCATGGTCCTCGTTCCGAGTGTTTCTGCTGTTTCCCCTCTCCTGTGTTTATTGTTGGTTCCCTGTTTATTCTCTCTCTCTGTATGTGTGTGTCTGTTTGGGCGTGGCGCTCGGTTCCCCTCCTGCTGACAATCAATCTGCACACCTGTGACCCATTCACTCATCAAGCTCCTGCAGTATATACACCTCGGCTCTACGCTCCAGTCTTTGCCAGATCGTGTTAATGTGAACTCTGTTTTCCTGTGCCTCAGGTTCATTACCTATCTGAGGTCTTTGTCTGCCTGCCTGCCTCACCCAGCGTCTAGCCAGCCTGCCTTCCAGCTGACAGCTCAGCTCCCTCTGCCTGCCCTGCTCCACTGTTGTTCTGGCTCAGCTCTCCAAACCTCCATCCCCACAACTTCTCAATAAAACTCCATTTGAACTGTTGCAAGCCATGTGTCTGAGTCCTGCTTTTGGGTCCAAACTTAGCTTAGACTCATTATCTCACACCTGTTGTCCAAAATACCCAGTTAGGACAAATCCCTGAATTAATGTATGAAAGGGTCAAGCTAAGGTACAGTTTCTTCACTGTGTATGTAACTAATAAAGGCTTTTTCTCAATATTCCACAATCTCCTTCTCCTCCACTGACATGGATTTTCTGTACAAGCCAAGTTTAAATGATTTAGCTTCGATATATTTTGTTAAATTATTCTGGAATGACTTTTTTTTGGCTGGATTGATTTTTTTTTTATACAACAGACAGATTTTAATATATACCAACAGAAAATGAAAAAACAATGAATAAAAAGTCAATTAAAAATAAAATGAGAAGTAAACAAAAAGGAGTGGATGTCTAACCACTGGACTAAACTAGCTAACTGTATATAAAGTAGTTCAAACTATTTTACAACAGTAACATGCTGCTTACACACTGATGCTTCAGTATTGATTATTTTATTAATCTAATGTCAATTATGATAGCATAGCATAGAAAAACCTTTTCAGATTATACATGGTGCAGGTCTGTGAATCCTAGCTCTGCCTTGGACACTAAACTCAGGGCAAAGTGCCCCTGGCTTTTGGCAAAGCAGAAATGTAAAACATCATTTTCTTTTCAACCAAAAAAAGAATTGTTTAGAACACTCTGTAAAAACCACCCATGAACTGAAATATAGCCTTGATCACTGCTTGGTTAGAACAATACAAACATAAAGAACTACAGTACTAAAAACACACTATTCAAACATTGAAATGTTATATTCAGGCCGCGGCTCTTGCCGCATTTCCACCAGGAGGAACATACACTGCACAAATTATAATGTTCCCAAACTCCTTTGGAAGATAAAAAGGTCTCAGGGACAGGCACAGCAGTTCAAAGTCAGTGTTGTCTCTCTCACAGTGTAATGTCTGGACCAGCTGTCACTGACAGACAGATGCCCCCCCCTTCCCCAACGTTTGCCCGGATGAGAGAGAAACCCTCCAGCTCAGTCAGAGAGTTTGGAATAAACCGATGGAGCCAAGTCTCTGTAAACACCATCATGCTTGATTCCCGGTGCTCAAAACATAATTGGTGCAGAGTTCCTCTATCTGCTTCTCAGTGACTGCGTGTTGCATAGACACTGCCCTATCCCCCCCTCCTCCGCTTCTCCTTCGTTAATGTCTGTTTCATACCGGCTGCACTCTCACAGCCTCGAGCAGATCCACAGGTGGAGTATTTACCGTAGAATGGAGGGACAACACTGCATCCCCAGTGTAAGAGAACAGCAGCTCGCCTTCCATGTGTGGAATTGTTTGGCATGTTGTGAACGATTCCCAAATAATCCTTGTGTAAAAGTCGCCATGGTGTTGTGAATCCCCCCTGCTGAGTCAGTCTTGTTCAACTGACTCTTTATTCACCCTGCAGGTGAGTTGTTATGGTAACCTGGAACACCTGAGGGCCCCGGTATGTTCCCAGGTTATTTAAGCCTGGCTGCAGTGCAGCTCTCCCTCTCTCTGGCACTCGGATATCGGGTGAATTAGCCTAATATAGAACATTTTTTGCATTTCAGACTTTTGGAATGAATTGCAATATGAAGCCGATACATTAAATCCACACCCAGAACCACTCCGAAATCCCCAGGATGTGTCAAACCAAAAGAGAAAATGCAGATATCACTCATAAAAGAAATTGTAGAAATTGTAAAATAAATTGAGGGTGCCCGCCAATCATTTCTTTACGTCTTTACAAAGACCACTACTATAAATGATATTGGTGGTTTTATTGTGAGTAAGTGAATTTGTATTGTAAGTGAACAATAGGAGTCGTTTATGTGCAAACCATAAAAACAAGTATGTTGACCAACGGGCAAATAGCAGAAAAACTTTCCTTTCTGAAAAGTTGTCACTTCAGAAAAGCCCTGCTTGTTAATTCCAGTCACACGTGCTCAAACTGCAATCCCACTGAGGACAAACAATCAAGAAAGCTTTGCCTTTCTTCCATACTTCCAGCTGCCAATAAAGAATGACACTGAGCAGTATCTAGCAGCTGATTGGCTCATTTCCTCTGCAAACTCATCTGAAGGCCCCTCACTGCTAAACTGTGTGCACAGCCAAGGCTAGCAAGTACACCAACAATAGCTGGCAGGTGTAGCCTTGCTGAGAAAGGAGCCAATTGTTAATAGTGAAATGGCTTAGTGGGAACGGCAGACTCATCCACACACAAACACATACAGTCCTTCAGATATGATTATGCACAATGTATGCAGGTGTTTGTAAGAAGGACAAAATGTGTGAACAACACAATTACTGAAACATACTGTGTAGATAGAAACAACACAAACGCACAAAACAAGTCTTGGCACCTATAATTGATTAGAACCAATTGTTATGAGAACGTGTGTGCGTTTTACTTTTCTGCGTGACTGAGACAGACACAGGGATGGCACCAGTATCCTTACAAACCACATGGTTTCATGATCATCGGCACTCACTTCAGATGCTGGTCCCAAGTCTAACACGATTATCATTTTTAATCCAGTGGTTGGCATTCAGCTGCTGACTCTCATTTCTGTTCTCTGTGTAATGTGAGAGCTCTCACTTCCGCTTAAGTACTCAGGATGAAGTAGTTAACTGAGACACATAATGAAGAGGACACACAGTAGCTAGAGAGCTAATATGGGAAAGAAATTTCCAACCACAGGGCCGGTAGGTTCAGTGTTCTATAGTGTCCTGACAGTTACATTATGTTGCTATGGGGATGGACCCAGATTTACAAGCAAATTCTTCACAATCATCATCTTCACAACCATCAATTTAAACCTTTTGTAACCCCTTATACACACACACACACACACAGCCAGTATAACCCAACAAACATCGGTCGGACGGTAACGTTGTGGTCCTGGTTGCCGGCAAAAACCACATCATGTACATAAAACTGAAATCATGAAAATCATGTCAAATTCATTTTAGGTGGATTTGTGTAAATATTTGGAAAACAGATATGCATGTGTAAGTGTTTAATTCTCCTTATGAATATTAGATCTGGTACAATTTTGGTTGAAAGCCTGTTGTGAGCAGACAGTCACAGGGTGTCGTCGTTTCCACGTTGAGTAAAGATCCACCTGACCTAACTTCAAAAACCCTTAAAATACTTCTCAAAGTTTTGCTGTGCAACACATCCCTGCATGTTTTGTTTTTTATTTTTTATACAAAAAACTTTAATTGGTTGAGAGCAGACGTCCTAGACACGTTTACAGTTAATTTGGTGGCATAAATTAATTTATGTGTAACTGAGTCAATCGTTGCTTAAAAATCAATTAAGTGTTGACATAAACTCATGACTTGACCATGTCTTAATACTGGCAAGAATTCATGATACATCCTTTTAATTGTGTTAATTTTAGCATTAAATCATGATGAGTTGGGCATTACTTAAGCATGTTTGTATCATTATAAAGTGTTCAGAATCACCACAGACTTTTTTTTCCACTTTTCATATTGTGTTCTTAGTCTGTAGTCACTGCTTACAGCTTCACCTCTCTCTGTTTCATTCCTTCAGCAGAGGTCAGAGGTCACAGTCAGCTAAAGAGCAGCGACTCTGGAGCTAGCAGGGAATCAGAGGGTACACCCAAGGACACATCGGCAAAATGGGGTTCTGCGACACCCGGTCACATGATGAATGATGAGCTCTAAACTGCCCTGATGCTGAAGTTGTCTTTTGTCTTCTTTATACCACACAGTTGACTACAGAATGTGTTTATAACTACCATGAACACAAACAACAATCACACTCACAATCAAAACATTCATTTTGGAATTCCAGTTATGAATATTCCCATATGCATTAGTTACATTTTATATAATCAATGAAATAGCATCTGGGCAAATTATATTATGAAAAATATACTTGATGAAAACTAAGTTATAGTGGTTCTATCCCACATTACATCCCTGTTACTGTGATTGTCTGTTAGTAAAGAGATGCAGCCTGTAGGTCTGGAACAAACATTCTGATTATACAGTAGCTGTTTGTTGTGGTTGTGACATGCAGGGTGAAAGCAAATAGCATATATATATATATATATATATATATATATATATATATATATATATATATATATGAGTCATTGCAGCTATAGGGGACGCTCATGGTGAGAGAATTAACACCTGACTTGGCTCTTTAGAGCTTTATAGCATCTTTCAACTCATTGTTTTGGTTTTCCAGCTTGTACCTTTACTGTTTCGGTTCATTCTCGCCACTTTCATCAATCTTATTTCCAGCAGCAGGTAGCTGCTCTAAAATCCAACCTTAAGCTTCCTGACCAGCACCAAATGGCAGACAGACAAAGTTAGCTGTTAGCTTGAGAACAAAGTGGAGCATTTAGTGGATAAAGAATCGGATATTTCACTCAAAAAGTTGGTGGAGACCAAAAACAGAGCAGAAAGGAGAGTGAATATTGGACTAACATACATCAGGTGGACACAAACATGACTCCAAATGAATGCTAATGTTGTTCCGTATCTGCTTCATGTGTAAATAGGCAATGGATTTGACATATCAACTTTAGTGATTATATTATAGTGATAATATGTCAGTGTTGTGTTTACAGCTTGACTCTGTTGCCCCCAAGTGGCTAAAAAGCAGTTTTTGCAGGTGTAGGATGTTCAACTAATACAAATAAAACGCAAAACTGGGCAGCTTATCTTCACCACACTGTCTCTGTTTTCTATGAATGCTGAGCAGCAGATGAAGATCAGATTTCTGCTTATGCTTTGGTAAAAATCGCATTCCACTAATTAGCTCTGGATTTGAGCCAAACTCTCTGTGCCATCTGCAGTCCTGTCACGATGAACATGGTGCTGAATGTTTCCTGACCCTTTCCTGCACAGACTGAAACATGCCCCCCACGCGTTTCAGATTTATGACCGCTGCAATACTTATGGGCCACGTGGTTTAGCTCTGCAGCCGTGATAAATGGCTGCCTCTCAATGTCCTGGAGTTTGGTAAAAGGCAAGCAGAAATCATGGGTGGGAAAGGACATAAGAGAGAAGTGTTTTCATCAGTTTCTGTGGGAGAGCTGTATAGCAAGGTGAAGGCAAAGAGGGACAGGAAGTAAAATCACTGATGATGGAGATGAGAAAAGTAGAGGAGAAGGTGATTGTTGAAAAGGAAGTGGAGTGAGAGTAAAGAGTGTGAAAAGAGAGTGGAAAAACCAGGAAGGAAAAGGAGGTAAAGGGGAGAAGATGAAACATATGGATGTGGCTGATGTGAAAGGAAAGGAATGTGAAACAGAAATGGTATAAGCAAAGTTGACAATGGGAGAAAATGTAGGAAAAAGATTTTCGGAGCTGAGGGGAATTCAACATGAAAAACATGGAAGCAAAAAAATGTAGGGAGAAAACAAAACAGAGGAAGACTTAGGATAAGAGCACTATTGTGGACAAGCAAGGATGACAGAACAGTGAACAAATGCTGTATGATTACACAAAAGTGATGCCCTCAAGGAGGCAACGGCCAGTGACTCAGATGTGGGCTTCTGGGATGTAGGAATTTAAATGCAAATTCAGTAAACAGTAAGCTGTATCTTTGCTGAACAAAAGAGATGTAGAGAGAGAGACAGGTGCACACAAAGAGATACCATGCAGATTTACCCAGCATGACCCCTCCCACCCCCGCACCCCCCGAGCATCACTATCTACATGCTTTTTTATTTTGTTAGGAAATTCACTTTGCCTTGGATATAGTCTACTTAAAAAGTCGCAGACGATTTTCCTTTTTTCACCCCATCTTTTAAAAAAAAAAAAAAAAAAATCCTGTCGGAATAAGTTTTCTGGAAGCGACTTTTCCACTGCAGTTGTGTCATGAGATTAAGTTAATCTTTGGCATGTGAGGCAGTGGCAGCATGGTGTTGATGTAAACAGCATTACGACTCGCCTCTTCCCCCATTTGGGGCGCTCCATGGCTGTCTGGGTAATTCCATCTCCTGGGGGCAAACAGCATGGGGTACCTGCCGTGGACAGCTATGTTTGCTTACACGGCTGAGGGCAGATAGTGCGCCACTGCATGTTGCCTACATGTTGGGGGTAGGAAATTATCTGTTTCAGTGGGTAAGAAGTTCACAGAGCTAAAGGGATTAGACTGACAGGGAGGCAAGGAAAATGTTATACACAGATGGACAACAACAGAGCGCAATACATGACTGTAAAATGTCATCATGGAGCTGCAAGACCATTTTTAGAATACAAATATGTACCTTAAACATTTTAGGTTTTTTACATAAGTTCTCTGTGGAGTGTTGATACTATGTGAAACTGATTCACCAACTGCATTGATACAGAACTGTTTGAATATGAAATGTGACTGGTGGATGGGATTTTGTGGAGCAGGATGATGGTTGTGGTGTGAAGGCTTTGGGAAAGATCTACCATGGCTTCTGGGCTTGGCAGACCCCCAAAAAGCCTTCTTGAGGATACAGAGACAACTGACCATTGCACAGGTTTTGAAAGTCAGAGCAGATGTACATTTGGTAGCTAGCAGACTCTGATTTTGATTGATTGATCTGGGACTCCTTGGCTAACAGTTGACGTGGTGGTTTGGATACGGAAGGAGTGACCGGAGAATTAATTTGGAAAGACTCCGAACTGTGTGTGGCTGAACTCTGTCCTGATCTGAGGGTCAGATGGGGAGGTATCCTTGGAATTTTGGATTTGTATGCCAAAGCATGCACTTATGCAAGAGTTTAGTTTGAAACGAAACCTGGAGGATCTGCGAGACGGATTGAATTTGATGGATTTTGAGGTAAACAAAAAACTGGTGGGAACCAAAGAAAGCCAGCAGAAACATTGATTCCCGCATGCAGGTGAGATGGAGAGGAAGGTAACAACTAAGTGTACTTAGTGACAAACCATAGAGAATTATATCTACTCTGAATCTCTAGAAAGCCTCTTTTATCTCACTGTCTCAGTGCTCTCATCAACAGAATCTCCAGCTGCTGTTGACCACTGTACTCTACCTGTTCGGCAGACAGACAAAAGTTAGCAACTAGCTGGTGAACACAGTGGAGCTAAAGGGACAGATATTTCTCTCAGGAGTTAGTGGAGACCAAACCAGAGCTAACAGGAAAGTGGATACATTCATCAGTTGGATAGAAACATGACTCTAAACAAATGTTAATATTTCTCTGTGTCTGATGGATGTGTAAATAGGCATCTGTTTGCAATGAAAACGTGTGTATCTGTTAGCTCATTGTTGAGTTCTTCTGCTCCCAAGTGGTCAAAAAATAATTATTTCCTGTTACTATAAGTAATATTATATTGGTTGCAAAAACAGTATATTAGAGATAAGTGCATTGTACATACTGTATTAGTATCTGTGTATGGGACATGCTAGTTGTCCCAAATTTGGCAGTTAGCACACAACAAAATAATATTGTTTGATGCAAATAAATAAGGCATAATAGATGTAAAACTGGCCAAAAACAAACAATGAAACATTTCAGAGAATTTCTTAGTTTCTGTTTTGAGCTGTCATCAGAGCCATGTTTGCACAGTTTACAGTAAGTAGCTCTTTCATTTTAGTTATTGGTAGAACAGAATTGATCATTATCACCACAAAATTCAATCCAATGCAATGCCATGCTAGTGTCATGTCGGTAGGCATGACACTAGCATGGCATTGCATTGGATTGTTGCAGATGACTGCGGGCTGTTTGGACTCACACACTCAAAATGCCTCTCATCATATGGAGCGAACAGGCGAAAGCAGAAAAGCTGCAACAACACAGAAGTAATCAAGAAAATTAGTTTCAGGTTGTGCTGGCTGGAGCTGCCTCCCCACTTCTCTCTCTCCCTCTCTCTCCGTCACACACACACACACACACACAGTAGTGTGGTAGGTTGGGCCCTGGGCACACTTAAGTGTAATACCACTAAACTCTGTTGCATGCTGAAATCCTGAATGCTATACGTAGGATGCATATAATTTGGCAAAAGCTTTGAAACATTACATCATGTTACATAAACCCACACATCACTGCACAAGGTTCAACCAGTTATATGGTGGAAAGCAGTGTTGGTCGTTTTTTCAAGTGCAACAGATGTAGTATCAATAAAATGTGATTAACTTAAAAGTGCATCACATGAAACACTGATTTTAAATAAATGAATGTTACATTAAGTTCAAGTTTATTTGCGTAGCAGCTTTTCATACATACAGTTTAAAGGGAAAAGACATCTTCATTTTCTTTCCAGACCTTTTCTAACAGAGGACATTATGACTTGCCAAACACAGGTGCTGCTAATGATGTTAGTAATGGCATACTGGTTCATTGGCACGACTTACTGACGCACTTAAATGAAAGTGAATCATCATTAATGTTATTAGTTCCACCCGTGCTTTTCCTGCTATGACATGTCAACGTGTCTGCTGTGAAAAAGACTGCTCACACATCGTGTGTGGTTGATTCATTTAAGATTCAGAGATGGAAATTCTTTCTGGAAGACAAGATGTGAAACGAGGTAGATTTAACCAAAAATAAAAATACATTAAAAAAAATTATAATTTTCATCAGTTTTGTTTCTACTAAAGAGGATAAATAATTAACCTGAAGTAACAGCATTTTAAAATTAAGGATACATAAAACCCTGTGTGGGCACACACACACGCACGCACACACACTTATAGATTAGTGATGGGGAGAAAAAAAAAAAAAAAAAAAAATCAACCCTGGTCTTACCTGCAGCCTAAATTGAAAAAGGTACTTTTTCCAAATTAATTAATTTTGAATTACCATGCTGTAGGTTAGTTTCTTAATGCGGTCCCTAGTATCTCCATACCTTAAAAGAAAGAAAGGAGGAAAAGATCATTGCTCACCACCAATGTTTTTACAATAAAACACTTTTTTAAAGGAATGATGTATTGTTGCCTGTGTGGCGACTGTTTTGTGTTTTAACTTGATTCGAATGCCACCTCTGTATTTGGGAATCGCTGTAGCATTTCGGTGCTTTTCTCTGTGTATATACATACTTATACCTTGTATGAATATATGCATGACCTTGTATATAAATTCCAAATTGCAGATCCTCAATAGCACTTAATGGGGTCTTAGAACCCTGAATATTTGATAGCACTTGACTAGCACGACTGCAGGTTATTCCCAGGGGTCGGGAGGGTCATTGCCAGTTTCCTGGACATACAGAGAACGTTTTACACATGGTGTGTGAGCTTGACACGTAAACTAGTGTTTTATTGGGAGTTGGACTAGCCACCTGAGGCAGTGCAACAAAGCCTTATGTGACTCAATCCAACCTGCACAGAACCTTTATTTAAGCTTAATTCCAGTTTAGCGTAACCTAACCTCTGACCAAATCTTAACCCTACAGTAAATGCTTTACTTACACTGCGACCAGATTTGTGTCCCCATAATGTTACTAATACAAGCATACAAAATATTTGCACACACACTCATAAAAGTGCATGCACACACAGCAGGATAAAAATAGGCCTTTATACAACGAAGAGTATTGTTGCCTTTTAAGCATTCCTTGTCAAGTCGTCAATTCTCCAACACGCCGGAGAACTGTTTCATCATAACTCTTTCAAAGAAGTCAAAATAATTTCAGAGGGCAAGAGAAAAAGACACGCAGAAAAAGAGAGAGGTATATTTAAAAAAAAATCCACTTGTTAACTCCTGCAGCCTTATCATAAGTGATCCAAAAATAAACATGACAACATTAAACATGTCTCAAATTACAGTATGATGTCTCATTTCAGGATGTACCAACCCTCACTAAATCTGTCATTTTTACAATGCTTTTTACAGTATGGAGAGTTTAAACTGGAATAGCTTTAAAATTAAATTCCTCTAATGGCCACAAGATGATAGCTTGAGAAAAAATCGCAGATGTGAAGTGAAGTGAAAGGGAAAATCTTCAATGTCTCTCAAGGCATACAAAGTCAATACATTTTTTTAAAGTTGGCTCTCCAGTTCATTTTGACTTCTTCTAATGTGTCTTGGTGGTGATGTTGAGAATTATTGTCCCTTTAAGAATAAAATTACCATGCTGGTGTTTTGTATGTTTGATCTAATTTACTACACCTCATGCGGACTTTACATCAGTGGTTCTTGATTCTGTTCCTGGCTCCAAGCTCTTCATATATCCCATCTGCTGGATAAAGGACACAACCCGCAGTCCGCCGAGCATCAATATCCCAGTTGTAGAGGAGGGTAATTCATCCATGACATCTGAGAACCTGGAACCAATCTAGATAAAAAATGTGATGACGAAGAAGATCCAATGATACAGGCCACATGTGAAGTGGCCAAAGTCCTGCAGCAAAAAAGAGTGGGAAATGGTCAATGCAGAATTGAGGAAGATCATGGAAGGACTTCAAGGAACAGCAGAGCAGAAGCTGGAGAGGATGAGCAACCTGATTTATGAATACAGGGTAGAAAGGTTTTAAGCCGGAGACCCAAGGAAGAATAAAACAACAGCCTACCCCAAGTCCAGAAGGCAACAAGAAATTGACCGCCCAGTCAAGGAGAGGAGGGACTTGAAGCAATGGAGGAAAGGTTATATAGAGGAGAGGGAGGGAATCAACATCCTGCAAACAGACCTAAAAAATGCCTGGCAAGATTATGGATGGCAGAAAAACCTCAGAATTCTATGTGAGAAGAAGTAGAGGGCCAGAACATTGTTCTACAAGGATCCATTCAGATTTGTGAAAGGGCTGTTCACAAAGGAAAAGAGCAGAGCACTCCAAGTGTCACTTGATTGACACCCTCGGGACAGAAAGCTGGTATATTTTAGATTTCTTAGCTTAGAACATTCAACCATGATATGGCATCAGATTCAGGCTGCAAAAAAAGGAAGGAAGAGGTCTTTATGTTGCATTCCTTGACCTGGCCAATGCTTTTAGATCTATCCCGCATACTATCCTTTGGACAGCCTTTGAGTTCTTCTGTGTTCCAGTGACAATCACAGAACTGGTCAGAAACTATTTTCTGATCTGCAGATCTGCACTTTTGCCTCACAACATCAGAGTATACCATGTCTTGGCAATCCCTGGAAATAGGAATAATGGCAGAATGCACCATCTCCCCACTAACCTTTACCATGGCCATGAAACTGTTTGTCAGATGATCCAAATGGGTGATAGGAGGAGACCACATGCAGTCTGGACAATGACTACCTCCCATCCGCGCCTATATGGCCACAACCATTGCATTTACAAACCTGGACTCCTGGAGAAACTTCATTCCAACATAACATGGGCACGGATGAAGTTTAAGCCCAGCAAGTCCAGGACCATCTCCATTATCAAAGGAAAGCTCAAAGACCAAAGATTCCACATTGACAGAACACCCATACCAATGGTATCAGAGATGCCAGTCAAGAGCTGATGGTGGTGGTACAATGCAAACCTTAAGGACTCAGACCAGAGTAAGCAACTGAATGAAGGCCTTGCTAACACAGACAAGACCCTACTTCTAGGGACAACAATATCGGCTTGAATGGGAATGGGGGTCTGGAACTGCCTATCACTAGCTTTACTGAAGAATGCAAATGCTCCAAAGTAAGGCTGGACATGACTGACAGAAACTCAGGACGCCACAATATGGGCGGCAGCAGGCAGAGAGTGGAACCCATCTGAGGCGATGCAGCAGGCGAAGTCAACTCTCAGGCATGGAGATATTATGGGCCAAGTGCAGCATGGAAGAAGCGGCTTTGGGCTAGGCACAAGTAATTTGCTGTGTGGATGCTCACCTGATGACCCCAGTGAAGCATTTACCCCTACCCCCACTCAAGGAATGATTGCTGATTATAGCACAGGATTGTAAAACCAAGTCCGATGAGCTCAACCATCTCTCCCTGGACTACCCAAAACTGATTATCTAGAGTACAGTCTCCAGAGTGTATAAATGTTAAAACGCTGGCTTGGTGTTTCAAAGTTTATGGGGAAAACTGAGCTTTTGCAAAACAATGATGTCTGCCAATGAGATTCAGGAGCTGTGTGGCAGTAAAGTGAAGAATCTTCTGTGGCATCCAACCCACTCTTTGATCACTCATTTCAGATGTCAATATGCCCAAATATAACCTGCATTTATGTTGATTTTGTTACACAACATTGCAATTAAAAAATAATGATTTTATTAGCACCGCAGCGCAGCAGCTTATTCGGAATGACTGCTGGTTAACATACTATTAATGACCCAAGATTTGATCAGTAGTTCATACTCATTCCTTGTCAGACAACAGAAACAGAAAAAATATGTAAATGAGAACAACTATATTGTGAATTCAGCTGTATTATAACACAGCATAGGTGAGAGCAGGAGGGAAGAGAACAGCGGAGACTGTCTCTCTGTAGCTGCACAGTCCCAGTCAACTGTGGCAATGAAATTAAGAAGACAACTTTCTGTCATCTTGAACTTCCTCTGTGATCATTTTAAATGTCAATATACTTTAGCCGATCACACAGCTGTCGTAATTATCCTGTATTTATGTTGATTTTGTCGGGCTATGTCATGACCATAAAATAATGATTTCATCAGCCGGGTTGTGTCTGTCCCGCTCCTTACCAAGGGAAGAAAAGATTTAGCCATTTTTTGTGTGTAGGTGCTTTGTCTATAGGTGTCTTGACGAAAACAACCTGGAGACACGATGTATAAAAAATTACATAGTGTAGACATAGTCTCAATCAGGAGACGTGATTAGTGTTTTTAACCAATCAGTATCTGATGAACACACCTGGTTTGTCTGAATGTCTAATGAGAATTATTATACGTTATATATGGACTTAAATTAGCCCACAATGCATTGTAAAAGTCTTAATCAGGGGTATAATTTGGGGCTTACACCCTGGCCACGGAAAATTTCTGATTAGAGCTTCAGATACAAATCAGTGCAAAAGGTAATAACCATAGCAGTCAACTCTCCCTAAAATGGAGATAACCATGCGTCAAACTGACTACAAACTAACTTTAAAACATGGATGGCGATTTGAAGACAATGGCCATAGTGCACGAGCATTCACCTCCACCTCACTGATTTTAGCATGCAAAGCTTTTTGCATCACAAGGGTGTGGGAATTGTTCATATGAACGTGTGTAGTATTGTATCCAAAATGGACTATATTAAAATCTGGGTGTAACAAACTGACCCAGAAAGGGATGCTGCCTGGTGGATATATATATAATATATATATTCATTATGTTCATATGTTGGACGTCTCTTTGTATATTATTATTATTGTAAAACGTCCCTTCAGACACCTGGTGACATCACAGTTGGTACAGTATGTCCATGTTTTTTTCTACAGCACAGGGAAAATGTATGTTTCCCAGATTTCTGCTAAACTTGCCCAAAGAAGAACTGAGACAGTAACAACAAATGTCTAGGAAATTACAGATTTGTGGCTCCCCCATGAGTAATGTCTGCTCGTACCACTGGACAGAGTTGCCTCATTTTTCTTCCTTTTTCCCCTGTGCTGGGGCTATGGCCCACTTTGATATTCCTATGTTAAATATTGAATGTACATCCATATTTCACTTGCTGGGCCCCAGAACGAGACTGAGGGCAGGATAATAAACATTGCAAGGGAATTTCACTTCTCTAATTGCCCAGAGTTAATCTCTCTTTCCCTGCATAGTGCCTTGACCTGTATGTAGTAATGGACCTGCTGGAGTCCCACAGTAAATATAAATAAGAGGGAGGGGGGGGGGGTGGAGGAGAGAGGAGGTACAAGACATATACTTTCGTTTTGCTTTAAAATGTGAATTCATAGTGAAAGAATAGTTTGATCAAAGTCTGCTCATTACTTGTTGCAACGTAAAAAAGTGATTTTGATGCGCTTAAGAGATAAATTTGAACAACTATTTAGTGACATTGTTGTCAGTTTTGCTTTCCAGTCACATTGTCAGTTTGAAAGAAGTTTCAGGGTCAGTTCTTCATTTACCACATAGTCTTTACAGCTTTTGTTGTCAAGGTGGGAGCCATTACCGAACAACCACACACACAAGGCCAATATACTTGATGCTCCCAATTATATTCACCGTGTGTGGGTAGGAAGTGAAGTGGATATTAACCTTAATCAGGGTTTTGATTGTTTTCAACATTATCTGAAAAAATAGCAATGACTCAGCTTAACATGAATAAAAAGTCTCCACAAAACTGACCATAAGAAAAAAGGCTTTTCTGAAGAATTTAAACCCAACACATTGCTATGCTAATGTGCTATTTCTTCTGTGAACACAATAACTTAGGCTAAATAACATGGAAAATGATGAATACATGTCTTAAAGGATACCGTTTGTGTTATTCTGTATTTTTCTTATCATCATCCAATTCTATAAGGAGAACAACACCAACAATGTATTTGTCCTCTCAACACTTTCCAACTTCTCTACCTGCCGTTCGTTTCTACAGAAGATGTAAAAATGTAAAAAAAACGAACAAAATGAAACAAACAAAACTACTTTTTTTGCAAACATTACTCAAACTGGAGTAAATAGCGTATTCACTGTGGACTATATTTTGCCGTGGATTAACACACATAGTGAGTTGATTAGTATTTACAGTAGTATTGTTATTAGTACAGTATTTAGAGCACCAGGATGGTGTAAGTGACCCAAAATACACTACAGTGGCCAGGTTCATTGTAACGAAGAAACATGTCACCCAGTGCAACAATGTGCCTCATCATTGTTATTTTTAATAGTTTTTGGACAACGATGGAGGTCTATGGCACAGAGGAAGAAGACAAGGAATTGACAGTTATCTTTTTAGATGAAGTTAATGATGAAAGATTGTTTTTATTATGATACTTTATGGTGAAACAGTAGGAGGGAAGAGAAAGCAGTAAAAGGGAGCAAAAAGGGGAAAAAAAGAGAATTATTAAACAAGAGAAGAAATACCTTTAGGAGCTGACTGCGGATATTTGTCTAATTTCCTTGGACGCCCGGGGCAAAGCTTTCTATTTAAACACCTCTAAGTGCTAATGATGTTTGCATCATTTTAAAATATGAAGTGAAACCTATGACACCTGCAGTCTACCCATGTTTAAGTGACACAACACTGCAAAAATCTCCATATTGTCAAGTGATGAGTCATTAAGATTCATATACACATTTTTACTATAGAATTTTAATATACCTCTTGATTGTTTGGCTTCATTATTAGATATCAGACCTTAAAAAACAAACCAACATCATTCATCAAGTGAAAATAATTCCCACCGGATTCTTAATAAAGTTAATTTTCTTTTGAGACAGAGCAGGTCATGTTTTAAAGTGCAGTAAACACCATTATATTAGTTGTCAATATTTATTTTTCTTTTTTTGCAGTCTATTGCATCCCTGTCAGGACTGGCAGCATTTGACTGCAGTTTCACAGGGGTCTCTTCATCTATATTCATCTAAAAGCTTTAAAGATTTAAAATGATGAATAATATCCCTCTGAATAATAATAACCAGGCCCTTCGCCACTGCTTGGAAAAAAAAAAAAAAAAGATGAGGACTTAATGTACTGTCCACCAAAATCATGTTTTAGCTTATTAGATTAATTACTGACACATTTTGATGAGCTCTGCTCTGACAGATGCAGGGATGCATGAATATTCATCCTTTTTCTGGTGCAGAAATATCCTCATGTGCTGGTTTTATATTTAAATTATAACTATAAAAGAGAGAAAAATATGACTCAATTCAGTATTTGTCGGGTCCTGTCGCCCATCCCCACAGCGATCTCAGAGGTCACTGTTGATGCACTTTTAAAGCTTCGGTACACGAACGCTGAATTGTGATCGGCACACAGGAGGATCGCTGTAAATTTGAATTGCAATGATTGTAGTACCAGGAAATGAATGTTATCTTGGTGTGTGTTCATTTTTCTCCTCTCTCCTCTGCTCTCCTCTCTCACAGAAGTCAGGTTTTGATGTATGCAGCCAGCCTGAGTGACAGTATGAGAGCTCATCATTTTATCGTTTTATCGTTTGTCTTCCTGTGCAGTTCAGTAGGATATTTAATAATGGATGTGACACCTGCAGCTGACTGTCTTTCCCTACTAAAAAGAAGGGAGAAAATCGGTGCCCCAGCATAAAAAACAGCCAACATTGGTGGGTTTTCTTGTTTTTCATTGATTATCGATAAAATAAATTTTTTCTGATCCCTGCAAAGGTAAACTGGGTCACTCCAACTACAAAATAAAAGGGAAAAATGGAAAATAAGCAATCACACCATAAAAAGTTATCATCTTGGCGAGTACAAAATGTTTTGGTTACTTATGTTGTGTAATTAATTTGCTCCTTAAAGCTGGAATACGGGACTTTTGTCTCCCCCTTCTGGCGGTGAGAGTAAAGGGGGGCGCTCAGCTGTGATTGTCTGACACAGTCATGCAGCACGCTCTCATGCTCATCGCACACAGAGAGGGCTGGTAAAGTGGATATGTTTTGATGGTCCACCAGCCCAATAACAGTCCACCGGGATTTGTCCCAGTATGCCCATACCCCACTGGCCATAACCTACTGTTGCGGCTGTAAAACGGCGGATAAATTGTTTTGAGCTTCACACAACCCCCGAAAAATGACTCGTTTCACAATCAGACTTTGATCCATTCGGTACGATAACATTTGGAAAGTGTAGAAGAGCCGCATGATAAACGGTCAAACAGCCAGCGTGGGAATGTCGCCCCCGACATGAGATTTAAAAACATATACTGTGAAATACAGAGAGACTTTTCTGGCGGTGATAGGCTTCATCAGCATTGTGTGAACTTGTTTGGCAAGGGCTTGAATGTAACGGACGTTCATTTATATGTAAAAGTTCTGCACTGCAGGTTTAAATATACTAATACACATTTTATCTCTCACCTTTGACAGTCGCATAGTGATTGAATCCGAAATGTACATCTTAATCTGTTTCTGATGTTCCTCTGGCATCTTCTATGAAGTTAGACCATTCTGTGTTTATGACAGCAATGCAGGCAACATTGCAGTATTGCAGGTATAAAAACTGGGACTTTAAATGATAGCTGCATGTGTAGCTTTGTGACTCTGGCGGTGATGAGGAAGCACTGCCAGGTTTCTTTACGAGTGCAGCCAGCAGGCCTGTGGTGACTCCCGGCTCTCTGTCAGTGCTGTCCACAGCTTTATGGGACAGATATGGAAGCCGGAGAGGCTCATCCAGGGGTCATTATGTGTGTTTCTTAGGAACTCCTTCCCTCTGTGGACACAAAGTAGATGTGAGAGAAGGATAGAGAGAAACACAGAGAAAATGTGCATGTGTGTGCATGTGTCTGTATGTCAGAATGGATGAGGCTCTGGCTGAGAGGCAGTGCAGTAGGAAGTAATGCTCTCTTTCCATCACCTGAGGGCTCAAGTGTGTATGTGTGCGTGTGTGTGTATGTGTGTGTGTTCCTACCCCGAAGCCAAAGCCCTGTATCCTGACAGATGTCTCTGTCTCACCTGCTTCTGTGTGATGTCATCATACTTAGACAGCCGTTGAGTGTTTGGCTGAATCCAAATGTCAGAATTTCACCACACTTGCAGACTCAGAGGTCTGCAAGTGTCTGCGGGAAGTCTGAGAGTGCAGAGGTCTGTCAAAATCCACAATTTATGAAGTCCACAAAGGGCCTCGAGTGGACTCCTAGAGAGTCCGCTTGGGGTACAGAATTAATCAGACCAAATATGTACCGTATTTACTTTTGATGACAATTTCTTTTTCAGTCTTGTTGTATGAGTTTATTGCTGTGGTGAGGTTTGATAATGCTCATGCATAACTTATCAATATCAAAACCATTAAGAACCGTTCAGAAAAACACTTTGAATTGAGTTAAGGGGTCAGGAATTTCAGTTAATATCCATGGAAATACTTGGAGGTCTTAAGTCCTATCGCGTGGCGCATTTCATCCTCTCGCAGACTTAATGTGATGACAGTGAACACGTCACAGTACGTGTGACAAGTGTCCGCCAGGGTCCAGTCTGCAAATCCGGTGTGGATTCAGCCATTGTTTGACGTGTCTGGCAACAGAATCAAAATGGAGGAAAGCTGAAAGTGTGTTAATGACACAGAAGTTATGTGTTGACAGTGTATGTTCATCTTTCATATGTAATGTTGAGTAGGCAGAAGTATCTGTGATCCATTTCCAGTGAAGTATCACTTCACACAGTAACGTGTTTGAGCTGAGGAGAATATAACCTCTCTGAATCCAGCTCTTGGGTGTGAAATCATGAATTGCACTCCACAATGTTGTGATTGCATCTGATTCAAGCACCGAAAAATTGAAATCATGACAGTCAAAATCTCAATGACTGTTGACAGCAGTAATATTACTAATGCACAGAAAACATTTTAAATTGGTTGTATTTCTAGTTTATTGACTCATTAAATTAATCACAATCTGCATCTGATGTGAGATTTAAAGTAGGATATGAAATGTCCGTCTGTGCTGTTTTGTTAGCATTTAAGCATACAATAAAAACAATATAAATATAGAAGTGTATACTGACGAGTATGATTTATTTTCACTTCTGCTCCAGTTACATTCAAACACTTTGACTTTATGCTGATGGCATTGCTACAGGACAAGCTCAGTGGAATTTGAGGTCTTTTGTAAATGCCTAATGTGTGTTTTTGTGTTTGGGTTAAAAGGTTTTTAGTAGCATTCCTGCTTTATTAGAGTATAACAGTATAACAACAGACAAGGAAAATGTGTGAAAGGTGGGACATGCTGGCTGGAGTTACATACAGTCAGACTTTAACAGTGGATTTAAGTCAATATTGTATAGTTGGTTTCTGACATACCGATATAAAACTTTACATTTCTGGTGACAATGTCATTTCTGAGATTAAAATCACTGATGAGTTTTGTGGTCATGAAATCATTAGATGTTCATTTCAGCCCGGTGTGAATCAACCAATTCACCAGATCACAGTGTTTGGATATTTTTCATGTCTTCTCCTCTTCCTCTCTTTACTTTTCATTCCCACACACCTCATCTTTAGCCACACAAAGAGAAAGGACAAAAGATGCCTTTCAGTGTCACAATGCCCCCCTGGTCAGTTTCTCTGTGACAGTCCCTCTCTGTCAACGCTGCTGCTGCCGCCCTGGGATTCAGCAGGATCGAGGCCTGTTTACAGCTGACAGCTGCCTGCGCTGCCGTTCACCTCCAGCTGGATGGATTTGCACGGCTTAGACTGTAAGTTAGTTAAATGAAGCCCTGAAGGAGTGTGAATGAGCTTGCCTGCAGCACAGCACTCAAAAGCAGCCAATGGAGGAAACTTATCATCCATTCAGAGGGTAAAAAGAGATAGAGATACTTTCTCCTGTCACCTCTGGGGACAGGGATAATGCAGGAGCAGGGTAGCACAGAGACAGTACCTGTATGCACAATTAAACAAAACATTTCAACAGCAGCACTTCAGAGCGGCCATTAAAAGTGACTTATCTTCATTTGACGATCTAACAGAAATAGATTCCTCTTGTCAGTTTTGGGACAGGGTTGCAGGGTGATGGGTCTGGCACGCACAATTAAACTAAATGTTTCACACTCACTGCTTCAATTCAATGCATGTCCCAGGTATTCAGTAAACAACAAAACAGCGAAAAGCAGGACGAAGTCTCTGTCAGCACCTGAATGTAAACACCCTTATTCACATGGCCAAAGAGAGGATGTATATACAGTACGTAGAAAACTGTAATCACAGTAAGTCACTTATAGATGGAGGTCAATGTTTTCAGCTTTATAAAAATATTTTGAATAAACAAAAACCTTTTTTTTTATATTATATTACAAATATCCATGAAAAATATATAATTTGCACTGCCAACTCTCTGTAGTTTAACTATTTAATAATAACTTTGAGGACATGTCTTCTCACAGTAGAAAACACAACTTTCAGTTATACCGGACCAACAGCAGGTCCTGGCTGGATTAAGCTTCCTGTCTAGCACCGTTTTTTTTTTTTTTACAGAGGTGGGGTCACCTCCGGGTGCTAAACTCACATGTTCATAAAGCAGCAAAGGCTTAGAAGTTTTAGAGTTTAACTGTGAGGCTCCTACACTATTGATTTTCTAAAAGATGAAATGCTGCAGGGTAAACAATAGAAGAAGCTTCTGAAGTGCCCATAGGTCAAGGTTGGTGTAAACTGCAAAAAACATTTCTTATCTACAAAAAAAAAGGGTCTTATTTACATAACGGACACATTTAGAGTTTAGGAATTTATGAGTTTAAAATGGAAATTCCTTCAGTTTCAGTCATTTTCTGGTTCTTAGTAAATGAATCTGACCAATACAGCAAAACATAATGACGGTATGATACACATACAGTATATAGTTAGCTGTCCTAAGTCCATGCTATAAAGTCAAATGACAACCCTTTAATGTGTCCTCTCAGGTGAAACTGCCGCCTACTGGCGCCAGAAAACAGCAAAACTTCCCCAAAAACCAGCTTTGACTGATAGCCCTAATGGCAGGCAGCGATAATGTTGACATAACAACTGAACGTTAATCATTACTCTATCATCCTGAGATGACCAAATCGGCTGTCACTCATCTTCACATCGCAACTTTAAACAAAAGTGTCACTTTATTGACATAATTTATATGGATAAAGAGCCCCTTACAGTTGCCTCCTGGCTGGAATGAATCAACTAATCTCACACGCACACACACACACACAAGCTACGCACAGTCTCACCTCTAATTTCCCATTATCATCCGGCAACGCTTTTGAATTATTCATGGAATGCCCTCGCTGTAGGGAGAAACTGAAGAGAGGAGGAGAGGTGGAAAAAATGGAAATGAAGTGGGAGGGTAAGAGGAAAAGAGATGGAGAGAGAGAGAACGAGAGGTGAGAAAAACAGTGGAAACAGAGAATGGATAAAGAAAAAAAAAACAAGTGAAACATCAGAGCAGAGGAGACAGGAGGCAATTGAGAGAAAATGAAAGTGGAAAGTCAAGAAAGGAGGGGGAAAGACAAGACAAAGAGAGGACAGTTAGGGGGAGTAAAGAGATAAACAGGAGATGATGAGGAGAGAAAGAGTAGCGGCAGACCACAGTGGGAGGAAACAGGAAAACAGTTTTGTGCACGCAGGACAGGTATATCAGATGTCCCTGGGAGTGGATGACTAAAGCAAACACGTCTGTCAGCTCATAAATTGTTCCAAATTAGCAGAGCTTTCATTTAGCATATGCCCGCTTAAACTGAAAAAGAAAGGATGGGGAGGTGGAGAGCCGGGGTACGAAGATTTACTTCCTTTTTTTTCCCCTCGTCCCGCCGGTCCACATGATTCTCTCCACCAACTGTAAGCAAGCCTGAGGACTTGTGCCTCTAAACTGAGTCCTGTCTGAATATTCATTGGCTTCATTTGCATAGCCCACAGATGGCGAAAACAGATGCTCGTTACGGCAAGTGTCAATTTTCAAAAATTTGCTTTCATGACAAAACAAATAAAGCTATACAGGAGGATGGAGCGGCTCGAAGCCTCCTGGCAGAGCTGCCAAATGTGTGTGTGTGTGTGTGTGCATGACAGTTGTCGCAAGAGAAACTTTGAAGCGTCTGTGTGTATGTGTTGTGTGTAGTCTATGTCTATACGTGTGGTGTGTGTACTATGAGTATTGTATGTACAATATAAGCCCCATAAACATGATGGAAGCCTTTTTTATTTGCATCCGTTACCAAGAATAACACTGATAATCTTTCGTTAAAGCCCTCCATCTAGAAAAACAGCAAACATTTATTGAATACGGTGTCGGTTATTTTTTTCACTAATATCCCATGAAGCTTTGTTTCAGTAAAATGGAAGTGGAAATGCTTTTTTTAAGTATCAGCATCAGGTTTATTGGCCAAGTATGTTTACACACATTTGACTCTGGTTTCTAGTGACTCTCAATGTCTTTACACACAGTAAGGGAATACAGACATAACAAAACAAAGACAACAAAGCTGAACAAAGATAATCAAACAAACATATAACTATTATGTACATACAAGTTAGTGGGAAAAATATAGCCTATATATATCTAGTGCTTGTAGCAGTGGCGAGCACTGTGAGTTCATACGCCACTGAGCAACTTTTTAATAGGAATGAACGGGGCCTCGCCTCCAACGCTGTATCCATTTCTCTTAATACAACTGTGGCACCAAACCTTTCTATGGTGAAAGAACACATGCACGTCAAATTCACTTACTCTGCACTCAACAGTCAGCGTGTGTGATGAGTTACTTTGAGGCACACATCAGGGTATGTGGCCAAACAAATCATAAATATACTCTTCATTTTCATTTTATATTGCTGTGCTTCAGGAATTGCTTGACACTCTTTGGCAAGTAGGGTCTATCTATGCTTGAACTATTTAGCAGCTTGAAATGTGCCAACTAGCTGCCATTAGCTTTGATACCTTTTGCTAGTAATGTGGGAATCAGTGGAATATGGTTGAGTTCTTGTGTCCCATCCACTAAACTTAAAAGAATCATATTAGATAGATTAATATAGATTAATTGATCATTAAGATCACATGTTGACTGGGGTCTTCTGGTAGGCATACAGGCTAATGGACTTAAAGGATGACCCCATCTGTGTTTTTTTCACACAAGCAGTTCACTGACAGTTCGCTGTATGTTAGAGCATGAAAATTGTCCAGATATACTATGAGCGATGTTGCAGCGTTGAGTCTGAGTGTGTGAGATGTTAATAAATGCATCGGACGGAGTGGAGGGACAGACAGCTGCTGAGTGCCGGGAGCTCTGGAGGAGACAGCCGTGAGCAGAGTCGCTGCTTCGGGATGAATAACACCCGCAAGTCACACCAGATTTTTTACTTATGTTTACTGGTGGGAGGAGAGCTCAGAGTTTATTTTTTAAACTTTGAGAAGTTTGAGTGAGTGCTCCGTCTGTGTGTGTCTGTTAGCACGTTAAACAGAGCAGCAGCAACAGCGAGTGCTCCGTCTGTGTGTGTCTGTTAGCACGTTAAACAGAGCAGCAGCAACAGCAAGTGAAATCTGGACTGTGTGTAATAGCGCAACTAACTTAATGAGTCTCCACTTTGTGTTTGGGATGAAGAAATATTGCATTAGCACACTGAACGGCGACAGTCGGGCAACTTATGTTATGAAATCATATTGTTATTCACACTTAATAAAATGCAAATACCAAGCCACCACCGACAGTTACATGAGCAGCTGATCCTGGTGCTGTGTGGGTGAAATCTAATTGGCGCTGCTATGAAAATAGCGCTTAAGGTTTGTCTGACAGAGCTGTTGTTTGTCAGTCCTTCATGCTGTGCGTTACATTATTAAACGGGTACGCCATTTGCTAAAAATGTTGGCCCAGGGCGACCACAAGTGCTAGATGTCAGTGTACACAGTGCGACAAATCCCCACTTTCCAGTGTAGACAGGAAGATGAATGAAAAGATTTTGGAGTACTTCTTTGTTGCTGAAATGCACAAGGACAATACACAATTCTACCCATTTATGTTATATATCAGCCACAGACAGGCACAAACAATAAAACATCAAAATGGATTGAGGACAATTTTTGCAAACTCTTTCAGCATTTAATTATAAGTGTTGGATTCTGGTCTGATCAGATTTACAGGCCTGAGGGCAGACAGAGACAAGGTTAAGCAGAAACAAAACGCTGCTGCCATAAACACGGGCTCTCTGCTTCCCATCAGACATATCCTGGTAATCTAAGGCTGTTTTTAGAAAAGTTAATTAACTCTTGTGTTAATGAGCACTGAAAAGTGGTGAGAATAAAGTCCAAAACACACATCAACAGGTCCACAGAACAATATGAAGCAAAATATACAGTATAAAAGTGAATCTGGAGTGTGGCTCTTATTGATTCAGGAGTCCTTGTGTTATTTCACTTTACTTTACAACCTAAAGTGTCGATCTCACCAGCACAAAGCCAGCACTGTGGTTTGTAGAGGTCCGTATATTTTCATACCTCCGCAGTGAGTTTCTCTTCATCTGTTGTGACAACTACAAGACCACAAGAGAAAACATGCTATCGGCTGACAAGAGAAGAGGTCAAAGTACAGTAGCCAGGATGCGTCAAGCAGAGGACCGAGTGCAAAGAAAATGCTGCTTTTATGAAGCATTGATGGCCGTCAATGCTGGAAAAGATGACAGATGTTTTCTGTTGTGGTGCCTCACTGTCAATGGTGTGTGTGTTTATAAAGAAAGTAACCAACCCTGACTACTAGAAGGTTTATATACTAGAAATTTGTTTTGCCAGATATGTTCTTAAGGAAATTCTGCTTTAGTGTCCACTGTCTGTATATAGTATGTATAGTATACAGTATAATTTAGCATCAATCAAAGTAAGCACATTATATAATAGTACAATCTTTTTGAAACGTGTTTTTGTTAGAATTTTCTGCTGAATCACAAAGTAAGCATTCAGTAAACAGAACTTCTGCTCATGCTGCTTCTCTGAGAAAACAATGCATAAATGACTATTGTTTTGTACTAGGTGATTAGAGATGGTTGGAGGCTTCAAAATGTTAGGTCACCCCTTCATCCCAAGCTATATGCAACCGCAGCACAGCAGTCCAGCACACACACATACGCCGGCATATCTACACACATACACACACACAGGAACACAGCAAGCGGCTCCAGCTCCCCTCCAGCAGCTCTGTGCTGTGTGCGCACACAAATGAAAATGCTTCCTGCAGAACAATTCATTTGCCACACCACACAGTTTCCTCTACTGCACTGCTGGTCATGAGTGATTTTACACGCTTTCTCTCTTTTTTCTTTTTGTTTCTTCCCTCCTCTTTTCCTCTCCTTGTTCTTTCATTAAATTCAATCTCTCTGCTGCCTTTTTTCTTTCAGTCAGCGTTCCCTTCGCTCTCTCCCTACATCCTCATTCTCCATTTTCCTCGCTTTAAGTTGTGCTGCGTTCAGTGATGCTGGAAATTCCCACCAGTAGAAAACCAAACAGACATTCCAAGTAGAAAATTCAATAAGGTTTCTTGGGGTCTCTAAGTTGCATCTGATGTCAAGTGCTCAGTATTACACCTTAAAGCTGCACTTATCAATATTTTAAATATTAACTATGAATCAAATGACTACATGTAAAGTGAAAGAGGTCACTTGTAGTAATAAACCCTCAGAGAATTAACATCTGACTGCACCTCTACTCAGCGTTTTAGCCGCTTTTAGCACATTGGGCCTCATGCAAGAAGTTTTTTTTTGTATTTTTACCCTAAAACTTTTTTCTGCGAGGGTCACTCGTACAAGTGTTTCAAGTCGGATTCAACAAACTCTCATGACGATATGTCATAAAATGCTCGTTTCAGTCTGATGAATGCTACCTGTTCATGAGTAGGTGCATGTTTGTGAGATCTGATCATTAGCATGGTCAACGCCCCTAAAATGTCTATATAAGGCTACATATTCCGCTCTGTTTGTGGGCAAGTTTCATACACAAAAACTTTATAAAGGAATAAAAACAAGAATTTCACACCGCGGAGCTTCAAGTCCTGTTTTCAGAAATCAGCAGAAAAAAACATAATAAAGTCTCAATAGTAGAGGCCCTGAAACATTAGATGCTAAAAAATTAAGATTAAGACATTAGCCTATAATTCTTAGTCAAACAAGTGTTTCTCTCTTTGTGAAGAAAGGAAGAGACTATCTGTTCAGGACTTGTACGACAGGTCTGGACCACTCCTAAATTCCATTCATAACTAAGAGAAAGTTTGTACAAGAAAGTATGAGAAAATTGATCACAAATTTTCTTAATTCACTTGTACGTACCTCATACAAATCTTTTTTAATGAGTTGTTCTTTGAATGAGGCCCATTGTTTTGTTTTCAGGCCCACAAATTTACTGCTTTGGTTTAGTCTCACCACTTGGAGACTAGCTGTTGGAGCATCTATCAGCTAAAGAGCCAGATATTTTTCTGCGTAACACCTCATTTTAATCTGTACATTTGTTAGCATTTTCAAAGTGCTTATGTTTTGGACCAACTAAGGTTACCAAACACCACTGCTATAACATGTAGGGGGATTTTATTTTGCATAAGGTAAGGCTGGTTTATACCTCTGGAGAGCATGAAGGTTGGAATTTATAACTTATGGATCAAACACATCAGAAATCTCTCAGTCACCTCTTTACTCTGTTTGGCAAATGTCCTCAAATAACTCTTTCCACTTTCCCTCTTCTTTCTTGCTCCTTCTCCTGTTTCTCCAGCAGCCTGTCCCGTCCCGTAACACTGCCACAGCGGGTAGCTTCTTTCGAATATTAATTAAACACCCTTATGTGTCATCAACCCCTCTGGTGAGCAGCTCGCTCTTTAATTAGACCTAACCGACGCCAGGGAGAGAGACACACACCTCACCAGTTTGTGTACAACTGCACAGGTGTGTGTGAGACGGGGGTGGTATATTTGGGATGAAATCAGTGTTTCTACTTCCCTGTTTGTGTATGAGTGTGTCTGTTGCTCAGTTCCTTAGGAGAGTCTCTGCAGACCGTTTTTGTATGTGCTTGTGACTAATGTGAAAACAGCCTCTTTCTGTGTAGCGTGTGTGTGCATGGTTTCAGTGTGAGTTGTTTTTGCATGCAGGGTGTGTTACAACACAAACTTTGAAGGTGTTGCTCTTTTACACCCTCAATCTCATGCTTCTGTCATTGTGCCTTTTTTCAGGAATTTTCTAATTGTGGCCTTGGGATTGAGCGAACATCAACACACTTATGATAATATTTCACAGTTGGTATGGTTCACAACTAAGCAGGAAACATGAAACTCGACAATGGCTGTGAAACTCGCACCCGTAATTCGTCTAAAATTACAAAGTAATTAACTTTGTAATTTTAGACTTGATGTAATCTTCTGATTGCTGTGTCAACCCATGTTTAGCTAATTGTAAACCTGCTGATTTTCCACAAGACATGCGGTGAAATCGTGAGTAAAACTTTGGAAAAGAGAACTACAACTAACACTGTGAGTCAAAGTACGGGGGGAAATTAAAGTATATGAAACAGGAGCCACATCTGCATCTGTTCAGTTTAAATTACTTTATCACATATGAAATGGCAAATGTGTTGCTTCCCCGTAAGAGGTACTGATGAGTGAAAAATGCTGGTGCAAAATTAAAGGTGCTAAAAAGTTAGAGGCAATCCATAAATTTGACAGTAGCTTGTTTTCTGCCAATCAACTGTCCCATCTGTTCAGTTCAATCAGGGCATATCTAGAAAAATGTATCACATTCAGTGATTCAAAACTCCCCTTAAGAGGTGAAATCATATTGTGAACACAACATCTTGAAATAGAATTACAGTGAAGGTTTGTAACATCTATTAGTTGAGACCATATCAAAGGACACTATAAACTATACCTAGTTTAATGTTCTGAGGCTGTTATTAAAGTTCTCTATTCATAAAGTCATATTATTGCATTTCCTTCAGCTATAAGCCTGAATTCATGATTAATTTACTTGTTGACATGAACACTTTTTGCAGCGTAGTGCAGTTAGCTGGACATATTTGTTCTGGGTTAGGGGATTTGGCTGTCCTTCCTTTCACACCAGCCAACTTCGCTCCAGAGCAGAGGCAGCAGCATGGAGCCCAGAGTACAACTTTGCCAAATTTCTTCCACCAGTAGCTCTGTTTTCCCCATGCAGCCTCTTCTCATTTCCTACACTGTCCTGCACAGGGAGCATGCCAACTTTTTGGTTACACGTCTTTTTCTGAATGTGCTGCAGCATCGGTTTGGCGTTGCAGGTTTGACTAACTGTACTGTGAATTTGCTGATAACGGAACTTGTCTGTCACCAACTGCAAACTGAAACGGAAAGCTTAAGTTGTTGAGACTTATCCATGAGGGGCTGGCACCGTGACACAACGAAGCGTTCTTCATTACTGGAGTGTTTTCAGGTTTGATTTGAGGGGGACGGACATTTTTTTTCATCCCATGTGTATGTCCACTATCTTCTCAGATGTAAAGAACTGCAAGCGATGAAACTCTTGTTTCTCCCATCGTTGACCGCAGCCAGTTCCGAACTCTCCTCGTTGCGGAAGAACTTCTCTCAGAGGTGGCAGATCCAACAGAGTCGGTGCCAACTGGAGCATCTTGTACAGATTTGAATAGCTGTCCTTTTTAACAGTCTTTTGAACATACTCAAGTGAAACAGGTGCAACAGCAGAGGCTTTAACAAGCTCCATCTCAGCTCCAACGAGGAGCGGCTGAATTTTCAGCATCACCATTACACACTGACGGCCCCGGCACCGGTCGCTCTGCTGTGGTGTTAGCTGATTGCTATTCCAGAGCTGCTCGTGGTTGTTTGCGTGTCCGTGACTTCGCATTCTGTTGGCTGCTGGTGGCTGGTAGGCTCAGGAGGCTCTTGTTTAAGTGCTGTTGAAGCTTTACTTGAAATTGGACATAAACTTGGCGGATGTATTTGAAAAGTTGACTTTTCAAGTAAAGAATGAGAAAAAGTAGAGAAATCCTTCTACTATAATTTGTTTTAATGGTTTGTTGACGTAGCCTCCCGAGATGCAACTTCCAGAAGCTGGCCAATGAGAGTGGGCTCATTGGGATGCTAAAAAGGCCTGTTTCAGACAGAGGCTGAACGAACGGGCTTCATAAAGGGTCAGTATGAGTTATAAGGAGTTTTTTGAACTGTAAATCATGCAAAGATATTCCAGTAGAGCCCCAACATATAAATATAGACCTGGAAATGTGCATAATATGTCCCCTTTAACCAGTCTGTCCCATCTGTGAACTCTAAAGATGTCATCGTAATCATAACCCAGTAGAAAGCATGACTTGGAAAATATGCATTTTGTTGACTAAATGTTCACTCTTTCAGTGCAAACCTGTAGTGATTGCATGCACATCACAAATAAAATGAACTCAAAATACCAAATTTGTAAGTAACTTAAAATATTGTATTCTGTTTCATGATCAATATTTAGTCAGCCCACTTAGTCGCTTTTAGATGGATCTTTTTTGAAAAGAGGCTTAGCCGGCAGTAGCACATTTATTTTTCTACTCTATGGAAAAAAAAAAGCCCTGAAAATTGTGCTGTGTCAATGACTTATTAGAGTCCTAACAGCCACAATTTAGCATCATGACTGATTTGATTTTCAATATGTGGCCACATCCACGCAACACAACAAATTATCCAGTGTTATATTGTAGGTGTTGATTTTTCATCAACAGTATTTTTCAGGGACAATTGTGATGACAAGTGTGGATTGGAGTGTTGTTTGTCCTCTCATGCAACTGAAATGTTTCAGAGAGTCGGCTGTTGAAAACTATGAAAAGCTTAGAAGGGTGTAAATGTACATAAACACTGACACGGTGTTGACTTTTATTCTCTCAGAGCTGAGTTAACACTGACAATTCTGCAAAATACGGAGAGCTGCAGAAAAAAAATGGAGACGGAGCAGAAACAGTGACATAGATCTAAATGAACTTAGTATAAATTAAATGAGTGAATTTAATGCATCATTGATCTTAAGTACATTTAATATAAATGTAAGAAATCTTTACATTCACCAAAAATAAGTGTTAACCCTCTTCTACTAAAAACGACATCCGTAGAGCCTTTTAGTCTAAATAAACTTAATAGAAAGAGAGTTTCATCACAGCACCTGAGACGCCCTCGGTACCAACTTTGTGTTTGAAAAGTGTTTCTGTCTGTCTGCATTGTCAGCAGCACATCTGGCAGAGCTGGAGACGACATGTCACCTCCGCTTCCTCAGCTCGCCCTGACAGTCAGGGGCTAATGACCTGGAAGGATACACAGTCCCTCTACATATGGGCCTGACTGCCTGTGTGAGTCTGTGTCCTGTGTATGGGCGTGTGTGCACATGTTCAGACACATATTTGTGCACCTTCGAATGCACTTCGCAGTTTATTTGTGGGCCTACCTGGACGTGTCCGCACCTCTGCACGTGTTCTCAAGTTGCTGTGTGTTGGCATGTGTGTGTAACAGTGCGTCTATGCTGGTGTTTCTGTGCAAATAGTGGCCTGGGACCTTTTCTCCTGTGCTCTGAGAGTCCCAGTGCATCTGGGCCTGTGGTCCTCCCTGCTAGCCGAGTAATTAGGACAGGACATGCTGACCAGTAACACCCTCAGCTGGGACCACTGACAGAACAAGGACAGATGAAATTATACACCTGGATGCTTCACAGAGGTTTTTTTTTTTCTGTGTGGTTTGTTGATCCAAGACCTAAAGTTGGTTTTTGACCCATTTAAAGGACAAAATTAATGTCACCTCATGTCACAACTGGCCATTGTGGAAGGTTTCTTGTTCTTTACCAGCTGTTTTCCATGAGTATTTTCTTGAGGCGGTGTGCTCTTTTTCAAAGGTTGCCATAAATAACCCATCATTGAAAAAGTTCAGGGGAAAATGTATCATAAACTATGTGGGAAAGGTTTGTAATGCTTGCAAAAAGTTTGTAGTTGGACATCTGTATTATTATTGCTATGTGTTATCACAGAATACATTTATTTCAAATAAACAGAAGTTGTGGTCTTTGCCTCACTTAAGTCACTTCCAAAGGCATGACTGGCATGACATTCAGTTACATACTAAAAATACATATAAAGAAAACAAATAAACCTAATTAACTAAGACTTAAATTACAAAAAGTTTGTAAACTTGGTGTGGACTAGCTGTCCACCTCAAAGTGTAATTGGCAGTCTTTACAGCTTGAACAGTTGATGTCACGTGTATTCTGCGTCATTTCATGTCGTATTCAGATTGATTGGTAGATGTGGGTCGTAGCAGCAGTCGCAGTTTGGTTTTAAATTTCTGACACAGTCAGAATTTTGCCGTGGGCTGTCTTTAGCTGGCGAAGCTCCACGTCGGCTGTCAGCGCATGTATCTGTGTGATCTAGGACCACCGTTTTGGATTGACGACCAAAGATTTTACTGCCTTTCTGTCACGATTGTGAACTTTCGCCTCAGACAGTCCAAGACGATTTATTTGTTTATAAGTACAGGTTCAGTTTTTGTTTAACTTCACAGGATTTATCTTTCCTCTCAGTTTCAACAGTTTTAACATTGTTGTCAGTAAAAAACTCCCCTTCTTTGGCATGTTGCATTGCTTTTCAGCCCTTTAAATGTTTTTTGCGTCTACCAAACATCTACTCCCCTCAATATATGTTATATCTTGGAAAGTTTTTTTATATTTAGGTTAGCTAGGTTTATGTTAACCTTGGCCAAGCCCTAGGTGGATGATAATGTTACTACAACAACACTAGTAGCACTGACAGTGCATGCATGAACTCTGTACTCTCTTTTTATTACATCCTGTAACATCTCTCCAGTATATGATGACAGAAATGTTTCGTGTACTATAACACACTTTCCTTTTTGCATACATAAAGACTAATAGTGCAACTGGGAACAGAATAAATATCCACTTCAGTAAATCACACATAAACCAATTAAGGCATGTGACAGAGAAAACACCCTTCACTGTCCTGGGCTCACGAGGGTTGGCTCCCCTCTTGGCTGAGAAATGTGATTTGGGAAGCATTATCTCAGTGTTTTGTGATTGATTCCCATGATTGATCCCAGCCCCCGCTGGGCAGCAGGCTCTTCCTTTTGATTTAAAACCAATTATGTGATGATGATCTCGCACAGGAGGCTGTGAGTGTGATGTGTTTGGTTGGGAGAGTGGAGGGAACAGGATAAATCACCAAACAGTGTCGAAGAGAGCACACTTTGCAGTCCATTTTATCTCTCTATGTCTTTGTCTCCTTTCCTGTCCTTTACTTCCTCTCATTTCTATCTGAACCTCAACACCCTTTCAGATTATTAATCTATTAGTTTGTCTTTCGCAATCTGTCAGGATCAATCTTGTTTGTCGTCGTGTTTTTGTGTTATTTTAAAAAGCCACTATATCTGTATGACTGGCAACAGTAATCATGGCATCCTGAGCATCCAGCTTCACAGATCCGGCCTCCTCTGATGAGTTTTATACTTTGGGGATGAATCTCGAGTGAGTATTTTACATCTCCTGCAGTATGAAATCCCGCTCCTTGATCTAATATTCATGAGAATTAATCTTGGATTAACACAAAGCCAGTTTATTGCTTCACTGCCTTATTGAATGCCAAATAAGTAATTGCACATAACCAACGCAGCATTCCCCCGACAATCACAAACTGACAGAGACCCTCGCTAAGAGCAAACATGTTGCTTCGCGAAGCCAAAAATTATGAGAAATTTTTTCTCTGTCTTGCTTTAATGAGTTGACTAATTTACAGTTGTCCTATTTTTGTCCTATTTGCCATCTTTTGATAACCCGCTGAGAGACCTCTCACCTTGTTTTCAACTCAAGCTGGAGTGGTAACAAGGAGAGATCGAGGCGACATTTGCATCTGCAGCTCCATAAATCCTTAAGAGCTTATCTGGCATTTATTAAAGGGAGTATCAATTTCAATATCGGTGTCAATTAGGATCTTGAGACTACAAGCTTGCCAGGAAAAAAAAATCAAATATTGTGATACCATGGATTTCTTTTTTTTTCTTGCGTTTCTTTTGTATACATTCATGTTTGTCAAGATGTGTCATGTACTGACAGATGAAGTGTGAGTGTGTGTGTGTGTGTGTGTGTGTGTGTGTGTGAAGTCACTGATGGCTTACAAGATCAGATGTTAACTGCCTGGAGAATAAAGGCTGAGGGCGCAGTGTGGATTTGCATCAATATGAGTAAACTAACCTACAGTATCTTCTTCTTCTATTGTTAAAGGGGACGTTTCATGCACAGTTCCAGGTCTATATTTATATTCTGGGGCACTACAGGAATATCTTTGCATGATTTACAGTTCGAAAAACTCCTTATTTATCTTATACTGGCTCTTTATGCAGCCCCTCAGTTCAGCCTCTGTCTGAAACAGGCTGTTTTAGCTCCCGTCTCTTTAAGGCCCCGCTCCTGATGAGCCCACTCTGTTCTGATTGGTCAGCTTCCTGAAGCTGCCCCTCGGCAGACTTCCAGCAGTTCTGGAAGATTCATTAAAAAAAACGTAGTAGACAGATTTCACTTCTTTTTCTCGTTTCCTTACCTGAAAATGGAAACTTGGAAATACTCAAATACATCCATAAATGTTCGAGCTGAAATCTGATCTGAAATATGCGAGTGGACACTGTGATCCAGATGGCATTTTAAGAGTAAGACTATGAGCAGAAGCAAATATAGTACTTTCATGTTTAGAGCAGTCTGGCTGCTTTGAAACACTTGCTGGCGATTTTCTATATTTTTCTTATTGTCACGTGATCACTGTTATTAGTCTGTTATTAGCTGTTTCTGAATACACACACGATACTTGTGTGTAGGATCAATTCATTGTTGGTTTGGCTGTGCACATGAGATTTGTTGACAATAACAAAAATACAGGAAATCTCTTATCCTTTAAATACTTGTCTACAGTGCACTGAATTCTGTGAATACGTTGTTGCATGCTGTCATACTGTAGCATGATTTATCCCACTTTCTGCGTTGATTTGCAAAGGCTGCCGTAGGCTGCTCTGTGATTGTGTAACCAGGTGTTCTGTATCGCCACCCCTGCTGTGCCAACACAGGGGTCTCATTGAAATGAATAAGGAGGCTGCTTTTTATTCACGCAGCGCTGTTGTCTGTGGGAACACGGGTTTAGTGACACTTCAAGAACCTCCGAGACCTGAGGGTAAACTGCTTGTTAACAGTCTTTTTCATGAGAAGAATCTCTTAAATTCATATAATCTTTTTTTTTTGCCTTGTTGTTTGTCCTCTTGGTTTGATTTCTTGTGACACAGATAGATACGCAGATATTAGAGCTTCACACTCGCTCACAAATGCACCACACCCGTACAATTTTATGATTTTTCAAATAAATCCTTAAATATTTGACTGTTGAACCGACAGACTTGCAAAAAAAAGACATTTTTTACTTTCATTTGCTCACACGCAAACTTACACACACATGTAAACGGACAGATAGATACATACAGTACATACAGACATGCTTTTACATGTGAGTTACATACTGTAGCTGATGCTCTCATATAGGCAGCAACAAGCTCTCAAACTCTCCCTTTCACACACATTTCCCCTCAAGTTGAGTTTTGCCTTTCTACATATTCCAGAAAAGTTAGCGCTTACAATTCACTGGAGATCATCCTCTTATGGAGAGCTGCCATAAGGGGTCAATTACAGAGAGTTCGCACCGTCAGGTATTAAAGCATTCCCTTTCATCAGCTGGAATAGGTTTCACCGCTTCCGTGTTAGTCCGACATCAAGCTCTCAACTTCCCCTCAGTCTTATGTTTCTGACAGATATATTTAACCACTGTGCTCTTGAGGAGCAAAGTGCTCATTTTTCTCTGGGAAAACCCTGACATGGTGAAGAAGTGCTTCACACCGCTGGGAAAATGGTCTCCTCCAGTAAAGAGCTAAGAAAGACAGATTCACTGTAGATAATGTGTGGTCTTATGTGATCTACATGGCTGCATTCTTCACTGTGTTTATGTTGTTTGTCATAAGGTTTTTATGCAGCCTTATTGGCCAGAAAATAACGTCAGCGATTCCATTTACGTGCCAAATAGTATCCCGGTTATGTTTTGCACATGTAAATTGATCCTTTTTAAGAAACTTGAATAAGGTTTTGAGGAACCCTGATATGCAGAAGTTGAGGAATTAAACACATCAGCACGCAAGATGATCAGAAACTCGGATACTATTATAATCATGTATACAAGGATATAACCAGGTATCTCATGTTCAATGTGAACATCATATCCCGAATATGATCAAAACCAGGATTCCTGTGAGCTAGTAAACATACTGAGTGAGGAAAAAATTATCTTATTAAAACAGGATTTTTAAAAATATATACAAGCACCATATACAATTGGGAAGAATTGTTGATAAGTTGTTGATGCAAGTTGATAACTGCAAACAGACAGTATAGATTCATTTTCATTTAAAATGCGGATGTTACAGCCCACTCAGTATTACAAAACTACATCTTTACCCAAAGTGAAATGGAAGAACCAGAGCATGAGAGAACTCTAAAGATCAACAAAAGAAACCTTATTCATTGATTCCCTCACACACAAACATGGTGTGACAGGACAAACCCTACAAGAAAAATCCACTTTATCAGCACCCACTCTTCTTGCTTCCTGCACTTCACAAGTCATTTTCAAAGATTGACACATGGCCTCCAAACTACTCCTACTCCAACAACAACAACTCCTTTATACTTTATGCCTACACTCTGTGAAGGGAAACACTCATATACGCTAACTCACAGCTAATGTCAAACTTCACGTCTCCTTAAGACTGAAAATTACCCATTTTGTTATTAGTCTGTGCATTAAATTAGACATTACCACAAGGAGACATGTAATTTTCATGTGACCCTGTGTGTATTTATGGTGTCTGTGTGAGTCTGTACTGCATGTGGGTGTACTTCAATGTGCTCTTGCACAACATAAATCCTGTTGTGCAGCAAGCAGACCAGAAAATGATCTGTCCAGTGTTCGCCTACCCGTCCTCAAACATAGACCTGACCTGCCACACAGGGAGAGTAATCTGTGGGAAAATATTTTTACAAATTTGGAAGCCTTGTAAGTGTGAAGTAAGTATGATGCCACATATGGATTAAGCAGAGTTTCTTTCAATGGAGATCTCTGTTTAAAGCAATGCTCTGGTCAAGGATTAATCTTAATCCACGCCTGTGAAATGAGCCCCCCGCATCGTAGCACTTCATGAACTTATAGACCTGTTTCATCTTCCCCTTTATGTGTCAAAGATTACTTTGGGTTCCTGCTAGATGGTGCTTATGAAGTTAGACACGTTTTCAGAGGGAGGGAGCTCATGCAGTTACATTGGTTTCTGGAGGGGAAAGTTAGAGCATGTGCACTAATGACAAGACTGCCCTCACCAGAAAAATTTCAGCTTTAGGCCATGTTCAGAGCAAATCCGGCAGTCCGACACTACAGCACAGGGGGCTTCGGTGATGGGGGTGTGTTGTTTGAGGTACCGGTGAGACAATTAAATACAATCCAGGAAGTTGAGTTGGAGTTACAGATTAATGCATTTAAGGGCTTATCAGAAGCCAAAACACCACACAGTGGTTTCTAACACTCAACTTTTTACAACTCTGGATGATGGGTGATGATCGTAGTTGTCTTTTAAACACATCTTTTAAACACTGTTGCCATAAGGTATAATGTTGGTAATCATCTGCTTTTGAATGTCATTTCATAATTTCTCCAGGCAAAAAAATAAATAAAAATCAAGGATGCGGCAGAGTGAACACTAATGCCAAAACCCATAGAGATAAATAAAAACCTATATAATGACATAAATAAGAAACAGACGGTCGTATTAACAGTTGGACAAAAATTGTTCAGCAGAGCTATTGACAGCTGCAGCGGCACTAATGAGTCATCACTGGAAAGCCCGACGCAAACAAGTCGACAACAAACCCAAAGAAAAACACAATAAACACTCCTCAGTCTGGTTGTTCCCCTGCTGTGAATCTGACCCAGACTCTCTACACAGACCTCTCATTGTCTTAATGATCCACCGAAAGCTCATTTGATCCTAGAAGAAGAAACTGAATGAATAATTTATCGTAATAAACGAAAAGGAATGGATCTTCATTTTATTTTATTGCTGAACCTTTGGTGAATAGAAAAAGACACTTCATTAAGCTACCGTTTAATACACATCCATCTAAATCACACATGTGGCTTAATGGCAGCATACTATTATTTATATTTGATAAGGAGTGTTTAAATCCCCAGAGTCACTGGCCAGTGTTGGATGTGGCATTTAAATCAAATGCTCACTGCTCTATCTGCTATTTAGTTGGGATTATTAAACTTTAATCATCGGTACTGCCAAGAGTTCCTTTTCATCTGATTACAAAAATAGTCAGATATACAGTAAGAGGATATTTCTTGCCAGTGGTCGTGAGGAAAAATCCGTGTCTGTGTGGGTGGGGGTACAAGTGTTTTAAGTTTGACAGCTTTCCTGTCCGTTAATGCCAAATTATTCTCCTCTATATCTCTTTTAATAGAATTATGTCAACGACATTATGTTGGAAATTTGCATGCATAGTTTCTTTGACTTCCAAAGCCAAGTTTGGAAAGTATCGAGTATAGCTGAGAAACAATAGCTGACTTATTGAAAGACAGTCCTATTTCTGTTAAGATGTCTTTTCTTGAACAGTCTTGGTTTTTATTTTATTCTGAAATCTGACTGGGGCAAGCCTGTCTCCTAGTAATTACATTCATGTAATACTAATTCATTTTTCTAAATATGTTTTGAATTAAGCTTAATTACAACTTGGCTTATATTCAGTGGAAACATTTTTTTGTGTAGGAAGTGCTACCTTTTAACCCCATGCTTCTTGGTGGGAGGTAGTCAGGATACATAGTGGGCGTACAAAACGCACCGGAGATGTGTGAGTGTGTGTGTGTGTGTGTGAGTGTGTGAGTGTGAGTGTGTGTGTGTGAGTTTAGGCAACAAAAGCACTTTGGTTAAGGTTAGGGAAAGATCGTGGTTTCAGTTAAATGTTAAAGGGGACATCATACTTTTTGTGATTTTCTGTTATTTTTATACTGTTATAATGTTGGATGTCTTTGTTTAAACATGGTCAAAGTTCCAATACTTGAGGTGAACATATGTAAAAACCCGGGCTTGAATGCATTGTTTGCAATGTTACCTCTACTTCCTCCTCATAATGACATCAGATTGTTCAACAGATTCTGTGCATTCCCACAAATGGCCGTCCATTGTGTAGCCTAGCGTTTGTTGCTAAGGTTGTTCCATGGGTCGTTCACATTGTCCACTCGCATATTTCAGATCGGATTCGGTCTTGAACATGTACGGATGTATTTGAGAAGTTTCCATTTTAAGTAAAGAACAAGAAAAAGAAGAAATCATACTACTGATGTCTGTTTACAAAGTCTACTAAGGGGCAGCTTCCAGAATTGGGCTACAAATTGGGCTAAAGAGACAGGAGTTAAAACGGCCTGTTTTAGACAGAGGCTGAACTGAGGGGCTGCGTAAAGAGCCAGTCTAGGATAAATGAGGAGTTTTTGAACTGTAAATCATGCAAAGATATTCCAGTCGAGCCCTGGAATATAAATTAAGACCTGGAAACGTGCATGATACGTTCCCTTTAAAGTAAACATGTCATGTTTTGACTTGTCTCTCTAACTGAATGCTGTGAATGCCTAAACATACAAACTCTAACAGGAAAATAAATGACATACATTGTTACTGAACATTTTGCAGATATATTCTGTATGAACATTGAGACTTGCAGACATTCATTGAAAACATTTCCTCATTATGTTGATTTTAGCATTTTCTTCTGGTGGTTGCATTTCTTTTAAAACATATTTGCTTTTGGTGTGTTATGTGTGTATATAAAAACTATTTCTAGTAGACAGGGTAGATTGGAGTGTGTATAGGAAGAGATTGGATGGTCAGATCTAATACTATAATACCCTCACACATGAGGGGAACAGGTCTGACTCTGTTTGATTTGTTGTTTTTGGATGGTGTAAACAAATTTAAAACTTTGCCATTTTTTATCCATAAACTGAAACTGAGAGTGACACCAGGTCAACAAGACCCCCTTTTTATGTCTTTATTTCTTTGCATTTGTCTCATGCTTCCCTTGACTTCAGTCGTTTTAAAGTGAGAGTCCAGAGATTATCACTCAAGCCACTTCTGCCTGTCTGTTTTTCTCATTTTCATTTGGGAGGAAAGTTTTTCATTTTTTATTTTTAATTTCATTACTTGATTGCACTCCTAATGTGTGAGGTACATTGATTGCAATTATAGGTCCAACTTGAATATACAGTACAAGAGGGGCTGTGATTAAAAGCTTTTACTGCCATCATCTTCCCACTATTATCAAAACTATGACTAAACTTATATTACATCAAGATACCAAACTATATTCTCTCATAATGACAATATACCTCACAATACAACATTCATGTTCTATTATTCTACACTATATTTAGTTTCCTGCCGAGGAGGTTATGTTTTGTGTCCCACTTGTATTTTGGTCTGTTTTTGTTATAAAGATGTTTATAAGACTTGTTCAATGAAATCTGATGAAAAGTTAGACCTTCACAAAAGTACAGTAATTGGCGATAAGAGATTTGTTTTCATTCCATAAAATACTGATAAATAATTTTAGAAAATTGTGCAGCCTTGATGGAGTTGTTTCTTTGTGATCTCAAGTTTCTCGAAATCTTTGTCTTGAGATCATGATTATATTTGATAAATGAGTTTGATTTGGTGAACTTTTAAATATAGTCACACTTTAAGATCAAGTCCTTTATCGGGATGCATGTATTTCTTTTACTCCAGTCATCTGAAAACAGATAGAAAATGAATGGTTTTGTTGAGATGACATCTTTTGCCATAGGTGCTGCTGCCTTCATTAGATTGTGTAACAATATATAGACTGACATAAGTCACAGAGCAATCATGTCTCATCATAGTTTTTAATTTAGTCATGTTATAATTTAATTAAGTTGGGATCTTGAATGCCTTTTTGTTATCGTATCATTATGAGATAATTAAATTGTAATCATCAGGCAAAAAATGCAGTATTTCCAGAAACTAAGATTAATTTGTGATCTCAAGATAAGCAGGATTAAAAAAAACATAGCAACCATGTCCACACTGTTTCAACAAATGATTCAGACTATTATAACTCCATAGTTGGAGTTATAAATTGAAAGGTCAGGGGATGCAGCAGGTCTACATATTTGCTGTCGCTGGCGATCGATAGCAGACTGTGGAGCTTTCCCTGAGCCTATGAAGTTAAGTGTATTACATTGATTAGAATAACCAGTAATGGAGGGACTACCTGATTCTGAGCTGAATGTCCCCCTTACAGAGCAAATGCCCAGTGATTTCTTTTACAGCCATTTGTGAGAGATTCATTAATTGTAAATTAATTTATGTGATACAATGAAGTAAAAAAAATTCCACAAATTCTGTCCATGATTCAGTGCCAAACACCAGAAAAAAACAATCCAAGCTTGATATTCACTTGTCCTGACCTGACATTGGAAGCAGCATTTGACAGTGTGTTTGTCAAAGTGAATATGAGGAACGGCAATTTGATTCACACTTGACCCAGTGTCCACAGTAAATTGGATGTATCATCATGTATAGGCTGTCTCTGTGTTCATATCCCAGAAAATGGCTGAAAAGTATTGAAAAATCACTGGTATTTTGAACTTTACCAAAGTTCACTACACAGTATATTACAAATCAGACTCAGTGAAGTCAATTAACAGTTTCCTAAACCCCTCCGTCAAACAGTGGTGGTCCTATAATTGCTTACTTTTTCTTCTGCTCTAATGCCGCTAACATTAGCATGCCTGCTCTGTATTGTATCTGAGGAAGTACATCAACATCACATGAGTTCAGCTGGAGACATTAAAAAGTCAGCTGGAGATGGAGTTTTCAACAAATTCACAGAGCCGATATTACGGATAACTCAAAGAATCAACCTAACATTGATAAGCTAGCTAGTTATAGCTGATAATACTTGCCAGTTGCTATTTCAGCCGGCAAAATCAACGATCATTAGTGAGGAATGCAAAGCTACTTTTGTCTTTTTCTGACTAAAATCAAAGGCCCAATGTTTCAAAAATGAGTATGAATAATGAGTGTTATCACAGCTGCATACGTGCCATGCTAGAATAGAAAGATTTACAGCCGTAGCACCATTAGTTGAGTTCTTCATAGCTACAGTTATGCCAGCTATGATAATCCATGCCTTATTATTACCATTGCAAGCGCTGAAAATTTAATCCTGATGCTCTTTAAAGTAAAAGATATTTGCACTCTTTTACCCTCACAGCAGCTACTTAGAAATATTTTATATGTAAATGTAGTTCATAATAAACAACTTTTAAACCTGGGTGTATATTCTGTACGCAATGTCCTAGTAGAGAGTATTCATACATCACCGTTTGCCCATAAGAACCTCCTCTATCACCTCAAGATTTACATGAAACGTATATTTTCTTTCAAACTGAGCAACAACTTCAAGCCGCTCAGCCCAGTTTACTCCCTAAAACGTGATGTCTATGAAAATAAGTGATAGAAGATCCATCATGTTAATTGTGGGAAAATGGCGATGAATTTGCATTTTTAGTAGGATTCTTTGTAAGCTTTCAGACTAAAAATATTGCAGATATGATGATGATGATGATAATATACATTTAGCCACAGTATTTATCTTGACTTAGATCTCATTTGTCTAATTAACTCACTGACCTACTTAAACTGGCAGCAGTAAGTGCGGTAATCTGATGTGATGCTGAGTAATATTATTCTTCACTGTGTTTTCATTATATGCATATTTACCACAGTGGTGCCAGACAATAGTGCTTGTTTAAGTGTCAGAAGATTTTATTAACGAATGTGCCACAGAAAAAGCATTTTCTAGCAGTAATATGGAGCCTACTCCTCATTTTATGCTCCTTTATATTCTAAGTATTTCAAGTCCTCATACCAGAATGGAGACCATGCTCAGAGGCAAATTAACACTCCTGAAGTTTTAACAGATTCAAAATAGGAACGAGAATAACAAAAGTGTGTTCAAAAAGTGTTAATTATGATAAAAATGTACTTGCTAAATGTATTCCCACTCTGGCAGGGGGCAATACAGGGCCAGATATTTGCAGAAAATTAAGCGGTGCAGTTTTTACAAAACATGGTCCAAAAGTCTTCTGTAAATCAGAAAATGGGAAATATTAAAAGTTGTCATCCATGACAGTTTACAGCTGCAGAATCCTCCAGAGCTGCTGGACACTCAGTGTCTGAAATGTGTGATGCATTATTGATTAGTATTATCAACAAACAATACAGATAAACTGTTTATCCAAGAGCATTTATTGGCGCCTCCACCGCAAAATACCTGATAACAGGATTTCTTTCAACACAGTAATGTAGTCTCCAAAATTATAATAATCTGCTGGAGGTGGCAAGTAAAAATGTAATTTTACATCTATTCAAGATCTCATCAGGTTTATTAGACTGTAATGTAAATGGTAAGAGTGACAAATACAATGAAATTTGGCAAATATTTTGTAATCACAGACTCTTATTGATCATGTACAAATGCACAGTAAATTATGTTTGACCTTTAGGCTGAATGGAGGGTTGCTGCAGCAGGAGGATACAGACTAAAAAAATAATGGAACGTAAAAGAACAAATTATAGTGCAGACACTTTATCTTTTATACAAGTTGCGGGACAGAAAACCAAAACAATGAGAAAGCTGTTAAAATGCTGCATGATTTGGGAATTTTTATCTGTTTGTTTCTGGGCTACTAAAACAACTGGATAAAGGTTAATATGTGTAGGAGAGTTGTAGATAAAGCACCTTAATACTGACAGCTGTGCAGTCTTGTCTTAAGAGTGACTCCCCTTTCCTGAAATACAAATGAAAATGAAGCCTGTAGGTGATAATTTAGCAGCTTTGGTTCCTGGTGATGAGACATATTTTCTAAAGTGTTTTATAAACTGTTTGGGCTCCCATGAAGAAGAGTTTTCACTTTATTGTTCAGGGCATTTGAAGTCTGGAGCAACTGTAGCAGGAAAGTGCTACTGTAGACATTTTCTCACTTGATTCATCAATCTGTTTTTCCACCAGCATGGGATCATATTCACATTCAGCAAGAGGAAACAGGTAGACCAGGTAGATTTAATTGCAAACAGATCAAAGGTGAGCTGTTTGCTTACAGTAATCGGATGATATATTGTTTATTGATACATATAGCCCGATTTTTCCAACTGTAATCTGCCTTTTAATCAAAACTTATTGCCTAGACAAGAACGTAGATATTGGGTGATTCTGAAAAAAACATCGATAATGTTCAATGGCAATGTTTTTTTTTTAATTTTCACTTTCTATTGTATCTGTGCGTGGCAGCTACAGTATGATTCAGTTTAGGGAAAGACTGTGGTTAAGAAAAATAAACTATGGTTAGGATTAGGCAACTAAAACACTTACTAAGCTTATATTGGATGATTGGCTTCAGCTATTTCCAGTATGCTAACCTGACACTATAATTGTTTAATCTGCCAACTACACGCCAGTTTGCTGCCACAGCGCCCTCCACCACCCCAACCTCCCGCCTCCTTATGTGGTATCTCATTTCATTATTTAAGATTTATGTTCATGTATGTTTCTGAGGGGGGATTAATTCTCTCACCAGCTTTGCTGCTCAGATTCTTTGAGATCTCCCTCAAAGAGAAGAGCCTTTTCCGCCAAATCTAAATGTGTAACCGTTTGCTATAAATGGTCAGTTCTTTGACATAAGTTAACTGGATGTAACATCAGGTCTGTGACAGGGCGTGAACTCCAGTCTCCTGCACAAATGTCTGATGTGCTACAGATCCATCCACCACCCTGACTTTCTGCCTCACTACATACAGGGCACCCCACTTCAAACATTGGCACTGGATATAAATTGTACAGTACAGAATCATCCGATGTGAATTTATTTCCAAGGCGCACTGGTCTGTTTATCATCACAGAAATAAATTAGTTGATCTGACTGTCTCAGTTTGCAAAGTCAGTGCTGATGCTGTCGAGCTGCCAGGATACACAAGATATATGAATATCATTATATTCATTAATTAATATAAAAGGACGTTGTGGGCCAGTGGGCAGTAGGTGTGTATATGTGATGAAAGTGTAGATTCATAACTAACCAATCTGTGTTGTTTTAGGACAGAGGCCATGGCCCAACACCCTGATAATATTACCCTGCATCATATTGACTTTAAAGGTAAGATAAGTCCAGGGTCAAAGGTTTCATTTATTTAACAATGTGCCCCACAGTCTCTATCTGCCGTCTGGCTGAACTAGACTTGCTCTGTTTTACTTTTCACACACCTGCTCCACACTCTCAGGTGCACAACAGACGCTACCTTACAACCTTAAACCATCAAGGTCATTGTGTCCATCTTTACACAGCCAGGCAATCCAGTTTTATCAGGATTGCAACAAATAGGTTTTCATTCCCAACCATAATTCAATAGTTAAAATCTGCAGCACTGCGCTCTGTAATTCACATTCTATTTATGACGTGGAGTCTGCTGCCCTTAAGGTGTGTTATATCAACTTGCTTAACAGAAATAACCCGAGTTTATCAAATTGAAGTGACTTGTTCATGTCCCAGCTTTCACATAAAAGAGTCATGGGCGGTTACAGTAGGTGATGGCTGTCACTATTTTTCTCTCTGCATTGCGCTCTCTCTCTGTCTCTGTGAGTGGGCACTCTTATTTGATAGAAACACTCACTTTCGGCTCAGCAGTGCAGACAGAGAGATTCCCAGGTTTCAGAGGTACAGCTGGTGCCTGGGGGAATCAACCCAGCTATGTCTTTAGACTGGCTGAATGCATCGCTCAGCTACTTCTTTTCTCTCAGCTGGATGTCTACAGCGTAGGGCACAGATAGAGATGGAAGCAGAGGAAGACAGAAAGATACTTTGTCAGATAGTCAAACTGTGTGAGGTGCACAGACAGCCAGAGACATAAATGGCTGAAAAACACAGCAAGCACAAAAACAAACAAAAAAAAAACAGAAGGGCAAAGAAAGTACAGAGCCAATAAAAGGGAGAAATGAATTAATCTCAGATGAACTCGCTCTATTAATAGGACAGGCGACCACGCTGGTCACTGACAATCAGTGCCTGTAAATCCTGGTTCTTACTATTCAACCTGAGGTGTGCCGTCTCCATCCCACCTCCTCTTTTTGTAGACAGATGGTCAACAAAACCAATTAACCTTTCTTCTCCTCTCAGTCTCTCACCTGCACCACCATTCACTTCTCCATTCCATTCGGTCCCACCCCTGGGGGAAGAGGCTGGCACAACCTGTGCTTTTCATCGAGAAAAGACCTGCAACCAACTGGACTGTAAGCATGAACCACAGAGGTGAAAGTCTGGAAGATTCGAGTCGCACTGTGTCCTCCGGAGTTATTGGCATCCTTGAAAAAAAGGTGAATCCAAACAGCCATAAACAAGAGCTAAAACAACTAATAAGCAACACGTTTTATTAAGTTGAGTATAAGAACGGAGTCCAAAATCAGATTAAGACTGCAGTGCTCTCTAAAAAGGCCATGACGAATATAGAACATAAATGCAGTAATAATCTATCCTGAATGATTTCATAGCATGCAGTAAAGATATAAAAAAAGTCTACAGTAACAGAATATCTGTCAGGCTTGTTGTGGATTAGTTAAATAAACCATGAAGGATAAACGACACAAGTACTGTAATAAGCAAGCAGTTTGTTTATTTATGCAATTGTGCACAAAAAGGGTTTCTCTAAAGTGTGATATATTTTAATCTAGGAAAAATGTGTGATATAATTATTTGGGTGACTGCACACTTAATTTAATTCTGCGTATTTACTTTTGGCCTAATTTCACTTATGTTCAACATGACGGCTCATAATTTCATTCTCGGCGGAGACAGAGTGGAGACATACAGTATGATGATTACATTTTCATCATTATTAAATTAAACCTTGTGCACACGTCTTCAGTCGTGTTCAAAAATCTGTGCACCAAATCAAACTTTCATTACAAGACCTTGAAACTATCTTTTTAGAATAGAAGTTATTTCTGCTTCCTGTTACTTGTGAACGTTTCTTTACATTTACACAAAGAAGAAGATGGATGATGACAAACAAGCTCAAAAGTCAAAGATTTGGAAGTATTTTTATGTTAAAATGTGTATGTGTGTATAAACTATGGATGTCTTTTTGTCATGTATTTCTAGAGCAGCCTGTGCCGGAGAAAGAAAAAAATTCTAATTCAGTCTTTTGACATAAACCAAGAACATCGAATGGGGTAATTAACACAGCTGCTTTTTTGCAATGTTCTCTACAAATTATTTATTGGTCATTGTACAGTGAATTATTTATCTGAATTTTGCCTTTTTGGTTAATTTTTTGAATTTTTAGCCATGCTAGTGACACCTGTCTATGTTTTGGTCAGTTCTTCACTTTGGTCTAAACTGAAATATCTCAATAATTTTCAGATGGACTTCCATGAAAATTGTATAAACGTTCATTGTGCTCAGAGGATGAATTTTAATGACTTTGGTGATCTGCAGACTTTTGCTCTAATGCCACCAGCTGGTTAAACCTTTCACTTATTCAGTGAACTATTTCAATATCTACTTAGTGGATTTTCACAAACTTTTGCCATTAAAGTTTCCTTAGATGTTCATGATTAGATTATGGATCCTAATGACTTTAATGATCCCCTGACTTTTCCTCTAGTACCACCAAAAGGTTGACATTTGTGATTTTGAGTGAAAATATCTAAATAATGGATTGTCACGATATGTGATGCTGATATACGTTTTCCCCTCAGGATAAATTATAAGAACTGGTGATCCCCTGCCTCTTCATCTTGCACCATCAGATGGTCAGTTTTAATTAGTCCATTACTTTAATTTATTACCAAATACCTTCAAAACAAATGGCATTCCCATCAGCCTCTGCGGTATTTGTGTTTAGTGTTAATTACCAAATGTCAGCATGCTAACACGCTAAACTAAACACGGTAGACATGGTAAACATTATACCTAATTATCAGCATCTTACAATTGTCGCTGTGGGCATGTTGGCAGGTTGACATTAGCATTTAGTGTAAAGCACCACCTCACAGAGCTGCTAGCGTGGCTGTAGACTTAGTTTTGTTTTCCTGGAGCAAGGTAGAGCAATTTAAGCCTATGACATAGATTTCAGTAATGTGCATAATAATTTAGGTCTTATTTTCTTGTCCTTTCTGTTACATGATTAATCTGTTGTCAAGGACACCGAGGCTCTGACTATGGCACTTCTTTCAACCACTCGGTTATTGTGAATTGAATGCATGTTGGTGTGCTGGTCTGAGGGAAAAGGCTGCTTTCTGGGAATCACTTGAGATGTTTTTTCAACAAAATGAATAAGGAATAAGCATCAAAACTACTCTTTTCTACCTGTATGGTGCAACGGGAGGAACAAGGAAATTGTCCTGGTTAATTGGTGCTGATACATTACGAGACAGCTACACAATACAGGATTGACACACTAAATGTCGGACAAAACCTAACAGATGCAGACAGGTGCAGAAGCGTTGACATTTGAGAATTGGACATTGTGTTGAAAATCTCCCCTAATGAAATGCCAAGGCGTGTTGCCCCCTGGATGTGTGTATGTTGCAGGGCACAGAAAGCTCTTAATGTTCTCCTCTTCCTGTGTCTCTCTCTGTACTGAGATCAAGGGATAGTATGGCGTTTAATTAGTCTCAAAACCCACGCACATTAAAACCAGGTGCGTGCATGTGATACGGGCGCACAGAGCAGTATCCGTGAGCAGAAAACCATCCTCGCGAGGGAGCATTTCTGCTCTGTGAGTGCACAGAACAATATCTGCAAGCGGAAAAAGCATTCTTGCGAGAGAGCATTTCTGCTCTGCATGCACAAATGCGGTCCCGCGGGCACTGGGGAAGTCTCATTCTGAAATCTTGCGAGAGTTGAGTTGTTGACGAAATCATTGAAATATTCAGCCATGACAGAGTTGAAGAGAGGAGTGCCGGGAGGAGTTTGTGGTGTTGGAGCACAGAAAGCGTAACTTTTTATTTAAAAGATTTTTTAAAAGTCATGACTGAATATTTAGCCGATTTCAACAGACCGGATCAAGTGAAAGGTAAAGAAAAACACTATTGCATTGCAGCCCATTTAGTGGCTGCCGGCTGCAGCTGCAGCCATTTAAAAATTGTTGTCCCCATTACTCACTTAGACACAAAAAGATGGGAAAATAGGGTCCAGGTTGAAAAATCCTGAACTTTCCCTTTAATGCGTTTTTTCTCTCTCTGTCTGAAACACACACATACACATACTTTTGAGGCGGTCTCCAAACATACACACACTCACACCAATACTGTGACAATGACACCCACATCTCACCAACACCAATATTCACACACACTCTTAACACTCACACACACACACACACACACACACACACACACACACACACACACACACACAGAGGCACAGTGACGAGAGTGTGAATGAGACTGAAAAAAAGAGGATACTACTCGTATAGCTCCTGTCAGCAGCTGATAAAAGGGCTTGATGGGTTACCAGATGTCACTGACAAAGGTAAGCCAGCAGTTAGATGGTGTGTAAAACTGAAAAGAACATAAGCAGAAACGGTGTTGTGTGTTTATATAATACGATTGTATAAGCTTGATTCAAATGATTGACATACTGTAGAAACTTTGCCATCACAGTCTGTCTCTTCTCTGTATATTTCTGACTTTTACAACGGAGGTTCCAGGTTAAGGTAAAAGGACAAAGCCTGCAGTTTCACACTAAAAACAGACGTGGAGTCACACATGTACACGCACACAGGGAGAGCATTAGGCACCATTCACACACCGAGACAGCTCCAAAGCCCTTTACATACTAGAAATAATTTGAAAATAATGACACAAGAAAAAAATACAGATGGATCCAAATTAAACTGCCTCTCATATAAGAAATGATTCAAATCAATTTTAAAATCAATAATAATGAAAATATTTATTTATAGCCTACATACATAAATTATGTAGAAGCTTGAAAATGAATAACAGTGTTAAAACTAAAACATATGTTTTTCATCACCCGTCTCTTTTGTTTCCTCTCTCTGCTTTTTGATTTGTATATAACACTTGCAAGTAAGCTACCCTGACCTTAATTAAGTTATCCTGATAGGGTGACCCAGGACAAACTGTGCTAGATACAGACTGATACGCAACACAAATAAAGCATGAAGAATGATTAAAATTAGACTATCAGAAATAATGTGGATCCTGAATGAAAATATTGATTGTCCCAAGATGAGATGAGACCTAATAGACACAGTTTGAAAGGAAATGTGTTTTGTTAAGTAAAGTAAACCATGCTGATGTGGACACTGACTGTTTGTAAGCGAGTCAAGAGTAAAACAGACATAATGTTAATTTTAGTAATTAATTAATTTAGTATTAATAGTAGTAGTAATAATAATAATAATAATAGGCAAATTAATGTCTTCTACAAAGTTCTAACTATTCCAATCAGTCCTGTATATCGTTGCAAATACCTTATTTTTAAATGCAAAATAAAATTGGTTTGCAGTCCAGTTTTTGACAATACACACATAATAAAAGATTAATACTGTCTGTCCATTTCTGTTGACGCATCTATATTCCAGTCAGCATATTTTAAATAAAATGTCTGGGTGAGAAAATCTGAATTTGGGGAATCAGTGCCCTGGGTCTTCTATGCCAACCAGCCTGACTGCCCTTAGGAAAATGCTTTACCCTCTGCTGTTCCCGAGGGGCAGTCAGTAGAAATCTGTAATTGTGCTTAGCAGCCGTCTGATGTGAAGGTCTCCACCAGGGCACTGCTAAAAAAAATGCAGAATTTCCATCAAACCTTTCCATGGTAGACAAACTAATAAATAAACTAATAAAATCCCACTTAAGATGCTCCTTAACCCCCAGTGCTGTGCAGTGGGCTTTCACTCATGACATCCACAACTCTGTTTTCCTTTTTCATTCACCAAATGTTATTGAAATGGATATTTGGACATAAACCCATTCAGACAGATTTTTTGTGATGATGAGAAAGTACATTTTGAGTGAAATGTTGCAATATATGGACCATTTCGCCCTCTCTGACAGATGAATGTTTATTTTTGTCTTTAAGAGGAGGTCTGAGTGCAGCTGTGGGAAGATTGATGCTATACAGGCATTGTCAGTGTTCTTATGCTGCGTTTGTGTTTAGCAAAATGAAACATGTCTTTATAACTGATCAACAGCTGCCCTGACAACTAGTTGGTATCAGCCCACACACACACACATGCTAACACAAAAACACACAGGCAGACATGCCAAATGACTGAATACATCAATTCTGTCATGCACTCAATGACAAACACAACTCTGTCTTACACACAGGTACACACGCAGGTACACACAGACACACAAGCCCACCATTATCAGGCACTGTGTCACAGTTGCTGTGCAGGAAGAGACAGAGGAATCATTTGATAGAGTTTCAGACAATGTGCAGTGTCTGCTTCTCCATTCTTTTTCCATTACGAGGCAATATGCTCGCTCAACCTTGGCAGCAGCCAGCAGCTTTTCTCTGGCAGACCTGCATCAGAGAGAAGGACTGCCTATCTCCTCTCTCTTCTCTGGCTTCCTGGAATAGCTTGATTGATATGGCTGTGTGTGTGTGTGTGTGTGTAAGCCTATGTGTATCTATACCTGTGTGCATCAGGGGACGTGAAAAATAAAGAAAACAACTATTGTTTGGTACATCTGCCAGAGAGATCTTTGTTTTCAGCTCTGTATGTTGGATACTATGTCAGAAACTACATAACACATTATGTGCCAAAGAACAATGGACAGCACCAAGAAGGGGCCATTTATAAAAACCATAATATTTTGCTCGTTTCTCCTGAACCATGAAACGTAGAAGCAAAATTCCCTTCTTCCTAAATCCCTCGGTTCAAGCAGAGTTGTTATAGGCCAAGCCCATTTCTGCAAAAAAAGATTGCTTGTTGTTCTGTTGGTTGCCCTCCAAAACCTGACCTGCACGGCCAGGTGGATGTGGTTTCCACTCCACTTCAATTCAACACACAAATCAATCAATGGCAATCAATCAATCAATGGCAAAAAGTGACAAAAAATAGTCCAGGTACCATCAGGATGGTAAACAATACGGACTAGTAAACACATTTATTTAACAGCTTGTCATGGCTGAATCAAAATCAAAAAGGTGCTGTCATTGCCAACACTTTCAAGTTTTCAGTAGATAAAATTAACATTTAACCACAATCATAGCTGCATAGGTTGCATTACACAGTGTATGCAGTTACAATACAAGTTTATAATTTTGTCCTTCCTTATACAGGATTGACCTATTTTTAGTTAAAAAATGGTCCAATTCATCCTCACAAAGAAGTGTTACCACAGCATTTACACTACTTATTAACAGCTTCAACAGATTCAACACCATACCTGCCACCTCATATGCCTCCTGCACTCATTTTAAATGACTTTTAGGTGAGCCAAATCGGTATGGCCAAATGGGGTCACTTTTTAGTATTGCAACTAGTATTGCACACTCCAGTCTTTATTAATCAAGTCTTCATCAAAATTGATATATAAAATATTTGGATAAGCCCAAAACTGTTTTCAATTTTAATTTGTTTCCAAATTCTTGTACACATGGCCTATTTTACATACCATAAACTATCATAACTTAAACGCATTGTGCAATTGCAGCTTCAGATGACAGATGACAGATATCCACGTCAAGCTACCCTGCAAAATTTCACTATTTGGACCATAATAGTTGCACTACAGCAACATGATGAATTAAAATGGCCCAACCCAGTGTTTGTGTCTGACTCACTTGAAATTTTGCATAACTCATCCTTCCACAAAAGCCTACTATTAACATACAGGATTTACATCTCCTCCAAAACCGAGAATGATTGTTTATAACTATGCGCATTTTGATGTGGGTCAGATTCTGAAGGCAGTTTACGATTTTATAAACATTTCTTATTATTAAACTGACACATTTAGACATTTGTGTAGCCGTGGTGGATCTACTGTATGCACTTTCTTTCTAGTTCTTCATTGTCTGTGTATTTCTGGCTCTGTGTGCATTTGTGTGCTTCTGTGTGCAAAAAAGAAATGTATGCTGTATGTGGAATATATATAGATGAGACAAAACATGTATCTGTGTGTGAGAGAGTGTGTGAGAAATGTCTTCCCTTCCTTTTGCTGCTGTGAGTACTTCCGTCTCTGTGTGAACTTGTATTTGTCTGTGTGAGAGGAAGAATCTATATATAAAATGTGTGTCAGAGAAAATAATAAGAAGCTTTTTCCTTTATTCATCATACCTGAGTTGTGTGTATTTGAGTCTTTATGCGTGTTTATGTGCATCTATGTGTGTGGAAAAGAAGTTGTATGGAGAGAGATGGAGACACCCAACACATTTTTTTTTCTCCCACCAACTAAACACAAGCCTGTAGCACACGGAAACATGCATTAGTGGGCGATTTCAACGAGCAGACGAAGAGCTGGTTCCAGGGTTGAGTGGAGAGAGCAAACCAATATATCCAACCTGAGGAGTGTGAAAGAAAATCTATAGTTTCTGCATGGACAAATCAAACTAGCCAGAAATGTTACCTTAAATCTGTCCCCTCTGGCAGCAGGTGAAGCTTCACATCTAAACTGTTTTCTTTGCCTTCAGAAACCAGAGTGAAGTTGTGAACAACAACACGCAACGAGAAGTGCATTCCCATCTCCGAAATAAGATAGCTGCTCTCAGAAAAATGGTGACATCTCACCTGTCTGTTTCCATTTCATTACAGTTTTCAAGCCAGTAGACATTTAAGGGTTTTATGGATAAAATAGAAGCATAATCTGTGTTGTAAATGCTGTGAACACTGGGTGTGTATTTTTACTACATTGATGGGTTAGAATTAATCAAATAAAATTTTATTCAGTTATCTTCTTTGATGGATGTCCTCTATTTAGTGAGCCATTTTATAACGATTTGCCTCTTTGTGGTTAAAGGTTAATTCTGTCTTTTTAAAACCTGGGTCTTATTCTTCTAGTCTTGGCCTTTATTTGTATTTATTTGGGGATGTGGCTGCAACAACAGGGCGAGAAACAGGAATGATCAGACAATCAAAAATCATTCTATTTGCAGAAGATGAGTGCACCCAAAATTTCGGTAATATTCCCTCATTGCACAGAAACCCTGTGCGCACAGCTATGTTACGTATGGTAGGTCTTTGAATACATTTACCAAAACTGACTTCTAATGTTCCCTCTATGTTAGGGAGCATTCAAACAGAATGGGAAGGGAATTTTAGATATGATTGCATATAAAGTGAAAGAAAAGAGGGCAGCTGGGCATGAATAGACATGAAGCAGTGCGAGTTGAAAATGTTTTTTAAATTATCACATGGTTTTATGAATCTAGTGTTACATTAACAGACATGAGAGGACAGAAAAGAGAGACAGAAGGGAAATAACAGAAAGAAGAGAAGAAGAGTTCATGGTGAGTTCTGACATCAGGTACACTCCACAGATACGTTGCTAGCTTGCTTACAGCTAATGTCAGGATGTTGGTTGCCTGGGTCCAGACCTTTGAATCCATCCACTCCACCAAGTCGAGTAGACAATTCTGTCTGATATCAGGCAAGGACGTTGGCTGTTTGGGGTGCAAAAACACAGACTGCACATACAGTCCAGCTGTCAGATTTTGGTGAGGCTTTTAGACTTTATTTAGTGATGTCTGCTTGTAAGAGCTCAGCAATTACCTTGGTGAGTAACAAAAAAAAAACCTTTTCCTTTGAGGTGAGAAAATTTGTTTTTATTCTATGTAAGACAAATACAAAACTACTCATCTCCAGTGGCTATGATATGTCTCCAGAGTGTTTCGAAAAAAGTAATACATTGATTTGTGTTGTATGGATATGCTTTTCATCCTTGTATTCTGCTGCACTTTTGCCAGATTAGACTTCTCACTCCAAGAAACTGTCAAATATACAAGGGTTAAGTTATATGTTTAGCTGAAATTAAGTCTTAAATAAATCTATAAAGTCTTAAATACATGTTGAAAGTCCTAAATAAATCTATTTGCCAGCAAACACTGTCAACTCTTCATTAAAAACTTGAGTTTGGTGTTATAATTTGCATAATTTGCTGTAAGCAGTTTTATGTCAGTATGTTGATTCAAAACAAAGTGAGCTGTTTCAGTGTGAAAGACGCTCTTTTACGTCCATCCTCATCTCTCATTTAAACCTTGAAAAACTTGCCCAAAGTTTTTGGTAGTCCTGCTGAATCAATAAGCTGATCGAACACTTTCTGGGGAGTTAAAAGTAAGTTCCACCATGCCAATAAAAATGGAAAAACACTCCAAAATATCAACAAAAGCACAATCAATCCATCCTGCCATTTAGAGAATGTCAAGGTCTCAATAGAGATTAACCTTGTTTGCTTAAAGTAATACACGACCACTGTGTTTAAGTAGGAATTATTATGTTCCACTGGGGATGAAAAATCACCTAATCTACAGACCTAAAGATACAATCCACAACAATACAGCAACACAATTTCAAATTTGTTTCACCAGTTTGAGAATCTACCACTTTTCTGGTAGCTTTGACATCAGTGTGACTGTTTCATGAGAGTTACCTTCAGTTACTTCTATGTCTGAACAGAATTTAGTCCTGAAAACTACACACTTCTCTTTTGGTAAGGTCTCGCTTTTGTTATAAAATTGAATGCAAAATTGGGTGTGTACTTTTCTTTTTTTATGTATGATTAACAGCAGCTATTAAATTGATGATAATTTTGTTTTCAAGATACTTTAGAAAAATAATACACTGTCATTGGTATTGTATCTGATGAAGTCAGTTCCTTTAAACCTGTTCACCTGTAAATGGTTTCAGTCGTGGATATGTTGTTGGTGCTCCCGTCTGGAGAAAAGCCAGAGACAGACACAGCTCCAGTAATGGTAGCAACGCGTTAATTGCTTTGGGAGACTCCAGCAGCAGCCTTGATGTTCCTTTTGGTTTAGTGCAACAAGCTTTTAGTTAACAGTTTTACATCAAACTGCTTTCTTTTAACTTTTACACATGGGAAGATTTAATAGCTTTCACCTGCTATGGGGATTTCCTTCCATATGTCAAGTTTTTGTCAATATAAGACATCTTGTCTTGTTCAACTGCAGAACACCAGAAGGCTACAGTATAGCCAAATGTGCATTTACCCTTGGGTTTATATGGTATCATGTTTGCAGTATTGTTTACATGCAATTCGATGGTCAATTTTCAACTTCTAACTTGGATAAACAAGCAGATTGTCTCTTGTTCTACATGAATAATGTTTTGTCTGATGTTTAAGCAGATTTTACTGTTCTGATATTTTGAATCACATAATTGAATCACCTAATAAGCAGTGAGGCTGTGGAAGTCATGAAAATACTGTAAAGCAAAAGCATTTCAGCACACTGCTGCTATTTGGAGCCTTTGACCAGCTGCAGATCTTTTTTCCTTCTACATTTCTGACAGTTTTGTTAGACACAACCGACTGACTCAAGTTCAACCAGGAGGTTAGATAGACCACCTCGCAGCATTAATTGTCTGTTTTGTAATGCATTTTTAGCCATGGTACCATGGTGTCAGGTTTTCGGTCCAGACTGAAATATCTCAAACAACTATTAGATGTATTTTCATGAAATTTTGTACAGGCACATATTGTTCCCACAGAATAAATCCTACTGACTTTGGTGATCCCCTGACTTTACGTCTAGCATCTCCATGAGGTTGATATTTTTGGTCGTTAGCGACATGTCTCAACAACTATTGGATGGATTACGATTTGGTACAGATATCCATGCTGCTCAGAGGATGAATCCCAATGACTTTGGTGGTCCTTAAACTTTTCCTCTAGCACCACCAGCAGGTCAAGGTTGTTGAGTTTGATGACGCCCTGACTTTTCCTCTTGTGCCACCATGAGGTTCACATTTGTGGTTTTGAGTGAAATGTCTCAACTATTGGACTGATTGTTATGACGTTTGGTACAGATATTCATGTTTCCCTTGGGAAAAAATTTAATAACTTTGGTAAACCTCCATTTTTTCATCTAGCATCGTCATCTAGCACCAATACTTTGGTTTATGACCAAATATTTACAAAACTAATGATTAGACTCAGCTGTACTTTGGCTATAGTGCTAATTAGCCAACTGAGATGCCGCCAGCGTGACTGTAGACTCTTAATCTTGTTTTTATAGTTCCTGGATGATCCAACACATTTATTGCAAAGCAGTAACATTTTTAGAGCAGTATATTTATGTATAGTTGTAGTCATTTTGCCAGTGTTTTTTTTTTAGAATTTCTCACATTTTCTGGAGGTCTTCAAAATTGTGGTTGTTTTTCAGCATTACCCAGGCTCACTTAAAAAGTGTCACTCTGACAGCTGTCTCATTAGATTAAAGCACATGTTGTATTGGGAAACCATTAAAATAGGGCAGATAAGATGCATAAAGGATGAGCAGAGGAAGCGATACAACAGGAGAAGAAATACAACCGTTATTGTGAACTCTGCCTAGTTCAGACGCAGCATTCCTTCAACCTACACAGCCATCGGAAGCTGTATGATGCCGCAGATGAGACTCAACACTGCTCATAAATTCTTCAGAGGACACAGTCCACACACTGACCTTTTCCTTTCCCTCATTCCCACCTCTCTCTCCCTCTATTTCTCCCTCTCACACACTCACTCTGCCTGGCTCGCTCATTAATTCTCCAGTTTTATCACACTGTCTCAGTCTCTCATTTTCTTTCACACACACACAGACTTGTCTCCTTTTCGTTCTCTCGCTTTCTCTGTCTCGTGTACCCGTCTCCACTTCTTTGCTCAAACACACATGCATTTTACTCTCTCATACCCCCACCTCCACTCCTGCCATTTTCCCCATCTCCCTCTTTTTTCCCCCACTTCAGCCTCTCACTTTTGCCCCAGTACTCAGTGAAGGGCCAATGTGACTGACACTCAGCTACGGTGGTCATCTTAACAACTTTTTGTCTCTGTGACCTCTGAAGAGTAAAGGGCTGGAGCTGTCCATCCAATCTGTGTGTGTGTGTGTGTGTCTCTCTCTCTCTCTCTCTCTCTCTATGGGGCCAATTTAGCTCCTCACCACTAGACTCACCACAACTGAGTGGCAGGCAGCTGGAGACAGGTTGGTGTGGGATGATCATTATCACCCAAGCTGCAAAACCAGAGCCAACCACATATTTTACCTGCTGTTACAGACCTAACTGATGCTGGAGCCTCAGAGTGTCTGCTGCTTTCACAGTCCTGAGTTTCATTGAGTCACTGACCAAATAATTCGTTTTTAGCAATGAAGCTCCCGTCAGTAGCTTAGCTGTAGTATACAGTATATTACTTATTGGTTAAAGCTTGCTGAAAGGCCCTGAAAGCCACCGATTCAATGCCAAGGCCTAGATTTGTACTGAACTGAATGTTACTGCAAACTAACAACAGACTGAAGACCGCAGTGCAATTGCATACAAAGTCAAGGCAAAGACAGCGACAGAGAGTGAGTGCGATTATACAATTCACCCAGGGCAATGCGTCTGGCCTTGTTGCAACTTCAGTGGAAATGTTGTGAGGGAAAAGAGAGAGAGGCTGGAGGAAAATAACAGAGAACTGGTGTTGTTGGCAAGTTCAATCAGAGGCTGAGTTATAATACAAACTCACACTCAGGTGCACTCCCACACACATGGTCTGCGTTTACGTTGCAAACTAGGTGACAGCAACAGGGGCATAGTCTGTACATAAAGTTGGACGTAGCGAGGTGTGATGTCACCCGCTGGTTTGCATTGGAACCGTTTTGAAGCCCAGAGTTGCAGCTTATGGTCGGTGCCATTTTCTGCATTTTGAGCCAGGACCTTCCAAATCAGGAGTGCGGGGTGTTGCCTTTCACGCTCTGGAAACACGCCCCGCTACCTCTTGGTTGTTGTAACCTGTATCCAAATGTTTGTTTTTCAGTGTCCTTACAGTATATTACAAGCTGTTAATATTCCACTGTAGGAAAAGCATTTCCAAAACAGTAACTTCAACATATTCATCTGCTCAGTTGTCTCTTAAAATTTACAACAATGAATATCAACCATCAGTCACTGAGTCAAACGGCAAATCCACATGTTGCTAATTGAGTCATCTGGATCTGTCAGTTGATCTGAGAGAGAAGCAGTCCTCCAGTATTGTTTACATGCATGCACACATGTTCTCATACATACATCATACATATACCCTCTATAGTATGTGCGTAATCAGAAATACATGCATGACAAAATGCATGACCATGCCATCCAGGCAGAATTACAACATCTGTTCATAATGCCATAATGTGTGTGCAAGAAAAAGACCTAATACAGTTGTTTGATCATATTGTTCCCCTGCGCATGTTGCAGCTGGACATAGTCCTTGAGCATTGTTTGTGTGTTTGTGCGTGCTTGTGTGAAAGTGCAGCAGCGTGACAGACACAAAGACAGATTGAGAGACACAGAGAACGAGGGATAAAGAGAAAAGACTGGAGCACTGAAAATGGTTTGTGTACAGGGTGAAGGTGGATAATAACCATGTTCTTATCTGTGCCCCACGGTGTCGTGAGCCCCCGGCCTCGAAAAGAGCAACAGCACAAGGCAACGAGCTGCTCCAGCCTCCCTGTGATGGAGGGAAATTTACGACTGCTGTCACCGGGATCGTGTTTCTACAGGTCACAGCACTCTGTGACCTTCACCATCTTCAGCTCATGGATTGTCAACACAAAGCTCTATTGGCCTGACATGCACAGACACAGACACAGATCTTATAGACACAGGCACACAGAAAGGCACATCTTTACTTGCTTGCTCCTTGCCCGTTTTGGTGATATGGTGCTATCAGCTATCAGCAGCTCCCACTGTTTCTGTGGTTTTAGAAAAAAAACAAACTATTGGTTTAAAAAGTATTGGCTGTTTCATATCAAGCAGAGAGTGGGAAGGCAGACAAACTCCATCATATAAGCATCCAAAACACTGAAAAAATAAAAATAAAAATGCCATGAGACACTTTCTATTTCAAATTAGACAAGAATCTTGTGTAATATTGATATTTAACTTAAGTAAATTGTGTAGTTACTATAGTGTAAGTAACTATGTAATATGTAATCATGACATTAGCTAAATTAAGGTGATTCATTGGTGTGAAAAGTAAACTATACAGTAGATAGAGCTGGATTCCAGATTTAGGTTTTCATGGTTGTTTGCAAAGTACCTGAATGAAAGGTTATTAGGTTATTATGGCATTAGTACCCCACCATACCTCTAAGGTAATATTTCAAACACCATAACTTTACATGCTGGTACATTTTTGTTTCATTTGAGCTTTTTAATTATATGATCATATTAAATACTGGTAAAAGATTGCATAACAGGATCAAATAAATGCAGAAAACCAACATTACAAGACAAGCGTATTCAGCAGGTTAACTGGCTGACAGTGCTGCAGGACTACAATCATATCACATAATACATATTTCAGCACAGTTTAGAAATATCTGTGGGGGCTGGGATTTTACTTTTATTATGGAAATCAACAAAATATGTTACCATAATTATGCAGATGACACACAAATTTACATAACTATATCACCAGGGGACTATGGTCCAATACAAGCACTGAGTAAGTGCATTGAACAAATCAACGATTGGATGTGCCAGAATTTTCTTCAGTTAAACAAAGACAAAACTCAAGTAATTGTTTTTGAAGCCGAGGAAGAATGATTAAAAGTCAGTGCTCAGCTTCAATTGTTAATGTTAAAAACCACAAACAAAGCCAGAAATCTTGGTGTAGTCATGGACTCAGACCTGAATTTTAACAGCCACATTAAGACAATTACAAAGTCAGCCTACTATCAGCTGAAGAATATATTAAGGATTAAAAGACTTATGTCTTAGCAGGATTTGGAAAAACTTGTCAATGCATTTATCTTCAGTCAGACTCAACTACTGTAACTTGTCTTTACAGGTCTCTCTAAAAAGTTGATCAGACAGCTGCAGCTGACCAAGAAAGTGGATCATATCACCCCAGTTCTCAGATCTTTACACTGGCTTCCTGACTGTCAAACAATTGATTTATAAAGCACTGAAGGGTTTAGGGCCAAAATAAATTTCTGATCTGCTGCTACGTTATGAACCATCCAGACCTCTCAGGTTGTCTGGGACAGGTCTGCTTTCTGTCCTCAGAGTCAAAAGTAAACATGGAGAAGTAGTGTTCAGTTTTTATGCTCCACACAACTGGAACAAACTCCCAGAAAACTGCAGATCTGCTGTAATTATCTGTTCTTTTAAATCAAGGCTGAAGACTTTTCTGCTTGCCGCTGCCTTTTATTAAATCAAATAATTATTCATTTCTTACACTGCACTGTAACTTTTATTCTTGTATTTTATACCTGTCTTATTCTGTTTTAGCTTGTTTTATTTTCTATTCTCTTAGCACTTTAATGACATTTTAATTGTATTTAAATGTCCTTTCATGGGGTGTTTCTTTTGCACTTTATTTCGATGCTTTTAATGTTTTATGTAAAGCACCTTGAATTGCCTTGTTGCTGAAATGTACTATATAAATACTTTATGTTCCATTTCAAGGGATGTGGTCTTGTGACAAAAAAAACTTAATTCTTTAGTCTCTAATTAGTCTATTTTTTTCTGTCACCAGTAGATAATGACATACAGCAGAGTAGGCAGGGCTTAATTTGTGCCAGATCCTGCCAGAACAGGATCCAGGACCTCCCAGACTGGGGCCAATTGAGACTGGCACATATTTGATTGGATCTGGGATCTCCTTTGTCACTGTCAAAATCTGTAAATACATTTTGTGTAATATTTAAAGTTATCTGTTCTGTCATTCTTTTATGTCCCAGCAAAGTTACTCCTAAATCACTTTTTTGCCTACTTTGGATGCATTTTACGACATCAGTCACTCAAGGTGTTACACAGTGACACCTAAAGCGTATGAGTTTTGTGCTTTTGTGTTTGTCACATGAGCTAATGTTACCTTGATTTGAATTAGGATACACTCAGCAACAAGGAGGAAACTGTCTGGTAAACAACAGTGTGGCATCAACAGTGTGGCAATAATAGCAACACAGGTAGCAAAAGCATTGCTAGTCGCAGTAATGCTGGCACAGCGGCTTCTACAGGAGTAAAGTAATTTAAGAAGCAGGGAAAAGGAGGCCGAGGGCTCTATGGATGTTTTTTGGGCTGTTTTGGACAAATAAACAGAAAGGTAAGCGTGTGTTTTTATTACTATTCTCTGCTGTGTATTGTTGATGACTGATTAGGAGGGTGATGAGTCTGATGATGATGATGATTAATGCTTTTTTGTGTCTAAATATTTTGGCATATGATTATTGTAAGCTCCACAGCAAGTGAGCGTTTGTGCTGTGAAATGGTGAAATGAATAACTTATGGCTGATGAAAAACTTGTAAGTCTCATCATTGTGGGCATGATATGCGTATGTGTAGCCTACTGTGGGCTTGATTGTCACATCAGATGCAAATATTCTGATAATATAGGCTAGCTGTGTTACACATTGCTTTGTTTGTGATGACAGGTTTGTTTCTTCTTTACAGCTAGCACCTAGGCACTGTCCAATGTGCTCCAGACACTGTGGATTTTTCTCTGTGTTCTGGGATCTCCTGATTTACAAATTAAGCACTGACAGTAGGTCTGATATAACCTCACCTTATACTGAGTGTCTCTTTTTCAGGAACGCTCTGCTGCACAGGGAGCGATGTGTGTTACATTTCCTTCTGTTTATGATACACAATAATAAACAGCAAGTGCTGGCAGAAGTACACTACAAACTCCTTTTACATGATCTTGTTTGGGATTTACCAAATGCATCAAAGAGCATCTTCCCAAGCATTTACTACCATCCCCTCCTTGCTCAAGTATGTTCAAAGAAGCATGAAGGTGCTATTCCTGCAGTCAATCATAACACTGAACTCTTGTGGAAATTTTCAGGTGAAATTTCCCATGTGGAACAGGACCTGGACAAGCTGGGAGCTGCTGCTTGGTTGTAGGTTCACACACCAGAAGGCCTGGTGGAAAAAAGCTGCAATTATCAAAAACAAACCTGTCAACAAGATTTATGGCATGCTGCTAGTTGTTGGGAGTTAAGATTTAAACTTTTAGACTGCACTTGAAACACACAAACACCCACATACTGTACAGTACAGTTACACTATACATACATACACATGCACACATTCAAAATTCAGGAATCTTTTAGTGAAATTTCACTTGATTCTTCACCTAAAGAGCCAAAGTCACCAGCTCACCAGGAAACTGGCTTGTAGAGGACCAGATATTTTATTAAGTGAGGTGAGTCCCCACAATGTGACTGTGTGAACAGAATTTTGTCTGAATGATGTGATGAATACATAACACACACGCACAACCCATTATCAGTTCAGTCTTTGTATATCCACCGATCATACATAAGAGACAAGAAAGCAAGATTATAGGGATTATTACTGATTTTGTTGGATTTCTTTCTCCCTATGTTTCTTTCTCAGGACTTCATTTCCCCTCTTCCATTTTCCATTACACCTAAAATAGTTGGTGATGAATTTTCTGTCGATCGACAAATCAATTAATTTAATAATCGTTGCAGCTCTAAACTTTACAATATCCTAAACTCTCCTGGACCACCAGTGGGTCCATCTTTAAAAAGTCGTGTTTTTGTAAGCAAAACATTGTTCAAACCCACAAAACTATAAAAAATGTTAGTCAAGATCACAAAGTTTTCAAAGATACAGAAGATAAAAAACGTAACTGTTTGGAAAAACCTAAATTGGCATTTTGGATCAAATCTTTTAAAAACGTATTTTAACGGTCACCAAATTAGCAATCAGGATCGTTTGCAAGTTTATTAGACTGGTTCCAGACCTTTGGATCAGATTTGTTCAACTATCCAAATAGGTCTGGTGTTGACAGCTGTTCCCCCAGTTAGAGAAACAATTGACCATGACTATGAGAGCATAGTAGGTGAGATTAAGAATTGGGACAGTATGTTCCTACATAGCTAGCTAGCTTAACCAGCTAGATTCATGAAAAATACAGAGAAAAATGGCGAAAAAGCACAGATGTCGCATCGCCGGATCGTCACAGCTGTTTGTGTTAAGAAATAATAAATCAACATATTTCTTTGATCAACGTGAGGTTAACTGCTCATCTCTACAGCAGCTTCCATCGCAACTGAAAATGATGTTGGTGCGACAGATAGTAAGTCACTCTCTACTGACTGGTTACAGCAAAACGAAACAAAATAACGCCATCCCAACAAGAAATCTGCTATCATGAACACAATGTCAGGCTGAATGAATGAAGTGAAATAAAATGGCAATTAATTCTGATTACTGTTACTGATTAAACTCGCTTCATATGAATCACAATGTTAAACTGCACATGCTCTGAAGAACACACACCCAACTTTTCTTTGAAAGCTGTAGGCTTTGCGATGGATACATCAGACTCACTTTTCTTCTTCTTCTCTCTCTCTCCCTCTTTCCTTTCTTTTCTCCCTCTCTGTCTGTTGGTGATGAAAGAGCACCTTCAGACTGCCCACAAAAGATCCTATTTGTTGTCCCTGGTCCACAATGTGAGCTGTCTTTGTTTGAAAGTGGTCTTTCCATCAGTGTTGTACAAAAGACTCCTTTACAATGTGGTATAGGAAGAAGATGGAGATTTAAGGGGAAAAAGAAGAAAAAGAGCCAAAGAGAAACAGACAGAGATGAAGAAAGGGGTGCAGAAAAAGTTAGAGGAAAGAAGGGATTTCAGAAAAGCTAGAGGCGAGATTGGGGCCCCCATGGCACTCCCGGCACAAAATGCTTTCTATTATCTTTGGCGCGGTCTGAACAAAGGGGTAGGGAGAACAGGTTAGCTCTGGACCCTGGGGTGATTTAACACAGAGCTTGAATCAGAGCCTGCAGATCAATGACCACACAGGGGAATAGGAGACTGGGATATTTTTTCCTCTTTCTCTGCATGATGCAATACTTTCTCTTTTTTTATTTTTCCCAGACTGCATCCAAGAAGGTCTCTGATGGACCTGCCAGAACCACAGTGGGTCCTGTGAGAAGCCCTCAGCGTCTGGCTAAATACAGTCCGCTCCTGAGAAGGGAATAAAGCAAGTTTTGGGAACTATTTCTGTCTCTTGATACAATATAATAGAGTCCCTTCAGTTGTTATGTGGACAAATACTAAATGCACAAATAAAACCACCTTGAAATTATTTGTTGACTGTATTTAGAAAATTTCCTTTTGAGTGTGAAAGTGTCATTTCAAGGACTCATGAAAGGTCCTCTGAAATATTACACTCACCCTGAATGTGGTTATGGAGTTCAAGGATCTGGTAATCAATCTGTCTCTCAGGGTTACAGGGTTTTTTGGGGCATGAAAAGACTTCAGGTCATGTTTAACCAGTAAGTGTAAGCAAGAAAATGTTTTTTTGTTGTTGTTGTTCCATTTTTTGAGACCGCTCAGTTAGTATTAAGGAACCGACCCTTGAATTGAGTCGGGCTGCAGTTCAAATTATTGTTTATTCAGTCTATCGGATCAGGTAAGGTCCTGTTGTATTGCTGCAGATCTGTGGGTCTGCAGGTCCGTGTGTCAATATGTCTATACCTGTGTGGATCTGACCAGACTTGCTATCAGCTCTCAGACCACAGAGTCCTGAGAAACAGTTTCTTTAGCTTGATGCCTGCTGCCCATTTGGCAAAGCGCCCAACAGAAAATGATGGATGGCTCCCTTCAGGTTAGGAGTGAATCACTGTCCCAAGTGGAGAAATTCCAAGTTTCTCGGGTTTTGTTGATGAGTGAAGACAAGATTTGGTGTCAGATCAACATGCAAATTGATGCTGTCTTGGAGAAGAGTGAGCTGCTCGATCTATCGATCACCTGTGGTCATGAGCTTTGGGCTAAAGAATCAGATCAGCTCACTGTTAGAGATGGATGAGGAGCTCAGACATCTGGAAGGATCTTGAAGTGGAAGCATTGCTCCTTCACACTGACTAGAATCACTTGAGGTGGTTTCGGCATCTGATTCGGATATCTCTTGGATGCCTTCATGTGGATGTCTTCCTGGCACACCCTCCTTGGAGGACACCATGGGACAGACCCAGAACACACTGGAGGCATTACATATCTAGGGAACGCTTCGGGATTCTTCAGGAAGAGCTGGAGGACGTGGTAAAGGAGAAGAAAGTTTTGCTTAAACTGCTTCCACCATGCACAACCCAGAACCAAATATGCAGGAGAAAATGGATAGATAGATGTATATAAGCTGTGTTACTATATGGTGCATCAAAAATCATCTTAGGAGAAGAAGAAGAAAGAAGCACATTTATTGCTGCTGTTTTTTGTTTTGTTTTGCATCCATCCATTCATTAGATGACGTCTAATTACTATCAGGAATGTTCAGACCAGGTCTGTCTTTCCTTGGGTCCCTTTCAGATTGAAATACTTATTTACTTTATTTATTTATTTATTTATATATGCACGGTAGGCTTTTTGAGGACATCCACAATTAAGTGTGGTGTGATGTACAACTTGGTGACTAAATGCATTTTTTAAATCAACAGCATTGTCTCCATAACTGGAAGCATCCACTGTTCTCTCTCACCTGTGAAGTTCTGCAATAACTATGTCCATAACACATATAATTGGCTTTTCTTATCGTCCTTGAAAGAATGAGTCAATTATGTAATGTATTGTAAATGTAATGTTATTTGTATTACAGCTATTTTTCAGAGCAGGTGTCTAATCTGACCGTACACTGACTGCACTGCATGCCCATTTGTCTGGTGATCTGCCCTCTGTAAAGTTACCTTTATTCAACAGCCATTAAGAGAACTATATTTCCAGTCAAGTAAACAAACAGGGTAAAGTTCCTCTCTCACACCATCAACAGAGGGCATCTTTCAAATCTCCTCTAATGAGTTTTCCTTTCCTGGCTCTTTGAATCAGCCTGTCTAATCAATGATGGGAGTCTTAATACACTACAATGGTCTATGGATTAGTGAAGGTATTTAAACATTGGCTTTAATTAGAGCTGTGCCTTTAAAGCTTGGAGTGTTGGGGTATGACTGCAGCTGGCCGGTCCAGAGGAGTGATGGAGGGCATGAAGGCAGAGAAAGCAAAGTGAAGGGAAAAGAGGGAAAAAAAAGAAGTCCTGTGGTGATGAATCAAAGTCACCTTGTGGAGGTCTGACCACTCATTAGGCTGAAAGAATGGAACATGCTGACCTTTGACCTCTCATCTCCAAGATACATTTGTCCCGTTGCCCCAGAAATTAATGAACCAGGTCATTCAAAGCCATCTTTTGGGTTCTGTTGAAACTTTGCTCTCAGCTGCAATTGTGTGAAGGGTATCAAAATGTACAATTATAAAACTACACTGTCCTCACCTAAAAAATGACAATGTCTGATTTTTGTGAAAATAATTTAAAATGACCTATGTTGTGTTTTCCTGACCTCTTGTGGTTGTGTGAAAAATGAAGCAAAGGTGGAAGTAGCATGATGTTTTTGTCTGTTTGATGTCATTATCGTGTCAATCATAACATTCGGGCCCTCTAATAAGTGCGCTGGTGGTCATTTTTTAAATTATTGCTCTGTTAATAAGATTTGAAGACTTGTAGTAGCTTTGATGTCTGCCATGTGAGCGTTGATTGACAGCTGTGATTAACAGTTCACGCTGAGTTGGACTATTGTCACAATATTTTGGTAAGTTTAATGTTACTTGATTACAATACCTGCCTTCTCAGCACAGCACATCTCCAGAAAAGATGGCACTGACCATAAGCTGCAACACTGGGCTTCAAACCAGCTCCAATGCAAACCAATGGGTGACATCACACCTCACTATGTCTATTGATATATACAGTCTATGGAATACACTCATATGAAGAGTCTTTGTAATAGTCCAATGAGTTGTTTTTGATGGTATTGACACAGACCTCACAATGACAACAAATGAGGGCACTAAATATATTGACATCTGTTCGATGAGTTTATTTAGAGAATACTTTCAAAGTTAGTTATTTATTTTAACATATTTTAGTAGAAATGGCGCTTTTAGGTGTAATTCACCAGGCCCTTAATGGTTACAGTCATTTTAAGATTAGATCATTTTTTATGTGTATTCATTTCATGCTGAACAACTACTATGTTGCTCAGATTTGTTTAGTGAGATGGAATACCAGTAATGATGTAGTACCAATAGTGTTTCGGTCCAGTATATCATGAGAAGGCTTGGGGATACATGAATTAAATAATGAACACTGGAGACACTGCTTTCTATTGATTAAAACTGCTGTGGTGAAAGGCGAAAAAAGGTTCAGGTAATGAAATATTATGAACACCATTCATGATGATCCCCATTTATCTTACTTGGTCTTGCTCTGTTTAACTTGCTGCCATAATATAATCAGTACTGTCCTAGAAATGCTGCTTGTACAGTGATATGCACAGTCTGACTAAAGATCTTGTTGTCCTTCAAGATATACAATGTGTGACTGAGCACTTGGGGTATAATGCCAGATGTTATAGCTACCACCTCAGTTGAGATGCACTGAATATACATCATTAGTATCTTTAATACATATCTGTGGATTTGACCATTAAGTGGCACATTCATACATTTTCTGGATTGTGTTCTGCATATGTCTGTTCAGCAACATATCTTAAAACTATGACACATGTTAATGTGTAATCTTGCTGTGAACATTCATTGTCCCCAGAGGATGGACGTGAGCGCCATTATCAGGCCAAACTTTTCAGTCCTCCATAAAAATTACCAAAATGTAACGAGTGGAACTGAAGGAGTCTCTGTGCATCAAGCAAGTTTAAGCTCAAACAGGTGCCTCAACAGACAGGACAGCTGAGGCAGGATCTGAAGAGATGAGATCTGGAGTACATTGTTTTATTATAGTTTATAGTAAGTAAGAGCTTATAATCAAGTGCAAAAACAAACGTCTTGACATAAAGCATGTCTTTGTAAGAAAACTAAATGAAAACATACTTTATGTTAAAACATTTGTTGCTGCATTTTATTAGATAACACGCAGAGTTCTTGCACTCCAGAAGATTTTGTGGGCAGGTACTTTGGACTGCCATCTTACTGAAGAATACAAATGCTCCAAGGTAAGGCTGGACATGATCCTGACAGGAATGCAGGACGCTACAATACGGACGGCAGCTCCCAGAGTGGCAGCAGGCAGAAAATCAAAACCATCTAAGGCAGAACAGCAGGCGAAATCCGGTCTCAGGAATGGAGATATTGTGGGCCAAGTGCAGCATGGAAAAGGCGGCACAAGTAGACCCACATGAGCAACACCTGCCCAGAAGAGAGGGCTGGTGGTAAAAGGGATATGGCAGCAGGAGGAGGCAGAACGATGTGCAAAGGCAGTCTCAAAGGCAAAACAGGGCCAATGGACAAGATGGGAAAACCTTGAACACCGGAAGCTTGCCTGGAAGGATCTTTGGGAAATGGAAGGAGGCAGACTTAGCTTCATTATCAGAGCCATCTACAATGTTCTTCCTAGTCCCAAGAAGCTGAACCAGTGGCTTGGGGAAGACCTCTCATGTCCCCTTTGCCAAACACCAGCAACCCTACTGCACATACTCACCGGCTACAAGACCAGCCTCACTCAAGGACGCTACACCTGGAGGCACAACCAGGCACAACCATCCTTTAGCAACTGGCACTAGTGCTGGAAGGAGGACTAACAACAATGCCCTTTCTCCCCAAACCCCTGGCTCCTCAAACACCATGGCCTTTGTACCAGCAGGAAAGTTACCAAAGAGGTTAACCGCACGAAAAGAATTAAGCCTACTGGATACATTTCAGGATTGGAAGATGAAGGTCGATCTACACCAGGAGCTCACTTTTCCACCGGAGATCATTATAACCAGTCTCTGGCTAGATCTGATCCCGTGGTCAGCCTCACGAAAGGCCCTGTTCATCATAGAACTGACTGTGTCATGGGAGGATGCTGTTGGTGAAGCATACAAATGAAAAAAGCTGAAGTACTCCGATGTAGCAACTGAAGCACTTTATTAAAAGCTACTATAACCATGTGCTCCAGATCTCATCTCTCCAGATCCTTAATGGGTAGATTGTTAATGAAATATTCTGCAAACATTCATGTTCCCCAGAGGATAAAGTCTCTCAATTGTAAGCCTTTCCAGCAACAGTCAGACCAAAGTTCAAACTGTTTACAAAAGTATCTCAAAATCTAATGAACATATTGCCATGTAATTTGCTGAGATGTATCCTCCCAAGGGGATAAACCTCTCTAGATTTTGATATCTGCATAGCCATTCCTTTGGTGCCACCCTCGGATCAAACGTTTTAGCCCCATTATCTGTAAAGCTCTAGTAACAGCAAATTCATTTTATAACTGTGATAAAGACCACAAGGAGAATTTGACATTCCACAGAAAGAAAACGGTGATTCAAATTGCTAAAATACAATTAAAGAAGTAGGAACATTCACAACAATGTTATCCACTCAGCCACTGTACTAAGATGTATATTCCAATAAAAATAAAGGGGTAATATTCCTGCTATATGGTCATGAAACCTTATAATGATTTGTGCACCATCAGGAATTCAGGTCAGTCTTTATATCCACCAAACAGAGCAGAAATACCTTTAAAGTTATCTTAAAAGAAGCGCCTCTTGTGTTCACTCACCCTGACTTAGAGGCCTTGCTAAAACATGGCAGTAAACTGTTCCCTTCAAAGTACCTCAGGACCACAAGCAGGTACTCCCCAACGGCAGTATATTGATCCCATCACCAGCCCAGACCTTCCCCTGCCGGCCTGTCTGCCTTCATTTAAATGACCTCTATAAAGCATCTACATCTAATCTTAATTAGATATTGAAGTCCGTTAATTAAAACATTATCTCTGGCAAAACACAGCTGGCCAGTCTGACGAGTTAATCAATGAGGATGAGAGGATGCTGTCTGTTGAAAGACGTGAGGGGAAGACACCAAAACACACACTCCAGGCTCAAGTGTGTCAAATTAAACCGTTAAAAGGTCCAGTGTGTAGAAGTTAGCGGTATCTAGCGGAACTGACTGGGCAGAAATGGAATATAATATTCATAAGTATGTTTTAATTAGTGTATAATCACCTTAAAATAAGAATCATTGTGTTTTCATTACCTTTGAATGAGCCCTTTATATCTACATAGGGAGCGGGTCCTCTTCCATGGAACCCACCATGTTGCACCACTATGTAAGTAGCCCATAACAGACAAACCAAACACTGGGCCTTTCACGTTTTTTTGTGAGGTTCACGGCCACCCTAGGTTCTCCTACATGCTGGTATGGGGGACTTAGATGCCACTAAGTCATACACACTGGTCCTTTTAGTGGATTTAAGTTACATGTCCTGTATTTTTTATTTATTTTTTTTGTTCAGCACAAAATGTTTAAACTTTTACTACTTTAAAGTCTCCTTTTTCTGTCTTTCTTGTTGAATTTCATTAGACAAATAACATGCCGATATTGAAATGTTACAGACAATTGCCCCAGATGTAGTTTAATTAGTGACATGTTGTTATGTAGTCACTGTATTGTCTTATAGCTCCCTTCCTTTCTTCTAAACAAACAAAATTATGCTTGCATTCAGTGTTTTGTAATCAAAATGCATCAAGTGTATTCTTGAGGGCTTCAAACTTAACACGCCATAGCATAACATGTAGCATTAAAGATAAGCATCTAACATCAAAGCACCAGTGATTAGCATCAAATAACACAGTTTCATAACTAAGTCTGACCAGATGTCAGCCTTACTTGAGAGTCGGGCTAATAGTCAGAACAGTAAATTGATCGCCTATTACTTTTTAAGCCTCACATACATGGTTCATATTCTGACCCTTCACAGGATGGAGCGGGTCATTTTTGACCCGGCTCAACTATCCCTTTATAATTAATCCCTATACCAAATTTTGAACCACAAATGTATTTTGCATCCATATATATGTGATCAATCATTAATAAATTGGTGAATAAACCTTCATTAATGTTTTCGAGAGCAGAGAGAGTGTTTTCTTTAGGTCTGACAATATTTGTTTTTAACAATCACACTACATTATGATCACACGTTATCTAAAACAAGAGAACATAACAGCCATAATTATTTCTACGAATTATATTGAAAGTGAAGGATGCAACAACATTTTTGAATGGTAGGTTTCATTATAACTATTAAAACCATCAATCAACACTGCCTGCAAACCACATGCCCTTTTCTGTCAACAACCAACTCTGCATTGCAGTGTATTATGGAGACTGTACAATACATCCTGTGTCAATGCACTAAAATATTGTTTGATTGTAACTGTGTCTGCTACGTCATAAGCGGAACATAACTAATATTAGCTACATAACATCAACTACAAAACATTTCCCAGCTATTTGTAGCCCACCTATCCCTAGTCTAATCAGGGAAGGGCTCTGACTTCTTTAAATCAACTAACTTTTAATGTACAACAAATAATACTTAGATTATATTTTTGTTTGTCTTTTGTTTATATATACTTTTTTATTTTGTCTTGGGTCCCTTTATTCACTGTTAATGAACTTTAACACACTTATTAGACTCTATTTTACTTAACCCTTGTATTAAAACTATGCATTGTAACCTACCTTTGATGAATTAGATTACTGCAATAAAATAGGTGTATCACTCCTTTAACGAACTGTCATTAATATCTACTGTGTAAATACCTCCAGTAAAAGAAATAACCAAACATCACACTGGAATGAGTTTTAGGAATAATGAACTTCTCTCTTTACTTTCCAAATAAACAATGAAATAATATTTAGTGTACTTAACCATTCATATCCTCTTTCAATAACTGGTATGTTATAGCACTAACTCTCTTTAAATGTAAACAATATACCCCAAGTTAAATTCAGATTTACCTCTGGTAAATAAAATGTGGTACCTTCATGAAGTCTGATATCCAATCAGCAGTTTATACCAGTCTCTGGTCTCAGGGCAGGAACAGGATGACACACTGAAGTCCACAGATGGCGGGATCAGTCCGTGCAGTGAAAAGTCTCTCTGAGCTTTGACTCAGTAGCTCATAGCGCTAGCTGGTAAATCTTCAGGGTTTCCGTTTTGAAAACGATGAACTGAAGCCTATAGCATTAGCTGGGTTAGCTACACCGCGGCTATGAGTCCATTCACTGTGCTAATGGATGCTAACACATCACATGTGTGTTAGTTATATTAGCTATGAGTCCATTCACTGAGCTAATGAATGCTAACACATCACATGTGTGTTAGTTATATTAGCTATGAGTCTATTCGCTGAGCTAATGGATGCTAACAACTCACTCGTTCAACTAATGAGCTAATAAGCAACAAAGTGAACAACTGTACGACAAACTTCGAGTAGAAATATCTCCAGCTGCTTCCAGAAGATATGTAGACTGAGTATCCGGATACAGACTGTCTGGTAGATAATCTGAGACACCAGCTACATATTAGTTTGTGAACACAGCGCGTACACCAACGCTCAGTCCTTCACTCAGTCTTTTTCTCTCTCGCGCGCATCCATCTCTCACACGCGCACCTCTGTGGTCACGCCCACTTCAACCAATGAATGACCAGTATTAAACTTAGTCAGGAAAACACTTCATCTTAATACCATCAACTCTTATCTTAAGACAAAATATTAACAAAATATTTTTATTTGTTTATTAACTATACATCTGTATATTTTAAACTTCTTTATTCCACTGAACATTTTAATCTTATAGGAAATAGCTTTTAGTCTTTTAACCATATTTATGATGTATCTTTTAACCTTAATTAACTTTCTCTTAACATAAACATTATTATAATGTATGGTATTTTTAACCTGGCTACATATTGTTACAGAAAATCTAACAAAAGTTATTCTGTTTTGAAGGTAATTACCTCCTACACTCTGGTGATTTGAAAAATAAGCTTCAAAATAAACAAAAGAAGAATACATAAAGTAATAAAATGTTGATAAAAACTTTAACAATTTCTCTTACATTTACGGGGACTCATGCTTGAAAATCACTTGTAAATAATGCAGTCCAATCACTGAAATATTACTGAAGCGTGTCTATTCACAGACACTAATTTGATTGGATCTTCTAGCTGATTTGTCACGAGTTTCCACAGTGCAGTTGCAATCTCCTTCTTCTGATGACCACAACAGCTACGGGGAGAGGTCTACCAGTGGAAGTACACACTCCAAATAAGCAACCAATCACATCAAATTGAACCGCGGTTTCAATCTGGGTTGTATTCTTTGAAGCAATCAGTGTCAAACCTAGACAAATTCAACAGGTGAACTCATACAGAAACTCATCTGATCACATTGTCCTTTCATCTTCCACTCCCTGCAACAACTGCAATCATCAGTCATTATGTTGAACAGTTCAGACCAGGAAACTTTGGTGGGTGCTGTTAGAGAGTATCCTCTTACATCATAAAATACTGTGTCTATTGCCCCCTTTGTCATCTGTTTCAGCATCCGTTCAGGTTTTGATGTAGACTCCTGATGCTTATTGGTAATTAACACTCCTATTAGGGAGATAGAAGTGTCTGCATGCTGCTTTGTCACAGAAATCACAAGCAGCCTTTCCTCCCTGGGCCAGACACATAGGACCTTTCAATCATTGTGATAAAATTGCTCATGCCATGAACCTGGGTCATAAGATCACTGAGCAGTCTAGTGATAGTTTTTTTTGTTTGTTTGTTGTAGGACTGGCTGGGAAAAAGAGGCCAGACTCCTTGATCATGAATAACTATCAAAGTGCCTTTCTGCAAGGGACCAAACTGCTCTTTTGAAGCTGCTCATTAGTATCAGCAGCCTATAGGAGAAGATTGTGGCAATACACATGAATTATAGTACAAACCTCAATTGTAAAATGTAACTGTATACACAGGAGGTGTAGCCTGAGCAGCACGTTAGCAGAGCAGCAGCAGCAGCAGCAAGTGCTCCGTCTGTGTGTCTACACTGGAGGCGTTCAGGTGCAGTGGTAAGTGTAGGTCACCCACGTTTTGGAAGAGCACAATTCACAATGACTGCAGTTATATTGATTAAAATAGCAGTGTATAACGTTACCTTTCCTTATCATGGCTGTTGTTATGCTAGCAAACCTTGCCTTGTTTTACCTTTAATATTGATGCCATGTGAACTAGCTTAACACCAACCTCAGATCTATTTATTTTATTTTTTTAATGAAAGAGCATTACAATAGGTGTGTGTGCAGTATTCTTTTCAATTTTATTAGGCTAGCTACTTTTATTTGTACTTTGGGCAACCAAAAAATTAGTTTCAAAACGTTTTACTGTCTGTACAGCTCTCATTGTTTTATAATAGTTTTAAAGAGAGTATTGGGCCCCAGTTGTTGAGTCGTGTTGGTTGAAAATAAATATGCAAATCAGAACATGTTTCATGTCTGGATGTATTCCTTAAACTGATGCCATAAGACCAGACACTTTCTGCAAAGCTGCATTCTTAATCATTCAACCTGTGTTTTTCATCAGATAATGATAAGATGAAATCTTATGTGAAATAAGTTTGACTAAAATGACAAAAAGTATTGGTTTTGGCTGACTGACTGAAATGTTCAATATTATCTGATGGCTAAAAAAAGACTAAAATGTCAACAGTTTTCATTGACTAAGATAAGACTAAAATGCCCAGACTTTTAGTCAACTAAAACTTGACTTAAAAAAAAAACAGAAAGTAAAAAGGACATTTGACACAGGACTAAGACTGAATAAAAAAACAGCTGACAAAATTAACGCTACCTTTGAAGATAAAATGCAAAGTATTCTTTGACATTTCTGATATGTCAAAAATGTCATAAAAAAGTCTGCATTCTTTGATCTCAGCTTCAGATGTTTTAAATAAAAGCCACTGTGTGCTTTTTGTTTCGAGGTATGCGGTGCATCTTGTGACTCATCTTGATGAGCTACCAGCCTTGAAATGAGGTAAACAGCGTCTGTAAAGCTGGCACAGGTGCTGAAGAAGCAGACAATTATTGCAGCTCAACACTACTCAGGGTTTTTCAATGTGCGTGGTTCACCAGTTCACTTTTAACTTTGCTATTGTATTTCTTACCTTGCCATTTTTGCTGTTAATGTGACTTTACTGCAACATAGAGAGTGCAACGCAAATGTCTGGCACGCAGCAAAATGTACCCAACCTCTCGGCATCCTTGACGGCGAGAAGTCAGATGATTTTTCGCTTTCAGGCATGTGTAAGCGCAGCCACACACTGATAATGTGCTGTTATAACACGAAATGAAAGCTCTTCTGATTCCATTTTTTGTTCACTTTTTGTCCTTCATATCCCTTTTTGTAACCACCCAGTAATAAAGGTGCAGATTGTTTTGCCCTGTCTTCTGTCTATTCATATGGTCTGATGGGAATGGGAAATCTTCCTAAAAGCTCTCATCTTTGAAGTGATAGTCCCTCTGTGTCTCTAGGGTGCTGCTCAGGTGCTGCTCTTCTTCTTTCATTTCCCTGATATGTTCCGGATTTCAGGAAAATTACCACCCATCCTGCTGACGGCAATTTGTCTGGCATGACTCCACGAGAAGCCGCTCTGCTTCCTGATGGCGTCTCTGTGTTTTAGATTGAAATCTGTGGATCGAGGACAGCAGTGAGGATGAGTTTTTGATGGAATATCATGCTATTCATTTGTAATTCTTGGCTTGATAAAGAGCTGTGCAATTGATCTCCCATCCACTGCAAAATAAAACAATGTGTTTACGATGTGACTTAAAAAGATCCGCACACCAAAAAAGATAAAACGCTTCAAACTTCTTTTGCTATTTTTAATTTTATGCTCACAGTATGTCTCCCCTGAGCATTAAAAGTAAAAATAGTGAGAGCACTTTAAAGGTTTTTGTCTTTTTTGATGTGCAGACTTTTTTTAAAAATCTTCTTGTACAGAAAACTGCTGGGTTAACACACCTCAGTCTGTTCATCTCATAAATCTTTGCATATCAATCAACGATACTTCAGGTGTTGTGTATTAATTACAAATAACTGTTTTCATTGTGAACACGTTAATAAACTAATTTACTGTAATTTCAATAGAAATCTACAGTGAAGTTGTACTTTCAAATATGTATGCAGTATTATACACACACAATATTTTAATTCCAAAGAAAAGACCTGTCCTGGAAACTTTAAAAATGTATCTTTGAAGGTAAAAAGACATAAATAAATTAAAATACACCTTAAAAAGCCTGAAAAAAGGGAAAAACAGCTTAACACTCTGCGGCCTATCTTGGCCTGGTGTGTATTGTGATACCCACTTTGCTGCCAGATGCTTGAATGCCCATTAGTCTGCCTGTCTGCTCTGCTCTGCCAGCTTCAGGCTCAACAGGCGCTACAGAGAGAATAAATTATGATCCACCCACAGGCTATCTGCCTTCTCCGGCCCTGACTCACCTATTTACACTAGCCTTGCACTCGGGGTAAATTGCATTTCCCCTTCAAATATTTGCCTTTATTAATGTTGCACAGCATGGTAATTAATCTCCTCAACAAAGGTACCATCTGCCTGACCCAAAAAATTGAATTATGCTTTCCTGTCCTGTGATTAAGATGAATATCACATGTGGAGCAGAAAACAGCTTTAACAAAGGAAAAACAGAGAAATGCTTAAGCTGGAGCCCCTCACCTGTCCTCTCACTTGTCCGCCTCCTCTCTCGCTCTTATTTTTATCCTTTTTCTTCACCCCTCCCCTCCCTTGATCCACTACCTGAGCACACCTCTGCACTGCGGCGTAAGAGCATGTGGGGACAGATAAACCTGCGGTAATGAAAATGAATGTTCCCACTTGGAACCTGATAGAGTTCCATTATGAGGTTTATTTGTCGGGGGCAGGACGCCAGGCTCCGGGACGACTTTTACTTGGTTCTCTCCAGGCCTGCTGGCGTGAAAACTCCAGTGCTGGGCTAATCTAGCAGAGCAGCTCTGCCCCGACTGGGTCCTCGTCGAGAAAACTGAAACAACTCTCTTGCTTTCTGTCACTTTCTTTTTGTTTTGTTTCTCTCAATGCTTCTCTGTGTCTCTGCAGCATCCCTTATCTTATTGAAAAGTTTCTTTCTATTGCTGACTCTCTTTTCTCTTGATCTTCTTCTCTCTCTGACAGCGTCTGTGTCTCTATTTGTAAGTCGGGCGGGGGGAGAAGAACAGATCAGCTTCCAGAGCTTCATCCATCCTTATAATGTATCTCAGAGGTGGCTGACGGAAGTTTGATCAAATTTGGGGGAACTATGAATCTCATCACTGCGTTAAATCATTTTGTAAATTACAGTTGAATGATTACACCAAGGGAACACCATAGTAATGGTTGATGAGACTCATGGGTAATGTAGTCGCTTTGGCTACTGGCAAAAAAACTTGATTTCTCAGAATCGAAGGTGAAATAATTAAAACGGATGGCCATAACATTAACCCGTCGTATTGTTGAGTTTGGGCTACTTCCCGGCAGTGGGTCCTCTGTTCCCCCCGCCGGACTGATGTGGTCTGTGCTCTAAAATCTGTTTTTTATTTATTGAAAGAACATCATCAAACAGTTACATAAAATAACATGTTTAAACCTGTAATTGCAGACTTTTAAGCTTAATTTCATCACTTGCACAGTGTGAAGACACTGCATACTCAAAACCTGCTTAGAATTAGCGTAGAATTCAGACACGTTGATGGACATCTTTTTTATTCTTCTTGTGTTTAATTTATGATCACATCTAGTTTAATGTTGCACTACTGCCTTTTTCTGCTACTTATTCATTTTTTTCACTTAGCTATAGCATCTGCAAACAGTTTTGATAGCCTTCAATGCCACGGCCAACAGTCACTCCACACAGGGAATTTTTAAACTGGGACATCACTTTGTTGCACATGCAGTCAAGTGTAAAAGGGTGGAGGTTGAGGTCAAGGGTGAAGGGAAGAAATGGGTCGCAGTGTTTGTTGCTTTCCTCCTCCTTCTGCCCCCCTGCCTCTTTCAACATTCCCCCTTCTCTCTCCTCTCTTTCTAGCACTCTGCTACCTTCACTCTTCTCTTCCCGTCATTCCACTTGTGCCACATCTCTCCTTCATTCTCTTTTGTCGTGTGGCATTTGGCGACTGAAAGGCATCTCTTCCTACCGCTTTCACTTTCCTCTTTTTATCATGCTTTCATCTTCCCCTCTTTCTCTCTCTCTCTCTCTCCCCTCCCTCTCTGTTTCTCTGCCCTGCCTTGTTTCACCCCAGCATTCAAATCTCTTTAAACAGCTGAAGGGAAACTGCTGGAGCTCTTGTTACAGCTGTTTATCTAATAAAGACCCTTCAGAATGGTGGTGAAAACATCAAAGTCCGCAAATATAATAAAAGCCCCCAAAGGTATTGAACAGAGACACCTTATTTTATTTATGAATAGAATTCACACTTTACAGATATATGGGGCACAGAGTTTAAACCCACAGGTAATGATGTAAACCAATTAGACAACTTTATGTAGAACAGTTGAGGCGCAGCACGGTTATAATGATCTCCGTGCAAATACACACATCTTGATGCTAATCGTATGCAAAGAATTTCTTTAATTAATCGCGTTTAGTAGAGTGATACAATCCATTCGCCTTATATTCTAGACCCTGGAGTGGTTGGTTTACACACACACACACACACACACACACACACACACACACACTTTCATCACATCCTATTACTAGCTGTGATCTCATCATGCATCAGCCACGCCAACGGGAAACATTTGTGCGTTTACTGGACTCACACGTGCAAAAGTTACCGTCTGGTAGCTGGAAACTGTTCAACCCCCCCAGCCAACCGTCCGACTGAGTGGCTCCGAGCACCTCATCAGATCTCTGAAGCCTCATCAATAATTGAGCACTCACAAATCATTCATAAGGCAGTTGCTTACACAAAACACACCATCAGTCGCAGAGCACTGCTTTGAGGGTATACTCTGCTCCTGCCCTCTATTTTTTTATGTTTTTGTTTTTCTGTCTTGTCACTTAATAAGACATTGTGCTTGACAGAGCAGGATGTAGTGAACAGCGCTGGAGTCAGCAGCTCACCTGGGTTTGAACCCGGCCGGGTTGCTGGGCAAGCTGGAGAGAATGTGTCTTATGTGTAAAACATACGTGCAAAAAAAAAAAAAGTGCACGCAAAAGCTTGTACGGAACGTTTTCTATACTCTGTGCGGATATGTACATACTCCCTGAATGTGTAAGTGTGTGTGTGTGTGTGAGTACAGTATGAGAGGAAAAGAATGGCTCAGAGTGAGCAAGGTCTCACACTTGGATGCATCCAGCTGTGATGGTAATAGGAATGGGCAGTATTCTGAGGCAGACACCACTAATGGTTCTCTGAAACTGGGAGGGACTGTGACCCCAGCGCCACTCACTCTCTCTCTCTCTCTCTCTCTCTGCTCTCATTTTACTCTCTGCCAGACTTTCACACTCTTTCTTTCTTTCTGTCTCCACAGCGCCTGTCTTCACTGCTCTCATTCCTCTTTTGGTATCTCCTTCTCTCACGTATTTTATCACTCTCTCTCTCTCTCTTCCCATCTCTGTCTCATCTTCCCTCCCCTTCACCTCCATCACACTACTTCTTCTTTTGGCTCTTCACTTCCTTGATCATTGTGTGTCTCCTCTCCTTTGTAACCTCGCTCTGTTTTGTCTCTTTTTTTTTCTTGTCCATCTGTGTTTCTTTCAACTGGTCTTCCCTTGACACCTTCTTGTGTTGATCATCGCTCTTTGCTTTTCTTTAAGCTTTAATGTTAAAATAGATACAATTCAGCTCATTCTCTCTGAGTGAAGATTGTTTTCGGTAAGACAGAGACAAAGTGGAGCATTGCAGTAGTTTGCATCAGCTGATTGACTACCAGGTTGTCTTCCCTGCTTTCTGTAATCTTAGAGATGGAAGAGATTTTTACAATGTTTACGACTTGCAAGTCTTCATTGGACAACTCAAGACAGTTGTCGGTCATGTGAGGGTAAAAAATGCTGAGCACTGACAATACAGAACAATATCTAGAGGTGAAACTATTAGTCAATTAATCGATTAGTCAAACGACAAAATTAATTGGCAAGCATTTTCATAATTGATGTAGCGTTTAAGTTATTTTTCCAAGCAAAAATCCCCAATTTTTACTTGTTTTATCTTTTCAGTTTTGAGGATTTGCTGCATTCTTCTGTGAGAATAAACTGAATATCTTGGTGTTTTGGACAGATGGATGGACAAAACATGCAATGTGATAAGAGCTTCAGGAAAAATTGGGGTCGACATTTTTCACTGTTTTCTGATATTTCTGACATTTTCTAATTTGTTATAGACCAAATGATTAATCATGGAAATGGTCGGCAGATTAAACGATAATGAAAATAATCACTAGTTGAAGCTCTCACTATATCCATAAATCTTTATTTACCTTGAAGGACAGATTTTGGCCGATGTAAGGCACATTTGTTTTCCTTTTTTAGAAAAAAAAAATCCAGTCGCAAGGACAACTTGGATGTTGACATAAACTGTTTCTCAGGGACACTTGATTCAGGCAAAATGTTTATTCTACAGTAGATTGTTAGTATTAAAAAACAGTTTAATGCCAATATCATCCTGTCTGCTTCAGAATACTGTGGACTTGTGCACATGCCAGTCCATCATTTTGGAGAGATGTCCATGTCTCGGAAAACTCTCCTCTTCAGTGTAACTTGACTTCATAATGCTACCTAATGGTAGCATCTCAAGTAGCACATTAATAACAGCGGGTTGCATAAGTACCATTAGCATCAAGCGTACTGTCCTTACCAAGGTCATAAAAGCCATTCACCATATAGCACTAATAGGAGCAAACAAGCTGTGATATCATCCACCTCATTTCTAAATGTCAGTGGCAATATGGCACATAAAGTGATTGAACACTTAAGAACTTAAAAAAAAAGATTATATTTCTTTGTAGATGTGTCCAGATGGCATTCTCCCTCTGTTGAATTTAAATGATGCACCTGAATCAACTTTTGAGTAATGCATAAAAATGGATTTGTTTGTCCCAATCAATGTAGTTTGAGAATCTGCCAAAGCAGCGCAGGACTGAGGCGAATCAATCTGCCGAGCTGCGTGGAATACCAGAGCAAGCTGTGTGGTCACGCTGACAGATAAATGCCACCTCCAGCAGGAATTTCACTCACTCAAACTCAAATAAGTCTAGTCAACAACTGCGGAGTCCCATGTGCCACTGCGGCTCCATCTTTAACGACACCCAGATGCACAGAAAAAAAAAAAAACCTCTGGTATAAACACAAATAATGAGCATGTGACAGCTTAATTGGGATTGTAACCAAGTTGCAAAGGAGAGTATACAGTATATTATTGGTTTGTGAAAATGATATGTGCAGCAGACAGAGAGGAGGTGCTGGAGAACCACGCGAGAACTATTCATTTCTTTTCCATATAATAATGACTTTTCACCACCACTTTAATTAAATAAGGAAGTTGTGCTTGTGCAAGTGTTTCTTAAGCATATGTGAGCTAGGGTAACCGCCTGCTTTCATCTCAGGCTCATGGTCAACAAAGAAAGAGGCTAATTTCATTTTCATATCCTCTTTCTTTATTGTCTTGTTTATGCGGGGGCGAGCCCAAGGCGATAGGATGATTTATTATCCCTCTCTGTCCATATTAAGCCCACAACACATAAACATTTCATTAATTTCATCTTATAAATGCACTCTCTCTTATCTTAGCGCCTGATGTTTTTTTTTTCTGCAGTTGTTCATTTGTTAGCTGCCTGAGTTTAATTTATTCATTATTCCTCCGTGCTCTTCTCGCTAAGGCTGCTGATTGCAGGTTTTTGCACGAATCCTTAGACTACAATCATGATCACATTTTCTTTATAGGACAGAAGTTTGAATGTTTTAAATGAGTAAGGACTGTGATCTTTTCTTTAAGTGCGCAATGACATATCAGCAGGCGGCAGAGGATAATGCTTTCAAGAAGGGAAGAAGGTGAGAAAACATGATGCAGGCAAGGAACTGGATTATTCCATCATTTCAGTTCTTTTTTACATTTTAGGCAAACAGCTGACACTGAGTTTTACCTTCATGTAGAGAGTGGTGGGAAACTTGAAACCACAACTCAGACAAGACTGCCTGCTACAGTTTTTTTGGTTTTACATTAGAAATTATCATTAGTTTACCTGTTGAATTGAGGCATTGTAATTCATTGGCTTTTCTTGGTGAAAACACACCAGTGGATTTCAGTGATTTTGAGTCACTGCAGTGCAGCGTTGGACTTGTATTTGTACATTCAGACCTTGTCTCCTTGAAATTATACTTATTTGCAACAACACACGTTTTGGAAGACACGTCATGCTGCCTGGATTATGTTTTCTATTAACATAACGAGGAAACATTTTTATTGAAAGCATCTGGCGAGTCATAAAATGTTGATACTGAACATTTCTGCAAAAGCTTCACTGACAAAATATTTTATTTGTTTTCCCTACAATCCCATTGCTTGCAGTTCAATAACTAGCAACTAGATCGTGATTAAACTTTTTTTATGGTTCTGTTTAAGAATTCATAGCACTTGGTTAAGATTATGGAAAGATCGTGCTCTTATTTAATACTGAAAAACATGTTTACTTTATTAACATTAAACCAAAACCTCGACCTTTCCCTGAACTTGACCAAAGTACTTTTGCTGCCTAAACCTAAACACATATTTGTAGTATATAAATAAGTCAGTTCAGCTAGTGTTTGAGTTTGATGATTCCTGTCCAATCATTCATGTTTTTTCAGTTCAAAAAAATCTACAAATCAAGATCAAGATATACTTTATTTGTCCCTATGGGGAAATTACTTTTGGACTCTGCACTGCAGTTCCACAGTAAATTAACAAATAAATAGCACAGAGACAATAAAAAAACACATGACATAAAACCAGAAGCACACATCACACCTAACCGAAAGATAAAACATAAACCACCAGCATAACAAACATGAAAACACCATTGTTCTTCATGCCCAGAATCTATCCATTTAAGATAAAAACTTTAATTTACTTACAGAGGAAAAACCTTATTTGCGTGAAAAAGTCATCCAATAAAGCAAACAGCAAAAGTTTCTTTCCATTCCTGCGCTGCTCCTGGCAAAGTTGAAAACAATGACTTCTCCTCTTTCTCGCTCCATCTTTCCCTCACTACTCCCCCCTGCTCGCTCCGCTCCTCCCTCTCTGTAAAACTCCTTCTAAATTATCAAACGATGTCCTTTCTTTCACATGGCTAGTTCTGGATTACTTACCTGGCTCTCCCTGCAGGCCTATTAAACACTTCTGGAGTCATGGTCACTGCCTGGCTCGGTCTGCATTCATAATGGTCATTAACTCAGGCACCAAAAATGAATGGTGGAACAATCCAATTCAGAGAGATCCGAAAATGCCTTTTACCAAGGGGCCTTACATTGATAGCAGGCAATTTCACATCTCATTCGCCAGAAGTGGACTTATTGAATATGAGAGGACTGGGAGGAGAGAATTGCAATGTGGTTCCTTTACATTTCACCCGCACAGAGAAGAGCTGTGATATCTTTCAAGTCTGTGCTATCCTCCTCATGTATCACACATCGCCCTGGGTGGATCCATTGTTAGGGATAATATGTTTTTAAAAGCTTTCCTTTTCACTTGGCCCGACAACAGGATTCTCCATTCAGCACAAGTCCTTTAACTCGCCACCACCAGACAATCACATTATTTCATTTTTCAGAATGACCTGCGGCAGCGTTCTGCCACTCATTTCTCCCCTCCGCTGACAGGGGACGCGTGTCCTCTTTTAGCCACTTTTCTCTATTCTATTTCCATCAATAAAAACAGGGTTGGATAACGATGTATAATCCTTTCAATCCTTCCCTGATCTTATCTCGAGGATCTTTTCAAATGTGAGGCTTTACACCAGGGGTATTTGCTGCCTTTTAAACTCCTCTGAAAACAACAACCAGAGCAAGGGCCACAGATGAAAACTTTTATGCTGCCACAAAAAAATGTCTAATTGACAAGATTTCTATCTGGCTGGGAATGAATAAAGAAACATAGCCAGAGGATATGAACCACCTTAAAACCCAAGAGATACCGCAGTTTCAGGTGGGAAGGACTGTAAGGTGGAAACCCTTACAGTTTCTTCATCTCAGATTTTAATCACATCGCATTTTTGAATTGCAAGTTTCTTTCAAGGATGACATTGAGAAGAAGCCTTTAAAGTGCACCTAAAGTGATAAATGGTTAAATTGTGTAAATCCTCTTTAGAGACACGAGCTCTCTGTTGTACATGAAAGAATTTTTTGTCAGATTCATTTCAGATTCTGAGCCAATTAAAGATGCTACTTCGTTTGTTGCCTGTTTATTATTGTCAAATTAGTTGTGACAACTTGATAAAGAATAAAGAATAAAACCATGGTGCTCTGAGGAATACTTAGCATTCATCTCATTGTAGTCATATGGTGAGAAACTCTTTTGGTCAAGTGTTTTTTTTTTTCTTTTTCACTTTTTGTTTTATTTTTACTTTACTTTTCCACATAAAAGTTGTTGGTCTTTTACTCCAACCATCTGCTGTTGCTTATGTAGAAAATGTTGTTTTGTTTTTCCTGGTTTTATTCATAAAGCTGATCAGCAGGTTTCATCCAACAATGAAATGAAATGCAGCTCAGAGGCTTGCAAAGGTTAAAGGAATACTCCGCCAAAAAATGTAGGTGGCCTGTTATTCAATACAGAGACTGTCAACACATTAGGACATCTCAGGGCTGTACAAAACAGTTACAAATCAGGTATGAAAATAAAACCACTATGATTAATATTTGGTTAGGTTTAGGCACAAAAATGACTTGGTTTAAGATAACTACTTGGTTATTATAGGATATTCAAAGGCGTTGAGTCAAGAGTAACTGGACTTGTAGATTCTTTTTCGCCTGTCATCCAAAAAACGCTTTCAGTTCTTCAGACTCAACAACTCAACACTTTTAGATATACCATGACCTGGATGACTGAGTCTTCACAGACATTTAGTATGTTAGGGAATAATCGTGGTCATATTTAAAAGAATGTTGTCTATCAGTGGGAAACAGCAAACAAACAGTGTTCTCCTGTGTCAAATATTTCAGAGGTTGTTTACCCCTCCATTCACACCAACCTCCTCAGACTCTGTGGCTCTATAACAACGTCACACTATTTCCTCCGTTGCTCCTGATGAACACAGCTCATATTGTATTTCCTACGGTTGCTAGAGGGCTTTGTCACTTGAACGCAACATATTTTTGCAACATAACATTTGCTGAACCGGTGCTGTTGTTTTTAACGGGTGGGCGTCTTGACTCATATAATTACTTTAAACAATAAAGGCCATCCCTACAAACACTGACAATAAATGAATAGTCCTCTAAAATCTTTGACTATCAAATATTCACTGTCTGTAGGTTTGAAAGGTCTCTGGAACAACAGCACAATTACTGGATGCTGATGTATAAACAGATTACGTCATGACAACATAGTAAAACGCAGTTGTAATAATATAAAATATAGGAAACGTTGCCTTTGTCCTCCTAAAATGACTTTGGGTGCTACAATCCAGTGTGTGGACACTCGGCTTTTCCCCTTTATTTCATTTTTTTGTCCTGCACCTGACCTAAAAATATGGTATGGGGTGTGCACACACTATCTCTTTGCTACTCCAATAATATAAAAAATGTATTTATAGGAGAAGTTATAATTGTTGATAAATACTATACATTAATTAACACATAAAATGTCCTTATAGCTGCTTAAAACTACATTATAGTGTGTTATAGACTATACTGCTTATAAATGCTAAATAGGGGGACTTCAAGTGAAGTGTTATACAGAGCCACCTTTCAAGCCTACAAGCAGAATGTATTAGCTTTTCAGTGGGGTATTCCTTTAGGAATCTACTCAGGAAGGGCCTTGTTTATTTAAAGTAATTACAGTGTGGTAATGATTCATTTGCTTCAAATGCTAAACATAGCACCTTTAGGATGGAGAATACTCCCCTCTCAGCACTTTTCAGAGCCCCTGCACCCCCACCTGACAATCTCTGCACTGAATAAAGGGCCGACTACAGCACGAAGCGTCTGCTGTCTGCTGCTGCATTGACCCATACGTCCTTGCTCACTTCCGTCCCTCCCCACCTGTCTCTGTCTCCACTCTAAGCCGTAATTTCTTCACAGCGCTAGCTTGGATGTGCCCGCAGGCTAGTCTGGTCAATGTTCCCTCTCATACAAACGCTCATCAGTGTTCTGGTGTGTTTCTGCAGCAAACCACCTCACCCTGGCAATTCACTGACCTTTCTGTCCTGTCTTTCCCCCCATCAGGCAAAATGGGTTCTCATTAATAGTTCATTGCTCCTTCCTTCACCCTGTTTGTTACATTGATTCACCTCCCTTCTCTTTTTCTTTTCCTGTTCTTCTCGTTTTCAGGTAGCTGCCCCGGCTTTGTGCACTCATTTACAAAGGAACCTTTCCATTAACCCTGGGGAGAGTCTCTCCTCTCTCAGACGCCCTCTTTCATGTCGTCCCTCTCTCTAACTTTCTTTCTTTCTATCTCATTCTATTGCTATGTCTTTCTTGCTCTCGCTTCCTCCCTCTTTAATGCCATCTTCACCACATTTCTTTCCATCTTTTGCACTCTCTGGTAATATTTGAGCAGTCTGAAAGCAGGTAATAGACTAGTGGTAAAACAAAAAGAGGAGCCTTTAGGGCAAGAGCTTTATGAGGCACAAAAATTAAGGTAGAAAAAAAAAGGAAGAAGGGCAGAAAAAAAAAAAGAAGATTCTGGCTGATTCTGGGTTATTGTTTCGATGCTTCAAGCGTAATGTAAAGGATGTGGGGAGAGAATGGCAAACAGGACAGAAAATCAATCAATTTCACCTTTCAAGTGGGAGTACTAAATGAAAACAAGATGTTTGCGGTCATCACTGACAAGAAAATCAAAATTGTCTCCCTTTGCTGATACAAACATTTTAATATCTGCCTGTATCTCCACAGACAAAAAATAGGTGGAGTGTTTAGATCCAGAGTGAAATTGACTCACAACAAGGAATAATAGACCCAGCGGAGGAAGAGCGTTATTGGTTTTGTCCTTTAGAATAGTGATAAAAGTAGAATGTGCACATATATGTGCACAGATCCTGGACTGCTGCAATCGTAGTGTCCTGACAGGCTGTTAATGTTCTCCAATATTTTGACTCAGTAATGGCGGAGACATTATTAGACTGTTTGAAATCTCTATGAAGAGATACTGTCTATCAGAGTCCGCTGAGACTTACAGTAATGGATATAAGTAGCAGAACGGTGAACTAAATTGTCCATTTTGCTCTTATCATTTTGACATGTTTTCACAAAAAGACTGGTAATTATAACCACGGAATCTGTTCCCATCCTTTATCCTTTCATGTGAACTAATCAATGCCAAAAACACTCGGTTAGATCACAGTCCCAATACTTGACTGTATCAATGCCAAATAATCCATATGTTGAGGCTTAAGAAGCTACTTTCCAATCGAAACCTGAATCACTTCTGTTTCTCGCTTCCTACAGGGAACAGGATTGGATTTTGAGGATGATGGGCACTAGCCCAGTTCAGGTGTTTGGCTGCCCTCTGCACTATTTCTTTAACCTTAATTTACCTACAGGAGGATTTGCTGATCATGCATCTTTTTTTTCCAGCTTTGTCCTGCTTTAAATTCATTCCTTCTCGCTTGGGACATTAATCTGACCAACGTCCTGAAGTGTTGGCTACAGAGCAGCTGTCCCAGAATTATTCAGCCTTAAGTGCCTTGCTAAAGGGCACCTCAGTGGCAGGAAAGGGTTGAGGTGAGACCTACTAGAAGGTATAGGTGACAGTGGGGTGAGATGGTATAATCCAACAGTGGACTTTGCCACAGGAGACGGCTGTTCATTTCCCAAACCTAACCAAGAGGTGTTTGTGCTTAAACCTAACCAGACCTTAACTATAGTGTTGTCACATCATAAAACCATAAAATCATTATTTTTTAACAGTGATCTGTAACAGTTTTGGAAAGCATAGACAAATGATGTCCTGCTGATTACTGCTGATAGAGGCGCCAGATTAGAAAATGTTCCTATGTGATCAAACGACATATTCGTTTTTTTTAATTTGGAGGACTTGTTGCTTTTATTTAATGACTTTCTGTGGTGCCTTTTTAAAATTCTGCCCAATTAAGACCTAATCAAGGTAACATGGAGGACTGATGTCCTGATAGTTGTAAATTGTTTCCCCCTGAAAATTTGTTTTGTAGAGATAGTAAGCGTAAAAAAAGTGACATGTTGTGTCCCCACATCACTAAATGAAATGATATTGGGGTTTATCAGTGGAGGGAAAACACTAAAAAGATGCTCTTAGATGTTCTTTAATTTACAGTTTACTCTCTGCATGCTTCTTGCACCATCTACAGCATGATTGGATCAAATGAAAATGTCAAAATCTATTTTTCAGTGGGCTTGTTCTGTTTTATAGCACGCCGTTATATTTTAGCTCTGTGATCTGTTTGGGGATTCCAACCACAGGATGTTTCGGAGGAGCAGACACAGAAGCGGAGCTGCGCTCTTCTTTAAAATAGGTTCCTGATGGTTCCTGATGCTATCAACTGGGGCTATTGATGTTAAAATTGGACTGCCATTTGGTGAATATCAGACTTCAAACTAACTTTAGCTCAATGCCTTATGTAAAATGTGGATACAGCTGGTGATAAGTGAACATCACACAAATTTCAATACATTACTTGTCTAGTAGCACTGCTTGCACTCTCACGTTTGCTGCTGAATTAAATTGCCAGTATAGTGCAGTTAAAGAATATATTGCGGGTTTGCCTGCACTGGGCTGTGATCGACACAGTGTAGTCACAACAATTTGGTTGATTGACCCCCAATCATCTCCAGCAATGTCATATGAACAGAAATGTCACATGTGGCACATTATTTCCACATTTTGCAGGTAGAATGATTAATACATCAAGATTAATCGATTCTAAGATCAGCTCCCAGCAGCTTGTTGCTCCGGCCTGGTCGTGCATTCCAATGAACGCAATTAGCAGTGATCATGTCCATGTTGATTGTTGCTGTTTTCTGCACTTTATACAGCTTCAATTTAATTTGCACCCTGAGCACGCGTTACTTTTCTGTAACCGCTAACTCATAATAGCAGTTAATCATTATAAGTGCCTGTACTTGTAGCATTACTAATGTTCCATATGTCCTGTATATCTTTCAGGTAAATAGGATGGAGCAATTATCATATGCACAGTATTGACCTGAGTTATCATGCATTCACAGTACCTGCTGAACACATGCTCTGACTCATTAACCTCTTCCACTTTGGAGTATTATTTTTCCCCCTTCATGCTAGCTTAACCATGTCAAGCTAGCATGACATGGTTGGTACCAATGGATGCCTTAGGTCGTCTACTTTCATATGATACCAGTATTTTCACCGTAACTTTAAAACTGAGCCGGCTACAACTTCTGAAAGACAGTAATGTCAGCCGAGGATGCCTCGGGGAGTGGAGCAATGGCAGACAGCAACTGGTTGTTACCTGTTGTAGCACCTAATCAAGTTTTTAGCCCCCAAGAACCTGCAATTACCATATGTTTAACCACGTCCCATATATAAACCAAAGGATGCACTGAAATCCAGCATTCAAAAGCACTTCTCATTCCATGAAATTTCTGACACCAAGTTAATTATTTTGTGTTAATTGCTTTTTCAATCTGATAGATTGCTTTTGGAACATAATGGATGGATGGCAGAGAATTTTAATGAAACTGGTCACTCATTTTGGAAAATCATCAAACTGGCTGGCACACTTTCACCTCCGCATCCGTACTTCTCGTCCGTTAATAGAAAAGAGTAATCATTCCATCCTGTCTCCTTATTTGTTTAATGTGGTTACAGTAATATACCATCTGCTTCTCTGCTTTTTATTGCTGTAAACTACAAGCTCTTGCATTTACACAACACAAGACTCACATATAGAATAAAGCCCCTCAGGAGCTCACATTTAGCTGATATAGTGCAGACAAACAAAGATCAAACATGTTTCTGTAGCTCTCATTTGTACTCTAATTTTTAGAGTTTGCCTTTGATATTCTACTACAGATGAAAAATCTCTTTTTGCCCTGTGGTTGGCATGTCAGGTCAGCCAGCTAACGAGGCACTGAAGGACCAGCTAGGGGTTAAAGATTCGGCATTATGGAATATGAGCATTGTCTCGTCTCACAGTTGATTTTGCAGTACAGTGATTCAGTGGAAGCATGAACTATCACTGCACCGCCAACTTTTTCATGTGATGACATTTCATCATTTGTCAACATGCCATTTTGAACTGCCCCTTAAATTGATGTCACAACTGGAAAACTTCTTAAATACATCCGTACATGTTCAGGCCCAAATCAATGGAACAACCTTAGAAAGAACCTTGAAACGAAGCGTTAACAGCAGGCTGAAGCCCTGGCTTTTGACTTGCAGGCCACATTTTTACATGCATTCACCTCATGTTTTGGAACTTCAACCATGTTTAACATAGACATCCGACAATAGAACAGTATAAAAATATCAAGTTATTCAGTTACTTTTGCAGTTTTGTTATCCTTCCTATGGGTACAGAAAACATTATACCCACCAACTTAACTGCTGAGATCTGGGAAAACAGAGTCATGGCTGAAGAGATGGAGCAAGAAACAAGACCAGTCAGACGATCAGACAAGTTTTAAACAAACCCACAAAGTATAACAGCCATCACAGTTTACAGACAAACGTCTTGGTTAAACTTTTAGCTACTGTACTTACTGTACTTGTGCACACACACAGTTTTCCTGTGCAGTGAGGGTTGATTATAGACAAATAAGGTGCACTCACACTACCTCTAAATAAAGTGATTTAGATAATCTGGCTTAACTGTTGGCTTCTTTACAGCCTGCCTGCTTGTTTAATTGCCCCATCAGTACTCATTGTAGAAATGTCACCACATTCCTTAATTTCAGTGATTACTTTGGTGAGAATGAATAAAAATTATCCCCAAAACAGTAAATCTTGCTCCAGAGATTGCAGAAGATTATTTTTGAGTGTTGAATTGTCAGAACTGTCAGCTCCTAACCACGCCTCACTGTTTTTGGATATTGCTATCAATGCAGAACTAGAGGTTGTAGGTGTTGTGTTTTGTGGGTGGGGATGGAAGTAGAGGACCTCCTCTCAAGTGTACAAGTGTGACTGTTTTCTGTTGATTGGTGATGATGATTGGTATCCTTTATAAAGAGAGAGCTCACTGCTGTCACACATGCTTTAGGGAAGGCTTCATGCTGCAATGTGTCAGCAGATTTGTCAGCCTATTGATTGTGAATAAATTCATCTTTTTGCTCTTTTTTTTAACAATGGAGCGCTGCCTTTTATCCTGACTTTGTTCTAGAGAATATAGAGTTAGTTTTTTTTTTTTTTTTTTAAAGGCAGAGCACCTGACTGAGTTTCAGCGCAGGAGAAGTGAACCTCTTATGAACTCTTGCTCCTTTGTGTGACTGCTGGGGCTCAACTCCAGCCATGCTGCTTCAAAAATGGTTTCAGTCCAATCTATGCCGAAAAAACAGCCACTAAAAAAAGTGCAACTCACCGGTATTTCTCTTCCCAGAAGTCTTTGAGAAAGGCTGTGAAGATTACAGAGACACATTAGATATGTGGTGATATTCAAAACAAAAACACTCTATGATTACTGTCTGGCATCTCAGCAGGCACCTCTGTCAGGCAGACACGATAGGAGGACTACAACATGAACAGTTACTGAGGGAATGAGATAATACAGACACAATATGATCGCACATATTAGAGGCTGCAGCCACTGAATGTGCTGTGATAATGGAAAAAAAAAAAATAGACCCGAGAACCAATGCACATGCCATGTACTGTAGCCATGGACTTACAGTATGAGTATTTGTCCTTGCATGCACACAGAGACACACAAACACTTGATGATAGACAGAAACATTGACAGGCACATACACTAAGCTGCTCAAGGATCCAGTCAACCCCCCAAGGATCACCCAGACCGACCTGAATTCATCCAATCCCTCAATTGCCACCTGTGTTATCACCCAATCAATAAACCCAGGCCCTCGTTCAATTTGACAAGCATCTACATGGGGAGAAAGACATTCGCTTAGCACCGGCAGGTATATGATATTGACCGGGGGGAGATAAGGCTTAGCCTATTCAATCATGCAGGGGAGATTGGGCCAGTGAGGTTTAGGGCTGGAGCCAATCCAGAGTGTCTGCACAGCCACTCGAGCAAAAGGCTGCAATAATGAAGAGCGCTGAGGAGCAAACAAACAGACAAATTTGTCCTTCCCATTATGGGCAACACGTGATGCAGGGCAAGAACGAGTGCCTGCGTGCCTGTGTGTATTTGTGTGTGAGAGTAAGTGAGACAATGGAGGATCAGGGAATGGCATTGCATGTTTTGTAGATGTGAATGGGTACGTGGGGATTCTTGACTGAGCAATAGATGATTGTTTTTTTTATGTTATTAATTTAAAATGTCGTGTGAGTGTGGTTTGCGCAACCCTTTTGCCACACAAGAACATTGATGTCGGACGATTTTGCTAAACCCTGGATCAGTGGCAACAATTTAAAATTATTTATAATTTCTGTTCATCTCAAAATTATGGCTTAGGTTAGGCACACAGAAAAAAAAGGAAGGGAGCCGTGAAATGCAAAAAAATGAGAGACTTTAATATGCTCAATATGTGCACGAATACAGGCACTAAATGGCATGAAGAACACAGAAAACGCTTGGATCAGCAGCTACACTGGAAGCTGGATGCTCTTCCTCATGCAGCATCAAGGGGTTTATGCTAACATGTATCTAGAAATAGAGAAAAGGCAGGGAATGATGTGGTAAATACGTGTGTTCTTCATGCCATTTAGTACCTGTATTCATGCATATATTAAGCACATATTATTTGCTGCCTCACTACATAAAGGACAAACTATTTCCGGTATTGGCACTGGACTGTGCAGTAGAATCGTCCAATATGATGTGTGTTAAATAGAAGTCAAGGAGCACAAAGATGGACATTAACATCCTGAGCTACTGAAAACTTGACCATGCTACAACTGTTTCTTATTTTGGCCTCTTCAGGGGCGTATGAACCTGGCAGTAGAGGTGTTTAGTACGTGTACAAACAAATCTTTATCAATGAATTTCCAGAGTGAACTGACTCCTGAAATCACCATTTGCACAGAATCAGTATCTTTTAGCAGTGGAGCTCCCCTCACTCTCCCCTCACGGGATTCACACTATGTTAAAGCATATCAAAACAAAAACAAAAGCTGCAGAAACAACCATAATCTGATAACTCTGTCAAATAATAGGGTGTGGAGCTATTAAACTTATGTGCAGTGCTTGTATAGGCTAGTTTTGCACTGAACTGGATGTGACAGCTTGGAATAGCAACAGACTGAACATACTACTGAAATGAAGACAGTCAGAATCTGTGCTGGACGTAGGGCCATATGAATGGTGATGTGCTCACCTCACTCACTACATACTGAACTACATTTGAACAGTAATGTGTTCACTTACTGACGTATGTACTGAAGGGCATTTGAAAGGTGATGCGACCACCTAGCTTAGGGAAAAAAAAATAAACAAATGATCAGTGACCACGAATCTTTGAACTGAACTGAACCAAGTCAAATCAGCAAAGTAATTCCATTCCCACCTCTACCTGGCAGCAATTTCCTGTTTGCATTAGTTAAACACAAACAAACTCGAAGCTCTACTTACAAGCTGCTACAAATGCTAACAGGAAGCGTGAGTCAAAGGCACAATATGTAATCCAACATCCAGGAAAACTGTGGTTGGCAGTGTTAAAGTGATTTTTTATTTTTTTGGTGGAATGAGTCACTCTTTGGCGGTTCTATTTATTCATCGGATTTACCTGAAGTTACAAGTCTTCTAATAGGAGCGCTCTCAGTCAGTTGTGTCCTGCCAGAGAAACATGAACAGCAGCAAACAGTGCTGAGTACAAAAAACAAAAAATTTTAAGCCACAGCGTGACGAGGCTTTTCGTAATACTGATTTAATTCATCACTTCATTGCATTGCTTACTGCTAGGGTTTAACATTTATTTTTAAATGTTTTTTAACAGATTTGTGGTAAACCTCGAAGTAACCAGGTTTTGAATCTGTTTTTATTAAGACTAACAGTCTACAGCCATGCTGGTGGTTCTGTGAGGCTGTACAAAGGATTTTGTAGTATGAATTTTTAATTCATGTAAGTTTTTGTATGTCTAAAACTTTCACAGAGCCTAGAAAAGCATTATGCGCGTGTGTGGCATCATCCCAACGTAAAGTCTGTGGACTAAGTGGGACAAACACAAGCTAGAAAACTTTTTTGGATAATTCATCCATAGGTTGCACTTTGGCACATCGGTGCTTTGAACTAAATTCTAATATCAGCACACCAACATGCTCACAATGACAATGCTAAAACACTGTTTAGCTTGTTCACTATCTTACTTTAGCGTGTTAGCATGCTAACATTTTGTAATTAGCACTAAACACAAAGCACAGCATCGGCTTGAATTATTCATTCATCCTGACGGGAACGTGAATGTCCAATTTCATGGCAATGCACCCAATTGTTGTTGAAATTAGGAATACTGAAACTATAAAATGTTCAACATCTATAGTTTCCCGTAAATTAACAGCTTAAAGGTCTATTTTCTTTTAGAGAGACGAGAAGAGTCTTTACACGTCTTTGAAGAGACCAGAGGGGGTTTTGGACCTTGGCCTACTTAACAATGACTGTAGGTGACACTGGCCTTATCCGTATGTGGGGCTTGTTTGTCGGTCGCCTGCTGGCTCGTACTCCCCGGAGCTGCTGTCCTCTGGTGGACTGCCGACCTCTGCTGCTCACTGGTGACAAGAGACAATTGGCAGTAACTAGTCCCAACACCTCTAGCCCACCCGCTTGCGTGGGTACTTTTCTTTTTTACTCACACAACTGGGCAGAGCTCTCACTCTGCCTGTTGTCTGTGTTGTGCCGTAGTACTCTGGGTGGTTTCCTCTGTAGTGTTGGTGAGCCACGGTTCCCGTGTCTTCTCCTGTCATTTCTGCTTGTTTCTCCTCTCTGAATTCCCCTGCATGCCCTGGGGGGGAACAGCACTTTGGGGAGACTGGGGAGCGTGACCCGGCCTGCGGTTCCTGGTAGCCACGGTGGGGCACCTCCTGGGCCTTCTCTCTCTCTCCCTCTTCCACTGTAATTCTACCACGGTGTGCCCATAGGTGCACTGAGGGAGAGAGAGATACTCAAGCTGTCCATGACAAAGTTTCCTACACCTGGTTCTTACCCAGGCCACAGGCAGGGCTAGAAGCTGCTCCCCATCTCTGCCGTTCCTCCTCCCGACATGTGCTCTCTCTTCTGTTTCCTTTTCATACGATTCCCTCCTCTGCCGTGTTACTTGCTTTAGCCTTTCTTTCCGTGTACAGGTGTCTGGTCCCTCCTTCTAGGTGTGCGATTGGTTCCTACGGCTTGTTGATTGGTTAACAACAATGTCTATCAAACGTAAGAGCACAACCAGGTGCAGATATGTAGTGGTAATCACATGCAGCAGCAGGAAGTTAAACATGCATTAAAACATTAAGCAACAGCAGATTTCAAACTTATAGCATAGCACAGCAATAAAAGCAATTTAAAACACAACATAAAATCATGCAATATAAAATAATCACAGCAAACCATAAAAAATATAAATATAAGAATACAAATAAAACCAATACTTCCGCCGTGTGACACTAGCGCTCACTTGGAATTAAACATTGAAATTAGGCCTTTACACAAACATGTCTGCACACATGTACATTCACACCAACACGTACACACTTGCTCATTGAGATGACACTCCTCTAGCAACCCGAAGCGCTAAAGTGTAACTAGCTTATTTACTGTAATTACTTTATTATCCAACATATACAATAAGTGTCCACACACACAAAAACACAAACACACTGCTGTCAGCTTGCATATGTATGCATGTGAGATCCTTTTCTCTCTTGCAATCTTTGTCTTTTACTCCTTCAATCTGTCTCATTTGCTATATCACTTTCATTTCCTCTTTCCCTCCCTACGTGTTTTCTTTCTCCCCCCACCCCCTTCCTTACTCTCTCTCCCTATCTCTCTCTTATCTTGCTGATTTCTGACAGCCAAACATGGCCCACAGTCGTCTCAGCAGGGCCCAATCAATACTAAGTTAATGAGTCACTTTAGAGGTGAACGAGGATTTGGTGTGCGTGTGTGTGGTGAATGTTCAGGCAGCTCCAGCAACTGTGTACAGTTGTGCATTTTATGATCCGATAGGAGGGTTCAAGATAGGATTGTTTCGATATTATTGATTTAAGTTATTGATTTAACTTCTGTGTCTTTATTTTTAAAGACACTGCATTCAAACTGCACACCACCTTATGCAAAAAACGTACAAACCGATGAGTTGAGTTTCAAGAACATTTAATTTAAAAAAAAAGGTTTTGGCATGACAAAGTTCAGTTGTTATAAAACAAAAAAATAATCAGAAACTCCATCAGCTGCTTCAGGCTCTTAATCCATCGTTATAACACCTGACAATGTGACATCACCTGTAATGGAACATGTTCTGTTACATCAGCTTGACCACCTCCCATTTTACTCACGAACCAGACAGTTTTTCTGTCACAATATGGCTCTGTGATGATCCAGCATTAACAGCTGGGTCCCCAAATACCACTACTGACGCTGCTAAATTTCTGTCCGCTGATGTCTGACAGCATGACTTGAAGCTCTGTGTTGCAGTTTTTCTTTTGACTCTTGGGTGACATTTTTGTGAATGAAACTCGCCCACAATAAAGCAGAACAAAAAGCCTTATATAGCAGTTTGGGGATGTCAGTTATGCTAACGATAAAATCTCATGACTGCGTACCTAGTCCAGCTGGCTTTGACTTTTTACTTCTACATAACAGGAACAAGTTGGCACTCTGATGTTAACTGTTACAAATTATCAAATCTCTATTTACATTTATCTTTCTCTTTTTATCATCGAGAAGCTGTGACTTGTGATAAATAATAAAATTCACCTATTTCCAAGTAAAACCTTAAGTCAAACTGGTGGTCATTTTTAAAATTATAAACAGCAGAATCCTATTATTCATTCTCACAAACACAAATAGTGACTTCACAACATCCACATAAGCAATAAATATATCACATTAGGAGTCATTTTTCAAATATTTCACATCTTATTTCTGAATATAAACCCTCCATTTTCTGCTCTGTTGATCCTCTTGTTGGAGGTTTTCAAAGAAGCCCTCAAATTTTGAAAGCACATTTGCAGAACAGATTTACAACTGCACCCATAAATACAGCTACTGAACTGCTTTCTCCTCAGAGTTTGACTCCTGACAAGTGAACTGGAGCAAAGCCAAAGGTTCAGTAAGGGCCATTTGTTTAAATAAGACTGTGACACAGCTGAATGGATAGTTAGATAATGATCTGGGCTTCAGCCAAACTGTAGAATTAACTGAATGTGTGTAGATGAAACCAAGTGAGGCATACAGACTTCCACAGGTAATTCGTCTCTTCCTGATGTCTGCAGATTGCATTTCCTAGCTGAAAGTGTACTGTGTTATCAGAGGATGTAGACTGAAAGCAAACACGTCCTCACATCTTTATGTCTCATTACTGGAAAATTAATCAAATTTCAAGTCAAGTCAAGAAAAAAAACTGTTCAAAGAAAAGTTTCATACAGAAAAAGGAGAAGAAAGAGAGCAGATGACCGCTATACAAGAGCTGCCACAAGATACTTTTGTGAACTCATTGTTGAGTTATCATGTACTCTTAAGTGACCACCACAGGGATTGCCATTAAAGCCTCATAGCAAAAATGAACTTTCATTTTTAAATATCAGTTTTTATTAGTCAGCTCGTGTGTCTTCACAGAGCTGGAGTAACCCTGCGTTCTTATATGCATTATGAATGAGAAGGAGCCCTGTTATACTGTCTGGCTGAGATAGAGGTCATACAGTAGTGGTCTGAAGTGCAGACTCAGGAAAACAAGCCGTCCCCAAGACCTTTCAGTCACTATTAAAGGAAACCTCGACTTCATGATAAATGTCTTGCTTAATGGACCATCTGTAGCTATCTTTCTTCAAAGGCAGGTCTGTTACTTCCTTCACGTTCCCCTCTTCACAAAATCACAAAATGAAACACAGGGGATATGTTCAAGTTATTTTGTGATGAAGTGATGCAATTTAATAACCACTTCCCCACCATTTGTTTTGTTTACGTCTACTACAGTCACTGATTTCTTACATTTCCATCGTGCCCAGAAAATGGGCATGAACGTGAATTCTACTGTGTTAACGACATCAATGACTCATTCGAGACAAAGCCATAGTCCTTTAAGGTACGGTCATATTTGTCCTATAGCTACAACAAAACAGCCTTGCACTAAAGAAGAAGTGGAGTAATTATAGACTGTTAAGTGGCTACATGTCTCATACCTGCATTGGATTCAGGCATGACTTGGCATAAAAGCGCAGGTGTTACTAATACCAATACTGGGGTGTTTGAGCAGCTAAAAGGAATTCGGCCATCGTTCATTTAATTAAATACAACTGTGCTTTTCCTCATGTGACATGTTAAAATGTCTTTGTGAAAAAGGCCTATTTGATTTTAAAGTAGTTCCGGGAAGTTTGTCTTCTTGTTGTTTAACAATAAGTAGTCCAACTATCAACCAAACTGCAGCATCAATGAGTCTCACCAAACTCTGCAGGCAGCTCAGAATATTATCCACAGGCTAACAAGCACTGAGGGGCGAATTCACAAAAGGATTGCGTGGCTTTTGTGGCTGCTAAACCTGCGCAAATGAGACAAAAAGAAACCATGTAATTCACTCCTTTGTATGTAAATCAGATAATACACATTTGGTGCAAAAACGGCCCCTTTCTATGCAAATGAGCCTCATTGCAAAAACAGTCCGATTCACAAAGACCAGCGCTAATAGCCACACGCAGTTAGAAATTATTAGCATCTTCAGAGAGTTGGTGGTAACCGAAGCTCTCTCTCTCTCTCCCTCTCTCTTCAAATCTTCAAGCTTGTGAGGCATTGAATGATATTGAATTGATATTGAATGATATCAAGGGCGAAATCTTCAGTCAGATATTCGGGGGGATCAAGTCGGTATAGGGTGGCAGGCTTATCTTGAACTTTCAGCTACTTAAAAATGTCCTGAAAGTGCTGATGGAGCTCAGGATTCATCCATAAGGGCTGCTTTATTACAAACAGCTCCACCGTATAAACCTGGAATCTGTGTGTAACAGCTGACCTGTGTAGATGTGTAGCAGAGCACAGAACATTAATTACCGTCAGATCCTGACCGATCCGGTGTTAATGAAGTTACCGCTGCTGTGCCGCATGCATAAATGCGCACAGCCTCTTTCTCAGTTTGGAGAGGCTCTTATTGTTTCAGCTGCTGCATGATGCTGCAGCCAGCTGTGACACACAGCCAGCTGTGGGCAACAAACAGAACATCAGTACTCATGTTTCTGGGAAATCCCGGATACATTCAGTGACACCTGAACGACATTATTGTAAGATTCAGACAAGTTTCAGACCTGCCTGAGTCACATTAATAGCTGTATATTTCAGTAGATTATGTTATGCAGTAGATGTGAAATACTGTGTGCGCATCTCTGCTAATTAAAGACACGCAATTTGAGGCTTTTGTGCTCTCTGCAGTTTTCATTATGGACCAATCTGTGTGCTGAAATGTGGAGAAAAGCCTGAAACACTGGAAACTGCTATGCTCACTCAGACGTAAAACAAGGGCAAATTGCACTCAGCTGCAAAACTTTATGGGCATGTTTGCGCTGTCATATCATTAGCACAGTATCTTTTGTGAATCGGAGCTTGAGACGGGATAGCAGTTGCAAATGATGCGTAATTCGTGGTGCTATCAGCAGCCACAATCAATTCTTTGTGACTTTGCCCCCGAGTGTGCTGTGACTCTGGTACAAGAACGAATCTGACAAGCCCCCAAGTTATTCTTCTGCATAGCAATACAGACAGGAAGTGTCGACAGCAGCAAGTAGGTACCGGAGCTGGTATTACCTGCAGCAGAGTTGAAGCAAGCAGCAAGAAAATCAGGGTGTCTACAGCTACATCAAGAGGACAGATCCCATCTGCAGTGCTGAAAGTAAGATAGATTTTATAGATAGATAGATAGATAGATAGGTTTTTTACAGAGGTTGTACCACTTTTTCAGGTTCTAATGCTTCTGTCTTGATTGCTGGCAGTTAAAAAATGTGAGTAGGCACAAGAAGGTGAGGGCTTTAGGGCATCTTCAAACCTGCACTGTTCAGTCCAGTTGAATCAGACTCTGGTTCGTTTTCCTCCTTGGTGCAATTTGTTTGGGCAGATCTGAACACAGCAATCACGTTTCCACCACAAACGAACTCTGGAGCATTTTTTTTTGTGTGGTGGGAATGTGATCTTGATCAGACCCAACTTTAAGGCATACTGGGATGCAAATTAGCGAAATCAACAGTTACAAGCAGTTAGCCAGAGAGTGAATCGAGGTCCGACCTGGACTAGTGCAACAAAGAACATTGCAGTTTTAATATTTGGCAGATAGGACCTTCTTCAGGACCTTCTTCCTGTGTTTACGTTCTTGCTCCCACCCCAGAAGCATCTGACCAATAAGCAGAGTGAACGTTCTCACCTGGCTTGTATTGATCCATTTTTGTTTGCTTGGATTTTTCTGGGTGTGAAAAGGAACCAAACCATTTACCAACATATCCACTGATTCAGACCAGAGCAAACAAACTATTATATATTATACTACACCCTTGGTGATTGTCGCGTATGAGGGTGTTGCTCATTCCTGGAAGCAGTAGGCACGAGGGAAGACACAGTACGTACTCGAAAAGATTTGTTTGTTGTTGTTTTGTTTTTTAATCACCAGCACTATTCGAAATTATTTGGAACTGACAGTAAAACCTTACATCCACTGCTCATGTTGTGGATTTCTTAAATTTCTACCTGTAACACTCTGTCACGGCTGAGCTGCAAATAAACCAACAAAGAAAATAGGTTTGTCTCAAGTGATCTGCGTGGAAATCACACCTGTGACATCAAACTGTGTTACCTCTTACTTAAAAATTGTCACCTTAAACAAGGTAAGTTCTGACTAAATGAGTTGCCATGAAGGGTTGCCAAGATCTTCTCCAAATTCCTCAATTTTGAACGAACAGCTTGCACCGGTCTCAGATAATTGCTATTATCATTAACTCATGCCTCATGCTATTTTGCCTCATTTCCTGTAACTCTGCACTGTTAAGCAGTTAACAATCTGACAGTAACAGCATGGATGTACAGAGTGACTTTACTTTTTACATTGCTTGAAGCTTGTGCTAGACTAACATGATTATATAAGATGAGTAGCATTTATTGAGGTATCAAACATTAGGTGCATTTTATGTTGTTGATTCTTTTTCAAAGACAAACTGTTTCCCTCATTATGCAAATGAACGTGTTAATGTGTGAAATGAGACTCTCTCTGATACTGACTGCAAATCATTTCTCATTGGTACTTTGCTTTGGCTCGTTTTTTTTCTCCACAAGGTGGGCATTACAGTAAGTGCATACTTTATGCTTCACTGTCTGTATGCTTACAGTCATCTTTTGCACATTATTCAGTTGTCTCTGGGATTAAGTGAAACAAATGGAATACATATTCTTAAAATTTCTAATCTGTATTTCTAATTTCCACCAACAAGTTCTTCTTATTTTGTATTTTGTTTTATTGTCTTCATATAGACTCTCACAAAAACGAGAGCAACCGGTCTGTGAATTCTCTTGCCCCTCTCTAACTCAGGGGGGATGAAGTGAGATTGTAATCTTAATCTCTCTGATATGTCACACCGCCACAGACTCCTGTTCATGCCTCGCTCCATCCAGCTCAATCCGGCCCCGGGGATCATATGATAGATAAGAGGAAGAACAGACAAAGGGGGTTTAACCTCTACAGATGCAGTCCAGGAATTCCTGTTTGCCTTAATGTGCATCATCCCCATGTCAGGAGTTTCACTGGATAGTGTATGAGGACAAATGCTTTACAGTGAGACATATGGGTGGGTCACTTCTGAGGGTCTCATCGCCATGTGCTCATGATATCATACAGTAACCCGCCAGAATGGTCGGTTCTGCATTTCTAATACAGTCTCTCTCTCTCTTTGTGTCAGACAATGTGAGAAACAAAGAGTTTGACCAAGGTTTGACCATTAGACCACCTATGCTTGCAAACTAAAGCATAACTAAAGTAATATTTCAGCATTTTGGCAACACTTATTCCCAGCAGTCCTTGTCTGGCTCTGTCCAAAGGTATAAAAATTCACCAGCCAGGATGTCTAAAGCTCACCATCCAACACATTTAATCTTGTTTGTTCAATCTGCTCAAAAAACAAAGTGTAAAATGAAATCGACAAGTTATGTTTTACACGGGGTCAGACTATTTCCTGGCCAAGCACAGTGACTTCCAAAAGTGTCTGCTGGATGGCAACGGTGCTGACGACTCAAGATTATTAAAATATTTCATTAGTGGTATACTTGACATCACTCAGTAATTATCAAATATAATTGTGGCATTCAAAACTGGTGTTGTATTCAGTGTTTACAGCTGCAGTCATGTCTGACAGTGTTTTGATATCTAACTCACAGCTTGCGATTGCGATTTGAAATTCATATGAAAGCATCATTGTAAAGTCTTCCTCGAGGGTTTTGCAAATTTGTTCAGTATAAATGTTTCTGGCATTAACTTCGATTTTCCACCCAACAACTAAAAGAATTGCAAGCATAAAATTGTTTCACAAATGTAATGTGGAGATTGAATAGGTCATTAACTCATTTAGAGGTGCTAAAGATAAAAATGTCTAATTAAAAAGCCTATTGTGATCATCATAATCATCTATATTTCTCAGGTTTGAGCAGTAACGCTGCAGAAATATCAGCTTTCAGGAATAAAACAACATTGCCACTGTGTGAAAATGTTGGCCGCACATGAATGCACAAACACACACAGACATGGGTCGAGGTACAAAAGAGACTCCCTCCAGACATACATGCACACACAAACAATTACTGTCTGTCACACAATGTATGTACTGTAGGGCCTGACTGCACAGTATCTACATGATTCATGAAGTGTTTTATTCCACTTGGACTAAGATTAAGGTGTGACCCAGTTTTGTGCAGAGTCTGTTCACTGCTCAGTCCTCACATTTTCTTTCCATGAAATTTAAAAGTGTCGCCAACAATCAGCGGGGCTGCGGGGGACACCCTTTAATATGGGTAAACTTTTATCCAAAATAACTAATTTATCCTATTGTACAAGAGTCGAGCAGATTCTTTTTTTCACAAATATCCCAAATCTAAATAAATCAGTTTTTGTCAGAAGCACAATTGAATGATTCATTTTTCAACTGGGACATTTTAATATTGCAGGAGACATGTCGCCCATTATGCTTCATCTATGCTTCAAAAGCATAGTAGTTGATTTAAATATTTAACTCCGTTGACCCCCCCTACTTATGGTAGGCTGGTATACATTGGATTAAAATGTCTAGAATTATTAGAAATTGCAGTGTAGACAATTAGTAGGCACCTGACTGCTGGCTAAAAATATTAAATATTAAGAAGGTATAGGAGGCTGTTTGTGAGGGTTAGCCATTGACCATGAAATGGTGTGAGGAGGGGACAGCTCAGGTCCTGAGCTCAAATCAGTACAGTGGCTACTGAAGAGCTCTACCACAGTCATTTGGGCTTGTTTGACATCTTAACAGATTTCCCAATTTTTACCAAATTATGCACATTAAGCAGCAATATGTTTGCAGCATTATTGTACAGACTGTGCAATGCTATCTTTGGATTTATGTTCTGAAAGCAGCAAAACTGATACAGTATGTGCTTTGAGGCCCTGTCTGTCTGTCTGTGTGTGTGTGTGTGTGTGTGTGTGTGCCAGTCTGCCTGAGCTGGGCCACAAAGATTTCTAATCAGGGATATTACAGGCCAAACAGCAGTCCCTGTTCCGTTGCATGCTTGCCATGCAGCTTTTCCACCAAGAAAGAGAGGCACAATGTTCCCTGTGCATCATCTTTTTTTTTTTTGCTTGCTACTGTAGGAGAATAGCAGAGAGATTTCTAAGAGTAAACATTTTTGCTTTGTGTTATAAGAAAAGGAAATGAAAGACAATGTGTGCGGGAAGCAGAAGGAACAAGAGAAAACAGCATCACAGACTGCTTTATAAATTATAGATTGTGTGCAGATGTGCTGACAGAAGATAAACAGGTTAGATTTTAATCCAGTGATTACACCTAGAAATGCACATTTATATTTTGCTGTTATTAACATTGAATAGCAACAGTGATACATCATATCAATATATTACAAATTATATATCACATATACTTAAAAGTATGTTTAGGCTCCCTGTGTAAAACTGTTTGATGATAAAGAAATATCTCTAATTTGGATTTACTGTGGAGGGTCTTACTTCCATTTAGATTGAAGAAATTGGCCTTTAAAAGCTGTTATAGAACTAAGTGAGTACTGAAAGTTTCATTGTTTCATTCTCATTCTGTCCCTCAGACACATGCACAGTATGCATAAATAAATCATACTTTATTCTTTACTTTGTTTGTGTCTTATACACCATGCATAATAAATAATTTCTACATAATTAATTTATAAATAAGTACATTTTTGTTCAACAGCAATCTTGTGTGGGCTTGTGACATTTGAATACTGAAGTAAAAATTCACACACATTTTACAATTTTAAACATTTTGCCCGGGATTAACAAGGTTAATGTGTCAGCAATTAATTAAGTGTCACAGTGTTTTGAGCTTGAATTTGTCTTTCTCTCAGTGAAGCAGGTCTGGAGATCAGACAGCACTTTTAACTCAGTTAAGTTATCTGAACTCATGATTACAATAAATATTAACACAAAAATTAGATATTTTATCTTTGGCACATCCACTTCGCCTCAGTTATTATCCATTAACTTTATATGCAATTGTGCCACCTTTAAAATTTGTTTCACGTTCTTAAGGCCTTTACACAACAGGGGCGTTTTTTTTTCGCATATCAATATATTAGACGGTTTTTTTTTCGGAATGAGGTCGTTTTTTCTGAGCTGAGAGGCATCAACCAATCACATTGTGCGAAACGGACATCAGGTAAGATTGTTTGTGTTTCTCATCACCCTGTATTGTATGACAAAGGACAAAGGACATGGAGACCCCCTGTGTTTTATTTAGTGAAGCATAATCTGCACAGACAGCTGTTTAAATCACACAAATATCCTGCTGTTTATGTGTTTTGAACTTATTAACTGTATCTACACTGAGGCTCCCAGTCTGTCTGTGAGCTTGTCTGTTTCACTACAGGCTGATTCCCCTCACTCATTACAGTGGGTGGGGAAATAAAATCAACAAATCAATAAATACAAACACTGTCGATTTCTTCCTGTGGAGTAAATTTCTGCTGTCAGTCAGCCTGGTGAAGGCAGTTTGGGTGGCCGCTGTCCTGTCAGCTCTCCAGTAGCTGCAGCTGACAGACGGCTGCTTCTGTGGACAGAATGCAGGTCGGAGATCATCATCACTGGATGATGTTGACTCCATCATTTTTTTTCTGAAGAATGAGCTGGTGCAAATTCTTTTGTAAATTCCTATTGCTGCCGGTATGAATAGTTTTGATGCAAAATATTCTCGGGCAAGTATTTCACATTTTTGTGTCATTTATTCGTCACGTCCCCGGTGTTTAAAGGCATTAGCATGAAAAATGTTGCATGAGCAAATTGCATGTGAGCCTGGCATTACTGAGGAAGAGTGACACTTGACTCACTTTCCTCTCATTCTCACCTCAATCCACTTAGCTGTCTTTTTTCCTCTGTTTCTCTTATTACATCCAGTATCTTTTTCTTTTGCTTGTTTTTCCCCCTCATATTCCTTTCTTAATTCTCTGGTTATCTTCCTCCTTCTACCTCGATAGCTCTCCCATCAGGCCTCATGCTGGGCTTTGCTGAGGAAGTAAAGTGTTGGGTCCCATCTGGGCTAGATATAACTAACATCTGCTAGCTGACTCTCCTCCCTTTCTCTCCCACTGTCTCTATAGCTGGCCATTATATCACATAACAGACATGCGGTGCCATTAGACGCCCGCTGCTACTCTCTTTTGACAAGAACCTCCCCCCACATACTCTGTCTCTTTATGTGTTTTTAGTGTTACCGTTATTCTTTGATAGTGTTTTCCCTCTCCAATTTTACTCCTCTCACACTTCAGCTCATCAATCCTTTCTTTCAGTCCTTCTTTTTTCTCGTTTCTTCCCACACGGTCGTCCTCCGATTATATTATACAGTCCCAGTGTTGCAGCTTGTCATCTCACCAGCTTGCTGGCGCAGTGTTTTTTCTTTCTAACTATTTAGTTAAGGTTATGGATCGATCGTGGTCATTGTTAAAAGAAATTAATGCTGACAGTTAGGAGGAGACAGGATGTCTCCTGTGTCAAAGTCAAACAATTTGCTGAGCTCATCCAACCCAGCACTCCTCTTAGAACATTTTGCAGCGCTATAAAAAAAGCAAAATCACACTACCTCCACCTTTGCTCCTAACACGGCCGCAAGAGGTCCTTGTCAGGTAAGCATAAACATAGGTCATCCACTAGAAAGTCCATAAAATAAAGAGTATGAGATGTACGTAACTTCAGCACCCCAAGTTTGAGTATAGACGGAGGCCCCCATCTCTATCTCCACAGCAGATGATAAAAACAGCACAAGGGATCAGAAGAGAGAAAAATCAATAATTAAACAAACTTACTGCTGTTTAATTGGTTGGGTGTTCATGTGCAATTTGTTCAATAAAAGCATGTTTGAAATTATTCTTATTCTTTGTTCAGTGGGCATTGGTTATTCAGTGTTTGGGGTCTATGTTAGCAGTGTAAATTAAAGTAGAAAGACATAGAGCAATGACATATGCACACTTCAATACTACTTTATTTATCGCAAGTCATATTGTCATCACAATATTGAACGATGTTATTGCACACTGTAGATTTTCCTCATATCATACAGCCCTAAAACAGTCTTCTACCTTTAACTTTTTATCAAGCAACCACATATTTTCTAACGCAGTTGTTCATCTTTTGTACTGAGGATTTAAGGGGGAGAGTTTCATGCCAATCGAAGGTTGTAGAAGAGCTCAGACTGGGAGTCATGTAACATTGTCTATGGGAGAAATGAATCAGATTTTTACTTCTGGAACCAGAGGTGCCCGGGATAGCTCCTCCCATTTCACAACTCTATATTTTAGGGAAACATAACTGGTGAAATGCAAACTTGTGTCTCTCCAGCCAGAGGACAGCTGGACTCAATGTTAACAGTGAGCGTGCTGTCTACAGTTCACTGATGTCACGTTATTTCAGGGTTTGAAGTCTGCAATAGAGCTTATTCACAGCTGACATTTGACTTGTCATAGCAGGAGAAGCATAGGTGGAACTAATAACATTAATAATGGCACCAGGGTCATGAATGTGTAAAAAACTAAATGGGATTCAGCCATTATTAATGTTATTAATTGCCCCTGTGTTTTTCCTGCTTCGACATGGCAAAAACGCTGTGAAAAAAGTCTATATTTGAAACAATTAACCTGCACTTTTATTTGGGCCCGGCGATGTGCGAAGTTGCCTGGAGCAGCCTGTCTCCTCAATAAGGGACAACACTTGATAGCTTGATTTATTTCACACGTAACCATGGAAAACCAATTCTGATCCTGTCTTCTCCCCAGTCCGGCATGTTGTGCATGCTTCACACGTGTTACACTGCACACAAATACCCTTCAAAACAACAAGGAAACAGACTGGAACATTAATCAGACTTGCTGCAAAAACTGTAAATGCTCCTCCCGTTCTGCTTTTTTCTCTGAAAATGTGATTAGAGAGCAGAGCCCGGAGCTGACGATGGAGAAACAGGTCTGTTTACATGTTGTTGTTTCGGTGGTCACAGCGTGCATTTCTTTATAGATACACTACACTAGATATACTATGTCCAATCTGTAAAGGGGATAAGATTAGGCTTTCTGTGTATGCACAGCAGGAACCATGACAATGCTGTTAGGGCATAAAAAGATGAAGAACCAGCATGGCATTGCATGTTGGGTAAGATTTGTGTGTCTGCTTGTGTGTGTTTTTTGGGGAGGGGCTTAGACAAGGCATGAGCTGTCGTTTAACCCCTCAGTGGTATAAAACTTATTGTGTGTGACAGTAAACTACTGTTTGTAGTTATTAACTCCACAAATCTACCCATCAATAATTATATACTCAAGATATTCATAAAGGGATTTTTTTGGGGGGGTAATCAAGGATTTAATGGATTTTCTTTGCAGTTTGATGTCTTTTTAAGAGGTAAAAAAATCCTTACAATCAAATAACATAAAAGCTATCCCTTACTTAAAGGACCTTACGGCTTTCATACTATTTGGTAACTTTTTTTTTTTTTACACCTTAACCTTAACCTGAACTGTAAAGATTAAAAACCCCTTAATATATTATCATCATCCATTAATTAACCCAAATATCTGATCATTTAGCCAAAATCTGGGGTAAACCTAAATACCTAAATCGTTGTAGTATTATTGATTTGCACCTGAAAATATTTCAGACCCCCAATGTAAACCAAAATCCCAATCATAAAAACAGTTTCAAATGATAATTTGTGGATTTGTCAAATATTTTGAATTAAAGGGTTACTTGGGTACCCCTTAAAATGTGTTGAATATGTTAATAAGGTGATTTTTAAAAATTAAGGAGTTTGGTTGGTTGCATTTGCATATTAATGGCCAAATAGATCTCTGACTATCATACCAAACACCTTGCTTCAGGTAATTGGGGTGTTTTAAGGGGTAATTGGGGGTTGATTAAGGGTATATGAGGGGTTGTTGTTTCATACTGAAATGCAGTTTTATCTGTGTGTTTGAGAGCGCTCGCACGTGCATTTGGAGCTGTTCGACCATCATGAATACACAGGCTCCAGAGGAAGCAGCTGCCCCCCTCTGGGAGGATTCCTGCTGTTCATGACATTATCTCCGTGGCTGGTTGTGTTGCAGAGAGGCCAAAAAGTCGTGCTCTGCACCACAAATTTGCAATCTTATTTGGTGGGGTTTTTCTGTTATGCAATTAACAACTCGTCCTTGTGAAGACCCAACAGTGTGTGTGGTGTGTTTGTGAACAATTAACTGTCTCTGCTTTACATAAACACACTGAATGTGGGCTGAGCTATCACCACATCAAAAAGGTCTTAAGTTGCTGGTTTAGCTCTTTGAAATGAACAGGTATTCTACTTTGTGTGATCCCTGGCCAAATTTAAGACCTGCGCTCTTCGGATTAGGGCACTCTATAGTATTATTTATATAAACAATAAATAAATGATTACATGTGATGTGAAAGGGGTTGTTGGTAGTGAAAAAGATATGACTCAGCTTGGCAGCTCTATGAACTTTTCAGCCTCTTTTAGCTCCAGCTTTACAGCCCATTCAGTACTTGGTTTAGTCTCACTACTCTCATCAACCTTATTTCCATCAGCAGCGGGCAGCTGTTTTCTGATGAACCCACAGAACACTACCAACAGTGAACATAGTGGATCATTGAGCAGCTAAAAGGCCAGATATCTTTCTCAGGAGTTGTTGGAATCCAAAACAGAGCACAGACTTTTATGTTTCCCTCTGTCCCTCTGAGTGGCATGCTTCTCCATGTTTCTAGATCTAACTATTTATTTTTTGTGATGATTCATATGTATTTTACTTCATTTTCCCCTGCTTTGGGGGGAAATGATGATTATAACATAGAGTAGGGTGTTTGTGTGTGTGTGTGTAAAGTGAAGTGGGCATTTGGTTCAATCTGTTTGTTGTAAAATGAGTCTCATTACAAACAATCTGGATCTGAATGTACAGTAGTGCAGCAGAGCACCATCAGGGAGAGCTCTTGCAGCATTGGCCCTATAGCCAACAAACCATTTATGTCTCAGAAGGTTGTACCTCTTGGCAATATTTAGTCCTTTTCAAACACAAAATATGGAGATTTCTTACTGCACAATCTGGGCTGAATTTCCAAATAAACCTTTGAAGTAATGCAGTTTAACTATTCAGAAGAACCACCTCTCTCCACTAGATAGTGATTATAAAAGAACTGCCCTGTAGACTGCAGCTCATTAGCCCAAACCCCTTACAATCCTTTTTACCCATCTCCTCCTCTTCCATTGAATGACTGAATTTTGCTCTTCCTAGCTAATTACCTGCCCACCTTTCCACTCTGCCCTTGTATTCTCAGCTCCATCTCCTTCTTTTTTCGGTTCCTCCTAAATCACTTCCTATTCCTCCTAGTCCTTCATTATCCACCTCTGCACGATCTCCTTCCTCTTTTCTGATCTTTGTCACCATCCCTCCCTCCCATCTTCTACCTGTCCCTCTTCCTTGTCTCAGTATCCTCATTGTCATACGACCAACCACAGCACCATCTAGCTACCAAAACACCTTAGCTGAGGCAGTATCACACAGAGGTCTGCAGATAGAATTCAAGCTGCTCCATCTCCACACTCACTTGTCTGATATCTGTACGGGTGTCTGGTGCTGGTCGTAGTCTTATCTTTCTGTTGCTTTGGGTCTCACCTGAATGTTTCGAGCTCCAACATTAATGGTGGCACAGCTGTTGGCTGTTGGAGGTAAACGTATGTACAAATTCCCCCTACAAGTCAAAAGGCTTCACCCTGCTCTGAATGCTTCATTTGCAACATTTTTTCTACCTTGCAGATGAGCTGATGTCAGCGCATGTCCATAAATGGCTGTCCGTTCCATAGCCTTGGTTACTAAGGTTGTTGCTAAGGTTTTTCCATGTGTTTGTGTTGTCCACTCTCATATTTCAGATCGGATTTCGGCTCGAACATGTACGGATATATTTGAGAAGTGGACATTTCAAGTAAAGAACGAGAAAAAGTAGTGAAATCCTACTATTAGTTTGTTTCATGTAGCCTCCCAAGTGGCTGGAAGTCGGCCGTGATGCAGCTTCTGGAAGATAATCGATCAGAACAGAGCGGGCTCATCGGGAGGGGGGCCTCAAAGAGACAGGAGCTAAAACAGCCTTTTCAGACAGTGGCTGAACTGAGGGGCTGCATAAAGGACCAGTATAAGATACATAAGAAGTTGTTTTTTTTATTGTAAATCATACAAAGACATTCCAGTACTGTAAAAATGATCAAATCACAATTCTGACTTTGGGATCACCACTGGATCAGGCCTATATGTTTGCACATTGGTGGCCCCAAATGCCAATAACATTTACAGTGTATTTGACACTGTAAATCTCATCACATTTTAATATTGTGTAACATGGTGTCAGTAAGAAGCACACTCCTCAGTGACTGTCTCTGTTTAATGTGACAATGGCAGTCACATTGAAGTGTTGAAGGTGAAAATGAAATGAAACATTAAGTTTCACTTAAAGCTGCAGGACTTTTGTTTCCCCCTTCTGGCAGTGAGGATAAAGGGAGGGCGCTCGACTGTGATTGCCTGACACAGGCATGCAGCACGCTCTCATGTGCGCCACGAATGACAGGCACACAGAGAGGGCCGGTAAAAATGTTTTGACAGTCCACCGGCCCAAAAACGTATTTTTTGACGGTCTACTGGCCCACCGGGATTTGTCCCAAAACAGTATGTCTGATAGCCAGTACACCACTGGCTACTGTTGCAGCTGTAAAACAGTGGAGAAATTGTTTTGATCACCACACAACCCCTGCAAAATGATTCATTTCACTATCAGAATTTGATCCATTTGATCCTATGACATTCAGAAAGTCTAGAAGAGCTGCACGATTAACAGCCAAACAGCCAGCGTGGGAATGTCGCCCCCGACATGAGATTTAAAAACTCCACATACTGTGAAATACAGAGAGATTTATCTGGCAGTGATAGGATAATCAACATTGTGTGCTCTCATTTGGCAAGGGCTTGAATGTAAGGGACGTTCATATATATGTAAAAGTTCCGCACTGCAGGTATAAAGCAGTCAAATATAATTGAAATAGCTTTAGTTGTTGCAGGGGAAGCAGAGTTTTGTAGGAGGTGTAGCTTCTCATCATGACCCACCAGCTGGGAATTCATTCTACCAACTTAGAAGTGACACATAAATTTCAATTCATCCCACCCTGTGTGTGCAGAGGATTTCACACCAATAATCACTGCCAACACTAGAATTTTATTTGAGCAATTAGGGCGAAACTCAAGGACACAGTTCTCCTCTTTGTTGCTGCCTCACCTTTTGGTTGAGGCTGATAAGAATTGTATTTTTATGTATTTCTTCATAAAATGTTGAAAACACCACCCCCAGTCCTGCAACGACCTCTGTCTCCCTGCTTCTTCATCCCTCACTCACCAGTCTTTACTTCTGCCTCGCTGTCCCCCGTCCCACCTCTTTTTCCTCTTCTAACATGCCATCAGCCGTGAGCTCCTCCATGGTTAACTAGCACCATCAGGTTGTGTTACCTTTCATTGTCTGCTAATTGGATTTAGGTGTTGTTAATTGTGTTCAGTGTTCTATCCGCTCACAGCTGCGCTGGCTGAGGCAGAGGGCTGTGATTACTCTCATGTTGCTAATTGTCACGACAAAGATACCGAGGCACAAGCAAGCTTTGGTAATGATGGTAAACACATTTGTCAATTTGTGTGTCAGGGTAAAGTGTGGGCAAATCAAAAAGGGTGAGGTGTGTGTGTGTGGATCTGTGTGTAGGTAGTGAGATTTGTCACAATAATTGGCAACAAAAACAAAACTATACAATTGAGTGATAGTTTGCCATCTTTTTCAATTGAAAGACAAAATAAATGACTAATTTTGTTCCTTAAATTCACTGTTGACCAAATTATGTTTAAATTTCTAAAGCTAATATTTGTCATCACATATTCTTTTGTGACTTGTACAGTTTTGGTAATTGATCATCATGGCGTCATGGGGTGTTTTGAAATATAAGTGCATGTGTAATTTGAAGCTTAAATGACAGGTCAGGTTTAAACTGTATATACTTTTATTTAAAAAGAAAGATACTTGTGTTTATACTGTATGAACTGTCAGAACGCCTTTTATGTGTACAGCTACTTTATACACAGTGCCGACACATCATGTGAGTTGACTCATCTGTAGAGACACAGTTATGTGTTTATCTGTTAAACTGCTGCCTCATTCTTTCTTCCACAGATGCAATTCATTTTTTCTCATATCTATATTATCACATGAAAATGGATTCATTCTATAGTGTAATGGATTTCATAGCAGCCATGACGGCACTGATTGGACAGTCATGAAACTGTCTTGACAGCTTAATTCATGCTGTCAGTTCAGAGAATGGCACGCTGATTGCATAATATGACACAAACAATTATGATCTTGTGCATTCAGCTGAAGCAGGGAGGCCTTGGTTTGGAGAACAGTGTGTTCAGTGAAGTTCGGCTTATGCTGACAGTCAGCCAAATGATAGTCTATTCACTTATACACAGCTTTGTCAACTCTGAATAGTCTATATGAGATGAGTGGGGAGAGATATAGATGGAGGTCTTTGAATGGCTTCACTCTCCACACTACAGACTGTAGTGTGTGTGTGCTTGTGTGTGTGTGTGTTTGTGATGTAAATCAAGTTAAAGTTGCCTCAGTAGAAAGACTTGTCATATTTTGACATCAGTTCAATTAAGTTCAGCAACAGCATTAATGATTATAATAATCTGTCTTGTAGGAGATTTATATTTCAGTACATGTTGATGTAAATTTAAGATTTTTTTTTTTTGACATTTAGTGATAGTTAAGATACAGACAGGAAATGCAGGGACAGAGAGAGATGGGGGTGGGGGGGTTGGGGGGGGGGGTGACATGCAACAGAGGTGAGAGAGGTCCCCAGCCTGAATCAAACTGCAGACTTTGTGATTATATGGTCTGGATCTCTCTAGCTCTGTTTTTGGTCTGCACCAAATCCTAAGGGAAATATCTGGCTCTTGAGCTGCTAAATGCTCCACTACATTCACTTGCTTGTCGCTAATTTTGTCTGCTGTTTGGCGGCGGGCAGGTCGCATACAGTGGGCTATTAGAGCTTTTTCATTAAAAACAGCTGCCTGCTATGGCTGAAAAAAAAAAATACTCATGAGAGTGTGGACAATAAAGTTGTGGGTCAGAAAACCAAAACAATGAGTTGAAAAATGCTATAATGTTCTGTAGAGTTAAGGGCAGAGTTGGGTTATCATTCTCTGTGGGTTTCTTTTCACATACATGTCATGTGATCCATTGATACAAATTACAAATATTGATTTTAGCTACTTTAATCTCTCTCATGTCACACTACCTTTTTGACTGTGTCATGACCTGGCACAAAGTAAATGAGTTACTGGTGAAGAAACTAGAGCATCTGACAGCTAAAGACTGCAAAACCCAGCCAGAGCTAAAAATGAGAGTGAGTTTTGAACTTAAACTTGTCAAATTAACAGAAACACGACTCCAAACGAATGCTAAATTTGTTCTGTTTCTGCTAGATGTGTTTGCTGCGTACTACATCTCAGCCATAATGACTTTAATGGTATATCAGGGCAGTTTTTCTTTGTTAGTCTTTGTTTTGGAGTCATTTCTTCTTTCTATTTCTTTCTATTCCTGACTAGACTGAAATGCAAAGCTATCTGAGAATGAATTGGTAGTTAATGGTAAAGTCACGTGCATTTTTCTCCAAGATATTACAGGAAATCTAATCTGTCATTGCAGGCAGAGAATGTTTAGAGAACCCGAGAGAAACAGTAATCGATGCTTTGTTGAATAAAATGTAATTGTTCACAGTGACATGGCTAGACTGCTTAAGTGCAGCAACAATCTTAGATGATCTATATATCTATCTATCTATCTATCTCTCTTCTTTCCTGCATCCTCCCACTCTTCCACCCTCCCTCTCCTTTTTCACCCTCTCTCCGTTTCTCTCTCTGTTCTTTATTACACTGTTTAGGGAAAAACAAATAAAACAAAGCACTGCATTACAGCTCTCTAATTACTCATTTGAAAGCACAGCCTCTCACAGTTTACAGGCCAAACACAAATAAAATGGAGGGAAGAAAATGTCCTGCATAACATGAACCACAAGTGCAAACATTACATCCATCTTGGGCACTGTGAGACGGCTGGTATAACTAATGTCTTTGTGTATGTGTGTGTGTGTGTGCATGTGTGTGTGTGTGTGCAGTATTGTACATTAGCAAATGCAGATGTGTTTTTGTGTGAGTGTGTGTTTGTGTAGGAGTGTATCAAGTAAGTATTGGATTTGGTACGTGTGTGCGCTTACAGAAATTGTCCATTTTTCTGTCTCATTGTGGATGCCACAGCGAGGTTGTGTGTGTGTGTGTGTGTGTGTGTGTGTGTGTGTGTGTGTGTGTGTGTGTGATCACCTAGAATAACTAATGTGTGCTGGCACAGGGTAAAACTAATCCAAACCTTAAGGAAATAGTTTAACATTTTGGGAAATACACTTATTTGTGTTCTATGCTAAACTAAGCTAACTTACTGCTGGCTATATCAGTGGTATAAATTTGGTCATCTAGCTCTCAAAAACAAATAAACTATTCCTTTAATCCTAAAGCCAAGTCTTAAATGATTGGTTCACCCAAATAAAATTAAAAAAAAACTCTGTGGTTATTTTGTCCAGTTTACCTGGTTAACTCACTCTCAGCAGTTTTCATTAGAACTACATTGTACTGAAAGATAAAGTCCCTATGACAACTGTTCACATTGTGTTCTGTGGATTATCCAGAGTAACAGGGACACTTGACAACACAAGAGATGTTGCTGTTATATTTTGTAAATGTAATTTTTAAATCTTGAGCGCCACAAATGAATTTCCATTCACGTCTATTGTATTGGGGTGGAGACAGTAATAAACCCCAAACTGTCTACTCTCTTTTTGGAATTATGGTGAATTGACCCTGAAGTGCTGAAACAGCAGTGAGACAGACATTTTCTCAGAGATCCACCCGTTAATAACTCCATATAATAGACATAAAATAGTTCACTCTATAGTGAGCTGTAAATCAATTGCGGTTGGACCACGGTTGTAATCAGAATTTTAGAAATACTGAGGTCATAAGTCCCCACAACAGTGTCTGAAAAAGTTTAAATTATTTGGATTTTCATAGTTTGCTATTTTCTGCATATTTCATTTAACAAATCCAAATGTCTCCTCTAGTCTCAACATCTAATTGGTACTCATAAATATAGAAATACAAGAGCACACATACACACACGCATAAAAACACACATTGATACACATGTAAGCTTGGATTTAAAATTCTTGTGTAGATCTTTGCCACACTTAATGCATCCACATTATGCACTCACGCACTCACACACACTACCGTGGCCGTCACAAGAGGTCACACATTCAAACATCAAACACACAGACTGTAGTATATCCTGTTATTCCTTCTTTTTTCTCTTCATTACTCATTCTGCTCTCTTCTTGACCGTCTTCGGGGCTGCTACCTCTTTCCAAACCCAATGCCACGGCTTCCCTGAGCCTGTTTAAGGATGGACTTTTTATCTAGTGTGGCCAATCAATGTGTCTTTCAAGTGATTTAGGATAGGTTATGCAAGGCACTCCAAATTGCCTGATGTTCTGGATGTGGGTGGAATTAATACAGAACTGGGGAAAAAGAGACCTCAATCTTTTTATCTTATGACCCATGTATCATTTGTCACGAAAATAATGAGAAGTGACACATGCTTTTACATAATCACAGCAGCTGTTGTTGTCCTAATTTGCAAATTTTGTCAACTTGAGGAACTTTTTCATTTTGAACAACTCTGGCTGAACTTTACCAAAAGTTCTGCACTATAAGTGTCAGTATGTAAGCCGAAACCGGGTATCCTTGTGCAAGCATTAGCTTTGTAGCATGTCTTTTTGTGTGGGTGTGTGTGCGTATTTGTTTGGTAGTTCTGTAGTTATGACTTCTAAACTGAGCTTTTTTTTGAATAAATTGCTTATCAGGACATATTTGGAATATAGCACTTTGGTGGCGACTTAAACCTGAGAACCCACAAAAATTGAGCTTTTGTGTAAATGTGTGATTAGATAAAAATAATGTTCAGGTCACGCTGGTACAGGTACTGTATTAGAGAGGAGCTGATTCAACTTTATGGTCATTTTGGAGGCTATTGAATTGTATTGCATCATACTGAGAGGTGTTTCTAATATTCAGTCTACCCTCATTGATCTAAATGAGTTGTACTCACATGTTATTAGTCTTATTGGTATGTGGAGTTACAGCATAGCTCTGCCCATCATCAACCTGCTGCGTAGTTAGCGTAATTATCAGCTTTCAGCTTGTAATACTGTCCGGTCAACATCCAAGCTGTAATTATTGTATAAAACTTGGTGCTTAATTGGCCTTTTTCATATTTCACATTTTGACATGTCACAGAATGAATAGCAAAGTAAATAATAAAACTAATGCTTCACACTTCAGTTTCAGGGTCCTGGTATAGTGTTTGCTGACTCGCTGTCACGCTGTCATGACTTGTCATGAAAAGAATAGAGCTGTCATTAATGTTATTAGTAACATCTGTACTTTTCCTCCTAAATGTCTTCTGTTAAAAAGGCCTATAATAATATTGAAGTACCTAAAGAGCAAAATATGAGAAAAAGAAAAACAAATATGGATGTTATATTAGTCAAAGTCAGACATTCAAGGCAATTGAACCCAAATGTAATGAATATAATGCAATATTGTCAATCCATTGTATTTAACCCTTACAATATGTCCTTTAAATATGTTAGTTAGATTGCAGGTCTGAAAGTGTAATATAGTGAATATGGAATATATATTTGCTGCATCCATCAAAAAAAAGATTTCTGTTCTAAATTGTAGTAAATTGCGTAATTTGAAAGCGAACAAACCTGCAATCTTGGTTGTAAGAGTCAGTCTCAGCTGAGCTCGCTTTCTTTCACTTTCTGTCATTCTCTCTCTGTCAGATCTTCTTCTTCTCTTACTCTTCTCGTCTTCTAATTTGCCTCTATTGTTCCTGGGAAATTAGAATATGCAAATGGACCGGCGGCAACAGAGTAGCCATGTGCCACAATCACACAGTGAGAATATTATTCCTCGTCGCCATGCTCTGGCTAATTAGCCTGATTTGATTGTTAATGCACTGCCAATTAGAGGTGGCAGGCGTCACTATGGCTCCGCTTGACAGCCCTCATTTAGAGGTGAGCGAGCGGCTCAGGCGAGATGAGCTCTGGCTGGGAGCAGGCAGGCTGTTACACAGACTGTCTGAGTCAGTTAGCGCTCAGAGAGAGTGTATGTATGTGTGTAGTCTGATCAAAACTGTCTCTGACTGTCTTTCCCTTTGTGTGTGTGTGTGTGTGTGTGTGTGTGTGCACTTGTGATTGTGTCCTACTGTGCTTCCATGTGTGAGACTTGTTTCATCCAGTCTGTATCTGTCATTGTGTTTTTGTGCCTTTTGCGTGCAGTTCTGTTTGTGTGTCTGTGAGTGTGTCGCGCTACGGTATCTCAGTCTCTTAGCAGCAAACACTCTGATTGAGGGAATGAAACGAGTTGGAGATGCATGTCATTCTAGACTATAATGCACTTATTGTATGTGAGGCACTTGCTCTAAGGCTTTTAGATGTTTTCTCACACTTTGCCTGTCTCATTCTATACGATCAGCATCTTCTCCTATATGATTTCTTCCATCCAAGGACATTAATGCATGTGTTTGTGTGCGCGCTTCCATGCATTATGTACCACTGCTACACTTTGAGATTCTGGTACTTCAGGGCAGAGTTTCTAAAAGACGAGTGTGGGATGGTGAGGGAAAATTTTGCTCTGTGGTTTGATGTTATATCATCAATCTGTAAAGCTCAGTGCTTCTAGGATTTATTTTGTTACTCTGTGAAATATTGGTACCTAGCTTTCCTTGAAGTGCCTCATCTATTTCTGATTTGCGTCGTCATTTGCTGTATTTTGCCAACTGATGTTCAACAAGCACTTGGGAACTTAATTACACGATACATAGACCAATAGCAAGAGTGTGGTAAAAGCAAGGCTGTGACACACATACACAGAGAGATCTATATGGAAGAATCAAGAGCTGAATGTCTTTCTAGTCTATTGAGGCTACTGCCAGCGGAGTCATTTGTATCTGTGCTTCTTCTACATGTGATTTTTCCCTGCATGATTGTCTTCACCTTTTGGGTTTGTTGCTAACATAAAAACTGATGTTAAGATGTTTGCTGATAATTTTCAAATGTTGTAATGTTGTAGAAATGTTTCCATTTAAACTATATCATAACTGGACCGCTCAACAAGGCTGCATACACTTGGTTATCCAGTGAAATATAAAAAATGCCCCATCAATCAACAAAATGTCCAGAAAGTGAATGTACAATATATTATTAAGAACTGTTTTTAACAGCAGTTAAGTGTGTAAGGCATTCCTGATGGACTGCAATGAAAGAGTAGGCAGCAATACAGATTAGTTTACCCTCATCACCTTGCTGTTGAATGGTTGACTGATATGATTTTCTCACAATATATTTTTTTTTAAAGCATGGCCATGTCGCCACCAGGAATACATTTCTTGTGATAAAGAGCAAAATTCTAACTTTGGTTCATTGAAAGAATATGTCACTATTTTTCTTCAAAAGCATATTTTGTTGTTAAATGAAAGTTGGACCACAGTTCAGCTTTCCCATCCATGACCAGCCGCGGCAATTTGTAGAGGCTGGACCAGGGCTGCAATCAGAATTTTAGAAATACTGAGGCCATAAGTCCCCCGAACAGCCGCCCCAAAAGTGTCTAAAATGTTTAAAATATTAGAATTTTCATAGTTGGCCATTTGTTTCATTTAAAAGTGTCAGTTTTGGTAAATTTCTCTGAAAATCAACAACTGCTTTCAAACTCAACACAAGTAACTAAAATAACTATCTCAGAACTTTGTCTCTATTTTGCCTGTAATTAGTAAGATATCACACAGGTGTTTCCGGAAAATACTTTTTTTTTTGTACTTGTATTTCCCAACATGAAGTTCTAAATGTTGTTTTAAAAAAAGATCTGGTGAAAAAATACTGGAGTCAAACATTCTTTAAATCCTCAAATCCCCTGAAAACATACAGAGGACCTCAGTGTCCTTAGTGGTAGCTACGGCCCTGAGCTGGACGTTATAGATGGAGAAAAGACTTCAGCATCCACCATCACGTCCCTCCCAGGTGCAGAAACTGACTGAGAAGATACCATTTTAACATCAATACTGTGTGTAATGATGGTTAAATGTCTGTGGCTGTGGGTAAACATCCGGCGAAGCATTCATAACATAAGGAAGCATTTTGACCGTGTGAGCTTGCAGAATGTAATGTCTGAGTGTCTCTGTGTGTGCCTGCGATGAACTGTTTTCATCTGTTTGCACCAACTGCTACGAGGACGGAACAAAGGCAGGATGCACGCCACCTCAACCTGTGATTCACTGCACACTTAAAGCAGCATAGTTGCTTTCTCCCGAGTTGGCAGGAAAGACTTATGGAAGCTCTCTGCTACTTAGTCTTCAAAATGCATTTCCTTATCTACTGCACTTGCATTTATAAGCATATGTTATGTATAGGGAGAAGATTACATACTGTAAACATCTTGTGGAAAAGAAATGACTCTGAAGTAACTTTATCACAGCTACAAACACTGAAAAAGTTGAGTCATACCAGGTTGAAAGTCAATTAGAGGCATTTATAAGCTATAAAGAGGCCAACTAATCAGCATGATTTTTTAAATTAATATCACAACAGCAATCAGTCATCTGTGAGTGTGTTTTTTGATCATTTGTGAACAATTTTGTTATTATGGAACTAGTTAGTTACCCTGCAGATTCACAGGGTAACAAATTCACAAACCTCCCAAATCTGAATTAAGATGATTTGTGACTGATGGTGGGCAGGTAGACTGATTCCCACTGCAATTTAGTTATTATTATTGTGGTCTACAATATGATATACAGTACATTTCTATTAAAATTAAGTGTTTATTGTTCCAGTAGTAAAAAAGTTAGTTATATAGTCGGTTAAACTGGAAAATCAGAGCGCTGAAACCAGGGGCAGGTATCATAATCAAGTAACAGTAAACTGACTGAAATATTGTGACAATAATCTGACCCAGTGCGAGTCCTGGAGCCGCTGAGAGCAGCAGGGGAGCAAACTGTCAATCACAGCTGTCAGTCAACGTCCACATGGCAGACATCAAAGCTACTATAAGGAGCAATCATTTCCAAAATGACCACCAGCACACGCATTAGAGGGCCCCAATTCTTCCGAACTCAGTCGCTGTGCAATAACCCTGTAACACCATAATCCCCATCCTCCAAAGTTGTGTTAAACTTGTTTGTTAACAAGATAACAAATATACAATGCATTATTTTGTTTTCCCGGTTTTCATGTAAGGTAAAAAAAATGAAAATGCATCAGTGATAGATAGATAGATAGATAGATAGATAGACAGATAGATATCCCCCAAAAATGTTTTTGAGTTTATTAAATACCTACAGCAGATTCCCCCACAGCAGAAACAGAGTGTCTGGAGATTTAAATATCAATGAAGTTACGCTGCTGTGCCTCATGCGTAAATGCACACAGTGTGTTTCTTAATGGGTTTACGCACTTACCGTTTCTGCTGGGGGAGGTGGTGGGGGTGGGGTCGCTGCAGGTATTTAATAAACTCAAGCAGATATCTTTCAAAGTTACCATCTTTTTAGTGCCAAATTCCCTTTTTTGTTATGATCCTTCCACTGCAGCTCAACAGGGAAACAAAAAGAGGGAAGCAGCAGAACTTCATTGATTATTTAAATCTCCAGACACGCCGACAGGACCGGTCAGGATCTAATGTTAATTAATGTTAATTAACAGTGTTTCCCTGCTGAGCTGCAGTGGAAGGATCATAATAAAAAAAGGGGGAATTTGGCACTATAAAGAAGACTGTAAGGTTGAAAGATATCTGCTTGAGTTTATTAAATGCCTGCAGCAATCCCCCCGCAGCAGAAACGATAAACGAGAGAGAGACATGCTGTGCGCATTTACGCACGAGGCACAGCAGCGTAACTTCATTGATTATTTAAATCTCCAGACATGCCGTTTCTGCTGCAGGGGTATCGCTGCAGGTATTTAATAAACTAAAGACTTTTTTGGGGGGAGGATTAATAGTCAGCACCCCCACACCCCTGACTGAAATCATGTTCCCGCGGCTATATCTACCTATCTACCTATCTACCTATCTACCTATCTACCTATCTATCTGGCCACTAGAGCCACTAGAAACGAGTCAAATTCCTTGTATAGGTAAACCTACTTGGCCAATAAAGCTGGAGAGAAGTTGACACTTTTCGAATGGGAGTCAGTTGGAGCCAGCATCTAGCGGCCATTGGTGGCACTGCACTTTAAGGTACTTCCGCAATAGCTTCAGACTCAAGCCGTCGTAGTTGCCACTTGGTCGGGAGCAAAGGTGTAAATAGTGCGATGTTTTTATAAAGAAAGCCACAAAGTCCACAGAAAGAGGAGGTTGGGGTTTTCGGATGGGTCAGGTAGGCTATTTAGATGCTAAGTGACACAGCAACATTCCTGTATTGTTGGAACTAAACTGCTTAACTCTGCAAATTATTCCTTTGACATTTTTTTATCCATGACAAAACAGCTTCAGGCAAGGACTGACCCTGATTTGTATGTAGCCCGTAACAAGACGGCTGGCGACACATATGCAGCGCGTGGCTAAGTGTAAACAAAAGTGTATTTAATTGCATCTGGATTTTATCTGTATAGGAGGCATTTGAAATGACAAGTGTAAATGAAGCTTTTACTTTAAATACTTTTTAGCTGATATATAGATCATCTGCAGTAAAATAAAACAAATCAAGAACTGATCCTGACAGTTACAGCTACAAAAACACTAAAGCCGGCCTGTCTGTTATTCACTGGCACTTAAAGGAGGGACTTCATATATTTTCATAATCCTTTCTTCTCTGTGGTAAAAAAAATCTTTTTATGTTCATCATATAATACAGTCTGTCTGCTGTTGGAGGGCAGGATGGCTGTAAAAGAATTTATCAAATGCAGGCGTTTAATTTCCTTCAGATGGATATCAGAATCTCTTCTCTTTTTTTTCCCCTCAAGATAACAGCAAACACTCTGCCCTAATCTCTAAATGCACATCTTGTTTTGTCCGCTGGAATATTTTCTGTCATAAAAAAGCCATGTAATGATGAATGATGAGAGTGAGAGAATGCCTGCAGATGGTGTTATCTGTGCTGCAGAAACCTCCATCACTAAATCAAATATCACCCCATTTAAACATCCCATTTATTCACATGAATTATGGCAAAGACCCCTATGGCTCTCATAACGTGGAGGGAGGGAGGGAGGGAGAGAGCGTGTCTGTAAATTACAGGTGGTGTATACCTGAAGCAATCTCTTTGAACAGAAGCACAGCTAATCAGACCAAATCTGACGTCGCCTGCAGCTTCACCTTCACCTGAGGACACGCACACACACACAGAGAGCTCATACAGAGCAGGTCAATCACAGTCCTGACCCTGCTCTTTCCTCATCACCTGTATGGTCACAAGCGCCTGGTAATGACTGAAAGAATGACTTTGGGGATACAAGTGGCTGAGATGAGGTTACTCTGCGGGGTGGCTGGTACTCTGCATTGAGCGGAGTCAGTTTGGGCGAGTGCACCTCACTCAAGCTACTCAAGTATGACAGACTGGGAGGAGACCTCAGGGCAGAACTGGGACACGCCGAAGGGACTACATCTCCCAGGTGGCCTTTGAGTGCCATGGGGAAATCTGCTGTACTTGTTGCCATCACAACCCTCATCTACACGTTGTTAGTGGTGAGAATAATGGACAGATTTATGCTGCAGTAGTGTCAGCAGTGATTTCACTTATTGTAGTTATGTGACCCAAATAGTTGAGTTGCTAGGTTATTATTAACTAGAAGTAAGTCAGAGTACTTTTACAATATACACCAACCAAAACAAACAAACAGAAAGAGACAGTTAAACCCCGAAAGGTTTCTGAAATTCCTTTGGTTCAGTAATTCTTTTGAGAAAAAAATCAGATTGCTGGGAATATCAATGGAACCTCCACTATCTGCAGGGCTGTTATTTAGAAGAAAGGTTGCTCTCTGCGATGCATCGAGCCAGCTATGCAGTAACTTTCTGCTTGAGCTTCAGATCTAGTTTTCTTAACATCCATACTCAGGTCTTAAAATAACCAAGTGTAGCTGTTTAAGGGAGTAAAGGGAGCACGTTTGAGAAAATGACTAATAACTAAAAAAAAGATAATGTGGTTAACTACTTGTGAATTTCTCCCCTGGAGATAAGTAACATCTTATCTTATATTACTTGCTCCACAAATAAATATATAAATAAATAATAATGATAATAATAATCTGAGTGCTCGCAAGTGTGTCATGTTGCCCCTTAAGTAACTTACTATGAGTCCTTTATTTTTAGAAGTGCATCTGTGAGAATACATGTAAATGTACCCCTATAGACTGAAGCTGTGAGGTTTTGTTATATATATACAAATATATACTTAATTCAAACAAACGAACAAAGAGTAATTTATTTTAAGCATAATAATGATTTTAAAAAATCTGTGCTTTTGCTTTTAAATTTGCTCCAGTGATGCTATCAGTTGATGAATAAATGAGGGCATTTTGTCAGTCATGTTTTCACTTTTAAGGTTAAGTAACACTTTAATTACCCTTGTGGCTGGGTGTCATCAAAGATTTTGGCTTTGTATTAAAAAGTGTTTGGCAAATGGCTTAAAGGACGTTTGGGAATAAGTGTGTTAGGATGAAGTGTTGCGTCATCTCTGTGATAAAGTACTCCTCTTAGTCTGTTAGTTACTTACAGCTGTGGAAACTGTGTGAGAAAGCTAAAAAAACAGCATCATATGAACTGATTCCTGCATGTAAAAAAAAACAGATCTGTGGGAAAAGTAATGGTATCATTACAGAGGGTCAAGTGTAATTCATTCAAGAAATCAGGTTTCCAAGCTAGTGTGGATGTTCATGACACAGCCACCCTATTCCATGCAAATGTTAAGAATTTATTATGTCCATTATAATGATTGTATCTATATGTCACACTGAATGTGGAAAGTGAGTCTCCCATATGAAATATAAACAGTTGTGGTTAACACGGCAGCTGACAGCTGACATTTTGCTTCTTATTATCATCTCTCATCCCTTCCTTGCATTTACCATCACCTTGGAAACAGACAGAGAATGACATGTAGCCTTTGCATCAAAACCTTTGTCTTTGTTTGCGGACTCCATTAAAATCATTCAATCTGGAGTCTTGAAATACATTCTGAAAATACTTAAAATATCATATTTACATTTTAATGAGTGAATATAACATAATTCGTTTTGAGAATTAACTATATTTAACTGAAAATGAAAATATTTCCTCACCCTACTTTATGAATGTTTTCTGATTCCAGCTACAAGGAAGTTGCTATTATATATATAAAAAAACTACATTAAACTAAAGATTTCTCTTCAATTCTCTTTAGTTTTTTCCAGCTACAGAAAGACAACACACATACAAACAAACCATTTAATGCCTCAAAATACATCTATTGTTCATTTTACTGTCCCTTAAGGTTCAACATGGGTGAGGGAAAAAAAGCTTTTATGTTGCCTGAAACCTCTCCATGGACAGGCCTGCAGGAAGTCTTACAACTAGTTTGTCTGACTCAGTTCAAAGACTCCGTGGATGCAGCTGATCCGTCCTATGGGAGCTGCTGTTGCTTTGAGTAAGTCGTCTGTCTTTCAAACCATACCACTGAGTTTTTATAATGTAGACTAAATGCTGCAGCTCTCTTTACCACCTCTTTTATCATGGAAAATTCAAATGAAAAAGTCCCATTTACATTTCAGATATCAGTCTTTTTATGGGAACATTTTCAGAATTATGCATATTTGCTTTTTGTCCAACTGTGAGATGAGAAGATTGAGCTTGGACTCTGTCCAAAGTTCACAAATACACCTACCTACATTTATAATGGCTCACACAAGCTAATACAGTGTAGCTTGTTTTAATCTGTACATGAAGAAAAATGGGAAAAACACATTTTCTGATGTGACGTAACAGCAATTTCCCGTGTTAAAGTCCAATGTTTTGTTGACCTATCCATCCACCCCAACCTCCCACCTACATGGACTTTGTCACTATATAATAACGTCAATATATAAACGTATATATTTGATCTGAAATATATCTTGTTTTGGGGCACTTGCCTAATCCTGTTGTTTTTCTTGAGAGGACAGTCTTGTTATCTTACAGAGAGTTGGGAAGTGTACATGTTGGGAAAATGTCTTGACAAACAACAGTTTTCTATCTGGCAACTACTTCTGTGTATTTCAGTTGCCAGATACAGTTGGTGAGCCTAAGATTTGATCTCTGTACGAACACGATGGTACAAAATCTGGCAACCTCACTGTGATGACAAGACTTTAGGATGATGTGCACAGTCACTGTGCCCAGCTGTTGTTTGTCAAGAAGTCTCACCACTTAACTCACCATGAAATCACAGTTTTTACCTACAGGTTAAATAAATGAGATGGATGTTCATTAGTGAGCTTTAGTGGTGTTGGTAAGCATATTTTTCACTTTGGATGGAGCCAGGCTTGGTGTTTTGTACCTGCTTCCAGTCTTTATGCTAAGCTAAAGTGATCTTCTCATCTCACTCTTGGAAAGAAAGCTAAACATCATGTATCCCAAAATGTTGAACTACTCCTTTACATATTGAGCTGATTCGTGGTCTGCAGACTTTCAGTGTAAGTGTAGTAAAAATGGATGAAGCCTGTAGCGAAACAGACAAGGGCTCCAGGCATTCAGCCATAGGCAGCATTCCATTAATAAACAGAGTATTTATTATGCATCCCTTTCTGTATTACAAACATTACATCACCAACAATGCTAAGAATATGTTTTTGCTTGGCTATTTTCTATCTTCATTAATAAATTAAAGATATTATTTTTAAATAATGAGGTTTGAGAAGGGAAATGATTAGCAGCTTTTCAGCTTAGCAACAAAAATGTAAATGAGCTTTTTTTAATTAGCATGCAGAGTAGGCTATTATTTATGTTCAAACATAATGTATCACTGGTTTATTTAGCAAAAATAACACTGTAAACATGATGTGTCTTTAATAAACCCACAGTGGGGGAAGAATATGCCTGTGAAATACAACAAGAGTCGTTCGTGCTGCATACCAACTTCTGCACGCGTGTGTGTGCATTTGTATGTGTGTTAATGAGGGCCTACTTATGTGTGTTTACCTGCATGGGTTTTATAAACGTGTGAACGTGTGAGTGTGCGGGTGTGCACACATTAGTCAGGCTTTATGTATACACCTCTGATTGAATTTTGGGTTTGTTCTGACTAGAGTGGAATCTGTATTTAACAGAGTGTTTGGAGAGGCACTCTAGGGGTGTTTTCACACCTGCACTTTTTAGTCCAGTTTAATCGAACTCTGGTTAATTTTCCAACTTGGTGCGATTCGTTTGGGCAGGTGTGAACACAGTAATCGCAGAGACCCTTTAGAGGAGGTGGTCTCGGCAAGGTCCCAAACAAACTTTGGAGCGGTTCGTTTGTGGTGGGAATGTGATCCGACTTTGATCCGGCCCAACTATTAGTTTGAGCTAAACAGCTCCCACAGCCAGGTGTGCTTTGCATAGTGGGATGCGGATGAGCGAATTTAACAGTTGCTACCAACTAGCTGGAGAATGAGTCGAGGTCAATCCTGGACTAGTGCAATGTAGTACGTTGTATTTGGCCAGTGGACCTCATTCAGGACCTTCTTCCTGTGTTTACATTCTTGCTCCCGCCCCAGACACTTATCTGACCAATAAGTGTAGTGCTGCATTTTGGCTTGCTTGGGTTTTTCTCAGTGTGAAAAGAAACCAAACCAAGGGGAAAAGGCACAAAGTTCACCAACTCATCAACTGATTCGGACCAGAGCAAACAAACTATAGGTGTGAAAACGCTCTAAGAAAGCTGAGAGAGAAACAAACAGAGAGAGATAAAGAAACAGTGGAAGAAAGAGAGAAAGAGAGTTGAAGATATACACAAGATGGGGAGCGTAACCGCCATCTCTAATGAGATAGAGTAGGGGGAAGACTCGGAGAACTGCGCAGCGGGGGGGTTGGGGGGAGGGTAGCCCGGGGAGAGACTGAACGTGTTGAACAACAGGGGGCCAGAAATAATTAGCTGACACTGGTGGCTGAATGAAATGGCCTCCTCTGCAGCTCCCTGAGAAACAAGCGCAAGGAAAGTTATCATAACACATGTTTACCACTATCGGCTAGAGGCCCCATGTAGGAAGACAACACAGGCGCCAACGGGACAATGCTAATTGTCATTTAGGCTAACATTCACCAGCATCAGATGTAATCCCAGGTTGGGAGATTTACCTGAGACGCAACAACAGGATAACAGTAGCAACAGTAACAGCGAGAGCTGAGGGAAGAGAAGGAGGAGGAGAGTCAGCGAGGTGTTTCTGGCTAAATTAATAATAATCAGATAAGGTTGTAATAATAGGGAGTGATAAAAGGATTTGACTTGTGGTGTGTGAGGCTGTGCACGGCAATTACACCAAAGGTACATCGACACAGGTGGGCAGAGGGAAGAACTTCCCACAATGCCCTCATCCTACGAAAACCATGACAGGAACAGAAAAATGGGAAAAAAGCATAATATAACATATTTGCCTATGATATTCACAATCCAAAAATTGTTGTGAATTTATTGTGAATTTTACCCCGGTGTAGTGAGGAGGTCATTCCGTCTTGCCGCTGTTTAAAAGCTGATAGACAAGCAAATTCTCTTCAAGTCTATCAGCTGTGGCCATGTACACTGACAGGTAGCAGCAGACTATCTTCAGAGCGACCAAAAAACAAGTTCTGCTGCTCTTTGGAGTAATGCCGACAATGAATCACTTTGAGCTGAATGAGTCATGCTCTAGCATTTACTGAACATAAAGAAAATGAGATGTTTTCATTTGTTTGTGTGGACAATAGCAAATGTATAAAGGTTGTACTATTTCAAAGTGGACAGACAATGATATGGGCGTTATGTTTATTCCTAGAAGCCTGAGATTGTAAGGCTGGGTTGGTGTTTACTTTTCTTTTACATATCCTGCTGGATGATAAGCTGAGTGGTGTCTGGTGTGTTAGCCTCCTGGAGTATACTGCGCCTGAGCAGGGGAGGCATACGAGACGTGGCGATGATGGCAGCGACAGAGGACTGGGAGGAAAAAGCTTTTTGGCCAATATACCAGCTTGCAGTTAGTGTGCTGATGCTGAGCCCTGCTGAGCATTGAGTAGTGCTGTTTTGGTTTCCCCCAGCTGACCACTCGCCACTCACCAGCCACACAAAGCTGATGCAGAGCATGGCTTCTATTTTAAGGGTATTAATACTGATAGGAATGTCTTTGCCTGCCATTTACTAACTATGTAGAGTGGAAATTCAAGTGTAGTCATATACAGTAGATCCCTCTCCATCTGTGTCAGTGTGTGTGACCAGTCATTAGTTAAAAGTGGTGATATTTCCTTTTAAGATGTTTGTAACATGATTTCTATACACTCCTATATAACTGGGATTGAATTAAAAGTCAAATTAAACATAGAATTTCAAAGTATGGCCAAATCATGTCTAATCTGAAGAAGCTTAAATATGTATATATGAAACAGGAAATATGAAGGGTAAACACTACATTTCTTCCCTGTTACTGTAAGAGATGACATAATTCAATAGCCTGTAATGAAGAAAAAAAACTGCAGCAAAGTACAGATTCATCACAGCTGGAACAGATCTTTGAACAATCATCATCGGTTTTCTTGGCTGCAAACAAAGATAATGAGGATCAGTCAGTGATATTTCAGTGATATTTCATACTTATTCTAAAAGGTGACAAAAATATCTGAAGGTGTGAAGCCTGAGATTAAGTATACCTCAAAATAGAAACTACAGTGTAGCCACAGAGTGCAGCTGTCCAAAAGTAAAAATAAAAAAAACACACACACAGATATATGGAGGAAGCGTTAAACTGAGCGTAAACAGAGTTCTCCCAAAATACAGACATCTCCATGCAATGATTAAGGAAACTAATTTCAGATCAGACTTCTAAGAGCATCAAGCTCCACAGCATTTAATGCTAAGAGGGTTTAAACTGTCTATTCATGCTGGTGTCAGAAAAAAATGCCCACACACACTTGCGTACATATCTGCATAGCTGCATGTGAGTATGTGCATTTTCAAATGATGCTATGCTTTTTGCAGGCATTTGTACACTTACACACACATTCACGTAGACACACACACAGATATTCAAATACTGGCACCAAGTTTATTGTCTTTTCTTTCTTTTTTCTGAATTTTGCCACTGCTAACTCCACTGTTGGCCTGAGGAGGTTTTTACCTGCAAGTAGTCCCCTATTCAATAATGAGACACGGCAAAACAGAAGTCCCCTGGATCAGGGCCGGACTTTACCATTAGGCAAGGTAGGCCACTGCCTAAACTGCTATAGATTTATTATGATGTTTAGATATGAAACATAAAATTATGTTACTATTCTAACTCATTAGACCCATAAAATACTTACAAAACGCCCACAAATCACATTAAAAAAAATCATTGTCAGTGTGTGATCCCCCCACACACTACAGAATAATGGACTATTCCATCACTGGAGGAGCTGCTGCGACCGCCGCGCACCTCTCTACTCATGTTGATAAGGACACAGAAACTCCTCAAGGTGAAGTGCAATTCAACACAACATCAAGCAGTGAAACAGAGTTATCACAGAGCGCATTTCAAAAGAAAAGAAAGAGGAAAAGAAAAACAATCATTGCAAAACTCCTAAGGGTGATTTTGGACGAGCAGGACCACAGTTACTAACAGTTTCCTGTTGCATCGTCTCACTTGTTAGATGATGGGAGCACCGACCCTCTTAACCCCCCAAACCCTCACGAAAACAGACAAACAGCCGTTTTGATTGGCCAAATCAGAACAGAGTGGGCTTATCGGGAGGGGGGCCTTAAAGAGACAGCAGCTAAAACTGCCTGTTTGAGACAGAGGCTGAACTGAGGGGCTACTCTAGTGGAGTCCCAGAATAAAAATATAGAGCTCAAAATGAGCATAATAGGTCCCCTTTAAAAAGGTGTGTTTTAATAAAGAGCACTTACCTGGCAAGGAAAACTATCGCAACTTACATTTTATTTTCATTCCTCTGACCCTCAGTTTTATCAATTATGACAACATTGTACTCACCAGTATAACTCAGATCGCAGTGGCTTTGCTTAAAAAATGGGTCAGATGGGTCAGAGCTGAGAGTAAAATAAATCCCCTGTTGTAATAAACTGTAGTTTTTCTTTAAAGTCACTCTAGAGTTATTTGATCATTTGACTTTGTGTATACACACAAAAACTGAAAACTGTGTTATTAGAATATTTAATAAGACTTAGATCTCAACTTAATAAGATGCTATAACCACGTAAAAATGTTCCTAAATATCACATAAAGCAACTTGTTTCTTCACCCTTACCACCAGTGTAATGTTCTGTACAATTTTTACTACACTTACTACACTAGACTACACTGGGAGTCTCCTTTCTTGCATACCGCAGCAGGTAATCATACTGGCTCGTCCTCCATTTACATTCTCCGTTCTCTTAAACAGCAGTAAGATAAAATGGACTAAGAGCTTATATCCATCAGGGGATGGGACCTACAGTGACTTTACTAGACACTGTGGGATCATTAGGGCCTTTAGACTTGATGGGATATTGTGTTTTTATGAGCTCTGTGCAGTAATCCATTAATAGGGCTGACATGCCATTAGGCTTTATTGATGTCCAATGCGTGGGCTCACATGAAAACACCATTATTTGTCATGATCAAAGTTTAACGCTGACACACAGTGATTTAATGGCGCCACAGGCTGCTGAGACCCTTGTCTTTAACCTTCAAGGACATCCAGGTTGATGAGATATACAAGTTGTACAGTCAAACTGACACAGCTTCAGTTTTTAGGTTATATCCACCAGCTATTTTCATGGATTATTCAAAGTTTTTTCAGCAGATTTTAAGTGTTCTCTTGGGCGCTGAAATGAAAATGCATTCTTTTTAATAACAATCAAGGTACGTTATTTCGTAGTGAACATGGATAAATTAGACTCCCTACTTAAATACTACAAAACAGCACATTCTCACTCCTGCCTGAAGTAGTGCCTCTGCCTTGAGAAACTATTTTCCTTTGGTTTCTCACTGCTGAAGCCTCATTTATTAAAGGAGGGTACATCTCTTATTTGTTTAGCGTTTCCCTAATGCTGAGTTAATAGATTTTTCACCACGGTGCAGTATTCCTGCAGAACAACTTGCTTGTGCAGACTTTCTTCGCTGCCCTCTAGGGAAATCGAATATGTATTTGCCATTCTCTTAGGATTTTAAAAGGGTTTAGCAACATTAATAATTTCTAAAAACATAAAAGAGGGAATGTGGCTTTTTTGATGTAGCGTAAGTACTTCTGCCAGATAAGCATTTGAATGAGTTTAGAAGTGTGAGTGCTCACTGGAAGAGGTTGAAGAAAGGTAATTGGTTTGCAGTGAAGACATCATGATCGGTAACTGAGCCAAATGTGTGCTACTGAAACAGCCGAGAGACAACAAAAAAAGGAAGATGTCCAAGGTTTTTCTGATTTCCAATAAAGGGAAACTCATTTGTTGACCTTCAACAGTGATTCATCCGAGGTTTCGCCTTTATTCAAAAGGAAAAGCAATGTTCTTAAATGACTGCACTTCAATAGCAATTCCTAAAAAACTATTTTAATGATTCACCTGAACACTTTTAAATCAAAAAAGACGATAAATCACGTTCTTCATCAAGAGCTATAAGGTGTCATATGACAACATTGGATAAATATAATTAAATAAACCCATGAAAAAAGCTTGGTAAATGTCACCAGTGCTCGGGATTCTGAACAGAGTCACCATTATTTCAGACTTTTTTCTAAAAACCTTCAATTTTTTAATAATTTTTAATTGTGTCTTCTTTGTAACAGTGCTTAAATGACATGTCATTGGCCAAAAGGGCAAAAAAAGGACAAAAAAAAGCTTTTCCATCATTACATCTCATGTAACGACAGGTCATATTGAACATACATCTCCTGCTCAGCATAATAAATCAGATTATTTCAAGGCTTGTCTTTCTAATTTGATTTTTTTTCTCCCTATATTGTCTCTGATCCAATCTTTTTTTTATCACATAAAAAGATAATCGCAGCTAGGAAACCAGGTATCAATCACCTGTCTGCAGTCATGCCAGGTTGCTAAGGGCATCCAAATGACACTGAAGCATGCTGGGACTTGTATGCTCCGTGGCTGCTCTGGGTGGCTAAGCCCTGTTGGTCAGGGTTAACTTCTAGACACCCCGATGACGAATGACAGTTATCTATTTTTACGGCTTGATATAGATCCATCAGCTTCCTCTGGAGAGTCCTCCTCAGCATCTCACTGCCCTTTGGAGGAGATTTTCCAGGTCACCAAGCCAAGGTGAAAAGCAAAATAATGCACATGAATGCTCACACATAACGGAGAGAACACACACTCACAGAAATGCACACAGACATCTACGCTTGCAGACGAACTGTGTCACACACAGCTCTCCTTCTTTTCTAGTGGACATATGGAAATGTCAGCGCTTCCCAAGAGACATTCGCTAATGTCAGGACATGTGGCTGGCATGGACCCGGGCCTCACGAACACTCTGTCCAGCTGTGTCGGGGACCGCCAGCCAACCCCGTACCTCCCCCACCCTTGTGGACCCCCCTCTGCCTCCACCCCAGGAGGGAAACTAATTGTGAGCGTTATTGATTGCCACGGCAGATCTGCACTGTCCAGCGGGTAAATAAGATGGATGGAGTTGTCAGGTTGTCATCAGGCAAGGTTTTTTGACAGCATGCCTCAGGGCGTGTACAACACAGTCCAGGTTAACTGAGGCATACACTGAGCAGTGAGGCGGCGCAGTGCAGCTTTGACTTTGGACAGAAATACAGGGAATGAAAGGTGTCCTACTTTACACGACAACTTGCACTAATGACTCACATATCAAATTATCTGTTATTGTCAAACATGTTTTAAAGCGTCAGTTGAAATAGGAAAAACACATTTTCTCACTTTAGCCTGGCAGTTTCTGTTCTGTTTTTGTTTAATTTCCTCAGGTTTTAAAATATCTGTCTCTAAGATTTCTGCCTCCGCGACAGAAACATGTTATTCTTGCTGTAATCATTCGTCCTGTTCATACTGACCATAAAGAGATCCCTAAGTAATGCACTTTTAATGTAAGTGACGGGGACAAAATCCATGTAAAAGCATATTTAAACATTTATTTGAGGCTAATAGTTAGATCAAGTCAATATCTTTAAAGTAACTGTGTTTTTAGTGCAAAATTCCCTCTTTTTGTTACTATTCTTCCACTGCAGCTGAACAGGAAAACACTGTCCAACAAGACTCAAAGAGGGAAAAAACCTGCTGCAATGTTTATATGGGCACCAGACTTATTTTAAGACAGCCATTAGTTACTCTGATATGAAAAGCCGTGCATGCATATGCAAGCAAGAAACGTTCTTATATTTGATTTCCTTTTTATCCCATGATGTAACTATGGAAACCAAATGTCTGTCTCATCAAAACAAACGAAGCAGTGAAGACAAAACCTACCTGCTGTTACTCCTGTTGCCGAAAAAAAGAGTAAGCAAAGTATTAAACGTGACCATGAATTTCTGCTGCATCTTAGCACTGCTAAATTAAGGAATCATAAATATGTTGATCATGGCTCGCCAACTAACACATTCTTGTGCATCATTGCAGCAGTAATCGCCTTAGATGAACTTTAGAGTGTAAAACCCCAACAAATGGTTTCATAAAGCTATTAAAACCGTATACATGTTATCAGCAGTTGCATGAATCAACATATATATTACTGACCACACTCCCACAGAATAATGTTACTCATTTTGAATGTGCATGGACCTTTTACTGCTATATTAAGATTCATAAAGCTTCTCCAAAGGCAGAGGAGAGAAGCGAATATGAAGCAGGGCCGTCAGTATTCTTGCACCTCCTCTGTGCTCACCAGACTTTCCAGATTGTGTGCAAAGTAAACAGTGCTCTGAGCGAGGATTGCTTTCTAAATGCTGTTGAGGATTTGAGCGATTATAAAGGAAATGAATATAGAGGAACCAGAGACTTAGTTGACCCTCTTCTAATGTAAGCATCCTCTCACCACAAGACAGTTTTCCTGATGCATTTAAATCATTCTGAGGATGATTTGCATTTTAAGTAATGAGGTGAGGATGGAGCTGGTTATATGGTTATATACATATAACATGATCGAGACGCACAACAATTAATGTCTGGAAAGCCCCCTCCAAGAATTTCAATTTTATGACTCATATACTGATAGCAGGGAGGAATAAATAATGACAACTATCTGGTCTACACGTAATACGGTCGGTGCTTTATGACCTCAATTCCCTGTGACCAAAATAGTCATTTTCCAATAACACATCTCTATTTATTTATTCAGGGTAGATTGACTAATCAGCATCATGCCCTTCCAGGCAATACTCTGCCTGTCATTCCTTCAGTTATGTGCAAATGCACCAGGGAGCGAGACTATGGCTGTTTTATTGCTGGTTACTGAGTATCAGCTGGGTATGTGTGTACCAGACCTTTTTGTCAGATAAATGCTTTAGATGATAAGTTGCGAAACCAGAAGCCTTCATCAGTTTTCCAGCACTTTCTAAGTTATGATCCCCAAATAGTGCATTTGTGAATTGTCAGTTTGTGCAACAGTCTAAAGGCGTGAACATACTATTATTTCATACCCAACTGCTTCATCATCTCAATCATCTGTTTAATCTCCGTGCCTGCCTGTTTATTTTTCACCTCTCCTGTCACCTGCCATTCCTCTTCTGCCCATCAGTTGTCCTCAGTGTGCTCCCGCTCTTTACCGGTCACCTGACTCCCCACCTGCCTGCACACCTGCTGCTTTCCTCATTAGTCCAAGGGTATATATATATACCTGCCCAGCAGCTTTAGCTTTTTGCCAGATCATATGTTGACTCTCATGGCATTTCTGTTGGCCGGCCTGCCTTTGCCATTTTTACTTATTTGCCCTTGCTCACTGGATACTTGTTGACAAAGTAAACCTTTTTTTAATACTGTGTGTTGTAATCCAGCATAATCCTGTCATAAAAAGAACCAGTTCATATGACAGGTTGTTGAACATCAGAAGGCAAAAGTGTTTATGGCTCTCCTAAGGGCCACACTTGAAAGGCGGGATGAAAAAAGCTGGCCGTCACATAGAGGGACGAGACGTGAACAGCACTTATTTTGAAAAAGTCTCTCCTGGAAGGCATTCATAGTGTTGTACTTGGTTTTACACCCATAGTTGTTGGAAAAAAAAGGGAGCTTGAGAGAGAATATCCAACCCTGCTTTCTTTCTCACCTCCAGACACCTGGCCAATTGCTGCATGAAGTAGGTGTGACTGTTGGATTGCCGGCTTTGGGAAAGTTACAGAAATTGTCGAACACAGCCCCCCAAATTCTGACATCAAAAAGGTGTGAGGGCAGGGGGTTTTCAAAGCTGTATGACCACCTGACAAAACACTTCTGATGGAGTATACCGACACCTTAACACTGTCTGTTGATTTTGCTTCTGGGTCTACATTTTTGCCATGAGAACTGTCACAAGTTTAGAAATCATGCATTTATTTAAAGCTACAATACGCAAGTTCTGGAAATCAAGCTAGTGCTAGCATGACACGCAAAAGCAAGTCCGCTCCTCCCTCCCCTCCCTCTCCCTGCTCCACTGTGCTGCACCCAGCCCATCACCTGCATCCTTGTGATCACGCACACCTGATATATTGATTTCTCCCCAGGGACTAGAAGCTCCCTCTCCTTTACAAGTATCAGGAGTTTGCTAGCCTGATGCTAGCCCCCCGCTCCCGACTTTGGCCTCCACTGGTTGGTTAAGTGCGAGGCTCGTTTAAAAACTTGAGAATATCTCTGCACTGCTGCCAGGCTGTTCAATGAGGGTCACCGAAGCCTTTGACAACACCTCTCCACACTAAGATATACTTTGGAGTATATTTCAAGTAAAAATATAAGAAAAAACAAACATACAGTAGCTTTAAGAAAAACAACAAAAAGATGAGCTTCAAAACACAAATCCATTCCAATTTAGCTTATTTTGCGCTGATGAACTGTATATTTACCATCTCCCATCCCAGAATATTAGTTTGCTCTCGGAAAAAAAAGAGCTCCTCTGGACCTTCCACTCCATTACTAAACTGTCAGTATGCCATAAAATTAATGTGACTGCCCATGATTGTTACCAACCACTAACACACCCACTGGTAATGTATGATAATAGATACTTCCTAATTCCACCCAGTTTCCATGTTCACCCAGTCTGTGCAGCTGAACTCCAGCTACATAACAAAAGTGCTGCAACTTTTGGTACTTTTACAACCCACACAGGTGCTTCGATAGATTTATGGACATGTAAAGCTACAGTAGGAGGAGTGTTTTGCTGCCATGACATCAGATAACTGCATATTGGCGTTCAGGAAACGTGGACTTTACATCTTCAGACTTAATGGGCCTTATGTTGTTTTTTTTTCCTCCTTGTAGAAAGAAAGGAATTACTTTCAGCATCTCTGTAATGCAGCATTAATTTGCAGGTGTCTGTAAATTCTGACTGGTAAATACTGTTGGTCCTGCCAGAAAGCATTATGAGTCACAGTGACTCAGTGATCACCGGTAATGGAAAAGCTGGCAGACAGCAGGCATTTATGTCAAGCCAGATGAGAAGCAGCTGTAGACACTTGGCCAAGGTTATCATCGAATATGTTACATAGGAAAAAGGTATTTACATGTTGAACTTCTACTCCCCACCAGCTCCTATTTTCTTCAAGAGGGTCCCACATTGCCTCTCTCCGCACGACAGAAGCCCATTTACAACAGAATGCTTCATTCTGCCTCAGCTATCATTGGTGGTGTGACAAAAGAATTGAAAGTCAACAGATTATGTTTACTTCCAGAACAGAGCTTATCAAAGCGTCATTAGGCCGCTGTGATGCTCCCTTTTTATATTTGCGGCTAATGATCCGTGTAATATCTGTCCTTTCCCCCCTGATGTGCTGTTTTCCATCAAGGCAAGGCTATTTGGAATACTATGTGTGGGCTATATGTGTGTGTGTGTGTGGGGGGGGGGGGGGGGGGGGGTTGTGTGTGATCTATCTTTCAAATGATATGAATGACCCTTCTAAACAACTACACAATCTTGGGACACAAGGACACAATCTCTTTGCATTCTCAGCTTGGAACACAACAAAATCCTCACAAGCTTCAATCAACACGTGGTGACAGTTCTTCAGCAGAACATTGCAGCAGGTTTTGAAGGAATTATTTAAAGCTGCTATAATCAATATTAATATATTAATTATGGCTCACGTGACTATGTATGTGAGAGGTGTCGCTCGTAGTAATAAATCCACAGAATTATTACACTGACTCAACAGCTCCTCTTAGCTCTACAGAGAGTTTCAGCCAAGCAGCAACTACCACGGCTGAGACTGAATAAAGGTGATGATATGTCAATATTGTGTTTACCACTCGATTCCGCTGCCCCCTTGTTTTATTTTTCTTGGTGCTGCTTTCTTGGCCAGGGAACTCCTATCTTAGTCAAATCCATTCCTGATTAAATAAAGTTACATACAGTACAAGTAGCCAAAAAAATCAGTTAGCGTAGGTTTTAGCTAAAACATGGTAAAAGATGTTGCACTAACATAGTGCACTAATACAATTTAGGGTTCGACTGTTTTGTTTTTTCTTTGATCAAACATGTCCATGTCAACAGCCAATAAGCTGGAGATTCCTTCATCACAGCTACACCAGAACAGTCCAAAAACTGCAGATTATTTTCTTTTTTTTCCTTTAATCGGTCAAATTTATTGATTCTCTAAAATCTCTTCATAGTTTAAGTTGAAATGATAATTGGCCACCTGCCACAATGTCCCACACAACTCAGGAGTAAAGTGTGTGAAAAGGTGTAGCTCCCATTCATTCATTCATTATAAAGATGTTGCTAATTTCTTTCTTATTTTTCTGTTTGATACTTTGCTACTAGGCTAGATCTGTCCTATCTAAACTCACCTTGACACACTTCACTGCTCTGTACCAACACAGACTGCTCCTCTGACAGGAGCAGCTGGGCCATGTGGGAGGCTGCGTGGTGGGCTCATGTATGTGTGGAGAGGTGGATTAACATGATGGCAGGCTGTACATATGGCAGAGATCAAACAATTAACCTGCTAGTGATTGGCCCTGCCATTAGGGTGCAGTAATTAGAGCTAAGTGGCCCTGAGACCAGACTGGAGTAATAGGAAAGCTCGCTGCAGGGAAGAGTCAGACTCTCAACGTCTGTGCGAGGCTGTGTGACCTCAGGCTTCATACATTTTGACACTTTTCAGTAACAGTAACTGTAACAGTGTTGTTTGATGCTTGTAGTTTCATGTTAACTCAGTGTTTTTCATTGAGGCCAATGTACTTTCTGACCTTTTTCTACTGCTGCAGTCTTATAATACGCTGCCATGCTGCTTGAATGCGCGTAGAAATATTGAATGTAACATATTTTCATAGTCGATTGTCTATGTACAGTATGATGTACCCTTGCACTCAATATGAACATGTGACCTCATACCTGGTACATATTTATTTCACTGGCAAGTGTTCCTGTGCTGATGTTATGAAGACAAATCCATCCTGCTTTCCTGCACTCTGAATAAAGTGATTCTTCATCTGATTCAGATATTGATCCTTTTTTGCAGGATCTACAAGTGTAGCTGTTTTTATTCAAAGTTCTGCATTAGAAAGTCAGTCAGTGAGCTGTTCAATCTTATCTCATCCCTGGGACTATAATAGATGGAAGTGCACTCTTTTATTTAAAAAAAAACAAAAAAAAAACACACACACACAAAGATTCAGACACATTCTGTGTGCTGCTGGAAGGCTGCACACCATCAATCTGCCTTGCACCATCCATCTTTTGTACACAGGATTTCTCCATATGTAAATGCACACACTGGCACATAATACCTACTTATAGTGAATGTAGCTGCAATGCGTGTATATCTCTCAACACACAGGTGCATATACTGTATGGCTCCCAGCAGGCCTGTTGATGTGAATGCAGGCATTCATGCTAACCCAGTTTATATGCTGTAATCCTTTACATTAATGTTTCTCTCTTGTTATAGGCCTATATGCTATATTCATGTTTTTAATTCTAATACTTATCACAATGTACATCTAAAGTTGGCTGACATGGAAAGAAAATAAATACAAAATGATAACTGCATTGCAATTTATTACAGAAGGGAACTGATGGGCTTTGCTTGTAGCCTACTGATGAGCACACCAGACACAGGACAGTCCATTCAATCAATGGTGGAAGTACGAGCAAGAAAGTTGACTTGCATTAAGCGTAATGTCATGATATTTGCCTACATTCACTTTATGAACACAAATTTTAAATACAGATTATTTACCATGTAAAGTGTTGGTGACAAAAATTGTACCTGTTGCCCCTTAAAAGCATTTGCTGTCAGTAATGTGCGCCGTGGTGCTCTCCGAGGTTCTGATGCTGCTGTTGGGAGTGGTTAGGGAGACATCCTGGGTGCTCTCTCTCCCCCGCCCACTAGTAAGAAGATTGTATAGAGAAATTATAAAGGAGAATAGAAAAGAAAATTAATATGTGCATCATACAATATATAACAGTGTAAATAATAAGGCTGAGAATTGGGATCTATAAATGAGTTAAAAGCAAGAATAGTATAACTAAATAAGAAATAATATAAATATACACCAGAGTATTGCACAAAATTATTGTACTGTTAAGTCACTATTGACCAGGTGAAAATCTAAATGATAAATTATGGGGTTATGAAGCTGCTGACAGGGGTGAAATAAGTCCAAAGGGCCAGTTTATTAACTCAGAGTGTCTCACACGCTGAGGGAGGAGTTGAAAAGTTTGATGGCCACAGGCAGAAATGACTTCCTGTGTCACTCTGTGGTGCATCTCAGTGGAATGAGTCTTGCACTGAATGCACTCCTGTGCTTGACCAGCACATCATGGAGTGGAGTGGATGGGAGACAGTCCAAGATGACATGTAACTTGGACAGCATCCTCCTTTCTGACACTGCCACCAGAGAGTCAAGCTCCACCCCGACAACGTCACTGGCCTTATGGATCAGTTTGTTGAGTCTGTTGGCGTCCCTCAGCCTGCTGCTCCAGTGCACAACAACAGACACGAGAGCACTGGCTTGTTAATACATCCAACTATAGCAGAGTCTTAAGAGAACTTATGAAAATGGCAGGACTCTGTGTGGTAGTTGAATGGTCCATGGTGGTGTCCGTGGTGTAGAGGGTGAAGAGAAAGGGCTCCAGTGTTGCTGACCACTCTGTCCATAGACTTTCCATTATAAATGTTGAGACCTGTGGGCCACGCCTGGGCCATGAGAGCCGCAGCGTCTCTCATGGCACGCCTCAGACCTGTGGGCTAGCTGCTGCCTTCCCAGCACCCTGACCTCCATTCCCACACTCACCCAGGTACATCCCCATAACAAAACCAGGCCCTGCTCCAGTAAACTGTTGCCCCCTTTCCCCCAGGTAGGTGGGTATCCTGGACCTATCTTATATCAATGTCTGTTTGGTTACCTGCAAACTTTACATTAAAAAGAAGTTTGTAGTGAGTGAGTGAAAGACTGAGAAAGTGACTGAGTGAATGACAGTCACTATGAGAGACCAAGAATAACTCAATGAGTAACTGAAAAGTGTGGCTAAGAGACTGATTGTGTGGGTGGGTGAGAGGGATCACTGACTCATACAAAGTAGACTTAACACAAAGGGCTGACTGATGTCATCTTTTTCTGTATGACTCACTTTGTCTCTGCTGGTGTGCCTCTCTCAGAGTTTCCCTATGAATTGCCTGAAAAAACAAAACAAACAAACAAAAAAAAAAAAACTGTTCAAAGCTGGTGTGAAAACAATTTTTATTAAATTATTATTACTACATCCATAGTATTGCCTCCATCCAGGGAGGAAGGACTGGGATATTGCTGTAATTTGCTGATGTGTTTCATATAGGCCACTATAGTACTAAATCTACTCGTACTTAAGCATGAAAGAAAACAATTTCATCAGTTACAAAGTGGTACACGCTACTACGCAGACAGAAATGGGACATTATCTAAATACACAAATAAGTCGTTGGCATATAAAACAAAGTAAAAATAAACTCAGTGTGTAATCCGGGGCATCAGAATCAGAAGTCCAGCTCCGCTCTCAGAAATGTTGACTTGCCACTGAAACAAGACATTATTTTAGCAACAGTACAGATGTACATAGTTAGCAAGACTGATTTCAAAACTTTAGTCAAGTCTGATGCCTTTTACATTTCATTGGAATAGAATTAATTTCAGGAAAACAAAAATCATCAAGATTGGTCAATAATTCAGAAAGAATCTCATAGATCACAGGCTTAATGAAAAAAAAAATTATATATATATATATATATATATATATATATATATATATATATATATATATATACACACACACACACACTAGTAAAATAGCTTTGTTTGATGTGATCAGATGGCATGGTATCAAATCATTATCATGACAAGAGTAAGGGCATATAGCACAATGCAAATTGATTGTTAATGTAATGTATTTTGCCTATGCTACCAAGCAAGCAAAAAGGAACTCACCTGTTGATTTGCTGGATGAAGATTGGTGAAAGAAAAAAAAAAAAAAATACTCCACTGTCCAGGCAGAAATGTGCCAACTCTACTGTTGTAGACAGCTGCTGCTACTGCCTTTGCAAGCTGCTATAGTAGTGTGATTGCTTGCAGTAATCACACTAAATCAGCCTTCACCTTCAGTATTACATACACACATGCTAACACTCACACAGTTCAGACATGGGGATGAAAGGATTGTTTTTAGTACAATCCCAAAAGTTAAGACACATTACAGCACCATAATGTAAAGCTGCATGTTCTTTTACTCTGTATCTACTGATCACTGTCTGTCTCTCACCCCTCCCCTCCCTCATTTGGTGACCCACTAATGTTCTTTACATTTTTATATATCAATAGATAATGGGCAAAAACCAAATATCTGTATTTGCATGCAATTAAGACCTTTAAAAAAAAAAAATTGATGGAGGGAGTAGCGACATGTCAGTCAGCCTCATCAGCGAGAAGGCATAGAGAGCATCAGTGAACCTTTTTAACGAATCCATTTTAACAAAAAGTAATAAAACCTTCAAATGGAATTTGCCATCTAGAATAACAATCACAGATATACTCCTAGACTGCGGCTCTCAAATAAAACCAAAGTTCTTGAATTTGAAAATTTGAATTTGAAACGAGGATGAAAAGCCACCAACGTACCTCTATACCCCAAAAACCTGAAGGATCTTGGGTCAAAAAGACAATTGATGAGATAAGAAACAAGAAAAATGAAACATTTCTGCAACCCTTTCTGGCTTTTTACAATTACTTTATTGTAAAATAAAGTTTTACCTGTGAGGAAGCTTTGCCAGAGTGTCAAGGAAGGTGATAAGAGACAGACTCAGAGACCAAATGAAATCAAGCATAATCAACCTTACCTTAACACAGCTACACTGACATCCTCTTTCATTTCTGCTCTTTCTCAAACCAACAACTCTCCGTTAAATAGGCCCTCTAATCTATCTGAGCAGAACCGTATCAGGGGTGTCCTTTCCCTTATACCAACAACTGGTATATAACAATGTCACTTGTATCAGTTAACATTGTTTACACACACATCAACCACAGCATAGTCCTTACTAAACCAAAATAAGTACAAATAACATAAATACAAAACCAAACATTTAACTAAATAAAATAAATACCCCCTCATACTTGGTCTAACCCATGACATCACTGGTGATGTCAGCAAGATCTTAAAATCAGGAAGTGGTTCAATGCCCCCCCTTTTGTCTCTTGGAAAGCATGGCAGGTGTATGGTAAGTTACAACATCAGCATGTTAGCATGCTGTTGTTAGCATTTAGCACAAAGCCACATAGCCTCTAGCAACTGGCAGTAGCTTGTTAACAGTTTTTGGACAGTAATGGAGCTCTACAGCACAGAGGAATAAGATATATCAGGAAAACAATACTTGTTAGTCGATCAAGGGTTTGGTCTTTTTTGTTATTTAACATTATATAATAGTAAACCTATCATTTAATAAAATAAAAACAATTTAAAATGTCATAACAGGTGCATGTTAGCAAAATCCTGAATATACAGATGAAAACAAGTGTTTAATGCTACAGGAGTGATTTCAGAAGTTTTTGGTGATGTTTTGATACTTTTTCTCCACCATGAAAACAGGTTTTACAGCTGAACACAACTTCTTTCTCACGTAGACTATGAACTTTGCTTGAATGGCTGAATATGCTGCTTCTTCCATGTACAGTAAACTTGACATCAATCATTGTAACTGAAATAAAGGTGACCACATGCTGTTCTTCATCCAACCCCGAACCGTCAGAGGAAGAGTGTTTCAAGATAGATTTTGGGTGGAGGATCAATTTAAAGCTACTTAAGGGTGAATTACGAGGATCATCAGGGTTTGAGAGGTTAAAGAGCATTTATAGATGACAGACTTCTGTTTGCTCTTTCTGCTTTGAACACTTTAACCAATTAAGCTAGTCAACAGTCTTATCCTTCTTATCCTATTATGGTTGGGCCTTTGGACATTTGTAATTTGAAAATCCACAGAGGCTTCACTTCATGTTATGTAATGCTGTTTGAAGCAAACTGCTGTAAACCGGCTCTGCTCAGGAGCTACAGTCCTGTATGTATGTGACATCAGGGTCTTATAGCTGACACCAGTATGAGTGAAATAACATTTAGATAATTTAATCTTACATAAATAAGGAATAACTGCTTTTTATGCGTGTGAAGGCACTGTTAGAGTGGCTAAAATAAATATTTTAATAACAATGTATGAGCTGACGGTGTGTAATGTGTTGGTCATGGCTCATAGTGATGAACCTACAGAGCTGGTGAACATAGCGGAGCATTTAGCAGCTAAAGAGCCAGATATTTCCCTCAGGAGTTGATAGAGAACAAAAACGGAGCTAAAAGAGAGTGAATAATGGATTTCTGGTCGATTATTTGAGCCCTTCATGCACATTTTCCTGCAGACTTTGTCCAAAGTGAGACTTTGCTGAGCAGCAGTCACTGTAAGCACAAGTAACAAGTATAATGTGTATTGTTAAAACAGAGTGTAACAGCAGCACAAGTAAAGAAGTCAGCAAACTGACTCAGTAATGTCTAATGTCTGTCAATTATGCAGCAATATTGATCTAAAGTTTGTTAATATCAGTGGTGGAAAGTAACTAAGTATATTTACTCGAGTACAATTTTGAGGTACTTGTACTCAGTATTTCCATTTGTTGCTACTTTATACTTCCACTCCACTACATTTTAGAGGAAAATATTTTACTCCACTACATTTATTTGACAGCTTTAGTTATTTTTCAGATGAAGATTTGACACAATGGATAATATAACAAGCTTTTAAAATACAACACATTGTTAAAGATGAAGCCAGTGCTTTCCAACCTTTTTGGCTCATGAGGTCTTACAAACAGCAGTGTGTAGTCGGGGTCACATTTTAGATGTCCGAGTTGTTAACAGCTCCACCAAATAGGGATTTTTCCCTTCAAACATCTCACATGGTTTCATTTCAATTAATGTTAAAATGATCCAATATTTCACCAAAAATCAAAGTTTAGAGAAAAAGTCAAAAAACAAACTGAAAACAGATTTGTGTATCAGAACTTTGTTTTTTCTTCTTTCCTCTGCCATCATCTCATAACCCCTCAGATTTATCTGGTGACCCTTTGGAGGGGCCCGACCCCCAGGTTGGGAACCACTGGACTAAACTAGCTAACTGTATATAAAGTAATTCAAACTAGCTCCACCTCCAGCAGCTACAACAGTAACATGCTGCTTACACACTGATGCTTCAGTATTAATAATCTAATGAAGTCATATATAACGAGAATGTGCATTTCCTAAAGAAAATCTGTGTGATTGCTGCTAGCTGATTAGACTGCTAACTGCTGCCGCTGTAAACTGCTGCTCCAGCAGCAAGTTTTAATTGTATCAAATGCTGCAGACTTGTTCAACATCCCACCTGTTCTGCATTGCCAAATTTGCCTTAACAGGCATTTTGAAATGTGCAGCAAGACCTGAACAACATATACAGAGACACTAATGGAAATAAGCCCAGGACTTCAATGTTCTGCCCCTGACAAAGTCTGATGTGTTGTATTTATAAATATATTATCATTTTTTGAATAAACCGAACCAATCTCCATGACATGCTCAACATGAATTTTTAACCCTTAGGCTACTATACAGCTCGCTTTTTAATTTTGACATATTTGGTTCTCCATATGTAACATAAAACTGTGAAGCTTTTCAACTCAACAGTTAATGCCAGTCCTTTGCCTAGTGAAGCTTTTTGTCCGTCTCAAAATCTGATGTTTTTTTTGTAGTTTCAGTCCTCTGCTGATCTTCACCTTCGGTTTAAAGGCCACCGACAGCAGCTTCTTCTGGATCCTCTGCTCCCTCTGCCTCCTCAGCAGAGCCAGGATCTCCCTCCTCTGGTCAGTCAGGACAGATACTGCTGCCTCTCCTCCTGTCTTTGCCGGGCAGCGGGGACACTCTGTGGCTGCAGGGCGGAGGGTCTGGGGCCGGTGCTGCTTGGTTGTGGCCGGGACACCGGCAGTCACTGTTGGATATCTGCTGACACCAGCCGGGACTCCTGCGGCAGCAGCAGGGACAGGGAGCTCCACAGCTGCTGGGCGTGGGACACATTCTCCATGGTAATATAAATAATGATACAAATAATAAATGCCAAATAATGACACATCAAGATTGAAAAGTAATTAACTGATATTTTAAAGAGTTTAATTCAATATCAGTGGTCTGCTGCATCATTCAGAATCTATTAAAGTGTTAAAGTGTGTAAGGATGGATTTTTTAAAATCAATAATATGGTCTGTTGACTCACTTTACATTCGTGTGAAGCATTAAATCTCCCTGTAAACTTGGCTGAAGTGTAAATTAGATGCTGGATATTGATTTTTGCTAACGTACCTGCTCTGCTTTGCCTGTGCACTGACAGCCACACATGGACGCACCTTGTGACATGTACCCATTTTGGTGTAAACGGTAAGCTTGGCTGGACACATGACCGCTAAGTCCCTGGCATCCCTCTTTGGGCTACCAAGCTACCAGGAGCAAAGGGTTAGCCAAACATGGGGATTCCAGCATGGCAGCTGAGTTGTTTGATTATAGGGGTTATCTGTTTGCTGCTTTTCATGTTTAATTGCCTGCTGTTCAATGGGAGGTCAAAGCAGATTCTCATGGAGAACTTGTGTACCAAGTGTCATTTTATTAAAGACAACAGAATTGTAGAAATATCATGTTATAAAGTTACTATAGTGCCCCCTTTTGGTAGAATTTTATGAAATCTTAGACTTGTGCAATGTCACCGTTTGTACATCATTCCCAAATTTGGTTGCAATCCAATTCAGTATTGAAGAGTTATTGCCTGTTAAGTGCAGTAGTGAAGTAGTCCAACCTGATCATATGAATGATGTATTGTGCTCTAATTTACTTCAGTCACACAATAACATTCAATAGTGCATCGCACCTCTAATTGGATCTGTGATGGTTCCTGCTCTCTCCTCCTCCATCCTTTCCCTTTCTTGTTCTGAGCCATGTTCACCTGTTTGTTTAGATTGTAAAGTATTTAACAAATCATTTTTATTACTGGGCTGGTTATGGAATATTGTATGCCTCATAGGCTGTAATGTGAAAAAGAACTGATGAGTAGTCTAGAAGAAAATTAGCAAATTTATTTATTTTACCCATTTACAGTCCAAGTTGATGACTAGCGAGACTCTAGCATTGAAACCCCAAGGTTCACAAAACATTTTGTTCCTAGTTAGTTCGTTTAGCTTGTTTAGTGCACATAGCATGTAAGCATGACAAAGCACCTGCTCCGTGCTCTCTCCTCTTTGATGTTTCTGCCTCTTCACCACTGTCCTCATCATCACCTGCAGACTGCTTAAATAATTCCGTTATCTTAGCACACTTTGCGGTGTCAGCCAGCAAAGCCTTTTTCTTTTTTTGATGCACCTTCTCTGCACCGCTGGCTGCAGGTTTTCTCTTACTATCCATATTTCAGCAATGAGTGCTAGATACTTTTAACGAGTACTAGATACTAACTGCCCAAGTGATAGATACTTTCAGTTTCAGTTGTGATGGCAACTGCTACCTGCTATTATGGATTGCAGCTAAGATGACCTTTTGAATATCTGTATATAGGCTACATAATGCTGAGGTTGGGGAAAAAAAGACTGGCCCTCACAACATCGGCCTACTGAGAAAATTTGGGGGGGGGGTTGTGTATTTTTTGGGTACTTATATGGTAGTGGGGTACTTTCCATGAGGAAGTGAAATATTAGAGGCCAGATTTTATAATAGCTGACTATGATCATATGAAAGGTCACTCTGTCTGGATATGTCTGTATTAAAAGGTTATTATGATTACTCATTAAACGCCATATGGCCATTTCTTTTTAATATTACAGTAAGCAGGTTTTTAAATAACTGTATCCTGAAACTCCCTTGTTGAATCAGCAACAATCAATTGCAACATTTTAAAGGTCACTGCTGACTGTGAATTTATATTTTAATTGTGGAAAACACCTAGCATTACATGAAAGCAAGTTGGAGCCTATAAATAGGCTCCACAATGGGTGGTCTTGAACAGATTATATAAGAAGCTGTCTGTTAGCTTGTCATTCTGTGCCTGCTTCCATGGAATCAGCCTCAGTTTACTGTGTTATGCTTTATGACTCAGTAAATCTATTTTCACTTTGAACGGCCAGATTCTTAAATATTCTAAATATTCAAAATTGTTAATTTCAACCTAATCTTTATCATCCATATAATGAAAAATTTAGACACAGCTTTTTCATTTTAAGACACCACCAGAGGGAGCTTTTGGTAATGGTACTCCAGTAGCTGAAGCTCAAGATCTGACATTGGCTCGACCCCTGTGACCTTTCAGCAGGAAGTTAAAGCAGGAAGTATTCAAACTAGCAATGTAAATATTCAGGTGAGGGAGTTTTTAGGTAATGGTAGCAGCTGGAGCCTGAAATAACCCATTGCTTGTGTTGGGGACCACAACAATATCGTGCTGCCAAACGAGATGTAAGGGTCACTTTGGAGCAGCAGATATCCAGTTGTTGGGGGAGTTTCTCGTGGTAGAGGTGGGAGTGCTTAAGGACACCAGCTGAGCTTAGTCGGGCCCCATCTCATCTCATTGGTGTAGAGGAAATGATGCGATACCTCCCATCCCAAGGTCATCCCATGCTACAGTGACTCCCACAAACAGTTTCCAGCATCAGAAATGCCCTGCTGCATAGAGAGCCGGGGAGCTGGGTGATTTCAGAGCCAAGCAGTGGCCATCTCGGGCCATAATTCCATCATTTCGTGGTTGAAGGAAGTCATCTGTGGTAATATGTTTGGATGTTGGAAAATCACTCATCACAATGTTAAAATTACTTTCTACGTAATTACATTTTACCTGAACTCGGCTCCACAGCATATGCTTCACTTGCATCAATCCCTCCTGAATTACTCTTCCTTTTGGTTACATGTCTTCTTCAGCACATCAATAAGGGATTGTCACTTTCATCTGAATTTACCTCACAAGTCTGTAGCCTAAAGAGGGCAACTGGTCTTCCTTTACTGCCTACTAATTATAGATTGAGACTTACACTTAAGGCTAAAGTTTCTCTGAAAGCTGATTAATATTCTGCTATGTACAGGAACAGAATCTCAGGCTACAGACAACCTAAATCTTCCTTTAAACTGCATCTATATCCATTCTGTAAACCATTATATGCTCAGTTAGTGGATCTAAAACTTTTTTTATATATGGGCTCCTTTGGAAGCAGAATAAACGTATTTGACGTTAACATGGCTGAAGTGCCTTAGTCTCATTATAGCTAAACTATCAATAAAATTTGGTAAATTAGTAATGAGCCAAGTTAATTGATACAGTATTTTAATTAAATTACATTATCAATAAACATAATTTTGACTAAAAGACATAAAACCCACAATTCTCTCCAACTATATTGACTTTGGTTTTGACTGATGTTTTTGGTTGATGAGAATCACGAGTTTTTCCTTTTTTCCCCTGACAAGTATTTTCCATCCTGAACTTTTCATGATGTTTTAACTGTCTGAATATATCTTATCTTGAATATTGATAGCCTTGCTGGTGCGAAAGCACTCTGGTTTGTTGTTTTACATAGATTAGATTCATTCAACTTTTCATCTGCTCTACATTTATCTCCTGGCCCTGCCTACAATGACTCAATCCCTCCCTGTGGAGACCTACCCCACACTTTAAGAACCAGCCAACTATGTGTTAATCAAACCTGAACAAAAAGGGTATCACCCTTTTCCATGTAATTTGCATTAACATAGATGATGGACTGTAATCGCAAAGTGGGAAAATGCATAAAATCAAAGTGTAAATGCACCCAGGACAAAGTAAAGATCCAATCATCCAAACAATCTCTGGAGATGGTCAGGGACAAATTCGGCCAATCTAACAACAAAGAATAAAGAACTGTGTCCAATCAACATATAGGAGTAACGTAAACATGAGGTTTTCTTTGTGGATCCAACAGGGATCTCACACCTCAAACAGGCAGCAGGCAGCTTGGATTAGCAGGGTGCTGGCAGATGGGGAACAAGCGAGACGAGGTGTTTACTGTCAATTTTAAAGGATGTAAATATTATGAGGACGTAATGTGCATGACGATCGAGGGAATGAGAAATTAGATTTCTGTGAGCACACCAGAGGTATATTTTAATGTGAGCTGTAAAGTGTCATAGTTTCAGTGAACCTGTCTCGAAGTCATAGCCGTCCTTTTATACATTATATCTCCATTTCCTTTTATTGGATCATATCTGACAGAAACGCTGTAAAGTCCTTCAGTTTTCTTTATCTTCTTTGTACGTACAGTAATACTTCAAAATAATGTCATTTGTTTTATCTCTATTTGCTCTCCCTTTCTCGCTTTTTGACACTGACTTTAATTTAAAAGTGACCATAAAAGACATTTTATTTGCACCAGGAATGTGTGGACAATCTCCAGGCTCAACAAATGTGTGATGATGTCATTTTAAGGGAAAGGTTTCTCCTAAACTTGAAGTACTTGAAGTACTTAAAGTGTTAACAGGGATAGTTCTGCTACTGTTTCCTACTTACCTACACCAGGAAGTTATTCTTTTTTATTATGTCTGCATGTATCTGAGGTAGAAATTAGCCATGATTAGCGCAGTTTGAGATTAGTAGCAGTTCTGCTTACACTTTCTGAAACTTGAAATAACCTTTTTAAAAAATTTTCACATGTACTGTACATAAAAATCCTTTGAATTTCATTATACAGCTCAAGGTTCCATTTGTACTGATTTTGCAGCCATGGTTAGCAGTGCATTTAAACAGGAAGTGGACCAGATATTTGATATAATCTCTATTTTAAACTAAAATAACATCTCAATAAATAAACTATTATGTTGCTCTGATAGACCAGCTTTGGAGAGATATACTCATATTTCTTTATATTCATTCTTTTTGAGCAGTGATGCTCAGTTGGGCTAAAGTAGGCTAATTTCTCCTTCAGTATACAGCATTTTTTAATTTTATTTTATCTTTTATTTAACCAAGAGGAAAAGAAAACTGGACTTTTTCAGTTACCTTCTGCTTATCCTGACTAAATGTAACCTCCTAAACTTGTCAGGTGCAAAACAGGAGACACTTGCATGCATGTCCAAGTAATATTGTCACATGAGTGAATACTCAAATATGAGATTTTATAAGATTGATTTGTTCATTTCGTATATATATCTCTCTCTCTTGCTTCACCTTCTCTCATTCCATTCTATCTCATCTTCCACATATGGTAGAAAAGGAATGAAACAAACTGGGACCTTGTGCACGACACTATGTATATTCACGACTAAAACTTGCAAAGACAGAAATTGTTATTTTCATCAGATTTACACACAGTTCTGTGTTATGAATCTCAATCATGGTGAAACTGGGCACATGTGAGTGAGCCTGGTTTTCACTCCCACAGTTAGCCATAAATGGACGTAGACATGCATTTAATCTGTTTGCATATCAGTACTTCAGCCTGTGCCACCACTCTTTAGACTTATGCCATAAGAAGTAAAGCAGTTCACTGATTATGTTCTGTCTGAGATGTTCTATCATTACGTACAAATATCAAAATAGACTTTACATCATGCTTCACAATACAGATGTATGGAAAATTCGATTACACAAACATAATGAATCAAAATAAAGTTTACAAATGTGTCTTTGATTGACATTTTACAGATTGCCGTGTCACACAATCACTTGGAGCAGATTACAATGTAAACAGACAATGTTTCATTATTAGATTCAGTCGCTCTCTGTATTTTTCCATCTTCTCAAAGCACTATCAGATCACTCTAGGAAACCGTGCGTGCGCTGCTCTAAAGTATGCATCAGGTGCTCACATTGTAACAGCACATCTTTTTTTAATAAATACCAGTTTACAGTACGTATGGGGAAATAAATGTTTATCTATTATTTATACATATGTATAAATATATCATTCAGTCCTCTATTTTCCCTTTTTATGTTAACTTAATGAAATGCATCCAGTCTTTTTTACACCTTTCCTGCTTTGCTACCCTTTTTTTCTTGCTTTTTTAATTTCCACTTCTCACACTGTGTCTCCCTTCCCACCCCATCCTTCCAATTTTCCCTACCTGAGGTCATGAACGGTGGTGTTGTTATCTTCTCTTCCCTCATCCCCTGTGAGTCAATGTTTACTGCCGACTAAAAAACAACTCCCTGTGAATCAGTCTCTCACTAGTAATGCTTCACCTGTTGGAGTTGTCTGTGGGTCCTATTACCTCAAAGAGTGGCCACAGAGATTTATGTCTGCTCTGCAGCTGACACAGGTTTAGAGCGAGTATCGAGGAAGCCAGCTGGCTGCTTTACTCTGCAAATAAACCCAACTACTGGGAGGAATCGGTGTGAGAGGCAGGAGAGCTGGCACGTGAACACCTTCCTGAGCGTTTCACTGTCTTGTCATTTATCACAACCTAACGACTGTAGTTTTAATGTTATTGCCTTCTGGAGATGAGAGTTTCCTCTTTCACTCAGGTTATCCATCAGCAAAGTGACATTGATTGCTGTCATATAATTTTACATAAAGCAATCATGATTCATGACTGGCTTAAAGAGAGATTGGTAATGAGCGGTAGTCTTTTTTTTGTTGTTGTCGTTTGTTTCGTTTTTTGTTTGTTTTGTATTTCAACATACTGTATACTGTATCTAAAGAGCAGTTAGATCAGTTTTCCGCCCTCCAGGAACAAAATAGTGAATGTTATTTTATGGTATTAAGAAAAACAGCTTTGCTTTCAACCTACTGAAGTTATTCCATAGTTTCACAAGGGTTACATAAGTTTTTAGCATGAAAAACAGCCATACAAGTTTTGATTATTTAGCAGCAGCTTCAAATATTCATAAACTCAAAGCAGCTATTCTGCATTAGCAACCAATCAAAATTTCTCAAGCAATATTTCGTATGCAATTCCAACTTCATTGTTGACCTTAGAAATTGTAGCTTGATAAAACAATCGCAACTCAAGGTCCACTGATTATTTTTTCAAATGAGGTTTCAACCGTATCACAGTCATGGATTACAAAATTACAGCTACTGAGCTCTGCATCTCCATTACAGCTGAGCAAAACACTGATAAAAACCATGTGATACAGAAAAAGCCCGTAAATGTAGACAGAAACATGACTCAAAGTTAACAAAGTTTCTCCATGTTTGCTGGAAGTGTTTATAATAATAATAATAATAATAATAATAATAATAATAATAATACACTTTGTTTATATAGCACAATTCATGCATAAAATCTGGCACAAAGTGCTTACCATAAAAGCGGATAGCAACAATAAAACCAAGATAAAACAAAGATTAAATTAAAACAACAGGGTAAGACTTGACAAAAAAACAACCATCAGATTAAAATTTAAAGCTTCAGGAGAAAGCAGTGGTGAAAAGATATGTTTTAGGACTTTGTTAATTTGTTTGTGTAAACAGATTTAGAGCCCCTCATAGGCAATTGTTGCTAAAATGCATGCTATAACAACTTTATAAAGTGATAATATGTCAATGTTTTCAGCTTGTTGTTAAGTTGTTCCGTAACCAAAAGGCAAAAAAATGATTGCGGCTTTACACTGATGTTGTAATCACACAGTGCTTTGCAAATTGAGGTTGAGGTTGAGGTTGGATTAAAAAATAAAAAGTAGTTAAATTATCTTTTTTAACAATTGTAGCCAACAGTGGTTGTTTTGCAGACATGAACAATATAAATATTCTGCGTGATCTCTCCCAAATGAGCCTTGATATGAAAATAAAAGGTAAAGTTAGTACTTCCTTATTTTTTGGTGATATATTGGGGAAAAAGTGCAATCTATGTGTCATTCAATTTCCCTCATCATATAATGTACTTTGTAGGAAATGTGGTTTCATGTGCACATTTTTTTTCCCCTCACATTTTCCTTCACTGTCTCTTTCCGGACAACGTGAGAGTAATAACACATACTTTTACCACTGCCTCCACAAAGTGTGCCAGAATTTCAGGCCTAGTTACAAAAGACCATTTTTCCACCACAGCTTGTGCATTTTGCCAGACTCTCAAGCCTGTACCTTTTTTATATGACACACTGCACAGCATTCTGCAGCACATGGTATAAACCTATAACACTACACTGAGCTACAGGCAGGACTGGTGGAGGAAAAACCTCTCACAAAGGACTTTATCCAATCTCCAATAAAGCCCAAATAACCTGTGTTAGATTTAAAGAGCTGCCTCGCCTCTACTGCCCTCTGCTCGTCTTTACTCCCCAGATGCAGAAGTGAGAAATGTAGCTGAAATGCAGGCACTGCTGACTCTGTGTGTGTGTGTGTGTGTGTGTGTGTGTTATAAAGCCGCAGCCCTGTAACCTGTCCACCCCCCACCTCTTGATGGGAATGTACACTTTCAATGATGGAGGAAGACACAAAGCAGTGGATGGCTTCTCATCTGTCTCTCCGCTGTGACTACACACTGCAGTCTGTTACAGCTTGGCTTGGAGGGACAGTGTGTATGGGGGGGGTGTCTCGATGTGGACATGCACGCTTGCATCAAGACTCACTGTTTTCAGTTACCAGGTTTTGAAGGGGAGGAGGATGATTAAAACCAAAGAGAACCAAATAAGGTCCTCCAGTAATAGAAAGTGAACAACAATTGAACTGCTGTCTATGCTCCAGATTCCCTACACGCAAGTTAAAATTGAAAAAAAGGTTTAAATTATGTACGGAGTAGATATGTTGCCAATTGTATGTTTCAGCTACAGTATGAAGTATGTCTGAAATCAGTGTATGTTTCCTTTAAACCGTGTCTTCTAGGAATTATGTTTACTCTAACAGCAACAACATGGTTTTGTAGGAGATATGATGCCACCTGAAATATTTTCTGTCAACATCATGAGAAAATGTTTTAATTAATTAATTTGATACTGAGCGTGTTTTCGCAGTACAATATTCACAGCATTATTAAACTTTTTATGGTTATGTTTAGGCACTGGCAGCATTTGTTTAAGGTTAGGGAAAGGTTTGTTTAATACAGAAAATAGCCTTCAGTGACTTTAAGCCTGAGACACAACGTGTTTATTAATATCTAACTGAAACCATAATCTTTCACTAACCTTAATCAAAGTGTTTTTGTTGCCTAACCCTAACCATACATGGGATTCAGGGTGCAAAAGTCGGCCTCTGGTGTCAATCTCCTGCATTTTGTACATTTTGTAATTTCTAGGAAACAGAGTTGGTTCCTTTGTACATATATGTCACATAATCATGGAATCAAAGTAGCTGGTAGCAATAAATAGGGGGTGTATGTGTGTATTTGAGGAAGGTCTCATCATCCTTTCAGTCTGTCAGAGTGACAGAAATCTGGCCACCCACCCATAGAGGGAGGAAGGGTCATTTTCAGAGGACGACCAATCACTGCTATTTGATGGAATCCTTATTTTACAGCACAGTGGATAATACACTGAGTGCACACCTGCCCCTTCCTTGTAATGGACTGACCATTTCAATATGAGTGAAATTGCTGATCCTTTATTAAATTAACCTATTAAACGTGCTTCATTAATGAAGGGAGAGACGTAAATGAAGTGGAGGAAGAGGCGATTAAAGAGGGATTTTTCGGCTGAGATGACTATGAAATGGATTTTTCAAAAAATGGTGTGATTCTTTTTTTTAACATTTGCAGGAATTCCTCTGTTTTTTACAGGCTCAGAAGCTCAAGGTCACTTTTGACAGGATGCCCGGCCGCTGATGGATATGTAAGGTTAGATTTACTGATTGCTGCAGGGACTGAACGTGTCAACTGTGTTAATGGGAGGCTGTGTTGGAAAAGATTCTTAAAAATGTTTCATATAAAGTGCAACCCTGAAATTATTGCTTATCAGAAGTCAGAGTGAAACGATCATAAACAGTTTCGAGGTGTCTTGTGCTTCTTCGGTGGTTACTAGGAATGTATCACGGCAAGCAGCAAGCATGATAGATGAGATGGGACAGACATCGTGACATTATACCCAAATGTGACGAGTGAAAGTGCTGGAGGCCTTTTCGAGGCTCGTGTGTACAAGGATAGCATAGCTGCGACTAACACATAACCTTGTTAAAAAATTCAAGACGAGAAGAGAAACACAAACAAGTACAAGTGCGAGCGGGGACTTAAAGGCATGGTGTACATATGCACATACTCTGTCTCTCTCACTTTCTCTGTCTATGTCACTCCCACTTCTACGCCTTTCATAGAGGTCTGCCTTTGTTCCTGAAATAGCGACAGAGAACAGACAATGTGGTGAAACCAAAATCTGAAAAACTGACAGAGATGATGACATCGTACTTGTTTACCTGCACAAAATATTCCAGATAAAAGCTCATATCAGTTAAGGTGAAATTCAAAATGAGTTGTTTATATGTTTCTTCCTGCCCTAATCACAAACAGCATGAATGCATAAAGAGATTATTCATTATTCAGAATATCATGATGGAAAAATTACTTACACACATCACAAAACCGCAAGCAGTACGAGATGTGTTCAGCCTCAGTATGATGTTGCAAATTTGCATATTTCATCTATGATATAAGTTATGTAGATAGGATATGGCATTTACATACAACAACTCAAAACAGGAATGCTTGCTATCCTGAATTGTTTTGCAGCAAGTCAATGCAAACCCACCAACTGTTAGTGGTTACATTTGTGCTTTTAATTTCCAGTACAGTTCCTCACTTCAACTCCAACTCAGACTTGACCTCAGACTTGAGGTCACCTGTGTGGGTGTGCAGTTATACAGGAACCAATGTGAATAAGCAAACTATCCCTAGCAGTACCGCCGTGGTCCAGAGCTGTGGATTTTTCTTCAGCAACATCATCGGCAGTTGTCACCACAACCAAAGCCTCAAACATCTGGCCAGACACCTTGGTGGACAAAAACATGCCCTTCCTAGGTGTGAGTCACAATTGAGGTAAATGATAGTCAACAGCTACCATTGGTAGAGGCTCATAGAGGCAGTTTGATGTCATTGTTTACTTCCAAACCTTCCAGTGCACCAAGGGCCCAACCTCCAATTTCTCAACAAAAGACTCTTGTTGACTGTGACGCAGCTGTGCCCTGCTTTTTATCAGCAGAGCTATTCCCTGAAATGCCAACAAGGCCTCCAAATTAGATAGGATGTTTTTACATGCACTCCAGAATGACACATAAGCGCGTTTTCTCATCTGGCACCCCTATCATCTGTAATGACATAATTTGTCTGTGCCTTCCAAAACTGTCACAAATCACTGTTAAAAAATAATGATGTTTTATGATGTGACAACGTCTGGCAGTCTGGATAGGATTTGGCACAAAAACCACTTGGTTAAGGTTTCAGAAAAGATCATGGTTTGGGTTAAAATAAGCATTTTGTTTAAGGGTAGGGAAACTTGAAGTTACTACTTCCTTAAGGTCAGGCGATCTTCGTCATCTTGGTTACAATAATAACTGCATGGTTAAGGTTAGGGGACGATTGTAGTCATGGTTTTTAGAAAACATTCTTGACCCACGGGTGGAAACAGGAAACAAACAGTGGTCTCCTGTGGCAAAGCCTTGTGTTTTGTTGAACCATCCATCCACTCCAGCCTCCTCCTAATGTGGACTTTTTCGCTATTGACACCATCTGATTTCCTCCTTTGCTCTGGTCATAATTTCTACAGCCGCTGGCATCTGTCGTTTTGGGCCACTGGCATTTATAACCTATTGTGTTGTTTTTCTTGGAAGGACAGTCCCTGATCTATAGATAAGAAAGGGAGTCACTTTCAGCAGCTCAAAACTGCTAACTAGTTTCTTAGCTTGCAAGCCTGTTTGCTAGCTATTTTGCTTGTTAGCTCACCTCCTGGCTAGTTAGCTCACTAGCTAACTCAAATTTACCCTTAGTTTCAACTTTATGTCAATAATTTGGGACTTGGACTTTAATTCTATGAATGTCAGCTGTTGAACATGCAAGAAACTGCTGTTCCTTTTGAACTGATAAGAGTAGATGATAAATGTCTGTTCACTGCACTGCAGGATGCAATTCCAAGCAAACCAGATGACTTCAAGCAATATGAATCTATTATTGTTTCAGCTTTACACTTTTTGAACTCTCAATTTAACTTTCAAAACCCAAATGGGTACCCATCTGGGTATTTGATCTTTCCTCACTCCTCGACCCTCACTTGAACCAGAAGTCGTTCTGGTCCATCATTCTGAAGGCCGCCTCAAAGCTCTTATTCCTGCTCTGAGGAGCCATGAGCGGGGAGGGATACACAAGAGCAGCCTTCACAGAAGTCTTTTACTGGCTGACATGCCAACTTATTGGACATCAGTTATTGATTGAACACTGCAGCAGATCGGACTGATCTGATACATCACAACATAACTGCAGTTTCATACCGGAGTGAAAACAGATAACAGTTTAAACTCAAGTGATAACTCCCAAGTTTCATATTCTATTTGTTTTCTGATTCACAATCTAGTTAAACATCTGTTACTTGTCTGTCTGATCAACAAAAGAACTATAAACAATTTTCTTCATTTATTAAAAAGATATTTCTTTTCATGATCTGTTATTTCCCCCATTAACTTTCATTATGGATGCACTTAAAGTAAGGGAGAGTCTGTCAGCAAGAAACATAATTTAAACACATTTATATTTCACATCATTTATCGTGATTTCCATTCAGTCACGTGAGGCTGAAAATTCCTGAGCGTCGGGTTTGATATGAGTTACATAATTTCGATTTTCCCTGAAACATTCAGCCTAATAAATAATTTCCAGTGTTCAAAAGACACTCAATATTCTGGGTTCTTAAATAATGAATTCACAATCAGAGTATAAATACAGATGCAAATAATTAATAAATGATATATATCTGCCAGTAGAAATGTGTCTCTGAGCAGGACACAGTACACAGTATAAATACAATATGCAGGTTTTCATTCATGTGCAGATGTTTGTCAAACAGTTAACAGGCTGCAGAAAGAAAACAGCTGCTCTGGCAGTGACAACTGTGCACCTTTATTAGTATAAGCACAGTGCACAGACAGTGTGCAGACAGAAACTCCATCAGAAGTCTCTACAGCTGTTAAAGCTGACCGACAGCTGATCCAGCTGTGATCAGCTGCCGCCGTCATCAGAAATGGACACAGTCACGTGACACTTCAGAGGAAAGGACGTCTCATTTCTCTAAAAACATATTTCCTCGTTTCCTCTCTCCTCTCTGCATGGTTTCCTTGCGTCTCTCCATGCATCCTTGGTGGGAGGGACTAAGATGTAAGGAAAAGATGTAAGTGAGGGGAATGGGTGTAATTAAGAGACTTGACATGTACCCTTCATGACACAAATGTCAGATCCATCTCATGAGACCTTTACTAAAACACACCACAAATACATTACAGAGGTGTTTAGACACCACAGTGAAGGAATCTATTGTGATTTTAGCCTTTTCGATTTGGATCTTGCGAATGATATTGAAATGACAAGTGAAAGCGGAACAGTTGCTTATCATTTTAGCATATTAATTACACTGAGGGAGTGACAACAACTAATGAGGATCATTGCTGAACTCAATTCCTCTGTGCCAAGCTGGCTCTCAGTCAACCATAATGACTAAGATTCACATCTACAGTATTGATCGGGCTCCGGGCTTTGGCAGGGCCACCAGTCGTTTATAATCCCTCCCTGCCACTGCTCCTGATCTCTCGCTCTTCTCGGTTAAATTGTTTGAGTCTCTCTACAATCTGAGGGGGGGAAAAAAACAGGATTCTATACCCTTAAATGGCACTGTACAATATAGTGATTGTGGTAAAAATAGATTATGTGCATATCTATTTTGAAGAAAACATAAAATATTAGAACAGTAGAGGGAATATAAGTGCAAAAAACACAAAGTCTCAGTGTGTGTAGGAGTGAAAGAACAAAACATCCACTTTCCCCTTTTTTCTTTTCTTAATGTGTAGCCTACAATTAGAAGCAACATGGTTTTCCACCAGACAAAAAGTACTAGTCTTGTCTGTCTGTTTCCATGGTAAAAAAAAAAATTGCCACTATTATTCACACGTAAATCCCACGTCTAGTTCTGTTACTAACACCAACCCATCTTTGTTGTGTCATAAATTGTCCTTAAATACCACTAGGCTTCTTGTGTGGATGGAAATATTTGCATTTTCACTTACTGTACTAGTTGCACTTATCATAAATTTCCCCTGTATAGAAGCATCGGCTGCAGTATCTACTTAAAATGCTATAAAGTAGAGGGGTAAAACCTCAATAAGAGTGAGCAAAACTCAATAACATGGAGCAAAAACTGGCTACTGTACGTTAAAAAAATGTTTTGGGCTGCTTTCATGAGGGATTTGGCCATTTGTTGTTATTATACAGATGATTTGTGGAATCTATCATCATTTCTATTATTGTTTTCTGTCTTTGTGTGTATGGAAGACAGCTACAGTGTTTATTCCTGTTGCGAGACGCATTCCTCTCCAACTCGTCAGACTTACTGTGCAGAGTTCTTCCTAAAGCTGAATTTATTAAGACTATTATTAAAATGGGACCCATTTCTCACAGTAACTTGTATTTTTTGTTTCACACGTCAGAGGTTATAGAGCGTTAACTCACAGTCGTTGCTACAGTCTGCCATCAAGTAGCAGTTCAATGTTGATATATAACCTTGAAAGAGAAGGTTAAAGGTTTTAATTGTGTTAATATTTGCAAAATCATCATACAAGTCTTAGAGGTCCACTTAATAAATTTCCACCGCATCAAAGGTCCAGTAAGGGTGCATCTCATGATGATATTTCAGTACAAAACTCCAGAACTCTGTACATGAACAACATTTCTGTATTAATGGCAGATGTGACACCTTCGTTGTGTAACAAAGTACTTAAACTTGAGTGGAGACACTGGTCTAAGTGCTCATTAGTGTGTTCTTCACTGCATTCATTGTTGAAAATGAGTCTTGATATCATGACTTTAACTGGTCCAGTTTTGTGGTTCTTACTGCCATGTTTTTGGGATAGTTTTGTTAAAAACAGACATGGTCGGTGTCGTAGTGGTCTGGGTCAGGTTGCAGTTCAATTTTGTTCCAGATTAAAGTTTCATTTGGTCCAGATCCTTTCACTTTCCAAAAGCTTTGCTGTCAATGTTGGTGCCTGCACGTGCTGCAGCTGGAGCACCTGGCTTTGAGCCTGATGTTGGCAAGCACGTTCTGGCTTTGAGCTCACCCCGATCCCTGATCTGCAGTACAGTGAATAAGGTTTTGTATTAACATCATATTAAATATCACTATTTTAAAAATGGAGGATCAGCTTTTGGTGTCCTTCCCCATCATCCAAAAAGCTCCCTAACTACTGGAGTTAAATTAAGAAGAGGCAGCAGAATTACTTCAAAGCATGCAAAACTGGTTCCGTGTCCGTTTGAGATTTGATTTTAGGATTCTATTGATTTCTTTCAAGGCTTTGCATGGGTTGGCCTCTACTGTATTTATCTGTGTGAACCCTTATGAGCCTACTGGGTCCTGTTGACTCTTGGCCTTTCTTAATTTTAATCCTTGTTGCACTGCCTATTCTTTATTCTGTTTGTTTTCGCCTGTGGCAGGGATTATTCATTTACTATTTCATAACTGCATTGATCATTAGTTCAATTTTATTTTCCCTACTGACTCCTTAATTTTGAAAGGCACAACCTTCAGTGCAATTCACAAATTAGTTGTCTCGAGGCTTAAAAACCCTCCCATGGCCTCTCTCCTCCCCTTCATTACATGCTGCCATTATGAATGAAGCAGATTTGATAAGTTAAATAATTAAGAGATCACAGCTCACAGTCGGTTACGTAGAAAAATCAGACGTTGTGAATATTTTGTTTCTTTAAACAAGTCAACGGTGTGCTGTGTGTGTGTTCAGAGCTCATTAAGATTGATCTTGATCTGACCCTAACCCAAAGAAGTCACTGATTGACAGCCTGCGAGGCCACCAGGGACAGTCAGTTTTTAATCTGCTGCTCCAGCTTGGTGACTCTAAGTTTACTTTTCAAGTTGCTTCACTTAACAAAAATAATCATATCTAGTGATCAGTGACCATATGAAACAATACAAACATGGAAGTGAAAACTGGGGTGTTCCTCACACTTGAAAGTACTGTATATTAAGGAGTGTGCACACACCTTTTAAATGTTTTATTTGAATCCAACAATACAATACAGTATTGTTTCTCAAGCGGGGATCCACACACCCCTAGTGGTCCGTGGGGTAATTGCAAAATATATATTTAAAAAAAAAAAAAGATCCTATGACCTTTACAGATAAACCGGATTTCCTTAAATAGTGACTGGGGCCTTTATTTACCTCAACTGCAGAAGGTAACAGGCCTTTATTTGAAGCAGCTTGTACTGGAGGCAGGCCTTTGTTTATCATTCCCTCTGTTTGATAAGTATAATTGGTTATATTTTAGTACAAAGCTTCGCTGTGGAAAACTCGTTGACTTCGGCATACGACACTTGAAATGTAGCTACAAACAAACAAACACACAAAAACAAAGAAGAAGAAGAAATATGGAGAAATGTCTCAAACTAAACAAACTGTTGTCTGTTTCAGACCCCAGTCAAACAGACTCTGGTCCACAGGAAAAGAAAACCAAGACAGACAGGCAATATAAAGAGGATTACATCATGTTCATGTTGATTGTGCATACATATGCTGTTTTATGCAGTTGTATGACAGTAAAGCAACAATTGGTCTAATGCAATTTCTGTTTCTGTCAAATTGTTTGGGTTTTTTTTGGGGTTGAGAACCACTGCATTACGGGATTTAAATAGTTACAGAGGTATCATACATTCTTCTACACAGTTACAACACACCAAATCTCACATTTAACCATGTTTAAACTACAGACATAAACAGTTACTGACCACAACAAAAAGTCTTAGATTGCAGAGGTGAAATGTCCTAAAACCACATAAATACATGTATATTCATTACATGTGAAATTAAATTCTTTTTTGACTTTGGAAACCGAAGTTGAGAAAACAGTTTAGCAGCTGCTTTCAATCATTTCACATGATCTCCATCAACAGATGGAGTTTGTCCAAATGTCAGGGAATTGTAGATGTTCAAATTTCTTTCTTTTTTTTTCTGAGCACTATGAGCTTCCTGTCAATGTAAAAAGGCTCTTTCACATTTTTCCCTTACAAAAACACGTGTGATATTATTTCACATGAAATATCTGAAAATCATGTACTTCATGTGGATATATCACATATGAAACACTATTTTCACATGTTTATGATAGTTTTAAAATATTTTTTAGCTTCCCAAAACCTTAAAACAAAACGTTTTTACACGCACCCACACACTGTGTATTGATTTCCCCTGTGCTTCCTCACCATCACCCTCTGCCCTGTATGGCTATTATTCCTGTTTGCGTCTCTTGCCATGCTCTGCCCTCACTGTCTGGGATTATGATCTAACTTTTTTCATGTGCCAAATCCCCTCCAGCAGATAGTCCCTGTCGGGGGAATTATGCTGCTAAATGACAGGAACGCAGTCAGGCGCCACTGGGATTCATAATCTTAATAGTGACCCTATTACGGCAGCTTCCCACGAGAACTGCGGTGCTTTTCTGAAAATATATTTTACCGGGAAATCCACTGCATTCCTCAGTGTTGGGTAGTGATTTCTTACAGTGATATCTTTACTTTTCCCACTAAAAATCGTATAATGAGTCACAGGTTCTATTTCTGTAATAATATCCCAGCCGTCAATTCCAAAAATAGCAAAGAATGTAATGAAAATAGAATAATTTGACTCCTGTTTGATTCATGTAACGACGAAGAAGCATAAAAGCAAGGCAACTGATTTTAGCAACAAAGCTGTCGGTGAGATGAAAAAGCAAAGTATAGCACAATTAATTTCTGTTACAGGAAGAAATAACAAGGAATAATTCATTTTTACCTGCATAATGAGTAGTGCAGGTTTTTGTGATGAGATAGTAAATATAAATATTTTGTCTGTTGTTAAATGTGTGTTATGTCTGCTCTATGTACTTTATATCTTTATATATCTTTGTGTACGTCTATGTATTTCATTTATTTATTTAGCACATCTTTTACCTTGTTATCTTTGTATGATCTGTTCTTTTGCACTAGATGTTTGTCTGATGTGTTAGTGTTTTTTTTTTTGACTGACATAAGCAGCTCTGCATGCATCTCTTATCTTATCTTATCTTATCTTATCTTATCTTATCTTATCTTATCTTATCTTATCTTATCTTATCTTATCTTATCTTATCTTATCTTATCTTATCTTATCTTATCTTATCTTATCTTATCTTATCTTATCTTATCTTATCTGGTTGCTTTTGCTGTAATTCTGCTGTATTTGTGTAATGTTGTTTATCTGCTCTTTGTCTAGCCAATTTTTTTTCTAGAATTATTTTTTGCCACTTTTTGCCTTTAACTGATAATATACAGTAAAGAGGCAGACAGGATAAGTGGGGAGCTGGAGATGAGAATGACAATGATAATACAGTTTAAAGTGGGGTCATTGTGGATACATGGTACACGCATTAGACCCCTACACCACTATGATGCCCCCCTGGATTATATATATATATTTTTCAATTCAGTTGAGGGACAGCAGATGAAAATAAGCAGATTTTCTTTTTTTATGGTAATTCATGGGTAGACATTATAAATTTGAAATTTTAAACAAGATCTGTGACCGAAGTAACACGGTTTCACACCTTGACAACTACTGCAGAGGATTTGTGTTTGCTGGGTTTATAGAGAGCAAACTGTGAAAAAAGTGAGATGGATTACATATGAGGATTTATAGCCTTTCTGGGTTAATGGGGGCTGTACACACCAAAAAAGCCAAACAGGATAATGTGTGCGGAACATGAATGTAAGAGTATGTCAGCTGTCTGATGAAAGGAAAGATGGACTGTGCTCCTGATACTCAGTTTGCTGGAACTACTCTCTCTTGTTTTCTACATAAAAATTGCATTTTAATTCTGTTGAAAATTAGTTATGTCCTTATGTCCTTAAGAACGGTGGTCCTGTGCAAATATTAAGTGTCATTAAAATACTTGAATATGCACACATATTGCCTTCTTCCTGCCCTTACCAAAACAAAACAAATATTCCAGACTTGAAAAAGCAGACATAAGCATTTAGAGGGGTACTTATGTCTGCTTGTTCAGTTCACTAAAAACACATACATGTAACTATTCGTAACCTTCTCATGTTGCCCCAACACCCCCTTCGATATATTGAGACTGATTCTAGATCCATGTGATAGATTGTAGTTCACACCAAACATTGCAATATATGTCTCAAATGTGTCTGGAGTGATGTGACTCCCATCTAACCAAGAATGTGAAGTAGGACAGCACTTCACTCAAATTGTTTATTCATGCATTGCACGGAGCAATAACTTTCACATTAGAAGTGGAATTTAAAAATTGCCAATTTATTGGATACAGTATATGCAAAATAGTACATGTGAAATAGGCACAGGAGCCACCTCTATGGCTGCTGAGAGGCTGAAGCCTTGCAATTTTTGTCGCCCCCAAAACAAATATTAATTAGCTGAGATTGTTTTGGAGCCAGCTATTTATGACATCAGACACTGTATTTGATGGATGAGTCGCATAGCCACGTGTGTTGGAGACTCAGAGGGGACAATTTCCTCTAGGCAGCTGTGCCAAACACAAGTTAATCACCTTCAATAAATGTTTAAAGTCCACTGCTCACCAACAAGCAGAAGAGAGAGAGATAGCTGCGTGGCATCCTGCAGAAAGTTACGTGTCCTTTTTGTAGCGAACTCTAAATGTCTTTGATTAACAACAGAGGATAAAGTGCGCTTTTGTTCAGATCATCCATGTAATGAAGAACATGTACTGCATTAATGAGCTGAACACATTAACATTCAAAACTGAACTTCACTGATTATCATCATATTATATCATAACATAAACTAACTTTATATGATATATGTAACTTTACTGTAGTTCTCCTTTCTGTTATGATGCAGAAGAAAGTGAAGGTGTGAGCTGCTGTGGATTAATTAAATGTTTTTTTCTTGGAAAAAAATAATGTTTAATCTCTAATAACCATAAAGATCCAGAACTATTCTGTTTCTCAAAACTGACACATATTGGTCTTTTATAAAAAATGAAGCACTGATACAGAGACAGAGCTGTTGTCCTCTACTTATGACCAAATGCACCTTTCTTTAGATGTAACTATTTGATTTCTTAGTTTTTTACTAATACATTTCAGGTAACATTTCACTTTCAAGTCCTCTTATTTAGCATTTATAAGCAGTATACAAACATGTAATTAATGGTTTATAACACACTATAATGTGGTTATAAGCAGATATAAGGACATTTTAAAGGGTTTATTACCGTACAGTATTTTTCAACAATTACAACACTTACAACTGGTCCTGGTCAGTCTTTTGCACTTACTGTAGTCTGGCTGTAGCGTAATTAACTTTTTGCTTTGTTGCTTCACATAATGAAAATCTGAAGGTGCATCAACCACCACTGAGGTCTGGTTAAGGGAGGGGATTAAGAAATGAACGCAGTCAGTTAAGATCTTTACAATACAACTGATGATTGTCCTTGTAAGCATGTGTGCATACAAGCTCCTGTTTCTCTATACATTCCCCTGCCTCTCTAATACTAACAACTCCTCGAAGCAGCTCACTCCTGCAGGTGTCAGAGGGAGGCAGGGTCGTGGAGTCATCAGGGAAAAATATGGGCTGTAAGCCGGAGCTGTAGCACCATTACCGCCAGCGTCTTACTGCTGCTTTCATCTGTTAGCTCTATCTCAATGGTCATCTGGGGAACCTGGCGGCCACGCTGCCATCAAATTGGACCTGGGCAGGAGGAGGAAACAAAGACCATTATACAAGGTGGGTGTGTGTATGGGAGGGGGGGGGGGGGGGGGGCACGGGCGTCGGACCAAGAGTGAGAAATGTAGTTCTGTGCAGTGTGTTTCAGCGTATGTGGGCGCACGCATGCATTTTTCTGTGTGTGTGTGTGTTTCCCTGTGTGTGAATTACAAAGGAGGAGAGGGAGAGAGAAAAAGAGAGAGAGGCTGCATAACAACTCAAAAGCCCTGGTTTGTCCTTAAGAAGCCTCGTGGCTGGAGGCCACAAAGAGAAGCTAGCGCAACACTTTGTCTGCACTGCCTCTCTCTCCCCAGTGGCAGGTCATTTCATTGAACAACAGTACCGCAGCTAATACAGTACAGGTTTGTCTGACAGCTCTATTCAATAGAGTACAGGATGAAGTAAATGTTATTTATGTGTGCACGTGAATCAAATCAATAGTTAGTATTAGTCAGTCGATTTTTGTGAATATTTTAAGTTTTAATTTTTTTTAAATCTCAGCTGCACAAGCCATGTAGCACACACTGCGCTGATTTTTCACCAGCTTGTGCAGCAAAACTTCAACTAAATTGAACTTTGACCCCAAATACACCGACCTCCACAACAAGCATCCAATGGGATTCAGGCCTTGGCTGGAGGCTAAGGTTACAGCAGCAAAAATTTATACTTTAGAGAAGACATGGTGCATGTCTGAATTCCTAGAGTTATGTAACTCTGCTCTGCAATCCTAGCGGGACTTGAGTAAAAAAATGCCAAAAAATCTCAAGCATGGACAAAAATATTCAAGAAGACTTTAATATTGTGATTGTTTACATTCCCATACCTGCCATTTTGAGTTGCTCTCTAATTTGGACACTAACTCGCGCAAACTAGTTAGTGCCGCCATAATGCAGCAAGATAAAAGTTTGCAAAGAAAAGCAGAGAACAGACAATCGAAGGATGGGTGTAGATGAGTGTGTGCTCATGCTGCAGCTGCCTGCTTTCATCTGGCAGCTACACATGTGCCCAGGTTTCAAACAATTTTCCCCAGCATGCTGTCCTGTTGAATGTGTGCAGTTTTAGTTACGTTACTGTTTATGACGGGCTGTTAATAACAATAAATCAGATTCATATTATGTTTTTCTGTGCACTGTGTGTACTTAATAGCCCATAAAGAGCAAGTAGTAAGAGATAAAAAGTCTAAGGCAGGGAAAGCAGAGTCGGAGCAGATGAGTTTTTAGGGTCTTTTCAATGTTGTTGTCCAGTATACTAAATATTTGTTAACTTTTATTATGTTGTACACTTTGGAGGCATTTTTCCAGACCTATGTGGTACTGTAAAAATGTACATATGTGTGTTTGTTGATAGTTGGAAAAAGTCATTTCAAATCCTATTTTCACTCATTTATAAGCTCTGTAATTTAAAAGAAAATATATCACGTTATTCTGTTTTTTGTTTTGTCAAATTGTTCAGAAACAGCGGTAACCTCTCGGTAGGTGTTTTTACATCCAGTGCCAACTTTCAGTGCCAATACAGGAAATAGTATGCCCTTTATGTAGCAGGCTGGATAGGGTGTGGAGGTTGGGGTGGTGGATGGGCATGTTTATCGCATCAGACATATGCAGGAGACTGGAGTTCATGTCCCCTCGCAGACCTGCAATCAACCTTCTTTTTATTAATCGTAGCCATGATCTTTACCTAATATTAACCAAGTGTTTTAGTTGCCTCTAAACCCTAGCCATATGATAAGCATAGTTTATCTTTTCCCTAACCTTAACCATACTGTAATGACATTTAAAATCACATTTGCATACATTTTATAAACAACAAACACAAACAAAATGTTCCATGTTCAAAAACTGTGGCAGGTGTAGTATCTACTGTAAGTGATGTAGACGTGCATGTGTGTGAATCACATCAGTAGTTGTGGTGGTGAGCTGGAGGAAAAAGACATAAAGAAGAGTTATGGCTCTATCTCCTGGTGTCTCTGTCTCTGAGGGAGCAGCTACGTGAGAGAGACCTTTTAGTGCTGACACATGCCTGAGTGCGTTTAAGGTTGAGGGGAGAAGATATTATGTTTCTGACGTATGACTGCTATTGCAAACACTCCTGAGCAAATGATGGTAGAGATGATGATGACTGCTGTAGCCGCTCAGTCCCCACATGCTGTATCTGAAACCGAGTTTGTCCAGCCATGGGTGTAGCTTTGGGTGAAATGTACATGATGTTCCCCTTGCAATGCCATGCACGCGTTGTCGTCTATATGAGCCCCCCGAGGGTCGATTCCTATTTGCACCATTTAGGTGTGATTGATTTGCCACTCAAGGTACGCCTACAGCACTCTGAGATCGTCTCTGCATTGCCCAGAGAGCTGTTGGTTTTATGAATAGATCTGATATGCATTTGTCAATAGTATGGATCTGAACATTTCCACTGCAATGGCCCATAGACAGGTTAAGGAATGCATGGTTATGTATGCAAACTCTCAGTTTGTCCTTGTGAAAACGTAAGGTGTACAGAAGCTGTTCTTATGGCAAAAATGTGAATGTGTTAAATAAGTGTAGTCTAAGGTGGTTCAACGGCATAAAAAAGAATGTGTGTGTGTGTTAATCATGCAAGCAAACTTCAGGAAAGGAAACAAAACACAAGTTTATAAGATAAAGAGTCGGGAGCTTTTTCTTTCCTGCTTTGGTGCACTTGGCATCTTGGAAATGGGTAAAAGGTGCTAATATTAGCTAAGTGATTGTGTACCAGAACTATGCCACCACAGGGAACTATGGGGAAAAAAGACATTTTATCAAGAAGATTCAGCACCCATCCAACATACTCCCATACAGTAGGAAATGTTTTTCTTGTTTCTGCTGTTTCTGTTTCGGCTGTTGCAAACAATAAAAACTTCTCTGAAAAGTTGAGGAGATTATAAGTTAACGCCCTCAGAGAAGGCTGAGTGCTCTAACAGAAAGACACTGGTGCTCAGACAGTCAGCGGTCAACAAATGGCCACAACTGTTCTAAAAGCATTTGGGGAAAAAAATGTTGTTTTTTTTTATCAGAACAATTGCTGGTGTTCTGAAAAAGATTGCAGATATGTCCTAAGAGGTATTACAAATGTGGTGTTTCAAAGAAGGATCCTGTTATTACTAGAAATTTGTAGGAAAAATAGTATACTGGATCACTGTATTTTTTTTGCATGATGTTAAACATTACCAAACATTTTTGATTAAGCTTACAGCAGTGAAGTGACAATTAAAATAGTACAACAAAATGTGTACATTTTTAAACAAACCAATCTGTGTTTTTGAAAAATAGGATCATCAACTTTTGTAGGATATGATTGGAGGATTTTCACAAGGAATCAAGCCAAACATTGTCAGAATTTGTTGAAGTTTTGAAAATGTTTCCTTACAAACTGTAGCCTTAAACAGCTACAGTTTGTTGATGTGAAGTTTTAAGTCTTATCTTTGCAAATATGATCAGCCATTACAGATTGATCCATGGCTCCAATTTTTTGGACTCAGTGTGAAAAGGTTAGAAGTAATCATAGTCAAACCCACTCCTTTTTGAAGCCCTGAAACATTGTCATGTTAAGAATAGAATTTAATTCAACTTCTCTTCTATTTAAATAATATGTTTTATATGTTTAGAATAAAATAAAGAATTTACACTTTTATTCATTAAGAAGAAAAGAAATAACAGAAAAATATCAAGATAAAATGTTTATTTTTTCATTGCTTATTAATGCTACCTGTGATCACATGGTGGGTCAGATATAGACAAGAAAATCAGAAGAAATATTGAAAGCCAGTCTCTCTCTCTGTCTGACTGTTTCAACTGTATTCAGGGTTTTGCATGTGTAGTCAGTTCACTCAGCAATTTGACTTTGAATCCTCATTTTGCTTGACTTTTGAGTGTGCTGTTAATGGACCCCACTATGCTATTCAACTATAAGTGGAAATTAAGGAGCTACTCACAGTCGGGGAAAAAATACAACATACTGAAAGATGCCCTTGAAACCAAACTGCACTTGCAATAAGGCATCAAAGCAACCACTTAACAACAACCAAGTGACATCCAAGCAACCAACCAAAGCACTGAAAAAGTATATAGCAACACCTTAGCAGCCACATAGCAACCACCTAGCAACGCCTTAGCACCACCTCCTAAAGCCATCCCCCTTTCACAACAACCCAGTAGGGTAGCTTTATTAACTATTGTTTACCAAAACATTACAAATGTGTAATAAAATAAATATTTACATGAAAGGACATTTAACAAAGTTATATGAGAGAAATTGCATTATTCACCCTAAAATATTATGTTAAAATGTTTATGTTTTGCATCTAAAAATTGTACTTGTGGCTGGTCTGTCTTTGGACGCACATGCCAGATGCTGCAGCTCACTTCAAACAGCTACCTCCTCTACTGCCCCCCCCCCCCCCCCCTTTAATTGACTTTCCTCTGTTGTCCTCCCTGCCAATCTTTGTAATTTGTCTAATTAGGCTGAAGTCCCTTAAGTACATTTTAAAATACCCCTGAAAGAAGCTGGAATCCTTCCGTTTGTTGATGTTGCCACACAGTTGTACAAGATGCAATAAGGTAAGTTAGGATCAAACTGAATAAAAACCAAAACAATATTTTGTTTATCAAACGTAGGAAAAAAAAGAAATCACATTAATATTTATTCAGATAGGCTCATATCAAAGATGCATCATCATTAACAATGCTTTTTTTAAAACAGTATTGTAGCTACAAAATGTGTTGCATCCTGTTACATGTCCATTTTTCACCTCATCAGACACCACCTGTTATTGCAGGTTATTGTGCTATACACACACATACATTATCTGGCACACTGAAGTCTATTGCATGTCCTCCTGGTGTATGTTCTCATGCCTTTCTTTCTTTCTTTGTGTCTTTTTTTTCTCTCCCATGAAGCCTACAGCATTAGGAATCAAGTATTGCAGCTTCATGACTAAAGTTCCTTTCTTTACTTTTCTCTTCTTCTCCTTTCTTCCCCCTCCCATCTTAGTTTCTTTTTCTTTGTCTCTTATTTTTCCAACCGTCTTTTTTTTCCCATTGTCTTAATAAATGTTACATTGAGCATAAATGTTTTAGTGCCATATGCAATTTTGATGGGGGCGCCACAATTCTCGTGTGTTTTTAGGATACAGTATGTAATTGTGCTATGCACAGCTGTCCTTCCTCCCCTTTTAATACAAAGGGGTAAAGAGAAAGACAGAGAGAGTGGAGGTGTTTTATGCCCATTTCTGGATAAGGATTAGGAGTTGGAGTTACTGGAATGTACTGTATGTTCTCCAAATGTTTCTTTAATGTTTTTATTATACTGTACTGTAAGTATTTGAACAACACCTTAATATAATCCGCTGCACACTTGCTCATCTGTGAAAGTGATTCCGACGTACCTGTTTCCCTGCGTGTCTAACGCCTCTGTGAACGTCACTGCTGCCTTGCTCATTAGTCACAGTTTGTCATGAAGCCGACTGTCACTGCGTAAAGCAGGGTCTGAGTGGGAAACAATCCGAGAAAAACTAAATAAAATATGCATATGATACTTTTGACAACACTTGACTGTTTGACGTCCTCGCTGGATGAACCCAGAAAACAGCAACATCCATATTATCTGTCACCATGTGCTCCTCTTTCATTCCTTCCTCGATCTTCAACTTTATGTTGGCTTTTCTGAATACACAACACACTGTAACATGTGAACGTTAAATAGGCCAATTGTAATTCATATAATACAGTTTGTAGTAAAATTAAAATAGATTTTCAACTGCTGAGTTATGACCAAAAATTGTTTTACAGCAAATTCAGTGTGTCAGTATCTAATTCAGCGAATCATCGCACTATGGATGAAAAACTGGCTGACTGGATTCTTGTAACAAAATCAAAAGTGATTGTAGTATTGTACTATGCAAACAGACAACATCAATTCCCTAAACTGTCTCAATGTCTTGCGTAACTTCATCCCAAACCTAAATCTATTTCCTAATATACATTTTAGACTAATCTTAAACTCAAATAGGTTACCGACACAGACTTTAAGTAATAAGTAGTCAAAGATCTGCAAAAAGAAAATATTTTCCTCATTTCTTTATCCCTGTGTCCCCATTGATGACTAAACACACACACAAACACATGCACGCATGCACACACAGGTGTCGCTTTCCAGTGCGATGAATCTGCAGATGCAGCCTCACCGCATTTGGCGTGCAGCGGCTGACGTCAGGAGGAGAGCGGAGTGAGAGGAGTTGAAATAGGGCAGAGCAGGAGCGGAGCGCTGAGAGGAAACCAGCCGGAGGAGTCAGAGGATGGCAAGCCGCTGCTGAGAGTTGGGACGCGCTTACCCGTCGCTACTAACACACCTGCTACTGATACACCAGCCCATAAACCCTGCCGAGCGGGAGGAGAGGAGTGGAACTAAAGAGCGCAGTTTGGACCCGTCGGTGCGAGGAAAATCTGTGGCATATTTGCTCGAATTTCCTTTCTTTCTTTCCTCTTGCCTCGGAATACCACAGGTAAGGTGGAAGCTGTATTTACTAATGCGGGATAAGGGCTCCAAGGTTGCTTACAGGCGTATTTGTTGTTTTTTTTCTTTACAAGTTTGGTTGTTTTGGGCGCATGACGCTGCTTTATCTATGTGTCACTATTTGCATAGTGTGAGTGAATGGAAACTACACAAGAGGATGGCAGTGGCGTGTGTTAATTTTGAATTAGTTTGTGAGTAGCTGAGGAGAGGTGCATCAATAATAGAGGGCTCCAGAATTTACAGCCACAAAGATATGTGTAAGGTGCAGCCTTATAGCGCAGGGCGATGTCGATGACAATCTGTGACAGTGTTTAACTACACTGCCTGGTATGTCGCCTATTGTCTGGCGCAACACGGGGTGCGATTAATCATTCAATATGACCAGATGCCAGCTTTGGTTACCTCACATAACCGTGCAGCGGCTCTACAGTACCTGCTTGAAAACAACAGGGCAGTGTTTGATAAATGGCTCCAGTAGGACTCCTCTGCCCGGATGCGCCAGGTTTGCTCAAGCAGCAGAGGGACAGAAAAGATAACATAGTGAGACACGCACATCCCTCGCCGGGCTCTCTGGCATGGATTCCCGGTCCAACAACCCCCACCTCCCAACCCCTCCTCACCCGGTCCTCCTTCAGTCAGCCAATTTCTTTGGCAGGACGCTGGGAAGACTTCATCTATTAACAATCAGTGTTTTATAAAGCACATACACATCTTCTTACCAGGATGCAAAAAGTCTCAAGAATGAGGGGCGAGACATTCCTAAACAAGATGAGATTTTCTTGTCTGATTGTGTTAAATGAGCTGCTTCAGCGCTCTCTCATGGGAAATCCTATCAGTGTCACCAGAGAGCTGGCACAGCGGCAGCAAAGCCTCCGTGACGGCCAGCGGAGTGGGAAATGAGGATTGGTCGGCGCGCGCACTGCCGTGATATAGCGTATAATGTGCCGGAGCTCTCCATGGTGCTGAAAACGCTCCAGCCTCTTGCTCCCCTACTCTACTCCTTCCCTTCTCCCTCGCGCTCCAGCCTCTTTCTGGGTTTGTTGGATTTTCTCTGTACCTGGAACCAGATATGGAACCAACATCCAGCAACAGAATGATGTCCATTGTGGCACTGTGCTATCTGTGAAAAACCGGTTGTAAATCCTAGCCTTTCAGCTTGATGCGGGCCAGCAGCCCCTCCAACTCTCAACTCAGGCACGTAGTCTCACACACACAAACACACGCACACATATACCTCAGGTGCACATGCAAACACATGCAGAGACCTGGATCAATATCTTGCCTTCTCCCCTGAATGAGAATATTAATGGCAGCGTTTCTCAGCTGGATCTGTTTGCACTGAGGGGGTCTAGTAGTCTGAACTCGTGATTTACAATAACATACAGCCTTTGCACATTAGCCTAGTCATTCCTTGCAGGGGAAGATAAAAAACAAGCATGTAGACACAAAATGTGACATGATTTCTGGCTGGAAAAAAAAAGTTTGTTGTGTTTTTCATAGCTGAGTCAGTAACGCTGTGAAAGAAAATAATACCAACAAGAATGAAGCCACTTCACCACCCCTGAGTTCATTTGACTAATTTAAACAAACAAATTGTAAGAGCATTACATTAGCACAATACCAAAAAAATATATTTATATAAACACAAGCTTTATGCAGACATAAAGTCGGTTTTCAGGCTTTTCTAATTGAGTCCAGCAGGATTTGTGGGAGCCACATCATGTCCTGAACCCTGTCAGTGCAGTTCTGCAGCCCACCCTGGGGTCACAGTCAACGGGTTGAGAAATAATGATGTAGCCCAGAATAGTGACTCAGTCGGGCTTATTGCAGTTTGCAATCTGGTGTTTAACTTATTAGCTGTCTCACAGAGAGCCATTACAGCGCGGTGTCCAGCAGATTATGGCTGGTTGTTGTGCTTCAGACAGCCTAATAGTGGGATGACTCACACACTTACAGATTGACACTTAAGAAACACTAGCACATCGCTACATTAGTGTATGCACACACACACACACACACACATGCACTCACTTGCGCACATACAATCTTCACTGTAACATTCAATTCATTAGAGTTGAATTAGGCTTCTTGATTACTCTCTTCCTGCTAAGAGCTTAAATCCTGCAAAAGCAAGAACCAGCTTTTGAAGCAGCGTATGTGCATAAACACATGTGTGCAGTGTGTCTTGCATGTTAGGTAGATAAAGCAGAAAATTTCAAGGATGGCAGTAAAGGTTTAATCTGCTGTTGTGTGACCAGAGCGAGCCGGAGTTTGCATGTTTCCACGGGTCTTGCGTGATAGCCTGGCATTCTATTTAACCATGTCTCCAGACTGCATTTAAATATACCAACATAAGCATGTAATTGACTTTTTGAGTGACGCCACCAAAATATTAGCCGAAGCCAGCTTTCCCTCCCCAGTAAACTGTCAAACCTGCTGTTGTTTTGTGGTTGTTAATTTTGCAACTGATAATTGGATTGCATTGCTTGCTTGTTGATGCTTGATCATAGACAGACACAGTTTGCACATTCAGTAACAGAACGCAGAGTGCTGAAAATAATGTATGCACATACAAAATAACCTTAAATCAATTTAATAATATGATAAATGTGATATTTTATTTATTCCTGGTAGAGAAATTCTTTTCGCCTCACTCTTGGTGGTCAGGGGTCAGATTCAGCAGCAGAAAGGCAGCTTGGAGTTCAGTGTCTTGCTCCAGAATATTTCAGCCGAGTGAATGCTTGCTGATAGGTGAGGCTGAACACAGGTCCTTTTGTTAAAAGCACAGTAATTCTACCCACTTGACTTCTGTGCTGCTCAAAAATCCTAAATACTGAAAAATAGGGAAGCCTAAGAGCTGGAGATAGATGTGAAAAAGATTCACTGCCTACTTTCCTTTGTCGTTATGAAAAAAGAGAAAGCAATGCACCTACCTTGTAGCTCTCAAAGATTTCCCACATGCTTCAGCTTTCTTGCTGTGCCGGTCCAAATAAAAATTACTTTATTTTTAAGTTGTATTGTACTTTCAAACATTTTTTTTTAAAGTTTGACAACAAAAATCCATCAGGTGAGGGATTGAAAGATTAAATTTGTGTTTTATAGTTTGTTGATTTAGGTCTATTAGAGAGGAAATGGGCTGCAGGACAGAGTAGTATTTTAATGCAGCTGCTGTTCCTGTACAAGCAGCTCAGCTTAAGTAGTTGATGGGAAACCAGTTTCTAGTGACAGTTTAAGTGAATCTCCTTGTGTTTTGCTCACACAGGGCAGCCATCAAACCAAAAAACCATTCTTACTGAAAATCTTCAATACAAGAAAGGATAAAACTAGGTTTTAGACCTCGTTTTTCCAAGAAGCCACATTTAAAATATCTAAAACACATAAATTGTTATTATTGTTATTGTTATTTTTATATATATATATGTAAAGAGTAGACATGACCCAGTCCTTTTTTTATAAATTCAAGGTAGGCTGCAGGCTCTAAACACTCAACAAATAGCCCTGGATGACAATTCCATATAACACTTAATTAGAATAAATTATGTTTTTTTCATTTCAATTATAATGCCTCACTTGTGAATGGTTTAAATGCTTGGCATCACATTGCCCGAACCCCATGCAGAGCTTGTCTAATCTGTAGCAGGATTTATTTCCAAACAACAAAGCTATCCCCTCGGGTAAACCAAGCCCACTTCCTTCCCTTTTTTTTTCATGTCTAGTGACTTTGATTTGTTTGGCTTTGCAAATTTTCCAAAGAAATATAATGAGCAATGCTCCAAAACAAAGGTAAAAATGCATTACAGATGGTGAGTCACACTCGTATGAGCTGGATCCTTCGCCATGCACTCACATTCTGATGAGGCTGACAAGATTAGTTTTAAATTGAACTGATGAAACTCTTTCTCATGGGTTTAGCAGGGACACATCCACTCATACCCAGAGAAATATCACTCTGATTAACATGAGGCCTATGACAATGGGAAGCACTTAATACGAATGGCACTGAATCTGAAGAGGACCAGTAACATGCACCATTAGATTTCTGTATTTTTTAATTTCAGAGACACATTACTCATATGTCTGCTCACCTGATAGGTCCCCTGTACTCCCCGAAGACTGCAGGGCCACAAAATGTGGGCAACACGGTTCACTTGAAATTCTGATCACTAATGTTGAACTTCTAGAAATGACCTTTACTGCTGCATCCCATATGAACACAGCAGCTGAGCTCAGAGCATCAGCAGCGCAGCTCTGAGCAAATAGTGCTTGCTGCCTCCTCTGCCTGAATGGAGGAAACTGATGAAAGAGTCAGCGGAGAGGGAGAAATGCGTAGAAGGGTTACGGAAAGGTCACCTCGCATATCTGTTTTCTGCAGTGAGTTTAGTCAGCCATCTGTCTGTCCCTTTTACGCAGTCATTCTTCACTCCACTGCTTAAAACTATCAATAAACATATACTGTAGTTCTTTTGAAGAAAAAAAGGAAACCACTGTCTGTACACTACATTTACAGTCTGCTCCACAGTGTTGGATTTGGTGGGAACCTTATGGCACAAAACCAAAAGATGCCCCTGTTCTTTCAGACCAAACTGAGTTTGACCAAAGACGTCACAAGTAATCTTTGCAACATCTTTGCTATTATTTGAAGCAAGAATATCACAGTTTAACTTTTAGCACTAGGAAGGCCACCAGCATTCTGACAGTCCTGCCTCCATCAGGATCTAATTTATTCATGGTAATTACACCAAGGAAACAGTGAGTTTGACAATGGTGTATTGAGGCATATTGATATTTCAGAACGTGGCGTTAGAGGAATCCTTTGCCTCTTTATATGGATTGATTCCTGGCTGCTGCAGCCATGAACAAGGCTTCAAACAACAACACACAACTATTTGCAGGTTCAAGTGCTTCTTCAGTCGGTGATGATTATATATATAAACCACATTTTTCTCCACAAAGAGCCTCTTAAGAGCCATTTATGTTTTAGAAGGTGTTTTCTCTTTGCTGCCAATGCAGGCCTCTTTCATGTTCTTTGCCATCACTTTGCCACTGCTCTATGATTAGCAAACGCAGTCATGTTAGCCGGGCAGACCACCTTGTCATGGCACTGCAGATCCTCCTGATATCCTTTTTGCTCTTAGAGCTATGTCATACAGCCTGCAGGGGATTTCTGGATTTAAAAAGTCACTCGCTGTTTGTGTGTCTTTCAGCCACACCTGACAAGCAAGATGTGGGCTTTAATACCCAAGGGCTGCTGATCTGGTCACAGAAACTTGTCAGAGAAAAAGCCAAAAGTCAATATCAGTGTTGAGTAAGAAAGGTAAAGAGGGAGAGAAAGCGAATAGAGAATGGAAGTAAGAAGGAGCCTCGTATTCTTCCACTTTCTCTCTCCAGTCTTGAACTGGGGTCTTATTACTACCCAGCAGCCTAAAGCTCTGTCTCTTCTGTAGAGACAGAAAGTGGCAAAAAGAGAGTGTCAGACAATAATTAATTTTGAGGTGACACAGAAGAAGCCAAGCTGATGAGGATATCTGTTTTTTTGCTAAGGCAGGCTAACCTGCATTGTGTTCGTTCCGAGGTTTCTGTGCCTTTTCTGGGAGGCTGGTGCATTCCTTCTCCCTCTAAGGGAACATTGTAGCACAATCTGAAAAGGCACATGTGCAATTGTTCTCCACAAAACGAATACATTAACTTTTCTATCACTGCTGCCATATGTTTTTTGTCACATGTTTTAATTGCTTTAATGGCGTCCTTATTGTTGCTCACATTATTTGTACTGCAGTTTGCTGTTTCTTATTCTGTATGTGTGTCTGTCTGGCTTATGCCTGGTGTTAGAGTTTTATTGTGTTTTTTTTTTTTGTCTTCCACAAATTGTCTACACTTTTCTCTCCTCTTATCCATTGTTGTGATTTTTTCCCCCCTTTTCACCATTTTTCTCATCAAGCAGACTTCTGCTCCTGTAACACAAAAGCTTATAAAATTAAAGGTCCGTACCAGCATTTTGCATGTTTTAGCCCAATTACTAGAAATGAAATATACTTTACATCACAGCTAGCCATTTTGCAAACCATGGTGGTGCTGTACGGTACAAAAAGCAATTAGCAGACTCTTGAAACTAAGGATCTCTGGTGATATCCTATATTTTCCTTAATATCAACAAATCCCATCAAATGACCAAAACCATCAATTAATTGGTCCTACAAACAAGCATTGTCTGTATATCCAAAGTCTGATATATATTATTTAGCATATTCCTCTGTGCTTTGCCCAGTGTTGTCCAAAATCCATTAAAAACTCATCAGTTAGTCCCACCGTTGCACTTGGTGATATGTTCCTTTACTACAAAGACCGTAGTATTATTATATTTGAGTCAATCCCACATTCGCTGCCCTGCTGCCACTGAGTGTGGCATAACATCTGGCATATTATCACCTTATTAAGTTGTTATGGTGAAGATGTTAGGAAACATTTGCCTATTTACACATCCTGCAGCATTAGCTTTCTTTTTGAGTTGTGTTTCTGTTGCCTTTACTAATATAAGTCTAATGTTCACTCTTCTTTTAGCTCTGTTTTAATCTCCACCAACTCCTGAGAAGAATATCTGGGTCTATAGCTGCTAAATGCTCCACAGTCCTCTGGTGCTGGACAGGGAACATACATTTTTTATTGCATGGAAAGACAAAAATACAGCAAAGTTGTCAGCTGTAAAAAAAAAAACAACAAAAAAAAAACAACAACTAAACTATATGCTCCATTGAGCTGCACAGGAAACTGCAGTCAGCTGGTAATTCACTGTGGGTTTCACATTTGATCCATTTTCAATATAAATGAGATAAATAAAAGGTATGCCTCTTTTGATAGTTGTTTCATGTGTTTTGTGGTTGGAGGTCAGCAAAGTGAGCCTGTGACAGAGCTGCTGGTTTGAACCTGACAGGATTTAGGAAAATTGCTGAAATGAATTAAACCTTAATAGACTGATAAAGCCTAAAAATGTCTGGATATGTGCTTTCTTGTTCCAACAACACTCATCATTAATTAGATCTCTTCACTCTTAATTAGTTTCAAATTGTCTATCAGAGTAAAATCTTTTTAACTGTGAGCTGTCTGGATCCTGGGCTGATAGGATTGGTGTGTTGTCTACATCCCATCTCCTTTCCAAGGGGCAGAGCTTATGAGCCTTTTACATTTCAGTGAATCACAGTTCATAACCTTATCTTTCTGGGCTACTGTGCCGTATAAATCCTCCCTGGGAAACACCCCTCCAGAGCATCCTGAGATTTATCATATTTCTTGTAATAAAAAAATAAATAGAAGAGGGGAAAAAACCTGAAAGGATGCATATCCTTTTCACCTGGAGTGTCTGGAAGATAACTATGGTTAAAATGTGTGATCCTGAGGCATGGCTGACAGACAGACTGACACCCTTCAGTGTCTTCAGTATCTTCTCGAACCACACAGGATCAAGAATGAAATATAGACACGCGAGTCGCTGCCACATCCAAGTGTCGTAAGAACATTTCAGGCAAAGGCGATCCCCTTGGTGGCTCTATTTCATGCTACATAGACATCTGGCTGAGGAAGGTGCTGTTTGGAACCTGAGTGTAAGCAGATAGGTCAGCAGACGCAGGATGATAGTACAGATTTTACCGAAGAGAAGCATCAGTTTGAGGCGGCACTCAGAGTAACAGCATGTACAGAGGTTTCTTCCAAAATGGGGCACGCACCATTTGAGAAAACTGGCATCTACTGTTACCTTCTACTTTTAAAGGGTGACAGGTAAACAAAGCTGACAGAATGCATAATTTGTAAAAACATGGATTGAGGAATATTTTCTAAAATTCACAGTCATTTCAAAAATTAAACAGAATTGTAGCAAAAGTAACTCAGTACAGTACTTCATATGCAAAAACACACTTCAGGGCAGTGAACTACAAACCTTACAGTTTCAGCATGTGGTGTTCTGCAGTCACAGATGTTATTTTTTTCTGTCCCTTCTGCCCTCCTTTGTAATCTTTTTAAATACTCAGCAACTTGCAGGGAGGAAGCGTGCTGAGTGGGGACTGATTGTCATACTAAGACTGTATGTGTCATTTGTAACTGTGACAGCAAACCTACCTGGAGTGCAGAGCTGGGACAGAGAGGAGGAAGGAGAGCTCAGCCTGATCACCTGAATTTGTCTCAGAGCTCAACTAGAGGCCTCCCCTGGTGCCATTACAGAGAGAGACAGAGAGGATGTAGGGTTGCATGTAGTGTCCTTTCACGTGCCCGTTTTAAATTTGGCTGTAGTCTTGGTCTCTTGACAAACATTTTAGTCCATTTAGTCAGGCTAATATAGTCAGATTTTAGCTGGGTCGTATGAATTCAATGTTAGGTTCAATGTTGTGAGCAACAGACTAAATGATGTTATTGCGTACGTACATCAGTTACTTGAAGACAAACAACCAAAACAGCATACTGTGAACATTAGTGGAAAGTAAAAGTGTGGATTTGGGACATGGCAAATACCATCTAAAGCTAATGACCACCTACATTCTTGTAATAGCGAGCCATAGATTGAGATTAGTTTAATCAATAAATGATTTGATCTAAAAAAAAGTGAAAATTGTAAATGAGAAAATGCTTACCACAAAAGAAACAAGAAACATTAGTCCACATCAGTGCTGTAGAACATTATGCTCTGGATCCATACATGATATTGCAGACACATATCACCATTAGCCGCGGACTGTCAGTTTGTGTGTGTTCCCTTCTGAGCAGAGCCAGATGTTTTTGTGGTTTCTCACACGGAGGGAAAAGGTGTTTTGCTTTGGATGTTTAGAAGAAATAATCACATAATCATTTTCATTTCGGTACAAAATGAAATTACCCCCGCCTCAAGGTAAAAAGTTCTAATTTAGTCCAAATTGTTTTCTTGATGTCTGCTTTGCATGTGTGTAATTACATTTTCTTGAAAGTTACTGCAGATCCAAGTTCACCAAATCATGTGTTGATACCCAAATAATTAGGAGTAATGTGTCTCAACCTAGTTGAAAGCAATTTTTGAGGCATTTTTAAAGATTGAGAAAACTGCTAAACTGCTAGATGCAGAAGTTCTGCGGGTCATAACTGTGATAAAGGGAGGCAGAAAGAAGCTGTCCAGGGGATTGGTAATGTATGAGTTTGGTTAGAAATTAAATCCTCTGAAAGAATATCAGGAGGAACTAAACATTTAGTCGTCCTTGATGTAAATTGTTTGGTCTATCACATATGATGATTTATGATACAAGGCAAACTTTTTGCATAGATACTGTATCTCTGTTTTAAGTGAAATACCAGATTCCATCTAAAGCCTACTGACTGAGTCTTGAAGGTGAAAAACTGTGTGTGTTTAGCCACTTTAACCAAGATTTAAAAAGTCACAGCTTGTATTGAACAATACTGAAATGATACTCTAACATGAACCCTATTTAATATTTTAGATTCCAATGTTCCCATGCAGCTCTGTGACTGCTATATGTCTTCAACATTCCCATATTGGCTTCATTGGACCAGATTTATCTCCTTGCAGTGAAAAATTTGCTTTGCTAATTTGATATGTTTGTGTGTGTTTTCTATGTGTCCATCCATGCATTCATTAACAAATCTTTGCAGTCATTCAAAATTAAGCAGTGGGGGTGAAAATAAATATTTTACCTCGACCTAGAAAAAAGCAGCTCACAGCTGAATGAAGCGAGATGTTGCCTTCTTCCGAATGCCTTATTTCAAAATATGGTGGCTAGCAGATGGCTCTTTACTTTACCTGAGCACTGCACATTATAGGCATTCAGCTGACTGTTTCTATCAGTGTTATAGCAGTAATAGAAAGTAGGCTTCAGTTTCTGGACTGTATCTGACTGCATCACAAACACCCAATGGACCTCAACCATCAGGTTCAATAGTTTTTCATTTATTTTTTCCTATAGTACACCTGATACATAGCGGTAACAGTTTAAAGCATAGGTTCATATTTCTCCAAGTCTATCTTAATTCAGTATACTCATGCCCATATGTACACTGAAAGAGTTATTGATGGCTGTAATAATTCTTCAAGTCCATATTGGACATGATCATTTCCAAACACATCCAATGCAAGACACGGGAGACTAAATCCACAGAACTCACTCTGTGCAAAAATGCATTCTGAAATTCAGGTGAAGCTAATGAAGCTTCACCAGACTGAATTACACAAATTAAGGTAGTATCTTCCAAAAATACTGTCAAAAGTTCCTCTCAGTTTTTCCTTGTTGAGCTGCAGTGGAGAACACAAAGAGGGAAATGTGCTAAAAAGAAGGTAACTTTGAAGGATATTCTCTTTATTTGGCTAAGTCACCCTGCTGAACTCTCATATTTACTTCAGCTAAACTTTGGAAAGCATTTTTGCACAGGACACAGGCTGGGAATTTTGTCTCCCATCTCTTTCATTGAAGTTGCAGTTACAGTGACCAATGCCTCTCTGTCTACATATGAGCATGTGAGTATTGCTTTAAAGGGGACATATCGTGATTTTCTGTTATTTTATACTGTTATGATGTCTAATGTCTATGTTAAACATGGTCAAAGGTCCAAAATTTGATGTGAAGTATGTTTTTAAAAAAAAACCTGAATACAGATAGAGCGCAATTAAAGAAGTACTGCACACTATGACGTGTTTTTTGAGCTGTAAACTAAATTATATGACTGTACTGTAATGAAACATATCAGTGCTGGTATTAATATTGACATTGATACCAAATTTATAAAGAATCGGCATTTCATGGGTTGAAAATGGCTCAACCTGTCATCGGCTGTTTAAAAGCCCTGAAAAGGCGGGGCCAATGCTGACGCAGAGTCGACCATTTGGGAGTTCTCTACGTCATGAAATTTATATAAATGGTAGAATGATAACGCCCACCTCCCCCAGCCCCGCGCTAATTTTCAAATATATGCTGATCGAGAGAGGCAGCTTAAGCTTCAGGAACTAACGACTGTCCACAGAAGGAAGAGCTGCTGGCAGCCACAAAAACAACAGAAATCCTCCTCACATCTCACCCTGCAGCTCTTTAACTCTCCGGCTGTCTGTTCCTGCAGTTATCAGCTGGTAAAAGCGGAGCTCCGTCAAACTGTCTGTCCTGTCTGTCAGCTGAATCTGTCCACTGCATAGCAGCTCCGCCAAAACTGAACATGTCCGCTGCGAAGCAGAGCTGCGGTCAGACAGGTTCAGTAACGGCTCCGGTTACACCGCGATTTTTAAAACAAGATTTTACCAGCTGATAACTGCAGGAACAGACAGCCGGAGAGTTAAAGAGCTGCAGGGCAAGATGCAAGGAGGATTTCTGTTGTTTTTGTGGCTGCCAGCTCTGACTTCTGGCTCGTTTAAATGTCGTTGCACTGTTTGTCTTCCTCTTATTACTATTATTATATGTCATGCTGAGCAACTCCTCGCACAGCTACGCTCCCCCCTCCCCTCCCTTCACATTCTGCATTCAGCTGAAATGCTAAATGTGAACAGAGTCTGATTGGGAAATGAAATTGTCATGCCAGCCTGTTATGTATTGGAGTTTGCTATACAGTCGTGCTATCTCTCCTGTAGACATGATGTCAGTCCTTGCATTCATGTATTGCATCTTAGCATATACCATGTAATGGGTTTCAGCATATGCTATAAACCACCTTTTCCTCTCTGGTAGTCATAGGGTGCTAAAATAATCCTTGAAATCAAATGTTTTTAGCTAGCTACAGGCATTTTGTTAGCATTCCAGCCCATGGTTGCATATTATGGCGCCAATTGTTTTCCCCTCCAGTGGGAGTGGTTTTCCTAGTATGACACATTGCACTCTGTCTCTATGCTTCATTTACAAAGTTACCTCTACTTCCTCCTCGTGATGACATCAGATCTGTTCCATTGCCTTTGTTGCAAAAGATGTTGCTAACTTTGTTCCACAGGTTGTTTGCATTGTCCACTTGCATCTTTCTGATCGGATTTGGGCTGGAACATGTACAGATGTACAGAGAAGTTTCCATTTAGAGTAAAGAACGAGTAAAAGAAGTGAAATCCTACTACTGATGTTTGTTTATGTAGCTTCCCGAGCCTCTGGAAGCCTGCCGAGGGGCAGCTTCTGAAAGCTAACCAATCAGAACAGAGTGGGCTCATTGAGACAGGAGCTAAAACGGAGATAAAGATATCCCAGTATAGCCCCAGAATGTAAATATAGACCTGGAAATGTGCATGATACGTCCTCTTTAAGACAGACTTAAAACATGTGAACCTATCCTTTAACAGTTTGCTTACTGTCAGCTCTCAGGCAGGCAAAACAGGCTCTGTAACATCACTTGCAGCATCCTATAGGATGAGTAGCTCATTCCCTTTTACTGTGTATTCTTGTCTTTTTACCTTATTTTTCACCATTGTCCTTCAATCTATTATTACAAGCTCATGATTAAACTAGACTAAAACTAGCTGGCTCAGTTCATAAATTAAAATGCCTTCAAACCAATTTCTTTGAAATGTGTAAGAAGAAGAAGAGTATGAAATTTTCTCCCAGAAAGTAAGCAAATGAAAAAGGAGACTGGCTGCAGGCTACAGGACACTTCAGGCCCCTCATAATACTTTTGTTTCCACAAAATTGAAAGTTCTGAAGAAAAAAACGTTGTGTAAACTGCTGTTTTAATATTACACGATTCCAAATAAAGAACATTTTTAAAAAAAGAAAAAGAAAAGTGAGAGATAGGGAGGGAAGGTAGCTGAGACATGAGTAGATGTTATTTAACTTTCAGCACACTGAGTCTGTTTATAAGTCCTTCACTGAACAAGTCTGATCTGAGCAAAGCTTCCAAAGGGTTCACTGGTTTTTAAAGAGTCTGTCTCTTTAAGCTTTTTAATATGCTGGTCAAATAATGGCTTCCTCATAGACTTTCTCCCTCCTGATGAATTTCAAAATGGACCACTACCAGGGCACTGTTTGTGTGTGTGCTTGTTCATGAGTCCTCATGTATGAGTGTGTGTAGCTCTGTGTGGGCCAGGGTGCAGGGTGCCAGACAGCACATTAAGACAGTGACTGGCAGATCTCATTTGGTGTTTAATTTCACAAGGGTGAGCTCTCATCTATGGGGCCCTATTAGCCCCGGGCTACGATAGCTGAATGATGTTGGTGGTTCCTTGTCGAGTGATGCTTACACTGACAGGACTTCGATGATTTTGCACCTTGTATGTCATTAGCAGTAGTGCATAGTAACTAAGTACTCAACTACTGTATTTCTGGAGTACTTTGAGTGTTTCAATGTTATGCTGCTCTATACTTGTACCCCACTACATGTCAGAGGCAAATATTGTACTTTTAACTCCCCTACATTTATTTGACACCTCTTGTTAGTTGTTACTTTGCCAATAAAGATTTTAAAAACCTATAATGAGCATGGAAGTTCCTTCTTGGCCACTTGGAAACAGTATATGTGACGAAATAATCTCAACACGAAGGTCAAATTACTTTTTTTTTTTTTTTCCTGGAGCTTTGGCAGATCCATTCACTGAAAGAGACAGTGAGATGTAGATGAAATATCAGAGTAAGTGGATCATTTGAGTTTAGATTTTGTCACACACACACGAGCATGATAAATATGATGCATTGTTATACAGTAAATAAAATACAGTATCATACTCCAATGCTGACATATTGGAAAAATTAAAAGATCAGTGGACGGGTTAAAACAAAAGCAAGATGATTTTCTTATTGACAATTACAAATGCAGCACTGTCATTTTGATAAAATGTTTTAAAAGATGTATTTATTTATTGCAAAAATAGATATGTAAAGCAGAGAGTAGAATTTCAGTGAGCAGGACCAGGGCGTAACGGGTCAAGGTGAACTGTGGCACTTTTGTAATATTCAGTATTCTAGTGAACTGCTGCAGACATTTAACACCACAAATGTCAGCGCCGTTTGCATTATGTGTTTTTGTGCCCTTGTTTCATTTCAATTCCAAACCTCATGGCCCCCTAAGGAAAATTTGTTTTCAGACTGGTTCTGCAGTAAAACACACAATAAAGTCACATAATAAAGTATAAGACCACAGTAAAAAGCATAAACACATTACCTGAAAGTACAATAACAAACTGCCGTGTCACATAGTACAACCATAAAGACCTGCATCAGCTGATAAGACTGGACAAGAAGTCAATTCTTTGATGGAGTCCAATAGAAGTATAATAGATACAATAAATAAAATGCCAAGTTTTTGTGGAGGGCATTAGACACTACAGGGGGTGGACAAATTAACAGAAATCCAATACAATAACCCTGCAATAAATTTGACTTTTGTAAAGCTGGTAATATTGTACATAATTTAATTATCTTATTTCAGTTGAAATGAATTGCTCTCTGGTTCATTCACTCTTGAGTTTAGGTCCTCCAAAGCAGCACCATCTAAAACACATTTTATCTTTTCAATTATTAAATGCCTGCTCGCTGAGTTGCCAGTTTTATATATAATTTACTGAAGGAACGAGTCATTATTTAAAAAAAAAAAAAAAAAATGTTTAGGTGCAGCTACTCCAGGTGCTTTTTACTCTCTAGCATCACACACAACAGTGCAGTCGTGATGCTTTATAGATATTTTTTCCTGAAGGTTTGTGTGTGCTTGTATGTGTGAGTGTGTGTATGTCACAACATTGAAATTGATCTTCTGAGTTTATATTTTAAGCTCCCATGCCACTCTCCACCATTTGCAACTACAGAGGGTTGTCTCTTTGTTGACATCAAAAGATTTTCTGTCCTTTGTAATACAGATAATATCCCCATCAGTGTGGGCTTTGATGTTTACATAGTTGTATTATACTGCGTGTGTATGTGCATAATGAGTGTATGTGAGTTGTACAATATTTGTTCTATTGTGTGTGTCTCTGTGGATGTATGAACATAATTTCAGGTATTTGCTTCTGCATGTACTGCATGCACGCTTAAAACACAGATATTTGTAGACAAGATATGATTTGCTTCATCATATTGTAGGTATTGAACACAGTATCAGTTAAATATCCTATTAACAGAGGTATTGGTGTCATATTTCAGCCTGTATATATTTGCCTTCTTTGGGCCAAGACACCCTCTCTTGTCACATCACACCTGCACAACAACACAACTTTGACATGATTTAATTAATCATATTGATCCATTCTATTCCCCTTTAACACAGACAAACATGAAGAGGATTACAGAGCTGAGTTACATGTTCTATTTTTGAAAAGTGAAGTGGTTACAGCAGAATGAATCTAAGCAGGTTGTGTGCATTGTGTTTTTACTTTTCCACTCAGGTAGACACTCATGGGCAGCCTGGGTGTTTGGGCTGTGGCTGTGGCCACTCTGTTGGGAATCTCAGGGTGCTGGCTGGCTGAAGGACACAAGAGCAGCAGGCGAGGCAACATGGATGCAGCCAGCATGTCACAGACCTCCTCCCAGGAACCACACTCCATGGTAAATATCCTGCCAAAACACACACACACACACACACACACACACACACATACACACGCACACTTACTGTGCTGCTTCCCACTAAGGCAATCACCTTCACTCTCTATCAAGCTAGAGAAACACTTAGGTATAGTGGTATAAATCAATAATATCAACCATGCATCAAATAAGGAGTTACAAAGAAAAATTGACTTTAAACATCAAAACACATTTGTTGGCACAGTTTTAACTTCTGTGTGATAGTGCACTCTTTTGTCTTGATATCTGCTATTCTATGACTTGTGGCAAAGGAGAAGTTAGCTTGTCTATTTCAACACAGATTAGTCCTATTTATATAGTTATATTAATTTGTTTATAATTCCATAAATGTTATGTCTGGATTTAAATACAAAAAATAGACTGAAATTCGCGAAATTTCAAAGTCTTGAGCTTTACTGAATATCTCTCATGATTGGGGGAATCTGCTTTTGGCTACACTCTGGAGCGTTTAGATGCTGCAGGCTTGCTAATAGGTGACTCTAACTGTCAATAAAATACACGTGTGTCTCAGGTAGAAATACGTTGTTCCGATTGGCTGATTAAATTGTAAAGCCGGTACGTCAGTTTTTCCAGGCCGTAAAAAGATTCGGATTGGTTTACTTTCCACTGGGCGTGTACTTAGGACAAAGATGCTAACCGCCATTGGTCAAATTGTTTGTCACTCCGTTGAAATAGAATTGTACAAAAAAACGGTTAACTACATTTTTCCACCTTTACGCCAGACATTGTTACTTTGGTTTAGACATATCCGAGTTGTATTTTATTAGTAAAGTGTGTGTTTGTCGACCTAGAAAGGACTTCTAACCACAGCAAAACAGTGGGTAAGATGCTAATATTTTACTGCTAAATTTTCTACGTCATATATTCAACAGTAGATAGCGTTACATTTCTCAAAACTGCTGAAATGTCAAATGTATATATGTCCAACTATGTATATATTCATGACTACAGTCAATTTGAAAGTATGTGACATGTTGAATTATTCAACGTTAGGTTAAGTTAGCTAAACTGTAACATACCTACCAGCTTAGTTTTCTGGTTGCCAACAACTAGGTTAGCTAAAGGGCTAAATCATTAAACATGACAGCTTCCTCCAACTGCTAGAGGATATGTACATGGATTAGTTGAAGTGAATGGCTCAATATTGTTTAAAACAGACAAACAAACAACAAATCTGTATTATTTTTTTTCTATTCAAAAATAGGAAAAATTTATCCAGATGCACAATACCGTTAGTTTTGTTAGAGTTATATTGACATGACATATATGACATTAAAACAAGTTTTTTTTAACTGTCCTGACTGTCCCAACTTTCAAATGTCCTGCTCAGTACATATTTTAGTCAGAACTCTTTTAACTAGGTTAAATGTAATCCTTACCAAAAATGTGTGTTTCTGTTAAAAACTGATATCTGCAGATATATCTTATCAGATTTTTAACCCTCAAATATCAAAATAAATACCCTCAATTATACTGTCGTGGAAAATCTTCTAATAAACAAAAGTCTCAATCCAGGCTTTTGCGTTCAAGACTTCTTGTTTGATCAGTAACTTATTTACCATATTTGTGTGACCTTTGCACGACTCCTGTGTGACACCAGTTTCACTCCTTGTCAGTCTCAAATCACTTCTTAGATTTGGGGTCGTCATGTGTATCATGTACTTCGTCATAAGTGTTTTCCAGTTCTCCTCTCATAATTGACGAGACAAGATCAGGCGAGTCATCTACTCGCAACAAAACAATGTGATTACAGTATAAAAAGGTCATCGATCAGAAAATTGGTGATTAAATGAATTGCTTCAGTTACACAGGTGTTAAATAAGAATGGTTCATAATCTAACAATTCTATTTATGCTGTATAGTTCAGCTGGTTAATAAACTTCCACCACAATTGTAACAGACTTGAATGTAACCCTGCGACCATTGTTTGCCAACATGTGAACGATTTGAGCTGTATGTTTACATGTGAGGAAGGACCTCTGTTTTATCTGTGAGGCAGTAAAGAGAATAGGGGTATAATTGGAGATGAAACGGTATGAAAATTTCATATCACGATTATAGTGACCAAAACTATCACAGTTATCAGTATTATTACAGTATTGTTAAAATGTGCTGAAAATTTTCAAAAAGTACTCATACACACTAAAATCATTTCCCCAAGTTTATATATCTTGAAAACCACAAAATTGTTTATGTATATGCAAACTGTTTGTTTGCATAAACATTAAAATAACATAGCCAATACTTTATGTAAACATATGAAAACCATATCAAATGTGCATTAACATTAAATATGGCACCATGTGGCCATGAGAGGTAACTGCACTTTGCACTGCAGCAAACAGGAATGCCTGTCTCATCTATTCTATGTATGTATTGTATTCCTGTTCTCTTTAAGCTGTCACTTTTCTTTTTTCAACTTTTTCTTGTTGTTCAGCAACATACAGGAACTCCTCAGCTGCATTCAGCTTGTAAAAAAATTCAAGGGGCTGTGTTTGTGTGGGCGTGTTGTACCGGTGAGACAAATTAAATACAGTCCAGCAAGTCCGGTTGGAGTAACAGATTATTGCATTTAAAGGCTGATCAGAAAAACACTGTACAGCGGTTTGTAATACTCACAGAGTGGATTTTACAACTCTGGTCATCACGCTGCAGCCCTGTTTATTAGCGGGTATATGTGGAACACGTTTGTGTCCACGGATCTTTTATGCCTAGCAAAGTGAAACCTTACTTGACTTTTCAATACCTAGGTACAGGGTTGCCTTGTTACCCTGCAGTGTGATGCAGAAATCTTTTCTATTTATCTGTCACTACCTTGCTCACTTCTGAAGAGAGGAGGAAATTTACAGGAAGAGAAATGGGGAGACAGTGAGGACAAGAGGTTAACAAAATTTAGACAGAATCTGTTTTTACATGGTGTATATATATATATATATATATATATATATATATATATATATATATATATATATATATATATATATATATATATATATATATATATATATATATATATATATATATATATATGGGATTCCGTAGTCCCTGCCTAGACCTCTACTGTATCTCCAAATTTGATTAGTTTTGATTTGATTTGATCAGTAGACTGCTATTGACAGTGTGTTTGTAGCTCATTCCCAAGAGAACAAAAGTGTATAAAGTGATGAAGTTTGCAGGTACTAGTTAAGCTGGTAATTGACACTGCTAGTTGGAAGTGCTTGAATAGATTTGTAGCTGTCTTTAACTGTGTTGGTGTGTTCTAGTTTTAGTCATACACATAAAACCAAAATGAAAAGGCTTATTGAAGCTTGTGTTATTGTTGGTTCTTGTTACACCCTCAATATCTGCTAGGATCCTTGCTTCCATCATATTTAAAATGCAACAGAGCAGTGGGGGGTAGACGGGGGGGCAAATGTCTGCGTGAGGCGTGGTCTTGTGGCTACGTAGTGAGATGATATGGGGAGTATGGTGACATGAGAGACTGACAGTAACCACTTGGTGTAACTAGCATGGATAGTGATGTGGAAGCATGCCCTCAGTGCTGGTAGTCCAAGCTAAGCAGCCATGAGAAGCTGCTGAGCTGAGCTTTAACCTGGAAATGTAGGGAATGCTTTGGCCTTTAAAAGAGTCGCTGTGTAGGTAACTGTTGTTACGTTAGCTGGGCTAGCGTCTCTCCCGCTCTCCCTGTCTACAGAGGTAGCCATGCTGTTTAGAGTGCTTGAGTTAGAGTTATTGGCTGGGGGCTACACACCCACTGCCCGAAGGTTGATGCCCAGAAGCATCCCAAACACAGCAAAATAATAAGAAAATAAGAAAATACGGGCAGAGGGCAGGGTCTCTGCAGATAAATACATTGCCACACACTTCTAGTGGGTCATAAGTGATGATTGAGAGGGATTATTTTTGTATGAGTCTATACATTGTTTTTAGGAAAATCCTGCATAGTATACCTTTAACGTTACTGCCTCTCCACCAGCGTCTGTGAAGCTTGTTTACGTTACTAGCCATGCTACAATTACACACCACTTTACAGTTACAAGCCAGGCTAAATCTGATCCAACTATGATTCAGAGCTGCAGTTCTGTCAAGGTAACAGTACAACAGCCACTCAAAACTGATAAATAATGAATGTAAAACACCAGTTATTATGCTGCAGGCTATAACTCACAGATCGGTTCCTGCTCAATATCTGATCCCGCTGAGTGCAAAATTCAAAAATGAGAGTGGGTCATGATGTTGCAAAGTCATTGACCATGCCTTCACCTGTCTGTGTTTATACTGAGCATGTAACTAAGTTTTTTCCCTGATGACGTGCCTTAGTGCAGCCTTTCTTGCACCCCAAACTCTCAGAAATAACTCCCTGTGCTTGTTTCATTTAATAGGTGGTGAACCCAGCCAGATTGAAAAAAGTGATAAAGCCCACCAGCACATTATGTGCTCAGCTGTTGGTATGTGTTGGTGTTGTTGTTGTTGGTTCAGGGTGGTTCAGTGCGCACAAGGACGTGTACTCTGTGTATATAACACTTTACACCTAATTCTGCTCTGTTTAATTTTGTTCTTTATTATACTTTTTGTTTATGGTTATAACCAACAACAAGTAGCTTGACATCTGCCTACTTTTTATTATATATATATATATATATATATATATATATATATAATGATAAAATATAATTTATTTCTGTGCTTATTTTTTAAATCCAGCTTTTGTTTGTACGTCACTTGTACACCCAGTTTTTAGATAATTGCTTAAACACTCATGGGCAAATTCCTGAATGAGCTTGCCTGGTGACATCTATCAGAATGGCACACAAGAGATTTACGGGTTACAGAAAAAAAGGAAAAAAAGACTAACCCTGCAAGCAAACTGTTTTTTGCCAGCAAGAATGAACCCTTTAACAAATGTTCTCTGCATAACAGAAACATAAAGCCCTAACAGGTTGTCAAAAAGACATACGCACAGCCCTACGGTCGTCCTAATTCTTTGTGAAATGAAGCATGTACACCCCCTGGTGTGTTCTAAGTCTGACTCACTTTGGGCTTTGCCAAGTTGGCAGTTGGCTGTGGAAAGTCATTTTACTCTGGTGGTTCTGTCCCCTGAAATCCCTTTGCACAAAAAACATATTCCCAGCCATTCCCTCCTTCGTCTATCTGGTCAGTACTGGAACTTAAAAAGCTGTCAATTGGCGCCAGAGTTTAAAGTCGACCCTGCAGTGAATCATGTGAATCCGTGAGTTCACATGATTATGCAGGATGCATTCTGAAAGCCTTTGGGAATCCGTATAATGCCAGATTTTCTTTCTTTTTTTTTTTTAATTCTTTGACTAAAATTCCCCAAAACAATACAAAACATGTAAACAGAAAAACAATAGTCTCTTAGGGGTGTAACAGACTGAAAAAAGAAGAAGAAGAAGAGAAATGAAGCAAAAAGTTCAGATTAAAAAGCTTTTGATTTTGACTTCTTGTCAAATTTGTGGCAGCCATCTTGGATACTGACAAATCCACACAGGGTTGGTGGCACCTTTGGTACAATTACCGTATATTACCTGGTGCAGATGGAAAGGGTATTGACAGGAAACTTAGGTCAGACTGCACGAATCCTGTCTGCACAAGACCTGAATGTTGGGGAATGATCTAACAATAATGTAGCTTTGCTGGGTCTAGTAGAACTATTTTGCTCTAGAAAAACATCCTTCCATCCATACAAGAATATGTATAGTATGCCATTTTATACCATATGCACACCTTAATGCTTCTCTCGACACGTAGGCATAAACACAAGTGATGATGCAAGTCAGATGATGTAGATGAGATGATTTACTGTGGCTGATGCTGAGACAGTCTTAGTTCTGGATGCGTATGTCAGTGGGGAAAGTGTCACAGCATACTGAAAAACAGCAATGATGAGCATATAGGGTTTTATATACTGTTTGTTGGACACAAGTGTCAAGAGGGATAAGAGCTGAGTGGTTATATGCAGTCTTTTCTTAATTTACTTAATTTGTAGTATTGGGACTATCACCCCTGTTTACATTTTGCTTATGACTTGTGCCCATAAAGCTGTAGTTTATGGTAACAAGTCACCAGAGTGCAACAGAGTTCAAAATTTTTCAGTCTCTCTTGATAATTTGTAGTTGAAACTGAAAAAAACCTTTCAGGCAGACAGAAAGCATGCAATGTTGCAATTATCATTATGTGAAGCCATAATACTTGTCTCTACTATAATAACAGAGGTAGGAGGTGATACTTCCTGTGCTAAGCACAACCATCTGGTATGTTTTTGAACCTGCTTTTTTGTACTGAGCTACCTAACACCTATATATATATATCTATATCTATCTATAATATTTTTATTTTTTTTATTTTTTATTTTTCCTCCATTTTTAACCCCTCCTCTCGTCTCGTCTACCCGCGAAATCTTGCGCATGAAGAGAAAGAGGGAAAGATGACGGAGGCAGCGGGGGAGAACGAGTCATGGTGCAGGCGCCTCCTCCTCTTCTCCGCCCCGCTGGCTGCCTCGGTGACGTTTGTGCTGCCAGTGTTTTGTTGGTCTGCGTCCAGCCCGCACTGAAGCTGCTGCTGCTGCTTCTTTCGGCGGGTCCACATGCTGCGCACCTGCTTTCTTGTTGTCACAAATGTTTTGCTGCTTACATCTGTCTCTCTCTCTGTCTGTCTAAGGCTGTAGTTTATTTAATTTCATTTCTGTGCCCATGTTAACAGGTTAGAGCAGCCACAAAGACCAAGTGAATAGAAAATTAACAGAATAAGGTCACTTTATTTTTGATCCTGGATGTTAGATTTCTGAGTATCTCTGAGTTGTTTTCTTTCCAAAGAAAAGAAAAAAAGAAAAAAAAAGACAGATTTGTAAATTGGACCATGAGAGAAAGGTAAAGGTGATGGTAATGCAGATGAATTAACGTGATATGTCATAACATGACATCAACACAAAAAACCCCAGATGTCTCTACTGTGACACCCACATTGTCTGGACTTGATATGAAAAGAGCAAGCCTGATGAATAAAAGAATATTTAGTCCTTAGCTCATTGCATCCAAGTCTAGACATTAGGATTATTATTTGCTCTTGAAGGTCAGCATCTACTCTTCTCGAGTAGAAGATCTCTCTTTGCTAAAAAAGCAGTCCCTCTTGTTCAAGTCTGATCTTGTCTTCTACTCCAAGGTTCACAAGAAGTTGACATATTTTAATTTGTCCGATAGTTTAGCCAGAATCAAAATTATTTTCATCATTAAATACAGAAAATTTAAGGCACAGGAGAAAGTAAATATAAATAGAAAAGATGGGGATTATAGTTTGAGTCTCTTACTCTAGTGCGTTGTTTACCAAATCATTCACTTTGTTTTTAGTCCACTAAACTGCACTATGAAACCACTATGTCCAAAATGTACACCATCTGTGCTCTGTACTGTTCCCTCGCGGCTCCAATCTGCCTTTTTTGATCTTTCACCATAACTTTATTAAAAAATGTAATAAATAGATCTTTGAAAATGAGAATTGTACAGAGCCCCCCTGAGGTCAGCTGAGAAAAAAAAAAGTATAAATGTGTACTCTCAGTTTAGAAATCTGTGTGCACAGTTTGTAAAATGTGCCTTCAGATTCATAATCCATGCCCTCAAATTAATTGAATAGTTCCATATATGACCTTGGCATATTTGTATGATATATATATGACATATAAGAGCAACATCTATTTAACACATGTGCAACAGATGTATGTTACATAATTATAAAATACATATATGAAAGCATATTTGGATTATAAGATGTATGCCAAATATTAAAAAATTACACACATGATTTTATACGTTTTTAATATATCTGATACATTAACGATATATGTCCATATATGAAATTTTTCAATTTTGAATATGGACATATATGGCATTCATATATGTGATTCCAGCATATGTACATAAATGACATACACAAATGCACATACATTACAGTTAGGCTAATTTGATTAAATTTGTATTTAATCATCGTTATTGTTTAAGTTTGAGATCCTAATTGATAAAACTTCAGGTTTTATAATATATTTCACTTAATGTCCTTCCTAATTGTCCATTATGTACTCTATTAAAACGCATTGATAATACATATAGTGTACCATGTTTATAAGAAGTGTGTATAGTAGTACTCTGTATGGAACATTAGTTTTCGTGTAATTTTAATGTGTCCATTCTTATAAACTAATACAGTTACATTTACATATCTGCTGTATCTGGTAGTGTATAGAAAAGGTAAAACCTAGTAAAGCTGTTGTTTATGTAAAAGTTTCTAGAAGCTAGAGACAAATTTGAATAAGTAAAAATGTTTAGTGGACAGATTGTGCCAGAGAGTTTCACTGGAAACATGAAACAGCTTCAGGGGAAAAAGGCTGGAATTGGTTAGCCTTTAGTTCTATTTTAGGATATATCAAAGTTATTCCTGTGAAGGTGTTACCACTTACATACATTGCCAGTGTTTTTTCTTTTGGCTCCTTTTCATTTAGCTCATTAAGTAGCTTGTTGGTGCACTGATGGATTACTGTTAGATAAGACAGGTCCCTCTTTCTAAGCAACAGACATCGGGGAATAGCTATTGAATATAGATAGATGAACTCTTGTGAAAACACAAACCATAATGGATTCAGGTTTTTTTTCCCTTCCTATCTCTTCTGCCTCTTCGTATTAATCAGGCAGTATCTTCAAAAGGTCAAAGTATCAATATGCTCCTCATATCAGACTATACCGGTGGCTGCTTAACAAATATAATGAAACTACAACACTGAATTGGCAAACAGGCAGCTAATTCTAGTAGAGAGTTTTGTTATTGACTGGATTTATAAGCCAAAGAGGGATGGAGAGAGAGTATGTGGGCATATACAAACATATGGGTCCTTGAATGAAGAGTGCCTGCATAGCAACCCATATAAGAGAGCGAGGAAAAGGCATATTCAAACAGACTTTGTAACAAACACAGCTTGGCTTGAACTGCCCTGCTGTTCAAATTGCATTCCTACAAAATGTCAGTCTCTGTGGCAACAATGTCAGTTTCTTGTTTTGTGTGGGTGTTTTAAATGGCATCCAAGATGGAGGCATGTAGCACTCAGAGATTTGTTTCTACCAGCTTTTTTAAAGGGGCTATAACCATCTTATTGAGTTGGTATATTTAAACTCTGTTGCTACCACAAACCACAAGGATGTGAGTAGGCTTGACAATGCATGGCAATATCATGATGTTTTGAGGGTGTTTTTATTTTGATTAAACTTGCAGTACCATGAGTGCTTCTTTAGTCTGTGAAGCCATAGAAGAGGCACAAATCTAAGGTTATCAATTATTGCCACAGAAAATATTCTAAGTTTCTGATTGGCTGTCATGCATCCGTTGAAAATCGTCTAACAGCACACCATTTCATTTAACTTCAGTTCTAAGTCATTACGCATGATATACAGTAACTGCAGGTAACTATAGCAACAGTACTACTGCTTGATTATGAGTTGAACAAACTACAAACAAACTTGGATAAAATTGATCAGGATTTTAGCACACAACCTTACTTTGTATTAATGTGGTTGGTCTGTGGTAACAGCCTCAGACTCAAGAGGTTAAAAAGTATTGAATCTCCTGTCTCCACTATTATGCATATCTCTCAGCTCTCTACCTTTCCCATGATCTCATCTCACATACTAACTGCACTGTGCGGGCAAAATTTGTTTGCAAAAATACACCCAACTAATCAGCATCTATCACTGTAGAAATATGGTGGAGAAAAGCATCAGATCCCTCTTAATTGAAACCCAGTGGGTATGCCCTATTTGCTCAAATGAAATTTTAGTGCTACTTATTTACATTTCTCCACCCACTGAAAGTGACAAAGCAACACTTCGAAGCAAAATGCAAAGTGCCTCCTAATCATTAGTGTCTACTTTGCCTTATGAAGCGGCATTGCAGTAAGTGCCTTCAGTTCTTACTAAACTATTATTTTACACCATAAAAATCTCCTATAGCTAAATGTATCAAAGAAAGTGACAAAGAGAACCCCGGAGGGTCATGGTGAAGAGCGGACAGTATTTTTAGAAAGAGGCACATAGCCTTTCTTTCACCTCTATGCTTGGTTTGATTCTCTAATCAATTGATCAAACAGCAGCACTCGAGATGATGGAAGGCGGTGCTGATGAGCACACTCAATTTTATCCTGCCATCATGAGGAAGCATGTCTGCAATTAAGATGGACAGATGGCAGAAAGAGAGAGGGATAGAGATGTAGAGACAAAAAAGGAAGCAATGACAGGAAGCACTAAAACTGCTGTGTTTCTTGTGAGTCTCTTGGGAAGCTAAGAGGGCCTTGCAGCCACAAATATGTTTTATGACTGAGCCTCATTACCGGTGACATCCACACTGAGGGACAACAATGCAAAATGTCACAACATTTCAAGTGCTGCCACGTATTGGCTTCTTTAAAAGCAGTGTTGCGTTGAAGGACCTGCTTCTGTTCTATTTTTAAATGGTATGTCGATCCTTTGTTTTGCCGATGTACGTGAAATTGCATCTTAAGTTCAGATACATTCATGCAGAGCAACATTCCTGGTGTTGCACAGTGATCAGTAGCTAACAAGCACACAATGTACACCAACGCATTTACAAACAAACATACATACATACACACACAGGTCAGCTGGATTCCTACTGAAGGTAAAGATAATGGAAACTAACAACAGAAATAAAACTTAATGTCCATTGAGTTGCTGTGAATTTCATTATTCTGTCATTTGAATGATTAGTCTGTAAAATGTCTAAAAAAAAAAAAAAAAAACGGCAACAAAAAAAAAAAAAATGTTCCCTGAGCCTGAGGTGACATTTTCACAATTACTTGTATTGTTGGACCAACAATACAAGACACACAGATATTCAGTTTACTATCATTTAAGTCAAACAAATGTAACAAATATTCACATTTTAGTAGCTGTAACTAGCAAATTTGTGGCATTTTTTTCTTGAAAATTCTTTCATTTCTTAATTATCAAAATGGTGGGAGATTTAATTTTTTGTCAATCAACTAATTGATGAATCAACTAACTGTTTTAGCTCTAATTTAGACAGTATTGACTTCTGGGATAAAGATTGTGTTTGTTCATTTAGCTTCTTCAGTTAGCTGAGAGCTCTTGATGTCTGAAGCCTCTAACTGCTTTCCACGCATATTACTTCTCGTAGAATAATGGTGTTTCATTTATCCATATTTAATCAGTGACCATGTTAAACCCAAAGCGGTCATCTTAGCTTTTCTTGTTCATCCTGTGAAATACAGATACATCAATCTATATATTGTATAATATTGCCACAAAACTTGAAATGGACTTGATAAATTATTGTAAAAAATGTTTCACTCTGGAAGTAATTCTCTAAACTGTCCATAACTGATTTTATGTGACAGCTGGTCCTCCATTTGTTCATCCAAGCATTTGTTAAATTTATAATATTTAAGAAACCATGTCTTAAAGTGACATTTATTTTTGGTAAATTTGAAACTGCATGTCAATATCATACTCGCAGTTAAGATGGACAAATGAATTAGTGTTTATATTTGTGGTATCAATTGTTTGACATCCTAACAAACAGTTCAGTGCAATATGGTGACACCTGCCATCTTGCAGCCTGTTGGAAAGTGTATTATTATTGAATTGACTCTGGGATATGCCTTTTTATAAATGTCCTCTGTTTCACTCTTGTGTTGTCATCCACCATATGTTCTCTCCCCTCTCTGTTTCTCTTTCCTTTTCTTTTTCATTCTAATTCTGTCTGTCCACCTTTGTTTTCTATCGTTGTCTTTCTCTGAGCTCCGAAAAGAGGAAAAGGCACAGTAACGAATGGTCCGCGAAAAGCTGCAGAAAGGGCTGTTTTTGTCTCACTCCTCCAAGCCTGTAATAACCACTTTTGTGTGTGCTCTCTGTTTGCAGGATAAGGGGAAAGCAGACGGGAACATCGATCAATGTGAGTACACTTACTGTGTTCAAACCAAACAGCATTTTTCAAAATATGCCATGTTGTGCTCTATGACAAATCTTTTTTTTTTTTCTTCTACTGTTATTCTGGCATACACTTTGGTTTTCTGATTGCTGGGAAATGCTGCTGGGAAGTAATTCAAATCTAAATGGCTCCCATAAAAAGGAGCCTATTCTAGAGAAGACCTCTAATGATGATATAACAAGCTGAAAAATCCTACTTGTTAGTGCATTACATTTATTACTCTACTGTCCTCTAAAGGAAGTGTTTGAAAACATTTCAGATTTAAATTTAGAAGGCATTTCATTTGTCAGCGGATGCCAAGAGATGAGTTGTGGTACAGGAAGGCATCGGCTCGCCAATCCAGTTTGTCTGTTCAGCTGCATTTGTCACCATCTGAGACAAAGTAGTAGTATAGTTGAAAAAAAGGAAGATTCGTCATTAACATGGTGAAACTCAGCTCCACTATGTCCTGCCATCTTTACCCAACTCAACTGACATAAAGCAGGAGCACCTGAAATCACTCATTCCAAGTGACAACCTGTCTATAAATTGAAAAATATATTTGTCAGGTGGATAATTATTTAGCTGTCATTCATCTTCAATCCCCTGTCAGAAATGAGTAAGTATAAGTAAGTAATGTTTGGCTTTGGTCTTGTAGGCTGTTTTACGCTGCAGTGATTGCTCAGACAGTTCGTGCCTTATAAAAAGCATTCACATTCTTGACTCTAAATCTCCTAAGTCTGTTGAGATTTTAGTAGGGGGGAGAAGTCTAGCATCGAACCACTAACCCTATAATTAATGGCTAGTCCGCTCTGCCATCAGAGCTACAGCTGCCGCAACCATAATTATGATACCAGCACCAATACTAAGGTGATTCAATTTAAAATATTGATACTACTCCTCTGCCAACATCAACCAAGATAACCAATCAATCAGTGTTTGCTCAGGGATGTTCTATGTGAAAAACCCACCATGTTCAGTATTTTTATCAGATGGTGGACTACACATATACGTGTAATAAGTATTTTGCTCTGTTGCAGTCCACAGCTTCTTTTTTTTGTATTTTGATTCAAGTGCCAGTAGCATGTAAAAGCCCAATACAGGTATAAAACAAAATTTCAGTTGCATTTGCAATCTTTCACAACAATTCTGAAATTACTGTTGTCAATGCTATTTCTGACTATGGGTGTCAGAGGAGAGATTCACTCGTTGGTTGGTAGAGGTATGTATTGTTGCAGAGACTATCTTAAAGGAGATCATAACCGTTACGATTCATTTCTGGCAACCAGCAATGTCTGTTTTATATATTTTTGCTTTTTCACCCCTAGTGGCTTATCCATCTAGTAATTGTTGCGTCTGGCTGATTGTTGTGAAAGGTTTTAGTTGGATACCTGCATTGGCACCACACCAGACTTGAGATAATTTTGTTTTTACTCTGTGTGGCCTAAGCATTCACATACTGTATGTTGTTCTTTCCTTGATCTTTATTTTTGCTGTATTGTAGTGCATGACAGTAAAATTGAGCGGTTTGTGTAAAAGTTACTGTAACAGCAATAATTTCCAAGGCTGACTGTTTCCTATTTGACAAGTGACTTCCTCTGTAAGCATTAGGCCTATTATAACGTGTTGTTTTCATCTCCAGAGTAAAGCGCTGATTCTCTGCTTGCTTTGAGTTTTTTGTGTCTGCTTCTATTTGACCTAAACATGACCCAAAGGATCTCTTTTTATTCATGTTTCTTATTCAGCATCTAGGGCAGCAATATTTTTTCTCTTCTTTTTCTTTTTACCTCTGGATGTTTGTTAGTTGATTTCTTTTTAACATTGTATTTTTATGTTGAGAAAAGTAGCTTCTTAAGTGACAATTGCTTTTCTGGCTATGTGTATCACCTTCTTACAATTCCGCTGCAGTTACACACATCCTGATAGGAAACACACTGTGAGGTGTTTCTGCGACAGGCATTTTCATTATACCTCTCTTCACAGATTTCAGTGCTAACATACAGTATGTGTAGGAAAAAAAAAGGATACCAGCATTGATGGGGTAGCCTGACAAAACCAAACAGAAAGCAGGAAGGAAGCATGTAAACACGCGTTGGCAGAAAACTTATTCAGTATGCAGGCACAGGAAGTTGATGGGAACATAAGAAGAAGAAAACAATGGATTGAAGGTCATGGCTTTGGATTTACATATACTGGGGCCATGTAATTTTAATATTTGTCTCCAGCGCTTAAAGTCTAAGTGAAGAATGTATTTTTTTGTACACACTAGCAATGCCTAGGGGTCAATTTAGGGTTTCTCTGCTTAGCCTTAAGTTCTCCCTGTGTCTCTGCGTTTCCTCCATGTGCTGTGAATGTGTTTGTCCATATGTGGAACTGCCCTGCACAACCATTCTTGTACTGATGACCATTGAACAACAGTAATTAGGGCTTAGGTGCCTTTAGTGCCTTGATTGCTGTCAATAAGAGGGTGAAGTCACATTTTATGTCACCAACTAGATTCTTCAAAATGCTACACTGGGAATTCAAACCAGCATCTTCCCAGGTCCCTTTTCTCTCTGTTAGGACACAGTTGCCATCATTGATCTTCACTGGATCGCTCCCTGCTCACTGATGTGAATCAGTCCCAGAATGAGTCATTACAATGAACAAGGTGATAACGGGACATGATTGTGGATGACAGTCACCTCTTTACATCAGCAATGTGTTAGACTATGTTACTGACGTGTACGGTAATTGTGTTGGAGGCGTCAGCATGTAAGCAACCAGTGTTTTTTGCCATATTGTGAATTTTTGATCAGTTAGAAATGTGTTAAGATTCAAGAACTTAATTGTCGTTGCAAGCACAACGAAATTGCAACTGCGTCACCCTCAAATGGTACATTAGTATTTAAGACTTCACACATATTTACAAAGAATTTATAAGACAGGAATGAAATAAGAAATATAAAATACCAGCGATTAAAAAGTACAAAATATAAGCTATTTAAAGTATAAATACAATTTAATGATAAAATACAACAAAAATACAACTAACAAGGACGTAAAAGCATCAGCAGCAAAAGTGCAGTAAAGGTGCAGTGGACAGATGTGGAGTGATGGTGTGGTTGGTGTAGAAATGCTGCACATAATCAGTGGCTTGAAGTGACATGAAAGTAAATATTGCATGTGCTCCAATGATGGCAGCATATCATTCCTGTCAGACTGAGGAGATGTCTGAGTTCAATAGTGCCATAGCTTTTGGGAAGCAGCTGTTTTGCAGTCTATTTGTGTGTGTGTGTGTGTGTGTGTGTGTGTGTGTGTGTGTGTGTGTGTGTGTGTGTGTGTGTGTGTGTGTGTGTGTGTGTGTGTGTGTGTGTGTGTGTGTGTGTGTGTGTGTGTGTGTGTGTGTGTGTGTGTGTGTGTGTGTGTGTGTGTGTGTGTGTGTGTGTGTGTGTGTGTGTGTGTGTGTGTGTGTGTGTGTGTGTGTGTGTGTGTGTGTGTGTGTGTGTGTGTGTGTGTGTGTGTGTGTGTGTGTGGATTGATCTGTAGTGCCTGTCTGATGGGAGGAGCTTAAACAGATGGTGTCCGGGGTGTGTAATGTCTTGATGTTCTTAGCCCTCCTCACACAGTGAGTGCTGTGAAGATGTTCTAGTGATGGCAGCTCAATGCCAACAATATCCTGTGCTGTTTTCACAACATGCTGGAGGGGCTTTTTTGTCAGCTTTGGTGCAGCTGCTGTACCAGGCTGTCATGCAGTTTGTTAGGATGCTCTCTGTGGTGCATCTGTAAAAGTTGACAGGCAGCTTTTGGGGGAGGTTGGCTCTCCTTAGCCTCCTTACAAAAATAAAGGCATTGTGTGCCTTACCCACCACTGCTGAGGTGTTGTCAGCCCAGAGGAGAGGTCCTCTGTGATAGTCACTCCCAGGAACCTGAAGCTGGGGACTCTCTCCACAGCCTCTGTGTTGATGTGGACAGGACTGTGTGTGATGTTGGTGCACCACATTGTCAGGTTCTGAACCTCCTCCCTGTATGCGGCTTCGTTGTTGTCTGATGACTGTCGTATCATTTGCAAACTTAACAATAGTGTTTGAGTTGTGGATGGGTTGGCAGTCATGCGTGAAGAGTGCATAAAGGAGGGGGCTAGGCACACAGCCCTGGGGGATGCCAGTGCTCAGGGTGAGGATGAAGGATTAGGGCTGTTGCAGTGAAGGAATGTCCCCTGTTGTTGTAAATTCTGTTTGTTGTGAAAATTAAGGTATGTTAGTCTGATGTGTCAGCCGAATGTAGCAGCAGTACCTGACGAACACGGAAAACACTTTAAATTGTGTCGGTTGAAGTCCCCAGCAATGATTAAAAGTCTGTGTGTGTTCTGTTGTTTACCAATGGCATCATACATGTGTCTAAGCGCTAGCTTAGCATTAGCCTGCGGTGGTATGTATCCTGCCATGACAACAACTGTATATTCTCTGGGCTGGTGAAACGGTCAGCACTTAAGCATTAGATATTCCAGGTCTGGAGAACAGAATTTATCTGTTGTGGTCGTGTTCATGCACCATGTTTCATTCATGTAAACACACTGCTAATGTTCTGTCGGCACAATGGAGTCAGCGGCCTGCTAGCTCAGCTGCAGCATCCGTTATGTTGTGATTCAGCCACATCTCTGTAAAAATTAGAACACAGCAGTCCTTTGTAGTTCTCTGTGTAGCGATAACCGCCATTTTATTGGCGAGTGATCTTGCATTCCTGAGAAAAACACTAGGGAGAGGGGTTTTATATGGAGCAACTCTTAGCCGGGCTAGCAAACCAGCTCGTATACCCTGCTTCTTGTTTCCTCTCCCTGCGCCATCTGTGTCGCCGCCCCCCGGGGGTAGGTATCCATCAATCTGTAAAAGTTCTTGGTGGCTGTAGTGAATGTTCGCCCTTGTTTCTTTCACTAGTGAGATGATAATAGTCAATATTAATAACAACATGAGGCACTGGTAAGAGTAGCACAAAGCTGCTGCGTCGGTGCACGCCACCATCAGTGCGGCCATAAGTGTCAAGTGAATGATACTATTTTACTTTATACTTTATACTATAACTATAATATTAAAGATCTTTGGCTGCAGTATTTTCTGTTAGGTTTAGAAGACAGGATTCTATGAATATACAAAAATATTTATTGATATCGACTGTGGCCACAGCAGAGCCCACAGACCAATCAGATGCCATTATTAGTAAAAATGCAATCTCCTCTTACTGTTAAATTATCTATGAAAATGTATGGGCTGTAATGTATACTGTCTGTCTGTGATGTGGTGTTAAAGTGATAGAAAGTTGTTCCTCTTCACCAGCCAACAGTTGCCCCGTAATATGTCTGCCCTGTCATTTGAGGACAGCCACTTTAATATTGTGAGCTTTTTTTCCCACTTAGTGTATGCTGATTTCTCTCTTGAGACTAATTATCTGCTGCCTGTTTGTATGCTAAACTAGATCCACTGTCAAAATCAAGCAAATGCATTTCATTTTCTTGTTTTGCTCTCCTTTCCCTCAGATGAAGATAAGTGTAGCTCTTTGGGGGTTGTCTTTTTCCACTTCCATTGGCTGGTTGCTTCTCCTACTTTCAGGTTTTCATTCTTTCAGTTTGCCTTCTTATTTCAACCCTTTCTCTTTCTACTTTCTTCTTATATTATTTCTTTGATCTTTTTCTGTAGTTCAAGTCACTCTCCCTCCAGTTTTTTCCTGCTTTTTATTGTAGCGTCTATGCTCTTCACATTGAGACGATGACATTAATCAAATTGGCCCAGTTTTACCTCTGGAACGCAGATGCTACTGGTGAAAATTGCTTTAGTGCAAACATTGCATATGAAGGATTTAAGCTAGCTCAGACAGAAATTCTCAGTAAATGACATTTTACTGGCTGGTGATGCACAGCCATCCCTGGTCAAAATGTCACAGTCAGGAAAATATGCACGCCATTGAGTGTTCTCCTTTTCACAGTATGTTATTGTTTTTCAGTGGGATCCATATAGAAAAATTGAATATTACCCATTTATCTTTGCAGGGAATGGTGATTAATTCGGCCTTGAGTGCTTAATTTATGAACCTTTGCGGAGGCCTAATCAGAGTTTGTTACCGTCACATATTAAACAATGGGAAGAGGCAAAGCAAGTTAAGCAGTCCTGTGGTTCATTTAGATTGTAATTGAGTGAGAATTAGATGGGACAAGGTTGACAGAGAGACCATCTAATAAGCAGCAAATGACTAGGGAGGAAGCTGGGAGAAGAAAAAGTAGAGTAGAGAAGAGTGGGAGAATCTCAGTGGAGGAGGGATAAGGGAGGTGACAGGAAGATATGTTCATGGCTTAATTACTCATTCACATAAGATGTTTATTTTGTCTGTTGTTCAGCATGTTTTAAACTGTTGTCATATTGACACATTTTGTCTGTTTCACTGTCAATAGAAAACAATATGAGCATATTTGTGGCTTTGTAATGCTAACTGAAGTCAACAGAAGGTGGCATCTCTACTATGTGGTATCCTGAGAACAGTCAGATTACCAGTGTGTTTGTGTCTGAGAGTTAACCTGAGAGAAAGGGACAGAAAATTAGATTTATAAAGACATGGAGAAGGGAGAGCAGAGTGTAGAGACTTAACAGAATAATAAAAGAAGTAAGTGTGAGGAAAAAAAGAACCACATAATAAAAGACAAGGAAAAGAAAAAACAGAGTAGGATGGAAAACATGGGTGAGAAAGGGAAGTAACCTTGTTTCAGCCCCGTGCATCAGTAATTTTTATTTATTTTAATATTTGGCATTTGAGATTCACAGGACTGCCAAAGTTGTCTTTGGGGATGTTTTCCTGAATTCATTGTCACCTGAAACACAGTATCCATATCGTCCTTGACCAAAGAGTTGCTTTAACCATGTGGGCAGACTGACTAACAACACCCAGCCAAGAAAATGGTACAGCTATGAAAGACAGGATTAAAACCTGGAAAAAGAAAGCACACTTATGAGGTGCCAAAAAGGCTTGTTGTCTGTTTTTTTTTCCCTAAAAGTTTCCCCTGCTACCTCGCTGCAGATGTTTACCTGCCATATCTCAGGTAAACATGGACATGTGGAAAGACAAACTTGTGAATTTGCTGTAAAGTGAACATCAACATTTGCAATAAGTAATTAATTACGGCTTTTCAAGTAAGTAGTGAGGGAAATTCTCACTCATGTAATGAAGACAGCTAGTGTAGTGATGTTGATGAATGCTCTTGCGAGGGCCCTTGATGGATGCAGGCCAATTGCTAATACAATAGCCTTGCAGTGTATTGCAGGTAACTATTGTGTGACAGCTGTTAATGTTAATGTGACTGGGGTGTATTAAGCAGTGTTTAATGGAATTGATAGAAGTTACATGCATCAGCATTGTCTCTAATGTGAGAACAAAATATGAAAGGCCGTTGTGTAGACAAGGCAAGTTTGTTTGTATAGGATCTTTCAACAACAAGGCAAGGTGCTTTACATAAGACATAAAACACCATTAAGATGAGATATAAAATAAGGTGATACTCTATAAAAAGACAAATAGGATTGCTAGTTGCTTTTGAGAAAAGTTGATGGTAGATTCTTGCCAAGTTGGCAATTATTATATATTATTATTGGCCACTATCCAGATGGTCTAGGATAGTGGTATTATAAGTTGTTCAAACTAAGGATAACTCTAGAAGGTTTATGCTACCTTGGTTTCATGGCTGCTAGTGTACATTTTGGAAGTTTTAAGGAATTCATTAAACCTTTTCTGTAGTGTATATGCTAATATTTACAAATATCATGCAACTCACATACTCACACACTCTTTTGTCAGTCCCCTTTGTCAAAATGATGTTCTCTGACATTTAGAATTTTTCAGACAGGCTTTTTCATCTCCTCATCATCTGACACCAGCAATTCTTGGTTGCTTGACATGTGATTCAGTCCCCGGCGTGTTTCTTCAGTTGATGTCAGGGGATGTTTTCAACTCGTTTTCACTCATCAAGAATTCATTTCCCCTGTGGCAGTAAAACACGTTACACAAGCCAACTCCCATAGGTTCAACTGGGCTTCCTTAACACTTTTCAGGGCTGACTAACTCTATAAGACACAACATAAAAGCACACAACGAAACTCGCTAGCCTTGCAACAATAAGGCTGCAAACAACCCATAATGTGACATTCTCTGTAGGGGGACACTTTCCTTTCAAAAAGAATATCTGATGTTGTGAGTATGATGTCAATACTCAAAAACACAACCCCTGCGTTTTCAAATGTAATTCCCATGGAAATATCATCTTATATATGGGCCAATATAGAATATTTAGAGTGCTGTCTTGGCCGTGCAGCACCACATTTTTTCCATATGCATGTGTGTGTGCACAAAATCCATAGATACTAAAAGAAAAAAGATTGAATTGGGTAATAAAAGATTGATCAGGTATAGTGCAGGTCAATAATCAATTCATCTGTTGCTTGTACCCAACCCTCATGTATAAACGAGCTGAAAAAGTTGTACACTATATTCTCAAGGTTGCACTTGATCATTTTTACAAGGTTTGCAGGTTTTTAGAAAGTGCGGGGGGTGAAGTGATGAGGAAACAAGATTACAGAGCAGATGTATAGTTGGAGAAGTGATAGAGAGTAAGGGATGATACTGTATAACGCACAGGGGAGTTTGGGGGGGGGGGGGTGTTATCACCTCTAACTGCATTCAAGGGTGAGAGGGAAATCATTAAATCACAAGGCGAGAAACAAAACCCACCCACATTTACATTTTCTCAGTCATCGATTGCTCACTTATAGAAACAATGTAAATTAAAAGAACATTGCTGAAATATAATGCAATATATTATACTCTACTGTAGGTCTAAATGTTAACTTTAATCTCTGTATTTACACATTTTTCTCTCGCTCACTTAGTCTTAATCAGTTTGAGGATGCTGTAAATCAAAGGGCTTTGTGGTGCTTAGTGTACTGTACGCATGTTCTCTACTGTATATTCACATTTCATACACACAAAGTCCCAAATCACAACTAGTTTAGGGAGCTCTCATATGTGAGATCCTGTCATATGTAGATTCTCTCCCAGAGGCATCCTGCATAATTAGAATGTGCAATAAGAATAATTTTTCACAGCTGAAAGTTGTAAGCCACTATCTCAGTCACATCGTAAATCTCTGTGAAATGTGATTTCATTAAGCTGTAGAGCAATAAAGATTACCAAGCGAAAAGTTCATTGAGTCATTGAGGACTTAATCAAAATAGTAAAATGAAACAGGCTTTACTCAAATCAGCCACACCTTTATAGACATGGCTGCAAAATCAGAATATCTCAAGTAAAGCTATGATTTGCACCATAAATCTCGCAATTTTCACATCATCATCATGAAGCCAAATTTGATTGTGTCACGAATTATTGGAATAGTTACTGGAATAATTTTTGCCAAAAAGTCTGAAAGTCAAAGGGGTTTGTAGTGGCAGTGTAAGCTCCATGTTGAGCATGCCTGCAGATACTGCTGAAGGGCTTAAGGAGGGCACACAACCTCTCCAGGGACTAAGAGGGACAGACAGTGGCACTCTGAATAACACTTTACTCTGACTGGGGCAAGCTGCACCAGTGGGCGTACTTCGACACACACACGCACACACACACTAATGCCAGAGTGCAGATTCTGAGACTAAAAACAGGCAGAGGTTATGTGGAGAAAGACACACCGGGAGAATCAGCAGGCAAAGGTAGACATTTATTTAGAGGGGTAAGAGCACCCTCACAGCTTCCTTTGATCTTTAATGAACTTGAGATGTATCATTGCATTATAATCCTTTCAAATGTAGTGCAGGAAAACACAGCTAAAGTGACAGCTATTTGCATACCTCTAAAGAGAGAGAGAGATCAAAAAAGATGGCTCATATTCCACAGGTTGATTTTTAACCAAAAATTCTGACCCACTTTTTACACTTAACTCTTCTGTCTTTAACCTGTGGTGATATATTTACAGCCTTTCAAAACAAATGTGTGGTTAACGTAAATTGTCCTGATAAAGAAAGGTGATATAACTGTTATTTTCATTAACAATTAATAATTATTGAATTATTTATTTGTTTAGTCCTTAGTCCTTTAGTCCTTCCTTACTATCTCAGAGCTCAATGTGGGGTCTTCAAATGCTTGTTTTATTAGAACAATTAATTTTCTGTTCATCAGTTAATTGACTGATTGAGTACTACAAATTATGTTTATGTCCAAAATCTCAGTCAAATAAATTGTTTCTTGTCACAGCTGCTGCTGTGTGAGAGCAAACATCACTGCAAACCCTTTCAGATTCATTCTTTACCTTCAGCCTCCTGATTTTTACTGCCTTACCCATCAACAGCAGACGGCTTTATGAGCTGAGAACAAAAATGATTGCTTTTGAATTTAGATTATATGCCTCTGTGCTCAGCTTCTTCTTTTCCAGTTGCTCCGTCTCTCTGCTCCTGCCCTCTTCCCTACCTCCAACACACACATATGCAAACACACACACACACATACATATATGCCAGCTGCAGTTTCAGGATAAATCATTGTGATTTGGATCTCAACCAGCAAGGTCTTCAGTAACACTTTGCAGAGGACATGTTGTATTTGCATACCCTTAGGATGAGGAAATATTAATAAGCTGCTGTCAGGTCACATTTCTATGACTGAGTAAACGCATTGACTCCTAAATACATTCATATACCCAGGGCTCAACATTAAGGCTTGTTGGCAAGTGGATTTTTTGTAGGGCAAGTGGAAGAGAAATTTACTTGCACCACCAGACAAGTTAAAAATGATAAACAAAACAAACAAAATAAAAATATCATGTGTCTTCACATTATGTGCTACTCATTATCCGGCTATTTAGTTAAATGAATACTGGTTTGAAATAAATGCATTTTTTCTCCATGATATATCCAACTGAAAATGATATATGGGATAGTTCAGTGTGTAAGTTGTGTGCGTAGTGAGTGCGAGAGAGAGCGGGTATGTGACGGTGAGGCTGGCGACCGGATCAGAGAGTAGAAGTTAGCGGTATAGCTGTGAATGTAGCAGTGCAATGTGTGTACAGTTTAGGCTATTTGTCAGTGAATAAATGCTACAACTCCTCAAGACCCAAGACAAATTCCTGTGCCTTGCTTGCCACTCGCTGATTAAAGTGAAAGGGGCTAGCCCGAAGTTAGCAACAATGAGTTAGCCTAACCTCACCAGGCTCACTTTAGGTGGACCGACCTTTAAGGTGGACCAGCTATTCTCATTTTAGTGGCAATCTCAGCCGCTCTTAAACAGAGAACGGAGAAATGTCTGGCTGCTGAGTCTCTCCCGAGTTTTGCACCCTGCTCAGCACCCCTACACTGCATTTATTCTTCCAGTCATTGTAACTGTAAGTGACTCTAGCACACATTTATCAATAGAACCCGTCGTGCAACCAGACAGCCCATTCCCTTTCAAAACTTACAGTCAATAAGTACTGTAGATGCACATTTTACAGAATTCACTCTGACCAATAAATAATAATTACATTTACATTTTATTCAGGCCTAGGACATAAGAAACCTCACTGTAATATTATCATATTTATATTTAATCTTTAACATTGATCATTGAGAATGACTAACAATAATATAATATAATTGCAAAGTCGGCTAAACAATTTTTGAACCAGATGCTGGTACAACCTCCTCTACCACCCAGTGTGATTGAGTCTTCGGCTGACAGCGCTGTGAGCAGCTGGGCAGGAGAAACGCTGCATGGTGCATTTAGATTTTATAACTGAGTTTATACTGTTGAGAGATGCTGTTAATTTGTCAAATATTCCTGATGTAGGTGAATTTCATGGTTACTGCAGACTGATGTTTTGTCATTTTAGGGAAAATTAACAAATGTAGTTAGATATAATATTATTACATGAGGGCATGCAAACTATAAATAAAAACTACCATTAAAATCCTTTTAATGGTGGTATATAGATTTAAAGCAAGTAGTTTACCTTTTTAGAGTGACTGCCATCATTTCTGCAAGACTGGGGCATTATTGCCAGCAACTTAGGCAAGCAGTAGAGATGGCTCTCTGTCCTAGAATCTCAAATTGGATCAGAGACAGCCATCAATTATAAGAGATACAAAGGTGCCCACCCTGACGTTAAAGCTGAAGTACCCAATTTGCACTTGCCTTTACATGATTTGCATAAATCCCTCAGTTGCATTACTGTACTGTCACAACAGTGAGTCAGAGTCATTACACCAACCATGTAGTGGACTATAAAATTCACAGGCAACGGGTCATATGAGGAGACAGTTGCCAACAGGCAGAAACTAAATGAAAGATTGATTGTACAACCAGGATGCTTATTGCTAAGGGGAAGGACAACAGTGACTACAAATAAACAAACTGTTCATTGCTCAGTGCGTTTGTATGCTCTTTAGTAATGAGGTTATAGTCAGCTTCCTGCAGTTACCTGATGTTGTAATTGTCATGTATATGAGAAACACATTTACTGAAAATGAGTGATCATTATACATATGCATCCTCATATTTGATCTTTGAATTTCTTAATATATTCAACATTAAAGCCAAAATCACAGAAATTACATTCAACCCTCTATCCAGCCCCGGCTTTTATCAGTTGTGCCCTGTTCTCTCTCATCAGGTGAGTGATTTCAGCATGCATAGCCTCACATAAATCACATTTGTTTGCAGACCTTCTGAGCAGGGTCACTGAACTCAGTCCCATGTGCTTCTACCTCTGTGTGTAGCCTCTCTCCAGCTTGTTCCTGTTCCTGGTTCTGCCTGTGTCTGCAGTCTTGTCCACACTTGTAGCCTCTATGTCATCTCTGCAGCCTCTCTCTGTGGCCATGCTCTCTTTGACCATCTGAACTAACAGTAAACTCCCCAGTAGTGGTGAAGTTATTGTGACTAAAATGTAGTGATTTTCTTCAGTATGGATGTGACCCATGCATTTCATATGCAATAGGCATATTTCATACCTGTAAAGACATAAGTAGTCTTTAGTTGGCTCTGTGTTCTCCCTTCCAAAATGTATTTTATTATCAAAAACTCCCATTTGAGCCTGAAAGTTGGCTGCTACTTAAACTTAGTAGATTCTTCATTTTAAATTAACAACCAGCATGATCAGCTTGATTTCATGTCAGTGCACTTGTATGGTAACGTGTTTTCATGGTCTAACGAGTATCAAAACATTCATAGATTTTCTCAAATGACTTCTTGCAGCATAATTCATTTGTCTACCTCCATCTTCTTTTGTGGGATGCTCACACAGTTAGCTTTTTTAGGGTGTACCAGCAGAGATCTTAAGGTGTTGAATAACACAACTCCGTCTGCTGCAGAGGGCCACGAGTTGTAACTGAAAGCTTGATAATTACAGAGTAAGTGGACCTATTGATGAGATTTTTTTGTCAAACTGCAGTATCTCAGGTGAAGAATCAATCTTCAAGCTCAGTTTCTTTACACGCTTTGATACTTTTTTTCACTGTGAACTGCCAACTATGGCCTGCTGCCTTTCAAGCCTACAGATTTTGAATGGAGTGTCACTGAAAGCCAATATTTATCTGTGCAAGACTGTGATTACATTTAAGTATCAGCACACATTGTACAGAGAGAGCGCTAAAACAAGACAAAAAGCAACATACAGCAGAGAAAGCTGACTTTGCAACAAGTATAGCAGATCTTCCAGAAGACCTTTTGGGGTATCATAGTGCCCTGCAGAGTGCATCAGGGAATTGTATTTTCATTTTGTTTTGCTTTTCAGCAGTTTGTAAAAGTAGGCATCAATGTTTTGAAATGGGTAATTTGTCAGTTTTGTAAGAAAGTTCTTCAAATTACAAATATTGAATTTGAGATACTTAGGCATAAAGCGTGGGGTTTGGAAGAGATAAATGAGACACCATTGAATGCAGTGAGTCAGTAAGGAACTTGGATACCAGCGCACTTTGCCAGGATAGAGTGAGATGAAAATGAATCAAATAGGCTTTGAATAGAATTTAAAAAAGGTTTTAATATGGCATTTGTATTTCCTACATAATTTTCCTAAATATGACAAGCAATTACCATTGTCTAGGTTTTGGCAGCCTGAGCGAGTGGGCTCTGCCAGGATTCTGCCTTTGAGGGGTGCTTTTAGAATTCAATATGCAATTTGAGATTTCTCTGAAGCTCTTTGTCCACATCCACTCCCTTTTTGTCAGCGACAAGACGGCACATAAAAGCACTGCAGCTGCTATGACAGACATTGTGATCTCAACAAACTACTGTATACCCATATCCCACGGAGAAGTGTCTCCAGAAATAACCTCATAGACTTGCAGGATTGTCTGATCATTGTCATAGCATATATACAGGAATCTATTTTTAAAATTTGTTATGATCCCTGAAGCCTTTTGAAATGCATGAAGATTAATGAGAATCCTATCGTGGATGTAATTTAAAAACAAGTCTGTGAGGGAATGGCACCCGTGGCTAGGCAGGTGGGTTGCTTGTTCTCAGAAATATTTGCCACTTTCTTTGGAATTAAATCACTGAATAATTTATTATTCAAAAGATTTAAATGTAAAATGGCTCGGGCAGTCAGCTACCAGGGGAGAGAACGGTACAGCAGCTGCAATAATAGCAAATATAACAAGCAGGGTTTTTTTCAGTTCTTTTTTCCCATAGTGAGCCTGGGGTTGTACCAGGGTCCAAAAAGGTGACGAGAATCTTGCATATGTAGTGTGATAAGGTCATGGGTTCTGATGTAACGTAACACAGGTGAAAGGTCATAGGTCATTTATGGTATATTGTCAGCATCACTAGGCTTATTTGATGTGAGATTGTTATGTCACCTTATATTCTCAGATTTTCCCTCATAATTAAAACTCCCACCTGTCCAGGTTGGAGAGGTCGAAGGTCTGCCGTAAGTTCTCCTTTTTTCTGATTAGTTGTGTTATGGGCAATTGCATATTAAGCAGATGATGAAATGTCTCCTAGCACGGGTTTTGGGCTCTGACAAAGCTATGCTGTTAGTAGAAAGATTGGTAGGAAACTCTTGGGGCTTCAGGTCAGGCTGGACTTTAATTTTTATTGCCCAAATTCAGATTTATCTTTAGTGGACTATTATGTTTTCACAGTTGGACTAGTGCTTCATACATTTTTTTAACACTTTTAAGTAATACAGTTTAATTCATGATGAAGTAACAATATAAAATCCTATTGAATATTTGCTGAAATAATAAATCACAAGTAATTATAGTAGAGTTTATTTCAAATCTGTGGGAAACAATGTACTCACATTTTATCATAGTATTACAGTAGCTGCTGCCATTATCATCCTTGCCTGTGTTTTACTGTATTTGTGGCCAAACGAACCTGAAGTACATGATTCAGAGTTCTGAATGGTCTTTTTACAGGAACTCAGATGAGACAGCTTGTGTTGCGTATCCAGGGTGGGATTTGTGTGAGATATTTCAGTTTGGTTTTCACTGTCTACACTTAACTATTTTTACTGCCATCATTGTGACAGTAGCTAGCTGTAATGCATCACCACTCTGTCAACCCTTGTACCTTTTTTTTTTTTTTACATTCTATGTAACAATGCACTTTGTTGACATAGCAGTCAGTGATTAAAACTAATAGGGTTATCAGCTTGTTTTAAGGGTTGTTTGCACTTGCAGCAGTTTTTTCGAGGATGTTTAACCCTCCTTGCTTGTGGCTGCACCTCGGAAATGAAAGTATGCATGTACACTATATATCAACGCACATCTACCTACAGGTTGTTCATGTGGGCACTTATACACAATTATAAATTTACTGCCTTCAAATATGCGCTCTCCTGCTTCCATACATCTGTGCTGACCTCCTTTCCTCCTCACAATCACTGTGTTTAAAATGTGGTCATGAAAGATGTCTGCTGGTGGATGGCTGTGTCCTAAAATCCAAATCAAGCACCTGAGTGTGTGCTCATGACGCTAAAGTAAACGTAGAGAGCAAAGGCTGGGATATTCCAGAGTAGATGTCTGTGCTGCCAAAGACAAGGCAAATTAAGATTTTTGGATCCAGCTATCTGTGGTTATTGGCCATTTCATCAGCAACGGCCGCTTTACCTCAGTTCAAACAATATCTGTGCATAAGTTTGTCTTTAGTGCTATGTCTTTAATCTGTGTGGCTTTAGTATCCCTTTAGCAGAACAAAACGGGTTTGTGCTGTATATTTTAACACAACATAAACAAGTGCAGTACAGTACCATATCATCTATATTATAGACATCTACGCTATACTGAGAGCTATACTGAGAGCTATACTGAGGTTTTCTGATATTGATCTATATCATTATGTGGTAAATATATACGAAATCACACAAGAAATAATCATACTGATGTTAAATGCAATGAGCTGTATTCCTCTGTTATGTATTAAATCTGACAAAACTGTACACACGTAACAAAAACAAAAGCTTCAATAACTGATTTGCTTATTCTTTAATCACAGCTTGCTTGGAATCTCTCTTTTGGACAACCACTTTTTGTAAAACGATAACATAATGAGATCATATCAGCACAATATTTTACTTTAAGTCAAAAAACAACCATTTTAAACGATCACCCAGTCCAAGATTTGAGCAATTTCTGTGAGAAATTGTAAAGGTCACTGATTAACCAGTCTTTGTTGACAAATGTTTCATATTGAAAAGAAATGCAGCAGTCATAGTCTTCCAGTCATGTCATTATCTTGAGTGCTCTGTGTGCTCTTTCATGGTATTTAGGGATTTCTCCTTTCCCACTTACACAGGACCAATTGAAATCCATTGAGCAATAACAATCTAGCACTAGCAATTGGATTTTTGGTTTTCCATCCAATTTCACATGTAAAATTACTCAAACCTCTCTTACAGCTAATGACAAAGAGGAGATGAAGAAGCAATCTCACAGGAATAAAATATCCCTCACATCTCAGTTGCTCTCTTAGGGGAGAAATACAGTCTCCAGTCATATTCGGAAAATGCATTTCATATTCAAACACAAATGGAGCAATTTGTGCAAATAGCATGCGTAATAGTGGGGCAGACTCCCAGGTGTGAGCGACGGCCAGGCCCTGGAGGAGAAGCTCTTCACCCTAAATGCATCGGCAACAAAACCCCAGGCCCACGGAAATAGGGCAGTGAATGAATTAGGGTGTCATTGGTTAAGGACATCAGTGAGAAGAAAGAGAGAGAGGGAGACAGAGATTTGTAATGAAATTGCTACTTGCCATACTAAGCAGGGGCAACAAGTAAAGTGTGAAATCAGATAGAGCCGGCTGTGGCTAGCATGGTTATTTTGACGTGTCGGAATGAGCTGTCTCTCAGTGACATAAGTGATAATTCAGCTGTCATTCTGAGGGGAAGGCGACGATAACAAATTTCTCAGGTGGTTGAAAGAGGGCAGGGATCAGTGTAATTAACAAAATCCTGCTTATGGTTAGCACTAAAAATTATCATCAGACCCACACCTACATACCAGCTTTTTGCATGTTTTGTTGCGCCTGAAAGCAGTGGTATCTCATAAAAATTCTGTTGTAGGTTTGGAGAAGAATCACATTAAAATAAGTTTTTGAAGGCAGAACAGCTTCAAAGAGTCTTCCAGAAATCCTATATATTAAAGCTGCACCATAAACTCTCTATCATATTGAGTTTTGAATTTTCTTCCTGAAGCTACTTAGACTTACTTGGACAGAACTGTTTTTAGATCTTTTGGCGTAAGTTCAAATCAAGTCTTAAGTCTTCATAAACAAATTGTCAACCAGTTCTAAGTTGTAAGGCTGAACATTAAATGACATACAACATTGTTCTTTCAGTACTGCGCTGGACCAGGTCATTTCAATGCGTAGGCTGTAAAGTAAAATCTTTGGGGAGTCTTGTCTTAAATGAGAGTCACGACAGCCAAGTTGTCAGTTTTGTGACTTGTCTGACTGAGGTCCAGCTTTTAGGTCTACAGTTCTGCTTAGAGCAGACTTACCATTTCACTTTTTTTGCTGCTGACCAACCACTGTGTTTGTATTCCTACTGTAACAAACAAATCTTCTACCTGCCTATACTAGTACTGGGAAAATATTGGGTCACTCAGATCACCCAAATATAAAATGAAAACTATGAGCTTGTTCAGACAGTCAACTCAAATCCACCGTTACAATCACATTTCAAATACTCTTCTCACTACAACATATATCTTGCGCAACTTTTTCATTATGGCACTGTACTGAGGCTGTCAGTGCTCTACTCAGTCTTTTGCTTCTATGCCTGCTGCCACACTGCTCACCTGCTGTCACTTGCCTCTACTGCTGCTGTTTTTATGGAATTTTATAAGCTAATTCTATAAGGCTTTGAGTCTATGTTCCCTCAGGGGGGATGTTATTATCGTCACCAAATATCAAGGCTGTACATATTCTACATTTACATAATATTTAATTCCAGGTAAGTTGGCTGACGGAACTACACTTTGTTTGCCTGAATTCTCTCCCCCACCCACCTCATCCTTGGAGCATATTTAAAACCGTTTTTAGCACTTTGAAATTAAGTACACATTTCTAAATCATGTACTTTAGCAAAAAGTACTTTGTTAATTTTCTTCCTTGGTCATTTTACAATCCATCTCATGTATGTTACCTCAGTAATTTGATGACGAACAGTACTTGGGTACAGGCAGACAGTCTAATTTGCATCTATTATAAATGGATAGCATAATGACCAGCTGTAGGAATGAAAGTCATCTACTAAGGGTTTGTACCTGCACAGTATAGTAAGAAACCTTATTAAACAGGCCTTTTATTATTCAAAGTAGGTGTTCCAGAGCCCTGACCTTAATCACAGTTTACCATCATTTTCAGATGGCTTTGATGATAGCATATGCATTCATAGTAGCCGCAGCATCTGTAGACAGTCCACCTCTTGCTTTGTTTTCTGTGGCTCTCACTCTCTCTCATCCACTCTCCCACTCTGCCTTTGTTGACTCTTTTATTCTGCTTCCTGCTACATCTTTTGATCTGTCTGTCTCTCCTGTATTATTAATCTGCAGTTTTTATTTGTCATTTGTCATTTTGTTATACGTACTTTAATGTTATTTTTTTCTTAGATACAGATTCAGACTGAGCACCTCAAACTCAACTGTCCAGTACTAAAGTCGCAGCTTTATACATCCTCTGCATGATACACTCTTGAACAATCATGAAATCAAGGTGTGCCTACTTTCATAATACAATGTGTATGTAGTTTCTAAATCTGACTGAAAGTTGTACTCCTTAAGATTTCAGTCCTGGTTGATTTGGCGACACCTGTGGTTACTGGTGGTAACAATAAGTGTGGTTTAATACTACAGCAAACTCTCCCTGATAAGTAGACTGGTGTATCAGTAAACAGCATAACCAATCAAACTCACATTTGTAGCGTGGGTACAGCAAAGCTCAGTACTAGTAATAGGAGTCGGTTACCCACCTTGCTGAGGAGTTGGAGGTTAGCAGTTCTTCATTTAACAGCTCACTGTTGCTGCTCCTTCTTGTTCCATTACTCCTTTAAAAAAAATGACAAATGATCCGCTCAATGATCCGACCGTTGTCTTGTTATGTAGACAAAATCTTAATTAATCAAAATTGATTGTGGTAACCTGATGATGATAAATACATTGCGTTTCCTGTGACTGCTTCAGAATAAACTACACCCAGTTGAATGCTGTTATTATGAAGCAGCAGCAGTAGGAGATATTCAGTTTTCTTTAGCAATAAAGCTCTAATTTAGTGTTAGGAGAATGAACACAAAACAGTAAGGCTGATATAAAGTTAAAAACATTCACACTGGATTAAATGCATGGCTCATTTCCTCTGAATTCCTGGTGCACAGGTAGCCAATTTCAATCCATCACAAGAATGACAAACTGCCACAAACAATGAAAAATAATGTATTAAGAGGTAATTACACAATTCAAAAACATTTAATGACTGTTGCTGAAAAAATGATAAATCAAAAACAGTGTTCGATTTCATGGAAATCTTTCATGAAGGATATAACGTAGTCCTTTTGTACCCTTTATCCTTATAGCACATGTAAGAACACTGATATTTATTTAATTTAATTGAGATATTAATTGTTAAATCACAAAAACCTTAAGCAATAGTGGCCTGTTATTAAAACTGACTTGAGTATAATATACAGATAAGAAACAAATAAAAGAATTAAAATCAACACTATAATGAAAGCAGATCAATTTCATGATTTCAGTCCACTAAATTCATTTTGAAATACTTGGAATGTATTTATATATACAGTCTTTCACCTCATTCCTCTCATCCATTTTCAAACATATAAAGCTTCATCTCGCAAAATTAATTACATTTTAATTATATATGTTTTTTTAAATAAAAAACCCGTGTATGTACGTATATATCAAACTTGAATTAAGAAAAAGGATCAAATATACATAAAATGCTGCCTATATAACTTTAAAAAATAAAAAAACAAATATTAGCACATATCGGACAACATATACACCGATACAGATATACCTGTGATAGGCCAATATCGGCCGATAATACATCAGTCAGGTTCTAGTGTGTATATATTTGGGTATCTGATGTGCTTACTAACACAAACTGTGAAATAAGACAACCCAGTCAGTTCACCCACTCTTGTGATTCAACAAGCCATTCAGATTTGATGCCCCTTCTTATATGACTCTGGGGCTTCATTTATATTGTACCGTCCCCCATCCATGCCTCTGTCTGAGTCTCCACCCACTAAATTTCCTGAGGTCTACCATGTTTTTCTTGTAAGCGCTGGCCAGGACCTGGCTAAACTAAGCTAAGCTAAGATAAGGGCGATAAGGGGGACAGAGCTGCTGATTGCCGACAGATGGCTGTTGAGCGCCGGTCAGCTCTGGAAGAGAGAGCTGGGGAGCAGAGCCAGAAAGTCCTGTGTTGCTGCCGCTGCTGCTGTCTCATCTTCTGGAGGAATAAACAACCGATTCTGCTCTGACCCGGAGCAGTTTACTGGCAGCAGGAGTTTACTTTTTAAACTTTTGGGAAAGTTGATTTGTCTTCAAACTCGCTTCTTAACCTAGCCAGAGCTAAGTTAACACTGGAGTCACACACCACCTCAGCTGCTGTCATCAATAATAAACATCTTAAATGCTGATGAGTTTACATAATTTTAAAGTTGCACAGTATGTAGATATCTGTGTATAAACAATAATGTTGCTGCCGTATTTATGCCTTTTAGATGACATTTATTTTGAGTGTGGATGGAGCAGCTACAATGTTAGCACAACCCTGATCGATTCGAACTCCATTCAGAAGACAAGCATTGAAAAAAGCATGAATTCAGACTTTTTACAAATCGGCATCATGATGAAGTTATTCCGGCACCCATTTGATCTGTTTATTGCAATTAAATCACTGCAAAACTTTTGGGTTAATTCAGTTCAGATGCTTCAGTAACATCACCACGCTGGTTGGTGACTAGTCGGTGCCTGCTGTTGCTCGCTGGCTGTTTGGGGCGAATAAACACAAATGGTTCTGCTGTCAAAGTCGCGCAAGTAATGCAAGGCGTTTGGTGTGTTTGCTACACTGCTCATGGGCAGTATTTTCTCCAGCAGCCATGTTTCTCTAGGGTTTATGCTCAACAGTTATACAGGATGAGACAGGACGAGAAGACTGCTGTGGTGCTTGATCTTTGTGGTATTTTGACCAAAGCATGTCAGATATATTTTATTTGGACCCCAGGGAACTGTGTTAACTTGTGGAAAAGGGGTATAATATGGCCCCTTTAAAAGGAATGCTGAGAAAAGGCTGCATGGAGGCTGCCAATAAATGTTTTAAATGTGCTGATTTTAACCGATTCCCAGAGCACTCAGCATTTATGCACAGGTAATAATGTGACGTTTGTTTGAGAATGGGTTGCGGGGTCAGGTCACACAGCTGACGTCCATCTTAGTCCTGGTAATGTGTAGCTTTTCCTCCATGATTTACAGTCCCTTCACTAGTCAAACTGGCTGCTTAAGTTGTTGTGAAATATATCTGACCCACAGTGCTTTGCTCAGTTCTTAACAGAAATCAGCACAATATCTGTATGTTGAAGGGTGACAAATTAAATGGAAAAAATGACGTAAAGTTAGTACGTTGGACTACCATGATCTTGTGTGCCTTGGCATAGATTCTCCAAATCTCTGAACTTTACTGTAGGGATGGAACACCATTCTTTCAAAATATATTCCCTTATTTGATGTTTTGATGATGGTGGTGGAGAGTGATGTCTAAAGTGCTGGTCCAAAACCTCCCATTGGTGTTTAGTTAGGTTGAGAGTCTTTCTACACTTTCTACGTTTTTTTGTCTTTCAATTTGAGAGATCACCATTAAGGACCGATTCTGTATGCCACTGCAAACAAATCTGAATTAAAAGTGCACACTATTTAAAATCAGAGCCTCAACAGAAGGACATTAGGACAAAGTCTAAGAAACCCATTTCCCATCCTACCAGTGAGAATGATGCAAGAGCCAAGGTTTTTAAGGACACGGACAGGCAAACGAACACAAAATCATCATCAGGCACATCAAATGATCCATGTCTGAACTCAAGACCCATGATAACTTCATGTTACATTTTGTCTTTCTGTTTTTCTCTTTTCTTTTTCGTTTTGACCTCCTTTGTCTCCATTTCTGTCTATATTCTGTGCCTTGTGAGAGAGGGTAATCTGTATACAGGTGTGTTGTTTAGTCTGATGCCAATAAAGAGATTTTAGGGAAATATTAAATATTTATACTCCTGTCTGAATAGGTTTAGGGTTGCAGCCTTCTGATCTCTATCTTTGTGGAAGGTATAATTATTTATGCATAGAAATATCGCTATCTTGTGTCTGTGTGTATGTTTGTGTGTGTGTGTGTGAGTGCACATGTATGGAGACAGGCAGTTGAACTGATTAAAAATATATGCATCTCTTTAAATCCTCCCCTGTGACATACCAAGCTGTATCAAGAATGATGTCAACAGACTACTGATGAATGAAAGATTAGGGGAAAAAAATGTGACCACATAGTGGCTGTTATATTTTTTATTACCTCACACTCTTTTGTCCTTAATGTGCATTGTCCGTTTGATTTGTTCCTGTAACAAATGGTAGAAATGAATGGGAAATATGCTCTCTTTCTCTGTTCTGCTGCTGTAGACAAGCGGTAACCACAGACTTGTACTGTAGATTGTGCTGCCTTATAGTATTTTCTTGGAGACAGGCAGATCATCTCTGGAGCCAGAAATGATTGTCATATTTGAGTTGACCCAAGTGGAGCTAAAGAATCAGTCTTTATGACTATGTAATGTAAGAATTTTATACCGAAAACAGCAAAGTTAAAGGTTGAGAAAGGATGATACAAATATCCATAATACTCCTTGGAAGTAGACCGTAGGATTAGCATGCTAGGCTAACAGCCCGTCAGCTGTGTGACTTTATATCTGCACCGTGACGTCTTTCAGAGCACGCAAACACCGTAAACACACCTGTCACTTGCCCAGCACGGTGCTGTTAAACTGGAGACACCGTGGCATCGACTACACCTTATTTTTATACAGTCTATGGGCTACACACAGCACAGCACGGCTATGTTAACGATGCTAGCCATGCTAACTAGCTGCTAGCCACCATGCAGGCTGGTCAAATGAATCCGTTGCGTCTCTTTGTATCCGTTGGTTGGTGCTGCTGTCAGTGTCGGAGCCTCCGTGTGAGATGCTTCGGTCAGTAAATGTGTGTTTAGTTTATGTTAAGTTATTTCGGGGCTGTGCTCACTCTCCGTCCTACTGATAGTAAGCTGCACTCGGGGCCGCGCTCACTCTCAGTCCTGCAAGGTCCTGAAATTTGGCACTGATTCATCTAATGTGAATTGGTACTCGGTAGTACTGCCTTAATTCAGTCGGTACCCTTAAAAATATCGAGTTCAGTACCCAACCCTAGTGCAGAGGCTTTTGGGTGCAGGAAAAAGGAAAGGACAGTTAATATTATAGCACTCAGTTAATATTATAGTTCTTTGGTGTTATCATATAATGTAAGCCTGTTTGATTCATTATACCCATTCAATTAGGATATTTGAAATTCGGATAATGAGGTTCTACCATTGTCATTTAATTCTTCGTTACAGAGGAAAGAGGAAGATTACTTTAATATCAAGTTAAAAGTGTTGTTCCGCATAGATAACCAACTATCATGCAGATATGTGTTTCATCAGAGCAGCTGAGCAATCCCAGCAGTCTGAGGTCCAGTATTTTGCTTCAGGACTCTTTGGCAGTGATGGTGTGTTCACAGACATCACACCCTGCTGTCAGTGCAGCATGTGACTTCTTGGTTATTGTCCATTCTTTGCACCAGCAGTCTCTCCTGCAACAGCCGTCCACATTGCAGGTTTTTGATATCCAATGATCGTCTCATGCAGTCATCACAGACTCATAAAAACCCTCCAATTCAAAAGAAACACCAGTTTTTACAGACTACTCCCCACTTGGACAGAGTGTGACAGACAGTAAAATGACTTAATGATTCCTCCTACTTTCCTGCATTGAGAAGACACATTAAATTCTGACCTCTATTAAATCAGAGAGCCAAAATGCATTTGAAGTAATTTATTTGCACCAGTCTGAACTCGTATCAACTTGAAGCAATAACATCGCCTCTCTACAAAATAGGAGCTCCTTTGCTCATGGATGAGGCTAATTAACGCCTGCTGTGTTCTCATCATTCTCTTTTCCCATTCATTTGGCATATTAGGCAAAATGCTCTGAGAAATGTAATTACATTCATGTATCATTAATAGCATATCTCTGTTATTTAGATGGGAACAGAGAATTATGGACTTGTGCCCCACTGCATGTTTCGCTGATAGATTGCACATGACTTACACACATAATCTTTCAATAAAGTTATAAATACTTTAAATATTTGCCTAGAGGAGGAAGATAGTGGTGTACTAAGCTGTGGAAGATAATGGAATAACATTTGTCATCTTCCATTATTTGCATTTAAGAAAAAGAAAACCTTGTTTTATTCTTGCAAAGCCATTCTTATCAAGGATTATGGGATATGTCTGCATTTAAATCTGTGCTGAGTTCAAGCTTAGTATTCATAAGGCTTTTTGGCTCGTATCAGTTTTTAGTATATCATCACTATGCAAGCAGTAACCTGTGATCGTTGGTACGGAATAGAGTCGGTCTAAAACATGTCTGCTGTCTCTGTTGTGGCTCTTCATTATTTTCCTGTGGAATACCAATGAAGAAGCATTTCTGTTTTCTGTTTGTAAGATCGGACATTCTTGAGCGATATCTTGAGGTTAAATAATAAGAAAACCCACACTTATATAATGTTAAACAGCATATCTATTTTCTTACTGCCATATCAAACAAACGTAATGCAGCATAGCACTCACTAGAAAAATGGCTGTTTTATTCAGTGAAGCATACACTATGTATGCCAACATGTTTCATGGTCTACGGTATCCACATCAAATAGAGTGGGGAAAACAGCTTTCAAATAGGTTCAGGAGAAACAACAATAAAAACGATAGGAAGCTTCTTGCAAAAATGAAATAATGTTGCAGTAGCTTTTTGTTGCTGCCTGAGGATCAATAACAGAAGAGTGCTGAACCTGGAATACATTGCTTACCTGCCATGCATGTATGCATGTTTTGATACAGCCACTTTGATGTTTGTTTTCTGCTCTGTGTGCACTTTTGTTAGTGTATGCACATCTGAACCTTTAATAGATATTCCCACTTTAACCGACCAAGGAGCTTACATTATACCTCACATGACCAAAGGTATGGAGACAGCTGAACATTACACATCCCTTTGAAAATTTTATTCCAAAACCATGGGCATTTTAATACTGCTATAACAGTCTTCACTCTTATGGGAGTACTTTCTACATAATTTTGGTACCTGGCTGCAGGAATCTTCTACAATAAAGCCACAAGAGCATTAATAAGGTTGGGCAATGATGTTGGGTGATAAGGCCTGGCTTACTCTTGGTGTTCCAATTCATCCCAAAGGTTGAGGTTGAGGTCAGGGAGCTTTGCCAGGCCAGTTAAGTTCCTCCACAACAAACTGAACTATTTCTCTATGGACTTGGCTTTGTCAAAGGGGGCACTGTCATGCTAATAGGAAGGGCCTTCCCCAAACTATTGCCACTAGTGCTGCAATTATCTTCATTATTGATTAATCTATTGATTATTCTTTTGTTGAATCAATGAATGATTTAGTCTATAAAATGTCAAAAAGTAATGAAAAACTGTCCATTCGTTTACCACACCCCAAAGATAACGACCTCACATTGTTATGTCCAAAGCAGAGAAAAGCAGAAACTGTCACATTTGAAAAGATGAAACCAGAGTTTTTTTGGTGCTTTTTGCTTGAAAAATCACACTTTTAGTCGATTATTAAAATTGTTCGATCAACTAATTGTGTCGATCGAAAGCTCTAGTTGCCACAAAGGTGGAAGCACACAATTGTCTTAAATATCACTGTATGCTTAGCATTAAGACCATTAAAAAAACAAAAAAAACAGACCCAGACCAGAAGTACACAAAAGTATGTGGTAACGCTTCTCTGGTAGCATCCGGCAAGCATTGGAAAAGAAAAGCACTGATAATTTTTTTAAATTTTTTTTATGTGTTTATGTGTTAGCACTTGAAAAACACTTTATTGGTTCATTGATGATTGTGGTGACCTGGCTGCAGATGAGAAAAGAGAGCAGCTCACTGCTTGCTTCAGCTCTCAAATCTACTCTATCGCCAAGCTGTATTGATCTCTATTGGATTTGGTCCACAACATACTCTCACCTAACTCGGAGGTTAACCCCCAAAGGCACCTTAAAGACTCTCTGAAGTTTATAGTGGCTCTGCCAGGCAAGGAGAATGAATGAGGTATGGCTCATTCAGTGCCCAAAGGTAACTTCAGCCTAGCTGAATCACAGCACAGTACTTCCAAACTACTGACTCCCATTTTTCCATTCCTCCTCATGAGACTTCTATGGAGAGTTGAGAGCTAGTAAAACCCATAAAAACAGAGATTTTGGAGTAAATGTCATGTTCAATGTTTGGTTTGGGAAACGGCAATCAAAACAAAGCCATAAGAAAAAGAATAACATCACAGAAACATTTATAGATTCTGACTATTGGTTATGGTTTGATTTGGTACTGCATCCTTATGACTTGCTATCTGCACCACTCTCTTGTTATTGTACAGGGCTTCCATGAGGCATTTACAAGGGCAAATCACACATATCCAGGAAATTATATAGTTTCTATTTATACTAATTTAATTTCCAGTGAGTTTTACTGTCCAATGCTTTACTTTACTTTATATTTACTGGTAATACATGTTCAATAGTCTATTAGGTTTATTGTTCATACATATCTTTGTCATAACTGCTTAATAACCAAATTCAAAATTGCAAAATGTTTACGTGGTTCAGTAAAATATGATTATAGGCTGAGATACCATAATAACTGTTGGCATGGGCCTCAAAAATCCTCTGAGCTTGAGCTCTAATGTTTGCGTTTTTATGTGTAATCCTGACATACCACATGCGGACAATTTGTGAGATTATATGATAGCTTCTACATCTGTTTCCATAGATTTTCCTCTTGTTTGGTTGTAGCATTCATATGACCCCAACTGTGAACGGAACAAAGTCAGTCTTGTCATTCCCTGTTTCTTCTAATTTTTTATGAGAGCAAGGCACAACATTAGTTGAGCACACAGCAGGGGGGTATGTTACTTTCTTCTTTCTCTTTGCTGCTTACTTTCGACTAATTTATGTCATGAGGAGAGCTAATACGAGCAGAGATTGATTTTGGCTCAAAAATATACAAGCAGAGCGAGGTGCAGTGAAGCTGCAGAGAAAGACAGAACAGCAGTTTGAATATTTTGGTAGTACAAACGTGAGATGGAAAGCTACAGAGGGGAGGAGGCAGGACTGCGGATGGAGCACAATCCCCCACTGTTGCCCACCTGCGATGCAGAGGCTGAAGCCAGATTTACAGCTGTTTTTATCGCCGGACTTGTGCAGAGGCATGCTTACCTTTAGGGCCCAGCAGCATTGCCAGGGCCTGCTGTGCCATGCTGAGCCATGCTGAGCCATGTTGAGCCATGCTGGTAGGCCAGGGTAGGTGTCTGCGCAGATAGACTTTGTTCACACTGGGAGACGAGCCAGAAACCAGGCAGTGCTCTATAGCTACAGTTAATGGAGTGACGCGCAGCACAGAAAAATATGCACAACCTCATCTGATGTTTGTGCAAACACGTGCATGCTGCCTCCATGTGTGTGTTGAAGGGCAAAACTTCACCCACACACATTAACACATTATATGCCTGCACACACACACACATCATGCCTGCGGCTCTTACACCGCTTGCATTGATCGGCACAGCAAGGGCTCTACTGCACAACAAAATCATCAATGTTAATTTAACTTTTGAAAGTGTTAAAATCAGCACCCTGCTAGTGTTTATATAATTCCACATCTGTCAGAGCTATTTAAATGGTATTGAAGTTTTAAAGTTAAAAAGAATCTGCCCTAGAGCCATATGAGCTTCATGAGTGGGCAGACAACTTTCCTCTGGTCAACTAGAAGTTATTGTGACATTAAAATCAACACTTAATAATACTGGAAAATAAGCTTTTATAGAGAATCAGAGATGGTGGTTGGAGCCTTGCAGAGCACACATGACCAAACCAGACCAGCTATCATCTCCCCACCCTCCCTCACTGTATATGCATGGCTGGATTCCAATCGCAGATGAATATGGAGCTCAGCTCAAGTTGATGGATGCCATTTGTCTTGGCACGCAATCATACCTGCGCCAGTATTTTTGCCCCCCTTCATTCTCTCTCTCTCTTTCCCTCCCTCTCAAGAGAGAAGTCAGTTAGTGTGATAAGTGATATTTATAGCCATGATAGCAGCTGGGACATATCAGGAGAGTGGACGATTCAAAGGCATCAGGGAATTGGGGCTTTGTTTTCATTAATTGCTTTCGTCGTCTCCGTCCCTCTCTCATTTTTTCAGTCTCTCTCTCTCACTCTCTCTGCCAGTGTCTCTCTCTCATACAAACTCTTCTCAGTTCTGGCTTGAAGGGCAAATATGTGGCTCAGTGGCTGACTGCTGTTATCACTTTTCTTTGAAACATCCTGTCTGTGGAAAAAATGTGAAGCAAAGTGTTTTCACTGCCAGCATGGTATCTTCTCTGGGAGTTAAGAGGGTGAATATTTTTAAGGTCAAGGGAGGCAAAAGCCACCTTGACTACCTTGATTTCTGAGAGCAACTGATTGGCTGGCTTCATCTCTAATCAGCAGCAATCATGAGACTTGATTGAAGATGATGGATCGTCTGTGATGATGGTCAAAGCATGATGACAGAGGGTCTAATAATGATAATGGCAGGGGTTCCTGTTGTGCTGCAGCACTGTTGGCTCACCTTTGATCACCTGAAATACCTCAAGGCATCAGACTGTTGTAAATGGCCAGAGAGAATGAAGGGTTTTTCAAAGTGAACTGTATGTTAGAACAGCATCAAGTTATAGGGTCAAAAGAAAAATCGATAGAAATTTGTGTGAACTCCCTGTGATTTATTAGGGGTGCTCTCAGGTGAAAAATAAATCATTTGATTCAAGAATGAAAGATCCACTATTTTATACCATGTATGCTGCTGGCTGACATATTGTAAATTTGTCCTCTTTTAAAAAAATAAAAATAAAAAATGACAAAGTGTGTTTTGACTGGTACTGTATTTTTTTTCCTGGTAAAATATTAAAATTGCCTTCAACTTATAACATTTATGAAGATAGAATTTGTCTTTTAAACTACCAATGAATATTGCACATTTCAAGCACTCAAGTAGTACTGTAGTAGCTCAGTGTTAAAATGCTTGCTTTTTTATACAGTGTAGTATACATGGAAAGTATTTTCACATGTCCTACACTACTGAGGTTTTCTTACGCAGTCCCAGTCTCTAATTCTGTCAATAATTTAGCTTAATAATGTTGGCAATGTTTGGCTTCACTGATGCCTGAGACTGGCCCAGTTTCCGTGTGTAATCAATTTCACTGCTGATCATATTTGTATTTTCAGCTCTTCTCTATCTGCTTACACAGCATTACTTATTGCTGGGTTTCATTATCAGGTGTGCAGCTAGGCATGGCGGGGAATGAGAAGAGAAGGCTGGGCTAAAACAAACACTTGAGATGAACACTTGAAACACCTCATTTTTTTCCTCCTAACTATGCCCAGCCTCACTGAGTATTGATTATTAAACAGAAGACCATTCCCCATTTATGTATTAGCTGGGCAAAAAGAAAGATACATTAGAAAATATGTATTATGTATTTTTCTTTATATCTGTTTGTTTTAATGGGATGGGATGGCAGGGAAAAGGAAAGCGATGAGAGAGAAGTAATATATTAAAAGGGAGAAACAATAAAGCCACTTCCACATTTTTCGGTGCTTTTATGTTACTCTGCAGCCTGATACCTAATGCTCAGTTGGATGACTTTTCATATTTCACACAGTAGTTATACTGTACCTAAGACACACACATGTATCCAGATCCACAGATCCAAATTACTGCAATTGTAAAAACAAGCTTCAATCTTATATGACCCACAATAAAATGAACTATTAGTTAGGAGTGTGAGGGTTACAGCTGCAGGGCCCAGACACTCGATGTAGCAAACATACACCCCCTGCTGTGCTGTGCGTTTTAATTGGCTACATCAGTAGATATGAAAAAAATGTTTTCACTCAAGGGGTTAGCTTTCAAAGTCAGTGCACAAGAGACTTTACCTCTACGGCCCTCTATAGGATGACTGCAAAACAAGTTGAAAGTCTTCCCAACACTGTATATTAAAACACCCATTTTCTTTGTAGATTTATATATTTTCAGCTAAGACGTGCAGTTTCAGTTACATGCAAATATGAGTCAGCATGTCATCAAATAGATATTTGCATTGCCTGTGTGCATTATTCTTTTCTTGCCAAAGACAATGCTGCAAGCATTCAGACAGGTGTGCTGTATTACCATAGAAGGCAATATTGGCTTTTCCTGCTGTTCTTGCCTTTGTCATTGATAGACCTTTTCTTTAAACTGTTTGAAATAATAACACTATAACTCCCCCAAATATCTTACTGACTATCATTCAGGTCCAAAGAAGGGTTGTTTTTTCTATACTTTTCTACACTTTCCTCTGTTATTGAAGAACATAACCTTTATTTTCATACACATAAATACAAATTTCCTGAGGGATCAAGATTGCATACAGAGTAAATAATGTTTAATGTGCTACACATCACAAATATAAACTATGAAAGATGTTACACCCAATTTCTTACATTGGTGATGCTGTTTTTGTTTTGTTTTGTTTTTCATTCTCTTCTTTTTGTCGTATGAGAATAAAGGCAGAATGTAAAAATGACTCCACAAGTTTTCATCATTCATAGAAGTGTCCTTGAGTATCACATTGGGGTCCTACGTGCCTCAGGCTTTCTGCTCCTGGTTGCCCTCAGTTCTTTTATCCCTCCGATAACATGTGAATGTAACCTTCACAAAGGGGTGGAATTCACACATCCCCCTGAAAAGCTCATTACATTGTGTAGTATGGCAATGTATGTGCAATAAAAATACTCCAGTAATTGAATCTGTATTCTGATCAAGTCATTGAATCCACAGGGTTTATCTCACTTAAAGCACCAAAATGTCTGCTTATTTGCATGTTCACACATTTTGTTTACAAACTGTCCTTGAATTTAAACAGTGCACAACTTCATGTGATTCTGTGTGTTGAAAAGACTGTGTTCAGACCAGAAACTGTAGTTATTCCACAGCATTCCAAATGACATTTGTGGGGCTACAGTATTTCTAACATTAGCCCTGATGGTAATGGTGTATGAAAATGGTACCCAAAGCTACGTGAAAGACATGAGATTAAAACCAACATACACTTTTTTCCCTTTACATACCCGGGAAACCTTCCCTAACAAGGGACAAGAAACTTACTTCAGCACCAGAAACTGGTCAGGAGTTAATTGGTACAATGCTGGATGGGCTGCAACTTTTTAAATTTGGCCCACAAAAGGGTACATGCCATTTGTGTTGACCTCAACTGACAGCTTGTGGGCAAGAAAACAAACTACCAAGTATACCATCAGATTACAACATGGCAAACAGTGGAGACTGGTAAACACCATAAGGCAGATAGTGTAATCCACATGGTGAAGGTTTTGTACATATTTGCCAATTATTAAAAGTTGTCCAAAGATGGAAGTTTGCCTGAATGATGGTTGCATATAGCCTGAGTGTAACAGAGTGTATCCCATGTACTGTATGTGTTGTCCTCTTGACATGCCTGCACAAGTTAGTTTAACTTTCAGTTTAACTGTTACCAAAGCTGCAACCACACCATCTGATCATCAGCTGATAGGGATTCAGTGTAAAACCTACTCCAGCCATTCCAATTAAAGCGATACTCCACCCAAATTGAATCTTTTGATTTTAAAATACTTAAAATGACTTGAAAAGTGGCTTTAAAAGGTTTGTAGCTTGCTCCCTTGTGAAGAGCAGCTGCTGTTTTTGGCTTGTGGTCAAGTCATTAACAATATATTCGAAAAGGCGACCCAGTTTAATAGTGGGGAAAAAAAACTAGCAAAATGTCCACATAGACTCAAACCTAAAACCACTCCTGCAGCAAACTATACTTTTACACTGTCCATTCATATCCTGTTCCAATGTTCCAAACATTTATACAAACATTTGTAAATACACTACCTGCGTTTCAGTTTAGTGTGTCCTAGCTTGCTCATTAGCTAGCATGATGCTACGCCTAATGCTATACCTCGCACTAAGTTTGTTTACATTAAACAGAGACAATGTTTATATTTGCAAAGGTTTTCCTTGAATTTTTATTCATTCAAAATGACACAAAGTTCAAGATACCTGGTGAAGTAAACGGTCACCAGGTGCAAAGCTGCTAATGCAATAGTAGAAGCAGTGGTTGTTACCCTGATCTTAGGATGGCAGTGGGTTCGGGTCTGGCTAAGGACGATGACACAGAAAAAAATCTACCAAATGTTTAGCTCTGCACATAATATTAAGTGCTTGTTTTCTTTAAATTAAATAATGGGTTGTATAATAATGTTTCCAGTGAGAATTTTGTCAACAAAAATGACCATTGCCATTTTTTTCATATGACATAGGAAAGTTTAGATTTTCAAGGTCTGCTTGCTAAACAACTATTGTAAATAGTTTTCACTGCATTAACAATAATAATGGCTTTGACCTGTGTATTGAGAATACAATTCAACTTTTTCAAGAAAATATAAAATAGTACTTTAAGTGAAGTGGTGAGTATGGCACAATTTTTTTCCTGGGTTGGTAAAGGTACTACTGTGGCATTTTGAAAGTGACAAACTGCCTCTACCCTTTGGCATTTTGCCCACATCATCATCACTCAAGACAAAGTTGCAGGGAAGAATGTGGGTTTTTAGGGTATATAAAAAGCAGATTCGGGTGGTCTTGGATGCGAAAGAGAAGGCAGCCCTGTAAAGCTTCACCCAGGGGAAAAATCTGGAGGGTCATAACATCGGCTTTTATCACTAGTTGTATGGTTGACTGCATCCTATATTGTTCAGGGACAGGCAGACCCATCCATCTCCACTGGCTTTCATACTGTAGGCGGCTGCATGGATCAGGGAAGGAGTATCAGCTAGAAATGTCAGGGTGATTTGGTTGGCCATTTACCTTTTTGAGAATTGCTGCTGTTATTGTAGTTTCTCTCTTGCTGTCCTCATTCTCTGCAATGGAATTGTTAAAATACCACAGGTATTTTTTATACAGAGACGAAAACAGTGGTAGTGAGGGAAAAACTTTGCAATGAAGAGCTGTGTTGAAAAAATAATTTGGTCTGATCTACTAAAGTGTTTTTTTTTCTTTCTTTTTCGTGATACAGTGGTCATTGCAAAGTCATTTGTCAAGCAATTTCTTGAAAGTGCTTCACTAAAACACCCCAGCAATCTAATGATGTGATGTGTTTGTACTTAGATTTCCTGTTGAGTTTGAGTTTTTGCAGTTGGCACTGTAATGTTTGTTCAGTCACGGTAGCCATCACTGTCCATGGTACCAGTCCATCTGTTTATTCCAAACAAATGAATGATTACCTGTTCACTAGAGATGTTTTCCAAGGAAATATATTCTACACCAAGTATTTAGAGCAAAAACAAACAGCTTTAATGGACTAGCTAACTGTTGTATTCATCAGTGATAAAGGCAAAATGGACATTTATTAGGAGTATTATCCTTGGTCAAACTAGTTTTTCCAAGTCCCCTCCCTCTGCTGATTAATTCATGGAATTCTACTATGAGTATTGTGGCCTCCTGCACTCTAAAATATATACGTATTAGGGATGCACAATGCACATTATTGTCCAATAAATAATAACTAAATTATTGCTCTCTGAGCCAGTGCCTGTTAGCACGAAGGTAGGTCTGTCCCACACACACACAAACAGCAGTTATACTTCAGAGCAGAAGCAACAGCAGAGAGTGAAACAGACTTTAGGTTATATTTTACCCGAGTCGTCAATGACAATGCTCGTTATCCATAAATGCAACAAAATCCCCCAGTTAAGGAGACAGTACAAGTAATTTATCAAATACCTGTAATACAAGTAATTTATCAAATACCTGTTGAGCATAAACTTGCAGAAACGCAAGGTCTTCTACTTCTCCCCCCACAGTCAACTGCTGATCCCATCTTTTATCCACAGTGGGAATGTTTACAGCCATATGGCACTCATTATGTTAACAGTGAATTGTTATAAACAAGCTAAATATGAACACTAATTGCAGTGTCCGAAATTAACTTTTTGACTCACCTGCCAAGGGGACTGGTAGATGAAAAAATACACCAGCCAAGCATATTTTTTACTAGCCAAAATAATTTAAAAAAAAAGAAAATGTTGAATTGTTCTTGACTTTGAGACCAGCCTGCCTCCAGTGAGTCTGCACATCAGCAGCAGAGGGAGAATGACAGAGGAGAGGATGAAGGATGCCACAGGACTGGCTTTAGGTAACCATTTATTGGTCCGAGAGTATGTAAAGTTAATTTAATGGTTTTTGTAGCCTATACTGTACACTGTACTGTGCTTTTCAATAAGGAGATAGGTGATGATCTGGTGTTAATTAGTCTATATATTGAAAAACAAACAATAATTAAATGTATTCTTTATTTCGGGTACTGTGAAGGCTCTCTAAACATTGGTGTTATATTGGAAAAATAAACTTGTAAATCTAAAAATATAGCCTCAATTGTCCTCTTCACATTTTTGTATTTGAACGATTTATATCAGTTATTGTTTCTGTGAAGGAAACTGATGGTATCTTCGGTATCTGCCACAACAAACAGATTACTAGAATCATCGGTTATCCCTATCAGCCCTGAACTTCCATATTATTGCATATCTAAGATGTATGCACGTCTTTCGGGTTGTTCAGGTGGTACAGTCATAGATGAGGAGTCACATGTGGGTCGAGCACATGTGGGGGAAAACAAATCAAATCTGACAGTAATCACTCCGCGTTGTATTCATTTCTACCTTTCTATGTATGTAATTGCACAGTGGTTGGAAGTTTGTGTGGTTTCCAAAATTTTCTAGGATCCATCAAAGATAGCTTATTGTTGGCTTTGTTAACAAACTATGAATAAATATGCTGATGGACCTGCAATGGAAACACAGTTAGCCTTGTAACAACCAAAAATTAAAAAAAAATACTGATTAAAGAATCTGGGCCATTGTTGTTCTTCCATGTGTCCAGTAATTGTCAAATTATCCCAATCTGTGTTACAGGGATACACAGGACAACATGAAAATCTATACTTTCCTGGAGGCACACACTGTTTAAAATCAATAACACATTTTTAAAGTGATGTTTTCAAAGGTAAATTGGCAGTATGGAATTTAATTTAAAACAGCAAAAGAATCTTAGTTTTGTATTATTTTATCTACCTCTTTTATACGAGATTGGATCTTACACCCACTGTTGTCAGCTGTCAGCAAATATGTATCGGCTGTGTGACCGAACAGTCAAACCTCAGATCAGCATCTGGCAACTCCACATAATTGTCACTGAAAATGACGACACATTAAAGGTGATGGTAAAACCTCTTTGTCACATGGCTAGTACTGTGGGATAAAACATAGTATGACACTTGTTGAAGGCCTTCCTGGTCTTGTCAAATGTGATGAAACTGAATGTGATTTACAGAGTCCCACAGTGTATATCACTATTTTGCTTAAATTCTCAAAACTCTGCAGTAGGTCTAGTACTCCCATTGGTTACTTCAGTGAAATATTGCTAGGTGTCACAAAATGTAAAGGTATAATAAGTGTCATAAGGCCTAATGACCTACATTTTTCATAAAGTACTTGGAATGTGCTTGTACATGCGGACAGGCCTTTCCCTTATCATATTTTTTTACAACAGGTGCTCATATGCCTTCATAAGCAGCTGAATCTCATAACAATCCAGATGTGTTTTTAAGGTGTCATCAAAAGAGAAGGAACATAAAGAAGAGCCGTATTTTAGTTCAGTGATGATGTGGAAATATCTTTTGAAGAAGTAGACTATCAGCATCTCATTGGAGGAAAACAGAGCTAGCACAAGGATCATATCTCTGACAGTTATTGAAAGGCCATAAATGTAGCAACAAAAATAGACCGCGTTTATGCCAGCACTTTAGATAAACGAGCCCCCCTGTGTGAAGAAACGTTGCTTTCTTTCCTGAAACTGAAACTCAGCCTTGAGGTTTCATAATGTGGCAATGATGATAGCTAACCACGACATGAAAGCAATTTCATCCGCGAGTGAGATCCTTGACTGGTGGAAATCACACATGCCGTCTGTTAACAGCAAGCCTGCATGGACACATGCATGCATGGAGGCACCTCAGCATCAATCACCATCCAGCCCGAATATTTAATAGGAAACAGAACAGCATAATAAATAACATAAGTCAAGCGTATACTCTTACTAATGATCTATAGATTAGCCATTATGAGGAGCAAAAGTGCTGGGAGTCACTTAATTATTCTCTGTGGATGTCTGGGCCATTGTATCACAAAATACAAGTCAGCCAGCAAAAGAAATTATGCTGTTGGAAAAGGGAGAAGTTATGAGCACTGTGTGTGTGTGTGTGTGTGTGTGTGTGTGTACTGTATATTCCATAATTGAACATTCCACTTATATGTTTGCATGCGTGTGGATTTTCAGGTTAATATGAAGCTGCAGAGTAAGATTTATATGTGGGTGTTTTGATGCAATTAGGTAATGAAATTTTGAGTGCACATATGTATGTGGGCCAGCTTTATATAATGTAGGAGAGAGAAGAAAGTTGAAACTATGCATGTTGAGTGAGTATAGTGTCTTTTTGATAGTGATAGTGTAGTGAATTAATGAATTTTCAGGAGAGTTTTAAATGTATTCTGTATTCAGATCATGTAGATTATATTTGTGTGTAATTTTGCTGCGTAGACTGAAACAGTTTGAGAGAGCAAGCAGATGCACTATGGATTCTGTTGTGGGTCTGTAAAGATGTGAGTTGCCTTTAAAGTGTGCTGCTCACATTGATCACTCAAATTAAGTTTGAACCTGTGGTTTCACAGGCAGGCTCCCTCTCTATGTGCCCTTTTGATTAATAGGGTGACAGGGTGGCCTAGTGTGGAGAGTGTCCCATAACTGAGAGGTTACAGGTTTCATCCTTGCCTCAGCCAAAAAGCAGCTATCAATAGCTATGTGTCCTTGAGCAACACAATGAACCCCTCTCACTTACTCATTGTAAGTCATTTTGAATAAGAACATCACTTAATCCTTAAACTGTAAATAGTTTAGGTTTGCAGAGCATGATGTCTTCATATGTGTCTTTTTGATGGATGTTTTTTGTTTTGTTTTAAATGAACCACCTGTAGGAGGAATCATCAGTGATTCAAGGGTATTCTAAGCACCATTTACAGTATTCCACTCTCTTAGTCAGAATGTTTAAAGGTGAGAAAAGAAACATCTCTTCTCCACTACTAGACCTACTTGTGAAAATAAATGAAGGCTGACCTTACATTTGAAATGGAGGGTTTGACATGTGATATTGTTCACCCATACATTTCACAGATTGTTCAGGGGAAAATTTAACATTTGAATGGCCATAAGTGCTATGCTACCACTCAGCTTTTCATTAAAGCTTAAATTGATGCATTTTGGCGCTGTAGAGATGTTAGCAACAGAAACATTAGGTCAATACCTCTAACATTCAACCATTCTAACTGCTACACCATGTCATACCCTTTTTTGAAAGCCAAAGAAAAATTCACGCTCCCCTCAAGCCGTGTTGGAATTTCATTGAACTTTATCATGAATAATAGTTGCATTTTTCTTTTCATTTTTCACTAACTGTGACTATATCAACATGCAATATTGTCGATAAAAAAGACGAGACTAAAATGTAGTTTTAAAAAATAAAAACTTTACCAAAACCTCTCTTTATTTTTATTGACAAAAAAGAGGAGACAAAATATTCGACAGTTTTTTTAATAAATTACAATTTAAATATGTGTGTGCGTGTGTGTAACAAAATTAATACTAATCTTGTACTTGAGAACAGATTTGAATCTCGCATAAGAGCACATTATTTCCCTTTGTTATGTGCCATTTCTCCAGGATGGGCCCTACAGCCAGCTTTAGAGCCACTATGCTACACGAGATTGACACAAAAGTTAGTACACATATCCAGCTGTCCTTAGACATTAAAGCTTCTTTTATCCTTGTGTAAAACATTATGTTAACTGCTCTTAGCAACAGCTACCTCAACTTGCAGGTCAAAGGAAAAAGACATTGGCAGGGCAGGTATGTATGCAACAGCCGAAGTGTCCTGAAGCAATTGAACTTACTTCCTCTACTGCTCTGGATAATGCTTAAAATATCAATCTCAGTATTGACTTAGCTCTGCCTTGGGTGTACCAGTCAAAACAAAGTGGTTGACATTGGTTGAGTGTATCTGTACACAATGAGCAGCTCAAGGAGAATGACTTTCAAAGTAATTTTGAGAATGTTGCTCACCAATATCACTTGTCAAATAGTAACAGATGCAAAAAGGTTTTTGTATAATGGCACTAGCTGGTGGGGCCCACACCACATGGCCACAGCGTTCTCGGTTGGATTCCAGTCATGGACCTTTGTTGCATTACATACCACTCTCTATTCTTGTTTCCACTTTCAACTGTCAAAAAAAGGCAAAATGCCAAGAATAATAACAAAAAAACTGTCAGTAGCGGTGAATAGTCAGTTGTCACATAGGTTTTATGTTGTTTTTTTCCCCATTTGTCGTCGCCACTTATTCCATCTGTGTGCCTACACAAATAGCAGACACATGTATATTGGTTACTTTGGGCCCAGACAGTCATTGTGATGCTGAAGCAATCTATTCCTCCCCATCAGGACAGAACTTCATGAGAAGATTGCACTTTGAATATTGTGTGGTTTGAATAGGGCAAGAATGCAAGACTTTCTTTAACAATGTGTCTATTCATTTTGGGTGCATAGGAGGGGATTGCTTGTTTTTGCCATATCTGTCACGTAGTGCCCCTACTTGGAATGTGTGACATTTCAGTATAATGTAAGGTTGCTTAATAGGACCCAAGTGCACATTCCAATTGAGTACCATGTCACTTTGGTTTCACTTTAAGTTTAAGTCATTTCTTACCTCTGTGAGCAATCTCCCTCTAAACTGACAACAAAGAGAGAAAACAGTTAATGTCTTTATGCTTGCACGAGTATATTTCAATATATTCTACTGTATTTCTCTTAGTTGCAACAGTGGAGCTTTTTTGTTAAGCCAATTAAAAGAGTGTAAGAATAAAAGTGTATGGGGATAGCGGTGACTGTTGGAGAGAAAAGGTACAAAAACAACAGGCAGATGGACATGTGAATTGAGAATGAGAAGGAAAATGTAGACACCAAGGAGGAGGAAGGAGAGGAAAAGGCACATTATTAAAAGTGTCATGTGATCGTGTTGTTTACTCCTCTAATCTTCTTTCATTCCTTCCACCGCCATCCTCTGGGACCCCTGTCTCTCTCACTGCCAGGGGCCCAGGGACTCTGTGGTGGTGAGAAATGAAAATCTTTGTGTGTGTCTGCATTTTCTGTATGTTTTAGTGCCTGTGTGTGGCTGCATTTATGTTCTGCACAGGTTTTGAGGTCTTAATGTTATGTGTTATTGTTTTTGTTTATGCCTATTTTGTGTCAAGTATTTATGTGTGTTCATATACAAACATGTATGATGGTGTGTGCATATGTGTGTTCCCTAGGCCCTGTATGCTGTACATACAGTATAGCCACTGTAATTGGTATTGGTTTACTTTCTTTCCCCTTTTTTGTGTTTTGTATTTAATTTGTTATAGAATGTAGAAATGATAATCATCTGGAAATTAAATGCTTTCCTTCTGTGCCTTGCATTGTTATCACATATTTCCTTGAGGGCCTTTTCACCCCCTAAATAGAAAAAAGTACTATAAAATTGACAAGGAATATCTGATGAAAGCACTGAAAGAAATTGGAGCATTGAAGTGGATCTAGTAGTTGCTGTCAGTTTTGAAGTCTTGCTATCTACAAAGTTGCACTAATGAATATTAATAACAGTTTACGGGACAAATTTGTCAGCGAATTATATGACCAAACGCTTTAGGTGGCTTTAAACTACAATAAACTTTTCTGAATGATTGAAGTTTATATTTATACATATTTTTTGATCAGTTACTTTTCAAAGCACCCAGCTGTCAATGAAGAGAAATTGTTTTACACATGTAAAAGACTCACTGCATGCCAAATTGGGCTGTATTCAGTCTATTTCATAATCCAAAATGTAATATTAATTCACATTGTAGGCTTTTTTGAGAAATAATAAAATTGTGCTTCTCTGTAGTTATAGCAGTCTGAAGGAAAAGGGATGAGCCCAATGGGTGTTCCCTGAAATCTTCCACTTGATCCACTTTGTGTACTGACCCACAAATATGAACCTTTTTATGCTGTAAAATTGGTATTCTTTAAAGTATTTTACCTTATTTGAAGAAGTTTCCATTTATCCAATACTGGTCCTTGCATTATAATACTAAGAAACACCCATGACCTTGAATAGTGACCTGATGGTGTTACTGTATCTGTCTCTGGTTGATACTGTATGTCAAATCAGAAATGATTGCGTTGTTCTGAAAAGAAACATAACTTTGTTAGTATAATTAATTGGGTTAATTTGACTGTTTAAAAAGGAACTGTGTTCAGCATTCCCCTCCACTGTGGTTCCCACCATCATGTCCATAATTCAATTAAAACCTATCTAGGATAACACAATAAAGCCATTGATGATCATTCCCATTGTGGTTCTTGTGGCCCATAATTAACATCCCTATCTCCTGCCTCGTCTGTTCAAAGAGAGTTCAGGGCAAAAGAAGGCCACGGGAACTCCATAAAAATGCAAATCTCAGTCACCTGTGTAATGCAAATTACCACAGAGGTGAACTTAAATCTGGTTTGATTTAAACTTCCTTGTACGAAATCTGCATTTTTTATTTTACTTGCATACATTCTGCTTTGTTAAGAGAAAAAATCCTCCAATGTTACATACTAGACAAACCCAGACAGTATTTTATTGGTATGGTTATACATGTATTAAGGGTACAACGGATCACAAAACTCACAGTTCGGATTGTATCACGGTTTTGAGTCATAGATCGCAAAAAAAAGGGAGACCAATATAACTTTGCTTTCCATCTATTCTGTAAAACACTTAAAGCAAGGAAACTTTGCCCATAGTCTTAAATCGATAGCTAATTAGCTGCTTAGCTGCAGCACATTAAATAGCATGTAAACATACCTGCAAATGTCACTTGACCTGTTAGATGCTGATTTGGCCGTTGGTCTTCAGAATCCCTGTTAGCGACACACTGTCTGTCCATGACTTGTAGCTACAGCAAATATGACATAAAAGGCATTGAGAGGAAGGACTGTAGACATGTTTTGCCATGTTTGAATATCTTTCTTGGGTCTCCTGTTGATTGTTTGTTTGCTCAATGCTAACATTTTAACAAAACTTGGAGGAGCGCTAAAGTTACATGGTGAGGTAATCAATCCTATTTGATACTGTATGTGATTGATTTTATTTGGAATTGTAACTCAAAAGTGGAAAACAAATCAAATATTTAAGCTGTTACTGTCACAGTATACTTGACAAAATAATCTCAACTCATAAATATCATTGGAGAGCACCAGTGTAGATGATCTCCTTGGACTGGATGATTGTGTTCCATGAACTCACCATTTGATTACTAGGTTGGCCAATGGAATAATCCTCTAAAAAACTACCCTATAAACACAGTCAGTGGTTAGTTTCATTTCCCGTAGAGCTGGTGAGAGTGTAAGACAATTGCTAATACAGTGGCTACATAATAAGGACATACAAACTTTTTTGTATTTATTTCTCTTTGTATCTTTTTGTATTTGCACTCTTCTCTTTTTATCACCCTCTTTCCCTTTTTCCTCTGTCTTTCGTTCTCATCCTCATCTGTCCCCCACACCCTCCTTCTCTTTCTGAGTCTAAAATTTGGCCTCCATACAGACATGGCTGACTGTGATCCCAGTGGTCCAGCAGGCCAGTTAGCCAGCTAGGCCTCCATCCACCAGTGGCCTCCTCTACTCACCATGGCAGCATCCAGCATTTTCTCCATGCCAGGTCTCAGTAGAGACTCAGAATGGTCGATGACTCACCACCACTTTCTCCTTTCTTTCTCTTCCGTCATCTCTCCTTTTTTCAGCGTAATGGAGCTAATGTGGACCTTGTGGACAACTGACACGTTGGCTTAGGCCTTATGCAAACTTTATGATGGCAGAGACGTCTCTTCTGCACGCTGTATAAATGATGTGTCGTTCAGTGCTGCACTTATTCTAACCCTGATTTCTGCTGAATTATTGATTATCAACAGGGTCAGGGTTTGCTTTTAGTGCTCCCCTGTGGGACGTTGCAGGGCTTAGCGCTGCATCTGCACTCATAATATCATCACCACCCAGACGGCACATAACAGACTCTCAAAAGCAGCCAAACTTTCATGTTACCAAGTAATGGGCTTGTGAGTGAATAGATGGACAATGTGTGTGAGGGTGTGCATGTGTCTCTGTTTCTGAATTTTGCATATATTGTCGACATTTTAATCTACTTTTTTTGTTACCGCCATTTTCCATATTTGTTAGTGAGAGTACATGTCAGTTATGTTTCATCCTCAGCTCCAGTGTTTTAAAAAGATGCAGAAAGAAAGACAAGGATGTGAAGACAGGAGCCAGAGAACAAATATATAAAATATACATATTGCAACATATATGGTAGCAAATACGCAAGCATAAAGTCAATCTCAAAACTGCCCAAAGCTAATAGACATTGCCACCCTATTTTGCAACCTCCCCAAATGCACAAAAACTACTAATGAAATAGTATATTTTACTCTTTAGAGGAAATTAGTTGATTTTAGACAGCTTTGTCTAATTGGAAAAAAAGATGTTTTGAAGCAATTTGCTATATCAAAAGCTTTAAGCTTTAAGATTCCTCTAGATTTTCAGTTACACCCAATGTAAATTTGCAAAAGGACTTTCTGTATGCACTAATTCTGTTGGATATCCAGCTGGATTTGTTCCTTTTGTTCAAGTGCATGCTAAAGTTCCTTAATATTGAATTTCCTGAACTGTTTTAGTGATTCTGACTGTAAAAACACAGGTGCGTGGTTATTACAATGGCTATGTTTACATGCTCACAATAGGGCAGTTATGGCCAATACTGCGATTAAGACATTAGTGCGATTATGCCATTTACATGATTGCGAAGGTAACAACTTCCTTTAATAATCCCGTTTGCATCTGTCATATAGTTACAGTAGTTTGATGATCTCGAAAGAGTTATGACGTTGAGTAGCTTTGTTTACTTCCTGTTGTTGTGTTCTGTTACTTTTAAATCAATAATGAACACACGAGAGCTGTAGTTAACCCAACTGGCTTGTTTAGTCTGCCATGCACGTCATACATGTCATCACATATAACTATGAATGGGCAATATGTCAAAATTTTCCTACTGGCCACCGTCAGCCCAACAACCACCGATTGACGATATATGCTGAGATTGTCACCACAATGAGAATAGCTGGGCAATTGGAAGACCTGAGGGAGCTGTGTAAGCCATCAGTTGCTTGTAGGCATGCTCTGAGCTCAATTAGTGCCACTGTCCCTATTATTTATTGTATTTGTAAACTGAACATGATTGTCATTTGATATTTAGAGTGATTATTCAGGGGACACCAGCTGACTTCTTCTTGCTTGGAGACGCTGCATATCCCCTTCTTGACTGGCTGTTAAAGGGCTACACACAGTCCCCAGCATTAACCCCAGAACAAGAGTCCTTTAATATCTAAGTGCAGCATGGACAGTGGTGGAAATGGTGTTTGGAAGATTGAAATAAATGTGGAGGGTCCTCTTGAAGCGGAGTGACTTCCACTTCACTTTCACTCCCCTGATGGTGGTTGCATGTTGTGCACTACATAACTTTTGTGAGCGAAAGAGGGAGCAGCTCAGTCCAGTATGGAACGAAGAAATGTTTTGCCTCGAGAGAGCTCTGCCTCAGCCAGTTGTACAAGCTCAACACATTACTGGCCAAGAAGCAAGAGCTGTTCGATGAGGGCTGACTAAATACATGGCCAAAAATTTCTTGCTGTGTCAACGTGTGTAAACTGTAAACATCTGTAAAATCTATTTAATTTCAAAAAGTAAGAATGTTTTGGTTGAGGTAATCTTATTTTATTTCCTTTAAAAATATGAACATTTAAAAAAAACACTTTTTAAAAAAAATAAAAAGTAGTTTACTTTGCTAAATGCACAAAGCATTTAGTGTACATTTTGAAGTATTTCAAGTGTATCTGTTTGTAGACCAGTTTCAAGTAAAAAAAAGAAATGTTCTTTCCAGTAATGTTTAATTAGTCTACACTTTTTCTTTTCATTAGTCAAAACGGAGGTTTTGAGGTTGGGGATGTGGAGGTTACGGGGGCTGAAGAGTATGAAGACCTTCCAGCAGAACCAACACCACACGCTCTGTAGTATGACTGATGCCGTTTATCATCCTCTTCTCTCTGTCATGACTCTGAGCCAACTGGGCCTCCATCCACTGGTTTTGGTTCATCTCCTCCTTTTGTTCTCTAATGCCCCTGTATGAGATCATACAAGTATTTAAATACAAGATCCAAATACATAGCAACACATGAAACATTCATTGTTTCTTTTACATTTCAACTAGAAAAAGGTGATCAAACTTCAGATTTTGTTTCCACCACCAGTGTTTCCCCTAGGTTCACTGCTTTGGGGTGGTGATGGCGGCGGCGGGACCTTTCACGTAGATTTCTCATTTAGATTTATGCTAAAATGAGAATGGCTGGTTCACCTTAAATGTCAGTCCACCTTAAGTGAGCGTGGTCAGGCTAACCCATTGTTGCTAACTTCAGGGCTAACCCCCTTCACTTTTCTAGCAGTCGGGGAAACAACAGACGAGACTTTTCTTGGTCTTGAGAAGCTGCTGCATTTATTAACTGACACACTCCTAACCTGTACTGTACATTTACTGCCAGACTGACAACTTACTGCTAACCTTTTCCTCTGCTCAGCTCGCATTCAGCATCACTTTTCTGCCATTTGCTCTCTCCTCTCCACACACTCGCTACGCACACACATTACACACTGCTCTATTCCTTAAAGGAGTTTCGCTACCAAGAGTTTCCCAGACAACGACACAGAGGTTGGCTCATGTTTTGTAACAGCGCTGCACAGAGGCTCCCAAACACTATTAATTTTCGAATGAATGGATATTTGGCATTATTTTTGGCACTAAAAAAATATTTTTTTGGCCTGGTGGGCGTTCTCGTTGGCTTGGCAGCCTGCCAGGCCTGTACAATTATAGGGGAAACACTGACCACACTGCTGAATGGATGAGCAGGTGAATGGAAATGAACAGTAAATGATTGCTGATGCACTCATGATATAACCATGAAGATTTCTTCTTCAATACTTTTTAATCAATGCCTGTTAAGTAGGAGCTTGAGCGGCTGAATTTGTAAATAAATTAATAAAAACAGAGACTTGTAACCTTTTATAATGAATTTATACTACAGTGTGTACTGTCTGCTTGCAATCTGAGAATAAAAAGACTACTAAAAGTAGTCAAGACCCTACAGCATGTGTTATATGGTCCCCCATGACCAAGGAAAAGCATTTGCTAGTAATATTACAGATCTTTTGACCTACAGTACCAGATTCTACTGATTCTGGCTGTGTGGATCCTGTAGCAGGGTATAATTCTGCAGTGTGAGCACTTGTGCCAGGTTCCTCCGCCAGTTGAGTGGATGCTATCTCAGGTGGTACCCCGCAGTCCGCACTCTCCTCGATAGCTCTCTCTGTTAAAACACAAAGCAGTTGCTTCTTACAGATAACCTACACAATTTCTCAAAAGTGTGTTTAACCAAAAAAAAAAAGTGTTTGAGTGTTCTTTGCTGGCCACAGGTATCAAATGTTTAGAAAGCCAGTTAACTAACTGCTCAGCTGTGTAAGAAAAGGTAGGGACGATAACAAACATTAGCTATAACTTAGTTTACCTTGATCGTGTATTGAAATGTTTTTTCTGTTTTGCTTTCCATTATCATGTTTGTCCACACTACACCACTGGAGCACTATGTTTGACATGCACACCTTTATCAGAGTTTCAGTCATTCGGCTCGGGTGTATACATGGTCTGACTGGACCCAAATAATGCGAGTAAGATCGGAGTAATCCACATATCTTACTGTGATTATGCTTACTTTGACTATGAGCATAATAGCATTAACATAATCAGAGTATGGTGTTTACATGGTTTCTGCCTTACTCACATTATTGCCTTAAGGGCATTATAATCCAACTATTAGTGTGCATGTCAAAGTAGCCACTGTCTGTCAGAGCTCTGCCAAAAGGTTGAACTGTTCTGAGTGCGACCCTGCAGTGGAAAACCTACCTCGCTACTGTCTGCCCAAAATTAAGTAAAATAGGATAAATAAGTGTTTATCAGCCATCAAATTCCGAACTTGACTTATTGTTGGGTTGTGTGGCTGTGAGGTTTGTATGGTTGCACTTTAACTTGTACCATTTTCTTTTCTTTTTTTACTTTTTGTTTGTGTTAAAATTAGTGTTTATCTGCTGCACATAATTTGTTCTCTGGGACAAATTCATTCTAAACTAAACTGACCTGAATTAATACCTTCACAATTTTAATTGAAAAAGCACAATCCTGACAAACACTGTGGCATTTTCACTTCATGACATGTTTAGTCTTAATATGTAGTCTGACTTAATATCCAGCCGATGTACAGGACATGCAGTTTTAACATTGACCTAAATTGGAACAACATAGCTCAGTCAAAATTCACACAGAAGCAGATGAACATGTCTCAGAAAGATATTATATTGTTTTCATTTTTTTTGCAGGATGTAATGTTCAATACAAAATCACATCAATACAAAAATGTCTGCTGGGTTTAAAGGCATTTATATTGATATTTTCTTGTATTGAAATCACTGCCAGATTGTCTAACTTCAAAAAGGCCAAATAATTAGCAGTAATCTGTAGATTGATGGGACCTTAAGAATGAAAGCAAACTTTGCAAGGATGCAGGCAGAACATTTATGTAGGCGTACATTCATGCGTTCTTCCTTTTGCAGTATTCAACAAAGTGTTACACAGTTTGCTGAGTTCACACAAGAATTTCTATTGCTTTATCGCCAACAATATTTACTTTTTAATACCAACACTGATACACTTAGATCCCAGGAACGTTTGTTATTTATTTATTTTTCATTTTACCCAGCAAATCACATTTAGAAGTGAACTCAGGTCTTTTTCAAGCAGCTGTTTTTGTTGAGCACGCACACAGACAACTGCAGAAACAAGAGAGCATTCACACAAAAGCTCCATTAAGATAGTGCATGAATATTAGATAAATACACTCTATTACACTTTTTTTCATGCATGACAGTGAGGGATGTCTCCTCTTTGTGGTTCTGCTGTCTGCTCTTGTGGTTCTTTGTGTGTGCATGTGTGTCTCCATGTGTGTCTCCATGTGTATGTGTGTGGTCCTGAGTACGGGGTCATTTTCTCCATGGCTCTTCTTCATAAGATATTTACATGGACATCTATTATGGATTGTGATCTGATTGAAGCTGAGTGTTCCCATCTTGCCCCCTCTGTGAACTTGCCATACAAGCACCAGGTTGGAAGAAAATCAAATTTAGCCTAATTTTGGTCTTCAAAGAAAATTGAAACACAAGTAAAGGCCATGGTGTTTTGTACTTTCTTTCAAATTTCTAAGGTTGTTTTGTTCATCCTGTGTTGTGTTTGAAATATCTTTTCCATTGGTGAATATGGAGAATGTCTGTGTGTTTGGCAAAAAAAAAAAAGTTGTATCCTTTATTTTATTTTGCAGAATGTGTGAGCTTAGTCACTTGTATCCTGAGTTTCAGCACAAACAATGCCCTCGGCATTTCCACCAACAACAAGTCATATAGAGTTTGCAGCTCATGTTAACTGTATTCCCTCCTTCAGATTTAACTGCTTAATCTAAATCCAACTTGGATGCACAGAATACCCACATCTCCAGGCAAGAGGCATATTTCTGGCCTCATGTAAACACAGTGGCTGTTCCAATAAGCCCTAAATCCCTAATCCTCAACACATTTGGCCACCTCTCTCTGTCTCTGTTCACCTCTCCCTTTTTGCAAATTTATTTATTTTTTTCTTATCTTCTCTTGCTCGCAAATTCTCTTGTCCTCATTCACCGTCTCTTTCTGTCACTACATTATGCTTCATGCTTGCAAGCATGGTGGAAACGCCCATGCACACAAACACACTCAAACACACACACTGACCGCTCAGTGGTTGTCCCTCAGATGCTTGGCATCCATTCTTTTTACCAGCTGCCCTCCAGTCACCCCTCCCCCATTCCACTTTCTCCCCATCTGATTTCCCCTGCTCTCTCCATCCTTTTCTCTTTTCATTCCCCTCGCTGTTCCTCCCATCTCTCACACCACCCCTCTTCCTGTCTGTCACCCTTTCCTCTCTCCCTCCGTCCTCAACTCCTTGTCTCTTACCCTCCTCACTACTTTGTAATTCATCTCGTCCTCCCCTCTGCCTCTGATTTTCATCCACCTTTTACCCACCTCCCACCTGTGTCACTCTTAATACACCCCAGCTCCCTCTCATCTCTTTGTTCTCCTCATTCTCCTTTACGTTATTCTCTCCTTCTAAAATGTTTTATTCTGCTTCTTGATCAAGATCTTCATCAACACACATATAGTCAGAGATGATCATGGGTTACCAGATTTTTTTTCATTCCTGTAATCATAAGAACATTTTTAAAAATTTAGATATGCATTGAAAACTCAATTTCATTTAAATCTGCCAAACCTTTGAGATACACTGCCAAATCACAATGGGACCAAGTAATAAAAAACAGTAACAAACCAGGCATATGTCAAGTGCTTTGATTTAGGGAGAAATAAAAAGTTGAACTGACAGTATGAACCCAGCCCGATTCACGCACTGGGGAGTTAGGCTAACCAGCCCAGATCCATCAAGGTCAGGTCGGGTCACGTTACTTGTCCACCCCCGCCTCCCTCCCCACTTCTTTGTCCTGCTTTTACTTCACCTCTTCCTTAGGCCTCTCCTCTCGTCCCTCTCCTCCCACCTCACTGGTCCCTTCCTTTGTTCGCTGTCTCCTTCTTCCTCCTGTCCTGCTGTCTCCTCTCACTTCTGGAGTAATGACAGCCAGCTGTCAACACCACACCAGCTCCCCTGACCACCGAGCAGACCTGACAGCAGCACTGATGAGATCACTCACTGAGCGTCTCTCTGGGCAGAGCTCAGTCAGAGCTATTTTAGATGGTGGTTGTTCTGTTTTATTTATTCATTACCTTACTTTTTTTGTTGTGGTTGTGTCTGGTGTGTTTGTGTGTGTGTGTGTGTGCGCGTTTATTCGTGTGTGCATACCTGACTCCTCCTTGTTTTGTTTTGTTTTTTCTTATCCTGACAATTTTAATCCAAAAAGAAAAATATATATCTGACAATTTTTCTCCGTGATGCCTCTTGGGTACCTTGAGGCAAATCATCATTTAAACATTAGACCTGTCAGTTGTATAAGAGGAAAAAAATGTTAATGTTTTATTCAGTACTTCTAATTCTGGGCTGTTCCATTTGTGGCTCTGTCGTTACCTGTCTGGTTCAGCATTGTCTCCAGAAGGTGTCTGCTGGGGTTATTGTTGGTCACAAATATGACAATTCGCTTCGAAAGTATCAGGTTTGAATTGAACATCATGGTCATAGCAGTGATAGTGCAGTTAAAAGTTTATTATCTTAGAAACTGTTTGGGAAAATTACAAAATTTTCAGGTTTATTTGATGTACTGAAACTTGAATTCTGTATGGAAGCAGAAGATTTGTGAGTGCAGAACCACAGGATATTGACTATGACTAGTATTCAAAATGTTTACCAGAAATAATTATCAATCAGTCATTAAGAAAAGTGGGAAACCTTTTGTTTGTTTGTTGTTAGTGCCGAGATGCATCTACCAATATCACTAAACTGCTTTGTTGCAATTTGTTCCACTCCAATAGTATCATATATATATGTGTCAGTTTTTTTGGAACACTGACTTCTGACTGACTGACTACACACACTGACACCAATGGGTGACAACTTATAGGAAAATGCAATATGAGGTGTCGGGCCACCAGAACAGCTTCAGTGAGACTTGGTGAATATTTTTTATGTCTGCGGGACTCGACTGGAGGGATGAACACCAGTCTTCCAAAAGATATTCCCTCATTTGGTGTTTTGATGATGGTGGTGGAGAGAGTGCTGTCTAACACGTCTCCCATAGGTGTTCAATTGGGAGCCCTTGAGATCCTGTGACTGCCAAAGCCATAGCACGTGATTCACATCATTTTCATTACCATCAAGCCCTTCAGTGAGCCTCTTTTTTTTTTAGGCTCACTTTGCAAAAGGTATTGGAATTCCACATTTTAGTGGACCAGTTGTGGAATGGATTTGAAGTAACTTGGTTTTTGTGTCAGTTAATTGTCTGTTGTTAGTTATTTGGCCTTAGTTTACCAGTCTGACACTCTGGTAGAGGGTAAAATTAAGAAAAGGTGTATGGGCTCTCCACATGGTTCTATAAAGTGATGATTTTCCATTAGAAACACCATTCAGTAAGCAGCGCTCAGTGCCTTGTCCTTGAATTTCAGCTCCCAGCCATCAATGTTGAAAGGCTTGGGGAGCTCTGCTTTTAAAACTGAGAGCTCCGTGGCAGATTTTAGTCCAGCTTTTAGCTTTTAGCACTGTGGGTCATGTCTTTTTTTTTTTTTTTTTACTTTATTGTATGATTCACAGAGTCTAAAGGCCGATGCAGCCCTCCAGATTTGGCCCAGCTTTCTGAAGTGCTTTCCTTTCCAAGTTGAATCCTCTTTCTCTGTCTCATCCCGTCTGTCTTTATCATCTTTCTCCTTCTGTATCTTTCCATCCATGTCTCTGTAATTCCATTTACCTCTTATTCTTCTTAGTCTGTGCACCATCTCCAGTGTTTATTTCTAAGGAAGCCCTCAATTAGAGTTATTTTATAGCCCAAATGGATTTAATAAATTTCTAGCATTATATTCTATATTGTTGGCTCCATGTAAAGACAGTTGGAAGTTTCTTTTTCCTTCTTTCCCTAAAATTAGTCATGTTTTCACTTACTACTTTATCACTTTGCAACATCCCCACCTCTATTTCACAGAGCCAAATTAATTTGTGCGTAATTGGATCAGTCTGATTAACTCTCCTTGTGGTATCAGGTCTGACTCATCATTCATATAATTCTCTTTCTTCTACATTTGCTATTAAAACAGACATAAGGAGTAGACGGATATGAAACAAAGGACTTTAACTTAATCTACCATATTACTGTATGCACTACACATCCTCCCATACTCTCTTTTTCAGCATGACATGATTGGGAAATCAAAGGAATGAACTTTGCTGCTGATAGAGATTTATACAGTATTAGGCCACACAAGCTTTTAGTGCTTAAGAGTCCTTGAGTCCTTAAGAGTGTAACGCTGCAGGCAGTTGAATGGTCTGTGTCACAAGTCAGTAAATACATTTTGTAACAATACACTAGCAATGCAAGTGCAAACAAGCAAGCAAGTCTCACTTGTTTTATACACTGTCATGTATATTGTGACTACAGTCCAATACTATTACAATCAGAATAATGCTGCTTCAGTAATTGTGTATGAATGCCAGCCGCGTTTCTCAGCTGCTCATTCCCTGTAGCTTTGTTTATTTTATCGCCTCTCTTTAATGTCCAGACAAGGTGTTCAAGTGTGAGCACTGCACAATCAATGGTGCTATAAACTGAAATTCCTTCACTGTATTATAATCTTTATGTAGTGCAATGTACACCTGTGTCTCTAACCACAATGACAAAAGACCAACAACTTTGTTTCTATATATATTTGCTCAAAAATAAATGTGAATAAATAAATAAAAAAACAGAAGGCAGTTGTCATCTGAGACATATTCATCTTCATATTTATGCATGCACAAAGGCATACAAAAATCAATAGGGGATGTACTGCATCTATATCTGCACACAATTTTTAAGTAATTCAGTATGGATACTGTATATCCTCCACTCCATCAACAGTCTGCATAGGTGCAAAGCTCGAGATGAGTTGAAGTGAAAAGCTCTTTTCACATGGGACTAAGATGTGCAGATATTGTAAGAATAGTTATGATTAAAAATGCTTCAAAAGACATGTTCATGACCTTTTTTTTTTTTTAAACATCTTCAGTAGTGACTGCTGAGTGCTGCAGACAGGGTAATTAAGTTGGAAAGACTTAACACACTGTCGGTTTTGGTCTTTTCATGGGATTTGTTGATTTGTTGACAGTGAGAAAAATATAGACTAACACCAGGCAAACAACGTGCTGCTTGTTTGTGCCATTTTAAATAGGACGCTAGGATAAAATACAAAATTTTCATTGTTAAATAATAAACCCAATCAGTATATCTCTAATACACAACAGAACCATGTATGGAACTATTCTGCAGTCCTCTTCAACACTGTAAAGAGAATAATTTTCCTCCATCTGATGACTCCGTGCTCTTTGATAAGAATCCTGTTGTGGAAGTAATATTCTGGCCCTCTAAATGGACACAAAGGATTTAATCCAAAACACTATCTCTGTGTGAATAGGGCATAAGCAGCAAAGCCCACCCAACCGAGGAGACGACGTAGCCTCTTGAGCTTTTCTCTCTCACCTTTGTGCGTCACCTCTGCAACCTCTTACCCTGTGGGGGCTATTAGTCATCTTGGCTGTGGGAGCAAGACCATCGGGGGCGCTTGGTCTCTGTTCTCCCAGAACCTTGGAGGGAGGGAAGTGCAGGTGCGGTGTCAGCAGAAATGCAGTATATACTGTAGAAAGATGTATAAATAGAGAGATAAATAGCGAGAGGTGAGAGAAAAATGAGGCTGTATATGGATCGAAAGGATTAAGATGTTGTTGATAATAAACGGGGGTGGAGCATAGTGGGAGCATAACATGGGAAGGTTTTGCCACTTTGAAAAACTGCATCTTTTAACAAGGAAAGATTTACACACACTGGAACACACAGCAGAAGTCCCCACCCATTTTCTTCATCACATGTTCGCGGACTCACAAACCCAGAGATGGAAATTTAATTTAGGCCTTGAAGATTGAGATCAGATAGATCCAAAGACTTGTGTATAGGACACAGGAGAGACGTTTCTTCTTTTCAAACACTTTCCATTTGTACAACACAGACTCCTGAGATATGAAGGGATTTTTTTTTTCAGGAGACATTATATTCCCCACACTCACATGCTCGCTCAAATCCAGTGCAAAAAAATACATTTGAGAGCTTATTTCATCCCTGGCTATGCCGGCATTAATGTGAAAATATGAGTGTGGCAGCTGAAGAGGACTGATGCTCAAGCCCTATATTGCTCTAGTCTTAGTTATAGGTGCGCTGGCGGTAATATCGCAGTAAATAATATGGCAGACTGTAAACCAGCTTCTCTGAGTCTTCAATCATAGGCAGCTATGTGGTCCTTTTAAGTGTACTTTTCTACGACAGGCACATGACATATGTAAACACATGCATACACCCTTAACAAAGTCAGGTAAGAAACAGCAAAGCATACTCTAGAATTTAGATCCCTCTGGAGTTGGAGCAGATGGTGTGCAGCTAGCACGTAAAATTGCCATTTGTTTTCATGAACAAAGCGTGACACTCAGGTTAGTTTGTATTCAGTGTGGATTACTTGCTGTATGAATGTTTGAATCTATGAATATGGATGCAAAAACATCATTGCATACAACTTAAACTGTAATTTAATTAAGTTCTGAATCAAATTATGTCTGATCATTTAAAACAAGGGAAAATGTGTCAGTGGGATGAAAAAAAGTGCTTTACAGTGTAAGTGCAATATGCTGTGTATTATCATGTTTTATCACCCGGGCCTTCCCCTGGTCTATGACCTAGCCTATCACCAATCATGAACAAAAAATTACCCACAAACCCCTAAAGAAATTGCCAACTATCTACTTTGTAGAGGATCATGTGGAGAGCCCCAGGTAGCAGCAGCAGCTGCAGCAGCTGGGCTCTCCTAGGTCACTCTTTCAAGAGAACTGAACCTCTCAGTGGAGCAACTGCAGATACGCAGGGATCAGAAGATCAATATAGGCCTATCAGTCGAACCAGCCAGATGAGCCCAGTGACATTTTGTCTGAGACAGAGGCCGAATATTCTCACTCTGTATAGGCCGAGTTGGCCTTTCTCTTTGCAGCTCCATTGCTGTCTTACAGCAATCTGTTTCACTAAATTACTTTTTATATGAATTGGGCTTGCTGGTCCCTCATTTGTATGTTAATTTTTTATTTTGCTATCTTACCTTTCTCAGTCCTTCATCTTTATCTTAGTCCTCAGTTTTACCGGTTTTGCCCATCTCTGCTTATTGTCTTTGGGTTTTTCTTTTCCCTTATCACTTAAATTTAATTCCCATTTAATGTGTTTGTCGCTCATTAGACTCAGTTTATCATGTTTCTGTTTTCTCTCATTCTACTGAACATCCTCAACTTCATGACATTTTACTCTTTAAACAGTTGTGTCACACCTTAACTCCATTCTCAAATTTAACTCTGCACAGTCCTCCTTTAAAAACAGATACATGTGAGGAATTTACTTTTATGTTGCCATCCTAGTAACATCTATGTATTCATTACTAAAGAAGTAACCACTTTACATCTGTCCCAACACAGAGCAAGACCTCATAAACAGTAGCAGCAGTGACCAGCTCGGCGTTTCACTTGATTACTTCCATTTGCATCCCTCACAATCAATAATTTGGAAGGGAGGGGGGAGAGCAAGAGAAACATCAAGACAGGAGGAAAACAGAGTCAGCATGTGTTAATAAGGGACTTGACAAGTACACTTAATCAGCTATGGCTACTTCCTTTAGTCTTACCATCAGCCATGCCTCTTCAGAAATCAGTGAAAGCTTCTCCACTGCTGGAGTTTTGGTCATGATGTCATCAAAGTTTAAAAATAGTCAGGGTTCAGTTTTTATAACTACTATTACTTGGGTTCATCCTTTACTGTGTCTAAATGAGTATAAAAGGGAGATACTGATTGTTTTCCCATACTAGTTTATAAGAAATAACACTTGTAGTTGTCATTAAAACCCCAAAAGTCTGAGCATTGTGAGCTACTTCCTCTATGTGACTATAGTTTGAAGCAAATTCATATGTGCATCTATAGTACTTTTAACTTTACAGATTTTTGTCTTTGGTAAACACTGAATAGTTTTCAGTGGTGAAAGAGCAGTTACAGGATATTGTTTTTACTGGCAAATTTTAGCCTTCCTCAGTAGGTAGTTGTGTGTCCGTGTGTTTTTGTAATGGCGGCGTCCAAGCCCAGATGCCAGTCATTAACAGTTTGTTCTCTGAATTCACATACCGGTAAAACTGTTCTATTAGTTGGCTGACTGAAATGGCTTTAGTGTCCATCCACTCAATCACATGTAGTGAGCACAAAGGTACTGGCTAACCTGCCATTAAGAAAGAGGTCATGGAGGTAATAGGTAATTTGCAGCACTTAATGGAGAAAAATGGCTTTGGTAGGAAGTTAATAGTGAATGTAATTATCTTCTCAAGTTACTTCATGTAGTAGTATTGCTGTAGTCGTCTCTAGTGTCCAGAGTGAGTCAGGAAGAGATATGATGTTTCAAAGTCAGGTTCACTTTCTTGTCTTTGTTGTTTGGTTGTTATTAATTGTTACATGTTGGTTTCTAATCTTTCTTGTTGTTTAAGCAGATTGTTGCCATGTTCCTTCATTATCTGACAGCTTAGAAACCTAAATATTTAACTCCTACTAGTACTACTTGTGTTCAGCTCTACTCTGTATTGCTATGTTCTAAATTTGGAAAAACAGAAACACCCAAATCATCAGCAGGGCATCTTGTGTATGCGGAGCAAGTGCCATGTTCCCAAAAAGTCTTGGCAGTATTCAATCACTTAAATTAAGCGCAGTCCTGCTAGTAATATTTTAAAGGTTCTATATGTAAGTTTCAGAAATTCCTTCTCATTAGTGACACCAGTAGCCATTAAGTGAGCTGCAGTTGGCATCCTGTTGCTCGCGCTCGTGCAAACCCAATCCAACCCACAAGCCGCCTGTTTTGTTTACCAACCATGTTTATTAAACATCGGTAAGCTCAGCTGTGGGACGGGGAGCAACACGCTGCGGTTTTGTTGTGAAATGTGTGGTGGTCAACGGAGGCAGCTAGCCGTCAGCCAGAAACGGTGATAGCCGGCATGGTTAGGCGGCTGAAGAGCTAATATCTGTAGGCTGTTTCTAGTCAGATAGCACTGTTTTTGTTGTGGTGGGTGCCGGTCATTTGTTGACGTTAGTCGGAGAGAGGCAAGGCGCTCGGGAGCGCGCAAAAATGTCACATCCGTTGGGTTTTCACAGAAAAACCGGCCCAAGTCCTCCACATAGAAATCAGTTCACAGGCTGTTAAAGGCAACCGAGAAAGTTGAGGAAGGTCTCGTTTTTTAAGTTACATTACAACCAGTTCACTCATTGGCATAAAAAACAATTAATACATGTAAATTGCTTCACAATTCTTACATAAACCCCCTTAAACCAGCCAGAAAATTGACACCTCAGGACCCACATTCTGATAGTTGGCTGTTGTATTCAGTTCCCGTCTCAGTCTGTGTGTAGTGTTGAAGGACTCAGATCATTAGCCTTCTCTTCCACTAGCTACCAGTGGACATCCCTTTCTGTTTTGGTACAGGAACATGCGAGAATTCAAGCTCATTTAGGATTTGGGGAGTCTACCTGAGCGACAGGTAGACTAATCAAAGTCTTGTCATCTAGCGTGTTATTGTTTAATACTGTATGTGCTAGTTTGTCAGAAATCCAACAGAAGAGCAACTAGTGTATTTGTTTACAGTGAAGACACAAAAGCCATGTTTTAATAAAGAAGCCAGTCAATAATAATTGTAATAATTTCATTTGGAACAACCATGATCTCATATCATGCTGCACACAGTGCAAGAAGTTTCCCACACAGCAGGTAGGCACTGTAAGGAGATGGTTACCCTGCTGAGTAGTTGGAGGTGTGCAGCCGGTTGCCTGTAACTCTTCACTATGTCTGCTCCTATTTGTTCTATTACTCCCTTGCAAAAACTGAAAATGATGTGCTGTCCAATAAATGTAGAAAATGCCTTGTTTTGTAGATGCATTTTTGATGAACAGTTGCGGTTAGGGCTAACCAAGGTGACAAATTTTTAAAAATGCATTTCCTGTGGCTGCGTCACAATAAAATCTGGCAGATGAATGTTTCTAATGTGAAGCTGCAGCAGAAGGAAATGTTCGCTTTGCATCAGCAGTAGTTTAATACAGCTCTCAACTAGGACACATAGAGATAATAACTGAATGCAAATACAGCGAATGGCTATTGCTGAAAAAATGCTGACTATGCATGACAGTATCAAAAATGGTGTTTGATTTCACAAAAATCTTAAGGATTATAACTTCAAACAAGCTATCTTGACATTAAGGCCAATTAATTGTGCAGTAGGTCTGCATTTATTTTAATAGGTGAATATCATTGTCATTGTTGATAGTGTCTTTCCGGTCATATTAGCAAACACATCATTAATGTTAGGCCAAAAGAATTTTGTCCAATTCTAATAATTAGGATATATTGAATATTAAATCAGACGTCTGTGATTTCAACTGAAGGATGCTCTTGAAAGAGTTGGGAAGACATTTTTTAAAAAAGCACATTAATAAAATATTTAATAAATATAATACATTTAATAAAAATAAGAGCAAAAACATTGTGTCAAACATCCAGATAACTATAAAGACTGCAGTTCATTCCATCTCTGGTTATTTGTATTCCAGTTTCCATCCTCTGTTTGCCCTGAAAAGTAACAGTTTTTGGTACAATGCAGCAAAATGGACAGTACTTTCTTATCTGTGTGTATGCCACAGCATATCTCACCTAGCACCAAGGGCTGCTGTTGTCCATTGATATTCCAGCTCAGTGTGCATGTCAGAAGCGCTTTGTCCGACTGCGTGGCGCAGGGGAGACAGTGTTTGACGGCGCATCTCTGAATTTAATTATCTACAGCTGCTTCAGAGCAAATAGAATGATCTGTTGGATCAGCGGAGGTGACAGAGCTTTCCTTGGGCTGCAAAACTCATAGAAAAATAAACATAAACACAAGTTCTTCATACACACGTATAGTGCACCTATACGTATATGTGCATGCTACGCAAGTGAAATAATAACACAACACAAGGACACTTTCGGGGCTTAACCACATCTAATGAAAGCTGTCTGCTGGCAAAAAATGTCCACTCTCTGTTTCTGTAAATGTCACATACTGATATTCTGAAGGGTTTGTGGCTGCAGCTACAGTCTTTCCATGGATCAGGGCAGTTTATAACATGGTAGTGCTGCAAGCAGCAGGTCCCACATCAGCAGGGCAAATGTTCTTCCAGTCTGATTAGTAAGAAGCACGGCAGTGTCCCTCTATCTCTCTGAGGAGAACGTATCAAAAACAAAAAACTCTCTTACTGTGGAGCTGGATTAAATACAAAATAAATAAAGTTTGTTGTGACTTCCTTTAAATGTTAAAGGGATTTAAAAAGCTTGAAAGTCTAGCCTCAGGTTGTTAAACAACGGTTTATACACAAGTACTTTGCTTCCAGAGTGAATTGACATATTCTCACTCTTTATCTCTGCCTGTGTGTCTGCTGTGTTCTTTACGCAAGCGTGCTGTATAGTGCATATGTGATTGTGTGCCTGCAGATTGTATGCCTCGCTCTGGATTCAAATTACCACTGGCTTCATCACAATGATACAGCGAGGGCTGAGACTGACAAGATTGTAGCTTCTCCCAACAAATGAAAAGGCAGTCAGTCAGGCTGAGAGTTGTGCTGTGCCTCCAGTTATGCTCTCATCCACTTAGACTTACATAAAAGGACATGAAAGGGGAAACTTATCTTTGTCTGTCGAAAAATGTCAGAAAGATAAGGCAAAATGGTCTTAATACTTTGTACAAATCCCTCATGTTCCCATGTAATTATCGACAGAGTTCCTTGCAAAACATGTCCTGGAAATCTCTGATTATAGTGGACAATGTCTGGTCTCAATTTCCCTAAAGCCCAACAGAGCTCAGCACGAGACGGGTATTGACATTGCACAGCAGAATAAAGAGAAAAAAGACAAGAGGACTCAAGGAAGAATGAAAAAGAGGAACAGGATGCAAGGCTTGACACTGAATGGTCAGCCTGGCATTGTCTTGGCACAGCAGAGCATCAGAACTTGTAAGAGCCATTTATAAACACTGTGCCGGCAGCTTAGACAGAGAGGATTATCAAACGACACTTTCAGCCTCTTAAGCAAGCCACAATTGCAGCCAACATGGTCCAAAAGAGCGCGAGACAAAGGACTTACAGCGAGGATGAACGCGGGCGCACGGACTTAGCTAAATGTCAGACAGCTTGTGTATTGTAAATGTAACTTTTATGCACTATTGTTTCTGTTGTTTGAGTGGCTGCTGTTCATGTACTCTTTTCTCTGAGCAAAATGGGAAAGGGCAAGGGGACTGAAGGAGTGAAAGGACATGCAGGGAGGGAGAAAAAAAGAGGAAGAACAAGAAGGAAGAACAGCCACCGGTGGGTAACTGCCGCTGGACGGTTGTTGCAAAGCGTTTAATCTCCCACGCTTGGAGAATACAAACGATCTTGTAATCGTCCCCGACCTTGACATGAACAGCAAGGTCGCAGGGGAGCTGGGCTATTTTGCATTTCCCACAGATGCTTTGCCGAGACACGCGGAACAATTAGTAAACTGGATAAAAAGGAATTGAGTCTGTCTTAATCTCCTCCTCCTCATGCCCACCCCCACCCGTCCATGCTCCCCTCGGGGTAGTTACCTGGCACACCCCCAACCTCACCGCTTCTTCTAGCAGATTCCTAACACTTAATTATGATAAAGGAGTAGTCAATGCTACCAAGTCAGGTCACACTGCACATGCCTGTGGGCTGTGCGTTTTTTTTTTTTTCTGCACAAGGGGGATGCAGCTATTGATTATTTTAAATATTAAATGTGTTCAATTTATAATTATACGAGAGAAGCAAATGTAAGAACGCTGATCATTTTTGCTTGATAAATGAAATTTTGAGCAGTTTGTGTGTGTTTGTATTTCATATCTATGAACAACGAGCAATCTTTGTTTACAAGCACAGATGATGTGCATTAGACAGTGACTGAGCGCAAGAGTGTAGGCTTGCCTGCACACTGACATCTCAAACTGAGTAGGAGGCTGCTAGTGTATTAATGTGTGTTTAGTGTGTATGTGTGTGCGCTTGTGTGCCTCTGTGCGTCAGCCCTGGAATTGCCTTTATGTTATTAAGGGACTTTTGTCCTCTGACAACAGCGCATTACCTCCATTATTAAATATGCTGAGAGTTGAGATATGATTATACTCCAGGCAGATTTAATTTCTCTTTTCAGCAGTTTGATTATAAAAGCTTGGACTAGGTTCTCTTAAGTTAAGCCAGTATGGTTTCATCCTTATTCCACAGAGGGATAATAGAACTGACCCCTTCTCAGCATCTTAACGCAACCTCAAAACAGCATCAACACAATGGCCACTAAGTCCCTTTGAGATGCATATTCATTTCCTTGCAATGGTGATACCGTCACAATGTCCAATAAATGAAATGTTACAAGCAGCAACTTCAGATTTTCTTTTACTTGTTTGCCTTTTTTGCCATTAGAATTATGATTTCATTTTCACCATTTTATGGTGTTGTTCTCCACCTTTGTTTCTTACAGTGCTGCAGACAACAGTCACCTCCTTTATGTTTGCCATGGCAAATAATAGAGCTTGTTAATATTAATGATACAAAAAAACAGACAGGGGAATTCTTGAAACTTTAAAAGAAAAAGTGCTAAAACTCAACTGGGTCAGTTAAAGGTGAAGCTTTGCTTTTACACCCAAACTTCGAGTTTTCATTTAATCTTAGAACGATAAATTTCAAAGGATAAACACTGTGGCACAGGCCTGTGATAACTCGAGAATTCAAAGTATTGTAACACTTTTTGACATTTGTATGTCCTGTAACAGCATGGAGAGTTTGTCTGGGAGCTCAGGGGTTAAGGAGAACTCTAATGGGTGAATTTACTGGTCTCCCCACAGCCACAAAACAGAACTCTGTGTAGAACAACACTGTCATATAAAACAAGACTGTCATATAAAATTTATGTGCACAAAAAATACACAGCTATCTTTACTCTTTTTTTTTTTTTTTTTTTTTTTTTTTTGAAAGGCTGAACTGGAGTTGCACTGCCAGTCAATTCAAACACGATGTGGAGTTCTTCATGTTTGCTACTATTGATTGATCTTTCTCACGTTTATATGAATAACTCAGGAAAGGTTTTCAACTCAATTTTTATGTCTTATTTATTACTATTGGCATTTGACACACCAAATGCCCTGCTTGTACCTTTTTTAGCATGTAGTTCTCACTACGATAACCCCAGGGTCACATGGGCCCATAAATCCAACCCTCAGATCAAAACAAGAGAAGGGGGTCCCGGTCAAGCTCATGGAGCCAGGAAAGATCAATCCAAGGTGGAATGTCTAGCAGGATCAGCAGCTTTTTGACTTGCTTTAAGTGCAAATAGATTAAATCAGGTGGAAGAAGCAAGGTGTCCTAGGCAGTGAGTGGCGATGATGGGAATGCTGGCGTGTGCATTTGTGCATGCATGTGTGTGTAGAGCGGGAGCTGGAACAAGCTGTGGTTGTTGTGATGATGGTGAAGTGTGTGAATGTGTGTGTTGATGAGGGCTAGAGTAGGTACAGCAGAAAGTGTGATCTCTGTCTTTAATTTCTAGCGCACCTATACACACAGGAATGCATATCTGTGTTTGTATATAAATGTGCACATATATGTGCGAATGAGTTCTGAGAAGTGTTAATAAGGACACCTGGTTTGTAGAGAGTTACAGTAGGTTGTGTTTTTTTTTTTTTTTTTTTTTTAAAAGCTTTCTCCTTGTTAGCACAGTCTTGTATCTGTGATCAGGACTGGAGGTGTTTGGCTTGAGTTTACGCATTTTCTATTTCAGGTGCATATAATTTGTATTGTATAATTTGTCTTGGAACTGTGCGGATTCCTTTGTCTTACTACAGTCACATATTTAATGCAGTATTTATTAAATCAGGATGAATTTAAGCTTTAATTTTCAATAAAACTGGGGATACTGTATTTCAGAAAATCAATAAAATAAGATTTTTGTACTTGTACAGTGGATTTACTGTTAATGCTACTCCTCACTGGTCCACAGTTTTTGTTTTTTTTAAACTACATATCACCATTTGAACAAGACATTCAGAATTCCCCCTTGATGTATTGTGATATACTGGTATAATATTGATATTCAATATCTAACCTTCCTGTTAGGGGTCTGTATTAAGTTTGCATATTGTTGCTGCAGATTGCTGCTTTGGTTGACCAGCAGTTATCACTGGCAGGAGAGTGGGGGAGGCCCGTGATACTGCCAGCCAGTCTGAGTCTTGCATCATAAATTACGCTATTGTAATGTAATTGAACAATGTTATTGTTATTGAAGCCCTAACTGAATTCATTAGAGGCTGATGTGGCGCACTGGACACGAGACAAAGTTCAGTCGCACTGAACAGCCATCTAAGCCCAAAATTTGTGATCTCCGCTGACTAAACAGTGTATTTAATTTTTGCATTGTGGAACTTCAGCTGATCTCTATCTAGTACCTGTCTTTGTGACTGTTTCAGAAAGTCTTTGTTTCTCTCTTCTCTTGCCCTTCCAGCTCTTTCCGACCCAGATGGAGGCCCCTGTCGGAGGACCTACTGCGGACGGGGTCGACAGTGTGTGTTAATGGCACAAACCGGCCGGGCCGAGTGTGTTTGCCAGGAAAAATGCCGGCCCTCCTTTGTGCCGGTGTGTGGCTCAGACGGCAGGTTCTACGAGAACCACTGCGAGGTTTACCGCACCGCCTGCCTGCAGAGGAGACGGATCTATGTGGTGCACAGCAAGGACTGCTTCTTTAAAGGTACCGCTTGACTGTTACACTGTTACACTGTTACACTGACTGCCAATGCCAACCCAGTGAAAAGGCTAAATTGCCTTGGTGGTGTTTGTTTACAGTAGTTAAACTGTTTACTCAAAATGTGTAGGTGATTTATTGATGTTAAAAGGTTGCATGCAGCACCTTTAATTGTGTATTAGAAATTAAAGTCTATTAGAAATTTAGAGAGTTTTCATACAAAAATAGTTTGTCCAATGGAAATTTTGAATTTCATATTTCCACATTTATTTGATGCATGTAGCAGTATCTTGAATTTAAACAACTTCATCTGTTTCATGAAAAAAATAATGTGATTCAAGAAAATTACCGAATTTGAGATGGACTGATATCAAGTGCAATTATTACACCACTCTGGTTTTCTTCTTTAACTTGCCTTAAGAAAAAACAGACATTAAGAGTTAGTAAACGTCATTTAGGTTTTCAGTTTTCCACTGCAACTGCTGCTATACCACAACAAGAACACAGTGATGCTGCACAGCAATCGTTTGACTTTGATGTCTGACAGCATCACTGAGTATGATACAGGTTAACAATTTTGATGCTTCTTGAGAGAAGATTGCCCCAAAATGTTGTTCTGATACCTGTGAGGCACACTTGAAGGCTGCAGTGGGGCTTTGACTTCAGCTTGATGTTGACACATTTAAACAGAAACCGAGTTGTACAGACAAACAAAGCAATGGTTTTGTAACACGTTGCCACCTGTCAAACTCCAGTCACAAGCATCAATCACTGATGAAATAATGCTGTTTCTGTCAGACACCTAATCAATCGAGATGAAAGAATGAAATCATTTGTAGCTTGGCACTGAAGGCTGTGGCTCAGGGTCAAGTTTGTCATCTAGCAATAGCTAAGCACTGACATTGGCACTCAGACAGTCAGCATTTTTATCAGGTGCTGTATTCATCTCCTCTGTGTGCTCTGCTGCTGTAATTGCTCTCCTTTCAATTTAAGTCAGCGTACTTACTTGGCAATTGGTCCTAATCACAAACACTGGCATCTAAATCATGTATAGTGGCACCCTAAAAGTTGATTTAATGATCAGTCTAATTGGAATTTTATAGTTTTGATTCAAAAGGTAAACTATGTCAGCACTTTAAAGATTCAATTAACATGTTTTTTTTCCCAAGAATTTAAATGTCCTGTGTTATAAATAAATAAATTCATATTCTATGTCCACAAACACAGTCTAACCTCTGGGACAGTCCTCCCATCTACTACCTGTACTACATTAATAGTCTGGCATTCACAGTTCACCACCACTAGGTTACCGTGGATCACCAGTTCTCTATAGTAAATCATTAAAATCTTCTATCACTCATTAGCAAAATTACACTCTCAGCATGAACAGTCAAGCATTATTATCCGACATCCAGCCCAGTCGCTTCATCATGACTTTGATTTAAAGGTAACAGAACTAGGTAGGGCTTCTGCACATTTTAAACATTTACACACACACAAACATTGTTTTAAATATACCAGGAATGGTTGACAGTCGCTTTCAAATTATGCATGCGTATGCACAGCACACCTGTTGGCATCTTCTCGTCTTTAAATGTTGTTTTCCAGGTCAGACTAGTATTAAACGTCTTTTATAATCCCTCAGGGTGTGGATGTTAAAATAGAAGGTAAAGCTATAGTTATTTTGAGTGCATGGTTTCATGTAAACGCAGCACTAAAACACACACACACACAAACATGATGACACTTTTAGTTATCACATTATGGAGGAAAGGATTCCTAGCAGACACCACCATGTATAGCTAATCCACATTAGGGATGTTCAGTCGGAACATTAGGCTTAAACTCAAGATGTCTGATGTGAGCAGGACATTGAAAACGTTGAAAGTCAGTCAAATGTCACAGGAATCATGTGTGTGCATCTCTATGTAAATGGGAAGCAATTATTGAACCTGACATACAAAGACATCATTTGAGAGAATGTCTTACAGCGCTATGCTAGAGTCATTATTCACATTTTTTTGTTTTTTAGTATAATAGCAGAGGAACCGGGGAGGTGGTGCAGTAGTTTGGTTGTCTCTGGAAATGCTAGCATCCCTGTTGGTATGGCCAAAACTCTTGGAAATAACGAGACATCCTGCTTTAAAGCCTAAGTAACTGTCAGTATTTCACTATGCAGGACATCATTAAATAAGTTAACATAAAAAGACTCAAATCTATCTATCTGCTACAGTAATTGCACTGGGATAACACAATATTGTATGAACAAACTGGTATTTCTCACTGAGTGGTGTTTTATTTTTTATTATTGGTGTTCCTTTGCTGTGTGTTCACTTATTGAACAAAGAGTAGATGAAATTACATTTCCTGCTTCCTTTTGAACACACAGATTTATTTTCTCTCTGTTCTTTTCTTTTTTTTGTTCCTTGATTATATATTTTGGGACCCATTTTTAAGAGCCTAGAGCTTATTAAATGCTAGATGGCAAAAAAAAAAATTTGTACACTCTGAGAACAAGATCCATGCATACAAAAATTGATCTCTTAGGCCCTACAGCTATGCATTAAGCCACATGGCAAAAATCTTTTAGGTTTTTTTTTAATTTTGCTTCAAATTTGATAAACCTAAAAGCTCTGCTGTGAAAGCCAATTTCCTTTAGCTCAGGGCTATGGCCAAAGTCAGTCTTGAATCTGGCAAACACTTTTGCATGCTTTCATCGTAGATTATTGTGATTCACTGTTCACAGCCAGTTCAAAACTCACCACTAAGGCAAAAGAAAAAGGAACTACATATGTCATGTCCTAACCCCACTACACTGGCTCACACTTATAGAGTTTATTAATAAAGCTCTTAGTGGGTCAGCACATACCTGAATTTGTCATCTCCTTTATATTTTCCTTATTTTCCACAAATCCCATGAAAAGGAGAAGGTTCTCAGCTCTCAGGAGAAGGTTCGGTTCTCGGCTCCTCCAGTCCGCATGTCGAAGTGTCCTTGGGCAAGATACTGAACCCCAAATTGCTTCTGATGGCTCGATCGATGGCGCCATCGGTGTGTGAGTGTGTGTAAATGGCTGAGCTTAGAAACACTGTGGGGCACTTTGGATAGAAAGCACTGTATCGCTCCTGATTAGCAGGTTGGCACCTTGCATGACAACCTCTGCCATCAGTGTATGAGTGTGTGTGTGTGTGTGTGTGAATAGGTGAATGTTGGCATGTATTGTAAAGCGCTTTGAGTAGTTGATAAGACTAGAAAGGCGCTTTATAAATGCAGTCCATTTACTGTTTGACTTCCCCACTCTCAGCCCTGAGCCCATTGCTTCTTACAAAAACAGAAGACTTTTAAAATAGGCCATAAATAGTGTTTCTTTTTTATGTTAAGTAATTTCCTTTAATAGTTTGGCAGCTGTAGAGCTGTAGCCTAGCTTTTAGCAAAAATGAGTAAAAACAAAAAAAATGTATTTATTGGGTATTTTGAGGCAAGAATTAATACACATTTGGTACTCTAGTGAGTATTCAGGGCAGCAGGACAGTGTGTGTAGGATTGACTCAAAATAAACACCAACAGTAAGGCTCACTGATGTGTTTTAATAGTTTTTGGACAACATCCATGGCAAAGAATGATAAGCTGTATCAGGCTTTGGCTACACAAGCAATACTTGTTAAGTTCATGTCATTGTTGACTTTGGTCTTTTATGTGATTTGTTGACATTAACAAATATACAGAGTATCACCAGTTTTATCCTTTAGCTCAAAGGTGACAGTGGATATGTCAGAAATCACTCATTCACTCATTCACTCACTCACTTTCAGTTAACATTTCTGTTTTTATTAACAGTAACTAACCTTAAGTGTTTAAGTTCACTAACCGTAACCGTACCTTAGTCATAGTTTATTTGCCATAAACATTTTCCCCTGACCTTAACCATACTGTATTTGCCAAGTGCAGATTTTGTAGAAAGCATAAAAATGTTGGCATAGGACATAAAAAGCCATTATCACTGAATTTAATCTGGGGTTTGCAGAATCATCCAATATCAACTTAGCGACAGGGTTGCATTTAAACCACTCCCCAGAGTTTTTTTCTCATTTTGTTATTATTTTGCTGTAATTTTCTTATACTGTATGTAGCAACATCAGTTGTTTTGTTTTTTTAGTTTTATAGAAAAAGTTTACTTTTTTAAGGAGAGAGGGCAGCTCTCCTGTAGTTTTATGTTTTTAATTACATTTTTATTTTATTTTTTCTTCAGGCAATAGGGAAAAACAAGGGAGAAAGTTTAACGGTTCAAACTTAATGTAGGTCTGTTGCAGCAAACGTGGTAGCAGAGGCAAAGGGATTTACCAACTATGCATACCCAGATATTCTCTTTGATGCAGCCTTAAGGAGGCTATAGCCTCCCTCTGACCTGATAGGACTGGTGTACTCATGTTTGGGAATGGATTTGTAGTCTGACAGGCAGGAGAGGTGATTGCATATAGAGTGCAAGAAAGGCTATAAACCTCTGGATATGGGGTGCTTTGTTTTGCCCTGTCACTAGCTTCTTAGTATTTACGCTTCGCCAGTTTAGCTGATTCTTTTATTCATATCAGCTTAACAATGAGTGCGCATACAGTAGTAAAACAACATTGGAATGACAGAAGAAGACGAAAAGCTTAAAAATGCCATATTCATAAGTAAATACATAACTATTACAGAATAGTAAAAAGGACAGAATAGTGTAAGGAATCAGAACAGGGTTAAGGGGTTTTCATTATTGCACCTTTTTCAATAAGTTAAATTCTGTTTTCACTGCAGGCACGTTTAAGATTACTCTGAGCTAGCTACCCACTTTACAAAGACTCTGCTGAAGAATTTGCACACAAACTGTCTGAAATGTCTTTACACAAGTGAAAGTCACCACCTCTTCTCAAGGATGCCAAATTGATAAACAGCTTCAAAGTTAAGTTATTTGACCCCAAATGGCTTCAGAAGGGGTACATTGTCAATAAAAAAGACTGATAGACCAGCTGCACTCCAACCTAATAACCCATTTAGATTGTAATTGCCAAAAGTCATAAAATGGGTTTTCCTTGAAGAAGTCCGGGGTTCGAGTCCAATCTCTTACCAATCATCAATGTTGAACCCTCTTAAGAGTAGTTTAAGTTGTGTAAACTTGATCATATCTTCATCAAGGTGACAGATCTAAGACTCTAAGTTGCTAGCTAGACTCTTCTCTTCTGTAGTTCCCCGGTGGTGGAATTGGAGTTTCCAAACTCTGTTCAATCCGCAGAATCTCTCTCAATCTTTGGAAAAAGCTAAAGACCCAGCTTTTTAGTCAACACCTCCAGACCTGATGGACTTACATACAAAAAATATATATATCTTATCCACTTCTATGCACTCTATGCACTGCCCGTTGGCACCTGCGTCCTATCGGACCTGAAATGTTGTTCTCTCCTGACTAGATCCTTGCTTTTGTTTGTATTAACTCTCATGTGAACGTCGCTTTGGATAAAAGCGTCTGCTAAATGAAATTGTAACTTGGTAAGATCGAAGTGCGTGCATGATGGTTAAAACATATCCCATATCTCACCAAATGAATAGCTTGTATTTACAGTTGATTACCATTAGGAATTTAGCTGATTTTAAATTTTTATGTTTGAAACACTGAAACTGAGGAGAATAAAATGCATCTAAAATGCAAACACATACATACACACACTGTGGCACTGATGTTGTTATGGAAGGTTATTTAAGTCCGCAACTGATCATTCTGATAATTTGTGAAATTAGCATCACATTCACAGACTTTTTTCCTTTTCTTTTATGGTGAGCACTGAGCTGTGAGTCGACCCACTTCTGACCCTGGCTTTGATTACAACTCCATCCCTCTGAAACCATTTGAAAAAGAACTAACGCAGTTGATTAATCACTTTCATCTTCCTGATGAGTAAGAAGCTCCCAGCGAAGGCAGACCAAAGAGACATCTGTTTCCACTGGGTTGTGTAAGGCTCTCAGCGGGAGGATCTCAAATATATCCTGCAATGACCACTTCATTAGGGACGAGTGTCACTCTGGTGAAACTTGGTCATGATGCTGTTGATTCCCAGATCATGCAGGTCATGTGTTGGCAGACACCAGACAGAAATCAGTAGTGAATTTCACTGGGGTCTCGATGAGCTGTGCTTCAGTTAAGACTGTGCACTGATCCGTCCATTAATGCGGCGATTCCCTGATACCCCTTGTCACAGGTTGCATAGGTCTACAGGTTGTGATCAAAAAGAGTGTTTTTTGCACAAATATATTATCTACTCTACTAGATCTACTCTACTTATCATTTTAGATTTATCTGGCAACCCCTTGAGGGGACCCCTGATTGATTGATGTCCTAGCAATCATTGGTCATCGTGGGATCCCAAAAAATTGCCTAAATTTCAGGAAACATTACAAGTATAGTGTTCTTGAGGTCATGAATTCCATCCTCTTTTCCTCCCTGTATCCCTCCCTTATAGTCATCCATCACCTATCCATGTTTGCCGTGTTTGTCAATTTATGAGCCGCTTCAACCGTTCTGATTACTCTTTATCATCCCTCCTTGTTCGGTGGCAGCTATGGTTATTGCATTAGCCATCGAAGCTGGCCCCCCTCGTCTTTTCTCTCTCCGCCCTCTCCGCAGCCCGTGGCAGCGCTCTGCTTCTGCCGTCCATCTTATTGCTCGCTAACCCTCTGCTCCCTCCTGTGACTGAGGCCATTAACTCGGTCACACAAACACAAGGCTCTCATAAGGAGGATCAACTTTTTTTGTGAGCTCCAGCCCTGCAGCTTTAGTTGTAAACACAGAGGCTGAATAGGGTCACAGCAAGATGCTTTTAAAGGTGGCAAATATACTATGTGTGGGCGCTTACAGAATGTTGGTGATCTCTTTTTTTTGTTTCACACTGTTTTATGTTCCAATACTTTAACATTAATTAAGATTTAATTGACTAAAATATTTTTTGTACTTTTGTAGACATGCCAAACTTTTGTTGTGTGGTGTTATTCCCTCAGAACTGAAGGACTCCTTGTGATGGGAGAGCTGCTATAAAATGGACACACTAAATGGAGATATAAAACTCGGATCCCTGAAGTTTGAGGCTTATCAGACTCCAAAACACAGCACAGTGTTTGCAGTGTTTGTAATATTCAGAGCCAGGATTTTTGAACTCTGAAAAGTTGTAACAGTGGCTGTTAATTTATCTTTTTTTTTAATCTTATCTCATGACTATTGCATGGTCAACCATAAAACTACTGCGTTCTACCCTGAATGTGCGCTTGTTCGTATTTTATTGGCCATCACAGTGGCCACACATCATGTTGTGTTGCAACAAAAGTTAAACCTGGTTCAGCTTTTTTGCCGGAGCCCCATGCATTGGTACCCCTGCTGCTACACCAGACGGGTTTCATTCAAATGAATGAGGCCTAATATATAACCTGTCAGGTCACCAGCAGTAAGTCAGTGGTCCATTCACAGAAAGATGAACTCTTCAGGGTGCCTCATGTTCAATTTTATATATTTATGTAAAATGACCCGCCTGATTAGAGCTTGACCTGTTTGAGTTGTGCAGGCTCTCCAATTCATGTAAAATCCCTCATTCATTCTGCTGCAACCTATTTAACCACATCATTCTGCTCTACATCACAGTGACACATTTTATAAATGCTCACAATTTAACTGAACTGTTTTAGCAGGGGCGTAAAGTTGTCCAGGTCACAACGTAACATTAGATCAAAAGTTTGGTTTCCAGCTCTCTGTTAGGTTAATAATGACCAGAGCTGGGCTGGGCTACCAGGTGTGACACATCCGCACACAAACACACACCTAACACCCTCCAGGCCTCCCCTGACAGCCCTTTATTTGTTACAGTGGGCTTATTAACGAGCAGCCTAACTTTCCCCATCATTCTTTTTACGTTTCTTCCCCCCCCAACACCTTTCTCCTCATTTTCTCTCATCAGCAGTCACGTGGGTCTTACCTCATTTAGTTGATTTCCTCCCCACAGATTCATTATGGTGGAAGTATTTGTTGTATGAAATGGATGTCCTGTCCCAGATAGAGATGTCCCCTGGTCCAGCTCTAGTCCCCTGCCTCATAAACATCAGTCTCCCCTATGAAAATAGAAAGCTCTCTTTGGCCACTGACGTCCCCTGCTGTTGTGGTAGTGGGACATCGTCAAGGATACTGCACCAAAAGAACGATGCGATCAGAGAAAAGCCCGTATGTTGAACAAGCTACACCTGGTATATCAGAAATATGAAGAGAAGATTTAGGGTTTTCTGAAGCCTATCCTGCCCCTAATAGGATACAGTAATAATTAATAGTGTATGGTACTGCTTTGGTTTTATGAAGTAAAAAAAATACATTGGACAAATGTTTGAGTGTAACAGAAAACTAAAATTCTTAAAGTTTCTTCTCTTGGGATCTAGTTGAAGCAATGATAGAACTTCTAAAGTATTTCACTGCCTTATTTCTTTTTCTTATTTAACAAACCTTAAGTCTTTCCTCGTAAGCTCTATTTATCACACTATAGTACTTCAGAGAAATCCATAGTCTTTAGTCAAAACAAATAGGTGGTGCTTCTCTTGCTGCACCAAATTAAGAGGTCAAATATTCTCTGATGGTGAGAAACAATTTTGTATTTTGCACATAATTTTCAAGTCACTGCTTTTTGTAGGGAAGATTTCTCACATTGTTGACATCATAATTTTATCTGGTATAAAAAGAGGAAATCTAGTCTTAGTTAAGGTAAGATGGGACACACGTTGGGGACCCATCAACATTGGGTGTCGTTCAGTTGAATGTTTGATCACGTTGCATTGGTGGCAGAGACAGTCTGTAAGGGAAAGCAGCTGTCTGACTGACAGTGAAACTGTGATTTCCCCTATATAGAGCTCTTTATATTCAGGAGCTGGATTCAGCCTCCACCTTTGCCTCTTCCACAAGTAAGTGACCTACAGGCTGACAAGCCAGTTCAAAGCAAAGTAAAATAGTGTCAGTTGCAACTTTTAATCCAACATATTCTTTGTTATTATTGAATTAAACAGGATTTATTCAATATTTTATCCACCTTTTTAAATGTTTACATGCAGGGATTCACTAAAGTACAGTAATATACAAAAATGCATCCTTTTTTTTCCTAGTGGTGTTTGGCTGATGTGATGTGATTAAACACACCACAGTTTTGGTATCTTTGTGGTGTAGAACCTTTTTGTAAATATAATGGATTTATGATGGATTTATGTAAATATATATTTCTTGGGGCCTCAGAAAATGGTTTGAGTTCCAGGGCTGAGAAAGAATGTTATAAGTAACATTGCTAACACTGTGCTACATTACAGAGAAATACAAAACTGTAATAATGAGCCTTTAAAATATAAATGTTACAAGCACACGCACGAAGTGAGCCGCCTGTTAATGACAATGCTAACGGCAAAAGCGGTAATGATTCTGAACGTGCCGGAACAACCAGAAAGGAGACTGAACTTTTTGTTGATTTATTTCAACACGACTTCATTGGTTGCCTCGGCTGGGTGTCGCCACATGTCGCCACTTCCTGTATGCGTCGTTTCAAATTAAAAGCCCTCTAGCATTTCATACACGGTCCAGCCATACACTAGGTTTTGACCTAGTCTTGTTAATGACAAGGCGCAGCTCCTGAATAGAGTTTGAGGGGTTTTTTTTTTCCTGCGACTAACCGACTAATGATAACTTGGTCGACTAAGACTCTCCTCATTGACTAATGGTTTGGTCTCCTCACAGGTCTCCATGCATGAGTGTCAGGGACCGTGTTTTAACTTTTTCTTTGACAGATGCACAAAACATCTTCCTCTGCAAAATCACTCGGGAGTCACGTTCCGCATGCTTAATTGATCTTCCCATGAAAAAATATTGGGTGAGTGACATTTTTGTATCATTTTAATTTCTTTGCTCCCACTCTGGCTTCCTGACAAAACAAGAATTAACCCGAATGACAACAGAAGAAAGAAAGCAGAATCAAATCTTACTTGGCTTCCTTTGTCATCTTTTGGTTAAAACAAAGTAAATTACTAATGCCTGTAATCTAGCAGAGTGATGGAGAAGCTGGGCTTTTTTATGTCTGTATTTATTTCTTTCAGTTTTCTGACTAATACCCCAGATTTTAAAGTCAGATTTTTTGTGGGGGTCTTTGATAATGGGGCATTTGTAGAGGAACTTTGTTTGAAAATTCCTTTTGATTCATGAACACTCTAAAGACATTTAAGGTTTTATAAGCTGCATCTTTAATGTTTTATAGAAATAAAATAGCAGAAGCCTTTAGTTTGTCCTCTCCTGATCCACATTCCCATCCTGGTAGCTTTTTTTACTGCACACTCTGCTTTTTTTCTTTACCTCTCTAACTGCCTCCTCATCCTTTTCTTGGTCTATGCGCGTACACACACACACACACACACACACACACACACACACACACACACACACACACACACACACACACACAGCAATTTACACATACAGACATACACACACTCGCACAAATGAAGACACACCATTTCTGTCATGACAAAAACAAAATAATCTCTTCTGAAAGAGAATGTTTATTCATGCCTAAGAGATTTTGACATGCTTGTCACAACACTGGCATGGCCTATCATTTTGCCTTTTCAGTGGTGAGCTGTGCTCCACGGCACCACAATGGGCCTCTTGGATCGGCTGCATGGCTCTAGCTTTTGACGCATGTTGCTCAGCCTGGCACATATGGCTTAATTCATAATTGAAATGTGAGATATGAGTGGATAAAGTGAAATTGCAGTGCCATTTGGAATTCGCTTTCTTTTATTTCTCTTTCTATCTCTGTAACAAACCCACTTGCTTCCTCTTTCTCTATTTGTTGAAGTAATTAACAGATCCCTTGTGTTGACTTTGTTTAGGGAAAGCCATTTTGGCATTCTGTCCCGTCTCTTGTTGAGTTAACAGGTGGTACTGTATGATTTTTGGAGCTCTTCATCAGTGTGGGCTGCTTTTATTACCATTCATAACACCACATTTTAAAATCTGCTGGCAACCACTTCTGAACAACCGAGAAATTAGAAAGTGACAAATGAATTCATTTGGCTCACCCCCTCCATTTCACAATTCTTTCATCAGTTTAATGGCTGCATAAAAGGAAAATACATATGGCTGCCAGGGCTTCTGGACCCAACTTTTGAAAACTTTGCTTATCTTATGTGTTTTTGTCAAAGTCGGGATCCAATTACTAACAAGTGAGATTATTAACATCTCTTACTGCAATAGCATTTTAGACAGCAATCAAGTAATGCATTTACTGTTTGCCAGGCGACTTACTTAGTAGTAAACTGCCTTATATACAAGATGGAAACACATTGCTCTCTCTCTGTATCCATGCAGATCTATTTCTTTCCCTCTGCATTTGCCTTTCACTCCCCCCTTATAGACCACTTTCCTCTCCTCTCCTTTCTCCCTCATTTTTCTCTCACTATGCCCCCAATATGGTGCAGACAGGGATTTGAGTGACTCTGTCAAGCTTCTCTCTACATCCCCCGGTCTCTGTTAAATTGGTTCAGAGCTTAAGTAGAGTGCAAGCCTGGAAAAATAAAAAAATAAAACTACAAGCATCACCTCGAGGCAAAGTGACCCTGGGTGGAAACAAATCATACATAGTGTATGCCCCTGACAAACAAGAACACTTACACACATACATAGGCTCTGAGTAAAATGTTCGTATGGCTGTGTTCACTCCTTATCCATCGCAGCGTCTTCAAAGATCTTTGCTTTCACATGTTCTTTTTTTATCCAGTGTTCCTTTACCACTTTGTGCGAAGAAAATGCATTCTTTAGCCAACTTGGATATTGACATTGGTATACTGCATTATGAAAATAATACAATGCAGCAAATACACAGCAGGAGTGGACTTTACCATTAGGCAAGGTAGGTAGCTCCCTGGAGCCCACAGCTAAGAGAGCCTCTACTAGCTGTAGGTATACTATGCAGTTTATATATTTTATATATTTTATACATATAAAATTTATGTTCCTTATGTTATGTTACATTGTGATAATTAATTTATTCGCTTCTTTTTCTTTTGCCAGATGAACTACAGTTACTGAAGCAGAAATGACAGCGGTCACCTTGCCATGCAGTGCCACTGCAGTAGTTTTTATTCAGCCCTTCCTCACAAGAAAAACGACAGTATAGGTCTCAAATTCAGGCCCGCAAAAATGACCTATAGTTACATTTACGCCATCTAGCGGCCGTAGTAATTATGATATGGGGAAATGATGCAGTTCAGATGACGTCAATATAAGGCAACTTCATGCCTTGTTAGGAGGAGGCAGGTTGGATGGATGTAAGGATGAATAGTTTTTACACCTATACACAAAACCAGTCCAAAGAATATTCCACAAAGTTATAATTTGGGAAGATTGCCAGATAAACTTAATTTCTCCTTCTCCTGAATTGAACTTTTTACAGATCCACTCGCATAGAGAGCCCAGGAAAGATTATAATAATACAAAGGGTACTGTATAATCAGCACATCAGTTTCATAATCAGAATTATCCCAAAGACTTCAGTCAGCATTACTGTTATTTATGCACTTAGTAATCATTGGCTGATTTCGATTGTATTAACAGCAAATTATAGTCTGCACTTTTAATTCACAGTGTGAGCCATTTGCTTTCATTTCTTTGTGCATGGGCATATGTTATCTCAAGGGGAGTTAAATGATACTCCATCACTCATAAAGTTTGTCTAAACTGGGTACATTTTTCATGTTTCATAGTGCAGCTCACACAGTCACTTCTTCCTGCTCTTTTCTCTGCCTCTCTTAGTTTCCTACTGATCTTGCTGGGGAGAGATAGCTGAACAGTCCCTCCACTGTCCTGTGTAATGTGAGCTGTCAGATTATATATTTCCCCTCTGCCAGCTGAACAGTTTGACCAGAGGGCAAAGAGCGAGCCCAGATTGACAACTAGCGCAGCTCGGTGTGCTGTAGCAACTGATTTACCAACTCTCTAGGTGACTGGATGATCAACTGAATGACTGCCCATCTTCTCACATAGCCCGCAATTTGACCAAGACACTGGAACTACTTAAACTTTAAATACTATCTTCACCAAAGTATGTGAAGTTTCAAAATGCGGGTGCATGAAACTTTGAAAATGTGCTCTACACCAGAAGTTATATCTTAGAAAAGTCATTCCTCGTTTTCTTCTCTATAAAACACCTCACATTGCTGTTCAGAAACCCTTGAAGTACAATCTATGTATACTGTACCATTTACACCTAGGGGTATGCTATGACAGTATTATTTAAAACTGTGTCAGCCACAAGGATATCAGCTTTTGAAAACTAGAAGCCAATGTCAGTTTCCCATTTATTGGCTTAAATAAGCTCAGATTTTATGTGATTTATTCATTGGTTTGGCTCTAAATAGTGTCTCTTTACATTTGACAAAGGTCACTCCTGTTATGAATGGGGGATTTAATGGCTAATGGCACACACTACTGTGGAGCAACATCAGAGGCCACCTGTAATGAGAGTGTCTTTATTTGACTTTTGCTGTGCCCAATAAACAGCACTTCTGAATTGCTGACATGTTGTGTACATGACCAACTTTGAGTTTTACAGGAATCGTGAAAACATATACATACTGTAAAGCAGGGTGGCATTCACATGATATTTTCCCTTGGGAGGAATAAGCATTTTCTTTTTTCCATATATTTCACGATCATTTTATACCATCATCACAAGAAACTACTGTAGCTTCAATATATAGAGTGTCACTGTGCCCTTGGCGCTCATTATTAGCAAGTACAACATCCCAGTACCAGAGGACCTATTTGCATCATCGAGTCACCGTTCTACCATAAGTCGCTGACTATGGAGAGTGCTCTAATTCTAAGACCCAAAGGGAGTAACGACCCTAACAGCTGCCTGAGGGAAGTTATCAGTCCGTGTTATTGTTTTCAAGCTCATCCCACGATTTCCTCAGAGAAGTATGGATGAATGCTGCTGACCTTTTTGTTTTAGCGCCTATGTTACAGGTGTCACTGATGCTAGCAGGGACCAATAGCTTTCTCTTGAGGTGAGACTCCATCTGGTCACAGTCTCAATGCTGTTCCTGTGCCTGCTGGCATGATGCACTGCCATGCTGCCAATTCAGCTGCTGTAATTTATAATTTACTCTTTAATTAGATAGTGTTTGTACCTGAGGGCGGGGGTATTATTGTCTTACGTAGTTATACACAGTATTTTGTTGATGCTTTTTATTTTATGTGTCTTACAATAATAGAAAAAAGCAGGAAAACATGTACTTGTTTTTCTCTGGTAACATCGAGTGATTTGTAATAACTATACAGATTGTCAATAATTTTCTGCTAACATCTAGGGGTGGGCAATATGGACAAAACCAAATATCATTATATTTTTGATCAAATACCTGGATATTGATATTGTGACGATATTGTAGGGATGACTATTGACTTTTTCTTTTTCTGGCAAATGTCTACCTCTGTTGGGGGGAAATTAATAGAAATTCTTAGCTATACACAATCATATTTTGGCTGATTTCAAGGAAGTTCATTACAGAAATTTGTATTATTGACACATGAGTTTGCACAACAGTGGTAGGGATGAGCATCTGTGAAGTCTCTAATTATTTCTTCACACATAAACGTCGCTATATCCTGATGATGGTTTGGGATTGTTTTAGAGACTACTGTGTTTTTCCTGGCTCAAAATGAGGCGGAGGTGGTACCATCCTGATCGTGCACACACCTGTATGTGTACTGTGCCTTTGACTGGCTCAAGCAAACACTTTTTACAAGCAATGTATTTTATGAGTTCTAATAATGATATGATTGAAGAAAATGACAATTATCAGGTTAAAGCATATTTTATTAAAACAAACAAACAAAGGTGCCCTGTTCAGCATTAAATTAGATACAACATAAAAGCTAATGTGTTCATTTACACAGTTAACAAAGAGCAAAGTTGTTTAAAATCAAATTAAATATAACATATGCTATTGTTTTCATTTACACTTCACAGGGGCTCTCTTGCAGTGTAGTTGAACATAAATATAACATAAAAGCCTTTGCTTTCATTTACATATGTCACAACCAGCAGAATATGGCCCTGTTACAGGGTAGGTGAACATTGCATTAAAGCAATTGTTTTCATCTACACAGTTCACAACCAGAGGCAGAACATTTCAGCCTCCTATTTTTCATTTTAAAAAAACTTCATGCACTCTTTGTAGTCCAGGGCCTTCTGGTCTGGTGCACTGATGGCAACACACATCCAAGTGCTTCTCCTTTAGTCTATTGCGCAGGGGTGTCTAAACCTTTTAAAAAACAATTCATGCAATAAGAAGCTATGTATTATTCTGATACAGACAAGCAAGCACAATGCTTTAGGCATAGGTAACATGTCATGCCCTCCTCATTATGTCTGAGCCAGGTACATTTGTTCAGCAATTGTGGGTTAAAACCACTGCATCTGTGTTTTTGAGAAAATCTGGAAAGATTAATAAAAAGTGATGTTAAAATCATGTAAACGTCGGCTTTGCGTTAATACACTCCTCATGACTTGGCAACTGAATACCCTTCGCTTTGACTCCTTGTCCTGTCTTGCGCTCTGACTCTGATCCCCTCCATCACCAGTCCCTTCCTTTCTTGTGGTTGTACACTACTTTCGGACTTGACAAATTTACCGCATCTCATCAGTAACATGAACTATTAATTTTGAACTGCCTGTAATAATCAGATGATGTCTGCACTGTTTCACCTGCCATCCTCGCGAACTGGCCTTTTAAAGTAATCACTGATTTTACGAGCCATATCTGTAAAGTTGAAAACATTACACTGATGGGATGTAACGTTAATTTAGGAAACCTTTTTAAGGAATTGGCCGTGCTTGGATGCAAAAGAAACAATATTCACCTGTTTGAACAGCAATGAAATATCAGGGCGGCACCTGACATGTTTCTGCTGTAGGGAAAAAACAAATGCTCTTGCAGGTTTTTTCTTCCTCTTTGGCAGTTTTGGCAGCACCTTTCCTGGTGTACTGTGCTGATTACGATACAGCACCCCCACATTGGTGTAATGCCACAATTGCAGTTACAAATGACAGAAATCCACCGAGTGCAACGCTCGTTACAAAATAGTTTTTTCCATGAAGACACCCGTCAGAGTTTTGTCGAGAGCTGGAAGCAGCACGAAACTCATAAATCTCTATGCAGAAATCCTGTGGTGAACCAGCAGTCATATTAGTGTTGACAGCTACAACTGTTCATGGTATAAAATAATATTTTCACATTCGACCAAATGTGGTTGTAAGAATGCATTTGCTGTACAAGTTTGGTAGCAGTTTAGTGTTGTACAAGTAGACCTCATCTCCTTTTCTTCTTATGGCTTGTAGAAGATTGTTTGGGATTTCACAGCGTCAGTTTTTCCTCAAATATTTAGTTTTATATGTAAAAGCCTTGACAATGACACCTGGATCACACAACACTAACACTTGTAAAACAAAAAGCTTCTTTAGTTAGTCTTGTAGCTTCTTATATATGGTGTGGAAACCAGGTTGAACTTTTAAAATACCTCCATATCCAACTGCCAAATTATCATTGAAAGCATTATTATTACTTTTCTTTTATAATTGAAACCTACTTTTATTGAATTTATCATCACACTTCCAAATCCCCACATATCCTCTCAGCTCCTTGTTAAAGGGGACCCATTATGCTTCCTTATTTTCACTCATATATATATATAAAGTTACAATGTCGGATGTTCATATTAAATGTGGCCAAAATGTCAAAATAATAAGGTAAACGTATGTAGAAGTAACCCCTGTGAGCAAAAAGCGCTGGCTTCAGACTTTTCTGAGTGCTTAGTTTCCAACGTTTATTTCTACTTTCAGTCCGAGCCGATGTCGGCTTGTGACAGATTTCTTTATATGGTCATCTGCTCCACACAAAGCGTGCAAGTTCACTGGTCCGCTGACATTATGGCATTCTTCCATTGTTTTGGGGGTAGTCACACTGAGCCATGACTCAAGTCGAGTTGGCACACTGAGTAATTTTCCATTACACAGCAGGGCAAAGTAAAATAAGTTGTTTACCTGTTGGAGGTGTGCTGGTCATCTGCAGCTCTTCATCAAACATCATCATCACTGTGGCTGTTTCTGCTTGTACTATTCCTCCCTTCATTATTTCTAACTGATCCACTGAACAAAGAGATCCAAATATGTCCATATCTTGTTGTTTCAACTAGTTTTTAGCACCGTTAATGAAGCTCTGCTAATTCGGTGAGGAACACGGTTTTTTCTTGTAAATTCTTCACAATAAAAGTCTCCTGTTATTTAGTCATTTAAAAGTTTTTAATATGAAGCAGTAGAGCAGGAAATGTTGGGTTTGCATCGGCAGTAACTTTACACGACTCTTATACAGCTGCCCCTGGGCAGGCTTCCAGAAAGCTGGACAATCAGAACAGAGTGGGCTCATCAGGAGGGCGGCCTTAAAGAGACAGGAGCTAAGACTAACTGTTAAGAGACAGAGGCTGAACTGAGGGGCTGCATAAAGGGCCAGTATAAGATAAATAAGGACTTTTTTGAACTGTAAAATCATGCAAAGCTACTTTAGTGGAGTCCCAGAATAGAAATATAGAGCTGGAAATGAGCATAATAGGTCCCCTTTAATGATCTGAAACTCCACACAGTTCACAGCAGAGTATATTTTGCAGAGTATCAACAACAACAGCAGCTATTCAGTTAAAGTGTAAGAGATGGAGACAATTCATCATTCAAATCGAATCAATTATGTAAACTAAAAGAATACATTCTTGAAGAAAAATAATTTGGTTTCTACTACAGAGTGGGGGCAGATTAAAAACATGTTATTTTGTTGAGAAAGCCTGCTTGACACTTGACTCCACCGCTGTAAATACATTTATCAAGTATAGTCAAAATCTTGTACATTCTTTAGGTATTAAGTTTGCAGGGGATTGAAGTGTGATCCCTGGCCTCGCTCATTATCATGCAAAACACTTCCATTATTCAAGTGCGCTGCATGGCGATGTGAGATCTCTTTAGTGATGGATACTATTACTTATGAATTAGTCACTGCACTTCAAGTGAATTACTTACAGCCGGGTTGAAGGCGAGGGTTGCTTATTACTCATGATACTAATGCTGCAGTTTGTTTGTTTCCCCCCTTTCGCTGCTCACTCATCTGCATTCATTTTCTATATTTAAGCATTTGTCTGAGCAAGTCATTAGAGGCTCCGTGTCTTATGAAAGACCACTTTATAGAACATTTGTCTGCTAAAGTGGTCAAATCTGTGACCATACTGTGACAAATGACTCTCTAATCAGTAAACGATTACTACTCTTCCACACAATTTGTTTGCAACACACCCTTAGTTAAGACTTAACACAGATCCACATGCTTATCTCTATGTGTGTGTGTGTGTGTGTGTGTGTTTAATGAATTGCTAAACCGCTAATTAGCATCATTACCATTTCTTGAAAACGTGGCCTACTTCTAGTGCAAGATGGCAGCCAATTGTAGTCTAATCCCTGGGTTTAATGAGCAATACTTGTAGTGATCACAAACCATGTCAAGGAAACTTAGGCTGAAATTCACACTGCACTTTTGTACAGGTGCCATTAAAGACCTCATTTAATTTCTGTCTTAACACAATTTGGAGCACAATTGTCACACTGAAGGTGGTTTTCATTCAACAAGAACAATCTTTTATTCTCTCTCTCATCAGGGGTCAATTTTTTAAGATTTTCTTACCTACTTATATCTTTAATTCCCTATCTTCCTGTGCGCACACAGCTGTGTGTGTGGTTCAATGCTGGATGGTTGCTGTCATGTCAAGTAAATTTATATGCATATAATGCAAAATCACAAATTTATCTCTGAGGGCTTTATGATCTGAACAACATATGACTCTTAGTCCTCTGCCGTTGGCTAAGGAAAAAAAACTGAGAAACTGCAGCATGCAGTAGGTGCTGCACTCTATGTACAGACTAGACAGAAGTAGTAGCAATAGAACTTATTATATGGAGAAACAGCCGATTGTATTATTAATTAAAGTTCATAATGCATAATATTAACTGTAATAAGTTTCAGGACTGGTGTGCACTGTATGTAGCACAGTACTTTGGTTTTCTTTTATGATAAAAAATACCTTTTATTAGTAGATGTATTTTATTGCTCAAATTAGGCCCAAAATGGCAGGTTTAAATGGCAGCTTACAAAAAGAATAAATGTCATAACTCATATTGGTTTAATCTGGTAAGTAACATGTTTAATTCACCAATTTAGGTCATTCAGAAAACTACACAGCACATCCTGAGCACTGCAGTGTCTAACCAACCATACTGTCTAATATCTTCTACCAAACTTCTTTGCCTCACTCCCTTCTTTAGTTTATCATACAATGATGGCAACTCCCCTGGCAGATGATAACAGCAACTCTACGGGAACACTTAAAATTTTTAATAGTCCTGTTACCTAGTCTGATGTAGTCATATCCATTTTGGCCAAAGCCTGTGTGTGCTACCTTATCTGTGCGAGACACAGGATGTTATTCTTCTCAGTGTCTGTCTTGTGCTCTGCATGTAAGCGCAGGTTCACAGGCAGAGAGGATGATAATTGAAATCCTGAGTGGCAGGTCACTTTCATAGTAAACAAACACTGCATACTTTAGCTTCAGTAATTGCTTTTGAAGAGCAGCTACAGCGGCAGTGTGGGGAAAAACGCAAACACACTTGCAAAAAGCACTCACACACCCTAAACACACATGAAAAAAATTCCAAACGCAGCTCTTTCCTGCAGGGTCATTTGCCATGGAACGCTGCTTTAGTGGTTGGCCTGGGAGCTTCAATGACAGGGCAAATGCACTCTTCGTCCCGTGACTGACACACACACGAACACACAGAAACTGAAGTCAAGGCCCTGGAGCTCGCAGAGTGACTTCCATCCCTGCCTTCTTTTCTAGCACAAAAGAAGCAATGGAGCAACCATCCCTGCAGCTACACCCGTGTCTCTCTCAGCCTCTTCACTTGTGTTTCCCTGGAGCCCCAACCTAGCTCTCAAGCCCTCCACTGTTTCCTCTCCTTTCCCCTCTGCTCCTCTCCTTTATCTTCCTCTCTTCCCCACTCCTCCCTCCTTCTGTCCTCACTAGTTATTCACTCATCCACTTCGCTGTCCATCCCTGAGGCCCCATCCTGCTCGTCCATGTTCTCCTCTTTTCTCTTCTTCCAGAGCTGGTCCGCTCTTCTTTTCCCCTCTCTTCCCAGTCACCACATCTCAGTCCTTCTTCTTTCATTTCTGTTTGTTTTATTAGACATTGATGAGCAGCGTCTTGGATGTTCGCTAACAGCCAAACTCGAATGGTAAAGTGGGAACTAAAGTGGGTCAAAATCTAAATAAAAAAGTGGCAACAAATTGGTTCTTCATTCATTCAGGACTTGTCTTCCTCTTGTGCCTTTTTAAGTATGCTTCAATCTAACATTACTTAACCAGGAAAACTGAAAGTCTCGCTTCACCCATTGAGATCGTTTCTGCCCTCAGAGCAGCTCTGCCTCCAAGAAATGTTTGTATTACTAAAATTTCAATCTGCCTCAAGAAATCTCTTTCCCTTTGATTTTCCCTCTTCTCTTTTGCATCCACACTCCAGTAGGTCTCTGCCACTGCCATCCCTTTACTCACTCTCTACTTTTTTCTTACAGTATTTCAACTCTATACTTTCATAGCTACATTACTTTTTATTTTGCATACTTTCCCCTGCTCTTTTCCTCACCTTCCCTTTTTTCCTCTTCCCCATGACACCCTGAAGGCGAACCCTCTGTAGCCAGTCAGTCGTGCATTGAGTGCTTCCTCCTTCTCCCATGTTCCAACCCAACTTAATATGACTGTCCCTCTGTTACATCCCAATCCGTCCTCCAATGAGCCTGCAGTAATCTATCTAACACAAAGAGACACTTTCTGTCTGTGTTTGTGATGGTGATTCAGGCCACTGCATTACTTCCCCAAATGGTTCACAGTGTGTTGACATTAACCTCAAAAAGCTTTCTTTGAGTCATGTATTAAGTTATTATACTAAATGTGAATATGTCCATGAACTTGCTGAACAGCTCTCTTGCAGAACTCGGAACAATTGCTGCTGGACCTTGAGGAAACAGTAGTTGTATAACTTTATAAACTATTAGAAGCTATGTCTGTGGTAATAGCATTGAACTTGGCGCAGCTTGTGCTGCATTTTTCCTCATCACTCTCTGTTATGCCCCCTACAATAATATACAGTCTATATAAATTATATATTAAAATCTAGTACCTGACCTTTGCTGCCTGTCATCACTGTCATCCCTCTTTCTTGTCTCTCTCTACTTTTAACCTTAGAAGCAAAAAAAATGACTTCTCAGTTAGTGGGGATTGAAGTTCGGCTGCAGCTGAACATAACCTTCAATTAATTTGATAAGACAGGTGTGTATTTAGTAGGGGTGTAACAGTACGTGTATTCGTCCCAAACCATCACAGTTGGGCAGGACGTTATGGTTCAGTGCACGCAGTCATACTAAGAATGTGCTCTATGACCCAAACAATTACTGTCAAAACAGTTTAATAATCCACTTACTCCTAGAGCGCAATTTGGAACATTTTGGCAGCGCAACACTTAGCTGTAGGATGCTCATGGACGTATGCTAGCCGGGTTAGCCAGGGTAGCCTGGTTACCCTGTAGTGTTGCTGCCGTCAGATTGACAAACAAGAGACCCATAACACTGACCAAGCGCAACACTATTATTAAATTATGCTCCGTTATCTCCATAGTGAAATGATACCACATCTCCCCATCCGCCTCCCCTCTCTGTGACGGTCAGCTTTTCACTCCGCCTTTGAATGAAGCCATTCAGAACAACAATAAGAACATTTGATTTCTGACATCGTAAGAACCAGTTCTGAGAGAGAAAAATGTAGTTAAAAAGTATTAAAGTAAAAGTAGTGGTTTGGTTTAAATTAAACCCCTGGGTATCCTGATATGAGACTAGATATCGTCGTGATATGGCATAATTAAGTTTACAGTATAGTGATGTAATTTTCTGAACTTACTAGACTGTTCTAGCTGTTCTATTATTTGCCTTCACCAACTTAGTCATTATATCCACATTACTGATGATTACTTATCAAAAACTTCATTGTGTAAATATTTTGTGAAAGCACCAATAGTCATCCCTACAATATTGTCACAATATCGATATTGAGGTATTCGTCAAAAATATTGTGATTTGATTTTGTCCATATTGCCCAGCCCTACCCTTGTATTAAATAAAAAAAAATGCATAATGCAGCTTTAAAGTTGCATTGACTGTGTCACAGCTGCATCTTCTTTTTTTTATGTAGTAGCAGTAGTACCGTGGTAGTAGTTGTAGTACCTGCACTACACACAGTATTTAATCCTCATCTTTGATGCAGTCAGTAGGGGAGCTGTGCCTGTGACTGAATACACAAGATGCTTAATTACTCAAACAGGTGCTTGCCACTGAGGCAGGATTGATGCTTCAAGAGCACTCAATTAATTAAAGCCTATTATCAATAACAGGCTGTGAATCCTCCCTTAGATCTTCTCTGATTTAATTTAGCAACACACAAGGATCAACAGTGTTAATTAGAGATTTACAAGAAGGTAGGGGCATCAGAAGTAAATGTGAGCATCTGGTGTGATTAATCTATCACATACACTCTGAACGATGACTCTATAGGCTTTTATTCACTTTCTGGTCCATGTCTGAGGCTTAAATGAGCAATTCATATAACATTAACAGGTAATATATTTTATGGCTCTCTTGAGAGAGCACACATGATAGACATGACTAGACATTAGCAGGTATGAAGAAAAATTAGGTGATGGTCCTCCGTCTTAAAGCTAATTACATGTTTGCACTGACCTTGTGTGGAATGGGTTAATCTAAACTGATGTGCACACACAGGAACCCACAGCCAGGAGAGACAGACTTGCATACACACCTACATATCAACGCTTGCACGCACTTTCACAATACACACATTTTTCTAATGCGATTACCTCAGCAGACATTTATAGACCCAGTTAATCTAACAGCAGGAGCAGTACACCATTCCATATATTTGTGTTTAATTCCAATTAAACCTGGGCTGTGGACAAACTAATTTTCTAAACCAATTACCCTGGAAGGAGATAAAATACAGAATCAACCTTTGAACAGCCCTTTTCTCTGTGAAATCTCCAACCAAAATAAAACCCAGATATACAAATCTCACGGCAAGCCTAGCCACATGGCAACATGGTTGCCTTAAAGTGCTGTTGACATTTGTCAGATTTATGTGTGTGGGAAGTGCGTCTATGCCTGACAGCCTGCAGTCAGTCTTTCTAAGCGACTAAACGACTAATAGAGGTAAAGCTAAGTGCTCTGTAGGCTCCATATCAGTATGATATACTCTGGGATGGCACAGTGGTTCAGTGGATAGATTCCTGGATAGCTCATACCTCAGAGCAGTAGGGTCCTGTGTTTAAATCTTGGCAACTTATTCCCAAGCTCTCTTGAGTTTCCTCAGGGTTCTGCCCACAAAAGACATTAATCGTAAATGAAATCTACAATTACCTGTTGGTGTGAGCGCTTTAATCGTAAATGTAATTATAATTGAATAGCTTTTACTTGGATAGGTTTAGGTTTATTGCCAACACAACATATGAGTCTTTGTCAGGGATAGAACGATAAAATACAAGACTTATTTCCACCGTTGTCCCAATATATTTATGGTATATATACTATAATTATGGTATATATTAATATAATATGTGTGCGTTGCCTTGTGAGGGACAATTTACCTTCATTTAAGCTGATTACAAATAAGGAGTCAATGTAATGTAGATGTTCAAATTTCCATTGAGGAGGAAAAAGGAAAAAAGCATTTTCATGACAACTAGTCAAACTTGCTGAAGAGTATCATCGATATGATGGAAAGCCCCCGAATGGCCACTAAATGGAATGGACCTTGTGATGAGACTGTCTTGTCAACAGGCAACTATTTTCTAATGAACTGGCATGGCATACCATACAGACAATATTCAATATTTCAGTGTTACATTCAATTTTGTTATAATGTTTAAACAACCCAAAATAAAAAACTCTCTGAAAGGGATTGACACAATACTATACTGATGACTCTGAGATGATTTTACCTGGAAGGGTGTTCAAAAAACAGTTTCATGGGAAAAGTCTCTGTTTTCATTGCTGATTTAAAGACACCATAATTCTTCACTGAAGACCTTGAAACCTCACCCAAAATTCAATCTCCTAAACCATCACCACCCCTGCGGAGCCCCTTTAGCTCCAGGTCTTTGATCAGCCAAACCAAGAGCATCCTAAAGCCCTGCCTTTGACTGCCGCTGGACCCCCTTCTAGAGAAGCCGGGCCTCATGGTGCGGCTCCCCCGCTGGTGTGAACCATAGATCTGCTGGCTGGCAGATCCAGAGCTCTCGCCTCAGAGGATAAAAGTGGATATGAGTCTTGAAATGTGAGTTTCATTCGTCTTTCAAAGCAGGGCCCTATTTCCTAATTTGGACAGTGCCCTTGTAAAACGAGTCATCATGATGACAGTTGGGGGTGTGTTTGTCACCTCCCAGGTCTGTCTGCATTATCGCCAGATTCCTCAAGGTTAACTCTCTAACTGCAGCAAGACTAGTAACATGTGCACTGTTTATATTCAGATGCAGATTATATGGACAACATGGGCTGTACAGTATTCAAGCTTTTATTGAGATACAGTTGCAGTTTGGGGGAAATGCTTGCTAGTGAGGCAGCAGACTGACAGCTGTGGCAAACGTATAACAAGGGATAACATGCAAAATACAGATTGAGCATTTTACTGTTTTTTCCATAGTAGAAACAAAGTTAACACCCATCTAATGATTATCAAAGTACTGTAATGAAGATTTACCAGTCGATTTACATTCCATCCATCACCTGCAGTCGTGAGCTCTGGATGGTGACCAAAAGGTTAGAACTTCTCCTTTGTGTTGAAAGCAGCCAGTCCAGGTAGTGCGGGCATCACATCCAATGGGGAGGAGGTCCTGCGGAAGACCAAGAGCATGCTAATAGGAGTACATATCTTATGTAGCCTGGGAATACATCAGATTTCCCTAAAAGGAGCTGGAGGGCAGCCTGCTGCCACCATGGCCCACACCTGGGCAGAAAATTGATAAATTGAGTGACAAAAACACACACCAGTCACTCAGGAAAACCATTTGCATCACTCAAATCATCACCCACTGCATTCTGCTTCACTGCTCATTAAACAGTCACAGCTGTCATTACAGTAATTATGTAGAATTAGTACTTCTGCATGTAGCAGAAGTACTACAAAGAGTGTAAGGGCAATAATAAAATGGTTCTGTAGTGGACATGGCCAGCGTCCTCCTTTGCTACTATGGGTTTGTTGCCATGGGAACACATGCAAATGACAAAAAGGAAGGAACACCTTGCACTTTCTTTAAAGCACTACAGAAATACTGTACTGTATCTATTCATGCATTCCTGGTGTATGGGAGACGTGAACATAGAAATCACACACACTACACAGTATGTACTGCATACATTTGTGTGGGATAAACAGCAAGTGTGATATCTTTGTCTTTTTACTCGCATAAATATGTAAAGATATACGGTATACATTGTTGCATCAGGCTTGGGAGAGAACATATTTGCTGATTTGGCTTTTTCTTCACATGCAAATGGATTTACTATTTAGAATTTACAAGTAATGTGCTAAAGTGTAGCTGCAGAGAAGTACAAAAAGGTGTTGGGCAGGTTTTATTGGCTGTGTAAACTGAATTTTAAAAAGTGAGACACTACATTTGCTGTGTTTTGAACACTTAATAAATTAGAGTGTGAAGAATTCAGCTGATATTAGCAAATATGTCAAATACAGTATGTCATCCACTAAGTAACAAGAAATGTCAGTACAGAATGCCAAACATACAATTGAGGTAGTTTAGAAATGTTGACACCGCTACAAAATTGTGTCCACCAGAGAGCACTGACTTTGACACTGGTTTCTATATGCTGATATATTGTTTTCATATTTTTTTTAAACTATCTCAATATCAGTGTTGGCCTTAAAAATCCAGTCCCAATCCGGCTCTATTATGAAACACAGTAATTTTGAAATATCTCTGACAGGTGATATTACACATACAATTCAGACATTCACATAAAATCCACATAAATGTAGCAAACAAGAAGGGGTTTAAGACACAACCATTGTGTTTCATTCCTTGGTGTTGTAGCGAAGAGAATTTAGTGCTTACATTACTTTGGAAATAGTTTCAGTTGTAACTACCAAGGCAGCCAAGAGGGATTTGACATGAGTGAGAAATTACACAGTAAGTGAGATACTGCACTGGATTGGTCAGACATTGAGTGTTGTGGCATTTGATCTTGTATATAATACTCCTAATGTTACACTAACAACTGATGCATTACAGAAGTCTTACAGCAGGTGTAAAGACAGTGATATGTGATGACACGGGACAATGTAAAGCATACAGAAGTCCTCAAGGCTTCCAGTAACCAGATTTTGTGTTATATAAAGAGGGAAACATAAATGGACTATTATTTACAGGTCAGTATTTTTCTTTTTCAGTCAGTATTAGGACATCATGGCATGACAAAGCCGTGAATATAATCGATAAAGAAATTTATTTTCAAGTACTATTTTACACAATATGTCAATTTCCCCCTTTCACGTTGTACTGGACCTATCAGATAGCGTCTATATATGTGTTAATGTGTTGCTCTCAGTTTTAAGAACAGAACATTTACATTTTTCACATTTGTTAAAGATAAGACAAATCTAAAAGCTCTTACTGAACGTCTATGGGGACCCCCTCTCATTTTTTTACTCCTCCATTACCCTCCCCAAAGCCTCAATTACTCCAAAAGGCCAAGCTTGTCATTATGTAAGGAAATGTTAATTTCCTCTTTGAAATGGCAAATTATTGTATGAAACATTGCATTTAAAATGCCGATTTATCAAGGCCACAAGTGGAAGGGAAAGATGTAAGGAAAAGAGCAAGAGAGCAAGTGAACGCAGACCATTTAAGACATGCCAAAGAAGTCTAACCCATTTCTGCAGTGTAGATCAAATAGATTGCATTTAAGATCTGCAATGTAAGGAATTTCTAGAGGCACTCAAAATTAAAAATAGAAAAGAAAAAAAATGCTTGTGGGTGAAAGAGAAATCAAGAACTGATCACATTAGTTTGACTTCTATGCATTTTGCAGTGCTTAGTTTTCAGCCAACTTCTGGGGTCTCAAATTAGGCCAAGCCTTTTTCATAGGGGGCATCAGCGTAATCTTGTTCAATCTAGGAGTCTCGATATATGTGGTTTATCTGTAAATCAGCCTCTGTGCGACCTGTTGTTGAAGACACTATGAAGGTCTTAGAATGAGTGCCAAATACAGAAAAAATCCAATATTTTTTTAGATCTTTATCTCTGGGGAATCTCTTGGAATACTGACTCAAGCTCACAGAAAACACCCCCCTCCCCAGCATTTAAAAATCCAATACTATTGAAAATGTTTTCTCTCAAAAATGTTAGGGCCCCGGAGGTTTAGTTACCGCTCCATACAGAGAATAACCTCTTATCATCAGCCATGCTGTGCTACTGTATCTGTCTGTTCCCCCGTCTGGGAAGGGGACTGAGGAGTCCCATTACGGAGTGGGATGTGACCTACTCCACAAAGGCCCTCAGCGCCACACGTGGAGTCTCGCTTGACACAAGAAACCTATGAGAGAATAATGACCTAAGGTCTCACAGCATGAACGGACGCTCTTTGAAGACCAATGTCCAGACTGAATAATGTGAAGTCTCTAGACGATTGTTATCTTCTTTATGACTTTCTCATGAGGTCCTTTCCTTATCACCCTCTTTGAGGCTGCTCTGGCAGTTTTTCTTTACGTGAGGTTACTCCTCTTTTCTGTCAAGTCTACCCAACCACTGATTCCTCATTTGTTTGTCTGCTTTTAATCTGTCTTTGTCATTCTGTCCCAAATCCCATACAGGCCATCATTATTGGATTTGTTTTCCCACTTTACTTGCAAAATAAACTGCCTTGTCTTTAGTGATTCTCTCTCTCTCTAAGTGTGTTGTAGGTTTAACCATAAAGTATTTTTTGTGACATTCCATTCATTAGACTAGTCTTTTTCATTGTGTTTTTGAGCTTTCATACAGCTTTACCATTGGAGAAACACACACAGTATTGTCTGTCAAGTACTCTGAGATATTAAAAAAGATACGCAGTACCAGTCAAACGTTTGGACACACTTTCTCAATCTAGGTAATGTATCTACAGTGTCTTTACTGAAAATCGCTCTTTTACTGCTCTACGTTTTTGTTGACATATTTTCATGAGTCAAAATACTGTAATTAGGTAGCACTAAAAATAAATTAAAAGATCATCTAACTGAATTCTAATGAATTTAGTTAGATGTTCTAACCACTGAACCACCATGCCATCCATCTGTTGGCATGGCAACGTTGGCTGGTCCAACATTTTGGTGCAGACTAAAATAGACAACTATTGGATGGATTGCCATTAAAATCTTGTGCAGATATTCATGGCCCCCCTCTAGCAATACCATGAGGTTGGCATTTGTGGTTTTGAGTGAAATATCTCAACAAATAATAGATGGATTGATATAAAATTTGGTACATAGTTGATGATCCCCAGACTTTTCCTCTAGCACCATCATCAAGTTATAATTACATTCCCACCTGCATTCATTTTATTTTTGTGCTTAGTGCTAATTAGCAATTGTTAGCATGATAACACTCTAAATAAACATGATAAACATGGTACACATGACAATCAGCATGTTAACATTGTAATTGTGAACATGTCATTATGCTGACGTTAGCATTTAGTGTCAATGTACCTGCTCACTGATCTGCTAGCGTGACTTGAGATTCTTTATCCTTATTAACAATGGACATTATAAAAAAAACACATTTGATGACAGTTTTGATCAACAATGGTGCAGTTACTTCAAAGTTCCCTTTTCATGAGGTGTTTACATAATTTTGTGAGAGCCCAGCACATCTGTAATCATTGTCGTAAATGTTGGAAATGTGTCATCCAAGAAGGGTGTTAGGTCTAATAATTATTCTGAGCCTGTATAGTTTTCTTTATTGTATAACTGAATGGGATGTAAACCATCTGAAGCCACTATTGTTATCAATGGAATGTGACAGACAAAACATGTAACTTGGACAGAATAAAAGAATGAACCTTAATATTTGATAATTTGCCTCTATATAGTTGAGAAAATACCCTCATGCAAGCCAAAAAACTGAAACTAGAAATATTATATTTTTGTTTTGACATTTAAGAGCTTCAAATAAGCGTTAAAGCATACTAGAGTATGTGTAACATACATGACCCAATAAACAGAACAAGATTTTTATTAAAACAAGGCCAGAAAAACAATTACTTGAATAAAGTCAAACATGCATAATTAGATAATCCAATCCATACTCAAAACAAGTCAGACTAGAAATCTAAATATAAGATTATCACAAGTACTTAGAAATATAGTTTATGCAGTGCATTATTCAATAATGCACATAAACCAAAATATCATAAGAAAACAGGGGAGCATGAAAATCAGTGCAGCTGCTGACTGCAGAAAGACCAGCTGTGGCCAACTGTTCTCATCCAAAACCGTGATTGTCCTCCCTGTGGAAAACTTTCTCTAGTTGCTCTGCTGCGTAGGAAATAATGGACTTGACTTGAATGCAGCCTAACAGTGTGGATTTAGCCATGCTCTGCGTCTTACGTGTGTGTGTGTGTGTGTGTGTGTGTGTGTGTGTGTGTGTGTGTGTGTGTGTGTGTGTGTGTGTGTGTGTGTGTGTGTGTGTGTGTGTGTGTGTGTGTGTGTGTGTGTGTGTGTGTGTGTGTGTGTGTGTGTGTGTGTGTGTGTGTGTGTGTGTGTGTGTGTATGTGTACACACGCACGCACTGGTCCACATGTACAGTAGGAAAGGCCGTGCGTGAGCTCATTACAGCAGCTGATGAATAGATTTCCACTTGGGTGGAAGAGAAGGCAGTGGTGGTTTCCGCCTGAGGATGTTCCTTCCCAGAGAGCAGGTGGGACTCCAGGACGCAGCCTCTCAGAGCTCTGAACACTTCCCCAGGTAGCTGATGATGGCTTCCAACAAGGCAAACACTGTTCATCATGATACCCCCCCTGGCAAGCTGATAGAGCACTGGAACAATATTTGGAAAGCTTTATTCTGGATAGTCTTTGCTTTGTGTGTGTGTGTGTGTGTGTGTGTGTGTGTGTGTGTGTGTGTGTGTGTGTGAGGGTTTGTGTGTGAGAGACAGTGTGTGTTTGTGAATGTGTCTGTGGGCTGATGTTTTTTTCAGATTCTGTGTGTGTGTTTCCCAGAGGGCCGTTGTATGCATAGGTGTGATTTGTGTTACTGTTTGGCCAGTAGCTCATCCAAAGTGGAGAGCATGCAGCAGTAGTTTTACATTCCCCTTCTTGATGACAATTCTCAGTTTGTATGAATCCATATTTACAGTCTGATACAAAGACAAGATGTATATAACATTTACATACATTGTAGACATCCTACCTTGATCCTGCTGAAGTGCTCTACTAAGTAAAAAATAATTAACCATGTTTGTGTGTTTTTATAGGAGGTGAACCATAGTAATTTTTTACCACTCTTGTCCTTTATTGGATTGTAAAGTTAAACTACTTACCTCAGGTTATTTATAACTCATGTCAAGTTTATTTGTATAGTTGTACTTAATATCTGTATGTTTATATTTGTATTATAGAGAGTGATCAATAAACAGGGAGGCTAATATCAATTAGATAAAATTATGGACAGTAAAGTTGGGGTACATGCATGCATCCTGTGCAACGATACACAATTAAAATCCCACCCAAGAAAGGTGAACACCTCCAGTCACAATTAAAACTACAACTGTGCACTGTAAAACTTTTCACTGTAAATTTACAGTAATTAACTGGCTGCAGCTTCGCCTACAAAGTACTGTATTTTTTACAGTTTCTTACTGTATTTTAGAATTAGTGTATTACGAGAAATAAATGTGCAGTTCATTACTGTATTCTTGTAAATTTACAGCACAACACTGGTCAGTTTTGTCAGTATATTACTGCATATTTACAGTATGTAAACTATTTGAATCTACATTATGTATCCTGTATTCAATGATAATTAAAGAATGTTACTGTAATACTACTACTACTACCAATAATAATAATAATAATAATAATGATAATAATAGTAGTAATAATGAAAAAATGACAAAGGGACAGTATTCATCATGCAGTTCCTTTTCAGATATTTATTATTAAAAAAAACGTTACCAGTGTGGGAGAAAGCTCAGTTGCATGCTTATAGTTTATCATTTATTTTTGTTAATCATTTGTTAATTATATATATATTCATTTAATTAGATGTACTTTCAGAATATGCTTGGCCACTGTACATGTCAGCCATTTTTTAGTGTAAATGTGTTGTGACCATCATATGATTCAGGTGGACTGTGGTCCTTTGTCGAATGGATATATGACATGTATGTGTGTTAACACAATGGCCTTTGTTGATTTGAATAGAGCCCAGAATCTTGTGATGTGTTGTCATAGCAATATGATTAAATAAACCTACAGGGTTTACTCATTGGATGATGTGCTTGACCATTGGATAAGAGCTTCTTTTGTCCAGTTTCTTATAAAAACCACACCATATTGTACAATATTCTTATTTTTACAACAACCTGCGAGTGTTGATGTGTTTTGTTTAAGTTTCAAAAGAGTTTAAGGCAGTTTTCCACATCTTTAACACCAGTGCAACACAAGCAAAACTAGACCTCAATAAACCTTAACTCCCTGCCTGTTTTCTTTTCTTTGTTTCGTTCTTTGGAAAGATTGACAATTTTTAATTTGAATAACATACAACATTTGGTAATTCACTGTGACGATTTTGTTTTTGTTAGAAAGGAACATCAAACTAACTGTTTTTAATTAGCCTTCTGCAGAACAGCAGCAGTCTAGTTTGCATGAGTGTATTACAGTAAAGTGAACACAAAACAATTATGCAACTGTTTTTCTGAACATAAAATTTGAGTTCCAACCGTTTGAGTAAGAAAAGACACTGGGGTTTTAGTCACTGAGTGAGTGAGTAATTAAGTGAATGCGTGTTTGAATGAGTGGCTGAGTGAGATAGTGGGTGGTTGTGTGTGTGTGTGTGTGTGTGTGTGTGTATAACAACAAATATATTCTCCTTTCAGATGACATCAATCTATGAATGTGACATCAAGCAAGAGCATGTTTAGTACAAAGTAGTGGTGAAGAATATTGAACCATATGATTGTCACATTTCACTAAGTAGGTAAGTTTCAATTAACACCAATTATCAAGTGAAAAAGAAGAATGTGATGGAAAGGATATAGTATCAGCCATAACGACATTAGCAGAGGCAGCAGTAATGTTTGTAGTTGCTGTTCTTGTGTCAGAGGCACCAGTGGTTATCACTAGGTTATTGGACAATGGCGATGTGTGAAGAAAAGTCAATCAAGTCAAGCTGTGTGGTACAGTATGTGTGAAATAGCTCCTACCTCTGAATGAGGTCCAGTGTGCACGCTGCATCATGTTGATACTCAAGGTTGAACATTTTAGAAGGAGAAGACTTCAGAAAGCCCAAGCACAAAGAACGTCCCTTCACACAGCACCTGCCTTTCTATGCTCATCATTCATCGCTGGTTTGTCTGTGTCAAAAAAAAGTCAGACAAAAATCAAAAGTCTTGTATGGCTCTTTTTGCCAATGTGGAAAACACAAAGCACTATGTTAGACTTCCTACCTCTCTACATTAGTCAGTATAGTTAAATTATCTTCCAGCAAAAGCAACAGTGTTGTTTTAATATTAATATAAACTGTGACGAAATGCTGATTTTAGCTAGCTAGGACATTGCAAATATGAAGCTTTTCAACAGCTTTGTTATAACACTTTAAATACAATTTACAGTGTATATAGAGAGGTAATTACACAATGTATTTATTTGTAATTATTGAATGGCTATTATTGTTTGATTACATGAAAATGTTGGATTATAACTTGAATATAAAACAGTGGTTATTTTGTTAGCAATCAACACCTACAGAATCAACCAATAAAACAGTCTCCATTTTAGCCAATCCCATTGTTGCAAATGCCCACACACCACATCATATCACATGAATCCCATATCAAGTCAAGATCAGGGGTTGAATTGTGTAAATCTGTGCTCATTTCTTGCATCCCTGGGTGTAGGATGTTTAATCTTAAATTGTATACCAGAATTTGCTAAAAAATTTTAATAGACAATACAAACTAACTTTGATAAAATTAAAATATAACAATTGAAATTATGAATTACAAATTCAGATTTACCAAATTGAAAACCAGCTTGGACCAATATCTGCCTAATAATTTGCCTGCCAGACAGTATCTGATACGGGAAAGTCTCGGCGAAACCATCATCCATCAAGGGTCTGTTGTCTTGTTTTTCACGGCGGTTACTTTTCCATCTTCACACTCTCACTGAACAATAATTTTATGTTAGTGTTGGCACAGGAGCTGACTCTCAGCATGAGGGAATTGCTTGAGGTCACACAGTAACACGTCTATCAGAACAAGTTGCTGATTTCAATATTCAATCATTATGTTTCTTAACAATAAAAATAAAGTTGAAAATCTGCCGGACAGATTTTTTTCCAGTTTTACAATACAGTTTTACTTAAATTTCAAGAACAATTATTGTAATTTTTTTTAATGTCGAGGTCAGTCCATTTGTGTTTTTTTTTTTGTTTTTTTTAGGTGTTATTTATTCAGAAAAAGTAAGATAGCAGGGAGGGAATAGGATAAAGCTGTGGGAGGATTAAATCTCAGGTCAGCAGGGACACATATTTTTACCAGAGAAGGGCTCTTAACCACCTGAATCTCACTGGGTATCGCATCAAAAATGACTTGTTCCAATGGACAATTTTGAAGGATGCTGTTGTCTTATTATTCCTCCCAGTCCCTTCCCCACCTCAACTCTGTGTTTTCCATGAACAAAGAACAGCGGTGGTGTTATAAGATAGCAGCTGGCTCTCCACATGATGAAAACACTGAGACTTGGCTTTGATGTTCTAAGCCTTCGTTTCTGTGCGGTTCAGGTATGTGTAGGCGTGTTTGTGTGTTCACTAGCTATTAAAACCACCTTGTCCTGTTTCATTGGTATTGTCACTGTTTTTCCTGATCACATTCTTGTTTATTAATGTAATTACTGTTTTATATTAGAGACATTTCCTTTACAGTTGATTATGCACTTATCTTCTTTTCAGAGTATAGCCAATGTGACATTTGAAATAATGACTTTTAAAGAAAGTCATTATGCAGTTACACAGTAATTGTATTGGTATAATGTTACTTTTAGAGTGATATTTTAAAAGTGAAGCTACTTTGGACAATGTATTATTTTACTCATCTTATGTTGGCTGAATTCAAAGATCGATGTCAGCTGCTCAATTCACTTTGTCTTCTTCAGAGTATGTATATTTCTTTGTCCCAATTGCAGAGAAAGACACATGAGCAAACTGCCACATTGGCAAGACTCTGATTCCAAACCTGTAACCTTAACCCAGCATTATGTAGGCGCTCTTTGCTGTAATGGCAGAAACAAAAACAAAAAAAAAAACCCTGAATCTCAGCATCAGTTGAATGTGCTTCGAATTTATTAGTCTTGACTACCCTCAGGTTATGTTGTAATGCAAGGCTTTTCAGCTATTGCACTGTGGAATTGTTTCCTGTAGTTGGTCCAGATTGCAGTTTTCTGTGTCTCAATACAGTCATTTGGTGTCATCCCAGTTCCAATGGGATTGTTTTCACCTGCCTAAATGAACCAAAAAAAAGGATTAACATTCTAGAGTTCAAATTGACACATCAGATGTGCCCTTTAAGTCAGTCTGTAAAAGTAAATAGCTTTGCTTGCTAATGGTTATGGGTAATGTGTTTCCACTTTCTAATTTTAGTTCTGTCACCACTGGCAGCTTAGCTCTCCCATCAGTGCAAAGGCCTGCTGTCACGCCACCCAGTCCCCAGCGGTGAAATGACCTTCCAACTCCAGTAAAACTGCAGCGTCATGCCCCAACCTCCACTGTAGGCTGAAAACTTTTCAAAAAGCAGCTCATATCACCACAATACCCAAGCTACATCATATCTCCTCTCCCCTCTAAATCTTAATTGCTTGTTGCTTGCTTGGTTGTTGGGGGATTTTTTTTTTCAGCATTTTTTGCTTCTTTATTAATTCAGCATTTTGTGGTCACGTGAGTTAAACCAATTTACTAAGGCTGATGTCTTATTAATGGTTGTTTGTAAGTTGGTGAACTAGTGACATTTTTCTGCTGTTGCTTTTGTTGTTAGCTGCACTAATTAGAGATCTTGTCTTAATATGTAAAACATAAAAAATTTGCAAACTCCAAACTAATATTTAAGGTACATGGACCTCCTGTTAAAACACTGTTAAAGCACATTAACTACAAAGTGAAATAATAAAGATGTGTTACTTTTCAATCTTTCAGTTGAAGTACTGTATAATCTCTTTCTGGAAGTTACTTCCCTAATCAATTATGACTGTGACCATGAGTGGACACTGATTATGTTCTACATAATCGGCTGTTTAAGAAAAGCATTAACCTGTCAAAGAAATTATTCCAAAATACTTTATGTAGGAGTCAGGACCCTCTCTCATTATTCCAGCCATTTATTTTGCGTTACCGCTATCTGTATGTTCCTTCTGGGCCAAAAGGTACCTCTTTTCCTAATAGCTGACAATCTTGAGCCTGAATTGTGAATGGAAAGAGAGCTTGGAAGAACCGTTTGATGACATTTAGTATTAATGTTTCCTTGGAAGATGTTAGATCTGCGATTCTCAGGCAGATCAATCTGCATATATTCATGGCAATTATATGGTAATTTAAGAGGGAAGCCTTGCATTCATGAATACTGCTCATCAATCACAATGCCACATTTAAAATTCTGATTCTTGCACTGTAGAAGAACATGTAATGCAGATGGCCTACTTAAAAAGTGCATGGCTGTCCACACAAGCACGGATTAAACTGGTATGGGAGGTATACAGAGTTTACTCATATAAAGACACGTTTACTTTTTTCCATCTTGTGATGATTTAGTCAACAATTTTAATAATAAGTTGAAGACTACCATTGACTCTATAGCACCAGCCAAATTTAAGAAGATTAAATCTAAACAGAAAACACCATGGAGAACTGGGGATATTATTAAAAACGACATCAATGGAGAAAAACTAAGCTGCAAGTCCATTGTGACATTTTTGAAGAACAACTCACTATCTCCAACAAAACTGATTTCAAAAAATCATAATCCCAGAATGCTTTTCTCAACTATTGGCAGCCTCATAAATCTTTCTCTCACTTTCATCACCTCAACATCAAAATATGAAGAGTTTGCAGCATTTTTCAGAGACAAGATAACAAAAATCGGGTTGGATTTAAACCATGTTACACAGAATGTGCGTGAGCCCCTGTCTTTGGAAATTTTCTCTCTGCCTAAGACTGCTATGAATGATTTCATACAGCGCTACTTAAAGTTGTAAATGAGCCGAGGATGAACATGGATGACAAGAAACTCTTAATATTAGTACTTTTAGACTTAACCGCTGCTTTTGATACAGTCAATCATGACATCCTTGTTAACAGACTACAGAAGTGTGTTGGCCTCTCTGGCTCAGTTTTAGATTGATTTAGGACTTATCTGTCTGGCAGAGACTAGGTGATGACTCCTCAGCTAACACTAGCATAACATGTGGTGTTCCTCAAGGCACCATTCTTGGACCTGTGTTGTTCAGTCTCCATATGCTGCCACTGGGAAATATCATCAGAGAACACGGAATTAATTTTCATAGCTATGGTGATGATAGACAACTGTACATTTCTTTATCAACCAATGAAATCAGCCCTGTTGATAAACTGGTTCAGTGCATTGATCATATTAACTTGTGGATGTCACATAATTTCTTACAATTGAACAAAGATAAGACAGAGGTTTTAATAATTGAAGCAATGGTCCAGAGAGAGATACTGTGCTTAACTTAAAATCCCTGGCACAAAACACCCCTAGCAAAAAATCTTGGTGTGCTTCTAGACCCTGATTTGAATTTGGAATCTCACATCAGTAATCTCACTAAAACAGCCTTTTATCTCCTTAGAAATATTGCTAAAGTACAACTATTTCTCTCCCAGGCAGATACTGAGAGACTTAGGCATGCTTTTATTATTACAGATCATTCAGAATGCAGCCGCACATGTACTGACCAAGACCATGTCCTAAAGGCCCTTCATGTCAGTTTTAGAATAGATTTTAAGATCCTCTTAGTGGTGTTCAAATCACTCAATGGACTAGCGCTTGAATACTTGTCAGACATGCTTTAAATGTATGCTCCCTCCAGATCACTCAGTTCCTCTGGCACTGGCCTTTTAGTTGTTCCACGGCTGAGGACAAAGAACTACGGGGAGGTGGCATTTAGTGTCTGTGGTCTTCGCCTCTGGAACAGCCTGACAGAGGAGCTGAGAGAATCACAATCTGTACACACTTTTAAAGGAAATCTGAGAAACCTTTTTTAGTTAGCATTCTCTTAATCCATTAATCCATTTTATTTTAATCTACCCTCTTCTACTGTGCTACACAGGTCTCTCTGTTGTACTGTGACTCTTATTTCCTATATTATCATTTCCTTATATTACCATTTTCACTGTATTGTTGTATTTTCATTGTATTGTTGTATTGTTCCTGTTTATTTTAATTGTATTATTAAGCGCCTTGTATTGCAATTTTTCACAAAAGGGGCTATATATAAAAAAAAGTTTGATTTGATATGATTTTTGGAACTTAAACTCATCACTCGTACTTCTTGTTCTGTCTTTTCTATCACGATTCAGATGTTTAACACAGCGGGCATATTAAATGTCTTTGTTTGGATCCCTGACTTCCTCTCAACATAGGAGAGACCTAATTGGCCACTTGTTGTACTTGTGCCATTTTCTGTGGAGAGTAGATACCATTTCAGAAGTCCTTGCAACCTTTCAAAAGCTGGCAATGGTTTATGGTGTATAGATCAGGAGAAACTGAAATAAAAAGCAATAGATCCAGGCATATATAAATTTTTCAAATTACTGATTTGATTTCAAAGCACAGAAATGCCATTGTCCTTGTCTTTACTCCATCTTGGAAGGAAATAAAGGACAGTACAAAAACTAAACAAGCACTCAATTGAGGAAATGGGAACAGTGGTCCATGGTATATTGTTTTTGCTCACATACAATGTAAATTACCCACAATGAAGTTTTATTGCAAACACAGTTTCTCATTTCCTCACTTTTGAGGCAATGTTGCCTTTTATCATATAGCATATTGCATTTTAAAACCTGACATTAAAAAGGCCAAATCTTCCAAAAACATGTTGTGTTCCATAAAGACAGTCTGAGATAGAGAAAAACTAATTTCATTTCACCTCATTATTCAGTCAGACATTGTGTTCACGTCAGCTGGTTTCTGCAGAAGCAGTTTCTAGGAGCAGTTAATGTTTTTTCACTAGGATCAAAGAAAATAGTTCTTATTAATGTTGATTTATAACCGTCTGTACAGTAGAGTCAATCTCATACATACTTGTCACCATATTTTTTGACAATTTTTCTCTCACCATTTTTATAGCTTTGGCACAGGAAGATGATTCTTTTCACCATTCTTACACCTGCTTACAAAGCTTGGTTGTTTTTCCAGCTGGCCAATGAGCACAACACCAGACCTATTTGAATTGCTAAATAAAAAGAAAAAATGCAATTTATCCCCTTTGCAAAACAGTTTATAGATGATGTCACTCTTTATCAATGGTACACCGACAACATAGTTTAGTAGTGTGAGATTTGTTATTGTAGGATGAGTGATATATTCAGGCTTCCACAGTCACACTGTATGTTTGAGCCCAGAACACAGACGGCCACTAAACATGACGATGGACTCCTTGAAGAAAGAGCAAACAATTAACCCAAGATTGATGTCAGTTTCCCCAACAAAGTGGGATTGAAACTGTTTACCTGGGCTGTAAATTAGATTTTGGGCATGACAACTGGCAGCACTTAGAATGGATCACCAGGTGCCCAGACATCTGTGTGATTCCCTTAAGGGTTAGATCAGTGTGCATGAATGTGTCTGTGTTAGTGTATTTGCATGCATGGTGCGCACGCATAAAAATTTGTGTTTGTGTGTGTGTTCGTGCACAGGGATGCATACGTGAGTGACTTGCATTATTTACAAGAAGCCACTGAGAATGGTTCTGGCAGCAGCCTCAGTACTAAAGCACACAGATGGAATTTTGGGAAGGGGCAACAGAATGAAGAAAATAGCAGAGGGAGGGAGCAGGGTAGGAAGGAGTCAAGAAGAGAGGCGTAGGAAGGAACGCAGCAGGAGAATACCACACATAGAAACAGTGACAAAGTCGAAGTGTGTCTCATCCTGATTAAATCATGAAGTGGCTGCAGTAGCAGCAGCAGTCGCAGGCATATGCCCAATCACGCATGAGCACTGCAGTACTCTGAGGAGAAAGAAATCACACACTTCAGCAATGGAAATTAGAGGTGGGAGGGAGACAGATAAATAGAGAGATGCTGTGAAAAAAATGTGTGTGTTTTCAAAGGTCTGATTTCTATCATCTTCAGTCTCTCGTCTGTTAAAGTGGCACTCAATCAAAAGCAAACAAACAAAAGCTGATTTAATATGTATCTAATCTCAAACAAGTCCCAAAAACTGTAAACACAGTTACACATTTCCATTTTGACTACACATGTATTAAAAGTCATTTCATTTTGTTGCATTTTGTCCTCATTGGTGTCATTGGAGGAGAACTGAACTTTTTGTTGTGGTAATTAAATCTTGGTGTAGTTTAAAAGATTGTGTACCTATTATATTATTCAGAGGGGCACTGAATTATGTTTCTGATAAATTGTCTCAACACAGTGAATATGGCTTTTTATTCAAACATTTCTGCCATACAAACAAATTGGTTTGGCAGAAATTGATATTGAAACAAAGAATATGGAGGATGCACTGCATCCGTAAAAGTTTGCATCTCTGGTCTGTGTTGCCTTTTGAACATGGACAATTTTTCTTTTTAACTTTTATTTATCATTTCACTCCCCCTAGGGAAGTGCTCAGTAAAATCTCAGTCGAATACACTGGACGGGTCCAGTGGACTTTGTGGGTGGATAGGCGCCTTGCACAAGGACACCTTGACAGCACTGGCTGAAAAAAGGTGGGGGGTTGTTGTATTGCTCATTATGTCCTGCAACCAACCAATTTTTCCTGTTCTGTCCAGGCACTTTAAACTGAAAAACCTTCTCATCACAATGTTCTTTCTCATTTGCTTTTTTGTCTAAAGTTTCCCAGTCAAGTTGTGGATTTGATCCATCAGCTTTGTTTCTTTAACCTTTAATTCTCCTGCTACTTTGGGCCAACATTAACCAGTCTATTGGCCAAGACACATGCCACATAACTGCACTGTCCACGGTTCAATTCCGACGGAGGACCTTTGTCGCATTTCGTTCCCCATTTCTCTCTCCCTTTGTTTTTTTTGGGCTCCACACCACTAATGCTGCTTATCATCATAGCAATACATCATAGGATACCCACTTATAACGCACATTAGCAAGACATATGTTTACCCTCCCTCTGGTAATGGGGAAGGTGCTGTAATTTTTGTGAGTTGCTGAATATTGCAACAGGTGTTTAAAGGTCTAGTCCTTGATCCTGTTGTAAACAAACTGTCCTTGGTGCATTCAAGGACACTATTGAATCAGGGACTTGACTGTTTTGCAGAACAGCAAACTATGTTATAGTGCGTTTTTGTGATTCCTCAGTTGTCAATTTACATTCAGTGTGTCCTTGAATGCATCAACAGTGCGTTTTCAAAATCCTCTACTTGCAGCAGCATTACTTGACAATTATTATGTAAATTTGAGAAAAAAATAAAGGCAACACAATAAAGTCATACATTTCATACAACACTGTACTGCAATGAACTGAAACTAATGGCTGCCTGGAAGGTAGAAAATCAATCTAACAACTAATGGCATACTTTGAAAAATGGAGGTAATGTGAAACACGTTATTTGTTTTCAGTGGGCTAAAACACAGGTGTAGACCTTTAAATGGATTGATGGACCGCATTTATATAACGCTTTTCTAGCCTACCGACCATTTAAAGCACTTTACCACGCATGCCAACATTCACCCATTCACACACACATTCATACACTGATGGCAGAGGCTGCCATGCAAGGTGCCAACCTGCTCATCAGGGCTTTAAGGCTTTATAAAACTAAAATGAGGGGTAGGACAGTGCTGACAATGACTTTTAAATGTGTTTTGATAGTAGAAAGAATTTGGTTTAGTTACAGTTTTAATGTCAGTACACTTTGGAGTGTGAAGAGAAGGAAAAGTTTGTTTGAGGTTAAAGTGGATTAAAGCAAAAGTACACTGAAGACCATTTGATGCAACTTCTTGTCGGCATTACATGTCAGTGTTGGTCCAGCTGGACGATGCAGATTGATGCCATAACAACATCTGCTAATCTTATTTTTTCTATGGTTTTAAAGTACAGTATTAAACAGTAAATGTAAACGGAGTGAGATCAATCAACTTCTCTAATTCTGTTACAAATTAGGTTCAACCAGTATGAGTTTGAAGAGTGTATATAGAATTTCTTTTTAGATCAAAGCTGCCAATATTTTACAGAATCAAAGCCTTCTCCAAACATTTTCTTCATGTCAGGTCAGACAAGACAAGCCCCTCAAAGTGCATTTAAACTATCATGGAGCACTGAAACTGCCCAGAAACCTGCCCAGAAATTATCTGGTACTGCAGGTTTTACAGACTGCTACAGCAGAAGCAATTGATAAAGTGGATAAATCAGCCATGATAGTGGTGGCCAACAACGCAGACTGGTTGACATGCAAATCTTGACCTGTTACAGTCCTCAAACATTGGTCCCATCTGTTTTCTAAGGAGCTTTTGTCTACCCACTTTATACAAAACAAAGCATTTTTTGTCCTATTGGACTGAATTCAGGAAACACAGTAGGCTCATTTTGAACTCCTGTAATTTAGCATGAAAGATCTTGAGAAGAATTGTAGTATTGATTAACTCAGAATTGCCACAGCATTGTTGCACTGAACTTTGAACCAGAGATTACGGTACTTGTCTTTTTTGCCATATAGTACAGTGACACTGGTTTCTTTTATTTTTCCATGAAGCTTGCCACTCTCAATCCTCGTCATCCTAGCCATGATGGCTCTTTCTACGCCTGCTAAGAGCCAATTCTACTTGTAGTCATTCCTAACAAAAAAACAAAATAATGTGCAGAAATAGAAAAGAGTGTGCAGAAGTAAATGTAAAATGTGTGACGACGGCTTGGTGGAGGCTTAATAACTGTTGTATCAGTTGGTGATAGAGAGTAGGAATGATAATATGCAATGTACTTCCGCCTTCCACCCCAGAGACAACGGCTGGTAATCTGATATTTATTAACATGAAAATGTTACGGACAGTTTAAGAGGTCTCTTTTGTACATTAATCTCACATGGTCAGCTATTGTTGGACTGTGAGTTGTCCTGATCTAACCTTCCACGTAACCCTCTGAAACACCTGTTTCCTGACACTGACAATATTGCCTCCTCTTGATCTCAGCCCTGGCAGTGTGTGTCTGTGTGTTAGACAACTGTGTCTGTCATTTCTAATGAGCTTAGACCACGTACAGTACATCTTCAACAGAGCTGTTACTGTACTTTCCTTTAGCTACCACTGCTAGCACATCCACTCATTTAGTGGGTTGAGAAGCTTCTCAGCAGGCTGCTAAATTGATATGCAGCTAAATTACACATTTGACTTCACATCTCATGTAAAATATGGTTCAGGAGGCAGAGTACTACCAATTAGGTTTTAACTGGTGTCAGCAACATTTTTAGTGAACTTGAGCAATAAGATTTTCCCACTTTGTTGAACTCAACAACTTTTTTCTCACTTCCTTTGCCTCATCTAACAATTATTTTGCTCTGATCTTAAAATATTAAGTCTGTCCAACTGTGAACTTCACTTATTTGATTTGCCTAGCATAGTAAAATACCTGATACTCATCTGCTAAGGCATTTTAAATCTGATGGAAGCAAATGAAAGAGTTTTCCTAACCTCACACATCAATGTAATTAAACAAAGATACAGACTGAGAGAAATGTGGTCTAGGTTTATTCAACTGAGTGCAAGAATAAATTAATAACATTTATTTTTAAGCAGGAATATCATAAATACTGAGCTGAAATACTGTAAGTCGACTTTTCATTTTTATTGAAACCTGCAAGTAAAGTTTTTCTGATTAAGACCAATTTCATTAGAGCTGGTGAGAACACCCAAGTATCAACAGTGAGTGTTGGATTAACATAATCTATAAATGTCTGTCTGTGTAGGATACAGTGGAAATTAGATCAAATTTGTCTCAGAGTTTTAATGTAATTTGAGGTACTTAATTAAAGCAATATAAAGATGGATGCTGCTGAGAAAGAAACACTGACACATTCTGTGCATTTCTTTTAATTAGAAGGAATCACAATGTAGCAAGTATAGAAGTGTGGAAGTGTATGAACAAGACAAAATGACTGACAGAAAGCCCCGCTGTGATAAATAATTTGTGATAATGAAGGTGTTAGGAGTCGGTTGCTTGTTCTTACTGTCATTCATTTGCTGCCTTGTTTTTTAATTTTGTGGTATCACTGTATTTACAAATTATGTCTTTATGCCGTGTAACATGGATGTGATGTTAATAAACTAATACATTTAATTGGAAATTCCAATATCAATATTGCCAAATCTTAAAGTGCAAAGCTGTAAAATAGCAGATAATTCTGGTCTTATTGAGGCTTTAGAACAGATAATTATTCATATGTACTTCTGTCTTCCACCCATAGAGACGATGGCAGTTAATATTCTGTTTGGGATAGTAATTGCTCAGATTTTCTTTCTTCATTATTCATTAATTGCTCCCTGTCGATTCATTATTCCAGATGATGAAAAAACTCCAGAGACACAAGAGTTTGCTGTAAATGCACATCATGCCTCCATATACCGAAACCAAAGCAGCTTCTAAAACAAAGACGGCTCCCTGCTGCTGCAGTGTTGAGCTACTGTAAGTGCCAGGAATACCACCAACTATGTTTAATGAGACCTCTTTTCATAGTTTCGTAGTTTATTTCTGCCTGTAGTCATACTGTAGGTTCAGAGAGAGTTGAATTTATGGTATAAATACACTTAGTGTGTCTGGTGGTATAATATTCCAAAATAAACACTGTATCCCTGAACTCCTGAATGCAGTAATAGAGGAACTACCCAGATCCTTTACTTAAGGATGAATACCACAATGTAAAATGAAATGTTATGACTATAACTTCTGGTCCCTGAAGGAGAGAAATGAGGTACCACAAATATAGTATGGGATATAATGCCCCTGCATGACCTGACTGAAGGAAGACACGTCTATTAAGGCAGATGATCTGTGGTGACGAATGTGAGGCCCCACCTGCACATAGTATATATACCATCACCACAGTCATCCTTCAGTGCGATAGCTACTCTTCACTGGGCCCTGCTGTGCAGCTGGGCAACCTAGTGTTGTAGCTCATTCCTCTCCTTCGGGGAAGAGAAGTTATAGTCATAGTCCTTTTCAGTCGATTCACTTGGTACAACACATATAGTATGGGACATGTATTCAGGCCCTGCAGAGCAGCCACCGAACTGGAGTCAAACCTCCAGCACTCTCCTGAAGGAATCTCAAAACATCCACAATAGAGCACTGAAATGGGAGTACATTTCGGTCCTGACACCACCGCTCGAACGCCCGCCATTTATAGGCATATAGGCCTCTAGGAGATGATGCCCTTAATCTTTGGATCGTCACCACCATACTGGGTGCAGACCCTTAGATATTAAATTGAACGTCTCAACAGGTAAGCATGCAGCCACCCAAGTTCTGGGTGCAGATGAATCACCTCTCCTCCTGCTTGGGAGAGGAGGTCCCTGTGGCCTCGCCGCCAGCAGACTAATGATCTCAGCATACCACGACTTTGCCAGCCACCGAGGGGCCACCAAGATCAGGGACAGACCCTGCTGGCACACCCTCTCCAGAACAGGCAATATCATTTCCACTGGGGGAATACAGGACCATGTTGGACCAGGACCATGAGTGCAATTTTCGGACTGGACAGAACATGGAAACGGCCTTTTGGGCGGCAACAGATGAGGGGCATCCATGTCTCCCTGCTGTTGGAGCCCTTCTCCAATCAATTCCAGAGCTAGGAGGAGTGTGTTTTCTTCCTCCTAGCCACTTTTTTTTTCAATTAAAACATTCAGTTTGCTTACCAGGCTACAGATGAAGCAGCTCTTCTGCCTGTGCTGCTGCTGGTGTATTTAGGTTCATTGGCATCGGCGTATATACAGTTCAGCATCACGCCTTCTAAAGTCCTGTACTGTGTCCTCATTTATTTCCAAGAGACATCCATGATGCGTGGCAACGTTATGCAACGCACAACCCTACCATAAAGAATGCTCCAACCTTCTGAAGGCTGTATTGTATTCCACCAGACTTATCAAAACATCTGAAGCATATTTTCAGCACGCCAAACATTCTTTCTATTACACTTCGTGTTTTCGTGTGTTTGCTGGGTCTTGACAGACATCCTCAACCTGACAGGTCTGTTTAAATACCTACGTGTATTGCCACGATTGGTCAAATAATTAGACAATTTCATCCGTCATTACTGTGATTAGCTAATTCTGATAAATACTATGACTAACCATTATGACGTATTTTTTAAAATATGTTGATGTTCACAATAATAATCTTTCACATTGTAACCCTTTTATTTGTAATCTTTTGCATGTTTGTGCACTGCTGCACATCTGTGTGTGTGTAAGAAGCGGAGTGTACGCATGTTGTGCACCCACCTATGTAGGTGCATATTACTATCTTGATAATGTGCCCTTAAAATAACAGTGAAATACTGCGCCATTGACTTCAGACTAAATTTTTGTCGGTCAATCGCACAATTGCTTTCTGCTGCCTCAAGATAACAATGTGCCAACAATGCGCCCGACCACACTTCATTTTAAGACCAACACGCCCATGGGCGCTCAGAGGGGTGCAAGTGCATTTGCTATTTAAACAACGTGGGCACTGGACGAGAAATAAACTGTCTTAAACTAGCAAAGATAATTGTGTTGCGCTTGGCGCCGCTTTGCACCGCATTGCACCGCATTGCACCGGGTGTAACATAAGGCCCTTAGTGTTAAAGGTTTATTCCACCCAAATACTGCTTTCTGCATTTTCAGCAATGCTTTGCAACTCTCAGCTTTTAGGCCAATACCTGTTCTGTTCAAAAGTGTTCATCTGTGTGACATTAATACAAAGCATTTCTTCTTACAGCCTTTTTAGGCAATTTATTTCAACTTCCAGCTTTGACAGTATTGAAGTTTAGCTTCCAGGTTTTCTAGCAATGTATTTCAACTCTTAGCTTCTTTAAGTAATGCAGTTCAGCTTCCAATTCTGCCAGTTTTACATTTTTCAGCCTCCAGGTTTTTCAGCAGTTCAGTGCAATGGATTTGAGCCTTCAGCCTTTTCAAGCAAAATTCATTCAGATTTCTGCATTATCAGCAATGGTTTACAATTTATTTCAGTGGTCAGCAGTCAAGCCCTTTTTCTGCAGGACATGCATTTTCTAGTTCCAGTCTGCTATGAGCAGTGACTCGCAATAGTAGCAGTAGTAGTAGTAGTAGTAGTAGTAGTGGTCAATTGAAGCAATAAATTCCTCAGTGTGTGCTATATTGACAGAGAAAGCTGACATTTCTCACTTGTCCTACTTGCACAGCCATTATTGCAGTGCCTACATGTACCAGGATGCATTGCGTGCATCCTCTCCATTGAGATACTAATGTTGTGTTTACTGACGCAGCCGGCGAGTGCAGTAAAATACAAGTACTTTACTAAGGCTTTTCCTTTGCAAAACGTGTTTCCTTATTCGTACCGGTGTACCAAATATCATAACACAAACGGCACGCTGGAGTTGTGGAACAATGCACACTTACCGAGAGTTGCAGTTTTGGACGATGGCGGGACTGGCAAAGCATAATGAGGCACATATGGTAGGTTACTATCAATACTCATGCCGAACTTGTTTGGATGTACAGGACAATCAATCATAGGACATGGAGCCACTGTTTAATTCGGCACCCATTTTGTAGGTAAATGTGGACTTACTTCAGTAGAGATGTATCTTAAATGACTAGTTAACAAGCGATCCATCACCAAGCATTGTTATATGCAGTTTGGCGTTACTCACTTCTCTGCTAAAGATTCCTTTGTGGCTTCATTTTGGCCATCACCCTTTCCGTCACCCTTGCACCCTTGAGCAAAAGCTTCTTATGTCTTGCTTTTTGGTGAAGTACTGCCCGGCAAATGATGTCCCTCTGCCTGGGAACCTCCTATCCAAACAGCCGGTGCTGAAGCACCAGCGAGGGGCTAGATGTACATGTTAGCAGCTGCATGAGCAGCAGTGGTCATAGTCACTGTTCGGTGCTCTATATTCAGAGTTATATAATAAAAAACAAAGTCAAGCTTGCCAAAGCACCACAAAGTTTGTTGAACCACAGAGTTCTGTCTCTCCATTCTTTTTGACCGTCCATCCTCAATGATCACCAGGTCGATGCTGCAAAGCTCCCCCTGCTGCAGTGCGTCTCTTCGGTAGTATCTGTACGTAGCTCCAGTGGTCACTTTCTCTTCTTACTCTGCTTTGTCTGACTTCACAGCACTATTTTCTGCCTCATCAATTGTAACAGTACCGCTACATCTCTGCTCTGACATTATATTGTAAAGCTAGTGGTTTTTTGTGTTAGATTCTGCTCTTCTGGATGAATCACAGAGAAATTTAGCAGCTTAGCTTAGCTGCGGCTGTAACGTCGCCCCAGTCCTCCTCCACAATCCACACTCTGTAACTGTCTGATTCCACAGTGCGATATTCAGCTACATATCATGAAACTAGTTTTCTTCCAGATATTTTAAAGTATTTAGTAGTATGATATTTTAGTGTCTGCTTTTCCCTATCGCTGGTGTAACATGGTAGACTGGAGTGTTTTGGAAGACCCACATTTCACACTGTCCTTGAAGGCACCATATACAGAAACCAGAGACCTAGTTCTTCCGAGAACCAATGACGTCACTGGTTCCCAGAAGAACAACAGATTTTAAAGCTGCACCCCAGAGACACAGAGAATATTAAAAAAAAACTGTTGTTGTTGTTCACACTATACACACACTATATCCCTAATTCGGATAGGAAGGTTGAAAATCTGCAAAGTGGTCCTTTAACCCACTCTGTATTTGTGTCTCTCACTTTTCTTTATCTCAAATATCTTATCATGTATTCTGTCAAGAGTAACAGAAAAAAAGAAAAGACTTCACTGGACTGGGGTAGAAATCCATGGCATGCCATAAAATAAATCAACACATCAAAGTTCAGAGACAGCTTGTCTTAGATTTGCGTGTAGTGAGTGACAGTCTGGCATGAGGGGAGGGATATGGAGGCTTGGCCCGGAATCCTGGGGGGCCAGAAAGCCAATGGGTATTTAAATGGCTGTACATCCCAGGCTTTGAAACATGTCATTCCAGTTGACAAGCTGCCGACTGAAGGACTGGCTCCCACTGTTATGAAATTATGTCAGAAAGCCCTTCATCCCTGATATACTGTTATACTGTATGAATTCATGAAAAATACATGTAGGAAAGGGGTTGAAAGGGGGGGGAAAATAACCAGCCTAAAAGTTACCAGTTCTTTCTTAGAGGCAATTCTCTGAAGGGACACAGTTGAAATGGAGTACATGTTTTTTAGCTTCCTAGCCCCAGCGATAAATTTACCTGTGCTACGTTTGCACTGGGGTCATTTCTATAAATAATCAGGAGGCGGAAAGGTCTGCAGAAAAGTGCATCCAGGTCACCTCAGTATTAGTGGTGAACTACAACTTTTTCAAAACACACTTGCTGACGACCTCCCCCAACAGTGGCAGATGTGTGTGACCCAGATACGTAGCTTCACATAATGAACTGAGGAGGCGACGTGAAAACAGGAATGCCATATCTACAGGAGTCAGGCAGGGAATTCAGATATACATGTGTTATTTGTTTGTGTTTTGTTAATTTCCCCCTTCATTAGCTCTGTTGTCTGGTTAATGGCCTGCTCTCCTACTATTTCTACCTGCTGGCAGGGAGAAGGACTCCAGTTGTAAACCTCTAATGAGTCTATCAGTTCACTGCTGCCAATGTACCTTGGGGCAGACAGTTTGGTATGCAGTGCAGTCAAATGCACTCTGACTTATTGTTCTGTTTGATTTATTTATTTTCTTGTCCTTCAACAAAAAGAACATGAAACACAATATGGTCAAAACAAGTAATTGAGAGAAAAAATCATTAGATTTGTGATATTCTAAATCTAAAATTACTCATCTCAACACTCCACAAAATTGTTCCAATGGCCATTGTATTCCACTTGGACCTACCAAAGGACAGGTGCTTCTTATAGGAAATGATGTAGTCGTCACAATAAAGTCAGCATCAACTTTATCAGACCTGCTTTGGAGGTCTGCTTCAAACAAGAACAGAATAAGAACAAGAACAGTTTTGGAAGAATTTTCAAATTTGTAGTACAATATTGTAACATTAAACAATAAAATGCAACACATCAAAATATTCATCTGTACCTTCATTTTGCATGGCTGATACAGAAAAGCTGAATAATGTCTAACCTACAACATTTGCCCTACAATTGAGAGTGCAGTCAGCTATTAATAACCTAGTAGTGAACTTAAAGAATGAAAAGCATGGACAAAATATCTTTACCTTTATGTACCAACAAGCAAATGACTACTGTAATTATTGGGAGGGAAACAAATGAACACATTATCAACTGATTGTATTGTATCTCATTAGCTCAGGGGGAAACATACTCATTATAATTGAGGGCTGTCATCTGAGTTGAAATTACCTCCCTATGTTTTCTTCATCTGATGGTAATAAAAACACTATTGCTATTGCATGATGGTAGAGACTCAAATATTACAACCCAATTCATCTTGCCTGTTGGGAAAACATTAGAGACCAAATTAATTTACTTTTTATGCAGTGGGTTAATGCTCGAAATGAATACTAATACAATATATTTTAGTATTTTAGTTAAAATATAAAAGAAAAGTTTGTGCAGCATATTGTCTGCTTGAAATGTTTGATAGCATTATTCAATTACCATTTCAACTCACATGATGATTTTAAGCATTTAAAAAGTGAGTTAAATTTTCCTTTCTTTGACAAAGAACCCTTTAAAAAAATCAAAGTCTGGTAAACAAGTATAAATGATGTTACACTTCAGTGTCATCATTGCACTTTGAGCATCGATTGATGCATAGTTAGCTGTTGAATCTGCCACATTTACGTGAAATAAATGAAGCTCCTGTCAAAAGAAACTCCTACGCAAAATACTTCAGCCTTTGCCACTGATACAAAGTTGTGACCTATAGAGGAAAAAAAAAAGAATGAAAGATGAAGGCTTCTTAAGGCATACGTTCACAGACAGAATTTAGATGAAAGATAAAGCTCTTAGATAAAAGGCATGAAACTTCTTCTCTTTGACTGAAGGGAAAGAATAAAAGCTGCCTTCTCAGCGTACATCCTTGTCATCCTCTTGTTCCTTTTTTGTTGTTTTTCAATTGTCAGTATTCTACAGTACTGATCTACACATATGCATGTGGGAAAAAAAAATCACACATGCCAACTGCTTCATCATACCCAGTGAAACTGTGAGTACGCCATACACCCTCATTATTTTACCTATGGTGATTGTCATTTGAAGAGTTTCTTCTTTATACTTGCTTCTACTTTTTAGTTTTAAGTTTTCCTCAGATTTCTGTACAAGTGTAAAGTTTTCTGCAATTTCATCTGCATGGATTACTGTACTCTATACGCCACGTGGTTATCTCTCAGCTGTTTGCCATATAATGAATTGTGTAGTTAATGGTTTGAGATCTTTGATTTTGATGACTACATTTGTAATGACGTCCAGTCAAATCAGTGCCAAAGCCATAGTTAATATCATTGAAAATTTGGCTTGCTTGCTGTGCTATCTGCTTGTGGTCAGGACTTGGACCAATGACTTGTGTTAAATTGGTCTCATTTGCAAGACCTTGATGATGAGATAATGATAATATAAAGATTGAAGCTGACTATAAAGAACATACCCATACATTCCCAGAATCAGTAGCCTCCATCCTTGTTGATTAGCATACCTTTCAAGTATATATGTATGTATCCACGGCTGGATTACAACCGGGGATAGCAGGGGTCCTAAAAGCCCCCAATTCACTGGGCATCAATTGGTTTTTGGTATTTGATTAATTGCAGTTTGTTAGGGAATTTTCACCATTTAAGTACAATATCAGCTAATGTAGGTCTTGCTTTATTAGCAGATTTTGTTGCCATGTCTTATAGAGGCACCCTTTGTCAAAAACTAGTTTACAGACCTTCAGTATAAAATTGTGTTAAATCAAATTACTGCAAACTAACAGGCATATCTGGCCATGGACATTCATAGAAAAGAGAAACCATATAGTAATTAATATAGTATTAATATTATTCAAAACAATGTAAAGTATACATATATAAAATGGATAGAATTATATCTCCACAACTTTCTAAATCCTACCACCTAAATCAAAATACAGCATTGAGCTATACTGAATACGGAGGAAGAGCTGTCTGTGCTGATACAAGAAAAACAGCATATTTCTTTTGTTCAAATGCCTAAAACAATATGTGTTTACATTTACCTGGCAAAGACCTCCAGCAGCCATGTGAATTGTGACACTTGTCTGTCAGGGACAAAGGAGGAATTAGTGTAATGTTGTTTTTAGCAATGCTGGAGACAACTATTTGTTTCCCATTTCCTACCTACAGTCAGTATTGGTTTCCATTAACCATGAGAAGTGATTTTTCCCTAACCAAGTCAGTCTGTGCCTGAACTTTTTTTAACTGTAGCCTAGTTCTTTTTGGACCTTGGGAACAGTAGTTTGACAACGTAATCTGAACCAAAGTTTTATATTTAGGTCATGTGATGACAACTGAAGCATCTCCACAAAAACTGAGCAAACTCCTTTCACTGATGAAAGCTGTGTAATATAGCTGAAATATCTAGTAAATGGACCATGAGTTAGGATTATTTTGTCAAAAACTTCAAGTAGTTTTTGTGTCTGTACCTAACCAAACCTTAATCATAGTGTTGGCAAATGAGATTAGATCATATGAATACTTTTTATAATTGTCCTAGGTAACGGTTTTGGCAGGCACTGACAAATGGTGTCATCTTGGTGATAGGATTGACAAATGAGAAAACGTGCTTGTGTCATTTTGGAAGTCAGTGACAAACAGAAGGACATATTTGGAGGTCTTGTTGTAATCTTGGCTAAAAAGACTGAAGTAGCAAATTAAAAAAAGCCTCAAGGTGAACTATCAAGGCCCAGATAAATCCAACTTAAATTCCACATGTTAGGAGAAAATGGAAAGAAAGGAAATATTTACACTTTCTCACTTATAGTATATTCTTAAATGGGGACGTACAGAGAGATTAAACTTGTTTAACAACTTTCAGTCTACCTCCCACTTTGAGTTAGGCCTACTTAAAATCAGCCACTCTTTCTGTGCCTCTGAAACTTTCCCCACAAGGTCACTGCGATATTTGGGCAGGGTAATGTTGGATGTTAGTCCAGGGTTCTCTGTCATCAGTGGGGTTCAGTTAGGCCACATACAGCCAGAGGCGGCCATCTCCTCCAGTCCCCACATCCAGGCAATTTAAAAGCTGTATACTCATGGGATCATCAGCCAGCAGCTTGCAAGCCTCAGCAAGGGCTGCGAAAGGCCTTGAGATTACTGTAGCTTACACTGCAGGTGTACGGGAGAGAGGAGGACAGATGCTAAAAATGTAATCAACGCCTGAGCTTGTTCCCAGTCTCAATCTATTAGCCAGAGCGGGGGCTTGGTAATTATTTTCTTTCGCTAAATCCACTTCACCAGGGCTGAGGGTGCAAGTGCAACTGTATTTATATTCTGTCTGTGCCATAGTAGATCTGATTGTTCTTTATGGTGTTGTTGTTGACCCTGCACTGAACAAACTCTGTTCTTTTTTATTTGCTTTATGGGTCATACAGTCATATAGTCATATAGTTAGAGAAGGCCTCATTAGTCTGCATTAGGCAGCACTCTGCTACCATTACAGCCAAATCCGCATGCAGGTAGGAGCCCATTTGCTGTTTGACTGGGCTGCAATTTGTGAGAAACCACATGCTGTGTTATTTAGCTTGAAAAATATTGAGCAGAAAATAATAAATTGCATTTACTGTGGTTATGGTATAATACATTTCTGCAGGAAATAGCTCACAAAATGTATAGGCAGAATTAAGCTAATGGTAGCTGTTGGATAAGACTGAATATGTTCCTCATTCTTCAATAATGCTAAAAAGCCCTGCTCAAATGAGAGGAAATCAGTTTTCTTCCTTGCTTTCTCAAGGTACATTTGCTCCAACCATGTTTGGAGAGTTGACTCCTTTTTATATTGGTTACATTTATTAAATGTATTAAGAGCTGCAATGATTAGTTGATTAATTGATTAGTCGATAAACAGAAAATGAATAGGCAACTATTTTGATAATCAAATAATCGTTTTTACGCAAAAATGCCAAAAATTAGCTGGTTGCAGCTTCTCGAATTTGAGGATTTGAAGCCTTTCTGTGTCATATTTGATGGTAAAACTGAATATCTTTGGATTTTGGACTGTTAATCAGAAAAAACAAGACATTTTATAGACAAAACAATTAACCGATTAATTGAGAAAATGATAATCAGATTAATCAATAATGAAAATAATCATTAGTTGCAGCTTTAAGTATTAATTATCAGTTTGACTGATTGTATACATATGAATGTTATTACAACTTTAGCGGTTATGATAATGTTGTACTCACCAGCGTGCCCACCTTTACGGTAAGTCTTGTTCAGTTTCAAAGAAAACAAACCATACTGTAGGTGTATCCAGTTGTTTGGTGATTTTGAGAGATCAGTAGCATTCTGTCAGTCAACTATTGTGGCAGACAGTCACTCATTTAAAACAAAAAAACTCTTCCCACACACACGACTGCCTCCACTGTTGGAACACCCAACAAGGTCTGTGTTCCACAATCTTAATCGAGGCAAAGAACCACCTAATGCAAAGAGACTGACATAGTTATTGTCTCCAAGTTGTAGAATACATTGACATGAAACCAGTAATGAACTGTTTCTGTAGGCATGAATACTTCTATTACACGGGTTCAAGACTAACAGCTACAACTCACTAAACACATAATCAAAATCGAAATTCAGCAACCATGCAGTGACTTCTATGCTAAGTAAGTGATTAATTAGAACCAATTAAGAACACAAAACAGTCTTACAACCTTAACTCCAGGGAAAATTGTAAAAACCAGCTGAACCTGCTGAGTAAATCAGCTGCAGTATGATAAAGAACAACTTGCAGCGTGATCATTTATGATCAAAGAAAAAAAAAAGTGTAAAAAGCACTGACTGTGTAGACAATGTTATTGCGTTTGAAATGGGGGCTCAGCAGGCTTTTTCACAACACTAATTACTAAAATACCAGCAGCAGCAATGTCAACAATAACAATAATACTTGTAATTATTATGATAGTAAGTATTTACTTGGTACTTCAGCCAAAGAGGGCAACAGGGATGTCGTTGGAGCCCGTGTAGTTACTAAACTCTGCATGCCGCTGTATATTCTTCCTCAGACAGACGGGATTCTCTGTGAGAGTGAGTAAGTGAGTAAGTAAAAGTGAAAAGGAGTCAGATCCAGTGGGCGAGAGAGGAAGAGATATAGGGCTGAGGTATATAGTGCTGATGTGCAGTTTGAGAAGCCAGTTCTAGACGATAGGCTTGCAGACAGGCAGGCAGGGTTTGAATGCTACTGTACTATTTCTCCTTCACTGCTTTGCCAATAACTTCAGTGTTGCAATGGGTTTCTCATTTAGTCTGTGCCAAGCTGCACAGACTCTGATAAGGCTTCCTGAGCACACACTGATCCACTCTGCTGAATGTATGGTGAGGCAAACTGGCAGACAGCTTGCCTGTACTCACGAAATCTAGAGGCATCATATTAAATCAGTGGGAGTTATGTATTAGCTGAGACATGTAGGAGTCTCTTGAAACTATGAATCATCACTTTTTAGCTCTTTTGATAGGGGATTATTGCTCACACTATCAATAACAAGTCCCAAGAACAGTCCCATATGGGATGGGATATGCATTTTGAAAGCAAGAACCATCACTCTGAACAGGATATTTAATTCCTCCCTGATTGTATTAGCTGACTCCTCCAAAAACCAATCACATTCAAACAGACAGTGCGGTCTTCATTTCTTTTTTTATTTCTTTATTTCTTGAAAATATTGGAAGATCATGTGATTTCTATTCCATTCTATCATTTACCTTTAGCCATGTATGTAAGTTATGCTCTGCAAGTATTTTCAACTGCCCAGTGACTCGCACTCTTCACACACAAACAGCAGACTGAAAAAAACTCAAAGTAACTTTACATACAATACACAGAAAGTATAGTATAATGAATATTAAGAAAGTTAAAAGTTTAGGTGTTTTCAGTCACAGCAGTCGTAGAAGAAAAGCTGGATAGACTATGAAGCTCGCAGTAAGCCGAATTAAACAGCTGCCAACTGCGATTATGCAATATGAGACTCCTGTGACTTGTGTCACCCTTCTCGGATTGGTTCGGCTCTCGTAGACCTTGCTGCCCCCAGGAGCAAAGAATGTCCATCATATTCATAATTATCTGGAAGGGAGGTCCATTACCATCGCATATAAGCAGCACGCAGACGGCATGGCAGTAAATAATCCCATCATTTCAGCCAAAGGAGGTCAGGCAGACATAAATTTAACAGAGAGCACTTTTACATCCTGGAGGGTATTGTAGGGAGGTTTCTTTAACTGAAGGATTGATGCCTTGGATTTCCTTTCACTCCCTCCGTCTTTTATCCAGAGCCAAGAACTCATTCACTAAGAAGTACAGGAGAAATTATTGCTTTTTTGACTCATACACATCTGAATTGCAGTGGGTGTATGACTGCTTGAACCCTGGGAATTTCTCCACTGGAATTTTGAACAAATTGTCTTGCTCAGCAACATTTGACAACAGATCAGCAACTTAACAGTTTTGATGCCATGCCAGCACCGGGTCGTGCCCTGCTTTAAACAATGCAAGGGGCTCCGTTGGTGGGGGCAGGTTGTTTAAGGTACTGGTGAAACAATTAAATATGGTCTACGAAGTCCAGTTGGAGCTACAGATTAATGTGTTTTATGGGCTTACTCTAGACAGTTATCAGTTCTGTCTTCGAGGTAAACAGTAGGAATGCAGTGTTAATGTTACAAAATAGTCCACCAGGAAGCGCAGCGCCTTGCCAGATGAGGTCACATTGTGTTAAAGCAAAAGTTGAGCCTGATTCAGTTTTTTTGCTGGGTGACCCTACGTTCTTTTGCTAGAGCCCTCTGTGTTGGCACCCCTACTGCACTGACAGACTGCTCCCATTCAAATGAATGAGAGGTCTGTGTTTTTTTTTTTTCTTTTCTGTCTTGGGTCTTGCAAGTCTTCAAGGCTCACTATTCTTGTTTTTTTACAAGTTGTAACCAAAATGCCCAGAAGACACAAGTCACATTAAACTGTTATTCACCCAGATTTATTATTTTGTTGTGTTTCCTGCTCAAATTGTACAGCAAATAAGGTATTCTTGCGATGTATTGCACAACACCGATGATAATGGAAAGTTAAATGAGTTGCTGGTTAATCACACAAAATAATTAATTAACCAAAATGGTTGTTGGTGGTTATTTTCTTAACTCTGGAAAGCACTTGTTTTATTGTTTAAAAAGTGATCTATAAATAAATTATTATATTATAAATTATAGAATGTCATGCTGCAAATTGAATTTTAAAATATTTTTACACAGATTTTTGGGTGGCTTCCACACAACATATCTTTTGACCGGTTTTTAGTGCCACTAATGAAGCTCCACTAATTCGGTGAGGAACATGTTTTTTTTTTCCTGTAAATTCTTCACAATAAAAGTCTCCTGTTATTTAATCATATGAAAGCTTTTAATATGAAGCAGTAAAGAAGGAAATAACTTGATACGACTCTGATACGGCTGCCCCTCGGCAGGCTTCTGGAAAGCTGGCCAATCAGAACAGAGTGGGCTCATAGGGAGACAGGAGACTGCCTGTTAAGAGACAGAGGCTGAACTGAGGGGATGCATAAAGGGCCAGTATAAGATAAATAGGAGTTTTTTGAACCGTGCAAAGCTACTCTAGTGGAGTCCCAGAATAAAAATATAGAGCTGAAAATGAGCATAATATGTCCCCTTTAAGCACGACAGGGACTTTCTTCTCTGGTTCCTCCTCTCTCTGTTTGTTTTCTTCTGCCTGACACAAATAAAGTGTGAGCTTGGAGAATGCTCTGATCGGTGGAGAGAAGCTCCATCTTCGGGACATTGGGCGTCCATGGTGCGAGCAGCTTCGGATCACTCACTTAAGCAGCTAACATTTCAAACGGGCAATAAAGAGAGTTCTGGTCCCTCTAGAACAATGAAACAGTGTTAGAGTCAAGGGTGGATGCACTGTAATACAGACATATATTTCTCTGCCACTGCTGCAGCTGCTGTGCTCAGCAGAATGAAAAAGACTAAATCAAAGGACATTCACTCCAGCAAAGTAAGAGAAAGTGATTCACTGTAACATCCAGGTGTAACATTCACTTTCTCACTACGGACAAAGGATAGAAGGTGTACTTGGAGAAGGAAGGAGGTCATAAGGGCATTGAAGCAATTTATGACCTCAATCAACCTCTGTCAGTGGCGGAACTTGTGTCCTCTTTCATAAGTCTCTAAAGTGGCTTTGAGATATATATCAATTTACATGTAAAACAGAATTTCATTTTAAAAATCCTTTCATGATATTTTTGTGATATTTTTGTGGGAGCAAAGTAAGTCTGAGCAAAGAGGAGATTGTTCTCTCCATATGTGACAAGATGTAAATCAGCGTGGGGGGTGTTTTATTTCTGTCCTTACAGAATAGGGGCTGGGATGACAGCTAGGTGATGATCCCTCATGTCTGATCTATCTCACGCCTCATTCCCCTCACAGGAATAACACTGAACAGGGATTTAGCCAAGACCTTGACTTGACTGCCAGCTAGCAGAGAAGAGTGTACATTGTCTTTGTAGTGTGGGTGTGTGAGTCTTTCAGCTGTAATAAGCACAAGGATCACCAGTGTTGAGAGGTGTGTGTGCTCCTTTGGCTTTTGTCTTTGAATGTGTATTAATGTGTGACTGTGAGTACATGTGCTTCATCTATGATGAATGTGCATGTGCTTCTACCAAACATCATGCAGTCCTGCCAGACAAGCAGGAGATAACTGAGATTTATTGGACTGATGACTTTCACTTAATATCTTGGTGTCCAACACGTTTGATAGATGTGCTTGATTACCAAATCTGAGTATTTAGATGCCCTCCTAACCTAAGCTTAAGGAGTTCCAGTCTAATAATTTCATGCCTGCTATTACTAACTCCTGTATGCGATTCATTAGAGCAGAGTTGGACCAAAAATTCTTGTTCAAACATCCTTAAAATTATCTTTTGACCCTTTATGAAGGCAATTAACCCAAACACACAGGCATACCCACATAGGAATTATTGAATGTTTTTGTTGTACCTGTCCAGGTATTATTGTGCCATGTTAAAGGCTAAGGCTCATAATAATCTATATATATCACATGAAAAGACCAAATCATGTTGTTGTTGAATGAATGAATGTATCCAAACACTGATTATAGCTTATTCCTCTGTGCCATAGACCTCTTTATTGTCTAGTAAACTAGTAAAAACTCCTCTATTGGAACCACAGTTGCACTGGGTGACATGCTCTGTCATCATCGTGAACTGGTCGTTTATTTTGGTTCAAAAACACCATTGTGCTGCTGGAAATAGTCTCTATAGCACCAAATGTGTATTAATCCACAGCTGAAAATAGTCCCCAACAAAGTCATTGTTTACTCCTGTGCGAGGTATGTTTTCTACTAGTTACAGTGCCCAGCTGGTTTAGGAAATTATACAGCCTGTTTTAGAAATCAAACCATATTTGTGACCGGACTTTAAAGATTTTTATATTGAGTAGGAATCAATAGGTCGGGGCTGAGTGATGCAGACGGCAGGGAAGTTGGAAAGTACTGAGAGACAGACTAACACGTTATTGGTTTTGGTCTATTAATGGTATTTCTTGACAGTACGACAACATTAGACCAAGGCCAGATTTTTCTTCACTAAAGCCCTGCTCGCCATCCCAGTGTCCGGTCAAGCATTTGAGATAAATCGAGAGCATGTGGTCTTAGAGGTTGTTGAGGACTTAATCGTGAGTCACCCTGAGCTTTTCTTTGTAATGAGAAGACGTTTTGCACACCAGGAATCCCTTTGTTTGTCAGTGTGTGTATGCACATATGCATAAGCTTGAAAATATGTGCATCTTTAATATGCTATATCTTTAATATGCACTTAAACATAGAGTACCACAGCAGGGGACATTGTCGTTCTGCTGTAGCCTAGTTGAACCCTTGCTGACTTTGCTGCAGTGACAGTTCTGCTAACAACTGTAGATATGCTTTGGCAGCACTTCCCACTGCTACGCGTTTGGAACCAAATAGAGATGCTGGGACTTAACTTTCTTATAGGTTCATCGTATCCCCTCATTTTGTGTTCATTAGCTTTGATAGTTGTTGGGTCTCCTGTTCTGCAGTCATCGGGCAGGGACGTCACATCATGATTTATTCATGTGGGAGAGTGTTTTATATTTTGTTCTCTCATCACCATGTTTCTGATTTGCACGTAGGCCTCCCTCCCACCCGTCAGCATGTCTCATGCTGTCATCAGGCTCAGGTTATAGAGAAAAGAAAAACCTTGTCTTCTCCCTCTCTGTGTCTGGAGCTTATTTGCTTGCTTGCCTGTTCTCCATTAGTATCAAGTCCCTCACAGCATGTGACAGACGTGTTTAGCATAATTATTGATTTCAAGTGTGAAGAATAAATGCAGAGTGCTGCCCGTGATTAATTTGCGGTCTCTCATTTCCTCTGCACATCCTCATCAGGCAGAGCCTTGCACAGAATCAAGAGCTAGACGCCGAATCTGGTTTGAGCATGAGCTCTAATCCCATAGCAAAGGAGGACAAGAAGCTTGAGAGGGTCTAAATCAGGATGTTTACCTTTTGTTTTCATGTGGATTCAAGGATTACTTGTAATTAATTGGACCCCCTGCTCCGAAAAGCTGTCAGACAAATTATGCAAACAAAAAAACTTACATTTTTAAATGATTCAAGGACACATAAACCATGCACGCACACATACACACACTATCTGTCCCTCATGCCTTTTTCCCCTCCTCCCTCTGTTAAACACACAAACACATTAAATCCAATTTACAGCTACAATCCAAAGGCTTCGGCTTGTATAATTGAGGTTAATCAAATGTCTTTTCTTCCATATCTGTGTGTTTGCTCTTGTAGGCAATGCATGCACAATGTCAGAGTACAACAGGCTGAAGAGCATGCTGCTGGATATGCAACCTAAAGCCCTGAACACTGGAGAGCAGAGCCAGCAGAGAGACATGGAGGAGAAGAGAGCCCTGGTGGACACTATGTTCAAATATCTGGATGTCGACCAGAACGGCCGGCTGGTCAGTGATGAGCTGGAAAAGGTGGGTATCGAGGTGAGATGGCCTGAATAATAAGATAGCTTTATGGATGAACAGATGACTGGTTAGGAGTTTGAGAAAGATGGCCAATGAGCAAAGGAGGGCTATGTCCAGAAAATACCTCTCAGTGACAGTTTTACAGAGCTGTAGAATTGTGAGATTTATTTACTCTATACCATCCATGTTTGGAACAGTTTTCATGAACATAAGAGCATTTATTACCTCAGTTTGATTATGTGAGAGTTGTGAATATACCCTGTGTGGCACCAACAAAAACAGATTTCAGTCCTCCTCCAAGAAAACTAGAGCACTTTACGGGGAAGAATGTAAGTTGTAAAAGTACACAGTGTATTGCTGCCACGATGATAAAAAAAAGTATAACTCAACTCAACTTAAAACGTATAGCACTTTACACACAACACAGTTGATCCAAAGTGCTTTACAGCACACACAGGAAAACAAAAACAAAAAAACAAACACAATAGAAGAGAAGAAAAATCAATAATAATAATAATAGTAAAGGCACATGGTCACACAGAGCCCATAGTGACAACACAGACCAACAGAGGCTTCAGGAGAAATACCTGAGCTGGTTAAGTTAGGCACAGTTAAAAGCTAATGAGTAGAAGTGTGTTTTAAGATGACTCTTCTCAGTAGTGGAGATGGTGGGAGGAAAAGAATTCCATAGTTTTGGGGCAGCAGTAGAGAAGGCCCTGTCCCCATAACACTTAGTCCTGGATGTCGGGACAGACAGAAATCTTTGGTCAGACGATCTCAGTTCTCTGACAGTGTGATATGGGGATAGAAGTAACCATTTACCACCTTGTAAACAAACGTCAGGATTTTAAAATCTGTAGCAAACAGGCAGTTAGTGTACAAGTTTTAATATTGAATGTTGATCGTGTGGTCAAACTATGTTGCCATTTTAGTGACTGCAATAAAAAAAAGTATGCCATGTGGCTGCAACATTTTATCATCTTGTTAGACAATGAAAAATGTTTACTGAGGTTATCCGACCAGGTTTTGATGGGAAACAGTGGGGAGACTGTGGAACGTATTGGCACTGACATTTGCAGGGTGAGGAAATGAAATTACTGTGGGCATCATCTGGTATCAGGAAATGGGCATCAGAGATGGGTGTTAATTAGAACCAATGCTACAATCCCAACCAATGCTAGGATCTCTGTGACTTCAGCCAGAAGGTAGTGAGCCGTGTCAGACTCACTACCGCCATTAACTTTTCAAATGCATTATGGTTTTGGTGCCTAACAGTTTAAATGGTGCTGTAGCTGTTTATTGTTATGTGTAAATTGAAAGAGTGGTTGTATGATGGAAAAGCAAAAACAAGCTTTTTAGAAGTTAAAAATGAATAAGTGCAACTAAATATAGTCTCAAAGATGCCACAGTAATTAATCTTTTGTCATCACTGCGGTTGTAAATGACAGCACAGTTCGTCCCCTTTTAAATGTAAAAAGAGTGAGTGATTTTTGGCCTAGTTCTAGAGGCAGAAATAGATAATAAAATCTTTTTTATGGCAAAGCTGCATTGAAGATCCAACAAAAGATTTAGATCAATCACAGCTGGCAATTAGTAATATTGACGTGTTGCCAGGAAATCTTTAGATAAGACATTCTATCCTGTAGGAATTCATAAAGTCAGCTTCACTGAGATAATGCTTTTAAGGATCAAAGGAATTCAAAGATGTATTCCAGTCATCCATCCAGACTGTCTCCAGTTTGGGTTGTGTCTGTTGTCACAGATGGTTTTAGAGGGTAAAGTCCTGTACTTTGGGTTTGAAATATTTTATTCAAATGCCCAAGGTCAGATCAGTCTGTGTCAGTGAACACATGGCTGCAGTCTGCTGTAGGCAGCAACAAAAAAAAAAAAGAAAAGTTTGTCACATCCCTTAATCTGCCGTGTCACATGTGCAGCTCCGTACAGAATCAATTGGGAGAGATGAACGAGGACAGGGCAAAATTTTTAGGGTTGAAAATCATAGCTGATAGAATTAAACATGAAACTTACTTTGTACTGCACTGTAATAGTTTTTTTTATTTGGATCCCCATTAGTTGTTACCCTGGTAACAACTACTCTTCCTGGGGTCTCTAGTCTTACTCAAAATTAAAGAATCTTAATAAATAAATAAACTTTGTGGTATGTTATCACTAGACAAACAAGAGAGCATCCCATGTCTCATCTTAGCTCGGATAATTGTTACACAGTGCAGTTTCTTCCTCATGCATGGTGTAGTTTGATCTATCTGAGCATTTCGCACCTGCCTTGCTCACTTTTGGTGAGTGAAATCTAATATTGACCTGCTGTCTGCCAGTGAGGCTCTTCATTGACTCAGCCAATGACTCATGAATTGTTTTCATCCTGAGATTTTAGCTTTGTTCAGGGAGTAGAAAAAAATAACACGGGTGGTTGAAAAAGTGGTTTAAAGGCAAATAACTATCTTAAGCCTAAATGCTGAGTCACTGAAAGAATTAATGAATTAGCCTGAAACTAAGTACAGTATGTCTGACTACAAAACATAAAAATAAGAAATTAAACAGTTAAGCCTTATGTTTGCTCGTCAACATATGCTGCTTAAATATATGCATCAATTAAGCTTAAACTAAGTGGACCGAACCGCTTTACTAGAACAGGCATGTTTTTAAACTAAAACGGGTAAAGATACCAGGTTAATATAATGCTTCACAAATTAAAGTGGTCAGCTCGTTTACTCTCCTAATAGTTTTGTTGCACCTGACAATTTACAACAGAACTCAGCTGCCATGCTTTGAACCGGAGCAAAAAGGTTTGAACACATCACCCCAGTTTTAGCCTCTTTACACTGGCTTCCAGTACATTTTAGAATTGATTTCAAGGTTCTTTTAATTACTTACAAGGCACTAAATGGTCTGACTCCTCATTATATGTCAGATCTTTTATCCCCGTATGACCCCGCTCGCACTTTGAGATCCTCGGGCACGGCTTCTATCTGTTCCAGACTCTCGACTGAAGACTAAGGGGGACAGAGCTTTTGAAATAAGAACCCTGAGGCTCTGGAGCACCCTGCCCAAGGAAAAAAGGAAGACTGAGTCAGTGGCTTCTTTTAAATCTGAGCTCAAAACGTACCTTTATCACTCCACCTTCCCTGATTTTACTTGAGCCTCGTTTTATTCTCTTTTGTGGGTTTTAGTATTTTTTATTATTGTCAGGCTGGCTTTATTTATTTATTGCTTTATATTGTTTGTTTAGCACTTTTATTCTTTTATTGATGTGTTTTTATGTGATTCTATGTGAAGCACTTTGTAACTTTGTCTTTCTTCACCTTGAGATGGTACTTTAAATGCTTTAAAAAACATAATTACCATATGTATCAATAATTATATGTAACCTACATACTAAAAACAAATATAGCCAACTTTCAAAATAGATGTTAAGACATCTCTGCAAATCACTAAAAGATTTGGTTTAGTGGGACAGTATCCCCCAAATCTTCTCTTGTGCAGGCCACACATATTCACTTATTCATTAAGCTATTCTATAGTGTAGTCTGTACCATGATATACAGTATATAACAAAACAGAGTACACCCTGTGCAATATCACTAAAATGTTAAATGATTTAAAATTTTATAATCTTACAATAATTGTAGTATTTTTAGGGTGAAGTGTAGGGTGTTTGATCTTACAAACACATTTATCAATTTTGCTGTTGTGCTGTTGTTTTTTGTATTTTCTTACACTGGCCATTTCTCCTGCAAATGTAATCGGTTTGACAATTACTACAAAAGTATGGGTGTTAATTAAAGTAGACTTAGGTGTGGCGTCCTGTTTACATGCTTCAAAAGCACTTGAACACAGAATCCCGCTTTTCAGCACGAGCGCTCTTTTCACAAAGATAGACTGTGTTTGGCACTATTATTGGTTACTGCTGTGCTTTCATACAGCTTCAGCAGAATATAGTGTGACTGGAGTTATTGAACAGAAGCGGCGCCTACTGTTTATCTTCCTAAAACTGCTTAACATCCCCTATTCAAAGATGGTTCCCCTGAGAAAGACACACCATTAAAGTGGAAGAGAGGGCTCATAAATGACAAACAATGGGGGAGAGAGTGGTGCATCTTCCCAGGGGAACATCTTTGAATTAACTCAGGTGCAATATGCACACGTTTAAGCAGTAAGCGTAGAGATATTCTTAAAATGGAAAGACATCAGAAAGAGCACTTACATGACAGATTTCGTTTTAAATCCACCTCTTTTAAATGGAATGAAAATACTCTCAGAATGAGTCCGTTTCTGTGATTGAGGTGTTTTTGTGCATGAGGCATTTTCCCTCTGAGGTAGATGTTACTCGAATTATTGGTGAAATGAAAAGCTCCTTGTAAACACTACTCATAATTTTTACTATATAATCAAGTTGGCAATCCATTTCAAATCACTGTTGCTTCAGCTGGGAACCAAAATTGATCACTTCTAGTTGGAACGACAAAATTTGAAAGGTTAAATGAGCAGGCTATAGGTTTAATCACTATAATCTTGTATGTTTTTATTAAAAAAAGTCTAAATTAGATCATATACAATTACTCAGATCTGTAAGTATGTAGGCAAATGTACAGTTTTAATTATATGGAGGATTCTGTGATTCTTCCACTCAGTACTTTAAGAGACAAGCCGAGCACAGCTGTTCATCCTGTATTCATAAAAAAACGACTATGCTATCCTATTAGAAGAATACTGAAATGTGAATGTGTGTGGTATCTCCCCTTTAAAAATGTCAGATTTACATTTATACCGAATGTGCATAATTTGGTTCTATCTTACAGCAGATAGCTTGGAATAAAATAAAAAAAAGATCAAGGCATAAGAGAAATGATAAGTAAAGGTTAAGGTATGGGAATTTTGTAGATGTGTATAATTGCCTTTATCACCTGTCTTTCCTACATGTTCTTGCATATTTTTTTAAACAGATTTTGTTTTGTTGTGCTATGTGATTTAAGACATTATGTGTGTTTGTGCGTGTTAGATCTCTATGAAAGAGCACCTGGAGGACAGCCTGCTGGAGTGCACCATGCAGGACCTGCTGCGTTACGACGACTACAACAACGATGGACACCTCAGCCTGCACGAGTTCTACACGGCTTTCCGTGAGTCTTTTTTTCTGCCCATACTTTGCCCTTTTACCAGTCTCCCTTTTCCACATCTGAATTTTATTACACTTCCCTGTGTACTGTACCATGTAAAGTGTCAGAAAACAAAGTGATTGCGCCAGAGAGGCCACGTTATCATGTGAAACCGTCAACCATACTTTGCATATTTATAATTTATTTTTAAAATGTAAAACAGTGCACTTCCCATATAAACTTCTTCATAATTGTATGTACTTAAACCCTATCTTCTTAAAAGAAGAACATATCTTTAGAAGAACATTCTTATCTTTCTTGGTCAATTTGTTTACTTTATTGAAAAAACTGTGCAATACATATGTCACTCATGCTTCTAAAAACTAAAAACACACAGCTTACTTCTCCCACTATTTAGAACCTGATGACCTCCCATCCAGTCAGCCTCTCCACAGCAGCCATCAGGATAAAAGTGTTTTGGCCACAGATAAATTGATAATTGCACACTAGCCCATGTGCCCAGACCCAGCCATGATTATAGCATCTGGAACAGACATAATAGCCTTTGGGGTTTAGGCTGAGCGGCAGCTGAGAGCACAGGCAGGTTTCACCTTATTAAGACCAATAATCACAATTCCACCACTAATGTTACTGTTGCATCAGCATCAAAACTGCTGGACGCCATGGCCGAAACTCCTGTTTTCAAACTCAAATTTTTTATTTTCTTCCTTTTTCTCTTCTACTCATCACTTAAAACTGCAGTTAAATAACCTAAATGTGAATCCAAGACAGCAATAATATCAGATAAAGTTGATGAATCCAGCAGTTAGCTGTGGCAGGTGGCCATTTCTAACGCTCTACCTTCAGCCTGTGCAGGTCCATTAAGCCTCACCACTAATTTACCATCCTAATGACTGGTTTTAGTGGAAACCATCCTGCTATTATTCGGTTACACTCCCCTCACCTTCCAGATGGGCAGTGGGCAGACATTGCATGGTATTTATCTACCTCCAGGCCTGCCTGCAGGGTTTTAGGCCGGGTTTGTCAATGCATTTTATGTTTGACAAGTAGTTGAAGGAGTGGGTTGGGACCAATAAAACAAGATATTGATCAGATGATACTCAAGGTTAACTGTTGGGCTGCAGAAAGGCAACATCAAGGGGGAGTAATTATTTTTGAGTGGCGCATCTGGTGTTCTGGATAATGTTGATTGTGTTGAATTGTGTAAGTTTGCGTGTAAGTGTATGTGTCAGTGTGTGTATAATGCAGGTGAGTGTGTTTGTATTTGTATGTGTGTGTTTGTGTGTGTGTGTGTTTTCCTGGGATGCAGTCAGCGCTCTCCCCAGTGAGGTCTGGGAAGCAGAGCAGCCAGGAATCACAGGTGTGTTTAGCAGGCTGGAAATTTACAATATGGTCATAAGCTTGGAAACTAGAATACAAATAATAGACCTAAATGATGTGAGAAAGTATTTTACCCTGGTTAATATTCTACTGTCAAGCCATTTGTCTGATCTCAGGCGAACATTGAAATACAAGCTTTAGTCATGTTTTGAGACCCTATAACTCAATGCGCTGGTGTAGAAAATGTGCTCAGCAATCCTAGCTCAGTTTTCATGTTTCTCCTCTGTTGATACTTTCTTTCTGCAGCTTTGATGTAAGAATCTAAACCCTTTGGCCATTTTCCAAGAAGACAACTCCAGCCTCATTGTTGCTCCCATAGTCACTGAACTTGTGCTGTTAAGAAACGCTGGTTGTTTTTTTGCTCCCTTTGTTGTCTTTGCCTTATTTAAACGTATAAACCTTGACAAGCACACCACTCTACAGAGCTCTGTTCTGTTGCCACCCAAATCTGTTTTTTTTATTTTTACCACAAATTGAATAGAGGGGAATATGCTTGGAGAATACTCCTGAGATGATTGCATTCTTATTGATTTTTTTTTTTTTTGTGCCTTATTCTAGCTTTAACAAGCCCAGGAGGTTGTTTTTATGTACTTTTTTGCTTTTCACAACTGCCTCCTTGGCACCTCTGTTAAGTACATTCTACTTAAACACCTATTTCTTTCTCCAAGAGTATGGATTTCTAATTACAGTCAAAGAATAATGCTAACTGAATGTTACTGGTGTAGTCTCAAAGATTGCTGGTACTTACCGGGAGATGACAATCAAATTTATATTTGTGTCTGAGACATTTAGATGGTGCTCTAATCCAGTCAGTACAACCACAGAATAATCTTTACTGTACTTCCTAAACCATCACGTTTATAAGTAACCAGCAGTATGTATTGTACTGTAAAGTCACAAAATGCTGGACATAGATGCAGCAAACATGTCTCTAGATTAAACATATATGACTGAAAAGACTGCTTTCGATGCGGTCATCCAAAACTGTCACATAATAGTTATTAGCACTATCAGATGAGGTAACCGTTAAAATTAGACTTGAGCTGCAACCAATGATTATTTTCATTATTGATTAATCTCCTGGATTTTTTTAATTAATATTTTCTTAGGAATTAGTGCAAAAAAAGGAATTATTGCAAAAAGAATGCCAATCATGCTTTCAGAGACTAAGGTGTCTTCAGATTGCTTGTTCTGTCCGACTTACAGTCCAAAACCCAGTGGTGCTCAGTTTATAATAAAAAAGGCAGAGAAATCAGAAGCTTGCAGAGAATGCTTGGTATTTTTATCTATTATTATTATCAGCACTAAATTAAATTTCTATGCTGTTGCCCTTATTACAATTCACACCAATAATTATGAGGTTAAGTTCAATAAAGGCAAAAAAGGAGACCTAGTGAATTAGTGAATAATGAACCTGCTCTTTGCCATAGAGCACATTACAGGACAGAGATAACAATATAATGGCTTTAAATCAGCTCTGTAGTTTCCTAATGGTGTGTAGTTTCACTGGGTTTTGTTTCCTAATATTTATTACAGTGTCAACATGGTGTAAGAGTGGATGGTTTGTACATGTGCCCTTTGTATCCGAATTAGAACCACTGTAATTACACAATAACAAATGTGCAGGAATTTGCCTCGTGGACATTGGCACTGGTGCCGGAGCCGAGACGATTCGCATTAAATCTAAAAGACAACAGTGCATTAGCACTGAAGCAGATAGGTTAGCAGGCTTGTTGAGGGATATCTTTAGCCTTCAGATGTAATATATACGGTCACACAAGGTCAGACCTCCTTTGTGGATACACGTGTAGTATATAAAGCCGCCCTGCGGTGATACATAGACTGCATGTGTGTTATGTACAGTGAGTAACCTTTTGTAAATGTGAGGCCCGAGATATCTGTGCTGGAATTCATATTATTGGCTTTACCATTGTTTCTGTTCAGCACAGCCTGCACAAGTACGTCCATTCATTGAATACATTTTTAATATAGTTGAGTCCTAATGGCTGCAAGGTGGAGGACACGTGTAGTATTGGAAAGCAATAGAGAATTAGAAAAGAGAAGGACACTGAATATAGAGCAAGGTGATAATTCAGTAATATCAACAATATCATTGACTTTCAGTGGTATTTTATCGCGATGATATGTGCGTATTGAGAATTTTTTCATAAAATTCAGCTGTTCAAATGAAATGATTCCAAGGTGTGTAATCCCAAACTTAAATAATATTTAACATATTTGAAAAGATATATTTGATGTAAAGACTTTAATGAAGGAATAAATAATTAATACTTACATTCAAGTGTCATACACCAAAGGGTGCCCAACCTGCCCAATACAGCCACTTGTAGCTACTCAACAGAGTTGAATTTATTTTATATGATATCAGTATAATACAGGGCCTTTCTGTTTGTGTCCTGTTCAGAGTCTTTCTATATGAATGGGGAAGATTTGTGCAACTGCACTAATCAAAGCAAAACACACAAAACACAAGGCAAAACACATCATGATCAACATCGACTCACTGCTGTGGCATTATTGGCCGTTACCGCCAGTTTACTGCTGTGAAACTAGAGGCCTTACGCTGTGTTCAGACAGAATGCGAAGCAAAAGACATGAGTAGGTGCAAAATTCACCCCAGGCGACACGAATTGACGCAAAAACGTGTCTGTGTGAGTTGAAACTGTTTGAACTTGAGCAAAAACTCGTGCGTGTCACAGGGCTTCATGAACGTACAGAGAGGAGAGGGCAAAAAGGAGAGAGAAATAACAGAAGGAACCGGAGTTCCTGGTGAGTCAGAGGTTGAACTGAACACAAACACACAGACACGCTCCCACAGACACGGCCGGTGCCTGCCATTGATAGCTAGCTTACAGCTAATTTACAGTAATGTATATTGGCTGTTTGGGGAAAATAAACACAAATGATTCAGCGGTCAAACTCGAGTGAGTAACACAAGGTGAATTTTTTCTTTGACCAGCATGAAAGCAGCAGAACAAAGATAAACAATGATAGCGATGAATTCAAACTAATGCCCTAGAGCCATAGACGGCACTAATAAGAGGCCATGGAAATATTATGCTGAAACTTTTTGTGAATTACTTGGCTTGCTGATTGTTATTTTGATGCAAAAGCTAACAAGTTATTTTGGTGACCTGCAGGGATTTAATGACCTTTCAGGTCATTAAATCAGGTCATTAAATCCCTTTAATGACCTTTCAGGTCATTAAAGCCCTGCAGCCCTGCAGCCATCTGAAGACAGCAGAACACATATGTTAATTAATCTGCAGCCTCAATACACTTCAGACTGGTCAGTCAGAACTTGGCATTCTGCCTGTAATGCGGGAGACATCAGATTACCCGAGCTCGTTAATCCTGGGCGTCATGAAACTTTTTTCCAACTTTGTTTGCAGTTTTTCATCGGTTCATGTTTTGTTCTTGACATGCCTTACAGTGCTAATAGTGTTGCATCACATTTTGCAATAAGATGTGACAATTTACAACATGAGAGAGTAGAATTAAGACTGAAAAAGCATTAGATCAATGCAATCATATAAACGGCTTCATCAAAGTATTTTTTTCATTATTTATTTCTTTAATTGTTTAAAAAACAGCGACATGTTATATGTTGTGTGTTTACATGGTGTCATCAAGCCAGCAAATTGGGGGAGCAACAGAGGAGTAAAGGAGGAAAACACCAGAAGATGGAGGTCATGTGAGAAGAAAGCAGCATGGCTTCAGCAGAAAGACAGCAGGATGATAGTGGGAAGTTTTAAAGTGAAGAGAGAGGATAATTTTGTTATTATTAATGTGTCTTATCTCTGCTTTCCACTTGCCATCATGGGCTCACGTTGCAAAGATCCTTCTTAGACTGAACATGAGCAATCTAACTGCATTTTCATTTAAATATTTTTTTTCCAACCCAAGGTTGCAGATTTCTGGATAGTATTAGGTTGATTAATGACGTTTAAATATATTTATTGGACAGATTTATTTAAGCATATAACAATACAGTTGTAGTCCTTGAGTTTATGTTGTGTTTCGTTTATTATTACTTACAAAAAGACACAGCTGGCGAGCATCTAATTAGGACCAGGCTAGTTTTCTCATGTGCCTGTTCCCTTCCATTTTTCTCCCACATGCAGTTCTAAGCTTATTCTCTTTATTTTTCTCTACATTCTTCCTCCACTGTGAGTCTATTTGTTTTCCATGACTGCAGTTAATAGTGGAATTATATGTAGACGTTGGGCTGCACTGGCAGGGCCACTCAGCAGGTCTGACTAATTAATCATGAGACAGAAAGGGAAGAGGAGAATGGTAGTGGGAAGGCGAGGAAGTGTATGATGATGAGGAGGAGAGAGAGTGAAATGAAGGAAGAGGAGAAAGGAGAGTATCATGTGGAGAAGAAGGGATTCTGAGGATGATGGGGAGGGAAGATTAGGAGAAAAGAGCCAATGGGGGGGGAAATGCCAGCAGGAGAAATAGGAGAGGAAAAGGAGAGAAAGTAAAAATGGAGAAAGGAAAAGGTTGCAATTGGTCAGCTGGTGAGAGACAGAAAAAGCGCAGCCAGGGTCAGATAAATGTCGTCAGGTTCTTAGGTTGAAGAGAGTGTGTACAATTCATGTGACTCTTTGAGAAAACACATGTAAAATTAATGTTAATATGTGAAATTTTACACCTTGGAAACGTCTGAAAACTACTTAAGTGTTATATGTGAATTTATCACATGCAATATAATTAATCACCCAGAAATCACACATGGAATTGGATTTTCCATGAGGAATCTTTTCCTTCCTCCATTTCCAAAAACGCATGGCTCTGAGTTTGTAACTAAAACAAATGACACATCTGGACATGTCTAAATCAGCAATGTTAATTTTTCATTTATCCAAGGCTATCCAAGGTTATTTTTTCTACTTAATTTATTCATTTCCAATTGAATTGATTAATCAAGTATTCAACAAAATGCCAAATAAATTTTTCTCTCTCCAAATAATGACAAATGCCCATGAAAATGTAGCTTAAAGCGAGGCCTTAACATTACTTTAAAAAAAAACACTCAAAGGTTTCAACTTACAATGATAGTAAACTGAGATGGGGCTGTCACTTCAGCACCATACTTGCAAAAACTGAAATCACAGTTGAAAGTTTTTTGTAATTTTATAACGGTGCAGGTTATGTAACAGAAATGCAGCTGATGCAGTAGGTTACAATATTTGTCCTGCTGTCTCATGCCACACCTTGTATGTACCCAATGAGTCTCTGAGAGCCCTGATGCTACTGTAGCATGATAATCTTTGTGTTGCTGCCCAGTAGCTCCTGTCAGGTTTGATCTTTCATGTTACTCAAGTTTGCCCTTAATCTGCACAAATGATCTTGCTGAGATCAGATATCAGTTTTACAAGAGGAGTCTGTTGTTCTCTGACAGCCAAGTAGGTGAGAGACCTCCAGCTAAGCTCTTAACAACAAAGCGACTTTGAACTATAGGTCTCGGAGGTTCCTTGTGCACCCACACAGTAAGATTCCCTCCATCTTCTCCTCTGCTCTCCATTGTTTCCCTATCCGTTTTATCTCTACCATATCCTTGTCTTTTCTCCATCCATCCTTCTTCTCCTCTTTCCCTTTCCCTCTCATCTGCTTTCAACACTTGTCTTTTGCACTTGTCTCTCTTTTCCTTTCCTTTCCTTTCCTTTCCTTTCCTTTCCTCCACCCTGCCCCATCTCCCCTAGCTAGTTTCTGATGCCTCATTACCGCTCAATGGACCTTTACAGCTAATTGCCGGTGTGTATAAGGGGCTTTCCGGCACCTTCCAAGTGCCGTCTATTCCTGGGTAATTACCCAGTGTCAGGTAGCTGCAGTAACAGGTAAGGGACTATTGAGGCTTGGTCACACTTCTTCCATGATGCACTGAGAGAGAGAGAGATTTTTTTACCAATATGTGTGATAGGGTGTGTACCAGTTTGTTGTTTAATGAAGTGATCCATGTTTCATGTGATCTATGGTAATTTTGCTTCTGGAATTGGCCATTTACATGTATGTACAGTATTTGTACAGTACTGCATCACAGTTGTAATGAAATAGTACATTAACAGTATCTTTAACCAGATGTATTTGCTGTAGAAATTAGATATTTTGATGGCACATAAAGCCGGGAAGGATTATTCCAAACTGTTAACCAATGACATGGCAGATGGAGAGAATCTGTATCGTTTAAAGAAAATCTGTTTGCATTATTGTTTTTAAATAAATACAATGTTATCAAGTAAGTTTAAAAACTGTCCAGCCTTATTGCACAGTAACCACTTAGATCTTCTTTGTACAAATAACTGTTACTGCTTACAAAATTAGTTTACATCAATCAGAAAAAGAGAGTAGCAAAATGTACATTTACGTATATGCTGATGTATAAGATTATTACTTAATTTTCTAATGTATCTGCTACAGCTTCACCACTCAGCTTTCATGTATATTCAGTCACTTCCACTTAAATATGTCTTAACCATGTGGCCAGCAGCCAATTAATTTTTGGTTCTGCATAATTACCTCACACATACTGGCACTCATGTACTCACTTATGTGCACATGCATATGCATGTCACTAACACTCACATGCACACATTCCTCACATAACACCTTACAGCCAGTGGTCATCCAGCAGTCTGTTCTGAATACAATAGTGAGAGATGCCCAGAGAGTTGTCATGGCAACTGTGGCTGTCTGTTTAATCTCTGAATTGTTTATTTAGTACAACACTTAGCCATTGCAGCTAATTCCCTGGAGGAGAGGAGAGGAGAGGAGAGGAGAGGAGAGGAGAGGAGAGGAGAGGAGAGGAGAGGAGCGGAGAGGAGCGGAGAGGAGCATAAAGCCAAAGAGGGAAGGAGAAGACATACAGAACAGTGACATTAAAGAAGAGGTACGCTGGGTATGATCAGCAATTAAGGATGAGGGGTGCGTGGTGTGAGATATAGGACTATATTATCCCTGAGTGCAAACACTGCAGTCAGGTGTACATCTTAAGTATACACTGGAGAAAACATAAGGAGAGAAGAGCAGAGGGAAGGCAAATATCAAATGAGAAACATAGAAGGACATTCGGACTGTGTCTGTTGAGGACCTCACTATAAAGAGAAGCAATATTTTACTGTGTGCATCTAAATGAAAAACACGAGCGCTGTCCTTTAAGGATATGTAGAGACAGTTGGCCATCAATTTATTCTATGGTATTACAAATAAACTTAATGTGCACAGCATCTGAAGTACTATGGACTCTCCAGTGAAACCCTCATCAATGCTTTGTAAACATCTGCCAGACTAGACATAAGTACTGTTTGTGCAGCGGTGTGATAGAAACAACACAAAGTGTTTACCTCTGAATGAAATCACACAAACCTTAGTGGAAAGGTTGACTTTGTTACAGTGATGTTGGTTTGTTTATTGGAGTTATTGGCTAACTTGGAAAATGAATGATATCCTTGTCCCTATAATGTTACTGAAACATGATTTACTTGTGTTTACCGTCACCTTCTCTGGTGTTACAACCCACTCGCCAAAGACACAATTAATAATGCACAATCCTGCAAAACCCCAGATTATGGAGCTTCCAGGGGGCTGAGGTTTTATAATACTTTGGCCATGTAATCACAATGATGGGGACCTTTGTTGCATGTCTCATTTCCTGCCAACCTTTTAAATAAAGCCAAAATGCACCTCTAAAGCTCACTAATAAACATGTTTAACCTGTGAAAAAACAAAAATGCAAAAATGAATTTTATGTGTCAGTTTTTTGTTTTTTTTTTACATCTAATCCCCTCTGGCTCCATCTCTGTGCTTGAGACAGACATTGAAGAAATTCTCATCTAACTCTCTACAAGAAAGCAAATAAGTATATACTTTTTAAAATGTCTAACTATTCCACAACATATAATAATGAATTCTTACAATATCTGGGAAATAAAGCATGGTTACAGATAGGTAAATAAAGCACTTTGTGAAAGATCAGATCATCATTAAAGGCAACCAGAATTTACTGTCTGTAGTATGACAGGATGTAAAAAAGTGTAAAACACTTACTGTTGGGTACCAATACCTAATTCATCCTCTTCCTCAAATCCACACCCCAACTATCCGCTGCACAGTAGGAATGTCACAAAACGTCCTCCATTGCCAATGAACAGAAGAGTTGGATGAATCAATTACTACATATGAATCTATTATTAACATAAAGAGACTAGGCTGGGTATTTATACCCTTTACTGTGTGTTAATAATAGAGGAATAACTGCCTGAGAATGACAACTGGCCAAATTGCGGTTAGCTTTCGCATCATTTTGTGATGAGGTTGGTTTTGATTATATTTTCAAGAACTGAATGAGTGAAGACTCCAGAGTGTATGTATATGTATGTAACCCATGTGTAATGTCAACAAACCTCTAGTTCATGCCCTGAATCATTTACATGATTCAGCTGATGGTTGATTAGTGGAAAGGTTTTATGTTAGCTGGCAGTGATTTAAAGTCTTACTTAGTAACACCAAACCCCTGGTCTCTCAGTTAGAGGACAATATCTCAAACCATACTACTAGGTAGAGCAGGTCGTCCACTAACTGCAGGGTTGGCGGTACAATCTCCAGCTCTTCCTGTCCATGTGTCGAAGTGTCCTTGAGCAAGACACTGAACGCCAAGTTGCTCCTGATGGTCAGGCCAGCACTTTGCATGGCAGCTCCGCCACTATCGGTGTGTGAGTATGTGTGTGAATGGGAGAATGAGAGGCAAAAATTGTAAAGTGCAGTCCATTAACCATTTACCCTTCTGCTAAAATACATGCACTTCTTTGTGAAGGGGCTAATATGAATCTGTAAATTACAGAGCAGCTCTCTCTCCCACTGGCCAATTACAAAGAGATTGAAGGTGCTGATTATTGAAAATACACTCTATTATATACACACTTTATCTTTAAAAGAAATAAAACGTGGCTTTTAAGGGTGTATTTTGCCATTTCTATTTTTCTTATTTCTGTGGTAACATGGCCAAACTTTGATAACAATACGTAACCATTGTATGTTCTCCAGACAAAACTCGTCTTGCTCTTACCACCAGTGCATTTGGTCGCTCCGCATAGACTTAACACCACCAGATGGATGTTTCAAATTCAGACATGTTCGCTGAGGGATATTGAAACAATTTTAGGAAATATAATAAATTAATAAATTAAGTAGATGAGGCAAGTTGAAGGAAAGTCAGTACGCCAAAGGTCTAAATTACAACATGGAGTAAAGCAAAAAGAATTCTGCAGTGTATTTGACATCACAGATGTATGATGTATAAAACTGTAAGAGTTGCAGGCAATCTTTCCCTAAAACGTATATTAAAGAAATAACACGTTCATTTGGGGTCACCATTGTACTATTTGTGCAATGAGGGTACATTGAAATAATCAGCCACAGCCACGAGCAAATTGCAGCCACAGATTGGGTCTTAATGTATCCCATAATTCATTTTTTAACCACTATGTAGTCACCAACAGGATATTTGAATATTTCAAGTATATATTGATATACTTCCCACAATTCTTTTTTTTTTTTTTTTTTTAGCTTATTCTTTTTTTAGTTGTGAAGGCTTAATCTAAATCAAGCACCTAAATTGGGACAATCTTAGCTGGATGTCTTTGTTAAGAAAGAACAAAGAGAGGACTTAGACTAATGTCTGCTTTGGCTATGTTAAACATGGGTGTACAAACAGTGGGGTACAAATTGCACTTGTAATTCATTCTTCTCTACAACTCAGTAATCAAGTAATCCAGGCCCTCTAAGTGCAGATCATGTTGTAATGGGGCGAAAATACACTTCACGGTACATCTGGAACATCGTATAAGGATCATTAAGACATGACTTCTCATAGGTGACGCGCCCACTGTTCTACAAGGCATCCAATATCTCTCATAATTACACATGCTGAATAATCCCATCCAACCCTGCTTCTCCATTTCCCTCATCTATCTATCCATCCTTCTTTCATTTCCAGCACTTTAATTTCATCTTTACATCTCTAATTAGCCATCGAGATGTAAATCCATGCTTTGCAGGGACTCACGGGGCTTTGCTTTGACCTATTACCCTTTTTCTCATTTCTTTTCTGGTCCCTCCATCTCTTCACAGCTTTCTTATTTCTATTTTTTCCCCTTTCTCTTTCCTTTGCAACCAATGGGTCCCGAGGGCGGCAAGTGTGTTCCAACGCGCCATAATTCACAGGCAGCAGCCCCCAGGCTGTTAGTGGCGCAGCATGTGGTCTGCTTTTATCTCTCTCCTCTAACTCCCTCTCTGGCGAGGAAATAATTCATTATCATGCCTCCATTGATTTGTTCTTTCTCTTGAACAATCCCCCCTTTCTCTTTCTCTGTTTCTTATTTTAACAAGTGTGTGTCCATATGGATGTCGGTTTGCCTCTTCGTTTGTGTGTGCTTGCATGGGCGGTGGTACTCTTCCTTCCTTTTTCTCCTCTCATCTCCTCAACAAAATCCCCTACAGCATCCACCTTCATCACCTTTGAAAATTTTCTCTCAGAACAAAGGAGATAAACAGCAAAAAAGGGGCTTTTTTTTTTTTTTTAAGGAGAAAAAAAAAAGAATATGGTAGCAGATTCACAGAACACAAAACAATCCTAACAAGGTTAGAGTACAACCACATAATCCGTCATGGCTGGATAACCTCAGCTTTTGGGTACGCTGCTATTATAACATTACTGTGTCAGAAAGTAAGAAATATTTCCCACAGATGCACTCAGAGGGAGTGTTGTTTTCTTCAGGAAAACATCTGCTCTGTGTAAATCAGCAGCAAGTTGGTCCAGATGGCTTGGTTATAGTGATAAGGTTATGTTTTAATAAAAGAGCTGTTTTCTCCTGTTTGTATGGTGGAACTGAACAGAGGCCAGCGCTGACGTCATTAAGCTGACAAACATGACAAACACTCAGATCTTATAAAGGGATAAAAGAGAGTGGAATGGCGTAAGGGAGGGAAAGAATGAGACTACAAGTGAGTAGATGTGGCAGCTTGCAGCTGAAATGCTTATTTTTCAAATAGCCGAATCGCGCACATCCAAAACCCAAACAACCATCTTAGGGGCTATTCACTTTAGTTCCTCTACATTCAAAAGGATGAAACTGTGTTTTGATCAGAGTAAGGACTACAAATGCAGAGAAGCTGCAAAAACATGCTAATGTTTACCTAGTGATGCAGCTGGTTTACGTGTGTTTACCAGGGAGGGAGGAGAAGGATTTGGGAGAAGGTCAAAAGTGGCGGAAACGGAAAAGGACAGAGAGAGATGGAGAGGAGGATTTAGAGGAGCAGGTGATGCATAATTACATTTTTCCACATTTTTCAAGGTCTAGGGGAGCACAGAGGTGGGGCAAGCCAGCAGCAGGGTAAGAAGTAATCAGTCACTATGAGGAGGAGAGAAAAGAGAGGAGAAAACAAGAAAAGCTAATACACAATAACATGTTTACAAGAGTCTGGGGCAGCAGTAAAGACTGGAGAAAGATGGTGAATTTATGAGAATAGAGATGATTTAAGGAAAGTGGGAGAAGGACAAAGGAAGGGAGAAGTGTGGATGAAGAAAGGATTGGGTAAAAGCTTAGTGACTAACAGTAGAAGAGTGTGGCACCATTGGTCTGTTTGCAGTTGTGAATTAGTGTAACTTTGTAACAACAACATTAGATGATTGTAATGTTATTTTCATTTTTGCAATTGCAATTACACAACAGGACATAACAGTACAGAACAAACAACAGTAAAATTCAACAAGACATTCACACTGACATTACATTTGATATCACCTTTGTTATTTAGACAGATCAGTTGAGAAGAGCTGTATATATGATCCTTTGTGAGTGAGTTGAAAGTGATTTGATGGAAAAGCAAATTAAATTAAACCTGACAGATTTGTTTATTGTTTTAAAAAGAAGTTTCTTCATGCAATAAGCCCGAGCCTTCCCGATCTGTTAGAAAGAATTAACGTTTCTTCAGAGTAAGCACTCGCGTTGGCAGCCAATATCATTTAGCGGCTTTCAAAAAACATTCCAAAGCCAGAGTTTTTTTTTTTTTTTTGTTCAGTAGACCTTTTAAAAGTGCAACTTTTACAGCTTCACAAAGCTGAAAGACAAACATTTTGAAGTGCAAGTGTGTACGAGGGAGAGAGAAGGCGATGATAGAGGAGCAGGTAATCCCAAATCTCCAAAGTCTTTATTCTCAGGTGTGCGGTCTGATTTTTGCGGCTCAGCTCAATGTTGTACGTTCCCAGAAGAGTGTTAGTACACAGTATCACCTGTGGCAACAAGCTCCTATTGAGCCCATACAACATGCACTGAGCTGGCTTGAGGGTTAAAGCTCAGAGGCTTTTTTGTAGCAAGATGATGCAGTTTGTTTGTTTTTTTCTTTTTGGTGTGTCAGGCTAAATCCCAGTTACAAACATGTGATGTTGTACTTCATATCAGAAATCCAGAAAGTAATTCAGTAGCTTTGCTGACGTTTGACGCCTCCTATGACATAGAACACAAGATGACATTCAGGATTGCAGTGGTTGATGATCAAACCCAGGTCCTCCGTGCTTTGAGGACAGTTCTACCCTCCAGCCTCTGTGCTGCCCACGTATAGTTTAATCACTAAGCATGCAAGAATTTAGTCTGAAACTTTCATAATTATTTTCAAAACTCCTGTTATGCTTGGAGGATTCATAACAATTTAGTTGTGTGGTGTAGACAAACTTTATTCTCCCATAATTCATTGCAAAGTAGAGAGAGAGACAGACACACACACACACACACACACACTACTCCACACAGTACTCCAGGGGAAAATATGGAGCAATTAATCAACTTCATCAACTCATCAGCAGCTTTTTAAAAACCCTGTTAGTGGTTATAATGGCACCATATTACAATGCCTGTTTAGTTCACTTTTCTGCTAATTAACCAGCCCACATTTTAGCAAGGTGTAAAAGAGAGGAGAAAATATATTTTAAACAGGTCAATTAATAATGGGTGAGTAGGGCGAGACTCAGCTCAACACACACACACACACACACACACACACACACACACACACACACACACACACAAACTGATCATATATTGTTCTTCATTAAAATAAAAACGTCTATTCAAAAAGAAGTATTTGGGGTTTGACTGTGAAGCACCTTTGATCCTCTTGGTTCAGTCCATTGACAGAAAAACAAATCAAGAACTGTTCTCTTTGAATTTGATGTTTTTGTAAGCTTGAGAGTCACAATTCTGGCTGATATTTTTAATTACATTTTTTTTTTTTTAAATCACTTATGTAGCTATGCTAAAATTAAATGGCTTTGATTCTTGGAACTTAGAGAAATGTGCAGCAATCATCTTGATGGTAAGTGAGATAGATTCAACTAACATTCTTCTATATTAAAACACAAGTGTCCATTCATAATTCTACAAAGCCAAGCCCTTGTCACTGGATGATAAAGAATACCAAAACCTGAGCCAAATAGATGATTTTTTTTTTTCTCCCATTAGTATTTATATCAGAGACACACTCTGAAGGGCATTCTCTCCAAGACAAAGTTGATTTTTTTTTCTTCATTCTGTGGTATTTAACTGCTCAGGGTTTGGTTCATGGTAAAAGGTTTGGTTTATATTAACCTTTACACATAACCCCTTTGTTACACTTCTAATAGCTGTTTAAAGGGACAAACCACTGATTAAACATGTACTACTCAACCTGTTAACAAAATTTGCAAAATGTCTTCTGTGGCTCTGGAGGAGTCAACTCTGGGAAAATAACTCATGTGACATCTCAGTTTGGGCTTGGAGACTACAAATTAATAACAGAAAGCTTGTGTTACAAACTGGGACTATGTGGACATTACCAGGTAGGGTCTAACAAAATATAGGAATATGCAAAAATATGCAATATAGGAAGTGCAGCGTTTTGGAGCTCCACCCATATCAGGGACTTGAGGTCAAGGTATATCAGCCTCTGCTGCATAATCTGAAGTTTAAAAAATCCAATATGGCAACATTGCTATCAACGGCTACATCCAGAGTTAGAAAAGGGATACATCACAGTGTAAACAGTATGACTGTTGACAAATTTCATATTGACTCACTGTATATATTGCCCAACCTATTGCGTTGGTTGCAGAGGTGGTCACATCAGAGATTGTGTATGTTTAATATATTTAATATAGAGTGACCCAATTGTACACAAGATTTTAATTGCTGCAAAACTGTGACAAATCAGTAGTTTGCTCTGTCTTGACAGAGGAAACCTCAGTTGTGTCTCCAGTATTCAAATCTCCTACTGACTGTCTCTTACTACAATATCCTAATTAAGAGTTTCTCCTAGAATCATGTATTCATCCCAAACCGTCACTGTATGGATGTTACGATTTGGTGCATGCAGTTGTATGAAGAATACACTACAACCCAAACAATTGCTGTCAAAATAGTTCAATAATCCACTTAGGATGTGTGGAACAATAATTCTAGAGCGCGAGTTCCACATGGAAGAGCTAGAACCTGAAAAACAGATAAATTCTCCATAGCAAGACACACACTACCTCTAAACAAACATAACTCATGGCATTTTGTAAAGGACAATATTCTTAAGTTAGATTAGTCAGTTAACGTTAGCTAACAAAAAAGACCACAAGGAAGTACGTCATCATTACTCTGCAGAACACGCAGCTAGGACTCCGAGCCGATCTGGTATCTACATCATCAATCGGCTAGGCTAAAAACAAGTCTGTTGCAGGCCACATTTTCGCCTTTGTCTTGGCTCAAAAACTGACATCCATAGAAAAGTTTGGTCTCATCTTGAACCATCTGCAGATTAATTCCATATCCGATATATTATGACCCACTAAAGTTAGGCACAATACGAGATGAATAAATCCCCATTTTTGTTAGCTTCACTTCCATCTGGACTGTAAGGGAGCCGGGAGGGACAACTGAGTGAGATTAAACTCTTCTTTGTTTGGGAGGTGAGAGGGAGGTAGGGAGGGGGTTTATTTTGTGTGGTGTGTTACAACAAAATGTTCTAAATAAATAACAATGTTTAAATTGAGAAGTTTGGACTTTATTGTTACCCTATTAAGTTTATACAGTTAGTCGAACCCAGGAGGACGCTCGGTTACAATACCATTACACTATTCTATGCATCTTAAAGAAAACTGAGACTATACATGCCCCCAAACACACCTGGCAGACATCTACACTCTGCTGAGTACATTCTTCTAGTTTTAATTCTGCGATTTTATTTCTGAAGGGCACATGTCCAAACTGGAAATGCCATTCTTGTCTTCAGTAACAGGACAGGAGCAGGTTTGTAGATGCTTTACTTGATACTACAGGATACTTTTTTTCTCTTTTGTTTGATGCCACCACCACCAATGTCCAATACACTTGTTTCAACAGGCTATTTATACCAGACGTAATTCAGCTGCACTTTTCAGTGGTCCATCTCTCGTGTACAGTATCCAATGAAACGGATACACTTCCTTTTTTAAAAAAAATTTAATGATTTTTTTGGGGCATTTTAGATGACATGAAGTGAGGGAGAGAGAGATGCAACAAGGATCTTAACCCTCAAGCCAAAGGGGCACCCTAGTACGCTTCAATTTTAATCAGTAACCAGTCGTGTAACAGGTCGTAACTTGTGCAGCAACAATCCCCCAAACTTATTTTTACATTTCATGTCTTTTTTCTTCTGAGATACACATAGTTAAATTTACTTTGTATTGAGATGTGAGCGCTGCCGTAACACTTCTAGTGCACCGCAGTACTGTGGCTGAAGGACTAATGCTGTTTTGTATAATGTCTGAGAACTGATGCTGAGCTCTGAGTTAGTCCCACAGTGTACACTGTACTGAAATTATGTTATGTTATTATGTATGTTATTTGAAGTGTGGAGTAACCTCAGAGGGGTCGTTCAGCAATTCAGCAGCAATTTCCAAGTATTTATTCATTCAGAATTATTAGATCTTATTGTCCTTCAAGTATATTTAACTGATATTAATCACGCCATTTATCTACTCTGGTATTAACAGGCCTTTCTACAGTACCAAAGCAGGATCAATGAACAGCCATTTTTAGTACAATGGCCTCTGCTTGATGAACCACTAGAATCTTATGTAGAAAATGAATTGTTTAAACACACGAGCTTCACGTGGACCTCATTTCTCTACTTAATATGGAAGCTGCTTAGTGACCTTAAAATAAATAGCCGCATGCACAAGAGCCTAATGCTGGATAAGTGTTTTTAATTTGTCACACTGTAGAAAAGCAAACATTAGTTCAGACAGAACTAATCAATGCTAAAACAGAGCATATAAATTTGCTTTAATACATTATTTGACATTAAAAACAAGAGAAGCGATGCTCTTTTCTGTCTCCTTTGTCTGTCATTAACCTGTTTTTTTTCTCACATTTAGCCTTATCAAAATTGACCTCTGTTTCGCTGTGAAGAAAAAAAATCTTTCCAAATTGTATTGTAACAAATCAAATTCAAACTACAGTACCTACTATTGTGTTCTCACCACATCCAGTCTGAACTCAAGAGTCCATTGACCTTTTTTAACCTTGGAGTGGTTTCTCTGAAAAAACAGCCCTCATGGGAGCTACATGAAAGAAAATATTGGTCTTTCCAATCAGACTCTTTTTTTGTTTCACATGCATGTATCTACATCAGAATATTTGAATAGATTTTTCTTCTCTGTACATAACTAGACGCATACAATCCTGCACGTATGCATTCACCCAGACCCACACATACAGTTCTCAGTACATCTCATTGTGCATTCTGTCTCTATCGAGGCGGACCCTCAGGTCAGGTCAAGCTGTGACTCCTGCAGTGCAGAGTTCTGCTGCAGGCCACTAATCTCTCTTACCCTCCTCCTTCACGAGGCTGAAAGAGCGTTAAAACGAGAAAGACCATTTAGTCGGCCCTGTCAGAGAATGCTGTCGCATTTTTTAGTAGGAGGCATAGCTGGGGGCCGGGGGTTGAGGGGTCTGCCTTTCTTTCCATAAAGAAGAAAGATTATCCAGATTGTCAGAGATCTTATGCTGCTATCAGATGAGAGTATAGCTTTAATAAATTGGGTCTCATCCGGCCAAATGAAGTATGGGAGATTAGCTCCAGACTCCAGCTTGTTTCCATTAAGCCTCTCAGAGCAACTTTAAACAGAAGCAGGATGACTTTTTTGGCATTTGAGACTTAAAATGTCCTCAGTTTTATCAAATCAAAGGGTGTGTAGATAACATTTTTTTTCATACTGTATACTTTTATGGATCGTGAAACACAGTGAAATTATACAAGCCAATTTATGCTTTTGCCTGCAAGCAAATAAAAAATGCCCTTCTGCTCTCTTCATAATCTATAATATATTATACTTTTAAAAATGGGTTACATAAAACCTGCATATACAATAATGATATTTACGATTTTGTACAAGCTTTAACACTAAATAAAGTTCCAGAAGAGCTTGTTATCAGATCGATGCCACAAGCTAATATAGCTTAAAATAAAAGTCAAAACAAATTTACATTATTTTATTGTTTTTATTTTTATTTTATCGTCACTTTTTTTTTGAGTTACAGCAAATTACATTTCAAGAACAAGGAAATGAAATGGCTTTTTTTTTTAAGGAGAATATTGTAAGAAAAGCTGAGACATGTTCCTGTAGCTCTATTAAAGGAGAAATATTGCAAAAGCATGATGGCCTACAAGCCCTATTTCATCCCAGTCATTGCAATTTGATAATGCCAAAGGGTCACAGTATGTTTAACCTACAGGAGTCATAACACATGAAAATACTGGGAGAAATGACTTGCAGTGTGACAAGCTTAAAGCCTGTGTTGACATTACTTTTCTTTTACTTTCCTTTTTGACTGTCAAGCCTGTATGTATGTGGCAACATACAGGCTTGGCATTAAGGCTCCTAATATATAGGATGCTCAAATGACAGATCCGGTCATAAGAAAAAACAAACAAACAAACAAAAATGTATAGTAACATGATAAAAATTTGTTTCTGTGGAGTTTGAAATTCTGCTACTTAGGTAAATATGTCTGTGAACCCTCCAGACAGGCAATTAATCTGTTCATTTTCCTGACAGGTTATTCCTGCCCTCAGGGACTGAATGACACTGTAAAGAGAGTTCTGCCCTGTCATTACCAAACTCATGCAGATTCATTATTGAGCTTCATCCTCAGTAAATCCACTGTCTCCTTGCAATGTGCTCAGGTGCTTAAGCAGCAGCACTCACCTCAGAAATAGGCTCTGTTGTTAGCAGCCTGTTCCTGCAAAATTGGTCATTAAATAATGCCGGGGAGACAATTGTTCCCTTTAAATGGCCTGGGCAGCGTGCAGTTCCAGGAGGGCTGTGGTAGATATCTGGAGTAATACATATTGTTGACAACAGCAGGATTATTTTTAGTGCATTTTTATAAGCATTAATTCCATGAGTGGCTCTCACATCAGTTAGGGTACTGGGAAAGCATGTAATCATATTCCTGCAAAGGCATTTTAATTTTTGTTGGCTTTTTATAACCTGTAATTTTTACAGTAGAGAGGAGTGCAATTCAACCGTCCATCTTATCACACTGTTCTTGTAATGCTAGAGATTGTGTTTCATAAAGGTAAGAGGTAGCAATTTTATCAAATTATCATGGACTCACCATAAACTCACCTCTATTATTTTATTTTAATTTTGGTGTAGAGCAGCATAAATTGTTCTCATCAATTTCTAACAACACAAAACACCCATCGTTTCACAAAGTAAGGGTCCGGCTGCTGTAAAGTTAAGTACTATCAGCCTTATTTTTTAATGCTCATGCAGCTGTGGAAGGAGGGCAAACAAAGCCAGATCTCCTCTCAAACTGCTGCTCTTGGGTTATCAATACAGCTTGGAACAGATTGTTTAAAATACCCCTTCCCTCACACACACTCCTACCATACACTTGTTCCGCTAGCTCGCTCTGTGTCTTCTCTTTGTGACCATAACAAGGTATGTTCACTGCCTAGTTACGGAGCCCTACTGGAGAAGAAGCACCATCACGGCTTTGTTAGCAAGTTGAGAAACAGGAAGACAAGGAGGCACTTTAAGTAGAACAACGAGCAAGAGAGAGAGAGAGAGGCAGATTAAAACCAGAAAGAAGAGAGAAGGCTAAGACAGGAAGGAAGACTGACAGGCAGTCAGAGACTCACAGAGATATCCAGAGAGTGAGAGACTCTGCGAAGGACAAAGACAGTGAGAAATAGCCAAAGATGCAAACAAAGCATCAGAGAGAAAATGAGGTGGTGGGTGGAAGAGAGAAGAAGGTAGAGTGAGATAGTGAGGAAGGGGAAGTTAGAGAAGCAGTGAAGAGCGGCGGAGGATTCCTCTATACCTGTGGAAGAGATTAATGGTCTGCATCCAGTGTGATTAATGAGCTGGCCGCTGATTGCTCATCCCCATCTCCCTCCCATGAATAATCACCACGCCAGCACTCTCAAAGACGGAGCTTAAGTTTCTGTGTGTGTGTGTGTTTGTGTATGAAAAAGAGAGAATACATACTTGTGTGTACACAAGAGATGGAGAAAAAGAGAGTGAGTGTGTATGAGACAGTAAATGAGCAGTATGTATGGATAATATGTGAAAGTGATGTGATACACAGTGTATGCATGAAAGTAACTAAATGACTAAAAGTGTGTTGTGATTGATTGACTGGGAAAATGAGTGTGTACGTATAGTGCGATACACAACATGGCATTAATTCAGCGTGTCAGTGTGTTTGAAATATGGATGATGTATTTACTAATAGCTGCAGCCCACCTGCAGAGAGCAGCCCTCATACTGAATGCACAGTGACACACCGGGATCATTTGTACACACCGTGGCCTCCCAGTGGGAGTCCCGTCTCCCTACATGTACTGTACAAACCCGCTGGTGTCATTGTGTTCACAGAGGACATAATCACATACAGTGATGTAGTGCTACATGCTGTTAGTTTCTCTTATTTCAAAGAGAGATTATATTCTCAGTATAAATCAGGTGTGTGTAAACTGAGTTTCTTTAGACTGAGTTAGTCTCTGGGATTGTGTGGGTGTAAGATACATAAGATAAAGATGTTTCAACCGGTAGAGATTTTGATTCACTCTTTATGTTCGAGTCAGCCATCCCTTTAATATCTGTGGTTGGTTGTATTACACTAACGTGGGCAATATTATTTTTGCAACTCAGTGAGTAGTTTCATGGTAATGTTGGATTATGAGGATTTCTGCTCAGTGTATTTTAGGACCTCTCTCAGGTATTTGATTCAGTGGATTAGCCAAAAAGTGACACTTGTGTTTATTTTATCTTTGTGGTGTCTCAATTTAATTTCCAGAAAAAAAATACTGAATCACAATATCAATGTAGTAATATAAATCACATACTGGCCACACTTTAAGCCTTAGTCGCATGACACATACAGAGGCACACAAATGAAAGTTTGAATAACCCTTACTGAACATATCCCTCAAGGCATTAAAGAAACAAAGATAATTCATTTGTGTTTTTGATTTTGAGTCTAAAATTGTGCATTAGTGTTTGGATTTACCTTATGTATGCATCTGTGTACCTGCACAAACGTAACCTCTGCATCTTTAAGCATCACCATGCATCACTGTATACTACTTTACTGCACTTATTAATAATGGCTTCAGAGCATAAAGGATGATGATTACAGGTGGCAGCATGTGTTCCTGTGATTGGAAGTGCACTCTGCGGTGAGGAATATGTGTTTAACCACAGCCTGATGCAATGTATTATTGTGCTGCATTGCCTGGTGGTCTGAGATTGCCTTTTGTCGTGACTTTTTGGTGGTTTCATGGCAACAATCAGCGAGAAAATCCATTTTGTTGTTGGAAAAAAAAAAGTGACTTTAGTTGAGGGTTAACCCAAGTGTACACATGACACCAGCTCTGCAAAGTCTCCACTGCTAAATCGTTTGGCAGCGTTGCAGGAACATGTAGGATGTGTGAAGGCTGGCAAATCAAGCCTACTTACTATAGCAGCTGCTTTTCACTTAGTGATGAGCTTAATGATTAATGCCTGAATCTTAATTTACCAAATGAGACCGAATGAGGATATTTTTTTCATGAGGGTCAAATATGAATAATAGAGTGTTCCGTGCATATATCTGCATACATGACACATGAAGGGAGGAGGATGTACTTGTCGAGTGAGTGACGCTCACCACCGAACAAGGCTCATATTCAGTGGTAGAGAGAGAGAGAGAGAGAGAGAGAGCACTCTGGTTTTCTAATATGGGGTGTCTGAGGTGTCACTCTCACCAGCCCAAAGAAGTGACGACTTCATTCACCAAGAGGGCGTTTGTGTAGCTCTTGCTGTGTGTGTGTGTGTGTGTGTGTGTGTGTATGTGTGTGTGTGCATATCTGATTTTGTGTGTGTTTATGTCCTCTCAGTTGTAGTAAGAAGCATCAGATGCATCGGATAAATTTACAGATTAATCCAGAGAAGAAGGTGAAAGTAAACAAGCCATTACTGTGGTGGCATCTTATTTTTGTAAACATTCACATTAATGCTGTAGTATATGTAAAAGGATTCAGTTTTTTCACTGTTTTGTACATTTCTTGCCAATATGTACGTCCAGGAGATCATGTAGAACCTGAAATGTACGACAGATGTATAAAACAACATTTCAAGAAAGTTTAGCCCGGAGTTTATAGATACACAGAAATATGTTTTACCTAAAAAATCACCAAAATGTGCTTAGGGGTCTGTGCTATTTATCAGCTGCTTTAATTAGTTGTAAACTTCAAATTTGAAAATTGTTCAATTATAGTTTTCATCAGTTAAACAATGCAAGAAATCATGGATGGGAAGTTTATTCATTAATATCAATTTCTATCAAATTAAGTCTAAAATCTAATAACGCAGCACTTTAACATCCATCACGTAGAGATAAACAAATGGGGTATTTCCTCACAAAACTGATATCATAACAAATTTCACACTAGGATTTTAAGACTGAAAAACTCTGACGTTGGCAGAGGCTATCTTTATCTGTCGGAGGTAGTAATTGCTGATTGCTGATCCAAACACATAAACGTGTGCTTTCACGACTATACCATTGCAGCAATGGTGGTGTCACTAGGGGCTATTTGAGGGGAGCTGAGGACAGGATGTTTCCTGACATGCAAAGAGCTGTTTTGCCCCATGGGACTGGTAAGAGAGATCTATAGCTACAGGATCTATTGCTAAAGGTGACTGAAAGTTTATCACACATGCATTAACTCCAGAGAGACACACATCTAAGAAGAGCAATAAAATATTTAAATACAGAGGCTTACTTAGTAGCTTGGTTTCTATCAAACTACTTTTTGTGAATTAGTTTGAGGAGAGAATAAAAACATTAATATTTACAATAAAAATGTTTTTTGTTAAATTATTTTTTTCAGTAAATGGTGATGGCAATGCATTTAATTAAGGAAGAAATAGCAAGTCTGGCACCACTGAGCCAGTAAATGGTTCAGTGTCTCTGCTCATCAATTTAAAAAGTGGCTGTGGACAACCTCACAGCATGTCAGTTCTTATACAGTATATCATGGTGTATTGCAAAATTAAATTTGTTTTAAATTTCTGGCACATGCTTTATCATATAGCAGCTTTCTGATAGACGTTCACCTAATTTACTTTTTTTTTTGCACTAATTTGCAGGTAGTTCAATGAAAAGGCGTCTTCACGTACTTTATTTTTATTATTACTGTATTGTAATGTATACTGTGGGTAGATTTTGTAAATGTTGTTAATCTCAGACTGTCAATCTTTCTGTGTCCATTTTATACAGATACAACAAGCAACACCTACAAAAATGTTATATCCAAACTGTGCAAAACAGCTGTCCTCAGCAACCACAGATCCTGTATACAGTATATGAAGCCTGGAATAGTGAACCTTAGTACATTTGCCTTTTATATTAGTCTAGAATAGATTGTTTAGTGAGCAACAGATTCCAATTTAATTATTTTGTTCTGGAAAACACACCTGCTAAACCACTGGAGAAGAAAATTATGCACCTCTAGGAACCTTTGTTTTGTTTTATGTTTTGCTTCCTTTGTATCTCTGTTAAAATGTAAAGGTGAGTGCACTCAGAGTTGGAGAAAATACAGAATAACCAAGCATGCTTTTGATCGCAATATTTTTATGTTCTTTTAAAAAGGAAAATGCAAGTCCCCATATAGGGAGATTCAATCAGAAGAGTCCAATTATATTATATATTTTTATTTAATTTGACACTCTGTTGGGAGCAACAATTTAATGTGATTTAAAGACATTTTTATCCATTTACAGAAATTATGCTACTTTAATGTGGATAGAGCTACTTAACTGTTAAGCATGGATTTGGTAATTTGCAGGTGAAAAGACGTCTACGCTAAACTCGACAGAAATCGAGAAATTAAAGGTTTTTATTCTGGGTCACATAAACGGTAACTGTCCTTTCAGCATAATTTAAATCGTAATCACAGCCTGCTGCTCATTGAAATAGTCATTTTAATAGTGATGAAACAATGATTGTACGTACCTAAAAACAAATTCAGCTAGATCCCTAGACATCGTTTGACCCACAAATCAACAATCCATGCTCAGAGGGTGCCTGTCAGCTTGTTTTCTTGCTTCCTCTTCCCACTCACATGACTCATCACATCCCACTCCTCACCTCTAACCTCTTTCCATCTGTCTCTCTCTGTCTCCTCCGTGCTCTCTGCCCCTCATCACCTCTCTTTCTCTATTCTAGTCTACAGAAAGGATGTTATCGGTCTTACTCTCTCTAAAAAGCCATGGTATTCTGCTCCTCTGCTTTGTGGCTTGATGTCTTACTCCAGCTCACGAGGGGCTGGTCTCATAAAAGCGGAAAGGGACAACTCTCTGAGCCGCAGTCTTGAGCTCACCACATTAGTTATTCCCTGGGAGATCTTCTACGTGCTCTGCATCAAATTTGTCTCTCTTACTCTGTCGCACGCACACACACACACACACACACACACACACACACACACACACACTTTTACTCTTTTCTCTTTTGCCTCTGTGTCGTCTCAGTCCATCTTTCGGCTTGACCTTCTTACTTTCACTCTTTCTTTCATTTGCTCGCCCTCTTTCTCACACTTTTTACCTCACAGTTGAACTCACTTTCTCCCTATCTCTGGTATGTTTTCTTTCCTCTTTTCCTTTTTCTGTCTTTTCTCTCTCCTCGCACCTGTTTTACTCACGCTATTTTTGAATGTGTCATTTAAACCCGCTCCTTGTCTCTGTCATTATCTGCTCTTCTTTGCCATAATGTTTGGCCTTGTTCCCTCACCTTTCTCTTTCTCCCTCTCTCTTCCTCTCTTAACTCACATTAAACTGTATATCCCTCCAGAGCTGGATACAGGAAACCTCCCTGTTGGCCCTGTCAGCCCGTCCATAGCTCAGTTAGCAGGGCTGATCGATCAGTGGAGCTCCTGAATTCCCCTGAAAGTCAATTACTAACTTGCACATCTGAGCTATTTTGGGAGAAAGGGGGGAAACTGTTGGAATCATTAACTAGATAATGTCATGACAACCTTCCCCAGTCACCCAGGGCAGAGCAGGCGCTGCCTGTGGATATGCAATTTGTCTGAGTCATCTGAGAATGGGACAGAACATGGGAGCATGTTCGAACAGATTTTTACAAAGTTGCTCTGAGTGGATATAATATTGTGATTGTGTTAAACATGGGTGTAGCTATTAGGCCTGGGATCAAACGCCGCTACTTTTTAAATATCGATCACAATGTGTTCATAATACCAAGCTCCAAATGCTGACATTGAATTCTTGGTCAGATTCTTAGTCTGTGACATATTTTGTGATTTAAGTCATAACTTTATTCCAGGCAGTATTTTATTTAGTCAAAGTCCTTTGTGGGCTTGTTTGTGTTAAGACATTTGAATTTAAAACAGAAATTTAAAGAAGGGGTTGGTAGAAAAATGTTTATTATTTTCAAGGTCAAGCTCAAGGGTACATTTTCATCTCCTGTAAAAGAAAAAAATCTCCTGGACTGAAGGAATTGCTGCATAAAAGACAGATATGTCCTATTAGAGACATGCTTGTTTAATAAATAAGAATACATTCACAAACACAGGTCTGAATTAAATACCCCGGACACATTATTCACTAAAACTGCTAAAATTATAGGAATTCTGAAACATTTTTAAAAGACACAATTATAAGCATACAAATGCATGACTGACTTTACAGTATGTCTACAACTAAACAAACAATTAACCTTTATGTTAATAAGTTAAACTGATAGAGGGGCAAATGAATGTTTTGTGCTTTACACATTGGGTCCCAGCATACTGATTCTCATGGCCTGCTAAACAGTCAACTGCTCAAAAACTTGGGGGCTTTGGGCACCGTTTTAACTATGAATTTAAACTTGACCACTAGCTGGTGGTACCAACAAAGGGGGGACTCTGTGGTAGCCCAAAACTCAAAGGCAGATATCTTGAAAACATTTTGATTTTGGTGCAAAAACTTCATATGAGCCAGTTAGCTATGTTAGCTCTATAAATTATAAGCATGGTATTCCCTCGCTGAAAACTCAAAGTATCTTTCTAAAAACATTTCGTTTTTGGTACCAGAACCCAAGTATCCTACTGGCACAATAGATAAGGTTAGGAGCTAAGTGAAGAGCCAACAACCTGGGCTCCTGGGATACTGCTGTCCAATATGATGTGTCAGTGTCACCTTAGGGTTAATTATTGAGCTCTGCCCCTGTGCAAAAAACCTGTGAAATCGAGTAATAGTTACACATTGTACCTCTGCTTCTGTAAACACTGGTGAATCTGTGAAATCAACCAGCTCCACAAGTCATTAAAGAGCTAATGAATGGGGAACAGTGTTGCCTCCATTTAAAAGCTTTCTTGAATAGTGGGCTCTGTCTTTGAACATAGAACAAAAGTTACAGTGCGTGACTGTCATTATCTTGGGCTCATTAAAGTCGTCTATTTTCTTTAAAACTTCAGAGGCCAACCTGCAATCAACAGATGGCAGTTTTAAATTGTACTGGAACTGAAAAATTTTGGCATTTAAATGGTCCCTTAATGACTCTCTTAGACCCAGTTTCCCTAGAAAAGTGACATCCACAGCAATCATCAAATTTTCTAACTTATTTCTACATCCCCATTTTTAATCACATAAAAAAGGCATCATGGTATCATAACTGTAATCTCAGTGGGTTGAGTTTGGATGACATCAGGATTAATTTCATGGTGTCAGGATTAATTTCACAACTGGTCCGTCTTTCACGAAGGTAGATGTTTGTTTGTTTTTTACCATGGCCTTTCTGTCAGACATTAAAAGTGAGGACTAATACATCAGCAGCAAGTTTGAAAGTTTTGACTGACCTTGTATGAAGGCTTGGCAGACTGCCGCTGGAAATATCTAAACACAGCTGTCCATTTTTAATTGATGGAGTATTTCCTATTTGATTTAGTATGTAAACAGCAGTGTTACAGCCCTGTATTAGGAGCTTTGAGCTGTAGGTTGTCTTTTCAGTTGTCAGTGCTGCTTCAAGTCAAGTCAATTTTATTTGTATAGCCCAATATCACAAATCACAAATTTGCCCCAGGGGGCTTTACAATCTGTACAGCAATACATCTATCCTTGACAACAAAGTGGTGAAAAAGGTGAACGTATTAATTACAAAAGCGTAGGTTTTGTCCTCAAAAGCACAAGTATTAGGCGCACAAAAGTCTCAGGATGACTCATAGCTTTAATAGCGACCCATTTTTTCTTTTTCTTTCATGCCAACAGTTATTTTTAATAGCTGTTATTTGACTCTAGATTTAAATTAATTTCAAACCTGTAATTAAAAACCCCTTGCTGCGTTTTTGCATGTGTCAAATCAAGATTACAGCCCCCAACTTCATTGCCCTAGCGCTTGCTTATTTGTATCTGCTGTCACTGTTGAAAGCACTACTATCCTTCACAGTAGGCAGTGTTTTGTTCTCCATAGTCTGTTAATTACAGTTTATACTGCTGCACTGACTGAACTTTGAGGAGACAATCCTTGCCAGTAGACTTTTACAGCTGTATCCCTACTTCTCTACATGTAAAATAATCAATTTTAAGTCATGCTAGATGTCCATCTGAACAGTCAACTGCTGCATAAAGACATAGCAAACCACACAGGTTTTAGTTCCATGCCCTGTATTAAATTCAGTATGAGCAGCGGTCTAGTTGAAATTCACAGTATCACCCTGAAACCTGCCCTCCAAGCCATGTCAGATCAATGCACTTCATTCCTCATCTTTCCACATGGCACTCAAAGGCTGTTCTGCCACCCAAATTACTGCTCTGCTGAATTATAACTTTGTTGGACCTGGCAGTGTACTGTACCAAAGGCATTCTGAAATATTTCTGACATACCGAGCTGTCAGCCCAGATGTATCTATCATCTGGAGAGCTGTGTGAAACAGACAGCTAATATCCAGGGGTCTTTTACAACAGTGTTTGTCAAAGTCTGCATCCGGACAGGAAGGTTCCCACAAACATTTCAAAATCCGTTTGCAATGTACTTCATGTCTGTTCAGACAATTAAATATTGTCCCATGTAGGTGTTGGAATGACGGTTTGTTGTGATTCTGATCTTATCACTGCTGTTCAGTCATCAAAGCCAGTGTTTTTGTTTACATCTTTTTGTTCATGTAGATTTGTGTGCCATTATAGGTTGTGATATATTTATTACAGTGGTGGTGTCCAGAGAGGAAGTGCAAGTATAAGTCAGAAGTCAGGTTTCTCTGGGAATTTGTCGCCCCCTGTTTAGTTGGGATAGTGTTTCTGGTCTATCTGTACTAAATTTATATACCATTTATTATGTGAATAATAGCATTTTGATCATCTATGGATGTTTACTTTCCAAACATAATGAGAGATTTCCCTGACATTTCCCTGCTCTTTTTCTGTTTTTTTTTTGTTTTTTTTTTGCTCTAATTAGGTCCTTATTGGTGTATCCTCATTTCAACTGTTTTAGTTCTGAAAGGTCATGCAGCAAGGGCAGTAAATAGTATCGGTCCAATGGTGTACAGCATGTACACATAGGTCTGAATGTGTGCAGTATGTGTATGAAAACCGTAGAGATTCGCACAGTGTTACGCTCGGTTGGCTCCATTTACTGTAGATTTCTATCAGGTGTCTGTGTCTCTTAATTTATTGAACAAAGTGTATCCTGTGCCAGAGACAATATTGATCCAAGGTCACACACTGACATATTATATAATGTCAGTGCCGCCATACCTGAGCTCCACATTCACACAATATCTCACAATCATCGGCGTATTTATGCTCCTCTCTCAATTTTATACCCATTTTTTGTCAAGAAATTGTCCCGAATCCTCCAAATTAATTGGAACAATTTTAGTGATCCTCTAACTTTTCTTCTAGTGCTAACATCAAGTCAAAATTTTGATTTGTCCAATATTTTGGTTAATGACCAAATACCTTACCTGCACAACTAATGACATTCCCATCAGAGAAACATGAAAAAGAAAGATGGGAGAAAGAGGAAGGATTGGGTGGTGATGAAATATAATAAAGGTCATGAGATACTTAAACCCATAATGGTAAGAATACACATACTGTATAAATTACATAGCCCACTTTTGCTGCAAAGACACTGTTTCACTACTAAAACCACAGGGCTCAGTGTAAATTGAAACTGACAATAAGAAAAAGGTTCAGTGCATTACAAAGTTTTCAGACTGTGACTGTAGATTTGGTGCCTGGCCACACAGCTTGGCGACAGATACTATTTACGGTGCCAAGGGGAACCAGTGAAGAATCATTCTTAATTTGCCGTAAAGGTGAATTGAATTGGATGGCCATTTCAATGAACATAAATTTCCCTTAATGAGAAGAATGATATTTGGCTAGCTGTGTGTCCTCTGACACGTGGTCCTTTTTCATACGGGATATCCTTCACTCCTGGACAGCTGTTTATCCTCTCCGGTCCACTAGTAATGAGATGGATGCTTAGAAATGTATTAAGCTTGGCTACTGTTCCACTATATCAGCACACTCATTCTGATTTGTGATTTTTTCTATCGCCTTTTTTCCCCTTCGTTCTCCATCTTTTCATTTTCCTCAATCTTTTCCTTTTACCATCATTTCTTCCTTGCTCCTCTGTCATCCACTCTATCTCCCCAACACCCATCATCTCTCTTCAAACTCTCATTCTAACAGAGGTTGTCCAGCTGAGCCTGGCAGAGGACCAGCAGATCAGCGTCTCCACGGTAACAGTGGGCCTCAGTGCCGTCCTTACCTGTGCCATCCAGGGGACACTGCGCCCGCCAATCATCTGGAAGAGGAACGGCATCATACTTAACTTTTTGGACCTGGAGGATATCAATGTGAGTGCATGTTGTTGTTTTCTTTGTTGTCATGGTTGATGCTGTTTTTTGTTGCTGCTGGTGATGATAGTAGAGTCCCCCCCCCCCCCCCCCCCCCCCCCCCCCATTTTTTAAGCAAAGAAATATTTAATATATTTAATATAAATGACCCTACTTCTCACTTGATTTATTACCTCAGTAAACACTTACCTAATGAGTTTATCGTCTCAATTGCTAGTTTCAAGTCTTCTTCAGTACAGCATGATGTTCATTTTGTCAATTTTTGGTCCCATTTAGAGTAAAATAGGCGATTAGGCAGCGTATGCTTTAGGTTGTGGCTAGCTTGTCCCATTGGGGTTGTGTTTGTATCCACCTGATGACTGTAAATCTAGTTTTCACTCTCCTTTAACTCTAGTTTACTTTCCACTAACCCCTGACAAGAATATCTGGTTCTTTAGCTGCTAGATGTTTGACTGTCAAAACAGCTGAGACTTACTGATAGCTCTCAGTCACTTTGTCACTATGAGTGACATATAAGCTATTGCTAAAAGTAGCTTATGTCATGTGATCCTCCATAGAACCTCCCTTCAATATGTGAAACCCATCAAAATTTCCCAACAGTGAGCGCACTTACCACCGTAAGATAGGAGTGTGTGTGTGTTTTCATAATGTTTCTCTCCAGAAATTTAATTGGACTGGCTGATTAATATTTGATAAACTTCAGCAGCAATGGGACACAGTTGGGGAGCTCTTCAAGTTGATTGAAAACAAATAGTCTATTAACACCTTTTTAAAATGAGAAAATCCCATTGCTGCTATAAAGGTATGAAGAGCTCTGGGAGTTAATTTCTAATCATGAGGACATTGTTTTTTATATTTTCACTCTGTTTGCAGTACAGAGATGTGCCAAGAATCATACTTTGCTAATTTAAAAAATCTCCTTACCATGGCTGCTCTAATGATCAACTCATATAAAAAAAAAGGATTCAAGTGAAGGAAGAAGGCAAACAAAGAATAACTTACCAGCCTCCTCCCTCAATCAGTAGAAGTGCTCAGTGCTTAATGAACTATGTAACCATGCTCCTGTTTAGACACATCTGCACAGGTGACAGCACAGTGCCGGCCTTGCTTTACTCACCACCGGATCACAATTCACTAATTGCATGTTAATGAGCGGCCTTGTTGGTCTGCTGTGATGATGAGCTGATAAACAATGTCAAGTGTTAAGGTGGAGACTAGAGAGGAGGTGATGGCAACAGAGGTCCCTCAGGCTCTTGACCGGGCATAATGAATTTTCCACAAGGCAGAGGAGAGTGATCGGAGTGGAGGAGGGAGAGAGGAGCCCTGGCAGTGTTTGACTTACATTTCATTGAGTCAAATCAAAGATGAAACTAATCTCTAAATGAATGGTCGAGATAACCTCAGTACTTCGTCGCATGTGAGGTTTCTTTACAATTTGAGTCATTTCTTGACACTCCACAACAAGAACAAGAGAAAGCATATGTAAAGGAATGCGGCAGGTTTTTGTGGTCAGTTGGTCAAATAAGCCAGTTTTACTAAACACACTGTTATAGAAATCTTGAGCTTGTCAATTCAGAAACTTCAGGAGATATGGATGTCTTATGCAAAAAGATTTATTGACAAACACAAACTTGATCGACCGGGGAGATAGCAGTTACAATTCAAAGTGCCGGTGTAGATCCACTGAAATGCCACAGCAAATCTGAAGGAAAGGAGTTGAACCACTCCCAGTTATTCAGGCAGCGCCCAGGTGACCTAGTCCCTAGTCACAACCTCGCTATAAGATTGTTTATTTTAGCGCTGTCTCTATGGCAACAATCATAAAACCAGGTCCACCCGACCAGGAAGAAGGCAGCTGTCTGTACCGCACTGTCTGCTTGTCTAAGAAGCATTTCATACATGGCACATAAAGTATATGAAAATTCCTTCACACACATAATTTTAATGTGTATAGACTAATCCGGGTTGTAAACTGAAGTAAAACAAGCTATCACTGTGGTGGCATCTCACCTGTAAACCCACCTGATAATACTTTAATGTATGTAAAGGAGTTTACTTTCTATCCGCTTATTTTAAGAAGTATGTCCTTAAGATCTTCCAGAACCTTTTACATGTTGAAAATAAAGTCATCGAAATGCCACTGAAATAGAGGTTATGATCTAAAAAAAAGTAAAATTTAGTCCAGTTATAAATGACAGCGTCTTTTTACCTAAAAATCACCAACACCACACTATCTGTGCTGCGCTGTTATCAGCTGCTCCAACAATAAACTTTGACTTTGGGGGGAAAAAAGAAACAAAAAAACAAAATCCACAAGCCTCTGATCAAGGACTGCTGAAGACCAAGCGACCTCCACAGGGTGACTGATGAGCGGAAAAGTCGTAAAGCAGATCTCTTGATAGCTGGATACTCTTTAAATATGTTTCCACATTTATAATTTCTTGTTTGAGATTTCTATGATATAATGTATTTCTTCTGATTACAATGCAAGACTTCATGGGTTGCTAGTTTGTTAATTTATAAGCTGCCAAGTAGTTCCTGCTGGGTTTAATTGTACTGGAGAAGTCTGACCAAATCAGTCCATTAATGTTATGTTTTTTTTTTCCCAAAGTCTGTGTCATAACCAGTTTTCACACTGAATAACATTCACTCAGACTACCTTCTCAAAATGATGTTTGACAGTGTTGCCATAAAATTTACATTCATATAACGGAGCCATAAAACTTCAACCTTAGTAAAAAAGCAGAATAAAAGGTAATAGACTAACAGTGCAGGTTAAAGAGGAAACGGGGTGAGAGGAGGAAGGGGACTTTACTTTTCCTGCCTAAGTCCTTTCAGCACACCATTTTCCTCTGCTGATCTGTGTTGAATGGAAGCAGGCTTGTTTTCAGAAGTTTCATTCGACAGTGATGGAAATCTTCCTGCACTGCTGGCATATAACCCCTAAACCTGAGAGCTGAGCCTCCATTACAATCAGCCTCATTCGTCGGCTCTCCTTCACTCTCTTCATGGTCTTTGTTCTCCTTCTGTCTCTCTCTGCCCTGCCTCGCTCTGAACTTCCACTCCACTGTAGTGTTTTCACCATGCCTCTTTCTGTGTGTTTTTTTGCCTCAAAACTGGCCATTTTACATTTTAAGTTAAAAAAAAAAGTAACAACACTCTGTATAATGGGGGGTTCAGACCTGTTTCACCAGGTTTGATTGCATGAAAGAAAGAAAACAGGCAGAACTACAAACAGGAGCAGACAGAACAGCAATATAATCCACCACAGCTGCTTATAGCTTCTGCGACTATCAGCCAAAGTGTTGTACGTCTGAGTGAGATTGGAAACTGATTCATGCATTCAGAAATGAAATGAATAATGGATATTTCTTTTATTAAAACAATTACCACACAGCTAATTCTATTTGCATGTACATTGCAGCAACTTGGTAAGCATGAAATGAGTAAGTATATGAGGGCTGATGAAAACGCACTAATGATTGCTATTTGGGGATAGGTCAAAGGAGACACTGATGTAGTTTTGCATCTCAAAAGCAAAACTTTAATGAGTGATTTTTAAATTTTATTAATTCGAATGTGGCCCCCTTCATGTATAATTCTCCCACTCCTCTTTCCATTACAAAAGCATATAATTTCCTTTGAATAAAAATAAAAGCCTGTAATTTTCTCTGTTTGTCTGTGTACCACCAGTACATTTCATGAACTCGGAGGTTAACGACTATTCCCATTGTTATGAGGAGCTGCGCTAGCCGAAATCTCCCATTTACATTCATGTCTTCTTAGTCACTAATGACACCAGCCAACCAGACATAATGCATGATTAGAATGAAAGACAGCTTTGAAGTATTAGCAAAACTCTGCAAATAACATCTACAACAGCTGCCAACATGTCAGGTCTTCATAATTTTGCTTTCTTGGTCTATTCTATACACACATCTATCCTTCCTCTGTGGCTCTTCCTGAAGTTTCTACCATTTTTTTCCCCGTTAAAGGTTTTTTTTAAAGGAGTTTTTATGTATTTGAATTGAGGATCTAAGGACAGAGGACGTTGTGTTGCTGTACAGATCGTAAAGCCTCCTGAGGCTGATTTGTGATATTGGGCAAAACAAATAAAAATGAATTGAATTTTTTTTATAGAACTTTATTTTGCACCTTTTGATTTAACAACAGAAGAGACCCGACACTCACAGATGACATACAAATATATAACAGCCAAACAAACAACAATATCATCTCTGACAGTTGTATTAAACAATAATTAATAAGTGTAATAATATAATAAAACTAGCAAGGAGATTAATTATAATAATCTAAAACTCATATTTTAATGCCTGATCATTTATGGTGTGAAAACCTCAAATTTGCAAAGAGTCAAAGTTTAAAGCTTGTGCTGTTATCCTGTGTCGATGCAGCAGCGAAAAAATGAGTCTAACAATGCAACTGACAAGATGACGTTTGAATCAGAGGCGCCTCTAATGATGATAATCGTTAACACGCTTTTTCACAGGAGCCATAAATGATTACGAGTTTAAACACAAATATATCTTAACATATCCTGCCAGATATATTACAGTCATACATTTCAGCCCAAACGGCCCATTCAGTTTTAATTGCCCTCGCTGGTGTAGTTGTATCTCTCACCTTAATTGTAAATTCGGAACATTAAAGGCTGCCCAAAACTCCCCCGTATATCTTACAAGGAAAGTCATCTCACAAACCGACTCTTCTCTGTCAGGTCACATAAATTTCAAGAGCCTTCAGAAACAAAGCAGTCGTTTGTGGTTTCCATGTCATGACAGTTCTGCATCAGGACATCTGCTCTGCCACTTGGTGGGACAGCAAACTATTTAATGCCTTAATCCGCCCTAAGCTGTGGCTGGAACCCCCTGGTGACTGCTGCATGCTGCACCAACAACAACCAGCTCCATTCATCAACCTAATGGGCTTTATATTTTTAACCCTTGCCATTTATCAGGCTAAGGCAGCGTGATGAGGGGAGAGGAGAGGATCAAATTCCCCAACGCCTGCTTCAGCTCAACAGGGAGACTGTTGATTCATGGTCTCTCTTCCTTTTCACATCACTCTTTTTCTCTCCTGTCTTTTTCCATCACTCCCTGCTGTTGTGTGCCTCCTCTCTCCTCTCCCCGCTCTCTCCAAGCATCCTTATGTATTCTATCAAGCTACCTTCATTCTCCCACCTCCTGTACCTCACTCCCCGTGGCTCTCTCGTTCACCCTATTCTTCTTCCACTATTCCCTCTCCTACACCTCCCGCTCTCCCTCTCCTCCTCCTCTTTGCTCTTTCACCACCATCCCCGCCTCTTCTTTCTTTACTTAATTTTCCTCTTCCATCTCTTCCCTGTATTTCAGGACTTTGGGGACGATGGCTCCCTGTACATCACCAAGGTGACAACCATCCACATGGGGAACTACAGTTGCCATGCCTACGGCTATGAAGACCTCTATCAGACACATGTGCTGCAGGTGAATGGTCAGTAGTGGCTCATTTCTTACTTACAGTGGTGGAAGAAGTGTGGACAAAAATGTTTTAGTTTTGTTTGTGGTACTGTGTCGTCCCCCAGTGAGGGAGTTTGTCTTATTGCCGGCCCTGTTTACAGTGAAGACCAGTTCCAGTGACTGGTAAGGCTTCAGTGACAATCAGTTGAGATAACAAGGAACCAAACATGGTGCTCCCAAGCCATTAAGCCAACCTGTTTGAAGCAGAGGATACTGTAGATACCTGTGTAACATTGCTATATAACAAATAGTAAGTTAAAGGCACCCTGTGGAGTTCTCTTGCAGACCTACAAAGTTTCTGTTTACATTCGGTGTTACTTACCGAAATGTATTGTGTGTATCTTTGAGGTCTAAGTTTTGAAAGCATTTAATTCCTCATAAAATATTTACAAAGCCACTTTTTTGAACATTTTGTAACCTGCATTGTTTACATCCATTGCTGTGTCTGAAATCACTCCCTGTTTACTATATAGTGCACAACATTTACCCTCCGCCTTTTTATTTGAGTGTCTGAATGCTGAGTGTGTAAATATATATATATAGAGCCCTCAAAAATTCCACTATGGAACAAAAAAGTAGTGTCCATGGCATGTACATGTTTCTGCTAACAATGCAACGCTCCACATTTTAAACATGTGAAAACTACCGTCACGCGACTCTACAGCTGATGGTGAAGACACAAAATGACGATGATGAGTTAGTGTCCAAAATCCTGATTTGCTCCTCACTATTGAGTAAACTATTTAGTGTCTATTATATAGAGAATAGTGAATGAGTGAATAAATAATACATGTTTACTTGCTAGCAGTCTCCTCCGCCTTTTGCCGACGTATTGCTGAATTTCTTGGTATCTTACAGCCACCTGTAGATCAGTGGAATAATGTGACAAAAACATTGGCAGGAATGCATATCACGTCACTTGCATACACATACGTGTGCATGTGCATCACTTTGTGTGTGCACGATAACAAAAAGGGGGGGTGGGTCCAACTGTCCAAAACTGTTAGCAATGTTCAACAAAAAAACCCAATATGTTTTACAGAGGGATGAAATTAAAAGAGGAAATATACAAGACACACAATGAATACAAACCACAAAATATACAGTCATAACATCAAGAAAACACCAAAGAGTGAAAATGTTGTTTAAAATGTGCGCTCATTTGGCTTCCTGCTGACTTTCTGGGTGACTGTTTCAAAGTCGCGGAGCAGCAACTGCAAAAACACGATTACAATCGATCAAACAGGATCACACCACGGGGCTCCTCTGCCACTACTGAGCTTCAGTTATCATATGTTGCCATGACACTTTTGACTGTGTGTCATCTGCAGTGAAAATAATGTGACATGAATCGATGGGGTTGTGAAATGAGCTGCAGTGTTATTGTATTATTTGAATTATTTACAGTATGTACCAAGCGAAGAAACAAAATGTTGGTTCACAGTTGGTAACAGATGCAACAGGATTTGGCAAGACTTAAAGTTCATGAGGATTAAGTGTTTATTACAGTGCATTATTTCTTAAATTATCTATTTATTTGTCTTTTTATTATTTATTATATTTATTGCTGCTGCCTTTTATTAAATCAAATTTGAGGCTTTTGATTAGTATTTTACGCTGCTCTGTAACTTTTACTGTCCTGTTTTATCTGTCTTATTCTATTTGAGTTTATTTTTATTTCCAATTTAACACTTTTTAATTGTATTTAAATGTCTTTTTATATTGCCTTGTGTTGCTTTTACAATCTGTCTTGATGCCTTTTATGTTTTATGTAAAGCACTTTGAATCGCCTTGTTCTTGAAATGTGCTGTACAAATAAACCTGCCTTGCCTTTATTTTTATGTAGATTCTCCTTCATGAATGAGCTATGATTTAGTTGTCAGGAGAATGTCTAAGAAGTTCCTTGTCAAAACGATTTGTTTCCCTTCAGATAGAAAGTATCCATAAAGCGGCGTCGTTCATACAAGCGCTTCACAGGATTATGACTGTTAAAGCATCGCAATTCACTAGCCAGCCGGCATCATTACATACATACGGCTGAAAACTACTTGTGTTGTCATGCAGTGTATTCAGTTGAATCCATGCAGTGGATGAAAACTACTGAAGCTAAAATTCGTCTAAAAAAGAGCAGAAACAGCACACTGATTTTGGCAGGCTGAACTTGTCAAAGCACTGTCGTACTCATATTAATCATCTGCATAAGGACCTTTGTCTCCTCTGCCTTTTAGACTAGTTATAACCAGGCATCTCGCCAAAGAAGATCCAGGGAGGAAGAATTTTAAAAAGCCCCCCTAGCCCCCCTATTTACTGCGCTTTTGTCTCAGGGTGACAGACAGGCAAAGGAGGGAAACATTTGATTCAATTAAGTCTCTTTCAATTAAGGGGAGACAATAGATGTTATTGTTCTGTTTTTCTGAGATGCTAATTGAAAAGAGATGCTGCTCCATTTTAGACCTTGAACTAAAGAAAGGGAGGAAGTGATGGGAAGGGAGACAGGGAGACCGACCAAGGTCCTGAAGGGCGAGTTATCAGGAGAGGGCAATTACCAAATGTTTGTGTTAGGGATTCGAAGTATTTCAAGCGAGATAGGACGAGGCGAGATAAGGTGGAAAGGAAGGGGAGCCAAGTGCCACATTAAACAAAGTGGGTGGTTTGCATCATGTTGCACTATTAAGGCAGTAACACCAATGCTTCCTTCTATACTGTGATGAGAGGGATGACAGCGCTGCAGCTTTGGTATCAGTGAAGTACCCATAGTGGCAGTCTAGTATTCTTTGCATGGTATTATAATACTCTAGAGTGTGGTATGGATGCTGTTCATGAATGTTTCTTCGATGTCAAGCACGTACATATTATAAAAGATGGAAGGAAAGGAAGAGGGGTTGGAGCAAAGTTAGAAAAAGATAGAAAAACAGAGCAGGTGATATAACAGATATAGACGTGACAGATTACATTAGAGACTTTCAACCAGGCAGAGAGTGAGGCGGAGAAGTAGGAGTTGATGTATGGGTGTAGGAAGAGGAGTGATGTGAGTGTACAGAAGCAAAAGAAGAAGAAAAATATACGGTTACGTTTATAATTAAACAATTATAATAATGGAGAGAAAGGGAGACTGTAGGGGAGAAAAGAGAAAACAACAAAGCACAAATAAGCAAGTTGCAAGTAACAGATGCAATATTTGAAATAAAGCTGCTATATAGGTGTTTGGCCGAGGAGGCGAGGTTGTAGCACAGTTGGATGGGATATACGGGATTTAGCTCCTTGAAGGAGAGGATGTCAGGATTTGGCGGCAACAGAGGTCGAGAGGGTCCCCAGCATCATAACAAGAAAATGACATCTTACCTGTTCGTGTAAACTATTACCTCATATTTCATTTTAACCCTCCATTCCTCCACATTCATTTGCCGTCTTCTCCCCGGAGGCGCTGGTAAGTGGTAGATACGTCCAACATCTATTTCATGCAGGACTCGAGCTGTAATAAAGCAGCCCCAGAGCTCTTGGATTCTTGTTATGTGTGAATATATTCCATGCTGGGGTGAGACAAATTCCCCTCTGCCCACTGCGTGTGTGGGTGTTTGTGCTATAATCCCCCAGGAGTTACGGTCTACCATGAAACAGTGTGTAATTATGTTTTCTCTCGCCCCTCTCCTCTCTCCCTGTTTGTGTCTTTTGGTTTTGTTTGTGTTTGTGCGTCCAGTCCCTCCAGTGATCCTGGTCTATCCAGAGACACAGGCCCAGGAGCCCGGAGTATCTGCCAGCCTCCACTGCCACGCCGACGGCATCCCAAATCCCAAACTCCTCTGGCTGAAGAACGGCATGGACCTGCAGCCCAGATCCTCCAAACAGCTTTCTCTCATAGGTGAGGAGTTTTTCATTATTTTGGGAAGTGCTGTCAGCATGTTGTACGTTTAAGCAGATACTGTATGTCACGTCTCGTGGGCGCAGTGTTTTTGAATTGCAACAGCATTGCAGTATGCCAACACTGCAGAAATCTGTGTAAACACAGACAATGCATGTGGATAGTGAAGACAAAGCTGGTGCTCTGTCAAACAAACTTTTTTTTTAATTCGGTGCTCACTTGTCGGCAGTAACATTTTGTCGTGTTCTCCATTTATTTGCATTTCATACCAAGGTGATGAAATCCAAGACTGCGGCCACCCTCTTCAACTGCCTTCATTTTGCTCCTCTGACAAATCAAACATTCTGCAGAAGTGAAGGAAAAGGGAGATCAAGAGAGTGAAAATAAAAAGAAATATACTGTGTGTCAGGAGATGGCAGCTACTTATCCTTGCTAGGGGGGGTGTTTTTAAAGACACACTCTCAATATAAGAGAGAAGGTGCAGAGTGGAGCACGACTTTTCTTTTTATGGCCTAGTTCTCATTAAGGGAGAGTTTATTGGCTGTGTGTGGGTCATTACCTGTGGTAATAGCCTGTTATCAACCCCTTAGATGCTCAAACAAGGGAGGTACTGTACTGCAAGGTTCCCCGCTGCGGTGGCTACGGCGTCAGATTTGCCAACTAATGTGGGCAATGGGAAGGGGCACTTAGTCCCACTTACAGTAATAATTTCTGCTTTTTTTTCTCATTAAAAGCATTAAGGAAAGTGAAAACAATAGAGTGGAAAAGTAGATTAAGTAATGTGGATTACCATTTTTATATAGCTCTGTGTGAGGGAGGCCAAAGCAGAGGAGGTATGATTTGCTATTTCATTTCAACGAACTACATATAATGTCAGGGGTGTAATAAAGACACTGTAGTGTTTCCTGTATCCTCGTTTTTTAGCTGAATTCTGTCAAATCTGAACCGCACACTGACAGCTGATAGTGAGGAGTATTGATTGTGGACCACAGTTGAACACTAAAGAGAGAAACGGCTTTGTGCCGCTGAGTGAATGAAACTGTGTTCTGGAGCTGTCCGCTCTGCTGAAACCACTCGAGCCTGTTGTAGATCTTTGCCTGATATTCCCAGCTGTTCCGTTTTATTTTTTTTAGAGCAAACCTCTTAACACAACGACCGGGGCACAGTGACGTGTGGCATTACAGTTCATTTTTCTGACCCAGATGCATTGTGGGAAGTCTCAACCCATTATTTTACCAGACAGGTTTTAAATAAATAAATAAGTTCATTATCACTATAATCACATCCCTCAGTTTTCAAGGGCAATGGATGGCTGCGAGCTGCGTTTGTGGCTGCTGAGTGAAAACTGTGAACTAAATGCCTTCAACTTTTCCTTATTTAGTAGTCATTAAGAGGGCAGAGAGGAAAGTCACCGTATGTATTGTGAAGGCGGCTGACAGTGCGTCAAATAGGAGAATGCCCTGGGCTCAGATCCGCTAAGGGTTTTCACCTACACACACATACATACACCCTCTTTGTATAATCTCTCCCAGCACACAAGACCGTAACCTTACACACCATGTATGATGCTGCAATTATGTTGATTATTTTGGTACATTAAGAAATATTGACTGTAATCCACAATCCGGCTTTGCTTTTTTTTTTCTTATTTTTTTGGCTCTGATGGGGGTGTACTCTGTCTGCAGAGGGTCTGTTAATCAAATCATTTTCTTATTCTGTCTCTGCTTTGTTGCTGACATTTTCAGACTTTTTTCCTCTCCTGTGCACCTTGGAAATAGGTGAAGTTGAGCCAGAAATCCCTGCTCTGAAGTAACACTTTGCTGATGATGATCATGTTGAAGTGCCAGTTGACAGACTCAGCGTCACTTTATGTCCTCTTAGCAAGCGATTTAATTGCCTTCCTTACAAAAAATCCTTACAAGCATAAAATTATATTACATCGTTATTTTAGTTACAAGAGTCCTTTTACATATATTTCTACAGACTTAGGGACTCAGGGACCCGGGGCACATGCCCTGTTTGCCCTTGCAGTAATCTGTGCATAGGGAGCAGTTAAGGAGACTAAAAGTCATAATTTAAGACAAAACCACTTCAACTCAAAACCCCTGTTACCACGAACAACTACAAGCCTGCAAAATAAGGATGTAGAGGCTAATTTAATGAGCAGTTGATTCAGTGTTTTTCAATAAAAATTGATCAGAACATAATTATGAATTAGAAGTAATTAAAGTGGTGTCTCGTTTCATGAAGGCCTGCTTCAAGGCAGTTTTCACTTCAAAGCGTTGTGCACTTTTCCCCTGATTAAAGAGAATTATTATCAGAATCCAGAAGACATTTCACTAATGTGAAAAACTTTGCATCAACATCTGTAATGTCTTGTTATTTTACAACCCAGTAGGCACAAATTAGAAGGTAGAGATACTTGTCAATGAAAAAAAGAGCACAACTTGTAATTTGTAAGTGTTTGCTTTATTGCTGTTAAATAAGACAAACACTTACATATATACTAGCTTTACATTGTAACAGGTAGAAAATAGTTAATGGATGAATAGTTCATGTTATTGATGCCTCAAGTGAAGTATAGAAATGTATGAAAACTGAAGCTATATAGTAGCCTCAGTATAGTGCTACATACAGGAAGGATCAGAGTGCAGCTGTACATCACAGAGTTTGATGCTGCTGCAAACATCAGAGAGTCTGCCTCTGATGCTGACCTCTGTCTTAACATGACCTACTGTATGTCACCTCCATCTAACAACACTGGTGCAACTGGAACAAGGCTGCATTGTACATAAAAATAAGTATGAAACTAGACTTCACTCGGTTCAGAGAGACTAAAAGGTTTCTGAAATGGAAAGTATTTATTTTCATGTTGAAGTAAAACTGGTACATCAATGTTTTTACTGAGCAGTATTCAGCACCTTTTTTAAGTTACTGAAATCAATTTAACTGAAAAGTTTATCAAGGTGACTTGTGCATCTTATTGAAACAGACTCAGTTTTGATAATTAGCCACACTGAAAAAAGGCCTTTTTGAGTTGTTCATCTGTGTACAATAATGTTAACAGCTGATGAGTAAACCACAACACATTTATAAGGTATGAGTTTGCTTTTATCACATTTCAAGTTTGCTTTTTTATTATTTGAGCTTTAAATAAAAGTAATACATAACCTAAAATATAAGAAAAAGAGTCAAACAAACAACCGCAGCTCTAAATCCTGAATGTTTTATTTTATTTTTTACTTTGCTTATGAAAAATAGCAGTTTTCAGTTTGTCTGTTTGCAGACACTCTGTGTGCATCTGAGGTTTATAATTAGTCTCACTCAATCAAACTGAACTCAAGAAGTAAACAGTCTGGAGTCTGGAATAAACACATCAGACGTGCTTGTTGTGAATCTGCATTAATAATTTTTTTTTTTCTTTACTTAAGACCAGCAAGGCCAGTGAACTGTCTCAAATGTATCTGCAGTGTACTCCATGAAGATTTCAAATAATGCAGCAACAACAAAATCTGTTACAGTAAGTTTCTTTTTCTTTTTTTTTTTGTTTCCTCTCTTCTTGTAGCAAACGGTAGTGAGCTCTTCATCGGCAGCGTCCGGTACGAGGACACCGGAGCCTACACCTGCATCGCCAAGAACGAGGTGGGAGTGGACGAGGACATCTCCTCTCTGTTTGTTGAAGATTCAGCCAAGAAGACCCGTAAGTCCATACAATACTTTCAACTTTCGATATAGAAAATTTAGAATTAACACAGTAACATCACAATAACATTTAAACCTCATCTCTGTCAAACATAAAGCCAAGAAGAGGTAAAATAACATTATATGCTGGCATAAATCTTAATGACTTGGCTGTCTTGTACGCATAAGTAGTGTTAAAGTGATGTAAATTACATGATCTCTTAAGATCAAGAAAGCAAAATTGAAGCTTTTTGACAATATGGTTCAATCTGTTTAGCTACGTCTTTGTTTTAGCATTAGTGTACATTCCTGCTCAGATGTCACATAGCGTAGAGTGGTAGCCATCTTAGAAATCCCCCATCATACATTTCCTGCATTAGTATTGTAGCAAACACTTCAGCTAATAAGCACATTGTTACAAAAATTGCTTCATGTCAAATAGTGACTCCTCATGCCTTCAGATGGCTGACATAAGAATAAAAAATAAACAGCCCCAGACAATTCGTGTTGATAGTTATAAGCAGTAGTGCAGAACATTTGCAGGAAAGTGGAACTTCTACAACAATTACACCTAACAGCCTATCATCTTAGTAGTACTGCCGCAATCAAGACTACACGACATCAGCCCGATGATGTCCCGACAAATGTACAAAACGAAAATTAGCTCAGGCACAGCCATCGCTCTTTTTATCCTGTGTGGTGTGCTGTCTCACAGCATCCAGACAAAAAGGCTTGCATGTCAAAATTTCACCAATAGGAGCACAAAGCGAAAGAGGAATGTTTTATTTCATTTCAGTAAACGTATAACCATGTGACTGTCACACTCGCATCAGGAGTGTTACATCAAATTAATCACACCTGTGGTTATAAAGTCATTGTCTGCACATCTACAAACTTACCCTTATCTATCTACTAACTGGTAGGAAAAAAAGACAGAGCCCACTTTCCTGCAATGTCTCTTGGCCAAGTCACAGTAACTATATGATCATCTAATCTGACACAGCGACCATCTCAAAACAGAAAAATATTGTGTAGTCTGATCCCGGCGTAAGAGATACAGAATAAAACTCTACAGAACCATGTCAGGGACAGATGAGGGCACTCTGATCTGAGTCATATAAGCACAAATAAAAACACAATATATCATGTTTGTGAAGATTTATCTCGAATTCTAATAATCCTGTATGTGAGAGGCAGGACAAAAGCAAAAGGTTAGACGCACTCACTGGAGAACATCTGAAAACTAGGAAACTTTTTCATCCTTTATGCGATATAAACAAAGGTGGATTTATGTCTACATGTCTGTGTTTTCATACTGCAATAGGATCAGTGGATGAGTCACTTTTTTCTCTATTCTGACTATGGGCAGTGTTAAGAGGCTCCACTCCAATTTATGTAGTGATCTCATTGAAATATAAAGTTTAAAAAAAAAAAATCAAATCACATACTTCGTGTTGCTTTGATATTTGGCCTTTCAGTAGATTGCCTCATTCCCTACAAAGAGCTAATCGGGGCCATTTGAAATTACACAAAATAATCTATGACTTCTCTTCTCGCAAGATATTTTGTGATCTCTTGATTTTGGAGGAAATATGTTCCTGTCAACAGCAGCGAGGGACATTTGTAGCTGTCAAATATGTTTTGTCTTGACATGGCATGTGAGAAATCACCTCTGTTTCTTGGGAGATCTGTCTCTGTTTTTTCTTCAGGTGATTTAATGTTTTTCCTTTCTTTTCCTTTCTTCCTCTCTGCGTCTGACTCTGCAGTTGCAAACATTTTATGGAGAGAAGAAGGTAATACATTAAAGTTCTCAAACTGCTTTTGTATTCTTGTGAATAAGATAATGTGGTAGGCATGTTTTGTAGTTCTTCGGGGCCTGAAGCTGGATATCTACACTTTCCAAAATGTTTGCCGTATTGTCCAAAAGAATCACAAAGTTGTTTTCTCTCCAGCAAACCTTTGTTTGTCCAAATCTTGCATTCTCCCTTGCATGCCCAGGGTGTTTCATCCGATTGCTAGTGTGCTTTCTAATCTGTTGTTCAGATCACCTAGGGAGGAAACATTTACACACAAGCAGGAATTTGAAGTATTTTGCAAATAATACCACAGAGCCAGTGTGGGCTACATGAAAAACAACTTTGTGGTTTTCAGGACTGTACAAATCCACCCTGTATTTGTACTATATATATTATCACCACATCAACAAGGCCACAAGTACAGTTTTCCTACTGCGCTGGAAAACCCGCTGCGGTTTAGAGTACAAAACATATCTAATCTGATATGTATACACATCATCCCCACATAGCGTTTACCATAGAACCAGTGTGGTTTAGAATAGTGTACAGTGTAAGCATTTTGATTATTTGTGAGCTTTTGAGAGTTGATTTTAACAGTGTGTGCAGTGTGTGTGAGGTAGTGCTTGTTTTATGTCTGTATGGATACGTTGATACATGATTATTTCTGACAGCGTGTTTCCGATTGTTCCGCACTGCACATCCTGTGTTATAGTGCAAAAAAAAAAAGACGTCTCAACAGCCTGACAAATCAATTATCATCAAAGTTTTTGTCTATGCATGCATCTTGTAAATGATTAAGTGTGTATATGTGGTTATGCTTATTATCTCTGTTCACGTGCTGTATTCCTGACAGCAGTAATAGCTTGTTGCTGTGATCCATGCTAACTCATCGGCAGCTGTTTACAGACGAGCCTGTGAACTGTCTCCTCAAAGAGGCAGTGCTTTTAATTTGACGCCTCTGGCTACAGTATGTTGTGGACGTGTTGCTGACAGGGCCCTTTGTAGCATTGTCAAAATGGCCGGCAGCCACACACTGCCCATCGCCGCTAACATGATAGCATGCTAACGGGAGTCTTGCCGTGTCTCACCCGGCAGGGAAATTGAAATGCCCATCACCAGTGTCAGATAAGACAAGAGCACGGCGTGGAATTTGTGCTTTTTATTGCTTTTTTAAATGCATTTTTTTGCCAACATGTTTTCTGTCTTCCTGTCTTGTCTTCCAGGGTTGAGTGTGGGGAACATGTTCTATGTGTTTTCTGATGAGGGCATCACAGTTCTTCAGCCCAGTGAATGTGAGATTCGCAGACACATGAAGCGGACAGAGAGGATTGTTGCTACCTATGTAAGTGCATATTATGTCTTTGTAATGAGGAGCCTATAGTTCAGTTTCAGGCTTTGTCCATATTCCACTAAACAGATTTCAGGAGCTGTTTGTAACTACTGAGCAGATGTCTTTAAAAACTATTTATGTAAAAGGGAGAAAGATGCCATTTAGTGTACATTTTTACATTAAGAGAGGCATCAAATCAGGTATACAGCTAAGATCATCTTACTCCCTCTCACTATAGATCCTAATTAGGTTGTTGTAGAGATGCTTTTCAATTTGACACCATGTTTGTTAAATCACACAAAGATATTTTAAGTCCCCCCATGACTCATTTAGTTAACTTGTCTTTTAAACACAGCTCCTTCCCTGATGACTGGAAATGTGCAATTGTCACACCTATTTTTAAATGTGGAGACCACCTTGAAGCCAGTAACTATAGACTGATAAGTATACTGCCAGTTCTCTCAAAGGTTGCTGAGAAAGTTGTTATTGAACAACTGACAACTTTTCTTAATACAAGCAATTTTGGTCTGCATTGTATGCAGTTTGGCTTTTGCTGTATTTTTAGATCTGCGTAAAGCGTTCAATACAGTCGAACACAGATGCAATGTGTTAAAGTTTGTGAAGCATTGTCCAGTAACATGAACAATGGGTGTTCCACAAGGGTCAGAGTTAGGTCCCCTATTATTTAGCCTGTATATTAACGATCTCCCTCAACAGTGTCATGATGTAGAACTGCAAATGTATGCAGATGATGCAGAAATAAATTTGGGGGGCCGAGCTTCTGAAGGAGCACGAAGGGAGGGGTGTATTTGTTTGGGTGTTTAGTTCAAATATCAATAATCTTTCTCCAGAATGACTGACTCTACCTTTAAAGGAAAAAAAAACTTATCTATTAGAATCTTAGCCTCTATTTTATCTTATCTCACATCTACTGTAGTTATTCAGTGGAGTGTGAAAGGAGATTGTAACCAAAATGAAGGTTATTCCTCCTTTCCCTCCCCTTCCTGTTGTTAGAGTGGGGTTCCTCACCTCACTAAATGAAATAGGATTACATTAGTCAACAGCTCGCACCAATAGAGTCTATACTATAGACCCCAAGGTTTTTAATCCACTAGAAAACATTCTTCTACCAGGGCAATAGGCTTTAGATGGTAAAAGTTGCTTGTTCCTCTGAGGGATTTGGGTTTTCCAGGACTCTGTAATTGTATTAGCGATCAATACAAACTCAATAAGCCATGTGCTAGCCAGTTCTTGCTGTAAACAGCAGTTTTTCCACTTTGGTGAGGTGGAAGCTTGTGTGTGTGTGTGTGTGTGTGTGTGTGTGTGTGTCTGTGTGTGTGTGTGTGTGTGTGTGTGTGTGTGTGTGTGTGTGTGTGTGTGTGTGTGTGTGTGTGTGTGTGTGTGTGTGTGTGTGTGTGTGTGTGTGTGTGTGTGCGCTTTTGTTACCTTTTCCCATATAAACACCAACCTTGTCTGGACCAGTAGTCCTCATGGAGACCAAAGCCCGGTCCTAATGAAGCAAAACGTAATTTCTGAGGTGTAAGGGGGGGGGGGTAAGGTGTGAACTGAGGTGAGGTTAAGGTGAGGTTGGACATGCAATGTCCTAACAAGGATAGCTGCACATACTTATATAAATAATAATAATAAAGTATTATTTGATTGAAGCATGCAGTGTTTGAAATAAATATCATGATATTAACAAGAATATTTTTCAGTATAACTATACATATCACCGTAAGTGCTGAAAAAATGAAACATTTGCTTATTCCAGCTTCTCAAAAGTGAGGATTTGCAAATTTTCTCTGTTATATATCTTTTTAAATTGAATATCTTTGGCTTTTGGACTTTTTTAAAGTCATCACCTTAGGCTCTGGAATCTTGTGATGGGAATTTGTCTCAATTTTAAAAACTAAATAATTCCTAATTCATTGGAAAAATGGAATCAATGATGAAAAGAGCCAATGTTTGCAACCTTTTACCCCAATATGGCAAAAATGTACCATGTAAACTGCAACATCTCCAGTTTGAATCCGGCTGGGTAACTTTGTCATTCCCCTCTTTCTCTCTCCCCACATTTCCTGTCTGCCTCTGGACTGTGCATCATCAATAAAAAGGGAAAAATGGCCCAAAAAATAATCTTTGAAAAAAAAAAATTATTACAGCCGGCAGAATTTTTCTTCTTCTTCTTTTTACTTAGAGTTTTTCAATTATAGCTTACGTTGAAAAACTAATTTTGCACAGAATTATGTAAAATGATACCATGATTTGATCAAGTCATCACAATATGATGCCGATGATATGGTAGATCAACAATAACTTTGGATTACTGCCCAGCCCTAATCATTGGTGATGGATGATCGAGTAAATGCACCATATCGCTGATTTATGGCGTACCAGTAAATCCTGCCAACCTTTTCCTCTCTCTGTTGCTCTCCTTCACGTCTCCCATCATCCCCTCTGTTCTCTGTTGGTTCTTCCCAGGAGGAGATGTGCCCTAAAGGTGAGGGGATGTCACCTCAGCACTGTGTGTGGTCCTCGGCAGTCAACATCAGGGATAAGTACATCTACGTGACCCAGCCCCTCCAGAGCCGACTGCTGGTTGTTGATATCCAGGCACAGAAGGTGGTGCAGGTGGGTGGAGCAGGGATCAGGCCTGTCGCAGCACACAGTATAGTCTCAGAAAATATGAATCTATAAATTAGTGACTGACACTTGAAAGCTTCTGTAGAAAAAATTGCATTTTAGCAACAAATATAACAAGAGAGGAGTGTTGAAGTTCAGCACCCAAAATTATGTCAAATGAGAAAAGTTACGATACCCGTGTAGCCGCACAGTGAATCAGAGCTCCCTTTAGTTTTATTTGCAACGTTTCAACCAACTACAGGTCTTCCTCAGGCAGGATTTACCTCTCTGCTCTGATTCAGTATGCAGGTAGTCCTTATATCATAGTTTAATTTATTTTTGTATCCAGTATCTATCCCACTGACTCCTCTGTTTCATTTCAAATGTTAACAGCATGAATCTAACTTCTGGTCCACGTTTGTTTTTTAATAGTCAGCATCCAAACAAAGTTAGGACGAAATAACAGTCTGATATTACATTTTGTTTTACGTTAATGTACCACAATCCTGGGTATTTGCTCATACATGGATCATCAACTGGTGAATTGAGGAGTGTAGCAACAGTAACTAAGGGGGGCTCAGCACAGGGTCAGTTATGTGAGGGATGACATATTTTAATCCATCTATTTACTTGATTATTTAAGATGATAAAACACATATATGTTGCATAAACATCTTGTACATCCATACATCCATGTAACCAGTGTTGAGTACATGTGAAACAGCATCACCAAAGTGAACTGCATTCGATTCAACTTGCCACGCTATTGAACTGCCACTGATGTAAGAAGACCACATACAAGGTAAAATAAATCAAATGCACCTAAAGTGCTTGAAACAATATGGTGCCCAGGTGGGTGCTGGCTGCCTCGCCATTCATCTTGCCTGTAATGGCTGTTTAGAGACTGAATCCCCCAGGGGTTCTTCTCAGGGTCAGCATCATTTATACTGAGGCACAGGATGAGAGGAAATAGGCCTAACTCAAGGAGAAAGAGGCGGGGGAGTGGGGAGGGGGGAAGGGTAAGTGAAAGTTTGAGTCAAGAGAGAGACGCCAAACTCAAATGAATCTCATTATGAACCTGTAGCTTGACATTGTATCACTTACAGGAAACAGGAAACTAAAGGTTAGATATTTATAAATAGATGTTATGTTGAGACCTGTTTGACAACTTGTGAAATTATGTACTGCACTGCACTTTTGTAAATAATAAATAATGTCACTTGTTTGACATTTAACAAGTTTTTGTTTAAAAATGACGAGATGTGTTCTTGACTGGTTTCAATGCAAAATGATGTTAATTGTCTGAGTGTTCATCTTTTATTTCAATCCAAAATATACTGACAACACAAGAGCTGGCTAAAAGAGAGGTGATATAATGAAAGGAGAAACAGAGGTGTGTTCTGGCATTTACAGTAAGACGTTCTCACAACATCTAAAGTTCAGGTCAAGGCTTTTGGTTTATTGCTGCCCCTTTTCTCTCTTATTCCATTCAACACTGTAAAACTACTTTCCTTCTCTTGTTCGCCCTAACCCTCTCTTGGCTTTCCCTCTCTCTCTTTCTCAAAGGCCCTCACTGGCCTCTGGTGCAGGAGGTTAACGCATCCTCCCTCCTTTTCTTTTTGTTATCTCAAAGTCCTTTTTTTTTTTCTAACAAAGCATATTTGTAGCTTCTTTTCAACAATGGCCTTTAGAAAAAGAGAGAAGATGGACTGACTGCAATGAATGCACTTTATCCACAAGCACATAGAAGATGATGAACCAAACAAAGGCTTTCATTTTGTAAAGGTAAAGTTAAGAATGCTGCATTATTATCCTCACAGAGGAGATCAAATTTAGCGATCAGGAAGACAGGCCCACGTAGGACGAGCAACACTTTTCTCAAAAAGTAAGAAATTACAGCAAAGTCTTCTTGTAAAAAATACACAGCAGCATAAACTGTGAATCTAATTTGGAAGTGTGTTATCCTCGCTAAGTAAAAGTTGTTGGGAAAACCTCTCAAATAAAAATTTTGGAGAAAAAAAACAATAGATGTCTCCTAAAACATATTGTCATCTAATGAAAAAAGTAGAATTTTGAAAATGGTTAAAACATAAGTTCAGATCCTGGGTTGATTATTTTATCCTTTATTATTCTTGGGTCCTTTATCAACATGTTTTTACTCACTGTAGTGAAAAAGTTGCCTTGTGCACCTTTTTAAAAATACTTTTCCAAAAGCTTCAGTCACAACCATGATTCCCAGCAGACAACAGATGAACATGTGGAGAAGCCGCACAAATAAAGGCTTTCATGCTGTTACACGCAAGGAAACGGCACCTTTGTTATCTATCCCAACAAAGGGATCTAACCTTACTCTGATGTGTCAGACCTGTGCTAGATACAGTAAGGCTCCTGGGTCTGAAAACAAACAGCACATCAGCTAATTAAAAAGAAAGCCAGATGGCAAAAACCTCTGGTTATGTAGTCACTTCAACTTACTCTGCTGCTTTATTTTGCACTGCTGTAAATCAGTGGGAGGCAGCGTGCAGTCGTCGTCAAGGCTTTTTCTTTTCTCTGAAACCAAATGAAAATCTTTTTGCAAGAAGTTTCAAAAATGCTTAATGTTCTGTGAAGTAAAAAGATATTCTGGTTTCCTGAAGGATGAAACTGGTAATCAGCAGCTCTCCTGTGTATTTTGGCTCCTGTTTTGGCAATACAGTCTCTCATTGCTGTGAGGTTTCTGATTCGGATCTCCTGATAATCAAACAATGCATCCAATACTATAACATCCATTGTCTGGGATTTTTCTGATGACCCATGGTGGTTATCAAAGCTTTTTAAATGGATCTGGATCCAGTATTCGAATCTGCTTATGGAATCTTTTCAAATCTTTCATCAAACCTAATTATCTTTCAACATTTGCAAGTCAATCAAGTTAAAAAATAACTAAAAGATTTGCTGACTGAGAAGGCAGAAACAGTGTGAGTGGTAGCAGCAGAAGATATGAAACACTGATAAAATATGTATCTGACACGTTGAACGGCTGAAGCCTCACCTTATTTTTCATGAGCTGCCGGCTGCAAATACTAGAAGCCCTGATTCAGAAGTTGATAAGTTTAAATTATTGATATGATGTGCATCAAAATTTAATTGGAAGATTCTCCTGAAACATGACTCGATCAGTTAGATCATTTCCTTTCAGAAGAGTCGTCACTCCAATAAAGACTTTTTAAACTAGTAAAATGAGAAGCTGCTCGCTGAATCTGAGAGAAGATACAAAAGGTGGTTTAATAAGAGATTAGTGTTAGCAGATCTGTGTATTTTGCCAACCAGGATCTAAAATGAATGAACTGCTAAACTCTCAGTTCTTTTTCTGTTTACTGTTAACAAACAAAACACCTTTTTTTTTCTTAAAACAGCAAATGTGAAAACTTTTATGCACTCATATATGCTCATATACTGTCATATTACACCAACATTGATTTATACAAATAATTTCAACTTTAACTGAACAGTTACACTGTGTTGGACTTTTAGAGGTGGACACAAAATCCTGTCTATTTCCTGGCAGTCCGCTGAACTGTGGACTGGCCTCAGCTTTACCTCTGCTCTCATCATGTAGGAAGCTAAACACACACACAAAGGCTAATTCACACATACAGTCCTCCATCTCCACATTCTGTACTGTACATGCACACATGCTGAGTTGACACTTGGCTGACCAGTGGAGAGCAGAGGGCCGGACCTCCCATTACTGAACACAGAGCTTGTGGTCTCGCTCCACTGGTGAGGGTGTCAGCAGCTCCCTGTCCACCCAGCCAAAAGCAGGGTAATGGATTGTGTTATTCCTTCCTGTTGACATTGCAGCAGACCCGAGTTGAGTACACCCCCTCGACCCCCCCCCCCCCCCCCCCCCCTCTACTGTCTGTCTGTCCTCTTCTTCCCTTCCTCCCTTTCACTGTAAGTTATTCTCTGTTCTTTCCGTTCTTTTCACCTGATGTGTGTCAGATATTCTCAGTAAAACCACTCAAGTGTACACGCTGTACACTTTTTCCTTTACCTTCTACATCCTTTTTGGCATCTACACCTTCTTAGTAGGCCATCACTTTCCTCATGTGATAACAGCTTACTCTTGACTGTGTTTGGTAGTTAGGTGAAGGATTATTTGGTTAGCTGCCCTGTCTGACACCCGTAGTCCACACATACTGTAAATCTCTACTCATTGGGTTTACTGCTTGTTACTTACTTCAGCAAGACTCATGTTTTTGCTGATGTTGACCTCTCTTTTATAGCGGTGGCAGTGAGTAAAGCATTAGGGGTCTTACCAAAGGGCTCTTAGTCTAGCCAGTTGCTAAGACTTAGTGTTAGATTAGCAGTGGTATTAAAAAGGACTGGAGACCAACAGGAACTACCTTTTTGTTTGTTTGTTTTTTAGTTTTTCAGTTCAAGTGAGAAACGACTGGCAGTACACAAATGCATAAGAAATACCACAAACAACAAGAACAACAATCAATAAAGTTGATCATTCCACCATCGCATAACCACGAACGAAAAAAGTCTGGATCATGATTTCGTAATAGGCAGTGATGGTATTACCAGACATTGTTCATTTGCAGACCAAAGTGGACGAGAGGGGAATGTAGGAGGGTGCAATATTCAGCAATATTACTAAACATTGTGACCAAGATATGACCTAAGCGCAACATTTTACAGTTGAACAATGAATCAAACAAAGGAATGTTTCTAAATTATCTCACACATATCTTTGGTTATTTATACACTGCAATTTTTACACTGCATTTACCAGCTTAAATGTTTTGTTTTTATATAAATATCAGCTGGGCTTTTGTGAGATTTCAGCACCATGGACAGAGCTCTCATTCTATTCAGTTTAAGGACAATTAATTCCATCTCTTCCCCCTTTTCTCTCTCTCTCTCTCTTTCTCTCTTCTAGGAAGTAGCAACAGATCCCTTCCCAGTGAAGATGCTCTACGACAAGTCACACGATCAGGTGTGGGTTCTAACATGGGGTGATATGGACAGAACACACCCGACACTTCAGGTATGTCTGTTTTGTGTGGGCCTGTCACACTAAAAAGCTCTCTCAGGTTATAGCAGTTTAGCTTTGTTCTTTGCAGCGGCTCCTCTACAATGACAGTAGACAGTAGTTTTAATGATGTTGGTAAACTAGACAGTGGGATAAAGGAAGTGAAAGGACTGAGTGCTTGCCTGTTACTGATAAGGAGACACTTCTATATTTCTCTCTTGAGTTTTGTTTTGTCTCCTCTACACATGTTAGTGTATGTATCCGACACCAGAAGGTCATTTTGGAAAATCTGATGAATCTGTTGATTAAGGGACAAGAAGTTCACCTCTGTTGCTTCCTCATTTTTTAATTATGTTGGTGATTACTTTACATAAAAGCCAACCTAGTGCAGCTTTAAAAGCACAAAATAGCCCTTCTTTATTATTGTCTTATTTCTTCTCCACCCTACACCTACTTTTGTTTTGTGTGTATTTGTGAACTCTGAGGAGTGATTATCTTCCGGGGAGAAAATAATCTATATAAGTTGTAGAAAGTTCACCAAGCGAGGAAAACAGCGCCTCATAACTAATTGAGGTGCGTTGTTTACCTTCGTCCCTGTTTATGTGGTAAGTATTTGTTTTAGAGCATTTACCAAGCCAGCAAAACAGCAATTCACAGCTGCGGTGTTGTCGGCTGGTGCCTGGCGTCCCTTTGGACCACTGGTGTTGGAGGCTTCACAAATGAGAAATGATCACAGGTGTGGTTGTATTTAATCCACCTCAGGGGATTGGGTGAGGCGAGGGAAGAGAGAGGAGGATGCAGGGAGGGTCGAGGAGGTGGAGGGGAGGGGAAAGGGAGCAGAGCTGGTACCAGTGGGGAAAGGTACGATGCTGTTTTTATGGGGCCACTATTTATACGTGTGTGCGTGCGTTCGCCTGTGCAACAGTGGAGGACTCTGCCACGAGTAAAGCCACCAAGGGATCCCACTGTAATCTCTGTAATAGACACAAACATGTTTATTGTTCTGCTTTGTCCCATTGGAGGGAAGGATCCCATTATAATCGTGTGAGGTGTTGTGTTCGGTCTTTACTGCTCGGGGATGTGCTGTGTCTATTCATTATGGGGATTGCAGAGGGATGATACACTCTCAAATTTATGATTCTTCAGAGGATCTTTGGAGTGAAATTACTCATTTTATATTCATACAATCACTTGAATGTGTAAATGATTTTTTTTTTCCTGGTGCTGTTTGTGTTATTAGTTTTGAACTCTGGTGGCTTCATATAAATGTTTAATTGTCAATTGGTGGTTGTGTAGCTGTTAATGGTACTGCAGTGTCAAATGGTCCTACAAATAATACCTCAACATGATGTTATAATGTTTCCAAATTGCACAATCACTTCCAGATTTTTTTAAAGAAATTTTAAGGGTAGGGAGGAAGGTGCCACTATGGATTGGCAACAAAAAGTATTAAAAAGACAACTGATTGTTTGTGGGTTTTAACAGTTTTTATCAGGGCATTGTTTCTGTGTAGTTGTCTCAGATAAGGTTACAGTATTTTTAAACTTCGATCAAATGTTATGGTCTTAAATGAAGCAGAAAATTCTCTGAAAAGGTGTTTTTACAAAACCATTTTTGCCTCATCTAATTTGAAACTATCAGTACAGAAAGCAGCTTTACATAACATTTCTCTCTATTGTGTCTGCTCCCTGAACTGTAGAAACACATTTTTGTCACATTATTTTTCATTTTCATTTTATTCATTTCCCCTCTTCCTGCAGTCGTTCAGGAGTAATGAATAATTAGAGAGCAGGGCATGAATCACTCAAAAATGCAATTGCAGGGAAACCGCATAATGGATTGGAGGCCACATGGATCACACCACAAATAAATGGTCTGATAATGTCATTATCATTTGGACTGAAAGTAATTGACCTGTTCAGCAGCAGCCTGTCGCTACCAGAGGCAGCGCTTCGCTTCAGCAGATCATACATGTGTATGAGTGTGTGCATGTTAATTTGTGCGCTCGTGATGTGTGAATTTGTGTTGTGCGAATGTGTGTAGGTGTGCGTTCAGCTGAGTGTGTGGGGCATTTCTAAGCAGCCAAGTTCTAGGATGGCTCAATATCTCTGTGTAAACATCAGAGGGAGTGTGATTGTCAATTCATTAGGGAAGACAAATGGAGGAATCTCGGCCGGGCAAAGAGAGACATGGCCTTTCAGACTGTCAGTCCAGTCTGCGTCTACGTGCCATGAAAATATTTAACTCACAGGCACATTGTTTTTCTCTCTGCACATGCACAGTATTTCCCATCTGGTTTTCCCCATTTAGCTCTCTTTTCCATTTACCGAATATATGCTTAGAGACGGATAATTACTGTAAATGAAGTAATTACTACTAACAGTTTGACACATACGAAACAAAGCTGGCAAAATCATCTCCATCATAACGCTGCTTTTTAAACTTTTTTTTCTCCTTTCTTTTTATCCCAGTTTCCTTGTGTTTTGTTGATTATTTGCATTTGTCTGTATGAAGACACATTATTTGTAGACATTAGTTCTCAGTGTATCACCTGAAAACATTAGTCTCTGCAGGTAGGGATGGGTAGCAGTTGAATTTTTTAGATACAATACCTGCATTTCACTACTGATACCTTACTATTAGGAATATAAATGTGTTTTCTCTACAAAAAAAAACTTTTTTTTAATCTAACTAAAGAAGGCAGACTTTTCAAATGTTGTCTATAAGCAGCTGCACAAGAACTCTGCATGAAACAGTCTAGAATTGATTTATTGATTGATTTTAATTGGCGTGCTAGTGGTTAAGACACATACTATATAACCGCAATGTCCCTGGTTCGATTCCAGCCAGAGGACCTTTATTACATGATGTTTAACCCTCTATGTCCCCCAATTAGTTAAATATCTGAAAATCTGACCAGACATGCAATGCCAACTTTTGCTACTTGACAGATTTCTCTACTCTGTGCTTGAGGTTAGGCCACTGCGTGACAGTAAAACTAATGAAATTCATTTTTTGTATGCGACATAATTATCTAATCTGTATATCAGCAAATATCAGTCTCTGTACTGTCTCTCTTAATGCACATATTTACACCTCTATGATATGCAACATGCCTCAAGGTGTTAAAACATAAAGTGTTAATTGAAATTCTACATTTTATTTAGTTGATCTTGAGCAACAAACCTCCGAATCTTCCAGAGAATTCAAAATGTGCTTTATTGTTCCCCAGGAGCAACAAGATGAGTAATTCTGACTGTAACTATATAAAATGCACTGCACAGGGATAATATTAAAGTGCCTTGTAAGATTCATTGAATTTCCTAAATGACACAAATACATGAGGAACAAATCTCATATGGATGTTCTGTAGTTTGATGGGAAAGTAAAAAAAAAAAAGCTACTCAAGGCTTCTGCAGAGTGAATGTTGTTGAAAAGCAAAAGCTACTCAGTCAGAACCAAATCCCCCTCAGGTATTAGGGCAGCCAGTGAGGCAGGGGCAGAGTAAAACTCAATTGGGCCTCGTTGCTGAGTGTGTGGATATGAAATCCAAGGATGAGCGATGACAAAGGGAAGCCAGTGGCATTAAGTTGAGAGCACCTGCAGCCCTGGAGACCACAGCAGCTGCCTAATAATACATGAGCGATCCTACATCGAACCTCATTAGCTCCCGTCATTGTATTCTGCAACTGTTGTAATGACTTTTTTTTTTTTTTTTCAAACGAGGATTCTTTTCATGTCTTGCAGGAAGTGAGAAACCACCTGATCTGTTTTGTTAAAAATAGATAAGAAAGTCGGGAGGATCAAGAAAGAGAGAAAGCTTTTGAGGAGTATTGCAGCAATGTAGCTAAAGCAACAGCATAGCAACTTAAATTGCTATTTTTATTTCCTTGCATTTGATAGCTCTGAATGTGGAGTCTGGCCCCCCCACTGGGCATCAGGTAGAGGTTCAGCTTTAATGGTGAAGATGTACACATCAAAATAGATTTTACACTTAGTTCTTTCCTTTTAAAAAAATATTTTATACGCTCTCTAGCAACATTTGCCGAAGTGTCTAAACGTAGAACCGCTTCAATGAGCCGAATTATAAAGTGAAGTGTGTAAAATGAGAAGAAAAAGAACTGGAAGTGGTTGTTGCTTTGAACAAATGCACAGTCTGTGTCCGCCACATAAACATGTACTTCCCATAAACCACTTTACACGTCCTTGACTGTGACCTGATCACGCAGGCATGCATGATGAAGCATGTGTCATGGACAAGGCGGTGCATCGGGAGCCCATCAAAGGTGGATGCACTTCCTCCCCTGCTCTTTAAAAACATGCTGATTCAGTGCCAGGTGTATGACATGAGAGATGGGGCGTTTATTGGGGTGTGTGCTCCTAACACAACCATCGCTGCATAAGATGCTTTATCAGAGAACTGAGGTGGGGCCACTTTTCATCAGCTCAAGTCATATACTGTAGATGTTTATCAGTTCCAGGATAAATGAGCACGTCACCCGGACAAGCTCCGGCTGTTAAGATTGGAGATATGAGTGTTTATCATATTTACAGGAAGTAGCAACAGGGCATTCTGAGGAAGCTAAAAGGTCACAGGTTTGCCTATCACAGTGGTCAGAGTTTGGTGTATCCTTGAGAAGTACACTTAACTATAGCTGATGCTGGATATTTGAGGGAGACATTGATATGTGAGAGTTTAAAATTCATATTTTTTTACATAAACTCATAACAAACTGTTTTTAAATGCAAAAGTGGCTCTAAGAATGGACAGAAATGATTTCTTACTTATTGTTTTGATGGTATTTTACCTTCCAAATGACAATTTTAAAATTAAGGATGTTGCTTTTTTGCATATCTTCGGTCCAAAGTGAACGTTTTAACACAAACTGTATCCTTGTCTTGTTCTCATTAATATGAGGCACCGCAGTCAGTTCAACAGCACGTGCAGATACTCTTTATTTTCCTGTTGAACCCAACTGTGTGGTTAGATTTGTTTTAGCTTATATATCACAGATATATCTGTGTCTGCTTATATGGCGATGCCAAAGATCACTGCATATCTAGGTCACAATTATTACAAAAAAACACATATAAGGGATCTTTATCAAAAATGTTTGCCTATGCAATGTGTTTGTTTAGGAAAATATGAATATCCGCCGATATACAGTAGCTTTATCAGATATTAAAAACTCTCAAATACCTGTCAACCTCAAAAATCCAGTGTCAGTGGAGCTACAGTTAGTCATAGGAATGGATAGTAGTACAGTCATCCTCCGGTGGAGAAATTATTTTAATTCTCTATGATAGAAGATATCTGGAGCAACATTACGATATTAGAGCTGAAAAGCCACTGAAATATGATTTGAGTCAAGCTTTTAGGATTCTAATTAACTTTGTGAAGTTACAAATAATTTTTAACAATAATTTTTGTAACTTGGGTTTATGGTTTTTCAGAAAGACAAAGATTCTAGCAACTATTTTCATCTGCAATTATTTCTTTAAAATGTATCAATGGAGATGAAGATGTTCCCACCAACCTCTGAGTATATTGTAGTCACATCATCTAAATTTCTCTGTCTGACTCTGCTGTCAACAGACTGTAAAATCTCTATATCCAGGTAATAATCTTTAATATGTTTGTATTGGTATTCATGTTGTTATGTGTATTTTGTCTACAGGTAATTCCTCAAGCCAGTGTGGGAGAAGTACATCGTGCCATCCGCACAGCATTCCAGAGAGTCAACGACTTCTTCATCCCTCCAACCAACCTCATCATCACCCACGTGAGGTAAAAAAAAAAAAAAAAGCACACACAAACACATTCAGCCTTAAAACACGGTTGACCTCATTGCTCGCTCATCACAACTGCCCTTCTGAAGTAAAGGAGAAATGAGCAAATGAGAATCCTAATGAGAATCTCGATGTGTATTAATCACTGCCCCCTAAAACCTAGAAAGGCTATTAACCTTTCTTTGAACTTTGTCCATTTAGGTTTGCCTTTGTCTTCCTCAAAAATGAACCTGCCGTACACAAGATCGACCTGGAGACCTTCCACCGCGTCAAGACCATCAGCCTGAAAAACTACAGCTGCGTACCGGTGAGCATGGCCTACACACATCTGAGCGGCTTCTACTTCGTCCAGTGTCAGAGCAAGAGCCACCTGCAAGCCCCGCCCCAGCTGCTCATCGACAGCGTGACAGACGCCGTGATCGGCCCGAACCTAAACGTCACGGGGCAGGCCTTCGTGTCGCCGGACGGCCGCTACATTGTGACACCTGACCCGCAGAGCTTAAAGCTGATAGTACAGACAGTGTCGTTTCAGGGGGAGCTGGGTCTGAACCAGGAAATGGACGAGCCTGTAGCTGTCTCCGATCTGGTTTTCCAGCCCTCCTTCACGGAGTCCAACCAGCACGTGGTGGTGGCCACCTCAAGCTCAGGCACGGACCTGCTATTTGCCGATCTGTCCTCGGGCCGCACTGAGGTTCTGCGGAGCCTCAAGGAGCCCTTGGCCCCCCAAGCCTGGCCCTGGGGAGGCCCCAACAGAGTGGTGGTCTCCAGCGGGTTGTTCGGACAGTATCTGGTGACGCCGTCAGCCGAGTCCCTCTTTGTCCTGAACGGCAAACAGAGAACGCCGCACTGCGAGGTTTCAGACATCAAGAGAGGGAACACAGTTGTCTGGGTCGGCGAGGTATGAGTGAAAAAGAAAAGAAAAAGCAGGAGACGTAGGATTAGGGAAAGACGTAAATGAAAAAAGGAAAGATCAGGCCACATTACCTATTCTAAAGATTTATGTGAACATAAGTTGTGGACTCAACCCTGGGACTGAGCGAGAGGGATACACGCCTGGGTTTATTGTAACAAAAGTACACTTAAAAATAGAGTAATCGAGAAAACATTAAGACACCCTGTTGTGATATTTCTATTGGGAGAAAGTGTCAATGCCGTTCAGTGCAACAGTGATCTATGTGCACTTAACTATACAGAATTGTACATTATTGCACTTCCTTCCATGTTATCACAGCAAATAGGTACCTGAAGAGGGGTTATTAACGAACTATGAACTATGCACAATGCTCACTTTTTTTAGAGTAAAAAGCTTTCCGATTTTGTTTATCTCAACAACGTTTGTCGTTTTCACCAGTGCTGCATATAATCACCACAAACTGTCTGTCCTGTCTGCCTTTTAGTGTATGTGTGTTCCGAGTCCTTTTAAAAGCTATGAACCCATCTGTTTACTCGCCTTTGTCATGGTATTGTACTGTATCGTCCCTCTGAAAGCTTTCATTCTCCTCATGCCGGCAGAGGTTGGCTTTATGCACATGTGTAATACCCTCTATTTACATTGTCTATCCAAAGAGCCCGATTGGTCCATTAGCTGTCGACAATGGATGTTTCGGTCACAGAGGAAGCCTAACCAGAAATGAACAGTACATCTTGTGGTCTCTTGCAATGGTATAATCTGTCCCCTGCCATCTCTCACATATTCTGTACCTGCAGCACAACTGTGCTGTGGAGCCTGAAAATGCCACTTAGCAGATTCCCTCAGGGTAATGACTCCGGTTTACGCTGACCCACATGCTGAGGCAGAGCTAAAGTGGCATCAACTTCGCTATCTAACTGGCTGTGAGCGTTTGTACATCCTCCCAGAGAGCCGCGCATCTAGATCAAACTCCAAGGCAGGTAGACTATACTCGCCATGTGGTAATTAGTCAGCTTTACTCATAGGGTTGTAGCACAAAGAGGACACATTTTTATTAGTTACTGTCTGGTCAACAACAAAAAAATGTTTTTGGATTTGTCATTTGTAGTCAGATAGCAACCATAAACACACAGGGAAGTATAAAATACCCCAATGGGGGAAAAAAAGTCAGCCTGTTTCAAAAGAAGGGATACATTTTTACAGACATTAGCAATACGTACTGTATTAAACATTTTTCCTGTTTCCAGGAATACTTAATGATTGTAAAATTACTAAAATGACTATAAGTGTACAGGTTTGTTTAAAATTACTATTATTATTATTAAAACTTGTATACCTACTTTTGAAAAACCTGGGGTTATCTGTCTCAAGGCAGAAACTGAATAAACACCAGCAACTCTTCGTCTATTTAAAAAAATAGCAGATATTTTCTCTCTGTGCTTGAGCAGAATCATCTTCTGTGTAATTTGCTTTTGCCGTTTGCACTAATCATCATGATGATGATCCATTAGCAGCAAGATAGTGCTGCTGCTCCTCTGCAGATGTAATAATGTTATCAGAATTACTGGAAATACAGCGTCTCTAAAGCATTCCTGCCTCCTGACAGTAGTGCTGAGGTCTTTACATGAATACTTAGCTTGGCTACTTGATGGCCTTTAGATATTGGGCTGGAATGGGTGCCAGTCTTAGCGCAATAGCCTTTTCTTTTTTTTTCTCTTTATGTTGTAGAGCCCTACTTTGTGCCTCCCAGCCTCAAACTACAGCTAAAAGATGAATGTCCTCAAATATTCAGTGGTCAGTATCATCTGCCATACAGTAGATGATTTTGTTTTCTTATTACATATTATAAAGTAAATCAGGAGCTATTTTTCAATTAGCTGATTCAAATCGCGTGCAAAATTTGTATTCTCCCTATGTATTTAAATGATTCTTATAAAAGCTGCTGAACATTACCTGGCTGAGTATAAAGGAATTTTGTTTAACTAACCGAATTTCACACATTGTGTTTCTAGAATTTGCTCGGTTTTAGAAATACTTGGCACGTCTACGACTGCTTTTAATTGGTCTTCTCTAGCCGGCACAGAACAGCTAGAAGCAAAAATGTAGTCCGAGACATATTCCAGGTCAACATAGAGTCAATTTGCTGTTAAATTAAATCAGCTTAAAAAATAGTAGCACTAATGTTTCATCACTGCATGCATATTTTCTTGTGCAAAAATGTGATTGAAAGGATTCTTGGGAAGCACTCACGTACGTGTGTAATCACTGCACAAATACTCACAGCCTTTGGGATTTTGCAGTTGTTGCCCCTTTTTTTTTTTTTTTTTTTTTTTTTTTTTTGGCGGGTCAAACGTGTTGGAAAGAAGAGAGAACAAACATTTATCTCTGAAGCCCTCGGCCGTCCACAGATGTCAAAGTCCAACTTTAGCGTGTACAAAAAAATCTGTCGGAGTCCTGTAAGAAAAGTGTAAATCCAGCTGGAGTCGTGTGAATGGAGTACATCTGCTCGTGTGTTGTTTTTCTTTTTCTCCCAGAAACAAACAGCAGCCCAAATTAAATATTAATCATCTTCTCCTAATGCGTAGTTGTGCCTGTAACTCCCTAATGCAATGCAATGTGTAGGGTAGAAAAACCAAGCTGTGTAAGAAGAGAAAAAAAGTAAACACAGGAGGGAAGCAGATTTGTCGTCCTCGTTTGTGATTTAGGTATTCGCTGCTAATCTGCCAACATTCTGGCATGAAAGCCTGTTTGATGAATATCTTAAGGTAAAAACTTAACAATGTTGATAATGTTTCCTAGACCACTGTTGCACTGAGGAGAGAAATATAGTATCTGACATATATTAATGTTATATATATGTTATTTGAATGCAATTTGTCAAATTGGTAGCCCAGTTTTCTCACTGTATCAATCAAAAAAAAAAAAAAAACTTCATTGTTGAAGGATTCAGGCTCTGACGCTTCCAAAAGTCACTGTCCCATCCAAAGTCACTTCCCGATGGCTCTAAATGAGTCGTCTACAGTATTTGACAGCTCCGAGACATGCATGTAATGAAAATAGATCTTCAACATGATTATCATTGACCTCTCAGAGATCTCTCACAGTCACATACAGTTTACAGTCGCTTGTGAAAAAGTCACTTTTCTGCCCTCTCATTGTCACGTCTGTCAGCTTATCTCTTAAGGTCGATTGAGCAGTATGACATCGCTACTAGAGCCAAGGAGAGCAAGAACAAAGAGACTGCACCTGCGCTTGCTGATATAACTACATTATTGGCTAGCTCATGTTTGTTTGTTTGAATCTACCTTCAGTGTCACATGACTATTTCCGTACCTCTCCTTTAACCCTCAAAGTAAGGGGCTGCAGAGCTGAACCGCTTGGTGTGATAGACATCGATAGGAACCACTGTTGTAGATAACATTGTTCATGTTTAGAACACGTTCAGACATGACAAAAACTGACTGTACAGTTTTCTTTATGCATTTTGTGTGTTCTGGTTTATGAGGGAATTGTTTTGTAAGAAAAAAATCAAATAAAATATATTGTAAAAATCAAGTCGTTCTGCGGTGTCTTAACGAGTCGCTTTATTGCCAAATGTCACTCAGTATATGAAAAAATCTATTAATTTATTAATTTGTCTATTATTTGTCGTTCACACAGTCAAGATGATGTTGGACAAACGTGGGTTCTGGGAAACTCTGACTGACATTTTTATTTCAACAATTTTGAGACATACAAACATAATCGCTAGATTAATCAGTAATGAATAATCAATAGTTGCCACAATAACTTATTTTACAGATCCTTTTCTAATAATTTACCAATAATTTAAACTAAAGTAATAATTCATTCATTGTTCATTTATAATTATAAAGTTTATTCTTGATACAGAACATGTTGAATTGTATGTTTGGCTGTTTCACATTTCTGCATGTTGTTTTCTGACAGAAAGATTTTTTTATTTTTTTTTGGCTACGCTTGCAGTGAAATTGGAATGAATTAATTGAAAGTGTACCAAGTGAACAGTGTCTCCATTTTCCCTTTAATTAGCAGCAAATTACATGGCTCTTTCATGAACCTTCCAATTAAATTATTGGGAGATTATTAACAAATAAAGCGTTACTGTCGCAGTCTAAATAAAAATAAACCTCCTCAAATCACTGAGGAGAAGAAAACATGTTGTGCTACATTGACAAACATTATTAATTAATTAATCTCCATATTCTGGATTTTATGAATGTTTCAACCACAAATAACACAAAACTACAACAGTAAAACTCTGTTGATTATCGCAGTAAACAACTCACACAAGCACATTGTGAGAGACAACAGTTTTTTTGTTTTTTCCTACCACATGTGGTGCACTGCAGTATTTCTATACCATAACTGTAAAGAAAGTGGACTATCAGAAGAATACAAGCCAATACTGCATTAATTTAGTGTCTGCTACCAGATCAGATGTTGCAGGAATTATATGAGATTGCTTTATAGCACAAAAGTGAGAACTGGTCTTGGAACAGCAGATGGTGGATGGTAGTAAAGTGTTAATGTGAAAAGGACTTTTAAAGCATTAGATGAGACTTAAGATGTCACTTTATGACAGGAAGTAATGGGGAGATGTCTAGTAGAGCTGCAACAATTAGTCAATGAATTGATTGGTGAATGAAAGAAAATTAATCTACTATTTTGGTAATCAATTAATTGTTTCAGTCTTTTTTTTTTTAAGCAAAAATGCCAAATAATCTTTGGTTCCAGCTTCTCAAATGTAACGATTTGTAGTTTTTCTTTGTCATATATGACAGTAAATTGTATATCTTAAGGTTTTGGGCTGTTAGTCAGACAAAACAAGCAAATTGAATACATCACTGTGGGCTCTGAGAAATTGCCACCTTTTCACAATTTGTTAGCATTTCATGGATTAAATGATTCACCGATTAATAGAGAAAATAAATGGCAGATTAATCGATACTGAAAATTAGTTAATTGCAGCCCTAATGTCATGTTTGCTCTTAATTTTGAGACATGTGAGCACTCACCACACAAAAACACACTAATGTGAAATAAGTTACAAACTGTCTCAGTAATGTTTGTAGCAATCATACCAATCACGATGAAATTACATATATTACGAAGAATATGTCAAGCTTCAATAAATTATATGAATCTATCAAGTCTCTAGAAATGTCCAACAAGCTAAAGGTCATTATACTTAATCACATTCCTCAAACAAGACCTCCAAAAACACACTTGTCAGTCCACCTTGAATCTGTTGTAGCTGACAGAGTGATAATTTTAGTATCTGGGAAATTACTGGATATTTGCGGCAAGAACCCATCTGCGATGTGACATTCATCCCCCGTCCCTGCCCGTGTCACAGCCATTGTCATTTATGGTCTGAGTACATTGATGAGCTGGCATCCAGCGAGCCTTCACTCCTGTGCGAGTTAATGGAATCTATTGTCTTTCAGTGCTCAACATGCTCCAACAGTCCGTGACCATTATTTACAACACTGTTCTACTGAGGGACGCTGTCAATACGCTCTCCATCAGCGTCGGAGTGACAGAAAGAGGTGGAAGAGAGAATTAAGACTTCCTGGAGCCAAACATCAGTGAGGGAAGAGAATCTGATCACACAGACAATTACCGTCCTGTTCACGCCTGCTTCAATTTCCTATGAATCCAAACAAAATGGAGAAAGGAAGACGCCAGCCTTCGTTCAGTCCTCAGAGCTTATTGAAATGTCTGTGGAAAACTGAGACCACAGCATGATCACACTTCAGCCCATATCCACATCTGAATTTCTGCAAAAAAAAAAACATATCTTTGGGGCGGATGAACAGCATCTGATACCAATATGAGCTGACAAAGATGCCTGAAAAGATGCCTTCACTGCCACTGTTGTAGCTACAGTCTCACAATCATTTCAACCACATTTCTGTGCTGATACCTTGGTTACAGCCTTTCATAGCATTGATGTAATGATAACATGACACTCAAATTGCTGTTTCGGGGTCGAAAAAAGCAGCTCTGTGAGGCACAGCTGTGCTTTGAGCTAAATGCTAAGCATGCTAACATGCTCCTAATAATGTTGACATGTGGATGCTAAGCAGATGCTAAGTTTACCATGTTCACCATCTTAGTTTAGCGTGTTAGCATGTTAGCATTTGATAAATAGTACTAAACACAAAGTACAGCCGAGGATGATGGGAATGTCGTTCGTCCATAAACCAAAGTATTTGACAAATTATAATTTTGACTCATTACACTTCATCCTGCGGGGATCATGAATGTTGGTACCAAGATTTTGTGGCAATACATGAAACTGTTTTTGATATATTTCAGTCTGGACCAAAGCCAAAACAGTAGCCAATAAGTGAATTATTACTGGTATAGAAAGAGTTTGTAATTGTCAGCAGAAACAAACACATCAAGCAAAACACAGCCTGCAAAGGGAGTGTAAAAGCCACAAATAGCTGCTACCTGGTGAAATAATTACTTAGTGGCATCAACCCTGTCAATCCAATGCAGCTGTAGTAACTGCTGTGAGACCATAAAAAACATCTCAGTCATAGTCAAGATGTTTAAAATTCAAACGAAGATAGAAAGCCGTCTGTGTGTGAATCCACAGTCGGTCCTCAAAGCTTAAGCTTAAGCTTTTATACATTTGTCTGCCAGTAACCATAGATACATAAAGGTAGATACCACATCCAGGCTGTGGGATCATATTGGACCTGGTTTCTACAGTAAAGGATACCAGACTTTTGTGCCTAATTTGGATGTTTTAAAGAAAGAAATGCCAAAACTGTGGCACAAGGAATAATTTAATGGGCGAGTAGTTATCACACAATCTTACTTATTTATTATCCCATTTATTGACAGCCACATTTTTGTTTCTACAATTTGAGAAGAATATAACTGTTATGCCCGGAGCAAGTAAAATGCCACGTCGGGCTAGTAAATTTAGCAACTGACTTGCCCGATCAGGCAAGGGGTAAAAGTAAAAAAAAAAAGAAGTTTCAAACGTTTTTTTCAATCATTGTCGTATCATAATTTCTGTTCTCGTTCTCTGGCACACAGCATCGCCCCCCTCCTCCTGCAAAGCATCAGAGAATATTGGCACGTGCCGCTGGCCAATCAAGAAGTGAGTAGGCTAGTAGTGTGATGTGTGAAACAAACATCCCTCAGGATTCATGTGAGCACTGTCAAATAGAGGAATCAGTGGAGCGTGTCATTTTTCACTGCTGTAAATACTCTCGAGAACGAGAAACATTAAAGAGGGAAATCAGGAAGCCTGGAGTGGAAGAAATTAGTCTAAAAAATGGATTTGCCATCGGGTTAGGGAGGCAATTCCATTATTAGAAAGAAACTGGGCTGATCAGAAGAATTTAGTGTTCAGTGAAATATAAGGGCTGGATCACATTAATTTCAATATTCAACAATGATTGTTGCTTCACATTCATTTATTTGTTTTAATTTGATAGCTGCTAATATATTTGTATTGGGGCAAGTAAAAACTGATCTCGGGCAAGTAGATTTCTGACCCACTTGTGTGACCGGGAAAAAAAAACATTAACATTGAACCCTGAACAGATGATACAATTTACTATATTATGTAATTTCTGTAAATAGCGGTGGGAAGTGTCTGTAAAGTGTGTGAAAACATGAATATCATTAAAACAGAATTGTGAAGCATGTTGACATATATTGACATTTTTAATAGTTATAACTATTACAAATGTATTGAGTCTCTATTCTGTATGAAATATGAAAATAGAATATACTTCTAAAATAATTACAAAACATGGCTCAACTTTAATTTATTTTATTAGCCTACATTTACTTTGCAATAAACTAAAACATATTTTGGTATGAAAACAAAGTGTTCTGTATTACACATAAAAGTCTAGTATGTTGTGACAACCCAAACTGCTGGAAATTCGATTGATTGATTGACAATTTAGTGAGTTATGATAGCTGTAACAGCAGATAAACCTCTTCCCACAATACACTTGTATGCATTTGGAGGCGTGAGTACCCCAGACCAATATGGCGGCCGCATTGATACAATGACTAGCAGCACCCAAAGTTACAGACAGCCACCAAAGTTAACGTTCATACTGCAGCACTGTTGTGTATTTGCTGCTTTATCTATGTTGTTCATAAGTCTCATGAACAGGATCCATATGAGAGCATATTTATCATCCGTCTGCTCTGCTCACACATGACAGGAGCCAAACAGTTTGTGCAGAGACACATAATTTGGTCTAGTTTCACTTCATGAAAATATGATTAAATATAGGGATGCTGTAATCAAATACCCTTAAATAAACATAAACTCTAAAATGGATTATATATTGTGGATTAAGTGATAATTCAATTGCTCCATCTTTAAGGGATTAGCAAGAACCTGACATGGAACTGTCACTTGCTTGACAACCAAGGGCTGGTTTTGGTTAAATAAATGGTTATTTTTCCTCAGAGCAGAAAGTTTCTTGGTATTAACTATGAATCAAAGCTCTCTTAGTTTTCATACACAGAGAATATGTTTTACTGTAAAATTCAGAACCACTTGTGAAGATATTTAAAGACATGAAAGATGTCATTTTGCATTACATGTAAAAATCTCAAAGGACCTGATTTTCTTCAGAGGACATAAAGAAAATCAAAACTTCTGGTTACAGTATTATAAAAAATGTTCTTCACCGTTTGTCCTCTGGTGAAATTTTAGCAGATCCGACCTGCTTATGTGGGAAAACAAAAACTGAGGGGAATCATTTCAGAAGAGAAGCAGGATGCGGTGTCCTAAACATCAAGATTAACACTTTTCAGGCTGATTGTGGTGAAGAAATCACCAGAGCACCCTGTCATGTATCATTCACTGCATCCAAAAAAACCCCCCATGAAACAGTAACAAGTGAAGACACGAGGAACTGTCTTACAGTCGGCTTCACGCTGTGACACGCGGCCGCATTGTAAGCATTCAGGAGGAGAAGCGAGAGTGACGTTTTCATCATTAGGGCTGCTTCTCACAGTGAACACAGACTGTTCTGCTAGGAATCTGTCAACAAAACATCATTCATTGCAACCAGAGAAATAAACAAACAACAGTGATGAATAGAAGAAGACGTGGAAGCCGATACTATGATCCACTTCTGCAACATTCCTGAGCCAAAACACTATGATTAGAGCAGAGATGCAACAAGAGATGTCAGCATCAGCAGGCATTGATTTACCTGTATGGATTTAACATACAGTGAGTGTCGAAAATCCCTTTACAGCATCTTCTGCTCAAAGTTTGCCAAGAATATATTAGAAATCCAGGCTACAAAAATGACCAAACAACAGTAATACATTCAAAAAGTGTTGGGAAGAACTGGTTCTACAGGCCTTTTACATAACACTCATTTGATATAAGACATTTTACTTATAAACCACTTTCCTTTATAATTTTTGTTGCTTCTTTATTTCCGTCACAGTACGGCTCTGCCATGAGGCGGCACTGACAGCTGTAGTAATAATCTCATTTTTTTCAGGTTCCAGCCAGTCATTTGTGAGGATTTGCTGGTTTTCTCAGTCATGTGATACTAAATTAAATATCTTTAGATTTTGGACCAGGCAATTTCAAGATGTCACCTTGGAATTTAGGAAATTATGACAGACTTTTTCACTGTTTTCAGATGGTTTATAGACCGAATGATTAGTTGATTAATCGATAATGACTTTATTGTTTACATCTGGCAGCAGCTCTTTGATAAAAATCCATAAAAACCGCACTCAGATATTATCTTCAAATTTAAGTTTTGGTAGATGTAAAGACTTTTAATGCAACAATTTAGTTTGTGGAACGAGTTTTATAAATCAGATTCATCAACAGCTAAAACTTCTTGGTTACAGTTCACCTTCTTGGTTCATGATTGAGGTTGCGAAACATACTTTTCATATTTAACAGAAATCTCTGTTGATAGTAGACGAGATGCAAACCCTTTTCTCAATTACTGAAGTTTGAAAACTTGTTGTACATCCGAACAAAAGAGTATAAAAATCAGTGTAAGAGCATCACTATGGGTCACGCTTTGCTATAGAAAGTAAACATAAGTCACTTAAGGCTCTTTGAGCAGCTCTCTTTTCTCCTGAAGACAAAATTTGCATTATTGCCTGAAGCTCAAACCAAATACAGGTTTCAGTTTCAAGTGGGCTGGCAGGTCAACAGTATTCAATTAACAAAATTCCTACTGTATTGCAAATAAAAACAAATAACAGCCGAGCTACAAGAAAACAGATCCACTTGAAAAGCATTCAGACAATCTAGGACTTCACAATACGAGCAGCTCACAATAATCCACAGATGAAAGCACACGAGCAGCCTCAACACAGCTAATAAAACATATTTACTCTGAAATGAAAAAAGTTTCCTCATGATCAGGAAATATCTGGTCAATGAATAAGTAAATGAGGCGAAAAATTAAATAACAGCTTTCGGTACCAAACAGTTTTTGATATTCGACACCAACATGTTGACCGACAGATATCAAAGTGCCTGAACATCTACAGTGACGTCACTTCTAGTTTGTGGTTGATATGTTGTGTGCAGGACAGAAGTAGGAGCTTTCACTTCTGATACAATGCAGTCAGATTCTCTCTGGATATATATTGTTATGATATATATATGGAAATGTCATTGTAGGTGAAAAATAACAGCTCGGTTGCCGACGTGACACGTGGCCAGATCATTAACGAGAGACACACCGATGATGCCTTCATCACGGCTGCTGGTGCTGAGGTAGACAGTAAAAGAAAACCACGGATCTTCTGTCAGGAATATGTCAGGAATATGTCAGCCTCTACATCTCAGGTAAAAAAATAAAAATAAATGAAACATAAACATAAAATGTCACAGGGAAGTCTACAGTGCAGTGTGTGTCTGTTTATGGCTGTTGTGACACGGCGAGACCAAATCACCATCATTACAGCAGAGATGTAAGTAATAATGACGGGTATTAGAGTTCAGGTAATGATGGTTATGATGAAGAGAGTGTCAGACTTCAAGGTGTTTATGGTCACTTATGTGCTATACGTACTGTACATCATCCATAGGAGTGAGGAAAATAATCCAACAATGATGGTGAATATGAAAAATAAATATATGTTTCCATATGTTTATCCCAACAAGTGCACAAACTCCTCCCTTTAAGATTGATTTTTTTTCCTCATCTCCTGAGTCTGATACTCCAGAGTTGGACGGGGATAATTGATATGTTGTCTTGTGCCGTTGTGCCCGTCTCCATGTGAAGACATACGACACTTTCGCTCAGTTATGGGAACCATTCAGCAGCAGGCAGGAGACGACCTCCTCACGCTGGGCTCGCGGGCCGACTGAAGGGAATACGGATGAAATTTGCACCGGTGAATCCGTGCAACCACTGAGACTGCAATCCTGCTTCCCTACATGATAACAAAGTTCTTATAGACCGGTGAAATGCGGTGTTATGTTTTGGTCTGTCTTCAGAGGCGAGGATAAATAATAGCTGTTAAATCACAGGAAAACAGCTTTTTTTTTCCTCCCCCTTTTCAGCAGCAGTAGCAGCAATCAGGTTGTTTGTCAAATCCAGCACCTTGATTCTGCTTCACAATGGCATCGACGATTAAACTGCATATTTCTGTACTTAGAGCTGATGTGGGGTTTATGATGAAAACATTGCATTTACGTTTTAGTCATGCACCTAATGCTCCTGTCAAGAACCATTTACAATAATTGCAAACTAAATCGCATCCATTATCCCTCACAGCACTACACATACAACAAATATTTTCCATTAAGGCAACAGCCAGTGGGGTGAGCCAGGATCTATTCCCCATTTACTTTATGTGTGAGTGTTTCATAACAATAAACTGTAGTAAACATTTCTATGAAGCCCACAGATACCTGCACACATTATAATGCATGCATAATGCACTTTAGCATCTTATAACAACATAAAGAGTGTTGCAGAATCAAGTCAAGTCAAATTTATTTATAAAGCACTTTTAAAAACAACAGCTGACCAAAGTGCTGTAAAATCAAAATAGCAAAAGCCATAAAACACACAATAAAAACACACAGACCGGTTTAATAGACAAAAAGACAAAGACAGGCAAATACACACTGAGTTAGAAGCCGAAGGACTAAAGATGTGTTTTAAGACGGGATTTATAAACCTAACCTAAGCCTAACATGCAGAGGCAACTTCATCCAGAGTTGCAAATCAGTTTCACAATTACTTAGAATAGATTTCCCTGTTTTAAATGAAATGTTGTGAATATCAAGGTGCTTTCTGTTTCTCAATACAGTCACATCAGTTTGATAAGATACATAATTCAAATTTTAGTAGTTTTTCCAACTATATGAGCAGTTTTTCTTACTTATTCAGCGTTTATCTTTATTTATGTTTCCGTGTTAAAAGCGCAGTGTCCCATTGGATAGCTGACAGACTCCTTGTAGAGTGTATATAGTTAGTCAGCTGTTGCACTTGATTAGGGTTGTACCTGACTCAAGATATTCACAGTCGACTCAGAGTCAGCACTTCAGGCTGATGCATCGATTTGGATTTTGAGACTGTAGGAGTTTACAGCCTGTCATGCTGTAACGGTGCGTTCCTCTGTGCACAATGACTCAGCTAAAAACAAAAGACAGATTAGACTAACAGAATGCAAGTCGACTCAGGAGCTTCACAAAGTTTAGGGGGCAACCCTACACGTGATCTTGTAAAGAATTATGATCATACCTTTAGAGCTGCAACAATTAGCTGATAAATCTATCAGCCAATCAACAGAAAATGAATCGCCAACTATTTTTACTTTTGTTCTGAGTCATTTTTTAAGGAAGAAATGCTAAAATTCTCTGGTTCCAGCTTCTTAAATGTGCATATTTCTTTGGGTTGTGGTCTGTCAGTCAGGACAAAAAGAGACATTTTAGGTTGCATCTTGGGCTTAAGAAAACGGTGATCGACATTTTTCATCATTTTCTGACATTTTACAGACCAAACAGCTAATTAATTGAGAAAATAATCAACAGATTTAATCGATAATGAAAATAATCATTAGTTGCAGCCCTACATACTTTATGATTGTTATTTCAAGAAATAAATTGAACTGTCAAGGTTTATAACAACCTTTATTAGGCATTACACAAGTTATAATGTTTTATGAAGGTTTATATAATCTATAGTTTCATATAAGACCAATAGACCTTCTTTATTTCACATTGAATGTGTTTGACTTTATTTTCTTTAAAAAAATAAATATGTCTTTCCTTGTTTCCTGCAGATGATGCAAAACAGTCCCATAGAAAGAGTGTCTTTCAGTTCATGGTAAAACTCAAAATTAGCAGTAACAATACTCTGTAAACAGACTCCTGCAGACACAGAAATGTGCTTTGCTGTGGCACTGGCCCAAACCTATTTGGAACTACTGAGGCTTCTGGCTTATCCCACTCCAATAGGCAGCCATCCAGAGAGAGAGGTTCTTTATACACAGCAGTCTACTGTGTGTTTCGTAGGCGGGAAAGAGCAGACACGGTGGGTTTAATACATACACACAGAGCTACTTGAAAAACCGGTCGATCCACAAGGACCATCCTAAAACCCAGAATAGACTAATCTAGTCTGATGTAGTTTTAAGGAAGGAATTCATGGTGGGGATTATTTGGATTTAGAGCTGTTCCCATTTTTTATTGCAGTACTTTAAGTTACATGCGTTATTTCTCAGTCAAATTTGGACTTTTTTGTGTGTCCAAAAAAATCAAAAAATCTCCTGCAATGTTTCCGTCAGGCAAGTTTACTTCCTGTGAATCATTGTTTATTAGTTATCCAAGAAGTGGCAGTGACTTACTGTATATTCCTTTTGCACTGCAGTTATATTAGTGGTCTTTTATTTAATTTCATGTTTTCAAAGTCTGAAGTAGCCAGTTTTTGCTCAAACTGTAGACCTGTTTGTCTCACAGTTTGTTTTTCCGTCTGTTCTTTGAGTTCCAGGGATGTGAACATTATTTTCAGAGCAGAAAATCATACATTTTAATATGCTACGTTATGCTGCTCTCTTTACTGACACTTCCGACACTCTTTAGTTGGTAGCAAAAACACTTTTGACTCTTAGTATAGAGCTCCTGGTGAGTGACATAGTGTTTATCATAACTCAAACACAACCCACCTACCTCACATACCCGAGCATAACAAACTTTTGACAATTGGGAGGAATGCTGAATACTTTTGACAAGCTCATTTTGTCAATACGCCCCCACAACACAAACTCTTGTACTGTAGATTTAATGTATTTTCAATTAAAGTGATTCTGATGACTTTAATTCACATTCTGATCATTTTCTGCAGAACAGCGACTAAAACTATGCATCATGTTGGAGGAAAGTGGTTATTCAGTGACAATGAAAACAAATCATGTCTATGAATATCCCAAAAACATCTTAGCATCTCCTGTATTGACAACTCAACTAGATATGGCTGCTATGGATACATAATCAATTATGAAAGTGCACCCCGCCCCTCACTGCTTCCCTCTCTCTCTGTTTACTTTTGCTAATCAACGTTGAGCTTGTTTTCTTTCACATCCCAATAAATGACATGTTAATCCTGCCGGGACAGCCGGGTGGAAATGACTATTGAAAGGAATTAGCAAATGACATTTTAACAAGGATGTCTGTGGTGATATAATGGGCCCTAATGAAAGTAATGTTTTCTGATGCGCTGACAGCGTGGCATTCTCCCAGCTGTACCCCTGTCTTAGCCTCGTGGGATGGGTGAAAGAGAAAACAGAAGGGGACGAGATAAGAAAACATGGACCAATGGGGAAATCTAAATTATAAGCACAAAAATGTGGAGTGATAATGTGGTTTAGGCAATTAATACTACATGAATAAAGAAAGATTGTGGTCTTGATTAAAAGACACCGACATTGGAAGGAGACAGAAGATAAAGCCCAGTCACAAAGTTAGATGTTCCTCCTCGAGACTTTGTGCAACATTAATAGTGCCCGTTCACACCAAAAAAAGTGTCACAGCAAAATGAATTTGCACATCTTTGTGAAACAGGTGGTGCTGGAAGCTCGGTGACATTGTTGTATCCTCTCACATGTTCTTTTGATGAAGTTTTTTTTCTGCTTTTTGTATGTTTTGTTTGTTTCTTTTAAAGAATAGCTTCACAATTTTTTCAAGTCTATCCTAAAACAATAGACAAGTAGACAAATGAACATGTCCTCCTGTGCAAAAATATATTTAAGTTTATCTGAAGCTAATATGAAGCTTCAGCTCTCCAAATCAAGTTAATATCTTCCAAAGTTACAGTCTTTTTAGTGCCAAATTCCCTCTTGTTGTTACTGTACTTCCACTGCAGCTGAACAGGAAAACACTCGGTTGAGACACAAAGAGGGAATGTTTTACTAAAAGACTGTAACTGTAGAAGATTTCCACTTTATTTGACTAACTCAGACTTCCGATGCCTCATATTATCTTCAGATAAACTTTTAAATACATTTTTGCTCAAAACGAGCACTGTAGATTTGGTCCCCCATCACTTATATTGTAAGCACATTTGGAGAGGATCAGTGTGAACAGGAGGAATGTTTACAGCGAGCAAAACCTGTTTCAATGTTCATTTGGGGACCTGACTTGTTTCAAAACAGACTTCTAAATCTAAACCTACCTAATGTATAACATCAAACTGCCGATGAAAGTGACTGCAGATGAAAATTTGTCTTTTGGCGTCAATTAATGTGTACAAATAAAGGAAAGTTAAGTAGAGGCCATGCAGCGGCTACCATTGGTTGTGGCTAGTTTTCTTTGTGACGAAATGGAAACAAAGAGAAAAGCTCTACTGCTGTCGCTTCTTGTTTTTGTAGAACAAAATGTAAAATTGCACTGTGTGAGACAGCTAATGTAACAGCTTCCTCCATTTCTTTTTTCTCTAAAAAGGTTATAACTGTCAAGATAGTAGAGATAATTTGTAATTCAAAGTTAAACTCCTTGTGAAAGCTTCACATGAATTTATTTATCCTCCCTGAGCGAATCCACTGACTGTGACAACTCCACTGAAATGAACTGATTTCACTGTTATAAAGGCTGGTTTGTTTCTGAACATAAACACAGGACCTTTCAGGCTGTCTTAACAAACAAACAAATGCTGTTTTTCCTGCGAAGGACGACCCCTGTAAAAATCAGTTGTTTGTTGGATCTTAAACATGCCCCCAAAGGGACTACAAGTCTACTCCATCATTATTTTTCTAGTGCGGCTGTTATATACAGTATTTAGCCATTATTTGCACACAGCCAATTTTCTTTTGGACCTCTGGAATGGCACCAAGGAGGTAGCTCCCAGTGAAGTGAAGCCAATGTGGAAGTGCCTTAAACCTGCATTCTTTCTAATGGCCAGCAGGGGGCGACTCTACTGGTTGCAAAAACAAGTCAGATTGTATGGAAGTCTGAGAGTCGCCTAAAAAAGTCTTATTCAGCATTTGGTTGTACTAAAACACCCTCTAAGGAGTCGTCTGGTCAGTTTTTCCAGTAAGTACATTTAGTTTTAATGGTTTTAAGCCTGTTTTTGCTAGCTAAAATTAGCATTAGCATTATCACAATTAACCATAGACTGTAAATGCACCATGCTAACCTCGCTAGCAGCTAGCGCTAGGATCAGCTCCACCCTCTCGTCCAAATCTGGTCACTTCTGGCTCCAAAAATCAAAGGCAACGGTCAAATCGCCAAACTCGAGGCTTTGAAACAGTAGTCCACAAACCAATGGGTGACATCACGGTGACTACAGTCTATGGATGGCACTAAATAGGGCTGCTTGGTGATACACCTGCAGAGCCTCTATAATGGAATGGGTTGAAGTGTTAGCAGGTAATGAAGGGACTGAAAGGGTGATACAATTTGAGATAAAAATAGATCTGAGGTAGATGTAGAGGAAGCAAAGGCAGAAAGATAAAGAACCAGAAACTAAATAAATATAGAGGGAAACAGAAAAAGTGGAAAGTAGAAATGAGTTAAATAAGTCAGGATTAATCAGTGTTAGACAAGTTTTCAATCAACTTTCAAATTCTTTGCTTCCATCTTAACATGGCAAACACTGCCCATGTGGAGCCAGCTGAGGGTTAAAGAGATTGTAAAATGTATTTTCAAATCTAATCTCACCACTGACAGAGGAACAAGGCACAACAGCAAAAGAGTGGACAGCTGAGGAGAGCGCTGTACTCTAATGGATTTTGTGAAAAGAATTGCATTCTGGGCCAGCTGTGGTGTAGCACTTAGATATCCCCAAAGAGTTGCCTCGAGCAGGGTGATGCAGGTAAGCTCTGAGGGTCTGCACAAAAATTGAAAACCTTGACCCAGTCATTCGCTTTCTGCTAAGACTACGGTGCAGAGAATCTGAGCCGTGTGAGAGTGATGTCAAGAAAGGAAATTAAAGAAAATTTGTCTGAAAGTCACTTAAGGAACATCGTCATAATCCATTACATGTGAAATCAGGGAAATTGGACCCACATGCGGATGTAATGAAACTGCATTGAAGGTAAACAGGTGTAATTTTAAATATAGCCCATTTTTTTTAATGAACTATATGAGAAAAAATGAATTTGAATTAGAGATAACGTGCTTAATTGAGTAAGTGAAGAGCCGAAGAAATGAGAAGAAAGAAGAAATTTAATATATTTTGCCACATTATTTCTGATCAGTTGTATTTGTTCTCAGCACCAAGACGCTCAAACAGAAATACGGTGGGTTTCAATGCATCTCTGTTAAGATTTATTCCTCTAGTATGGTTAAACGAGAAAATAAAGCATCAAATACCCTGAGACTTCCCTGCATTTCTTTTCATCTTTCCAGGATATGAGGAGTTTTCAAAAGAGTTTTACTGAAATAAAAAAAAAACTGCAGATAATTGATGATGTTGTCTCTAGACAGAAACTCTCCACAGCAGCTGGAACAACCATGTCTAAAAAGTGAGGATAAAGTGGTACTTAAGTACCCCTGAATTTGTCAGAAGCTCTCAAATAAAAGCACTCAAAGCTACCAAATAGAAAAAATCCTGTTCCATCTCCCCGGAAGATTTTGACTAGTTGGCTGATAGCTGTGCAGCAGCCAAGAAAAGCTGCAGTGCGTCTCCCTGTCAAGATCATCTCATCCGCACGGTTCTGTTCAGACAACTCAGCATAAGCAGGTGTAATCTTCAAAGTGAAACTTACTGCAATTATACCCCTGAGTCCTTTATAACACTTCAGCTAGGAAAAAGAAAGTGAAAAAGAACAACTTTCAGCGCTGGCTAAACCTTTCTGTGAAGCTTAAACAGTATATTTTCATTAACTGAGCTGACTGATTACACTTGATGTTATAGCTTAATTATAAAAGCGTGACAGCAAGATACTGGTTTCAAAGCGCCGGCATCACGAGGTGCAGATGATTTACAGGGATCCAACATTCTTCAATAACTGAAGACATACTCTATGTGGGTCACATGGCAAATGATAATTACTCTATCAATCAGTCTCCTGCTCACTTTAGATTTTTCCCTGTAAACAGACATAACTTGATTGGACATCACTTTATCTGTCAGAAAGAGAAGCCGTCACCTGCTCTCAAACAGCTCTGACAGTTTATATTTAAATCCTTGCAATTAGCTTGGAGAGAACTGTATTATCTCCTTGTGCAAAATTGAGTCACTGGCATCTGGTATTTTCTAAGCATTACCACAGATTGCATCTGTCAGAATGTAAAATGTAATAATATACATCTCCAACAAACGTGCTGAACAATTTATTGATGACATAAACTAATTGACAGGGACAGAGAGCACACCTCTCCTGAGTGACTGTATGTTTATGCTAAGTGAATTATAAGTAACAGAAGATAGGCAGGTATTCTGTGTTTACGCCCAAACCAAACTGGAAGTACAAGTTATAATACTGACAGTCTAATTTTCTCGTCGTACAGGGTTAGGTTTGCCCAGCGAACGTGAGCTATCACCGCCTGCTGATGTTAATTCATTAAACTGGTATCTTGTCTGTTCGGTGCCACTGACAATTAATTACTGTGTGTAAGTGTTGTGTGTGTTGGCACATTAACCTGTTCTTCAGCAGTTAGCTGTTCCCAAGTTGGAGTGAGACTGTTGTAACTCGTTTACAGTTTCCAGTCTTTATGTCAAGTTTTGTAGTTAAGTTTACTTTTCAGTGCAGGTTTTGCCTCAGCTGAAGGACAGCTCCAAACATCTGCGTCAAACAATTTCGTAAAATATTGTCATGATTCATTTGGAGGTCTCTGATAGGACAGACTGGAGAATATTTTGTATGAACTAATGTTGTGTAGAAGATTTATAATTACCTTATTTTGTTTCGCATGTAGTTATTGTTTAATTCCTTTTAACTTTAACTGTTTCTATCATATGTTTCCATGCTTTTTTTCTTCTTAGCGTTTTCCAATTGCTTACACTTGCTTTCAACTAGAGAAATTTAAATAGTGGTTATAATTTGACATATTTCTTGTATATATCACACATGTTACAAATGGTTTAGTGTTAGTTTGTTGTTCCTGTTCCAAAAGCCTTCATGCTGTGTCTATCCTAAACTTTCTGCTCTGTAAAATGAGACAGTTGATTGTTTAACAGTTAGTTTATGTTGGCAAATTATAGTTATGTAGATTTCTATGTCTCTTTAATGTGTTGATTTGAAAGGCTTTTAGAGGACAGTGTTTGTTCGTTCTTAATTGAATGTGACAGCAATGTTATTTTGTGGTGCTGCTTTGGTCCACACCTGTGTGCTGTCAATCTGGCATATATGGCTGTGAAGACATACTATTGGAGTCACAACCATGGAGCACGACAATGACGAACAATCGTGGAGACTAAGTGATAACGAGAAGAGGATATCCGCCCCGAGAAGAAGGTGCAGCGGAGGAGGCGATGCAGAGCCACTTACCACACCAATCTGAGATAGGAGAAGGGTGAAGAATGTGTACTGACAAGACAAATAGCCAAGAGTACAGGTGTGCCAGGACAGGCACAGTGTTGAGGACAGACTGAATATGTCACTAGCCAAGGTGACCAGGCAGGGACGAGCGTGAGGAGGAGATGTCTGTGGCAATGTGCCCTAAGAGCTAAGTCAAGAAATCACACTAACTCTGCACTATTAATCCTGAATAGTGGATTAATAATGTAAAACACTCGGTTTGGTTGAACATTTTAACCACATTTTAAAGATTCTGTTAACCAAAACCTTGCTGTTGACTATTAAAAACATGTTTTATTTCTTTTACAGTTATTTTTATTTATTTACACAATGTCAAATATCAGATAACATGTAAAAGTCAGATAAAAAAAAAAACTGGTCAAAACACAAGGAAATATTCATACAATCACAAGAGATGTGCAGGCAGAGCCAAAAGGCTTATCAGCTGGCTCCCCCATCAAACTTCATCATCACAACATCATATTTCAGGAGAAAAATATCTACAGTACAATCAACATTCATGTGCTCATCTGTGCAAGCCTACAATACTGTTCAAAATAGAAAGATACTAAGAATTGACAATGAGGAATTTCTTAACATATTTTTAAAAACCTCTGGGGACAAGCTTACAATTGAAATAACAGTTAAGAACCCTGCATCATACTGCTAAATATCAAGCAAACATCTGTCTCTAAGGCCAGAGGGAAAATGGGAAAGCTTGAGTGAAGAAAAAACCTAAAACTGCTTTCATTGGTTTATTGATGTGAAGACAGCTTGATGAGACAGAAAAAAAGACAATAATCCTCAACAGAACAGGAACATGCAGATCAAAAGGCATTGAGTTGACTGCAAAGGAGTGTTGGCCGTGTTTACTGCACCTTTTCTTCAGTTTTGACCTCTGTAATTTAATTACAGCAAAGAAAATCCATGTTGTCCGGCCTGTCTTGGAATTACAAGAGCTTATGATCCTGGAAGCTCTCCAGAAAGAGGATGTATCAGCTTATACGGATCTGAATACAGAAGTCAATAACTCATCAGCAAAGACAGAGCACAAAATACAAACAGGCAGTCACCTGTGAACAGGAACACGTCTGCACATCCTTTCACAGTGACACATACCCCCAAATACAATTACACACACACCATCTCATAGACACAAAACTAGACACACATGGCCGCACATAACCACATAAAATCCTCAAACACACACATGCCTACTGTAGGTACACAGAAGATACACAGACAGGAGTGAGATGTGAAATCCCAGAATTCAGCAAATATTTGACAGCACATAACAGAGGAGTCAAAACAACCAATGGCCACATGATCCGAGAAGACTGGCTGATCCTCGAAGGAGTTTACCAAGAAAAATCCAAACACTGCCAAATGTGTGTCTGCAAAGTTTACCTGGAGTTCAGAACCATCTTTACTAGCACCTCGCTATTTTTAAAAACTGAAAGACTCACTGATGCACAAAAAAAAACACCAAATGTGCTATTCTATTTTTCCTGGATAGATTTAGTGAATACATGCCCAAAATGTATATAAAAGACACATATTAAACACAGAAAAGCTGTGTTTTTTCTATGAAATTGACATGTGAAGCTATGACTCACTTCTGTGCTGAAACACAGGTTCAAATATTTGTTCTGCATTTGTAAATGCAACATTTCTTCTCTTCTTACACATTCACATGTCCTTTACCACCTTTTCATTATGTCCTTTAAAGATTTAAAAAAAAAAAAATCAAGATCACTGTTGTTTCCTGTTTCAAATATGACACATTACACCCTGCAGAGCTTTATGTTTGTTTTTAAGAACAACAGGAAGGAAAACAGCTGATAACTGCTCTTGGTAATTGAATATTTTTTGAATAATTTAGAGGAAGGTTCTGTAGATTGAACAATTCATTGTTTAATCATATACATTTTAAACAAAGTAATTAATAATGAGTCCTATGAGTCCACTGAATATCAGGGAATATCACTCAGTGACATGGAAAAAGCTAATATGTTAGCTCTTTGAAGACTGCATGTTAAAAACACTGCCACAGCGCAATGGAGTCAAATTTAAATTCTTGATCTTCTTGACTTGATCCAAAGTGACTTGAACACATCTCTGGGATGCACGCAGGGCTGAGGGAAAAACTCTCTGCTGACATTCTCTTTTCCATATCTTTATGCAGAAACTTGCAGCTAAACCTTTCTAAAGTAAGTCTCCTTGTCCTGTCTGACAGCAGAACAGCCAGGCAGGGACACAGTCAGCCCTTGTAGCTTTCCTGAGAGATGATCCTTTTCAAACATGACCGGCGGAGAGCACATTGACAGAGTCCTACACTGCAGGGCTGATGTGGGTAAGAGCTTCTATTAGAGCAACAACAATATGAAATAAAATTCTAATGTAGCACAACCCACCAAACTGAAGCAGGAAATAGGACAAAATATAAAGCTACAACAATTAGTCGATCAATCAATTAGTCAATCAACAGAAAATGAATCTCGATTCTGATCTGAAATGTGAGTGGACAATGTGAACAGCCCGTGGAACAACCTTAGCAACAGAGGCTATGGAACGTCTGCTGTTTGTGGGCACGTGAAGGCAATCAGTCAGTTTGATGGTAAAAGGTAACTTTGCAAATGGAGAGTTAAGAGAATGTGGAAGCCCTGGGTTTGGACTTGAAGGAGGCATTTTTACATATGTTCACCTCAAGTTTCTGAACTTTGACTATGTTTAACATAGACATCCAGCATCATAACAGTAAATAAATAACAGAAAATCACAAAAAGCATGTTATGTCCCATTTTTTTTTGAAAATGCTAAAAAAATTCCTGCCTCTTAAATATGAATATTTCTGGTGTCTTTGGTCTTCCTTCATAGTAAATTATCTTCAGGTTGTGGACTGTTGGTCAGGAAAAAACTAAACATTTGAGGTGTCAATTTGGACTTAGGAGAACAGTGATGGACATTTTCACCATTTTATAGACCCGAGTCAAACAAATTCACTCATCAAGAAAGTTAATGATGATGATTGATAATGAAAATAATCATTGGTTGCAACCTCATTCATATATTCCATATTTCATATGAGAGTTGCATATTAATGGACCTTTGCCATATGCTGCTAGCCACCTTTTGTTAGGCTGCTTGTCAATATCACAACAGTATCACCTATTGATACTTTGCTGAAGTGTTCACCATTAGGATCTTCTCAGGTATCCACAAAATAGTGATGAATGCACTGATATTTGCATTTAATACTGCAGGCGATTAGTTGACCTTTTACCCAGAACAATTCACATGGAGCGCAACCAGTAGAATCAGCTTTGAACCTAAATTACAGACATTAGAAGCAGCCGCTGTTAGAGTGCAATTATCATGTACTGTAACACTCGCTATTAAAAAAAGTTATCATATAATCATCTACCTTGACAGATTAATGAAAAATAATTCAGTGAATTGTCTGTTCACAAATACCAAAGTGCAAAAACATTCAACTGAACACTGAATTTATTAATTCTAGTTGAACCTAAAGACATTTGCTGCCTAAGAATACCACAGTAAGGTGATAATCACCCATCTCGCAAATAAAAGGTAATACAGTGTTATATTTTTAAAAAAACTGTTTAGAAAAGACAGCAGACTTGCTCTTTTACTGTAACGCGCTCACTCTTAAGTTTCGAAAACACATATAAAAGGCAGGTTTTAAAGTAAAAGTGCCGGTTGGGGTCTACCTTACCGTATTTTCTTTACAAAATACCTAGATAAATCTAAACATTTGTATTTTTTTTTAGACTTGCAGGATATGTGTTATATAAAATTTAAAAAATAGGCTTTTTGTTCAACTGTAAAATGTTAAGAAAAAGTGTCTGGAGTAAATTAGTGAAAAAAGCTTCTCAAAATGAGAATAAATACTGACATCGTCTGCCTTATCCGGGGTGTGAATGATGAATGTTTCCCGCCTGTTATGCAATTTCCCTCCTCTGACGGATTCTTTCGGCCTTTAACAGCGTTTACTGAATGATGTGTGTCACAACTGCGTCACAACAATCCCTGCCGCCACTGGGAGTGACGGGCTAATGCTGCGAGAACTCGGAGAAAAGCAATTTAGTTATCAAAAGTCAAAGACGATGGGGAAGAAACCACATGTCAGAGATGAAGTTGTAAATATTGGAAAAGTACACAAAAAGAGACAGATGGATGTAGCTGTGTCAGTGTAAGTATGTATTATTTTCACAAGCACAGATGTTGGATATTTACCAAAATGTGGCAAAAATGCTGTGTCCATGTTAAAGGGGAAATATGTCAGCTTGTTACTGCCACTGGTTAGGTTTAGGCACAAAAACCACTTGGTTACGTTCAGGGAAAGATCATGGTTTGAGTTAAAATGACCACTTTGTCATGGTTAGAGAAACACGGTGTGGGTTAATGATCATTCTTATGCTACCTTTGGATACTAGATATCAAGTTTTTCAAATGGTGTTCAGAACCATCAAACGGTGAGTCTGCAGTGATATTCAGTATCTTGCTGTAATTCAAACTGTATGCACAACATTTTCTATTTTATCTCATTTTTAAACAAATTTGACCAAAATTTGACCAACATTTTGACTGTTGTAAGCATTTTAAGTTTAAACAGACAAAAATACTCCAGTTTCGCACACGTGATGTCATTGCCTGAACTTGTTAGAAGATGTGTGGAGAACCATGTGTCCTCACAGTCAAGTAAGTCATCGTCTCCACGGATACAAAGCTGCAGGGTTCAAATCCCCAGGTGGCCAAGTCCTATCCACAATGTAGTAATTCATGCATGTGGTATGTTTTCAAGTGCTTATTGAGGTCATATTAAGTTGAATGCTCGCTATCTGCTTGGACCCCAATCATTGCCGCTGGCGGCTATATTTGTTGATTGATTTTCTGTTGACAGACTGATCAATCTGGGAGGAGTACACGCTGCCAGAAAACATCCAATTATAACACAATTAAATGCAACACATACCCATAAGACATCCATAACACACACATATGTGTTAAGGATTCAACAGGTACTCATGAATTATGTATGAAAGGGGCATACATAGTCATTCACTCCATATCTAATGAGAAATTTCAATTATTGAAAGCTGAAGACTAACTATTGTTTCAGTTGAACAGCCCACACAAAGGCTACTAATTACAGTCTGCCAGCAACAATAACGATTATGCTACAGGTGAATAGTGTGAGAACTAACAATAAACGTTTCTTAAATAGGCAAACAATGTTTTTTTAAAAATCAAAAGACAGTAACAATGCACCAAAGGAAAAGAACAAGATGGACTGAATAGGATGTTTTTCTTTTCTATCACAAGGTTCCTGTGTGAGGCCATGAGGGCAGATATTCTGGCTTAACACGTTTGAAGTTTAAAGAAGCAGTCTTCCTTATTGTTATCACTGGCATCCTCACAAGCTCCACTTTAATTGGCATACTGCTATAACAGACACAATTTCCACTGTATAAATTTAGATTCCAATCCAAAGTCACCGGTCTCCTGAGGAGTGCGAGACACAGAGCTACTTCCTCCATGCATTCTAAGTATGTGTCGTGAGCAGGTGAAAATCAAATCTGTGCGCATTTTGTGAGTTGGTTTATTTTCTAAATAGAGGCGTCCGTTGGAATCTGTCAGCAGCAGCATGATTGAGAGATCTGTGAGGGACCGTCCATGGTCAGCGTCCAAATCTCCAGCACTTCCCCAAACCTCAAAATCCCTCATCCCCTCTAATCAAGCCAAGCAAACTCACAATTTTCCCTCTTCTTATCTAACTGCAGCTCTGCTGCAACCCTCAGTTCTTTTAAATCAAGGCTGAAGACTTTTCTGTTTGCCGCTGCCTTTTTTTTTTTTAATCAAATGTGAAGCTTTTGATTAATATCTTACACTGCACTGTAACTTTTACTCTCCTGTTTCATCTGTCTTATTCTATTTTAGCTTATTTGTATTTCCAATTTAACACTTTTTAAATTGCATTTAAACGTCTTTTTATATTGCCTTGTGTTGCTTTTACAGCCTGTCTTGATGCATTTTATGTTTTATGTAAAGCACATTGAATTGCCTCGTTGTTGAAATGTGCCGTACAAATAAACTTGCTTTGCTTCCTCTGCCGCTTCATCTCCCTCCATCCTCCGCTCTCCGTTTTTCTATTTTTTTCCATCTAGTGTCTCTTTGTTTCTGACTCTTTCACGTTCTCTGTGACTGTGGTTTTGTCTTTCCCTCTCTATCCCTCTTTCTGTCAAGGTGGCATAGCTGTACGGCCAAGAGAGCAGAGATCTGGAGAGGAAGGACGGCTGATCTGAACTCACACACAGACAGCATGCCTCGCTCGGTGCCAGGGCCTTGCTGTGTGCCAGGCAGGCTGTGTTTGTGTGACTGTGTGTGTGTGTGTGTGTGTGTGTGTGTGTGTGTGTGTGTGTGTGTGTGTGTGTGTGTGTGTGTGTGTGCACCTTGGCAGTCGTTCTGAGCCGCAGGGCCAAGTCTGCCTCTGTGCAGACCTCTGCATGGCTCTCTTTAGGGGCTCCCAACCTTTTTTGGCAGGTGAGCCCACACTGATGTCAAGAAATTACATCAATGCTTAACTTCTTACAAGGATTGCACAATAACAATTGCGTTGGACACGTTTTTATTTTTCAAGCAATTAAGAATCAATCTGCTCTCATCATCTAATAATAATACTGCTGATTATTCATGTTGCACATTTACAAAGTGCCTTACAACACACCAGAGAGACACACCAGAGAGACCACATAATAATAGAAACCTCAAGAGGAAAACAAACCCAACATGAGCCTAAAATAAGTTTATAAAAAAAAACAATGCACAAACAGACAAAAACTGCCTTTATATTGGGGCTGCAATTAAAGATTATTTTCATTATCAATTAATCGATTAGTTGTTTGGCCTATAAAATGTCAGAAAATGGTGAGAAATGTTGATCATTGTTTCCCAAAGCTCAAAGATAGTTTACTGTCATAGAAGACTCAATAAACCAGAATATATTCACATTGGAGAAGATGGAATCAGAAATTTGGACATTTGTCCATTTTTGGGCAAAAATGACTCAAAACGATGAACTGATTATCAAAAAAGCTGCCGATTAATTTTCTGTCGATCAACAAATCTATTAATCAATGCAGCTCTACCCTGTATAAAAGAGTATGTTATAAGTTAAACCAAAGACAGGCTCACTTCTAGTTTTTATGCAGTTTTCAGGTATGTTGTTTTGTAAGTGCAAGGTGCTAGTTTACTTTAGCTAAATGTTATCTATTTAACGATTGTCTACTGGATCAGAGGCAGATTTTCTCAAAAGGGACGGAAATCTCCAAAGACAGAGAACCAAACCCGTAACACTTCATTGCTCTTTGGTTTGTTGAGTGAATCTGTTCAGCTTCATTTTATTTACACTCTGCTTCTCCACTCATTTACAGTTTCACTCCAGTTCCTCTCACGCTCATACACACACACACACACACACACACACACACACACACACTCACACACTCCAGAGAAGCCAAGGTCAATACACACTCACAGATGTGAGGCTATAGATGGTGGGTGATCTGAAAACCAAATGAAAATTACGCAGACTGGAGGATTTGAGGGTACTGGAATAAAAATCAACAAAGCTGCAGTGGTTAATCTTTGCTTTGATCTTAAACAGAGCTCTGTGGTGCAGTTTTGTTTTTTTGGGCACAGATGCTTATTATAGAAGAGATCGCAGTCTCTGATATTAGAGCTGTCAGAATTGAGAAAATTGAATGAAATCTCTGTGGGCTTAATAAGTTTATACACCTTCCCCACTGCGTGTGAAAAACACTTCCAGTATCATGAAAATTGGTGTTTCCCAGAGTGGTGCAGGTTATCTTTAAAATGCAATTACTTACTGAGTACTGATGATTATTACTAAATATTTCTTTACGAAATCCACTTTTTTAGTCTGTCATACTCTTACAGAGCATAAAGTTAATGTATTATATTTGAATAAACATAATATTTTACATTTTCTGAGCACCTAATCACATAAGTGCTGTTTTTTTCTGTTTGTTTTTGGAGCATTTGACCTCATTATCGCATGAAATAAATAAAACTGATAAAGTAAATATGCTGTTGTAACTACTCAGAGTATCTCTAATCGATTTTTATCTTTTTTGTGAACTGTTACAGTACTCAGCTGTGTGATATCACAAGTAATATTTAGCACTGCCACATAAAATCAGCTTTCTCCCAAACTGGAACACAAACAAATATGCAGCATTTTGCCTCCCAGTACAGCAAGGCTCATTCCTCTTTGTGCAGCAGAGTCTTCCTGCTCCCAGTCAAACACATGATCTATCTGTGGCCTTTTAAAAGGAAATGTCAGATCAGCACATAGGATAAGGTCGGGACGAGAGCAGTCGATGGGGCATCAATTCACACACACACACACACACACACAAAAACAAGTGCCCCTGCCAGTTCACTACATCTACAAAAAAAGCGCCCGTCGTCAGTCATTTAGTCTGGTATTGATTCTTAAAATTGTTTTTTGACTCAAGAGATGATAGCTGGAAAGATTATAAATCACTCCACAAGTATCACGAAAATGTCACAGAAGACGTTCAGGAAAACAAGTTAAACTGGACGAGGAACAATTATGAAATTATTTGACATCAGTGGGCAGATGGTTCTGCATAAGAAAACAAGACTAATGACTAAATAAAAATTGAAATGATTTGATCAGAAGGACCAGTAAAAGCTGAGCCGTGGTCTCACCACAGCTTTCACTCTGTCTACAAGCACGCAAATGGACAAGACACAGCAACAGCAGAAGAGACTGACCGTAAATGACACCACAGTCTCAGTTGGATTAAACTGATGTGGACTTTAATTTAAAGTTAATAAAAATTCTGACATCAACTTCTCAAAGTGTGAGAAACAGCAGGAGGTGTAATTAGCGTTCATGGCAGCCCTGGATAGACTTGATCTGATGAGTCCAACACAACATAATCAACAGCTCAGTGTTAGTTGATCTACAGTGGATATTTAATATTTTATCATCAGAAGTGTGAGAAAGTTAACTTCCCTCACAGTGCACAGCGATGTTATATCTGATTATATATACGCTAAACTAAATCGGTCTATGTTTATCTGCATAAACACAATTTCGTTGTGTGTGGTGCTGAATGACAATAAGTCTACTTTCAACTTTAACTTCAAGAAGCAGAGCGGCTAATGTTGAGTAGTAAGCATACAGAGATGACTGACAGCATTGTGAATGTACCAACACACAGAAAAGGGAGGGAGGAGGAAGCAGAGCTTAGGCTGTTTTACATTGTATTATAGAAAATTCTACTTGTTTTGTGAATGTAAAACATATTTAGGAAGTTAGTAGTGGATTACCAAAGCAGACTTATTAGGATTTTTAATGTATAAATTAATTTGGCTCCACTGTCCGAATGAGAAAAAGAACTAGTCTTAAAATCAGCAGGAGCATCAACAATGATGATCATATCTTCAGTCATCTATGATCCATGTGACAGTTAATCGGTACAACCTAATAAGTCCAAGTACAGTTTTTATGCTTTGAGCGCCAGAGTACAATTATATCAAGATGTTTCCTCTTCCAAACCACCAAAACATATAGCTTCATGTTTTCATTTTATTCTTTTATGTTGACCTGAATAAAGCCTTGCACTTCACTCTGAAAGAGAAAAAAAGAATAACCAACAGACCTTCTTCAGCAGTCTTTCATTTATCATAAGGAGCCTTGAAGGGAAATATATATTACAGAGAAAGAAAGGAAACTGCTACTGCTCCAACAGCTACAGCTTTTCTTCCTCCTTCCTTCATACTCTCTCTCCGCTTCTCTCTCTCTCCATCCTCCTGCCTGCATATCTTCTGTCTGTCTTTCTCACCTTCTCTTTCTCCATCTGTCTGTCTCTCCCTTTCTCGGTTTTGTGGCCACACTTCTGTGTGGCTGCCCTTTCAAATGTATCCAAATTACAGAAAAAAAAAAAAAAAAAAAACGTGGTTGGGTCCAACAGCCTGGAGTTGTGGGGCTTTCTCCTGCATTATGCTATTTGTTTTTCTCAATCCTAAAGGCCTGGCAGGCCTGCTTTCAACATTTTCACACATGTCCTGCAAAGGGAAGAAGGGCAGCAGAAAAAACCAGTAGGAGCTGGTGATGGAGTGAGGGGAAGATGTGGGGGGGGGGGGGAGTATGCAGTATGTGTATTTTTTGTTGTGTTTCTATACTTATCAGGACCAACTGTGCTCACAAGATGGGGACAATGATCTAAATCTTCCAAATGTGAAGACATTTTTGTCAGTTCTCACTTCCACAAAGGCCTCAACTGGGATTAGAAATCAGGGTAAGATTACAGGGAGGAATAAGCCCCGGTAGTCGCATGCACTGAAGGCTTGTAACACCAGCAACAACACTAAAATGCTACCAGAGAGCATCCCTCCACCATGGCATCCTTTTTTTAATCTGACAAAGGCCAAACCTCTCAAATGTTAAATGTTGTCTAAACAGAAGTTAAATACACAATCCCAAAATTGGCAAAGTTATGATTAAAATCACAAACCTATAAGTAAAGACGAGTATGAATCTGCATTTGAGGCCAGTTTTCAGTATTTGACACTTTCTGTAATCTGTGACATTTCTGTCCCCAACAAATTAGTAATTAGGTTTGATATACAAATCATTTACATTTGTTTTTCTTTTAGTGTGTTCATGTTTGTGTCTTTGGTTTGTGTGTCTGGTCATATGTGTGAGATTTAATGCTTATGTGTGGTTGTAACAGAGTAGCCATCTGGAGGACTAGAGGACCGACCTGTAGCCCGGCAGTGAGCCAAGAAACGGTTATCAGGGTGATTACAAAAACAATACAAATACATAATTTAACATTAATGATGTTAAATTATATATATTTACCACATCAGCGGACAAAACAACCGGTGCCAACAGTCCATCCCACCTCTATATTAGTTCATGTCTCTGCCACTGCCAACATTTGTGTGGTACAGTGTCTTTGTCTCTTCACATCCATCTAATCTTGATTTAGCACCATCAAATGAGGGAGACTGAAGCCACGTCACTACTTAAAACTACTGTTTCTGAATGTTTCCTGTACCACTCTTTATCTTTTAGTTGTCTGATATATAACTATAACTCAATTCCAGGTCCATATATATATTCTTTATGTATCAATGTGTCTGCCTGCATTCCTCGATGAAACATTCATCAAAAAAGTCGAACGTGGGGAAAATTTAATATTCAAACTGTGATGACCTGTTCGAAATTCAAAATTTATAGTCTATGAGCACAACAGACTGCTTGAAGTAGTTTAATTTGTGACCCAGCAGAGGATGTTCTTAAAATTCACCATCAGCTTGACCTATTGGCTGCTCTTTGACCTATCAGTGAACTAAGCTAATAAATAAAATGGAGAAGGACGGTAGCGAGCAAAGCTGTGCTGATTGGATAATCACGACCCCGAAGCATCTGAGAAGGGGCTACACCGTAGGCAAAATTTTAAAATTACCAACAAAGATAAGGCTGTTTGCTAACGTTGTAAAAAGCAGCTGCTTTACTCTAACAACAACAAATCTGAGGACTCACCAGTTAGCTCACCACACAAGCGAGGCGGAACAACGTCTACTCGACAACCTTGCCTGACACAGCACAGTCTCAAGACACGTAGTGCAGGTGTATGATACCACACAGGAAGATATAAAGACTATACTGAACAGTGAGATGCTGTATGTGCGTATTTGTCTGTTTCAATAAGCAGTATCACCGGACAGTATCTGTGTCCAGAGTGTACATACATGTGTGTATTTGTGTGCATACAGTATTCTCGTGCTTTGAGTGCTAGTCTCCACTCCTCATGCAGCGCTGCCACCCTGACTCACAGCCAGACACATATTTCATGGCTTGATGGTTTCTCTGTGTGATGCCAAGGCCTGATAGCTTATCTGTGGAATCCTCCTCACTTGCCTGGAGTTTAGTTCAATAAAATGCGGGAAAGAACAGCCATTGACAAAGGAACCCCAGAGAGGGGAGAAGATCAGATACAGGAGCCTGATACACCACTCTGGTTGGGAGGCTTGGGTCAAAGCGGGACAGGAAAGAGGAAAGTGAGAAACAACCACGGTAGCCTTAATCATGTACTTCATATACACATCATATCTCATACATCACATCTACTTCCTGCTTGCAGTTTCCTTTTTAACTCTGTTAACAACAGAGGCAACCAAAAAGGGGGAAAAGAAAGTATTTTATCATGTTTCTGTCATTTTTCTAACTCCGTCCATCCATATATATCTTTAGTGTGCTACATTTATTTACTTGTGACCAAGTAAATACCCAGTAGTCATATTCTGCAGCTGAACACCAGTTACACAATGTGCAATGTTTAAAGGCAAACAGCAGTGCAGCAGGAAAGCAAACAGCAGCCAGCAGTTTCACTGAAGTTGTCCACAGAGTGTGGGTGAACAAACATAATCAGTCAAGTCCATGAGCTCACACTGGGCAGATGTCTTTGTTTGGACCCTAATTCCAAACACTGGCTACCAGGTGAAAGTTGGACATGTACTACTTAATGTTAGTGATGTGCAAGTGTTCAATTTTTCTTGGCAATGAGTGAATGTGTTTGGTTTTATACCGTAATAATATTGCATCAAGTTGATAAATCTATCAGTTGTAGTGCTATAATTGCACCTAAACTTGATTAATCAACTTGATCTACAATTTTTAAAAATGTAGGTAAGTTCAGTAAAATGTATCAGTAAAACTAAAAAAAAGCAGGTGGATCTAAACTATAGTCCAGCCAATACTTTTTCTGGCTGATACCAATATTAATATTTGAGTTAAAACATTCTGAAAACAATATATCAGCCAACATTGTGACCAAGATATGTGCCGCGTTGAAAAATAAACTATAGTCTGATTAAATAAAGATAGTATGTACACTGCACACATTATCCAAGCAGGTACGGCTGCTTTAAATTTTGACTATAGATTTTGTATTTCTTTCACTTACAGTGAGCACCTACTGTGTGTCTGTATGTCCTAATTTGTGTTCTTGCAACTCCCATCCACAAGGTTTGGAGAGACATTTGATGTGGACAGTATGTGTCGGGAAAGAAGCATCATTGCTGTGACTATTGTATGTATCGGCTGTAGCAGACCAAAAGAAGATCTTCTATTGATCTACAGTACACACACCTTCACATTCCCTTGAATGAGAAAGTGTGTCCAAACCTTTGACTGGTACTGTATGTTCTATCCTGTTTTAAAATACAAAACAATAAAACTTGTCAGTGCTCTCTGGTTGACAGACTTTGTAATGGAGACACTGTTTCCATCTCAAATATCTTTGATATTTCTATACAGTCAACATATATTCCAATATATCAGTATTATTAGTAATAATAACATCAGCCGATATATCACCTGGGCCAAGCTCTAAGCCACTGAATAATTCATGACCTACATCAGACTTGCAACAATGATTATTGAGTGAGTATTATTTTTGCTTTTGTTTAAAGATGGGGGGGGGGGGGGGGGGTGATAATTACACAGACAGGAAAAAAATAGATGGTCTTATATTGAGGAAGTCTACATTGATGGACAGATGAGGAACTAACAAAAAGGAGCGTGAGTAGAAAAATTTATGTTTGGAGAAATAACATGAGTATCATTTTTGCAACTGATGAACGCTGGTTGTCAGTTTTACCTTGTTACAAGAAGAAAGGAGAGTAAGCCGGCGTTCAGACAGACATTAGCTCTGTGTGAAAAACGCAGCCCTCTCATTCATTTCACTGGAGCCAGTGTGTTGATGCAGCGCAGCGGGGGTGTCAACACAGAGAGCTCTGGCAAAACAACACAGGGTTGTCCAGCAAAAAAACTGAACCTGGTTCAACTTTTGCTGCAATGCAACGCAACGTCATCCAACAAGGCGCTGCATCGGCCAATCATATTGGCCATACAGGCAAGTGCAAATTGCTGGTGGATTACCTTATAACATTAATGCTGTATTCGACTGTGTACCTCACGATCATCCTCATGAAAGATAAAACAGCTGATAACTTTCCAGACTTGTAAAAGCCCGTCTGTATTAGAAACCGCTGTGCAATGTTTTGGCACCCCCACATCGACGCAGCCCCTTGTATAGTGTTAATGCTATTTTCAGTCTGAGTGCAGCCTAAGAGAGAAGACAGGTAAAGATGGAGACAGGAGAGGGAGAAGCAGGGCAGAGGAGGACAAATGAGTTTTGATTTTGGACTGTGTGTCTGCAGCGGTGGACGAGGTTGAAGAGTAGAAATACAGTTTCTGTTTTTAAAGAAAACAAGGTGGTAAATTTGTCATGATGTACCATTAAACTCTCTCAAATGCCTCTACTTGTATAGGGGCCTTCAGGTCAACGTTATCTGTGCGCACACACACACACGCACACAACTAGACACACAACATAACTACTGCTGAATCAAACTCAATATACACACACACAAGCCTGAAGTCAATATCACTACTTCAGCTGCAGCTAGTTGCTTTCCCCCACTGACACACACACACACACACACACACACGCATACACTGATGCTAAAAACTCCAGCCAACTTCTCAGGGTGGCATTGTTCAAATACACAGCTGCCCCAGCTCTGATTAATTCATTACAGGGCCAGGGCACAGTACACTGTATGTGTGTGTGTGTGTGTAGCCGGGGAGGGGGACAAAGACAGAAACAGTGGGGAGGGAGTGAGAGAATGAGAGGAAGACGGCAACAGAGAGGGAAGGACAGGGAGAGAGAGAGCATGCAGAGATAAAAAAAAAAAGAGAGAGAGGGCTACAGAAAGACAGAAAGACAGAGTGAGAGAGAGATAGAGAGAGAAAAGGGCATGTCGGGTTCGGATTATTAGTGCTCCCTAGTGGTCAGCTGGCGGATTTATTCATATGATTTATTACGTTGTCCCTGCTCTGGGATTTTGTGTTAGTTCCCACTCACGTTCCTCTCATATTGTATTTATCATCTGTGTGACTTTGAAATTGCGGCTGCCATCGACTTTGAGCCTCTTAAACAGGCTTGACATATACCCCCCACCCACCCACCACTACAACGCCAAACATCCTCACCCCACCACCAGCTCCTCTCAAGCCGACCCATACATACAAACGACCCAACAATGAATTCTAAGAGGCAGACTAATAAAGGCAATTGTGTTGATGTATGTAGCTCTTAGGCAGGGTTACTGTGTGCCAATGGACAATGTTTTGCCGAGTCCTGTCCCCATTGTTCCATTTGAAACAGAGTTAGGAAAATACCCATTTATCGTCCGTCAAACAACAGCCTCATGTTTCCATATAAATGTTAATGCTCTCTCCCCGAGCGCACAGTCCAGGGGGGGGTTCTCTGAATACAAGGAAGAAGGAGCTGCAGCCAACGGAAGAAAAACTACAAGGCAGTTTAGGAATAAGAAAAGTAATCCAGCTTTTCACTAAAATCCTGTTATTCAAAATGTCACACTTGACTCATAGAGGCCTAACACGGTCCAGTTGAGGAAACAAGGCGGTGACAGAGAGGATTCAAATAAAAGTTTATATCTAAATAAATAGTATTAACAGCGTGAATAAGATGCACAGTCACAAAAATGCAAGCACGCACGCGTGCTCAAAGTAGTTGGAGTGATTTTAATCACCTATTTTTAGGCCATCGCTATATTCTGAACCAATAAATTGAAAAATACTTGTAATAATAATTTGTGTCTGATATGGTTTTCCCACAAAAAAATTAATTATCTGGTCAAAAATGCTTAAAATTACATGTAATGTGAGCGGAAGGTCGCCGATTCAATCCTCGGACCGGCAGGATAAATCTGGGTGGGGAAAGTGAAAGAGCAGCACTTGCCCCTCCCTTATTAACACCACTGAGGTGCCCTGGAGCAAGGCCTTTAATCCAAACTGCTCCAGTGGAACTGCTCCGCGGCCAGCAGGTCAACAGTGGTTGTAATGGGCGGCTTCCACGTGTGAATGTGTGTATCAGTACTTGGTTTGTACTTGGCTCTCAGTGAAACTTCTCTCAATAAATAAAGGTTAAAAATGATAATAATCATTGAATATTCATGGTGTTTGGCCATACAAGACATCTTTGTCACCTCCTTGTTTAATTAATCCAGGACTTTACCAGGTCAAAACTTGAGATTTAAGTTATTCTGCTTTCATGTCTAAATCAAGTCTCAAGTTCTCACTTAACTCTGACTTAAGTCCAAACGGCGAAACACAAGCAAGCATCGACTGATATTAGTCAAAACACCCATATCCATTGTTTTCTATGTAATCTGTTATTTAGTATTCGTTGCAGTCATGACAGTATAATGACCAGCAATTACTTACTTTTACCTAATTATCTCCTTTATCCTCATATACCATATTTATCATACAATTTTCATATTTTACACTTTTTTACATATTTTTTACTATTTTTACACTTAGTATCTTAGTATCTAGGAAAATGCACTGAATTCTTAAATTGTCAGCTGCAACTCAAAACTGCCAACTAACTGTAAAATCAGGAGCTGTAAACAAACTCCAGAGTGAGAACACAGCAAGCACATGTTTCTGCCCCTACCGAGTCCACCTAAGATCAAGACAAACTTGAAGTAGAAACAAGCCGCCAGTTCACAGGGAGACCGCTCTCTCTGTATTTCTTTCCCTCTCCTCAGTTCCCTCACTCCTCTGCCCAATCTGTGATCGATTCCCCCCATCCCTCCATCTATCCTCCCCTCTTTACTTCTCAAAGGCGCGCAAGTAAAACTTTTCTCTTGGGCACCTGGAGACAAACAGGCATGCTAGAATAAACATTTCATAATGGAAGTATTGATTTGCCATAGGTTTTTTTTTATCATTGCAGGTGGAAGTATTCTCAAGGTGATGGAGATGATTATATGAAGGGTTTATTTGTTTATTTATTTTATTCAATCAATGAAAGCTGGGAAAGAGGCGAGAAAAACACAGGAAAGATTTATGAGAAAGAGTAAAAAAACAACAATAAACAAATTCTAAACGTGCATTTTATATCAAATGATAGGTACAGTATATTTGAGTGTAGCATCTTTTAGTTTTAGCCTTTAGCTGCAGGACAACTTATAACATACTGTTAGATATCATGTGTCTTGTCACAACACTACATATCATATTTTGCCATTCAAAAAGAAATATTTCAGACAGGATAAAGCGTGTCCCAAACAGAGAGGAATTAACCTGGTATGAACTCTATCTATGCTGTTGACCTGTGCTGCCAGTGTGTGTCTGTGCACTTTAAATCAGAGCCTGCATCTTGACTTTCTTCTTCTTGTGGCAACAGATTTCAAAATTTAAGGAAATTGATCTCATGAATTCAATGAACCCTTGCAGAGCGCTTGTTTCACAATCCCTTCGCCTTCATACACATTTAAGAGAAAGAGGATGCAGCTCCTCCTATTGGCCAAAGGGGAAAAACAGTGTAAATTTCATCCTTTTGTCTTAAAGTGCTTGTGGATGCATTATTCTTTACTCTTAATGTCAGGGAACTGCTATACATAATTGGCCATAGCAAAGTAATGGCACAGAAAAAAGGCACATCTTCATTTTAAACACTCTAAAAACAACCAAAATATCCATGGTGAAAAGGGACACCGTGTGAATTTACACTGGTCTGTACACTTCCTGGAACATTTTCTCCTGTAAATCCTGGGTTTGCTTATTTTGTTGAAGCTGAATCTTAGTTTCCTCGTGTGAACGCAGCAGCAGCTAACCCACTATCAAGGAGATAAAAACAAATGCTCAGCGCAGGGAAAGCTCTGACGAGTGACTCTGCAGGGTAAACAGATGAGACAGACAAGCCTGTGCAGCAGCCGACATTATTGAAACATGACACATTAACAATAATATGTTGAATAAAACACCACAAAGTGAGAAGCAAACAGCCCTTATGTGCAGTTTAAGATTTTCAGTGTTTTTGGATCCTCTTTTGCCTCTCAATATCGTATCAGTCATATTGATTATCATCACGCTTTAATAATTTGGCCGCATAAGTTTCAGAACTTCTGCAGCTATTTTGATAATTGATCATTTTTTAAAGTTATTTTTCAAACAAAAATAAACATTTGATGTTTTTAGCATCTCAGGGGTGATAAATTGCTGATTTTCCTTGTCTTAATACTATAATAAACTGAATATTTTGGGTTTTTGGCTGTTGGTTAGACAAAACAAGACGTGTGATGACATTTGCAATGCACGGGAGAGACTCAGCGGCCACAACTTTGGAGCAAAACCTTCACTTTTCCAGCAGTTTGGGAAACAACAGACGAGACTTTTCTTTATCTTGAGAAGCTGCAGCATTTATTAACTGACACACTGTAACCTGTACTGTACATTTACTGCACTCGCTCAACCACACACACACATTACACACTGACCTGAGTTTCCCTTGCAACAAAACAGATGTTGATATATAAATAAATATATAATTATTATATTGATCTTCTGTTATTTTATCCATAGCCGCTGCTACACACTATATATATTAGCGTGTTCTACATTTTCAGTAGGTCAGGATGTTACTTCGTCATCTGTTCAGCAGGTACAGTTTACGTTGGCTTCATTATTGGCTGTCTACATGTCAGACTGAATGAACATGTCAGTAGCATGTTTAATTTGTCACAAACATGCAACGAGCTTGAACAGCTTTATTCTATAGTGACGATGACCAGTGGCTCAAGAGGCTACTTTTAAGCCTGCAATGGAAGATGGAAAAAGAGGAGGAGGAGGGGGGGGGGGGGGGGGGGGGTGAATTCCCTTCATCTTTCTCTCACTCTCTCAAATCTTCTCTCACTGAACCATCCCATCTCTTTCAGACATGCTTCCCACTATTGCACTGCCTTTCTTTCTCTCTCTCTAGCTCTATCTTGAACACTCCCCCTCTTATTGTCTTACTTTCCTCCTTTCTCCCTCCCTCTCCGGCTTTGTACTTTGATTTTTCTCTCTGCCCCACCTCTCTCCCTCTATTACAGCGTGTAGTTTCACAGGCTCTCCGGGTGCTTTGTATCCCCCAGACACAATGCCATCCATTCATATTACATCAAGAGACACTGACACCAATTATTTAAAGGGTACATAAGGCTGCACAACCCCATGATCCAGAGGATGAAGGGAGAATTAAGACAGATGGACAGTGACTTGTGACGATGGAAAGACAGACAGATGAGGGAGATTTTAGCCTAGTTTATATATATGTAGGAGGTTTGGTGAAGTTTTCAGGGAGTTAGAAACTTCGCTGGGCTGAGACTAGAAGTTAAGAATGGCAGCTCAATTCAAGCGATCAAACTTAATTTGTGTCATGTTTGAGGCAAAACACTTTAATCCATTACATTCAAGAGCTAATTTAATCGCAGCACCGCTATCAGTTTCAAAACAGATAGTTGCCTAGAAAAGTTCACTCTTGTCATAATAGTGTTTAGTAGAGCTGCAACGATTAGTTGATTAATCAATTAGTCTGATTGATTGATTGAATATTATGGATTAAACAGACACATACAAAAACAAAAATCCAAAGGATAGCATGTTAAAGTGAAAAACTTATTTCCAACATGGTTCCAAGATGTTAAAAGACAAGTGAGAGCAGGTACCCTTTCCACTGAAACAGCACTTATCTCAAATACATCAGGAACATCATTTGTGTCTTTGTAAAAAGAATTCACGAATGATGAGCCCTATTTCCCTGAACCACAAGGTAATTTATCAGCCAAACTAGCAGCAATGGGTGTAAAGAAATGATTAAAATCACTAGAAACCTTCAATTTATCAAAACACATCTTCTTCTCAATGACTAGTCCAATAGTGCCAAATTTTATTTTGGACTTTCCTGTGGAGCCCATTTCATTAAGTAATTTCCATAATTTTTGGGCCGGTGTGAATTTTCAGCAATAGCATCCACATAAAATTTGGACTTTGATTTTTATATCTATGTCTTATATCTGGCTTGAGTTCTAAAATGAATATATTTATGTTGGTCAGTAGGCAATTTTGACTTCTTAAACTTTCTAAAATGTAAATTTTGTTGCTAATAAGATCAAAAATCTCTGTAGTCATCCGACTTGAACTTCTCGGTTTAATTCTAGTCTCCTTCATTGGAGCAACAGCATCAAGTTCAGCTATAAAATGCTCTTTAAAAACAGTTTAAGTCTTATCAACATCCTTACTACCCAAAACATCAGGCCTATCCCTCTCAGAAAGCCTATGTTCAAACCCTTTGAGTAATGTTTTATACATCTGAACCTCAGCAGTGATTTCCAGTATTTATCTGTAATCAGTCGATCAACTGAAAATTAATCGTTAATTATTTTGATAATTGATTAACCATTTTACTCTGTTCAAGAAAGGAAGATACACAATAAAGTATTTTTATGTGTAAAATAGTGGTCTTATGATCTTTAATCAAAGTGGGTAAGCAGTAGAGAATCAATAACCTAATTAAGATGCCATAGATTGGCCTCTGTTGAAGTGACAAAACTTTCTGCAGAATTAAAGCCGATAAGTTTATTTGTAGCCCAATATAACAAACAATGTCTCTGGCTTTACATTAAGGCTGGTAATTAAAGGTGATTTTCTATATTTTTCATACTGTCAACAAATCTCATGTGCAGAGCCAAATCAACACTGAACTCATCCTACTTACTAATTTACTTACTAAGTATTGCGTGTGTGTGTCCAAAGCCTGATATATTTTATTCTTCTGTGCCATTCACCTCCTTTGTTGTCCAAAAACTATTAAAAACATGTCAATTAGCCACACCGTTGCATTGGGTGACGTGTTCCTTCGCCGGACACACTAGTTTGTTTAGAAATGGCTCCACAGACTGTATAGATGTATAGAGAGGCCTTGTTTTGCTTTTTGAGTTCCACAGGACAAATCTTCTTTAATTCCACAAAGAGACAAGGTGGGTGCTGATCCAGAACTGGCCCCTTTCATCTCTCACAGTCTCACAGTGGGGGTGACAGAATGACGCTGACCAGACCCTGAGCTCTCAAACTCCGGAGAGACAGATGGTCTGACAAGATAAAGAATTAACAACAGGATGTAAAAACACAAAAATTATTCTTTGGTTATTTTAGCTGGAGACTGAGAGACTGAATACACACTCCCTCTTCTCTTTGTCAAACACACACACACACACCCATACACAGATGCAGCACACGGCCTGGACCCCCTGCCGGTGCAGTCAGATCAAAGAGAACACAGGGACTGTAAAACCCATATCTGAGGACAATTAATATTGCATGTTAGTATATCATGTGTGTAAGACTGCAATTTTTCTTTTAATTTTTATTGTGTAATGAAATTGGGTTTAACCCCTGTGCATCTATTAGTAGTATTGGAAATCATCTTAACGGTTGATTAGTCAGGAATTTCATGTTGACTGAATGATGTGCTGAAATAAGAGCCGCTGTTAAACCACGTGTTTTCTGAAGATTTTCTATGACACATTATTACCTGCAATTTATGTTTAAAATCATAATTTTTTGACCATAGTGAAGCATTGAAGTATGTGAACTTTTGAGCATCAAACAACTGAATTAATTCCCAAATGAGCCGCCATTTTAGGCACAGAGGAGAAGCCGACATCTTAGTTCCACACCACGTTTTCCCTTTAGAACAAAGGAATTAATATGCATTAGAGGTTGTGGCGCAAAATGCTTTCTCCACACCCAAAACTCTGCCTGCTTTGGCTAGTTGATGAAAAAGGGCCTGACCTACTTTTTCAGCAGGCTGGCCCTCAACTGAGCTCAGGAAACTCTTTTTATTTTATCTTAGTCTTTTTTCTTCTTTTGTTTCCTCGTTTAAAGTACACGCACAATTTAACCTTTGTCTAAACCATCCTCAGAGTACCTCAGGATCAAACTGAAGAACTGTACTTTTTGTTTTTTTATATCTTCGTACCACTAAGCCTCGTATTTCTATAGTGTTTTCTTTTTGGAGTTTTGATGTCCAGCCAACAGAACTGCTACTGTTCAACGAGTATAGTTTAGAAAAGTAGTCAGTGTAGCCAGCAGGCTCTCCTCGACTTCAGCCACAAAATCACAACGACTCAACAGAAGCCGTATCACCGTAAAATTTACGATGTAGAACAAAATCAAGAAAGTCAAAGCAGTATGTGGCACGAAAAGCTAACGAAGCACTCTAAACAGAACCACATGATCGCTGTTGTTAGTCTTTGGAGCTACTACCATGACTATACTCTTCGTGGCAAAGGATCAATTCATTGTTAGTTGGCAATGAAAAAAAATATAAAAAGATCGCCAGCCATACCCTTAAATCGAAAATTGACTGAAACTGATATCATGAATCTCTAATCGACCACATTTAAGTCATGTCAGTATGACTTAAATCAATATGTGAACACGACACAGAACAAAATGCAAATACCGCCAGAAAACTGCTAGAGGTGATATCAAACACATTGGTCGCTGCCGACTGGGTTCTTGATAAGATGTGGACAAAGCTGCTGCAAAAAACTGACGTATAATTGAAAATGTTAATAGTTAAAAATCCTGCACCTGTGTGCAGCTTTATGTCTTGTGTTGTTCCTCTGTTATATACGTATATATGTAAATGTATGTTTAATCGTATGTATATTTTTTTGGTCTGATCAAACCTTTTAAATCCAACACATTGACCTGTAAAAATCTACGTCTTTGTTGCAGTGTGTGCATGTGTTTTTATGCTTGTTTGCATATATCTTGGGGAGACAAAGGGCTAATTCATAACTTAAACAGGGTTTGGCACAAGTTCTGAACAAACAGTATACAACCACCTTGTATATCAGACTCTACACAAAAGGATGATAAATAAGCACTCCATGATGGTGATGACCACAACTTTCACTGCAGAATTGAGGAGATTACAGAAGCGGTTGATTGATTCTGATGTAGGTTTCTTTATCGTTGACAGCTTCAGACACTACAAACCACCAAAAGACTAAGAAAAAAAGGTTTCACTCTTCTCACATCATATTATCTTGAAGAACACACTCCCTCCTCTCCACCATCCTTTCATGGCACATTCATCTTTCAAAATTTGTTCTCCCTCTCTTGACTCGCTGCTCCATTTCTCCCGTTTTGCATGAGCACTAAGTTCTCCTCTGAGGCGACTGTCATTGCTTTCCATTTGGGACGACTCGAGGCTCTTCAGGCATCTCCAGGCAACACAGAGGGAGATTGGGAGACAGGGAGAGGGACAGAGAACCAGGGCTGAGACTGGGAACCAAGGATCCGTAGCCAATCTACCATGATGCTTCGCTCTGCAGTTCTGGGAGTGGAGTCATTCTCGCGCTTCATAATTTCGTTACACACATTCAAGCTCCGATGTGCACTGACACACGCAGCCACTGTAGTCTTACTTTTTATCACATGTGCTTAAACTACTGACACATAGCTCCACTCCCCTCAACCCCAACTGTTTAGGAAAGATCAATTTTTTCTCTCTTTTCTGCTTTGGGGGTTAGAAGATTTAATCTGTTAATAAGTTGGATGAAAGATTTAAGAGTTTTGCCATCGTCACAGTCACAGGTTGTCAATTGTCCTGTTGATTATTTGCTGAGTGTCAAGAAGGGGGTCTTTGCTAATATGAGCTTGTCAGAGGCAGACGCAAGAGGGATGACAGAAAGAGAAGGAAGGAAATGTGCACAAGAAGGTTAGATAGCAGTTTGCAGATAGTGTTTCATGGTCTCTGTTCTTCCATTGAGACTAATGGACAATGAATAATAACCCTCCCCCCTGAAGTAGTTTGATTTTGTTTCTCTATGGGTTTATATGTAAGCATAAATGAACTGAAACCAATGCCAAGCTCAGTGCACAGTTTGGCAATGGACCAGATGACTGGGCCCGGTACTGCTGCCCAGTCTTGGGAGACGAGTGAAGCTAGCTTACTGGGTTTCAGGTAATGCCCGCATCCTTTCTTGGTTGTTGTCAACCAAATCACTCAGCTGGTACAGCCGCAAGCTGTGTGTGTGTGTGTGTGTGGGAATACATTTACATAGACGTAACAACAAATAATTTCTCCAGTACTACCAGTGCCGTGACACCATATATATACCAAATTATTTATTGTTATTAATTATTTTTTCAGTAATTTTTCTTTTAATTGAAAAAACAAAAAATTAAGTATTTATCTGCAACACAACCCCTCACAATTTCTTTTTTGTACTTAATTGGAAGGACTCACTTTCTATTACCAAAGATTTTCTCCACTGTCCATGTCACAAGAGGAGCTTGGTTACTAAAAACTACAGGCACTACGGTCTTCCTGCAACAGGAAGCACAAGCTTTTGGTGCACAAGTACATTAAATCCAAGTGAAAATGGTTTTAGACCATTCTGCTCCTTTTTTTAAAGAAAACCAGGTACTTCTCAGCAAAAAAATATTTTCCAAAAAAAAGAGAAAAAAAGATTATGGCTGCAACTAATCATCTATATCAAATCAAAGTCTTCAAATTGCTTCTTTTCTGTGACAAACACCCAAAGACATTCAATTTAGAATGATATAAAAACAGAGGAAAGCAGCAAATACTCACATTTCAGAAGCAATGTTCGGCATTTTTGCTTGATAAAAGACTTCAAAACTATTAGTAAAAAATGATCTGTCAATCGACTAATCAATTATTCAACTAATTGTCTCAAAGCTAAACTTGCTCATGCATGAGCACATACGGAAAAGTGCACACAAACATATATATGCAAGAACAGATTTGGTACATACACACACAAACACCTGCATGCACACACTGTCACACACACATGAAAGACACTTTGCTGGTGCACACACACATACATACACACAGAAATGACAGGCTGCAGAAGCACCTCCAGCAGCAGCTGCTACCACTGTAGGTGACAGGTAGCGTATGTTTTGAGTTGTGTCATCTGTCAGACACACAAATGACAGTGTGAGACTTTGTAGCACAGTGTTACTGCTGCTTACAGCACCGCCAAACATCGTAATTATAGAGCCGACTGGCTAAGAACTGTTTCATCTCTTTTCTCCTTTACAACCAGGAAATGTCCACAGGTAGAAGTAAACAGACCTTTGACAGATTCTAGGGTTTTGTTTTACAAGCCTTTCGTTTTCACATGCCAGAAGTTCTTTGGCATCGGAAAAAAAGTACAATATGAGGAGTTCTGATGCAGCATCTTCCACTGTTTTGGGTCAACTTTGATTTAACCCAGCTAGTTTTGAAAACACGCTCCCAGTCAGCAGACGCAATAGATAAAAATGATAGATCAAACACAGATGGTATGCCCCCTGCAAACACATAGCCTAGAAAACCTAATAACAGCCTATTTAATGGGTCAAACCTACGATGGGGTTTATGATGTATTGGGCAATCTTCTGCTCACACCCCGCAGCGCTGCAGCCCTTTTCTTGCCTCTATAACATTCATAAGGACCAACTCATCCTGAGATACAGCAGTCTGGATGGAGTGGAGGCAAAGATGGAGGCATGAGAGAGAGAGAAAGAGAAAGGGATGGATGGATGGAAAAAGTAAACAAAAGCGAAGGAGGAAGATCTGAAACAACATTTAGGGTGAAAGAAAATCCATATTAGACTGGTTCTGGCATGTGTTGTCCCTTCTCAGTCACTGCCTCAGTAATGACTTTCTGTGTAACTAATACATCAATTTGTGGATGGCACCAATTCTGACCCCATCCTCAGTTGTTTCCATCAAACATAATGTGAATTAAAGCAGCCTTACATAACATACAGTATGACCTCTGGTGCCCTCCGAAAAGTGGCTGGATTTAGAAAAGCACAGTTGTCTCTGGTACAGACCTCCAGCTGTTCCTTCCTTTGGCAAAATGTTTGCTCAGTGATTGATCAAAAACACTATCAACCCCCTGCAGAGAGAGGGTTGACAAGCGTGAGACAGTTATTCTGAGATATGAGAGAGCAAAAGTCTTTATCTATATCCCTTTAAGTTATCCTCCTTTCCCTTCATCCTTACAAAGTCCGCTAAAAGCCCAACTCTGGTATTTACTAAGAATCCACAGATCCAATTTCATTTCTACCAGATACCAATCCTGATACACTCAGGGTATCTGCCAGTACTGCATACAGATCCGATACCAATGCAATTTTCCCCAGATTTAAAATCTGTATGATGCTTCCTGGGTGGGTTAACAAAAAACTTTATCACATAACTTCTTAATTGTAAGTGTGACGTTCACACTCCTTAGTTTAATAATTATAATATTCTTGAGAATTTATAAGATTGTGCTGTTGTAATGCAGTTTTTACCATATTCTGACCTGAGGGCAGACACATGATCACATTCAAAACACACCCAGATCTCCCTGTAAGATTACTGATTTTATGTACCGATACAGACGTTATGTGCTGCGCTGCAGAGAGTAAGGTTATCGGTGATCAGAGCTGATGCTGCACTCCCCATCCTCTGTTTTGCCTCACAAACCAAGACCGACCCTCTAAGCAAACACTTAGTTGATAAGCAAAATATAAACTAAAACACTTCAAATAAGAGCCAGAATTCTACATTTACCGAAATGCACGCAAAAGTCAGTTCAATAGGGAGTAGAGGGTGTTTCTACACTCTAACAGAAACACATAGAAGTCACACATGCACCATTCAGCAGTTGCAGTACATTGCCTCATGGTCCCTTCAGAGTCCCTCATGTTTAAAACACACAATCTCCATCCCAAAGCAAATCAGTTATTGATCTTTAATTTAAACCCTGGGAAGAGTTTTTTAAATCCGCACAGGATTCTCAACATTTCTGTCTCACCCAGCTCAACTTTTTCTCTCTGTCAAACTTTCACATGGCAGAGCTCCAGACTAACTTTTCCACTTTCTAACTAACTTTTTTAACTTTGTCAGTTGGTCGCACCAGCATATGATTTGGTTCACCCTTTTTTTTGGTACAGCATCTCTCTATATAAAGCAAGAAATCTCTGTCTGTCTGTTTGTCCTTCACATATCTCGAGAACTGGTCATCCGATCTACTTCACACTTGGCAGGTGTATTTCTAACTGAAGTGACACCGTGAACAAGTACAGGGTCACAATAGTTTTTCAAGCCTAATTAATATTTCAATATATCAAATACTATTTTCTTGTTATCATACCTTGAATAATCATTTTGTCACGATAACAAATTTACAGAGATCCCAACTTGACTGTCACACTGATGCTGCTTAGTCCATTCAAGTCATCTTATTTCATCATGGAGTCATGATAAATATAATCCAACCTGTCAGAAGAAAAAGAGAGGATAAAGATGAAGTTTCTTGAAAAAACACTTGGATAGTAATATCCAATGTTTGATATTTCAATATAGTGATATAATTAAATCATCTTAGGATAACAAGCTCAAAGATAAATTTCTCCCACTTCTTTCTGACATTGAAACAAAGTCAGCCAATATTAATCTACTGTCCTCTACTGTCATTGAAAAATTCCCATTATTGATAAAGTTATCTTTGGCATGTTGTCTGTGTTACACAGTATGTCTCATGTCATATTTATTCAGTTGTTAACTGAGTGCCCCTGACAAAATACTGTCTTTCTTGTAATGATAAAATGAACATAGACCCAATGATGAATTCCTTATAGCCCATACTAAAGTTTTTTTTATTTAAATTGGGTCATTGAAACATTCAAATATTTTGTGCACATACTCTAAGAGGAATAACTGTCACATCTCTGACTTGATGTCACTGATAGGAGATTGTCATCAGGTGATGTGTGTGCTGAATAGATAAATCTGTCAGATACTTGTGTTAAATGTCTGTAACACAAATAAATAACTTGAGATATGCCACTGCCATGATCATGGTGGTCATCCACCAGACAGCTGATGCTGGTGTGTGAAAAAGTGTCCTTGATGAGTGCCTGTCTGAAAAGTTACACTGATTTTCATTTGGAACACTAACAAAATGGAGAAAGATGACAAAACTACTGAAACATTTTTTAAATTATTATTATTAAGATTTATTTATTCATTCAGGAAATCTCATTGAGATCAAGATCTCTTTTACAAGAGAACAGCTAAAATCTTCACACAGGATCAGAATAAGAGTTAATTTACATCACAATCACAAAACCATCACTAATACACTCACAGTTAAACAATCACAAACATTATTTAAAATATCAGCTAGTAAAATTCCCTCAGAGGAACAAGTGTCTCTAACTTCAAGCTGTTTTGCAGTTCATTCCTGTAGTAAGGCGCATAGTACCAGAAACCAGTCTTCTGCAGTTCAGAGTTTGTATGAGGAACTGCCAACCTGCTCTGTGATCTGGTGTCATGGTTATTAGCTCTGAGCTCAACTCAGGATGTTAAATAACTCGGCAACTTAGACAGCAAGGCCTTATAAATGAAGACACAAGTATGCCGGTGCCTTCTAGATGTCGGTGACAACCATGAGACCTTTTTCATATAACTCACAGTAGTGAGTGCGATAGCTGTCTTGTGTAATGAATTGAATGGCACTGTGGTAGATCGCATCCAGGGGTTTAAGGGTGGTGGCGGCAGGAAGAGCAGACAGGATATCTCCATATTTCAATGTGGACAGTATGATAGACTGTATAATGCATTTTCTGTTTTGAAAAAAAAAAAAAAAGCACTTGTTCTATTAGGGCTGACCCAAACTGTCCAAAACTACAAAAGTCTCACACTGTGTCACAATGATAGCAATACAAGAATACACACATATTCTGGCATGTAAACCTGAAGCACACACACACGCACACAATTACAGATATACACTTTCCTGCTCACACAAGTAGAAACTCAGTATTTCCTGCTCAGCATTCTCTTTACAGTGACCATACCGATATCTACACCCACTCACTCATGCGCACTCAGACACACAAACACACCTCCCTGTCTGTGCTTACTCAGATACTGGCCACTCAGTGATGTATGGGAGGTCAGTGGACTAAACACTTTCTCTCTGTGGGCTGCAGGCTGCAGGGGTCTGCTTGGTCAGCACACAACTGTTTACCCTTAACAACAGATAGGGAATACTGTACCTGCAGGACCGCCTCAGTTAGAAAGTCACGATGAGTGTGTGTGTATACATGAGTGTGTTTGTGTGTGCCTCCAGAACAAACTCGGAGAGACAGAAACTAAAGTGTGTTTGTGTGGGTGTGTGTATCAGAGGATTATACAGACAGAATTTGTCCTGCCGGTCTGAAGCTTGTTTTGTTATGCGGCAAATAAGCATATGGAGCCAGAGTGTGCAACACTTTTTTTCCTACTCCTTTGTTACGCGGCAAAAACATTCCATGAAAGCAAATCATTTTGACTATCAAGAGGAATTAACAAGGGATTAAGGATAATTTTAACATTTTCATGGTTACATTAACAAAAAGGCATATCACATGACAAATCCCAGCCCTCGTGGTATTAACGGTTATCGTAGCATCCATGTCGGATACCATCTGGATTAACACGAACCCCTTTGAAAGCTTTGTGATAAGACAGAATCATATTTATAGTATCTTCTAAGAATAGTTAAGGATGTGAATACATGCTCTTTTCATCATTTTCACGTTCAATTTTTACTTCGAATCGTATCAAAAATAGCCTCAAAGCAAAGCACAAGGCCAGAAAAAGTGAACATATGCACAATTAAAATGGATATATAATAATAATAATAATAATAATAATAATAATAATAATTCCCCATTCTGGTCTTTACTCTTTATTTGGATCCCCATTAGCTTCCACAGAGTGTTCACTCGTGTTCCTGGGGTCCACACAAAAGCAGCATCATTTATTGCTGTTTACAACAGGGTATCATTAAGTCACTTTTGTTCAGCCGCTGTAAGCGTCAATTCCTGCCTTGTCTGTAGTACCACCCCCAAGCCAATTGGTTACTTCTGAAGACTTAAATCTTTAAAAACGGGTAACAAGTATACAAATATATATATATAGTGTCATTTTTACAATAGGCTAAATAATTTCTGGGCACCATCATCTTTAGCAAATGTTACTTAAATTACTAAATAGCACATTTCTTGGGGACTATTTTCATTGGTGGATTAATACACATTTGGTGCATTTACAGCAGCGGGACAGTGTATGTGGGATTCAAAATATAGTACAGAGACCAGGTTCATGCTAATGAATGAACATGTAACTGATGCAAATGTGTGGCTCATTGGTGTTTTTTTCAATAGTTTTTGTACAACGGAGGTCAACAGTGGAATAATCTCACAGTCTCACCAGACTTATCCTTAAAAACCGCAAAACAAACATAGTATAAATAGTATAAATATGTGCCATAAGAGATGCTGAGCAGCTAAGCTATGAGAGGAATCACTTCACTGTCAGTCATCTTCTCATGGAAAAAGGCTTGTCAGACTCTCTTTGCAACAGTGTAGAAAATCAAATATGTAAAGGTCCACATGGCTGACATTGTCGAAGGCCAACCAAGATATGATTTCAAGATGTGTATCACATATGGCTTAAAAATAATATTGTTTGAATGGGAACATGTGGGTGGTGTACTCCACAACTTAGTTCTGCCTGTTAGCTGTGCCCTTCTGTACGCCTGTTTCCTGCACCACAGAACATTGCTCTGTCCTCCCACTGAAGCTGCTATTTACTGGCTTGCAGATTTCATTTACATGACAGAAAATGTGATGATTTTATCCTTTTGTGGCACACCTCCGTTAAGTTTATGGCTGTGTGAGCAATTACTCCCATGTGGTTTCACTGTGATTAGATAGCCTAGTCTGTCTCATAATATTTTGTGAAACGATGAGCGTGGTCTTTAAATGCAAATATTATGCATAAACTGTGTGAGAGAAATAATTCCCCACGACAAAAACTATTTTTTGAAAAGACATCTAAAAGGTTGAAGTTTGATAAAAGATTTAAATATTGCAGTGGAAAGTAAATGTGTAGAGGATGGGATGGCAGTGTCCAAAAATGTGGGAATAATCATGTTTAACTATAACAAAAAGAAGAAACTTTACTGCACCTGAAAGCTTCACTAATCTATATCTTATATTAACAAGAATCAAATGTTTATGTGTACTGTACTGTACTGTGTTGCAGTGACAATCCTACGAAGAACTATCACCAAGCTCTGCAGCTCTGTTAAGCTTTTGAGCTCAGTCAGCTAATTGTTTTTGTTTTAGGGCACGCTGACCACTCTCATGCTACTTAGTGCAGTTAAAGAGACAGATATTTTTCTAAGCAGCTGGTGGAGACCCAACCAGAGCTAAAAGGAAAGTGAAATATTGGACTTGCATTCATTAGATGACCAGAAACTCTGGTTGTGATAGCAGATGTTCTTTGTTACACCTATTGTGGGAGTGCCCAGAAGTGAAAACTTTTTGATTTGAATGGAATCTAATAAAACTACATCAAATTACAGTTTTTCCTGTAGTCTGCTGGGCCAAACCAGTACACTCATTTGCTAAGAATTCTCTGTGTTGCTTTACTCTGGGCAGCAGACTCTATGAGCGTGTCTAAGCTTGTGTATAGCTAAACCCACATTTACCTGACCTTGTAACATGTTATATTCAATTTCAATTCAATTTTATTTATATAGCGCCAAATCACAACAAAAGTTATCTCAGGGCACTTTACACATAGAGCAGGTCGAGACCGTACTCATTAATTTACAGAGACCCAACAATTCCCCTCATGAGCAAGCACTTGGCGGCAGCAGCAAGGAAAAACTCTCCTTTAACGGGAAGAAACCTCAAGCAGAACCGGGCTCTAGGTGGGCGGCCATCTGCCTTGACCGGTTGGGGTTTATAGAGAAAGAAGGAGGGAGGGGGACGGGGGGAGTGGGGGGGTGGGGTGGAGAGAGACACAGAGAAGTGTAATAACAACAACAACAACAATAACCGTAACAACAATAATGGTAGTAGAGATATGACTTGTAGTAATAATAGCAATAATAGCAGCAGCAGTGATGGAGGCAGGACATCCAGAGGACCATGCCACAGTCCCCACGGACATGGCCCACCATTCAGACACTGGACCTTCCTGTGAGACGAGAAAGCACAAAAACTCCAGGGAAGAAGTCAAGTTAGAAACATGCATTAATGGTACATGAAAGCATACAAATGGAGAGGAGGAGGAGTCTAGGCCTATAGCAGCAAGGCGAGCCTGGCCGGCCCTAACTATAAGCTTTATGTTGATGCAGTTGTTTTGCACAGATGACCACATATTATGATTTTGTTATATATTTCAGTATTTCAAAGTCACTTTTGTTCAGCTGTGTGTGCTGTTTGGATGGCGGACTCCATAGCTAATGTTTTGGCTGGATGTGCTCAGCCCACATCAAGCTCAGTTTCAGTCAGATACATTAAGCCCATTTTAGCTTGTAACTTGAAACAAAATATAACTCACTGAGTTTTTTTGGTCTACACCACCATCCAGGCTGCATGCAGTAAAATATATCTAAAATGAATGCACACAATACAGATCAATAAAGGTAACTGAATGCCATCCTTAAGGCTATGATCTATAGTTAGGCTGATTCTCACCATTGTACAGTGTGGACATTTAGGTCTAGCTGCTAACAAGGGCATCTCACTGATGCCAATTATAATGTGAGAGTGTTTTCTCAATGTGAGAACTGCACCATGCCAATGAAATATCTTTTAAAAAGGTCACCAGGCAACATGTTTTACACAAAAGTAAATGGAAATTTCATGTGATGCACTTTATGTACGATTAATAGTTTCTTGTTTGTACTTTCTCCAATCTATTACAGCTCTCATCGGCAATCAACTTTATATCATATGGACACATATATATAAAACACAATCATCATTACTATAACTACCTGCACCATCACCATCGTGTTAATCACCAAGATTAAACAGAGTGGACAAAAGGGAGGGGGGCATGAGATGATAGAGTATGTAGGTATGAGTAAAAGTGGAAATAATGTTAAGTTATGTGGTGCAAGGATGGCAGGAAGGGGCAAGCAAGACTCATTATCGAGTAGCACCTCCTCTGGCTGTTTTTGTACGTGTTGAAAACAGTACGCAGTGGGAGGTGGACAGGAGAGAGGAAAGAAGAGAATTATGGTAAATTGGTACGGTGAGACAGACAGCGAGAACACAGATAAGGAGCAGTGTAGAGACAAAAGAGAAAGGAATACAAGCAATTCAATTTCAAGTTGTATTATAAATGGGTAAACTTTTATTTTCTCCTATTTTCTTACATTATATACAGATGTGACATTCCAGGATGAACAGTTCCTGTCTTATTGTCATTCCATGTGTGTTTGTAAGAGAACAAGGGATGCAGTAGCACACCTACTACAAACTGAGATTGTATTGGTATTAATTTGTGTAGAATATACATATATATAATATATAGTATGGTCACTTACAAGTCTGGAAGTCCCCACATGGCAATGTGTGCCACAAATGTAACTGGTTTGCAGAGCTGGAAGAAGTACTCCGATCTTTTACTCAATTAAAAGTAGCAATACCACAATGAAAAATACACATTCAAAATCTTGAAGTAAAAGTACATAAGTGTTGGCAGCAAAATGTAGTTAAAGTATCAAAAGTAAAAGTACTCATTATGTAAAATGGCCAAATTTACAGTGTTTATCATACTGTATATTAGAGCTTTCAAAATTGGCCAAAAATGACGTTCGATTATTCCTTCTAAAAAACACACAGAGGTTCGAACCATTCGAATATCTGTTTTTTGCGCTGTCTCTCGGAACGAGACCAAATTAATGATTCGTAATTGATATGTTATTCAATGGCCTAATTTTTATACAGGTTAGGTAATATTCATACTGGTTACCAAAATCCTAAGTATTTTCAAACAGGGCTTTTTAGATTGCTCGGAGTGTAAATCCCTCTCTCTGCGGCTGAGTTGGCTTGTGAACTCTCATAACCATCGTTGTTGAATTATTCGCTCATTTCAGCTTGACCTACATTTGATTTTCAATCATTCAGTGCAGCGGCCCAGGCGAAAACTCGCGAGGCAGACAATCTTTTTCCACATTTAACCGCATACTTGCTACACACTGAGCTATTCCTTAAAGGAGCTGCGCTACTTGTATAACACATTTTAGTTTAGAAAACATCTTAAAATACTTCTTTTTTTTTTTTAAATCCCCAATGCTTAGGCCCAGCGGGGGTCAACTTAGGCCTGCCAAGCCGCCGGCTTGCAATACACTGGTGGAAACCCTGAGTTTAAATTCCTCCACTACATGATTGCTTCCAGTAATGCATAACTTCATTATAGCCTCACTACTCCTACTACAGCGACTGAATGTCACCTTGATTTTACTCAGCAAAATTCAGATTCGCCTATTATCAAGTCCTATTATCATTTCTTATCTTTCTCCTCACTCTTCAGAGCAAACTTAAATGAAGCAATGCCAGGGAAGTCGAGGACGGACAAGCAGTAACATCTTTGCAAAAAGAAGGAACACAACAAAGTACTAGAAGCACATTTGAAGGCAAAATGAGAGATGAAATAGAGGAAAGTATAGAAGAGAGGAGAGGAGGAAATCAGACATATGAGAACAGAAGAGGGAGGCAAAGAAAAGGAAGCAATAGAGGAAAGGTTTTTTTACCTGTTCACTGCATATGGAGTTTGATTATTCTCCATCAAACCAGATTATACAGGCTCTACTTGAGTAGCTCTTTTACTGCTCCTCTTCCCACAAAAAAGTGCGAGACTTTTATCTCCCCCTTCTGGCAGTGAGAGTAATTACAAGAACACCGTCGATACGTGCTTAGAGCATAGGCTCCGCCGTAGTCTACTCCGTCGCTACTGCTGCAGCTGTAAAACATTGGATAAATTGTTTTGAGTGTCACACAACCCCCACGAAATGACTCGTTTCACTATCAGAATTTGATCCATTCGGTCCGATAACATTTGGAAAGTCTAGAAGAGCCGCACAATTAAAATATTTTATCCCCACTCAAGTTAGCAGAGAGCTAACCGGAAGTTAGCCAGCTCAGCCAGTGGAAGTCTGTAGTGCACATGATCTGTATGCATTCATCTAGCCAGCGCGGGAATGTCAAATCCAACACCAGATTAAAATCTCTGGTATACTGTGAAATACAGAGATATTTACCTGGCGGTGATAGGCTTAATCTGCATTGTGTGAACTCGTTTTGCAATGGCGTGAATGTAACGGATGTTCATTTATATGTAAAAGTTACGCACTGCAGGTTTAAGATGTAATTCATATCTGTAAAATGGAGAGGAGTATGTTTGTTTTTGTACCCTGTTTAAAAAATAAAATGGCAGATAGCGGGAACAATGGTAGTACAAGTACAGTACAAGTATGCTGCTTCCACAAGCTGAAATGAACCGCTTTCTGTGGGCCAGAGGTTTTTTTCAAGTTTGCTATTTAGAGCAGCAAATGTTAAAACCTTTGAAGAGCTTTCTATCAATAGGTGACCAGAAGGTAGCAACACAGGAATTAATTTATGTGAACATGTCAGATTATTACTTTTACAGGCTTGATTGCTCAAACCTCAAAACAACACAGCCGTCAAAAGTGTGTGTGTCCCTGTGCGTGTGTGCGCATGCCACCAATTGACATACATTGTTGCACAAACCCAATTATATGCTGACATCAACAAAAAAAAAAAAACAGCTTCTGCAGCGCTATAAAATAGCCTGCAGTCCCCAGAGAAACAGCACAGACTGTGGCAGTGCTGCAGTCAAGATCAGATTTGTCAAGTTCGCATCAAGTCCACGATTGGAGCAGAAAGTCTGATGGGGTCAAAAGGTGGTCAAGTCAAAACCGAGAACAAATTAAGTCCCATTCCAAGACCAAGGTTGCAGTAGAATTTAACATGTGCTCAATTCATAAATCATTTTTTCACTTTATTTTTTTTTAGAGTAAGTTATATAACATCTTCCAAATGCACTGAAGACAATATGAAATAGGACTGGGAAATCACCAGTGACATAATCAGAAGCAATCAGTGCTGCACATGCCGGGTCTAGCTATACCATGGGAAATTACAGCAAATCATAAATTTAAATATAAATGTAATTAGCTAACTTTTCACTGCAGGGACATGAGAGAATAAATGTTTAATATGCTCCTGTCACACTACTATTTATGAAAATAAGAATAGAGTGGTACTATAGACTAAAGGACATTAAACACTGTCTGAAACACATATAGACTAACTATAATCTGTTGAGCACAAATAAGCATGTAACTCCAAATTCCAACAGCCTCTACTCTCAAGTACGGTAACCCTGCTGTATATCAAGTAGAAAGATGAGTTGTAGTGAAACCTTTAATTTTCAAAATACTGTAGGCTCAACATCAGACACAATTATATTAAGGTGAGGAAAGGTGGTCATGTGGTGAAGATTACATTGACTAAAGAGCTAAAGTAAACAAAATGTAACAGACGGGCTGAACATGCTGTACATTGTGCATAAAGAGGATGCCATGGGTGAGTAAAAATCATTTCAAAAAAGGCAAGCATACAGTACCTGGTATAGCTGAGATTTTAATAAATGAAAAGAAATAAATATGCAAATCCCAACACTGGAGAAACTAGAACCTACAAATGTCAGGCTTTTTTATTTGATAAATTACTTTAAATTATAAATCAATAATTAAAATTGTTGTTTGTAAATTTCCTCATTAATCAACTAATAATTTCTGTAGATGTATAATACGTATATAAGACATGTAAGAAAATAAAGTCATCATCACCCAATAAATAAAACCATTTTCATTGTAATAAACCTGATGCTCTCTGTCTGAAAAAGCACTGGCCCGTATCATTATCTGCCATCTCCAGTAGCAACTGGTACATCTGGAAGCTGGAAACCATTCAAACTAACCATAAGGTGTTTACATTTTAGGCATTTAGCTGTCACTCTTATCCAGAGCGACTTACGATGAGTGGAGCAGGAGAATACATTATCTAGGATCAACAACATTTCAAACAGCCAATACCGGCTAGAGAGTTATTTCTTAGTGAAAGGTGAAAAAAAAAATAAAAGCAAAAAGATAGAGTTCAGGAGAGAGAAGAGTTTTTCTTTCAAGTGGTATATATTTTGAATGATTTGAGGGGGTAGATATGGGAGAGAGGGATTATGACTCAGAAGTTGGAGAGGTATTTCTTGATGATATGAGTTTTTGGCCTGGTACGTTACAGTACACACCACCTGATGCAAAACTTTCATTTTTTTGGAAAACTTTGGAAAATACCCATTTTATTTGGCTTACTCAGACGGCCTCATACTAGCTTTGGTTGAACTTAGTAAAGGATGTTTTCACAACCAATATGGACATGAGGAATGATTACAGGCTACAATACCTCTTTCAGTGTACACAGGAGGGTAATTATTGTTTTAAGACAGTCTTAAAAATGTGTATGTTGTGTAATCGGTATTTATTTATGAGTATTTATGCAAGATCTTTAAGTTCCCGTGGTAACTAAGGCTGCCCCCTAATAGTTGACCAAACCGTTAAGTTGACGAGAAGAGTCTTAGTCAACCAAGTTTTTATTGGTCAGTTAGTCGCAGGAAAAATTCACTAGAGAGTGAATGAAGAGAGCGAGCTGTAGTGGAAACAGGGCTGGTGAATGAGAGAAATAAAACATCATTTTCTGATTGTTTCATGGCGGTTACGTTCTAAAGTGCAAATAAACATGCCCACACCCCTGCTCACCTCTGCGGGAAGGTGCTGTAATGCCTGATTTGGTGTGAATGTGACAACGGGCTTCAGGCTGCTGCTGCTCAGGATCACCAGCGGGTCCTCCTCCGTGTACAGCCGGGCTGTGGCGCACAAACGCGAGGATGAGCCAGAGGACGACTGCCGCTTCGAACCAGAGTTGGAGCATCCCACCTGCCATGCAGACAGCAAGCTGTCACAGAGAGAAAGCTGTCAGAGAGCGGCAGAGTTTCTGTCGAAAACAAGAACCAAGACCCAGGGAGACATGAGAGCAGCTGCTCGCTAGCAGCTAACGTTACGTGTGTTTACAGCAGAGAGCAGGAGGGAGGACAGACGTCTCACTCTGAAGGAGTTTTGTATTTCTCTGTAATGTAGCGCAGTTAATTAAATTAATATTATAAACATGCGACAACTAGTCAATGGCTTGAACTATCGACTACTAGTAGACTAGGAAAAATATTTGTCAGGGGAAGCCCTAATGATAACTCGTATATGAGCATGAGCACACAAGTGAGGAGATTTTCCCTGATAAACTTAAACTTTTCATTTTCTGATTTAACAGCGGTGTATTACGCTTGTGTCCCACCCCGTGTATTTTGGCAGTTCCTCATTAAAAAGTCAGAAAAACGGAGCAAACCCTTAGTAACATATGAGGTCAAGTTGCAGTCTCAACTAATGATGGTCATAATCTTTTTGGGTTTTTTGTGAGATAAATATACACATAAGGCTCAGTAAAGCGCAGAATGGCTTACTGTCCAATGAACTGAGTTACCTGTCAGTCCATATGAATGGACTGCACTTATATAGCACCTTTCTAGTCATTCAACCACTCAAAGCGCTTTACACTGCAGACTCATCAGGAGGAGAATCTAATGCATTCACATCTAAACAGAACTAAAAGGCAACTATTACTGGTGCAAAACACCATTACAGTTATGAAAAGAACCTTAATCTCCACTTACTTCTACAAACAGGTTTTTCAAACAAGGACCTTGACTGAAAAGGACTTTGTCTAGCACCTCTCTGAATATCAGGAAGGAGGAAGAAAAAGGAATCTTAAAAACACGGTATACAATACATTAAGCTCAAGGTCAGTTGTCCAAGTACAACTCTTTTTCCTTTTTTGATGCCTTTAAACCCTTTCTGAGGGATGCATCAGCCATCTTAGACTCATATGTGTGTTACAGGGCACAGCTGCAGAGGAAGTTATTCTTAATTAATGTTCAGCCATGGCCATCATCATCATCATTAAGAGCGAGGGGGAACTAATTCGCAGAATCTGTCTCTGTTTTCTGGCTCAGACTGCAGCAGAATCAGCAGCATCGTGAGAAATTAAGTGAAATGGGGAAACATTTTTGGGTGAGGTAGATTAGTAGTTTTATATATGTGTGTGTGCATTTATCTTTCTTGTGTGTGTTTGGTGATGGATTGGAGTGGGAGGTTGTAGCTAAAACAACAGTCATCAACAGTGGACAGGCGAAGCAGAGTGGGGCAGCAATCTTGGAGGACATGAACCCCTGAACTTTAGATCCAGAAAGATCTCCGCCACTGGGAGAACAACCAGGAGGAGGAGTGTGTCCTTGAAATGGCTTTAGCACGCTGGCTGCACAGTAAATTGTCTACACACTCAATGTCGCGATCTCTCTCCATGTGTGTGTCATCTTTCTCTCTATCACTTTATATTTATCCATCTCTCCTCTTTTATCTGTTCTCTAATAGACCATCTGTCTTTTTTTGCCCTCCATCCATCTTCCACCTGCTCTTGTAGGAAACCCATTGCCCCCCTTTTCTTCTACTGAATGTCTCTGAAAGCCCAAAAGAAGATCTGGACTTAATCAACGATAACCTTTAGCCTAAGAATAGGGAACCATACCAACTTTGGTTTTGGAATTACCTCAAAGGTAAACTGAAAGTCCCTTCTCAACGTTAAAGTGTCAGTCTGACACTTCACAGGACTAGTCTCCCCCTCATTCTACCTCCAGAGACCCCCAACTGTGTCCCCCAAAAGTGGGATTTATGACACAGACAAAAAAGCAGTTACATTCTTTCATCAACTCCTCAAGTCTCAGAAAACACTGGATTAAAAGACTTTTCCTTGAAAAAAAAAAAAAAAAAAAAGAAGAGACTGTTTTTACCACAATTTAACCTCATCAGATTATTTTGATGAGTTAGGACAATCCTATCACCAGGTTTATTATCTGTCCTATCCATCTCAAATTCTCTTCCATGCATACACACACACACAAACACACTTATCCTCCCCCTTTCCCCCTATCTGTGGTGTAACTTCAGATAGGGACATTATCAGGCGCCAGTTGTAAATTAAAGTAATGCTTTGCTTAAGTATTATGTGTGTCTTTGAGTCAATGTTATTAAGCATATAATCATCTTGCAACCGATATATTATTGGTCACAAAGTAATACCAGTCAAAATGGTCCAACTCTGATCTTTCTACGATAACATTTGGCTAAGTTAATCATGGATAGATTAAATTGCCACACACTGCATGTACCAGCATTGCCCTCCAGTGGTCACCTTTAGTAAAGTTTTGAACACTGAAAATACACTTCCTGTAAGAATGTGTACTATTTTCTGGCTGTTATTCACTTGATTGCTCTTAAACTTCATTGGATTTGTAGTAGGAATGTGATGTGTGTACGAAGGATTATTTTGATAGGTGAAGGACTGATATCCAGTGGGCCAGTTTCTCTTGTATCACGTGATCTCCTAAGTTAACTTTCTTTTCTTTTGTCAAGCTACATGCAGTATTGTAACTCCAGTGAAACAAACTATGTTGAAAATCTTTCTCGCTTAGTAACTAGAAGTGTAGTTTCGTTTCGGGCGGCAAGGTTATTTTTCGAGTTATTTAGTAAGAAAGTCAGTCAGTCAGGAGATTTCAAAGTAAACGACCCACTCTTCCACGGACCAAGACATCTTTAACGCTGCTGTTCCCCGAGACAATCAGATCAGGTTGGTTTTGTCTCTTCCATCTAACGGTTAAACCGTGTGATGATTCAGCGAATCACCTGAAGAAACCCTTTGAAACAACACTGTGTCTTAAGGCTCCTGCAACGCTCGCGAGTGGGAAACATCCGCTGGGACGCCAGAGCTGAACAGCTGAATTCTGAGCTAAACGCTGATTCACTCATCGCCCCGAGTCATCACTAGTTCATCTGAGGACAACGCTGCGACAAAGTAGGATAAGCAAAACCTCTCCTGCTCTTCATCTGTTTCTGTGATTAAAAAGTTGGTGTCGTTTAAATTGTCCAGTTAAATTCTCAGAGAAGTTGGTTAGTCAAATTACCATAGCCTCAACTCATTTTCCAATAGTTTTCTTTATCATTCCCACATTTCACCATCACTCATCCATCACTTCTAATAATCCATTTAAACTCATTACACTCATTCTGGTTGATTATCCATTTATTAGTTTGTATTGCTACCTCATTTATTAACTTGTTAACCAATTTAGTGAAATAAATATGCATTAATCAGTATGTCGTTTTCTGTGGCTTCAATTTAAAGCAGAGAATTAGATCCTTGTGTCGTTACACACTACTACAGATCAAAATTGTTTTCTGTGTCTCCTCCCAGCACAAGTAAAAACAAAGGGGGGTGGTGCCCTGGTTATTACAAGGTAATTACTCAATAACAGTAGGTATAATTTCCTACACTCCTTCTGTCTGTTAACTAACAATCCATCAAGTACGTACTATCCTGGGTGTGTGTTTGTGTATGTGTGGAACAATAATTTAGCATACACAAACACATAAGTACCCTCACACATCTACACACACACACACACATACAGAAATATCAAACCTTGTGCAAACATACATTTGTACTAAAGCCTAAGACACACATATGCAATCATGCAGTCATTGGCACACTAACATGCATTAGCACATTCATATTATGCACAGACACGCACACCTGCGTGCACACGAAGGAATGCATAATTTGAAAGCACGGGCTACACACACACACACACACACACACGTTAACCGACTCAAGCACAGACGCACGAGCATTTTTTCTACTACAGCAGAGGAACCCAGTCCTCTCTCAGCAGTCTATCATTTCATTGATCTGAAGAAGTGGAGCAGAAAGGAGCGGAAGGTAAAATGCTGAGGTGAGGCTGTTCTCTGCTCAAACTACTAAACATGTTTCACAAAGAACTGTGAGCCAGTAAGCCACATTTTAAAGACAGACATCCTGGTGTAGCATATAAAATTATTCATACTTACAAGCATATGAACTTTGTTTTGTATCTGCCACTAACATTAAGAGCACTCTTCATAAAGAAAAAAGTGGGGTGATGATAGTCGACCAAAACACTTTCATATTTAATTCATCTAGTGTAAACAAACGTTAAAAAGGTTCATTTTCAGTTTTGTCTTAACTTAAGAGACCTGTGGAGCTCTAAATAAAATTTTGAGAGCATTTTTAAATGCAAAACTTTTATTCTTTGCAAGTAGGAGTAAAAGTGAAGGATATTTACTTCTATCTTCGACTCAAGTCTTTTTAGTTTCAGCAGTTTGAGAAATACTGGCCCTGACCAAAGAAATTGAAGTCCAAATTATATTTGGTTTCATTAGGTCCAGGTAGAGGCTGTTTCCAATCTAAAACCTGAGTGGATCCGAGCAAACTCGCTATCAGCTCAGATCACATGATGCGTTGTCATCATCACGAGAGAAAAATGTGTTTTTAGGCGAGACAGAGAATGAACTTTAAAGTGCAGGGAAATGACATGTATTGCTGCTCTTTTTGACCGTGACCTGTTTGGTTCTGTTTGGCTCCATCACATTTTGAATTGGGTCTAATTATTTTCAGGTCTATTACAGACAGTCCTGACTGTCCTTCAGGTAGGTTTTCAAGAGGTCTATTTTGAATCAGGTCCAAAATTCTGGACCTGTGAGTACCTCTACATCACATTTATCAGCAACTATCTTTGCAACTGCTAGGACATTTCTGACAAGGTGTTGCAAATAAATTAATACACAAACAAGGAGGAGTTCATCATTATAACTACAGCATATACAGAGAGGAAAACCAGATCTAGCATCTCACTACTTTAAACAACTTTTAGGATGTTTCTATTAAAATATATTTACACACAATATGCTCCCACTTTTCTCTGCCAAGCGTTAACACTAACTTAATAGCGCACACTTTCTGCTTCATAGATCTGCATTCCTTTAACCTCAAAGGCATTAGTCTCCATCTCCTTCCCTTCATAACATCTGAAAGCTCTGTTGCACCCATGGGAGCTGGCATAACGTTCCTATAGGAACGCTGCACTTTCCGTCTTGGCAAGAGGCTTTTTTTTTTTCAAAACATGACAAGGCAATGAAATATGACATTGACACACAGAAGCTGGTGCTTGTACAGGTAGACAGAATACAGAACAAGGTTTTACAAGCAAAACCGCTGCCACGGAAAGGAACTGCTGGCCGTCACAGCTGCTGGTGAGATGTGAGGTAAAGGTGCCATTTCTTTCACGCCACACTGTATGCAAATGACAACCCACGTCAGTCAAGCACGGAGAGTTAAAGAGATAGAGTCAGAGGAGGAGTGAGGGTATAAAGGGAGGGAGAGGGGGAGTACTGACACACTGGTCAGTGCATTTTAATGTCAATAATTAAAAATCAGCACCATGACAGGAAACTCACCATAAAGCCAGGGAGCTGTGACAGAGTGACTAATAGCAAGGACAGAGCAACGCCTTCCTCTTTGCTTCATCTTGTGTTCATGCCCTTCTCTCTCTCTCATTTTCCTTCCAACACTTTCTTATGCTCCCTCTCATTTTCTCTGCATGTTGTTACTCTTCGTTTCTTTCATTCAGCAACTTCTTGACCCCTTTGTGCTCACTAATTTCTCTCCCCACCCCGAGGCCAAAGATGTGAAGAACATGGATATGGACGTGGCCTTCATATGAGTCATGATAATGACTGTCCCTCCTCTTGACCCCCTCACCTCACCTTTAAGGTCCACCGAGAAGAACCAAATGCCAACTCTAATTTGCATAGAGCCCATTAGCTCCCCTCCAGTAACTCGAAAAAGGGGAGAGAGGCTCTGAATCACCTTATTACCCCACAGAGTAATTGGGAATTTGTTTCTACCACATCTATAGATGGTCTTTACACCTCCGGCAGGAAGTGAAGGACCTCAGTTCTCAGGCTTGGGTGACTGCATTTGTAAACTCTCAACTTTGCTGTTTCAATAATATAGAACATGTCATTTTAATAAATACATTACACCCACATCACAACATTTCAGCATTTTTTCCATCAATCTCCACTGTTACTGTTTTATTCAGTGAACTGTTCGATATCAGTGTTTATAGGTGTTCTAAAAGGTTGAGTGAGTTTTCACACATTTCCACTTGACATGGCACCAGCCATTAAAGTATATTTAGGGTCATGCATTTTCCTCTAAGATGTCAACTGGGACGAACTCGTGATAAGACAGTCTCCATAGCCACCAGGAAATAGGCAGTAGTTCTTTTACTGGTGCTTTGTGATGCTTTATGATACCTGACGCATAAATGTGCTTTTTTGTCGTCATGTTCCACTTTGCTGTTTGACAGCGAAATATTAACTATATAAAGCCCATTTGCTACAATCAGCATGGCAAATTAATCGGAGTTTATATTGAAAGCCTTGTCTTTGCAACAATAAAAACTATACTGATTTACTCCACACCTGGTTGCAACTGATATAACCATTTCCATAAAGCTGTGCAGTAGAGTGAGACATGTATAATGGATATACTGTACGAAGGCTTCAAATATAGTGCAGTTTGTTTGATATGGTCTTGTTTGGTTACTTTCACAGTTAACTGTTCCAGAGACCAAAAAATTCTTTTTTAGCTGCAACGATTAGTTGAGTAGTGGATCCACAGAAAACTAACTGACAACTATTTTGATAACTGAGTATTTTTTCAAGCAAAAATGCCAAACATTTAATGGTTCCAGTCTTTTATATGTGAGAATTTGCTGCTTTTCTTTGTCTTACATTATAATAAATTGATTCTCTTTGGACTTTAGGGCGGCTGTGGCTCAGGAGGTAGAGCGGGTCGTCCACTAATCAGAAGGTTGGTGGTTCGATCGCCGGCTCCTCCAGTCTGCATGTCCTTGGGCAAGATCCTGAATCCCAAATTGCTCAGGATGCCTGTGCCATCAGTGTGTGAGTGTGTGTGTGTGAATAGGTGAGTGAGCATTAGAAACATTGTAAAGCACTCCTGATGAGAAGGTTGGCACTTTGCATGGCAGCCCCTGCCATCAGTGTATGAATTATGTATGAATGTGTGTGTGAATGGGTGGAAGTTGGCATGTGTTGTAAAGCGCTTTGAGTGGCTGGTAGACTAGAAAAGTGCAATATAAATGCAGTCCATTTACTTTGGACAGCTGGTCAGACAAAACAAAACATTTGATGACATCACCTGGGGCTCTAGGAAATGATGGTAATTTTTCACTGTTTTCTGATGGTATAAACCAAACAATTAATTGATTAATCAAGAAAATCATCACTTGAGGCCCTGATCTCTTTCATTCTGTGCACATACCACGAAGACTTTCTTCCACTTCACTAAAAAGTTAACTAAAAGTCACATTGGAATATGAACAACTTAACTTTATACACAATATATTTAGCTGTATTTACATGTATAACTTCTGTATGTATAATGTATGACACTTTTATAAAGATGGTGACATCCTCTGTAGTACATGAGAACAAACAGGCACACATGGGACAAGGACAAGGGTTTATTTCAGTACCATTGTATAAAGGACATAAGGAGTGTTTCCATTAACCTATTCTTATGTGTATTTTGAAGTATTGCATTAAAAAAGCTTAATGGAAATGCCAAAATTGGAAAAAAACAATTTCGCCAAAAAGTTTTTACGCACGCTTGAGATGGATTTTGGAAATGTCTAAAAGAGTTTATGCGCAGAATGGATAATGCAAACACATTTGTTGAATAAATAATGACATGGCAAACGTCAGCTGTTCTCACTCTCTGCGTCTTCCAGCGTCTCCAGATAGCACGAAGCATGGCCAGTACTAGTTGACATGAAAGAACAATTACAACTTGCCCAATTGAAACAAATTCCTGAAGACCTCTCTCAATGTTTCTCTCGTCAAAGCAATATAACTATTTGTTTTGTTTCCAATTGGCAACCTCTTCTTCTCCTACTCCGCATTTCCCTTTTTTCAAAAGTTCGCTTAAAATTCTCTTGTAAATCTAATAGAAATACAGCTTTTGTCACTATGCAGCACCCTATTTCCATTTACGATACGATGTGCATTGTAAAAGTACGTCCAGCAATACTGTACTCATACATGTGTGAAATAAGGAGCAGACGCAGAACTTCTTGAGTACAGTATGAGTAGTGTGAGATAAACTGAATATTAGGCTTATATAGTCAGTAGCACAGGAAGAGTTGACAGGGAGACTGAGCTTAAAGTGATGTTTCAGAGGAAAGCTGGGAAATTTGGCAAGCTAATGCACAGCAAGAGCAAGCAGAAAAGAAAGAAAAGGGAGGGTGGGGGTTGGGGGGGGGTGTCATGCCTCCCAGGCATGTCCATCAAAAAGGACTCTGTGGTACATGGTACCCATCCATTTGAGAGGAAACTGAATAAAATACAGTCTTTCATGACTGTAAAAAACATCAAGCTACAACATTTTCGCCAGTAAAAATACTGTTTAACAGCAGAGTCAAGATGCAAACTCAAGAGCGAATCAGTTTGGTGCCACTCTGTGATTTACTGAATCATAGAGGATGCGTCCACATACAGTCTCAGAGCACTCTAACTGCTGTGAGTTTATTTTTGTTCAGAATAAACTGATATCAAACTGGGATATGGTAACCTAAATGGCCAAAATCTATCCGAGCTTCTGTTGATGAACAGTGTAATCAGATTTTTCTTCACTTTTGTAAGTGTTAATTAAGTACATGAGGTTCTGATTGTCACTCCAGTTTAGTGCACACTGTCTTGAGTCACTGTGAACTTTGTTTCAAACTGAATTATTTAAGTCTTTGAGAGAACAGGAAATTAAACTGAGGGCAAATCCACACTAACACTTATTATATATAGTACATCAAACTAAAGTTTGAATTAGGGTATTTGTACTGTTGAATTCCCAACAGTGGGTCATCCACTAACTGCGGGGTTGGCAATTTCATTCTCTGCTCCTCCTGTTCATGTATCAAAGTGTCCTTGAGCAAGACACTAAACCTGTTGCCCCTGATAGAAAGGCCAGCACGCTGCATGGTAGCTCTCCTCTGGCAGTGTGCAGTGAGTGTTTAAATTGCTGAATGAGAGTTCAATTGTAAAGTGCTTTGGATAAAAGCACTATATAAATGCAGTCCATTTACTAACATTAAAATGCAAAAACAAGACCATGTATAGCAAAAAAAAAAATTGACCATTTGCCTTGTATCACCTACAAAATGGATGTAAAACCTCTAATAGATAAAAATGTGTTATAATTGTGGTCCAATGGCGACAAGGAAAAGTGGTATTGAACTGACAAAATGTAAATACATTAAATTGGTATTCATAATGAAAACATAGCATTGATGCATTCAAGGTTTCAAAGTGGCCTACAATCAGCCTGGTTAAAGGATTTAGTGGATTATACTTCAAAGGTTTTTGTCTCTACCTTTCAACAGTGTGTTGTCTCTTCCCACTGTCGCAATCTGAATACAAGTGGAAGCTGAAGTTAGTAGAAGCATGAAGGACACAGGTATTCAAAGGACTGTGTAAGCATTACATTATATGCCAGAGAAACAAACTCTGCGTTTGTGTGTATTTGCAAATACCTATTTGTGTGTTTGAAACACTGCATGCCAGCCGTGACCAGATCAAACTAAAAGCATTATCTCACAGAGGAGTGTGGCCATTTTTTACTTAAGTGTCAGATAACCTGAAGAGCACAACAGCACACAATTCAATGTTCCAGCATTCTCTCCTGTTAACACCAGGAGGTACTTTGGCCACTTCAGAAGGCATGACAGCAAAATAAACTGACACAATCTTGGAGAGATAATCAGCAAAGGAGCCCAAAGTGTTTCACAACCTCAAGCAAACAGGCACACAAGTGGTGATCTCAGAGCTGGGGATCCAGCAGGCCGGGGTGGAACACATTTTATGCCTTTATCTCCCTCGGTGCAATGGGAGATGTGACAACAGGTACAACAGGTCAGTGTAGAGTGAAGCTCAAACAAGATGGCCCCCTGCCTCACTGCTACTGAAAGCAGACAGAACGAAAGATGAAAATCTCTGGAAATACTGAGCGTAGTTCTCTCTGCTGCTCAGGTGAATATTAGATTTCTACTGAGCACTCTCAACGGACCTGTGTGAAATGTTCTCACTTTCAAGGAAGCGGGTCATTTGCACAAGGAGATGTTGAATTTGCCCCAGTGTTAAAGAATTGTGAAGGCAGAGTTTGTGAAGGGAGAGGAAGGGACAAGCAAAAAGAAATCTCTGGTGGGATTCATTTTTAAACAATGAGAAGTGAACATGAAGTTCACAGAAACAAATTTCAAAGTGGAAACTGGAAAGACAATCACTGAGCCTTGTGCTTTGACATACACTACTGTACATGCAACTTGCATCTAGTTTAAACTCTGAAAGCAGAAAACTGAAAAGAAGCAAATACTGCAGCCTAAAAAAGTATTGGGGACCAATTCAGACATCTTTTGATGAATAGCATCACCTATGCTAAAGGTGATGCTAAAAGATTGTCCAAAACCCTCCTGCTTCAAGATATTCAAGCACTATAAAGCTATAAAGCACTACACAAAATATTATAGGAAGCCATCAAAGGAAAGCTGTGATGGTGGCATTATTTTCTTAATGCAGAGCTATTTACCTGTTAAAAAAAAAAAATCAATGTTTAATTTGCTCCACTAATTTTAATGTAAGCCTATTTCAAGTGTGCACTCTGCACATGCAATATTTAATTAAAACTTTATCCAACTTTATTGTATTTATCCTTGTTTTATTGTTTTATTGTAGATGTTAAGATGTTATGTTTGCTTGGCATTTTAATGTGTGAATTGTGCCATAGAAATAACAACAATATATTATTATTATTATTATTATTATTAGCAGTAGTAGTAGTAGTAACAGTAGTAGTAGTATGTAGGAAAAAACAATAGTAGTGTAGTAGTAATGTAGTAGACACTTATTATTAAAGGAATGATGGGGATCTGGGCCTAAAACTGGACCGGGACATCCCTAGTAAGCATAAACCATCCCTGTGTCCAAGTGCTACTTGATGGTCTTCAATAAAAGGCAGGTGTTGTTATAATTCACATACTCAAATACTGCCTTTGCCTTTTCTGTCAAATTGATATTTGAAAGCCTGCACACTAGTATCAAGTAGTATAAATGACATTTTCTTAGACCATTGGTCACCATCTTAACACTAACAGTTTCTTATGCACCAGATGTTTAGTCAGCGTGGACAGCTGACAAAGGCTCCTAGACTAATCACTCACTCGGCAACAAATATTACAAGCATTCATTGACTTCCACATGCAGCAACAAGAAGAGTGTATAGAGGGTCGCCATTTCCCCAGTAAGAAGCAATTTGTCTGGGACTGGGCCTCCCACTCTGTTGCAACACGCCTCAAAACAAAGCTTTATTGTTCAATCTCTGTTTACGACATAATTACAAGAAGATTTATGCCACTATTGTCCCCCAGCTTTGCCTTGGCTGCAGAGTTTCCACATAGTTGGGTGTCCTTGCAGAAGTGCCTGCTGCCCGCACACCTGGCACAGCAGGGGAAACAGATTAGAATGGCATATGCAGCAGTTACTGGATGGCCTCTGCAAATGTCTGTCTTGGGACGGGCAGTAAAACAGTGAAGTAATCCTGTTACACACTATTTTACACTTGGGGACACATACACCCTTTGCTCAAACTGCACACACACCCAGACGTGGAGGATGTGGGCACACACATATGCAAATGTATTTAAATGTAACACTAACACCTAGTTCACAGTTTTAACAGATAAAAGAAGAGTCTGTGTGGTCAAAAATGGTAACACAGGCTTGTATACAATAACATATGTAAGCCTGTGTCTTGACTAAGTTTGACTATTTGGAAGCATTACTGCTAGTAGTGTTTTTTTCCCTGTTGGGAGATATGCCGAGTTCAATTTTGAACATATTAGGTGTGCAATCATCATCAGACGGATAAGAGCCGAGCACTCTCCCACATGTGTAATTCTAGCAGTACACAGAGAGTGCCAACCCAGCACATTTGAGTCCATAATGCAAGTATAAATATATTCAAGTATGTACTGCTCAGGACAAATAGATACTTCAATATCCATATTATCTTTATCAGACTTCCTCACAGTAACCCGCCATCCAAAGCTCTCTTTCTCCTTCCCCCTGTTACGTGCCTGTTGTCGAAGCGTGCCAAATGTTGTAGTTGGTTCAGTTGGCGTTATGACTACACACAAAAGTTGCCAAGACCATTAAAACAAGGAGCTCCATGTTAGTAGAGAGAGCAGAGTACTGAGGGATACAGAGGTTTGGCAGAAGATAATGTTAAGATCGTAAGGGTGCCGTGACAAAGAAATATAAAGTCTATATTTTTTCCCAGAAGGTACAGTATATGGTCTTATTAGCAGCATTCCCCCCTTTTCATACTTTTCTTTTTCAATCTTTATCTCATCATTATCATTCCATACTGTCTGATAGTGAATTTTTAAACACTGTAACTGGGGAATAAAATGAAAAACCTATACCTACATCCTCCGGGTTACAAATGGACCATGGTCATATATAACACTCTTTAGGGCTGAAAGAAAAATCAAACTTAACAGCCAGTGGCACTGTTGAGTGGGTTGAGGTATGGACTCCAAATGTTAGCTGAACATTACCCACATGTACCCTTTTCATGGTGTGCCACAGCCATAACATACTGTATATGGCCCTCAGCTGTGTGTTCATATCTGGGTAATTTGCTTCAATGACGGTGATTAGACACGAGAGAAATTCCTTCCGACTGTGAAAGTATGGTGACTGTAGGAAAAAAGCCCCGTTTGCTTTTGAATTTTTCTGAACACAACCTTTCTTTAATTCCTCAGAAGGAGGTGAATATTTTTCCAGACTTTCGGACTGGCCTTTTCACCTCTCCCAGTGGGGGTGACAGAATGGAGGCTAGCCAGACCTCCTGAGAGACCATGGCTGACAAAATAACTACAATTAACAACTGGACATGAAAACATTTAAATGACCCTTGGGTCATTGAATCTTTTGAAAACAAGTCAAGAGAACGCCACATTAACATGGACAGAGACGCACTGTCCAATTAGCCAAATCTGAATTATTGTGAATTAAGTTCAGGAAGTCCAGTCGTTCAGGAAGTCAGATAATAATGATACCTATACAATAAACAATGGATGAATTACACATTCTGCACGTGGCAACACTGCCATCTATTGATGATGGATAACAAATCTTTGAACTCTAGATGATGCCTGAAGAGTGTATTATATATTGTAGGTCGAGCCGCGCTGCTCATGCGGTCTGTGTGGCTACTCTAACCTGCTAACATGAGCACCGAAATAAAATAAAATGAATTACAGCCTTAGACAATAACAACTAAACTGATCATATGTACAAGTCGTGCCAACATGAGCCATAGCTTAATCGAAAAAAAATTTAATGCGTGGCGTTGCTGTACAACTGAAAAACTACTAATATTTTTCAGGTGATTTGACTTGCAACTATCAGGATATAGTAAAGGCAGAGAGAGCAAAATACTTTTCTGATCTCATTACCAACAACTCCTATAATCCCAAGGTCTTATTCAATACCATTAACTGTCTCATCTGTCCCGCCCCCAGTACCAGCTTAGATGTGTGCCCAGCTAAGTGCGAGGAATTTTTAAAATTTTTCATCTCCAAATTTGAGGACATCAAAGCTCTGATTGCATCAATGTTAGACCCTCACCACAAACAACTCGGATTTCTTACTTCAGAAAAGAGATTAGGTTAAGGCCAGCAGAGATGAAGACAGAGGAATACTGACCTCTGATGAACAGTGACAGCCATTGTACTACTATAGCTACAGCCATGGTACTACTCCTTGAGGACCAGCCTTTGGCCATGAAGCAAGGCTGCCAGACTGACTGGTGGACCCTGCTCTAGGGCCCTCATCTGCACGGTGACACACTGCATCCGGCATTGCCTGGAAGCGTAGCCGGCAGACAAGGCTCCTTCAAGGTGTAACCCTGCAGGCAAACCAGCCTCGCTGGGAGGACGCGTAAGCCTGCTCACCAACTTCAGATTAATCTCTGCACAGAAGCTCTTCAACAAAGTAGGCATGACCCACGGCTTTCTGTGATTATGAGTTGATGTCCAATCACAATTATCATCTCTTAGAGAAGGTAACCCTCCCCTAGTGTCCCTCTATTCTTTTATAATTGTAAATCGCTTACTTCCATCACTATCGTCAACTCAGTGACCCCTTTTATCTCACCAATTAAATCAGTTTTATTCTTTTGTTTGATTAATTCCTTCATCATGTACTCTTAAGACGTTTAGCCATAATGAATAATCCTCATTTATCAATAAGAAGTTGTCTGTTTGTGTTCTTTAGAAGTATGAGCCAGAGGTCAATGTATCGAAAAGAACTAAAATTCCAGATATAACACTGATTAAGATGTTTCTTTATTTATTCCCTTCAATAAGAGCGGTGCCCCAATCATAATGAGTGAAAAATTATTTTATACAAAAGTAGATAACCCTCCAGTCAGTGACACATGGTGAAAATGTGACCAAATTACCTTCAGCCGTGCCATATCACAGCCATCTGAGCCACTTAACGGCCATGAGTACATGCTATTTGTCCTCATCAAGAGTAATAGCCTCTTTCTTAAGCTGCCTTATGGGTCTGACCTTTTCCACTATACTGAATGTGCTAATTATTCTTGATTTTGTAGCCTGTGATTTTTTTTTTCACTCTCCTTTTCTCCTTCCCCAGAAAAGAAAATGCGCTGCAACACACCAAAGCCCCAGTCAATTCCACGGCTGCCGAGTCATACATCATATTTTGAGTGTATGGATTTCTAATATCTCGCTACAGCAGCCAAGATGATGTAACAGATATGGACTCTGAGCACATATCAAATAGATTCCTTGAGGATATTCAATATGGCTGCCAAGAGACATTTGATCAGATTATTAATATAGATAACCTCATATACCTTGAATTATACTGTGAAATATATAAAAGTACTACTGAGGGTAATTGGGGGTGGGATAGCATTTATTAATGACCATTTGAAAGAGGAAAGACATGGGAAGGTGTACTTGCTGCCATTTTGCATCCCCAGTTGAACTGAACACTAGACTTACAATCATAAGGATAGAAAATGGCTTCCCCAGAACAAAAAGATGGCATGAGGTACCCATGAGACGTAATAATGCAGCATAGATATAAACTCTGACTGTAAGTCCTGTGTTCAGGATTTTAACTGCAGCAGTGACTAGTGAGTCCAAAATAAGCCTCAGCTCACACAGGCATGAAAAAATATATTTCAAGGCACCATCAAGAACACAGAATTTTCCCCAAGGTGCCTAATTCTACCTGCCAGACCTCTCAACAAACTCTAGCAGCTTAGCCTAGCACTATGTTTGCCTTCAAACAATTTAAACAGCCCGATGTGTGGAAGAGGGGCAAGAGAGCCGGCCTTCAAGTGAAGCTGACTCAGACCAAAAACTAAACCACTGCCTATATCTGGCCAATGTCTGGTCATTACATAATAAAAGTGGGCTGTGTCTGACGGTGCAACAGGAAATAAAAGCCTGCTGCGCCCTAATTTTAATGGAGACCTGGCTCAATAATCCTGGACCAAGGCCCTCAACTGAAGGGTTGTGTTCCATGCACTGAGGATGCACTGGGCCCATATGTGTACCCTTGCAAATGGTGGCCCAACGCTGTGGAAGCCCTGCATTGGAGACAATACACCATCTAGTCTAGTCGCATTGGTGTAAACTGGCAGGTTTTGAAGACCGGCGCATTGCAAGTAGTTGCAAGTTTCAACTTGTCTCATTGTGAATCTTTGGTCTGGACTGGCTTAAGAGAACCTGATGGTACTTTTTATTATAGCTGATTTAACTTAAGCAAACCTCAAAAACAGTTTTTTTTCTGAATTCCACCAGCACTTCCTCAGCCCCACTAGAGTACTAGAGTACTAGAGTAAACAGCATGCTGGACCATGTTTATTCAACAATTCCTGAAGGCTGCAGAATGCTTCGCCACCTTGACCACATTTGCCTGCTTCTCCTGCCAGCTTAGTCCCTGCTGAAGGAAAAAGGGGAAAAAAAGATAGCGTATTGACTAATGGAGTTGCAGCAACTCTCCAGGAGCACACACACTAGCACATGTTCAGGGTGGACAAAAATGGCAAATGGAGGCACGACGGTGGATTTGAGGAAAAAGCAAACAATCCCATGGGAAATCACAAGCACTATCTTAAGGCAAGACTCGGTGTTGTGGTCGGACATGCAGCAGCGTTCATGCCGCCACCTGAGGATGCACCACTGAGGCGTATGAAAGGAAAATGCTTAGGTAGGCTGAGTTAGTAGCAGAGCACTGGGGCTAGGTTTGCCCTGTGGAGGTTAGATGGAGAGTATTTGTACTACTGAAAAGTCACCCTTAAATGTGTGCTCAGACCATTTTGCTTTTTGTTAACAAAAAACATGTTAATTCAAGTAATTCAAGTCACTTTTTGCTAACGAGTCCACAATGCAATGCGTCACATTTTATGGATGCAAAAATTACAGCCATGCGACATTAAATCTGTCAGTTATGACACAAAAATACAATTTGTAAGTCACCATTCACCATGGAGTAAACTACTGAGTGTATTATAGAGGGAGTGCAACTCTTAGGTTAGGTGGCTGATGTCCGTCCTGTAGATTCATTACTGTGAAACTGAGCTGATTTCATCATTTGTGGGTTCATGTCTCCTCATGACATCCAAAATTGAGCATCCAAATATACTCTCAACCTAGTTTATGGTACAAAGGATAGCTACACTCGATCTTTTAACAGTTCTAAAATATGCTTTATAACAAATATCATCGCTTTTAAAAACATTTTCTATACCTGAAATCTAGGCCAGGTCCCCCACAAACATCTGAGATCTAAGTTAATGTTTTTTCCAATTACTTTCAGAGTAATAGAAAGGATTGTAGGGAAACAGCTTCTTTCTTTGACTGAACCCTGTCAGAAAGCAGCGGTACATTTCCACTGTATTCTACAATTCAGGGTGACACACATATGAACTACAAGTCAAAGACTTCCTCAGGAAAACTCCAGGTGAGGTTGTGAAGCAAACATTCTCCAACTTTGTGTCTTCTTGTGGTAGAGGTGCATGTGTTAACCTGCTTTTCCCCCACTTTTTCCTTCCTCAGTTCAAGAACAGACATTTTTCTTTGATGCTTTAAAAGTTTTCCTGACAGTGTGTCTTCCCTGCTCCTCACCTGGACTGCCTGACGGCTCAACTTGGAGCACAGCAGGGGAGGTTTGGCTGTGGGAGGGAGGGATAGGGGGGGTGCTAACAACGTAGGGCATTCAAATCTCATATTAGCTTCTACCTGCAGTCAGCACCAGCAGGTGGAAAGTTGGAGAAATAAGCTCAGAGAAGGAAAGTGAGAGAAAAAGGGAGAGATTGTGGGGGGTGGGGGGCAGGAGAGACACAGCCACAGCAGGATGTCCTTCGCTATACTGAGGTAGAAGTGAGTGGCAGAGGATGAAGAGGTAGATTTAGGTGAAAAACAGATTATGTTAAAAAAAATCTCCTCCTGTCTGTCTTTCTATTTAATAAAAAAAAGCATGAGTAAGAGGCATGTGACGGGGGGTGTCCTTGGCTCTTGCAAACTCTAAATGTTCAGCTCAGCAGTCAATCCCTTGACTCATTTACTCGCACTCTAAATAGCCACTTCAGCAGCTAATGCATTGCCCTGGGGTGAGTCTGGCTGCTGCTGAGTGGAATATTGTGTTTGTGTTTGCTACTTTAAAAGGTGAGAGACCTGGAGCAACATTAAAAATAACAGCCACTCCTTTTCCAGTACATAATTACTGTCCAAGGAGGGGAAAGGCAAAAAAGAAGAAAAAAATTAAGGACATAGGGGCTAGATATCATGAAATGATAGAGATATTGAGAGAGGAGGGGGGTGGAGTAGGCCAAACTCACCCTCCAAACTCCCACTGGGTGCTTATGTTAGCGGGAACTCCATTAGCAACGATTAAAAAGCCATCACACTAACAGCTTGTGAACCTAAATAATCACAAGGTCCTGTTTCATTGATGCCTCCCTCCCATTTTCTGATGAGCCAGGAGTGTTGTTGCTTTCACCTTGTGGTCCCTAAAGGACCCTGTAATCGCCATTATGTGTGTGGAGGACTTGGGAGGAGACCTGGTCAGGGAGTCAAACCGTGCACTGGCTCTCACTGAGACTCACTGAACCTAGAGACAGTTTGTACCTTAAGCCCCCATACTTTGCATCAATCGTCTTCCCTACTCTTCCCCGGTGGCCTCCCCAGCACCATTTGCCCCCACTGTGTGCTTAAAAAGCTTGTGTATACGGTAAGTGATGTGATATAAAAGAACCTTGCAACCTACCAGTATCACCCTCTGTATCCATTCCTACAGCAGACACATATGTCAAGACTGTAGCTGAAAACATCTGCACATGATTTTTTTCTTTCCTTCTGCCTTAATAAAAATCATAAAAAATGAAGACAGCCAAGTTGCTGTTTGAGTAGATACCATTTTTTTGCCTGAATCCACCCCACAGCCAAGCTTTTTACTGGTTGCTTGTGACCTTGTACAACCTCACACTGAACTTTGTCAAACTCCCACTACCATCAATGCATGTGGATTTCAGTTAACCCACTGGCACACTTGGATACCCGCGATGGCACCAAAGAGGATTAATAATTCCTGGAGAGGAAAAGATAAAAGTTTAAAAGTAACACAAAAACTAATAATGAGATTCCAGGAGTAAGATTTCCTGAAACTTGGCCAATTTTTATAGCTGTCACAACAATATCATATTTTTGGATGTCTATTATCTAAGCAAATGTCAGACGTAGAAGTATTTAAGTTCACTTATTGTTTATTAACTTAAGTTGAGTTTTTTGAGTTATAGATTAGCTTGTGTTTTCCAGGAGACAAAGGAGGAGTCAACCAATGACTTCCTGCTTTTAAACTCTCATTGACATCACCACTGATATCATGGGACTTAGTATGGGAGGGGTTTATTTTACTTAGTTAAATGTTTGGTTTAGTACCTAAATGAGTTGTACTTACTTTGGCTTGTAATGAGGATTACGTTGTGGATGATGTGTTTTGTTGTAAACAATGTTGACTGATACAAGTGGAATTGTTATATGCTAGATGGTATAAGGGGACACCACTGCAAGAAATGTGGTTCTGTCTAATAGACTGGAGGGACTATTTAAGGGGAGAGATGTGGGTTTTAGGCGAGAGTAGAAATTAGAGAATGACACTGTAGTTGTGCGCACATGATCATGCCTTAGTTTGAGTTATCCTAAATGAACCCAGTTAAGATAAAATTTGCTTGTATTCATTTCTTTCTTTCTTTTTTGTTACACTGGACAGAATAAATAATTTTTTACTCATTCAACAAGCCTGAGTCTGCCTCCTACCACCTTCCAAGCCAGGTCTGGCTTCCTCACACCCTCACAAAGGGAAATTATGTAGAGTTAAGTTGAGCGATTCTATCTTGCATAGCCTGCTGCATACAGGACATAGTTAAGGCTAAGAGAAACACCACATAACAGTGCAAAATTACTCATACACTTTTGCTTTTACCAACTAAACATTTTTGCAGCCCTACAAAGTAGGCCACTATATTGAAGAAAAGGAGGATCTCAGCCCTGATGTTATTCCGTTCTACTCTGACAATTTTCAATAATGTAGCCACCCCTCAATTGAGCTGACCTGAAGATGTAGACATCAAGGCAGCGCAAGTTTAATGTGGCGAGAGGGGACAAAAGCTAATGGATGGGCAGGAATTTAGGAGACCAGAGTTATACATCTTTCATGCTCCCCTAAGCACATCCCAATTTGAATATTTCTGATATGCTATTTATCCTCACTGCAGTAGCAGGGATACAGAGAGAGATGCAATGATAGTGAGTATGTAAATGTGTGTCTGTGTGTGTATTTCATAGTGTTGCGATGTGAAATGCATATGTGTGGAAAAGACAAAAGAGAGTAAGATCTATCTAGGTTAGCATAATGGGCACAACCAAAACAACCCGATTCATTATTTAGCTAAACATTAACTGGAACTGAAACACCCACATAATAAACTATAATGAACCTGAAATCATAAAATTGTCTCAAAACATACACTGTAAGCAGGGCTGCAGCTATCAATTATTTTAGTAATCGGGTATTCTACCAATTATACCATTGATTAATCAAGTAATCAGATAAGAAATGCTTTTGCTTTATTAAAGAGCAATATTATTATTTTTATTCCTTAAATTGCATTTTATCTGTCAAAAATAAACCCACTTCGTGCATTTACTGTTAGTGCCACATTACATTCTGGGTTTTAAAGAAAACATTTTCTGATATGCAAAAACAAGTAAATGGAAAAATTTTATGTTTTCAGATTACTTTAAAAAAGTATACATACAACCTAAAACTAAGGCATAAATAATAATAATAAAAAAGTACCCTGTAAGGTACAGAAATTGTCCTTAAAAGGTCCAGTTAATTTAGTGGCATCTAGTGGAACAGACATGGTAGAAATGGGATATAATATTCATAAGTATTCATTTTAATTAGTGTATAATCACCTGAAAATAAGAATTGTTGTGTTTTCGTTACCTTAGAATGAACCCTTTATATCTACATAGGGAGCGGGTCGAGGAGGGTGAGACCACTGTTACATTAGAGCCAGTACCAGCTCAGTCTACAGCATAGCTCCAACCTCAGCCTTCCACTGATCCAAGGCAAGTACATCACCATGAGGCTTTAAGAGACAGTTGTGGTTAACCTCTTTAACCCCGCTGCCCCTATGGGTGGGTTCGTCATTGCTGTGTAGCCGAGCTTTGTTCAAATCCACAGAACTTTGTTGTAAATTCTGGTGGAGATCCCAAATATATCCTGCTGAATTCCAAGGAAATGTGTATAAAATAATGCACAAGGCATCTAGTAAATGTTCTCAGCTATCCACATTACTAATGATTCTTTAAAAACATTTTCTTGTGTCTAAATACCTTCTGAAAGCACTAATAGAAAAGACATCGCAAAATCCTATCACATTATCACCCAAGCTTGTTGGCTTTCTCCTCAACAAAAAAAACAGCCAAATATTTTATTTTTATTTTTTTAATTAAAAAAAAAAATTATTTAAATTGTTTTTTTTTTGTTTTGTTTTGTTTTCCAGCAAGGATCACAATGGTTGTTTTAATTAATACTTCATTGTGCCATCCCCTGGGTTGAAATACACCTGTATGTGTTTTTTATCATGTATGTTTTATTGTTTAACCCAAATAAATTCAAATTCAAATCCAAATCAAATCAAGAAGAACGCCTCTGACTATTGTGGAAAAATAACAGGAGCTAATAAGATCCACCCATCATAGTTTCATTGAACCAAAGAACCATGTCACAGAGTGTCAAAACTACACAACAAAATAATCAGAGTGCTGTATGAAATGATGGCAGAATACACCCTATAAGTATAACTGTTATTACCAACTCTGCTATTACAGCTTTACTACTTGTGGCCTTTAAAGATTGTGAAATGATCTTTAAACAAAACCAAGAGGTGGATTTGGAGTTGCTGCCTTTGAGCTGAGTATCCAACCAATGCAGAATATATTCATGTTGCCAAGGCACTGATCGTGAAATACCCTTTCCTGAGAGATATGGAGAGGAATGGCTTTTTCTTTTAATCATCGATTTATCTGTATGTATATACTTGCACAAGGTATTGTTACATAATCCTTACTTGCTGGAATATGCCAAATAGTCACAAATGTTTCATTTTTACTAGCACACCTGGCACATGTCCCTAAAGTGAAAATATAAAGCAGAACATGCACCACTTGTCAGCGACAGTGAAGTCAGAAAGAGAAGTTTGGCCACACAAAGCAGTCCAAAGCCACCAGTGCATCTGCAAGTTTGTGTCGAAAGCCAGCTAATCAAACATTTCTAAGTCCATTGCCATATTTATAATCGATTCTCACGTTTTTAATCACTTTTACTTTTTCCACTTAGTGCAAGACAATATGAGGCAGATATTAAATACATTTAAATATTTTTTGCATATATTCCACTCCCATCCTTCCACTGACTGTACACTAGGTCTCAAATTATTCATGCAGTTCAGTGGATATTTTTATCCAAAGCACCTTAGTGTACAATGACAGCGTAGACTTTTAGCATGTATCTGTCTCTGCTATTATCTGTCACTATCTGAGCATTATCTGTCTCTGTCCTTTTGGCAAAGGAAATTTGTGTGGGGGAGGATTCAATGTCTGTTTAGGCCCATGTGAACGTGCTACAAAGTGAGTATCAGAAGACACATCCAGACATCTCGACTGTCAAAGACCGCATTGTGTGAACATTCTTCTGGAGATGTTGTGAAATCATGGAAGGGATGCCCGTGGAGGATGTACTTAACAAATACCCATAATTAACGATGCATGCTGGAGTAAGTATGGAGAAAACATCTGAATGTTGCAGAGGAGCGTTATCAATCTATGTAATAATTTTGGATATTGTGAAATTGAGGGCATGACAATTGCTGTCACTGAAAACAAGTAAAATAAAAAATTCTAAAGTTGAGGTAACATAGTCTGTAAAGGCCACAGTATTGAGGCTTAACAGCATTTTATGAGCTACAATGACTTTCAGTGATATACTGAGTGTTAATAATAATGTCTTCATGTATATTCTACAGTTCTTTGACGAGGTTGACTGAATCCATCCTTAAACAAGCAGCTTCTGTCATCGCTTCAGGGAGAGCTGAAGATCTCCCAGGTGGTGACAGTCACCTTGCTAATGAACCTGACAACAGATCTGCTGTAATTACCACATTGCACACTTGAAGGATATTTTTCTGCACTGCAGGAATCGACTTAAAGGCCGGGCTTATCCTCTTGCCATCCATCTTCAGTGTCCATCTTCAACACTAGATCACTATAGGAGAGGTAGGCATCTGGATTGTCCTATAATACTGACTGGTAGACCTCACACAAATACATGCACAGAAAAAAGATTGCTTGGATTCAAGAATTAACTGTCTCCTATAGATATGCTTGGAAGGGAACATAACAATGACAAATCTGATTTGCTTGCAATAGAAATGCCAATGAAGTAACTAATTTACTGATAGATTACAAGTTGTAATGTCTTCTTTTTGCATGTTTTTCTTTTATGTAGGGGGACCCTGCTACACCCTATCCAACCATACAACTGATTAACAATGAAAAAATGGCGATCAGTGAAAGAGGGTTCAGTGTGGTGAAAGTAGACGGAGTAGGCGTGTCAGTGCACAGGCCTTGATGAAGCATTCATTAACAGCCTTCAGTATGTATTTTGCTTTCAACGTTGCATACCCACCACACCTGAAAAACACACATTGTCAGTATTGTGGAAGAGAGAGACGAGTCCTGGCCAGTAACTGTACTCCAAATGATTAACCTTCTGTGCTAGATCATCATGCCTCAACTGCACCAGTGCCCAACGTGCACTCGAAGGAAATTTACTCTAGTGAAGTTAATCCAACATGTTGGATTTGTTCATGCACATGAACCAAATTACAGTATCACCTGTGATATAGGTGATTTCCAGTCAACTTTTTCCCCGATTCCAGTCTTTTGGAAAACATGTACAGGCGTATTTAGGCCTTCTGATAATAAAAACGACGAGTGAAGAGTCCACAGTACAGCAACACAGCTTGTGCCTGGATCAGTAAAATTCTGAGACTGATCCAAGTGCTTCTGATCCTCAAACAGTTAAGCCAAATTTAGATGAACTATAAGAGGGTTTCAGAGATCATCTGTTTGGATTCATTCTTAAATGCAAAGAAAAAACCTTCTACATTTGTCAGGCTAACAAGACATTACTGATATCATCAAATATCTCTTTTGTTTTTTCAAAGAAAACTATGATTTGTTTATTTATCATCTTGAAAAAAGTGGTTTTGATATTTCAAAGTATCCTGAACTTTGGCAAGTTTTGCACTCATCTGATTTCTTTGATAAAGAAAGAAGAAAATTCTGTATAGGTCAGAAGGACAAGGTCAATAAGCCTGTGCTATTGACTGAAAAACTTCTCCAAACTTCAGGGATCATAGGAACAGCTACTCAAAAATTGTGTCTTTTTAGATTGTTGCCTTTTATAATGGGGCACTAACCAAGTTCAGGGTGTGACCTGCACATCGCACTTATGTCCATCCATGCTTTTCTGCCAAAATCTTCACCACTGCTACAACATTAGCACCGTTGTTGTGGACAACAGCTTTGATTTTCTCTGGTGGAATGTCAAATTTGGCAATAAAATCCTCAAGCCGCTCTGCAATATTTGCAACTGTGTCTCTCTTCAAGGGGCATCGTTGTCAGGCTGTGGGACTCCATTTCCCAATCCTCTCCAAGAAAGTGACACGTCATCCCCAGATACACCTCTGTAGTATCGCTCGTCCAAATGACGGTTTTGAGTGCAATGCTGTCAGTCTCCTTAAGGGTGTTCTTCAACTTGCCTTTGATTTCTTCATACTTTTTCTCCTGGGATTGAAAGTGGAAATCATCTTCTGAAAGCCTTCATCCTCCACCATGGACAGGGGGCGCGTGTCTGTGACAATCATGTTCAAAATGCTGTCTGTGAACTCAGCTGCTTGCTCAATTGAACATGGTGCAGCTGTCCGCATGAAGCTCCATACAACTCTGTAATTTACTGAAAAAGAGGTGAAATAATAATTATTATTGATATTTATTACTAGGCCTAAATATCATACTGTAAGTTCATAAGACTGGCTAATGTACATTTATTTACTATGTTGACATTTATTTACACCTGCTGACCGTGCTCACTGCAATCAAACTAAACTGAATATACCTGCTGTATTGGAGCATTGGTGCATTTTAGGCTCCAATTTCTACTGACACCACCTGAAATTTTGCTTTCTGGGGTGTTTTATGCATCACTGTCTATATAATGTCCCCAAAAGTGACCTAAGCAAACATGTGTGTGTGTGTTGTGTATGTGTGTGACTATATCATAATAATAATAACATGAATCTCAGCTCTGAAGCTCAGACTCACAAACTAACTGCAGCATTTTATTTTCTGTGGTTATTTTCTTAAGCAAAACTTAGCTACCTTAGGGACATCACAAGTAGCCACCATACTGATTTACGTTCTTATCTAGCCATTACATATAGCCATTATTAACGTACATTCTTTACTAGCCTTCATCTCAACCAGCAATCATATTAATTTACGTTAAATGCTAACATTAAAGTTATCTTGTGTCGGGTTCTCTCAGTGGACTGGATGCGAAGACGGGATGCTTTCTGCTGAGATGCTGAAGCATTGACATTGTGCTTTTATGGTTGGCTAGTTCAGTTTTACAACAGACACACTGTACAGAGTTTTCATTTTGTTTCAGCTTGAAATGATCCCAAACTATGGACACTTTCTGTTGTCTTCTCTGGCCTGTTTCTTTTCTTCGCCCCTCACCATTTCCTCTCTCTTCCTCCATTCTGCAATCCGCACCATCAAATCGCATCTTCTGCATCCATGATTTTTAGTAATCGAGTTTCTCGAGGAATTGCTTCAGCCCTACCTGTAAGCACTTTGATCTGAATTTAAATGGTTTAATAGGTAAATACTTCCCCAGTGAAACCAGATCACTATTTAATGATGCAGTACTTTTTTCTTCACATTTTGAAAAGGCAGTCTTCTCTTTATGTCTAGGATGTGAAACCCGACTGTGTGTTCTGTGTTGAAAACCTGGTTTGTTCATTTTACTCATCTTTACTCCCTCACACTTTTGGCTGCATGCACATAAGACTATTAGACACCCCCTTTTTTAGTTCAATATTGATCTTGGATGCCAATGCAAAGGCTCGCAGTAATTGAGTCTTATCTTGATGGTTGTAAGTTTAATGAGGTTGGCTGTCTTCATAGATCCCCCTGGGCTGGCGAAAGGGACGGATGAAAGGGAGGGAGGGAGGGATCGAGGGATGGAACATAAGCTTTCATGAAAGAAGCTGCTGGTCCAAGGAATAACAAATGGCTGTGTGACTCACGCTGGAAAGACGGTGGAAAATCATCTACTAGTACTATAACAACTCAGCCAGTGTATTAGATCTCTGCTGTTTTCTGTATTGGGTTGTGGTCAAACAAGTGAGAACACACAAAACCACTAGACAGGCAATTTTTATAGATACGCAAAGGATTCCTGTGCAAAACAAAGAAATGTAAACATGCAATGTATTAGAATTTCAAGAAACCACAACACTGAAGGACATTGTGTATGTGAATCTGCGTTTGCATTATGAAAGATAGCGCACATCTTGTAGCAGCATCTGATACTACAAGCTATTGTAAATTGTCTTTCAGACTTTGGCTGTGTGCCTTGCAAGTGATGTGAAATGATTCAATATGTCATTACATCGCATGTGTCGCCTTCATTTTCAGCATAAATATTCCTTGCAAAGATTGTTTTCCCTTGGCTTACTGCTTGCCATAAATGCATCTACATAGTCTTATGTTCCATTTTCACAGAATATACCTACAGTATATGGTGAAAGTATCTTCAGAGTGATATGTGCTGCCTATTGCCTATATTGCACAATCCACCTAACTCTGAATGTGAAGAATGGTTGTCTATGTACCATAAAACAAAATATAAGTCATGTTATTTTGCATATCGTTGATGTCTCTGCACCAGCGATGAAAAATTGTATGTGCATTTATTATACTTGGCAAATAAAGCGATTCTCATTTCAATACAGCAAACACAGTCCATCTAAACATTTTCTAAAAAGCAGACTAAATACACCAAGCGGTTCATTTGTTCACACTGAACAACAAGGCTGGCTAGAAGGTCAATATCTGTTTTCATTTAGATTATCTGTAAAATCAATTTCTCATGAGGAGAATGGATATAATGAGTTGTGATAACAAGTGCAATCCATTTTTTTTATTTGATCCTTCACAAATCGAACAGACATATGCTAAATGCTCAATGAAACTGAAATCATTTCATCTTCATATGCATTTCTGTATCCCATTTATGGAAATGCAGCAGCTAAGGAGTAAATAAAGAAATGTCATTATGGATCTCCTGTTCATTGCCACCCATCAAATGCTTGCTGGAATAACATGATAGAACATAAACAGGAAGACTGTGTCCCTGCTTAATTGACTGCCTGTTGGTCAGCCCATATCAACCTGTCTTTTGACCACCATCCACCTCAATCACCCCACTCCCTCACCTGAAGCGGGGACATCTAGCCAGTACATACAATGAAGGGAATTGAGGCAACGATGCATGAAAATGCTCAAGATGTCTAATTCATCTAATAATCAGCCTCTGAGCTTCCCGTGGACAGCCACCAAGGGGCTCAGTGACATTTAGAGGTGAGAGCAACATGAGCCACCACGAAAAATATTACTCTTATTCAATGGATGTGATATGATTGACAGCCTCAAATTGCTTTGCTTGTAACCTTGGAGGACTGGTGCTCAGAGTGAAGTTAGCATTTTGTGTGGGTGTGAAACTGAGGCCCTGCGGTGAAGTCTAATACTGATGTAGCTCCTTATTTGCCTCTGCTTTGTGTTTTCAGTGGACTAAATGCACATGCACTAAGTGTAAAGAATATTGGGAGTAATTGCATTTCCCATGATGCAGATAGGCTAGCTGAGAGATATGATTTTTCTAGCATATCTCTGGATGGAGTATGGAGTGAATGGTAAATTTCACAAATCATTACATTCTCTTTAGCGTCCCTGAACCATGCGTTGAAAAATAAATGAGTTCAACTGTGGTTTGTTTGCAAACCCCTTGGGGATAAAACGAGGAGGTGCTTTGAATCCCCCTTTAATTGCACTCTATATATCTATATATCCTAGCATGAGCAATTAATTTATTAAGTCATCAATTGTGGTGCTCAGTGTAGAGGCGGAGGCAATGTTAAGTATTCTGTTGTATACTGATGATGTCCTGTCTAGGGCTGCAACAAACGACTATTTTTATTAGCAATCAATCTGATGATTATTTTCTTAATTAACTGATAAATTGTTTGTCCAAAAAGAGTCAGAAAATGGTGAAAAATGTCCATCAAGGTGGATAATATTTTGTTTTTTGTCTAAATGTCTGAACCCCCAAAATGTTGAGTTTACTGTAATGTAATAAAAGACGCGGAAGGAAAAGAAGTCCTTACATTTACTAAGCCTGAACCAAACATTTTGCATGTTTGTCAGGAAAAAAATGACAAACAATTCATTTATTATCAAAAAAACTTGCTGATTAATTTTCTGTTGATCGATTAATCAACAAACTGTTTATAAACTGTTATAAACTTTAATTTAATAAAGCAAAACAATACATTCTCTGAAATAGCATGCATAAGTTTTGTTTTGGTGATAAAAAGCTAAACTTTACAGAGCTGTACAAGTATTTGGGTTTTGATCTTGATAAAGCATATGAGTTTTTTGGTAAGATGTAACTGCTCTCTCCGAATCTCCAAGAAGGGCACTTTGGGAGTTACTGGCAAAACTAAGTCAATTTATGTTATTGGATTTCACACATAAACCAAACTCTTTCACGCCTGTGTTTGCCCCGATCTTGATTTTGCAGCTTAGGTTTGTCATCAGTTACCCCAAGAGCAAAGCCATCCATAACTGAGCCATCTGATATCTATTGGGCATGCATATACAGTATATGCACCAATTTCAGCTGTAATATGAGATATGGATTGGATGCCCTATGAGGTTCGATGGAAATTTTGTACTGCCAGGACACGGAATACGTAGCCTGATGTAGAGGAGAGAATACTGTTTAAATGGTACAAACTATAGATTGGTTCAGGGATATTGGTCAGGTATGTGTTGTAAATACGGGTTTGATGTCTCCATATTGGAAAGAATTAATGTGGTAAGATGGTGTTTTATTTATAAAGTTCAAAATCAATACCTATTCTAATTTTTTCTTCTTCTGAAAGTTAAGTTTGTTTTTTTACTTCATACTCAAATTGAAGTATAAGTAGGGAGAAGAAAGCCTAATTTGTCTGAATTTGTCATTTTGGTTTTTACTTACTACCTTTCTTTGGGAAAATCTCTTATTTTTTTCTTTTGCTTTTAAGAAAAATAATGATTTGATTGCCACGGATGGCTCTCAACAACTAAAATGGTTGTTTGAAAATGATGGAGCAGGAGCTTATTAGTGTATGCATTACATATACATAATACGTGTCTTTTTAGACTGTAATGTGTAATCACCACATCTGGATTTTCTCTGCAAGAGAAAATGGTGTCCAGAGACAATTTTCTGTGTTTATGTAGTTCCCGCTTTTTCTCCGAGTCACTGCCTTCTCTCCTCCTCACCCTCAATGTCCTTTTCTCTCTTTCTTCCTCTCTCCTTATCTCCCCACATTGACACACACACACACACACTAAGCAACATATGCGTGTGCTGCAATGAAAACATCTATCCTCAGGAGAGTATGTCCCAGTGGCCCCAGCCAAGTGTGTGTGGGCCGATGAGGTGAAAGTAATCTAAATGGTGTTCGGAGAGGCAGAGGTGGCACACGACACACACATACACACTCACGGTAAATCGTATCATCACACGACCATTGTGGCATATGGGCCTTTCAGAGGACGCCGTTGCTCCAAAGGGGGTGAAAATATCGAAAATGAGTTGAACCTCCACTGAGATGGGGGGGTCACTGCCTTTCTTTGCCATTTTCCATCCTTTTCTCTCAGGGGTCAGTAATTGAGCTTCGGAAATTGGAGAAATTGCCACAAGTCGAAACAAAGTCACAAAACAGCTTTATTTTCTTGGTTATATATGAACTGGGAAAAAGCCAACCGGGAACAGATGAGAGGGCCAGAAGGTGGTTTTATGCCTTTCCATGTTTGCCCAAAACACAAAACAAGTGTGTGCGTGTCTGTGTGTGCACGCGCGCGCAGATTGGCAGTTGTTCAGTGGCAGTAATTTTCCCTTGTCATATATGGTCGTGTTAGTAAAGATGCTCTCGCAGGTCCCTGAGCTGGTTTCCAAATGTAGAGCAAAGCATCTCCTGACACACTGCTGCAGCTTGGTGGTTAAGTGCAACTTGTTTTCATCTTCAAGGACAAGGTGACCCCTTGCCATTGACACTAAAAGAGGGAAAAATTGAGAGCATCTGATCTTCTGGGGATATTAAACAAGACAAATAGGCACCCCCCCCCCATCAGCATAGCAACAAAGAAAAGTGTTTGATGCGGTGTGAGAATATGGGAAAACTTGCCGTTGTTGGCACTGACGGTGAAGGACGTTTTGGTCAAGGTTGTATGGTGGCCACAAGAGTTGAGACTTAAAAGTAGCAGCTATGCAGAACGCATTCTGAGCTGCACTGTTTTTGCAAGCATCATGGAAAGTTTGTTTGAAATGAGCTTGTATGAGTCATTATTTGTGCAGTAATCTGAGTTTTTAAGATATATTACACAAAATATAATACAAGGTTATTGGTTATCAATCATTTTATATAAACATTTAGATATAGGTCATCCAGAGTATAAATCACTCATGTCTTTATTACAAAATTAACATAGTCCACCTCCATCCTAAGTGAAACCAGTAATGACAAAATGCACCATACAAGTAGAGAGAGAAAACACTGAGATCCTAGTATTAGGGTTATCAAACAATTTATCATATTATCCCAAAATCAAAGATAAAAGTTTGAAAGTAGATTTATAATGTACTTTGAATCTTTGCAAAAAGATGTATTTTAAGATTCACTATTTTCACTTATCCCTTTTTAGAGGAACAATTTCATTTTGCTTTATCCATCCCTGGGTTTGCTGATATATTCATAGAAAACAATAAGTGTTCTTCCACATGCATACAATCTGAATCTTGGCAATTTCTTTCCTCTGGCTTTGCAGTATCTACAGAAATGTAATCTGTGTGTCTGTATTAAAATTCATGAGGACAGATAAGAAGGGACTTTCATTAGTGTGGGATTCTGAAGCTGTAGTTTGGGAAAAAGTAAAAGCCAAAATACTTCCAGCAGCACTTTCTAGGATCCGATCTGAGGTCAGAGAAGTTTAGGCAAACAGTAAACGCACTATTTATTATCAGAACTCCTCTACATTGTAAGTATTAATTTGACCAGCAGGGGGTGCTCAAAGCACACAGTGCAAAATAAATTACAGCACGAGAGATTTATTTACATTATGTTAGTTAAAGTGATAAGATACTTTAAAGCGTCTATAATCGTTATTCTTCATAACAATGTCTTAAATAACTGTGTAATGAGGTATGACTCATAGTGATGAACCTACAGACAATTATCAATTATCACACTCTGCAGCTCCCCTCGGCTTTACAGAGCTTTATGGTGAGTTTCAGCTCATTGTTTAGCTGTCCGGCCCACAACTTTACTGTTTTGGTCCACTCTCACCATTCTCACAGCATCATTTTCGGCCACAGCAGGCAGCTGTTTTTAGAGAAAAAGCTCTAAAACCCACTGTACACTACCTGCTCAGCACCAAACGGCAACCAGACACAGTTAGCGGGCTAGCTGGTGAACACAGTGGAGCATTTAAGTGGACAGAAACACAACTCCAAATAAATTATAATGTTGTTCCGTAACTGCTGGATATGTAAATAAGCAACTATTTGCTAAGAAGTTTGCCATATCAACTTAAAAAATGATGTGTTTCCGCTGCCCCCAAGTGGCCAAAAAAATCTGTTAATGCAGGTTTAACTAACATAATGTAAGTCAATATTAAGGGATATTATTTTTCCCTACAAGCACACACATTTTAAAATCTAGCATTACGTTGTGTTTGAGCACAACGATGCATTTGACAGCACATTTGTATTTTCACACAAAAGTTTTTGCAACAGCTGGTATAAATAATAAGCAGGCTTTAACACATCCATCTACAACAACTCGCCCATCTACGCTGTAGAAGCCACTGCAGAGGGTAAGCCATGGTATTTATTCCAAAACACGAAGACAATGAGATTCAAAGTCACATATAAATTGTTACTTTTTAAATCATCTTTTGCAGAGCTAGCTGAACAATACAGATGTGACAGCAGGTGGGTGGGTGGGGCAACCATCTTTGGCTTTGGGCCCCTGAACTGTGCTGGACCAGCCCTGATTTGATATGTAGACTATGTAGAGAAAACAATGTTCAACATTTGCCTCACAGCTGGCTGAGCACACATTATGATGGAGAGAACTTGTTATGGTAATTTGATACAAAAATTTGCCCACATGTGAAAAATAAAGCCATTAGCGTGGGACAGCAGGCTGCTTGTTAAACAGCTCATTTTGAAGTAGTTTTTTACAGTGGTATTTTCGCAAAATTTGCATTAACTATCTTAACATCACACATGCACATTCAAGGTAGAAACATGTTAAGGCTTGCACACATGCTCATTACGTAGCAGCTGCAGCTTCACCAATATTTATATTCTTTAGTTAAGAGCATAAATGGGTATATCAATATCCATTTAGCCAACTGTTATTGTATATCAATGTCAGTTGGCTCTAATGTGTTGGCATGAAGCCAGTTTAAGTACATTTTCTCTTAAATGAATAAAGAATTGAGGTGCTGCCTTGACTTCATAGACACTGCATTATCCAACAACAGACATGTTAGGAGGGATGCTGGCCTATATTTGACACTTCTCCTTACTTCCAAGAAAAACTAATAAGGTGCAGGTGCCCACACTCCTCAACAATCTGCACTTCTGGCACTGACACACCTACTGCTAATTAATAGAGAGGACAGAAGTGCCATGGTCCTCTCCTGTTTTAATGTACTGTATGTCACGCTGTCACCAGAAATTTGTTTTGTAGCAGGGACTAGACTGTGACTGCAGGCTTCCTGACAAGGCTTCAGGTGCTTGGTTTCTAAATACCAGCTGGTCACTTATTAGCTCTGGCACGCATTGGAAGTGCTATTGATGTACAGCTAATGCAGAAAAACAGTCTCAACTCCTGAGCCTATTTTCTCAGTCTATAGCCAGAGCTGGCAGAGAGCTACAACTACAAGTCTCCCATCATACCTCAGCAGATTTGAGGGGTAAACACAGGCTGGAGGAGTGGATGTGGAGATGAAACAATAATATCCACGGAAAACTGAAACTTCACATTCAGAAAATAGACACTAAAGGTTCCAATTATACCCTTGTGAGTAAGACTGAATAAGCAGTATCTTATTCAGAGGTGACGACTAAAAAAATCATAACATTGAGATTTAAGCACATTTTGTCATCAGAAAGAGTGTCTAATCATGTGGTGGATAAATAAAATTTTGACAATTCAATAAGAAAGTATTCAAAATTTAATCATACATTGAATGAAATGAATATATATGAATGAATTTGTAATGATTCAACACAACATTGCACTATTTTTTAAAGAAAGAAAGTGCTTCAATACACAGTACACTCAGACATTAGCATGAAGAAGTGAAACAGCTGTAGGGATGGGTATCGTTAGGATTTTATCTTTCCAACATTTCCAACATTTTATCTATCCAACAACAGAAATGTGCTGGCCTATATTTGACACTTCTACTTCTCCATCTGTCACATCCCCATATTGCCCCTTCCGTTCATGTGCGTATTGCATCTTGTGGATGCGTAGCATTAATTTCTGAGGACGCGCACAACCAACGCTCCAAACAGACGCAGGATACGAAAGCCAGCCATCATGCGCAAGCGAACACGTAGTTAAAAGCAAGTATATCTCCGGCCTAAGTCTTACAATGCTAGGGAAAACCCTGAATTTTATAAACTGCATCCACATTTTGGCAAATTCCACAATATTCTGCATTGGTTGATTCCATCTTTATTATCAAATTCCAGGATGCCATTCGTGTTATTCGCAATGTGGAAATCATGGAGCCCTATGGCTGGTCTCACTTATTGTGATAGAGTGAGTGAGCTCAGTGATTTTGGAGGACCTTGATATCAAGTCACTGCTCATTCTATTGAAAGGGAGCCGGCTGGGTTCAGGTAAACATTAAGGATGCCCCCAGGCTGCCTCCCTCTGGAGGTGTTCCGGGGAAGACTGTTTGGGGGAGGACCAAAAGAAGATGCAACTCTCTGATGGAGTGGGAGTAAGTTTGGGGAATCTCTCATGAGGATTTGGAAGAAGTTGCAAAGAAAACCAAAAAATTGTCTGCTCTGCTCGTACTTTTGCCACTGCATCCATGTCCACAACAGGCAACTCAAAAATGGATGAATGGATAGACGGTATGGATAGACGGTTTCCCTTGTTAGCAGTGAGGACTAGAGATTTCAGTGTAAATACTGAATGCATTCAGTCATAGTTACACAAGCATAGAATCCAGATTTATCCCAATCCCATGTCAGGAATACACCAGCAGAACAATAATCAATAAATAACAAAATTCATTAATGAAAAAAGTGTTTCTCTTTTTTATTGTCTCTCACAGAAAAAAATAGGTTTTCCCTAACAGTGTCTACAACCAGTTATAACAACCACGGCTTGTTAGCAATAGTTGTTGCCATTGCATGCAAGCTGGTGTACTGTTTTTGATATTCTCCTCAGCTGTCCTTGTTTAATGCAGTGAGTAAACCAGCTGGGGTCCAACATCAAATCCTGTCTATTTGTAGGTAATATCTCAATAGTGACTTTCCAAATAGGACTTAAATAACTTGCCAGTAAGTGACCTCATCAGGCATATGAAAGCAAATTATGAATGTGATGTTAGGGCATGAGTTATCTCTGTAGCATAAATCAAGTAGCTTAGACAGTAGTTTAAAACTATAGCTAGATGTACTGATACATCAAGTCACTGATGTTAATTTTGCCTATAGTAAAATCAATAGTATAGTAGATCAGTTTTACACAGGGTATAACCCTCCACTGACTCAATTCACATTTAGATTTTGATAATTTAGCTTACACTATGATCTAGCGTGATTTTTAAATGAATGAGTTGTGGCTCAAGGGTTGTTAACAGATATTTTGGCTTTTGTTCAGATCAAACCAGTGACCTCTCTTTTCATTGGGCCAGCCTACAACCTCATATTCCAGGTGTGGTTAATGAGCTAGCCCCAAAGCACATCCCACTGAGATGAAGTACGAGCACAACAATAGAGCAGAGGTCTCAGGTGTGTCTTGTGCCCTGTTGTCTGTGAAAAATGTCACAGAGACGAATAGCAGGGAGGAAATGTGTGTGAGAGGGAATAAAGGAGCAAGAGTGAGTTTATGTTCGTAAAACAGAAGAGGTGACATAGAGAAAATCAAAAGACAGTCACATAAGAGTATGTGAACTGAGGTCTCAGCTGAGGACCACCTCCATGAAACCAAAGACATCTCTCAGTTATTCTCAATCAGTGTCTACCCACTTTCACTGTCTCTATGTCCACAGCAGTTGTTCTTTCTTTCCTGTTTTCATCCATTTGTCAAGTGAATTTTTACACAAATCTTTGTGGAAATTAGAAAAATCTGGCTTTTTTGTCAGAAGAAATCCAGCAACTCAGTTTTTTAAAGACCTTATTACCTATTATTTCTGTTATTTTTTGGGTTGTTATTCATTGAACAAATGCATTGGCAATGATCTTTTTTGTTTGTTTTTTGCAGAATTTCTTTCCATTTTCCACTATCCACATTTTCTTTTTCCTTCAGTACTTCACACCTCTGCTGTCTCTTTTCCCCTTCGATGTGCCACTCTCTTTACTGTTCTTTCAACGTCTCTCTTTGCTGTTTGTCTGCTGCCATACTTTTTTTGTTTTGTTTTGTTTTCACACAGCAAAACCTAAATAAACTTCAGCTGATTCAAAATGCTGCAGCCAGACTCATAACCAGGTCCAACAAGAGACAACACATCATACCGGTTTTAAAGTCACTTCACTGGCTCCCAGCCCGTTTTAGAGTTGATTTTAAAATTTTAAGGCTCATAGGGGGTTAGCTCCAGAATATATAGCTGACCTCCTACAAGCCTGAATGCAACCTGAGAACCTCTGGTAGGTCATTCCTGGCCATTCCTCGGTCAAACCTTAAAACTAAAGGTGACAGGACCTTTTCTGTCTGCTTATTGTCTTTTTTAAATTATATGTAAAGCACTTTGTAACTTGTTTTGAAAAGCGCTATATAAATAAAGCTATTATTATTATTATTATTATACTCACTTTGTGCCTCTCTATGCCTCTCTCCTTCTCTTCCATCTTGTCTCTTTTCATCCGCAAAAGTGGACCATTCACTGTATTTCTCATTCATTCTTAATGGCTTGCCACTCTGCTTTCCTGCTTCCCTCTCTTGTCTTCCTCTTTTCTTCTCTCCCACCCCTTCCTCTCACCTCTCCACCTGTGTGTGATAGCAGCAGTTTGCCAGTTGAATAGCTGTGCTCAGCTGCCAGGTCGAAAACAAAGTGACAGTTTTGGCACCATTGAGGTGCAGGAGAAGAAAAGGAGGACTCTCACACTCTCGTACAATCGTCAGTTTGGTTCTGTTCCCTTGTTAGATACATGTATGTGTATATAAAAATACATACGGTCTAGTTCATCTATCAGAATTCAATACTGCAACCACTACACCAAACACAAAGCTTGTTATTCTGTCATTTTACTCAGCTGAATCACATCTCTGTCACATGAGCCATTAACACACAGTAAGATAGCCAGCATAGCTCCATCTTGACCTTCTCTAGGATCTGACTGTTTAAAACTTCACAAAAACATAAAAATACAATCAAATGTCACTAAGCAACTTTTGTTTCATACTGATTTATAGCCAAAAAAGGTACTGCATGTACAAAAAGCCTATGTACAGAAAATAGAATCATCCTAGATAGCTTTTGGCTATAGCGATATATAAACAGAGTTAACCCATTTCCATGTTAGCTTGCTATAAAACACTAAAGTTACCATTCATCTATCTTTTCTGCATGAGTGGTTCGGAAATATGTTCAGTATGTCTTTTGTGCCACTTTTAGAATGGCAGGGGCCAACTTTCTACCTGATTGTCACAAAAACTTCCATTCATAGATTTTTGACTCAAGATGAAACAATCTTCCATCTGGGGTGAAGTGTTCCTTTAACAGGAATAGGAAAAAAAAAACTTTTTCCCCAACTGTTGCCAAAAAGTAATTTTCACAGCCCTGCTGTGAACTAGGTCTTTCTAGTTCAGCAGGGCCTCCCTCTGTCTCTGTCACACTGACTGCCGTTTGATCTGGGCCTGGCCCCCCTACTTTGGCAGTGACAGGCATATTTCAATAATGCAGGTGGTACACGGTGTGTAGGCATTGCAGGGGGTGGTGAACTGTGGGACTGCGGCGATGGTGCATGTGTGCGAGTGTGTTTTTGTGTCACAGCAGTTACAGCTTCAGTTTATTTGCTTGGGAAGGTTTCCACAGAAGGAAAGAGAGCCCTCTTTTGTTGACTTAAGGCAACTACCACCACTCAAGGGTTAATAGAACTGTAATTTCCATTCACCCACGATACTTTTAACCCCTCCTGATAGTCTTGACTTTTTACACCTCAACAGCTCCTCCTGCATTCTTCACCTCCTCCCTCAGTGGACCTTACCCTGCTTTCCATCCTATTTTTTCCTTCCCTTACACCTTCAATATCCTCTCACCCATTTCCTCCTAATTGGCAAAACAAAGGTGCTGCAGCCCCAAGCAGGGCACAAAATTAGCACCAGCCACCAGCCAAATGCTGGTAAAACATACAAGTGGCTGGTAGATTTGCTTCACTCACCAGCCAAAAAAACAACAGTAATCCATTGAGTGGCTGGTAAAATTTGAACATTCACTAGCCATTTGGCCAGTGGACAAAAAAGTTAATTTTGCACCCTGACCCCAAGCAGCACAGCCTGATCTGGCCACCTGTAAGCCACAAGACACACAAACCATGGAGTTAATCAAAGCAACAGTACAACTGACTGGCAGAAACCTCCAAGAAAATCTAATTTGTGAAGTAGATTGATATTTTTCTATAAAGGTTAAGGAGTATCACAGTGCAACATTTCTATCTCATCTTCTAGAGAAAGAAACAAACACACATTCTCACAAAGGACTTTCAAAGCGCATCTTCTCTCTACTGAGTCAGGATTACTGGCAGTCTCTTCTGTCTGGCACAACTCATAACCTGCCAGTTAAGATCTGATTAGGGAAATTCTGGGAAACCCTGCTGTGTGTTTTCTCTGTTCAAGGAAGTGCACTGGCAATCAAATTACGCCCGGAGATATTTATGAACTAGTTACACTGATATATCTAGAAAGAAATAATTCATTTGAATTATTCAAAGCATTTTGATTAACTTCCTCGTGATAATAAACATCAAGGAAAAACAGCTCCTGTGATCTGACACTGCCAAAACTATACTGCTAGCACAAGCCAAGTATGAGCTGAGGAGAGAGGAAGAGAGGTCTTTTTAAAAAAAAAAACAGAAAATAGAAGGTGAAAACTCAAAATCCTGAGGTTCCAATAATCTCTGTGTTAGTTGTCTAGGTAGCCTTGCCATCAACTGCTAGAATTGTCATCCAAAAACTTCAGCACATCTCTGCCCAAAGGCGTTATACCCATTCAACTTGATGCCCCCTCAAATTTTTCAGATTTGACGGCTTTAGAGCAGTGGTCCCCAAAGTGGGTGGCAAAATGTATTTTCTTTTTCTTATTGTACATTTTTAATATTGTTTCACCACTTTAAAAAACAAGGCGACATTTAGGTTTTTATATTATGTGTTCAAACATATCACAACGGTGAAAACAGGCAATAAATGTCAACATTAACATATTAAACCCCCCAATAAATATGCATTTATGCAGCAACTCACAGTTGTCATTTGTCATAGTCATACAACAAGCTTTCTAGCACACAAGTTTCCTAGATACAGACGCTCTGCCAGAGATTTGTGACAGTAAACAGAGTTGAAAGAAAAGCTGATACATTTCAGACAACTAAACCTGAGCTTTCCGAAAGAACTAAAATCAGACTGTAGTCACTTTGCTAACAACTTTTTGGGTAGGGAAAAGCTAGCTGTCCCACACCTCATCTGCAGGGAAAAACAGTCAAATGCAGCAATGGTGCCCAGTGACAAAACACAGACAAAACATGTCTCTTTAGCCTGCAAGGACACTGAATACATGAAGTAACAAAGAAAGGTAAATGAAATGAATGCATGATGCCATGTGCGCCTGCCTTGAAAACATAAAATGTGAGCTTATTTTACTTTTGAACAGATTGAAAGAAACACATTTAAGAATTAGCACACTCATTAGCACACTACTTTTTTTTAAATTTATTGTTTGGTTTAAGTTCAATATTGATCTGCAAATCTGCACAGCAACATAAACGTTTTTTTAATGAGAATAGGCCTATATTACACTTAATATTTGTGTTAGTTTATATTTGTCATATCTTTGACATAAAAAAATATTCATTTAGAGCTCCAGAAATAACATCCTTCCAGTGTTTCCCCTATATGCTTTCAACAGGGGCGCAGCACTGCTGCTAAATGATAAACATCACTGCTGAAATTTCACTTTGTACATAATCACAACAAACGCAAACCATGCGCACTTTCTACGCCTCCAGCAGCTGGTATCATGTATGGTTGCGCAGCAGCCTCTGCTCTCTGTCCTCCCATCTGCTCTCTGTGTCAGTGTTTGACTGAGGGCGGGGCTCAGGTCCTCCACACACACACACACACACACACACACACACACACACAGAGCAGACAGCAGCAGAGAGGTCGCGGTGGAGAGAGTGAACCAGGTGAAGTGAAATAAAGTTTTACTCGACTTGACAACAACTACACTCATTACTGTAAGTGCAATAAAACCATAGCAAGTAAAAAGCCAATAAGAGTAATTTATCAAACCACCTTTTCAACAAGCATAAAAAAAGCAGTATTTTTAACTGCTTTGTCTGCAGTGTCCCATCCACCAGTATGTTCAACCACAGCACACTCGTTAAGCTAATAGCAAAGTGTTATGAACAAGCTAAAACGAAAGCTGCCTGCATGTAGCTGCTGTAAATGTACAGCTTATTTTTGTCACGTATAGGCTATTAAAACCAGGAAAATTCCTCCTTAGCTACCTGCTGAGATGGCAGCCCCCCCTCCAAACCAGACCCCCCTCTCTCTACCAGCGGTACCTGCAGCAGTGAATCACATCATCAGCAGACTGATGAGGACAGAGAACAGGACGAATGACTGATACTGACTGATGTCTGTGTTCTTCATTTTTTCTAAACTTCACTCAGTATCTTGATGTCAGGAATATTATTTATTTTACTGACATTTTAGATTTGTTTCCAGTGAGATATGATTGAGTTTATATAGTAATTTTGCTGCTGTAAACTTTACTGTTGCTGCTCTCAAAACAATATTAAGTTATATTTAAAGTATAAATCTATTCTAACCCTGTTCTGAATTAGGATTACTTCATCACTTCATTAGTGAGCATATTTGTTTCACTTTTCATCTTGCAAATGTCTGAGTGTACTGTGAAAAACTACAACCTGTGTTGTTTTTTTAATAAATATTGTAATGATAACGGTCCAAGGCGATGTGAAAATGCATAGTTTTTAGTCAAATAACATCAAATTTTCTTTGGGGAGAACCAACCAGAAGGGACCTCCAGAGCCCTTCTGGAGTCAAATGCTCCTCTAAATTATCACACACACGACTCTGTGAACATGGATAATCCTATCTGGAACAATTCTAAGGTAGTATTAACTTATTCCACTGCCGGTGTGTGCAACTACAGATGGAGTCTGTGGGCTCTGTGCACACACAACAGCACCGCTGATGAAAAAAATCCTAGGGGAAACACTGCCTCCACAGTTGTGACAAGTGGCATTAACATCACTGTGAGTGACTTTAGCATCAGTGATTTTAGCTATTCACACCTCTAATGAGTAATTAGTTTAGTATTAACTAACTGTACAGCACTGAATGCCCTCTGGCATTTTGAGTTTTTTATTTTATTTTCTCTAGAGACATTTTTCTGGTCAGTTTTCTTTATTAAAAGATAGTTATGCTTTTTAAAACTGTCAGTGATATTAAAAACTATACATGAATTGTAGTTAATAGCCAACTGTTCAGCCTTTTTCTCACCACATTTTTACATTACAAAATGTAATAATCCCAGAATTTAGAGAGCTATCAAGTTGTCATGCCAATCTCAGCCTCTGTATTCCAAACTCAGTGTGGAGGAATCTTCAAATAGAATAATATTAAACCTAATAATTCAAAAATTAAAACATTTTCTATGAACCCATCTACATAAAAAGTGCTGTTTCATCTAAGAAGGGTCAGTCGTCCTATAAGCATAGTGTGGTTGAGACCAAAATGGGAATAAGACATGGCCACTACATCAAATCACACCCACTCTCACCTACCATTTCCCTCTAACATCCAATCTAGGTTTCTAATAAAGACCTCTCCCAATGTAAAACAAGGAGTGCTTATATCAGATCCTGTGTACTGGTAAATAACTCTGTGATTCATTTATAACAAGACTGTCAGGTCCCCGCGATACACCACAAGCCTGACAGTGCCTCAACCTTTCCTACTCAAGGTCATGGATTAATTTCCTTTTCCACGGCCCCATGAGCATTCTGGTATTTACTTCATAGCTCAATCTTAAAAGGCTGCAAAGATTTCTTGGAAGCGAGCAGAAACACATCTATACGTGATGTGTAATCAGCACGTGTCATCTAGAGATTTCTACAGTCTGGATCACTGGTTCAACCTTCTCTGGTACACTCTGGTCAAAACCATTAAATTTGCAGCCATATCAAATTATGAACTGCTTGCAAATGTCAGACACAAACAAAATATTGATTGCTTGAAAATGTCACATAAGACCTTGCATCAGTATACAAGAGAGCCAGTAGAGTGCAGAGAAGTTGTGGTCTTTGCCCAGCTTTCTTTAACTTGTGATGTCTTATGCATCACAAAACAGCACCGTATTTCCATATTTTGATAAAAACTTCAATAATCTTTCAATAAAAGCATTCAACCAAGGACTTTATGCTAGAGCTGGACCAATAACTTGGCAGAGCAGCTGAACACATAACCCTTTAGGATCTGCAGTTGTGGTTATTCATCTGATGTAAGTCACTGAAAGTAGGATAGGTCATTGTAGAATAGGTCATTGGAACTAAAGCGAAATCCATAAGCTGCTCAGCCTTAATACTCCTAGAGGGAAGGGTCACAGGGCTTTGCACAAAGATATGGAGTAGCCAGCCAGTAGAAAAAAGGCACCAGCTAGAGGGTCCGGAGTCAAGACATCAGTGTCTTGACATTCCGATAAAATCAAATATGATTAATATTATAGGAAGTTTCTGGCTCTCTCCAGCACCAAACAGGATGCAGCAAACCAGGCAGGTACAGTTTATCTTTATGGATTATACTGATGCTGAATTGACAAGAAGACTGTTAACATATGACGCATATATGTTTTTGCAGACACGTAAAGAATATGTCATATTTCTTAAAAACGAGTTTTCAGTTTAATCCAAACTGATAATATGTATATTTTTAATGTTTTGTCACCACTACAGAAACACTAACTGCTTAAGTATGATAAGGTTGCCTGACGTTGACTGCTGTTAGTTATTGGTTTCATTAATGGTTTAATAATGTGTGTTGTATTGATGACTGATGGTGGCTGATCAATTGAAAGCTTTTTTCAAGTCTCTTCACGGTTGCTGTTGTTCAGTTATAACTGAATTAATCAATTTACGTTTTCTTTTTGGCTGGTTTTTCAGAACAAACCACTACACACACAAGGGCAGCTTCTGTTTCTGATCCACTGTTCAACAGTTTTTCTTCTTGTAAATTTCCACCAGGAGCAGGATGGGAAATAATCTCAAAATGAATCTAGTAGTCTTGCAAATAGTGACCCTGCAAGATCCCCAGTCTTTGCAAAATCTTAGTCTGTGATTAAACTCAGTGACATTGTTTTTAGATGTGAGAGTGTCAGACTTTAGTCTTTTCAAAGTCTTTTTAAAGTCTTCTAGTGTATGAATCCAGTGCCTTGGTGACTGGGCTGGGAAGTAGATTAGATAAGTAGATTAGGGACATCTGACATTAGTTTGCATAATTCATCAAGGGCAAAAAATACAAAAGCATTCTAGGACATTTTAAACTGTAAAATTACATTGTGCTTTTTACATTGCACTGTAAAAAGCACAATGTAAATAAAGATAATTCATTCATTTGTTCATTCATTAAGCCCATAAATGTCTGCGTGCCAAAGTCTGCAATTCCTAATGTGTTTTGCCATCAATTATTTTGCTAATATTTGTCAAACACTGAAGACGGCTCTCTGCTCTCTACTTGGCAGCACACAACCTCTCAGCTGAGCGCGCGCACACACATTCATAGAGAGCATGCAGGGGCGGGACTAGATAGACAGACAGATAGGCTTGCATTGTTTTGATGCCGGGGCTCGTGGTCGTAAAGGTAAACACATAGCGAATTGCAACTTAATCAAAAATATTTTATTAGAATCAAAAATTAATGTAAAAAAGTAGCCAGCTGGACTTAAATGAGTAGTCGGCTGTTTGGCCGGCAGCCGGCACTTATTGGAAGCTCTGGGGTCAGTTCCTGTCTGGAAATTCAGACAATAGAAGAGTAGCAGAAGCCAGGTTTGATCCCACAGTTCACAAATGTTGATGGAAAAATATTACAATAACAAGAGCAAGTGAAGGAGGCCTGAACCAAACAAGGACTGAGGGTTAGAAAACAGACACAATCTTTGTAGGCTATACAGAAACTACTACTGAAGAATCCTTGAGAAAACTCATACTAACATATAGCTAGTTGTCTAGTTGTTCAGTGGTAGGATAATCCTTGTACTGGGTAGATCCAAGTAAAAAATCTAACATACATAAAATAAACAGATTAAAAATTGCTAGCAGATCAGTAACTGAACAGGCCAATTTGATTTCATTTCAAATACTAGATCACAAAAATATATAAAATTCTCATGGTAATTTGGAGTCAGAGTTGGACGCAGAGTTGAGTCCAGTCATCCAGTGTTGTGCAGCATTTCAGAGTCTACCACTGTGTTACTGTAGCAGCACAGACAGAGCAGGCCTCCCACAGGATCCTGGGTAATTTAGCAGGTAATGAGCACTCTGACTCTGTCGCACCGCTCATATCTGGCAGTGGAAGGAATACACACGCATGTGCACACACACACACACACATACATTACCATAATTCAAGTTTCCATAAACCTATAAACACACCTCTGCGGTATCTTACACCTGCTGCAATTTTTTCATGCCCCAACAAGCAGACAAAGATCCACATACCAAACTCCCACAGGATGATAAGTTAGAGTTACTGTAACTCTAAATCTAACTGAGGAAGTTTGCATTTTAATTAGCAAATCCTTCCTTTTAGACCGGAGCTTGTTTGCATGTTTTAGAATATTACCTACAAATTGTGCAATACATAAAAGTCAACAGAACCAAATGGGTCACAGCATGGATTGGGAAAGGGGTCAGCAGACCATTCACATCCAACACCTGACACCATCCTTGAACAGAGACAATCTTCAGGTACAATCTTCCCCCCAATTGACCACCAGTTATCATATGACCAAAATTCCATACTTAGGTTGCATGATAACAACTAAACATCCTCATGACACCCGAACAACTCCATCCACTGAGAAAGGACCATGAGATGGGGTTGAAAGCTTCGGAAACAAGAGGCTGGACCTCGTATTCAAGTTTTTTCCTCAGTGTGTAATGTGTGTGCGTAATGAGTGTGTGGTTGAGCGAGTGGCAAAAAAAAGTGACGGTGAATGCGAGCGGAGCAGAGGAAAAGGTTAGCAGTAAGCTGTCAGTCTGGCAGTAAATGTACAGTACAGGCTACAATGTGTCAGTTCATAAATGCTGCAGCTTCTCAAGACCAAGAAAAGACTCGTCTATTGAAGGGGTTAGACCCGAAGTTAGTGACAATGCGTTAGCCAAACCTGATCACTTAAGGTGGACTGACCTTTAAGGTGGACCAGCAATTCTCATTTTAGTGTCAATCTCAGCCGCTCCTAAACAGAGAACAGAGAAATGTCTGGCTGCCGAGTGTCTTCCAACTTTTACTTACTCTTAGTATCCTTTCCCACTTGTTCCACTACACCAAAGAGGTGCAAATGATATCATATCTGTTCCAAAAATATTTCCCCCAATCTGAAGAGAAAGTGTGATAAAAGGATAAAGAAAGTCATGCAGACCAGCAGAGGCAGAAGGATACTGAAAGAGTAGAAAAAGAGTAAGAGACATCTAGTGAAGAGAGTTTGATCACCAAGTCCATCAATCAGAAGTGGAGCATGAGAGACTTCAGTTTGCAGAAAATTGTACGTGCCCTTGGGCAGATCAACAGCCTTTGTCCCCCTGAAAGAAAATGACTGTTGCATTGAAATGGCTCCAAATGGCTGAATGCAATACACGGGTCATTGATGGGATAGGGGTGTGTGAGTCTGTGTGTGTGTGTGTGAGTGTGTGTGCGCTGGTAGAGAGAGCCGTCCTAGCCACAGGCATACGGTCTCCATCCGATTAAACAGAGCAGGACGAGGTGATCATTCACCTCCACTTGTCCTTCTAAGGTCTCACATACAAGCTCACAGACACACACACACACACACAAAATGGTGAAAGAAAAAACAGCCACCATGAGCTGATTAGACAGAGAAGAGGTGCACATGCCTGGTGCTTACTACAGTTTGGAAGAACATCAAGCCAACATATGACATATCACAGTTGCTGACAGTCACTATGGTGCTGGTAACCCTGTATGGGCTGTACGGAAATTAAACATATGAGGGTTGCATGATATGAAAGTAAATAATAGGACTTAAATGGCAGCTAAACGCAAAATATCTGGAATGCATCGTCCTATTTCATTTGCAGTGAGGAAACAAATCACAACCTTACTGACAATACATTTGAACGTGAACATTCTATATTCACATCAGCTTCAATTCAGAGTACAGGTAGAAGCAAATTTTACAAATATGGCAACTGCCAGTAACTGCAGTGCAGACGCAGAGAAGTACAATAGTACTTTTTCTAATGAAATCCAGACATCTACAGATCCCACACATCCGTACAGAGACTCAAATATAACCACAAGCAGTCTGCTCATATCCAAGCTGCAAGACAGCATCAACTTAAGTTTGACTTGCTTATATTGCTGTAAATCCACTATACAAGCCTCCATGCAATACTACATATTAGTTGATCAACATCACAGTGAGTGACAGTGGCCCTCACATGGATCAGAGGGTTAGTTATAATACTCTCAGAGACTGTTTCTGAGTCAGAAAAGGTGAGAAATCTCTCACGCCAACAAACTTAAATGTTCATGATGAGTCAGCCTATGATTAGTCATATGGTTGGTGATGATGGTGATGTTGTTTTAACCACTGATGATTGATGGATGTACACCAGGTTTTCTGTTATGCCATCATTTGATGTACATTGTTTTATGTGAGCTTGTGTGGTGGGCTTCAGCATTTGTTTTATACATTTTATATATGTGTTATTTATTTGTTTTCTTATGTTTTATGTATAAGTCTGTGTGTGTTCTAAGTTTTAATTGGCTGCAAGACAAATTTCCCCTTGGAAGGTCACCAAGGTCAGGTCGGTAGAGCATGTGTCCATTTTGCAGCTGGGTTTTGGAAACCTAGGATGCATGGCTGACCTTCTTTGGACAGAGAAACCTTACATTATCTCATGTCCAAAACCAGCATGTGCAACCAAACATGCTAACAAAGCCTCATATATCATATTCTGAAAAGACAACCACAAGGAGAGGGAGGTGAGGATGTTGATGAGAAAGAGGAGGAGAAAAGCAGATGAGGAGGAAATAGAATCAAGGAAATGGTCTATCCACATGCTACAGGAAGTGCATATGCAGATTCTCAAACAAATGCATATAGGCATAAATAAAAACATCCACTGTCGTGCACACACACACACACATACACACACACACACACACACACACACAGGTGGTTATGGTACACGCAGCACACTGAAGATGTCACAGTCTGCCTGCTAATGAGAGTCGACATGTTATTCCCTCCTCTCCAACACTAAAAGATGGCAGAGAGACACTGTGCATCTTAACAACACAGGCCTGGTTTGACTGAAAACATAATTCTTTCCCTGTGAGTGGAGTGTGTTTGAGTCAAATCAAGTTAGATATACACACACCCACACACACTTAAGATGTGCCACATACACATACCCATCCAAACAGTCACGGTGTATTTCTAGCAGGTCCAGTCAAAGCAGAGTGGTGGTGAAACTAATAATAAAAACCAACGTAGGAGTTTACCAACTACTTTGTGTGTGTGTGCATGTGTATACTACATGAGAGTGTGTTTATCTAAATGATATGAAAGCCGGTTTGAAAAACACAGACAGGCTTGTATGTTGAAATTGTCTGCCTCCGGGTACTGTAGTCATCCATCAATCCAAGATCAACACCCACATCATGACATTTATTCAGCTTTAAAAGGGAGAGAAAGGGGAAGAGCAGAAGCAGTTTAAAAGGATATCAAAATAACTGAATTTCAGAACTTTATGTTAGAAAAGTCTTTTTTGTCATTGCTAATACCAACAACTTCTGCAATGTCACTTTTCAATGTTATACAAAGGACTGAACGTTTGATTTTAAACTTAAATAAGTATGTGGTAAATCTTCTAATGTTGGTTCACTGCGAAAGAAATTGTACTCTGCTATTAAAGCTGGGGAGTTTTTGGGTGAAGCGTCACATCAGGCTTTACCTCAATGTATTATTACAGCAACTGTTACACTGGCCACATGCTATAATGAAAGAAAGGAGCAACATCTGAAAGGAATGCTGAAAGAGATAGAGAAACAGCTGGAGAGAAATAGACTGGCTTGCGCGTCCATAGAAGTGTTTTTGGTGAATCGTGATCGTGAGCTGAAATTTTAAAAAGTACATGAGAGCAAGCAAACACCAACCTCAACACAGTAGGGACTGGGGCATCACCTTAAAAGGGACCTATTATGCTCATTTCCAGCTCTATATTTTTATTCTGGGACTCCACTAAAGTAGTTTTGCATGATTCACAGTTCAAACTCCTTATTTATCTTATATGCAGCCCCTCCGGAAGCCTGAGGGGCAGCCATATCAGAGTTGTGTAAAGTTACTGCTGATGCAAACCCAAGATTTCCTGTTTTACCGCTTCATATTAAAAGCTTTTAAATGACTAAATAACAGGAGACTTTTATTGTGAAGAATTTACAGGAAATTAAACGTGTTCCTCACCGAATTAGTGGAGCTTCATTAGATAGCAAGCTGGACACCAGCTATTATGTGGAGTCTACTATATTTGGGGCAGTCAAACACCATCAGCCATGTGCCTTAACAAAGCACCTCCAAACATTGCAGGAAATCATATCATAATCGTAGTCACCAGCAAGTCAGCTATGCAGCAGATAATTATCAAAATATAAAAACAAACTTAGTAGTTTTAGATAGTTGGAGATCAACACTGCTGAGTGTAGCGCAGCACAGAGAAGAGAAGCAGTTTAAACATAATTTCATGAAGGATAGTAAAGCAAGCTGTCACATAAATCTTTGAGTCAAACAAATCTCTAATGCCAAGCTGGATGTATACAAAAAAATAATGCACAGTATACACAACTGTGAATGGGCTGTGTGAAAGACAAGAGTCAGGAATTTACATTCCCAATTAACCAAAAGGGGAAAACACACAACACACCTACTGTACAACAACAACAAAATATACCAAAATCAATTCAGCCCATAACAGTCATAATAACACTAAAACATTGCTAGTCATGCTTCACCACAATGTAAATAAACAGCATAAAACATCTTAATATATATGCCAAACAACAAAAATGAGTTCAGCCACTTCGAGAACAATTATAGCAATGCAAACACACACAGGGAAAACAACAGCCAGCCAGCAGATGACATGACATGACAAGACAAAACATTCAAAGGAGCCATAACTTCTTACTTAAGAAAAAAACTGAATAGAGCCAAGACATCAGCTCACAATAAGCATGTTAGCAAGAGCATGAAGTACTTACAGTAGCTCTGTGAAGCGAAGCAGTGATCCCTGACATCTCAGCTGAGAATAAATCCCTTAGAGGACTTCAAGCTGCCAACAGGACAGGAAACTCAGCTCCCGGCTTGAAGTGGCGACAGCTGGTAACCGGCAATGTTATTTCAAACAAAGTTGTCCTGAAGAAAACTGCTGGCATGCTAGCTTGTTTATGTTAATGCGCAGCTGACATTGAGCAGGAGCACCTGCAGTTGTAGTGGCGGTGACGAGAAAAAGCCCGCCGTTGTTGAATGTCCGCGGTTTGATTTTCGCTGCGTCCGTCCGCCATATATGGCTTTAGTTGGCCATCATCATAGCCTTAGCTAGTGAAGTAGTAGTAAGTCAGACTTATCTGCCCTTTCACTGTGGTTTCTCCGTGTTTTTCTCCTCTGTCTTTCCTTTTCTTCTTTCACAAGCAAAGACCAGGGGCAACGTAGTGAGAGAGTTTCCTAAAGAGCAACGGAGGTTGCCAGGCAACCAGCAAGGACTCTGGGAAGTTACCGGCTAGCTGTTCCACCCTATTTTGGGTCTTTGTGCTAAGCTAAGTTAAGCTAAGCTAACCAGCTGGTGACTGCAATGCCATTTGATCTTAGATGTTTTGAAGAAAAATATGTGTAATATCTGGAGTGTATATCAAAAATGCTTCCCAATAGGCCTAAACTAGCAAAAAGTCTTATGAAAAAGGTGTTGGTTCATAAGGCCAGAGAGAGGTCGAGTGGGTCAATTGACCACAAATAAAGCTCATTTTATTATGAACAAGAAAATGTTTTTTCAACATATCAAGCACACATGATTAGATTTTTTTTCACATACAGGAAAATAATATAGATGATTTAAATACATGAAAAATCAGAGGAGGTTATGTTGCTTATACCAGCAAAAACAATTAGGAGAATTTAAAAAGTAACATTGTTTGTGCACAGTGGTGGAAGAAGTATACAGATCCTTTACTTAAGTAAAAGGAGAAATACTCTCGTCTCAAAATACTCAAGTAAAAGTCCTGAATTCAAAATGTTACATAAAAATACAGAAGTATTATCACTCTAAAAGAAGCAGTCTGGCTCCTTTTAATTATTATAGTATATTGTTTATTTTTATCACTAACAAATACATGTAATAGCATTTTATGTTGCAGTTCATCAATGTGGAGCCAATTTTAGATACTTTGGGTAGGTTCATAGTAATACTGCTGCATCATATTATATAAGTGTATCATATGTTTTTATAGTAACAATAATACACTTTGCTTATACACACAAAGTGTATAACACATTTTAACACAATTTAAACAACAGAATGTTAAAATGTGATTTTATGTAAAATCTCAATCTGAAATGTGACTAGAAACTATAAGTGGCAAATAAATGTAGAGGAGTAAAAAGTACAATATTTCCCTCTGAAGTGTGGTGGAGTAAAAGTGCAAAGTATAAGCATAAAATGGAAATACTCAAGTTAAGTACCTTAAATTTGTACCTAAGTACAGTACTTGAGTACTCTTGTACTTTAGTTAATATCACTCTTTTATTAGTTTGTCAGAGTCTGTTATTCCAGGAGCATGAGCACTAGATGTATGAAAGTCTTGAATAATGGGACTTTGTTGCAGGTTTTTATGTTATTCCCACACTATGACTGAATTTTTTAACAGCACCAGACTAACCTGTCCTGTTATGTCAAATCTCTCAGTAACCAACCAGTCATGAAAACAGACTATTGAGGCTCCTTTCAGAGAGACACTGAATACAATATAACATGAATTTAGACATTCTTTCTTTCCTATTCTTGACTCAACATAACTAGTAAAGACAGAATTTTCAGTCATTGATGGAAACAGACAACAACACTGTGCACTTTGAGAAATCAAAAGAATTTCCCAGTGGCAGAGCCAATGGGCAGAAATAACTTAGATCTGTTGATATGTGCGCTCACCAAGGACCTCGGTGTCAAAATTAATCTTATAGAGGTGAATCTTTTGATGTCTGGTCACTTAACATCACTGTAACTCAAAGGAAAACAAAATCCCTCCTGTGTAAACAATCAGAATCTAATACTAATGGCATGCTGTGTGCTCAGTGAGTGCAAAGCCTTACAATGAGGAAGAGGCTATCAAATACAAGTGGGCCTTCAGAAAACATAGACAGAGCTACAGTGCTTGAATGCAGATCTCAATGTTTTATGTCACATCCTGCTCCAAAAAATGTGCGCATTCAAATTCAAATTTACATTGGTGTTATAGCATAAATCACATTTATGACTCAGATTAGGGAATTACACACATGTACAAGCTGAAACACAGTAGGGGAATACTGCAGAAGAGTTCAGAAGAACCACAAAGTTGAGGCGAATGAGAGCCAGAAAGACGAGATGTTTTTTTCAGTGAGACCACAGAGGATGAACCAATTTAGGAGAGTTAAAGTTAAAGTTGAGGTATGTTTTGACATTCCTGATGTTTTTTGTTGTTGTTGTTTTGTTTTTTTTTGCTGGCCAGTTCAAGAATCGATTTGCTGACTTCAAAGAAAAGTGCTGGATCTTGCATGTTTCTCAAGGTGTTTCTGAGCCAATGAGGCTGAAAAGAAGTTGCCAGATGATGTTTGAATTGTCTGACAGTGTCTGACTCAGTTTGAATATCAGTATTATGTAGCTATGATAGTTATGCCGATATCTAAATCCAAAGTTCTTGTGTAATATTAATCCTGACGTGAACGTGTAAGCTGTTTTGTGTCCCTATCTGGCTGATCCAGAACCATTTCATGTAATTTCCACTTTCACATCAAAGAAAACTGAATTGAGAATAACACAAACTTATTTTTTCTTTTTTCACTGCTCACCCATCCGCTGGCTGAACCCTCTCACCAGACAAGGACGTCGATATTTGACAATTCTGCAAAACTCTGGAATACATGCTTGCTTTCTACAATACCTGCGCATCACAACAGTATGGCTAAGGTTAGGGAAACATCATGGGTTCTGCGAATTAACTATTGTTTGTGTATGGTGAAGGTTAGACAACTTAAACACTTAGGATAGGGAAAGATCATGTTTATGGTAAACGTTAATTGCAGGTCTGTGATATGATGCAAACATTAAAGTGGTACGTCCATCCACCACCCTGATCTCCAAGCCACTTACTTTTCAGTTTGCTACATAAAGGGCATACTACTGCTCAGGGGTGGAAGAAGTATTCAGATCCTTTACTTAAGTAAAAGTACCAATAGAGCAATGTAAAAATACTCCATTACAAGTAGAAGTCCTACATGAAAATCCTACTTAAGTAAAAGTATATAAGTATTAGCAGTAAAATGTACTAAAAGTATTAAAGTAAAAGTAGTGGTTTGGTCCCTCTGACTGATATATTATTATATATGACATCATTAGATTATTAATACAGTTAGCTAGTTTAGTCCAGTGGTTCCCAACCTAGGGGTCGGGCCCCTCCAAAGGGTCACCAGGTAAATCTGAGGGGTCATGAGATGATTAATAGGAGAAAAAACAAAGTTCTGAGACACAAATCTGTTTTCTCTAATCTTTGATTTTTGGTGAAATATTGGATCATTTGAACATTTATTGAAATTAAACCATGTGAGAAGTTTAGAGGGAAAAATCACTATTTGGTGGAGCTGTTAACTCATAGACATCTGAAATGTGACCCCGACTACACACCCAGATAGCAAAATTGCTGTGGCCCAGATCCGGCCCACACCGATATTTTCGGCACTTTCATCCAGCCCACACATGGAATGATGGCACTTGGGCGGTCCGCTCCTGTTTCCACAAGCAAGCTGTATGTCAACCAAGAACAAACCAGATAAACCAGAACTGACCCACATCCAGAATAGTCATACCTGAAAGCACCGCATCTTTACCAAAAAAGGCCCACATGTGATTTGGGATATTTGGGCCATATTTGCTATTTTACATGTGGGCCATTTCAGGCTCACATCCATTTTGTCTGGGCCAGAAGAAGGCCAGCAGTACTGCATCATTACCTGAAGTGGCCCACTTCCATATACTATCTGGGCACTGCTTTTTGTAAGATGTCAAAAGCCAAAAAGGCTTTTGGCATCTCACCACTGCTTTCATCTTTAACAATGTGTTGTATTTTAAAAGTTTGTTATATTATCCATTGTGTCAAATTTTCATCTGTAAAGTATCTAAAGCTGTCAAATAAATGTAGTTAGTCAACCCACAGCTAAGATTTATGGCTTTCAAAACTCGCTCTTAAGCCTTTCTGAACGACTCCTGAGGACTACCAGCTGCCATAAGATGATTTGTAAACATTTGTTCTCTATACCAAACTTACAGTTTTCTCCTAGCTCTCCATAATAATTATGCAGCTCTCTTGTTGTGTTTTGATGGTAGTATAGATAATGACTCACATTAGAGTGAAGAGATAATGAAAGGAATTTCAATCTTGAGCTAAAGCAAAGGTGTGATTTCAATTCGTTCTAAATCTTTTAATGACATTTTCGATGTACGACAGCTGCGAGTGAGAAGCAGCAGGAAACATAGTAAGGGACAGAAAATGAGAGAGAGGAATGACTTGCAGCAACAGCAGTCCTGACCTTGAATTACAGATATCACATGGTCCGCCCCATAGACTGCTTAGCATGTCCTGCTGTATTCTGAATTAATATGCCACAAGTGAAGTTGTTAAATGCAATACAGGTCAATTCCAACCCAAACTCCTCAAGAATCTGTGTGAATAATATTTTATATGTCAAATAAACTCTGGAATGGGCCTTTAATCCTGTGCATCAAACTGGGAGGGTCTCCTACAGTGGAGTTAAATGAAGTGCATGATCAAAGACCTGGCTTCAGCTCAGAGGCACCGGAGGAGGTTAGACCTTCAGCCTCCTCTCCTCTCCTCTCCTCTCCTCTCCTCTCCTCTCCTCTCCTCTCCTCTCCTCTCCTCTCCTCTCCTCTCCTCTCCTCCTTTTGCTGGAGTTGCAGAAGTGTGCTCTTTTTTTTTGTCTCCATCAGTCTCTACTTTTTGTGTGTCTTTAATCTGCTCTGCTACATACTGATCTGTTCTGAGATGCGTCCCTCTCTCTCTCTCTATCCTTCTCTCTCTCTTTCTCTCTCCTTACATCTAGTTCAAAGGGGGGGGCCTCCCACTAAGTACCCCCCATCACCCTTTTCATCCATTTCTCTGCAGTTCTTCCCCAGTTTCCACAGTGGGGGGTATTTAGGTTTTCCCTCTGACACTCTCTTTTTTTCTCTCCTCATCTCTCACTCCCTTCCTCATCTCACTCTCATTTTCTCTCTTTCTGCTGCTGCTGCTGCTTCTTCCATCTCTCTCTCTCTCTTCTTCTCCCCTTCCTTCTCAGACTGAAACTATGCCTCACTGAAGATACATGTAAAAGTCTTTGCTGGCCTTGGCGGAGAAGGGGTAAGGGGTTGCAGAGGCACCTCCCAAATCTCCACTGACATGTAATGGGGACCTATGCATCAAGCAGGCTGGTTAGTTGATGCAACTCCCATCACGAGGTGTATTTAAAACAGAAAACATGTACATTTTATGTGCAGCCTGGAGAAGCATGTTCCAGCCTTTTAGGTTACATGTACACTCAGATGGCTGAATCTAAAAATGACATGTGTAACCACTGTGCGTCCACACTAGCGTCATTTTCTGTTATTGGCAGTGAAAATTATTTATTGAGATCACTCATTTTAAATGTCAGCTTGGCCGATCACAGCCTTCAGATTTAGTCACTCTGGAGGCCATTTTTGAAAAGCTCAGTTTTTGGCTGCATTCAGACTGAAAACAACCCTTTTCTAATTTAGCCGCCCTAGCGTGGATGTAGTCTTAAGCTGCCAGTATGCTTCATCAGAACTGCTTGTCAGATGGTTGAACACCTTTGGAAACATCCTCCCCTCACAACTTTCCGACGTCGGAATTGAGGAGGCTGCATCCGACAATTCTTCTAACTTTCCGAAACCGACAATCCAACATTCACACCCGCTTCAAGCGGTGATTGTCCAGCTGCTTGGAGGTGAGAAAGAAAGCGGAAATTTCACACAACTACAAACGAGTACAATACTATGAATCTCGCCCCTCTCCATGACTGCAGGCTTTTCACTGCGCCTTATTCCTCCTTGTTCTCTCCACCTCTACGCCCTTCTCTTCTGTCTTCTTCTGGGTCTGCTCCAGGCAAAGGCGACATCCTGCTGAGATCATTCTGTTCTGCTTTCATCTCACCCCATCTCCTACACACACACACACACACACACACACATCAACTCCTATCTCCTCCCTCTTTCTTCAACATTTCCCCTAAAGCCTTCCCCTATTTCCCTTCACCCTCCGTCCCTCTCCACTTGCTTCATCTAAAAGGGCAAAAAAGTCAAGTGTGTCCATCCACATGTGTGTGTGTGTGTGTGTGTTTGTGTGTGCGTGTGTGTGTGTGTGTAGATCTGGTCGATCATGCTATTCAAACTCTTGACCTTCTCCTCCTCCTCTGAACCATTTGACCCAGACTCATTATTGGAAATTGGTGTCGGGCTACTTTAGTCTGTCAACCATAGCTGCTCCCCATGCAAGAGTTACTCACACATCCACACACACACACACACACACACACACACACAAATTCTGTACTTCCCATATCTGCTCGCGTACTCGCACAGAAACCCCAAGTACAGACACATAAAGTCAATCTTAGTGTTAGTGAGGATATACTGTACACACTCTTACTTACTCTTGTGAATCTCAGAAACACACACAAACACAGGGTTGCACACACAACTACACACACACATTTTTGGATTGATCTTTGCCGACGTTCCTTAAGAAGGATGGATGAGAGAAAGAGAGGATGTGAACTGCAGCTAACCTCTTGGTTTGTTCTGCAGTAATGATGTTTGTGTACGTGTGTGTGTGAAGGCTGGTGTGAGGTGTGTGTACGTGAGGTTTGTGTGTGCGCAGGAATGGACAAAATTTTAAATGTGACCTTGTGTATTTTTGTGTATAAATACAATACAAGAAGTGAAAGTAAAGTTTATTTGTACTTGCGCGTGCCAGATATAGATTTGTTGTGTTACTCTGAATATTATTTACTCAGACAGAGGGTCTACTTCCTCCCAGAAGGCATCTCACTGGGCTGGTTAAGGTAATGATATACTGATGATGATGATGATGATATTTGATGATGATGATGAGGCCCTTATGTCCTCCCGCAACTGCTTTTTCTGCAGTTAGGGAGGACATATTACGCTCCCAAATGACTCTCTCTGTCTGTCTCTTTCTCGCACACACACACACACACACACACACACACACATATAACACAAAACAAAATCCTACTTAAAGCCAAGACATTCACTTGGAGTACTGCTAGTTTTATGCACACACAAAAACACACACCAAGTGAAGTTAACCACACACCCTGCACACCCGCTGAGTCAATTAAATCACACAGCTCTTCACACACACAATCATCCATTAAAAACAACAATTAAATCTCAGTGTGGAGGAGTTGCAGCCATTCCCCCCTTTAGGAGTCAACATTTACTAGTCCAGTGATGAGAGGAGACTTTTGCACAAAGGGCAAAGACAATTGAGACAGACACAATCATTACTTCCACAAAGCCAGGATTGCATTGTTCCAAAGCGAACACTGTGTTGGTACTTTGCACCTTAATAGGATGGACAATCTCTGGAGGGAAATGTGCTCCCCAAATAGTCATCTTTCACAAATCTTTCCTCATGACCGCCTGCGTAGAGACACAGAGGCAGAGCTTTTCTACAGGCAGTATTTCCCAAAATGCAGCACTGCCCCCTCATGGCCGTCAGTGGAGTCAACTCTGTTGTTAAATGAGTTTTTTAATACACAGCCCATGACTTTTATATTTTTTCACAATTAGCATTTTATCTTGAGAAACATAAAATATGGGGGAACACATGCAAATGGATGTTTGAACTAGAGAAATTGTTTGTAGTACTTGAACAAGAAAGGGACATAAAGGGTCTAATTTTTTTTTTTAAATCCACAGCATGATTCTCCTGATAGCAGTTTAGATATTAAAGAAAAATGGTTAGAAAATAGATATTATGATTTCTAAGGAAACATTCAAATCAGGACATAGACTCACTTACATCCCAACATGGAGGGAATTTGAAAGGAGGGTCAAAATACACTGATTCAAAACAAAATGTCCAAGGGGAGACTAAGTTGATTCTGGATATCAATCTACTGAATCCATCCTGACCATAAATTAGACAATAAATTGAGTTATTAATCAGATTCATAAGATTTTGCTGGTTAAAACCGACCTTTAACTACAGTTCACAACAGAAATATGGTCACTACTCACACATTTAACTATGTATCTTCTAAATTATATCTGTTCTCCATCAAGATCATCTCCACCATGTTTGTTAATTGTTCTGTTATGTTTTGAGTTGATGCAATTTTTAAAACTTAAAACAAAGGGGGCAGAATGGAGCTAAGTCAAACACATATGTAGTTAAAATATGTGAACAGACCACAGTGTGAACAGTGTTATATTAATTAACAGATACCCCTGACACTGTGAATCCTGCTGCAGGCATCAAAGGCAAACACATTTAAAATGCTTCACACATGAATCTAAATGCGTACTGAAACCTAAAAAAAAGGGGGAAAATGAATGAAAATATGAGCTTGAAAGATTACTTGTGGGCTTTGGGTTACATCCTGTGGGCTTGTCAGGTCATTTATCTGCGCTGCACTGCTGACATTGTTGAGGACAAGGGACAGTGTGATGCAAGGACGCCGACCTCAACCCCTTTACAAGCTTGCAGGAAGCCTTGAGGATGTGGTGAAAAATGGCCAGAGCAACCCTGGATGGTGTCATCTCAACATGTGGCTCTGTGCCACGTACACGTCTGCGAGGCAGACTTGGGAATCTAAGACATTTGATAAGAAGAAAGGAAAATCTGCCTTTCTTTATTTATATGCAGTACAACAAAAATGTCACTTGCTCAATAACATCTTTGCCTTTGATTTTCTGTTGAGTTCAGGCTACTCCCTCGCTGCTGTCACTCCCACATGCTAAAATAACACAAACCTTTAAGTGACACTACCCAGTAATGAATACTGGGTAAATAATATGAGTTGTGACAAATGGTTGGGGATGAAAAACACAATTATACACCAGTACAGAGAGTTTCATCCCAAATTAACATATTAACATCGACATTTTGCTTCCATTTTTCTATTTCTTAAACCTTCATGTTATCAAACCTGTATGAAACATCCTGAACACAGTACTGCTGTAACACAGCTGTAACTGTTAACTAATGTAATGGTTTAAAAATACTTGATATTTTTGAGACTTTCACACCAGGCTGGGTTCAACTAACAAGCTAATCTAGGAAGCGACAATTTCTCGAAAACAAACAACACTTCTGATGTGAAACCTTGTTGACATTTTCAGAAAGACATCTGAAAGGTGATAAACAGGAGAAGCTGCTAATTAACCAGAATCTTGCTTTTTTAAAAGTGAAATCAGAGGGAAATGTCTGTGGAGGTACACTTTATTAGTCAATCTTTCTGCTCATTTCGACCCTTTAAGATTTAAGAATACAAATATCTAAACATACTTACTGTGATTCTGGTTGAAGTATCACAGGTTTTAACAGAAAACAACTGATGTGACCTTAAGTGACACACAGCAGAAGAAGTGAAGAACAAGAAGATGAACTGTAGTGATGACTTTGCTGGACATCACCTCTCCTCGGACAGTGTCGTTGATCACTGACTGGCCTTTGGCTTGGATGGAAAGAGTGGTTGAAGTCACCTTGTCCCCCAAAACATTACTGCATTCAAACATTCAATTGCAACATATGGTTGCAACACACACTGAATCAGACATAAAATATATAAGATGTGTGGGAAAATATTGGCTTGTGCATATATGCTTTCATGTATAGTCAAACATGGTAGGTTAAAGGGAAGGTTGTGTGATGTCTGCTGTGGCTCTGGAGTATAAATACGCCTCGCAACACCTCCAAAGTTCCCCAATTAACATGTTTTATCTCATTTGTTTAATCTGTAGACTAACAGAAATGTTTCTGGCTTCTTGTCGTCACCATGAGTTGACAGTCAGGAAATCACTGCGCCCAGCTGCTGTTCGCCAAGAAATAGTTCCAACATGTAACTCTCTGCAAAACCACAGATTATTGTTTTTACATTTCAGTTAGTGTGCAGATGAAACAAATGCAATAAAACATTTTAATTGGTCAGCTTTAGAGGTGCTGGTAGGTGTAGCTTTGGAGAGAGCCAGGCTAGCTATTTCCCCACTTTCCAGTATTTATGCTAAGCTAGGCTAATCACCTCCTGGCTCTATGTTCCTTCAATAGTCTACATAACAAACTGGGGGTGTGGAGTTTGAAAGACGTGTTCATTGACACCAGGCAGGGAGGGTTATTCAGTTGCATTATGGGAAGTGTAGGATCAAATGTTTTTGGAGCTTGACCCAATAGTATTTTGGGGGGGGGGGGGGGTCCCATTATTGGACAGATGTCAGTACAGAAGTGACAGGAAATGACAGGAGAGAGATTGTCAGCATCTTAAACTCTTAGACCAACAGCTGCTGTGATTTTGACCGTTCATTTTTTAAACATGTCTCTTGCAAGTCCACCAACTCAAGCAGTGCAGGACTAAAACACTAAAGTACCCCTTTAAGGTGACTCCAACATGATAAACTTCTCATTCATGCAGTACAATAAGAAGACATAAAGACATCAGGGAAACAAAAAGTTTGGAACCAACTCATTTACAGTACGTGATCATGCAGGAGACATGAAAGGTTAACGTCACCCGAGGAAAAACGACTTATTTTCAGTTATGCATCCGCTCAAGGACAGCGCTGAGACTGTACAGGGGACGGAATATTTTTTCAAACTGTTTTGCTTCACAAATTTTCATTTAGACAGGAATATGCTAAAAGCCAAACCCCTGTGTGTGCACACAACCCTCAGGTGGTAAAGTTTCCGTTTTCCCACCTCCTGCTCTCGGCTTCTGCTCCTGACAAAGTCACAACTTCAAAGTCAAAACAGAGGAGAGGTGTCTCACACACACACACACACACACACACACACACGTAGGCCGCACATATTACGAAACTCGAACGTTCCCGTTTTTCCACATTTCCTCCCCTGCTATCCAGTGGGGCTCTTTCGCCCTTTGTGATGTATAATTGAAGCTGTGTGTAATTTCACTGAGTCGTTTCCAGTCGAATCCCACTCGGAGCTGAACTTTCACTTCTCTCATCGCTCTGGAATATTCTCTCTGAAGTGGAGAGACCAGCTCTTTGAACATGCTGGTTAACATGCCTCTCCTCTCACAACGCACCAACCTCACTCAAACTTGCACACCACCCTGACCTGTCTCCATTACAGTTCATTTGAACTTTATCGCAGATACAGAACAGAGTCTTTAAGGAGCAGTTCAGGTAGTGTCAAAGCCAGTTGGAGCATAAGTTTACTGTATTCGTGTGGTATTCTGATTTGTTTGTCGACGTGGGTCGTAGCAGCAGTCACATTGTGAGAATTTGGTCTTAAATTTCTGACACTGACAGTTTGTCTTTGGTTGCCAATGCTGCACATCGGTCGTGGGTGCAAGTGTCTCACAGACCACTGTTTTGGATTGATGACCAAGTTTCTTTCATGATTGTCAACTCTTTACTTGGATAAGGTTACGGAAAGATTTCAGTTACATATTAAAAAAGTCAACTTGTCCCGTCTCGTGCTGTAAGTCAGAGTCGATTATGACTGTGGGTGACAATGGACAATGTTGGTTGGGCAGTCCACCACTTTGGTCCAAACTGAAACATCTCAACAAGTATTGGATGAATTGCCATGAAATTTGGTACAGATATTTAAGATCCCTCGAAGATAAATTATAATGACTTTGGTGATCTCTAGTGATATCATCAGGTCACAATCTGAATTTATCCAATACTTCAGTTTATAATCAAATACCTGCAAAGCTAATGACAATCCTATCAGCCTAAGCTGTGCTTTGTATTTAGTGCTAATTAGCAAAGGCTAGAATGCTAACACACAACACTAAGATTGTTAACCTGGTAAATATTGGCTGCTAATCAACTGACAAATGATTTCCTAATAACAGCCATTACTGTTACAGGTATTTAAGTGTCACAGTTGGCTGTTTTTTAACAGTTGGCTCTTTCTGCCGTCTAGGCTCAGCAAGACTGTCTGGTGCAGCTTTGCATGTTATAAATTCAGTTAGTCTTGTTGTTTATAGTTTGCTGGCGATGACAATTAGGTCCAAACACTAACATGACATCTCAAGCCATCCAGAAGGTAAATTCTGTCCTCTGACATCTTTAGCCTTGTCTATCATTGTCCTCTGTGAATCCTTTGTAAAACATATGTACATGTTACATTTTTATATACTAAAAAAATTTAGTAATATACATACAAACCTTTTAATCTCAAATTAACAAAGTTTCACATGTGGTTCACAGACAGACACATTTTTGGGCTCAGTTCTGCCTGCACACCTGCATCTGCAGTAGAAAAACATCCTCATACATACAGTACTTTACAGCCAGTGATGCACACAGGCTGGTGTACTCTCACACAAAGACAGAGAAACCAGCACGACTTCCTGCCCCTCTGTGTGACAGTAAACCTTTAATGAGTAATAAAAGGAACCTGACCTTGAGCACAGCGTGATGTTCTCCGGCTCTGATCAGATCTGATAGTAAGCTGAACGCAGCAGAAGGTGGAGAGACGGCAAGGACGAAAGTGAGGACATCTGAACAACACGGGGAAGAGATTAGGTTCCTTCTCTTTTCTGTGAAGATTTACTGGTCAAAAGTATCAGAAAATGGAAACTACAACAAAAAACTAGTTGAGTTTGTCTTGATAAAAGGGTACAAGCATGACTTTGGTTTCCAAGTAAAAAGAGAAAGAGACATCAAAGTTAAAAATTTACGTGGACATCTAGGTTACATATCGACAGCATTTCAGTGACTATATTTTAAAAGTTAAAACTTTGTATATGCTGTTGAAACAACTGTTATACTGTATGTAACATCTAAAAACAATCTTTTCAGATTCAGTTTCTTGAGTTCTTGATGTTTTATGACATGCAAATTCCCAAATCCTTACTGGGAGGATTCAATCCTTTTCTGTGCCATACATTTATATTTTCACTGCATTAATGCTCCATCTCTGAAAAAGAGTTCATGAAATTTCAAACTTTAGTCCTGTTTCTAAATCTATATGGATATTTTCATCCTGTTCTGAAACATTTAAGTACAAAAACAAAAAGCTGAGGCTGTTGCAGCACCGGTGAAGGTTTTTGGCAGCGATCAGTGTATCAGCCTTTACTCAGAGGACTTGAGCAGTTTAGAGCCGTAGCTCTAAACTCGATCTTTTTGACTTGTAACCTTTCAAAATGAGGCAACGTCTACACACTATTTACTCCTTCCTTTACCAAGGTTATGGAAAAATTTCAATAAAATATTTAAAAAGTCAACATGTTCCATCTCGTGCTTTAAGTTTACCTTTTCAATATTTAATCAAGACCACAATCTTTCCCCAACCTTAACCAAGTGCTTTGACTCGCTTCATTAAAAACTAATGCCATAAAACCATTTTATCATTCATTCTCTGGGGACCATGAATGTTAATCCATCCAATATTCGTTGAGATATTTCAGTCTGGACCAAAGTGGTCGACCAACTGACCAAATGATGATTCTATCCCTAGAGCCACGCTACTAACATGGTGAATAAAAACATACTCGGAGATGCCGGATGTTTGCTACAAAACATGTTTGCTACTTTAAAGTACTTGTATATGGATGGAATATGTGCAGGAGAAGGAGCAGGAGAATTGTTTTACAGGCCTGAAGAGGTAAAAGCCAGAAATGCACCCACGTTGGGTTTAGAGAACCACTGGCAACCAAACATCACACATGAGAAAAGACGCTAAGTCGCTTCAGTTTAATATTTTATTCATTGTCCAAATTCATATCAGTAGACTTGAAGAAATAAAAGGTACTTTTTCCTTTTAAACATTCTCTTAAACAAAAATATAACAACTATTTACAATCACTCGTAAAAAATACATAAAAAGCGTACGAGCAAAATCATGTTGTCTTTCTAAAAGACATAAGTTACAACAGCTATGAGAAGTGTGAGACGAAAGCAAACTTTAAGCCACAGACCGAGTTAATACCTCTTTGTACAGATTGTGCAGCACACTCACCACATTTAAGCTTATTGTTGTGCATTTCTGCTGTAATGCCAAAAGATGTCTACATCAAACACATTCACATCTCTCTTATTGCATTCCAGGTAACACGGCAGGACACGGGCTAAATTACAATCAGACATTTTTTATCAAACTGTGAGTTGGGTGAAGTTTATCTCCAGTTTTATGTTGTGCTGACATGTTGTATAATGATGCTAACTGTCAGGTCCTCCATTAAAACATAGCAACTGTGTGCGGAGGGGGAGAAGGGGGTTTAGTACTGAATGGAATTTAGCCCTGAAAGAAACAAAACAAAACAAACAAAATGAATATGTAGCATATTATTTTGAGTAAAACAAACTCCTTTCTAGGAAACAGCACTGATGTAAAGATCAACAAGTGCTGAACGAGTTTCATTCCAAACTTTGGTACAACAACAACAACAACAACAAAAAAAAAAAAAAAAAAAAAAAAACACCCTCAAAAAACAAAACTTTTGCCAGAAGTTTTGCTCTCAATCCAACACAAAAGATGAAGATCCTTGCCTTTCTTAACATCTGGGACAACTCTCGGAAGACGCATATGCTGCTATTTTTCTTTTTTTAGTTAATACTGATTTGTGGTTTAGAATCTGAGGAATACAGTTGTGCAAAACAAAAAAAAACGAGGAATTGTCAGTTTCGGACCCTCAGTCTGTTTCAAAGTTTCTACTTTGAGGAGAAAGGTTAAATTTCAAATCTGCTGAGTTGACAGGTTTTTTTAAAAAGAGGCAGGGAGAGATACAGACGTCATGGCAGCGCTTGTTCTGTTCAACTTAAACAGACGAGGATATAATAGCATCAAAAACCTTTCAATCATTGAGTCTGAATTTGAATTAACTGGCTCGGTGCCATGAAACTGATGGCAAGAGACCCACAGGGGGCCCAACTTTCTGCAGGCAGGAGCAATCAAAGCTGCGAACTAAGACGAGCTTTAATCGGAAACGACTTCCGAGCCTTTCCATATGTGCTGTACGCACAGACTGAATCAAAATGGGTTTCCTCGCAAATAAAATTCCACAACAAACACACACACACACACACACACACACGCACTCATATCCCAAAACACAGCAGCAATTACACTTCTAGACAGAGCAGAAATGGCACCAACAACAGAGTGTGACAGGAGAGAAAAACAAGACATGAACAATGAGAAGAACTTAAAGAAATTGTTTTAAACACTCCTGCCCGAAGACAGAAACACGGCAATCACAACCTCGGATTATTTCGTATAACAAAATATTCAAAAATAGCCTTTATAGAGGACTCTCTTCTCTCATCTATACATGATCAGTTAACATTAATTTATGGCAAAGGAACAACAAAAAAATATATGTATAAATTCATATATATGCCATGTATATATTAGCATTAATCATTTCAAGTCTTTGTGTGGCAAAACAATACAAAAGAAGCGTCACAGAGCGCGAGACAGACAGCAGAAGGAGAAGAGAAGAACGTCTAATTCCAGTTACACCCCTGCTGCACTGCAGATAAACACAAATAGAGACTATATTACTGTTTCCAAAACATTACTCAGAATGTACAAATCTGCTTCCGTTTTCAATACAAATAAAACAATCTCAAGCAAATCCTTTAAATATTCTACAAAATATACTATAAACATGGAATGGAGATGCGAGCCAGGCGGTAAAATACATTATCTGTTGACTTGTTTTGTTGCTTGTTCTTTTAAATAAGAAGCACAAACCGAGATGAACGAGGTACACTGTGAGCACATAGTCAAAGTTTATGTTGCATCTGCATATTCCTGCTGCGCTATAAACAAATTTACAAGGTCAAATGAACCTGGAGCATTTATACTTTAACATTTCAGCTTGTAATTCCATAGACAACTAGTCTAATAAACACTGTAAACAAAATAAGTAAGCGTTGGTGTAAACACTGTTCATCTTTATGCACACCGACTAAGATTTTGGTGTGTATGTGTGTGTGTAAATGCGCGTGCATGCACGTTGTGTGACCACACACGCACACACACACACACACGGTGCTAATTTAACGTTTTATTATAGCTGCTGCAATAAAATAACGACACGCGTTGGACTCTACAGGAAGCAGCGAGGCATTTGTTCTTCAGCTCATTAAAAACGAGTTATAATACAGTTTTTATAGAACATCCAGGAGGCAGCATGCCGCTAAAGTACCTCGCGTCAGACCGAACGAGCAATAAGAGAGGCGGCAGGGTGGCGGAGATCGCGACACAAAGACTCAGAACTGCCTGAGATGCTGTTTGTCTTTTTTTTTTTTTTTCCTTTAAAAGCTCAACTAAGTACAATAAGTGCTAAACACAAACAGACTGTTACTTCAGGAGTTTTATTTTTATTTTTTCACCTCCCGGAGAGGAAGTGAAAAATATCTCAAGGGATTCTTTTTGTCTCCTGAAGGCGTTTCGGACTTCAAATACAGTTGAAAGTGTGAGTATTTGGATACTCAAGTTGGGTTTGGTTGGTTTGTGAGGGAACTGATGCCGCTGACGTAAATTTACATCACCAGTCCTCAGTGTTTGATAGAGGCCCATAAAGACCCCGTTTTTTTGTTGTCTCTTATTCTTCTACATTCATCTTTTTTTGAGCTGACAGCAAACAATAACAAAACAAAAAAAAAAAACACACAAGCTAATGTTCATCGTAATACTTACACTACTGACTACAACTCTCTATCATCCCTTTGTCTTTTCCTCCTGACTATTCTCACATAAAAACTTTGCAAAGCTCAGAGATGCAACAGAAAAGACACAAAAAAAAAAAAAAAAAAAAAAAAAAAAATCACTGTACAACATGTTAAAACTGTAAAAACTTTGTGACACGCTGTTAGACAAGAGAGCTTGGAGCACAAAATGGAGGTACATGGTGGTCTGTTTCCAAGGAGGCTGACTTCTTCTCATGAGGCATCATTGTCGTCACTCTTCCTTCTTTTATTTGTCCTCTTTTATATATTTTTTTCCATCAGTCTACTGCGATGTGACTCCATCACACCACCTCTTTTTCTGCTGAGTTTTTAAAAAGTTTCTAAAACCGGTCTTTTCTTCTTCTTCTTTTTTTTTTATGAAATGAGTTTAAAAAGAAATGATTGTACGAGTCCTGGCAGGTGCGGAGACGTCACATGACCCACTGGTCCGGTCCAGAGGTGTGTTATGGTCCGCGGTGATGTCACACAGGGCTGTGAGTGGAGAATGTGCTCTGATGCGTGATGATGGCAGGCTGCTAGATTAGTCCAAAGCCTGATCAACACGACTTGGTCCGTGTGAGAATGTGTGCGTGCGTGTGTGTGAGCGTGACGTCACCGCCTCTACACCGCCGACACTTGTTCATCTGGAAAAGAGCAGAGAGAGAGGAGCAGGTTTAAAAAGGCTGAATTTAATAGATTTAAGGCTCTTTTACTGTTGGTGTATTATATATGTGACCAATCTCACAACCTAAATAAAGACATAAAGCTGGAAAACAGCTCATTTTCATTTTAAGAACACTAGCAAAAGGTATGGAACAGAAAAGTGCTTAGTGATACAGTTTCTGATGAGTATGGTGTGTTTAAAGTTTAGTTTTGGGTTTAGTTTTTTTTCCAATTTCCATTCAAAGCTACCCAGACTTTTTGAGAAAGAAGTAGATCAGTTTAAACAGATTTCCATCCAGATTTTGTCTCCATGCACCTAAAAGCTGTTGTTTCTTCCTGTTAAACAGTATGTGATGTTAAACATTATGTGTTATGTGATGAGCACAGCTCAGACAAGAAGCAAAATTAAGAGAAAAATGGGGAGAAAACACAAATGAGCCGCAGATAAATGCTTACGCACCAGACTCCCTTTAAAAATGTCCATTGTCCAGTGTAGACACAAACTTGCCAATGTGAAACCAAATCAAAAACATATGAATGTGTCTGTCCATATGAATAATCTGTAGTGAAAAGACTAGCATATCACCAATATGCCGTAATTTGACCTTCCATAAAACCAGTCTGCAAACAGGAGGTACTCCACCATGTCATGTAAATGAACTATGAATTAAGAGATGCAAGTAAAGACTAACATTGTTAAAGTAAGAGAGCCAATAGTTTGTTTTCATTTCAAAGAGTCATACTCAGAATGGAGCTTTATCATTTCAGCATCCTTATGGTCACGTACCATCCTCACTGTCAGCCAGCTCCTGTGGTGGGAGGCAGATGCTGGGCGGTCTGGAGTGGCCCTGGCCCTGCGTGGAGCCGGCTGTCCGGGCTTCTTGGTGGTGGAGGTGATGGTTCCCAGCGAGCCTCCGAGCCTCAGCCAGACCTCCGGCTGCTCCGGGGCTTTGCAGGAGTTTGCTCCTCTGCAGGGCCACGCTGTAGTCTGGAGGTCTGAGGTGGGGAGGTCTGGGGTGGAGACCTCCTGGCCCACCTGCTACTCCGTCTGAGAGGCCGAGATCCCCCAGAGCCAGACCCTGGTAGCCTGGAGGGGTGGGAGGGGGAGCTCGGTAACGCTCATCCTTGGCGGGGGAGGTGACACAGTACACTGGATGGAGGTGCGGATCAAAAGAAAGGAGGGATGGAACGAAGAAGGAGGGGAGTGAGGGATGAGAAAAGATGGGGGTGATGAAGGTGCAAGAAAAGGAGGTGTGCAGGGAGTTGTGTGAGGAGGGGAGAAACAAAAGAAAATGATGGAAAAATGAAATCAATGTGATGTTTCACCAACACGATACACAACTATACATGCAGCAAAATGTGAACCAAAACAAAAAATACAAGCAATGAGATGGATGGCTGCAGCAGATACGGACAGAACTAGAGCTGCAAGTAATGATTATTTTCAATATCGAATAATCTGTCAATTTGCTTCCGGATTAATCGATTAATCGTTTGGTTTTTTTTATGTGAAAAAAGTGAAAAATTCCCATCGTCATTTCCTAAAACCCAAAGTGACGTTTTTTTTTCTGACCAAAGGTCCAAAACTTAACGATGTTGTTACAATAATGTAAAAGCAGAAAATTCTCACATTAAAGAATCTAGAAGTAGAGAACGACTTAAACGATTAATCGATTATCAAAATTGTTGTCAGTTTATTGTCTGGTGATCTGCTAATAGATGAACTGACTGACAGAACACTGTCTACACTCTTAAGTCAAAATAATATAGAAAGAGGTAAGTAATCGTCCTTAAAACTATCAAACTGCATAATCATCAAACTAGAGCAAAGAATCCAACAGGCAAATTTACACTTTGACTGATGAGGATGCTGCATAACTCCTGTCAGATGGAAAGCAAACAGCGACAAAAATGTTAGCCCAAGATTTAAAAAATGAAGTGCAGCAATTGTGAGCTGTGAGTGCTGCAGTAATTCACCTTAACTTAATTTACTACAAGCGAGCCTGATATAAAATATGGACAGCCATCTTGATATTCAGAATGAAGAGAGCTCAAGTGTAAGCTGATGTCTGACTGCATGACTCGTGAAACTTGTGTATAACTTTACAAACAAAGCCTTAAATGGGGAAGAATAATATTTTGTCAAATATGTGTTTTACAGGGAATCAAACTCGCAACCTGACCCCTCACCTATCAGGCCCTTCTCTGTGCTTGATGTCACCGTTTTGTAGGCAGGGTCTGTGCTTTGCCCTCCTTCCTCGTTGTTTGGCGAGGAGGGGTGCTCCGAGGTGTTTCGCCGCTTTATCGTGCCGTAATTCCCCTCATAGGTGTCCGACAGCGAGCTGGACGACGCCCAGCTCTGCCGCGACTGATTGGACAGATCTGAGCTGGAGTCTCTGGAGTGTTTCTTTGCGGGGTCCTCGTTCGCCCACGCGTGAGCGGCGGCCTCGACCTCCGCTATCGGCCCGGCCAGCTGCGTGTGCTTGAAGCCGCTTAGGTGCGTGTGCGGGAGAGAGAGCGGGTGCCCGTGGATGCCGTGGTCCCAGGGCCGGCAGGAGGAAGTGGGCAGGCTCTGGAAGGAGTCGTGGGAGTTGGAGGAGCAGGACGTCCAGCTGCCGCGGCCGCTGTCGGCCACCGAGTCCAGAGACGTGTGGTCCGGGGTCAGCTCCTCTGTAGAGATGGAGGAGGTGAAGGTGGAGGCTCGGGTCACGTAGCCTCGAGCCAACGACGAAGAACTAGTGCAGATAAAAAGAGACAGAGTGAGATCATTTCCAGGTGGATACTGGCCAACCGCAGCACATTTATTTTGATACTTGTGGCATGTGAACACCTTAATCAGGTATCTGATCAGGTGCACAGGTCAGTAAAACAAAAAATATATTATACACACTGAAATTAAAGGGAACAAAACTTCACTAGATGATCTGAAACCTGGATATTGTTAAAGTCATGTATAAACTTACTCAATAAGATGAGAAGGATTAGTGTGAGAGGTAAAGACTTGAGTTGGGGCACTGTACATGTATCAAGCCAGAAACAGAGAGGAAAGTGTGAAATAGAACATAGCAAACTGTTAAGTGGCGGTGATGGTGGTAAATCATACACTGACAATGAAGAGAGAAGAGAGAGAGAGAGGGAGCAGAGAGCAAAGAAGTTTGTTCAATAACTATAAAAAGCTGTTGGCTGGAGGACATGCGGGTCAGAGAGTCATACACTAACAAAACACCGACAAAAGAAGATAAATGAAAACGGGATAAAGTTCAATGTTACACGGATGAGCCGTGTTGTCTCTATAAATCTACAACTTTCAACCACAATGAGTTCTTGCTCTTGTATAGACGAGTTAATGCATTTTATCAAATATTTTTTGTCGTTTCACCTGTAAAATTCGGGTTACAGTGAACGTTCAGCCATTAAAGTTTGCTGCCTCATCTGTACACCTTCCCGAAAACTACAAAGCAAAAATAAAAAAGTACTTCCTGCATGACACATCACTGTGTCTGCGTTTAAAAAGACAACTTTTAAAAAAGTTTTTCTCTTCAGCTGCTTTTCATAAACCAGCAGTTTGATTCACTGACGCGGTTTTACTGGACAAACAAGCCACTCAATGAAACCGCGCCATATTTCATAAAACAGGCCGGTGTTATATGGCGAGGCTGCCGAGGTAATATAATATCAGAAAAGCAGACAGATTATTCCGTTATAGTCTCCTCTTTATGAGACAGAATGTCCTGATCATGGAGGAACAATAAACAAACAGCAGACAATAAAAGAGGCGTGTTATTTACTCGGCCAGATTAAAAAGCTGCCTGCGTGAAAACCGATACGCTGTTAACGGAGAAAAGAGGGAGAGAGGAGGGCAGTAAATGTGGGATGCTAATAAAAACCTGGCGTGTTTACGACTTCCTGTCCTCCGAGTTTTTAATGAGGAAAGGACATAATTGGAATCCAGCTGGGAGAAGAAATGTAAGAGCGGCTTAAGATAAGTGTGGTTCCATTTTGCTCATGTTGGCCATTGGGAAGGTTTCGGGCAATTATGTGTGTGTTTGTGTGTGTCCTTGTGATTCGAAGTTTGTGACAAGGCTGGGAAAAAACAAACTCACTCTAAATTTTTAGTCAAGTTATGTACTAGGAATGTATTTAACCAGACAGATTAGATAAACTGCACTGAACTGAAGTGAATTACCTTGTGCTGGGCTGGTTGTAATCAGCGTTCAAGTGTGCGTGCGTTGCTGCTGTGCTCTCCACAACTGGCACAGCTGCTGTAGTCGCAGTAGTAGTAGAAGTAACAGTGGCAGTAGTAGTACAGGTCCTGTTGCTGCTAATACACCGGTCGTCAGGGCCGGGGGCAGGCACGGAGTCAACCGAGCAGATGCTGGAGCGGGAGGAGATCTCGCTGTGACTCGAGTCCGACAGGTTGTCTGCTTTACCGGCTGGTAGGAGAGCGTAACCTGGACAGAGGAGACGGAAGAGGAGAATTGAAGACATTTGGATTTGGAAAGTGAAAAAAAGCTAAACTTTGCCAAAAATGTAACATGTTGTACACTGTGTGGTGGATATTTCTACTTAGAGTAACTTCCAGTAGCATGGAGAATGAATCTGAACTGTCTGAGCTACCCTGCACCCAGAAGACGACATGGAGCAATCTGAAGTTTCTGCGCCTTTTTTTTTTTAATAACAAATACTTAACACAGTTATTCCAGTTGGAACTTCATCACTGCTTCTATGTCATCCACTTTTTTCAACCAACAGCAGGTGACTTCAGAAACTGTGAGGATACATTCTGTCTATTCTGCATCCTGTGACAACTCATACACAGTTCAGTTATTAACTGCAGTGCAGGAGATTCCACTTTCTTCATCAATCATTACGGGGCACACGCAGGAAGTTATAATCACTTCTAAAATGTGAGGCTAAACATGCACAGAGACTATGAATAGTTCAGGAATGGTTATTAATTGACTGTGAAGGACACTGTTGGGGACACAGTTTACACTCAATATTACAAAAATCTGCTGAAACAAATTAACAGTGACTGAGGGAAACTAAATGAACTTGATAATAAAGGACTGCACGCCACCAAAGAAAGTCACAGACTAAAACCTACATAACCAAAGAATGATAAATTCATCTTTTTTTGTGAAAATGCAGACAAATGTAACTTTGAGTGTTTCCGACTGACACAACATCCTTCCCTTTGGGATTAAAAAGCTTTCTGCCTTCACAGTGACATGTTTTGCAAAATTTGACTGTTCATTGACATAGTGACACTTGCAAAAAATTCACTGCATTTTCCCCCCTAAAAACAAAGAAATGTTGGGAGAACGTGAACAAACTGAAATGTTTTCCCGTTTGTTGTCACATAAGTATCACATCATCTGCTTCCGACGTTCGATGTGAAAACCCTTTTATGCTGCTTTTCTCACGTCACCTTTCTATGACTCATGGTGGATCTGAGGCTCTTGTCTCTCAAGAAACACTTGCTTTTGTGCTTCCAAAATGAAATGTGGTGACATCACTTTAACAAGCTAAAGTATCGCCTGTGATGGATTCTCAATGAACGTAATCGATCATCAACAACATACAACAACACATCTGAAATACCACTAGCTTCCTTCAGTTCACTGGTTTTACTTGACAAATAACTGGATCAATCAGTTATGTCTGTCAGACAGTCTTTCTCCTGCTGCGTCTGTCCCTGCAGAGCCAAAGGAAGGGGTTGGGGCTGACCGACCTCCTTGCTCTCTCCTCTGTCTGTCTTTGTGTCTCATCCTGAGGTGAGGAGGGTACAACCCCTCCCCTTTCCTCCCTGACTGCCACCGGCCTCTCCCTGGACTGACTCCTTTCCCTCAGTATCCTGAATGGGGACATCAACCTCGTCCTGATGGGGGACTCTGGGGGTTTGGGTCTCCTTAACTGGGGCTGGGAGAGAGGTGATAGAGCCAAGGGTCCCAACCCCGATAGACTGGAACGAGATCTGGTGTGGACCTCAGGATTCACCCCTGACCATTCCTGCGTAGAGCTTCCTGCTCTAACCCTTAACAGCCTTAACTCTGCATGTGTCTGTGAACCCTGCTTGTTCAGCTGCCTGGATCTCCCTCTCCTTTGCTCTGGAGGATGAAAACCTCTCTGAACTGCCTCTGTCTCCTCCTTTTCCTTTTCCTCCTCCTCTCTCTGCTTCTCTCTCTCCCTGCTCCTCTCTCGGCTGTGCTGCCTGGTCATCAGTAGGATCCTCTTGTGGAGGAGAGCCCCACCTATGCCGTAGCTGCGCAGGCTGGCGGTGCCGGCCTTTGTGCTGGCGTCGCTGGTCAGTGACGATGAAGATCCCGACAAGTTCATCTGGCTGGAGTTCTGGGACTTGGCCACACCTCCCACTGAAAAGGGGGAAAGAAGGGCATTTTAATCAGCTTGAAACAAGAGGATGATTGAAGATGTAAGTCACTGGGTGCATAAAGGACCACCAGGACAAATGGCATCAATTACTACTCATTAGTGTTGTAGAGCTTTGCCTGGAGGTGCCTGTTTCACTAAATCTACTCTGGACCAGCTCTTTCCCCAGGGTAACCTTCTTTGGATAAAAACCATACAGGGTGAAAAGCAAAGTTTCTGTTGCAGACCTTTGCGCGGAGAGCCCTGCGGTGACACCGTGGGGCTGGAGTGAAGGGAGGAGATGGTGGACACGGTGTCATCAGATGGTCTTTTGGTGCTCCACTCGTCTGCCGAGCTAACTGGAGGTTTCTTCACCACCTGGGGAGAATTGGAGTCTGGTGGGGGAAAAAAAAGGTTACAGAAGGAGTCTGTAAAACACCTGTAATAATACAGAACTGGGAAATCTACATTTTCTTCCATTTAGGTTTTACCAGTGTGCAGGTTTGTTAGGATATTTAAGTTACAATCAAACATGCTGTTAAAATCATTTACAACCTTGTGTGGCAACATATAAAGATCATTTTACAAATAACTTCTCAATATGCAAGTTTTGACAGGGACTTGGCCTGGATGAGAAAAATATTGAAAAATCTAAGAATTTCACAACATATCAATATACTGGAGATGTATTAAAATATAGAATTGACCATTAGAAACCAATGTAGATGATTAGTTAATCACCAATTAACTGTTTTTTAACCCCTAATCAATGAAAATGTATTGTACAGGTGAAACTGTAAATACGAGAAAACATGAAGTAAAGAAGAAGTCAATATAAATGAGTATAATAATGAAGTACTGTATAGCGCAGGTGTACTCACTTGGTGTGCCTATGTCCTTGGCAGTGCTCTTCTTTCGTAGAGGGTTCAGTGGGACCTGGACCTGAAGGACTTGTGACACCCTGTTCTGGGTTTTCCCCGAGGGCAGAGCCGACCGCAGAGACACCGGAGACATGTCCGACTTGGTGGATCGTCTCTCACTCAAGTTCTTTGACACTACAACCACAGGAAGATGAAAAGTGTTACTTCAAAACTAACGGTACTCTTCAGTTCAACTATTCAGTGTGAGGTATGTTACTAATAATAGTTACTAAAAATAACAAGTCAACTAGGCAATATACCTCTCTCAAGTGGATAATATAATACACATTTTTTTACTAACAAACAATACTATAATATATCAAAGAACAGTGAAGTTTACATCAATATCAAATGCCTCAAAGGTACATCAGAACTGATAAACAATAATTTCACACACTTTTCCAGCCTGGCTCTTTTTTTGATCTATAAACCTTCTAAGACCTTCTATAGGAGGTAGGATTTGATTAATATTATGGGCAGGTACTGTCCTCTCACAGCTGTTATGATGCACCAATAATGAACTGATACAATTCAGACAAACAAAAAAAGGAAGAATTCTGCATTCAGGTTATGCAAAACTTAAAAATAAAATCTTATAGCATCGTATGCATTCTTTGTTCTACAGAGAGTTTGGATGATGCTGCAGTATCTCTCACTTGATTGATCAATTTCCTCGTTATCTTCTGCAGGACATTTGCAAAAACACTAGGTGGCACTGTAAGCCAGTAATACAAATGTAACCTGTGTACTCCTAAATTATATTTACCTCCATTTATTCCAGCATTAAATTTCCTTGCGTTAAACCCAAAAATATATTTTGAGCAGTACCAAAATATAGAAAAGTACATACATAAAAATAAGACATGTTAAAATCTATTCAGTAAGTATTTGTACCTTTTTTCAATTCTAAATCATACAATATACAACCATAGAAAGTTATGTTTCATCATCTGTAAATACTCATGTTGTAAAAATTGTATGACTCACAGGTGCTGTAGGCCGGCTCGCACTGCAGGGACATGATCTGGTGTTTCTCCTCGTCCGTCTCCACCGTCAGGTTCGACAGGTACTGCTTCACCTTTCTGGCCATCTGAGCGTCTTCGTACAGCTTCTTGGCATTGAGAAGCGAGCTGCGACGTACTCGCTTCTTATGGGCGCCGCCCTGCACGTCCAGCATGTTGGAGTTGGTGCTGCCCTGGCTCAGAGACCTGATGAGGTGAAGGAAGAGGAGGGAAGAAAGGACAGGTAGGAGGATAATGAGGACAGAAGAAGAGGAGACGAGAAAGAAAAAATGAAGACGGAAAAGGAAGAAGTGGGATAAAATAAGCAGAGTAAGGAAAGATAATGAGATGTGGGAGGAATTTAGAAAGGTGAGAGGAATGGGTAAATATGTGATGGATGAGCAGAAGATGACAGATTGACAAAGATGAAGTGGAAGACAATTAGAGGGAAACAAATGAAGAAGACAGAAACAGGGGAAATGCACATGAAAGTACAAAGACAGAAAACAAAAAGACAGATGGAGAGAGGGAAGAAAAGAATGGTACACAACAATCAGTTCAATCAACAACAAAATAGGCACGACTACATTCTTACCAAATACCTCTTCTACCATAGAATCTGTACATCTGTCTTTGTGTTGGGGCATAGCATTTTAAAACAGGACCATGCAACTGGGAGGGAGGCAGCTCTTGCTGGTGTGCCATGCTATCACAGTACAGAACAGCAGAACATTCTGTCAGATGGAGGCAAAAAGGGTTAGGAAACAAAAGATGCACAAGATTCGATATGGGTAATATTATGCCAGGATGCAGATATGAACAAACACCAAACCTGAGTCAAATAGTATCTGTAAATATTTCTCATGGTTTGTTTTCAATTGGAGTTTACCATATAGGCTTTTTAGCTGTTTTACTGTGTTTATTTGAATTTGTCAGCATGTTATGTGCGGTCACATTTGTACTTTTTTTTTTTTTTATTTTTAAACAGTGTCCTCGCTGCGACTTCAGAATTTGTCGATTTCTTGGTCTGTAGTGTATTTTTGTCCATGTTCTCTTTTCGCAACATTTGTTTAACTGTGTACTTGTATATGTGGATGAATGACAATAACTAAAATCAGTAACTCTTATATGAATGTGTTTATAAGTTGAGATGCACCGATCCCTGATTCTGATCTTACTAAACAGGATTGAGTTTTGGCCAGATGTGACCGATACACATCAGACACAGATTTCTGTTCTGCTCAGATCATTTTGCTGTGGTGAGCAACTTATCACGTCTGACAGTACGTGTGCAATAAATGCGTTTCAGTGTGAAGGCAGAAGTACTGACAATGACATCAGTGGTTAACTAGCGTTTCGAAAAGATTTACTTGATATCGTTTATTATCTTCTGCACTTTTTGTTGGAGTGTTATTAATGAGGAACTATTAGTGACTGGAATAAAAAAAAAACCTTCATGCTCTAAGCTGAAGTTGCATCCAGGAATAAATTAGCTTAGCTTAGCATAAAGACTGGAAACAAGGGGACACAGCTAGCCCGGTCCTCTCCAAAGGTAAAAAACAAAAGCAGCGTATCATCTAAATTTCACTAATTAACATGTAAATCTTGTTTGTTTGATCAGTACAAAAACTGTGTAAAGAAAAAAAGAAAAGATAGTAAAATTTAATGGACAGTTATGAGAGTGGTATCGATCTTCTTTATCAAACTCTAGGCAAGAAAGTGAAAATCCAAAATGTCAAACTATTCCTTTAAGGAGATATATAAAGTTACAGCCTTTTGCTACCTTACATTAGAATGATCCCAATGACTTCCACACAGTGAGGTTGTGTTTGAGAGGCATAAAGAGAATCCTAGTATTAAAATTGGCACTAGCTATTGGCAATTATCCTAACTTTACGTCTGGTAATAGGTTGGATTGGTGCATCCCTATTTAGAATCTATTAAGAGGGTATAACGAGGTAAAAACAAACACTAAGTATTATTTCAAGCTACTATATGACTCAACCATAGAATCTTATGAACAGGGCAAACAATTAATGGGTCAGTGGTGGACTTGAGTATGGTTCAGGTGAATGGGCACTGCAAATGGAAGGGTTAATTACACACAAGCACAGGCAGACACATACGTGTACATTGAGATAAAGTAAGGGGGGGGGGGGACATGCAGTTTATGGTGGTGGGCAACAAAGTAGGGATGCAGGGTGGATTGAATTTCTGCTGGTCCAGACCGAAACGGGAAGAAACCGGCACCAGGACAAACTTACCCTAAACTTTTCCACCTCTTCTTCCTGCAAGCAAGAGGCGTGAAGATTGAAGCGTGACTTAAAGACAAGTTCAGGGGTCAGGGGGGAGGAGGCGGAGACAAGACTATGTAGAGGTCATGCCACCACAAACAAAACAGAAAATGATTGGAGATGGGAGGACACCAGACATAGGACATCTCCCCATATCAACCTGAAGAGTGTGTGTTATGGCCTTGTGCATCAAGAAAAAAAAAGGTCCTTGAATCACTTTTTTTTTTTAAACTTTTGTTTTATCATATGTGATATAAAATAAAAAGTCTTCTTGTGATTCTACTCTGATGTCTTGAGTTTGTAGTATTGAGGGAGTGTCTGCAGGGGGCAGTCATGCACCGCAGCAGTGACGGACTGTGATAAACACACACAAACTTAGTGATACAAAATACACACTGCAGTTGGCATCAATTCTACCTCCAGTTCCTGTCGATCCATGCCCTGTGCCCCCGTGTCGTTACATTCCAGCGGGGGGAATGCAATCGAAACACAGCAAGCCGTGAATTGGACAGGAAGTGAATGGGAATTGATCGAACCAGACCTTGAGTGTGTGCCTGATCCTGTTGGTGAAGGATCCAGGTTGGTTGGTAGGTGGAGGTATGGTGCAGTGGTTCCCCTTTTTGCCCACATTTGTAATCTTCTGCAGTAAAAAGCCACTTTTTTCTAAAACCTGGAATCTACGTTGCTATTCTTCACTTTCTAAATTCAAGCCTCTTTCTTAAAAGTCAAGTTCTGCTACAGTCTGGCTGATGGGAAACAGGAAGAGCCAGTTTCAAAAATACACATGCTTGAAGGAAGTTGCTGATTTGGTGTCACTTCTGGAAAAATATAACCACAATAAACCACTAAGATTTCCCTTATTTGTTCACAGGATCAATAGGAAACTGTCACGCTACAATTTCAACATTCATTGTGTCATGTTATGATTTCTGAGCCATAAATTTAACTTGCTTGTTACACCGACTTTGAAAAAGCTCCAAAATGTACATTTTCATGATACCAGACTGACATTTGCAGTTTTCCTGGCTTTCTTGGAGGGATTTTTTGGGGTGTGACACTTTTGTGGTGCAGCTAATTAAAGCCCCTTTGTAACACTGAGAATTAACTGTTTGTTTTTTTTAACCAGAATTGTCTCATTTTGCTACAAAGAACAAGCCACTAAAACAATCTGAATGATATCACCACATAAAAATTCTAAAAATAGGGGCCTTTAACTTGATCACTGGTGACTTCAAACAGCTTTCAGTGACCCTTATCTGTGAAACTGGCTCCAGTAGTTACAAGTAAAAGCAAAAATGGTCAGTCTTGACAAGAAAAGGATTCAGAACAACCAACCTCTGTCTGAACATGAGGGCAGGGTCCATGTTGGCTGAGGTCATCCGCACCACATGTCTGATCTCCTTGGCGATCATCCTCAGCTTCTCAAAGTTCACAAGGCCGTCTACATTGGAGTCATTGCCTGGGAAGACAAACACACACACAGATACATGCACAAATAGTAGGTGTGAAGTCAGCTGCCAACATTGTAATAGACATAAATGATTATTTTGAGACATTTGCAAGATGCTTCAAAGTAAGATTTCTTTGTTCTGGTCTCCTTCTTGTCATTCCTCTCGAAGATCAAAGTGTTGACTTTCTTTCATTTTAGACAAAACCTTTAAGGAGAAGTCAGCTTGAGTAGTTTTGACCTGACTCAGTGAGATAAGTCAAAAAGGCAAAATGGGGAAGCCTTTAGCAGATGTAAACCTCCTGAGTGAGCCTGCAATTGACCTTCTGCACCACACAGAGGAAGTTAACTGAACAGACATGTAAAGAAATGGAAGCCACGTGTGAATAGCTAATGTGCTTTAAAAAAAAAAAAGAAGAAATTCTGCCACCTACCTTCATGTAAGAAGGTGAGGTCCTTCTTGACCACTGGGAACAGTGGGATGATGGGTGGCTGCATGCTCTGGCTGCTCAGGACATTGCGGTACTTGGCCATGTTCCTGGACGGGTCGAAGACGTCCTGCAGGTCCCCGAACAGCTTCTCGTACTTGCTGGGCAATTTCTCCCACGAGCTCCGCAGCCGAGCCACCGGTGCCAAGTTTAGACCGCTGTGTGAGGGAGGGTGTGGGGGAAACAGGAGGGCAGAGATAAATGGGTTATGGTGGGAAGAAGGGAGGGGAAGGATAGAGGTAGATATGAGGAAGCAGAGGAAGGTAGAGGAGAAAGAAGAAAGGAAACCCTATACTACACAATTACTACTTTACTTTAGTTAGCAAGGTCCCTATTTTCCAGAGCAGACGACCATTTACATGTTTAAGTGCTGCCTATAGATGCTAAATAGGGTTGGGTTAAGGTAAAGTGTTACCCTCTCTTATATTTCCCTCTTTCCCCTTGGTTCTCTCTTCTGTTTCTCTTTTGCAAAAGAGATCTTGATATCAATGAGATTTCCTGAATAAATAAAGCGTAACTATTCCCTTTTTCTCCTATTTTTAAACACTTCACCCCATACATTCACCAATTAATTAGTTTTCTCCCACATAAAGGATGTTAAGGAGGGGCTTTTTATTTCAAGTGAGCCGGGGTGGAGGTCCTCCACTATAAAACGCTTTGGGAAACCCTGCATGTTATCCTTCTTAAACACGCAAACACACACACACACACATCAGCGATGCCCCTGGTAGGTTATGCATCAGAGAGCCATATGTGCGAAGACATCACACTGCGAGGAGGAGTGTAAAGAGACGTAGAGGTCAGACACTTCTGCTCTGAAGTGCCTTTTACAGCAGCGAACAGAGGATCGCCATACTGCAGTACTACTACTCCAGATCTAGCGTGTGAGCAGGCTCTGCCCCACATGATCCAAAGTAACAAGGGGACAGCTAAGTATCAGCGAGATTCAAACATGGATCCATTGTACTGTAAGAACATACACAAAGATACGCAGGTATGGTGGGTTCAAACACAATCACATTTCAATGTTCATTCCTAAAACACACTACAAGCATTAACTCCTTGTGTGGTTTTTTTGCCCCTTATAAACAGAGCCACAGTTACATACGTCTTCAGCTCAGTCCAACAGGCCATATATAGCCAAAACCACAGAGTGCAGAGGGAATTAACAATAGCCACAAACAATGTACGTAACCGTTGCCATGGGACTCTTGTTTTAAACGCTGTAAGGTTGCAGAGTCTGTGTGGTTTGGGCTGATTCAGTGAGCTGACAGGAGGGGGAAGGGGAGGAGGTGAGGCCGGGTCTCCTGTGGATGTAGTGATGGAGACCAGTGGCTGAGGCTCATTTGGCACAAAAGCTGTCAGGGGAGATGACGTAAATGCAGAGGGACGTGCATACTAGCTGTCTTTGACACTACTATACTTCATTTTTAGGAGAAAATAAGGAAAATTCTGAATAATTGCGTTACCACACTTTTGGAAGACAATACACGCACACACTCTCTTTGTTTCTGCACTGAGCCCACCTGATGATAGCGAACATAGAGTTGAAGTTCTTGCACTCTCGGCAGTGCAGGGCGATCTTAATGAAGTGTTTGATGGTCTTCATCCTCTTCAGGGCATTGGGCTCCTTTAGGATCTCTGTGGCGACCCAGAAGGTCTCTTGGTTAATCACCTCCTCAAACTGTTTCAGATTGCCACTCCCCACCGAGGAGTCTAGTTTAAACAAGTCGTCCACGTACCTGAGAACAGAGACAAAGAAGTTCAAATAATCCTTTTTAAATAGCTTACAACAACAATTAAGGAAAAAAATACGACTCTACAGATAATTTATTAGTCAGAGCAATTCAAACATTCTGTGATGCTCAATATAGCAGCTGGAGTTTTATTTCCTCTTACATCCTTCACTCAGCTTGTTTCTTTACCATTTGTCTTGACAGTTATGGACTTTAAAATGTAATTAAGATTAAAATGTTAAACAGCTTCATACTCTGTGGACTCGATGTTCCTGAAGAGCTCAAAGTCTCTCATGGAGAGCTGGGCAGCGACTTCCATGGTGCTGAGCTGCAGCAGCGAGATCTGACTCTCTCTGAGGAGGTCCTGGGCATCGTCGTCTGAACACAACGTCTCCGTCTCCATGTTGTTCTTCAGGTAGTACCTACAGGACAGGATAAGATGTGAAAGTTTGAGCATTTGTATTAAGTAAAAATATGTTGCTGTTTTTTTTTTGTATCAGCTCAGAAAAGATCTACAGAGGAAAATAGTTTAGCTTCTACTATAGTTGGTCCAGCTGAGGAGACAAACACACACACACATATAACCATAATCTAATGCAATATAAGTGATTCATTTGTAAAATTCTCAGACTTCTCTCGCCAATTTATTAAATCTCAAAAGTGTATGAAATTTGTAAAACCCCATGCCAACATAAAGCCTGCAGAAAACAAAAGAATACAATTAAAAGAAAAATGAATAATCCTCTGAATCTGAACACTGGAAGGGAGGATTAACAAAGAGTGCACGATATGCAAGATGTAAAAATACTTTAGGAGTGATATCACCTCTGTGTATTTTTAGAGCTAGAAAACTATAATAGGTACAAGATCTGCAGTATCCTAAAATGCTTTAATATAGTCTGCAGAGGCAGACAAGTGGGTGGACAGGACCTACTTTTTCATCTAGCTGTAACTTTGTGCACATCCGGATAAATCCAGATAAATCTCTTGAATGTTCCTGTCATTCACATTTCATCTTAAATGGGCACATTTCCTGTCTCCAACTTGAGATTGGTTTTAGGAAAGGGAAAGGCACTGGTGGTGTTGATAGATTAGGGCCATCCTTTCCCTTGGAGTGCAGAAGGAGAGAGACAGAGTGAGAGAGAGGCTCTAAACAGCAGACAGGTTAGAAAGATGTCAGGTGCCTGAGTGAGAGGGGGGGAAAAAAAAGCTATTTCTCTTTAGGCCTGATCTCAAGCAGTTTTGTGGAGGAGCTTCCAGCAGCAGACCATCTCTCTTACCTCGATATGTGCTTCTATGTTTATAAATCTAACCCCCCCCCCCTTCCACCCCACCCTCTGCTTCCACTCTAATGGAGCTGTAATATGGTAATCTACGAATGCAGCACCTCAGCGCCCCACAGACCTACAGCGGGCAACCCTCAGGGACAAAGTGCTGGCATGGATGTGACTCTAAATTACCCTCTGTTACTCTACTACGCCAGAAGACCAGGAGAGAAGAGCGACTAAGACGACGATACGAGAGCATGTGAGGTGAGAAGATCACAGTGTATCTGCAAGCTGCATCAAGCTGAATCGACATTAAGGATAAAAAGACATATTTCACACTCGGACTCGGAGTTGGAACATTTCTGAGAGCTTCAGAAATGAAGGCTTAAAGGGCTGTATTTACAGATTTAAAACATTTTAATACTTTCTAAGAACCTGTAGATGCCCTAAATTAGCATTAGTGTTGAGAGGAGAGGGGATTAAATTAATGATGGACAAAGTGGTGCTAAATAGAACTGTGGAGGCGAAGTCACTGGAACCAAGCCATTGTAAATGGCCGTTGGTGGTTTGTGGGTGTGTGTATCTGTGCGTGCGTGCTGAGCTCAGGATCCCCTTGCTTCCTCTATATGTATTTTGGCAGTGTGTACAAGTCATGCTATTGGCTTGGCCTGTCCCCTGCTAGACCTTCTGTCAATCATCAGCTGCAGAGAGGGAGGGAGACGGGGGAAGGCGAGATAGACGGAGAGAAGAAGACACAGAGATATATTTTCGTACTAGTCCGGTTAAATACAACTACAGCAACCTGTGCTGAGTAAACTCTACATGTACATCGTGCTGACACTGCACCCATGTATATGTATATATTTAAAAATACTGCCAAACATGACAGCGGATTGTCAGTATGTCAGTAACGGCACCAAGATAAAGATTCTGCAAAGGTGAATGTTTTATTTTGACATAAATAATAACTAAAGAAGGATATGTATAAAGAAAGAGGAGATATTTATAGCTGGTGCTTTCTCATACCTCTACAGTAAAACCAACCTTTTTCTAACCAATATCTGACAGTATGGCTATTATTTTCACTGCAGCTCGGCCATCAAAAAATACAGGGAGGGTGTTAACATGAGTGTCTTGTAAGCCAGCGAGTGTGTTTCTAAATGTGTATCCATACATGCTTGAGACTTTCTTAGGAGGAATTTGTGTGACTATTTGTGTATGGTATTGAAAATGTATGGTTGCGTAAGTACAGTGCATGTCTATATGGATGTGTACAGATGCGTGGCCGTATATAAGAAGGCGAGTGTCTGCATCTATATCTTTGTATGTGCCCGTGTGTGTATGAATAATTCCAGACGTGCAATGCTGTCTGCTGAGGCCTCCGCCCCTGACAGAGGATGAAATATTCATGCTAACCTAGTTGGGAGGGGACTGATGAGGGTCCACAGGAGATGAAGAGAGAAGGAGAAAGGTGTGAAAAACTAAGGGAGAAGTCATTTTAAAGCAGAATCTACGGCTGCAGAGCGATCAAAGCAATGCTTTAAGCTAAATGCTAACATCTGCATGCTAATGTTTAGCAGGTATAATGTTTACCATGTTCACCTTCTTAGTTTAGCGTGTTAGCATACAAAGTGAAAAGAAAAGAAAAAAACAGTTTTAAATTACAACTGCAGCACTTAACACATGCTGTGAACTGTAAACTTTTTTTGTTTTTAAATGGGACAAACTGCAATTTGTGTTCTGCTCAGAGTAGCTAAAATGCTTCGCAGTACTTTTAAGGGGTAACACCACTTGATTTATCATTCTTCTTAAGTAGGGCAGTTGTTCTGAGTCCTGTTCCTCAAGACCTGGATCCCTGCTAATTTTCATTCAAGCCATTTACTCAAGAACACCTTGGAAATGGTGAAGTGAAGAAACAACATCACAAAAAAGTACCCTGTATTCCCAGGAGAGAACCACTGCTCTAGGAGAATTTAATTAGTATATATATATATATATATATATATCTTGTACATGATCAACTTTCTACTGAAGCTAAAAACCACAGAGCAAAGACTCAAATTGTTATATGGCATGAACTGGAGCTGCTAAGTCAGTATTGATTTGGGAAAGACGTAGTATGGGATGTAATTATCATACAGTACGGGGATAGAAATCTACCTATAAAAGCTTAGTGTAGCTTTACAAAAAAAAGAGAGCACTGTGGCCTTGAATAATTTAAAAAATTTCACTAACCCATAAATATTCTGAAAAACAAAGTAAGAAGACTCGCCCAGTTTTTATAATTCTGGGATTTGAGTCCAAGCACTGTGGGTCGTGGCTTCGGTTTAGTCATTCAGGCCTTCAACACGACATAGGTCGACATAAATTCTCAAATTGTCTGTTCCATTTCCAGTTGCTTTCTGTCCAAGATTCCCACTGTGGGTCTGAAGTAAATACATATCCATACATTTTTCCATGACTAATATGCTTCCCTTACCAAGAAATATTGTTGCCCTCTGGTTCATTTTGGTACTGCTAGTTGGCTTATGTACAGAAACACTCTCATTCCTCTATATTTGGGCTCATTGTAGAGTAAAAGCAGCTAACAACTACTATCTAAGGCAAAATACTTTTATATATTTTTCCAAAATTCGATAATTGACACCAGTGGGTCTCTTACCTGCCGTTAAGCTGAATCCGATCAGCAAGTTTGGAGAGCTGGTCAGGCAGGCGGCGCTGTTTAATGACTCCCTCTGGGCTAACCGATACCTCACACAGGGAGTACGTTTCGGGTGCTGCGAGGAGGCCGAACTCATTGACAGTGTGAGCGACCACATCCTTGGCAGTTGTGTCCTTACTGATGATGATGTAGCAGCTCTGCTGGTCGGCCTTGAACACCCGAATCACCTGGTCTGGGATGTCTGAGAAGAGAAAGGAAAGAGGAGAGGATGTAAAACCAGTTTTCTGTTGAACCTGCATGATGATGCTACACATGGCTGTAAGGATATTTGTCTTCCAACTGCTTTCTACAGGACTACATTTAGTTAAATGACATTACTTGCACTTTTTATGGCAGTTATGTAACCTGACGCGCCAGATGGTTTGTTACGCAGAACCATCTGAGAAGTCGTCCTTAGAAACTGTTTGGAAAAGGACAGGCACTTTCAAAAAATACTTGGCAGGATATTGGATGAACCATCTGTCTATCACGTCTATCACAGGCTTTCGCTTCTCGCCGTCGTCACACCTAAACCACGCCCACATTTGTTTTTTTAGTGCCATGTAATAATTACATTTGAGGTCAAAGCTAAAAATGTATTCCTTTCACCTTTTGAGTTTAGTACATGTTTATCTATTTATTTCATTACATGTGGCACAATAGGAAAATATGAAAGACCTGCAGATGTACGTCAGAAAAAGTTAAATCGAAGCTTATTTTCTTTATTCATTATTAATCATTTAAACCTAAATCTTTACTGATCTAAATTATGCAATATATCATTTGAAAGCCCTGAATGCAAAATAGAATAATAAATGAAAAAGAATTAAACTAAATCATCTCTCACAATGAGTCTGTTCTTCAAGTTAGAGGACATACTGAATTATTGTTTAACATCAATATTGAGATGCCAAAATAGAAGCTTGAAAGTTATGTGATGACGACAGATTCCTGGGGCAGCTGATCCTGGAGGAGCTGCATGCGACTCACATGGTGCGATGTGTGTTAAATAATGGAAATGTTCCCCCTGAGTGAAATGCTGCATTAAAGATCCCTGTGTTTGAGTAAGGAAGAGGGTACGGCCCATTAGCCACAGGCAGCCAAAGAGCTTTAAAACAATGAGGCATGAACGCTGCACAGTGACAAGTGGAGAGGGAGGCTGACAGACTAGATGAAGCTGTCATACAGCCGCAACGTGTGTGTGTGTGTGTGTGTGTGTGTGTGTGTGTGTGTTTGCATGTTCTACGTGGTTCCAGTTTCATCACGTATGCTTAAAATGGAGGGAGATCGCAACTGATGAGTTTGTTCAATTGCACACACACATCCTTTTTTGTATTTACCACGCAGAAGAGGGTTAATCATGATCAGACACAAAGTCGTTACCTTCACCCCTATTAACATGGATCTCTGATCTGTCTACGACTGTGTGCTTATATGACAATAGCTGGGACTCCTTTATTACCATCATTACAGCAGCAGCAGCAGCACAATAAGCAGAAACAAATCGCTGAAGGCAAAGCCAATAACAATAATGTTAGCGTGAACGCTGGTAATCAATCACCTCTGCTTGTTTAAAGAGCTGCGTCTGTAGATGTGTGTGTCAGTGTGTGCATACAGACGCGGAGTATACTGTATGTAGAGCTGCAACAATTAGTCGATTAATCAGTCGACACAAAATTAATCGCCAACTATTTTCGGAAAAATGCTCAAATTTTCTTGTTCCAGCCTCTTAAATGTCTGGTTTCTTTAGTCCTCTATGATAGTAAAGTGAATATCTTTGGGTAATGTGCTGCTTTGGACAAAACAAGATATTTTAGGATGCATCTTAGGTTTTGGTAAACAGTAATCAACATTTTTCACCATTTTCTTAATCTTATAGACCAAACAACTCACCGTTTAATCAATATAATAATCGATTGATTAATTGATAATAAAAGTGATTGTTGGTTGCAGCCTTAACTGTATAAACACAACAGAAGTGAGAATTTCTTTGAGGGAAGTTGCATCACTTTGGATGTGACTGTGTGTAAATATTTTCTGTCGCTTTCGGTTTCTTTTTATGTTTATTCTGACGGGAATGTCTCAAAAAAAAGTTTCTAAAACCTTTTTTCCTATTTGCACTCTATATACACTGTGTTATTCTGTTTATGTTATTTAATTAAAGAGTATGATCTTTAATATATCAGTACCTTGCATTCATATTTATAGTCTTTCACCAACTTATTGCTTGATATGCAAACATTCAGATGTTTACTCCGTCTTCTATTTTTGCTGATTCCCAGAATGGACTTGTGGATGTTTTGATGTTGAAGGCCTTTCTTGGCTATTAATGACCTCTCTATGGACTGTACTGTGAGCGTATTGATTTGAACCACATCACATGAAATATACACTTTATATGCCCGCCAAATGATTATTGGATTTTATTCTGAAGAAGGCGATACGTGCAGAAAAACTGATTTTTATAAGTGTGCGTCTTTCCCTCCTTGTTTTCTGTGTTGCTGCAGTAGCAGAGCTCCTCTGTGTGCAGCAGGGTGGGGAGGTGAGGGTGGGTTGAGTGGAAGCTAAATGCTTTGTGTCTCATTAGCTGTGATTTGTGATTAGAGTGTGGGAAGCTCGCTGCTAAATAGCTGGCTATCATATCCGGGGGGGCCTAATCATATTAAATCCTCTGGACGAGCTGCGACCCGACCTGCACACAGGAGGACGATCGCTACCCATCCAGCCAAACATCCAATCAATTATCATCTTTAATAAGGTACCATTCACTTCTATCAACAATAGAGAATTCATTTATGGACTGAGACCAAAGAGGATTTGTACACAGGAAATAAATGTCTTCTTGGAGTTTTTAGCCTTAGAGGGACTATACACTTCCCATAAGCCTCAGTCTCCTCCTCGCACTGCTTTCTACTGTTTGCCAAAGCTTTTCCCAGTCACTCCATCATACAGCCAGGAGACATAAATCACATGTTAAAGTATCCAGAGCAGAGGAGGGCAGGGCCTGATGGTGTGTGGTGCTGAACGGAGAGTGGAGTAGAGTAGCTGGGGTTAAACACCAAGGCTCTAATAAATAAACACACACAAAAAAAAGAAACCCAAGACTAACGCACACAAAAGTGTCTCTTGTGAGGACATTTCATTCCTGAACACCCACCTAAGCTTAACTCTTAAAGGATAAGGCTAATGGTGATGTCTTATTTTTGTTTTTATCACCAATTCCCCTGAAGAGAATAAAACCAAACAATGAATTTGCTAACAAATGTCTGTGTAGCCAGAGCTTGACATCACTTAAGCCTCTGTGCGTTGTATAAGTTTTTATTTAACACAATGATGGTGCATCATGGTCGCATTAGGTGATATATTCCTTGATTGTGGTCAACACAGCAAGTTTGGTTTATTCTTCTCACCTTGTTAAACTAGCAAAAGCGTAAAGTGTAAGTGTAAACATGGAAACCTGACGTGGAGCTACTCCAAATGCGACTTGATCACTGTCTCGTGGTCCCTGTCCTGCATTTCTCTATTTCTAACAAACCAATTTCACCACTGATGGACGTATGAAATAAGAGGCTTTTATGAACTGGGTGCAGACTGAATCACCACTGTTTTCTATAAAACCAAACAAAATGTCCTCACAGTGATACTCAAACGCTCTCACAAGGACAGATGTACAAGTTGGAGAAGCATGAACACAACACAAGGTCTGAATTCAGAGCTTGGAGGGTGCAGTTCAGCCTTAAATTATGTGGGATATGAGATGGAGTGTGGAAAAAAGCTCATGAATGAAAGAATATTAAAAAAAGAGCCAAGATGGAGGAGACATTTGGGAGGAAAACATTTTCTGAATCAAACAGTGGCATTGAAGGTATTTATACTTACAGTACAGTCCCAAGGCTTGGCAAGCAGAGAAGAGAACGAGAAAAAAAAAACAGTAAATATGAGAGAAAGAGAGTGAGGGAGGAGTACTAAATATAACAAAGCGGTCGGAAACATCATGACAGAAGAGAAAAAGGAGGGAAGACCAGTGGAGTTTCTACTGTAGCCTTAATCTGTTCATGGGAAACCAGAGGGGCTGGGTATGACTCATCATGTCGACACTAGAACATCTGTTTAAAATCACAGCAAGAGAGAGGCAAGAGGGGAGAGAGAGAGAGAGAGAAAGGGACGGAGAAACAGTAGGAGAAGGAAAATAAGAGACAGCGGATAGAAAGAGAGAGACAAAAACAGTAGTAGGAACAAGTAGAAACCACACATGCACAGCAGATATTAGCGCACTTCTGAGAAGACACAAAGACACGTTACAACTTGGTAAGTATAAGTCAACACAAATAGCAGCTGCCACAGAAAAAACGCTTTGCTCGACCTCGAAACAAAAAGAGCAACAGAGTGTTCACATGAAAGCTCAACAGTTTCAGCTCAAGTGTGCCGCATGTTAGGCAAATATCTGGTATTTATTGTCTTTTCTATTAATTGATTACTCGTTTAGTCTATCGAATGCCACAAAAATGCCAGAAAAGGTCCATCACAATTCCCCAGAGCTCAAGGTGACATTTCAATTTGATTGTTTTGTCCAAGCAATGGTCCAAAACCTAACGATAGTCAATTTAAAGTCATATGAGATGGAGATCAACAGCGAACACATTTGCATGTTTGCTTGATGAATTATTTAAAACGATTCATTGATTATCAACACTGGCAAACACGGTTCATTTTCTGTTTGAGTAAATAATCCACTGATCCAATAATTTTTTCAGCAGAAACAGTTAATTGTTTAAGCAGCTCATACATATAATCAAGATTATTTTATATACAAGGCTGAAAAATGTCTCCAATACAAATTAAATGAATATTCAAATCTTTCTTGCATTAAAACAGGGGGCTTGTTTGATTTATATATTTATTCTAATGTATTCTTGTCTTTTTTTGTATGTTTTTTTTTTCCTTTTTGCGTTTGTTACTTTTGATTAAATATGTGCTTACTGTATATTCTTTGACTGATTAATGTGAAGCACTTTATAACCCAGATTTTTAAATATTCTGTAGAAATCAAGTTTTAATTACTCAATTCTACTAACTTCTACTATCTTTGTGTCCTGGACAAGATAGGCAACAATAACAATGAGTTACAGACAAACAACAATAAGTAACACATAATATGCCACAAAATCTGAATTAAGCAGAAAATCAGAAATAACGTTTCTCACAGTATGGACAGTGGAAAAGTGATACATGTGCATCAGCAGTTCTTCTGATCCCCTATGCTAATGTAATTACAGGTAAGACTTTGGAGGTATTACAAGCCCTGCAGAGCATCTGGAAAAGGGTTTTTTTTTTGTTTGAGCGGGCTGTTCTCCCCTCTACTATTAAATCTAATGGGAGGCCAGAGGACTGGGACAGACTAAAGGAAACTCAATCTAATGGCGGATGATTAATGTGGCACAGTTGGTGTGTGTGTGTTTGTACTAAAGTACAACACAGCCACATGCGATGTGTACGTCTACAAACTGCATGTAGGCGTGTGTATGTGTGCGTAGCTCATTGACAAATGGCTGGTGGAATAAATCAGGACCATATTCACTGTCTCTCTCTTTCACCTTTCTTGTTCTCCCCTCTCAATCTTTCATTCTCAGTAACACACACACACACACACACACTCAAATCCACAGGGAGTGCTCCATGTTACTTTGAATAATTATGGGCTCAGAACCCTGTCTGACTGGAAGGGAGTAAATAAGTCTCATAGTCCAGGAGGTTAATCCTTGTCAGTGGGACACAATTCTGCAACAGCTTTGTGCCACTTCAGAAAGAAAGACCCAAGGTTGTGTGTATGTGTGTAAATACAGTGTGAACCTACAATAAGCTTAAAACCTTCAGTTTCCAGTTTGTTTTGCGTGTATTTCAAGTAGAGAGAAGTATAAAGAGTTTGTGTTCGAGACAATCAAGTGTAATCAAATGGCTGCTTTATGTGATTATGTTCAAGGGTGACAGATTGTCTGTACAGCGTCTCTCGGCGCTCACCGAGCGCGGGGAGTCCTTCACTCCACAAGTGGCTTTCACCGTTCAATGAGGTCTCAAGTTGACTGTGACAAACATCTGTGAATGAGCGCACTGAATGGTGTGTGTACTCTAAAGTACTTAGAGTTGTGTAGTACACGAATTTAAGTTGCAAATGTGATTTTTGAGATGCTTCAAGTTTTGTCTCCTGTGAAGCAGTTTTTAACAAGAAATTTGTGATGACTTGTGTAAATGTGCTTTGATATGATGTATTGTCTAATATTTGAGTTTCACTTTGAGAAACATGTTTCAGGTTGTTAATCAAATGCACATTAAATGCATTTAGTGAGGAGGACGCAAAGAAAGAAACAGGACATGAGTTCTGACAAAGTAATAAAGAATAACTGATTACAAGTTGGGTCATAGTTTGTAGTTTTCATCATTTCTACTGATTATGATAACATTATACTCATCAGAGTAATGGTTGAGATTTGGAAACATGGTAAGACGATACAGTAAAGTCCAACAGGGCAAGAAGCACAATCAGACAATAAGTTTAGCTGATTATCTAAATCTTTATCACTTTATTTGGAGGTAAAACTGAAAGCAGCACAAAATGTTTCTAATACTCCCTCATTGAATAGGAAAACTGTGTGTGCGCACAGGAAGTCAAACTGTGACTGAAGTTTACAACGGACAGTTTTACAGCCTTCGTTTTCTCTTCCAAATACATTTGGCTAACCTGAAAGTTTATTTACAACCAGTCTGATCATATTTTTTTACTCTGTCTGGCTTATTTTTAATGACGTCAGTGTGTTCCAAGATCTCAGCAATAAATTGGTGAGTACGATGCTATCATAAGCGATAAAAATGATGGCGCAAACTACAAAAACAAGACCCAAGTTGTAAAAAACTGGAAATAGTTGAACATTGAATTTAGCACCAACTTTGGGCCAATCAATGTATTATGGAACATAAGTGAAAACTCTGGTCAATAAAGTTTGAAACATCAGTTCAGATAGAACACAGCAGATTTTCCATAGTTGACCCCTTGATTTCATTGAGTCAACATTTTTTCTTACCTGCAGGGTTGGAGAAGTCGAGGACGCTGGTGGCCGGCTGCAGCAGGTCGGGGCTGCTGGATGACAGGTTGCCGGGAATGGGCATGATGGCCACGCTGTGACGACACTGCTTGGTACCCACAATGCTGTCATCCTGAGACTGACCCATGCCACCATCGCTAGAGAGGAAAGCGGGGATGGTAGAGAGGGCGCAGCGAGACGGGGGACGAGAAAGAGAAGCAGGGGTGAAGCGGGTAGGGAGGGTTAGGAAAAGGTTGGAGTGGGGGGAAAGGAAAGGACGGTATTAAAAGAAAAAGGGTGTGATATTATAAGAGAGAAAGAAAGAGAGAGAGAAAGAGGAAAATTAGATTTACTCCATCAGGGACAAAATTAATGTTCTAAAATGAAGGTATTTATTTTGCAGCAGTAGACATTTTTTCCTAAAAACATCCTTTTCCCCCTGTGTTTTATGAGTTTTAAGCACAGGTATTAAAACACGTGCATTTCCCTTCATCTGGAGAACATATTAAAATCACAACTCATAACACAATGGGAAAAACATATTAGGAGATTTAAATCGAAATGTCTACTCTTGCAGAATGACAACACAAAATACCAGTATCAGTATATTTTGTTTTTTTAATATGCAGCAGTGACACAGCTGAAATTCATCCATGAGGCGGGTTCATGAGTGGCAGTAACTGATAAGGAGCATTCACGGATAGAGAAGTTCACCAAACACACACACACACACACACACACACACACACACACACACACACGACACAAGACAATGAGATACTGGTACACACAAGCTAACAAAGACACAAACAAGCATCACAAACAGCAGAACACATATGAAAAGTAATGACTCATAATGAGTATTTTAGCTCATTCAGATGATTTTATTCACACATTTGTACTCTGTGTCCTTGCTCTTAGCTTTTGAATACATCTGTGTGTGTGTTAGCATTTAGCCCTCTGTTCTCTCGTGTGTGTCCAGCAGTTGGCCACATTACGACGCTAAACTAGATCTGAGGGGCAGGCGCCTTTCTACCTGGCTCCTCAGCCCCGCTCGGGGATATGCAAACATCAACCTTTACGTTAAAGGCCTCATTAGACCGTCTGGATCTGCATACATGTGATGGAAATGGCAACTATTTTGAGACAAACCCACAGACAGACAGTTTGGGTATTGTGATTCTGAATAGACCTGCCTCAAATGATAAATGCAGTCTTCTGAAGGTTGAAAAGGTGGATTGTACCATCTTACACAGTTGTGGTAGCTTTTGGAGAACTCAGACTTTTAGGATCTTTAGCATTAGCTAGAATTAACTATCAATTTAAAGCAGGTACATTTATAGCATTTCAAACTGCTATAATAAGAACAGAGTCTGAGACGGAGAGAGTTCATCCTGTCCTATCTGCATACTAATCGTAGCTTCCCTCTAGGTGTGTGTGTGTCTGTACAGTATGTACTGAACACAGTGCGGTAATGCAGGGCTTCCACTAACACAGCTGTGCGCTGCGGTAGCAAAGCCTCTGTAATCTGCGAGTCACCAGTCGATAGGTACTGCGCCGACAGGATGGAGGGGAAGACAGGAGAGAAAAAGAAGGAAGGGGTAGGTTACATAACTTGGAGGGTGGCGTAAAAAAGAAAGAGAGAAAGGAGATTTAGAAAGAGGATTGTGGTGAAATTAAAGCTGATAAGGATATTACGAAACTCAAATTAGGCTAGACTGACATTCTCATGTTTTGGCTGTATCACGTCTAATAATATTTGCACTTTGAACAACGGAGGTCAAGACAGAGACCAAATCATACACAATGATGGAAAAATTGGCAGTTTTACATTTTGAACCACATTTGCATGTATCACAGTCGAAATAAATACGTTTTTAGATAAGTATGAGTTAGTCCATTAAATATGGAATTATAAATATGGTAATTTCCCACATAGGAAAAGCATGAAAGCAAAAGCTGAAATTTTCTAAGTGTTTATGCATTTAGGTATTCCTCTAATATACTTAAATATGCAGGTGTGCTGAATGTTGAACATTAAAAAAACCAAAACCATCTGTAACCAGTAACACTCTACAATTCAACACTGTATTCTTCATATTTTCTGCAACATCCTGAATACATTTGGTTGAAAAACAGAAGGTCTACGCCTGACTCCAGAAAGAAGTGGTGAATACAAATTTAATTAGGAGAGAAAAAAAGCGAAGGAACACCTTGACTCTGCAGAAAAAAAGTGGAAACAGTTGAAGGAGAAGGGATTCATATGTTAAAGGAATTAGCATGAAATCTATAAATGCGGTCCTCTAGTCATGTTGCTGAAGGTCAGTGGTGCTGGTGAGTGTGTGTGGCTTCCTGCATGTCTGCAGATGGATACTGAATCAAATGGTTGGAGGAAGGGGAGTTTTGCAAGAGGTCTTACCCAAAGAGGCCCCTGAAGCAGCGGAGACAAACAGGAGGGAGACGACATTGCAAAGCGTGAAAAGAAACGGAAAAAAGAAACAGAAGCAGAACTCTGCTGAAGTGATTCAGCAATACAAGTGAAGCAGAGTGACAATGTCTGTGCACACTCAAAACAACACAAACGCACATGTAGGCTGACAGAATATACAATAGCCAAAATTTGGACACATTGACAGTTTTGCTGAAATAAATAAACAGAAAAATGTCAGGAGCAATTTCCTAATGCCAGCATAGATTCATACACAACACATGACAGGAAATTGTAGGGTAAGTGCGGAAATTCAACTTGACAGTTTGACCTCATTCCAAAAAAAAAAAAAAAAAAAAACCACAAGTGAGATGATCTGTCAGCAAATAGCAGGAGGGTACTACACAGACAGAACATATCAAACATACAAGAGCAGATCTTTCACAGAAAAACAACATGTCTTTAATGTTGGACAGCAGATTTAGCAGGTTTAGGTGAATTTATAGATTTAATATTGTCTTTGGTTACAATTCAAATAGTACACAAAAGTATCAGGTTATGGGCTAATATTTACAGCTATTGTTGTGTTGGAGACTTTATTCAGGTACTGAGGCATCTGATAAAGGCCACAAGACAGTTAAAACTTCACAGTAATGTTGTAATGAGCACTGTTACTGGAAAAAAAAGGAATTACTAAGAAAAACATTGCTTGATTCAGACATCCAACCACAAGTGCACCTATAATTAGAAATTCGTAGGCGGGGGCGTTTTGCTTCAAACTATATAACTGAAAACTTTTGTCATCGCGGACATTTAAATAACTTCAAGTGTGATCCTCCCCAAATGCAGCCTATTATTTTTTTATAGCTATAGACGGAGCTGAGTCCAAAACTTGTCTTTTTATCTTTCTAACTCTTGTCCACGCAAGTCTACAACTGTAACAGATTAAACATTTCCTGAGCAATTCCTCTTGGAGGTGGTGCAGCAACGCAGCAGTAGGGCGGTGAGCATGCGGTAAAATGTGGACGTCTTGTAGGGTGAATGCTGAGATGCACAAACACTTAACAGCACCATACTTAAAGCGATATTCATTACTGTTTAGTATATGTTACTATATCACAAAGAGGTAGAGAGGATGAAAATGGCATCTTGGGACATGGAGGTTACTACTTTATTGTCATCTCACTAAATCACGTAGACTTCGGAGACAAACTAGACTAGAGGCTAAACCCTCTGTCTATTGCTTTCCAATCTGAGGAATGTAAATCAGCTGGGTTGGTCAATATGGGATGTATGTAAAGGTGCATGCACAGGCCCAGACATCTTAATTTGACAGAAAAACGACTTGTTTATTGCCAGTGTGTCCTTGTCATATAAAATTTTAGTCTGAAGTGGAGTCGGCCAAGAACAGAGAGAGGCAGCAGCAGTAACGGTGGGTTTGTGTGTGTACATAAAAACTGGGCAAGAGCATCTGAATGGGATTTTAAATTGTTAAACAAGGTTATTTTCCTCAATTAGGAGGTTTAAAAAGTGAAGTGAAAGGATTCAAAATGTAGCATTTGTGAGAGACTGTGTGTGTGTGTATTTAAAACCGCATGGTTCTGTCCTCAGAACAGCCTGTACCTTACCTAAGTATGCACACACAAACACACCCAGTAGACAACTTTACAAAATCCACTGTAGGAGGTTTAAGCACCCGGCAAACCATCATATCTCACATTGCCTCCTCTCAAATTTTCCTCCTACAACAGCCACTGATGAGTCCCAATTGACCCGTCTCATCTCCATTCTCATTTCTAGTCCCTTTAATCAGCTATCAGTTCCTTTGAATCAAAGAGCGGTTTGAATGCCGCCGACTAGCAAAATAAAAAGCAATGAAAGGCCTTGTTTGGTCGATAAATAGAACGCAGAGGAGAGCCTTTGGAAGCTGTGCACCGAGCCGGATCAATGGCCGTGTGATAGCGCGTTGCGTTATGAGACTGAGCACAATCAGTTTTCATGCAAACTGTGTGGCTTTGTGGACATAATCACTGCCGAGCTGGAAACTGATAGAGTGGAGACAGCGAGAGAGAAAACTGAAGGGACATGGATATGCATGACAGTATCTGTCTGTGCGTGCGTGCGTGTGTGTGTGTGTGAGAGCAGTGCCGATGGTTAGCTCTGTAATTAAGAGGGCGAGAACAGCGCCTGCTCTCTCCAGCACTGACACAGTATGGAGTTTAATGAGGCCTGGAAAGGACCGAAATGATGAAATGAAATCTAGTCTGTAACAGCACGCTACGGGTGGAATATTGAATGTGAGCCTCCGTGTGCACAATTACTTGCAATTGCTCCAGATGCTGCAAGTACAATGGCTGGTTATGGATCGCAGCAACAACGGTTTTATGATGATGATGATGATGCCTTTTACATTTTCATGATTTGGCTGGAATCTATTGACGTTAAGGAGCTGAAGATAAGTGAGAGCAGAAAGAATACTGCATACCAGACAAACACAAGTAAGAAAGTGCAAAAGCGAGCCAGAGTTTGAATTGGGACAGACTACCAGCACATTAGATGTGCCACTCTTGCATACTGTTACTTATCACCACTACTTCCAAGTAAGAGTCGCGTGCAATCGCTCCATTTCTTCATACGAGCCACGAGAGAAGGCTGAAATGTACTTCTCTATTGTTGTCTGATGTGCAATTGCAGTGAGGAGTTCAGTTAGATTTCTGCTCACGCCTCTAATATTCTCCGTCTGCAAATGGTCACAGACTACTGCAATACCGATGTAGAATCAGTACACAGATCCAGTCAGAGAGGAGTGCGTGCTGACCAACTTGTCCTTTTTGTAGAAGTCAAATCCACCTGAACTTTACTCACCAACATAAAATGTTTTCTTCATCATTCTGTGGTGTATACAGCCTCATAAGGGCATGTAAAGAAAGTTGCCCTAGATGCCATATCAGACCAGTAAAATAGATGTAAAGATATTCATGCAGCCACACAGGCGGCAGTGTTTCTATTAATCCTCTTACCTGAACGGTTTGGGTGGCAGTATGCTGAAGCGCGTCTTCTCCAGCATCTTCCTGATCTTGTTTCGTCCTCCGGACACAGTGTTGGCCTTCATTTTCCTGGTGGCCTTGTGGTCTGTGGGGAACTCCATGTCTCCAGGAAGGTCGGGGATGGAGAAGCGGTTGCCTTTTTTCTCCTGGATCTTGGGAATGTGAGGGCCGCCGTTCTTCTTCTCATGCATGATCCTGCTGAGGAGCTCTTTGAAGACTAGGTGGAAGGAGGTACCGAGAGACAGGAGGGATCGGTCATCATCTCGAATGATAAGCACTGATATGAACTGAAGGTGATTGCGCTCTGTGTGCTTTAGTGTGTGAGTACAAATACTCACCAAATATGTTGGTTTTGACGGTGAGGGAGAGGTGCGTGTTATTTCTCAGGATGTCAACAGCTTTGGAGAAGGAGATGTTCTCAAAGTTCTGACCATTGATCTCCATGATCTAAAACAAGACAGATGAAATAAAACATTTTTAGCAAGACTGATTAAAAGGTAGTCGACACAGAGATAGACATGGACTTATCTGGGGAAAAAACACCCATTGAAATTCCCCATAAAACTTAAAACTGTTGGATTATCATAAACTGAAACAAATGTTTTCTGGTTTTCCTGTAATTGTCTCGACTCAGCATATACTTAAATGGTTTACCAAATGCAAAGAGTGAACCATGTGGTTCCAATACTCTCAAAATGACACAAAAAGGGAAGTGTGCACTGCAGTTTGGCTGTTGGATAACTTGATTTGAATACTGTTCTGTAGTTTGCAGCGGTTAATAATAAAATAAGCAGCTAATCGATCAATTAACTGTAGCATCAAGTCAAAGGAAGATCTAACTGCTCACTGTGACGCACTTGTAAGGAAAAAAAGTGTCTGAACTATATCTGTGACAACAGGAAGCACACGGATGCTAGACTAAAGGTGGTAAATAGGAACAAAATATGAGTGTACAGTCATAAAGTACCATGATTCATATTCTGAATCATCAATTATACCAACTTTCACATTTAACAGTTCAGTTAAACTTTAACAAGTTTAACCACAGATACAGTAGAACAATCACTTGTTTAACTCATGGCCATCCTCTGAGTTTGCAGCAAGCAATGTCAGAACTATTTAATTAGTTATCCAGTAAAATAAAGTTACAAATAGCGAGGATACCATTTTGGGGGGACAGTGAAGATGGATAATTGAAGAGAAATTGTCCCTGATAAACATTTGGTAGTCAGATGCATATATTTTTTTCCCATTGTTTCTTACACATCTTCTCAAGCTGTATCAGACTTTATACAGTGCACTAATGAACTTTATCCAAATATTTTTATTGCAGTTCAAGTTTCAAGTCGGAGCTTTGGCTGAGCTACTGAGCAAAATTTGTAGTATCTTCCTAAAGCCGCTCCAGTTTTGGGATGTTTATGGTCTTCAGGATGCTGACCAGTCTTTAAGTCTCAACTGCTGAAAAGTATTACATGATGCCATCAACACCACACCTCACAGTAGGGATGGTATCAGCCAGGTGATGAAGGATACCTGGTTCTAGATACAGTACTTGGCAGCTTTTGTCTCATCAGACCAGACAATCTCGTCACAGACTCTAAGAGTACTTGACACAAGGACCGTTTGTTGAACCACATACAGTCCGTTGAATGCCTTGTACTCTGGAGTGGCTTATATTTGTCCACTGCAACATAAAGACATGACTGATGAAGTGCTGCAGAGATGGTTAAAATGTGGAAGGGTCTCGTCTCACTACAAAGGGACAGTTTGAGAGGTTCTTGTTCACCCAGGCGATCAAAGCACCTCTTGACCTAAAACTGGCCAAACAGCTTCTCAATATCTTCCACTTCACAATGATGATGCTCACTGCACACAAGTATATCTCTGAGGTCTCTGAGGTGTATCTCTCAGATCTCAAGAATAATCACGTAAATTTGGTGTAATATTACAAGGACTGACTTCAGTCACGTCGCGACCTTCAAATAGGACTGCTGGTCTTGTGACTAGAACATAAGACTAAATTTAACTAAAAAAAGACGTGCGCTCCTGTTGTCAGATGACTCAACTCTAGCATTAGCATGCATCTTTCTGGATGTTTAATTTCTGCTACATATATCATATCACATAAAACATTTAATTATGTAACTTATTTACTATATATTTACTTATATTATTTAATTATGCAATACGTTCCACATTTATCTAAGCAGTGGCTGGAAGCAGAGCCCTGATGGTTCTCCTTTCTATTGATGTAATTAGGGAGTGACTCACATCTAGAGATGCACACAAATGCAATAAACTATTTGCCAAGATAATGATCTAGCAATACTCTGGTTCCTGAGGTAGAATTAGGTACAATCGACAACCACACAGGCCTATAATCACAGTGAAGAACACTCTTCACACGTTATGGCTTTTCAGGCTGAAGCGCTGCACTGAAACACATCATGCACTCAAATCCAGTGAAAAAGCAAGAAAGACTGCTAATTTACTTATTGTTTGCAACCACAGCTAACAGCCACTCTGTTGAGTGTGATTTTTAAAGAAAAGTACAGTACAGATAGCCATATATCATAAGTATCATTCTTTATTATAGTGCAGGATGTCGCATTATGTCCTCTCACCTGATCTCCCCGTTTGAGTCCGGCCTCTGCAGCCTTGCTCCCTTCTTCCACTGACTCAACAAAGATGCCGAATCCTCTCTCGCTGCCGCCCTGCACGCTGAAGTAGAGCGGTGACTCCCTGGACGCCTTCTGCAGAGTGATCTGCCTCCACTTAGCCTTGGCTGCACATGCAATGTTCAGCAGCCGCAAATGGCCCTTCATTTTCTGACGAGGAGGGGAAAAACAGGACAACAATGAGCCTGAGGAGTCTCGCATTCAAATTAGCTTTTGTTTCCTAAGGTGAGCAATGTAATTTTGGATGGAAAAACAAGTTGCAAATGTAATAATGTGCAAATGCTTAGAGCAGATATCAAACCATTTTTGTTCATTGCATGAGAATATAAATTATATTTTGATATTTGTTTAATTTGAGCTACCACTCTGACAAGACAAGGGCTGCAGGAATGCCTTTGGGGGACTCTTGCTGTCTTGTAATTTTAAGTATTTATATTACAGTGATAAAACTTTGAAAAACAGACAGTAGACGTTAGTGAATAGTGTAGCGAGCGGCAAACAAGTGACAACATAAAAGATAAGCAGGTTTAAAGCTCAAGGTTTACACTGATGTTTCATCTTACTGTGGCTTCTAGATGTTTCTCAAATTCCTCCAGGAAGCGTGTCATAGCCGGGTCACCTTCAAAGTCATTGAAGTGGTTGTTGACCCACAGCAGCACTGTTCTCGTTACCTGTGAGACACGATAAGAGCTTTATTCGGCGCAAACACAAAACATACTTGATTTTTCATACACTTCCTGTGACAATTTATTTTCACTCTCCAGTTCTTCAAAAGACCTTGTGCTTGAGAGCTCGTGCAGAATGTATAAACTGTAGGCGTTAGGTCAGAGGTCATATTCAAATACATAGCAACAGGAGCTGGTGGGGTTCAGTGTATTGCTCAAGGACTCTTAAGTGAGCTAAATGCTTGGCAACAAGAGTACTTGAAGTGCTGTCTTATCTATTCACTATAGTATGTCAACATGTGATCAGAAACTGCACATACAGGATATGTGACACATATCTTAACTAAACTGCACATACAGGATATGTGACATATATCTTATCAATATATCACAGTAAAATTAGTTAATGCTACTTTAAATGGTAGAAAAAAACAACTGGTTGATCACTTAATTTTGTACCACAGTAATTAGAAGAAAAACGTAAAGCAAAGGGCACCGGGAAACAATTGTTTCTGCAAATGTACACTACACGGTAACATTGTTTTAACCTTTGCAAAAGGTCAGAGCAAGAACCGATACATCACCACAGAGCATCAATCAATGTCCACTTTTCGCTCTCTTTGGTTTCTCACGCCATCTCTCTTCCTGTCTTTACACATGGTTACTTTCCCTCTGCTCGTTCTGTACAGGATTAGATCCTGTTCAACGGGGTTGAAGATTATAAGCCTGAATGACAACCCCATAAAGACTATTGACAGCACAAGACTAATCTTAGGTTAAAGCAGTTATGGACAATGGGAGTGTCTGACGTGAACAAATCGCTGTTGGGCTCAAGGACAGCTGAGCTGGCTGAACTTGTATTGATCGGCATGTGAGCAGCACAACACATGAATTTCCATCAACATGCATGAATACAAAACATTAGGAGTGCCGATAGAAGCGTAAGGACCGGCATTTAAAACTGCACACATAAAATAGCACAGGATGGATAAGTATGTGCAGTTTTAACTTTGCACGCATACTCAAAAGCTTCTCTACCCTGCAACATTTACACACACGTTTTAACATTCCCATCCAAGACAACTGACCCACTTGATATTTTATATCCACTCACACACAAACTCAAGTACAGAAACGCATACAGATCTCGCTGGTGCAAGCCTACTACACACACACACACACACACACACACTTACTGTGTCTCGGAGGCTTTCCATCTGGAACCACTCCAGCAGCTTCTTGCCGACCTCCATGGGACTTGACAGGAAGGTCCTGTAGGTCAGCAAGAAGTCTTCGATGTAGGTGGGGTCCACCACCGATGGTTCCTCCACCAGGTGCATGATCAGACGCTCTGGGGTTCCCTAGGGTGAAAAATACACACACACACACACACATATATAATGACACAGAGAAAAACATACAGTTTGTACTGTAGACTCATACATACACATGTGAGACGGCTAAAATCACACAAGGGCACACATAATCTATACAGACACTCACACACAAAGGTATACACGTGCACAAGCTCACACACACATTGATGCGAGCAGGCACACAGAAGACATGCACAAGCCAATTTGAATAAATTATGTCGACATTAATCATAGACGTGACAAGGACATGAACTATAAAGATGCAGCTATTGAACAGAGCTGTCAGTCAACCATCAATAAAACAAAGACACACACACACACACACACACACACACACACATACATACATACATACATACACACACACAGAAAACAGCTCTTTTACAAGAGCACAATCAGTTTGTTGATGAGGCATCTTTGCTGTGGATTTGTATAAAACTAAAACTACATCGCATGTATCATTTGGGACTAAATTTTGGATATCTGTATCGACATCTTTTAATATTTTTATTGATATGGAACAGATGTACAATGTCCACGACACAGACACTATACTCCTCTGTGAGTTTGTTAATGTCATTAGATCAGAATTTTCTTGGGGAAACGATTCATTTGACAAGGAACAGAAACTAGAAAGGCATCCACTTTTGTCTGACACAAAAAGAACAGAGCCAAAACCAGAAGCGGAAATGCTAACACTTGTGAATTGACTCATCTCCACTGGATGTGTTTTGGAGCCAACAGCCTTCCTCGGAGCGGCCGCCAAGAGAATCATTCAGGCCCATTATACGATCAATACCTGGCTGCCTCTGGAGGCTCGGGAAAAGGATCAAAAGGCCTTGGAGCGCACTGCAATGTAGCGTACAAGAAAATGCTCCGGCAAATCATTTCGATTATGCATGTTCTGCTTGGTACAGTGGTTTGACAGCTAAACTTGGGAACAAACTGCAGGTGATGCAAAATAATATTACTGGGTATTTATTAAATGCATCCCTTCGAACTTATGTTGGCAGTGACAAACTCAGAAGAATAGTACAGCTCAGAGTAGAACAACAGAAGCTGCATCATATGTACAATATTATCAATGGGTATGCTCCTCAATACTTGTGTTCACAGATAACTGTGGTCCATACTCAGCATAACTATAATATCAGGGCCAGTGTGCCTTCATGTTAAGTGCCTTGAGTGAATAATGTAGCCAGAATATAATATTAAAATATGTTCTTGAACAAGCGTAAAATGTATTTGGAGTTGGAGTGAGTTATCAAAGGTTGGGCTCTGGGAGAAACTTGTCTAACTTGACCATTTGAACCCCAAGCAATCCTGTATCTCTACTTTTCCATCCACAGTGGATTCACATGTTGTGGAAATACTAATAACGTGTCACTTTATTGATCCTTGTCAGAACAGAAACCTTGGGGACTTTAAGAACTTCAGTGGACACTTGAGAATTGCCAAAACACTTTCTTGAACCCTGGTCGAACTCTGGTCAAGTCTAAAAGCAGAACACTTGGACGTTTAAAATCACTAACCTTGATGACGATGTGTCCCTTCCTGGTCCCGCTGCGGTCAAGCTCGCGGTGCTCCTTCACCATCACAATCTCCCCCTCCTCCTCCACCTTGTGTGTGTTCTTCTCCACATGGTTGAGGATGCGCCAGTAGTCCTCCTGGGCGATGCAGACGAACTGGTCGAGGATGACATGTGGACAGCGGGTGAACTTGTAGTAGAGCATAATACTGCTCTGCACCACAGTCGGATACTCAAACAATAACACAGAAGAAGCATGATGGTGGGCAGAGAGAGGCATGGGAGAGATGGACGGATGAAGGAAGGAAGGTTTAACCACACTATTTCTTACACTAAACTAAACCAGAGTAAACAAAGCTTAACATAAGTACCTATAATGGTCCAAAATCCTCTCAACTAGCCATTTCAAGGAAGTATCCTTCTCTACAATTTGATACTGAAGCTAAACTGACTTCTCTTTATATCACACTAAACAGAAAGTGTCAAGGCATGACTCCTTAAGACTCTACAGCATTGTCTCTCTCTGTGCTTTCCTTGACTTCATCAGTTTCTGCATTTGTGCGGCTAAGCCCTACCTCTAACTTCCTGTGTATGTAAAGACAGGAAGTGTTGAGAGCAGTGGAGGAACTGGGCAGTGTGGACAGAGGGGCTGTTACCACAGATGCTCGGCTTCTTTTACCTTAGCTCACGCATCATGTCTCAGCACTATATTTAGACAGTCTCTCTGTGAGAAACCTGTACATGATCTGAGAAATATACCGCTCTGCAGCGACGTAGAAAAGGTCTGTGACTTAATTGACAACCAAGACTCTGTATTTTAAAAGGTATACCAAACTTTATGCTATCATAATATTCCAAATGTCAACTTTCACAAGAAATGGTGAAGGTAAGAAAGACAATGTCTGCAATAACGAGGAACTGAAATGACACTTGACTTTACATTTCTGGCACTGTGACAGATTTTGCATAATAAGGTTAAGGAGTGTAAAAAACAAAAACTATAAACACCCTTCACATCACAAACATTAACCCAGAAACTATTGTTACATCCCCAAATAGGTGAATGTGTGTTATTTAAGAGAATTGATAATGTGCTGTGTGGCTGCTCAGGCTCTGCAGGCCCCCGTCTTAGACCCTCCTCCTCCCCTGTGCTATTGGCTGCTGCATCTGGGGACCTGCAGCCAATCACTGCCCATCTGTGGGTATATAAAGGCGGAGGAGCTGCACTTCTACGCCCCTTGACTAAGTTTTTGAGTATGTAGAGATATTTTGTCAGGATTTAGTCCATAGCTCTGTTGTATGTTGTTGCCAGGTTAATGTCAGAAAGCTAAAGAGTTTTGCTGTTAGATTAATTTATTGTGTTCACACAGTCCATTTATTAACAATCACATTCAGGCTGTAAATGTACAGCAACCTTTTGTTTTGGCAAACAGCTGAACAATTTGTGAGGGCTTTTGTCTGCTTTACCTGGCAGTCGTCCCCCTTGGTGCGAACTTCTCCGTTCATGTATTGTTTGTCCAGTGAGGGTGAGATGCCAAAACTGTTGCCCATACAGAGAGTCTCCACTCTTCCCTCTGGGTGGCTGATCTCCACTGCTCCGTTCAGGATAACATACCAGAGGTCCAGCTGCAGACAGGTGCACACAGACATCATCATCAAGATCATCAGACATACATTATCAAACATCTTTGGTCTGCTGCCAATACTTGCATATCTTGTCATTCCTTTCCATCCATGTACAGTGTGTACGTGTAAATAATGTGTTAGACTCATCATTAAACAGAACGTGGCACAGTTTTACCTTAAATCATTAGATTTCAAAGAGCACACTGGATATCACTGTAATGTAATTCCTCTGATATGTTTCAACAGGATGGCTGAAAGGATTTGGAATAAGTGGCACTATCCAGGCAACAGACCTATAACACTACACAAGAATGACTATTAAAATGGCGATATATTACTAACTGACATTTGGTATATTGTGAGCATAATGTGCATTGTGTGAGGTATGAGTACGGTGGTGAAGAGGTATTGTGTCTCTGGCGGTGGCTTTTCAGCTGGCAGGCATAATATAACAAGCCATTCATCCAGAGTGTGAGTGGATGGATGGAGGGTGAACAAGCCCTGGGCTCCCTCCGCAACTATAACTGATATTTCCTCCTCATTGCCTTTTCATTCTCTCCCAGCAAACCCCCCCCCCTCACTCTCTCTGTGCTTCTCACTTTCTCTCCTCATCAGTTTCTCTCTCTTTCAGTCACCCTTCCAGTGAGCCTCTCACTTTCCATATTTCTCAGCAATGATGAAAAAGTAAGGTAAGCTAACCAACCACAGGTATATTGTACACAAAAGTCTTAGAGCAGATATTTTCATAAAGTTTGCATAAATGTAACACTTCTCATAGCGTTAAATTTAAAAAGCATCACTTGTCAAGTTCTTATTTTTCAAATAAAAGTGGCGAATAAAGAAACTTTAGCTGGTCGGACTCCTCGCTGCATTCCTCCTCTTCCACTTTCTCTTCCTTTCTGTCCTCTGAAGCACTTTACCTCCCTTTTTACTTCTGTTACACCACTTTAGACTCATTTTTATTTTCCTTTTCCCTCTCTCACCCACTTAGCGGAGTCGTGTTCAGCTGTGAGCAGAACCAAGTGCTTCTCTTTGACCTTCAACACGAGTCCACAGAGAGTCGGACAGAGTGAAGGAGACCTGTCCATCACCTGCCTCGACACAGAGAGCATGGAAACACATACATGCATGCCTATTCGTGTATGCTCTTCACAAACGTGTGTGTGCACGCTTTTATCTCTCTGATGCGGATTCCCGTCCCCTGTGAGCTTGGCGGCTGGCAGTTCATTGCCATTTATCACCCTGTCGGTTAATAATGCTGCTGCGTGTAACCAAACAGCCATGACAGAGCGTCCGTTTCTCAGGCATGTAACTTAATTAATTAGCTGTGTAGCAGCGCAAGTGATTGACGGGGCTTTTACTCTGCAGTGACTTTGCACATACCAGTTTCTGTATGCGAATTAGGATATTGGATAGACTGGAAGATGGTGGGTTCGTGCACGCGGAAACCCCAGTGTCTGTGTGGTTCTCCATGCTTGTGTACAATTTTGTGTGCTTTTTATTGCATATCTGATCTTTAGTTTCTATGTTATGTACCTTTGCATGTTCAGTCATGCTGGCCTACTGCAACCTGCTTCATGTCTGAGTGTTTTTTGGAAGGTAACATCACTGTTTTGCATGTTATAAAAACATTAATTTAAAATGTTTCAACCGTAATTATATTAACAACCCAATTAAGAATCAACAAGCCAGCAAACACATCTTGTTTCTGACAGAAGAAAGATAAACACCAATTTAATTGTCAAGGGGGATTCAGTGTAATTGTGTTAATGAAGAATGTTATTTATATATACATATTTTGCATGTTGCAATTACTCTGTAATTAATCTAAGTGAGACATGCAGCAAAAGAGGATGGCAACATAAAAACATAATATTTCTAATTACAGTAAAAAAAATAAAGCCTTGAATTGAGAACATTAATTTAAAGACTTTGACAGACTTTTATGGGGGGTCCACAGTAACTGTTATACACTTGTGTTTACAAATGTCTGTGTGTGTTATTAGTCCATTCCTACCTCCTGTTTGTCGTGCAGCACAACTGTGCCGGCCTGCTCCACCACCTCAAACACCATGACGCTACACAAGTCCCTCCGCACAGACATGGTCATGTTGGCGAAGGCAGGCAGCTGGTGCATGAACTCCAGTAGTTGCTCTGTTCGGCACAAGAAAAGGGAGGAGGGCAAATATTAGAAGAGAGAAAAGCAACTGGATAGAGGTGAAAAAAACAGGTTATTGTGAAACATGAAGAGAGCACGTATCGACGTGACTTGTGTATCCACAGCAATGCTTCTCAGGCGCGCAGGTAAAACACTCATTGATTTTTCCACTCACAATGGCAGCATTTCCGAAACAAGCTATGGACTTTTAAATGGGCCCCTATTGCAAGCAAACGCTGTCTATTCAAGTACAATAAAAAACTGTAGTCATAAAACTTTTAGGCTTTGCTTTTACTGTTTTTGATCATATATACAGTATGATGCTGAAGACAGATAATTGTATTTCTCAACACTTTTCATCCGTTTACTCCAAGCTAATGACCATATTTTTACTAAATAATGATCTTGGCCGGTGTTTAAAATCTTCATGCCTGCTGAGAAACGTTCACACCCTGTTCCTTCCCTACTGATCTTCTGTCTGCCTCCTCTGCACTGTGGCTGAGAACAGAGTGACCTAGCTCCAACCTGCGCACTGTGCAGCCCGGCTCAGTAACTCACTTTCATTCCCCCTGCTGTTATCACCTCATTCATTTCCTCTCCGTCTCTTTCCCGTCGGTCCCGGGTCAAACAGTCACAGTATTTTCAGTACTTTTAAAGCAGTTTTAACTACCACATGAATTTGTCAGACGACAAAAAGTTTAGATTCAATTTAAAATGTATTGATTACAATGAGTGGAATCTTTCCCGACAAAGTAAATCATCAATCTGGTGAGATAAGCAGATTAAAGCTACACTAGACAAGGTTATATACCTAAAAAATAAACACTTCTTATCTAAGAGCTCAAGTTTGACTACAGTAAACTGGCAACCAATAAAGCTTCAGTGCAATGTTTTTACTCAGCCACTAATGGCATCTATATCAATTATCAGGCTGTAATCTTGATGGGGATGTAAAAGATAAAGCATTTCCACATTTGGAAGCCAACTGAAAAGAAGATCTTTGATTATTTATTTGGGAAAAGATTTCCAGAGAGTCTCTGGGTGGGAAACACCAACTGAACTGTTAAAATCGAATGTGATAAAAGACGATTATAATAAAAATTGTTGGATTAAGTCACTAGGAGATCTGGAAACTGACATCCTCTAAGCTTAAACATTTAGTTCCCACTGGTGTTCAATGAAACGTTTCAAATTTGCAAGACTGAACTGAAGTGAGCTTTATCACTCTCTCCTCTGAATGAACTGTGAGTGTAACCAGTCAGTGCTGAAGGCCATGAGAAGGCCAACCTTCCAGCAGGCACGCAGCGGGCCGTGCCTTTACAACTTCTCTCAGCTCTCTGATGTGGTCACCTTTTCCTCCAGGACCCCACCGAGTTCCGCTAATGAGGTCGTCTCTGATTGCCTGCTTAAAAATACACTGGAAGGGCACTGGTGTTTAGAGACCACTGCAAGGTGTCGTTTTGTGAGAAGGGGCATTTTTATCTCCCCTGTGTGTGCTCACTGAATGATAGATGCTGTCGGTGACGGCTGTGTCTCATGGACATGCAGTCCAAAAATAGCAACTGAGAGTGCCCAAGTCCAACAAAGAGGGAGGAAGTGACTTGCATTTAAGTGCAAGTGTATGTCATTCAAGACGAGCAAGAAATAATTCTCTTTTCATGCAATCTGAAGTTTGTTTTTACAAACTGAAATAACTTAAAGTGATGACGACATATGAGACAGAAAGAGACTTTGTTTAAGAGCAGCATAGAGTTAGACTGACCAATGTCATCGTCGTTGCGGTCAACTGGATCTTTTTCAAGACACTCCCGGACCAGGTCTCGGCCCAGAAGAGTGTCCGAAGCTCTCTCAAGGTCCTCATCTTCCTCCTCCTCTTCCTCACTGTCCACCGCAGCCTCTGGAAGTCCAGACAGGTCCACATCTCCCAGCTCGCTCTCTGTAGCCTGGAGTGGTATGGACAAAGCAGCACAGTGGTTGGTAACAGTGTGAGGGAGGGAGGGAGGAAGGAAGGAAGGAAGGAAGGAAGGAAGGAAGGAAGGAAGGAAGTCTGACAGTGACTGATTTGAATGACAACGCTGAACTTAGAGAAACAATTCAGCTTCTTATGTATTAACTAGGAAAAACTGCATCATATGGAGTTTCAGAAAATGTTATAATTTTAGATTAGGTTTCATTTGCCTTAGGGTTAAACCTGCTTAACTCAAAAAGGACTATTTGAAGCTTCAATTCCAGTAATAATGTGACCTAGAAATTAATATTGGAGAGTGATGTGAACCATGACAAGATGGTTGGCAGGCTCTGCAACACTGTCCTAGTATAAGTTCTTCACTGTGGTATTCAGGCAGAAACACTATTATGACATGATAAAGATTTCAAATAACATTAAAAGTGAGTTTAAGAGTACTGAGTAATATATTTTGTAAAAATCTGAAGCAGTCAAATACCTCCTCTAACTTCACAGCTCTATTCCATATCCCCATTTATTTCTCACAAAACATGAAGAATAACCTTGGAATAAGCAGCTGTACCTGTGATCCTGAGCTAAAACCCCGACACCAAGCCCCAAACTGGAAAACAGAGCAGAACGGCCAAATATCTAAATCCAGCAGTAATAATTTATTTTCCCCCCATATTTCCCACCGTGCAGTGCAGACAGATGGTTGGCAGGGTATGGTTTTAGGGGGCAAAGGGGCTTTGGGGTCAGTTGGGAATTGAACCAGGAATTGAATCAACCTAGAGGTGAAAAGAGGAGCTCTCTAGTGGTGGTGGCAGCATTGCCATCTGTTCGGCTCTTGCAGGTAGTCCTAAAAAACAAAGAGAACTGTTCAGTAAAATGAGCCTGATGTTCATCTTTGTCTCTTTTCAGATTAATCTTCATTTATTTTTTTAATTCCTTTTTGTGAAGAGACCTCTTTACGGAGGAAGAAGGCGAGTGGGGAGGTAAAAAGGAAGTGCAGTGAATACAAGGTTATGCACTGTACTGTAAATGTATGGTTTCACAAGGGCAAATAATTGTTGATAAAGAACACTAAGAATGTATGCAGAGATTTGGTGCCCTTGATAGAGGACTATACCTACATTTAAGTAGTATATGATTGAATAGAGTAGAAAATAGTTGGTTGGTTTCTTGCCCTACACTACAGGACAGTCTCCCTAACCAACAATGTAATCGAGCTCTTTGGTTCTATAGAGATTTGGTTCGTGGCCAAAAGGTTTTATAGGTTCCTCTGAGGCAAGGGGATTAAGCTAACAGACCATCCCGAGTTCAGACGCAGGTCCACTCTTGTTTTCATAAATTAGGTTGGACAAGCTATTTAGAGGACTTTTAAAAACATACCAGCTGCTCAGCTCTGCTCTGCACCAGATGCATTAAATTTGGCATAATAGATGAGAAAAGATGAGACAAAACGAAATCCTTCCCTGTCTAAAATAAAATCTGAAGCCTGATTTTATTTTCTTGGCTAATGTCGTTTTGTCATGACACCAATAACAAATGTCTAACATAATAAATTAGACAGAACAACCTGTAATGATTTCATGAATTGAATCCTTTGTGCCAGGAACTACACAACCAAAAACAGCCCACAGAGGAATCACAAGGATAAATACTTCATATTTTACTAGTACACAAGACACTCAACATCTCAACAACAGCTGTCCTTCAAGTTGTTCTTATACATGTATTTTTCTTTAGCTGTTGCTTCTGCCGCCTCTGATTTATTGCTTCTTGGAGGAAATTTGTCTCATGCTATCATCAGGCCAGCAAACAGAGACAAAGGCCAATAGTGTATCTGTACTTTATAGTCAATATAGATCACAGTAACATGAGAGCAAACATCATACTAACACCAAACACTATTGTCAGACTGTGACTGTTATGGAGGCAGTTACATTCTTGCAGAAAAGTGGCCTTCAATTCAAACTTTGTTGGAAAATTGAGGGGAATGGACAGTGATATGATACGATGACATTTTTTGATGTTTTTTTTTTTTTTTTGCAGTTCATTCAGTATGCAGGATGTGCCCTTTCAGTGTGACTCCCCTGGTCTTAAAACAAGGTTGAGCCAGGGTATACAGAAAGCAAAAGGTGAAAGAAAGGAGGAAAAGAAGCAAAGAAATGAATGTGATGTGGGAGGGATAAAGAATAATAGAAGAATAGAGGGTGACTGACATGAGAGAGGTATAAAGGAGGTAAAGGGCACAAGGGAAGAATAAGAGGAGTGAGGAAAGGAAGAGAAACAAAAGGAGGTGAGAAGTTGGGAAGACGGAGTAAAGTGAACGAGGAGACGGGGGTGAAGAAAAATAAAAATGAGAAACCCACAGCAGAAAAAAAACAAAACCAAAAAAAAAAAAAAAAAAAACGGCTGCTTTGACAGCTTAGGATCATGACTGACTGGTGGGTCAGCGCTTTAAGACAGCTGTAAACAAACACAGGGCCGGGTCAGTGACAAGCTGATGGGATCAGATCCATATGATATATATCTAATCTCAGGATGAAGAGATCAGGTCTCTGTGTTTAAACGTCTGACCCAGGTTGACCTGACTTACATCAATCTGCTCGCCGGCAGGCTGGGGAGGGAGGACAGGTTGTGGTGGAGAGTACGATGGGTAGGAGATACGGAGGTTAAAATATCTGAATGATGCCTGCTTAGTCTTTTTTCCATTGAGCGCGCAGGTGACTTTGTGAAATTTTGCTGATAATGACTAATAGATTCCATAATTAATCAGCTCTCTGGGCTATTACTTTTGAGGTAACTACTTTATGTTATTCCTTGTTCCTTATCCCACCTAACCGCACTACTGCAACCCCCTGACATTGGGGGATATTTACTGAGGATTTGTTGCCTATATATATCCCTTTATAGTATTTTTCATAACTTAACCACTGATCTTTTAGTGGTGACAACATCCGGCTATTTAACTAATATTTCCTAACATTTAGCCTTCCTCTTTCAGGATGAGTATACGCATTTTTGCAATTATGTCACCTCTTCAACTCATATTCCGTTCAAAGTTCAGAAGCAGTGAACACTTTCTCTTCGCTCACTGGGCTCAGTTACATCTTCAGTAGTCGCAAACTGTCACTGTAATTTGCAGCAGACTTTGTGAATATATCTCCCATTGTCTCAGTTGTGAATTTACCAGTTTTATCTCTCTTCTGTGTTACTTTCTCCTTATCTTTTATTTTTCTGTTTGGGGAACTCCATGTCAAATCTACAATGCAATCAAGTAGCCTGACAAGGTAGTTAGTGGTAGTAAAAAGAAAATTGTACCTAAATTGTAGTTGGTATTTTTCATCCTTGACTTACCAAAAAGGGTAAAATAACATCTATAATATACCGGCACTCCAAAATTCAGGATATTAGCGTTGTTAACATTCTTCACTGAAACCAATCCGCTCATTAGTTTTGCTGCCAGCAGAGCCCATTGATCATAGCAGCTCATTAACTTGTTGTAACTAGCTCATTAGGTTGTAGCTAACGTACCTCACAGGCTCCATTGATGAATGCTAACAATGCTAACAAGCTGATGTCAAAAGACAAACCCCCCCCCCTCCCACCTACACATATGTATGCAGAATATGGCAGGTAGGTTGTAGAAAGGAGCAGCACACTAAAATATTTCAGCACCCTGCAGAGAAGAGTCAAGGCTGAGAGGTAATATTGAAAGGTTCTCAGATTTATTACAACTTTCTGTGTAAAGAGGGGAGATTAGGCGAGCTAAGGGATTAATATGATGAGATGACAGGCTTGACAGGCTTGTCATGTACCCTTTTATGGATTATTGATTTGCAGCCATTAAAATACCCTACACTCAAGAGAGGCATTTAATTCCAAAGCACACAGAGCTATTGAATGCTCAGAAATGTCACGTAAAGGTGAAGCTCATACAGGAGCAGAGAGTGAAACATTATGACCTCCTGGTCTGGCATTAATACTTTTAAATTTGCATTTAATATTTTACACTTTGTGCATTAGGTTGAGTGATTGCAATGAATGCAACAGTGGAATGAGCTTCCTAGGTTTGCAGACATTAAAAGCAATCATCAGTAAGGAGTGCATGGGCCAAAGACCTGATGCAAACACGACAGGATGTTTTAGTTTTAAGTGATATGTATGTTAATATGCAACACCAGAAATTGGATGGGAGGACTGAGAGTAAATGGGAGAAACAGTCTCCTACAGGTGTCCACTAAAGACATTAAGTCCCATGTTTAAGGGACTAATTACAGTAGTTGTTTCGGGATACCTATAACGAACAATATGATGGAAATCAATTGGATCAGTAGTTTTGAAGGTTTTGAAGCTGCAAAAAAACCCAGCTACACTTACAATGTTACAGCTCCTGTACCTGTAGCACAGGTATAGACAGAGCTTGAAAGGTTAGGTTCATTTCCTTCATGTGACCTTTCCTCCGCAGCAGGAAGTGCAGAGGGGGGACAGATCACCAGGATGCACAACTGATGCACAATAATTAACTAGATACCAAGGAGTACGAGGAGGGAGGGTAGAGGGTGACGGATATGTTACACGTAGACGGACAGAATTGGAGCACATCAAGCTGGAGAGAATCCACCATCAGTAAAATACTTTTGTCACAGACCAGATGGTGTCGCAGTGTGATGGTGGAAGAGCATCAGTAGACAGGGGGGGTTTGTTACTGGATTGGACAGATTTAATTATTTACGTTAATAATGTAATAATGGTGGCAGGGAAGAGAAAAGCTTCAGTTTCATTCATCAGTTGTGTGACATGAGGCAGCCTCACAAACAGATGAAGCGTTACACTACTACAGCTGAGATTCTGCTGGTGCAGATATATAGAACAATGAACGTAAATCCCACTTAAAAGCCTAGAAAAAAGAACTAAAAAGGGGATAATGATATAAACAAGAAATGATGTACCCACCTGGTAAATATCCGATAGGCTGCTGCTCCCCGAGTCGCTGGCGATGCTGCATCCTGACTGGCTGGGAGGCATGTGCATCACCTGCTGATGGGCGTGGTCTGTTAGGTGCATCTTATTGAGGTCGGCAGGAAGCTGTTCAGACAGACAGGAAGTAGCGGAGAGATGAGAGAGGGAGAGACACAGAGAAGGCGGAGAGGATATGAGTTTAACAGAGGCAAACACACACAGCCAAACACACACACACACACACACACACACACACACACACACACACACACACACACACAGCCATTTTCATCAGCCTGAAAGCCAAAGCTGGTTTGGCACTGTTTCACATGTTATACTCCCAAGATAATGAACATATAGAGAGAATGGAGCTGAAGACACTTCAGATGGTTGTAAATTATAATCCTGGTTGATGTGATTCCTGACAGACAGAGGAGGGTTGAATATTTTTGGAGTGACCTTAACAAAACGATGAAACAGTAAATTCTGGCAGCGGCTGTCTTATGAGAGCGTACACTGTCAGCTACTGGTGCGCACTGTATACACACACACACGCACGCACACACACATCATACACAGACACGAGAGCACTCTTAAAAGGCATATCCAAACACAATTAACAAACACACACATACTGTATACACACCCACACTTCAATTGCCATTTTAACAATTAAATAAGGAAATACTTCAAGCAGGCCACAAACAAATCTGTTCATTGCAGTCAGTTTGTTTACTTTAGGATCAGCAGTCAATTTGCACAAAGCAAAATCAGAGTATCGATACAGACAAAATCTATTTTGTTATCACCTTTTTTCTGAAGATCAAACACTTCAAAATCCAACTTGCTAAGAGCAATTTTTCAGCACCAGAGAGAAAGAGAGAGAGAGATAGAGGGCTGGCCCTCAGAATGACTTACTATTTTTAAATGATTATATGTGTGCATCCCAGTCACAAATATTGAATTCACAATGTACCACCAGCAAAGAAACACAGTTTTATCCCCAGTTTGTGAGCTGGTGATCAAAGTAACAAACACTGACGACAGACTATCTTCTCCTGATTAACAGACTGCTTTAGGGCATCAATTAATTGACCCCTTATCATCACCACCACCATCTTGGTAAGGGAATTCATAGTGCCACCACCAGAGAGATTTACATGAAGTGCATACAAAGGACGGCCCAAATACACATCACAGTACACCCCCAGTATAAATATTGTTACACAACATACAAAAGGCCTCGCCATAAAGAGATCTTCAAGAAAAATGGTGTAAGCTTGACATGTTCTAAAGCTGGTCTCTGTGCTGCTTTTTGAGAGTGACAGATGAATGATTCAGAAACTCTAAAAAGCTGGACACAAAGCTGTGTCAGCAGTCAGTCAACCAAGTACGAGTAAAGAGGAACCTTTAACCACTGTCTCCAGACAGGTCAACTAAAGTACAAGTCAAAGTTTTACTCCCAAACTTATCAACATATGGTTAGACAGGTTCTCTGCTGCACTCTCCTACTGCACCCATACGGGACAGATGAGGATGAAAGCATAACTAAAAGAGGTATTACTACACATGTTGCACTGCAAACAGCAGACTGTTTGAGTCTGTTCTCAAGTCTTACCAGTTTGGTTCGGGGCAGTGACAGGGTGAGAGAAGATGTCCTCCTGCGACAACGGGCAAGCCTACAGCATACCTCCTCCATCGCCACATCAGACAGCGCTGGCCGTCCAAACACACCCATACACACTCACACACCGACAGTTGTACATGCAAAGACGCACCAAGCAAAACTGAAGCTCGGAGGCTAGCTGAGGCTGTGATGAACCACGGTGCCAACATGCAATATTAAAGACACTGAGTCTGGGGGTGCTACCCCCTCAGTACTCTCCTCTAATAGGCCTCTTGTACTGTACGACCCCATCAGCACTTAACACCCCCACTTCCTAAACCCACAGGGAAACACAGCAGTGAGGGGTGGAGCTTAAGAAGTTCAATGGCTTGTTCTTAATGTGTGGCATATTAAATGAGAACACCACTCACTTTATATAAATATGATATAATGTACACTCAACTCACAAATCATTAGGAGCTCACTCCCTATTTATACAAGTATGAACTAGATAATACCCTAAAAATGATTAATCAGAAAGCTGTACCTATGACTCTACATTTATTATGTTATTTGTCAAGTCAAGGACAACATTCAGTGTCCTATTTGTGCCCATTTGTACACAGATGCCAGAAGCACATATGAGAGAAGTGATGCACTGATCATTTACAAAAACTTTACAGCACGTTCTGTTTGGACTTTGTTGACTTTGACTTTGTTCAGTTTGCTCAGCTTTGCATACAGATTCAGACTCACAGATACACCGAATTTAAAAGCTAAAGCTGGTTTAGCATCTCTAAACTTTAAGCATTAATGCATCTGCTGCCTTCTTTCTCTATCAGACACACATTTCTATATTAATGTAGCGCACCACTTAAATATTAATACATTCCGTGTTTTTTCTGTGTCACTCAAATACTACAATAATAATAATAATAATAGCGCTATTAGCAACACTTAAATAGCACATTTCTAATTTCAAAGTGTGCTACATCCACACAATGACTCACAGGTCTTAAGTCATGACTGGAGGAGTATTTAAGTGAAGTCTATTTCCCATTAGGTACGGCAGTGCAATGCATCATGTGCTTCACTTATTGAACCGCAGGCAACACGTAGCGCTAGACTGCGTTATTGACTAAAACACACAATCATGCGGTAGTAGAATTCTTTACTCTCAGTCCCTGTTGACCAACACACTTCACTGCTAGTTTGTTGTGTTTGTGTGTGAATAAGAATTGACAGAAAAAGCGAGCGGGGGGACAGAGAGTGATTGGTAATTTCATCACAGGTAAATACTTATTGATTTCTGTGTGATGGAGCAGTCATCAGCCAGTGATGATGAAGCTCCCGCCCTGCATCCTTTTAATACATTTACTGGGAGCCACATAGGCATGCCAGAAAGTAATGTGTCAAACTGCTGAGGAAATCAGGCATCAGGGGAAAAGCTCATGTGAACACAAGACACAAAACACACCCAAAGAGGATATTGGAAGGAGAAAAACATGGTGTATGAATGATTGGACAGACCTTCATCTTATCAAGCTTACAGAAGTCTGAGAAAATTTGATCAGCAAAAACTTCTGCGAATTTCTGAAGTGAACATTCAATTGGCTGCAAGTTTGAAATGGCCTGTGTTCAGAAACGGCACATGTATCCTTGCCAACAGTACAGTTTTATAACTTTGCAGGACATTTTTGCAAGGTAAAGTATTTTAGAATATTTAGAATAGAGCTGCAACAATTAGTTGTAATCCAAGAGCTGTGATAGAGATAGATAAAGGAAACGAGGGATTTAAGATTTAAACAACCAGTTGTGACATCGTACTCCGCTAACTCACAGCCAAATCTGCTGGAAATACTATCTACTGATGAGACTGATGGCAATTGCCTCAGGCATTTTTTTTTGTAATTTGTAATTCTAATTATTTTTCCAATTTGGCCAACACCTTGTCAAATAGAAATGAATGTGCATTTAGCCAATAGTGTCAGATAATACTGGCAGTCCAATACGTCAATCTGGCTCTTCTTGGCATTCCTGCTTCATGATAAGTATGCATCTGAAAACCAATGTACTTTCATTGGTACAGTCAGAAATCCTCCATTTAAAAATCTGAATCAGTCTGTGGTTCTGATTCCTCTCTGGATGATCTAATCGTGCAATTCTATCATCTATCATTTGGTTTATGCTCACTGTTGTTTTTATTTCCTAACTGAGAAGAAGAGTCAACATTAAGAAATTCCAAAAATGGCAAAACATGTTAGACGTGTGTGTGTGTTTTGGAAGTGCCAGGGAACGACGGAGGGCAAGGACAGAGAGGATGAGTTCATGTGTTTGTGCAGGAGAAGGAAGGATGGAAGTGGGGAAGTGAATAATTGTGGTGGTCTCGTGGCTCCTATTCACACCACAGACTTAATCCTACTCTAATCCCCCTCTTTCTCTCTCCCGGCGGGGCCGAGCCAGGCGGGGGTGAGGGGGGTCTCCCATTCTCCTCATGCATTAAGGATGAGAGTTGGAAGATTAAATATAAATGTGCAAGGTTCCTTCAGCTGTACAATTCTATCATGTCATCACGGAGGCACAATCATGGAAAGATCAAGCGGACTGTAAATGTTACGCCGCAGTCAGACAGACCCAAGCTTTCACAACACCAATCGTTTACAGAGTCTGATTAACTCCTGAGAAATGAAACCGTCATCTATTATAATGAGAGCGAGAAAAGATTCAGTCCAAGTAAGATGAGCAGGAAAATCCATAAGGAACCAGGCCTGGAGCTGTCACAACATCAAGTTGTTACCTAGATTGGCTGCTTATAAATGAATAATTGGCTAATGTCATGAACACAGAACACAACTGGTAGAGCCGGGCAACATACTGTGATATGAAGTATACAGATAATCATGTGTTTGTAATACCGTCTTCAGTGAAGTGTGTACAGTAGATGTATGTGTTCATTCATTAATGATAAAATAACCCACTGAGACATTATAAAGACACTGTGGTTAAAAAAAATGAAAATAGACTATATTTTGAATAAAAGCCAGAGCATAACAGTTTCACTAAAAGATCATACTGAATATGAGATCTGATTAGTGTATTTACACATGAATATACCCAATATTGTCCAAGACACAATGTTACATACGTCATAGTGGTTTTCCATCCAAAAATATGGAAACTTCCCTCCATCTATCCATCAATCAAGAAGAAAAGCACCTTAACCAACATCAGATGGCCACATTATGACTACATTCCTCTTTCTGTAGACCTACTCGAGTCCCTGAAAGCACAAAAAAAACAGTCAAAACATATTAGGGTGATATCTTCTTTTTTCCTTCTTCTATAAAACCTAACTCTGTTTCACTTATTGCGTCCAATTTTAGCAATGAGATTAACTAGCCTTGAGCCTGAGTGCTCTGTTCCACCTTCTTCCTCAGCGATAAAACGGGCTATAAAGTCTGGACTGGCCATTTGGCATCACAGACACGAGACTGGGTTTCCCAAAAGGCATTTTAGAGCTGGGATAATCTTTGCTAAATTGTAGGTCAATGCATAGAGAGATATTTTGGTACCAAAATGGTTTTGAGAAACCTTGAAGACGTTAATGCATGAGGCCTGGTCTGTCAAGCATAATAGTCAGGTATTGGTCGGTTAAGGGTCCCAGAAGGGGCCACGTCATTAAAACACAACACATTGTTTAGGCAAAGGCTTCATTAGGATGCAGAGATAGCATTTAATGACTAAAGTGGCAGGACACACCTGAGACTCCACTAAACAAAGAGAGATAAAGAGACGATGACAGAGAGAGAGAGAGAGAGAGAGAAACTAGTTCATAGAAGATGATAAGTAAGAACCAGTGACAAAGACACAAAGTAAGAAACAGAGAAAAAAGAACAATACATTGAGATGAATAATAAAGAGCACAAATGGTAAGTAATTAAAGAAAATGTGATGAGGCTGATGAATCCTGATGAGAATGATAATTAAAGTGGGTTCAACAAACAGTGACACAAACAAAGCTCACTGAATATTTAAAGACAATGTTGTTGTATTCACAGAGGGATAAACATATATTGTATTGCTCACCGTCTCAAACAGATACCAAGTGTACAATAAAGAAGTTCTGCAAGCTTCAGAGTTGCTGGTGATCACTGGAAAATCTTTATTTTAGCAAAGATGTATATTAAAGAGTGTACAGCAGAAATGAGATGACATTAATTGGTATACTTGTGTGTGCAGATTGCGAGAGGAGCATCATTTAATATCTCTGTCTCTCTAATATCAACCAAAAAACAAACACAGACATTGTAATTCACTCCTGTAATACCCAATAATTTACAATCACTCTTTCATGATGATGAAGTTGGACAAAAAGGATTAGCACTGATCAATTAAATTATCATTAATTACTAAAAAAAAAGAATATCCCCAGCCAACTCATTTCTGCTGGCTGTGAATGTGCACAGGCAGTAAAAGTTGAGGGAATAATAACAGTTAAGTCCTGTTTTAGAATTTGCTTAGCTTGACGTACCAACTCAAAACCCCACAGCTGAGTAAATACAGACATGGTAATGGATAGTGAGGTCACTGGTGGGCTATCTGACATGAACACGGTCGGCCTGTAGATGTCAGCAGTGACAAACTGCCTCGACATGACATCAGTGGCAACGCCGAGCGACACAACCATCACTTGTCAATTTCAATTTCGGTGCTTATATACTGCACTACATACCTTTTTTTACTGTCAAAGAATTGGAAAAAAAAAAAAAAGACATACTTGTTGCGCCTCAACTACTATGAGAAATAACTGCTGTTTTTTTCCATTTACATTTTTGGTGTCGGTGTTAAGTCATGACTGGAGTGACTCACACCTTCACTTATAACAGCTGTCAGAGCAGGTTGTTACACCAGAAACCACATCCCAGACAGCAGCAGCTCATCTGTGCGCACAGCAACAATGTGCACAATAGCTCCTGTCTCACAGCCTGAATGAGTTATCCTTCCTTCGACGCAACACTTCACTCCATGTCTAAACCTGATTTCCATTGATTTTCTCAATTCTCTCTTTGCATAGTCTCTCTCCGGCCCATCTCAACTTTTCTGAGATTGTCCGCCCTCCAGTTTGCATCCACTTTATTAGTTACTACTCCAATTTGACTTTTTTTGACTTTTAGTCTATTTGTTGTATGTTTCCATACCTTGATTTTTTTCCCCCTACTGCATAAAAAACACAATTTCCGCTCCCACATGCAATTCTGCATCAAAGGGAGCAAAGAGCAGTGAAATAACTGCAAGTAGCAACATCAGACTAGCCAGGTGAAAAAAAAAAATCTGTAAGGACAGACACACACACACACACACACACACACACACACACACACACACACACACACACACACCACGCTCCAGATTTAGCCCTGTAGCGCTGCAGAAAGCTTTGATCAACCAAGGCTGTTGGCTGCTGGCTTGGTCTAATGTCGTAAGATGGGGACAGTGTCAGGAAAACGCACGCACACATTCACGTGCAATACTGAGAGGAAAATACGTAATGCATACAAATATATACATATGAACTGCATGCATCTATGGGATCCATTCAATAAAACATACACTGAGCTCATTGAATAGGCTCAGCACACAGCGATGCTCCACTCTATTACTGGCGAGTCCACAGACGGCTGGATTAAGATACAGTACAGGGAGACAGATGGAGATGAGGAGAAAATAGGGGGACCTGAAGTGAATATGAGAGAGCGAGTGAGACGGACAGAGAGAGAGAGAGCATCTGTGTTAAAGAGTGTAAGAGGAGACAGTGAGAAAGGCAGAGAGCAGCATATGATTGAGACTGGATTTGAGTGTGTGTGTGTGTGTGTGTGTGTGTGTGTGTAAGCGAGAGAGAGCAACGGTAGCAGAGAGCGAGGCAGAGCATATAATAGAGATAGGACTGACAGCGAGGGGTAAAATGAGGATGAAGTGAAGAGAGGGAACAGATGAAGATAAAAACTCTCAAATATTCTCTTAAGAATCCAATTCTACCCCAGTCCAGACTACCATATCTCTGGTAGCCTGTGTGTGTGTGTGTGTGTGTGTGTGTGTGTGTGTGTGTGTGTGTGTGTGTGTCTGTGCCAGCTGGGGCAAGGGGACATGTAATGAATTGAAGTTGGAATTGGAGGTGACAACTGCAAAGGCAGACAAGCCACAGAGAGAGAGGGGGAGGGAGTCAGAGAGAGAGAGAGAGAGAGAGAGAGAGAGAGAGAGCGAGAGAGCGAGAGAGCGAGAGAGCGAGAGCGAGAGAGCGAGAGCGGGCAAAGTTTGCAGGGGACCACATGAGGAGATGAGGACTCAAATACTGTCAAGCAGACAGACTGTATGCACATACACACACACACACACACACACACACACACACACACGCATTCTCTCTCTCACACCTCGACGACTTCCACGTCAGGACTACTTTCAGTGAGAAACATTAACGAATTATACACAAAAAAAAAAGCGTCTTACTGCTTAGAACCTGACTGACTGGGTCCATAGTCTAATCGGGTCTTCCAATATGTCTCATACTGAAGTAGATCCAAATGCATCTGAGCTGACTCAGTATTAGCTCTGATTGCATAGTATGTCACAATCACAGTGGGAGAAAATATTTTGGGATTCAGGAGGAGGAGATATAAAAGATTTATGCTCTTAAATGACAATTAAGAGCATAGATATAAAAGATTTATGCTCTTAAATGACAATTATTTTTTGGAATTTGATCCACAGACATTAAATTGGTTCGAAAATGATTATCTTCTGTTTTTCTATCGTCCAGTTGGCTGCAGAATGTTTTGTTTGTGATGCAGGAGGACTTTCAATTACATCTATAAATTTGTTTTTTCCCTAAACTTACATTCGTTCTTAGGACATTATTATATTGCTGCTCTTTTTTTCACTCCAGCTAGTTATTATTGATAGGACATAATGCTGCTGCCTCTCTGGGTCTGGGTCTGTTTCTGTCGACTGCATTTTGGATCACATCTCTCTCCTTTGAAAAATAATTTATGCACATTGGTTTTGGTAGGTTTTACACCTTTTCCAACATTTTGGACCAGCACAGACATTAAAACTAACACTAAGCTTGTTTTTCATAAGGTTTCTGTTTTCACCATTAAAAGATAACTTACACCTAACCTAAGCTGCACAATACTAACCAAAGTTCTTTTATGTTTGAGGAAATCACTTTTTCTCAACCTTCTTTCATTAATATACAGTATGCTCAAAAATATTTTGGAAGCAAAAAATGAGACACAAATGGTTGGAACCTGAATGTGGCTTTAAAAATGACTTTTTACTTCTAACAGGAGGAGGGGATTCTGCATAGCAACACATTACCTCGAAAACTCATTTTAATCTCAGCAAGGAAAAAAATGAAATGCAATCTGTGATTTGGAAGGTGCAGCTTTGTGAGGTACAAGGTTCAAACAATCATTGGTTGGCAGGTTGTTTTAGCCTGGGCAGACATTGGCTGGCAAGCTTCTACAGTGGATACAGCCATTAGTTGGCAGTTTCTACACTGTGCCCTGCCAGTATTGTGACAGACGGGATGCTGAATGGCACTGTCACCAGCACTGCCAAAGGCCTGTGACTTTTGCCCCAGTTGTCTGAACGTGATGACGGAGTGAGACGCTGAGAGAGACACACACAGACGGAGAGAAAGATAAACAAAGGAAGTAAACAGAAATGGAAGGAAAGGAGAGTCTGTGTGCATGTGTAATGTTTCTTTGCGCCCTCATTCCATGGTTACTGAATCATCCGCACATTACTGTATTACCAAACACAGGGATTAACCCTCAAACAATGGACTGGGGCCTGAGATCACAGAAAAGGCATCAGCTCTGAGTCAGAACTGTAGTACTGTTACGCAAATATTTGACTGGAAATGGGACACACTGTGTATATTTCCACAGAAAAATGACAAATCTAGAAAGTAGCAGGGGTGGGACAAAACCACTGATTTGCATGTCACATGTAAGTCTGTGGTGTTGGCTATAAATACCTGAGTATAGTCACAACAATCAAGACAAATCCCCAGGAGAAACCAACAAGTCCCAAATCAAGCCCGACTCCTAAACTTTGTGTTTCGAGCTCTAAACAAGTCAGTTTTTGTTTGCTGGTGTGCACTGCCAACTGTGTCTTTACCTCCATCTCATGCAAAATGATAACGTTCTTTTTGTTTTTGTCGAGTCCACAATAGAGATTAATATTTTCCCCCAAAAAATTAGACATTTTCTATCCTGGAAGCCAGAAGCACGCCATCCCAGGAATCCCGGGAACTGGACTGACTCGAGTCCAAGTCCACACCTCTGGAAATTAAAGGTTCTAGTTTGTGAATTTCACAAGAACACTACACCTCCTGTGGAATACTGCGAAGAAAGACTTAACTTGTTAATGTAATAACAACCTGATTTA